>OY979694.1:171920293-174606376 GCA_963855945.1 Thereva nobilitata
CAAAGGGGGTTCGGGATCACTTTCAGATTTATTGACATAGGAAAATTTTTTCGGGACCATCATTTTTGATAAATTATAAAAAAATTTCCTATGTTTCCACTTTCAGATTTATTGACATAGGAAAATTTTTTCGGAACCATCATTTTTGATAAATTATAAAAAAATTTCCTATGTTTCCACTTTCAGATTTATTGACATAGGAAAATTTTTTCGGAACCATCATTTTTGATAAATTATAAAAAAATTTCCTATGTTTCCACTTTCAGATTTATTGACATAGGAAAATTTTTTCGGGACCATCATTTTTGATAAATTATAAAAAAATTTCCTATGTTACTAAGTGTGCTATAGAAAATTAAGTATAGCAAAGAACTAATAAAATGGTAGTTTTGTATTTTGTTTCTATATATTATACGAAATCAACTTCGAACAAACATCTTTTACAATTTTTACAATATTTTTCACTATTTTTAATAAAATCGATTTCTAAAGTATTGAAATCATATAATATTTTATTCTCAATTGTAAGTAGCCGTAATGGTAATCTATTAATTACCGGAAAGCAGCATATCTTACAAAGATTATTTATACTATGCCCAGAAGTTACACAGAAAAATTTAGTTGATTCCTTAGTTCTTCCTCTGTACCATTCCAGAAGCCTGCAATCATCTAATCGTGGCGGTTCAATACTTGAAATGTCTTCATTCTGAACATTTTCAATATCCAAATACTCCATTTCAATTTTTCTATTATTGACAACCTTTGGGGGAAAAATGCTATTAGAAATTTGTATTAAATTATAATATGACAAAATTTACTACTGATGAAGATTTTATCAGAATTTGATTTTCACTGTTTACAAGTTTCTGTATTTAACTTAAAAATTTCAAGAACACTAAATTTTTACAAAACATTTGAAAAAACGAAAACTTATAAAATGAATTGTACAGGAAGATGTGGTTTATTGCTTAGATTAATATGTTCAAAAACTTATCTTTAAGTTTTATTTGAAACTAAACGGTGAGAACTGTTAGAAATGCGGTTAAAGAAATTTAGTTCAACATTCCATCAACGACAAAATTGTGGTTTAAGAACTTGACTCTAATCTCGTGAGAAATTTGTTTTTAAGAATTCAGTTTTTTTCTCCTATGAAATTCAGTATCAATTGCGGTTTTGTTTGAATTTAAAGCTCTCAATGTTTACCGTGAATATGTGTGAATTTTAGACTATCAATGTGGTCTATTTAAGGGCAAACATATTTGAAACGATAATTCAGTTGTTTGCAGTCATTCTTCAGAATTAATTGTTATTATTTTTAAATCGTAAAAATGTCGCGAAGCTCGGGCAAAGTTATTAAATTAAAAAGTAATAAAATATCGAAATCGAAATCAAAATCAACTAAAGATGAAGATATTTTGTGTTGTTTGAATACAATAAGTTTTAAACCGACGTTAAAACTTAGTGATATGCGAGTGCTAAAAAAATACAAAATTTTGGCGGCAAGGAGACAAAATACTCGCTATGGCGAAAAAGTTTTGTTAGAATTACAGGACTACAGCTTTTTCTTACCGTCAATTTTTGATAATTTGAAGGAAGACTTTTTGAGAAGAATAACTGAAAAAAAAAATTTCTTTATACATCGTGACGATAATGCGAGTGGAAAATTGCAATTCACACAACTGGAGAGCCCTTTGAATAATATTTTGAATGATGATAATTATGATGATGATGTTGAAATTAGCAGTGAAAGCAGTGATGATGATGTATAATATTACTTTAAGAAAAAATGTAAAATAAATTTGCTTGTCTTGTTCAATAAAATTATATTTTTTCTTTATTAGTATTCTTTTTATCAGAATTTCAGCTTTGGTTTTGGTTTACATTTTATTGCTTAATGATTTTGGTTGTGGTTTTCATGTTTACACTGCTTGATAGCTTTGGAATTTGAAGTTTTGGTTGCAATTTCTTCGTTGTTTGTATGCTTTTAAGGTTTGCTATATACTTATCTGATTGGTGTGAAAAGTATATAAACTTTACCATGAATATTTTGTACTTACAGTTTCTGATAAAACTCTGTGTAGTAATCATGAGTTCTTTAAATAAAGTTAGTAGTGAAATGGTTGAAAACATGCGTACAATTTTGGGTACAGTAATCGAATGTCCTCGCGAATTAGAAAAGTGGTTGCAATATTGTAAAGAAAATATTAAGTGAGTTAAAAGTTTTAAAAGTTATTTAAATATAATACAAAAAATTTTAAATGTTAGATTACTCTCGGATCAGCTTAAAAAATGTAAATCCATTGGAAGGAAGCGCTATTTGGAGAATTGTGTTGGATTAATGAAAGGTTACAAACAACAGTTGAAAATTAGACTTCATAAAACAAAAGACAATGATCTAGTGAAGTGGAAGTTTTTGGAATCTGCATTTAAATCAAGAATCCAGACTGCTTTAGTGATTAATTTAAAACATAAAGATCCTAAAGCATTTCTAAATGATGTTAAAAATTTATTTGTTATTAATATAAAAAAGATTTTGAAACCTAACAATAATTTAAAAATTAATAGCACTTTTTGTGGAGAATTTGCTGTAAAACGGGGTGACGAAGTGATCTATGAATATAAATATATAAATACAAATAATAATAAGGTTGAAAAAAACTCAAATTTAGAAGCCTGGTTTCAGAAGAATATATATGAATCTATTCTAAATAATCTTGAAGAATTTCAAGAAAAAGATAGTGGTTGGACACTTGTTTCTATAGTAAATATTATTATTAATGTAAACAAATATGAAGCTTTTAGAGGATCATCGTATATAGAATTACCATTGCAAATTAGAAGAAAGTTCGCTTGCATAAATGTAAGAAATTCTGATGAAGCATGCTTTGCTTGGGCAGTGATATCAGCTCTTTACCCAACAAAAACTAATAGCAATCGTATATCAAGTTATCCTCATTATTCATTGAAACTAAACTTGAAGGGTATTTCATTTCCAATGACAATTTCACAAATTAATCGTTTTGAGAAACTAAACGAGATATCAATTAATGTCTTTAGTTTAAATAAAAAATATGGAAAGTTTTTTACTGTACCACTTCGTTTAACTAAATTAAAAAGGAGATTACATGTAAATCTCCTAATGATTCAAGAATTTTATTATGATGATGGTGAAGCTAATAAAAATAATAATTCCAATATGTTTAATGATAACGAAGATATTGTTATGAAATACCATTTTGTTTGGATAAAAAATTTATCTCGTTTAGTTTCTAGTCAAATTTCAAAACATAAATGCTTTAAGCATATATGTGAAAGATGTTTACATTATTTTAATACAAAAGACAAATTACGAAGTCATATAAAGGAATGTAAAGAATTAAATGATTGTAAAATAGTGTTACCAAATAATGAAAATAAGTGGTTAACTTTTAAAAATTATAATTTTAAAGAAGTTGTACCTTTTATTATATATGCAGATATTGAATGTCTTTTAAAGCCTATTGAAGAAGATAATTCAAAACGTCAAAATACAACTGAATTTCAAGAACATATTGCGCATAGTGTAGGGTATTATTTCAAATGTTCATATGATAATAATCTAAACTATTTTCGTAGTTTTAGAGGTTTAGGTTGTCAGTATTGGTTTACGAATGAATTAAAATTAATTGCACAAAATCTAGAAGACATATATAAAAATATTGTGCCAATAAATTTGACAGCTATTGAAAAAAGTGAAATAAATAAAGTCACTCATTGCCATATATGCGAACATCCATTTCGTAAAACTGATAAACGTGTGAAAGATCATTGTCATTTTACTGGATGTTTTCGAGGGTTAGCTCATGAAAGTTGTAACCTTAATTATAAAAATTCAAAAATCATCCCCATAGTTTTTCACAATTTAACAGGTTATGATTCACACTTTGTTATAAAGGAGTTAGCTAAAGCTTTTGAGGGTAACATTACTCTGCTTCCAATAAATAAAGAACGCTATATTTCATTTACGAAATATATTGTTAATAGTGAAATTAAATTTCGATTCATTGATTCCTTTAGGTTTATGGCGAGCTCTTTGGAAGAATTAGCTTCAATTTTACCCACCAAGAAAATGTTACTAACAAAAAGTGAATGGAGTCATTTAACTTCATCCGAATTTCAGTTGTTAACCCGCAAGGGAGTATTTCCATACGATTATGTTGACAGCTGGGAAAAGTTGGAAGAAACATCCCTACCTCCAAAGACATCTTTTTACAACAAGTTAAATGACATGAATATTTCAGAAGAGGATTATACCCATGCAAAACTAATATGGGAAACCTTTAATATTCAAACTTTAGGAGAGTACTCCGATCTGTATCTGAAAACTGATATTTTATTGTTAGCAGATATCTTTGAAAATTTTAGAAAGAAATGTTTGGAAATTTATAAGTTAGATCCAGCTCACTATTATACCACACCAGGGTTCGCATGGGATTCAATGTTGAAATATACAAAAGTGAAACTAGAATTAATAACAGATATCGATATTTTAATGTTTATAGAACGTGGAATACGTGGTGGGGTTAGTCAATGTTCTAATAGATATGCAAAGGCTAACAATAAATATATGAAAAGCTATAACCAAAATGATGAAGTAAAATATCTTATGTATTTTGATATTAATAATTTGTACGGATGGGCGATGTCTCAATTTTTACCAACTGATGAGTTTCAATGGGTTGATATGAATAGTACTAATATTCATGAAATCCCTGATGATTCACCAATCGGATACATATTAGAAGTTGATATTGAATATCCTACATACTTACATGACATTCATAAAGATTTACCTTTTTGTCCAAATCAAGAACTACCTCCCAATTCAAAGCAAAAGAAACTTTTAACAACCCTTTTTGATAGAAAAAAATATATAATACATTACAGGAATCTTAAGCAATGTCTTTCTGCAGGACTCAAGTTAAAAAAAATTCACCGGGCTTTGAAATTTAATCAATCTCCCTGGCTTAAACCATACATTGATTTAAATACAGGACTACGAAAAAAAGCTAAGAATGGATTCGAAAAACATCAATTTAAATTAAATAATAATGCAGTATACGGAAAGGCGATGGAAAACGTACGCAAACACTGCAATGTTAAATTAGTATCGAAATGGTTTGGGCGATATGGAGCTAAAGTTTTAATAGCTGCTCCTAATTTTCATAGTCGTACAATTTTTGATAACAATTTAGTTGCGATTGAGTTGACAAAAACGGAAATTTTTTTAAATAAACCGATTTATATTGGTATGTGCATTTTAGATATATCAAAAACTCTTTTATATGACTTCCACTATAATTTTATGTGTAAAAGGTTACATTATTCAAATGTTAAAATGTTGTATACTGATACAGATTCCCTAATATATGAATTAAAGTGTAATGATATTTATAATATAATTAGAGATAATATTCATAAATTTGATACTTCAGATTACTTATATAATAATATGTTTAATATACCATTACTGAATAAGAAAGAAATCGGTCTTATGAAGGATGAATTGAATGGTAAGATATTTACAGAATTTGTAGGCTTAAGATCAAAAATGTATAGCATTAGAGTTGAGGAAAAAGATTTAATTAAGAAAGCAAAAGGTGTAAAAAGTAATGTAATTGAGAAAACTATTCGGTTTGAAGATTATTTAGAATGTTTAAAAAATTTTGATCAAATAAGTAGGGTTCAAAATACTATACAATCCAAAAGACATAGAGTGTACAGTATAAGACAAAACAAAATAGCGTTAAGTGCTTATGATGATAAGCGATATATTATAAAAAATTCAACAGATACCTTACCATGGGGGTATTATAATATAATACATGAATAGTTAATTATATCCTACATATGTAATAAATAAAATATACTTTTCAATTAACTAATCAAAGAGTTTTGTTAAAGAAAATACATTACAATTCAATTTTATGTAATTCCTTGAATTAAAAAAATTATCAAATTCATTCCCACTACATAACTATACTTCTTACATAATTTCTGGTCAAGTGCTGTGGGGTTGATAAAACTGAGTATAATTTTGGAATGTCATTAACAAGAAACTGATAAGAAAATTAGCAGCACGTGAGCTTGAAATTGTAATGGAGAAATCTTTTGGAGAATGTTGTTGAACTGAGAATTGGTAAAGATATGAATTATGTTGAGATAGGTTGGGAATTGTGAATTTTAAAGAATGTCATTGAACTGAATTATGTTGAGATAGAAATGTGAATAATGTCTAGTAGGCGTTATGTTATTAAATAAAATAAGAGTTAAAAAGTAACTGTATAGCAGAATTAACAATTTCATAGTTTTGTACTTACATTTTATGAAATTGCACTTAGTGATTAGAGATTCCTGTATCGGACTTTTGCATATTCCTAATCGAGGATTTTACCAATTCAGCTATACAGCCACTTTGGGATTCATCTTTTGTTTTGCATTATATTATCGACATGTGATAAGAATTAGTTTAACGCACCTGCAGTTGTTGCTATAGGTCTATACAGCTACTTTAGGATTCATCATCTTTTTTATTTTTCTATATATGAACAAGTCTATTTTTGAAAAGCTCAGTTATGTGAAAAGTGGTTAGAGAAGAAGAAAACTTATATGAGAATATTTCGTCATTTATAATCATTGCATCGAAGTGTGAAGACGTGGAAATAACAATGAACAAATATATTGTACTCATATTTATTGCTTTATGCAATTTTTGTCAGCCAATACCAATAAATGTTAATCTTACTGATGAAAATAATAGTAATTTAGATTTTGCATTAAATCTTCCAAACAATCAAACAGTACAAATTGCATTGTCTTTTCGTTTGTTAACTTACAGTAATATTAATGAAAATAATAAAGAAATAGCTAACACAACCATTTTGAATTCTGAAAATGAGTATATAATTACATCAAATCCCACTACTACTACTACTACTACTACTATTGCAGCTCGCAATAAAAAGAAGTTTGTAACTGTTGAAGAAGCTATTGAAGGTTTTAGGCAAGAGCTCATAAGAAAAGAAGTAGAAATTGGTGGAATTATAGACAGTAAAGATATTTTTTATAGACACTTCAAGCTTGAATTTGATGAAGATAAGTCAATTACTATCCGCTGTACATATGATAGCAATTATGAAAGCCGTTCATTGAAAATATCATGTTATGAATACCACGAGTTTGAAACTGAGAAAGTTCTAAGTAATGGTGAAGTGGAGTTAATAAGACAGCATGATCCTAGCCATAAAAGTTACATTGAACTTGTTGATTTGAAGCAAATGAAGCAAACATATAATATGAACATTTCTTAAGCAATATAACAATTTAGTTCGGTTTTGGAAGTGAAAGAGTAAAGATGGATATTGATCAGTTTCTAGAAGAATATGATGACATACTTTGGGACGAGCATAAAGAAAAAATTGAAAAATATAATGATTTTTTAAAACCATACAAAAATATGAAAAAAATAGAATCTCAATTTGGGGAGCACTACATAAGTTGTCCTTGGTCTAATGATAATGAAATAGAGGGACCGGATACGTGTGAATGTTACTTTGTTTGGAGACGTAAACAAGAAGTTCAAAAACTTATGAAATTTTATCAGAGATTTACCAAAACCTAGCTGTGGACTATGCCTAAAAAAGTGCGATTTAATCTAACACCGGAAGTACACATCATGTATGTTTGGAGGTATGCTTACCATACTGCTAGAAAGGGACCATGGGAAAAGTTTGCTGTTGATCAATTTCGCTTCAACCGAAGAATTAGAGAAACTGCTGAAATTTTAAATCTAATATTAAATAAGAAAAATGCAAAAACTTTTATTATATTATAAATTTATTTTTATTTTGTATATTTTGTATTACAATACATCTTTTTTATCAATCCATGAATTGTCTTTTGATGAAAACCCTAACCATTTGACGTAAACCCTATCACCACTTCTTTTCAAGATTTTTTCAACTAGATAAACGTTTGGATTTTTTGTCTTTTGCAATTCTAACTCATAGAATCCTCCTTTGATGGGGTGCCCCGAATGGTCTTCTAGAAGATATGTTACTGGGTTTGTAAGCTGAATTTTCCAAATTTTAAATACTTCAGTAGTCCAATTTGGTGTATAACCTTTTTCGAAAACATGTTTGTATTTGCTTATTCGAACAAAATCTCCAACTTTATATTTAGATGGATGAGTAACTTTTATATGATTATATGCTGTTAAAAGTAATTGCTTTTCATTTGATTTGTTGACATCGATTGGCTTCATTTTTGTTGTACGATGCTTTTTACGATTATAACTAAACACCAAATCCTTTATTATATCAATCCACTGATATGTTCCTATCATGCTAAACTCTTTCCACATCATTCCTTTCAATGTTCTATTAAATCGCTCTACTATTGAAGCCTTTAACGGACTATATGTTGAATAATGATTAACTTTATATTTCTTCATCAAGTTTTGAAAATTACTATTGAAGAATTCCTTTCCATCATCAGTCTGTATATTTCTTGGTATTCTACCGTCTTCAAAAATAGTTTTCATTGCACCAGCAACTTCAATGCCAGTCTTTTTTTTAATAGGAACAGCCCATGCATATTTGGAAAATGTATCAATGACAGTCAACACGAAATTATATCCTTTATTTTGTTGAGAGTAGACACCCATTTCCACCAAATCAGCTTGCCAGAGGTCATCAAGGCCTTTAATAATAACACGTCGTCTTTTAAAATTTTTCCGTGCTAGTTTATGTAATTCGTCTACAACTTGTCTTTTACTCATCATGAGATTCTTCTTCTCGAGGTGTTTCCTTTGAAATTGTTATTGATTCTACATCTATTAATCCTTTTAAGGCATCCCAAATCTTACGCAGCCCATCATCAGTATAAGTTTTTAATTTATTTTGCAAAACCTCTACTGATTTATTTGTGAACTGTTGATTTTCTAATTTAATTTCCTTATCAATATAAATTTTCAGCTTATTATGTAACTCTTCAACCGTTTTGCTTACTACCAACTCGTTTTCTACTCTTCCTTTTTCATTTGTAGTTTTTATTATGTTATATATGCTTTCTAGCTGCTTTTCTATTATATTTCTTATTTTCTGCAAACTTTCTTCTAACTTATGTCTTTCCTTCGGCAATACATCAATAAGAGTTTTATGAAATAATTCTTCTAGAGCTTTTATGGAAGAATTGACTAAGTCTATCCATTCATCAACATATAATTTATTTACACCATCTCTATTTTCCACAGGATTTTTAAGATTTTTAATACACTTGGCATTAAGATCATAATCACCATCAGAAGTAAGTTGAAAACCTAAACCAGGTGGTCCTTGTGGACCCCGCTCACCAGGCAAACCTCTTGGACCTCTCTCACCAGTTGGTCCTAATTTTGCTTGTTTAGAAAATCTCCCGAACTTGTCGACGCTCATTGTAAATAGAAAATGGAAATGAAAATGAAAATGTATGATATTTATTCTATAATGTTAGCTTCTCTTAATTCTTCAATTATTGATATGATTTCATTATGATGGTTATTGTTGCCAGCATGTTGGGATGCCATAAGAAGATGCAATCGGTCTACGAGTTCATTTGGATCATCCCAATAAATATAGTCAATATTATTCTTAGGTAAATGCATTAAGCCCATTCCTTTGCGATATAAAAGCTTACTTATAATTTCTCTGTACTTATAGCTTCTATTTCCCTTTATTTGATCTTCTGCCGAATATCCCCGTCTATGAGCATTAGTATTGTTTACAATATCTCCATAATTTGATAAATCCTCTTCAGTGTATAAACTTTTTGACGGGTTTTTCATAAAAAGGAGTTCGAGTAAGCCCAGTGTTATAGCGTAAGGCTTTCCTTTAATAACCAAACTATTTCCGCTATATTCAATGTTTGAACCTCCAATTTTCCATTGATTATTATCAAAGTAAACTCCATAAGTATAATCAATTTGGGGATTTTTTTCAATATATAATTGAAAATATTTATCTGCTAATCCAATAGATAAATTTAGAGTGTTATCTCTTTCAACTAATGTTCTTGAGTGAGTAGGTGTCGCAAAAACATCATTATCTGATATTAAAGAAAATTCTTTATGCTTTAATGGTGTACTTGTAGGTTCCATTTTTGGAAAAGTTGATTTGGGAGTTCTCTTCAAATTATCATATTCATGATATTCTTCTTCTTTGGGTTCAAATTTAATTTCCTGATGCGGTTCTTCTTTTACTTTTGTTACAAGTTCTTTTAACGACTTAGTTACAGGTTTAAATGTTTCTTCCAGTTTAGCTTCTGTTTCAAATCTTCCGGTTTTTATAGCCTGAAATTTCTTTCGTATTGTATTTCTAGTTTTAATAATGTTCCTTATTGTTTCTTTCTGTTTGTTTTCAGATCTTCCTTTGTATTCCATTATAGTTGTCCAACAGCTTTAACAGCTCTGCAACTGGTATATATTAACTGCTTTAACTGGTATGTTAACTGCTTTAAACAGGTCTGTTAACTGATCTAACTGGTCTAAGCTGTTGTATTTATATGATAATATACATATCAAATCCTTTACGATAACGTCCTTTGTTTAGTGGACTATCTTTGTCGATTACAAGAAATCCATATTTATCCTTCCAACACTCTGAACATACATTTCTGAAAGTATTAAAGGGCATGTCTGTGTTTACATGATCATTATAGACATGTTTAAAGTTCATTTCATCTTGCTTAAATAGAATAAGCAGATTCGCGTTGTCTCGAATTAAGTGCTTAGGTATATGTGTATATGTTTGACAAAGATAAAAGCTGTCAATATCATTATGTCGTCCCATGCAAAAATATGATCGTATATTGTTTTGCTTGCCGCAAGCAACATCATCAAATATGAAAATAGAATTTGATTTTGCTTTCTCTGGTGAAATTACATCAGAATTTTCAGAAAATGTATAAAGACCCATTCCAGATATGGGTTTTATTACTTGCTTCAAATACTCATACTTTGGTTGATGTAATGACTTTGAATAGATATAAATATTTTCAAACTTGAGTCCGTTGGGTTGTTCGATAAGACTGATCATAAGATTGGTTTTACCACAATTAGAAGGTCCTGTAACGATAGCTCTTATAGTATTGGGTAATAACGATCCATGTTTTTTTTGTTTAAGTTCCTCTGATTTTATATCGATATTTCTAATTGGTAAAGACACTTGTTGCTTAATGAATCTCATAATGAAAACTAATATATATACTAGAATTAAAGTATTTTTTATATTAGTTTCAAGGTAACTAAGCTAGAGTATAGACAGAGATTTAGCATCACGTCTACTGAATGATTGAATATAAAAAACAACATAAAATATATACGGGGAAAGGTCTAGTGAACACGGTAATAAGCAAATTACCGTTTGAATTGCATTTGCCTGGTTACCAATATTGCGGTCCTGGTACTAAACTGCTAGAAAGAGTAGCTAGAGGTGATCCCGGTATAAATCCTCTTGACGCCGCCTGCAAAGAGCACGATATCGCATATAACAAACATAAAAATATTGAAGATCGTCATATCGCTGATCGCATATTAGCAGAAAAAGCGTGGCAGAGAGTAAAATCTAGCGACGCATTATTTGGTGAACGAATTAATGCTTGGCTTGTAACAAACGCCATGAAATCCAAGCTTAAATTTGGAATGGGCTTAAAAGCAAAACGTTCAACTAAAAAGCCTAAAATTAAATTAACATTACAAAAAGGAGTTCGGGAAGCACGAAATATATTGAAAACAAAGAAGCCAGGCTCTTTAAAGGAAGCTATACAGCTTGCTCTTGGTGCTACCAGAAATGTGTTTAGAGGAAAGAGAAAATGCACAAAACCACCTCGTATTATTCCTATACCAAGAACTGGAGGAGTTTTACCTCTTATCCCCATTTTTGCGGGACTTTCTGCTTTAGGTGCATTAACAGGTGGTACAGCTGGAATTGCAAAAGCCGTTAATGATGCAAGTAAGGCTAAACAACAATTGGATGAAAATAAACGTCATAATCAGACAATGGAGGCAATAGCTTTAGGGAAAAGTGGAAAAGGGTTATATTTAAAACCATATAGAAAGGGGTTAGGACTTTACTTAAATCCACCGACAAAAAACTACTGAGAACGCTACCCAATCGTCCATTAAACGAACACGATTTATATAAGCACGCTCAATACATACCGCACTTCAGGGGAGTCTTTATGATTGATGAGCTTCCCAAAAGACCTAGAGGAAATGAATGTGGAATCATCAATTTGGATTCTTCCACAGGTCCGGGGACGCACTGGGTAGCATACTATAAAAAAGGAACTAACATTGAATACTTCGACAGTTTCGGAAACTTACAACCACCAAAAGAACTTTTAAATTATTTAGGAAATAACATAGTGTACAACTATGAAGCTTATCAAAATTATAATTCTGTAAATTGTGGACATCTATGCTTAAAGTTCCTATATAATCGTTCTAAGATAGTTTAAACTATACATTTGATCTGTACATATAAGTATAAATAAAGCATTCAAACCTATTACAATAGCATTTCTATTAGACTTACCATTTTATCATGTCGTTAACGCTAACTTTGACAGGAAATTCGTCTGTACTAACAGCTGAATATTTCCCACCTTTAGATCTTAATATAGACTATGTTTGCGGTTTGATTGATTTACAAACTTATAATTCAATACCGAATGTAGATGGAAGAAACAATTTATTTCATGTGGGAAATGAAGTCATACAAATTCCAGATGGTTCATATGAAATTGATGATATCGCAGCTCTTATTAAAAGAGATTTAACTAAAGCTAAAAGCAACGCATCAGTTATTATTGTAGCTAACAATAACACTTTAAGAACTGAAATAAAGAGCACACAAAAAATAAATTTTAATAAACCGCAATCCATTGGTTCATTACTAGGATTTAGTAAACGTGAATTGGAACCCAACCAAATAAATGTATCAGATTTACCAGTTAATATAATAAAAATTAATGTAATTCGTGTTGAATGCAACATTGTATCGGGATCATTTATAAATAATACACCTGCTCACACGCTTCACGAATTTTCTCCTAAAGTTGGTCCAGGCTATAAAATAGTTGAGGTACCCAAAAATGTTATTTATTTGCCAGTGAATGTTAAAAGGATAAGCTCGCTTGTGTTGAAATTAGTTGATCAAGACGGTGACCTGATAAACTTTAGAGGAGAAGCAATTACTGTCAGATTGCATTTGAAACCTCAACATGTTGATATATAACAAAGAAAGTGATAATAAAAGGATAGAAAAACCAGCCCACCTCTCCAGTCATTCAGACACTTTACCAAGGATAAGACTGAAGTTAAGCTCAGCTAATAGACAATTTTTAATATCTCTTGGACTTAAGTTAAAAAATGAGTGAAATATTGAATATTGAGAGAGGTGTTTCTTATGATAACAGTGTATCAAAAGTAGAATACCACAGCTATTCACCATTTTTAACTTCATTTAAAAACAGCGATGAGATTCGAATTGTAGTACAACATCAAGATTTGTACATTCTACCTAGTGAGAGTCTAATTTATATTGAAGGCTCTGTAGCTAAGATTGATGGGACAAAATCTACTGATGCAAGTCTAACAAACAATGTTTTCTCATTTCTTTTCGATGAAATTCGTTACGAATTAAATGGAGTGGAAATCGATCGAACAAGAAACCTCGGAATTGTATCAACGTTAAAGAACTATATCTCGTTAAATGAAAATGAAAGCAAAATGCTTCACAATGCCGGCTGGTCACCCTCAGAATCCATGAAACCTGAAAAGTTGTTCTTCAATTTTTGTGTGCCGCTTAATATGTTGTTAGGATTTGCTGAAGACTACAAAAAAATCATTTTAAACGCTAAACATGAATTAATTCTAATTCGAAGCAGAACAGATGAAAATGCTGTTATAGCTTCCACCGATGAAGTTGCTGTTAACATTTTTAAGTTGCAATGGAAAATACCACATATATCTGTAGCAGACAATGTGAAGCTTTCATTGTTGAAAATTGTTGAAAGTGGACGTCCAATTCAAACTCCATTCCGCAGTTGGGATGTGTACGAATACCCGCTGTTACCTATAGCAACTGATCACACATGGTCAGTTAAAATATCTGCACAATTGGAAAAGCCAAGATATGTTATACTAGCCCTACAAACAGATCGTAAAGATAATAGGAAAAAAGATGTAAGCAAGTTTGATCACTGTAACCTTACTAATGTTAAAGTACACCTAAATTCTGATTCCTATCCATACGATGATTTAAATTTGAAATTTGATCGAGAACGATATGCTCTGCTATATAACATGTATGCGAAATTTCAACAGTCCTATTTTGGACGTCAACCGCAACCTCTCCTCTCAGCTAAAGAATTTCTCGAACACGCCCCAATTGCAGTTATCGATTGTTCTCATCAAAATGAAGCTATCAAAACGGGTCCTGTAGACATAAAATTAGAGTTCAAAACCTCCACTAATGTTCCACCGAAAACAACCGCTTACTGCTTACTTATCCACGATCGAATAGTCGAGTATAATCCGCTCACTAGTGAAGTCAAGAAAGTTATTTAAAAGAAAAAAATATGGCTGCAATAGTTGACATTCAAGGATTCAAGGACCAACAAAATAAATTTATTGTTAAGGAACTAGCAATTCTTTCTTCGGAAGATAAGCTTCAACATTTTATTTTCCAACCACCGTTTAAATTTGAAGACTTAACACCAAAAATTAAAAAACAAGTTTTTTGGTTAAAAAACAATCATCATGGATTTGGATGGTATGACGGTTATATTCCATATCATTACCTCTACACTGTTGTGATACCTTTACTTGCTGAAAAAATCATTTATGTCAAAGGTCTAGAAAAAATAGAATGGGTGAAGGATTTTCTTGGAAACGGAGCAACCATTTTTGATATTGAACATGAATTGCAATGCCCGAAACTATCATGGCTTCGATTTTTACATCAAGAGTTCTCTTGTCTCAATCATAAGGGACAGTGTGCTCTTCAAAATGTATTTGCTATTAGAAAATTTCTACTACATAAGAAGTGATTTTAATAAATTTTATGTTAAACCAACAACTTGTGTTTTATATAACTACCTTTTCTCTTCTTTATTTTCAGCATACGCAAAATTTAAGTAAAAACATAAAAGTATTTCACAATAAAACATTTATTCAAATAATAATTTTCTTTTAGAAATTACAAATCAGTGTAAAAATTGGGATTTTGAATAGCCTTAGAAAATTGTAATTTCGATAAATTCCCTATAGAACCTTGGTATGAAATATGATATCCCCCTTCGTTAATTTGCTCCATGGCTTTAAGCGACATCTCATTGTATCTTTCGGGAAGAAACAAATAGTAATTCTCCAAATTCAACCGTACTTTTTCACCATATTTTGTTTGCATCTTTTTACAACTTAAAATCTTGTAGACATTATACACCCCCATATCTTTTATTGGTAAAATTGGTTTAGCATTAAAGGAATTTAATTCCTCTAATATATCAAAATCTTCACTTATATTGTCGACTAAACTTGAAAATGACATTATTTATTATCACACTTTTAGCACTTCTTCACCGAGATATGAAATTGAACTAATATATATCGAAGGTTTTGATAGTATACTTTCACGTTTACGTTTAGGTTATCTTTGAATACATGATGAAATGCGGTTTTCAGTATCACCTTATCATTGAAAACATAATGAAATATGAACAAACATTTCTGCGGTTTTAGTTAACTCAAATTCTTTAATTTTTATCTTGTGTTGTTTCGAAACTTTTTAGCAAATGAATTTATTAAGAATAAGGAAAAATGTTGTAAAAATTGTTCAAGATGCTTTTTATAATTTATCAAAAATGATGGTCCCGAAAAAATTTTCCTATGTCAATAAATCTGAAAGTGGAAACATAGGAAATTTTTTTATAATTTATCAAAAATGATGGTTCCGAAAAAATTTTCCTATGTCAATAAATCTGAAAGTGGAAACATAGGAAATTTTTTTATAATTTATCAAAAATGATGGTTCCGAAAAAATTTTCCTATGTCAATAAATCTGAAAGTGGAAACATAGGAAATTTTTTTATAATTTATCAAAAATGATGGTCCCGAAAAAATTTTCCTATGTCAATAAATCTGAAAGTGATCCCGAACCCCCTTTGCTATACTACTAAGATTTAGAACAGATTAGGGAACGGGCAAAAGAACGCTCCGAAAACGTACAAGATTATAACGAAAAAAGATATAATTTAAGGCATAAAAGACCCTACAAGTATAAGATTGGGGATTTAGTTACCATAGTGAATATAGATACGACAATTGGGGTGAATAAGAAGTTGATTCCGAAATATAGAGGGCCTTATCAGGTTATAAGGGAATTAGGAAATGATAGGTATTTATTAAAGGATCCGCAAGGATACCAAAATACCAGTAGACCATTTGAGGGGGTGTTTTCGGCTAGTAACATGAAGTTATATTTAGCAGCTAAGTAGGATCCAACACTTGGTTTTTCTGAGAACATGAACGTTGAATTTTGAGTAATAAAGTTATTGAAATTAAATGATAATTGAATACCAATATTAGCGATTTAAGAAAAAAAAATTTTAAATAATTAATATCTGTTGTCAATTTGGATTTTGAATTTGATTTGTATTTAGATTAAAAGAGATACTACCACATATTAGAGATAGTATTGAGGTAAGTCGAGACGACTTAAGGTCAGGATGGCCGAACTGTAGTAACCAAAATTAAAATAAGAAAATCCTAAATTGTAATAATAAAATTTGGTAAAATGTCCGAGAATAAATGGCAACTATGCAAAATAATATTCTAAAATAATATTTTGCAGACAAAACAATTAGGCAACAGCGCATAGTCAGTTTACAAATGTATAATCCCAATTTACAAAAGTAAGCCCCATCCCTTTTTGTATGTATAAAAGTTGCACTGTCCCAAATTCAAGGCGAGAAAGCGATAAAAGTTCGGACTCAAGGACAACACAGCGATGTTCTTAGAATGTGACCTAGTTATGAGTATATATTTGGTCAGTTACAGATTGTGTAAAGAATCGGATGATGAAATAGTTAGTTTTGTGGCGTGGTTTTGAAAACCAAAAGAGTCAGTCTGAATTTGTTTTAAAGCCGATCGGGTCGATTTTGATAGACGATTAGTTTCAACGCGGGTTTTTGTTTCCGAAGTAGAGTTAAAGATTAAGATTTTGAAAGTTTATAATAAAGAGCAATTAAACTAAATAACATTGTGGTTAATTTAATATTATTGTGGATGAGAAACGTTTTTTAGACAAATTTCAGAAGTGGTAAATTACTTTCAGAAGGAATCGACTACAAAATATATAGAATTAATAGTAATTAAAAACTTACCCACTTTTGCTTTTTCCAAAAAAATATTAATTGTAGATTATTAAATTTGCTTTTTACTCCTCTTGTAAACTTTAAATTTGTGTAATTAAATCGTTTTGTTCGCCAGCTCCTCAATTCCAGATTTGCTTCTTTCACCACGGACACTTCGAAATTACAAAGTGTGCCAAAATTAGGGTGACCATTCGTCCCGAATTTTCCGGGACAGTCCTAGATTAAAGCCCCGTGTCCCGTATTTATATAAAATGAAAATGTCCCGGATTACATAATTCATCATATCATGTGAATATTATAATATTCGATTATACTTTATCCATGAATTCATGAAATACCACGGCTTCACCGACCTCAGTTCAGTAATGTTCAGCTCAATACACATAAATGGCTTCACCGGCTAAAGTTCAGTTCCTGTTTAGTTCGTGTTTGAAATTGTTGCTTTTCGCCAGAAGTTAGAAATGCAAAAGATCACTGGAATAGAATTCCATTATTCCAGTTGATTACTCTCTTTTGAGCTAGCTTTTATATTTAACTTCAATTCCAGTCCGGTTGGGTGAACTGAGGTCTGTTTTATCCTCAGTTCAATATGTAGAAATTGTATGCGAACTGAGGTTGTTTTAAAGTTCACTTTACTAATTTGCTCGAACTTGCGCAGTTCGGCCGGGTAAGCCGAATATTAACTGATTTGAAATGGGATGAAATTTTTAACCATTTATCTGAAAATCACTTTCTCTTCCAGGGATTACCTGGAATAAACGCTGCTAAATAGCGTGTTTTTTCTATTATTAATAATTTTTCGACATTGGAAAAATCACAACTGCATGTAGACACAATAAAAGCAATGATTATAACGAAGTGCAATTATAGGCAAATTGAAGGATCAGCTCAACTTCAATTCAACTATTGAACTTACCATGTATACATAGTATCTGTCCCGCATTATGTTACGATTAAAATGGTCACCCTAGCCAAAATACAATTCACGCGTTTCATTTGACAATGGATGACAACAAAATTTTGTAATTTATAAATTTTTTAATAACTTTTTTAAAGAAGCCTAGGGCTATGTTTATGTCTGTAAAATGATGAAAATGGAACTACTTCATGAACACCATCCAGTGCGGGTGGAATGCAAGAAGCATATACATATTTGAAAGAGTTTTAAAAAATGGTTCAGATTTTATGTGGAATTTATGCTGTTCATATTTTTATTTTGGTTTACGTCTGCAACGTGTAGCATGATCAGCCTTTAATGTGTCATGTTATATGGTCAGGGTTGCCACCCGTCCCGATTTTCCCGGGACAGTCCCGATTTTGATGATGTAAAGGTCGGTTTAGCCGCAACGATTGATTTGTATAAATTGATTGCCGCAAGTCAATTGGTGCAAATAAACTGAGTGAAAATGAACCAGTCACCAGTGAACAATTGTGAAGTGAAGAACTGAAGTTTTGTCTTTGAAAATGGACAATTTTGAGGAAGATGTAATTCTTGCGACCGCTACGGGTTGCATCATAAAAAATAAGTTAAATGCGATAAAGAAATGGTGTAAACCATGGTTGCTAAAAAGAGATCTCTTTTTGCATTCCAATTTACTAGCGAAACTAGCTAGCTACTAGCAGTGAGCCTGACGATTTTCGCAATTATTTGCATATGGATGGAACCACATAGGAGCATTTGCTAAATTTAATTAAGCCAATGATTTTAACAACACTTTCCCAAAAGTACTAGGTCATTTGGTTCTACTTCGTATCGAGAAGAGAAAATTTAAAGGAATTTGTGGCCTTTGCGAAACTGGAGTGGACTGAGCTCAACAAACACATACCGACAAGATGGCTCTCATTAGGTGCTGGCATACAACAGATTTTGAAGGTTTACCCAGCTATTATATCTTATTTTATATCCATAGGTAGCGAGTGCCATCAAGCCATAAAAACATTGCTTTGTATAAAAGAAGATGACGAAATCGATATAGAATCACATATGAATGTTTAACAAGACGTCTAGTCCAGTCAAATTAGTCGAAAAAAAAGGATGAAATTGAATTTTAAGAGGTACAGAATTTTTTCTTTGGTATTTGTTCGGGTACATCTGACAATGATAAAACCAAGTTTGTGGGATCGCAGTGGCTTGGGAAAAGCCGCCATCTTGAAAAAGAGGGCGAGCTTGTTTATATTAAATAGTTCGTTTGCATGCAATGATAGCTGATAATGATCAATGGCAAAGTTGTGGAGAATAAAATTATCTAAAAAATGAGCCCTCATTTTTTAGATACTTTTATTATCCACAACTTTGCCATTGATCATTATCAGCTATCATTGCATGCAAACGAGCTATTTAATATAAACAAGCTCTCCCTCTTTTTCAAGATGGCGGCTTTTCCCAAGCCACTGCGACCCCACAAACTTGGTTTTATCATTGTCAGATGTACCCGAACAAATCCCAAATAAAAATTCAGTACCTCTTAAAATGAAATTTCATTTACTAATTTGACTGGACTAGTCTTTATATTTACATTTTTGTGATATTTGCACAATGTTTGAAAAAGCAAGGTTGATGTTACAAAATATGTCGACTACTTCGACCCAACTATACACAATTTTAGATAGTCTTCAAACAAGAACTAGTGAAAAATTCTTTGGATATTTTGCAATTGCAAAAAATCGCGCAGAGAAATCAGTTTATCAACGATCAGTATTAGAGTTCGAACAATTTTAAAAAAATGCACTAGTGTATCTTAAAAACCACTACGATTTCGATGAATCATATCCATTGAAAAAACTTCGATTTCGATGAATCATATCCATTGTCACTTAATGGTAATTTAAATTTCAATGAACTTTCTGATGCTGCTTCTGCTTTGAGATTCGACTCGGACGCAGGATTTTCAACCGATGAGCTATTCCAGGACTATTGTGTGTTAAAGAATATACTTTGGGGGTTTACTGTTTAACCTCCCCAATCTTTACGACGATTTAAATAAAAACCACCAGGGATACTTGCACAAGGTTTATTTCAACAATTCCGGTAATCTCACTCGCAGTACTCTACAATTTACAAAATTCAGGCGGAGCGACTGGAGGCGGCGGAAGTCGAGGTATGACTAGCGATAACGGCGAAGCGTCTTCTTTTCTTTCTATTTTGCCGCTTGCAGTGATAACTGCGCGGGCGATCTTGTTTATCGGCTTCTCTTTTTGATAAGTTCTCCAAGGATTTTTGGAGCATCCATGGATAAGTAATCCATCGACTTCTGCCGCCACATCACTCCCCCTCTAGGAAATTAAAATTTATGCGTGGATTTCTATTTTGTTCTTACATCTACGTATTACAATTTTTATTTCCAATACCTGCATGTCAATATGTCTACATTCTGTTATCTTATTACCTATTTTACTTCATTCATTTTTCTATGTGTTTATTATTTATTTAGTTTTCCATATACCATTATACTTATGTTACCTATGTTACCTATCTAGACTATTTACGGCCATGTTGGGGTCAAACAAGCCGAGTTGTTCGAAACGTGTGTCGGGTAACTCGTCCAAGGAACTTGAAACTTCATTGACTAAATATACTATATACTTTTTGTTTTGCCAAGAAAGCGTGCGTGCCTCGACTTTTATCAATTTTCTATGTATATATTTTTTACATTATTTAATATGTTACTTCACAATTTATTTTATATTTACTTTATAATTTTTCATATTTCGTTTTATGTTTTCTCTTATACTTTATTTTATATTGTATATGTGTCCCGTTTCCTATTTTATATGTATTTCGTTTAATATTTTATATGTATTTCATTTGATATTTTATATGTATTTCATTTAATATTTTATATGTATTTCATTTAATATTTTATGTGTATTTCATTTAATATTTTATATTTCATATTTTTACGCAAGTGGTACGCCTCAAGGACGTGTAAACTTCTTCTCTAACCGAAGTGACTATACGAATAACGAATGAGAGACAGGGCTAGTGCTTCCTACATAAACCTCTGCTTTCGGTAGATATTTTAAAGCGAACCTTCCGTCCATATCGTGTGGTCATGCCTTGCTCTTCGGGATTTATTTCCTCCTTGCCCGGCTCTGGGAGTCTGGTATTTGTCGCGGTTGGTTGATTCTCAGTCGTCCAGTACGCTGGTTTGAGCCGGTCCAGCGAAATCCTGACTCGGCGGCCCTTCGCCTCCACCTGGAAATATTTGTCCCTTCGCTGCGTCACTCTGTAGGGGCCTTCGAATGGTGGCTGTAATGGTGGTCTCACCGCGTCATTCCTGACGAACACATGTGTACAACTACCTAAGTCTCCCTGGATGAAAACGCTATGGTTGCCATGATGGGCCGTAGTTGTTGGCCTCACGCTCTGCATCGCTCGACGCAGATCCTTTACGAACTCTGACTCTGATTGTTTTTTTGACGGATCCGACATAAATTCTCCTGGAAGGCGGAGTGTGGTCCCGTACACCATCTCTGCCGGTGTTGCGTTAAGGTCGGGCTTGAATGTAGACCTCAACCCTAGGAGGACAGTTGGCAAGACCTCTGTCCAATTACTCGACTTACGGCACATTATCGCCGCCTTTAAGGTCCTGTGCCACCGCTCCACCAGGCCGTTCGCCTGTGGGTGATACGGCGTAGTTCGTAAATGCGTAATCCCTAATGCCATGGTTAACTCGCGAAATAAGGCTGACTCAAACTGCCGCCCCAAATCCGTTGTGACCTTCAGCGGTATGCCGTATTTTGCTATCCAGCCCTCGACGAAGTGGCGGGCTGTGGTCTCGGCAGTCATGTCAGTCATTGGGATGGCCTCTGGCCACCTGGTAAAACGGTCGATGCATGTCAAACAATATCGATAACCTTTGGACGGTGGTAGGGGGCCAACTATATCTATATTCACGTGCGCGAATCGCTCCGTGGGGGGCACGTACTTGCTTATGGGTGATTTGGTATGCCGCTGAACTTTTGATCTTTGGCAGGGTACGCAGGCTTTTACAAATGCTGCACAATCTCTTCTAAGGTTGGGCCACACGAATCTCTCACCGATTAACTTAGTTGTGCCCCTGACGCCTGGGTGTGCGAGGTTATGCATGGTCTGCAGGACTTGTTGTCGCATTGTCTCCGGCACCACGGGGCGTACGTGTCCCTGCGACACGTCGCAATACACCGCGGCGTTGGTGTTGGGTAATGTGAGTTGCTTGATGACCATCGATGATTTACCTGGGTTTTTCAGAGCCTCTTTCAGCAATCGGTCCTGTTGCTGATGGTCCGCTAACTGCTGATAATCGATCGTTTGCAGGTTGGTGGACGTCGCCTCGATCCGTGAAAGCGTGTCTGCGACAATGTTTTCCTTCCCCGCTATGTGGCGAATGTCCGTGGTGAACTGACCAACGTAATCTAATTGTCTTGCCCGTCGAGGTGAGCTACTGTCCGAACTTTGCCTGAAGGCGAACGTTAGTGGCTTGTGGTCGGTCATGACGTGGAACGTCCTTCCTTCCAAAATGTTCATGAACCGTCTGATCGCTTTGTAAACCGCCAGAAGTTCCCTGTCATACGTGCTGTATTTTTGTTCTGCTGTCGTGAGCTTCTTGGAGAAAAAGGCAAGTGGTTTAAGCTCAGCTCCGTCTACCTGGTGCAGGGCTGCCCCAACGGCAACCTCTGATGCGTCCACGTGCAGGACCAGTCTTGCATCTGGGGATGGGTGCGTCAACAACGTCGCTTCTGCCAGATCCTTTTTACATCCTTCGAACGCTGCCGTCGCCTCCTCAATCCACTCTATTTTGCTGTTGTCGTTTTTCCTATTTCCTTTTATCAGTTTCCTGAGCTTTATTTGATTTTCCACGGCGTTGGGTATGAATCTTTGATAGAATGTGATTAGGGCCAGAAATCTTTTTAAGTCTTTTGCTAGCTCCGGGCGACTGAAATTTTTTACGACTTCCACCTTTTCGTCCAGGGGTTTTATGCCGTCCTTATTTACCATATGGCCTAGAAATTTCACTTCGTCCTTGCCTAGTTGGCACTTCGCTACGTTCACTGTTAAGCCGTGTTTGCGCAGTATGGAGAATACTTCGCGCAAGTGCGCCCGATGCTCTTCGATGCTGGTCGATGCTATACATATATCGTCGACGTATGAGAAGACGTAGTCGTGGCCCCTGAGGATCTCGTGCATGAAGCGTTGTAACGTCTGGCCCGCGTTACAGAGCCCGAAGGTCATGTAGTTAAATTCGTAGAGGCCGAAGGGGGTAGTTATCGCTGTCTTCGCAGTATGTCCTGGCTCGATCGGTATCTGATGATACGCCTTGTGGAGATCGATCGTAGAAAATATTTTTTTGCCAAAACAAATCGTCGAGAAATCTTGTATAAAGGGGATCGGGTATCGGTCTGGCGTCGTCACCGCGTTTAACCGACGATAATCTCCACATGGTCGCCATCCGCCGTCAGGCTTTTTTACCAAATGTAAAGGACTAGCCCAATTGCTTTTGGATGGTTTACATATTCCCATTTGCAGCAGGTATTCAAACTCAGCCTTAGCGATCTTCAGTTTGTCAGGTGGCAGTCTCCGAGGCTTTGAGAAGATCGGCGGTCCTTTCGTCTCGATGTAATGAGTGACGGTAGTGGGAGACGGGGTTTTCCGTGTTGCCGCGGACGGCTTCGTTATATCAACGAATTCTTGTAATAGATCCGCGAAGGGGTTATTCGTGTCTATCGTTGTAATTCGTTGACCTGTTACCATCCTGACTGCGCCTACCACCGAGATATTCGTTCGCCTGTCGATTAAACGCGCGCCTCTAATGTCGATCAATAGTCCAAAATGGTCCAAAAAATCGGCTCCTATGATTGCACTCGTTGTCTGGGCGATGAAGAAGGTCCATGTAAAGTGCCGGCGGAGTCCTAAACTCAAGGTAACGCGCTTAGTACCGTATGTAGGTATTTGTGTTCCATTCGCTGCGTAGAGCTGATGCCCTGATGATGTGTTCTTCAAGTCGTTGGCGTTCGGTGTAATTACCGAGACGTCCGCTCCCGAGTCGATTAAAAACTTGGTCGCCGTGAGCTCATCTCGGACGAAGAGGCGTTTGCACCTCGCACCACCTAATGTCGCCTCCCTTATTAGGTAGCCCGCGCGTTTCCCGCTGGCGTTGTTTTCTCATATCCGCATGGTTCCCTGCACTTCGTGGCCCTTTCGCCGAATTTCCTGTGGTAATAACAGACCCAGCCCTGTGGGCGACCTCTACTGCGCGACCTTGATCGTTGTCTGCGGTGGCTGAATCTGGGTTGACTAACCTGCAAGGATGCAATTGCCTTTGTTAACTCCTCGACCATCGTCTCCAACGCTGTGGTAGGTGCCGTTTGACTGGATGGTTTATTGCTTACCCCCGCTATACTATTGAAATCACTGACCTCTAGGATCTTATCGGCCATAGAGGACAATGATTCGAGGTCATCACGTCGGGGTCACCACTTTGGGGGTTTACTGTTTAACCTCCCCAATCTTTACGACGATTTAAATAAAAACCACCAGGGATACTTGCACAAGGTTTATTTCAACAATTCCGGTAATCTCACTCGCAGTACTCTACAATTTACAAAATTCAGGCGGAGCGACTGGAGGCGGCGGAAGTCGAGGTATGACTAGCGATAACGGCGAAGCGTCTTCTTTTCTTTCTATTTTGCCGCTTGCAGTGATAACTGCGCGGGCGATCTTGTTTATCGGCTTCTCTTTTTGATAAGTTCTCCAAGGATTTTTGGAGCATCCATGGATAAGTAATCCATCGACTTCTGCCGCCACAATACTAACACAGCTTGATCAACATCAAAGTGTTGATAAAAAATGGGTTGAAATATTTAAAAGCTTAAAGGAGCATAAGTTGAATGGGTTATTTTGTATAGTATCAAGCGCTTTGAGCATTCCTCCTTCAAACGCTTATGTTGAGCGAGTATTTTCCCACATGACTCTCAAATGGTCTAATGTCAGAAATCGCTGCTCTGTAGATTTAATGAAAGCCGAATTGCAAATTTCACTTAACATAGACATGTCTTGCTCGGAATTTATAAATAAGGCCCCTAGTCCGATTGTCGTCAAACAGTCGAACGAATGTTAGATCTAAAAAGTGGTAGTCCCATTCTCGATTGTAGTGAACCGAGTCGAAATGTCATGCACTGAAATTAGTAAGAGTTCGCGATATTGTTCTCCAATAATTGAATATAGATTCAACCACAACGAATTAGAGCCAAAAAGTAAATCCAACAAACTGTCAAATGAATGTTTAGCTAATATTTCCCTACAATTCAAAAATTTCCTTATAATTCCAAAGACACAAACCTCAGAAAATTGAATTGTAAAATCGAAATGCGTTTTCCATACAAATTGACATTTGAATTGTAAATTGGCACAGGCCCTGAATGGATTTTAATGAAACTTTCCAAGCTCATATATCAGAATAACATATAGGCTATGAATTTGTGGTCAAACTTATAAATTCAAAATGGCCGCGTCAATATAGCCGACGAATTTGCCAATTGTGTTCCAATTCCAATGAAAATCGGTATCTGGGGTTTTTTGAGGTTGCAAATAACGAATGTTTGATCAGAACTTATAAATTCAAAATGGCCGCGCCAATATGGCTGACGAATTTGCCAATTGTTTTCCGATTCCAATGAAAATCGGTATCTGGGGTTTTTTGAGGTAGCAAATAACGAATTTTTGATAAAAACTTATAAATTCAAAAAGGCCGCGCCAATATGGCCGACGAATTTGCCGATTGTGTTCCGATTCCAATGAAAATCGGTATCTGGGGTTTTTAAGGTAGCAAATAACGAATTTATAATCAAAACTTATAAATTTGAAATGGCGCAACCAATATGGCCGAGTAGCACTTGAGCAAGCCGCAAAAAAATCCGGTTGGAAATAAACGAGCACAAAACAAAGTACATGTGCACAAAAAACGCCAGCTATACGGAGGCACCTGACGTCTACAAATATATCAAGGAAGACAAAACTGGCATTTTACACAACACTAATAAGGCCTGTCTTACTATATGGTTCGGAAGTGTGGACATTGAAAAGCGCGGACGAAGCATTGGTAGAAAGATTTGAAAGGAAAATTCTTCGTTCGATCTACAAAGGAATACAGGTTGATGGCATTTGGAGGAGAAGATACAAGTCAGAGTTGTATGAAATCTGTAAGATTCCAAACGTTGTCAAAGTGATCAAAATAAACAGACTACGATGGATTGGTCACGTCCGTAACGGAAGCCGACAAAGATAGTGCTGGGGAAAGTACCGTCAGGTAAAAGGAGACCAGGTCGGCCTAAGAAAAGATATATTGATGACGTCGAGGAAGACTTGAGACAGTTGGGAATAAGAAACTGGAAAAGTCGGGCCAGAGATCGAGAATCATGGAGGCGAACGCTGGGGAAGCCAAGGATAACAATAGGCTGTGGAGTTCCTGATGATGATGAATATGGTCGATGAGTTTGCCAATTGTATTCCGATTCCAATAAAAATCGGTATCTGCGGGATTTTAAGGTAACAAATAAAGAATTTATGATCAAAAATTATAAATTTTAAATTTCGGGGTCAATCTGGGGGTTGAATTTTGCCGAATAACGTCATTTCCCGGTCAGCTGTATGTAGCTTGCTCAGGAGTTGGGAAATCAAAAAATCTTCACATCCTCGCTCCAAATCATTTTTTCAAGATTTTTTTGTTCTCATTATACTTTTTTCCTACCGCGGACAGCGCACACATAAACTTTTTTATTTAAAGACGTTGCAAAGCACGCGGGTTTTTGCTAGTAATTTTATAATTAAGAGTTATTTTCGTTGGTGTATACGGGACTAATTGCACAATTTTTTGCACATACATTGCGGCCGACTGACCAGCTCCGTCCCCATTCGTCGAAGAGACAAGGACATCTTGATGTGTACGAGAAGATGAATTTGCATTTTCGTGCAGTTTCAAACAATAAATACTTTTTGGAATCAAATAGCAATATAATATTATCATATTCGCATATATTTGCAAGTTTCTTTTTAATTTCACTGAATGTACACCATAATTAATCTCGAACTTTCAATACTATCAACAATGAAGTCTGAAATGTCAAAAATTAAGATGAAGATCCCGAAAAAGGATGAAAAGTTCATACTTTTTCTGGCACTTTTCGAGTCAGCTGAACTTTTTCGCGTAGATTAGCTTCAATTTTAAGCCTATACATAGCTCTTACCAGCCAAACCCGATTTTAGGATAAACTAGTTTTTCGTAGGCCAAACCCGTTCATCCTATGCGATAGGATAAACCGGTACAGAATGGGCCAAACTGATCCGGCCTATGGCCGATAGGAGAAGCTAGTTTAACCTAGGGTGAACTGGTGGGGCCGAATATCGATAAGCACACTTCAGGATAAACATTTAAGGAGGGATGGAAGGGTTTGGCCTAGGAAAAAATAGTTTATCCCAAAATCGGGTTGGGCCGGTAACATAGCTAATTTTTCGCACCCATGGTAAATCTTTTGTCTCTTTCTAAACTTGCTAAAAAGTGTAAGATTCGTCTGAAAAAAAGTGTGTCATAACAGCATAAATAAACTCTGGCCCTTATTATGGTTGTCACTTCACCATAGTGAGAAATGTCACCTTTAAAATCAAATGAGAAAAATCTGACTTACACACATCAAGTGAGAACAATTGTCACTGAATTTACCGTTTCTCGATATCAGTGACAACTGTAATTCGCCTTATCTCACTGAAATGTTACTTTTTTAGAGAGCCATAATACCATTTTTGATTCACTTCGCCATTTGTGACCATAAGTGACAACCATAATAAGGCTGTCTGTATGACTTTCTCAAATAGTTTAAAGTAGGATGTACTTCCATGTCTAAATCAGTTATTGATGAAGTGATAAAAAGTATGACTCATACGATTTTGCAACATTTCAGCTGGAAATATACACTCGTATTCTAAAACCAGTCATAAGTCACAACGCAATCTCAAGTGTGTGGTGAGTCTCAACTTGAGACAATTTGGTATTCTAATTTTTGAGTTTCAATTTTGACAATCCGCAAACAGTCTCAACGGCTATCAAAATTGAGACTGTTTAAATAGCAAGTCATAAGAGCAATTTTTGGCGTTACAATAGGGTTTTCCAATTTTTTTCGAAAATTTTTTCAGTTCCTCAAGTACCAAAAAAATTCTTGATACATTGTTTTTTGTTTAAAAATTTTTTTTTGTTAACAATCTAAGCTTTTAAAATTTAACACCATTTAAAAAGCCGACAATGTGCCGCCATGTTGCTATGAAGTCAGATTTCATGTTTACCTTTCGGAGCATACGGCTATAACATGGAATTCGGCGAAAATTGTCAAAAACTTCCGAAAAAAGTTCGTACAAGTATTGCTTTGTACCGAACTGCAGAAATACATCAATTAACAACCCAGAAAAACTGTTCATCTCCGCACCCAAAGGAGATAAACGAGTTAAATTGGTGAATCAAGTTCGTCGTAAACCAAACACTGTTTCAGCAGTAGCAAGTTTGCATTGTTGTGAAGATCACTTCAACGTGAGTATTAAAATAACATTAATTAATTAATTAAAGTATTGTTTTCAACTTAAGGAATTGAAAAAATGTAAATATAACCTCAAAATTTTGCCCTGCTAAAAAATACGACGTCATGTTATGGCAAAAACCAACTCGCTATTTAAAAAATAAAAACCAAAAACGAAAATGGAAAACCAAAAGACTGATAATGAAACCAAAAACCAAAAACAGATCAAAAATTCAAAATCTAAAACCGAAAACCAGTGAACTTTAACCCCACGAGTTTCAGCTGCAGTGAACGCCTCACAATTTGTGAAATGTTCCGCCGCCACCAACACGTTTATTTTTGGCAGGTTATCAGATTGAGCTCGCACAAATCCTTCGGAGCCCATTTTGACGCCGATTTTGTTTAAAAACACGCTTGGTGCAAATATAAATGTTGTTTTACACGACAAGCAATGACAACAATGGCTCAAAACGTGAATTCTGACGTCACTTCGCCGCCGACCAATGACAGCGCGTTTTCATTCATTTGAATAATTTACCACTTTGAATGTTATTTTACACAAAATCTAGTTAACAAAAAGTTTTTTTGTTTGTGCAGAATGTTATTATTTGTTGAATAGACTTTATTTATGCAAAAAAAATTATATGTTATTTTTTTCTGGAAGACTCTATTTAAATTTCTAATTTCTGTGTGAAAATTATCTTTTCTATAGCTTGTGACAAATATCAATATGGCTGTTAAGCCCCAAACACACAACAAATAAAACTATAAACATAATAATAAATAAATAAAAAATAATAATAATAAAAATTCACCGAAATAATGATGAATTGTATTTTCATAATAAACCCCAGACTCCATGCTTAGGGGTTGACTTCCTTGTGTCATAATAAGCCTAAAAGATAACAATCGATTTGATTAATAAATTGTAATATATTCCATATATAAGCGTCCCTACTTGAAAGCAAATTAAAATTAAAAATACACTGAAAAATAAACAAAATAAACACCTTCAATAAATTAAGAACGACATGCAAAACAACAACAACAACGGCACTACACATTAAACAAACAAATGTGCCACAAATAACACAAAATAGGTACAAATCGCATGCCATAACAATAGAACACATGTTAAGGATCATGTACCTGTTTCAAAACATTAAAATAAAACTAGAAAACACAGGTGAAACAATATTAAAATGCATACACTTACACATAACCCTACATTTTATAAAAAGTTGTTGTATGCCAACAACCACTCCCAATTGCACCCGCGCTTGCACATAAAACACAACATAACACTGAAACACCACGACAAAGACGTGCACGCACCTGCAAACCGCGATGTTTGCATTTATATCGCGAAAAAAACACCGCGCACGCAATCGCGAAAAATGACGTTGAGGCGAAACGTCAAAACTTCATGCTGTATCAACATATGATACATGAAATCGGTGTAGAATTTAACGAAGGATGCAGCGGTGATGCCAGAAAAACGAAATATTTTATGGATAAAAAGATATTTCCATAAAACATAAATTCTCATAAAGATAATAAGAGAAAAAGAGAAAATATAGTGAAAAAGGATGAATATATGAATTAATAAAATTATGATATTGCAGTTAAAAATAAGGAAATGGCCGAAAAAGGATATTTTTAGTACATAATGAAAATCGAAGAAAAAATAAGAAAATTATAGTAAAATTGATTGAAATTTTATGAAATTAAAAAGAATAAAATATTTAGAATTAAATAAAAATAAGGGGAAATAGTTTGAAACTATTTTTTATTCATCATCAAGGAATAACCATCCCCACCTAAAAATGGTAATGCAGTTCAGGTCAAGACCGTTGGTTTCAGTGTATAAAAACCCGAACCGAGAAGCCATCAGCCTCTCTTGTCTATACGTAGTCGAAGAAAGTACATCGAGCCAAGTGCAATCGAAGTAATTTTCCAAGATTTTTATAAAGTGTTTGTATTTTGAACAAGGATTTTTTCAACTACTAAGTAAGGTATTTTCACCAATCATTAGATTTTCTACAGGCCGAATGGATTCTGGGAAATGTGACATGTTTGGTCTTAATCAAGTTTCTCTGTCAGCATTATTTCGAAGATAATATTCAGTACGACTCTATATCTACTTTAGTCAAGTATTAAGTTGCTGTCTGGTTATATCTTCTGATATACTCAGTGCAATTTTGTATACTAACTTCTGGTTAATTACTTTAGTCGTTGTCTGAATTTATCTATCTTCCTATGTATATTATATTATTGAATAAAGACTACTAACTAGAACACTGTTATATGTCAACATTAAGGTGTTAATGGTTGGTAGCAGGCGCGTACGAAAGGGGGGGGGGGGTAACGGGGGGTTAAACCCCCCCCCCCATGATTCCAATAATAATAGGAAAAATTATAATTAATAAATATATCAACTTATTAAACAATTAAAAAATATTCCGAATACCGATGTATACAGGGTGTTCTCTACTAAGATGCTAATCCGTTAAGAGGTGGCTCCTGGGTATATTTGGAGAAAAAAAATTGTTCTACAGAATGGGGCTATCGGATCTATCCACTGAGATACAGGGTGTTTAAGAAAACACGTTTGAACCATTTTTTAATTTACTTAAACTTGAATTACTCCTCAACCATTTATCGTAGAGCAACGTAATTAGGTCCAGTTTTTAGAGAAATGTACATTCTTTATTTTGATATCAATATCATCAAAATTGGATCTATTTCGTACCTTTTTAGTAGTTTTTCACCTAAGCTTTGTCGAAAAGTACCAAATAGAGTCAACTTGAACATCAAACTTGCTAATAACTTCAAAAGTAAAGGCCGTAGCATAAAAACAGTCCATATTGATACGAAATTGTCCAAGCTTTATGGGTTAATTACGTATTTTTTGGGGAAAAGGGTGGTTTTAGTTGAAATTGTAGTTAAAAAAAACAAAATTTTGAGTTTGAATTAAGATATTTTCTGAACACAGTGACTAAGGTTGATGATATTGATATCAAAATAAAGAATGTACATTTCTCTAAAAACTGAACCTAATTACGTTGTTCTACGATAAATGGTTGAGGAGTAATTCAAGTTTAAGTAAATTAAAAAATGGTTCAAACGTCTTTTCTTAAACACCCTGTATCTCAGTGGTTAGGTCCGATAGCCCCATTCTGTAGAACAATTTTTTTCTCCAAATATACCCAGGAATCACCCCTTAACGGATTAGCATCTTAGTCGGGAACTATATATATATTAAAATAAAATAGTAATAACCTACTATTACTAATAATAAACATTGATTTAACCCTTTGAATACCGGGGAGCGCGATCGCGCTCCTCCATGCATATGCGAAAAAACCCGGAAGCGCTATCGGCCTCCTCTTAAATTTTTCTCAATAAACTGCGAAAATAAACATTTTTGCGTAGTAAGAATAATTCGGGCTGTTTTCCTAAATTAAATAGAACCCAGTTTACATACTGGCTAGTGCTAATGACGTATTAAATCACAAGCGATTCTGTATTTTTTCAATACTGTATTAATGTACTTGAAAATGATTTCAAATTTTGATTTTTGCTTATGAAGAATTATGTGTTATACAGAGGTGTATTTACTAAAGTTACAAGTCCACGGTTTTGGATAGGTTATGGATAGACAACAAAAAAATCTTATGGGTGGGGGGTGGTGGGTGCAGGTGGGGGGATCGTAACGGTTAGCCGCTAGAGCTTTTTTAAATTTTTTTGGTAGAGTTTTACACATCACCCTGCATTTTTGTAGCCCTATAACCTATTTCCATATGCAGATAATTGTAAATTTATAAATTTGTCCATCTTTTCTTTTTTGTTATGCGAAAGTCCAAGCTTAGGACTACCAGTCTATCATGTCGTACTCGTCATTATGCAATGTCTATTAAAAAGCTGGTTTAGAAGGAAGCAATACAGACGAGGATATGTTGATAAGAGTCTGGAGGGTACTGAAGCAGGAGGCGATGGGCCTTGCGTTTGAAATCGAGGATGTTTATGGAAGTTCACACGGATGTGAAAAATATCAAAACAAAAAAATTTTGCAACGGGGATCCGATTACGCAAAGTTGATATCCTCAATATCAACAGACTGAACCAGAGAAGCAGCCATCGGGGTTAGCGGGAGACACCCTTGTTACGCCACGTGAATCTCGCTAACCAGATCCTTTTGTGATTTCCCCGGAAGAGGGCCCTAAAATCCTCACTATTTAGGGAAATACTAGAAAACGATATTAAAATAGTGCTTGGGGATGTGGGAAGAAAATAAGAGGAGTTCCTACGAGTCACACAGCGCTACCAATGACAATGGTAGTGGATTGGTGGTCGATCTCGCTAGGTCGAACTCGATGGTAGTAAGTTCAACAATGTTCTGGCACAAAAATATTCATAAGATGACGTGGCAGTCACCAGACGGGGTAACAAATAATGAAATTGACCATGTCCTAATTGGGAGGAAATGAACCACGGGTATATTGGATGTAAGAGCAATGATGGCAGCGTGCTGTTGCTCGGACCACTATGTAACGACCAAAAGACACAGAGGGTAAACACATTCAAGTACGAGGAGGAGTCCGCGAACATAAGGCCAGCAGAAGAGGCACTATTGACTGGTTCGAGCAGGACTGAAGGTCTGAAATTGAAGAAGGAAACCAGAGCCACCGCAAGATCCCACAAGAGCTAGGATGGAAGTCTTCATGCTAAAAAGAAGAACCACATACAAGCTGTACAGAAAGAAAAAGAGAGAATATCTAAACAAAGGATGTTACAGATGCAGGAAGACTTCAATGAACGGAGAATCATATATCAGCAATAAATTTCAACCAATATCGGATATCTGCAGAGACATAAATGCGAACCTATGGGTAAATTCAAAAACTCTGCAACCCTGCATCACTGCAAAATTCAGTAATTGGAAGTTTGTAGCTGAATCCTGCAGTGATGTGGCTATGATGAGTTTTTGAATGTACCCTATTAGTAAACCCTTATAGGATAAAAGAAAGAAGATTTTCAAAAGTTATTGAATCCAATCCCCATAATAAAAGAGCATACACAGACGGAGGTGTTTGTACCTCAAGATAATATTTCAATAGAGCCACCGACACTGACTTCGTGAAGTTGTAAAAAGGCAAAAATTCAACAAATCACCAGGCGTCGATGGAGTGGCAGCTGAGTTGATAAACGAAGGAGAACCGCAACTCTTAAGAATCTTACACGAACTCATCCGCAACATTTGGGAGGCTCCTAGTCTACAACCAGAACACCCGCAAACGGTCACACTTATTCTAGACCAACGAAAGAACGAAGAAAACGGGTTACTTGGTTACCATAAAGGCTTCCATGAGCATGATCAGTACATCGATTCTCGTTCGATTGCGAAGGTCAAGCGGCATTGGAAGTGGTAGTACTTAGTTGGGGACTGCTTGGTAAAAAGACACTCGCGTTTGGAATGGTCTATTCCGATGCGGGTGCATTTATAGATGTTCATGCCTGTAGCAGGAGCATGCATACCTTTAGCGTCGTGCATACCCGCTCCCTAGAACGTGCTTAAAAATATGGGTTAAAAAAAATTCAAGGCAAAAAAGTATCTTTTTATATAAAGGGTGTATACACTAAGTTTACAAAGCGGCCGGCTGTTTATAGGTTTTGGTTAGACGAACGACAAGTCGTAAGTGGGGGGGGGGACATAAAGGTTTAGCCGCTAGGGCATTTTTCAATTTTTTTGGTAGAGGTTTACATAGCACCCTGTATTTTTGTAACCCTATAACCTATATCCATGAATAAAGTAGCAGTGTACACAGAATACTCCTACCTATTCAAAATTGTAAAAGAGACATTTCCACCTACTCGCAGAATTGTGAGTTGTCAACTTTTAGTATTTTTCACCAAAGCTTACTATATGTCGAAAAGTACCAAATAAAGCCAATTTTACCATCAAAATTGCTTATAACCTCAAAAGTAAAGGCCGTAGCATAAAAATTATAGGGATATTATTCATAGCAAATTTTCGAAGCTATCTAATTTTGGAAAAAAAATTATAAGTTAACTACGTATGGTGAAAAGGTTGTTGAAGGTGAAATTTTAGATTAAAAAAAACAAAATTTTGATTTTCACGACTCGTAACTCTGTAAATTGGTAGGGTGGAACCGTCCCTTTTACAATTGTTAATAGGTAGGAGTATTCTGCGTCCACTGCTACCTTAGTCATGTATATAAGTTATACGGTTTCAAAACTGCGATATGATATGTAAAGCTCGAACAAAAAAAATTGAAAACGCCCTAGCGGCTAAATAGTTGCGACTACGCCCACCTACCCATACGATTTTTTGTTCGTCTAATCAAACTCTATCAGCAGCCGTCCACTTTGATTTTCACATTAAAAAAAAAACACCGGTATTTTTCGCATATGCATGGAAAAAATATCCGGTACTCAAAGGGTTAATACATAAAGGAATGATCATTTATTCAATAAATTAACCTAAGTAAGTAAATCATTTTATTTCAAGATTACTCAGTTTGCATTAAAATATTTACAAGATCTAGCAGGCGCGTTTTTAAATTTTCTGTGCATTTTTTTTAAAAATTTTCGGTCGTGCTTGCTTTGTTCAGTCTACTTTGTTGTTTGTTTTTCTTGAACTTGAAAGTGCAATTTTTGTTTACTACTGTTCATTTTAAAATTTGTTTTCTCTTGAGAAAGTCTAATTTTTGTTTACTGTGCATTTTAAAATTTGTTAATTCTAAGTAATATTTTGTGAGGATGAATAACGAGAAGAGAAAATTAAAAAATTCTACTTTAACAAATTATTTTGTTAAAAAAACTAAAAAAAGTGATTTAGAAAAAGAAGACTGTATTGATCAAGTTGCTGCTGTTCCTGGTACTAATGATAGTGCTGCAGCTTTAGTAAGTGGATGTGAGTCTCCATCAGATTCAGATGTAAATATTAATGATATTAGTAATTTTATTGGAGGAGAGCAATGCAACGATGAAAAAAGGTTATTTTTGTTAAAAAAACGTTTGGTATCCAGACGACAAATTTGTATTCCCACTTAGTGGAAAACGTAATTTGAAATTTCAATACAGCTGGTTTGGCAGGTGGAAATGGTTAGTATACTCAAAACGTTTAGATGGTGCTTTTTGCAAGCTTTGTGTATTATTTTCTCCGAATTATGGTGGTGTTGGACATCAGCCGCTAGGAAAACTGGCCAAACTGCGTTTTCAAACTGGAAAGATGCTATAGAAAATTTCAACAAACATCAAGAAACTGAGTACCATAAAACAGCAGTTCTTCACGCACAACATCGTAAAGCAATTTCCGAGCATAGAATGGAACCTGTAGTGTTGGCATTGGACTCCGCTCTAAAAAAACAAATAGTAGAAAATCGGAGTAGATTAACTCCAATTATAGAGACTATACTTTTTTGCGGTCGTCAGGGTTTGCCTTTAAGAGGACATAGAGACTCTGGTAGTTTAACGTTAGATAATCCAGAGGAAAATGATGGAAATTTTCGAGCACTTTTTCGTTTTAGAGTCCATTGTGGAGATGAAATACTTAAAAATCATCTAGAGGACTCAGGAAAAAATGCAACTTATTTGAGCCCAAGAATTCAAAATGAAATTATAAGTGCATGCAACATAATACTTGTTGCCAAAATAAATAGTGCGAAATCATTTTCGGTTTTGGCTGACGAGACTAGTGATATAGCTGGTATTGAACAATTTTCATTATGCTTTCGATATGTAGATACCGATTCGTAAAACATCAGAGAAGATTTTTTACAGTTTGTACCTGTTACTGATGTAACTGGCAAGGGTCTTGCAAGTGTTTTAATGCAAACTATGCGTAATCTTGAAATAGATTCAAAATTCATGATTGGACAGGGTTATGATGGAGCTTCAGCAATGAGTGGACGATTTAATGGGGCACAAAAATATGTCAGCAATGAAAATAAGCTAGCTTTATATGTACACTGTGCATCGCATAGTTTAAATCTCGCTATTTTTGATGCTTGTGAAATTTCATTTATACGAAATTGCATAGGATCACTTGGAAGTGTATACAATTTCTTTAACACCCCAAAGCGCCAAGCCGTGCTAAAAAAATGTATAGATGAAAACGCACCTGAATCAACAGCAACGCGATTAAAACAATTATGTTCCACACGATGGATTCAACGCCACGAGTCTGTCCTAGTATTTCTGGAGCTTCAAAAAGCTGTAAAATCTGCGATGGAAATTATTTCTGATTGGGATGACAAAACAACTTCTTCTTCTGCAATTCAGCTTCTATCTGTTATTATGAGTACAGAATTTCAAGTATCCCTTCATGTTCTTGCCAAGGTTTTTTCCATAACCCTGCCGCTAAGTCGATTACTACAAACAGTAAATCTGGATCTGGCGTCTGCAATCGGACTGGCACAAAATGTTGAAGAGGTTCTAGATGCAACTCGACGCGAACCAGAACAGCAATTTAATACAATTTTCAAAGATGTCAAGAAAATATGTGACGAGCTTAATGTAGAAATACGAATTCCTCGTCTTACCGGAAAACAAGCTCATCGCTGCAACATTGCAGTTGAAAACCCTGAACAGTATTATCGTATTGCCATCTTCATTCCTTTTTTAGATTCTACAAAGATGCAAGTTCACGATCGGTTTCTGAAACATAAAAATATATTGCAAAGTTTTATGTGTCTTTTGCCAAATGAACAAAACTTTTCATTAGAACACGAAAATTCTGCAAAAATCCTTTTAGAAAAATATGAAAGTATTACAAACTGTAGCATAGTTGAGGGCATTGGTGAACTGAAGCTATGGTGGCGCCATGTTTTAAATTCTTCTAATACACCAAAAAATGCTCATAATGCATTTTGGCATGCGACGAATTAATTTTCCCAACTGTTCGAAAATTACTTCAAATATTTGCTACACTACCGGTTACAACATCAAGCAGCGAACGATCATTTTCAACATTAAGACGACTTAAATCGTATTTACGCAACACAACGAGTGAAGATAGGTTAAATGGATTAGCGTTACTGAATATTCATCGTAATATTGCGGTTTCTACAGATGCAGTTATAAATGAACTAGCAAAAAGTTCACGTAAATTAGAAATACGCTTGTAGTAGGTAATTATGAAAAGAAAAAATCTTTGAACTTAATTTTTAACTAATATCGCTTTTTAATTTTTTCAGAAAATAGTCCTTCCTGCCATTTTTTTTCTATTTTATAAGAAAAATATATATAATTTTTAATAAGTATATTAATTTTTCTTAAATATACCATTTTGTTCATTTTTCTTGTTGAATTTTTTATTAATTTTTCTTATATAATTTTTAATATAATAATTTTTCTTATATAACTCTTGTTAATTTTTCTTATATGTATAATTTTTATTAATTTTTCTTGGTGAACTTTTTATTAATTTTTCTTATATAATTTTTAATATACTATGTATTATATAACATCTATTAATTGTGTTCATATAACTTCTAGTAATTTTTCTTATACACATTTATAATTATTATTCATATTTCTTAATGAATTTTTATTTAGGTTTCTTCACAATTTCCAATAAAAAAATTGCGATTAAAATATACCTATAGGTAATTGTTTTTATAGTGAAATAACATAAAATATAATATAGTACATAGTCCTATTACATAAGAAAAATTTTTTTACCCAATATGTTTACAAAATATGTTTTGTGAAACCCCCCCATGGTTTCATCCTGCGTACGTTACTGGTTGGTAGTAGTGATATATAAGCTAAGTTAAGTTGAGCATAAGTCCTATTTGTTAGCACCTAAGCAAACAGTTTTCTGAAATAAAGACAAATTGAATTCTAATTGACACGTGTGTTTCCTTCATAATTCCTTTTTTATCCTTAGTGTAAAATTCCATTTTGCACTAAACAATGGCAGAGCTATTAATGTTGGAGTTAGCAGTGATGGATTTACGCTTAGGCCCGCGAGGCCCGGGCCAAGGCGGCAAAATTTTAGGGGCGGCAAAATTTTAGAGGCGATTAAAATTTAAAAATCAATTTAACTTAGTTTTGCTGTGTACTTTGAAGCACTCTGAAAAATGGAGAGATCCAAAGTCGTGCCTGTCGTACCTTGTATCTATAAATGGTTTCGAATTTTTCGTAACGATCGCTAAGGTCGCACTGGTGGTGGTGTTGCTATATTTCTTAGGGACTACCTAAAATGCAGGATTATCGGCCACTCTATGAACCTTGGTATTGAGATTTGTGCTGAAGTCTTAAATGGTACTGAAAAAACTTTTGTCAGTGTTTACTCTCCCCCCGGTCTATTTAAACCTGATAATTCCGCTGAACTGGAGCAGACCCTAGAGCATCTTTCTCACATGTATGCACATATACTTGTTGCCGGGGATTTTAATGTAAACTTATTAAAATATTCCAGTCAGGAAAAATTCTTCACTCATACAATGCAGACCTTAGGTCTTGTTCAAATTAATACCTTGCCAATTACTTTAATGCGACGATCTCATACCTACTTGATGTCTTCCTTTGCTGTGAACCTAGTATGATTCTCTTTCAAAATCAAATCTCTCCTCCAAGTTATTTGGACCACCACAAGTCTGAGGCCACTGGAACTGATAATATCTCACCTACATTTTTAAAAATGCTTCTTCCGTTATTAATACCTGTTACTGTTCATATTTTCAATGCTTGTTTCACGAAATTCCCTGCCGCTTGGAAACATGCTCTGATAATCCCTATTGCCAAGTGTTCAATCCTAGAAGCCCCCGGATTTTCATCCAATTAGCGTCTCGCCAATTCTGGCTAAAGGTCTTGAGAAATTAATTGCAATGCAAATGATTGTTTATTGTGAGCACCGCATGCTTGTAAATCCATGACAATCTGGCTTTCGGAAACATCATAGCTGATACACTGCTTTCCTAAAAATTACGACTTATTCTTTAGACTAGTGCCGCCTGCTGTCGATATTCGACCAAACTTATTCTAAGAAAGAATAAAAAAAACTTGAGTCATTTTTACTGAAAAAATAGGCCCCCATCCACGGTCAAACAAATCATCAAACCAATTTTCGACAAACAACGCACACATTTATGCTTTGACATTTGTTGGCCATCAACGAGGAAAACTTTCTTCAAACATCCCGAGCGACAATTCACATAATGTACTGCAAACAAAACGAAATTTCATTTGCTTTACATGGCACACATAAAAAATACACACACACATTTAAGCTGTTTGAAGGAAATATTAAACCAGATGAATATTTTCTTCAAACAGCGGCCAACTTCGAAAACTTGTATTTTATACACGCACACTTAGAATTTTTTCGATGTTGGCCAAAAATTTGATGATTTGTTTGACCGTGGATGGGGGCCTAATATATATATCAAACTGAAGTGCACCAATCCACCGATTTTTTGATGTTAGCTCGCCTAAAGAAAAAAACATTTATTGCGTTCCATCACTCTATTGTGAACGATATTGAACATCCTGTCCGGGCAGGAAATTAAATAAGATTTTATTTTGCATTTGAGAGGGAAAATGTGAGTGCAAAGAGAATATGTATTTGAACAGTGAGTGCAAAGAGGAAATCGAAACAAAATGTATCTATTCTCTTCAAATATGTATTCTTTTCCCGCTTAATTTGATGGATAGCGCGTGCACAGTGTATCAGTGCATATGTGAAGAAAAAAATGTTCATTAGAGTTAAAACTCTACCTTGCTTTCACACCTTTACTTATGGACGTACCTGAATAAAATATATATTCTGACCATCTATGAAAAAATATCTTTCGTTTGATATATGTTTCATTAAGATACGTGCACCAGAAATAGGTTAAAAAGGGATCACAAAGGTTGGCTTTGCCTATTAATATAAAGAAGATACTAAAAAGGTATGTTGTATACTCTTGCTAGACTTCTCCAAAGATTTTGATAACGTCAATCACTCCATTATTTTACGCAAACTCTGTACACAATTTTGTTTTCCTTCTTCTGCTCTTACGATTATGTAGCTTTTTTGCAGCTCGTTCACAATAGGTAAAGATTTTCCATTTAATTTCCTCTACTGTTTAGTACACATACAGGGTGTATCCGTTAAGTTTAAAAAGCGACCGGCTGTGGATAGGTCTTTGATAGACGAAAAAAAAATATATGTTTAGCCGCTAGGGCGTTTTGAAGTTTTTTTTACAGTTTGGCATGTCACCCAGTATTTTCGTAACCCTATGACCTATTTTCATGAGTAAAGTATCAGTGTACGCAGAATACTCCCACTTATCTAAAACTGTTAAACTGAAGGTGAAAAGTGTCACTACAAAGCAAAAAAGGCGCCATATCAGACGGGGCCTAGGGCGCCGTCGAGCTTAAATCCGCCACTGGGAGTTAGCAGTTAAAATTGAGAGACGACGGGAAAGTTAAAAACGCTTTTCCATTCGGTATAAGTATACTACGAAGTTTCTTTGTTTGAATTGAAAAAAGATCTGCGTATATGACATCGCCGGATCCAATAATTGAGTTGAAAATGGATCCCAACGAAATCCAAAAGCAATTAACGAAACCTACAAATTTATAGTTGTCACATAATTATACTATGGATCTTCTCGACAAATAAAAAAGTGAAAAAATCGTATTAAGTGCACCAGTTACTTCAATATTTTACAAAAATTTTTAATGCAGCGAGAACAATTATATCGTAAGAAAAAAGTAATAAAAAGGCTGTAACGGTCGGCCTGAAAAATAAATCCAAGTCCCTGAAAAATAAATCCAAACCCATAAAGATCGCATGTTAGTTTGATTTTATCCATTCAAAATTAGCTCCATTCAAATATATCTAACAACCAAAAAAAAAAAAATAATAAACTGTTTGCACATCTGATAAATTATAAAATTTCATGCAAAATCTTTTGCCTAGGTACACCCCTGCCCATATGTTCTGTAGCTACCTCATCTGATATCGTATGGCTAACACACACACATGGATTTTACGCAACAAGAATTGCCGGCGGCGAACGCCCAGCTAATCACCTTGCATGATTCAAGTGAAGCCAGAACGATTCTCGGAATTTTTATTCTTGCCCATTTAATGGAATGGATTTACACGGGAGAATGAAGGAACACCGATTATCAATCCCTTTGGTTGTTCCCTTCCGTGTGAATTCCTCCATCCCATTACCCCACCCTCTAGATTCAAGGACACGACCATATAAGGAGATGACGCTGTTCGGTAGCGATTTCCTTGGTTTTTTGCACTCACCCCCCCCCCCCAAACACTCATGCGCCAAGGGCTAAGAGTTGAGTTGGCGTCGGTTTTCGTGGCAGTCGGTGAATGGATTTTAAGGAAAGAAGTCGACGGAAAAGATTTGCAAAAGAAAAAAAAAAGTTTTATTAAAAACGCGTTAAGTCGACATGATTGGAAAAAAAATGGACGTTCCTTCATGGACGCACCGAGTTGTGAAAATTTTTTTGTGTTTTCGAGTTTTTTTTGATAAAATGCGAGTAATGGTCGGATAAAGTAAATAAAAAAAAACATAAAAGAAAAACAACAAAAAAAAGGGTTATTTCCTTTATCAAAATGAGAAAGAAAGGTTTTCTTGTGCAAAACGTTAAGCGTGAAAGTTTTATTAACAAAAGAAAATAAAGAAAAAAATCCGTTTTTATTAAAGTAACACAAAAGAAAAAAAAGTTATTTCTTGATAGAATACAATGTTTTCTTGTGCTAAAACATAAAGCGTGCAAAGTTTTATAAAAAAAAATAAAGAAAAAAAATTTTAATATTAATAAATAAAATGAAATAAGAATCACTTTTCTACAAAAAAAAGGGAGCATAAAAACATAAAAGCTTTATTAACTAGAATCGATTGTTATAAATAAAAAGAAAAATAATAAGGAAGAGAAAAATTTACTGTTGTGAAGAAATAGAAATCAACCAGCGTTTCAAAAAGAAAAAGAAGAAAAAAAAGGTAACCCAGAATAAATGAGAAAATTTTCCTTTCCAATGAGACTGAACCTTGTAAAGAATGACTTTTAAATAGCTAATTTGAGTTGAGAAAAAAATTTTTTTTGTTAGAATACTAAGTTTAAGCGATAAATAGATAGAGTAAAGTACATCCTTGTTTTCTTTGGAAATAGAAAAGGAAATTTCTTCTAATGCAATAAAGATAAGATATTTTAAAATAACCAATCTCTCGTACAAAAGAAACAGATTTGGTTTTTTTTGGAACATATATGTAATTTTTATTTATTTATGAATAAAAAGAAAAACAATTTTTATTATTAATCCAAATAAATGGATCATCATTATATATCAATAACCTTTATTTATGAATAAAAAGAAAAACAATTTTTATTATTAATCCAAATAAATGGATCATCATTATATATATCTATAACCCTTATTTATGAATAAAAAGAAAAACAATTTTTATTATTAATCCAAATAAATGGATCATCATTATATATATCCATAACCTTTATTTATGAATAAAAAGAAAAACAATTTTTATTATTAATCAAAAAAAAAAAATTTGGATAATTAAAATTATGTTTACAATTTTTATGTATGAGAAAACATTTTTTTTTAAACCAAGACAGAGGGGATAAATACAATATACATATAGATATCATTTTTATTTTTTTTAAAAAAAAAAGAAAAGAAGGAAGAAAAAAAGGAAAAAAGAAAAGGAAATAACAAACCTAACTTCAGCACGGTTTGTTTGATTTTTTTGTTGTTTTTGTTTGTGTTCGTGTACCTTCCTTGTAAGGTGGGTTTGTTTTTTTATCTTTTCAGGTTTTTTATTCACATTTTTTTTCGGTTCCATTTTTTTCCTCGCCCTGATTCGATTTGATGGCCGTGAGTAGACGCAACGGTAGTGGTGGCGCCCTAGGGAGGTTCTGTCCTCCGGAATGGTAAGTACCCCATAAGTTTTTTTCAGATCCCCCTGTATCCCTGAAGCAGAAAGCATGGCTGCTTAACGTCGGTCCCCCCTCTCGTATGGCCACCCAACCCTACTTAGTCCCTATCTCGGCGAATAACTTTTGGTTGTTCTGGCACGCGAAAGTTTAGTATGTTTTTTTATGTGTATCTAGTAACTGTCTTTAATGACGAGCCCCTGCACAACGACCCCCCCCCCAACGGCGAGCTAGCCGCAGCACCGCCAGGCGTGTCCTATTTCTAGTGCAGAGGGTGAGTATTTCGCGAGATAGGTTATCGATTGTTTCTTTTTGTTAATAACAGCTGTTCAGCAAAGGCCATCAGCCTTCTGGACCTTTTTCATTTTTTTTCTCAAACTTTATTATTTGTAACGTCATATTAGCTTTCCTTGACCATTAGGTTGATACATATTTCATATTGACAGTTGCAAATCTGGCGCCCCGCGCGTCATGTTTGCACCCTGCCTTGTTTAGTTTATATATATATATATATATATATATATATATATATATATATATATATATATATATATATATATATATATATATATATATATATATATATATATATATATATATATATATATATATATATATATATATATATATATATATATATATATATATATATATATATATATATATATATATATATATATATATATATATATATATATATATATATATATATATATATATATATATATATATATATATATATATATATATATATATATATATATATATATATATATATATATATATATATATATATATATATATATATATATATATATATATATATATATATATATATATATATATATATATATATATATATATATATATATATATATATATATATATATATATATATATATATATATATATATATATATATATATATATATATATATATATATATATATATATATATATATTTTTTTTTAAGTGACAGTTACAAATTGGCGCCCAACGTTCGGTAATCCGGACTTTAAATTTTCTTAATGTTAGACTAGAAGTTCTAGTATTGTTTACGTATGATCAGTTTGTTGTCACTAGTTGACAAATTAATTCCTTTTATATTGCCAGTTTCATTTGTTATATATTCTAACTCAATTTATTCGTTAGTATTAAATAACCTAACTTCATTTAATGACTTTTGATGAGGAAAGCCATCGAGAGGGGCCACAGGTCCTTTTCCATTTTTTTTAGAAACCTTAACGGTTTCAAGTAAATGAATTATTCTATTTGCTTTCTGTTATGTTTCGGTGGTAGCTTCCACTTTTTATTGATGTTACTCATGCATATGTGAGGATGCCCTCATCTTGGGTTCAAGCTTCGCTTGCCCTTGTGACATCCTATGTCGCCCAACCGGGTTATGCCCTCCTGCTGTCGGTTTACAGGTGGCTTATGTTCATCTGGCCTTGCGCAGAGGTGCCGCTGGCTTTGGTTGTTCTTCCCTTGTCTTAGAGTACAATGTTCAAAAAATTTTTTTGATCCTTTTAGTATGGCCAAAATGTTTGTTGGACGGTGAACTTGCCTTCTGGTTACCAGGCGCCGCCTGACTCTGCGGTAAGTTCAGTTGTCCCCCAACCAATGCGGTCCCGTTATATAATCTTCGGTTGTACCTGCCTTCCGGAATTTCAGCATTTCAGTAGTTGCTGATCCGTCGCGGCAGTCATCCAGGATTGAAGTTAGTAATCCTTTTGGGAGCTTCTACGTCTTCGAAACTTTTAATCACAGCCATGCGAACTGCTTTTGGGATATGGGGTTGTCTGTTAAGGTCTCTTTTGGGGAGGATGGTGTTACACATGGTCTAGCATCATCCCCTCCAACGAGCCCTGTGTAATTTTGGGATGCTTATTGGTGCCTGACACCAATACATTTTGGGGGAGCATTCCTCCCTCTGGGGTCCACACTCTGTCAATTATAAATTACATGGTTGAGATAAAGAAAAAAATAAAAATATATTGTTGTTTTTGTACGGTTCCGCTGGGGAACAAACGCACCCACGTACTATATTTGAAAGAAAAATAGATCTCCTTCAGTATTTTTTCTTGTAATAACATTCATTTTGCTTTACCTTCGTATATACGTAAATAATCAAGTTAATAATCCCTTATCGTCGTTTGACTTTGGACCAGTCCATAGTACTGAACCTATATTTTGATAAAATCTATCCAGCAAAATGGCTGATGAGCAGACTAATTCAGAGGCTGGCGGAAACGCTGATGCCATTTCCGACTCCCCGTCATTCCACGGTTTCAACAATGAACCGTCCACTGTCCAGAATAATGACGAAGTGCACGAATTGAAAAAGCAAATAGCTCTCTTGCGGGCTCAATTGTTATCCTTGACAGTCTAGCCCGCGACGAAGGATAGGAATGAACGGGCAAGTTCACCTAATGAGCAAGTGCAAGCGACACAAATATCCTCACTTGACTTACAATTTATAGCTAGACCCAAAGGGTCTCGGCAGGCTTCACGCCATCCCTCTGTAGTGTTATCTTGGAACATAGTGTTCACAGGACATGTTAGCGGCCTTACCGCTGAACAATTTATATTTCGATTGGAAAGCAAAGCAAATGATGCAGCTGTGTCTAATCAGGAACTGTGCGCTCCTTACTTAAGGAAAGGGCGGCAACCTGGTACTGGAATCAGTTCCGTAGAGAATTTCCTGTTCCAGAATGGACAGATTTTCGGAGAAACTTCTTGGCCCAATACAAAGGGCATGACACAGACCTACACACCATTAAAGCCATGGTTGAACTAAAACAAAACCAAGACTCCTTCGATGAGTATATGGAAAAAATGATTTCGTTGTTCAACAAAATGGAAAACCCTATCACGGAGGCTCAGCTAACAGTCATGTTAGTAGACAATTTGAATTATGCTACAGGAAATTCCCTGATAGGCATGAGATTCAAAACCCTGAAAGAGCTACGAGAGCAATGTCTTAAGGTGGAGCGTTGGCACTTAAACAAAAAAGTGGAACGAAGAACCAACCTGCGAGTCCATGAGCTTGATGTAGATTTCGCGGACAATTCCGCTTCCGAGCCATATGACCCATACTTCCAATCTATTGACGAACTACAGACACGCAACCCTGATCTCCTTAGGAGACAACTGGTCTGTTGGAACTGCCAACAACCTGGGCACGCCTTCTATGATTGTCCGTCGGAAACTAAAAACATCTTCTGTTATCGTTGCGGTAATCCGGGCGTAGTATCACCCAAGTGCAAGTGCCAGGGAAACCGGCCAACGGGTTTCACGGGAACCCGCGCCCTCCTCAAGCTGCTCTGCCACCCCCACGCTCGTCGAACCAATGAATGTCGCCATTGTAGACAATCCACCGGACGTGTTAAACTTTCATCCCTGCCTTGACGATCCACCTGACTTTCCCTCTGATGAATCCAAAGCTTCGTTCCTTGCACGATGGAACAATTATCATGTTGTCCGTGATCGAATCTTTTCCGAACACCCACGAGTTTCGTCCATCCATACAATTCCTATCATTAGGCGTCTGGCCAAAGAAAAGCGTCTTCTAGCACGTAAGAGTATTTCTGCAATTTTCTCTGATCATTCAGATGAGCGCCCTTTCGCAAGAATAACTCTTGCCGACGTTGCTATGAACGGCCTGCTGGACAGCGGCGCTAGCATTAGCTGTCTGGAAAGTGGTGTCGAATCCTTTTTATCAAGCCACCCCGAGTGTAAGCTTTATTCTCTGAACACTTCGTTACAAACTGCCGATGGTGCATCACAGCGGGTTATCGGTTACATTAAAGTACCAGTCTCCTTTGGATAACGGACTCATTTAATGACCTTATTCGCAGTACCCAGTTTAAGTCCGAGTTTATACCTTGGGATTGACTTTTGGAAGTTATTCGGCATCGCTCCCCAGATAGTTGGTGAGCTTAGCGCCCCAGCCTTATTGTCTTTGGCCCATGAGTTGCCATCCGCCCAATTTAATCAGCTGGAGCGAGTCAAGGCGACTTTTCCATCTTCTGATATTCTTGGACTGGGTAAAACTCAGTTGGAAGTACATGTAATTGATGTCGGAGACTCGGTCCCCATCAAACAAAGACATTACCCCGTTTCACCGGCCGTACAGAAATTGATGTATGATGAATTAGACAGAATGCTCAGCTTGGGTGTCATAGAGCCATCCAATAGTCCGTGGAACTCTCCCGTCGTTTTAGTCCGCAAGCCTGGAAAGGTACGGTTATGTCTCGATTCCCGCAAAGTAAACACTGTCACGGTTAAAGACGCATACCCTCTTCCCCATATAGACGGGTTGTTGGGTCGTCTTCAAGACACCAAGTTTATTACCAGTCTGGATTTGAAGGATGCCTTTTGGCAGATACCATTAGATTTTAAATCTCGCGAGAAGACAGCTTTTACCGTTCCTGGTAGGCCCCTATATCAGTTTACTGTAATGCCTTTCGGCCTATGTAACGCTTCGCAACGAATGTGTCGATTAATGGATAAAGTACTCCCTGGACACCTACGAGAGCACGTATTTGTTTACCTTGATGATCTTTTGATCGTCTCTCCCGATTTTGACTCCCATCTCAGAACCCTTGAAGAGGTTGCTGGTTGCTTACGTCGTTCTGGCTTAACCATCAATTTGTCCAAAAGTAAATTTTGTGTAAAAGAGGTAAAGTACCTAGGCTTTTTGATTGGTGACGGAACGTTGAAGACCGACCCTGGTAAAGTGACTGCCATTTCAGAATTTCCTACGCCGAAATCTCATCGGCAAGTACGAAGATTCTTAGGCATGACCGGTTGGTATCAACGTTTCATTTCCAATTACGCCAGTGTGGCTGCTCCTATCACGGATTGCTTGAAAGGCAAAAAGTTTGCTTGGACAGAGGAGGCACAACAGTCCTTCCTCAGGTTGAAAGATTGTATGACTCAGGCTCCCATACTGGTCACCCCTGACTTTTCTAAACCGTTTTACATTCAATGCGATGCGAGTAAGACTGGTGTCGGTAGTGTACTGTTTCAACGAGACATGGATGGAAATGAACATCCAATTGCATATATGTCCAAAAAGTTGAACAGTGCACAACGAAATTACACCATTACCGAACTTGAATGTTACGCAGCCGTATTGAGTGTAAAAAAGTTTAGAGCATATGTAGAGGGCCAATCGTTCACAATCATCACTGACCACGCTAGTCTTAAATGGCTCATGAATCAGTCTGACCTGAACGGTCGCCTAGCGAGATGGAGTTTAAAATTGCAAGGTTTTGAGTTTTCAATAGAGCATCGAAAAGGGAGCCAAAACGTGGTCCCGGATGCGTTGTCCCATGTTGATTGCGTTGATGAGATTTCATTTTGTCACGATGTAGACTTAACGTCCCCCGCATTCAAATCTCCAGAATATTTGGCACTACTTGAGCGCGTTGGCGGAAAGACCGGACAGTTGCCTGATCTTAGGGTGTCTGACGACTATGTGTTCCATCGTACTACACCTCGTACCGGAGATCCAATCAACGATGATCTAACCTGGAAACTATGGATTCCATCTGATTTGACCCCTGCGCTGATTGAATCAGCCCATTCACCCCCTCAAGCTTCTCACGGAGGAATAGGAAAAACTTTATCACGGTTACGTAACAAATATTTTTGGCCTGGCATGGTAAATCAAGTCCGAACCTTCGTATCGCACTGTGAGATATGTAAATGCACGAAGTCCCATAATGCAATCTTGCGACCGCGCATGGGTGAAAATTCAATTCCTGTATGTGGACTTTTTGGGTCCCTACCCCCGCTCCAAGAGAGGTAATACTGCTGTGCTGGTAGTTTTGGACTCATTTAGTAAATTTGTATTCCTGTTTCCGGTTTCCTCCGAGACTGCAAATTCTGCAATAGAGAACCTGGAACACCGTGTGTTTCACACATTTGGAGTACCAGAGATAATTTTTTCCGACAATGGTCGACAGTTCGTCTCCAAAGAATTTGCTAAGTTCTTGGACGACTATGGAGTCAAACACTTGGGTACAGCGGTACATTCACCACATCCAAATGCCTCAGAGCCAGTAAACAGGTCAACCTTAGCAGCCATCCGTGCTTATTTAAAAGACGACCACCGCGACTGGGACCGTCACCTTTCTTCAGTCGAATGTGCAATGTGCAAGTTCAGTCCATGAGTCAATAGGAATGGCACCTTTTCAGGCTCTCTTAGGAAGCCAGATGATCTTACACGGATCAGCCTATGCGGTCTTAAAAAAATTACACGCTTTACAAGACGGAGACATTGCATTCCTTCCAACTTCAGATCGTCTTCGCCTCATCCGAGAGCGCATTAGCATAAATCTGTCTGCTGCACACAACAGGCATGAGAAAAATTATAACCTACGTAGTAAACCGGTCTCATTCCAGCCAGGTCAGGAAGTTTTTCGCCGTACCTTTCCTATTAGTAATGTTGCCAACTGTTTTAGTGCTAAGCTAGCAAATAAATTTTCTAAAGCTCGCATACGAAGAAAAATAGGGGCGAGTCGGTATGAAATTGAGGATGTGGCCGGGAAATTACTGGGTGTTTATCACGCTAAGGATCTCAGACAGTGACATGAACGAAAGCATTCCCCGAGTAGCCCTAATAAGGTATCTCGCCGGCTTCACCGGTTAACGGACAGGGTGCCTTAAACCGCTTAGGTAGCTTCCCTAGCGGTGGTACACCTCCTTGTTTTCCTTGTCCGTCTGGGGGCAAGGTTTTCATGCTAGATGCCTAGCAGGGGCTGCCAGACCAGTCCCCCGAGACACGGTCCTCTCGGTCATCTTATCGCGCCCGCCTGTTCGCGTGGAAGCTAGCCTTTGCTTCTCAGTCCTTTGTGTCGTGAAGCCTGGACAGTGCGAGGTTCTAGGAGATGCGACCTAGCGCCTCAGAAAGTGGTAGCGTCCTGCTGCATAATCCGTCCTTTACCAGTTTTATTCTCCCCTAGGCCAGAGTAGATCTCTACGGGCGGGAGAGGACTATATTTCCCAGGGCTCAGGCAGCGACTTGGTCGACGCTGAGTCCCTGTGGCGTTTACTCTTCCCCGTAGGATGACCTAAGGGTTCTCTGATAAAAGAACAGGCGGTGCCTCGTTCATCATCATTGGACCTCGAGGTCATCCTTCCCGCAGGACCAACCGCGGTCACGGGTACCTTATGGACCACCTTAACGCCTTACGAGCCACACGTTGGGATCTATCACGTACCTTAGAACTCTCTTTCATAGGTATTTTCACATATAGTCATTTTTTTAAACACCTTGGTGGCCTGCAATTCATATTTGCCCGGCTCTAGTCGGTGAGCATGAGACTCAGTAAGCCGCCTCGTCTTTCGGTTCCCCTCTCCTTGCTTGTTCTAGCGTAACCGCGTTGTAACGGTCGGCCTGAAAAATAAATCCAAGCCCCTGAAAAATAAATCCAAACCCATAAAGATCGCATGTCAGTTTGATTTTATCCATTCAAAATTAGCTCCATTCAAATATATCTAACAACCAAAAAAAAAAAAAATAATAAACTGTTTGCACATCTGATAAATTTTAAAATTTCATGCAAAATCTTTTGCCTAGGTACACCCCTGCCCATATGTTCTGTAGCTCCCTCATCTGATATCGTATGGCTAACACACACACATGGATTTTACGCAACAAGAATTGCCGGCGGCGAACGCCCAGCCAATCACCTTGCATGATTCAAGTGAAGCCAGAACGATTCTCGGAATTTTTATTCTTGCCCATGTAATGAAATGGATTTACACGGGAGAATGAAGGAACACCGATTATCAATCCCTTTGGTTGTTCCCTTCCGTGTGAATTCCTCCATCCCATTACCCCACCCTCTAGATTCAAGGACACGACCATATAAGGAGATGACGCTGTTCGGTAGCGATTTCCTTGGTTTTTTGCACTCACCCCCCCCCCCCCCCCCCCCAAACACTCATGCGCCAAGGGCTAAGAGTTGAGTTGGCGTCGGTTTTCGTGGCAGTCGGTGAATGGATTTTAAGGAAAGAAGTCGACGGAAAAGATTTGCAAAAGAAAAAAGAAATAAGTTTTATTAAAAACGCGTTAAGTCGACATGATTGGAAAAAAATGGACGCTCCTTCATGGACGCACCGAGTTGTGAAAATTGTTTTTGTGTTTTCGAGTTTTTTTGATAAAATGCGAGTAATGGTCGGATAAAGTAAATAAAAAAAACATAAAAGAAAAACAACAAAAAAAAAAGGGTTATTTCTTTTATCAAAATGAGAAAGAAAGGTTTTCTTGTGCAAAACGTTAACCGTGCAAGTTTTATTAACAAAAGAAAATAAAGAAAAAAATCCGTTTTTAACCGACTTCAAAAAAGGAGGAGGTTATCAATTCGACGCGTAGGTATTTTTTGGTCCTGTTCACGCATAACTTTGTAACGCAATGACTTTTTTGCTTTTTTTCTTTTTTATTAAAGTAACACAAAAGAAAAAAAAGTTATTTCTTGATAGAATACAAAGTTTTCTTGTGCTAAAACATAAAGCGTGCAAAGTTTTATTAAAAAAAAAATAAAGAAAAAAATTTTAATATAATAATAATAATAAAATGAAATAAGAATCGCTTTTCTACAAAAAAAGGGAGCATAAAAACATAAAAGCTTTATTAACTAGAATCGATTGTTATAAATAAAAAGAAAAATAATAAGGAAGAGAAAAATTTACTGTTGTGAAGAAATGAAGAAATAGAAATCAACCAGCGTTTCAAAAAGAAAAAGAAGAAAAAAAAGGTAACCCAGAATAAATGAGAAAATTTTCCTTTCCAATGAGACTGAACCTTGTAAAGAATGACTTTTAAATAGCTAATTTGAGTTGAGAAAAAAATTTTTTTTTGTTAGAATACTAAGTTTAAGCGATAAATAGATAGAGTCAAGTACATCCTTGTTTTCTTTGGAAATAGGAAAGGAAATTTCTTCTAATGCAATAAAGATAAGATATTTTAAAATAACCAATCTCTCGTACAAAAGAAACAGATTTGGTTTTTTTTGCAGCATATATGTAATTTTTATTTATTTATGAATAAAAAGAAAAACAATTTTTATTATTAATCCAAATAAATGGATCATCATTATATATCTATAACCTTTATTTATGAATAAAAAGAAAAACAATTTTTATTATTAATCCAAATAAATGGATCATCATTATATATATCTACAACCTTTATTTATGAATAAAAAGAAAAACAATTTTTATTATTAATCCAAATAAATGGATCATCATTATATATATCCATAACCTTTATTTATGAATAAAAAGAAAAACAATTTTTATTATTAATCAAAAAAAAAAAAAATTTTGGATAATTAAAATTATGTTTACAATTTTTATGTATGAGAAAACATTTTTTTTAAACCAAGACAGAAGGGATAAATATAATATACATATAGATATCATTTTTATTTTTTTTAAAAAAAAAAAGAAAAGAAGGAAGAAAAAAAGGAAAAAAGAAAAGGAAATAACAAACCTAACTTCAGCACGGTTTGTTTGATTTTTTTGTTGTTTTTGTTTGTGTTCGTGTACCTTCCTTGTAAGGTGGGTTTGTTTTTTTTATCTTTTGAGGTTTTTTATTCACATTTTTTTTCGGTTCCATTTTTTTTCCTCGCCCTGATTCGATTTGATGGCTCGTGAGTAGACCCACCGGTAGTGGTGGCGCCCTAGGGGAGGTTCTGTGCTCCGGAATGGTAAGTACCCCATAAGTTTTTTTCAGATCCCCCTGTATCCCTGAAGCAGAAAGCATGGCTGCTTAACGTCGGTCCCCCCTCTCGTATGGCCACCCAACCCTACTTAGTCCCTATCTCGGCGAATAACTTTTGGTTGTTCTGGCACGCGAAAGTTTAGTATGTTTTTTTATGTGTATCTAGTAACTGTCTTTAATGACGAGCCCCTGCACAACGACCCCCCCCCAACGGCGAGCTAGCCGCAGCACCGCCAGGCGTGTCCTATTTCTAGTGCAGAGGGTGAGTATTTCGCGAGATAGGTTATCGATTGTTTCTTTTTGTTAATAACAGCTGTTCAGCAAAGGCCATCAGCCTTCTGGACCTTTTTCATTTTTTTTCTCAAACTTTATTATTTGTAACGTCATATTAGCTTTCCTTGACCATTAGGTTGATACATATTTCATATTGACAGTGGCAAATCTGGCGCCCCGCGCGAGTTACATCAGCAAACACTGATTCCACCTCACATGAAATGAAACGTGAGCAAGGATCACATTTCATTTCATATACTGTGTGAGAAGATCTCCATATGAATTTTCTCACAACATTACCAAAAAACTCTAAGTAAGCAAAAATTGCAATGAGTAGGAAAAGCTCATAGAAATAAGAAGACATTTTTTGGATAGTTAGTCTTAAGATCGTCGTGTTTGAAATCAGTTCGCTCAAAAGGTGAATCTTATGTTTATTGGTAAAATTAAAATAAAATAAAAAGAATACCAGCTTTTAGTTAATTGCGTGTTTTTATTTTATTTTCCCAATATCAAAAGAATAGGAAAAACTTAACTGGCGCAGTCGCATACGGTCGAGTCACACTTATCAAAAGATAAGTTTTCGCGATTTAAGTGATATTTTAAAATATCAAATATAATTTGTTAACCATCCGCTTTACCCCAACCTCCACCCATTGGAGTGAGTGTAAAAATAAATAAAGCAAAGTGAAATAATTACACAAAAAAAAAAAAAAAAAAAACCCCCAGTGTTTATATCTTGATGGGTGTGAGTGAGTAATACAGAAAGTGAAGAAAATTTTTATCTATGCCCAAAGCGAGGAAACAAAAACGAGCACTCCGTTATAATAATAAAGAAATAACAAGTGACAGTGATAGTTCGAACGATTTAATCAACATCAATACAATGACGGAACAAAATCCAGCTGGTTTGCCTGGACAAGCACCATCGATACCATCAGCTCAAGCGATTCCACAACAACAATTTGATCTTTCTGTGAATGATATTCTTAAAGACGCCCAGAGAATCCACGAATTCCGAGGAACGAAAGACGTAGCCCTGACTTCGTTCTTACGAGAAGTTGATTCCATACTTCAACTTTTGGAGAGACACCCCCAGGCACGCCAATATATTTATCGTCGCATTATTATAAACAAAATTCAGGGACCAGCGTTGGATGTCATCCGCACTCTAGGAACCGAGGCAACATGGAATGAAATCAAGACAGCATTAATTAACAATTTCGGTGTACAGGAAACATACCATCAGTTATACCAAAAGGCTTTATCATTAAGAAATTACCAAGTAAGAGATTTTTTTTGTAATTTAAGAGACATTTTATCAAGATTGAATGAAAAATTCGAGTACGACATAGAAAAGCCAATAGAGTTTAGCCCAAAGAACAATGAATCAATTATCTTAAAAACATTTTTAAATAACATAGACCCCAACTTAGCTTCAGTTATTTTAAATAGAAACATAAGTAATTTGAGAGATGCGTTTACTTTATTAGAAAACTTAGGACTAGTTAGAGATAGACCAAGAAACAATAACCACAGTATTAATTATAGTAGTAATTTAAATCAACACAATCATCGACGAGAGAATAATCGTAATAGTCCACCAAAAAACAAACCTAATCATAAATATTTTAATAATAATGCTATGAATCATAATAATTTTAACAACAATTCTAATCATTATGGTCATTATAACAATCCAAATGGAAGTAATAATAGACAGAATCCCACACAGTCTAGACAGTACCAAGTAAATAGGCCAACTTACTCTAGACAATATAGCCGATACTTTACTAATAGATCTGCACAAAACAGACCAGAACCAATGGATGTAGATCACATTCAGGAAGGACACGAAGTAAATTTTCAAATGATGCCTCACAAATATACTTACCAATAGTAAATCTTACTGTTGGTAGAGACAAGTTAAAATGCCTTATCGATACAGGGTCTACTACTTCATTACTAAATGAAAAAAAACTTCGCCAATACAAAAGACGTTACCTTAAACACTCAATAAAATTCAGAACACTTGACCATTACACATTCGTAAATAAAGAAATTAAAACCGATTTACCATTGGAGTTTAATGAAGATGCTCATATGATATGGAAACTCACTAAATTTCGCGGAAAAAAATTTGATGCCATAATAGGGCAAAATTTGTTAAAGCCTTTAGGAGTCATTATAGATGAGGGGCAAGACATTCTTTTAGTTAACAACAAAGAGATACCATTTATAGGATATTACCCTTACAATAAAGGGGAAATTTACCAACTTGAACATATAGAAATCGATCATATAGATGAATCCTTTTTTAAGGGCCTTAACTCTGAAGAGAAGGCATTATTAGAGAACCTACTAAAGACATATAAAGATTTATTTTTTAAAGAGGGAGAGATTTTAACATGTACGAATGAAATTACTCATCAAATTGTTACTACAACAAATAAACCAATTTATTCAAAAAATTATCGGTATCCGCGAATACACGAACAAGAAATTAACAGACAAATAACCGAAATGCTTAAGAACGGAATTATACAAGAGAGTAATTCGCCTTACAATAGTTCACTTTGGGTTGTCCCAAAAAAATTAGATAATTCCGGAAAAAGAAAATGGAGAATCGTTGTAGACTATCGCAAATTAAACGAAGTCACAATTGATGATAAATTTCCAATCCCGAATATTGACGATATACTAGACAAATTGGGGAGAGCCCAGTATTTTACGACAATTGACCTTGCAAAAGGTTTCCACCAAATATCGGTCAATGAAAACGATAGACCGAAAACAGCTTTCTCAACTCCTCACGGACACTTTGAGTTCGTTAGAATGCCGTTTGGGCTTAAAAACGCCCCAGCGACATTCCAACGACTGATGAACTCGATTCTAAAAGACTTTATAAACAAAATATGTCTAGTGTACCTAGATGATATTCTCATCTTTTCCACTTCTCTACCAGAACATTTACAAAGCATCAACAAAATTTTCAATAGATTACGGGAAGCAAATTTGAAAATTCAGGTAGACAAATGCAAATTCTTCTCTAAAGAGACAGAATATTTAGGCCACATTTTGACACCTGAAGGAATCAAACCCAATCCCAAGAAAATAGAGGATATATTAAAACTAAAACTGCCACAAACACAGAAGCAGATAAAATCTTTTCTCGGAATAACGGGCTACTACAGGAAATTCATTAGAGACTATGCAAAAGTAGCGCAACCCATGACCAGGTATTTAAAGAAGAACGCCAAAATTAACCTTCATGACCCTAATTATATCAATTCATTTGAAAAACTCAAGAAAATTATAACAGAAGCACCAGTATTAAAATACCCCGATTTTAATAAAAGGTTTAAGCTAGTAACAGACGCTAGCACCTTCGCAATAGGTGCCATTCTTCAACAGGACAATCATCCTGTATGTTATGCTAGCAGAACGCTCAACGAACATGAACGCAACTACTCAACTACAGAAAAAGAATTACTAGCAATAGTTTGGGCTACGAACTATTTCCGGCCCTACCTTTACGGTATTAAATTCGATCTCTTAACGGATCACCAACCACTTAAGTGGCTACATACAAAAACGAAAGGTATAAATGTCAATCCTAGACTTCATCGTTGGTTGCTAAAGCTAGGAGAATACAATATAAATATGCACTATATTAAAGGGAAAGACAACAAAGTGGCGGACTTTCTCAGTAGAATTAGGACGGATACAAACGAAATAAATGCAGTCAATCATCTGTTGAAAGACGATGACCAAAAATCTTCTCGAAAAGGTGAGTGTGATAACTGGAACGAAATCAATGCCGTCGAAACTACAAGCCAAAGAACAGAGCCAAACAAAGAAAGCGAGAATCTAGAGACGCTGTCACAAGTCTCAATGTTAAATAATGACGAAACCTTGGAGACAATACATTCTCAAGAGGAAGATTCAAACAATCACATAGCAATTTTAGACACAGTAGTCAATCGTTTTAAAACTCAAATTATCTTGACTAATAACAAAACCAAAGAATCCGAAATTAAACATAAAAATAGAATAATATATGTGAATACCGCAGATTTGAAAAATAATCTGTCGGATATTCTACGACGATATATTAAACCAGGAAAAACTGGTATCTATACGGAATTGAGCGACAATGAGTATAATATATTGCAACAAAAAATCATTGAATTGTTCGATAATATTCACAACATAAAATTCGTTAGGTGCTCTTCCCGAGTAAAAATAATTATATAGAAAAATATATAATCATATATAATTATATCAAATTGTATAAAATTATATATAAAATATTTAAATAGTTTTGGACGATTTTATATAATCGTATATAATAATATATAACAATATATAATTATATATTGTATCATTTGCAATTCAACCTAGCGTTATATATAACTATATATCATTATATAAAATTGTATATAAAATCTACAAGACTTTGTCCAATTATATCTGATCATATATAGCGATATAAAATAATATATAATGCCTTGCAATAATTTTGATGAAATAAATGTTATCACGTGCTTTCATATATAATGATATACAATTATATATAGTTATACATATGTAATAAATCAATTTCATTTTTAACAAACTCAAGGGGTTATATATTAAGATATATAAATGTATACAATATTATATATGGAATCGTATTAATCTTGGGAGGTTATTCAATTATATACAATTACTAGTTGGACCCGGCATAAAACCTTTTTGCCCGCAATAGTTGGCCAGCATATCTGTTTCAGTTATTTAGAGTTCAATGGCAATTGTGATGGAATTATAAATTAAATTTGTGAAATGTAAGAAGGAAAAGTAATTTTCATGAAAGGTAATTTTTTTTTAATGTACAAAAAATAAATATTTATATTTATTTTTAATCTTAATATCAACAGGAATAAACTTTTTATCTTAATGCTATTTGATGAACAATATTTTTAGTTAATCCCTGAGGGGTAAAAACGAACAAACCTGATGGTTTGCCAACCCTTGAACACGCAACATATAATTGGCCATGTGAAAAGCACGGATTTTCTAGATCCAACCCACAAATTGACATTGTTTGGCCTTGTGACTTATTAATAGTCATTGCGAATGCCAAGCGAATTGGGAATTGCAGGCGTTTGAATGGAATGGGCGAGTCTGATGGGATCATTGGGATCCGTGGTAGAAGAACAACTTCACCTTGAAACTTGCCGTTTAAAATGGTAGTTTCAAGAACATTACTCATGATTTTTTTTATGATCAATCGCGTGCCATTGCATAGCTTTGGTGCATTCAAATTTCGAAGTAAAATTATTGGTGAACCAATTTTCAATCGCAAGTTATGTGGTGGCATTCCAGGTAAATCCAATGAATTCAAGAATTCAACAGGGTAGTTAACAATTTCTTTAGGATCGACAACAGTATCGATCGATTTGAATGATATTTCATTGCCCGGCAATGACTGTTGTATTTTAAAATTAATTGCGTCGACATCTATATTTTTTGCGGCTAAAATAGTTCGGTCACGTAGCCACGCATGATTAGTGTAATTAGCTTGTAAATCTGGAAATATACTTTCGATCAAACTATCTTTAGTATCGACCATGTTGCAAAAATTTTCTGGGAGTCTGATGTATTGTGTATTTTCATGCAATTGTATGGTTCCGTTGCCAATGTTGAGCAATTGTTCTGAGAATGCCAATGCCAATGGATCATTTTGAAGTTGAACACGCATATTTATGGTAAGACATAATTTCCTGGCACTTCGCCATAGGTATGATTCTTTTAAACATGCGTTAATTTCGTCCGCATATGTAGCACGTGGAATTACCGGCAATGTCTGTCTGAAATCACCGGACAGCAACAGTAGAGCACCACCGAAAAGTCTGGTATTATTATTGAGATCTTTCAGCATTCTATCGAGGGCTTCAAGTGAATGCTTGTGGGCCATAGTGCATTCATCCCAGATAATAATTTTGCATTTTTTCAAAACTTCAGCCATGCCTGAATGCTTCTTTATGTTACACATTGCGTCTGGATTTGTGTGAATGTTCAATTTCAACTTGAGTGCTGAATGCGCAGTCCTCCCACCATCAAGCAAGGTAGCTGCAATGCCTGATGAAGCAATTGCCAACGCAATATGACTTTGTGATCGAATGCGCGCAAGTATCAGTGAGATGAGGAATGTTTTGCCAGTTCCACCTGGTGCGTCCAAAAAAAGAATCCTCCTTGTTGTGATGCAATTGACAAATTAATTTGATCATATATATTCTTTTGTTCAGCAGTGAGCAGTTGCTCATTATTAGCAACGAAAGTAGCCAAAGCTATGGTATCGAACTGTTGTTCGCGCTGAACATCGCTGTTAATGATTTGTGCTGCTGGGCGGTTAGGCGATGGCATGCCGAAATTAATGAGTGGCATATTCGAAATGAGAATACAAATATCCTCAATCTTTACTAAGGCCTCGTTATATATTTCCGTCGAAAAATCGATATTTGTATCTTGATCAGCAATCCGAATGCGGTGTAGAATGTCCTCACTCATCGAATCTTTATATTTATCCCAGAGAGCAGAAGCTTCAGACGGAAAACATGTCGTCAATAATATAGCGAATAATTGACGAATTTGATGAGGAGAGGAACTCAGTACTGCATCTGCAAGTGTGAGATCCCAATGGTTATCATCTTCCAGTAAATGCAATTCGCGGCACGCATTGAAGTACGTGTCGTACAAAATACCATTGACTGTTCGCAAATATTGAAAGGATGTCGGTCCAGGAACGTTAACCAACAACAAACGCAAAAAAAAACATTCGCGTTGCTTTGGATGGACTGTATATAATCGGCCTAAAGTATTTGCCATAAATATGTCGACGTATCCTTCGACTGGAACGCCTCGCTTTCGTGGTTGCCAATTTTTTGACTGTTTGTTCCATGTGAAAAATCGTGGCACATCAGTATACATTAATGTCTTTGCGAATTGACCCAAAATATCTAGTCGGTTGCATAGATTGAAAAACTCCTTATAAAAAAAATTTACTCCAGATAACAACAGGTTGTATATGCTAATTTTACAAAGTGGCCGACTGTTGATAGTTTTTGGTCAGACAAACCAAAAATTGTAGTTTTCGGGTGGTTGGAAATAATAACGGTTTATCTGCTGTGGTCCTTTTATTTTTTTGTTTAGATTTGTACATGTCATCCAGTGTTATTGAAACGCTTCAACCTATTTTCATGAATAAGGTATCAGGGTACGCAGAATACTCCCACCTATCTAAAATTGTAAAAGTGACGGTTCGGTTGCACCAACTTCCAGATTTAAATGGCTCGCCTCAATACAGGGGTTGTTTTAAAAAGAAATATAAGTAAACCCCAAAGGAACTACGGAAAAATCTAAATAAATTTCACTGCGAATTAGTTTTAATAGCTTCATGGCCTACCTATATACTGTTTGACAGCTGCCTAAATGTGAAATTGTCATTAAATTGGGGTTTTTGAAAAATGTCCGATTCAATTTAATGACAATTTCACATTTACGAAGCTGTCAAACAGTATATAGGTAGGCCATGAAGCTAGAAAGTAATCCCAAGTGAGAAATCCCAAAATTACCAATTTTTTTGATTTTTAGGTGTTTCGTTTAGGTATCGGTTCAAATTGTGATTCTAAACCATTCTCGAATCAACTTAAATACACACAGAAAATTACATAAAGATCAGTCCAGCCGTTTAGAAGGAGTTCAGTAACATACACACGGACAGAAGAAATTTATATATATAGATATAATATATATTTATGTAAAATTGAAGTGGTCATTGTTGAAAGGGGATATGTTATACCTGCAGGTCACATGTCCCATTTCAACAATGACCGCTTCAATTATGGGTAGAAGTCTTTTATTTTACTTTTTATTCTGCTTTTTATGATTGTATATTACGATAAACATACATTTGTATCATTTTGATATATATGTATTTGGATTTAAATTATCAGAATGAAGGCATCCGACCCCCTCTACTTCTGCAACCCCCCTCCCAACTCGAGATGTTCGCAATAGATATCTTTTTTTGTTCAGTTGCTGAACCCCACTCTACAACTACAATGTATTAAAATTTCAGGGAAAGCGTGAAGAATCAACTAGACAAATAACAAAATTTGATTCACTTGAGTGAAATAAAATAAATAGCTTGTAGAACTACTGAAATATAAAAGGCTAACACCAGGAAATAAAAAATATAAATTTACCAGATTTTATTATAATGATTCGGTCTTTTACATACAAAATTCACAACTTTTATTAACTGATTAATAACTAGTACACTATTAAGTTTAATTAATTCAAATTCGTGACTTTTAATGATTGGTATTATATGGGATACAATAGTTTTAGTTTTTAAATGACTAAACATGTTAGTATATTTTACATCGAAACGTTCAATTACAAAATATAAATTATTCTGAATTTTGAAAAAGAACCGAATTGATCCATACATGAAAGAATCTCCATTCGTACTTATTTCTATAACAGAGCTATCTGTTTTAATTGTTTTGTATATAGATGCTGTAAAAACTTCATTGTTAATTTTACATCTACTGTAAATATCTATGTTTTTGTCATTTACATTGTTAGCAGCAAGTAAACTACGCTCTTTACAAGACATCTGAAAAGTAACTTTCTTCCCCAATAATTCAAACTTCTTGGATGTTTTTTTCTCATTAATAATTATACTTTCAAAGTTATTTTGCCCTAAAATTTGAACGCCTCTAATAATATTTAAATTGTTAATTATTTCCTGACCTATGTGCTTAGTGCTATGAACACAGTTTGCAATATAGCCATTTTGGTTTTCAAATGAAAATGCTGACGTGGTTTGTAAAGGTCCCCATCGTTGAACACACAATACCAAATGCAATAGTTGATGAACGTTATATGTCATTGCTTTATCATTGTAAAGTCGAGGAATTTCCTTGACAAACATTTTCAGTAGTTCATCGGCTTTTTCGAGATGAGGTTTCACTAAAATTTTTTCTTGAAGTAGAATATTTAAGGATATCACTAACAGCACCCAATGTTGAAAATATTTTTCTGGTAGGAAATGGACGAAAATTGGTAGGGACTAAAATAAAATTAAATTATATAACTCAGAAGCTTTATAGAACTTAAGATAACTTATAGATCGTGGTAATCTATTAAAAAACTGCGGAGGCTTGATGTTCAGTAATAAATGATCGATACCGTCTATTTTCTTCTTTAAACTCCACGGGCCCGGTTCATTCATCCAAAGATTAAAAAATTGTTTTCCAACCCCAAGCAAAACTGAATGCATGTATTCTGGTAAAATACATGTGGAAATATCAACTAAAGGTAAACATGATAATACTGAAAATCCTTTGACTCCTTTTATTGGTGCCTTTAATATCGATTCAAAGACTTTTCCAGCTTGTCGCATCATTCGATTATTAGTTCTAATTAAAAAAACTTCTCTAAACGGATATATGTTGGAAGTTTTTTTTCCTTCTTGATTATAAATTGGGTGACTCTTCGCTTCGCAAATATTACACCCGTAAGTACCATTGAACTGAGATACATTTTGAAGTTGAGCTCTGGCAGGAGCATCAGCAATGAACAACGGAGCCACAATTCTTGAAGTGAAGGTTTCTTTTGTATGAGGGTGTACCCAATTAATGCCATCAATGAAAAGCTTCTTTATTTTAGAACAAAATGGATGGAGATATGTATTCATAAGTGGTTTACACTCACTATCGTACCATAATCCAAGAATAATTATGTATGATTCTCGCAAATGACTCGGGAGTTCTGCAATCGTATACATTAACGGCCAACAGTGACTTTTACTACTTTTAACCAAAGAGAGTCCATCTGTATTCATTATTAAAGTCAAATCATATTGGCCTCGATTATCACGTGAATTAATCCTGATGTATTCAGAGCCATCAGTGACATCGCTTATTATATTTTCATCTCGCGATGGTGAGAAGGGTTTCAATTTCTCTGCAAAATTATTTTTTTCAAATAATTGTTTCACTTGATCTTCAATATCGAACTCAAAAAAATAGTTAAAATCGTTGTTAGTTGCTTGGCACACAGAACATTTTTCAATTAGCCTTTGACTAATATAATCACTGCCTATGTAAATTATACATTTTTTACAATAAAAATGTTTTATAGTTTTGCAAGGAGGAACGATTTTTTCAACGTATCGTAGAAGTTGAAATACAGTCTTTGGCATATAATTGTTTACAGGAAGTATTTCTAGTACCATATTTAACGCATCTTTCAAAGCAGACTTGGATAGCTTATGTTTTATATAAAAATTTAATAAATTAAACACACTTTGATCCAGAGAGCGATTACTATTTTCATAAAGCATAAAACCAGCAGCTTCCCCATTATTAGAATTAATAATAGCATTATTATCAGGATTGGTGTTATCATTTAATACTTGATTCTCATCACCTTCATATTTATTAAAATCGATATTATTATGTTCTTCATCAACATCACTCGAATCAATACTATCGAAATCAATCTCATCAACATCACTTTCATAATTATTAAAATCAATATTATGTTCTTCAGCACAATCACTCGTATCAATATTATCAAAATCAGTCTCATCAACATCATCTTCATAATTATTAAAATCGATATTATTATGTTCTTCATCGTCATCACTGCAATCAATATTATCAAAATCAATGTCATTGTTAATACTACATTCCTTGTTTTCATTACTACAAACATTTTGATTTGCTTCAACGTATTCATCAAAATTATCCTTAACATTTACTACTTCCTCAGCTCCACGATTTTCAACGTTTTGAGCTATTCGTGAACGCCTCCTGATTAATGTCCTTAATGGGATCTAAAAAATGCATTAAAAGAAAACAATATAAAAAAAATATAAAACTTAAAAATTTTATTTTACGTGCCTGAATGTTAGGATTTGTTATATAAAGTTTATACTTTTTTTTCGGATTCTGCGTTGATTTTTCAGTCATTGTGTACTTGATTTATAATTATAATTAAATATGAATTTATTAAAATGTATTAAAAAGGTTATTTTTTAGCGAAATATTTTTATAATCAATACCAATTATTGTTAACGCTACATAAAGTAAATATAGTTGTGCGAATCGAATGTGTATAATTATATCCATACATAATTAGAAATGTATACAACCCTGTGTGCATAGAACCCTTTGTCACCCGAAAACTTTCGATTGTTTCTGAAGTTCCACGCGCCATGTGGAATGCAAGAGAAGTGTTGAAGCAGGTACATAAAGAAAAACAAAAAGGGTAAGCAGTGTAAACAATAGAGACAAATTACGCTATTCATCACGTCGTCTCTTCTTACAAAAACCGGTTTTAGAGTCAAGGGGTGCAGGGAAATGGGATTTTTACGCAGTTGTGCCTAAAAAATTCGAAAATACATCGTCCGTAACACTAACTCAAACATAATTTCATCCCCGGCGGTCTGTTAAAACTACGACGAATTTTTCTTCTCACTCGCGTTTATTATACCACTAAGGGACACTCATTACCAGACAAAGATGCAGAAAACTGATTATCTGGTGTTATCTGCATCATTCACAAAAGTGTTGGAGGTGCGGTGCGAACAAAGTCCAGTGAAGTCAAAGTGCGTAATTTAAAGTGTACCTACATATATATAAAATTTTCACGCCAATTATTAATATAATTATTAGTGAATTTATAATATAAATTTTCCACTGCAATAATGCACTACATTATTGAATGTAAAGACGAATCTGTACGTATCGTTAATGATACCAACCTAATTTATGATGTGATGAATCCACCACGTCGTAAGGACGCAGTTAATTTTTTCGGTTCAAAAAAGAACAAACTGACCGGAAAAATCATAGAATATTCAGGTAACTTAAAGTGATTTATTTCCAATTTATATATTTTTGTAATGTATATAAAAAACTGTTACAGATGATTTAGTTTTTTTAGAAGGAAAACTTAAAGAATTAAAAAAGAAAGGCAATGCAAGCAATACTAAGGAAAATGAAGAAACAAGCAAAAAAGGAAGTCGCATTTCGAAAAGATCTTACACACCACTTAACGTCGAAAACAAATGTCCATTGCCAGTCAAAAGAAGTGTAAATACGATATATTTATTGTTGAGAAATATACTAGAAAACACTAAACATTTTAATAATACAATTGAACATACATACATCTATTCACAAGAAATAATAAATAATTAACAAAGAGTGATAGAATTGTAAATAATAATCAACAATCAAAACGCTTGTGTTATTGAAGTTTCTATTGTTCTCTAGTATATTTTCCAATAAGTGAAACTGATTTGAGCTTTTGAACATTGCAAGCACTTGATTTATAGTGAAATTTTTTTATTACCGATATAAATTTTATTAATACCTAAATAGAATCGTGCCAAGGTAAAGAAGATGGATGCTGCTTCGCAGAGCCAAACAAAAAAATTGATGTTGAATAATGATGAAGAACAGAAAGAAGAAAGTGAAAGTCAAGAAGAAGAAGGCGGTGAAAAACATAGAGAAGGTGATGGGAATGAGGAATCCCCAGAAGCAATGCACGAGGACGAATTGTTTGGGAAATTCTACGATAAACCTGTAAGTAAAATTTTCTTTGCAAGCCTTGAAAATTACTAATGTTGTTATGATTTAGATGGTGCTACTGAAGGATGATATTTATTGTATTAAAGAAATTTTTAATGCAGCGATATCCTCGTCAACAAAAGCCACTCATCTAGCCAGGCAATTAGTAGAGGGAGTTTTTCATATTCGTCATATTCTACAATGCACATTCTCCGGTCGCACTCCCGAAGCTCAAGGGCGAGAAAGAGCTCAAGAAAAAGTTGTGTGCCTTAATAATAATGGGAAAAAAGCAATTATAGGTATGCTAAAATATTTCATTATATAATACATAATCACAAATAACAACATATCTGTTTTAGAGTTTAGCCAGGATCATGCAAATAAGCATAACTGGCCCTACCAAAATTTAAAACAGATAGAGCATTCGATGTCGCAAAAAATCGGCGAAATGAAAAGACGCCATAAAATGCTAATAGAATTATAATTAAGATTATTTATTATATGAATTTTTTTGTGTTGAATTTTGAATGAATTAAAATTAGCTTAATTTTTATAGAATCTAGTTGAACTGTTTTTGTTTTAAAGTTTCATGAATGGAATAAAGTTTTGTTTAATTAATAGTAATAAATGAGTTTAATTAATAGTGATAAAATAAACCTTATACTCGTAGTATATATACAATTATATCTGAACATCTATAACAGCATTATATAATTCTAATTATCTAATGTTGTTTATAGATGTTCAGATATAATTGCATATATACAATTATAATCAGACTGATTTAATTCCATGTGATACACATGTATATTTTATTGTATGTAAAAAAACTTTAATATATTGAACTTTTTTTACATACAATTACATGTGTATCATATGGAATTAAATGAGTCTGATTATAATTGTTTATATGCAATTATATCTGAACATCTATAACAACATTAGATAATTAGAATTATATAATGCTGTTATAAATGTTCAGATATAATTGTATATATACAATTCTTTCCCCATTATATATAAAAATATATATTTCTATACAATTGTATATGATTTTCCTTATTATATATAAAAATATATATTTCTATACAATTGTATATGATTTTCCTTATTATATATAAAAATATATATTTCTATACAATTGTATATGATTTAGGTTATAATATATAAAATTATATAGTTCTATACAATTGTATATGATTTAGGTTATTATATATAAAAATATATATTTCTATATAATTATATCGGGCCAAATTTCATATATAATTATATATAATTAATTTATATATAAATATATACAATTATATATTTTTCTATATACTTATTTTTACTCGGGTTACTACGCTAAGAACATGAACAGCGAAGACGAGGCTTATGCTCAAATTCAAAAATACCATAAATACGAAACAGGTCATGCCGGTATTACTGAAAATTACGAAGGCCTCAAAAGATACATTTATCACCCAAACCTAAAACGACTTGTACAAAATTATATAAATAACTGCGACATTTGTAATAGAGTCAAATATGATCGTAAACCAATTAAACAGAAATTCGAATGTACCGAAACTCCTACTGATATTAAACAAATTATACATATGGATATTTATACAAACTCCAGAGGAAATTTTCTTACTTTTATAGATAGATTTTCAAAATTTGCTACAGCTTTTTATTTGGAGGATAGAAATAACCAAACCATTATTGAAAAAATTAGGGAATTTAAAGCTCAAAGAGGACACCTTAATAAGTTAATAACAGACAACGAATTCAAAAGTATCAATATTAAAAATTATCTTAGAAACGAGAATACTGAGCTTCACTTAGTAAAATCCAATAATCACACCGGAAATGCTGACATTGAGAGACTTCACAGTACTTTAAGCGAAAAAATTAGGACATTGGGTTTAGAGTATAAAGAATTGAACATTAAAGAAAAAATGCAGAAGGCGATTGAATGGTATAACACCAGCTACCACTCAACAATTAAGGAGAAACCAATTAATGTACAAGAAGGTAGATGTTGCAAAAGGAAAATTTTCGAAAACATATCTAAAGAAAAGAGTAGGTATATCAATAAAAGAAATAAAAATAGGGAAAATTACGAAGAGAGTAGATTAGAGGGTTATATAAAAAACTATAGGAGTGTAAGACATAAAGAGGCACCCAAATTTATTAAAACTAAATTAGAAAATATACATAAAACAAATATTAAAAGGAAAAACAAATTTTCAGGTCAACTGGATATCAAAAATCTTCCTAATAATGTGGATGATAACGACAGTCCGAACCCACCTGATGCTTGATAGAATTGACACAAACTTAGGTTACATAGAAATAAAATTAGATCAAGTTAATATCATAAAAAATTACAATACTGTAATACATTTAATCAATCCTGAGGAAATTTCAAATATAATAGATACTTTAGAAGCAAATATAAATCAATCTGATCTACGAAACGAGAACATAACCCTACAATACCAAATCGAAACTATTCGAAATAAAATTCATACGCTAATTCTACATAGGCAAAAACGGGGTTTACTCAATATCGTAGGTACGGCCCTTAAATGGCTCTACGGGACGATGGATGATAACGACCGGGAAGAAATCGAAGATCACTTCAAAGTAACAGACATGAATAATCATAATATTATTGAAAACGCAAATTCCCAAGTGAAAATCAATCGAAGTTTCAATGATACATTTACAAGAATGAAGAACGTAATTGAAAATGATAGAATAAAAGTATCGGCACACTTAAACGAAATTAAAAATTATAGCAAAATCTTATACAAACAAGTAGCTTATACAGACTTTGTACTAAAACTAAAGATATTACAGGACAATGTCGAACATATTCAGGATAATATAGCCGCTTCTAGATTAGGTATCATACATAGCAATATATTAACAAACGAAGAAATTGTAGAATATCAAGTAGATTTTGAGAAATTACAAGGTATCAAACTAGCAACCGCAGTCGATAAGAATGATAATATTGTGTTTATAATAAAAATTCCAAAAGAAACAATTACTGTACAGAGAACATTACTTATGCCATTAGGCGACAAGCAAAATAGAGAATTAGTGTTTAAACCCCAAGAAATAATTAAGTATGACAATAAAACTTTTAATTTTAGTAATGGTAAAGATTTAAAGAATTTGAAACTTTGTAATAATTGCGTAATGAATAAAAACTGTAAAAGTGTATTTAATAATATTTCTGAAATTATAGAGCTAGAAGATGGCATAGTATTACTTAAGAATCAAAACAATGTTAAATTCACTAGTAACTGCGATGAACGAAAAATTATAATAAAAGGAAACTACCTAGTAAGCTTTAATAACTGTTCAATTAAAATTGGAAACCATACCATAAAAAATACACAAAGAGAATTCAAGCAAACTTTTGTTATTCCAAACTATTTAGAAGATATTAAAGAAAACAATGATAAATTGATATTTGACGATATAGTATTAGGGCAAATCGAAAATACAAAAGAATTCAAAGAATTAAAATATGAAAGTAAAACTCATTATATATATTCAGGCATAATAACAACCATATTTATAAGCTTTCTTCTGATCATTGCAATATATGTCTTAAAAATAAAACATAAAAATAAAACTATAGTTATAAAAAATAAAGAGCCTCAGGAGAGCCTCGATTTTAACGAAGGAGGAGTTACATCAGCAAACACTGATTCCACCTCACATGAAATGAAACGTGAGCAAGGATCACATTTCATTTCATATACTGTGTGAGAAGATCTCCATATGAATTTTCTCACAACATTACCAAAAACCTCTAAGTAAGCAAAAATTGCAATGAGTAGGAAAAGCTCATAGAAATAAGAAGACATTTTTTGGATAGTTAGTCTTAAGATCGTCGTGTTTGAAATCAGTTCGCTCAAAAGGTGAATCTTATGTTTATTGGTAAAATTAAAATAAAATAAAAAGAATACCAGCTTTTAGTTAATTGCGTGTTTTTATTTTATTTTCCCAATATCAAAAGAATAGGAAAAACTTAACTCGCGTCATGTTTGTACTAGTGTTGAGCCGGACTTACACGAGGCAGTACATTTGTCTCTTACATGATGTAAATTGTACTGAGGCCTCAGTTTTTTTAAATGTCCCGGTTCAAAAATAATGTCCTGCTGGTATATGAGCGTGTATCAAGATAAATGAAGCGAGGTGTGATCGTAAATTACTTAATGGAAAGACATTTCTTCCTTCTTTTGCCACAGTAAAATTTCCAATGTGAATCGCGGCGAGGTGAGATTGTAAACACGAACTGGAGAGACATTTCTCACTTCTTTTGCCACAGTAAAATTTCCAATGTGAATTGCGTCGAGGTGAGATTGTAAACACGAACTGGAGAGACATTTTTCACTTCTTTTGCGGCAGTAAAATATCCACTTTAAGCTGAGCCGTGGTGAGATTGTAAATACGAATTGGATGGAGAGACATTTCTTACATTTTTCGAGGGAGTGAGGTTTTGTCCTAAAGAGACAATTCTTACATTTTTCGAGGGAGTGAGGTTTTGTCATGAAGAGACAATTCTTACATTTTTCGAGGGAGTGAGGTTTTGTCATGAAGAGACATTTCTTACATTTTTCGAGGGAATGGGGTTTTGTCCTGAAGAGACAATTCTTACATTTTTCGAGGGAGTGAGGTTTTGTCATGAAGAGACATTTCTTACATTTTTCGAGGGAGTGAGGTTTTGTCCTGAAGAGACAATTCTTACATTTTTTGAGGGAGTGAAATTTTGTGCTGGAGAGACATTTCTTACTTTTTTTGCAGTAGCAGAATTTCCAACTTGAAATTAGGCGAGGTGGGATTGCAAAATATAAATATATGGCCACGGACAACTAATTAGAAACAGTTTCATAAAAATTGCATTTATACAGTTTTTATGTAGGAATCAAATTAAAGAATTCCCACCACCTCCTCTTAATTTTTTTTAAATATATAATGATTGAAGGAAATCAATAACAATATCGTAATGAATTCCTAACAGGATTGCTACATAAAAAATAAAAAATGTATAAATGCAATTTTTATGAAACTGTCTAATTAGTTGTCCGTGGCTGTACATTGTGGAGGCATAGATTTCTTACTTACTCTAAGGCAGTTTAATGAATATTAGAATTAAGCTTGTAAAAATGCACTTCATTGGTATTTATTTTCTTTCTTTTTTTTTAATCTGCTTGTTTTTGTCATTTTGGCATTACAATAGAACCTCGCCTCATTTGAAGTATGACATTGTACTGGCTCAAAAGAAAAAAGAGGCACCTCTTACAAACTCATTTTATAATCGTGTCCTACCCAACACTAGTTTGTACCCTGCCTTGTTTAGCTTATATATATATATATATATATATATATATATATATATATATATATATATATATATATATATATATATATATATATATATATATATATATATATATATATATATATATATATATATATATATATATATATATATATATATATATATATATATATATATATATATATATATATATATATATATATATATATATATATATATATATATATATATATATATATATATATATATATATATATATATATATATATATATATATATATATATATATATATATATATATATATATATATATATATATATATATATATATATATATATATATATATATATATATATATATATATATATATATATATATATATATATATATATATATATATATATATATATATATATATATATATATATATATATATATATATATATATATATATATATATATATATATATATATATATATATATATATATATATATATATATATATATATATATATATATATATATATATATATATATATATATATATATATATATATATATATATATATATATATATATATATATATATATATATATATATATATATATATATATATATATATATATATATATATATATATATATATATATATATATATATATATATATATATATATATATATATATATATATATATATATATATATATATATATATATATATATATATATATATATATATATATATATATATATATATATATATATATATATATATATATATATATATATATATATATATATATATATATATATATATATATATATATATATATATATATATATATATATAATATATATATATATATATATATATATATATATATATATATATATATATATATATATATATATATATATATATATATATATATATATATATATATATATATATATATATATATATATATATATATATATATATATATATATATATATATATATATATATATATATATATATATATATATATATATATATATATATATATATATATATATATATATATATATATATATATATATATATATATATATATATATATATATATATATATATATGCATAACGTATTTTTTGGGACACACTTTTTTTTTGCCTGTAAACCATTCAGAAACATACCTTTAATCTAATGCAGCATCAATTTTTAATTATCAAACATAATTATGATCTCTAAATTACTTTGAGATATAATGTATTCTTCGGAACCAGGACCTCAAATAATACGCTGAACATACTGATAGTTTGAGACCAGTCCTTGAAAAAACATTGTCCTCAGACTGGTTCATTTTGTATATGAGTAGTTTGAGGACATTTTTAGAACCTCAAAAGTGTCCCCAAATAAAATGCAAATTTTTCGAGGACAGTGACTCAAAGTAACTTATGTCCCAGAATCATACTTGTATAATTAAAAATATTGGGGACAAATTATAGACATAATGTTATTTGAAGGTACTGTCTTCGAATAAACTCTATTTATTTTTCATTTTTTTAGAACTTTTTCTATACTGTGGAAGGTGTCCTCAAATAGTTTATTTATTTATTCGCCAAATAAGGCATACTTAAACTTATTACAAAAGAGTGAAACAAATAATTATGGAGTAACTATAAAATAACCACGAAAAGTACTGGTATGTTTTAATTTAATTATTATTGAACTGAGGATATCAGAAGGGATCTAAGTTTTTTAATAGTTTTATTATTATTTTATATACAAATCACTTCACCAGACTTTTGTAAAAAGTAAAATCCAAAAATGACTGAATTAAGACTAAAAAGAATAAAAAAGAAAAAGGTAAAAAAACTTTTAAGTTAAATGTTTTATTTTAAATCATAAGCTGTACCAAAAACTAGAAAATAATTAGAACACAAACACGCACCTTCTTGAGATTCTGACGTCTGGTAAGAGATCGTGCAATAGTAACAGTGCTGTCTTATCATGTCGTATGCCAAGGGGCACTTTGTGTCGTTGCGTCAGCGGATTAAGTAATATTCTGGGACTTTTAACAGACTAAAATAAAAACATGGGGCGCATAAAAACCTGTACAACGACTATATAATTAAATACAAACGACTTGTCTAGAAAAATGTGTTTCCAAGTCCACCAAAAAAAATATTTCAAATGCGCCCCATCTTTTTATTTTAGTCTGTTGAAAGTTACTATTTTTTTTATAGGATGCTTTGCTTTCAGCAACTTTCAGATGAAATCCATGTTCGTGCAGCAAGGAGAAAAGCATAAAAATTTCTATGGGATAAAAGATTTTCAATTTTCGTTTCCACTTTGCGTTTGTTGTACAACTTCATATGCATTACAATAGGCAGACCCCGCTCCAACTATTAAGGGAATTGAGCGGCCAGGTTGAGAATAAAAAGAAGCCGATAACTTGAGTTTTCAAACAGAGTGATTTCTTCCTGAACAGACAGAGTGATGAATTATGTAATTTACCCAAAACATACTCTTTAAGCCTAGTATGCTGTTGAAGCGAAATGAAAATTCCCTATCAAACTCTATGTAAAAAAAAACGCACGCGAAAAGTGCCACCGAAATTTTCGCTTCCGATTTCGTTTACCAGTACGCTGTTCAAACGAAAAATCACAACTTTTTCGGGATAAGGTAGATGTCTCGGCTTATGTGGAGACTTTTTTCGCACCGAAATAATGTTTTAATATTTATTTCGGGCCGAAATTTTGACAGTACTCAAGTGTGAAGTGAAAAAGTGACAAGTGTGATTTAAATAAAAGTAGATTGAAAACAAAAATATGATTTTTTTGAGATTTTGAAGTTTTTTAACATAAACTCTCCATTCTATTCTCCTATTATTTTTCGTGTGTAGAGATATATATCCAAAACGCAAACGAAAATTTCGCTTGAACAGCATACTAGGCTTTATAAAGAAATATTTTGGAGACTTGTTTTAAAATTGAATAATGTCAGCAAATTTTTGTATGTATATTAAGACCAGAAGTCAATCATAAAAGTGTTTTCAAATAGTAGGCTATATAAATTAAAAAAGAACATAAAAACTAGTTTAAAGTTATTAGTAGTATATTGTTACCTATACTCGTTTTTTCATACTATGTATTATTATTAACAAAAACATTTCTATTTGTATCAAAAAAACAATTAATGCGAGATTTTACCGGTACTCAGCGATATTAACAAAAACATTTTGTTTTGTAACTAAAGGTAAGATAAAACTGACGGTTTCGCTAATCTGATACTCATATTGTTATTAACAAAAACGTTTTTACACTCTCACACTCATATTATTCGTAACAATAACATTTTTTTTTGTATCTAAAAATTAAATAAAACTTATACTCATGTAATTATTAACAAAATAATTTTGTTCTGCAAAAAAATAAAACTGTCGGCTTTACCGATATTCAGACGATATTGGAATTTTAAAATTAATTTTTTTCTTAACAATGAAACTTAGCAAATTCTTTTTTCTTTCGTTCTTATAATATTAGCCGACTTCATTTTTGTTCTATTTCTTATTATTTAAATTACAAATGGAAATAAAATATAAAAAACTCCGTAAACTGCAATTTATTTTCTTCCATTTAGTCCGCTCAAATTAGGAAAAATTAAAGAAATTTTCCCCACAGCTATGAGACCGGTGCCAAATGAAGGATTTGGGTTGTCTAAACATGATTTTCACAACCCGCAGTTCGGAAAAAGGGTTGTTTTTGAGAAATATAGGTATATATGATGGTTTTCGCCTTTTTCTCTATTTTGAGGAGAAACTATGCATTTTGGTGAAAATATCAATAGAGCAAAGTTGTAGGGCATAAAATTACTTACAAATTTTGTCTTCACTGTTTTTTTTTAATTCCGTCGAGTTTTGCCGCTAGAGGCCTTTTTTCAGATTCTGTTGATAATCAACAAAGCGTACCTACAAAGAAAAGCCGTTAAAAACTGCAACTACTACTGGCCTCTGGCGGAGAAACTATATGGAATTCAAAAAAACAGTGAAGACAAAATTTGTAGGTGATTTTATGCCCTATAACTTTGCCCTATTGATATTTTCAATCATGTTTAGACAACCCAAACCGTTCATTTGGCACCGGTCTCATAGCTGTGGGGAAAATTTCTGAAAAACAGCGATTTTTTTTACTAATTTGAACGGACTAATTACTTATAAAAACTAGCAGCGACGTCGCTCATTATTTATATAAGCAAAAATATGTTGAGGGGTTCTATTTTCGAGAACTTTATATTTTCTTATGATGTTTTCACATTCGGTTAACGATGGTAATTTCGGCAGCTCATTAAGTTTACCAAAGTGTTTAGTGACGGCTTTTTTCTCTTGATCGGACCATTTCGTCCTCTATATTTTCGAAACTGATGATACTGAAAAACATAAATAAAGTTATATCATAATAAATTCAATCCTTTCAATAAAAAGATATTTACAAGTAAAGTTGTGTTTGTTTAAAAATAAAACAATATATTAAATGCAATTAAAATAATTTACTTACGATTACGTCTCATAATCTTAGATTCAATTCGTGGCTGAAATGGTGAATCATTTTCGTCTGAGCCACCCCCAACGCTATTAGATAAGGTAGCTTTTGATGAACTGATCTCTTCTTCATCGCTGCTACTATCGCTATTTTGATTATCATCGCTTTCTTTACCATTTTCATCATCTTCTCCAATAGCAGCCATTAAGAGCTTCGAAACATCTGTTATTTCTGCAACTGGTACTGGTACTCTATAGATAGATTTGTGGATGTCCTTATGGTGACCCATGAAGTTGGCAAGTCTATCGACTTGACAGTCTTCCAAATTCAGCATTGACGTATAAGTAGCTACATGTTTTCTTAGTTGAGTACCACGCAGTGTACTTGGCAAAACCGCACCACACTGATTGGCAAAACTTTTTAATAAAGGACATGCTCTTAAATACTGTTTTGATAATTTATTTGGATTGAGTGAACAAAATATGAATTCATTATCATTGGTTGCACCAGCTTGTGTTCTATACTTTAATAGGGTTTCAATGCATTTCACTGCAAGTGGACTCAGCAATACTGGTACAGTCCTTTCCAACTTTCCTTTGATAACTATTCGAGTAAATTGTTGAGCAAACTCCTTTGTTGCAGCAGATAATTTTTGATATAACTCTTTGTCGATATTATCATTTATCACTTCTTTATTCTCGTAGTTAGTTAGAGTTAACCTTTCGATTTCACCAGCTCTTCGGCGATTAAATATTTGGACGAAAATAAGTGTACACTTAGTAAGTAGTTTATACGTATTCAAATCAAATTCCGTGTCTAAATCTTCTAAACATCTGCAACATTCATTTTTTAAGTAATCGTATAACAACTTTATATCTTCTTTTGTGGGCAAAACTAATTTTTTTTCTCGTCGCTTGTCCATTTGATCATTGTGAGCTTTTTTACCAACAAGACTCGGAATATCTTCTTCCCACACTAATAAAAAATCATCCACCATTTTCTTTTTATCATCATCATATCGTTTGATGCATTCAATCCGGAATTTTTTGGCACATTTTTTCATCAATGTAGAAACAAACTGAGCATTGAATGGCACTTTGAACGTTCCTGAGCTCTCATCCCACTCAGCTAATGTTCTTATACATTTAACACATTGATCGAAATATTCAGGCTGAAATATATCTTCAAATTCACGTATATTATTGTCCTGCTTCATCATTTCTAGTTTAACACGACCCAACATACGAAGCTGTGTCCTGATATAATCATGTTGATGACGTAAAGAATATCTTTCACACAGTTTGTTACCAAATTTTATGATCAATTCGTCATATTTGATTGCCCGTACAACATCATCATCCGTCAATATTGGAAAAACCACATCCCTCAAGATTGGCTCAGCAACAGAATGAATGTTCCCGGTCGCTCGTCGACTTGTAGATTGAATATCCCTTTGTCCTTTTCGACGATTTTTGTCACATTTCGCAATATGGAATCGTATAGTTGCTTTAGCAAAATAAGCATCGCACGACATGCATCGCAGATAATCTTCTGCTGTATTTTTTGATTTCACCTGTCTTTGCCTAGAAACAATTAAGATTCCAGAATTGTATTCAGGTTTTTCATTATGCATCCGATCACCTTTTTTCCGTAGAGTGTTTATTAGTTGCAGTCGTTCGACATTTTTACGATGCAAATAGATGAATTTCTTCACTGCTTCTTCAGTTTTGTGCTTTAGCAGGAGATGTCGCGCGAATTTCGTCTGCAAAGTCTTGCAAAAAAGGCAAAAATGTTTTTTTGATTGCCCTTTGCCGGATTTACATACCGGTACTGTCAATTGTTGAACATTAACTAAATTTCGCTCATTGATAATGGATGATTTTTCTTTTATTGAAGAATCTTCAACTCTGCTGGACGTTTCTTTTGTTCTATTTTCAGTTGATTGTTCAGGAAGGTAACTTGAATCGTCTTCAGTGTTTGTATTAATGCTTCCATTGGCAGAAAAAGTGTTATTAACATTCAATCTTGCTGGTTCCGAATCATTTAAATGGTCTTGGTTTTCATATAATTCATGTTGAAGGTTCGGAACATTTTCTACTGATTTAGTTATATCATTAACATTGCTTGACGAATTTTCGATATTTTCTACGGAATTTGCATCGGGCCAATTTGGCCCCAAAATATTTAGTTCATCCGTGAGACCACTGGGTGCATCACTGACAGAGTTTAGTGTAAAAGTTAAATTAGTTAAAGAAATATTATTCAACTGTTGATTTGTCGTTCCTAATAAAGAACTGTTCGGTGTAGAAGAGCTTATTCCTTGTTCAAAGTTTTCGAGTTTTGTTTTTTCACTCTCTAAATTGCTTAAATTATCTGAAAATTTAAAGTAAAATCATTTTCCTATAATAGACACATACGAAAACACTTATAATAGAATTATAATAGGGTTAATCAAAAACAAATTGACAGGCCATGCACGGAATATGTTACTAACTAGTGGCAATGCTGACACATGGCTTGATTAAAAAACAGTACTAATAAGGAACCACGCTGAAAATGCGTAAATAGAAAGTATCGTAGATAAAATTAAAACATGTAATGCGACTCCACAATAGGGAGCTTTTATCAAAAGCTAAACTCACTGTTATGTAGGTTAAAATTTTTTATTGTAGGCGGTGGTAACGACGAAGATAACGCAGTTAAGAAGGGATTACCTGAACGCGTTAGGAGCATTATAATTAGCAGGAATCCTTCTTCTTAAACTGAAGCCTATCAGATTATGGATATTTAAATTAATTTATTTAAATTTCTTAGCAAATAAACAAAACAATTTTAATAATCACGCCTACATCAGTACCCGACTATCAAACGATTTTAGAATAATACCTAGAAAAAATCCGGAATAGACAACAAGATTATTCTAATAATAAAGGCCAAACCAGATGGTCGAATAATTTTAAAAATAGGCAGAAGGGTATTTCAATAATAACAATCATATTAGGCAGTTCAATAACCTTCAAAATAGGCAACAAGATTACAATAATAATAGTAGTCTTACCAGAAATTCGAATAATTTGGAAATTACTCTCGAAATAGGTAAGCAAATTTTTATAACAGTGGCCATAGCCGACAGTCAAATTATCCTCAAAAAAGACGATATGATTCAATTGAACCAATGGACTTCTCGTTAATGAGAACGGAGGCCTCCATAAAATTTTTACAATCGAGGCCAAAACAATTACCCTATATAATTATCAAAACAAATGTTAAAACCTGAAAATTTATTATAGATAGCGGCACTGATAATAATTAGTGAAAGGTTGCATCCGTTACACAAACCATAAATTACTTTTTAACAATCAAAATAAAAGAATTTTGATTAAACACGGACATTTGTCTTAGAATTTAGAAATAGAAAAAAAAATTTAAAGTAGATAATTTTACCTGATGTTTTGATTAATTCAGCATTATAGTTTCCGCCACTCTTGTATTTAACAGTACAATTGCTTCCTTGGTTGACCTTCACCCGTTTTGAAAGGAGAACTTTGTACTCCAAATTATCAAATTGAACGAGGGAAAACATCTTGTTAGATTTGTCACGTCTGAAACATCAAACTTGATTTAGTCATAGGAATAAGAAACAATTAATCTAACCAAGAATAAAAAACAACTTTCATTAAATTCATCAGACGGAAAACTTATTGAATAAAAAGAAACTATGAACTAAATTTGATAGTTAATTTTATAAGCTTATATTTATTTATCATTATCAAATTTAAATAAAAAATTTTCAATATCACATTCTGACGATCCGTGAAACCTGTATATCAAATTATCTATTTGATTTTATCAAAAAAAACTAAAACTTAGAAGAGATTGAATTGAAAAAAGTTATACTAGAAATCATTAGGCACTATTATAGCATTATTACAATAAAAATATTTTCAAAGTTTAGTGATTTTCCTTTTAGCAGTCTAGTTATGAGGAATTAACTTACACCCGCGAATTACTCTATAAAGCATAATTTTTTTGAGTACATGACCTCAAACAAACATTCATCAATTCAAATAAGAATTATTTGAAATATCCACAAAACTGGAATATTGATAAATATTAATCACAGCGAAAGAACATTTAAAGGTTTTACTATGAATTTCTTTACAGAAAAAAAGTCATTGCTGGGGTGAGGAACAGCAGATCATTTAAATTTTTTAATAAATTATTGTACAAACCAATGAAAGGATTATAAGCTATATTGAAGTGTTATTTAATCGATTGAGACTAAAGTTATGGCTTGCTTTAATGAGTTTAATTATTTATTAAAAACAATCTTTTCAAATCGTCGGGTCTATGCCAAAACCATGAATGTGCTTTTTTGGCAATTTTGAGTTATGCATGTCACTGTGCGCAGAATTCCTTAAAGAACAATTTGCCAAAACCGCCAATGTGATATTCCGCTTTACGCCTGCACAAATTCAAAATTTCATTTTTCTGAATCTCCTGAAAACTAAGTATTTGCAAAATGCGTTACGCCAAAATCATGAATGTGCACATTCGTTGTTCTGGTGTAACGGAAATCTTCAACATGATGTAAATATTGTTTTTATGGTGAAATTAAAAACCTACAGCTGGGCATGATAGGGCTTGTTCAGTCCAGCACAGACTTATTTGTTTTTTTTTTGAAGTTCTGAGGAACTTTTATTCATTCCAACAGTTTCCTTAATAGAGTGCAGTTGAGGTTTTTGTGGAAAATTTACGAATTTGCGAATTTGATTGAATTAACTAAGCTAAAGTTTAGTGAAAATTACAATGGCAAGTCGTGGAGCATTGTGTCTGTCGTTAGCTCTCCAGAAGAAAGTAATTCCGCTCGACGAGAAAGGGACTTACATAAAGAAGCATCCCAATCTAATAAAAAAATAGTATCATTCAACTTTGATCTGGAAGCCGTATTAACGACGCCAAAAGGGCCAAGCGGCGAGATTTACTACATGCGTAAATTGGCAGTATACAATCTCACGGCGTACAACCTTGGAAACCAGAAAGTCTTGTGTTACTTATGGGATGAAACACAAGGGAAAAGAGGCCCCAACGAAATCTCGTCATGTATTTTTCAATACATTTCAAATCAAAAGGATGTTGAATCCATTAGAATGATGTCAGACGGGTGTGGTGGTCAACAGAAAAACTCAAGATTCGCAGCATGTGCCTTAAACTTGTCCAAACTCACCCGAGTTTAAAGACCATTGACCACAAGTTTTTTGAAACTGCACATACAGAAATGGAATGCGATTCCATCCACTCAAAAATAGAGAGCAAATCTAAATTTATTCCAGTTTACACACCAGAAGGTTGGGCGCAAATAATAAGGTCAGCCAGAAGCAATCCTTTTCCTTTTGAGGTAAACATGTTGACGTTTGATGACTTCATTGACTTTAAATTAGTTTCATCAAACGTAACATTAAACATCCCTTGGCGTAGAGTTTGCTGGCTCCGTTACGAAAGAGATTCTCCAAATAAAATTCTTTACAAAACAGATTTTCAAGAAGATTTCCATCCTGGAGAAATTCGTGAAAAAAGAGGTCGAAAAGTTGTGAGTCTCCAAAAGGCTTATAGCGGATGCACGCCTATATCACAAGCTAAATATAAAGATTTGACGAAAATGTGTGAAGACTTCACAATACCTAAAGCTTACCATAATTTTTACAAATCAATAAAATGTAACGGCTCAGAAAGGGACTGTTTGCCGGAACCAGATGCGGAAGAAAACTCTGAGTACGAAGATAATTAAGTGTCCAACTTTTTTTGAAAACTAAAGTTAAATTTGACTACTATATTTGCTCTGCTCTTTAAAAACTTTTATATTTTCAATGAGAAATAAAAAATTTTATGTAGACCAAACAATTAATTTGTTTTTGTTTTCAACAAAATTTCAAATGAGCTCACGCCAAAACCACGAATGTGCAAATTTTCCCTTAAAACCAGATAAAACCAAATTCAACAATTGCGGATGATAAAATTAGACTATTATGTACCTTAATTCAAATAAAAATGGTTCTTATAATTTAAAACTGATTTGTGGTATCATGTCAAACTTTCAAATTGATTTTACTCGAAACAACATTTTTGCACATTCATGGTTTTGGCATGGACCCGACGAAATATTCTATCTCTCTAAATTCTCTAATTCTAAAGTAAAATTTGTTTAAATAAAAATACATACCTGTTTATGATGTAAAGGCCACTGAAATTTTATTTTCAATCATGTACTGGAATTCCGAAGCATACAAGCTGGGCCAAAATTATTCCTTAGACAGCAAATCTTATGCAACATAAAGCCTAAAATAATATTATAATTGTTAACGACAAGATTATAATATACATATTTGTATGAGGACAAAACTATCAGTTGAAATTTCTTAAAAGCAATCACTTCCAATATTCTAAATTTACCGTTAATTACGCAATCAATAAAAAATATACTTCATATAAAAGATGTGAGATCATATTTTACTCTAAATTCTCCAATTCTAAAGTAAAATTTGTTTAAATAAAAATACATACCTGTTTATGAAGTAAAGACCACCGAAATTTTATTTTCAATCATGTACTGAAATCCGAAGCATACAAGCTGGGCCAAAATTATTCCTTAGACAGCAAATCTTATGCAACATAAAGCCTAAAATAATATTATAATTGTTAACGACAAGATTATAATATACATATTTGTATGAGGACAAAACTATCAGTTGAAATTTATTAAAAGCAATCTCTTCCAATATTCTAAATTTACCGTTAATTACGCAATCAATAAAAAATATACTTCATTTAAAAGATGTGAGATCATATTTTACTCTAAATTCTCCAATTCTAAAGTAAAATTTGTTTAAATAAAAATACATACCTGTTTATGAAGTAAAGACCACCGAAATTTTATTTTCAATCATGTACTGGAATTCCGAAGCATACAAGCCTGGGCCAAAATTATTCCTTATGCAACATAAAGCCTAAAATAATATTATAATTATTGTTAACGACAAGATTATAATATACATATTTGTATGAGGACAAAACTATCAGTTGAAATTTCTTAAAAGCAATCACTTCCAATATTCTAAATTTACCGTTAATTACGCAATCAATAAAAAATATACTTCATTTAAAAGATGTGAGATCATATTTTACTCTAAATTCTCCAATTCTAAAGTAAAATTTGTTTAAATAAAAATACTTACCTGTTTATGAAGTAAAAGGCCACTGGAATTTAAAACTTAATTTTTGTCTTGCACTTTTGAGTTCAACTAGCAAGCTTTGACCAAAATTATCCGTTACCTTAACAGCGTAATCTAATACAACGTAAAGCCTGAACTACAATGAAAACCAGTTTTATGGATGTGGCTGTTTACACGGTCGCTTCTTTTGAGGCTTCTCAAAGCGATATTTTCGGTTCGCTTTTCACTCAGGTGGAACAAAGGGAAAAAAATTCAATAGTATACATGTTATACGCAATTAAAATTCATTTTTTAATCTCTAAATTTAAAGTATTTTTTTTAATGTATTGTTTTTTTTTGGCGCCACCTAGAGAACATATGCCAACAAATTGTCCCTCCTATTAAAAACACGTCTGGTCATCACTCCGGCTGAAACAAAAATAAAATGGAACACTAAGGTGATACAAAATGAAATTAAAACAGACAGCTGATGAGAAAAAGCGAACGCGGATCGCAGAGATGCAGAAAATTAACTAAAAATAAGATTACGTTTTCGTTATTTTCTAGATTAAAGCGGATCAAGAAAATAGGTGACATTATTAATTTAGCCTATCATTGTCAAAACAATAAAAACAATAGCTTTACGTTTACAAACTGAAATTATTTATGGAAAATTATTAATGTCAAAATCGAATTTGAGTCTATATTCAAAACTTTCATATTTTATAAATTACAAATATGAAAATGAGAATGATTGTTTGCTTTACATAATTAATTAATGTGGTTTTGACCGTAATGTTAAAATCAACATTAGGGCTAACTCCAATTGTCTTAAGATGGCTTAAGATGCCTCGTCAAATTCTCTTAGGACTAGTTATTTTTCTGCCAAAACGTAATGAATCTTAAGCTCAGCTACAGAGCTTAAGATTCATTACGTTTTGCAAAGAATTAGCCAGTTTTAAAAAAATTTAACGAGGCATCTTAAGCCGTCTTAAGACTATTGTAGTTAGGCCTATTAACACTTTCTTACCCCGTTTATGATTAGGTTGAAAAGTTGAGTCGAGGTTGAGTTGAAATTTCGACCACCGTATATGATGTCGAGTTGAGTTCACTTTGCGTTGAAATAGAGTTGAACTGACATCAAAACATAACCTCAAATTTTTGTGTGAAATTCTCATTTTTAGATACGATAGCCTCTTTTTATTAATTCTTTTTCTATATTTTTCAATATTCCTGATTTCCTATAAAGTTTTCCATCAAAATGAACTGCACGGATGCTAAACAAACAAAACAAATGTCACTTCAACCCAATTTCAACTCAACCCGCGTATATGAGGCGAAATTTTAACTCGACCCAGGTGGGAGAGCTAAGTTAAGTTGAGTGGACCCAGTTTCAACTCGCCCCCGTTTATGAGTGGGTTGAACCTGGGTTGAACCTAGGTTGAACGTAGTCATAAACGGGGTATCTACGATGATAACATGTTACACAGCGTCTACAGTAGCCATGGACATGGTCATTTCCATATGGCATGAACAGTTACCTTGTTTATGCGTAGGACGGTTTTAAGCCGAAAAGCGGCTTAAGACGAATTCCTCGTATAAACCGATTCGGATTCTCTCTCAGACAATTGAAAATTTACCTTCTATATTATGCATTAACATAACTTTAATCACTAACCGGAATAGAGTGAGATTATTCTTTTAATGTAAGACCAAAATCAGCCTTTTTGAGAACTCCTCACACATGCAGACAATAATTCGTCTTAAGCTGAAATAAATTAAGCTTGAGACGAATTTCGACTTAAGACTGTTTATACGGAGCCGGATTCTGTATTAAGCCGAAATTCGTCTTACGCATAAACAAGGTATGTGTAGACCCTGAAAGTTGGCCATTTTTAATGACAGATCTTATGGTAAACTCGATGGAAAGCCATTATAGCAGTCGATCAAACCTGCCATGAACTTGGCCACAAGTTGACGTTTGTAAAGAAAAGATGGTGGAAAGTTTAAAATTTAGTTTGCGTTTTTATAATTCTGAAAATATTTTTGATTCGGCAGCATGTGTGAAGATTGTGCCATTTTTTCAAATGAAAACTCGTGCTATGACCGCCATAATATTTGACAATTCCAGTCATAAAACATGGCGTTATCGAAAAATATGGATTGGGTTGACGCAGTTTTACATGAGATTTTTAAATTCATATTTAAAGAAATAGATTAATCAATGTAGGGCAATCCATGAGCATATAAAATAAAAGAGAGTACTGCAGACATTTTTTGAAGAGAAGATGCGTCCGACACAAGAAGGCGCACTAGCTAATGTCTTAATACCCGATCGATATGAGTATCAAATAAAAGGAATTGTCAAGTAGAAAAATTAAGTTCTGTGTCCTTATTCTAAATTCAAAATGGCGGATTAGATATTTCTTTAAAACCGTATCGATATGGGTAGCAAATAAAAGGAAGGGTATAACGAGAAGGATAAATTAAGCTGTGTGACTACAATCTAAATCCAAAATGGCGGCCGAAACAAAATGGCGCATTAGCTATTTCTTTAAAACTCGATCGATGTTGGTATCAAATAAAAGGGAATGACAAGTAGAATAAATTAAGTTCTGTGACGTCAATCTGAATGAATAAAATGTAGAAAATAATATAAAATAAATAAAAATAATTTAATAACTTCCTAGCTTGCTGAAATGTCAAAAATTGCTGCTTTGTGAGCAACATTTTATATATATATGTACATATGTCTTGCGTATTAAACGAGGGCAGATTTTGGAGCTAACGTATGATTCAAGGCCACCTGTATGTTTTCGGGACAGGACACGACAAAATTTCTTAGTTAGTTAGTCTTAGTTAAAAATAACATAATCACATATTTCCAAGGTTTCTTTTCAATTTTCATCTTAATTTTAGACGTTTCAGACTTTTTTGACAAAATTAAAAGATCGTCTTAATTGCTTGAAACGTCTAAAATTAAGATGCCTACAATAAAAAATTTTAACCTACATAACAGTGAGTTTAGCTTTTGATAAAAGCTCCCTATTGTGGAGTCGCATTACATGTTTTAATTTTATCTACGATACTTTCTATTTACGCATTTTCAGCGTGGTTCCTTATTAGTACTGTTTTTTAATCAAGCCATGTGTCAGCATTGCCACTAGTTAGTAACATATTCCGTGCATGGCCTGTCAATTTGTTTTTGATTAACCCTATTATAATTCTATTATAAGTGTTTTCGTATGTGTCTATTATAGGAAAATGATTTTACTTTAAATTTTCAGATAATTTAAGCAATTTAGAGAGTGAAAAAACAAAACTCGAAAACTTTGAACAAGGAATAAGCTCTTCTACACCGAACAGTTCTTTATTAGGAACGACAAATCAACAGTTGAATAATATTTCTTTAACTAATTTAACTTTTACACTAAACTCTGTCAGTGATGCACCCAGTGGTCTCACGGATGAACTAAATATTTTGGGGCCAAATTGGCCCGATGCAAATTCCGTAGAAAATATCGAAAATTCGTCAAGCAATGTTAATGATATAACTAAATCAGTAGAAAATGTTCCGAACCTTCAACATGAATTATATGAAAACCAAGACCATTTAAATGATTCGGAACCAGCAAGATTGAATGTTAATAACACTTTTTCTGCCAATGGAAGCATTAATACAAACACTGAAGACGATTCAAGTTACCTTCCTGAACAATCAACTGAAAATAGAACAAAAGAAACGTCCAGCAGAGTTGAAGATTCTTCAATAAAAGAAAAATCATCCATTATCAATGAGCGAAATTTAGTTAATGTTCAACAATTGACAGTACCGGTATGTAAATCCGGCAAAGGGCAATCAAAAAAACATTTTTGCCTTTTTTGCAAGACTTTGCAGACGAAATTCGCGCGACATCTCCTGCTAAAGCACAAAACTGAAGAAGCAGTGAAGAAATTCATCTATTTGCATCGTAAAAATGTCGAACGACTGCAACTAATAAACACTCTACGGAAAAAAGGTGATCGGATGCATAATGAAAAACCTGAATACAATTCTGGAATCTTAATTGTTTCTAGGCAAAGACAGGTGAAATCAAAAAATACAGCAGAAGATTATCTGCGATGCATGTCGTGCGATGCTTATTTTGCTAAAGCAACTATACGATTCCATATTGCGAAATGTGACAAAAATCGTCGAAAAGGACAAAGGGATATTCAATCTACAAGTCGACGAGCGACCGGGAACATTCATTCTGTTGCTGAGCCAATCTTGAGGGATGTGGTTTTTCCAATATTGACGGATGATGATGTTGTACGGGCAATCAAATATGACGAATTGATCATAAAATTTGGTAACAAACTGTGTGAAAGATATTCTTTACGTCATCAACATGATTATATCAGGACACAGCTTCGTATGTTGGGTCGTGTTAAACTAGAAATGATGAAGCAGGACAATAATATACGTGAATTTGAAGATATATTTCAGCCTGAATATTTCGATCAATGTGTTAAATGTATAAGAACATTAGCTGAGTGGGATGAGAGCTCAGGAACGTTCAAAGTGCCATTCAATGCTCAGTTTGTTTCTACATTGATGAAAAAATGTGCCAAAAAATTCCGGATTGAATGCATCAAACGATATGATGATGATAAAAAGAAAATGGTGGATGATTTTTTATTAGTGTGGGAAGAAGATATTCCGAGTCTTGTTGGTAAAAAAGCTCACAATGATCAAATGGACAAGCGACGAGAAAAAAAATTAGTTTTGCCCACAAAAGAAGATATAAAGTTGTTATACGATTACTTAAAAAATGAATGTTGCAGATGTTTAGAAGATTTAGACACGGAATTTGATTTGAATACGTATAAACTACTTACTAAGTGTACACTTATTTTCGTCCAAATATTTAATCGCCGAAGAGCTGGTGAAATCGAAAGGTTAACTCTAACTAACTACGAGAATAAAGAAGTGATAAATGATAATATCGACAAAGAGTTATATCAAAAATTATCTGCTGCAACAAAGGAGTTTGCTCAACAATTTACTCGAATAGTTATCAAAGGAAAGTTGGAAAGGACTGTACCAGTATTGCTGAGTCCACTTGCAGTGAAATGCATTGAAACCCTATTAAAGTATAGAACACAAGCTGGTGCAACCAATGATAATGAATTCATATTTTGTTCACTCAATCCAAATAAATTATCAAAACAGTATTTAAGAGCATGTCCTTTATTAAAAAGTTTTGCCAATCAGTGTGGTGCGGTTTTGCCAAGTACACTGCGTGGTACTCAACTAAGAAAACATGTAGCTACTTATACGTCAATGCTGAATTTGGAAGACTGTCAAGTCGATAGACTTGCCAACTTCATGGGTCACCATAAGGACATCCACAAATCTATCTATAGAGTACCAGTACCAGTTGCAGAAATAACAGATGTTTCGAAGCTCTTAATGGCTGCTATTGGAGAAGATGATGAAAATGGTAAAGAAAGCGATGATAATCAAAATAGCGATAGTAGCAGCGATGAAGAAGAGATCAGTTCATCAAAAGCTACCTTATCTAATAGCGTTGGGGGTGGCTCAGACGAAAATGATTCACCATTTCAGCCACGAATTGAATCTAAGATTATGAGACGTAATCGTAAGTAAATTATTTTAATTGCATTTAATATATTGTTTTATTTTTAAACAAACACAACTTTACTTGTAAATATCTTTTTATTGAAAGGATTGAATTTATTATGATATAACTTTATTTATGTTTTTCAGTATCATCAGTTTCGAAAATATAGAGGACGAAATGGTCCGATCAAGAGAAAAAAGCCGTCACTAAACACTTTGGTAAACTTAATGAGCTGCCGAAATTACCATCGTTAACCGAATGTGAAAACATCATAAGAAAATATAAAGTTCTCGAAAATAGAACCCCTCAACATATTTTTGCTTATATAAATAATGAGCGACGTCGCTGCTAGTTTTTATAAGTAATTAGTCCGTTCAAATTAGTAAAAAAAATCGCTGTTTTTCAGAAATTTTCCCCACAGCTATGAGACCGGTGCCAAATGAACGGTTTGGGTTGTCTAAACATGATTGAAAATATCAATAGGGCAAAGTTATAGGGCATAAAATCACCTACAAATTTTGTCTTCACTGTTTTTTTGAATTCCATATAGTTTCTCCGCCAGAGGCCAGTAGTAGTTGCAGTTTTTAACGGCTTTTCTTTGTAGGTACGCTTTGTTGATTATCAACAGAATCTGAAAAAAGGCCTCTAGCGGCAAAACTCGACGGAATTAAAAAAAACAGTGAAGACAAAATTTGTAAGTAATTTTATGCCCTACAACTTTGCTCTATTGATATTTTCACCAAAATGCATAGTTTCTCCTCAAAATAGAGAAAAAGGCGAAAACCATCATATATACCTATATTTCTCAAAAACAACCCTTTTTCCGAACTGCGGGTTGTGAAAATCATGTTTAGACAACCCAAATCCTTCATTTGGCACCGGTCTCATAGCTGTGGGGAAAATTTCTTTAATTTTTCCTAATTTGAGCGGACTAAATGGAAGAAAATAAATTGCAGTTTACGGAGTTTTTTATATTTTATTTCCATTTGTAATTTAAATAATAAGAAATAGAACAAAAATGAAGTCGGCTAATATTATAAGAACGAAAGAAAAAAGAATTTGCTAAGTTTCATTGTTAAGAAAAAAATTAATTTTAAAATTCCAATATCGTCTGAATATCGGTAAAGCCGACAGTTTTATTTTTTTGCAGAACAAAATTATTTTGTTAATAATTACATGAGTATAAGTTTTATTTAATTTTTAGATACAAAACAAAATGTTATTGTTACGAATAATATGAGTGTGAGAGTGTAAAAACGTTTTTGTTAATAACAATATGAGTATCAGATTAGCGAAACCGTCAGTTTTATCTTACCTTTAGTTACAAAACAAAATGTTTTTGTTAATATCGCTGAGTACCGGTAAAATCTCGCATTAATTGTTTTTTTGATACAAATAGAAATGTTTTTGTTAATAATAATACATAGTATGAATAAACGAGTATAGGTAACAATATACTACTAATAACTTTAAACTAGTTTTTATGTTCTTTTTTAATTTATATAGCCTACTATTTGAAAACACTTTTATGATTGACTTCTGGTTTGTACAGCAGCGGTAGTTGTTGAACGACCAGTTCATTCAAACTACTGACTGCTTTACTATACATTAAGATTCGGAATCACAAAATTCAATAATTTTTTAAAAATTAATGGCTTAATTATGATGCATGATTTTTGGTTTATAAGCTAATTTTATGACCCTCTTTCGATTAAAAAATATTCCAGGTCTTAATATTTAGCCATTCTTGAGATATGGATATTATAAACTAAAATCCACAAAAATCTCCTACAAATATCGGCGCCTGCGCATAAAAATTTCATCGTCGTCGTACGAGATTTCTTGGCCTGTTATTTTAAAAAAAATTCTTAAAATGCATGTTTATTATACGCTTTATATTAGCTTCCCCTGTATGCATATGTTGTATGTGTATGTTCTATGTAAACAAATCTTGCAACTTGATTTTTTGATTGAGCATTTACAGCAATAAATGTCAAGATTTTTTGCAATAAAGGTGTAATAGCAGTTTTATGAAATTAAGTTTCATCGCTTTTTTATGCTAATAGTGATTAGAAGTTAGAAGTTTTATATTATAAACAATGTGAATAGTGTTTCAATGTGAATAGTGTATCAATTATTAGTGTAAAAATGAATAATTTGAGGTTTTTAAGGAACATTAAAAATAAGAAAGTGTCTAGATTTTTTGTAATAAGGAAAGTTATTTTTTAATTGAGCTAACATTTTTAGCCCTTAAAATCATATATTTGTTATTTAAAGAATATATATATGTATATATATAATATATATATTTATTTTATTTAAAGGAGTTATTAATTTAAAAAAATTATAAATTAATTTATTTATTATCAAACCCTTCGATTTTTTGATAAAAATGGAATCACTTACTATTAGTTGGGATTTATTTGTTCAAATTATTACTAAAAATGAACCTTTAGGCAATGATCATATTCGGCAATTTGAAATTATCTTAAGGAATTCAAATATCTTAACTGAAATTAGTTATATTTTTTTAACGGAAATTCAGTTACAGTTCCCTGAGTACATTGATTTTTCTTGTTCAGAAAATCAAAAATATGTTTTAATTCTATTTACCATCGAAGGTCAAGATGTTTATAACCAAATTGGTCACTTTGTTTGCATTTATTATGACACCAATAATATCTTTGTATATGACTCATTAAATTGTAAAAATTATTCTTGTCAAATTGATGAGATATTAAAAACATTATTTCCATTTTATTTTAATGCAGGAAAAAATATAAATTTTCCTCCAGTTCAATGTCAAACTAATTCTGTTGACTGTGGCGTTTTTAGTATCGCATTTGCCATTTCGTTAATAAATGGGCTTAGACCTGAAATAATTGAATACAATGTTGCGTTAATGAGAAACCATTTATTAAATATTTATCTCAAAAATCTCATTGAAATATTTCCTTCTTGTACTCTTTCTAAAAGAGAATACGATAACCGTGTTAATAACTTTAATTTTTACAATCAGTCAAACAAGTTTACAAAAATTAGTAACTATCAGGATATTTTTGATCAGACAAAAAAAGTCATAAATAATACTGTTCTCCAAGGTAGAAAACAATTTGACAACAATAAATATTATAATGATGATAAATTAACTGTTCTCAAAAAAAAGCAAGAAAATAATCTTTTAGCTGAACATAATAGAAAAAAACATGATAAAACATACTTCGAAGCTCATAAAAATGAACTAAATAAAAAAAAGAGAAAATACCATGAAGTTCATAAAAATGAAATAAATAAAAAAAAGAGAAAATACTATGAAGCTCATAAAAATAAAATATATAAAAAAAATAGAAAATACTATGAAGCTCATAAAACTGAAATACTTGAACAAAGAAAAATAAAGAGAGGGGTTTTTGAAAATTCTTTAAAATCTGATACCGATTATCATAATAGTACTAACAAAATAAATGATCAGTTAATGGAATTAGATTTATTGAATGACATATCAAATAATAGAATTAGAAGCGATCATATTGATACCTTTTTTAATTTCATGAAACAAAATTTTATTAATTTGAATTTTAAAAATTTGAACTTCAGTTTTTGTTCTAATTTACTCATAGAAAACTCAAGTGTTTGTACTGATAACTCTTGGCCGGAAAATAAAAAGAATTTCAAAATTTATTATGCACGTAATAGTGAAAATGATTTTGAATCAGATTATCATTTTATATGCTCTTATTATGACACTAAATCAATTATTATTTTCAACTCTTGTCAATGCATGGATATGTTACAACAACTTAATAATGTTTTATTAAAACTGTACCCTTACTATTTTTCCGCTAAAAAAACTGTACAACATATTTTTTTCGAATCAGATGCAGCTACTTGCTATTCGGGCGTTTTTAATATTGCAATTTTAGTTTCATTGCTGTGTAACATAAGATCAAGCACGATAAAGTATAGTGTGGATGAAATCCAATCACTTTTATTAGATATATTAAAATATAAAATGATTCGCCATTTTTCGCTTGTTAGTAATCAGATTTGTAATCTTTCAAATTTTAGATCGGATACAGAGGTAGGTTTGTTTCATTCTGCTAGGAATAAAATTTTAAATTTGCGATGGTTGGACGATTATCACATGTTTTATTTTAATCGTTTATTGAAGTATTATTCTTATTTTATGCCTGTTGATACAATTCTTAGTTCAAATCCTGATAGAATACCAACAATATCTAATAACTGTAAGCACATTCAAATATTACACGCTGAAAATCATTGGATTTGCAGTTATTATGATACTAAATCAATTTATATTTATGATTCATTAAATATGAAATATCTTAAACCAGCAAATGAAATTTTTTTATTAAAATTACATCCGTACTATTTTGAAACTGACATGCCCATTATATATTTCCCAAATGTGCATATGCAGCCAAATTTTAATGATTGCGGTGTTTATACTATCGCCTTTGCAGTTTCGATTTTATTAGGATATGACCCGGCAGATGTACAATTCCACGAAAATGTGTTACGATCTCATTTGTTAAAAATATTTGATGAAAACATTTTGGAAATGTTTCCAGCAACAATCGTTCAAAATACAAGGATACATGAATACAAAATTTATCAGATAAAAATTAATGATTACACTAATGTAAGTTTTCGGCTCATGGACAAAGTTGCTATTGACTGCATTGATTTAACTGATTTTAAAACAATTAATAATATTAATAAAGAGGTTAAGAAATCCAGCAAAGAAAATTATGTTATTGATACCGCTGATTTGTTGAACATTGTTGATTGTTTAAGCCACAAAAATGAATCCATAAAATTTTCAACTAAAATTAATAAGAATAACAATAGCATTAAAGAAAATGTTACAGAAAATAGTATAATTAATAAAATAAGTCAAAGTAAATTAAAATTAATCGATACTGATTTCTTGAATGTAGATCTAGGAGGTAAAAATACTTTAAATGTAAAAAAAAGGAACTTGTAAGTTCATGGTTTAATGATGAGTGGTTACTAACTCATAAAGAAAAGTTTATAAGTAATATTGAAAGATGCATGAAATCAGAGGATAATTTTAAACATAAAAGTGATGCTTCAATAAGAGTTGATGCTGAAAGAATAGTTGATCGATGCATTTACACTATTAAAAACACTAATAACAAACTATACTCACAGTATATTAATTGTAAGAATCAAGTGAAAGCTTGTTTGTCACGGGCAGAATTATTTTCAAGAGAAGACAAAGATAATTTTCGTGATGCCCTTTGTGGACTATCTAAGCATACTGCTTTGACAGAGCCTTATTTTACCGATAGTGCCTATCATGCTGTTAAATCAATTAATAAAGATTTACTTTATGAATCTATGCAGGAAAATTTTAATATAGCTATTGAATTAAACGAGATTGGCCAAGCAACTAACATTTTTGGAAAGGAAAATGTATGGAAGTGTAATAGGCTTTGTAAAACTAGTGATATATACATAATACACGAATTACATGATGTTTTTATGAATATAGCTTCATGTAAATTTAAAAATTTACAAATTTTTTTAAATAATTTGAAGTGCTCGGTAAATTTACAATTAAATAAACTTGGTCATTCTCATGCATGCTATATAAAACCTTCATCATGTGAATCTAAATTCTTACCACTTCAGATTCTTTCCTGTCATTTTCCAGCATTACGTAAAATAAAGAAATTAATTTATAACATAAAAAGACTATATGAGCAAATAGAATTCATTGATGAAGCATTAACTACTGCAAACTTTCTTCAATTAAAAAAAATTGCCGAAGAAGCTGAAATAAAATCTGTAGCGTATCCGAATAAACGTAATGATCATCATGATTTAAATGAAAGAAATTTGAGACAAATACACTCAGTTACTTTAGAAAAATTCAAAGAAATATCAATGGACCTCCCTATATATCCATGCTGTTCGTGCAACAAACTTAAAATTAAACATAACATTAATACAGTTTCTAATGTGATACAGAACCTTCAAGATAAAGCTGTCTGGAAATTAATAGTTCAAGAATTGTCTGATCATGAACTAGAATATATTTGTACTTATTGCTACTCTCAAATTCATTCAGATGAAGTACCTTCAGTTTGCTTTCTCAACAACCTTAAAATTCAAGATACACCAAAAGAAATTGTTTGTTTAAATGAAATTGAGAAAATGTTAATTCAGAGAGGAAAGTGTTTTCAGACTATTCAAAAAATGAGTACTGTTATGAATAAAAATCTACCTAACAAAGAAACGTTTCAAAAAGTTGTTGGTAGAGTTGTTCATTTACCATTGCCAATAGAACAAACAATTACAAAAATTTGCAAAGAATGTGAACCTATTAATGTTAATCATGAAATTCATATATTAGTGCGTACAGTACCAAATAAAAATAAAGTTGTTTGGGAATATTTAGCTAACATGAATAAAGTCTTGAGTGCTTTAGAATGGTTTAAAAAGAATAATCCTCTGTATTCAAAAATAGTTCTTCCAGGCTCTGCCGAAAAGTTACAGGAAATTTTAAATAAAGCTCCTCCAGTAGAATTTGAAGAATTCGTTAATAAAGAAGAACAAATAAAGGTTAATTTTCAAGATGATCAATTAAATACACCTAGTAAAAATAAAAGTACGAAAATTATTAATGTAAACGATAATGATCGTGAAGCTTTATTAACGCTAGCATCGCAATCAAATCCTTTTTATGAGCATTATTCAATTTATCCAATTCAAGAATCACGAAAAAATGAAACAGCTTCAAATTTATACCAGCAATGTAAAGTCCACGAAATGCCTCTAAATAAAACCATAAAAGAATTAGATTTAATGTGTTTCCCCGATCTTTTTCCATTTGGAATAAACGGTCAAAATTGTTGCAGAGCAAGACGCCTTCGTGATTGTGATTTTATTAAAAATGTATTAATGTCGAAAGACTCGCGTTATCGGAGAAATAAACAATATCTTTTTTACTTATTAAATGATTGTAACATGCGTCAGTTAAACGGTGGAATTTTTCAATCTCTAAATATAGTAAACCCCAAATCAAAATATACAAAAAAACAGTTCTTAGAAAATTTAGATCGTGGGAATTTAGAATCAAATTTAAATAACGTTTTCTCTCGACTTCGAAATACTCAGCAGTTTTGGAAAAAGCCAATGTGTGATCTTAATGCAATGATATTTCACTATGGACCTGCTACGTGGTTTTTGACAATAAGTCCGAGTGAATGGACAAACTCACAATTGGTGCAATATCTTAAAGATGTAAATAGTGATTTGGATACCTCTAAAATGTCAATAAATGAATTGATCGCATTTGATCCTGTCTCTGTCGCACGTTTTATGGACATTCAATTTCATGCTTTACTCTCTGCAATTTGTACAAAAAATGGACCTATAGGAAATGTAACTAATTATTTTTGGCGGCGTGAATACCAACAAAAGGTATGGTTCATTTTCATCTTTTAATTTGGATTAAAGATGCTCCATTACTTGGACAGTCTTCTGATTTTCAAGTTTCAGAGTTTATCCAAAAGTACATTACTTGTGCCTTACCAGACAAAACAAATTCTCCATTGTTATATGAACGAGTATGGAAATGTCAACGTCATGTACATAACGATTATTGCATGCGAACAAAAAAAACACAAACTGCTTTTAGAAAAATTTGTCGGTTTGGATTTCCCCGTCCAGAAAGGAGTATATTTGAATTAAACAATGTTCAAAAATCGGTATGTGGAAGACGAAATTTAAAATCGAATAGTAGGTTATACTATCTACCCAGAAATAAAAATGAGTGTAATATTAATGATTACAATTGTACAATATTACTAATGTGGAATGGAAATATGGATTTGCAATATGTTGGTGACAAATCTACTGCTTTAACTATATATTTAACAAAATACATTTTAAAACCAGAAAAAACTGGCCCCGAAAATATCTTTGAAAATATTCAATCGACTGATTCGTTGTGCAGTCGTTTATGGAATCTAGGTATGCGAATGTTGAGTCATAGAGAATGCGGAGCAATCGAGGCGGCAGATACATGTCTTGGATTTTCTTTATGCGGGAATGATACATACACTGTTATTAGATGGTTGAATGTATTTATGATAAGAAATAAGAAAATAAAACCTATCAAAGCTTTGAAATCAATAAATGATAATAGTACTGATATTTTTTATGAATCTTTTATTGATACACACTATGCTAACCGTCCTGAAGAGTTGAATTCGATGAATTTATATGACTTTGCTAGCTGGTATGATGTACAAAATAATGAACCTAAACGGGAAAATGTTGAATATTATAAAATTGGAGGTGGAAAATTCTTAAAAAAAAGAAACAGGAAATATCTTATAAATCATTTTAAATTTAAAGTTGATTCACAACCAGAGCAATACTTTTATGCATTATTATTACTTTTCAAGCCATGGAGAGATACCGATGAATTAAATTCTGGTTTTCAATCTTATACAGAAGCTTTTTTATTTTTAAAAGATGATATTCCAGATGCATTGTTATACCATGATAAAATAATTGGCCGAGAATTAAATTTGCAAGCAATGAAAAATTTAATTGAAGAAGAAAATTTGATGCAATTGCAAAATGATAATAAAAAAAAATGTAATGATCCTAATAAAGATATTGATGAAGTAGTAAACTCTATACCCGCTGAAACTGAAAATATAATGAATGATTTCAGAGATGCAACAGAAATGATAGAAAAGCAGGAAAATTTTGATTGGAAAAAAGCACTTGAATCAGCTAATATTGATCAAACTAGAGTATATAATACACTCATTAATGATGTAGCTAGTATTGACAGAGTGTGTCGACTTTTTGTAACTGGAGAAGCAGGTACTGGAAAAAGCATTTTAATAAAAATAATATCTTATGCTATTAAGGATCTCTACAATAAAGATGTAGCTGTAGCAGCACCTACTGGAATAGCAGCATTTAATATTAATGGTTTCACGATTCATCGATTATTTCGTCTACCAATCGAGCACGAACGAACTCCTGCTTACTATCAATTAAGTGATGATGAACTTAAATTTATAAGAAATCAATTGAGAAATGTTTCCGTTATTATAATCGATGAAATATCAATGGTTTCCAACATTACTTTACTATATCTTCACTTGAGGTTAGTGGAAATTTTTAATACTTTTGGTGAAGATGGGTATTTTGGGCAAAAGCACATATTGGTCTTTGGAGATCTTCTACAATTACCACCTGTTAATGAAGGTCAGGTTTTTGAAAAAATATATAAGCGACAGCTCGTAAAGTATGTGCCATCTATAGGAACATTCAATCTATGGTCTTTATTCAAGTTCGACGAATTAAGAATCAATATGCGCCAAAGAAATGATCATACTTTTAAAGATATATTAGCAAATATTCGGTTAGGAATAGTTTTGAATAAAGACACTACAATTTTAAACAGTAGACGCATTAACTTTAATAGTTCAAATATTATCGACCGGAGAAATGAACTTTTTGAATACTTAATAAATAACCTACCTGCTAATACTGTTTGCATACTTCCAACTAATGATATGTGCAATTCTCTGAATAATGCAATGTTAAGCAAAAATAATAATGAAGAAATACTTTTGCTTGCCCAAGATGTCGTTGACACTCAAATCAATCATTTGAGAAATCAAGCTATAAAAAAATTGTCAAAAAATGATGAAATAATTTCTCGAACCGCTGGTTTAGCAAAAGCTATAAAAGTGAAAATTGGTGCCAGTGTCATGATACGTAGGAATATTGATGTTACTAAAGGGCTTGTAAATGGCACAATATGTAAATTAGATTCTGTATCAAGGTCAGTTAATGGAGAGATAGATTCTATCAATCTTAAACTCAACAATGGTACTGTTGCAGCTATCAATCGTGTTAAAGTTAAATTTGAAATTAATAAAGGTGTTTCGGTCACTCGAGAACAATTTCCACTGATCTTAAGTTATGCAATCACTGTTCATAAAAGCCAAGGTTTAAGTTTGGATAGCATTCTTGTAGATGCTGGAGAGAAAATTTTTTCATGTGGTCAAATTTATGTTAGCCTATCAAGAGTTACCACTTTAGATGGACTTCATTTGATAAATTATGACCCAGATAAAATTTGTGCTAATGTAGATGCTATTGTAGAATACAATCGCCTTCGCACAACTTACAAACCAGAACTTGAACTTTATAAGCTGCCTGAAAATCGTGGTGGTAAACAAATAGATAGAATTTGGACAGTTCCTAAAAGAGTACTTGAAGCTCAAAAAAATTGTTTAGAAAGTGATAATTACGAATCTTGGATTATAAAAGGACTTCCGAATAGAGAGAAAGTATATGGTTATATTAACGTATCAGTTCAAATACTTTTTCATAGTACTATCATAAGAAATAAAATAAGTAGTTTACCAAAAAACAACATTTTAAAAATTATTTTAAATGAATACCGATCTGGTCAAATAAAAGATTTATTAAAATTAAAAGAATCAGCAGGACCAGTATATGATCCGAGTTCTAAACGAAACTTGTTCAATTTCCTTAATTCTTTAATTATAAATTTTGAACCTTTAAAAAATTTGTTTAAAATAAAATAGCTGTAATAACTAAATGTGATTCTTGTGATATAAGTACAGTGAAAGAAATTAATGATATTATACTTACCATAGATGTACCTGTTTTAAAAGTATATTCTATGGATGCAATTTTTCAATTCAATTTTGTTGATCCAATTAAAATTAAAAGTGAGTGTAAAAATTGTAATAATGCAATAACTAATGGAATAATGAAAAAAAGATTTATAATGTGCAATAAATTATTAATTTTTGAACTTAATGTTTTTAATGAAAAGCTAATAAAACAAAATGACACTTCTAAGATTAATATAAAAGGAGTACCTAATTTTAAAATTACTATTTTAGATGTAGTATTTCATATTATTAGTGCCATTTTCCTAGAAAATAATCAGTATGTTTGCATGACTCGTAATGAAAAAAATGGTTGGACTTATATTCAAAACGATAAAATATTAAATAAAGTTTGGCCAAGAAATTCTAAAAATGCATGCATATTTTTATTACAGGAAAAGAAAAAGTAGTTTATGCATATAACTCATTTTCTTTTCGTTGGTATCATTTCTTTGCAGGGTTCAGGAAGCCTTCTCCACTAATAAGAACCCAATTTGGTAGCGGGTACGCTGGGAACAACTGGCCCGACATCACACGACAATTACAATGAACTAAGACTTACCTAGGTTGTTAATTAGTAGGACACTTCTCCTCCTTCACATTCGGATGAGGATTTCTTCCCGAACTTCATATTTAGAAATCTGAAAGGGTACGGGAGGGACTGACCAGCACACAGGGCGTGCTCCAACGGCTAATTAATTTATTATAATTATCCACTCCGGAAATTCCGAAAATGTGGCCGAGGGTTGTCAAGCCGGTCCTTGCAACCCAAAATTCAGGCGAGCCCGAGCCCCGAGATTTTTTCCGGAAGTGGAAAGGGAATGCCCAGGACCCAAGATTCATTTTAAAATCAAAATTTAAAATTTATTAATATAATATATTTCCGATTCCACACTGGAATCCTGGAAATAATGGGCATTTCCCAATATAAACAGGGCCCCTGGAGCGGTCAGTCTATCATTTTTTTACTAGAGTGTGAAGTTTACTCGCACGCCATTTGGTTTAAGAAATGCATCCTAATCATTCCAGATGTTTATGAATGAGTCACAAGAGACTTAGACTTCATTTATGTCTACCTAGACGATATACTTATCGCTAGTAGATCCGAGGAAGAGCATCTCAAAAAAAAAAACAAATGAAATAAAACTCCCCAAAAATACTTTAAAAAAAGTAAAAAATTGCACGACCAGAACCTTATAATAACGAATAAATAATTAAACAATAAATAAATAGATAAAATTTTCTTTAACCCTTTCAAATAAGGAACAAATTTTTAATTTTTAATTTCAGTTTAAAATATTTTTAATTAATTAATTAACTTCATAAAAATATATTTTTCTCGTATATGAAGAAAAGAAATTAATAATAAATAAACACAAAAAAAATATATATAAAAATTTTGTTATTAATAAATAAAAATTACAGATAAAAAATTAAACGAATTGAAACTATTGATTTCAAAGTTACATATTTGATCCTCTCAAGTAACTGAAATTAATTAGGGTACGACCAAATATATGTATATATAATCTTAAACACATTGTTTTCATCGGGATCTTGGAAATGTGTATATAATCTGCAATGAAATTTATGAAATTGAAATAACTAATTTTAAATTTGAATCTTATATCTTCTCAATTTAGTGAAATCAAGTAGTTCACGACCAAAATGAGGTATACATATAGATTACTCCAAAAATTAAAGTTTATATTCACATTTTGAACACATAGAGATTTGACCACCTGAGTATAACACAAATAATTTGGATCTATATTTTCTTGATAAAAATTTTTTCTACGCAATTTTTTCTTTACATTACAAATTGTTTATATGATCTTTTTTAATTGTTTACAAAAAGAATTTTTGAAATATATTAAACTACCATCTTTAATAACAATATCCAAAATTATTTTATATATTCTTTTTTAGTCTCGATATTTTCTTTCAATTCAATGTAATCAAATTATTATATTTAGTCATTTTTAAATTTTGTTTCAATTAAGTAATCAAAAACATATTATCAGTATTACAAATTCAGTAAAAACTGGTCGTCCCGGTGATGTTCATCTTTCTATTGAATATCCTCACGAAATATATTTTAGGTACTATAATCGCTAAATTTAAAAATAATACGTTTATATTAAATTATTAAGAATGTTAGGTAATTATCTAATAATCTACTACTGTTACTGTTTTTTATAATACATAATTATGTTTATGTATATAAAAATCAAAGTATTGTATTTTATCACTATTACATACTTAATTTTTACTAAAGTGGAGTAGGCGGACACCACATTAAAAAAAACGCACCTTCCTATTTACCTCTTGGGTGGTGTGGAAATAATAGGCAAGAAAATACGTTCATATATTCATAAATTTCTAGTCTAATTATTGTAAATTCATTTTCAGTAACAAAAAATAATACTATTCACAGCAGAGCATACTGATATTTTTTAATTGCATTTGTATTGTATTTGAGGAACTTCTTTAAAAGGAAAATAAGAAGAAGAACTGACGGACTGGTGGAAGTGCGATCATAACCTAATCGTGGTGGCCACTCGAAGCTGTCCTGAAAGGGATGGGATAATATGATGGGGCCTGCCAAGCCAAGATGTGAAGTTATCGTGTCGAGGGCTGCATGAATAGCTTGAACAGTCAAGTGTAAGCGACTAGTGTTGGGTAGGACACCATTATAAAATGAGTTTGTAAGAGGTGCCTCTTTTTTCTTTTGAGCCAGTACAGTGTCATACTTGAAATGAGGTGAGGTGCTATTGTAATGCCAAAATGAAAAAACCAAGCAAATTAAAAAGAGAAAGAATATAAATACCAATGAAGGCATTTTTACAAGTTTAATTCTAAAATGCATTAAACTGCCTTAGAGCAAAAAATCTATGCCTCCAAAATATACAGCCACGGACAACTAATTAGAAACAGTTTCATAAAAAATGCATTTATACATTTTTTATGTTTTTATGTAGCAATCCGATTTCCTTCAATACGCCCACCATTATATATTTAAAAAAAATTAAGAGGAGGTGGTGGAAATTCTTTAATTTGAATCCTCCATAAAAACGTAAAAACTGTATACATGCAATTTGTATGAAACTATTTCTAATTAGTTGTCCGTGGCCGTATATTTATATTTTGCAATCCCACCTCGACAAATTTCAAGTTGGAAATATTGCTACCGCAAAAAAAGTAAGAAATGTCTCTCCAGTACAAAATTTCACTCCCTCGATAAATGTAAGAATTTCACTCCCTCATTAAATGTAAGAAGTTCACTCCCTCGGTAAGAAATGTCTCTCCATCCAGTTCGTATTTACAATCTCACCACGGCTCAGTTTAAATTGGATTATTTTACTGCCGCAAAAGAAGTGAGAAGTGTCTCTCCAGTTCGTGCTTACAATCTCACCTCACCGCAGTTCAAATTGGAAATTTTACTGCCGCAAAAGAAGTAAGAAATGTTTTTTTTCTACGCCTCTGTTAGAATACAGGCAGTCTGATATTACTTTTAGTTACGGAATTAGCACCATTCCACACCCGTGTGGAATATTCATTCCATCACTTGTTATGGAATGACTACTATTGGCGACATCTGTTCGTCGTAATCCAAGAATATGATTTATTAATTAAAGAAAAAAAAGATTTATTAATTAAAGAAAGAAAATGATTGTTTCAATCAATAATAAACAATCAATGATGTTCCGCTAGAAAATTTTTGCTTTAAATAAACTATTCAATTATTAAATTGCAGAAAATAATAGCATTTTTTTAATAAATTTTGCGGCGGCCATCTATTAACAAATTATTAAATTACAAAATTGTTATGAATGAACATTCCCTACTAATATGTTATTTAGCGTTAAATTATATTGCTGTGCCTTATACATTATATTTTTGACATTAGCTTTACATAAGGTAAGTTTTTCTTTACAAAATATTAATAAAAACTAATTAGAGGCGTAGAAAAAGTATAGTCTGCAACACGTTTTGAATGGCATATTCCGCACTCGTGGACCGCCAAACTTCCACTTGTGCGGAATATGCATCATTCCAAACTTGTTACAGAATATACTATTCCACTAGATAATTTACAATCACACCTCGCTTTATTTATCTCGATACACGCTACACGCTCATATACCAGTAGGACATTATTTGTGAACCGGGACATTTAAAAAAATTGAGGCCTCAGTACAATTTACATCGTGCAAGGAACAAATGTACTGCCTCATGTACGTCCAATTCAACACTATAAGCGACAAGCCCCTAGGGAAGCTGCTCTGACCCACAAATATGACCTAGAGGGGTATAGTACAATATGCCAAGCGAATGGCGGCGGTACTTTTGGACCCAATAACTCACCACAAAAAAAAATCAATACTCTGATATTACATTGTATATCAATATAAAACGTACTTACTCATTAATTACTTCAAGGCTTACGAGGCTTACAATGAATAATTTTAATCTAACTTTTGTTAATGATAAGTTAGCTGTCAATTGACATTAGAAAATTATATAACATTAAAAGTGACATTATTATTTCCTCCTAATAATATATTTCGTGAGGATATTCAATAGAAAGATAAACATCACCGGGACGACCAGTTTTTACTGAATTTGTAATACTGATAATATGTTTTTGATTACTTAATTGAAACAAAATTTAAAAATGACTAAGGGCCGTTTTCACCATCTCCGGTTAAACTGTCAGTATACTTCCAGTTTCTAAACTTGTAGTTAATTTAACTGTGACCGTAAAGTGCAAGTAAAAAAATTTCGTTTTCGCCAACTATGATTAACAAACCGGAAGTTAAAGTTAAAATGTACTAGTTTTTTGCTAGTTACAGTACATCAAATGTCAGAAGTGTCAATATTTATTAAAAGAAAACTTCGAACACTTATATATTTTTGATCTTCATCAATTGAATCGTCGAATTTACACATAGTTTCTATTGATCTTTTGAGCATGACTAAAAATTAAATTCATATTTTCCATATTAAAACCAAAGTGCAAAAATGTCAATCCCAGTGTCAAACTTTCAGTTAAATTAATTAACCAGAAGAAATTCTCCCGGTTAAATTGACTACCAGTTAAATGAGACTTAACTGACAGATTGACTCTAACCAGAGATTGTGAAACGCATTTTTAACTAACTGCAGGTTAAATTTTCAGTTAAAGTTTAACCGCAGATGGTGAAAACGGCCCTAAATATAATAATTTGATTACATTGAATTGAAAGAAAATATCGAGACTAAAAAAGAATATATAAAATAATTTTGGATATTGTTATTAAAGATGGTAGTTTAATATATTTCAAAAATTCTTTTTGTAAACAATTAAAAAAGATCATATAAACAATTTGTAATGTAAAGAAAAAATTGCGTAGAAAAAATTTTTATCAAGAAAATATAGATCCAAATTATTTGTGTTATACTCAGGTGGTCAAATCTCTATGTGTTCAAAATGTGAATATAAACTTTAATTTTTGGAGTAATCTATATGTATACCTCATTTTGGTCGTGAACTACTTGATTTCACTAAATTGAGAAGATATAAGATTCAAATTTAAAATTAGTTATTTCAATTTCATAAATTTCATTGCAGATTATATACACATTTCCAAGATCCCGATGAAAACAATGTGTTTAAGATTATATATACATATATTTGGTCGTACCCTAATTAATTTCAGTTACTTGAGAGGATCAAATATGTAACTTTGAAATCAATAGTTTCAATTCGTTTAATTTTTTATCTGTCATTTTTATTTATTAATAACAAAATTTTTATATATATTTTTTTTGTGTTTATTTATTATTAATTTCTTTTCTTCATATACGAGAAAAATATATTTTTATGAAGTTAATTAATTAATTAAAAATATTTTAAACTGAAATTAAAAATTAAAAATTTGTTCCTTATTTGAAAGGGTTAAAGAAAATTTTATCTATTTATTTATTGTTTAATTATTTATTCGTTATTATAAGGTTCTGGTCGTGCAATTTTTTACTTTTTTTAAAGTATCTTAATATACATACAAAAATTTGCTGACATTATTCAACTTTAAAACAAGTCTTCAAAATATTTCTTTATAAAGAGTATGTTTTGGGTAAATTACATAATTCATCACTCTGTCTGTTCAGGACGAAATCACTCTGTTTGAAAACTCAAGTTATCGGCTTCTTTTTATTCTCAACATGGCCCTTGATACATAGTTGGAGCGGGGTCTGCCTATTGTAATGCATATGAAGTTGTACAACAAACGCAAAGTGGAAACGAAAATTGGAAATCTTTTATCCCATAGAAATTTTTATGCTTTTCTCCTTGCTGCACGAACATGGATTTCACCTGAAAGTTGCTGAAAGCAAAACATCATATAAAAAAATAGGTAAAAAAACTTTTAAGTTAAATGGTTTTATTTTAAATCATAAGCTGTACCAAAAACTAGAAAATAATTAGAACAGAAAAATAGACCTTCTTGAGATTCTGACGTCTGGTAAGAAATCGTGCAATAGTAGCAGTGCTGTCCTCTCATGTGGTATGCCAAAGAGCACATTGTGTCGCTGCGTTAACGGAGTAAGTAATATTCTGGGACTTTTAACAGGCTAAAATAAAAACATGGGGCGCATATTAATCTGTATAACGACTGTATAATTAAATACAAACGACCTGCCTAGAAAAATGTGTTTCCAAGTCCACCAAAAAAATATTTCAAATGCGCCCCATGTTTTTATTTTAGTCTGTTAAAAGTCCCAGAATATTACTTACTCCGTTGACGCAGCGACACAAAGTGCGCCGTGGCACACATTTTCAAAATTCATCCGCCATTTTGAATTTTCACATTTTGATAACAGAATCGTCATTTGTGGTCCCAAAAACCCCCCGATACTGATTTTCAATGGATTCCGAACACAATTCCAAGATTCATCCGCCATATTGGCGCCGCCATTTTGAATTTTCAAATTTTGACCACAGAATCGTCATTTGTGGCCCTAAAACCCCCAATACCGATTGTTAAAGGAGGAATTATTTTATTCCTACTCAAATGGTCAGAGTGAAACACCGTGACCTGGGTTATGTTTAATACGATATCAAACGGCACTTAAACCGAGATATCTTGTAGTGTGTTGAAGGAGTTGCGGTGGCGGGATATCAAGCGGCACTTTAACCGAGATATCTTCGTTGATATTAGCTAGTAATCAAAACGCACTGCTTGGTGGTTATAATTCAACTCCGATTTATTGATTAATAATTACGATTTTTATACAAAATTGATTTCAACAAAAAAGTAATAATAAAAACAAAACAAACATACGAACACAGGTAAAAAGTCCACTCAGCAAATCCGGCCATTGACATTAGCCGGTGAATGAATTGCTGAAGGTGCAAGCTAAGCATTGCGGATAAACACAAATAATAAATATTGGCTAGAATTGCAATCAAGACAATAATGCAATGACCTTAGATTTGCAGAGTGGAATTTTTACCTTTTCATTAACCTAATTAACAAATTCTACGGCGGGCGTTAACATCCTCCCCCCGTTGCATATTACTGCAAAATTCAAATAATCTTTGAACAGATGAGCTGAACTCATTAGACGTGTACCGTGAAATCTGGACTGGAGTGCTGTCTGGGACGAGGCACTGGTTTCCTTTTACACCTGATGATGTGATGATATCGTCGCCACATTGCATATCCTATTATTGTGATGCCAAGAATTAATGATAAATAACCGACTGCAAATTGGTGCACCGTGTGACCCTCAAATCTTTTTGGTAGCTCCATAAGTTTTTGTTCATTGATGAGGTCTTGTAGGGCCATCAATTCTTGCAGTTGCGGTTTGTACTCATCGTCTTTCTTGAAAATTGGTGATAGCGTAACCGGTGCCGAGATTTCCTGTAGGTGGCCAAAACTCGAATAGGATGTCGATAAATTGCTCCCATAGAGGTGATGTCCTTTAAGCGTCACGAGATCATGCCTTATTATGCAATTTGGCTCCAATTTTAGTAATCCTGAGCCTTCTAGTGTTAATGGCAATATTTCCCGGTTGCAAATGGTGTTGACTCTCGTCGGCGTATCCACAGCATATATCCACTGGTTCGGGTGATGAAGCTGAATCCATACGTGGCTGGTTTTTATTCTCGTTAGTTCGCAGGTTCCTTGTGTGGAATTGTTAAACAAGTTGAGCTCACATGAGCAAGGCTCGGAATCCTTTTGATATATGGGCTGGGAGGCTGGACACAGGTATCCTTGTTTAGTTGTCTTGCAGGCTATTAATTCATTTTCTGTTATTGGTGAGTATTGATCCCGGTGTAAATTAATTGCCAGATAGGGTGTGCATGGACTTATTGCCAAAAGTGTACCATTTACGGACGCGGGAATCGGAATAATCCTATAGAGTTCAAATTGGTCCTGGCTTACTAGAGGTATGCTGAGTTTGAAAATAACATAGTTATTACTAATGCCACCTTCCGCTGACATTAGCTTATAGAGTTGCAGAAGGTCTTCTTGGCTGACCGGTAGGTAAATTGATGTCGGCAAGTGTTCCTTGACCTTCATCAGCTCCTGCTTCAATTGTTTTGGAGATAGTAACAATGGGTGGAGCTGGCCATGATGTATGTCTGTCAGAGCGTCAACTATTGACGCTTGTATCCGATGAAGATTGAAAGCCATAATTGTCATTTGAAGTGCCAGTGACGTTAGTAGTTGGAAGATTCTTATCTGTTGACTTTTTTCACCGTCGTCATTTATTCTGTTGATGATTTGATTTATTTGATTCGAAAGCGCTCCAAATGTTTTTTGCGTGCTCAGCTGATCTCGTTTCATTATGTTCGCTGTCGAGTCGATTATGGATGTTTGGTTTTTGAGCAGAGCTAGTAGATGATCTTCGTTTTCCTGTGTTGCACTAATGGTACGAGACATTTTTTCAGCGTATTCTGAATCCAGTACTCCGAATAGTGCATTAGCTACGTTTCCTACTACGTTGAGGGCTCCACTCTTGGTCCTTTTGACAACCAGACTGTTTCCTAGTCTCAATTCTTCTTCCGTATGTTCGAACAGATTGACGACATGACTGCATGTGCTCTTTTGTTGTAATTGCTGGCACAAGTGACGCAATGCTTGCGTGCCGTTGCTGAACGTAGCTAGCTCCGTCCAATACGGCTCGAGGTTATAGTATATTATAAGGTTCCACTCTGTGGATATTAAATTGACTGCTCCTACGCTCTCGAAGTGGATACCAGGATGAGGTTGAAACTTTTGAACTGTAACGGGAGCAGTGAATGCTGTTGGCAGCATAAGGCAGGCCATGAGGACTGATGTAATGAAGGCTCCTCCTGACATCTTTATTTTCTTTCGTGGTTGGCTGCTGCTTCTGGAGGTGGATGCTCCGTTTGAATTTTGGTCAATCTTTTTAATCTGCTCACGGTGGTGTTCTGCGGATTCTCTGTCGCCTTCTGTGACTGTTTTTATTTCGTTTTCAACTGGTAGGGGTGCTAAGCGGTGAATTGCTCGCCGCATAATACCCTTTGATGTCCTTACATCTGCGACACGGATTAAGCCATCGTCACCCTTGTACGTTTGAACGATTCGACCAAGTGGCCATTTCATTACTGGCAAGTTATCATCCTTTATAATAACCATGGTATCCGGTTTCACATTTTGGCATTGTTCTCTCCACTTATGTCTATACTGCAGCTCATTCAAATATTCTCGAGACCAGCGATTCCAAAATTCTTGTTTAAGTTGTGTCACCTGCTTCCAATGCCTTAGTAAACTGCCCTTCATTGGTTGTGCTTGTTGATCCGCTTGGGCTGTTAGCGGTTCGCCTATCAAAAAATGGCCCGGAGTGAGTGCTGTAAAGTCAGCAGGATCTTCGGACATTGGTGTAAGGGGCCTTGAGTTCAGAATTGCCTCAATTCCAATTACTGTTGTTTCCAACTCTTCGTATGTGAGTGAGGCTGTCGAGACACTTTTAAGTAACAGATGTTTTGCTGATTTTACTGCGGCTTCCCATAAACCACCAAAGTGGGGGGCTCTCGGAGGGATCATATGGAAGGTGATTCCCTTTTCGCTGCAGACCTTGGTTACCTTTCCTTGAGCCTGGTCAGAATAAATTGTTTCCTTAAGTTCCGCCAGCTGATTACGGGCACCTACAAAGTTTGTGGCATTATCGCTGTATAGATTTTGACAAGGCCCTCTTCTGCCTATAAAGCGCTTTAAGGCCCCAATGAACGCTTCGGTAGTTAAGTCGCTCACCACTTCTATATGAACAGCCTTAGTCGCGAAGCAGCAAAACATGGCAATGTATGCCTTTTGTGGTCGTTTGCCTTTTATTTTATAATGGATCCAGATGGGACCGCAGAAGTCCACTCCTGCATTGCTGAAGGGTCTCGCCGGTATCACTCGCGTAGCAGGCAGGTTCCCCATCATTTGAGAGAGTAATTTTGGCTTCGCCTTGGCGCAAACTACACAGTGTTGAACAATTGATCTTGTCAATGATTTGCCCTTCAGCGGCCAGAACCGTTGCCTTACGTGGGCTAATGTCGTTTGCGGTCCACAATGTAGATACTCAATGTGCAGGGACATTATGATGACCTTGGTTAATGGATCGGCATAAGGTAGAAGCATTTGGTGCTTAGCATCATATGTAAGATTGGATGCTTGAACACGACCCCCAACTCGAATGATTCCTTTTTCATCCAGGAATGGGGAAAGATTGCTGATAGTGCTGCCCTTTTGAACCTCACCGTGTTTTCTTAAACGATCAATGTCCTCTTTGAAATCTGAGGCTTGAATTGTGCGAACAATGATGTACAAGGCTTCATTCAATTCCGTGGGTGTGGCTATAACTTGCGACGGTCGAGGATTTTTTGGTAGTCTTGCGTGATTGATGAATCTTCTCACGTAAGCCATGATGCGTAGTAGTTTCTTTAGGCTGTTTCCATGGTTTATCTTATAAATAATGTCCTCTGGCTCCTCTGATGTAACTGCTGCAATTTGTAAGGCTGTCCTTGGGTTTCCTCTTGATTGTTCTTCAGAATCGGATTTCTTTGAATATGGTGCTGGCCATAGTGAATCTCTTCCATGAAGGAATAGGGGTCCATAAAACCACAGATTACAGGTAGAGAGTTTTTCAGGGGTCAATCCACGCGACGGTATGTCTGCTGGATTTTCCTTCGAGGCTACATGACGCCATTGCTGTGCCAGTGTGAGTTCCTGAATTTTAGCCACCCTGTTGGCAACAAATGTTGGGAGCGAGGAGGACGTGGAGTTAATCCACGCTAACACAATCTCTGAGTCAGACCACAGAAATGTTGAGAGTTCTTCAAATTTCAAATCTCCTTTCACTCTGGCCACTAATTGAGATGCTAACACTGCCGCACAAAGCTCTAGACGGGGTAATGTTTGTCGTTGCAGCGGAGCCACTCTCGACTTAGCGCAAAGTAGTCGTACGCCAATTCTGCCTTCCTTGTTAGTGGAGCGTAGGTAGACGGCTGCGCCGTACGCCTTTTCGGATGCGTCTGCGAATGCATGAATCTGAATTGTTTTTGGGATTTCATGCACAAATATGTGTCGTGGAAATTGTATGTTATCAAGAGCTTTTAGGCTGTTGCGAAAAATGATCCACTTAGTGTGTAATTCCATAGGAAGCGCCTCGTCCCAATGTAACTTAAGCTGCCAGAGTTGCTGTGAGAAGATTTTAGCTGTGACAACTACTGGTGCCATGATTCCTAACGGATCAAAAAGTCTGGCTAAGTCTGAGCTGACTATACGTTTGGTGACTCGATTGTTGTCATTTACGTTTACCTTGACTCGAAATTGGTCTGTTTTAGGCAACCATGTCAATCCCAACGTCTTAATTTTATCCTCTGTTTGTTTTTCGAAGTCCAGTTCCGTTTCCTGATCCTCTGGTGAAATGCCTTCTAACAACTGTGGGTGGTTTGCACCCCATTTTCGTAGCTTAAAGCCAGCCCCTTGTACAATGATGTTTAGTTGCCGCTGCATTTCTTTAGTAGTTGCAAGGCTATTAGAACCAGCCATTCCATCATCTACGTAAAATTCATTGCGCAGGACTTGAGCTCCCAGTGGGTATCGCTTGTTGTTTTCCTGTGCCAATCTTTGCAAACACTTCGTAGCTAAATAAGGTGCCGACCTGGTTCCATATGTAACCGTTGACAATTGGTAGCATTGAAGCTGTTCTTGGGGGCTGTCTCTCCACAGGATAAGTTGATAATTCTGATCGTCAGGCTGCATCATTATCTGTCTGTACATTTTCTCAATATCTGTGGTGAACACAAATCTTGGTAGACGAAAACGGAGCAAGATAGAAAACAATTCGCTTTGTACAGTCGGTCCAGCATGCAGTATGTCGTTAAGCGAATATCCTGTCGTAGTTTTGCTCGACGCATCGAAAACCACTCTCAATTTAGTGGTGCTGCTATCAGGCTTTAGAACGCAGTGGTGAGGTAGAAAATAATGTTGTGATGGAATGCTTGCTAAATTTACTTCCTTCATGTGGCCAAGTTTTAAATACTCGTGCATAAATTCAGTGTATTGAATCCTTAAATTGGGATCCCTTGAGAGTCTTCTTTCAATGGCAAAAAACCTGTTGATAGCTATCTGTTTTGAGTTGCCTAGACATGTGGGATTTTCTGCAAATGGCAATGCGACTATAAATCGACCATTTTCATGTCGTTGGACAGTTTCATTAAAAAGGGCCTCACATCGTTTTTCTGACACTGTCAGATTTGGTTCCATGTTACCTATGTCTTCCAACTTCCAAAATTTTTCAATCAGCCGACTTGTGTTTTCCTCATCTTCGGTAGAAGCAATATTGCATATGGCGGTTTCTAGTGAAGCCCCTTCAACCTTTCCTGTGATGATCCATCCGAAAACGGTGTTTTGTAATGTAGGCAAGTTGTCAGCTAAGCTTATTTGTCCGATTGCCAGGAATTGATGATAAAATTCGGCTCCTAATAATACGTCAATTCTCCCTGGGGTATTGAAGTTAGGATCAGCTAGTGTAATATTCTTTGGTATTGGCCAAGTGTCAATGTTAAAATGTTGTGTTGGTTGTGGGGAAACGATCTGCTTAAGAACGAAGGCCTCTAGTCTTGTGGAAAATCCATTCACTTTAGATAGTAATTTTACATTGATTCGTCGATTGGATTTCTGCTTCGCTTGGTCAATGCCCTCAATGGTCATTTTATCTGGTTGGGTTATCGCCTTCAGCCGTTTGATCATCCTCTCAGTGATTACATTCACCTGGGATCCACAGTCTAAAATTGCTCGACATTCCATCTCGTTGCCTTCGTTCGTCACAATTTTCACCACAGCTGTGCTCAAAAATACATATTTCCGAGTTTTGTAATCGTCCAGTGCTGCTAGTGTAACTGCATTAGTATCTGTACCGGTGTTGCTACCTTCGTCTTTGACACCTCTTGAAGAACCTTCTTTTACTGCTACGTCAGCCCTACGTCCTTCTTGTTTTTCCTTCGAGCCTGATGTGAAGTGTAACAACGTATTGTGTTTTTGGTTACATTTAAAACAGGACCGGGATGAGCAAGTAGATGCACTGTGTCCAGGTTTCAGACAATTGATGCACAAAACATATTTTTTCACGATATTGAGCCGTTCCTTGGAATCCAATTTTCTGAATGCCCTACAGAAGTACAGGGGATGCTTGTACTTGCACAAAATACAGGTGTCTTGTTGTCCTGCTGATAGAGCCGAGGTCAAAATCTTAGTTATGCCTGGCTTTTTCACAAGGTCACTTTTGGAACCTAATGCTTCCAACGATTGAAAGCGTGTTTCTAGAAAATCTAGTAATTGTTTGATAGATGGCACTTCCTTTGGATTATTTAGTGATTGTTCAAACAGCATATGTGATTCACGATCCATCTTCTTTATCAGTATAGGCAACAGCAATGGGTCCCAGCCTTCTACTTTTATTTTTAGGTTTTGGAGACCAAGAAGACATTCCTTGGTGGTATCATGAAATGCCTTAAGGTTGGTTGCTGCAGCATGAGTCTGGCTTGGTTGCGACAGCAGCTTGTTTACTAAAGCTGAAACTAATAATCTGCTGTTGTTGTACCTATCTTGTAGGATCTGCCAAGCAGTATTATAATTCTCTTCAGACACAGTGAAATGTCTCAGTAATCTTTCCGCCTCTCCGGCCAGGTTTGTCTTAAGGTACCACATTTTTTGGCAACTGGACATATCTTTACAATGGACCAATTGTAGGAAGAGGTCGTAGAATTGTCGCCATTTGGCATAGTCTCCGTCAAATTTTGGCAAGGTTATTTTCGGCAAACTTGGAACTACAGTAGTTCCATTCAACGGAGCGATCCGGTTAGACGTCTCCGATGAATAACCTTCTAGCCTTGATGAGAGTGTTACTATCAAGTGTTGCGTTTTTTGTTGGAGCTCAAGGAAGCTGTGATTATTGTAGCCCCAATCAGCTGGATTTTCACAGAGTTCCCAAATCGTTTTGTCGTATTCTTCCACTTGATGCCACTGCTGGTTAATGACCTTAAGCTGATACTGATAGTATGATTTTGCTTGGTGCTCTGCTGAGGTGGCTTCCATAATCCTATTTAGCACGTCAATAGTACGTTTTTGTCCTCTTATGGCTTTAAGTAAGGTGTCCTCGTCTCTTGTCGTGACTTGACTTGCGGAAGCCTTTGATTCTTGTGGTGGACTATCGTGTGGAGTCTTAGATGACGATGCTGGGTCTGGTACGTTTTTATCAGACTGCTTCCTTGAATGTGCTGCTTCGGAATCATCTTCACAGTTTTCAACAGCTAAGCATTCATCAACCCTTTTGGAAAAGTATCCAAGATATTGATCAACCACTGCTTTTATCTTATTATAATAGTCGCCCGTGAAGTATTTATGGCGTACATCTACCTCTGGAAGAGTTTTCATTTCTGCGTCGTTGGTTTCGAAGGCAATCCAAGCTTCTTGAAGACGGCGAATCCGTTCATCGTAGTAGGTAGCCGTCTTTCTTACTGCAGAGTCCTTCCCGTAATTTTTGATGATGCGCTGGATATCCTCTCCAAGCTTCGATTGTAGCTGGGTCAGTTCCTCTAGACGTGTCATTGTGGCAGTCATCTGCTCGTGCCCTTTTTAAAGATGTATGCTCCAAAGACTCGTGACGCAAACGTTAATTAATGTGAATTGGTGATCGAGTGTTGCACCCGATCACGTCGGGGTCACCAAAATGTTAAAGGAGGAATTATTTTATTCCTACTCAAATGGTCAGAGTGAAACACCGTGACCTGGGTTATGTTTAATACGATATCAAACGGCACTTAAACCGAGATATCTTGTAGTGTGTTGAAGGAGTTGCGGTGGCGGGATATCAAGCGGCACTTTAACCGAGATATCTTCGTTGATATTAGCTAGTAATCAAAACGCACTGCTTGGTGGTTATAATTCAACTCCGATTTATTGATTAATAATTACGATTTTTATACAAAATTGATTTCAACAAAAAAGTAATAATAAAAACAAAACAAACATACGAACACAGGTAAAAAGTCCACTCAGCAAATCCGGCCATTGACATTAGCCGGTGAATGAATTGCTGAAGGTGCAAGCTAAGCATTGCGGATAAACACAAATAATAAATATTGGCTAGAATTGCAATCAAGACAATAATGCAATGACCTTAGATTTGCAGAGTGGAATTTTTACCTTTTCATTAACCTAATTAACAAATTCTACGGCGGGCGTTAACACCGATTTTCAATGGATTCAGAACACATTGGTAAAATTCATCCACCTTATTGGCGCCGCCATTTTGAATTTTCAAATTTTGACCACAGAATGGTCATTTGTGGCCCTACAAACCCCCGATACCGGTTTTCAATGGAATCGGAACACAATTGCAAAATTCGTCCGCCACCTTGGAACCGCCATCTTGATTTTTGTACAAAATTGTCAGATTGCATTGTCGCGGGAACTCAATGTGTGTGCAAAATTTCATAAGAATCGGTTTAGTAGAAGTAGTTGAAAAAGCTGTCGCAAGATTTGAACCAAACAAACAAACAAACAAACAAACATACGAGGTGAAGCTAAATAAAACTATTAAAAAACTTAGATCCCTTCTGATATCCTCATTTCAATAATAATTAAATTAAAACATACCAGTACTTTTCCTGGTTATTTTATGGTTACACCATAGTGATTTGTTTCACTCTTTTGTAATAAGTGTAAGTATGCCTTATTTGGCGAATAAATAAATAAACTATTTGAGGACACCTTCCACAGTATAGAAAAAGTTCTAAAAAAATGACAAATAAATAGAGTTTATTCGAAGACAGTACCTTGAAATAACATTATGTCTATAATTTGAGGACACCTTTTAAAATACAATATCTCGAAATAACATATGTCCTGAAAAAATACTTTCTATTTATAAAGAATTCGAGGACATATTTAAAATATAAACATATTCGGTATATAATGTATATTTTGAGCCCAGGCTTCAAACTATACAAATGTACTCAAATAATACCTTTGACACACATTTTTTTCGAGTCCTGTCCCGAAAACATACAGATGGCCTTGAATCATACGTTAGCTCCAAAATCTGCCCTCGTTTAATACGCAAGGCACATATATATATATATATATATATATATATATATATATAAAGGGTGTTTTTTTAAGAGGTTGCCGATTTAAATTTTAAATAAAACACATGTGCAAATTATGAAATGACAAATTTTTTTTTATTCAAAAGATAATTTTATGGCATTTAACATTTAAATATGATTTCGGGCAAATGGCCACCACGACTACTTCTCACAAAGGTCATTCTGGAAGTCCAATTTTCGACCACTTTTTCAAGCATTTGAGGGCGTATATCAGCAATGACACGTTGAATATTGGTTTCTAAAGCGTCAATCGATTGAGGTTTATCCACATAAACCAATGACGACGTATCCCCACAAAAAGTAATCGAGCGGCGTTAAATCGCACGAACGCGGAGGCCAATTCACCGGACCATTTCTCGAAATAATGTTGTCGTTGAAAGTTTCTTTCAATAAGTCCATTGTTTCACGTGCTGTATGGCAAGTGGCACCGTCTTGTTGAAACCACATTTCGTCCATATCCACATCTTCAAGATTTGGCAACAAAAACTCATTGATCATGGTTCTGTGTCGATTTCCATTCACGGTAACGCGTCGTCCTTCCTCATTTTTAAAGAAATATGGACCAATGATTCCACCAGCCCATAGACCGCACCAAACAGTACATTTATCAGAGTTGTTCTGGAGTTAACCTACTCATGATGATTTGCCAAACAATACTGAGTAGAGACGTCACTTTGAACTGTCAAAACAATTGTCAGATAATAGAGTAATCCCTATTGAAAAAACAAACCTCCTAAAAAAACACCCTTTATATATATATATATATATATATATATATATATATATATATATATATATATATATATATATATATATATATATATATATATATATATATATATATATATATATATATATATATATATATATATATATATATATATATATATATATATATATATATATATATATATATATATATATATATATTTTTTTTTTTTTAAGTGACAGTTACAAGGCGACAATTTATTAAGACATGTTTGAGAAAAATAAAAGCGAACTATACTATATATAAGAGAGAAAAATTTAATTTCTACGAGCTTATTGCGGAATATTCAAAAAAAGGAAAGGAAAATATGGCCAAAAAGCCAGAGCAAACATTGGTGGATATCTGTTCTATTGAATCGAAATTTCAATGACCAGATGATTGAAAATTTCCGGATGGATCGTGAATCCTTTACGTTCATATGTGAAAAACTATATGTAGAGTTAGAACCTAGTCCTTCCACCGTACGTGAGGCTCTACCAGTGGGTGTAATAGTTGCAATAGCTATTTATAAATTAGCGTCCTGTTCTGAATATCCAGTTATTGGAAATCAATTTGGTATTCATAAATCAAAGGTGCAAAAATGCTTATACAAGTTTTGCAATGCCATGGTAAAAGTTTTTTTAAAGGAAGAAATTAATATCCTTAGTGGCCCAGAAGTGAAGGAAATAATAAAAGATTTCGAAAATAAATGTGGAATCCCACAAATTTTGGAAGCTATACATGGAAGCCAAAAATTGTGACCTCTTTTTAACCTATTTTCGGTGCCCGTATCTTAATGAAACATACATATATCAAACGAAAAGTACTTTCATAGAAGGTCAGAATATATATTTTATTCAGGTACGTGCCAATAGTCCAGGAGAGATAGCGGAAAAGTATTCAAAAGTTGAAATAAATCTACCCTGCGATTTTTCGACGCTATAATTAAGAGAAAAATCGTAGGAATTCAATGAATGTGTTTTGGAAAAATCGGTCCAGGATAACAGGTGGAAAAAAGCAAATAATGGTAGCGAAAACACGTTTTTCAACGGTTTAGGTGCGAAAAAATTTTGTTTTTGGAAAACAAAAAATAGTACGTAATAGCGCTTAAATGGACGGAAATTATGAGTTTTCGACAATTGAAATCGGTCAACATTTTTTCGCACAAAAAAATAAAAACCGCGAAATATGGCCATTTTTTGACGTTTAATTACAGGGACTGTAATTATCGTAGTACCTTGTTTCAGGGCTTAAATTGTGGCTTCTGCTAGTGCTTACCTACAATAAAAATTTCATGCAAAAATAATTATAACTTTTCGCGTAAATCTCAAAAATGCAAAAACAGCCGTTTCAGGAAAAAAGTTTGAACAAGGCCCACGGTGGTGCTAGAGTTATTTTGAAAAGCCCTATTTATTCTCGAAGAGTTACTCTACCAACCCATTTTCATGAAAAGCTGGTGAGGTTCGATTTAATATCTCATAAACGCGTTTGAAAACAGGCACTTTTCTTGATTTTCAGAAAAAACACCTTTAGGCGAAGGGGAAGTGGATTATGGTGTGGATTTCTATTCAGTAGATTTCGAGAAATCAAAATTTTTTCCTGTCAGGCATATATAAGGTGACCATTTATTTTTTAACTCAAAACGGGACATCGGTTTATTTATCTCAATTAGTAGGGCCGATTCATTAAATCACAAAGGAAACTCAATTTTGAAAATAGCAGCTGGTTCCCAATGAAAAAAAAACACATTTTTTTAATATTTTTTTTATTTATCAAAATTATTTATTACAAATTTGAAGAGAAAATTTTCAGTCATTTTTATATTTGTCAGCAGAACAAATTTGTTTTAATACAGCTGGTGATGATTTTAAGTAAGAATAAAATTCTTGGCACGTTTTTTTAATATTCACTTTAATTATCAACATCGCCATAAGGACCGGAACCTGTAACTGGGTTTTGTCAAACGTCCACAATTTATTCATTAAAGAAAAGACTCTTTCTATTGGTGCATTTGTGCCGGGCAGATATAAAATATATTCAATTAAAATACAAAAGTTTTCATGGTTAAGGTTATTGGTGTGAAAATGTTTGAACACTTCCACCCAACGACTTTCCGTTGAAACGTTTAGGTAATTCCATTCGGTTACTTCTTGCAACGTGATATAGTTATAAATTAATGAAAATTCGTCAAATATTTCTGTATCTTTGTTACAATCAATATATCCCTTTTCAATCAATACATCCAATGCTTTTTGAACGTCTTCCCATGTAGGTATTTTTTTTAAATCTGCCCAATAAAATATCTCCAATTCTTTAGTAAAAAAGCCAGTCCACTGTTCCAAATATTCACGACTTGTTTTATAAAATTCTGTAGCTGTACTTTTCACAAACTCTTCGTCAATCTCAGCGCCATTATCTTTCAATTTCACCATCAAACTACGGACTGTATGTCGCAAAAACTGATTAGTCTGCTTCTGAACTAAATTATGTTTCAGTTGGTTAATTTCTTTTGCAGCTTCAATTGCCGATAAAGTCTGACCTTCAACCTTCAATACAGCTTGATGAAAACTTGCTGACTGAGCGTGCAAAAAAAGAAGCCACAATTCTGATTTGGGGTCTTCAAAAAAGTTTTTTAATATTTGGGGACTTTTTTCAATGCTCAAAAAGTAGTTCTTTAATGGCTGGTACATTTTTAAAACTCTTTCTATGGCATGCATAAGCGCAAGCCACCTGGTTTTGCTATAGCCCAGCATTTTCTGATATTCTGTCCCAACTTCGGCGCAAAACTCCTTCAGAGCTTCAACTCGAACCGTATAAATATAAAAAAAAGAATATATCTTTACAATAATGCATTCGTAATCTAAGGGTAGGCCATCTGCAGCAGATTTTATTGCGTTGTGAATTATATGAGCTCCGCGTCCAATACCTATTAATGGTTTTCCCAAAGATGGTTGTAATTTTACTAACACATTATTAGTTCCTCGCCTAGCTGCGCCTCCAAATTGACATTGGCATTGTCTCCACAAAATGCCACGACTTTTTCGGTCAAACTATTCTCTGTCAACACTTGGACTAAATAATTTAAGGCGACGCACAGTGGGGCCAAATCCAAAAAAGCTGGCCAAAAGTCGAAAAAAAAATGTTTTAGCTTGACTTTTTTCTACATTGGGTTGGCTACAGTAATACCCTAAGTGTCAGAAAATACATACAGAAGAATCGTAAACCTATTATCTGCTCTGAAATTTCAGTTGCAATACACCTCTGCTTAAGGTGCATTTCTTTGTTCGGTTAATTGAAAAAAAGGTATATTGCAAAAAAAGGCGTGGAAGTCTGAAAACATGACCGATTGGGATCAGACAAAATGGAATCAACTCCTGGAGGTGAGTGCAATACAACCATGGTTATCAAAGACAAATTTCATGAATGAATTATTGTTAAAAAATCATGGATTGTTCCTGATTTTTAAAAATTAAATAACAAAAAAAAGAGGGTTTATAATAAAAAAGTTATGGTGTTCTGTCGTGTTCGATGATTTAACGCATATCAGGTGTTAGGTAAACATGTAAGCTATAAAATGAATAAAAAAATAGCTGCCCATAGCTGCCCCTAGCCTTTTTTTACTAATTTTTTTAAATAAAATTGGTTTGATCGTTATAAGAGACCAGAACCCAATGAAATAAAAACAACATATTTTGTCAATTCGTTTGCTTATATTGAACTGTGAAGGCACGTATACTTTAGCTAGCTCTATATACGTATACATTGAAGATCAATATATGTATGGATATGTGTGTATGTACTGACATATTTTGTATTGAAAAAATTTATATTTCTAGAAAGTCGAATCCTAACGACTGACTTAAACTTTTTTTGTGAGAATTAAATTTGTTCGTATTTTATGTACATACATTATTTCAATGATTTTTATGCCGGATCCACACCTTTGTCAAGGCTTGGCAAGCATTCGCAAATTCAAACGTGTGGAGAAGGCGTTTGGCTTGGCTTGTGTAAGCTTGGCTTGGTGGCCGATCCGGTCGAGTGTGGATGCTCCCCAAACCAAAGCAAACGTTTTCAATTTGCGAATGCTTGCAAAGGAAGTTTGTGGCAAGTGTTTGTGATGCGTCCACACGTTTGTTTTAAGCAAGCGTTATTAATTTTCGAACGCTTGCTAAGCCTTGACAAACGTGTGGATCCGGCATTAGAGGTTTACCGTAGCTTATACTTTCTTCAACTGGTTCATTTAAATTTGTATTATTCCCATGATAGTTTTTTTTGTATCTGTGGCCATTTTCTTCATTTAGAAAGAAATGTAGATATTATCATTAAATCGTTACATCACTTTTTTAAATTACGTTTCAAATAATATTAATAACATTTTAGATACAAAACAATGACAACATTATAAGGAAAACATATTTTAGTCCTTTTTGAAGCCTTCCAAACTTTTCATGTAGCCATATTAACTCCGCAATTTTTAAAATTGAAATTCTGATAACCAATCGTAATCAGCGGCCAAGATTTTGACTTTTTGGGGAGGTAATGTTCACCATGATGAGACCGCCATTTTTAAAATCTCAATTCCGATATCGGATTCGTAATCAGCGACCCGGAATACCCCCCATTAATATGTTTCGGTATTATTTACTAAAGTTTTCGACTTCTTGGGGAGGTTATGTCCACCATATTAAGTCCGCCATTTTGAAAATGTCAATTCTGATAACGCATTCGTAATCAGCGACCCCGAAAACCCCCGAGTAAACAATTTGAGATCATTTAGAACACTTTTCGACTTTTGGCCAGCTTTTTTGGATTTGGCCCCACTGTGCGACGGCCCAATCACGACTTTATTCGCGTTTACGCGCGTCAACGCTTTGACGCGCGTTGACGTCGACATTTGGTTGTGTGTAATTCAAATCGAGTTATCCCATTCACGACTTTGCGGCGTCAGCGGCGTCAAGCGACGGCAAAAGTCGAGCAACTTTCAACTTTTTGGCGTTGGCAGGCTATGAAATTTAAAAAAATCACATTTCTAACAAGTATATACACAAAAATCCATACATGAATTTAAATTAAAACAATATTTTTGACGTCCTGACGCTATGAATGAACCTTCAACGGACGTCAACGCGCATGAAGCCCCTGCCGCGTATAACGCGCCGTCGGCATTGGGCCATCGCCTTTACAATGATATCAGAAGTTTCACCTGGTTGGTCTTGAAGGTGTAAAATTTTTACTTGCACACCTTCGTAACGTTGAAAAAAGCGCACCAGAACAGGATATATTTTCTTGTTACCGTGGTTTTATACGTCGGTTGAAACTGTAATACATCTGGACTTACCAAGTTCCTCTTTTAATTCTTCGACCGCTGTACGGGCCAAAACATTTACTACAACAGCTTCTGTTTTCGTACGCGCGCATCTAAACTTCTGATCGAAACATAATTGGATTAATTTCGACGCACAATCATTAGAGCGAAAACTGTGGTTTTCTTGTATGGTGTGATAGGCCCAGACGCCTTCTGCCGCGGCGATATCCAAATCCTTTGAAGTTGGCGCGTCAGATTTCTTGAAAAAGTTCAACATTGAGGAACTTGAAGCATTTCGGCATTTTTATGTTTGCCACACTTTAAATGCTGTTCAATATCACCTGCACCACTATGGGAAACACTAAATTCTGTGCAACACTTATCACATCTGACATCCGAGGGTGTATTCATTTGCTTAATAAACGGATATTTTGCTTGTAAATTAACATTAAACGTACATTTGCGTTTTGGCATAGTGAAATAAGATTACAAAACAAAAATCTTCAAGTTAATTACCTTTACTAGAAATATTACGCGAGTTCAAACAAACTGAAGACAATAACAAATCCCGAGAAGTGCACATGAAATGAATGATGTAGGGTAAATTCAAAAACTCATCACTGCAGAATTCAGCAATTGGAAGTCTGTAGCTGAATTCTGCAGTGATGTGGCAGTGATGAGTTTTTGAATTTACCCGTAACTAGAGAATTTTCTTGGCTGTGGAGGGCGGAGGGGGTCAGATCATTTGTGTTCGAAATGCAAAGTAGGCCGAAAAAACTAAACGGGGCGGCAGCAGAGAAGTCGTTTCAAGTCATCTGTTTCGAGTTTTCCATTGAATTTTTCCATTTAAAACTCGTACCAAATTAGTTGAAACGACTTCTGTGCTGCCACCCCACGGGGTACTTCTTTAAACTCACTTTAATTTTTCATCTTTTTTTACAAAGCCATAAAGAACTTCTTCAGCTGGCGCTTTCTGAAATCCGGGACGAAGAATAGAAAAAAGGGACGGTCCCGTTCAAAACGGGACGTATGGTCACGTTAGGCTTGTCGCACACTGCAGCAGATTCGGCCGAATTTTTTACGGCCGTATACGGCCGAATAATTAAACAAATCTGATCGGAGTAAACCTAGGGACGTCAACGGCCGAAAACAACGGCTGTAATGTGCGAATGAGAATAGCAAAATAATTGTTTGAAAAATTCGGCCGAATACGGCCGTAGAAAATTCGGCCGAATCTGCTGCAGTGTGCGACCAGCCTTAGGCATATAATAGCTTTGTTTCTTTACGCAAGTTTGGGATCCTCCGGGATCAAGAATTCGCACAAACGTACAGTTTTTTGTTTCTTTACTTTCGTGAAATGCCAAAATGAGGGGAAATTACGTGACAACATCGCTTCCCCTATTGCAATAATTTTCACGAAGTATTTTGCTTGGGTACGTAGGCCATTTTTTCTTGGATGTTTTACCGAATGTCAAATGTGACTGGCATTTCAGTTGTGAATTTGAAAAACGTAAAACTACGCATGCTACCTTCCTTTTTTTCACTAATGTTCATTTTTTAGCTTTTATGACTGAATAATTAAATCTTTTCTTTTTAGTTTATATCACTGAATTAAATCTTTTCTAATGACATATAAAAAAAAATAAAATGACATTTTATTTTTCTTCTTTTTATAAAGAATTTGCACGAATATGTTTCTTTACTTTTTCTTTCTTGCTTGAACTTTCTCCCACCACACGAGCAAGTTTTTTTACGAACATTTTTTGCATGAATAGTAAAGAAACAGAGCTAATGAAAACGCTCGAAAATTTCCATTGCAGGAAGCTCGGCCGGCAGAAAGCTTGCACACACCATATTTCACTTCGCCTTTAAATAGTTGGCCATGTAATATCAAAAATTCAAATTTTACATTATAACAAGTAGGTACAATTTAAATTGATCAAACTTTAAAGGTGTCTGGCGAGGAGTTTCCACTATGCAAAGCTCTGGCAATGGAGGAGATGCCTTCTAATGGTATTCCGTAGGATATATGAAAAAATCAGCGTTTATACTATGACGTAAGTTTAATTACAATTTTATCAAACTTTGAAGGCGTCTGGCGGGGGGTTTCCACTATGCAAACCGTCTGGCAATGGAGGAGATGCCTTCTAATGGTATTCCGTATGAAATATCAAAAAATCAGCGTTTGTAAAATGACGTAAGTTTAATTACAATTTATCAAACTTTAAAGGCGTCTGGCGGGGAGTTTCCACTATGCAAACCGTCTGGCAATGGAGGAGATGCCTTCTAATAGTATTCCGTATGAAATATCAAAAAATCAGCGTTTATAAAATGACGTAAGTAGGCACCATTTTTTTGCATCTTTGCTACCTCTTGGCTGTCAAAGCCACAGCGGCTCAAGATTCTTAGTAGCCAAACGTTGTTACCTGCTGTAGTGTCCTTACGCAGAAAAACTTTCAGCGTTTATACTATGACGTAAGTCTGGCAGTCACGGGCTCTTGGACTATTAGCTTTTTTCCACCTGTTCTCCTGGACCGATTTTTTCCAAAACAAATTCATTGGATTCCTACGATTTTTCTCTTAATTATAGCGTCGAAAAATCGCAGGGTAGATTTATTTCAACTTTTTTTCTATCCCTCCTGGACTACAAGGGAAAGGTATGAAAGCCGGGTAAAATTTTACCTATACTGAATTTTTTTTATTCACATATGCACTAATACACTATGCATGCGCTATTATTTCTCTTGATTTTCTCTTTGCACTCACATTTCCCCACACTACTCAACTGCTTAATAGAGCGAATATTGACAGATCAAATAATAAAAGCAAAGCCTTCTACATTTACAAGCCATGCGCTACGAAATCTAACACTCGCATTGAAAGATTCATGGGACTTCAATTTATCTGTCAGACTTCGAAGTGAGAAGTGCGGTTATGGGTTTTTATTTTATATTTATGTTAAAGACCTACAGTAGACCTAAGATCAAGTAATTAAATTTACAATTAGTAACTCTGGCAAAAATGTAATAATCGGAATAAAAACCTCTCTTGAAGTTTGTGTTTTTATTGTGCGGTGGGGTTATGTGTTTTATTTATTTGTTAAAAATAAAGTGAAAATGGCTGTAGAAGGCTTTGAATAAAAGCAGAAGAAACATAGTGTGTGGGGAAAAAATAGAGCGAATATTAACAGGTCAAATAATAAAACCAGAAGAAACATAGAGTGTGGGGAAATGAAAGTGCAGAGAGAATATGCATAAGAACTCTGCACTCACATTTCCCCGTACTCTACTAAACAGATAAATTTCTTCTGCTTTTGTTATTTAAGCTGTTACTTGCAAATTTAACAAGTGCCGATTTTTTTAAGAGTGTGCTTTCTGCGATTTTTAGCGATTTAAACCGGTTGTGTTTTTAGTGGACGCTTTTTGAATTTTCTATTTTGGTTGGACTTTGACCCGGGAATTTTCTTTTGGGGGTTTTTGTTTTGACAGTTGTGTTTTTCAATGCCTCGACGACCTACTTTAACCGGCCGAACTCGTTTTTTTATTTGAACCGACTCCGTTTTGTTTTATTCTTTCCTAGAATAAGTTTGGTCGAATATCGACAACAAGCAAGACTAGTACCTATAATTGCTCCTTCAGAGGGCCACGATGATTTTGTGAATAGGAAAGGATGGACATCGATGATTCTGCAAGCTGTGGTTGATTGCAATTATAGGTAATATTTTAAAATCCCTTATTTAAATTTACAATTATATTAATAGATAAAAAAATACACACTTCTATCTTGAAAAGTTTTGGATACCATCGTGCAACAGTTTTATAAGACTCATGCTTATGTAAAAACATCGAAAAAGTTGAAATGGTTATAATTTATTCAACTTTTTTTCATATAACTTATATTTTTATTGACGATCCCCTTCAATATATACCCCTCTCCACTAATCTTACACTTCTCCATACCAATTTTCAATGTTTCAAGTCTTCTGAAAACAAAGGGCCATGATGCTTGCCGGATTTTACTGCTTCAACGCTATCAAAACGTGTTCCTTTCAACGCAGATTTCACCCTAGTAAACAGATAACAGTCACATGGAGCCAGGTAAGGTGAATAAGCCGGATGGTCTAACATTGGAATGCCATGCTTGGCGAGAAACGTCTAAACGGACAATGCACTGTGAACTTTGCTCGACTGAATTATTCAACATTTTCCAGCAAAAAAAACACAAGTTACGAAAATTTTGAACCAAGTTCAATAGTTGAACCACTACTGTGAAACAGTAAAATGAGTTGAGCGAAAGCTCAAGGCTGAGCGAAAGCTTAAGTGAACACTGTGAAACCGGGCATTAGTACACTCAAAATAAGAATCTTATAATTTCCCTTTTTTAACTTTTTTTTTTATGTGGAAGACTAGATCTCAGGGAAAGCCCTTTGTACTGTCGACAATCTATTTTCTTCGTATAGAGTGCAATGTCAAACAGCAAGCTCTAGTCGATAGATAGTGAAGGGGAAGAGAGAAGTAGGAAGGAACTGCCACAACCACCTAACCCCAAACATTTCTATCGCGACTCTGGCATCGGGGCAATGAGAAACAACTCGCGGGAGTGTTATGCCTCCTGAAACGAGTTGAATCCCATCAACCAACCGATGACATGCGCTTGGTGGAGCGGGGCAATGCTAGCGGAAGGCTATGACAGGGGGAATGAGGAATGTAACAAGGGAAGAAGAAAGAAGGTGGGAAAGGCGAAGGGCCGTGGGGCTCTGCCGGGATTCGAACCCGGGACATCTGGGATAGTAGCCAGGCGCCTTACTCCCTAGACCACCGAGGCTGAACGCTTTTCATGATTTCTAAAATTTTGAAATTCTTCACTTCACTTGGGATTTTTCAAAAGGCATGCACAAAACCGCACTTATTTTTAAAGTGTGTGTAAAATCAATTTACCCCACCTATTCTTGAATTGTATGCAATCTTGAATAAATGTTTATAAAAAATTTTAATTGCCTTGTAATGTATGATCGCTTCCTATTAATTTGAAAAATTGGACTTTCGTTAACGAAAAACTAAGTAATATATTTTATCTTTAAATTATCTTCTATAAACATACAAGTAAACAAACCTCTTTACTATTCTCTATTTGTAACATTTTCCGCAATTCAAGACCCTTTAATTACATACTTGATTTAAAGTACATATTACTCTTAATTAATTACTTTTCTAAATATATTTATATTGTTCAATGTAATAAGGATTCTAAAGAAAATGTTCAACTTTTAAAATATTCATACACGCATATCTTTATGTTAAGACAACTGCACTCGTCAACGGCCACATTTCGAATCAATTAGTTACACCATGCGTTCCCTTTCTATATTGCATTCTATTAAAGACTTGTTGTTTCGCTACTTTAAGTAGAAATACTGTAACTCTTTATCTCTTTCACAAAATCCTAGGCAAACGTCTTACAGGGTCGTATTGGACCTCATGAGTATATATTGTCTCGATGCACCCAGCAGTATATGCAAGCTGAGTTTCTCTTTACTACATTATCTTTGCTTACCTATAATTTTTACATTTAGGTATAAAATTTTCTATACAATTACATTAAAAAAAGGCACAAAACGTCACAGTTTTAAGTAGTAAACAGCTTGAATACTTTTATAAAATGTTTCACAATATTTCAGTAAAATTTGCTGAAGAAATAAGAAATATCTGTAATTTGCTAGAAATCATTAAAACAAACCATGATGGATAAGATTTAATTTAGAAACAAAAGTCAATTTAACAAATGAATTGGAGCGCAAAGTCATACGAGGCACAGTACAGCGCACATTAAAGGCTCGCGAACATTAGGGCGGGCCGCACCGCACCGCATAACATAGATAAAAGCTCTATACAACAATTCCAAATGCAGAGTTCTCCATAATGGAAAATTATTCGTCAGCTTTGAGGTGAGCTCAGCAGTGGGATACCGTAACGATTTAGAATTTAGAGCTTTCCTAAATCACACAAGTTTTCTAACTTAGAGTGGGTTGGTATTCCGTTAGCGATTTAGAGTGATGTACTAGATTTTTAGAAAAGATAGTACGTTTTCACATCAAAAATGTAAATGATGCAAGTTACACTTTCCATCATTTCGTTTATTACCCCCATACACAAACCGATTTTTTAGGCAAGGGGTCGCAGGGAAGTATATGTCATGCAAGTAATTGGCACCCATCTCTGCGACCCCTTGCCTAAAAAATCGGTTTGTGTATGGGGGTAATAAACGAAATGATGGATAGTGTAACTTGCATCATTAAGTATGAAGAAATGAAGTATTTGAAATTTATGATCCCCTTTAACTACAATTTTAATTAAAACCATTTAAAATGTTTAACCCAAAATAAAGTATTTTTCTTTAGAATTTAAACAAACATTTATATTACGTATGCGTATTTTCACTTTCGAATAATTCTAAATACTTATTATTTGTTTCTAATAATTGTAGTTTTTTGGTTTTATAATTTTTATTAAATTTATCTGTCCTTATATATATTATTTAATTTTTTTAAGGTTGTTAATAATTCGTCTTTGCTTCTTTTTGCTGAAGACAAATACTACTTCGACAGGGTTTTTCTTTCACTTGTAAAACGATTTTTTGCTAATTCCGGGTGATTTTCGATAAAATCAATAAAAATTTGAACTTTAAAAATTGTTTAAACTTACATTTTGCAAATTCCCAACCTTGCTCACAAGACACCTTATATGTGAATGAAATCGAACTCTAACTTAGACAAGAAATGTGTTACAGAATTCCAAATTTCGTCTAAAATTTAGAGAACTCTTGTACAAAAATGTGTGCCATCTACTACAAAAATTAATAACCGGAATTTGCGGTACATGGCGCTGCCTTCGCCTTTTGCCAACTTAGAATGCTTAATGCACTTTAAATTTTAGAATCTTTAGGCTTACAGAATACCAAACTGCTCTAAATTTAGAATTTTGGCTCTAAAATCTAACTCTAAATCGTTACGGAATCCCAGCGCAGGAGTACGACAAGGATGCCTACTTTCACCATTACTATTTCTTATAGTAATAAACGACATTCTTGTCAGCGCTCTAGATAGAAGAACAGGTGGCATACAATGGGGATTGCTAGACCGCCTTAAGGATCTCGACTACGCGGATGATATATGTTTGCTGGCCCACAGACACCAGGACCTCAAAAACATGTTAAACAATTTGGAAAGTAGTTCGGCTGGCTTAAGGCTAAATCCGACTAAAACTAAAGAAATTGGGATAAATGCAAACACCCTTGAACGGACAGCGCTTAATAACCGTGACGTGGAACTGGTAGATAAATTCTGTTACCTCGGTAGTATTATTACCGAAAACGGCGGTACAGAAGAAGACGTCAGTTCCAGAATAAATAAAGCAAGAAGCGCATATGCATGCCTGTTTCACATATGGAGATCGACGGAGATCTCAATTAACACCAAATTGCGGCTGTTCAACTCCAACGTTAAGGCAGTTCTTTTGTAAGGGTGCGAAACATGGAAAGTCACCCAATTCATCACGGGGTGCCTACGAGTTTTCATCAACAGATGCCTACGTCGTATCCTAAAAATCCGCTGGTAAGATAGAATTTCAAATGAAGAACTATGGCGCCGTGCCGGCCAAGAAAGGATAGACGACCAAATCAGGCGAAGGAAATGGAATTGGATTGGCCACACCTTGCGACGCGTAAACGAGAATCTAGCCAAAAAGGCCCTTGATTGGAATCCGCAAGGATCCCGTCGAGTCGGAAGACCTACGACAACGTAGAGGAGAACCCAATTAGCAGAGGCCGCAACAACTGGGATATCCTGGTCAGAGCTGAGAGCGCTGGAGCTAGTCCGCCGAAGGGCAACTGTTTCCGCCCTATGTCCCATGAGGGATTAAAGGAGCTATTAAGTAAGTACTTAATTATTTTAATATTTTTTGCGCCTTTTTTACATACACGCATGGTTTTGGTAGTTTTCGTTAAGGAATGGATAAAGAACTGCTAATTTCTTTAGTTTTCTTTAGTAGAGCAGTACAAAGAATTGTACGACCTACAAAACCCTAATTACGATGATGTGCAGAAAAGAAATAATATTTGGGAGGAAATAGGAGAAACTACAAAACAATCAGGTGGGAGCAGTTTATTATTTATTATTATTATCTAGAATTTCTTTGCCCTCTTGTAATATTTGCCCACTGCCAATCACTTTGTCCAATAACCTTATTTTATTTAAAATCTTCAATCACAATTCTGCTTTAAAAAATTCGATCTTATAAAATTATTTCAATAAACCTAATTCGATTAAATATACTTTCCAATTTATTTCTATTTGTAGTTAATGATTATTATTTTGGCGAAACTAATGTGTTACTTTAATTTATTAGTTCAATATTGTAAGTTGCCTTCATGTAAACAGCTTTAAGTTTATTCGTTGTCAATATTGCCCGAAATGTTGCCGAATATTTATTGTTTTCTGCGAGTCGAGTTTCCGTAAGGTTACCGAGTTACGTGTTAGACTTGGTTCTGGATTGCTGGATGCCTTCCTTAGTTGGATTCTCCTAGTTAGACTGGGTTGATGACTTTCATTTAAATAATTTCCAAGTTATCAGGTTGTTCGGCTAGATGTCGCTGGCCTTGGATGGTTTCAGCTTCGAGTATATGTTCTGCACTAATACTTTGGGTTTAGGGCTGAAACTTAAGTGTTTTATTAAATATAAGATATTTGGGTTAAAAGCTGCGCTGCCGCGGTACGACTAGCTGAGTTGAGGTTTCAATGCTTCGCTCAACTTGGACTTGGGAATTTTTTGGTTTTAATTTGTTTTGAATAGGAATGCTGCCTTATACGACGAGCTAGGGAGTTGAGGGTTCAATGCGTCGCTCAACTTGGCTTTGGGATAATTTGGTTTTAATTTGCTTGGACTAGGATTGCTGCCTCGATATGACGAGCTAGGGAGTTGAGGATTCAATGCGTCGCTCAACTTAGAGTAATTGGATGAGATCACTATGTGGTTGGTTCTTCAGACTCGATACGTCGTGAAGATAAAAATGATCTGATCTTTTGGCTCAACTGCTGCGCTATTTATTTTCGGGTTCACAATAGAGCTGGGCAATTTTGTAGAGGGGCAATGAAGTCAAAAAATCCTTTACGTGTGTGCGTGCTTATATCATCTGTCTTATTCTGGAAAATAGCAGCTGGTTTGGTTATTTCTATAATCGGGTTAATCTTCTAGCTCAGAAGTACACTTCTCAGCTGGGCTGAGAAACGGGCCACGCTTATGTGCAGGGACCGAATCCGGCCGAAAGCACCAAAAAAGGTATAAGAAGAAAAAACACCGCAAAAACGAGCATGCGACCGAAAATGCGGGTTCCTTCTCAACCCTCCCCAGCACTCCTGTACCGAGCCGGTCCGGTCCCTGCACACAAACGCGGTCACATTTACCACTGCACAGTGGCTCGGCTAAGACATGCAAACACAAAACAGAAAACAATGCAACATTTAAAAGCACAAAACATCAAACAGAGAAGCGTGCAAAAACAATGAAAAAGTGGGACACACAGGGAGTCACGCCACATTAAAAAGAGTCCTTTTAAGGACATCTTCGCTAACTTGCATGCTAAAAGCACTCGCATTTTTGTTAACATTGCAATCTATCTTGTTTTGACATTTGTCGTCATATGGACTTGAATGGGTAAGTTGTTTTTATTAGTTTATTTTCTGTTTTTATATAATTTTTATATGTTTTAGGATGAAGTATCGCTGGATGGATGGATTTCGTGCTGGAGGAACATTTTTGGTGTTACCAGGAAGGTATTTGTTTGTTTTCTTGATTTTTTAATTGTTTTGTTTTTATTTTTAGGATTTTTACTTGGTGACTGAAGGATGTTTCTTTGGCTGCTTATTTTGAACATCATGTCTGTTTTGGTGTTTTTTTGTCAGGTAAGTGATTTCATAATTTGAATTTATGCTTTGTGGTTGGTTCTGGTTTATTTTCCAGGTGTCGTCGCAACAGTAGGAGAGTTTGAAAAAGGCAATTTTTTCATATTTTTGATTTCAAATAACAAAATGTGAAACTATTAGTGATCTGACATTTTGATCGAGACAATAAAAACCATCCATTGACATTTTTCGAGATATGAATTTTCATACACAGATGAAGTCTCTCAATGAACCGCTTATTTTCTGTATTTTGGATAGCTGGGACCCGGTGCGCCTCGCTGCACCCAACGTTTAAACATTTAAAATCAATCCAAACCTTCAAAATTCAACTTTTCTTAACCATTAACGAAAAACCAACTATTCCTATAAAATCTATAAAAGTTGGAGTCATTAGATTCAAAATACATTTATGTGAACTATGACCAAAATGGCCTGTGTATTCTGTTAAAACCATGAACGTTAAAAGATTTAAAATTAATGCAAATAGCAGCATCCAGCACTCGAAATTCGAGGGCCATTTTCTATAGCTTTTTTTAATTTAAATCTAGAAGTCTGCAATAACAAAATTTTTCGAGAACAATAAAACTAAATTGAAAAATGAAACAAATATTTTATAGTTGGAAAAGGCAATGCCAAAAAACCAACTTTTATTATCTCTTAATGTCACATATTGCAAAATTGCGTTCATATATTCGAATTAAATGTAACAGATGCCACACGTTTCATAGGGGAATTATTTTCTAATGTTTAGCGTTCTTTTGGGCCGGGCATAAATAAAATTGCGATTCTGCACTTCTTTGAGCTCAGAGCTACACAGTGAAACAGTTTTCAATATGGTTGGAGAGTTTAAATTCTGTAAAATGGTGCCACAAAATAAGTGCTTGCCGTTTAATTATATGATCTTCAAAATTAAATTCATCATAACCAATAACGAAAAACCAAGTATTCCTATAAACCTTCGAGACATTAGATTCAAAATACATTTATTTGAGGACCAAAATTACCTATATGTGTTTTGTTAAACCCACGAACGTTAAAACATTTAAAATAAATCTGCAATTGCTTGGCCCCTGGGTTCTCATCTGCAATGTCACTGACTCATGTTTTATTTGTTTACCCAGATGCCAGCCTCGTCCCGTATTGCAGATTCCTAGACTTATACCTAAAAATTCAGAGGTGATGGGTTTCTTTCCTTCTTATCCATTTTACATAAATCATCCCACATTTCCGTTTCTCCTTACCATCTTTCCAAAAAAATGTTGTTGATCAATTCTGAACCGATTGCTTAGAGAGCTTCAGCATACACTATATTCAATGTTTTTCCATTTGTAGCTAGAAAGTCAAATTTTCCGATTTTCCAACTCTTGAACACCCTACATACAGCTAACCGGGAAATAACACTTATTTGGCAAAATTCTTCCGCCATATTGGCTCAACAATTTTGAATAAGTTTTGATCATAAATTCGTTATTTACTACCTTAAAAACTCCCATATACCGATTTTAATTGGAATCGGAATTCAATTCCCAAACTCGTCGGCCATATTGGTGCGGACATTTTGAATTTATATTTTGATCATAAAGTCGTTATTTGCTACCTGAAAAAACCTCAGATACAGATTTTCATTGGAATCGGAACACAATTTGCAAATTCGTCGGCCATTTTTAATTTAAAAGTTTTGACCACAAATTCGTTATTTGCGACCTTAAAAACCCCTATATATCCACTTTCATTGGAATCGGAATAAAATTGGCAAATTCAACCATATTTCTGCGGCAATTTTGAATTTCGGTCATATTTCGGGGGCCATTTTGAATTTCGAAAATCTGGCTTCGAGGTGCATCATAGGAGACCTCCACGGACCTTCATGCAAAAATTCAAAGCTCTGCGATGATTTTCAACGAAGCTCTCCATGACAGCGCCATCTAGGAGTGGCTTTAGAAAGCAATAAAATAGCCTATGTTCTAAGTTTTTTTTTTATATATAGATTCCGTTAATAGAAGAAATCACTTCCGTCAATAGAAAAAATCAGTTTTTAATTAGAAAAAATCGTTTTGACATTAATTACTTATAGGCCAGTTAATTGAGATATTTAGTTCAAAAAAAATCCTGACACTGATATTTTTTTTTTAATTTGTTCATTGAATAGCGTACTTTAACCTCATGAAAAGTTATCACTCGCCGGGTTGGGGGAACCCCCTAAAAAACGACCCCCTAAAAAAAATTCTGTTTTTGACTAATATCTCTTAAACGGTAAGTATTATCATAAAATAGTGTTTACAAAGTTTGTAGATTAGGGGCCATCCATAAATTACGTCACACGAATTTCATGATTTTTTGACCCCTCCCCCGTCCTTGTCACAGGTGGTCACATTTATGAGACTCCCTCCTCCCTAGTGTGACGTCACATATTTTGCAATTTTACATCTAGCAATTATTAAATTAAAACAGCAGTTCCGAAATTAGTTTAAATTATTTTTTAATAAAATCAATAATCAAATCAAACATTTGAGAAAAATTAACAAAACAAAAAACGATTAATTATATTGATGAAAGATACAAACTTAATCAACTTGAGTCCATGAAATTTAAACTCACTCCGTTAAATTATTTATAACTGGCATAGCAGACACTTCGTTCTCGTTTGGGTTGTTAACATATTAGATATTGAAATGTGACGTCACGAAATTTAGAATCCCTCCACCACTTGTCACACAATGTCACACTTCGTCGACCCCCTCCCTCCCCCTTAAGGTGTGACGTAATTTATGGATGGCCCCTTATGCAATTATCTTCAAAAAAATATATTATAGATTTTCCCGTACGAATTGCCATTAATGAGATATCGCCGTTTTAAAGATTTAAAATACTCATTTGCGACTTTTATAGGTCATCAGACGTTCAATAAATCCTTTGTTGGACTTCGTGGCTAATATTTTCAGGGGTGATTCCGGGATGTATTTGGAGAAAAAAATTGTTCTAGAGAGGGGGCTATCCCAACTACCCACTAAAATACAGGGTGTTTACGAAAAAAATTTAATGTTTTTAAAATTTAAATTAACCTCAATTACTCCTACACTAATTATCGTAAAGCAACAAAATTAGGCTCATCTTTTAGGTAAATGTGTATTCTTTAATTTGATATAAAGATCAAAAAGTTGAGTGCCTCCGTTTACAAAATATGTGAGTTTAAAGTATGGGCAAAATGCTGAAAAACGAAGAATATTGGGATTTTGCTCACACTTTAAACTTACATATCTTCTAAACGGAGTCACTCAACTTTTCGATCTTTATATCAAATAAATATAAACATTTACCTAAAAGATGAGCCTAATTACGTTGCTCTACGATAATTAGTCTAGGAGTAATTAAAGTTTAAGTAAATTTTAAAAAAATACATTTTTTTTTTCGTAAACACCCTGTATTTTAGTGGGTAGTGGGGATATCCTCCTCTCTAGAACAATTTTTTCTCCAAATACATCCAGGAATCACCCCTGAAAATATTAGCGACGTAGTCCAACGAAGGATTTATTGAACGTCTGATGACCTATACAAGTCGCAAATGAGTATTTTAAATCTTTAAAACGGCGATATCTCATTAATGGCAATTCGTACGGGAAAATCTATAATATATTTTTTTGAAGATAATTGCATAATCTACAAACTTTGTAAACACTATTTTATGATAATACTTACCGCTTAAGAGATATTAGTCAAAAACAGAATTTTTTTTAGGGGGTCGTTTTTTAGGAGGTTCCCCCAACCCGGCGAGTGATAACTTTTCATGAGGTTAAAGTACGCTATTCAATGAACAAATTAAAAATAAAATATCAGTGTCAGGATTTTTTTTGAACTTTTAGGAGAAAATATACTTCACCGCCTGGGCTATTAATGACATACTTAGATGTAAAATTTCAAGTCTGTAGAAGTTATAGTTGAAAAACTGTTATTTTACATCTTTTACGGCCCCGAAACCCCGCTCAAGAGTAGATTTTTGTAAAACCTTTTCTTAGTGTCTACTAAACAAAAGAAACATGCATGCAAAATTTCAAGTCTGTAGGTCTAATAGTTCCGAAGATATTGTGGTGACCAAGTGAAAAACTGTTATTTTATATCTTTTACGGCTCTGAAACCCCCTTAGGAGTCGATTTTTGCAAAACCCTTTGTTCAGCCCCAAAACAACAACAAACACAAAAATAATTATAATATAAATAAAAATAAAAATATTAAAAATAAAACCTCACCAGAAATAATAATAAAATCCCAGAAACGTTTTTTGTGTTTCTCTTGTTTATGTTTCGTTTTTTTTTTGTTGTCTTGATTTAATTATGGCCATCACTGGACCTCTATTAAATAAACCTAAAAGGCAAAAATTAAATAAATTAATAATCATAAGAAAAAATAGCCATTAGTTCGGCTTGAAAATATAAAATAAAAACAAAAAAGGGTCAATAAAAAGAATTGTCAACAAAGGTGACATGCAAGAAAAAACAACAACAACAAATGCATAACAAGCAAAAAAAACTACAAGTGACACAAATTACATGCATAGAATCTAAGACAACATTGAAAGGGAATATAATAAGGAGTACACCTCTTTTAAAACACTAAATAATTACAAGAACACAGGTGGAATGCCCTCAAAGGCATACATAGACATAACCTCACATCTACTACACAAACTTTTTCTAACAAAACATTACAAACCATGTCTACACATGTATATAAAACACTAAAACAACACACAACATTATAACAACAAAACAAAGCCGTGCACGCACCTGCAAACCGCGATGTCTTCATTTAATTCGCGAAAAAACACCGCGCACGCAATCGCGAAACCGTGACGTTGAGGCGAAACGTCAAACTTCACGTTGTATCAACATATGATACATGAAATTGGTGTAGAATTTAACGAAGAATGCAGCGGTGATGCCAGAAAAACGAAATATTTTATGGATAAAAAGATATGTTAAAAGGTTATGTAAAAACAAAGAAATGTTTTAAATCCAATTTATTTTCCAATGTGTGGAGTATATACAAAACGTAACTAAACAGCAACAAGATTGCTCGAAAATTTATTTTTAATTTTGAATATCAGAAATATAAGACTGGTTCACCATAAAACGATAAATTAATATACAGCGCGGCAACACGTTGCTTCAGCATCAAAAGACGAAACGAGAAGAAGAAGGCAGTAAAAAGCATGCATCAAGTTAAATGAAATGTGGAGAGTGGACTTTGAACTTTACTGTGTGCGCTGCCGCTGTGCATGTATAAAAATTGCGCCAGTTTTAACACTCCCTCTCGCAATTTTGATGATGCCTTAAATAATTACTATGCAAGGCCGTATTGTTCTCTGAAACATATGAACTTATCTTTACTGAGTGCTTTGGTTAATGGATCAGCCAATTGCCCTTGAGTTGAAATGAATCGAACATCAATTTCCCCATCCTCTTGCTTATCACATGTGTAAAAAAATTGAACTTCAACATGTTTGGTTCTTTTCGACGAATCAGGATTCTTTACGATTGTGATGGCTCTTTGGTTGTCACACATAACTGCTGTTGCTTCAGTTTGTTCATGTTTTAAATCCTTCAGCAATCGTCTCAAGCATACAGTGCCCTTTGTTGCAGCACAAAGTGCTATGAATTCAGCCTCTGTAGTCGATGTTGCAGTGATAGTTTGCTTCTTTGAACTCCAAGCAATTGGACCTCCATTTAGAAAACACACCCATCCAGTTGTACTTCGTCTCCTGTCCAAGTCTCCTGCCCAATCAGCATCGCAATAAACACTCAATCTCGAGTCGTTTGTATCACACCTAAAAGTTACTCCAAGATCTACAGTTCCCTTCAGGTATGTCAGTACTTTCTTTACTCCCAACCAGTGTACTTCATTCGGCTGCTCCATGTATCTGCTTAATATACCTACTATATATGCTATATCTGGCCGTGTGCATATCATTAAATACATTAAAGATCCTATCGCCTCTCTATAAGGAAAACGTTTACAATCTTTAACATTATTGTCACTTTTAGTAAATTTCATACTAGGATCAGAAGGCGTGGACGTAGGTATACAATCAAAATGATTAAAACGTTTCAAAACTTTTTCCGTATAGATCTTCTGATGAATTTTTATTCTATTTTGATCCCGTTCGATTTGCATTCCAACGAAAAATTCTGCTATTTTATAAGTTATATCAAATTCTTTGTGTAATTTCTTTAACAAAACTTCAATGGTTGACTCATTGCTTCCACAAATTAGACCATCATCAACGTACAGCGCTAAAAATAGTTTCTGTTGGTTGATAGAATACGTAAAAATACAGGGATCTGAACGTGATTGTTCAAAATTTAATTTAAGGAGAAAGCTTACAATTCTTTTGTTCCATTCTCGTGAGGATTGCTTGAGTCCATATAAACTTCGTTTTAATTTACACACTCTGTTGTCTATTTCAAAACCATAGGGTTGCTCCATGAAGATCTCTTCTGACACTTCACCGTGTAAAAAGGCTGTCTTGACATCGAATTGATAAATCATCTGATTGAATGCTGCAGCGATTGATATTAATGCTCGTACCGACTCGTACCGAACTACTGGTGCAAACGTTTCTCCATAGTCTACACCTTTCCTTTGAGAACAACCTCTTGCAACAAGTCTCGCTTTATATTTTTCAATTTGTCCATTGCCATCAAATTTTCTCTTGAATACCCAGCGATTGCTAATAATATTTTGACCTTTTGATCTTGGAACTAACTCCCAGGTATCATTCTTTATCAACGAATCAAGTTCATCATGAATTGCATCTAACCAACTAGCTGAATCATCTGCTGCTAATGCCTCTTCTAGATTAACTGGCTCCACTTGTGCCATGAAGACTTCAGCTACTGTGGCTTCCGCGCTGTTCCCACTTTCTTGTCTTTCTTTGGGATTTTTCCTTAAAGCATAAGGTGATCTGCTCAGTGGCAATCTAGAATTTTTGGCTTTCTTTGGTGTCTTTTCCATATTATCTGCCTTCTCATTTTCATCTGCTGATTCAAAGACATCGTCGATATCATTGTTTTCTGATATTGTTTCCTGATCTTGATTGACTTCATGTACCACGATATGAGGTTCATTTGGATATTCATTAAAGATTACATCTCTCCTAATCATAATACTTCTTTTTATATGATCAAACACTCGGTAGGCTTTATTCCCTTCGCTGTAGCCTATCATTAGGCACTTTATTGAATTGACTTCCCATTTTGTGCGCTGTTCTTTAGGAACATGAACATAGCATTCGCTACCAAAAATTCTCAAATGTTTTACGGATGGTTTAGAGCCATACCATTTTTCAAAGGGCGTCACACCATCAACGTTTGCTGTGCGATTCTTTAAGTAGACGGCTGTATTGCTTGCTTCTGCCCATAAGTATTCTGGCAAATTACGAGCGTGTAGCATTGCCTTTGCGCATTCAAGAATTGTCCTATTCTGACGCTCAATGAAACCATTTTGCTCAGGAGCTCGAGGAGTAGATATTTCATGTTTTATACCTTTTGAAACCAAAAATTGCCTGACGTCGTCATTGCAGAATTCTAAGCCTCCATCACTTCTAAGTTTCAAAATTTTATGTCCATCTGCCTGCACCTCAGCATAGAATTGCATTATGTTACGTAATACATCAGTCTTGCTTTTTAAGAAAAATATGTGACAATATCTGGAAAAATCATCCGGAAGTTTGGATCGCCTCACTCCTGATGTAGGAAACGGAAGTCTATGTTGTTTTCCATAAATACACCCATGACAAAAAGATGGTTTCTCACTTACATCCTTTATTTTGAGGTCATTGACTAATTCTTTTCTATGCATTTCTCTTAAGGTTTCAATATTGACGTGACCTAAACGCTCATGCCACAACATTAAATCTGACGTCACTAAATTTGAATACGCTATATTCACTGACTTCAAATTCATCTTGAACAATTCATTCTCCTTAATACCGTCTGCAATCTTCCTTCCTTGTTTTTCAAAAGTAACTCTATCACCATCATCCTCGAAAATAACTCTTATTCCTCTCTTCGTAATTTTTCGGACCGAGATTAGGTTCTTCTCCAAGTTGGGGACATGCAATACCCCTTTAAGTGTATGAATTAGAGGTGGTCCTTGGTGATTTATTACCTGTACATCAATATCTCCAGCACCAGTCACATGAATGCGTTGCCCATTACCAACTCGAACCGTGCATGTTTTGTCAGTGAATGGTACAAAATTATTAAAGTACTCCCTCTGGAATGACATGTGTTCGGTCGCTCCAGAATCAGCTAACCAGGAGTCCTTAATTTTATCAGAGCTCTCAGCTCTCTCAGTAATAAGTAGTTCAGGATTGTCTGCGAATCGGGAACTAGACTGAACACCACTATTGCCTGACGCTCCTTCCTTTTGTGCAATTAGGGATTCATTTCCATTGGCAGCTAAACGATCTTTATTTTTCTTACGGCATTCACGGGCCCAATGTCCTTGAATTCCACAATAGTTACATTTGCCTTTCCTCTTAGGTGCTGTATTATTGTTGTTTAACTTCTGTTGTTGATAATTTGAATTTCTATTACCCCTATATTTGTTCCTACGGTTGTCAACAGTATAAGCAGCTTCAGACGATTTGACTTCACTACTAATAGACCTTGCTTTGATTAATGCCTCTTCATTCACCAAATGATCTGTAAGTTTTTCAATTGTCTGGTCAGCTCGCGATACAGCATACCATGCTGTTCTAACATTATCATATTTTGAGGGAAGACTCCCGATAATTTTTGCGATAATCATAGGCTCCTTTTGCTCGAGGTTCATATCTTTCAGCCTTTGTGCAAGAGATACTACCTTTGCAACGTAATCAGCCATGGGCTCATCAGCTTCCATTTTGCAGTTTATAAAACGTTCCAAGAGAACTTGGGCAGATTGTTCACTTTTCTCAGAATGAACTGTCTTCAATCTTGACCACATTTGGGCAGCCGTTGTACAATCTGTCAAATACTTTAACTGCTCTAGTTCCAGTCCTCGCATTATGAAAGCTTGTGCTTCTGCATCCTTGTCGTCCCAATGATTAGCGTCAACAGCAGGGCGTGCCACCGTGCCTAATATATACGGTTTCAGTTTATTTTCCGTCATGTAAATTTCCATTTGTCTGCGCCATAAGTGATAATCTCTGCCATTAAAGCGATGTATGTGATATATCCTAGATTCTGACATTTTTATTTCACTAGTATTCTCTTTATAATCAAGAAAAATCGACCAGATGTCATTTAATTCACAGTCCTCAGTATCACTGTTTTTAACCTCTTCCATAAAACAAAAAAAATTACAATGGAATTGGAAATCAGAAAATTTTACCACGCGCCTGGGCCCATAACCAGTTAAAAGGTTATGTAAAAACAAAGAAATGTTTTAAATCCAATTTATTTTCCAATGTGTGGAGTATATACAAAACGTAACTAAACAGCAACAAGATTGCTCGAAAATTTATTTTTAATTTTGAATATCAGAAATATAAGACTGGTTCACCATAAAACGATAAATTAATATACAGCGCGGCAACACGTTGCTTCAGCATCAAAAGACGAAACGAGAAGAAGAAGGCAGTAAAAAGCATGCATCAAGTTAAATGAAATGTGGAGAGTGGACTTTGAACTTTACTGTGTGCGCTGCCGCTGTGCATGTATAAAAATTGCGCCAGTTTTAACAAGATATTTCCATAAAACATAAATTTGCATAAGAGAAAAAGAGAAAATATAGTGAAAAAGGATGAATATATGAATTAATAAAATTATGATATTGCAGTAAAAAATAAGGAAATGGCCGAAAAGGACATTTTTAGTACATCATAAAAATTGAAGAAAAATAAGAAAATCATAATGAATTACTTGAAAATTTATGAAATTAAAAAGAATAAAATATTTAGAATTGAATAAAAATAAAGGGGAAATAGTTTGAAAATATTTTTTATTCATCATCAAGGAATAACCATCCCCACCTAAAATGGCAATGCAGTTTAGGCCAGGACCGTTGGGTCCAGTGTATAAAAACCCGAACCCAGAAGCAATCACTCTCTCTTGTCTATCATTAGCCAACGAAAGTACATCGCGACACAGTGCAATCGAAATAACTTCCAAGAGTTTTTTTCCAAGTGTTTATTGTGAAAAAGGATTTTTCAACGACTCAATAAGGTATTTTTCACCAATCATTAGATTTTCTACAGGCCGCATGGGTTCTGGGAAATGTTATATGTTTGGTCCTAATCAAGTTTCTCTTTCAGCATCATTTCAAAGATAACATTCAGTGCGACTCTGTATCTTGCCTCAGTCAAGTATTAAATTACTGTCTGGCTATGTCTTTTTGATATACTCAGTGTAATTTTGCATACAACTTTTGGTTAAGTACTTTAGTCGCTATCTGAATACATCTAGTATTATATATATTATCGGCTGAAATAAAGAATACTAACTAGAACACTTCTATTAAGGTGTTCTTGGTTGGTAATTGTAACATATATAAAAAAAAAGTTAAGTTGAACCTAAGTCCTATCTGTTAGTATTTAAGCAAACAATTTTGAAATAAAGACAATTATTGAATTCCAACTGACACGTGTATTTCCTTCATATTTTCCTTTTCCCTTAGTGTAAATTCCATTTTGCACTAAACATTTTGGTGGTTCCATCCAGGAATACGTGTCAGCGAATTCAATTTGGTCAATTTCATTAGTTTGTTATCGGTGTTCGGGTAGTCTTTAGAGTAACATATTCAAAATGACTACACTACAACAAATGTGTCAAGCACAAGAACGTTTAAAACTCCGTCTAATTCAGTATATCGACACTGCCAAAAAGACGGCACACGCAAAACGCAATTTAGGATTCTACAAATCCAGAATCACTGGATTAAATGCAATATGGGAGAAATTTCAAAAAAATGACAGCATTAGACGAATCATCAGTACAAGAGAATGCAGAAGCAGCAATTGCGTACCTCAATAGTGATATATACGGAACCACAGAAGCCAAATATTATGACTATCTCGGAGAGTTAATGGATGGATTGGAAAAATGCCAAGTAAAAACAACTCCACCTCCAGAGCCTCCAACTACAACACCACACGAAATACAACTGCCGAGAATCAGTTTGCCAAAATACAATGGCGATTACGATTTGTGGCGATCATTTCATGATGTATTCGTTGCGTTGGTTCATAATAATGCAAAACTTGGTCCAGTACAAAAATTACACTATTTAAAGGAATGTTTGGTTGGAGAAGCTGAAAACTTATTGCGACATGTTCCAATCACTAACGAAGATTACGCACCAGCATGGGAAAAACTGAAGAAGCGGTATGAAAATAAAAGAATGTTGGTAAATCACCAGCTAAAAACTTTTACAAACATACCGAAGCTGACTACTGAATCCTCAAAGGGCATGAAGGAATTAATAGATACATCATCCGAATGTTTGCAACAGCTGAAGAGCTTAGGTGTTGATACTGCGTCTTGGGATGCCATTCTAATTTATCTATTAGTACAGAAGCTTCCTTTCACAACACTACGATTATGGGAAGAAGAGCAAGGAGCAGATCAAACATTGCCAACTTTTTCACAATTCAGCAAGTTCTTGACAATGAGATTACGGGTACTAGAATCAATTGCTGATGCAATCGTTCCACGGACATCAACACCAATCAAGCCAACAATCACAAAAAAGGTCACACACACGTATCATGCAGTGAAGCAAACCTGTTGTCCGGCTTGCCATCAAAAGCACTACATTCGAGCATGCACCAAGTATAAACAAATGAATAGTGATGCCAGACGTAAGGTCATACTAGCAGCTGGACGTTGTTTAAATTGTTTGTCCAACAGCCACATGGCAAAGGAATGCACAAGTAAATATACATGTCGCAAATGCAAGCAGCGTCATCATACTACCTTACACGACGACTCCAGACAAGAGAAGCAGGGATCAACAGGATCCAAGGAAAAACATTTTCGAGAGGGAGAACCAATACCAAGCCAATCTCCAACAACTTCGAAATCCCAATCAGCCGACAGCGCTGACGGAGTAACCACAATTCAAAACTTTCTAACCATGAAAAATCACCATGCATTGTTGTCAACAGCACTGGTAACGTTTCGCACTAATCATGGCACGGAAAAGGTATTGCGGTGTCTAATAGACAATGGCTCCGAATCTTCATTTATCACAAAGGCTGCATGCAAGCAGCTAGGAGCTACAGGAACTAATACAACTGTAGCAATAACAGGTATAAACACCAATCTATTAGCTACTGCACACCAACAAGTTAGGCTCACGGTAAAACCAAACAACGCTAACAAGGTGTCAGTGACGGATAATTTCTTGATACTCAACAGTATCACTGATCTTCTACCAACAAAGGTAGTTCGCAAGGAGGAATGGAATCACCTCAACAACTTGCCTCTAGCAGATCCAACATTCTGGAAGCCAGGAAGGATCGACGCACTCCTAGGAGCACGAATCTACGCACGTATTCTAAGGAACGGCATACGAAAGGGACCTAGTACCGCCCCAATAGCCGTAAACACAATCTTTGGATGGATAATAGTGGGACCAACGACAGACACCGTCATAGATAAAGTCTCAGCATTTACGGTCACAACACAAGATTTACATGACCAATTAAAACGTTTTTGGGAAATCGAAGAACCTCCTGCAAAACAGATCCTAACAGAGGACGACAAACTGTGCCAGCAGATCTTCGAGACAACACACACAACTAAACCAAATGGAAAATACCAAGTCAAACTTCCATTTAGGAACAACAAGGCTCCTGCTCTAGGATTATCAAGACCACAAGCACTCAAGCGTTTCACATCGCTGCAACGGCAGTTCTCTAAGAAACCAGAATTCGAAAAAGAATACAGAAAGTGCTTGGACGAATATATTGAGCTTGGACACATGGAAGAAGTAGACCCCCCAACAGATAAAGAAGAACATTTCTATATCCCTCATCACGCAGTCTTCAAGGAGAGTACCACGACTAAATTAAGAGTCGTGTTCGATGCATCCGCCAAAAATACAAATGGCACATCACTCAACGAGCACTTGTTGACTGGACCTACTCTTCAACCCAAGCTGTTTGCAACATTGCTCAATTGGCGAAAATATAAAATCGCTATGAATGCAGACATTGAGAAAATGTACCGCATGATTGATATCCACCCAAAGGATCAAACATTTCAAAGGATTATATGGCAAAATCCGAAAACATCACAACTTCAAGACTACAAGTTGAAAACGGTGACTTTTGGCACGGCAAGTGCTCCATACTTAGCAATTCGCACGCTGCAACAACTCGCAGTGGACGAAAGGAAAACTTGGCCGTTAGCTTCTAAAGCACTACATGATAATTTCTACGTCGACGATCTGTTAACCGGAGCTGACAACATCAATGATGCAAAACAATTACAAATGGAATTGATAAACATCACACGGTCAGGTGGTTTTAACCTACGGAAATGGGCTAGCAATGAGCAGACACTATTAGACCATCTCCCTCCAGAACATCGTGAACTGAAGAATGTATTAACATTCAACACAGACGAAACAGTGAAAACCCTCGGGATACGATAGCATCCTGGACCGGATCATTTCACATTCACTATCATCCTAATGCGAGAACACAACATTGCAACTAAACGCAACATTCTCTCGGACATCGCATCCTTGTATGACCCCTTAGGCTGGCTGTCTCCTGTTATCATTACTGCAAAAATATTAATGCAAGTGTTATGGATAACCGGCTGCTCATGGGATCAACAAGTGTCCACCCAAGTAGAAAATGAATGGTTAACGTTCAAGCAAGAATTAATCAATCTAAACAAACTACAAATTCCAAGATGGATTAATTACAGCGCCAATACAAAGGCACAACTCCATGGTTTTTGTGACGCGTCAGCAAAGGCATATGCTGCAGTCCTATACCTACGAGTAGAGGAAGATAATGGACAAATTTCGTCAATGCTCTTAACGTCCAAAACAAAGGTGGCTCCTACCAAGCCAACAACAATTCCCAGGCTAGAACTAAATGGAGCTGTAATTTTGGCTAAATTACTAAAGGGCACAATTGAAGACATGCAGCTACCGCACATCCCCACATTCGCATGGACAGATTCTATGATAGCACTCCAATGGGTGAAGGAACATCCATCCAGATGGAAGACATACGTGGCCAATCGCGTCGTCGAAATACAAGATGTCATACGATACGACCAATGGAGACATATCTCAACAGAAGACAATCCGGCTGACGTAGCATCCAGAGGTATCTCAGCTACAAATTTAATCAACAATCAATTATGGTGGCATGGACCCAGTTGGCTGACCAAACCACAAGATCAATGGCCTCAGCAGCAAGAAATAAAGGAAAACACAGATCTGGAAGCGAAAAAACCAGTCGTCACAAGTTTCCTCACACAAATTGAGGACAACATTTTATTTCGTTATTCATCAATAACACGTCTTATTTATATTGTAGCCATGATTAAACGTTTTAAACACAATTGTAAAAATCCCAAGGATAAACAAGTCAATCAGCTTTCCGCCATAGAATGGAAAGAGGCTGAAAACACCACGTTGCGGCTTACCCAAGAAATGGCTTTTCCGGAAGAATACACTAATTTACTACAAGGGAAACCACTTTCAAGAAACAGCCGTTTATTAAAACTTACGCCTTTCATGGACAAAGATAAATTGATACGAGTGGGAGGCAGACTAACTAATGCCACAATACCATACGAGGTGAAACATCCTATCATTTTACCCCAAGACCATACGCTCACACACTTACTCATAGACAAGATCCACCTAGAGACATTGCATGGCGGAACTTCATTGGTGTTAAGTACGAGTCGTCAGAGGTTTTGGATTTTAAATGCACGAAGATGTATCATAAGCAGGATTCATAAATGTATGATATGTGCTAAACAACGAGGAGAAACTATGACACAATTAATGGGGCAGCTACCTATCCCAAGAGTCAATATTAGTAAACCATTCACTAATGTTGGGCATTGATTACGCTGGACCAATCACCATTAAGACGTCATCCATCAGAAATGCAAAATTACAAAAGGCTTACATTTGTGTTATAGTCTGTCTGACAACCAAGGCTATACACATCGAGCTGGTTTCAGACCTATCATCAACAGCATTTATCGCAGCCCTCAAAAGATTCATAGCTAGACGAGGACTGTGTGCAAACATATATTCAGATTGTGGCTCAAATTTCGTAGGAGCTAAATCCATATTAGACAGGGAATTTCGACAAGCACTTAAGGAATCCAACCAAGAAGCAGAACGATATTTTACGCCAAAACAAGTATCATGGCACTTCAATCCTCCTGCAGCACCTCACCTTGGTGGCCTATGGGAGGCAAGCGTAAAATCTATCAAATATCACATATATAGAACTGTTAAAAATGCAATATGTACATTTGAAGAGTATGCTACATTACTCACGCAAATTGAAGCATGCTTAAATTCCCGACCACTATGTTGGGTTCGAAATGATCCAGAAGACACATTAATTCTGACTCCAGGACACTTCCTAATTGGGCAAGCTCTCAACGCCCTTCCTGAAGTGACTAATGAGACAGAAATTATGTCATCATTTCAACGCTGGAAACATATTCAAGGCATGGTCAAGCAATTCTGGAAGATATGGTCTAAGGACTATCTTAATCAATTGCAACAGAGACCAAAATGGAGTACTCCACAAACCGCAGTACAGGTCGGGGATATAGTCCTCCTTAAACACGAGAACATGCCACCCACAAGGTGGCCGCTCGGGATAATCGAAGAGACGTTCCCCGGACCAGATGGGTTCATACGAGTGGTGCAGGTCAGAACGAGTCAAAACACGTTTCGAAGACCAATAACAAAAATTTGTCGCCTACCCATAGATCAACCAAATTCTCAAGAAAGAGAACCAAATCCGTAACAGGGAGTAACTATTCAAGTGTCGTCATATTAAATGTCTAGTCTATGGTAATGTTGTCCATTTGTCCAAAGGTAATCTTATCCAAAAGCATAAACCTAATACAGTTTTTTTATAGATGTCCCAAATGAATTATACAGAGGAAGATTTGGCCGCCGCCGAAGATTATCTACTGTATGGCACCACAAGACCACTAGGGAGTCCAGTTCTGGAGATCGAGTGCGATTTCGACGCAGAATTGGCCGAATTAGCAGCTTTGCTAGATGATCCAGCCGCAGCAAAGCAACCAAAAGAGGTCTACAAGCAAGCAAACCACCACGGCAGCCATGTATCATCTAGGGCTATCAACCTGAATTCGGACCAACTCCAAGGGAGAGTGATTAGGCGGGCCAACAACCCACCCAGACCAACTCCTCAGGAGTCAAATCCGAAGAGGATGAAGCCAACTACTGTGACCCTAACGTCTCCAAAACGCCCTGTGCCGAAGAGGTCCTTCGAGGTGACACCGTGCGGACCAGAAATTCGGGTCCGAACAGAACCTAGGCGGATCCCGACCACCAAGTCCAGCGCACTACAGGTTCATGTAGAGCCGGTTCAAGCAGCGCCAACAACACCAACAACAATACACGCTATCAGACCAGCTCCACCACGAAGGATCCAGCATGCGCCAAACCCACATAGTAAGGAGACAACGGACACTACAATAATCGACCTTACTGGGCCAGAACGGGAACCGTCAAAGACGCCAATTACACACAACCTGGCTGGACCAGCAGACGCAGAACACCAAACCTCTCGACAATATTACTATACTGAAAAAACACGCAACGCATCAATCCGTCTGCAGGAATCTGCAGACATCAATGGGCGCAAAATACAGGACCTAACATTGCTGAGACCCACAACCACACTCACCGAGCTTAAGGATAGGTATAACAACAGTTTCCAGCGTTTCACCACAAGGGAGGGTGAAGACTTATACCTCCCTAAACATATTATACATCGAATTAAATTCGACCAAGTGCGAACCACACGGAAAAAGGAGCAAACAATAAGCCTACCCAACCGGTATCAGGTACGACTTCAAGTCAAAGCAGATGGACGCATAGTCTTCCACCATCACCACAAACGAGGGCTAAGCAAGTTAAACATGTTGTTGAACAAAGTTGTTCAACAGGGGGGAGAATGTTCAGCCCCAAAACAACAACAAACACAAAAATAATTATAATATAAATAAAAATAAAAATATTAAAAATAAAACCTCACCAGAAATAATAATAAAATCCCAGAAACGTTTTTTGTGTTTCTCTTGTTTATGTTTCGTTTTTTTTTGTTGGCTTGATTTAATTATGGCCATCACTGGACCTCTATTAAATAAACCTAAAAGGCAAAAATTAAATAAATTAATAATCATAAGAAAAAATAGCCATTAGTTCGGCTTGAAAATATAAAATAAAAACAAAAAAGGGTCAATAAAAAGAATTGTCAACAAAGGTGACATGCAAGAAAAAACAACAACAACAAATGCATAACAAGCAAAAAAAACTACAAGTGACACAAATTACATGCATAGAATCTAAGACAACATTGAAAGGGAATATAATAAGGAGTACACCTCTTTTAAAACACTAAATAATTACAAGAACACAGGTGGAATGCCCTCAAAGGCATACATAGACATAACCTCACATCTACTACACAAACTTTTTCTAACAAAACATTACAAACCATGTCTACACATGTATATAAAACACTAAAACAACACACAACATTATAACAACAAAACAAAGCCGTGCACGCACCTGCAAACCGCGATGTCTTCATTTAATTCGCGAAAAAACACCGCGCACGCAATCGCGAAACCGTGACGTTGAGGCGAAACGTCAAACTTCACGTTGTATCAACATATGATACATGAAATTGGTGTAGAATTTAACGAAGAATGCAGCGGTGATGCCAGAAAAACGAAATATTTTATGGATAAAAAGATATTTCCATAAAACATAAATTTGCATAAAGATAATAAGAGAAAAAGAGAAAATATAGTGAAAAAGGATGAATATATGAATTAATAAAATTATGATATTGCAGTAAAAAATAAGGAAATGGCCGAAAAGGACATTTTTAGTACATCATAAAAATTGAAGAAAAATAAGAAAATCATAATGAATTACTTGAAAATTTATGAAATTAAAAAGAATAAAATATTTAGAATTGAATAAAAATAAAGGGGAAATAGTTTGAAACTATTTTTTATTCATCATCAAGGAATAACCATCCCCACCTAAAATGGCAATGCAGTTTAGGCCAGGACCGTTGGGTCCAGTGTATAAAAACCCGAACCCAGAAGCAATCACTCTCTCTTGTCTATCATTAGCCAACGAAAGTACATCGCGACACAGTGCAATCGAAATAACTTCCAAGAGTTTTTTTCCCAAGTGTTTATTGTGAAAAAGGATTTTTCAACGACTCAATAAGGTATTTTTCACCAATCATTAGATTTTCTACAGGCCGCATGGGTTCTGGGAAATGTTATATGTTTGGTCCTAATCAAGTTTCTCTTTCAGCATCATTTCAAAGATAACATTCAGTGCGACTCTGTATCTTGCCTCAGTCAAGTATTAAATTACTGTCTGGCTATGTCTTTTTGTGTAATTTTGCATACAACTTTTGGTTAAGTACTTTAGTCGCTATCTGAATACATCTAGTATTATATATATTATCGGCTGAAATAAAGAATACTAACTAGAACACTTCTATTAAGGTGTTCTTGGTTGGTAATTGTAACATATATAAAAAAAAAGTTAAGTTGAACCTAAGTCCTATCTGTTAGTATTTAAGCAAAAAATTTTGAAATAAAGACAATTATTGAATTCCAACTGATACGTGTATTTCCTTCATATTTTCCTTTTCCCTTAGTGTAAATTCCACTAAACACCCTTTCTTAGTGGATCTCTACTGAACAAAGAAACATGCATGCCAAACAAGTCTGTAGGTCTAATAGTTCCGGAAATATGGTGATGACCAAGTGAGTGTGTTTTTCTCCTCTATATATAGAAGATGAATGCCGCGCGTAGGCTCGCAAAAACTCGAAAATGGGTCGCCGAATTCAATAATTTTTTTTGTTTTGTTCGCCTCAATACAGGGGTGGTATTAGAAAAAAACCAAAAGGAACTGCTGAAAAATCTAAAAAATTTGCAATTTTGGGATTTTTCACCTCACATTGGGCGATTTCAGACCGGAAGTGGTTACAACGTTGTTAGACCGGGCTTTTAGGAGAGAGAGGTAAAAGGAAGGGAGGGAGGTGTTGTAACTTCTTCCCGCAGAAATTTTGGTTTAAAATTTTTGAACACGAACACATGCACATGACCACATTTATCTTCTTCTTTTTTCCTCCGCATTTTTCCATGTGTTCGTCATTCGTAATTCAGCATTCACGGCAGACAAAAATTAATTTGCGAAAAACGCGATTTTCGGCTGATAATAAATTTAAAATAGAATTTTCGATTGGTAAAATGTAACATAGAAATGGCAGATAATTGGACACGAAATCAAACTCGTTCTTTAATAGTATTTATATAGACAGTGCGAGTGTTTATACCCTGCACAACATCCTGATCATTTAAAAAAAAATAAAAGACACCAAAATTTATTATTCATAGAAAGTGAATTAAAAGAAATTAAACCGGAGTGACTATCGGGTCAATTAAAAATAAATTGAGAACTTTAGGGTCTCTAATGTCCAAATTATTATTATTATTATTTATTATTATTATTTATTATTAATTAAATACATGCGGTAATTACACAGGACTTTGGTCTTTTAGAGTAACAAGAAATATATATATATATAAAAATCGGTAACTTAATAAGTAGCTAAAACTAACCTTAACTAAATAATTGTAAAAACTAATTAAAGTAATTTCATCATCATCATCATAAATAGCTCCACAGCCTGTTATTGGTCTTGGCTTCCTGCAACATCCTCCTCCAGAACTGTCTGTCCCTGGCTTGGAGTCTCCAATTTCTTAAACCTAGGGTTCGTAGATCCTCCTCTACGCTATCTGTATATCTCTTTTTTGGACGTCCTGTGCCTCTGTGTCCGTCTGGTCTCTTGTTCATAATAATTTTTGTTATGCTGTCATCACTGCTACGTTCAACATGTCCTGCCCATCGAATTCTGCTAATTTTTATAGTTTTTATGATGTTTGGATCTTTATACAACTGATACAGTTCGTGATTGTATCTTCTCCTCCAAACACCATTTTCGTTCACTCCTCCATATATTGTGCGCAGGATTTTTCTTTCAAAGCACCCCAGGAGGTGTTCTTCATTACTTCTTAGTGTACAGGTTTCGGATCCATACAGTAGTATTGGCCTTATAAGGGTTCTGTATAGTTTAACTTTAGTCCTCCTTGATAAGTTCCTTGTTAAGAAGTGTTTACGTAGCCCAAAATTGCATCTATTTCCCAGCGCCAATCTCCTTATGACTTCTGCCGTCGTGTCGTTATCCTTTGAGATTAGCGTCCCTAAGTATATAAATTCTTTTACACCTTCGATGTTACATGTATCAATGGTCATATTCTGGCGATCATTCCGTCTTTTAGAGATGCACATATATTTCGTTTTCTCTTCATTAATTGCTAGTCCGAATTTCTTTACTGCTCTTTCTAGCGATATGAAGGCTTCTTTCATTGCTATGCTGGATCTGGCTAGTATTACGATGTCGTCAGCGTATGCCAATAGTTGTACCGACTTGTTGAAAATACTGCCCGCGGTGTTAATTCCTGCGTCTCTTATAACTTTTTCCATAGCTACGTTAAATAGTAAGCACGATAGGGCATCTCCTTGTCTTAGTCCTACTGTGGCGTTAAATGGTTCTGACAGCTCTCCTTCAATTCTTATTCTGCATATGACCTCTTTCATTGTCATTTTGGTCAGATCTACGAGGTGTTTGGGAAATCTTAAATACTCCATAGCTTTATATATTTCTTCACGTTTTATTTTATCATAGGCGTTTCTGAAGTCTATGAATAGAGAATGAATGGTTATATTAAATTCATTTGCCTTTTCTAGGACTTGCCTAAGGGTGAAAATGTGGTCTGTGGTGGATCTTCCAGGGCGGAAACCGCTTTGATAGTTTCCCAGAGCTGCTTCTGCGTAAGGCTGCAGTTTAACGTATAAAATATTTGATAATACTTTATATGCTACGTTCAATAGCGTGATACCTCTATAATTACGGCAGTTTAGCTGATCTCCTTTTTTATGTATAGGGCACACAATGCCCTCGCTCCATTCCGATGGTATTCGTTTCTGGGTCCATATTAGTATTACGATTTCATGCAGGCTTAATATTACGTTTTCACCTACTTGTTTCAATAGCTCTGCTACGATGTTATCTTTGCCCGGAGATTTATTGTTTGTTAAAGTAATTTCGGTGATCATATACCATGTTTATAAGCGGAGTTTCCCTCCGGATGGAAGTTTCGATCCGGAGTGAAACACCGCTTATAAACGGGGAGTGAATATCCAGAACTTGGACTTTCGCTCCGCAAGAACAAGCCGGAGTGAAACTTCGCTCCCGGTTTATGGTATTCTTATAAACGCTGACTGGGAGTGAGACGACCGGAGCATAATTTTTAATTTTTTTCAGAAGAAAAAAAAGTTAGTGAAGAAGCAGCTGAGTGTTTTATTTTGCTATTATAGATTTTTTTTAAACACATTTAATTAAACATTGGGTTTATATTTGTGTTTGTTGCCATTTTAAATTTGAGCTCGGAGCTGTCATCTCAAACCAGAAAGTATTTTGTATTTTCACTCCCATTGCTCATAAACGCGTCGGGAGTTTCTCTTCGGATTGACGATACGGGCGTGAAACTCCGCTTATAAACGTAGTAATAAAAAAATAGAAGAAAGAAAGGTTAAATAGGCTAAAGAAGAGAAAATTAAGAGGAGGAGAGAAAAATAGATGCTTGCTTTCTGAAAGGCGCGACTGTGCCTAATCTTTGCACTACGTTGGAAGGCTATTCCATTAGAATTCCTTTTTTATTTGAATGACGAAAAACAGTCATTTTCAAATATTGAATTTTTGGAGGTAAATAGCAAACATGGAAACATAAATTTAAACTAACTGCAATGTTTATATTTAATTTTAGGAGGATAGCATTAGTAATTGTAATCAAGTAGAAATATAATCAGCTGAAAGTAAACGACAATCGAATAGATTGAGAATGTAACAAGTTCATGCACAACATACACAACGCCAACAAGCACGACAAAATGAACATGACCGATTGCGCCGACTTCGTGCTCCTGTGAACCTGGAACGAGCGGCATTCCACTACGATCCGGAAATCGATTACGACGGGGGCAGATCAGTAACCATTGGAGAAATGTCAGTCGTTTGTTCGCACTGTAAGGCGTTAAAATACAGGGGTGAATCTCCTGGATTTAGTTGTGCGCGTGGACAAGTGAAATTGCTACAATTGGTCCCGCAACCAGAGCCATTACGTTCATTAGTTTCTGGAACGGGAAGTGATTCTATATATTTCCTGGCCAACATCAGTTGGTTCCAAATGACGCATATGGCACAGGGCAATTTCTTGCCTACTTTCAAGGTAATTACAACGCAATTGTCTTTCGAATCATTCTCTGTTGTATCAGAAACAATTTCATAATTTCACTCACCTTTACAGATTCAAGGGCAAATATATCATTTAGTAGGAGCATATTGAATTTAATGTCTCGAACTCTTATAGCAATAATTGGTTTTTCGTTAGTGCTTAGGAAAAGTCTATCCACAGCCGGCGACTTTGTAACTTTAGTATACATCTATATACAATATAAAAATGAATTGCCACATGTATGACGGAGCATCACTTGAGAACGGCTCCAAAGATTTGGCTGATTTTTTTGTTGTGTTCGTTATTGTCAGGACAAGGTTCATATGAATGGAAATATTTGGAAAATAAACAGGAAAAGTCCGTAATTTGGATGTTATTTTGATATGGAAAAAATGTTTTTCTACTACATTGAGTAAAATTGGCCGTGCGAAAAAATATTTCATTTCAATTTTGATGTATAAAAAAACGGTTTTATTTTCAGGGTGACTTTAAAGTTTGACTAATACTATCTACTAAGTATTATGCATTATGCACTATGTACTATTTACCTTGCACTATGTACTAGGTACTATGTACTATGTTCGATGTAGTATGTATTTTGTACAATGTACTATGTACTTAACGGAAATTTGGATGGTATTTTTATATGAAAAAAAAAAATTTCTTTAACCTTGAGTAAAAAGTTTCATTTAAAACTCGAAGTCAGTTTCGGAAATCGAACTTTGTGGATCCCGGTGCGAACTGACTCTCAGGTCGCGTGCACATTGAACAGCGATGAGCAGTAAGCGGTGCGCGATGAGCGGTGAGCGATGAGCGGTAAGCGGATATGTGTGCACATTGGCATTGGATATGTTTTGCACTTGGCAAAATCGGCAAGGCAAGTTCTTTTGCTTGAAAATTCACATTTAAAAAGGCTTATGCTAAGAAGACCAAAAAAAGGTTAGCCATAAGTATAATAAATAAAAGCCGACTGCCAATGGGAGGGTTCTACATATTATATGCAGATCTTCGTCAAAATCCAAAAAATTTTCTGATTTTTTACAGTAAATTTTAAATTACTTGTCGCCTAATTGTCAGTTACCTGGCACCAATATTGAAGCGTCTCATGTTTTGAAAGGGGATGAGACATATATACCCTCTCAAACCATACCTTTTAAGGTCATATCCGTCGAGAAACTTAAACAACATAAAAGAAAATTTTAATAATCGTTCATCAACTGCTAGAAAATGCATTGGGTATGCATTTGGAATTTTACGAGCTAAATGGCGCATCTTGGGAAAAGATAACGGAGTTTGTCCGGAAAAGACAATTGCTATAATAAGATGTACCTGCTTATTGCATAACTTGATAAGAAAAACGGATGGCTGTAGTGATCTACAGTATTTTCAAGAAATGGAACGTTATTACTCCGCAAATTTAATTTCAACTGAGAGGTTTAAGGACATCCACAAAGGCTAGCGGAAAATATTCGAAATCATTTTGCAAAGTACTTTTTAAATTTTTGATTAACTGTAAAAATTAACTAACTAATTTAATATATTTAAATAAAAATGACAAAAAATACATATTTTGCAATTAATAAATGCCACAATTAAATTGCACCGCGCACCGCCGCCGCTCAAAATCAAGATTGTTTATGCGGTGAAAACACCGCTCAGCTGTAACGCTCAACGCTCACCGCTCATCGCGGTCCTATGTGAACACTTTCGATTATTTGCTTAGGATACGTGGTGTTTAAGCATCGCTCACCGCTCATCGCGCTCCGCTCACAGCTCAACGCTGTTCAATGCGCACGCGACCTCAGAGCTATTAGACCGGGAGCTCGAAACAAAATCATTGTCTGATTTTATTCACCGCCATATTAATATAATTAGTTACTCCAATCGAGTAAGAAAGTTGTATAATAATGCCGAAGTCGGTCGGCGGGGCATTGAGACACAAAACCATTACGAATATGTAACTTTCAAAGAGGTCATTGTTACATCTTATTCACTTTGAAATTAATTTGTTAATTAGTTTTTAACAAATAATGTATGAAAAAACATTTCTTACACCTGGCAAGCGCGACAAAATAGTTCTTACAGCCTCCAAACAATGTAATATTTCACAATAGTACAGGTAAATTAAGCCGAAAAAAGCGAAATAGCGGAAATGATTGGGTACAGGCTGAAATTTGGCAGAGAGCTTCCTTTTAGGGTTCTTAATAAGGGGTTATAAAGTCTACCGATTTTCTACCCCGGGAACCCGTCTTTTTAGGGAGTTTTAGGGTCAAAATATCAGTTTTTTGCAAATACATCTTAAACGGTAGGTATTTTCATAAAGTAGTGTTTACAAAGTTTGTGGATTGTGCGATTAGCTACAAAAAAAGATATTACATATTTTACCGTACGAATTGCCATTCATGAGATATCGCCGTTTTAAAGATTAAAATTCTCATATTAGTACAGATACAATAGTTAATATAGCGGAAATGATTGGGTACAGGCTGAAATTTGCCAGAGAGCTTCATTTTAGGGTTCTTAATAAGGCGTTAAAAAGTCTACTGATTTTCTACCCCGGGAACCTGTCTTTTTAGGGGGTTTTAGCCCTCAAAATGGGTATTTTTCGATTTTTCTCCATTTTTTTTTGCAATATTTCTTAATATCTTTATGTTTTCTTCAATTTTAAGTACAATCGACCATAAATCGCAGTAAACGTGTTTGAATTTGAGGAGGTTTATTATAGTCAATCATTAATTTTCACATTAATAAGACAAAGAGTTTTAATAACAGAAGTGTATTTTCAATAAAATTTCAAGCTCTGTGAAGTTGTGAAATTATTTTTGTGAAAATTGGAGTCCTGAATTGTTCTTTATTGTTGTGAAATTTGAAATCCGTGAATTTATGAGAATGGCTGATATTAATAAAAACAGTTTTTTTTTGTGAAAACACGTGTCAGGATGACGATGCAATTTCAGCTAGTGCTAAAGCAAAAGTAACGATTAAAAAATGTAGTAAAGAAAGAGGTGATAATAAGCATTTTCAACTTCAAAATTTAAGCAACATATTTTATCACAAATATTGCAGAAATCAATATACTCACCCGAAAAACGTACAATCAGCAAAACGCAAGGTTATAGAAATCTCAAATTGTAATGTATCTCCCAAAAAAATGAGATCTTAAAGAGATGTTTTTGATTTTGAAACCCACTGTTTTTTTTTGCTTAAAAGTGATTAACACTAAGAGAAGTGGGATGAATGGCGTAGTGTTAGTTCATCTCAAACCCAAAATACAATTTTGCCTAAAGCAGATGCAAGAGGAGATAAATTTGGTCGAAATGTAAAAAGTCTTATTAGTACGGTTTTTGATTTAAAATTTGTTAAAGCAAAATATCATGTACGTTGTCATAGAAATTTCTTCAAAGAATGTAAATACCATGATTCTCCCGAACATCCACTTGACTTCACTTGACACTATGATTTCATAGAAAATAATTGTGATTGCCAGTTTACTTTGGATGAATTAGCTAATGTTGCTGCAAATTCTGGCGATTATGTACCTGTTATTCGTACAATTAAAGATAAGTTAACTGAATGTTATAAAGATGATATTATAATCGTTAATAATAAGAAACATCAAACCACTGTATGCTTTAAAAATATTGGATGTAAAATTTTGAGCGATTCTTGGTATTTGCAAAAGCATAGCGATGAGAACGAGGAAAAATTAAGAATAATTCGCAAAGCTGCTGAAATTATAAAATCGGATATTGCTGGTCAAATATACAATAATGATTCTTATCCAAACAGCATAGGATTTTTGGATAAAGTAGACGATCTAGTTCCTAATGCATTAAAATGTTTTCTCGAGAATGTAATGATGAAAAAAAGGAAACCAACTGAAAATGCTAAAAAAAATGTACTACTAAAGCTCATATGATTATATCTGAAGTTAAACCACGATCATTTATTTCGCCTGTTAACTTATCAATATTTTGATTGGCAAGATAGTAATTTGGAATTGTCCATTAATTTTTAACTTTGAAAGAAGAAATAAAAATAATATTTTTTAACAATATATGTATTATATAACTCAAGTAAGTACAATTTTTCTAACAAAAGACATCATTTTGACGTAATTTTGTATTTTTGCTCCAATTTGGTCAAAAAAAAAAGAAAATCTTCGTTTTATTATTTCACCTGTACTATAACCTAACTATCGTAAAGCAACATACTTAGGCTCATCTTTCAGGTAGATGTGTATTCTTTTATTTAGTAAAAGAGCAAAAACTTGAGTGACCGCATTTAGAAGAAATGTAGGTTCAAAGTGTGAGCAAAATCCCAATATTCTTCGTTTTTTAGCATTTTGCTCATGTTTTGGAACTGTATTTCTTTTAAATGGGGCCACTCAAGTTTTTGCTTTTTTACTAAATAAAAGAATACACATCTACCTGAAAGATGAGCCGAAGTATGTTGCTTTACGATAATTAGTCTGGGGGGAATTCAACTTAAGTAAATTAAGAAAAAAAAACATTTTCTTTTTTTGAAACACCCTGTATCTTAGTGGATAGTGGGGATAGCCCCCCTCTCTAGAACATTTTTTTTCTCCAAATATGTCCAGGAATGACCCCTGAAAATATTAGCTAAGTACTCCAACAAAGGACTTATTTAACGTGTGATAACGTATTCAAGTCGAAAATAAGTGAATATGAGAATTTTAAATCTTTAAAACGGCGATATCTCATGAATGGCAATTCGTACGGGAAAATGTATAATATATCTTTTTGTAGATAATCGCATAATCTACAAACTTTGTAAACATTATTTTATGATAAGACTTACGGTTTAAGATATATTTGCAAAAAACTGATATTTTGACCCTAAAACCCCCTAAAAAGACAGGTTCCCGGGGTAGAAAATCGGTAGACTTTATAACCCCTTATTAAGAACCTTAAAAGGAAGCTCTTTGCGAAATTTCAGCCTGTACCCAATCATTTCCGTTATTTTTACTATTTTACCTGTACTATAAGGGTATTGTCAAATATTATTCAACTTAAAATTTAGGTGAGAGGTAAGTTTGAACTATAAATAATATAAAAAAAAAGTTCTTACAGCTTGAACACGGACCAAAGGAGTTCTTACATCGCTTCAAAATTAAAAGTGGAGAGCGTCATACAATGCGTGCTTTTGGTGCAACGCACTTTTAACATTCGTTCTTTACAGTCTGTACATACATACAATGTTTATTAGATTTCTGTACATGTAAAATAACAAAAAACTATAGTAATTGGTTATACATCTTGCTATGATTGCTAAAAACCTCTTCATATGTATTTAAAAGCATTTGTAAATTATATAACTTTAGATCATCGAAACGGATGACGATGATACAGGTGATTCCATGCATGGCTTGGAATTAAATTGCCCGGACATCGATATTGATTCCTCCTCTTCTGTTCTTCTGTAAATTCGGCCTATCACTGTACCGGCACAATGGAGCTCCTTGCTGGTGACAGCAAGGCTACTACCATCGTGCTTGGGTAGACATAAAAATTTTGAAAACACACATCCTCCCTAGTTTCCTAAATATTCCTAGGGGATGCTAAGCCGGTCACACGGTTCACGCTAGCTCGCCGGAAGGGGACGTGGGGTGTGTGACCGGATCGATACATATTGGGTTCACCACTTACCTAATTATCTGTGCGGAAGTCCTTCATGTCATCATCGTTACCAGAACGTGGGGATGCGGGTTACAAAGCAGAAATGCTTTATGGAATGTACAAAGATGATACGAATAAACTTTATTTGCTTTTTTTGCGAAACGCATTGAAAAAAGTCATCAAAGTTAATTCATTATTTCAATCAGATTCTGTTGAGCCGTTGAAGCTTCTCGAAAATTTGAATAATTTAATTGAGTCAACTTTGTCCTACAACAGATGGAAAAAATCAGCAGAAATTCGTTCGGTGAATTTCCATTTCATAACCACTAGATTGCAGCCGATTGTATCGACTATGGATATGATGTTAACGAATTTAGTAAAAATTGCGATCCGACCAGTTTGTTGGCAGTCAAACAACGATGCAGAGATTTTTTGGTCAAACTAACCGAAGAAATGCAAAAACGGGTACCAAAGAATAGCTTTCTTTTAGAGAAAATCAGCATTCTCACTCCCACAATTGCTTCAGCGCAGATAAAACCCGACGTTAGAGATTTGGCTACGGAATTTAAAAATATTTGTGTCGATGTTGATGAAACTATTAACGAGTGGAACCTTCTTCATAGATTTGAGATAAAAAATGAACGATATACAGACGAGTTCTGGGCGAAAGAAGAAGTAGATGCTAGGGGTGAACCTAGGTATAAGCATATTTGCAAACTTGCCACCGCTTTGTTATCGTTGCCATTTTCAAATGCTACAGTTGAGAGGGCATTCTCCATTGCAAACATTGTCAAAGATAAGCTGCGCAATAGAATGTCAATCCTGGGCCAGGCAATTATCGGCACCTTTAAAACTTATTACGTCAAGCGAACATTCCAACATATTTTGGAAGCAGTGGAGAAAGATAAAACTCTTACGGTAATTTCTACCTGGAAAAAGTTTTCAATCAAAGATTGCATAACACATGCTACTCTAGCATTAGCTCAATTACGACCATCAACGTTAAATGCATGTTGGAGAGCGATTTGGCCAGAATGTGTTAGAAGTAACAATTATGTGGCTCCAAACATGAACGAGTATCCCTCTATAATCACTATGGCACACAGCGTTGGTGGAGAGGGTTTTGATGACTTGACTACTGAAGACATTGATGAACTGCTAGTTGATAAAGTTCTTAGGGACGATGAGATAATACAGGTTGCATTAGAGAATGTTGAATCTACTGAAAGTAGTGACGGTGATGATAATGAACCAGAGCAACTTACTACAAGTTTACTTCAAGAAGCACTACAACTTGGAAGCAAATTAGGAAACCTTCTAGCCACAAACGATCCCAATGTCGAAAGAGCTACACAGTTCTACCGTGATCTGGTATTGTGTATGGCTCCTTATAAAGAGTTATACAAAGAGATATCAAAAGCTAAATCACAACAGTTCATAACAGATTTTTTTGTTGCCAATCCAGCACGACACATCGAACCAGCACGAGAAAAGTCTACTGCTGCTGAAGATATCCCGGACACCGTACAAAATATTTAAAGTGATGATAGTGGTTTTCAATCCACCATGTGCAAACGAACGCGCCTATGATTCAAGATGACGATAGCGAATAAAGTTATGGTTTATACCAACCTGCGCTTTCGTTGGTTTTCAATTCTATATTCTTTGTTTTTTGTTGATTTTTAATTGTTTTATTTTTAGTTTAAAACTGAAATTGAATGAACTGAATTTTGTGTTTTTATGAACGAATAAAATGTGTTTAAACTTTTAATATTACTACATATAACAGTTTTTTTAACCTTTTATTTCCCTCATTGTAGCAGCTTTTAGGGTTATGCAACCAATAACCTATTTTTCATACATTATTTTTTACACGGTTTTTTTTACACGTTTTTTTCTGGAACGTATCTACCGTGTAAAAAGAGAGTTGGGTGTAATAACTTAAAGGAGTTAGAATATACATCTGTTACATTTTTTGTTTTTGTTTTATATACATATGTATTTTTTGTTTATTTTCTATAATAAATATTATATTCTTATTACTTACAGCAATGTCTTTTTAATTTAAATACATATGTACGTTGGTTTAAAAATATGAATTGCATAGGCTTAAATAAATATTTTTCTAAATATCTAACATCGGTATAACATCTATAATTTCATTGATACTATTTTGCTTTCGGAAATTTCTGGTCGCCCTAGACATTAGTCGATGTGTCTCCTCCCCTTCGTGCTCGGATCACTACACTATAGGATTGGAATTTTGTTTCCCAATTATTCAACCTTTATTTATTTCCACTCCTAAATACCGGGTCCTTGACTCAGTGGGCTGGGAGGGTTTTGGTCTGAGCCTCAATGACTTCCTTATCTCTGTCCAGATTCCTGCAATTGATCTAATGATGACATTGATTCTTCTATTTCTTTCTTGGATATTAAATTCAATTTCATCCTAGATAGGGTTGCCCCATTGAAACCATATGGCTTCCGCGATAGACTGCCTCCGGATATTCAAAGTCTTTTCCGGACCCGCAAAAACTGACGTAGGAAGCTCAAGGGTCAACTAGAGAGAAATCTCTTCCTTCACGACAATCGGACGTGGGCCTTGGCTAATAATATTGCGCTTCTTAGGCGTATTATTGATGCCCGAGTCTCCGAGCACTTGAACAAGTCCTTCCAAAACAAGCTTGGGGCTATGAAACCAGACCCCTCACTTAACAAGGAGCTGAACAGGATAATTGGCAGAAAGAACCCTCACCCATGCGATAACCTTAATTCAGGGAACCAATTCTCACCTAAGGACGCATCCGAGCTGTTCGCCGTAAACTTCAGGGACGTATTTAAACTTAGACAGCCGGTATATAATGCTGCCAATCGTGAGCTGGTTAAGGACGCTGTTGACTCTCTCCAACTTCATCCCATTGCACCCATTTCGATTTTGGAGTAACCTCTTCATGTGGTGAGACCCTGCCCTATCACTTTATTAAATCTGACTCCCTCAAATCGCGGATTCATTTCCTCAACGGTCTGCAGGGAGGGACAACATTTCTAACTACATTTTAAAGAAGATTGGCCCTTATATAGCGTCCCCACTGGCATCCATATTTAACAACTGCATTAACAACAGTTGCTTCCCCTTTATACTGTCTGAAAAGTCACATGCTTAGGCATACACATTTTTATCTGACTTGTCAAAAGTTGTATCATAGCAAGTAGAAATCATAGCATTTTTGTGTTTGTTGTTTATACCTATTTGACAATGGGTCTGACTTCAAGTGCCGAGTGAAATGTCGTAAATTTTCAAAGTAGAAATGCACGAAGAACAAAAATTTTTAGCGTTGTTAAACATTATTCAAATATCATTAATAATAAAAAAAAATTAAAAATAAAAATGCAAAGAGGTCCAAGTGGCTTTTGATGAGAAATTCTGGTCGTTATACATATAACGCAACTTATATTAAATGAATTACAGTTGGAAGATTTAGATTCTTTTCAAAATTATACAAGGATGCAAAAAGAAACGTTGCAAACGTTATTCGTTGTATTCTCTCTCCATTTTTCAAAAAAAAATCACAGTTTTCACTATTTTATCCAATAAAATATTTCGCAACTTTCTCAACGAGAATCAAAAGTCATATGACTTCTCAGAGAAATTAGAACCAATCCTAATCGTAAAAAAGTCTTACGACTTGTCATAGTATATCAGATCATAGGAGAGATATGGATGCGTTTACACCATATGACTTGACATTTTTGACAAGTCATATGTAAAAGCATAAGACTTATCAGATAGTGTAAAGGGGCCTTAAATGATTTGACTATTGTAAAATTAAGCAAAATGTATAACGGTGTTGTTGATAAAACAATCCGAGTAAAGAAAACATTCTACTGGAAAACGTTTAATAGTTTAAATATTGGATTATCTAGTCCAGCATCTGATGTTTGTGCAACATATTTCATGGTAAAAACAAGATAAAATCAGAGAAAGATGAAATGAAGAAACAAGAATATAGAACCCAACATAGGGTACATAAATTAAGAGCGAACACATTTTATAAATTACTACAAAGAGATGAGCCTAAAACACTAACATCATTGGTTTTTGACCTACACAAGGTATAGCCTTGACCCAAATCGCCGATAGGGGATGCATTTTTTTAAGACAATTAAAGTCTTTAAACAATGTGTGTAACAACAACGGATACTAAATATCTTACCTTTTACCAGTGGAGTGAAGATCAAGCTGGACGTGGATCTGTCTGTGTAGGTTCAGCATTGCTCAATCATCTGGAGAATACTGAGTTTAATGAAAAAAATTTGCATTTGTATGACGTCAAGGGATTAGGCCAATATTTAAAACCGATAAATGGCAAGGGCGGCGAAACACCTGTTGCGTGTGTTGGTTGACCATTCAACACATGAGCTCTCCAAAGTGTTGAAAATCAACACATTTGACCCCGCTTCTATTTTAGGTCTTAAAAAATTTTCCTAACTTGTTTCTCTTTTTTAAGGCTGCACTGCACTCGTACATGCAAAATAGGTGTTAAAGAGTTTCAAATGACCGCGCGAGAATGCTGCCAGGACGCAGGAACGCATGTGCGCATGCGCTTTTAGTAGCAACTTCAACTTCCCAACTTCGTAGCAACTTCAACTGCCCGCCATATTGAATTTGAAATGACGCCATACAGCTAATTGTATTCTAACTGTCATGCCCTTTCATTTGATATCAATATCGGGGGTCGGGGAACACAATTGCAAAAATCGGCCGCCATCATGGAACCGCTATTTTGATTATCTCACAAAATGCTCAGATTGCATTGTCACGCGAACTATACATATGTGCAAAATTTGAAGATCATCGGTTACAGTTACTGAACTATAACTTGAATTTACCGGTGGATGATGCTCTACCAGGCATAGAAATCAAGATGTCGTTTTTTTTTTGTTTGCGATGCAGCTTTTAACCTTAAGAGAAACCTAATGAAGCCATACCTAGGGAGGGTAATTCCCAAAAAAGGACAAAAGATATCGGCAAGTCCTGAATAATATTCATTTTGCTTGAGTAGGAGGGAGTTATAAACTTAATAAGTTTACGCTAAAGGATACTGCAAAAACGCTCTATTTATACATGAACCTATCTTATTGTCAGGCAGTGTATAACGGAAAAATTGCGGTAGCGTTACCGACGATGGACATTTTTAATTTTAGATTTGTTCGTGAGTGTTCAAAATATCTGCATTGCACGTGTTTAAGATTATTAAATTTCCAGTGAGTTCTACTAATAAATAATAAACAGATTCTTAACGTCTAAACATCTAAGGAGAACCGTTACAAAATTACTCACGAAAATTAAGCGGGAAACCAGTCATCTCTGTAAAAGGACTGCACATAGAAGCAAAAAACTGAACAAATTTAAAAATGGATTATTTATGGATTGACGATATCCCAAAATTGCCAACTCCACAGAGGAAGGAATCCACTACACAATTATGAAAAACAAGGATTACTTCGCCACAACGGCCAAAATAAAACAGAATAAATGATATCTTATCTTGTTTATCACAAATCAAAAAATCTTCTGTCAGAAAACGGCAGCTGACCTTAGAAAATTTCATCACAATAGTGCTGATTCCAAGCTCCCCACCAAATTGTATTGTGATAGCAAAAATAAATATCGCAACGCAGCGCAAATATCGCAACTTGATCTTCATTGCGAATTGAGCCTAAAGAATCGCCGTACTGAGGCAATCATGTGAGCTCAACCTTTGGTCTTAATAGAGGATTAAGCTTGCAGAATATCGCCTTATCAAGGCAAAGCCTATGATCTCATCCCAAACCTATCACTTTCGTATTGAGGCAGCATCCTATCCGAAAGCTGTATTAGGCCTATCCTTAGATTAAACTATTGATTCAGTTGCCCCTTAACCTGACGAATTAAGTCAGAAAAACCTAGTCTAGATTTTATAATAACTTACAAGTTTCAGGAAACCAATTTGATGAACATCAGAGGGAACCGTTAGATGAATGAAAACCACATAGCCACAGCCGACAGACGCACAGCAAAACTAGAGTACAAGAACGTGAGGGCAAAACTAGAAGTTTCAGTAGGAAGAAGAAAAATTTTGCTTGATTCACATAGCAACGTGACATATAACTTACTTAAATGTAAAAAAGCGTGGGCGGTCTTTACCTATATTCTTATTTTATTAATACTGGAGCCCTACGTTAGCGCCCACGCTTTTTACATTTAAGTAAGTTATATGTATAATTTTTACCAATAACTTCATTAATTTAATTCCTAACTTGGTTTCGAAAAATTGGTTTTTCCCATATACTGGCTGGAGCAATAATAACTCACATTGAAAATTTTTTTTTACTTTTTAGTACATTTTAAAGTAAAAGCGCATTTTTTGGTTTTTTAAGCTATATATTTTTATTTTCTACTATTTTAGTGCAGTAAAAAAAGCATTTTTATTTGCACAGTCTGGTAACAGCAAAATTATGATTTAATCCTGTTTGGGATATCACCAGGAGTATATTGGTAAGTTTTGGACCTCGAAAAACTTGTGCTACTTTTGTTATAAACAATTAAAGTTTTTTTACCACGTTTTTCGAGCTTAAAATGTGAATTACTCCGGTTCTATAAGTCGGATCGGGGCAAAATAAATACCAGTCTCTTCGTAATAAAATTTCCAATAAATCCTCGTTGGTTTCAAGTTTCTGAAGTACATACATAACCTACAAATTTGAAAAAACAAGAAAAATACAGTATTTTTTTCAATTTAATGCCCAAGACAGTCAACTGCACCAATTTGCATCAAACTTTCAAAAAATATACTTTTTGATGTTACAAAAAGACTCTGAAAAATTGGTGCCAAAATACTGAACCCGTTGGCCAAAATTGCTATTGTTATCTAAAATTTGAAATGCCCGCCATTTTATGCCATTAAGTCCAAAATGAAAATTTCTTTTTTCAAAATGTAGCTCTCCATGCCACCTTCCGAATGCAATTAAAAAAAAAATTTTTTAATGTAATTTTGGTAACTGTTTTTTTATTTGTTTATAACTCAATTAATAACAATTGCATTTTTTCTGCCATTTTGAAAAAAAAATTAAAATTTTTTATCAGATCTGGTAGAAAATCTTGGGACCTTTAATTTAGAAAAACGAAAGGTTATTTTTGTTAACGTAAACCCGAGATATTTAAATTTTTGCGTTTTGGCCAATTGTTAATTAACAAATCCATATTTTGAGCTACAATTTGGACTGCATCATTTTAAAACCTATTAATTTCATGTGATCAATTCGAAAAAAATTTAAGTTTTATTTACATTTTTTACAAGCATTATAACTTATTTACAAGCAAAATAATCTGTGAAAAATGCTTCACTATGCGAAGCCGAGTGCAACAACACGTGATTATAATATTTCGCAATGCAAAAAATTCCAAAAAATGCCAATGCAAAAAATTAAATATCTCAAGTTCATGTTAACCAAAATGAACCTTGTTTTTTTTAAACTAAAGGTCCCAAAATGCTCTACCAGATCTGATAAAAAATTTTAAATTTTTTTTCAAAATGGCCGAAAAATGCAATTGTTAATATTTGAGTTATAAACAAATGAAAAAAAAGTTACCAAAATTACATTAAAAAATTTTTTTTTAATTGCATTCGAAAGGTGGCATGGAGAGCTACATTTTGAAAAAAGAAATTTTCATTTTGGACTTAATGGCATAAAATGGCGGGCATTTCAAATTTTAGATAACAATAGCAATTTTGGCCAACGGGTTCAGTATTTTGGCACCAATTTTTCAGAGTCTTTTTGTAACATCAAAAAGTATATTTTTTGAAAGTTTGATGCAAATTGGTGCAGTTGACTGTCTTGGGCATTAAATTGAAAAAAATACTGTATTTTTCTTGTTTTTTCAGTTTTGTAGGTTATGTATGTACTTCAGAAACTTGAAACCAACGAGGATTTATTGGAAATTTTATTACGAAGAGACTGGTATTTATTTTGCCCCGATCCGACTTATAGAACCGGAGTAATTCACATTTTAAGCTCGAAAAACGTGGTAAAAAAACTTTAATTGTTTATAACAAAAGTAGCACAAGTTTTTCGAGGTCCAAAACTTACCAATATACTCCTGGTGATATCCCAAACAGGATTAAATCATAATTTTGCTGTTACAAAACTATACCTATCTTTTCATTTTTTTGGCCTTTTTTTACTGCACTATTTTGTCTGTTTAATGTATTTCGCCATTTTCCGGTGGCCGCCATATTAAATTTAAAATGTCACACAATTTACTGCATTGTATTTGTCATACCCTTTCATTTGATACCCATACCGAGGACGTTGTAAAGAAAAAGATAATCCGCCATTTTGCGTTGGCCGCTATTTTGAATTTGCAATGACGCCACACAACTAATTGTATTCTACCTGCATACCTTTTCATTTGATGCCTATATCGGGGGTCGGGGAAACACAATTGCAAATCAATTCTTAACGGTTTAGCAGCTAGGGCGTTTTGAAGTGTTTTTGGTAAAGGTTTACATATCACCCTGTGTTTTTGTAACCCTTTGAGATATTTTCATGAATAAGATATCAGTGTACGCATAATACTCCCACCTATCTAAAACTGTCAAAATCACTTCCAGAGTAATGAGTCATCAAAATCAAAATTTCGTTTTTTTAACTAAAATTTTAACTAAAACCACCTTTTCCTCCAAAAAATACCTAGTTAACTAATTTTTTTTAAAATTGGAAAGCTTTGACAATTTTCTATGAATAAGGTCCAGACAATTTTTATCCTACGGCTTTTACTTTTGAAGCTATTAGCAAGTTTGATGTTAAAATTGGCTTTTTTTTGGTGCTTATTTGGTACTTTTTTGGCAAAGCTTAGGTGAAAAAGTACGAAATAGAGCCAATTTTAGTAATAAAATTGCTTATAACTCCAAAAATAAAATCCGTAGGATAAAAATTGTCGAGACAATATTCATAGGAAATTGTCGAAGCTTTTCAATTTATAAAAAAAAATATTAGTTTACTAGGTATTTTTTGGACAAAAAGGTGGTTTTAGTTGAACTCTATTTAGAATTTTTGTTTTTCGAAGAATTTTTTTTGCATTAAGTCATCATCATATAATTAAACCGCAAGCATTTATTTGGTGGCGCCATTTTACAGAGTTTAAACACTCCAACTATATTGAAAACTGTTTCACCGTGTAACCCTGCGCTCAAAAAAGTGCAGCATTACAATTTTATTTATACACAGCACAATACAACACTAAAAAATAGAAAATAATTTTACAATTAATTCCCATATATGAAACGTACGGCATCTGGGCGGTATTTTTAAGTGAGCTTCAATAATGCTACGAACAGACATGTGGTATCGATATTATAATTTCGATATCATAATATCCACAATATCATAATTTCATCAGACCCGTGATACACATAAACCTAGTATCGAAGTAGTTTGCTTTGACATTTGTTTTTCCATTTGACAATTGGAGTAGCAAGCGGCAAAAATGGATATTGCAATGTTGTTAAAGTTGATTAGTCAAAATAATCAGAACATAAATGTGCTGAGAAGACAAAGCAGTCATTTTAGAATGCAGGCGATTAGAGCCAAGCGGAGGTGTGAAATGTATAGGAAAATGTGGTTCCTAACTATAAACACAAAATCTCACAACCGCAGGGACTGCAACTCGATTACCTTAATACCGCCTTTTTAGTACTTTTTAGTACAGTCCGCAGTACTACCTGTTAAAAATGAAAATTTGAAAATGGTTTTCAGCAATATTTGCAAGACTCTAAATTGCGAAAGTGTCGCTATCAAAAATATTTTTAGAGTACGTTCTAAAAATCCCAGAGGAAATATCATTGATAAAACTAAATCTGGCAGTAATAAAAATAAAAATGTTCCTGTTAGGAATCTAACATTCCTGAAACCAGAAATAAAATAAAAACAACAAAAAAAACAAAATTCCATATGAATAAAATAAAACCAACAAAATAAATTTCATATCATTAAAATAAGCAACAAAAAATTCAGAACAACAAAATTCTTCAAATAGTATCATAATACAAAGGCTCAAGACAATAGACAAGTCCAACAATTGGAATGCACTTGAAAAACAAGGTGTCAAGTTGCAGCCGTAATCACTTTGTGAAGTCCGGCAAGAAAATATTCACACGAAGGAAGTCAAAGTCAGCAAATTTCATCTAAATTTTCTCAGACAACAAAAATTATTAGACAAATCAAAATTGCATGTATATTTAAATTTTAGAAGATAAGAGATTAGTATATAAGAAAAATTAACGTAAAATAAAGACCAGTATTCATACTCAAGCAATCAAGACTACTTATTTTCCACTTGTGAGTCTGCAAGTGACAACTATTATACTTTCAGTAAAATTTTGTGTATTGGTTCACGAGCCTGTGCACTAACAACAGGGTCTAGGCTTATGTGCCATAGACCATCTACTTTCTACAAATTGATTTGAGCCAAATTGATTACGTTCACCCAGTGTATTGGTTTAAGAACCTGTGCACCACCAACAAGGCCTAGGCTTATGTGCCATAGACCGAGCAGAATATCATCAACAAAAAGAAACCATCAGTTTGGTCTAGTAGACTAAAAGAAGTCTGCTACATAAAGTTGTGGTGACCCCGACGTGATCAAACAAAATCATTTTGTTTGATCACAAATCACAAATAGCGTTTGCATACCAACAACATCCACCATGGAGGAACTGACGAGGCGGCAAAAGGAAATTGGAAGTGAAATAGAGCGCATTGCTCTCAACTATTCCAAAACCCCTAAAGCTCGGAGAACAGCATCGTACATCCAAAACACTTTAGACTCGTTAGATCTGCTGTGGAATAATTTTGAGACAACAAATAACGTCATACAGCAAAAATACGATGATCATCTCGATCATCCATACTTTGTCCAAGGATATTACCAACAAATAAAGGCTGGATTCGACAAGGCGTGCGTTAAATTAGCAGCTGAACAGATCTCATCGGAGATCAGTGGTGACCCCGTAGCTATGGGAGAACATCAGAGGACTCCTCAACCCAATATTCCCACAACAACAGCTCAAGACGAGGCCACTAATCAACCCATACTTAGTGAAGAAGGAGAAACTGGTAACAAGCTGACCATAACCAATACGATTAAGCAAATCCTTCCAAAGGCCACAGGGGCTATTCCTAAACAAACAACCAATATCAAGGCGAAAGCAGCACAAACTATGCATTCCACATTGATAAATAGAGCGAGATTGATGACTAGGTCATTGGAAAACACTCTACAGGGCGAGCTCCCAGGAAGAAGCGTGCAGACACGTCGATTCTATCAGTTTAAAATCGAGATGATAGAACGTCAATGGAAGGAACTGCAGCAACTACAATACAACATTTGGGAACAGGCTGCAGAAATCGCAAGTGATGAAGAAAATGCAGACTGGTTCTTTGATTTAGAAAGGCGAGTACAAAAACACTTACTTTACTTGTACGAAGGCATGGACTCCTGCAAACAGCAATCTTTGGAATCAGAACCAACTCCGGATCAAGGCACCAGTCGAGCATCAGCTGTAAAATTACCGAAAGTGACGTTACCCAGATTTGAAGGAGATTATCTCAAGTGGCGTCAGTTCCGTGATTTATACAGCGAACTGGTTCACAAACAAGACATCGCTGACTGCCATAAAATGTGGTATTTAAAAAACAGCCTTCATGGAGAAGCTGAGAAACTAATACGCCACTTTACAACTTCCGATAGCAACTACCAAGCAGCATGGAGAGTCATTAACGAACGCTATGAAAACCAGAGGTTACTAGTTAATGCATTGATCAACAAACTCCTATCACAGCCAGTTCACAGTGTGGAGAGTGCTTCAGCCATCAAGGCAATCCATGATACAAACCAAGAGTGTCTATTGGGCCTACAGAATCTATCCATACAAACTTCGCAATGGGATGCACTGCTGTTGCACATCCTAATAAAGAAATTAGATAGAAGCACACACACGTTATGGGAACAATCCCTTTCCGAGCCTAGGTCATTACCTTCTATGACACAATTTCTTAAGTTCTTAGAAACTCGGTTCCAGTCACTGGAAGCTGTTGGAGGAAGACCGAAGACATCCGAGGAAACTCCAAGGAGGCATACAGCATCAAAGGCTTTATCATTAACTACTTCGCTCAGCCAGAGCTGTCCCCACTGCAAGGGACAACATAAATTATACAACTGCGAACGATTCTTAAAACTATCATCACAAGATCGTCGAGCAATTGTAAAAGGTGCTCAATTGTGTATGAACTGTTTCAAACCAGGACACAATTACATCAATTGTGCCTCCGGCAGTTGCAGAGTGTTCACTTAAACACAACACACTTCTTCATACGGATCCACCACGAGCCCGTTGGCACCCTGACACCAGCCAGGCCAAAAAACCTACAGCTACACACTCCTCAACAACGACCATGCCGCCAGTAGACAAAAGTGAATCCACAGCAGATTCAGCTACGCTTGCAGCCAAAGCAACTCAACAAAACAAGGGATATGTGATCCTTAGTACAGCCCTTGTAAAATTAGTAAACCAAGAAGGGACCGAATTTCAGTGTCGAGCGGTCCTTGACTCAGGGTCGCAACTCAACTTTGTGACAGAGGAATTGGCGAAGAAACTCCAACTGAAGAGTCAAGTTGGACTCCTTAACTTCGAAGGGGTTTGTCAGATGAATCATAAAACAAAAGGACAATCCACTGTTACAGTTCAATCCAGAATTAATGGTTTCAAAAGAGACATGACAGTAAACATCCTGCCTGAAATAGTGTCACCACAGCCTTCCCGATTAATAAACAGTAACGAATGACCAATTCCAAAGAACATACCTCTAGCTGACCCATTTTTCAACAAGCCGGGCCCAATCGACATTCTCATCGGAGCAGAGTTCTATCACTCAATATTATCGATCGGTCAAATTAAATTAGGAACTGAGCTGCCCATATTGCAGAACACCGTCTTTGGCTGGATAGTTGGTGGAAAAGTGCAGCATTTGTCACAAAGCCATTCTATATGCGCCATCTGCTCAGAAGAGGAGCACCTTAGCAATCAAATCCAAAAATTCTGGCAACTCGAGGATGTTGAAGGTAGAAATGCGAACTTCACTTCAACTGAACAGCAGTGTGAGGATCACTTTCATCAAACTCATCAAAGAGATAGCAATGGTCGATTTCAAGTTCGATTGCCAATGTTGGAAGATGCAGAATCATTGGGAGAATCAAAGGACGTGGCATATAAGAGATTCCTATCCGTGGAACGCAGACTTAGTGCTAATCCTGAATTAAGAGAGCAATACGCTTCATTCATTCACGAATATGAAGCTTTGGGACACATGGAGTTGGTGAACTTCAATAACATCCGGAGGCCTTACTTCTTCTTACCACATCATGCAGTTGTAAAACCAGAAAGCACTACAACAAAGGTCCGGGTGGTATTCGACGGCTCCGCTCGCACCTACTCCGGAAAATCATTGAACGACATTCTTCACACCGGACCGGTCATCCAAGACGATGTATTTTCAATACTATTACGTTTCCGGCTGCCCAGGTACACATTTACAGCGGATATAGAAAAAATGTACCGCCAAATTCAAGTTGACGATCGAGATCAAAACCTTCAACTAATATGGTGGCGTGATAGTCCTGTCGAAAAGCTGAAATGTTACAAACTTACGATCGTAACCTACGGCACAGCATGTGCACCTTATTTAGCTGTTAAATGCCTACAACATCTGGCTGAAGACCGAGCTGAAGCGTACCCACTAGCACTAAAGGTAGTAAAGAGAAATTGTTATGTGGATGATGTGTTAGCTGGGTCAGATAAACTAAGTGAGGCCATTGAAACACGATGTCAGATAGAATCCCTGTTAAAGGAAGGAGGATTCATGCTCAGAAAATGGTGTTCAAATCATCCACAGCTCCTACAAGGGATTCCGTATGATCAACAAGAAATACAGTTAGATCTAAATAATGGATCTGATGAGCACATTAAAACCATGGGTCTCATCTGGTACCCTAAAAATGACATATTCAAAATAAGATACAACAGAATGGATCACAAAAAGGTCACAAAGCGTACTGTGGCGTCCGACATTGCACATCTATTTGATCCATTAGGCCTAATGAGTCCAGTTGTAATCAAGGCAAAAATATTCTCACAAACCTTATGGTCCATAAAGCTAGATTGGGATGCTGCACTACCCCAGGAACACCACACTTTCTGGACCAACTTTAAGAAGGAACTTGATCTTGTCAATGAGATCTCAATACCAAGGCACATATTTTCGCACAATATTCCAGAGAGGATACAACATCACATTTTCACTGACGCCTCAGAAAAGGCTTTCGGGGCAGCTGCATACCTTCGAGCAGTGTACAAATCAAAACTCACAACTGTACAATTACTATGTGCCAAGTCAAAAGTAGCACCACTCAAGCAACACACCTTACCTCGGCTTGAATTATGTGCTGCCAAGCTGGGTTCCGAGCTTGCAGATAGAATCCGGAAAGATCTTCAGCTGTTAAGAGAGAACATCTATTTCTGGTCTGACTCAGAAATTGCACTATCATGGATCCATTCGAAGTCATCATCCTTCCACACCTTCGTGGCGAACAGAGTTTCCAGCATTCAGCGACTATCCAAGCCGACGCAGTGGCGACACGTTTCGTCTAAACAGAATCCAGCAGATCTCATTTCTAGAGGTCTTTCACCAGACCACCTTAGATCTAACGCTTTCTGGTTTCAAGGCCCATTTTATCTTCATGGATCAGAATCAGTCTGGCCACCGCTATTCCAGCAAAAGACCGAATGCACACAATAACGTAGGAAGGTTGTAATGGCAACCACTACAAATGAACATATCATAGACACCATAGACCATAGGAATTCATTTAAAAGGCTAGTACGAATTATAGCCTACGTCAGAAGATTTAAGTATATTGTCGGTAACCGCAAGGCATGCTCAGAAAGGCTTGAAGCTACGGAATTACATGACGCAAGAACAATAATTTTGAAGCACATGCAGTTGCAGGAATTCAAGGATGACGCTCTACATTTACAGCGTTATCACGAAGTGTGGAGAACTAGCCCAATTGGTAGTTTAACGCCTTTTCTTGACCAAGATGGTCTTATAAGGGTTGGTGGCCGCCTTCAAGCCTCCAATCTGCAGTTCGATTCCAAACATCCCATTTTATTACCGTATACACACCCATTAACGAAGGTGATAATGACAGAGCTCCATAGGGGCAATCATCATCTTGGTCCACAGGCATTATTATCAATGGCAAGGCAAACCTATTGGCCCGTAAAAGGAAAAACACTATCAAGATCGATAGTGCAGCATTGTGTTTTCTGCTCAAGAGTGAAACCTAAGACTCTCAATCAACTAATGGGAAATCTTCCAGCAGCTCGCATCCAGCAGTCAAGGCCCTTCATAAACTCTGGAGTGGACTTCTGTGGGCCAATATGGGTCCATTATAAATTACGGGGAAAACGTCCCCATAAGGCATACATTGCAGTGTTTTGCTGCTTCGCTACTAAGGCAGTACACTTAGAAATTGTAAGTGACCTTACATCTGAAGGATTTATAGGGGCTCTTAAGCGCTTTACTTCAAGAAGAGGACATTGTCGCCACATCTATTGCGACAATGCCACCAACTAATAATATAATTATAATTATAATTTTAATTTTTGCCTAATGTTTCACCGATTAATTTTTAGTTGTACGCTTATAAGAATTATTTTCTTTTGTACAATGTTTATAAAATAAATTATTATTATTATTATTAACTTTGTTGGTGCTAAGAGACAGCTTGAGGAGGTCAGACAACTTCTTGACTCAAAAGCTGCTCTTGACAAGATATCCACAACCTGCAGTTCGAAAGGTACTGATTTCCACTTGATACCTCCGAGGGCACCCCATTTTGGTGGCCTTTGGGAAGCTGCAGTGAAGTCAGCCAAACACTTACTACAATCCGTACTGGCCGCAGCTTCCATGACATATGAAGAAATGGAGACAGTGGTGACCGAGGTCGAAGCTATACTCAACTCAAGACCCATTACCCCAATTTCAGATGATCCCAAGGATCTAACTGCCCTCACGCCAAGCCATTTTTTGATTGGTGAACCGCTGACTGCGCCAATTAACGCTCATGTAGAGCCCGACAAAGCTACACTAGTCACAAGATGGAAGTTAGTCACAAAATTCAAGAATGAATTTTGGCGGCGATGGCACAAAGAATACTTAAACCACCGCCAGCTAAGATCAAAGTGGAAACACCCAGCTCAAAACATTGAACGTGGAACTATGGTAATCATTAAAGAGGAGAACACTCCTCCACTCAAATGGACATTAGGGCGAATAGTTGAAACCTTCTCAGGAGATGCTGGACTGGTTCGTGTGGCTGACGTTAAAACATCCACTGGGACTTTTCGTCGTCCCATCCATAAATTAGCGCCACTTCCGATTGAAAAGCTAGAAGACGAATACAATGAGTTGGAAATTACAGAGGAAGAACCGCCAACCGGATCAGGATCACCAAAAGCATCAACAAGCTCAACAAACCAACAGCAACTGTCCCAAGAACAAAATCAACATTCCAAAAGAAGGAAAATCTCAATGGGATCAGCCATTGTCTCATTACTCCTCACCTGCCTATTTATTCCCGGCGTCCCTTGCTCACCTGTAAACACAACAAAAGTTGAGAATCAACCTGGAATATATTTTGAACACCTAGGACCAGCCAATATAATTGCAAGTGAATGGAACTTAGTGGTATATTATGACATGGAATCCTATTGGAGATAAGTTCAACTACTTCAGCACCATCATCAGGATTTGGAAGCAGTACTGACGCTTGCAGTCACACTTCAATTCAACTCGCACATCATATTAACGAGCTCGAAACGATCAACAAATATCTTCTCAAAGATACTAATCCTAGCAGATCAAAAAGAGGCGCAGTTAACATAATAGGGAATTTGGCGAACGCGCTATTTGGAGTGCTAGATTCCACCTATGCAGACGAGATGTCGAAGACCATTGAAAACATAGAGCAAAATGAAGAACAACTTCAGGATCTACTAAAAAACCAGACGTCCTTACTAGATGCCACACTGAACGTCATCACGAGAGATGAGCAGGAAATAAGTGCGCACTTGAATCAATTAAAGGATCAAATAGCAAAGGTGACTAATAGTATAAATGGAATAAGACAGGAAAATCACCAGCAAAACATGTTGCAGACATTCACAAATATTGCTATTCAGGCTTCTTTTCTTGCTTCAAATCTCCATCGAATTCAAGATACCATAGCTGATGTAATAGTCAATGCTCAACATGGAAAATTAAGCCCTCAGTTAATTCTCCCAGACCAACTCGAAAGGGAAATAGGAAACATTAAAAAACATCTTCCATCTTCTCTAAAGTTACTTGCCCCATCAGACGACATTCTCCAATATTACAATCTGTTATCTATAAAGGGCAGAATTCGCACCCGTCATGCCATTTTCAAAATCACAATTCCACTGGCAGCGGCTGACAACTTTGAACTTCTCCACATTCTTCCGGTCCCAGTGCCACTCAACAATACATTTGTTGCCATACAGCCGACATATCCCTATCTAATGATGAATCTTCACCGTGACCACTACTACCCACTGACAGAACATGAGTTAGCATCCTGCATATTGACAACGAATAATCAATATTCATGCAAGCAGAACCATCCATTATATAAACTAGGATCAACCATTTGCCAATGTGAGGTTACCTTTCTCAATCAGGCAAAGCAGTCTTCGTCATGTCGGATAGTTACAGTAGAAGATGGTCCCCATTGGATTCAACTGCAATCAGGAAACCAGTGGATATTTTCATTAACCAACAAAACTACTATCAACGTGGTATGTGGGGAGGTTATGACTCAACTAGCCATTGAAAATAGTGGCTTATGAAGTCTGCAAGATGGTTGTGTAGTCAATCAACCACTTCTAACGCTGCAAGGTCGGAAAAACCTTTTTTCAACAACAAACAAAGCAGTTCTTCCAGCCAGTAATATAACCGAGAAACTACAATCAGGTCAATTAACTCCAGCGGTTTTCCAGACACGCCATTACGTTCCACATCTGGAAGAAATATCAAGGATTAAGAAGCAGCTCCATGAATTGGACGGCAATCTCCCGAAACTACACCATCTCAACACTCATCACTTTGCAGCATCTTACCTATGCATTATTGTCGTGATCATCATAATAGGCTACCTCATATACAAATGCTACAAGGATCGACTAACAACACCAGGAAGGCAACCAGCCATCGATATGGAAGCATCACCACCACCTATTGAATTTACAGCCAATTTCGGGCCCACGTCCTGTTGAATGTAACATTCAACCGTGGGGGAGGATGTTAGGAATTTAAGATTCCTGAACCCAGAAATAAAATAAAAACAACAAAAAAAACAAAATTCCATATGAATAAAATAAAACCAACAAAATAAATTTCATATCATTAAAGCAACAAAAAATTCAGAATAACAAAATTCTTCAAATAGTATCATAATACAAAGGCTCAAGACAATAGACAAGTCCAACAATTGGAATGCACTTGAAAAACAAGGTGTCAAGTTGCAGCCGTAATCACTTTGTGAAGTCCGGCAAGAAAATATTCACACGAAGGAAGTCAAAGTCAGCAAATTTCATCTAAATTTTCTCAGACAACAAAAATTATTAGACAAATCAAAATTGCATGTATATTTAAATTTTAGAAGATAAGAGATTAGTATATAAGAAAAATTAACGTAAAATAAAGACCAGTATTCATACTCAAGCAATCAAGACTACTTATTTTCCACTTGTGAGTCTGCAAGTGACAACTATTATACTTTCAGTAAAATTTTGTGTATTGGTTCACGAGCCTGTGCACTAACAACAGGGTCTAGGCTTATGTGCCATAGACCATCTACTTTCTACAAATTGATTTGAGCCAAATTGATTACGTTCACCCAGTGTATTGGTATAAGAACCTGTGCACCACCAACAAGGCCTAGGCTTATGTGCCATAGACCCAGCAGAATATCATCAACAAAAAGAAACCAACAGTTTGGTCTAGTAGACTAAAAGAAGTCTGCTACATGTTGTTAGTGCGTCATAATCATCAATCTAGTGTAGTGTATGTAAGAGCACACTATGAAAAACATTGTAATACAAGTTAATTTAAATTATGACAGTTGTAATAAACAACTATCGGCTACTGTATTTCAAGTGGATTTCATACGGGAATAGATTATGTAACGTAAATTTAATAAGCTAAGTAACATAAGTAGCGGAATTAGGTAGTATAAATAGTTGTAAAGATTTTGTGAATAATCATTAAATTCCCTGCACTCACTCCGAGTAGGTACTAGAGGCAATAACTGCCCTGCGGGAATAAGAGTTTGGTTAAATAAATATTTCATTATTTAATAAAGTAATTGTTTAATCATTTCTTACACCAAATAAGGCGGTACTAGACGCCAAACGCAAAAGCTGGTTTACTAGCTTGGTCAAATAAGACACAAACATTACACTAGCGAAGTCCTCAGAAACAGCTCAGATTTTGATGATTTTTATTTAAATTTTTGTTTTTTTGTATTATTTAAAATCCTAAACCTTTTGAAGTGGGGAAATAGTAGAGGGAAATTGTCATAAGATGACTTCGAAAAAACTAAAAAATTTCAATTATTCAATTTTATGCCTTTTTTTCATAGTTGGCAAGTAGCTTTTCATAGTTGGCAAAAGGCTGAATTGAAATTTTTTAGTTTTTTCAAAGTCCTAAAATAGACATTTTAAATAAAGTAACGAAATATGGGGGGCGAATGGCTAACAAAGACCTCGGAAGGTGGTGGCACCCGATTTGTCACTTCTGCCAAAACCCGAGAAGAGTCACTGCAGACGAACACCTAGCAGCTCTGTTAGCAAGTCCTAATCGCACCTCCCCGCGGTGCCCCTGGGGTACTACTTCGGAAGGAGCTAACGGGAGACGGTCGAATGGCGAGTTCTCTGCGCCACAAAACAGAGTTCTAAGTCGGTTGGGCTGAGGGTTAGCAACCCGCTCCTATAAAACACATAATTTCTACGAATCGGCAAACAATGCCTCGGAACCGGATGGACAACACGACGACGACCTTTGCTTTTCGAACCAGGACACGAATCGGATCATGGAATGTGAGAACGCTGCTTGCTGATGGACGGCTGGATGAAGTCCTCAACGAGATGAACCGCTATAAAATCAAGGTCATGGGACTCAGCGAGACCAGATGGACCGATGCGGGGGAACATATCTGCCCAAACGGTGAGTCCTTCTTATATTCTGGGAGAAACGAAACTGAAAATCGTAGGAATGGCGTTGGGGTAATACTCACCAAGGAAGCCAGGTCCAGCCTCATTAGCTGGTCACCAGTTTCTGAGAGGATTATTACCGTGCGCCTACGTACCAGGCTAAGAAGTACTACGATAGTCCAATGGTCCGACTGAAGACGCAGAAGATGACATCAAAGACGAGTTCTACATGCGACTGAATGAGGTTTTTCGCTCTATTCCAAGGGGAGACATCATTGTTTTGATGGGTGATTTAAACGCACAGATCGGCCCCAACAACACCGGCCTTGAGCACACTATTGGAAATCAAGGCCTAAGCCAAGTTACCAATAACAATGGTGAGCTTTTCGTTGACTTTTGTAGTTCCCATCAACTCATGGTAGGTGGAACCTACCTTTGTCACAAGAAGATACACAAGGAGACCTGGGTATCGCCCGATGGTAGAACGAAAAATCAGGTAGATCACGTGGCCGTCAGCCGCAGATGGAGAACTATTCTGGAGGATGTCAGGAGCTTTAGGGGAGCAGACACTGGAAGTGACCACCATTTGGTAGTAGCAACTATCCGCCTAAAAATCGCCGCAATCAGAAACGTTCAACGCGATGCCATAAACCGTAGACGGTTTAACGTAGACCTTCTGCGGGAGAGCACTAAAAGGAGAGAATTTGCTGGAAATCTGCAACAAATCTTAAACTAGCAAACCGTTTCTGACGACACGAATATTGAAGAGCTGTGGAGCACAACAAAGGGCGCTATAATAACAGCAGCGGAAACAAGCATCGGTTATGTCCAAAGAAACCAGCAACACTGGATCTCGGACACAACCTGGCAAAAAATAGAACGCAGAAGGGCTCTCAAAAATAACGTGAACTCTACAAGCGACCCGGAAAGACGCCAACAACTTGAACGGGAATACTCCCAATTACACCGCGAGGTAAAGATAAGTGTCCGGCGTGATAAAAGGCGGCAGATAAATGAGCTCGCAGAGAAAGCGGAAAACGCGGCAAACACAGGCAACAGTAAGGTGCTGTACCAAATTACTAAGCAGCTCTCGGAAAAGCACTCTACTAAAAAGCATGTGTTATGTCTTTTTTTTTGCTGTTATGGGTACTAACCTTGTTCAACTGAAATTCCTTGCTCCTCACTCTAATTCCTTTAGAGAATCCACATCGAATTCTTAATCACAACAAGTTTTACAAGAATGAAACAGATTTTAATCACAAAATTATATTTTCATGAAGTACTACAACGTCTGATCACCTTAATCGCAAAAATATATTTTGTTCGACTATTACAAGTTATATATTGCACGATCTTCTTGGCACAGAAATATGTTCTTATTAATTATTACAATGTCTAACCACTTTTAGTTACAAGAATACGGTGCTACCAAATGTTACAAAATCTAATCACTTTAATGTTACAAAAATATGATAATACCAAATATTACACTGTCTAATCACTTTCAAGTTACAAAAATATGATAATACCAAATATTACAATGTCTAATCACTTTCAAGTTACAAAAATATGATGATACCAAATATTACAATGTCTAATCACTTTCAAGTTACAAAAATATGATGATACCAAATATTACAATGTCTAATCACTTTCAAGTTACAAAAATATGATGATACCAAATATTACAATGTCTAATCACTTTCAAGTTACAAAAATACGATAGTATCAAATGTTACAAAGTCTAATCACTCCAAGTTACAAAAATATGATAGTATCAAATGTTACAAAGTCTAATCACTCCAAGTTACAAAAATATGATAATACCAAACGATACCAAGTCTTATCACCTTAATTATTATAATTAACTATCACACTATCACAGTATCTCCGAACCAAATTCCTTTTTTTTTTAAAACAATTTTCTTGTAAACAAATTTCTTTTCAAAAATCAATTAACCGCCAAGGAACCGCCCGTCGTGTTTAAAAGTCCGAACCATACTCATCGATCAAATCACTCGATCTTCGCTTGAAAAACTTTTTACCAAGAAAATCCGCCGTTGCGAATTTTCTACCGGGCTATCAACCTTGGGGCAAAAGTCAGCTGCTGGTCTTTCACCCAAGGCTGAGGGCGCCGGCCGGAAAAACGCACCCGTCGGCTTTTCTTTTCACTGCCCCGAAACTTGCGCAATTTGCTTATGAAGGTTTTAATTTCTTTCGCAAGACAAATTGCGCTAATTTCTTGTTGCCAATTTCCTTTGGCGTTTCGGGTTGCATTTTTAATATTTTGCACGGGTCATTTACCGGCCCCGTGCATTTTTATTTACACAACATTCCTTCCCCCCGGAACAAGAGAATCGCCGTGATACGAAGTGAGTGGGCGATTCTCTTATCGGCGTTAGTTGTGGGGTTGGGCGCAGGGAAAAAAAACAATTTTTGTGTGATCGGTTTGTTTGGTTTTTGTTTTATAACATAAAAATCGTTCAAATTAAATAAGGCTAAAATCTTACAAGGTGGTTGAGGTAAAGACTTGGGATTGATGGATGTGCGAAAAATGTTATTCCATGACGACATCACCATTGTCATGAGAGTTATTTATATAATTAAGATGATTATAGCTGCAATCACCCTTTTTCTTCCCCTTCACCAATTTCCTTGTTTTCAAGATGCTGATTTAAGCTCTCTCGTGCACTATGTCCTCTTGCTAATGGTTTCTGCACTTTTAAAATAGGCTCATACTCATATAGTTGGCTTATAAGAAAAAATCTTTCAAGTTTTGCCTTCTTGAAAACACCCTTGATCCGCTAAAGTGCGTCATTAAAATTAATGTTATTTTTATACATTAAATATGCAGTCGATATTGTTAAGCACTTTTGATTAGCGATATTGTTGTTAGGTATGATTTTTCACCGAAATTAAAATCAAGGAACTCAAAGTTATCTTTTAAGTCTAGCGGTGTGCTACTACTATGTGTTTATATTATTTGGATAGCTATTGTCTATCGGTGTTATTTTATTACATTCTCGGTTATGCTCGTCAATGTTGATTATGTGAGTGGATCCATGGGAACGCAGTCTTTCTTTTGTCCAATTAGATAGGGTATTTGTTAAGTAGATTCCTGGTAATATTAAACTGGGATGCGTTCGGTCTGATGCTATTTTAACTGGCAATCTTATATGCTCGACCAATGTAAGGTAAATAAGAGATTAGTTTTGGTGTGCCGTAATCGTAAGGTATGCCATCCGTCTAGTCTGATGTTTTAGATTGTAAAACACTTTTAGACGATATTGTTGGCAGGACTGGCTTTTCCTTAAAGCTGGGTTTTATCTTCATAAAACGGCTTCAAGCGGTTATTATGGACAGTTACTAATCTCTTATTTATTTTTATGGTGGTGTTTACTGCGCTTGGGACAGCGACTACTGTATAGGGCCCGATCCAAACTTGGGATAACTTATGTTTTCGGGCCTCGTTGCGAAGGAGGACCTTGTCTCCTATGTGTAGGGTAAGTGTACGTACGTTCCCATCGTAATACGCCTTGGAGCGATTCTTGCTGGTGAGCAAGTTTTTCCTCGCCATTGCGTATGATTTTTGCAATTTGTACCGCAATTGGTGGTAATAACTCTCGTGGTTGTATAGAGGCTCCGGGGTGCGTTTTAGATTGGATGGGACATCGGCGGTGAACCCATATAGGCAATCCATGGGGGTAAGTTTGGTCCCCTCGTGTACACTATTGTTGTACACGAATGCTGCCGTACGTAAGAACTGATCCCAACTGTTTGGGCTTTCATCTACTATAGTGCGTAAGTATTCGATCAGGGGTCTATGGGCCCGTTCTAGTGCACCGTTGGACTGGGGGTGGTAGGCTGAAGTCTGGAGTTTCTTAACTTTTAAGAGCCTACACACGCTTTTAAAAAGGTCACTCAGGAAGTTCGATCCTTGGTCGGTGACTATTTGTTTTGGTATGCGGTAGCGCGTGACGATTTCGTCGAAGAAAATTTGTGCTACCGTTTGAGCTTCTGCATTGGGCATGGCATACCAGTCGACGAATTTGGTCAGGTTATCCTGGAAGGTTAGGATATATTTGTTTCCTGAAAGGGTTTCTTCCAGTGGACCCACTATGTCCAAGTAAACCTTGTCGAACGGCTTTTCTGCAATGTCCGTTATAACCATGGGCATTTTGAATTGCCTTGAAGCTTTCATGGTTTGACATTTTTTGCATTTCCGGACATATCGACTTATGTCGTGGAACATTCGTCTCCACCAATACTTTCGGCGAATTCGATTGTAGGTTTTGACGATTCCTTGGTGTCCGCCGAAGGGGGAGTCATGGTAGTCCTTCAGTATTGTGTTGATTTCTTCGGGACTTGTTATTACCTCAATTTTCTTTTGAAGCGCGATGGAGCTATTTTGGGAGGCCTCGGCAGGTTGGGGTATTTCGGTTTCGAGATCGTTGGGCCCTTCGTCGACATCGGGGGCTCTTGGGGTTGGAACGCGTTGGTCTTTACCGTTGTCCTGCATCTTCTGTGCCTGAGCCCTTGTGACCGCATTACATTGTTTTAGCCTTTCTGTAGGAGGCGAGTTAGTCACGTTTTCTGGAAGTATTGATGGTGTCTCACCGGGTTGGTGAATTAGAGCTTCCACCGTGGAGGTATTGGGCTCTTCTGCTCTTTGAGGAATTCGGCTGAGAGCGTCAGCATTCGTGTTGTATTTTCCCGGTTTATATTCTATATTGTAGTCGTATTCGGACAATTTGTGATGGAATCTTACAAGTCTCGTGGTCGGGTCTTTAACGTTGAAAACGCCCTTTAGGGGTTTGTGGTCTGTGTAGACCGTGAATTTACGACCCATTAGGTAGCATCTAAAATTTTTTACAGCCCATACTATGGCGAGCAATTCTTTCTCGATGGTGGAGTAATTGCGTTCTGCCTTATTTAGAGTGCGACTGGCATATGCTATGGGCTGATCCTTGCCTACGTCTCCTTGGGAGAGCACTGCTCCGAGTGCCTCACTGCTGGCGTCCGTTGTTAGGTTGAACGGTTTGTCGAAGTCAGGGTAGATCAGCAGTGGTGGGGAGACTAGGGAACGCTTTATTGTTTGAAATGCTTCCTGGCATTTCGGTGTCCAAGAAAATTTCACGCCCTTTCTTAGCAAATTCGTTAGAGGTCGTACTATTTTAGAAAAATCTGGTATAAATTTTCTATAGTAATTGGCGAGGCCTAGGAATGATTGCACCTGCCTGATTGTTCGTGGCGCTGGGAAACTTTGGACACATTCTGTCTTTCTGGGATCGGGGAGGGCTCCTTTCTCGGAGCATACGTGACCCAGATAGACTACTTCCTTCTTTAGGAACTGGCATTTCTCCGGTTGTAATTTGAGGTTGTTTTCCCTCAACCGGTCGAATACCCGTTGGAGCTTTGAATTATGGTCCTCGAGGTTCTTCCCGTAGATGACTATATCATCTAGGTAGACGAAGCATTCGAGGCCTTGTAGGCCTGTGAGGACATAATTCATTAATCTCTGAAACGTAGCCGGGGCTCCTTTCAGCCCGAACGGCATGCGTTTAAACTCATAGTGTCCATAATTCGTGCTAAAGGCTGTCTTGGGGCGGTCTTGTGGTTCCACTAATACTTGATGGTAGCCACTGGCCAAGTCGAGGGTGGAGAAGTATCTCGAGTGACCGAGTTGGTCTAGGATATCCTCGATTCTTGGTAGTGGGTATGCGTCACCTATTGTGTTTTCGTTTATTTTGCGGTAGTCTACAACTACGCGCCATTTTTTCTTGCCATCGGGGCCCGATTTTTTGGGAACCACTAGGAGGGGTGAGTTCCACGGACTTCTACTCGGTTGGACGATGTCATTATCCAACATTTCTTCCAACTGTTCGTTTATGATATGTCTTTGGGTCTCTGGCAACCTGTACATTTTTTGGTTTATAAATTTGTCGTAGATCATGGGGATTTCGTGTTTTATGGCTTCCGTGTAGGAGAGTTTGTCCCCTTTTAGGTGAAATATATCGGCATATTCGTGACAGAGTTTCTTTATGGAGTGTTTCTCATCGGCCGTTAGGGGGTGGTCGAAACTGAGTTCTTCATTTAATTGTTTGAGGCGCGCTTCGCGCTCTGGGTCCGGGTCTTCGTAGTCCGGGTATATGTATCTCATCTGGTGGAGGGTCTCGATTTCCTTTTGCTTTAGTTGTAACTTTAATCTTGCCCGTTTCCCTTTGGATATACCGTGCGGGGTTGCACCATTTCTGGGTATACTTTTAGGCCTTTCGTTGGGCGACGATGGGGTACTGGCGTTCCTGAGACCGACTGGTTCAGGGCCTGAAGGATACCCACATTCGTCGTTCGTGTTCGTTAGAGGCTTAGGGTTGTTGTTGGGGGCTAGAGATATAGTGGAGTAGTCTTTTGTTGGCGTGAGTGTTAGAGTTAGGCTCGTCAGGACTACTGGTTGGGTATTAACGTTGAGGAGGCCAACAAGCACTGTTTTGGTTCCAGATGGTAAGAGGGCATTGGCGAGGAATACTCCTTCGCTCGGCTCGTATGCTTCAAAGAGCATTTCCTCCTCTAACCTTAGTGGGATTGAGGCCACCATTTGAGACCGGCTTGGTAAGCGAAGGGGTTCTTCCAACGCTATCGTATGACTTATGCCTGAAGTGGTCTCACAATCGTTGGGGTTGTTTTCCAACCTTGACCCATCCTGAGATAGGCAGCTGGTATTCCTCTCTGAGGTTACCTGGGAGACACCACCGGGGATGATCTCAGTTTCTGCGAACTGATACTCCCTGGTTTGGGTTTGCTCCTGCTGCTCTCTGGGTTCCGATTTGGTGGTATTACTGCGTAGTGGAATTGCAATTTCTTCTGGATTGATTTCCGTGCGAGGAAATCGCAGTGTTTGGTTTGGGCCCTCAACGTTACAATGCTTGGTAACAAAATCGTATCCTAATAGGCCATCGTCAGGAATCTCTGGCATGTTTTGCACGATTTGGAAGGTGCATGGGAGGGGGGTATTGAAAAGGAAGTTCCCCTGACAGCTCCCTAGTGTTTTTCCTTGGCCGAATGGCGTTTGTAATGTGCACCTTTTTGTGGAATCTATTAGGTTGGGATCCTTTAGTTTCTTGTGTTTTAATATACTGACCTCAGCGCCAGTGTCCACTGCTAGGTCGGCTTTGCCGTTAAGGCTTATGTCTAGAGGAAGAGTGACGAGTGGGACACTTGGTTCGGGCGCTTGAGGTCCCCCTTTAGTATTATTTTTAGAAATTAGTGTCGGGCCGGGGTTTCTTGGTCCGACTGCGGGGAGTTTCCCGCCTGCTGTGATTCCCATCGCTGCCTTTGGTGGCAGTCGTCTACCAGGTGCCCACGTCTGTGGCAGAAATCACACCTGTATCTGATATTGAACACCGCTCTTATATTGTTAGCTGGTTGTTGACGGTTAATTTGTTGTTGGGGTTCATTGTTAGGTGGTCGGTTGTTGGGGTAATTATTATAATTCTGACTTACCTGTTGGGACCTCTGGTTCTGGTATCGGTTGTTACCTTGGTATTGGGATCTTTGATTTGGGTAGAGATTATTATTATTGCTGTTAAATGGGGGTCCCTGATTTTGGTAACGACCATTATTATTAAAATGCCTTGGCGGTTCTACTGGTTGACGACAGTCTCTAGCATCATGTGTATTGGACCTGCAGACTAAGCAGAAAGGGGTATTTTTACGTTTCAGGCAATCAGCGTATGTGTGCCCTTTATTTCGGCAGTAGTTGCAGGTTATGCTGATTTCAGGTTTGGTGTTAGGTTTTGGAGGCGGGCTCGGATTTATTATTTGTTGGGCGTTTTGTATTGGCGCCTGTGGGGTAGTGTGATTGGTGTTTGGTAGTGAGGCGTATGTAGTGTACATCACCTGCGGGTTGTTGGAGTTTTGGAGTGTTGTTGGTGGTGTCATTACGGGCGGGGCGGAGTATTGTGTATTTGAGTATTGGGTGATCGTGGCGGGGAGTGCTTGTTGTATATTTTCGATTTGCGTTATAGGAGCTGGTTGTATATAGGGGTTATATGCCTGAAAGTTGGATGATACTTGATGTGGGGCCTGTAAGTACATGGAGGTTTGTTGAAGTCTCTCCATGTCTAGGGCCTTCTGGATCAGACTATCCAATGTATCGTCCCCTGCTGCCAGTAAGTACTGGCACAAATGAGGATTTGTAATCCCACTTCTTAAAGCGTTTTTAGCGAAATCCGCTAGTTGTATTTTTACTGGATCCGCTGTTGCGCCATATTTATTGGTGGCCGCTTCTTCACATAGGGATAACTGTTGTTTTACCCTTGTGGTGTAGGCTATTAGTGGTTCGAGAGGGAGCTGGCGTAGGGTAATTAGTTTGTTCACTAGTTCCTGGTACGTCTCCCTTGGGAGATACGTCCTATTAAGGAGCTTTTCAGCATCGTCAAAAGTAGCTGGTTGGCTTGCGGCTATCAGCTGGTAGGCTTCGCCTCGAAGCCTGGTTGGGAAAATTTGTAGGAATGCTGGTTGCTCAGCTTCCGTCAAACATTGAATTACCCTCCGACAGCACCCTAAGAACATCTGGAGCTCACTTGCTAGGGTTGGGCTATGCCCACCAGAGAATATTGGTACTAACTGGGAGGTTAGCTTGGCGACTTTAATGTAAGCGTCTGCCATGGCTAATTTAAACAGGGGTTTCTTCTCCTCTTCCGTGGTACCGTTTCTTTCGGTTTTATTTAGGGTAAGGTTGTCCTTCTCAGATTCCGTGAGGGACACACTTATCCAAGTTAGTAGGTCTTCGGTGTTATGTATAAAAACTTGGCATTCCCAAATTTCCCACAAATTGGAAATTCCTTAACGGAAAACTTTTTAAATTCAACATTTTCAAAAAAAAAAACCAAAAGTCCTAAACGGAAAACTTTACAAAAATTATCTCATGACAAATCCAAGTTGTAATAGGATACTTCCCTTCACGGGAAACGGCGAAGACAAAAGCAACTTGAGCTTTTTCGTCAGCGAGATAATTTTCGCAAACATTTAAACATGTGCGACCAAAATGTGGGAATCCAAAAGTGCAATCCAGCAATTTTTGCATGTAAAAATTTATGCAATTACCTGGACACTTCTTGAGGGTAATAAAATAATTTTAAAAAAGATACTGAGAGTCCTACTTTAACTTCGGTCCCGAGTGGACTTAAAATCTATATAAAATACATATAACCATAATACCAAAAAAAAATAAAAAGCGCGGTCGGGCGGTGGTGAATTAGGGACCGTCGCGGTTGCTTCGGCACCGTGGCGGTTGCCAATGTGTTAATAAAAATAATGAAAAATAAAATAAAGAAACAACGTAAAAAAAAAAGCAACAAAAACATTTGTGAAACATTATAATATTGTATAAATAATATAACATTAAAAAAAAAAAGAAAAACGAGAAAGTGTTTGATTCATTTAGAAAATTAATAAGTTATTATTGTGTTTGTGACATAAAATGATGTTCGAAGATTTTATATGCAACATTTGGTTATTGTGATTGGGTACAGTTACATAAAAAATATGCAACAAAATGGCGCAGCCGGTAGGATCCGGGCGAGCCTAACAATTACTGATCGAGTGCTGGATATAGGCACCCTATCCTTGAACTCAGCCTGAGCCGAGGCTGAGGGCACAAGATCAGTAGAGGCGACGACCTCGGATCCTATCAAGAATCTACACTCGGGGGTAACCATAACGTGCCTCTGCTCCAGGCGAGCACGCATTTACCCCCCTAATTTATTACATCGCGGGAATTTTAGTGGGCTTCATCCCTGCCCAGGACAAAGTCCAATAAGGACCAACAAGGGGACGGCCAAGACACAGGCGCTCCCCCAACGAGGGATTAGAAAACATCTTTAAGCCAACAGTTCCTTCACCCCAAGAAGGACTTCAACAAGACAGATCTTCCAAGTGATTGGCACACAAACACGTTTGTCATCAATTTTCTGTACGTAACAAACTTAATGTTTTTTAAACTTATTAGTTATAGTTAGATTAGTAATACATTAGTTTGTTTATTAGATACGTTCGTATATCCATATAAATTTCTTTTTCAAATTATTATAAAATTTTATCTAGTTAAAAAACGAAAACTAAAAAAGTTCAATGTTGACAAATAAAAAACAAAATCAAGGATAATAAAAACTAAATTCTGTTTTATACTAATTCAATGCAATTCTTTTTTATACTATTTTTTATAAAAAAAAAAATATTTTAAAAAGTTTCTTAAATCACCTAATAGAATAGAATTAGAAAATTTGCGATTTGTTTTTCCGTTTTAAATTATTACAAATTTTTCCTCCTCAAATAACATAAAGCGTATAAAAAAGTTAAATTAAGCAACAATATCAAATCGTAAATAAGATGGATGAATAATAAATAATGAAGGAAATAAATAAGAAGAAATCATATAAAGATAGATAAGGTTCTAAAATTCTTCATTAAACTTATATTTTTATTTGACATAAATATTTTTATCAATAAAAGTTTAAAAGTTTTAATTCTTAATATATACAAGAATATAAAAAATAGTTATAGTAAATAAGATTTCTTATGCGGGTATATATATTATATACAAGTAGATTTACTTGTTTTATGTCGATATACAAAACCCAAAATGAAAGTCAAAGATAAATTTTGTTGTCCAAATATTAAAATATAAAATATATATATATATATTCTTTTTAATGTTGCTTAAAATGATTTAATTAACTCCATTCAAAAACTCAAAAAGTGCTGTGTTATCTATTTTAAACTGTACCTAACAGCAAAAGATTATAAAGCGAGTGAGAAAGTGGAATTTTCCCTTATCTTTTCCAATGTCAGGATTTTAAATTTTTTGTTAATTAAATAAAGTATAAAAGAAAAACGGTAAGAGTAACATTGTAAGCAAAACACAGGAACCAAATTTTTATTTAACAGAATATTGTTATTTAATTAACTTCAGTTTTTCTGAATTTGAATTGTTTTTTCTATTTTAAATTATAAGTCTATTTGACAAAAACCAAAAAAAAAAAAAAAAAGTAATGATCAAACAAATGTAAGCACATTTTCCTTGCCTATTTAAATGTCAAGGATTTACAATCGACATTGGTCACTTTAAATCATTAAAAATTAAAATAAAATAGAAGAGAAAAAAGGGTAATACGACAATCAAAACACAGCCACCGCCACCAACCGCGATCGTCATATATAAAAATAACATAAATAAAGATATATAAATATATATTATATAAAAAATTTAAATAACAATTATATATATTACAAACAAACCTATAAACATAAATATTATAAAAATAACAAATAAATACTGTAAAAAAAAAAAAAACAAATATACTACATAGTTAATATATAGTAACATTCATACAAAAATAAAAACATATATATTAAATAATAATCATATAAAAACATATATACTATAAAGAACAAATTATGTATCAACCAATATACTATTTAATTTAAATATATAAAAAAAAAATATATATAAATACATGGAATTTCTATATATGTACATATGCAACAAGATATATAACTATGTATACACATATGTACATATATATAAGTAACATATATAAACAAAAATACAACATAACTTATATAAACATATAAACCTACTGTATAATCAAGATATATAAACGTATATATTACATAACCAACATAGACTAACATATAGATATACTATATAATATACATAAATAAAAACACATATAAACTTATAGACTTAAAGAATACACATAAAACATATATTATACATATATAATAACATGACATATATACATATATAAAAACATATATACATATATAAAAACATACAAACATATATAAAAACATACATACATATATAAAAACATATATACATGTATAAAAACATACTTACATATATAAAAACATATATACACATATAATAATACATATATAACAAAGGCAAATAATTCCATATACACATTTGTACATATATAAATGAGATATATAAACATATATACTATATAACCAAAACATAATACATATAAACTAAATAATAAATCAATATTAATAAACATACTTTATAATATCCTTAAATAAAAACATATAGGTTATGTAACAAACATATTTAAACATACGTACCAAATTAAAATTTTTATAGAAATCACAAATGTAAAAACAAACATAAAATATAAAAATATGAATACAAGTATATAATAAACCAACCGCCTCCACGTACAATTCATTCGATTTATTTTGGAAATTATTCAGACTCTAGTATCCTTTTTACCACTCCTATAAAAAGAAGAAGGTCGAGTAGAAATATACTTTTCTCTAAGAGAAATTGTTAGTCCTCAATTGCCAATTAAAAGATCCTTTGGGGTAAACGGATTATCATTAGCTCTTTTTACCGCTCCGTTCTATACACGCACCCTTTAAGCACTGTTTATTCGTTTAACTATTTATATGAAACGGGTTTTTAGATATGTTTTAGATATTTTTGTATAGTTTTTTTGAAAACTACACAGTAAGTTTTGACAAATTTAATTAATTATTTTTTTCTTTTACTACAAGCCGATTGGTTTGGAAGTAGTAAGACTATGTCCCTGCAAATTCAAAATTCTATTTGGTAAACATTCACCATAATTTGGCTCAATCTCCTCGTTTAGCGAGATGAAACTGATGCCATCGATTCACAAAAAAAAATCGTTCTTCATATATCTCTCTTTTGCAACAAAAATAAAACCCTTACGATCTTACCTTTAAAATCATTTACAATTCCTAAACAAACCAAACTTAAAGATCGGAATTTTGATAGACCATTCTAATAAATTCACCTTAAAATGCCCTTTGAAAAAAGAAAGACCTTCGGAAGTTGCCAAAGAAACTTCAATTTAACTCCAAATCCTCCCATGTACATTCCAAATGCGCAGAACATGCCAGGGTTTCCCGAAGATGGCATCCTAAGAAATGACTTCCTCTGAAAATACTGAAATATTGAGGCCCCAAAAAGATACTACGATTTCCTCGCACGGAAATACACCCAGAAACCCAGAGAGCAGCAGGAGCAAACCCAAACCAGGGAATCTTAGCTCGTAGAAGCCGAGATAATCCCCGGTGGTGCCTCCCCGCTGCCTATCTCAAGATGGGTCAAGATTAGATAATAATTTCAACGGCTTTGATACCAATGAAGACCTGAGACAAAAGGTAATCCTAAGGGAATCTATTGTATTCCAGGCCGGTCTCAGATTGTGGTACCATTCTCATTAAGTTTAGAGAAAGAAATGCTTTGTGAGTCTCACGAGCCCTTCTTTCGCGCCCTCTTAACTTCCGAAAAACATACAGTATCTGTTGGGCCTCCTCAATGCCAAAAACCACCCAGTAGCCCTGACGAGTCTAACACTAACACTCTTCCAAACAAATGGCTACCCTACTATACCACTTATCTTAGCCCTGCAAATTGTAGTCCACGGCCACCTGTCGAACAAGACAGCGACGAGTGGGGGAACCTACGACCGGCAGACAAAACCGGATCCCCACCGCCCAAAATAAGCCGTACCGGACACTTCAAACCAGGGGCCAAACTCACAGGAGGTGGTCAGAACAGTGATCAGTAAGTCACAAGTCTGACTCTCACACTCGCCCAGCAAAAGGCTACACTATCATTAAACTAGCCCCCAACAACAACCCTAAGCCTCTAACCAATGCTAACGACGCATGCGGGTATCCGTCAGGCTCTGAACCAGTCGGTATCAGGAACGCCCGTACCTCATCGTCCTTTAACACAAGGCTCTAGAGTATACCCAAAAATGGTGCAATCCCGCATGGTATACCCAAGGGAAAACGGCTAAAATTAAAGCTGGGCAGAAATGAAATGGAAATCCACTCTCTCCAACAATTTAGATATACATATATTCCCGGACCAAGAGGATCCGGCTCTTGAGCGCGAAATGCCACTCGACTAGATACAACCTCGACGTACCCTCACCACCCCCTCATCCTTCGAGTACGAGAATCGCTCTACTCCGTAGCGATTCTCTTGCTCCAGGGGGGAAGGAATGTTATGTATAAAAACTTGGCATTCCCAAATTTCCCACAAATTGGAAATTCCTTAACGGAAAACTTTTTAAATTCAACATTTTCAAAAAAAAAAACCAAAAGTCCTAAACGGAAAACTTTACAAAAATTATCTCATGACAAATCCAAGTTGTAATAGGATACTTCCCTTCACGGGAAACGGCGAAGACAAAAGCAACTTGAGCTTTTTCGTCAGCGAGATAATTTTCGCAAACATTTAAACATGTGCGACCAAAATGTGGGAATCCAAAAGTGCAATCCAGCAATTTTTGCATGTAAAAATTTATGCAATTACCTGGACACTTCTTGAGGGTAATAAAATAATTTTAAAAAAGATACTGAGAGTCCTACTTTAACTTCGGTCCCGAGTGGACTTAAAATCTATATAAAATACATATAACCATAATACCAAAAAAAAATAAAAAGCGCGGTCGGGCGGTGGTGAATTAGGGACCGTCGCGGTTGCTTCGGCACCGTGGCGGTTGCCAATGTGTTAATAAAAATAATGAAAAATAAAATAAAGAAACAACGTAAAAAAAAAAAGCAACAAAAACATTTGTGAAACATTATAATATTGTATAAATAATATAACATTAAAAAAAAAAAGAAAAACGAGAAAGTGTTTGATTCATTTAGAAAATTAATAAGTTATTATTGTGTTTGTGACATAAAATGATGTTCGAAGATTTTATATGCAACATTTGGTTATTGTGATTGGGTACTGTTGCATAAAAAATATGCAACATCGGTGAGGTCGGCGGTAAACGCGGGTGGGGTAGTGATCGAGCGTGCGTCCTTGTTGGTCTTACAATTTTCTTCACTATTATTTAAATGTTCTAACTTATCATTAAAATTTTCTACGTTTGTCCCTTCGCCAGTAAGAGGGCGCTCGAGCGATTTAAATTTAGCTAAATCCTCCCTAAATTGGAGGGTACTTTGTTTTAATTTCTCTACTTGTGTCAGGCGGCGTTTACGAATTTTATTTGTCTCTCGTTCCACTGCCTGACACACGGAGATATTTATATCACCTGTCTCGAGCGCTCTCTGCAATATTTGATCTAAACTTAAACTAGGACCTACTTGCTTGACTCCCTTTTCCACTACTTTTCCGCTTCTCAATATTCGGGGGGAGATCTGGGGTGTCTCTGTTGGAGTTGAAGTCGTCGGCGTGGATGTGTTCCCTCGCTGGATTATCAGGCGTTCTGATGGGGTATTGCTGGATCCTTGTACTGCTGCGAGGTCTGATGCGGCTGGGATGTTGGTTGCTGCTTCGCCTGCCTTGTTGAATGGTGAGTTGGTGTCGTTGGACCCTGACGCTGTTGAAGGGCCTGCTGTTGGTTGATGATCCCTCGGTGTGGGGGTTTCTGAGTGGTGGTTGTCCCCCAGTTGGCCCTCTGACATAGGGCGTTTCCTGGGCACGGATGAAGCCCACAAAATTCCCTCGATGAAGTTACTTAGGGGGTGTATGCTTGTTCGCCTGGAACAGAGGCACTTTGTTGAACACCCCCGAGCGATGGTTCTTTGTAGGATCTAGGATTTGCTGCACTTTTGCAACCGCTGACGCTGCCCCCAAGTTAGGCTCAACCTTGGACAAAAGGTCTAGTGTGCCTTGACCAGCAGTGTTAGCGATTTTTTATTATTAGCGCACCCAGATCCTACCGGCTGCGCCAATTGTTATGTCTTTTTTTTTGCTGTTATGGGTACTAACCTTGTTCAACTGAAATTCCTTGCTCCTCACTCTAATTCCTTTAGAGAATCCACATCGAATTCTTAATCACAACAAGTTTTACAAGAACGAAACAGATTTTAATCACAAAATTATATTTTCATGAAGTACTACAACGTCTGATCACCTTAATCGCAAAAATATATTTTGTTCGACTATTACAAGTTATATATTGCACGATCTTCTTGGCACAGAAATATGTTCTTATTAATTATTACAATGTCTAACCACTTTTAGTTACAAGAATACGGTGCTACCAAATGTTACAAAATCTAATCACTTTAATGTTACAAAAATATGATAATACCAAATATTACACTGTCTAATCACTTTCAAGTTACAAAAATATGATAATACCAAATATTACAATGTCTAATCACTTTCAAGTTACAAAAATATGATGATACCAAATATTACAATGTCTAATCACTTTCAAGTTACAAAAATATGATGATACCAAATATTACAATGTCTAATCACTTTCAAGTTACAAAAATATGATGATACCAAATATTACAATGTCTAATCACTTTCAAGTTACAAAAATACGATAGTATCAAATGTTACAAAGTCTAATCACTCCAAGTTACAAAAATATGATAGTATCAAATGTTACAAAGTCTAATCACTCCAAGTTACAAAAATATGATAATACCAAACGATACCAAGTCTTATCACCTTAATTATTATAATTAACTATCACACTATCACAGTATCTCCGAACCAAATTCCTTTTTTTTTTAAAACAATTTTCTTGTAAACAAATTTCTTTTCAAAAATCAATTAACCGCCAAGGAACCGCCCGTCGTGTTTAAAAGTCCGAACCATACTCATCGATCAAATCACTCGATCTTCGCTTGAAAAACTTTTTACCAAGAAAATCCGCCGTTGCGAATTTTCTACCGGGCTATCAACCTTGGGGCAAAAGTCAGCTGCTGGTCTTTCACCCAAGGCTGAGGGCGCCGGCCGGAAAAACGCACCCGTCGGCTTTTCTTTTCACTGCCCCGAAACTTGCGCAATTTGCTTATGAAGGTTTTAATTTCTTTCGCAAGACAAATTGCGCTAATTTCTTGTTGCCAATTTCCTTTGGCGTTTCGGGTTGCATTTTTAATATTTTGCACGGGTCATTTACCGGCCCCGTGCATTTTTATTTACACAACACATGCCGTAAAGAGTCCGGATGGAAGGCTGCTGTGCAGCGACGAGGAGCAACTCCAAGGATGGAGAGACTACTTCTTCACCGCCCTGAATGGTTCCTTTTCGTAGGAACCTGAAGAAAATAACAACAATGCACAGTCAATAAGAATCGCCACTCGTGCACCATCCAAGACAGAAATAGTAACCGCAATTCATGCAATGGCCAATGGTAAAGCAGCTGGAAAAGATGGCATCCCGCCAGAATTGTTGAAAGCCGACTCAAGCCTCATAGCAGATGCGCTACAGCCAATCCTAGAAATAGCATGGAACACCTGTACCTTTCCGGAGGATTGGACGGAAGGTATCATAGTCAAAATACCAAAAAAGGGGACCTAACAATATGTGACAACTGGAGAGGCATCTGTTTATTATCTACGGTGGGAAAAATCTTGTCCCATATATTACTATCTAGGATAACAGAGGCAGTAGATCGAACGCTTAGAAGACAGCAGGCTGGATTCAGAAAGGGCCGCTCCTGCATAGACCATATTAACACCTTGAGAATCATAGTGGAGCAGTCTACTGAATTCCGATCCCCCCTTTACCTTGCTTTCGTAGACTATGAGAAAGCGTTCGACTCGGTCAATTTATATGGCGAGCTCTACGGAAACGTGGACTGCCGGACAAAATAATAGAATTGATAAAAGCTCTATACAACAATTCCAAATGCAGAGTTCTCCATAATGGAAAATTATCCGACAGCTTTGAGGTGAGCTCAGGAGTACGACAAGGATGTCTACTTTCACCATTACTATTTCTTATAGTAATAAACGACATTCTTGTCAGCGCTCTAGATAGAAGAACAGGTGGTATACAATGGGGATTGCTAGACCGCCTTAAGGATCTCGACTACGCGGATGATATCTGTTTGCTGGCCCACAGACACCAGGACCTCAAAAACATGTTAAACAAATTGGCAATAGAAAGTAGCTCGGCGGGCTTAAGGTTAAATCCGACTAAAACAAAAGAAATGCGGATAAATGCAAACACCCTTGAACGGACAACGCTAAATAACTGTGACGTGGAACTGGTAGACAAATTCTGTTACCTCGGTAGTATTATTACCGAAAACGGCAGTACAGAAGAAGATGTCAGTTCCAGAATAAATAAAGCAAGAAGCGCATATGCATGCCTGTTTCACATATGGAGATCAACAGAGATCTCAATTAACACCAAATTGCGGCTGTTCAACTCCAACGTTAAGGCAGTTCTTTTGTACGGTTGCGAAACATGGAAAGTCACCCAATTCAACAGATGCCTACGTCGTATCCTAAAAATCCGCTGGCAAGATAGAATTTCAAATGAAAAACTATGGCGCCGTGCCGGCCAAGAAAGGATAGACGACCAAATCAGGCGAAGGAAATGGAATTGGATTGGCCACACCTTGCGACGCGAAGACGATAATCTAGCCAAACAGGCCCTTGACTGGAATCCGCAAGGATCCCGTCGAGTCGAAGACCTAGAATAACGTGGAGGAGAACCCTATTATCAGAGGCCGCAACAACCGGGAGATCCTGGTCAGAGCTGAGAGCTGTCGCGCAAAACAGAGTCCGCTGGAGGGCAACTGTTTCCGCCCTATGTCCCATGATGGATTAAAGGAGCAATTAGTTAGTAACGAAATATTGCGTATACTCACAAGAAAGTACATAAAAAACCAACCAATTAAAAAAAATTTTTTACCGTACGATGATTTGGCACAAAATGGCGGCAACTTTAAATTTTTTCAAATACTGGCAATTGTTGCCGTGAAAATCGAAATATTTTTCGAAATTTCAACCACGTATTTAAAGCATCAAAATACATATTTTCTCCAATTTTTATCAAAATCCGACTATTTTCCCGTATTTTTAGTAAAATGAAATAAATTTTAATACATTTTGGTTTTTTGAGTATTTATACCGAATCAGTTCGATAGTCTATTCATTCAGGAGTATTTTCCAATTTTTTTTATTTTTATACGACCAACAGAACTGGAGAAATTAAGAAAATAGTGTAACAATGCACTCAAAATGCATCAAAAATGGACATTGCAATTTTCTCGTGCAGCACAGGGCCGATTTTGCAGAAATTTTTTTTTTCGCTTTATCTTAACATACGTCAAGAAAAAAAACAAAAAAATCCAACTTCCCAACTACATCATAACTTCGCTTTTTTTGTTTAATTTCCCTCTACTAAAATAATTATTTATATTGTTTAAACATTATTTATGATATTTGTACAGGGTGTATTGCATAAAGTTACACAGCAGACGGCTCTGGATAGGTTTTGGATAGACGAACAAAAAATCGTATGGGCGGGTGGGGCTCTAAAAAAAACTTCAAAACGCCCTAGCGACCCATACGATTTTTTGTTCGTCTAGCCATAATCTATGCACAGCCGGCCGCTTTATTAACTTAGCGTATATACCCTGTATAAGCTTGAGAAACCAAAAACCAACCTCTAATAATAGACTATGGCAACAAAAAGACCAATAGAAGCCGTTAATAAAGAACGAAATTCTTCATTTGAATCAAACCCGACAATTGTGCTAGACTTATCTGACATATCGGACACTATACTGATGTTAGCATTGATTTTTATTGCTTATTTCAATTTCAATTATTATAAGTGTGTTTTGTATTTATGGGCAGAATTTTCGTTTTATAAATATGTAATTGGATTTCATTATTATTTTTTTGCACGGTTTTTGCCGAAAACATTTCGAGTTTTTTCATCTTACACGATTTTTTTAAAATCGTGGAACATATCCCCAAATTTACCATATGTCGCATGTATTTTTTTACACGATATTTTTTTGCACGGTTTTCTAAGGAACGTATCTACCATGTAAAAAAAGAGTTGGATGTACATATATGTATATAATTCTGCGAAATTGTTTTGTTATTCGTGGAGGAAATATGCAAAAAAAAGCAAAGAACGTGAATTAATTTTTCGTGAGTTTTGTGAAACGGGCGAAATAAACGTTAAAGATTGTTCGGAACAAGCATTCTCAGATCATACTGCATGGATGACAGGTATGTTATTTTAGAACTATTTGTGTTTTATATTAATTAAAATTTTCATTTACAGCTTCCAGCGTTAGTACAGTGAGAAGAATCGTAAAAGAAGCTTCCGATCTTATAAGAGGTAACCCATTTGATGTCGCTGCACAATTTAATAGTGGAGTAGGACAGGTAAGTCTTTTTTTTTAAATAAAATTAAGTTTTAATATAAATATAATATTGCAGGGTCCCCAGAATGTTGTAAGAATACGCACGCTTCTCCACGGCCAAACATAGGCCTTCACGAAGTGAAATGGATGATTTCAATTCAGCTGTTGTAAGAAGAATTATAGATTCATTTAATCTTAGTGAAGGGCGGCAATGCACTATTCACCTGTTACGAGAAAAGCTCAGACAGCAGCTTAGATATATGAAGGCAGTGATACGTCTTTGTGAAGATTATTGAAAAGACTGGGATATAATTGGAAAAGTATACCGGACAATAGAGACGTTTTAACAGAAACAAATAGGATTCGTCTTTCAAGATTGAAATATCATGGGGAGTAAAAAAATATCGATAAGATAATCGTCCCATAGTATATATTGGTAAGTAAACGTTTTTTAATTATAATATAATATGCATCTCCATTTTCTATTTGTGTTATTATATTAAATATAACGACATATTTTATTTCCAAATGAAACTTACATACATAAAACGCATGCTGCAGCAAAAGTTTGGATTTCATAAAATCTGAAGGAGGGTCCCAAGAAAGCGCGATCAAAAGGCGCCCGCTTGTTCACGGAGAATCCGAAATTGGGTTTATCCATAACGCTGTCCTGATTTCCAAATCGGGAGTTCGTACTGGAGGTTACCATTGCGATATGAATGCGGAAAACTTAATAAATGGCTGACGGAGAAACTACTGCCAAATTTGCCTACGCATTCAGTTGTTGTATGTTTTTCAATTCAAATAGAATAATAATTAATTTAGGAGAGGACTTTGATGACACCGATGGAGATGAAGAATGGTAAAAAAACCCAGACAAACTTTAAACATTTGTAATTATTAACAATTTTAATAAACTTTAAGTATTAAACTTTATATATTATTTGTTTTTCCATTTTTTATAAGGGAAATAAAAAGTCAATTTTAATAAGAAAAGTATTTCCTTTTAAAAATTATGTTTAAAATATTTCCTTCGCATTTTTATTTTATTTACGGTTAAGTAATATTCATCTACAATCTTCAAATTTCAACCAATTATTCAAATGGGAAAATATAAATTTCATTCGGTTGAAATTTGTTAAGCACTGTGGTATATCAGTGGTCACCCAGAAAGTGCACACCGCAGTTACGCACATCTGAAACATCGTCTTTTTACGTCATTATGACATCATTTTGCCCGCGAGCAATTGTTCGTTTGCTTTGGTGGATACATACCTTTATATTTGCCACAAGTTGTCAGAAATTTTATGTGAATTGCGGACAATTTTTTTTCATGCGCCTTTGGCTTTCTTTTCTGGAGCTTAATTCCTCAATTCGAGAGCAAGAAAAATTATCTCAAGCTTTTGAACATTCTCAAGAGCTTTTTACCCCAGTCTGCGCGAAATGCCAAGGACTTTGAAAAGATATATACATACATACACAAGTAAAAAAAGTAGTCACTAATTCCTATTAATAAGTTTCAATATTAATTTTGGTAAATTAGGGGAGCTCAAAATAATATTGTTAGTGATTGGCAAGAGCAAATATCCACAAAGTTTTAAAAACTGTACTCTTCCTGTTTCGTACAAGTCACAAAAAAGCGTGTGGATGAGTCCAGTTATTTTTGGTGACTGGTACAAAAATGAATTCTTTCCTAGTGTAACAAAATACCGCGGGGAGCAGAATAAAGATGGGAAAATTTTGCTTTACGCACCCACACATCCCCCTCTCGAAGTATTGAATGCAATCAATGATAATTTTGAAATTCAATTGCTCCCACCCATCGTCGCAGCCAGTATCCAGTCAATGGTCCAGGGAGCGTTGAAAAAAGTGAAAAAAAATCTACAGAAAGCAGCTCCCGTGTCGCCTTTGTTGACAGAAAAGGATGAAGAAAGTGTGGTAGATATAGTTTATTAAAAAAATTAACATTAAAAATAGCATTTGCATGCTTGCAGATGCTTGGGGGTCTCTCACCAAAAGCAACTTACAAAGACCCTGGAATAAATGATGGCCTGAAGAACAAAGTGTTGATTAGGATATTGGAAATAATAACGAAGAATGCGGTGAAAACGAAGTGGCAGAAATATGCAGCATTATCCAGGGATTCGAACAATGCGATAAAAATGATGGCTGGTGACAAAAACGATTCTGGGTACAAGATTATGAGCGACCAAGAAATAGTTTTCATGGTGTCTAACTAAAGGGGACGTAGAAAGAGTTGAGTCAGATGGGGAAAGTGGACATGAAATTGAAGAGCCAGGGCCAACACATTCGGACATATCATAGATAAATTATACATAGATATGTAAAGTAGCATCAAAACTGATTCCACTTGCTTTTAAGATGTTCGCGCCTGATCCCGCCTGATCTTACCAATACAATAATACTTCTTGTGTTAACACATCATTAAGCAAAAACAATCGAGATGCAGTTGAGCATTGAGAGAGCAAATTGAATAGAATGATTCGTTACTATTCTTACACATATTTTACATACCTCTTTTATCACACATCAACTGCATTCTCAAGTTTTGGGCGAGAGATCCCTTTGCGAAAAAGAGTGTAGAAACCATCGTAGGGTAAACTTGCTTGAATCGTACCTGCTCCTAAATCCTACCTGAAGTGTTTCTCCCACCCTAAGGCTTCCACAGCGTTCCAAGTAGCACAAAAAGTAAACTTTGGTCCGCCATCTTGCACGAAAAGAAGCAGAATACTGTGAGGCTGCTCCTTACAAAATTATACAAAAAGTAAGTTTTTATTGACAATTTCAGTATTTTTTATCACATTTCATAAGCTCATAGTTCCATAACTATATAGTATTAGATTTGGGTCGCAGTATAGTGTAAATACACATTAACTTCTACCTTTTGTTTGTCAAATTTGTTATTCCCGCCTGGCGTCATTTATTTGCGCGGGAGATTTATAATTTTATTGAGATGTTTGCCTAATTCGTACTCATAGCATTGTTCTAATTCGTACCGGTACGAACGGTAAGTTTAATGAAGTATGTCGTTTTTATGATATACCTAAACCTACATGTCGTCGTCATTTGAAAGGGCTGAATACACATGGACGCATTGGAAGGCCGACAGATTTGATGGTAGAGATGGAAAAAGAGCTGGTTCAACATATACTTGACCTAAAATCGTGTTTCTTCGGTTTGACAATTAAGGATTTACGCAGACTGGCATACCAATTAGCCGAAATATACAATTTCAGCCATCGTTTCAATAAAGAGAAACAAATGGCGGGATGGAAATGGTACTACAAATTTATTAAAGTTCATCCGGAAATTAGTCTGCGCGCACCACAACCTACATCCATTGCCCGTTGCAAAGGTTTTAATAAAAAAATGTCATGATCTTCTTTGACAAATATGAAGCCGCAATGTGCAAGTGCAATGAATGTTCCAAATGGGTACATGTGCTTTGCGCAGGAGCAGGTAGTACGACTCACCATTATTGTTGTGATAATTGCACGACGTTCTCGTAAAGTTTGATTAAGGAATATTCGGGTACGAATTAAGACAATATAATCTTAAATCGTACTTTTTAATATATTTTATTTTGTTAGTTTTTATCAAGAAGATGATTATTTTTGTTATATTGTGTTATAAATTATTTTAGGAGAATAAACAAAGTTTTGATTTACAGTAGTTTCATTATTTTTTTGCTTGTATTATTCCTATAACAGCAGTTTTCTCTTAACGGGTACGATTTAAGCAAGTTTACCCTACTACAAAATCCCATGCTGGAATTTTTTACTCAATACTCCTTTAAATGAGCAGTTATGAAAATTGAGTTCTGTTTCCTGTTTGTTTCTTTCTTAAAAATGCGAAAAATGCAAAAACCCTTTAAATCCCTTTTTTTGGTTTTTAAAAACTAAGCAATGTCTTGCTGTATTAATTTCTGCATAATTTTCATTGTTGTTATTATTTAAATTGTTATTTTTGTTTGTTTTATAAAGCGTATTTCCCTTTACATTTATGTAAAAAAGTTATCATTAGTTTGTTGTTGTGATTAATAACATAATGAGTGCCCATTTATGTATATGTTGTATTTTTCAATGCAAAGCATCATCAGTTGATAGATCAAGACGTTTTTTTAACTTTCCATCAAAGAATTCACCTAAACGTAAACAATGGGAAGATAAATGTTTATAAGTCCCTGGAAACTATGTATATTAAAATTTAAATATCCCAAGATATGTGACATTCATTTTGAAAAAAAAATGTTGGCAAAAAAAAATTATATCACGAAGCTGTTTCTACATTATATTTAGATGAAGAGGGTATGCTTGATATTACTGAAGATATAACTTTTGAAGATATAACTTTTGAAGAACTAAATTTTGCAATATTATCGAAAGGTAAATATGTATGTAGTGAAATTAAAACTAAATACAAAAAATTTTTAGAAAAATTTAAAAATTTATCCAAAACATTAAAAATAAAACAGTTAATTTAAAACAGTTCAAAGAAAATCTCAAAAACTTTCGTCAAAGCATAAAATTCTTAAAAAACGAGATTAATTATTTTTTTATTGATCAAAACGAATAGTCCGGGAGCCGACGTAACAATTGGTCAAACATTTGATCAATTTTGGTACTGATGCAAAACGATTAAAAATAATGTTTTAAGAATGAAATGGACGGTCAGCTGGCTAAAATTGTGTTGTAATTGCACTATTTTTTCCAAATACAATTTTTCATAACGCTTTTATTCAATTTTAGCGGGAAATTCAAATTTTTAAAAATATGATTTTTATTTTTTTTATACTGATAACGTCCAACAATCGAAAAAATCTGAAAAAATATATCTTTATCAGCTGCTCGTAGGTAATCATCCCTCAAAATTTCAGAGCAGTACCACTGAGAAATAATGCAAAAATAAATTTTCAAATATTTTTTTACATTTGAATTTCGCGCCAAAAAAATCAAAAAAAATATCTGGAAACTTGTTTTGGGATGAACAATACGTGTGAATTTTTTCAGATTTTTTGTTTGGTAATATTATGAACAAAAAAATATTATGTTGAAAATCATTAAATTATCACTAGTGCGAAATATACATTTCAAACAAATCTGAAAAAATTCGTATAGGAGTTTCAAACATGTCCTTTCGAATGGCCGAAGCAGAACAATTTTCGACTTAAGGTACATTCGACCCCCTTAACCGGCTACGCCCTTTATTTATTTATTTGCAAAATGCCAAAAAAGGTGTCTATACGAAATCGGCAGAAAAGAGGTGATATTTTGGGTCGACCGAAAAAACAAACTTTCCCAAAACGCGCAATTGCCGATGTGATGGACGCTTTCATCGCAAAAAAAATACAACTGAGTACTATAGACAGTGAAGAGCAAGATTTAGAGAAACATTACAGAATTATAGACTTCCTTTTAGTATTTTCAACTATATCTACATTAGTGAAGTGTAATTAATGTCTTTTCGCCCATGCAAAACGGAAGGTTTAGCTTTCAAAATCAAAGTGTCATGTGAAAAATGCAAAGAGCCTCGGTATGTTTCGTCCAGTGAAAGAGTGAAAGAAGAGTCAAGGCAATCGTATTATGAAGTGAACCATCGTTTTGCTTTCGTCATGCGTGTGTTAGGCCTAGGCTTAGCTGGATGTGATAAGTTTTGCGGTTTGATGGATTTAGCGCAGTCTTTCCAATCAAAATCAAGCTATAACACGCATTTACAGAAGATACATATGGCTGTAGAAAATGTTGCGAAAAGATTTTTTGCTGCTGTTGTAAAAGAAGAGAAAGAGGAAACATGCAAAGCAAATAACGTAGAAGATACTAACAAATTAACAGTATCAGGTGACGGAACGTGGAAGAAACGTGGATTCACTTCGCTATTCGGTGTCGCTTCTTTGATCGGTTACTATAGGGGAAAGGTTTTAGATGTGCTTGTCAAGAGTTCTTACTGCCACCAATGTAAACTTGGGAAAATAAGCTAGATACCTACGATTCGAAGAATGGAACGAAGAACACGTCAACAGCGGAAAGTGTAAAGCAAATCATGTTGGTGCAGCAGGTAAGATGGAAGTAAACGCCATCATAGAGATGTTCAAACGCTCCTTAGAATATTTTGGAGTGATGTTTAAAAATTATATAGGAGATGGCGACTCGAATCCCTACAGTGGTGTGGTAAATGCTCAACCGTATGGTGAAGATTTCACAATAAATAAGAAAGAGTACATAAAACATGTGCAGAAAAGAATGGGTTCTCGTTCACGTGAACTAGTAAAAACAACTGTGGTCGATATTGAAACTAAAACAGGAAAAAAAATAAAAAGGAAAAGTCTCTCTGGAAAAGGAAAACTCACTGCAAAAATGATCGACAAATTAACCGTATATTATGGACTGGCCATCCGACGCAACCACGATTGTGTAAAAAATGAAAAACGCGATTTGTCGACATACTATAATTACTGCTCGACAGACGAGAAACCACAGCACGACAAATGCCCTACCGGTGAGGACTCTTGGTGTGAATGTCAAAAAGCGGCAGCTGCAAACACTCTGGATTCATTCAAACACAGCTACAGTGCTCTTCCTTCAGATGTTAAGGAAGCCATAAAACCAATCTACGAAGATTTGAGCAAGGACACACTTGCAGCGGTGTCTTGGAGATTCACGCAGAATAATAACGAGAGTCTAAATCAACTTATTTTGAAAATCAGTCAACGGTACTGCAACCGTTGTTGAAATTGCAGCAAATGTAGCAGCATGCACTTTCAATGAAGGATCTTTTGCTTTGTTGTCCTTTTTGAATGAAGTGGGCATCTCTACAGGCCCAAGTGCTCAACAATGGGCGCGCGCATCTGATGAACTACGAATAACCAGAGCGGAAAAACAAACTGCAAGTGAAAGTAAAGAGGGTAGAATCCAACGTAGGCAAGAGCAAAAAGATGCAGTGGACATCCTGAATGAGTGTTTCACTGTACGGAGCTGGCTTTGATGATTCTGTGTAAGTATAAGAAATTATACCCTTTTATTGATGCTTAATTTTGGATTTTCGAGTACAAAAAACTTTAAATCGATTTTCTCGCAAACGTCATTTGAGAAGTCCGTGAACATCACAACTTAAAATCTACTTGAGCGATCCTTTTGGATTTTTAAACACTAATTCTACGCATAAATCAGCAGGTAATCAGGCAGACTTTTTTTACCATTTTTTTCCATTTACGAATAACAAATTAACCGAAATTTTGTAGCGAAAATCGCGTTTTTACTTCCAAATGCATATGGAATGGAAACATATCAACTTTTAAACGCATTTTGGTGTTTTTGTTTCAGATGATCCGGTAACGCGTAATAGTGTTCACCGCAAAACAACTTTTTTTTGAGGCGCCTCCGGACATTCACTGTCACGGACTTATTTCTTGATATTTTTAATTGAAAATTTTTCCAAAAATACTTCAGATGTTATACTATAACGTGTATATGAAATAAATAAATAAACATTATTCATATTTTCAAACAAAAATCATGAAAATATGCCTTTTTTCGCCTTTAAATCCATACCCCCCTAAAAATGTAAAAAAAACACCCGTGCACTGTCCGCTGTAGGAAAAAAACAGCATATCTGCAAAGATTGATTTTGGATACATATAAAAATTTAGAGTTAGAAAAAATATTGTAATATTTCTTCTCGAGAGTCCTCGGATTTGTCAGTGATTTACATAAATTTTAATTTGTTTCTTTTATCTGAAGAACGAGTAGATACCTCGGCACATGAAAACTCTAGGTGAGTTGGAATTTTAACTTTCTTTTTTCGGTTAGCCGTTTCACTGCCCCCTCCTTAGCTCGTGTTCGTCCCGAACACAGCTTCCTCCAGGTCCCATTCGTCATAGCGACACAGGCCAGGCACAACATTCTTACCGATCGAACCATTTGGATTAAATAGACGACATCTTTCATCATTGTGATGACAGTGGAGGGACCTTTCCATATTATTTTGCAGTTTTAATGATTTCCCTTTTATTCGTCGAGGATTATATAGCCAGCTTTCTTAAATCCAGCTCAATTGCCCTAAGATCGTAGCGGATATTCTTCCTGTCGCTGGTCGATGGCAGATTTCCCCGGAGGGTCTCCCGGATTTCCGTTGGCTTATTTCTGGTGCAATTCCAAACTTTAAATCAGCTAGCAGTGTAATTTATTTCCCGAAAATTATCATTGAAGTCGTCTGACCGGTAGAAGTGTAGATTGATGTCCTGTATGCCATTCTTCTCTTACTATCCGCAGGGTTTTGTTGATTCCTAGATGACCGCCGGATCTTCCATCGTGAAACTCGCCTTACTCCAGTATTTGCATACTATGCGACGTCATTTGATTCCCATTTTTCTTCCATGCCAAGAGCAGTGATATGTCGGGGTAATTTCTCTGGGAATAGTGAAGCTCTTCTGGCTCCCATCCGAGGACAGGAGCTATCGCTACGATCCTACGAACATCATCCTACGATCCTACGAACTGTCACTCGCCAGGCCACTGCAAGCGAGGAATGTCGATTCAATGAAATAGTTTGTAGTTAGAATGTAATATTTCCCTGTTACGAAGGTTATCTGATAAGGTAATCCTCCAGTATCAATCGTGGACATGTTATGAAGTTTTTGCTTAACGAAAGTTTCTTGTTCCGCATTGTGACATCCATTGAAAATATCTTTGGAAACAGAAATGGTTTTATCGTCAATATTATGTAGGATCAAATTGTTATACCTTTGTACAGACGCGTTTGATAGGAAGAGTCGTATTCCATTAGGGCACAATCTGTCGGCATATTCTTTCGTCAAAAAACGAGATTCAATAAGTGCAAGTTAATTTACTGTTAATTTTTCCCCATTTCCAACTTTAGTTAGCGCGGATGACAACATAACATTCGCTTGCCTCATCACTTGAGTAAGTTCGTAAAAAAGTAACCCATGCCATAATGTGGGTCCAGTCATTCTCCTCTTGATTTGTTTAAATATGGGTGTTGCTCTCACAAGTGGTAATTGTCTTAAATCACCAATTAATATCATATCTAGGCCACCAAAATTTTCATTGAATTTGCCAGTAATTCGATTTAGTCGCTGATCGATTTGTTCTAACAGCTCTGCTCCTATCATACTAACTTCATCTGTTACAATTACTTTGACATATTTGAATAATGCCCTGTACTGGTGAGCAACCTCTATACTCAACGGCAATAATTTCGACAGAGAAATTTTTAGTGCTGTATTAACAGTAGTTCTATCAATCGTAACAGCAGCTTTCCCAGTCGAGGCACAAGTTATATAGGCATTACAGTATCCGTCGTTATCTGAAAATCTATTATAGATTTCCATTATTAGTTTAATTACGAATGTTTTTCCACATCCGGCTGGTCCCGTAAAAAATATCTGTAAAGGACTTTCTTCATCAGACAATAAATGATGAATTACATGTAAAAGAAGAGCTTGTTCCTTTTCATTAGCCATTCGCATAGCTGCACAAAATTGCGTATGAGGCACAACATTTTCTTTTCTTTTGGCAATAGCTCCTAGTTTATTTAACGTAGCTAATCGTAAATCACTATTAATATCCGCAATTGGATTATTATACAATTGTTCGAAAGTATTTTGGTGGGGAAATCTATTATTGACATCTTCAATTTCATCACCATCGCAAGGTGTTTCCTCGCGACACAGTTCTCTACATATTTGAATAGTTCTCTCCATTACCATGCGAAATGGTAAATGTTAAGTAACCATTTCTCTTTTATATTCATTGAAATCCGTAGCGATATCACAATTCCGATATCGTATTATTTTTGGTTCTTCTCTCATGACATATTGCTCTTTATTATTTTTGTAATATTTCGAAACGAACTGGTCCAATGAAATATCTTCCAAATCATCGGGTCTTTTTTCGTACTTAACAAACCAATTTTCTTTCCATATATCTGTAGAATCTCCTTCCATTTCAGTTAATTCTTTCATAGTTTTCTTAATTCTTTGCCTCTCAATTGGCCATACTGTGTGTATGTAAACTATATAAGTGGAAGATTTCGACATCGGTTCTCTCAATAAGTACCAAGCAGCTTCCTGGCTAGTAATTTCTGTATGTTTCAAAATGTTTATACTTATATTTCTCGTTATATCTACAATGTCAAATTCTGGATGTTGATCCATAGTTTCAAGAATTTTTCGTTGTAAATTACTAACCCCTCTATTAGTTTTATTAACGTATTTAACCACACAAGCTGCACATGAATATTCTTCAGGGATGAATTGAAAATCTGTATTAGATCTTACAATATTGAGTATAAATGGGTTAAAGGGATTATGCCATTTCTCGGTAGGTAAACGTTGTACAAAAACCCGGGGTCGTTTTATTCCAGCGCGTAAAATATTAATATATTCTTCATCAGTACAAATTTTATTTTTACAATAAAAATCATCAAAATCGTAATAGTCTTCTTTTTATAAATTGGTCCTTATTTCCCAATACCGTTTTTTAAAAATATTAAAATCATCTTCTGTATCTTGCATTGGGGACAATATGACCGTTTTCCTACATGGCATGAAAGGAGCTTCCAATCTACATTCTTGAGCTCGCTTGGAAGTAATTTTTTTGTAACAAGTGACACACAGTGTAACATTTTGCACTGTCTTTATGGAGTGCATCTTCTGGAGCATTATCCAGCCAAGCTAAGATATGGGCGTGTGGGCTTCCTCTGTGTTGGAACTCTATTCTTTTGAAATAATGTAAAATTCGATATTTTTTGAATGGACTATATCGTTTCGATTGTAATATACTCATGAGCACATTTACTAATTTGTTAAAGTAAAGTGCACATGTAACAGCATCTTCATTAATAAGAGTGCTCTTTTCGATGAAGTGTAGTTCTTCTGCGGCTTGTTTGGAAATATCTTTATTGTACCGTAATTTGTAAAGGAGTTGTAATAATTTGGGCCAACCAATCTCATTTGCGCTAATTGTAAAGAAGACTGTTGGTTTTCCTAATTGCCTTATCATGGCAAACAGATCCTTTTTTCTCTCTGACCAATACCAAGTGGAATTAGGAATAGAACGCAAAAAAGCTAGATTACTCTCAATACAACCTTGAATATAACCTTCAGATTCTATTTGGTCTTTTGTAATTTTTGTATTAGTCCCCACGTGTTTGAATGCAATGGTTAGAGAGTCACGAACTCTTATTCTCATGATTTTCATGGCCATATATAATAAATGATAGGGAGTAACCCGCCTATCCGATCGTCTTAATTCGCTTGTTGCCACCATAAAGGGAGTAACAATAACTCCGTCTCGGAACTGTCTAAAATGCCCAAGATATATGCCAGGGAATGATAGTTCTTCGGCATGTTCATCAAATAAAAGACTCATAGATACATTTCCTTCCCCCGGTGCAATTCTAAGATAAAATTCTTCGTTCCACATGAAAGATTGTTGCTGCGCTACTAGATTTTCATCAATGGGTATCTCTTCCATCAAGTCATCATCATCCGTTAAAAGAATTTGTTCACTGTCATTTTCTTCACTTACTGTGCCATTCAAAAAAAATTCATCAATTGTAATATTAAACATTATGTACAACGGTGTTTCTATTAAATAATTCAGCCACGCTTTAATTACTCTTTTGTTAACTACTCCGTGCAGAAAGCTAGATGCATGTATTTTTTTTCTCTTGATGTGAACGTTTATACAATTGTTGAAATCTCGCCCCCCTAATTCCAACACCATGTAAAACTACCACCAGCAAAGGAGAGAAGAGGCAATGCAGTTATCGTAGGCGAAGAAATCTTTATCAGATCCATAACAAAATATCATCAGAAACAACTGTGATATTGATATTGAGTCTTATCAAACCCAGGGAATGTTCTACGGATCAGTCATCGCTTATCCAGTACAGAGAAGAGTTCCGAGAAGAGAACGAACACCAACAACACAACCAGTTGGAATTACATTCAATTATATTCATTTTGCTCTAAGCACCGTCATATACCTACGTACCGCTAAAATATATATATAAGACCTTAATTAAAATAAATAAAATCACGCATTGAATTAAAAGGTGATAGTGTGTTCATACCTGTATTCCCCCCTCAACTCCGGAAAACCATTCGGATACAACAATGGTCATCACCAACATTTCGCGGTAATTTACTAATCATTGTATTTATCTCGACTGGGACATTAATTACTTGACCCTAAATCCCGTACTGTCCGTGAATCTGTCGCAGCCTCCTTATTTGCATGAAGGGAATTCGTGGCGATATTAATTTTTCTGTGACTAAATCTAGGGGAAAGTTTTTCAAATTATCCGGAATGGATGGATACTTGAATCCATTATATACTGATAGTTGCGGAATATTATTTTTTCGAATACTTGTAATACAGGTTGCACGCACATATCTGAAATTCCGATTTCTGAACCGAAACCAATTTTCTGATTAATATTATGGTATTTGTATTGTCAATATTGACAAATAATTTCAAATCATTTTTAAACCAAAGTCTAATTCAAACATCGCAAGCATATCCAAATTCATTATCAATAAATTGTATTCTAAATACTTTATGCCCAAAACCATGTGTTCTGAATGAACTGTACATGGTATGCTGTTGTGGTTGTGAACCTTGTATTGTAGGTTCATTAAAATTATTTTCCTGTGACAAGCCCCCTTCATTCCGCAGTTGAAATGAACCGTGCATATCACTATCAACATCTGAATTCGAATCATATTCTAATTCCTGCTGGTTTTCTTCTAAATCGCCATAGCCGTAATATGAAGATCTCTAGATGACCCAACAATTTCAGAATTAGAAGAATCTTTCCGAGGTATAAATGGTACTTCTTTTGTGGAGGGGTCTGCTATTTGTGAGAAATGAATTATGTATATGATCTGCCTTGGGAACAATTGGTACTTCTTTCTTAGATGGACCCGCTAGTTGGGAATTATTGATTTCCATGGTTTGAAGAAGTAAATCATTGCCACCTTTTCTCTCTCTGTAATTTTGAGAACGAATTTTAGCCAAATTCATTCTATTAGCAACAGTTTCTGGATTTACTTTTTCTATTTCGCTGTAATTTCCGGCCCCTGGTTTATTTAGCACCATTAATTCTGTCATATTCGACTTTTTTTCTTTTATTTTCCGCTTCCTGTGCATTCAGATCAATGTCCGTTTCCTCCGATTCTGGATCAATGTTAGTTTTAGCCACTTCTTCCTTTTTGGCCCGATAATTTCTGTCATATTCGGCTTTCTTCCTTTTTTTATCTGCCCGTTCCTCCAATAATTTATCCAATTTATCAATTCCACCCATTTCGTTGTATAATTCATTATCCTTTCGATCTCTTTGCCGCTTTTTTTTCGTTCCTATGTTTGCTAACATTGTGGATTCCGCCACAAATTCGTTGTTATCATTATGTTTGTCCATGTTTCATGGAATGTGTGTTTACAAAAAAATCAAAAAATGAATAAGCAACCTAAATCAAAATATATCTACAAGTAGGGCTGCCATCCGTCCGGGTTTCCCCGGATTTGTCCTAGTTTGAAGGGTATCCGGGGACCGTCCGGGCGGGATTTTTAAAAGTGTCCGGGTAAAACCCGAGCATTATTTATGTCCGGTGAAACCTGATTAATTGAATGATAAATAATTCAAACAAATCTTAGTTAAAAATTGACTCGTAAGCCGCATCCAAGCAAACTCCTGCGTGCCCACTTCATGACCCGTTTTGTATGAAAGTTTCAGTGACAATTCACAATAATTAAACACTTAATCGGGAGCTGAATATTTTCAAGAAAATGTATCGAACGTACATCGATCCGAAACGAAAAGAAAACTTCATTCAGTGGTTCAAGGAACCCAAAAAGCGTTTTTAGTTATCAAACAACTCAAAGTCTAACTTATTTCTTTTCAGAACAAAATGCGCAAGCGTAAATGGACGTATAACATGGAATTGCAAAACAAATATCCTATGTGAAAAAGAGGAAAATATGACTAGGAAGTTCTATGCTTAATTTGTTCTACAAACATTTCGATTGCAGATAAAGATGTTACCGATATTAATGACAAAACTAGTTCGACAAGCCAAGCTCGTTTTTGTTCGAACATCATGCTCTAGTTTGGCAAAACTAGACCGAGCTCTGAAGAAGATCTTATTCGAGCAGCAGAAGTTGCAATGGCTTACCATACAGTTAATATAACTACATCTCATTCAATTCTTTGGAGTTTAGTAATTCTCTTAACCAATTAACGTTTTCGGAATCAAATCGGCAAACAAACATGACATGTTATCGCACAAAAGCTCCCCGAAAGATTGCCGAACTGAAATGTAATCTAGTAGATGTTGCATTGATAAGTGTATCTACCGATGCTAGAAATCACATCAGTTAGAAATCCCCGTCAATTCCCCCTAAATATTTTGGTAAACAAATAAACGGCATCAATGCTACATAATGTTCATAATCCTCTATGTAGCTAATCACTCCTACTAACACAAATAGCTTGTTATTGATTTGTAGTTGCACTGGTAAAATATTTAAATTTGTGGTCATGTTCGAAGGGTCAATACCATATTTGTCTTGCGCGTAAAGAGATTTTCGATACATATCTTGAGTATCGATAACTAAATAACATCCCAGTTCAAAACTTAGCATAGCATTTACTTGTGTACACTAACTACCATAGAAATATAAACTAAACACGGAATGGCTGTAAGCCAGATTAAGCGTACCACAATTCCTGATGTGTTTGAGTTCACTCGGTAGTAGTGGTAAGGCAGTGCAGGTCAAAATATGCAGAAATAATAAGAGGGACGTTTTAAAAGCGGAGCGATTAAAATTCCTGGCATAAAATCTATGCCCCCGGAATATTGACTTGGCACGCCACCATTCACTCAAGAAGCTACCCCAGACAGTTCGGCAATTTGTGTCCCACTTCTGCACATTATTGCTGTCCTTTTAAACAAGCTACCTTTAGTGTGGTCGCTTACGTACAGGGTTTTTACACAGCACAGCCGTTCCATGTTAGTTTATATTTCTATGCTCCCTACATTGTTTTTTATTTTCTTTAAAGTATGCTGTTAATTCTTCTTCCAAACTGTTGTAATTGTCGAGCCAAGCTATTTCACCAGAAGGTAAAGGTATCAAGATTTTTTAATTGTGTCATGATAGCCACAATTTGAACACTGTATATTTTCTAAATAACTTTCACATCCAGCCATTAAACCTTCAATCATTTTGTTTATATTACATTTACTGTCAACTTCATTATTTATAGTTTCAAACAAGGATGACAGCAAGTAGGCTCGACATGTATACAACTCAGCGCTTGGACCATTGATGGCATATTTCATCAATGTTGTTGGATAGCACAAATTGTTCAGCATTTGGGCTTTATTCTGCTTTTCATTTATAAAAAGCCTAAAAGCACCACTTACACATAAACCGTTAGTCAAAACTTCTGTAAGAGAATCAAAAGGAAATGTATTTACAATTCTGGTGGGAATAGTAAACACCTTCCTAGCATTACATTTAATTCCATTGTTTATGACTGCTTGTATTGTTTTTGTAAACTTCTTGTGGTTCTGCAGTAAGGTACGTACCTCTTGAGTTGCTTTTCTGAACTTTTGAAGCTGATGAGTTTATTCGGGATGTTGAACTTATAAGCTTTCTATCTGCTTGTCAGTTACTGAGATTTTTTTTAAAAAAGTGTCTTCTGTTTCTTGAATACCTGTACTTTTCAGTTTATCATGCTTCGGCATGTCAATGACTTTTGATTCCCTATTGAAACAATACTCTGTTACTGGTTTCATTGTTGAAATCGGTTTTTTTTTGGTAAAGTTGGATTGGTTATCACTAGTTTTTATATTTACATCTTGCATTCTTGCTGAAGCTGACAAAAGTGTATTTTTATCAATAGCTATCAGCCCACTACTGTCATTTGATAATGAATCACTATTTATTAAAACTGGATTTTTGTTTTTCCATTGTTCCGATTTTTGAGAATTTATAAGGAAATAAATTGTTTTTAATACTTCACGTAAAAACTACTGTACCGATTTCATTGAAATTTTGCATGGGGTTAGATGGTAGACCGGGTAGGAGTATGTGCTACCAATAATTCGCACTTAACAGATCTGTAATGGAGTTTAATGAAATATATTGGATAAATCAAAAAGTGAAAAGTCTTTGATATTTGATAATCTTTAATTTTCTATTTTTGGTTCTAGAATATTTTTCCTTATTTACAAGAACATTTAAATGTTTTATTCTAAAATAAATGCGGATCGCAAAAATAATTCCTTGTATTTTACAAGAAATTCAATATTCTCTTTGATTATTATTTTATCCGCACAGTATTTTTTTTTAAATATTCTCCAATTGTTTTATTTTATCTACGAAAATCCTTGATGGCTTTACCAAACCAATTACGGATAAGTCGTTTACTCACTTCCAAGGATTCTGTCTAGCATATATTCGACTTCCTTAGCCGTTTAATAAATGTATCCGGCTAAATTTTATAGGGCATCTTCCTGCAACTCCTCGATTTGGACAGTGGAAATGTCCTGGCAAGTGGAATTCATTGAATCAAAACGAAAAACTAATTTTTAACCGACTTCTTCACAAGAAGAAAACAAGGCGAAAAAGCTCTCTGTAAGAGCATACCTTGTAGTATTTGTACCATGGCTACACTCAAAACTGCGAGCAAGAAAAAGAATCTGCATGAGCATCTTTTTCAAATCTTGGACACAGAAAAAGCAGCTTTTGTAGCAGCTTTTGTTCTGTTTTGGACACGAAAAGCAAAACAAAAGCCGCTAATAGCTGCTATTGCAGAAATCTTGCACAGAACCCTGCAGACAACTATTAACAAAAATTAACGTGTCAAAATCAATAGTTCTTTAAATTTGCATGAGTGAGTGGCTAATATTTTTCTACATAATACGTAAAAAAAGTAATAGATTTTCTGAACATTTATTTAAAATGCCTGGACCAAAGCCTGTTGTGCCTCCTGATAATATCAAAGATATAATCCTTAATTATGATATTTTTGATAACCAGTGTAAATTAAAAAGTAGAAGTGATAAGGTCTGGGTAGATATAAGTGAACATTTTTCCAAAAACATCAGCACTATTAATTTATACTTAATGGTTAATCGCGATAGGCATGGCATTCGTACTTTTTACTTAGCCAACAAAAATCTTACGGCAGAATTTTTATTAAACAACCCTGAAAAGAACGAAAAAACGTGTAAGAAAACCAAACAAATTGAAGAAGTGAGTTTATCAGATGTCAAGTGTGATGAAGATGATGATTACACTGACATTAAAATTCAATGGGACTTGATTATCAAAGAAAAAAAAATTCAATTTTTAATAAAACTTACTTCAACTGAGTGGAATTTCATAAAACATTCGCCAAAAATTTACGCAAACAAGAGGGTCGTTGAAGTTTTGAAACCAGGTTGGACAGATGCCATCGGTAAAGCTGTATATAAGAGCCAAAAATTGCCCTGTTGTTTCAATTTCAAAAGGCAAAGAGTTGGAGGCGACACATGCTTCATTTTTGTCGAAGGATTTTGTAATGGGTGTAGTAATTATTTGGTAGCTAGATGCTTTTTGAAACCTACAGATGGTGAAGAAGTACAGTTTGAAGTGATAACGAACAACTCGAAAGGAATAGAGCACCATAATAAACGGCGCTTAGCAGGTCCAGAGAGACAAAGGATAAAAAATGTATCCAAAACGGCACAACCCAGGCAATTGAGATTAAATGAAGCGGATAAGCAAATGGCTTACAATGATTGCGCGTCTCCTTTTCTGTATGACCTGGAAACTTACCGCAAAGCTGGTCAAGAAGCAAAGTATGACAGATTAGGATTAATACATGGAAAAGATGTGTTTATATCTTTGGATAGACTAAAATATGATATTTTGTCAAGTTTCATGCAAATCGACGATAGAATTAAAAACTTATTAATGTTTAAAGTTTGAAAATGAACGAAAAAAACGTTGTCCGATTTACTTGGTTTTCGGTATACTAGTTGAGAATAATTAATTGAAACACTATTGTCGTTTTTAAATAATTATTTAAATAAGTTTTGAATACGAAAACTTGTTAAAAATGTGAATAGAAGCCGTTAATTGCCTGCCTCATTAGGCGTAGATAAGATTAGAGCCGACAGGTGTTATTAACTTCTTATTTTTATCATGGAATTGTTTAAAACTTTGGATTATTACTCCTTCTCATGTCCTTCATATATGCTATAAAGGCTTTTCTTAGGTGAAATTTGAACAGTGTTATTCTAAAACAACTTGAGCATGGCGACAAATTGCAACACAAACTTCGGTGCAAACAATAAAGTAGGGACAAATAATGTGTTCCATAAGCTGAATTGTAAACTTACTCTAAATATTGTTGGCGTAGGATGTTTTTCCAATACACTTCGCAATGCTGTGCATCATGGAGGCGACCTACTTCCTATTTTTTGTAATAAGATCAGGCTTAGGAATCACCCTTTGCACTACTTACTAGTCCGTCATATCGTTTAAGTCATGGTCCAATTTCAAGTAGTAAGCTTGATTTGAAGGATAAAAGAGAAAGGATAGGCTAGGGGTTTGGAGGGTGCTTGAGTAGATGTCGATGAACCTTGTATTCAAGGCGGGGTCGAATGTAGGACTTGTAGATTGTAGCCGGGCAACCGGAGGACTTACATCTCTTGATGAATCCTAGGCATTGATATGCTTGTTTGGTTATTTGGAATATGTGATTATCCTATTAACATAGAGACGATGATATTGAAAATAACCTTTTCTCAGTTTGTACCGTTCGAACAGAAGCTCTCAAGAAATTCTGCGCAGCCAGTGAATAATGTTTTAAACAAATTTGTTCAAGGGTGCCCGGGGAAAAAACAAAATTTCACCAAAATGTCCGGGATTTTCGAAGATTTTGTCCGGCGTCGGCAATTTAGGTGATGGCAGCCCTATCTACAAATATAATACAAGTATCGCCTACACAAGTATCTGCTATTAACATTAAAATAAAATATAATAAAATGGACAGATGAATTATTATTATAAATATATATAATTCAATTTAATCTTAAATAAGTTTAGATTACCTGAATTTCACTTTTTAATAATTTAATATATTTATCTAATCACTATTCTATTTCTCTGCTGTCATAGAAGTGTATAGAAATTGAATTACAACATTTCTGGAATGTTTGGGAAGTGGTTACAATAGCTGCGTTCCATTCGGCAATATTTGCTACTCCGGAGTACGCCCGAGGACACTCAACTACCCCTGCTCTTGCTTTAGGGTATTTTACTCCTAGAAGAAACGCATAAAATTTCCGCCAGATTTGCAAGCTTTAACTACTTAAAAATAGATGGCCTTTTGTTTTTTAAGGTTAAGTAAACTGTCGATTAATTATTTTAAAGTGTTTTTTTAAAGAAAATCTACAAAAACGATAAATATAGGATACAGTAGGATATAAAATTTCCTTTTATTATAAAAAAAATAATTATTTCACATTTCTTTTAAGGGCAATAAGTTAATTTGAGGTTATGTTTTACTCGTATTTTCTTCTGATATCAATAATCGTGTTTCATTGGCCATGTACTCCGGAGTACTCGGGAGTAGAAAATTTCGCCCAATGGAATGCTGCTATTCAGAGCAAGAAACTCTCCTGATCATTAAGCTAACTCTCCTGAGCATTAAGCTTTCTGCAGAACTTGTAATAGGGTAGAAATTCCTGAAATCGATCACCAAAAATTGAAAATATTCAAACCAATTTGAAAACTAGTTCATTTGAAAGATTGGTTTGAATTGTGTAAATTCAGCAAATATCATGAAAAAATATTAATAATTAACAAAGTTATAAATATTTGAAATTTTGTGTAATTTTTTTTTCAAAATTCAATATCTCCGAGCGTAATTGACCGATTTTGAAAAAATTTAGTGCGATTGAAAGAGAATGAAATGAATTTTTCTAATGCTTGGTAAAAAACGAAAAAAAGTTATTTTTTTATAATTTTTACATAAAAAGTTAAATTAAAAATTAAAAAAAGTGAGAAAGGCAATAAGTGATAGTGATCTTATAAAAAACATCTGAAAGAGCATTTAATAAAGCTTCCATAGCCGTTGAGAAATTTTCAGGCACGCTAATATCATGAAAAAATATTAATAATTAACAAAGTTATAAATATTTGAAATTTTGTGTAATTTTTTTTTCAAAATTCAATATCTCCGAGCGTAATTGACCGATTTTGAAAAAATTTAGTGCGATTGAAAGAGAATGAAATGAATTTTTCTAATGCTTGGTAAAAAACGAAAAAAAGTTATTTTTTTATAATTTTTACATAAAAAGTTAAATTAAAAATTAAAAAAAGTGAGAAAGGCAATAAGTGATAGTGATCTTATAAAAAACATCTGAAAGAGCATTTAATAAAGCTTCCATAGCCGTTGAGAAATTTTCAGGCACGCTATTAGTTCCTTCCTTTAGTGCTTTCTCTGAGTGAGCGGCTGCACAAAAAAGATATGGAGCGGAATGCGAAAAGGAAGGAATTCTCGCCTTCCAAAAAAGGCTACCGTCACGTCATGCTTCTTGGTAGAGCCCGATCCAAAAGAGATGAGGTTTCTCAAAAATCACATTTTCCATGCGCAGAGAGAATAACAACAGAAAAGTGAGAATAACAACAGATTTCGAAAGGGAAATGGGAAAATACATAAGCGCATGTCTTATCCCGACGTGCGCAATGTTTATTTGTGTGCAATTTTCATTTCCCCACATGCGCGAAGAAAACCTCAACTGATTTGGATCAGGCTATATGATCCCATTTCCCGCTGGGCACGTGCTTTCAGCTGAAGTGTATTTGTATGGTGTCATTTTTGAATTATTTATCGAATATTATGTTTTCCGTAAGTATAAACATTTAATAAAAACACATGCTGCAAAGAGGTTTGAAAACGCACATCGCATTGTAAACACTCGGAAATTTCATTCGTTCATACCGCACAATTTGAAATCGATGATCTGTAGAGAATTTTCTAGAGCTAAAAATTTCAAGACGGCAGTTATGTCAGCATAATTCAATATTTTCGATACATTGTGTATATTGTATTGTAATAATAATTATAATAATAATAATACGTGATGTCATATGTTGTTATTTTTTTAATTGATACTTTTCACCAAACAAGTAAGAGTTTGTACGCGCTGAGGTTCAGGCAACCCGTGGAGGCGCCGTTGGCGCGCCGAGCGCGTGTACTATTATAAACAAATGGCTGTAATTTTAAAACTAATAGCGTGCCTGACAATTTCTCAACGGCTATGAAAGCTTTATTAAATGCTCTTTCAGATGTTTTTTATAAGATCACTATCACTTATTGCCTTTCTCACTTTTTTTAATTTTTAATTTAACTTTTTATGTAAAAATTATAAAAAAATAACTTTTTTTCGTTTTTTCCCAAGCATTAGAAAAATTCATTTCATTCTCTTTCAATCGCACTAAATTTTTTCAAAATCGGTCAATTACGCTCGGAGATATTGAATTTTGAAAAAAAAATTACACAAAATTTCAAATATTTATAACTTTGTTAATTATTAATATTTTTTCATGATATTTGCTGAATTTACACAATTCAAACCAATCTTTCAAATGAACTAGTTTTCAAATTGGTTTGAATATTTTCAATTTTTGGTGATCGATTTCAGGAATTTCTACCCAATAGTCAAAAATGTTTCAATTCTCTCTGCACGCATCCCGTCTTCTTAGGTAATTTAACGAAAATGGAACAGCACGAAGCAGTTAATTTAGATTTAACTTTTGTTGCCACAGCTTTATTAAGTCCACTATCATTTACTTCTTGTTTCTTCCTTTCATCGTAATTGGGCTTTGAGAATAATGAATCGCGGATATTTCTGTGTACACGTTTCATATTAAGTTCCAGAATTAATTCTACATGTAATTAATTGCCAGTTTCCTTCTGAGATATAATACAACATACTACCACAGATAAGTAAAATACAGATGCCCAGTTGAATAGGCGAAACATGTGGCAACTTTTGGTCGAACTCCAGCAACAGCCAGAAGGGTAAAGTTCTACGGCGTGCGAAGCAAAATGAAAAGAATGTTGATAGTGACGTCTGCACTGCAACATTGAAACGCAATCTCTCCCACTCCTTGCTATCACATAAATGAAGTCATTTTTTTCTTACTTGGCTGACAATAGTGAGGAGTGCCAGTTCCATATGGCAGATTTACAATTAAAGAACGGTTATTGGAGAAGTATAGTGCTGAAATTTTGATTTATGATGAGTAAGGTCGCAAACCCACCATAAAGAATTTTTTCATGGAATCAATTCGAAAATATTATCTTCTAATAAAAATAACGATGAACGAGAGAAAAGGAAGAAATCAAAGAAGCAGCTGGTATCATTTTAGAAGATATTCGTTCACAACATTATGAAATTAACAAGTATCCACCTTTCAACGAATTTTTAAAGTATGTTGAAAGTTTAATTCTTGAAACTTTATCGATTTTTCTGTCAGAAATCATTTGTAAAGGAAAACGCGGATCGCTGGATGCATTAAAAAGAAAATGATTGCTCGCTCATTTCATTATTGCAGTTACTCGACCTGTTTCTTCTATATCTCCTTTACTAATTGGAGTTGGTGCTTTTTTATATAAAAAAATGGTTCCAGTAATCTAATTGATGTCCTTTCATCGTTAGGTTGTTCCGCATCTTATAAATCTGTAATGTTGTTTGACGATTCTTGCGCATTTCCCCCCGCGCGTAAAATTTTATCTCACGCATTCTCACAGTTTGTTTTTGACAATGCAGATTTTAACACCAACACAATTGATGATAGGAATAATTTTCATGCAATGGGAATGTAGAGTATCAACACTCTACACTTCCGCCCAACAAATACCGAACGCAGCCACAACCTAAGTCAACGAGCGAACAAAATGGCGGTACTCAATTAAGTAGAGCAAGTTCCTTTTCCGTCGGCGTTTTAGAGGGCAGTTCATTCAAGTGCTCCGCGAGTGATGGTTGCAACCTAGTCAGCATAGTTAAAATAAATCATGAAGTAATATAGAATAGTTAGAATAAGACACGAATATATAAGTTGTACGAAAGTGTATAATTGTTGAATTAAACGGATTAAAGATTGAATTGTGGATAAAGTTTACATAACACAGTTTTATTTAATGTGGGCCAAAATAGGCACGACTTTAGTAACCACAGGGAGGTATTCAATGTGTCACACCCTACAATGGTCTCGAGGATGACAGTACTTTGCCTCGAGTTTCCAAAAGGTTATCAGCTTCTTCTAAGCCTACTCTCGGGTTGTTACCTGTTGGCTCCTACTTTAAAGGAAAACATCAAGATTGAGCACAATCAAAGTGTCAGAAATTAAAGGTTTGAGAGAATTGAACCAAAAAATTGTTCAATGTTTAGTGACTTGATGTGGCTTTATGGTAAATGGTCTTGTATTGACAATATCGGTGGATGGAATGGTTTCATGATCGAAGCAACTGTTAAAAACCCTTTTGAAAAAAGTAGAATTTTTTGTGTACCGTTTATAAACGCTCCACCCAGTGAATATGACACTATTTTGACCAAAACAAACTGCCTGTACACTGCACAGTGACATTCGACCAGCCTTTGTATTTGAAGGCTCGAGATATCGTAGCCGCTGCTGATACTGGTACTGATTTATCTAAAGTAGTAGTTCGATTGGGTGGATTCCATTTACTAATGTCATTTATAGGCGCGATTGGAAATATTGGCCTCGATTCCCGAAACCGGCGGCGCGAAAGTGAGTGCAAATTTGAAACTTTGCGACTCCCGAATTCGCCATCGCGAATTGAATGCGAATTTGATTCCTGAAAAATTTCGGAGTGAATACTCACGCGATTATGCAATTCGCGATGTCGGATTTGCTTGGGCAACTTTGACGTTTCAAATTCGCTGTAAAATTGTTGCGAATCACACTTGTGAAAATCCTAATTGAACGTCCGGTCGCACTAGAGGCAGCCCCCACCTAACTTTTACTGAATAATAGTATAACAAATACAGCAGAAAATGTTTTATTCTATTTCCATAAAGCCATCGACAATAGTTAAATATATCATCTGCTTTTTAGAACCCTCTTCAACAACATAATTAGGCCCAATTAGACAATTCTTTATTGTAGATCCTTTATTTGCAACCGCATGGTTACAAATTATTTAATTCTATGTTACACCTAAAACGAATTTCGGTATTGAACATTTAAAAAAAACATAGAAAAATATAAATTTAGTTCTTTACTCTCTGATTAAAGCCCACAGACGATAAACACAACTTTAACACTCTAGCACCAATTTTGTCCTTAAGAGCTTCTCTGGTTTTGTTTCTGGATGAATCCCAATTAAATCCCTTTCAGGTTTATATTTAGTTTTTAGGACAATTACACTCCCACCGAATCCACCGGGCAAAATAAGAGCAGCCACCGAAGCATCATGTTGGCGATGTTCAATTCTTTCACAGCAGGGAATTTCACTGGTCTATCTTCTGCATTTTGTTTCCTCTAAATCCTATCACCAGATCACCTTAGGACATGTTAATACTTCTTTATTTCAGATAAATAAGGCTAATCCAAGGAAACCAGGTGCAGTCAAACATATTTTGGGATCGCTATGGAAAGGAATCATAGTCAGTCAGCTATTATCAACATGTGACGTCATCATCTTTGGCTATCGTGGACATGAATCAGCACCACACACCGTTATTATTTTTAATACCTATTAATCTAGTTTTAAAATTATTGTCCCAAAACATTCACTTAAAATTTACGATATTCCTTCAAATTTCATCTGGTAACACCTAGCACTTCAACACATGTATGCGTATAAAATTTATCCCCACCTGATGATCAAAGCAAGATCACTTCAAACGTTACGGTATACTTCTCTATCCCTACTTGAATTCAAGCAAGTTTATAAATAACGTTGCGCGCTTGAATCGGCTCTCTCTTGGGCACGATCATCATCAGGGTAAGTTGGCTGAATCTGAACAATATTTTTCCTTCCCTAAACAACTACTAACGTCCTTTGTTTTTTTGGGACTCGACCATTAAACACTTTTTTGCCTTTCCTTTGTTTTTGGGATTCGACCATAAACAAACTATCCATCCTCAATTTTTTTTTTCTTTCCTAGTTATTGTTCAAGTTCAAGGCCAACTATTGAGGTCAGGTGAGTACCTTATGATCAGAATTATATTTAATTTTTTTTGCAAAATATACTTTTGTTCTTTGAATTTCCTTTTGTGATTTGGTGATATTTAAAATTCCCCTTTTGTTTCTTTTCTCAATTGTGCAGTACGAATACGGTAAACTTTAGTGATCAACGTTGATGAGGTGTGTCTCCTTTTTTTTGCAATTTAATAATTAATCAAATCTTGAGTGTAGCTTACATCGTTGATGAGGTGCATAAATAATTGAATAGTGAAAAACCCAATTTATAATTAGCTAACAACGTTGTTGAGAGTTATAATCGCGAAAATTTAAGTGAATGTTTGCATAATGTTCAATCTATCTTAAGTTAACGTCACTAATTGAATTAACTATTGAATTATAATTGAAATTTTCAGTGAATCTATAATCTTGAATTTATATTTGAATTTTGAATTTTTAAAGAATTTATAACTGAATAGTGAATCTATAATCTTGAATTGTATAGTGAATCTATAAAATTGAATGAATGGAATAAATCATTTGATTGTTACAAAGTGAATTTTTATCTTTTTATATTTGTGTACTGCAACTAGAGGCAAAATTTTGGCAATTTACTTCCATATCTTGAATGGTTTGTTCTTTTTTTGAAACAAAAAAACATATGGTCCTTCGAGCCGGATCGGTTTCTGAGTGCAGTGCATAGTGTTTAAAAGGATATAGGTTGTACTTTGTGACAAATTGATAGACGGTGCAAGTTAAAGTTTTGTGATCCAGTTAATATGGCTACCGTTACCCCTTTAAACGAAGCATTAACATTGCAAAGGATATATATCGAACTTTTGAATAATGCTATCTCCGGTTATAAGAGGACGGCTCTTGTCAAAAGAACTAAAGAATTTATAACCGAACGTATTCGTCAACTTCGAGAACAATGGTCGAGGCTAGAGCAGAACCACATAAAAATTGAATTACTCTTTGCAAGTTTAGTTGAGAAACCCACTTGTGAGTATTTTGTAAATAATACATATCTAAAACTTGAAGATAAATATTTTGAATTCATGGGAGTAATTAATGCTGCCCTTAGTCAATTTGAGGAACCATCGCCTCCACCAAGTCCCTCAGTGCACGAGTCGACACGTTTGAATTCAACATCCATGTCATCACAGTTACTGCGACTTCCAAAAATTTCACTCCCCACTTTTTCGGGCTCTTATGAATCATGGCGCTCCTTTCACGATCTATTTAACTCATTAGTCCACCAAAATCCCTCACTTTCAAATGCACAAAAATTGCATTATTTAAAGTCTGTATTATCTGGTGAAGCTGAGCATCTTATTCGACAATTTCAAATAACAGATGCGAACTACGAAAGGGCATGGTCAATATTTCTTCACAGATACAATAATAACAGAATTCTGGTTAATTCTCAATTAAAAATTTTATTCAATCTTAAACAAGTATCTAGTGAATCGGTGAATTCTATCAAATCCTTAATGGATAAGTCTAATGAATGCTTATGTGAGTTGGAAGCTTTAGGTGTTAACACATCTTACTGGGATCCTTTCCTTATTTATCTCATTGTTCAAAAACTTCCTTCTGAAACCCATCGGATGTGGGAAACAGAACTTGATGGAGCAGCAACACTTCCAACGTTCGAAAGACTCAAGCAATTTCTCGAGAAACGTTTCCGTATGCTTGAAGCTATCGCAGAACATAAAACTAATAGTCAACAACGCCCTTCTAGTGGATCAAATTCAAAATTTCTTACCCACTTTACTTCTCCCGCAACGACTACTTGTCCGTGTTGTAAAAAATCTCATACATTATTAACATGCTCTAAATTTTCAAATCTCCCTCATCAGCAAAGGTATGACATTGTAAAGTCAAACAAATTGTGTTTTAACTGTCTTTCAAATTCTCACCACACTTTAAGTTGCTCTAGTAAGTTCAGATGCAGAAAATGTGGTAAATCTCATCACACCTTACTCCATAGAACTCCTTCACAAGGCTTAAATCCCAATAATAGCCAAACTTGTAACATTCCAAATTCTTCTTCAGGGACATCAGCTCCCAAAGTGAATAGTGCGCACGACTCAACTAATAATACCGAATCCACGGTCCTTCTCAACACTCAATCGTTCTGCTGTACTAATCAGAACAAACCCTTATCTAAAGCCCTTCTTGCCACTGCCTTGGTAAATGTTCCAACCAAAGCAGGCATTGTCACTCTCCGAGCTCTTGTTGACCCGGGATCACAAGTTTCTTTTATTACTCAAACTGCAGCAAGACAGCTCAATATGAAAGGTTCTCCGATCTCAGTAACTATTGATGGATTGGATAAAAAGGAAATTGCTCAATCTACTAAGCAAATTGAGTTCATAATCCAATCAATCGACCCGTCCACTCAGGTGCAAGTTCCTGTCACGGCCTTGGTTGTTCCATCCATTACGAATATATTACCACCCTCACGTCTCCCAAACAAACGCTGGACCCATTTAGATAACCTTAATCTGGCTGATCAGCATTATTATTTACCGGGGAAAATTGACATATTACTTGGAGCTGAGGTGTATTCAATTTTAATCCTAGATGGAATAGTAAAAGGCCCTATCGGTACCCCTACTGCTCAAAACTCATTACTTGGTTGGTTGATATTTGGTAAGACTGAATCAAAAGGTGATGAACCTAACATACAGTCATTTAACATCCAAGCACATAATATCACCGATGAGCGTGATCTTAATACAGTATTGCGATCGTTTTGGGAGGTTGAGGAATTACCGAGTCAGGTTAAACAAAGTGCTGCAGAGATAGAATGCGAGAAGTTGTATAAAGATACAGTACGGCGGCTGCCTTCAGGTGCATATCAAGTAAAAATTCCATTTATAAATAACCAACTTCCTGAATTAGGGTCTTCTAAATCTTTGGCTTTTAAACGGCTATCTTCCCTTGAGACGAAGCTATCTCAACATCCACAACTATCTTCGGAATACACAAAAACTTTACAAGAATATCTTGATTTCGGGCATATGAAGCCAATACATTACAAATCCTCTTCTCCGTCTTTTTATATGCCTCATCATGCTGTTATTAAGGACAGTACCACCTCAAAGGTACGTGTGGTCTTTGATGCGTCAGCCAAAACTTCTAACGGTCGGTCGTTAAATGAATGTATGCATTCTGGTCCGATTTTACAATCAGATCTTTATTCCATTCTCCTTAGATGGAGAAAATTTCAGTATGCTATGTCAGGAGACATAGAGAAAATGTATCGGATGATTCATCTGCATCCGTCGGACCAACCTTATCACCGCATTCTTTGGCGACCAACAACCTCGGAACCAGTCAAGGAATTCCAAATGACCCGCGTTACCTTTGGGACTACGGCTGCTCCTTATTTAACAATTAGGACGCTTCGTCAGTTGGCAGACGATGAGCAAGAAAGGTTTCCCAAGGCCGCCCAAGCAATAACTGAAGATTTTTATGTGGATGATGCCATAACGGGCGCAGATTCAGTACCGGAAGCCATATCTTTATACAAAGAATTGACTCAATTATTGCATTCAGGAGGTTTCAACCTTCGAAAATGGTCAAGTAATAATACTGAAATTCTCGCAGAGATCCCGGAGGACAAACGGGAATTAAAACCAACCCTAACGTTCGTCCATGATGATAAGGTGAAGGCATTAGGACTGATTTGGCATCCAACATTTGATTATTTTACCCTGCAACACCCAGAAGTAGTAGTTGGGTCCTTTACAAAGAGACAAATTTTATCTTGTGTAGCAAAACTTTTTGATCCATTAGGTTGGATTTCTCCATATGTGATTAAGGCCAAAATTTTAATGCAAAGCCTCTGGCTTCTCGGCTCATCTTGGGATGAAACACTCCCCGCACCCATTCAACGAGACTGGCATGAATTTCATAGTCAATTTCCACAAATCGCATCACTTGCAATACCCCGTTGGATTCACACCACCGCCTCCTCGAATATTCAACTTCATGGATTTTCCGATGCGTCGCAACAAGCATATTCCGCCACTGTTTATGTACGAGTTATTGATGATCAAGGTAGTTCTCAAGTTAATCTTCTGACAGTCAAATCTAAAGTTGCACCTGTAAAACCTATGACTCTTCCGCGTTTGGAACTTTCAGGAGCACATCTTTTGGCCAGATTATTGAGCAAGGTCCAAAGAGAATTGAATTACTCTGCCGTCACCACTTATGCTTGGACTGATTCCACCATAGTTTTCAACTGGGTTCAATGCTCACCTCACAAACTTAAAACGTTTGTGGCAAACCGAGTTAGCCAAATCCAAGAGCTCCTTCCATCAAGCACCTGGCGTTTTGTTCGCTCGGAAGACAATCCGGCAGATTGTAATTCCCGCGGGTTGACCATTTCTGAATTAAAATCGTCTTCTCTCTGGTGGCATGGACCAAGCTGGCTCCATGAAAACGAAACATCCTGGCCAAAGATTCCCGATATATCTGTTAAACATTTACCAGACATGCGTAAGGATCATTTAACTTGTTCTCTATTCTCACATATCTTTCAAGATACAATTCAGAAATTTTCTTCGTATTCCAAACTTCTCCGAGTATTCGCATACGTATTCCGATTTTTAACAAGGTTAACAAATTCAGACTCACCTATAACCAGATACCCGACAGCCACGGAACTAAATACTGCAAAGGTACATTTAATTCAATCCATCCAGAGACAAGCCTTCCCCCAGGAATATCAAGCATTAGAAAAGGGACTGAGAATTTCACCACGAAGTACGTTACTCCCTCTAAATCCACTACTTGATAAAGATTACCTGCTTAAAGTTGGAGGCAGATTAGCCCATGCCAACATTCCTAATAATCAAAAGCATCAAATAATACTTCCATCTAAACATCATTTCACCAAGCTGCTTATTGAATATTTCCACAAGCTAACACTTCATGGTGGAACGGAACTTGTTCTGAATACCTTACGAAGGGAATATTGGATTTTAAGAGGTCGACAAACTATCAAGCAAGTCTTACATAAATGCGTACCTTGTTTTAAAGCATCCGCCAAGGCACGTCCACAATTAATGGGTGATCTTCCAACTGCAAGAGTAACAGTATCAGCACCCTTTTCAAGGGTCGGAATTGACTTTGCTGGTCCCTTTCAACTAAAAATGTCCAAATATCGTAGTGTCAGAACCTATAAGGCGGCGTTCATACTGAGGCGATATACGATAAGCGACATATCGCTCGCGATATGTCGCGGCGATATATTTCTAGGAGGGTACACACCAGCAGGCGATATATCGGCGCGACCTTGCCGATAAAAATGTGGTGGGAGCACAATTCTCATTACTTCAGTCACAAATATGAGTTCAAGTGAGAAAGACGTTGTAGTGGCTTATAGTGATGAGCAAACGCAAGAACAAGACAAGACTAATAAAGTCTTGGTCTTGTCTTGTTCTTGCTCAGTCAGTCTTGTTCTTGGTCTTGCGAGCATAGCTAAATCTTGTTCTTGCAAACATAGCTAACTCTTGGTCTTGGCCTTGATCTTGCTAAATGTGCAAAACCAAGACAAGACAAGACAAAACTGGAAAAGCAAGGCTATTTTCGCTCATCAAGTATATATTGTATGTATTATTATAAATTGGTTATTAAAAAAAGAAACATTTCATTTTTGTATGGTTTTCTTTTTAAATAATTTAACTAAATAAGATTTAACAGAAGAAAGTTTCATTTCCTAGGCACCAGTAATTGAAAGAAAGTAACAGAGCACCCAATTGATTAAAATAAGACTTGACAGTGTGAAACATCTACCTAAATCATTTCGGCAAATTTGCTTCGAAATGCAGAAATATTGTGTAGGTACTTATGTACAAATGTGAATAATTGCTTTTACTATTACCATTCGAAAAAGTAAATATACCATACACACATATATTTATATCATAATTACTTGAACATCCTAATCAATTTTATAGTTTTTGTTTTTAAAAGAATGAATTTAGGTGAAAATTTTGCAAGACTCTTGCAAAAATCTTGCTCTTGTTCTTGGTCTTGTTCTTGCACAGTTAGTCTTGTTCTTGCGAGCATAACTGAGTCTTGTTCTTGGTCTTGCTAAATTTGCAAGACCAAGACAAGACTGCAAGAGCAAGACCATTTTAGCTCTTCGCTAGTGGCTTATTGGTTCTGGCGTAGAATGAGAAGAAAAAGAAAATACTGGGTCCATCCCTACAATCTTACCAACTTGCACCATAGCTCGGCTGTTGTTTCTCGAGAGCTGTCTCAATATGAATCAAAGTTCAGGGAGTATTATCGAATGAATCCTGAAAACTTTAATTTTCTGAAAAGCCTGGTGTCACGAACCCTTGAAAAAAAAGATACAAAATTCCGACATGCGATGGCCAATCCCTAATACTCACGCCAACTGCAAATTTCTCGATCCACACGTTGGACAAGTAGCATTGGGGATAACCTTGATGAGCGTGATCTTAATACAGTATTGCGATCGTTTTGGGAGGTTGAGGAATTACCGAGTCAGGTTAAACAAAGTGCTGCAGAGATAGAATGCGAGAAGTTGTATAAAGATACAGTACGGCGGCTGCCTTCAGGTGCATATCAAGTAAAAATTCCATTTATAAATAACCAACTTCCTGAATTAGGGTCTTCTAAATCTTTGGCTTTTAAACGGCTATCTTCCCTTGAGACGAAGCTATCTCAACATCCACAACTATCTTCGGAATACACAAAAACTTTACAAGAATATCTTGATTTCGGGCATATGAAGCCAATACATTACAAATCCTCTTCTCCGTCTTTTTATATGCCTCATCATGCTGTTATTAAGGACAGTACCACCTCAAAGGTACGTGTGGTCTTTGATGCGTCAGCCAAAACTTCTAACGGTCGGTCGTTAAATGAATGTATGCATTCTGGTCCGATTTTACAATCAGATCTTTATTCCATTCTCCTTAGATGGAGAAAATTTCAGTATGCTATGTCAGGAGACATAGAGAAAATGTATCGGATGATTCATCTGCATCCGTCGGACCAACCTTATCACCGCATTCTTTGGCGACCAACAACCTCGGAACCAGTCAAGGAATTCCAAATGACCCGCGTTACCTTTGGGACTACGGCTGCTCCTTATTTAACAATTAGGACGCTTCGTCAGTTGGCAGACGATGAGCAAGAAAGGTTTCCCAAGGCCGCCCAAGCAATAACTGAAGATTTTTATGTGGATGATGCCATAACGGGCGCAGATTCAGTACCGGAAGCCATATCTTTATACAAAGAATTGACTCAATTATTGCATTCAGGAGGTTTCAACCTTCGAAAATGGTCAAGTAATAATACTGAAATTCTCGCAGAGATCCCGGAGGACAAACGGGAATTAAAACCAACCCTAACGTTCGTCCATGATGATAAGGTGAAGGCATTAGGACTGATTTGGCATCCAACATTTGATTATTTTACCCTGCAACACCCAGAAGTAGTAGTTGGGTCCTTTACAAAGAGACAAATTTTATCTTGTGTAGCAAAACTTTTTGATCCATTAGGTTGGATTTCTCCATATGTGATTAAGGCCAAAATTTTAATGCAAAGCCTCTGGCTTCTCGGCTCATCTTGGGATGAAACACTCCCCGCACCCATTCAACGAGACTGGCATGAATTTCATAGTCAATTTCCACAAATCGCATCACTTGCAATACCCCGTTGGATTCACACCACCGCCTCCTCGAATATTCAACTTCATGGATTTTCCGATGCGTCGCAACAAGCATATTCCGCCACTGTTTATGTACGAGTTATTGATGATCAAGGTAGTTCTCAAGTTAATCTTCTGACAGTCAAATCTAAAGTTGCACCTGTAAAACCTATGACTCTTCCGCGTTTGGAACTTTCAGGAGCACATCTTTTGGCCAGATTATTGAGCAAGGTCCAAAGAGAATTGAATTACTCTGCCGTCACCACTTATGCTTGGACTGATTCCACCATAGTTTTCAACTGGGTTCAATGCTCACCTCACAAACTTAAAACGTTTGTGGCAAACCGAGTTAGCCAAATCCAAGAGCTCCTTCCATCAAGCACCTGGCGTTTTGTTCGCTCGGAAGACAATCCGGCAGATTGTAATTCCCGCGGGTTGACCATTTCTGAATTAAAATCGTCTTCTCTCTGGTGGCATGGACCATGCTGGCTCCATGAAAACGAAACATCCTGGCCAAAGATTCCCGATATATCTGTTAAACATTTACCAGACATGCGTAAGGATCATTTAACTTGTTCTCTATTCTCACATATCTTTCAAGATACAATTCAGAAATTTTCTTCGTATTCCAAACTTCTCCGAGTATTCGCATACGTATTCCGATTTTTAACAAGGTTAACAAATTCAGACTCACCTATAACCAGATACCCGACAGCCACGGAACTAAATACTGCAAAGGTACATTTAATTCAATCCATCCAGAGACAAGCCTTCCCCCAGGAATATCAAGCATTAGAAAAGGGACTGAGAATTTCACCACGAAGTACGTTACTCCCTCTAAATCCACTACTTGATAAAGATTACCTGCTTAAAGTTGGAGGCAGATTAGCCCATGCCAACATTCCTAATAATCAAAAGCATCAAATAATACTTCCATCTAAACATCATTTCACCAAGCTGCTTATTGAATATTTCCACAAGCTAACACTTCATGGTGGAACGGAACTTGTTCTGAATACCTTACGAAGGGAATATTGGATTTTAAGAGGTCGACAAACTATCAAGCAAGTCTTACATAAATGCGTACCTTGTTTTAAAGCATCCGCCAAGGCACGTCCACAATTAATGGGTGATCTTCCAACTGCAAGAGTAACAGTATCAGCACCCTTTTCAAGGGTCGGAATTGACTTTGCTGGTCCCTTTCAACTAAAAATGTCCAAATATCGTAGTGTCAGAACCTATAAGGCGGCGTTCATACTGAGGCGATATACGATAAGCGACATATCGCTCGCGATATGTCGCGGCGATATATTTCTAGGAGGGTACACACCAGCAGGCGATATATCGGCGCGACCTTGCCGATAAAAATGTGGTGGGAGCACAATTCTCATTACTTCAGTCACAAATATGAGTTCAAGTGAGAAAGACGTTGTAGTGGCTTATAGTGATGAGCAAACGCAAGAACAAGACAAGACTAATAAAGTCTTGGTCTTGTCTTGTTCTTGCTCAGTCAGTCTTGTTCTTGGTCTTGCGAGCATAGCTAAATCTTGTTCTTGCAAACATAGCTAACTCTTGGTCTTGGCCTTGATCTTGCTAAATGTGCAAAACCAAGACAAGACAAGACAAAACTGGAAAAGCAAGGCTATTTTCGCTCATCAAGTATATATTGTATGTATTATTATAAATTGGTTATTAAAAAAAGAAACATTTCATTTTTGTATGGTTTTCTTTTTAAATAATTTAACTAAATAAGATTTAACAGAAGAAAGTTTCATTTCCTAGGCACCAGTAATTGAAAGAAAGTAACAGAGCACCCAATTGATTAAAATAAGACTTGACAGTGTGAAACATCTACCTAAATCATTTCGGCAAATTTGCTTCGAAATGCAGAAATATTGTGTAGGTACTTATGTACAAATGTGAATAATTGCTTTTACTATTACCATTCGAAAAAGTAAATATACCATACACACATATATTTATATCATAATTACTTGAACATCCTAATCAATTTTATAGTTTTTGTTTTTAAAAGAATGAATTTAGGTGAAAATTTTGCAAGACTCTTGCAAAAATCTTGCTCTTGTTCTTGGTCTTGTTCTTGCACAGTTAGTCTTGTTCTTGCGAGCATAACTGAGTCTTGTTCTTGGTCTTGCTAAATTTGCAAGACCAAGACAAGACTGCAAGAGCAAGACCATTTTAGCTCTTCGCTAGTGGCTTATTGGTTCTGGCGTAGAATGAGAAGAAAAAGAAAATACTGGGTCCATCCCTACAATCTTACCAACTTGCACCATAGCTCGGCTGTTGTTTCTCGAGAGCTGTCTCAATATGAATCAAAGTTCAGGGAGTATTATCGAATGAATCCTGAAAACTTTAATTTTCTGAAAAGCCTGGTGTCACGAACCCTTGAAAAAAAAGATACAAAATTCCGACATGCGATGGCCAATCCCTAATACTCACGCCAACTGCAAATTTCTCGATCCACACGTTGGACAAGTAGCATTGGGGATAACCTTGATGCTAACGTGTGGAGCCGGCCTAAGGAGAAAAGGAACATTGCCTTACCTTACCTCTGCACTACTAGTAAAGCTGAGGTAGCCGTACGTTTCAAATTATTTATTTACTTTGGCATTACTTACTACACAGTAGAATAGAAGCATTGTAGTAACTAATTTGATATTTTAAGAGCAAGATGAATGAGGTAGTTTATTTTCAGACCTTTTGCTTTTCTTCAGTTTAGTGATATAGACATACACGTCCAGTTTGAACAGTTGATCAATTATATCGCAAACATACATCATTTCGTCATAAGTGCGTTCATCAAACAAACCTCGTTAAAATACGCGTATATATAATGTGAAAACTTAGATACACATATTCATGAGTGCATAAATAAATTTATATACGTAGATATATTAATATCTGAATTGTTTTTTTTAATAAACTTGTAATAATACAAAATACTGCGCCAGCAACGAATCACTAAAGCGACCGGCAAAGAATTGTGTTCCCACCACATTTTTATCGTGCCGATATATCGCCGAGGCGACCAGCAAGTCGCACTTCAAGCGATATGTCGCTTACGATATGTTGCGCCATCGCGCCTCTGTGAACCTTTTTTATCGCCTCCCTTTAGATTTCAAGTATTTTTTTGTGCGTGTCGCGTATCGTATATCGTTCGCGACATATCGCTTATCGCATATCGCTCCAGTATGAACGGGCCTAAGGCGGCGTTCATACTGACGCGATATGCGATAAGCGACATATCGCACACGATATGTCGCGGCGATAAATTGCTAGGAGGGTTCACACCAGCAGGCGATATATCGGCGCGACCTGGGCGATAAAAATGTGGTGGGAGCCCAATTCTCATTACTTCATTGACAAATATGAGTTCAAGTGAGGAAGACGTTGTAGTGGCTTATTGGTTCTGGCGCAGAATGAGAAAAAAAAGAAAATACTGGGTCCATCCTTACAATCTCATCAACGTGCACCATAGCTCGGCTGTTGTTTCTCGAGAGCTGTGTCAACATGAAACAAAATTCAGGGAGTTTTACCGAATGAATCCTGAAAACTTTAATTTTTTGAAAAGCCTGGTGTCACGAACCCTTGAAAAAAAAGATACACACTTCAGGCAGGCTATTTCTCCAGATGAAAAACTTCTGATTACTATTAGGTAAGTAGATATTAACAGCAGTAGATATTAATTAAATTTAGCAGTTTTATTTTTATAATTGTTTATAAATTGTACCAAACAGTTTCTTGTGGCAGTGGGGTAATGGAATTGGATTCCGAAGTGGTTGCAATTGCAATATTGCTCGTGTGAGACTGAGTTTCTAAGGCGTAATGGTGTGATGACGAACTCAATACAGAAGGGCTGGAAGCAACTGAATTACTGGATTCCGCATTGATTTCGTCCTCCTCTAACAACTTATGCAAGCGAGACATTGTTTCTATTTTGAAAGTCCTTTTACGACGCCTGCTAAGGTTTTTCATGTCAGGTAAAAGAGAAAGAAGAAAATGCTCTTCAGCATCTTGGTTAGTTTTTTTAATTGATTTCTTCATTTTCATCCATTCCATAAAAGCATCGTCGACTTGGTCTTTTCCCTTTCGTGTTTTGTTTATTGAGCTTGAGCTTTGACGAGCGGATTTTTCGATTAGTTGCCTGGAAGAAGCTCCTTCGGGCATTTCCTCTTCAACAAATGTCTCGCTTCCGTCATTTTGATCTGTATTGGGATCCTCTACTGCAGTATCTTCAACATGAAGATTGCCGGACGTATCTCCTCCTTTTAAATATGCCTGCAGAAAACCTAAATGCTCAGCCAAATAATAAATTTTCTTTGAATTCTGGCTAGCCCCAGACTTTGGTGGTTTCAGCGATCGCACATATGCTGTTCTGATGTTCCTCCATCGCTCTCGACAGCTCTTTTCTAAAGCAAGATTAAATAAAGTAGACATCAATAGTATTTTTTTAAAAATGTTGTTTAATAAAATGAAAACACATGTACATATTACACAACTATTTACGATTTAAAACCCTCAATTTATTTAATGTTTTTTTAAGGTATCTAGTTACTGGAAGTAGTTTTCAAGATCTTTCCTTGCAATTTTACAGAGGTAAATCAACCATCAGTTACATTGTTCATTCGACTTGTGCTGCTATATGGTCCCACTTACAACCGCTGTATATGCCACAACCAAACGAGGAAACTTGGAGGCAAATATCGAAACGTTATTATGAGTTATGGAATTTACCTAACTGTATTGGTTCTCTTGACGGCAAACATTTCCGCATTCAGTGTTCCCCTAATACAGGGTCTACAGATTATAATTATAAAGGGTTCTTTTCAATAGTTCTAATGGCTTTGTCTGACGCAGATGGAATGTTCACTGTAATAGATGTAGGAGACTATGGACGGAATAGTGACAGTGGTGTGTTTCGCAAATCAACACTCGGCAAATTATTGCAGGATAATAAATTGAAAATACCAGAAGCAACTCCCTTGCCAAGCGAGGCAAATGACAATCCTTTTCCGTTCTACTTTGTGGCAGATGAAGCATTCCCTCTCCAGCGTAATATAATGCGGCCCTTTCCAAAAAGAGTATTAAATGATGCCAGAAGAATATTCAATTTTCGACTTTCAAGGGGCAGAAAAAGTGTGGAATGCAGTTTCGGAATGCTAACGTCAAAATTTCGTCTATTTGACCGACCAATTTCTACCAACAGAAGTAATGCTGTGCAGACTATTAAGACAGCCTGTGTGCTTCATAATTTTGTACGCAGACGAGAAGGACAACCTTATGTTCCACAACAATTTAATGAGTGTTCTGTAGTACCAGCATTATCAGATAATAGTACGTTCAGTGAAAACAACAATTTGAACGCAGCAAACCGCTTAAGAAATAAACTAGGTCAATACTTTCTGAAACCAACTGGTGCAATCCCTACACAATGGAGATGTGTCGGTTTGCAAGAACCAGCAATTAGTACAACAAATTTTTGAATACTTGAAATTACAACAAAAAAAAATACAAAAATTTAAAATAAAACTGTAGGATGTACTTCATTATAAACCACCATTTCTTAACTTAAAATAATGTTAGTAAAAAAATAAATAAACAATGTATTTACCTGTGTCTTTTATTTCTGCTGCAATTTCCCTCCATGCGGCACTCGTCACATCTGTCTTGCTATATGCGCCAAGGGAATAGTTCCAGATGCACTCATGTGCTTTTACTAAATTTATGAAAATAATTGAATTGTCGTCTTTTCTTGCCGTCATATTCACTCGAACTGTCGTACCCAAACAGGCAAATAGGAAACCAAGTTAATAGGAGTATTCATGAAAACATGTAAAACCCTAGTAAGCCGAGTAAATGGTACAAGTTTTCCACCTTGTAGATGAACTGTAAAAATTTGTATGGAAAATGAAATACGCGCACTTGGTAAGTTTACGTACGAAGGCTTGGAAGTATTACTTTACGATAGCCACTTCATTTATTTTTTTACAATGACGTCCTAGGGAGGGATGATATATAAGCCAGCTATTTACCTTACCTCTGCATTACCAGTAACACCACCGTCTTCACACGTTGGGTACGAGCGAACGATAGCGCAGATTCCGACACGCGACGGCCAATCCCCAATACTCACGCCAACTGCAAATTTCTTGATCCACACGTTGGACAAGTAGCATTGGGGACAACCTTGGTGCCAACGTGTGGAGCCGCCCTAAGGAGATAAGGAACATTGCCTTACCTTACATCTGCATTACTAGTAAGGTGGAGGTAGCCATACATTTCAAATTATTTATTTACTTTGACATTACTAGACAGTAGAATAGAAGCATTGCAGTAATTGTTTTGATATTTTAAGAGCAAGATGAATGAGGTAGTTTATTTTCTTTTGCCTTTTTTCAGTTGAATGATATAGACATCCACGTCCAGATTGAACTGTTGATCAATTATATCGTTTACATACATCATTTCATCATAAGTGCGTTCATCAAACAAACCTATATATAATGTGTAAACTTAGCTACACGAATTCATGAATACCCTTAATATAAAGTGTATTAATAAATTTCTATACTTAGATATATTAATATCTGAATTGTATTTTTTTTAAATAAACTTGTAATAATACAAAATACTGCGCCAGCAACGAATCGCTGAAGCAACCGGCAAAGAATTCTGTTCCCACCACATTTTTATCGCGCCGATATATCGCCGAGGCGACCAGCAAGTCGCACTTCAAGCGATATGTCGCTTACGATATGTCGCTCTATCGCGCCACTGTGAACGTTTTTTATCGCCTCCCTTTAGATTTCAAGTATTTTTTTGTGCGTGTCGCGTATCGTATATCGTTCGCGACATATCGCGTATCGCATATCGCGTCAGTATGAACGCCGCCTAAGGGTTATATTTGCATTTTTGTATGCATGGCTACTAAGGCTATTCATTTAGAAGCTGTGTCAGACATGTCCACTTCCGCTTCTCTTGCAGCGCTAAAAAGATTTATTGGTCGTCGTGGTCTCTGTTCAGACATTTACTCAGATTGCGGATCAAACTTCATTGGTGCTAACAAGGAATTAAATTTACATCTTCGGCATTGTCTCAACGATTCTGAAAATTTCCTTAACATTTCCGGTATCAATTGGCACTTTAACCCACCTTCAGCCCCTCATTTCGGAGGACTGTGGGAGGCTGGGGTTAAATCAGTCAAATCCCATTTACGTCGGGTTCTTCAAGAATCAAATCTTACGTATGAAGAATTTTCAACCGTTTTATCACAAATTGAGGCATGCCTTAACTCCAGACCTTTACGACCTTTATCTGATGATCCAAGCGATTTACAAGTCTTAACACCTGGACATTTTTTAATAGGGCGACCACTACTGGCCCCCCTGAGAGAATTGATGAAAATTTAACATCTATTGACAGGTGGAAGTATGTACAAGCCCTGCAAAAACACTTCTGGGTGAGATGGTCGAAGGAATATTTAAATCAATTGCAAATCGGCCAAAGTGGCTAGTACAAAATGCGGACCCTAAAATCGGAGACTTAGTTATCATTAAAGATAATCACTTAGCTCCACGATCATGGTTAATGGGACGGATAGTACAAGTACATCCTGGTAAGGATGGGATAGTACGGGTTTTAACAATTAGAACCCAAAATAATGTCATAAAAAGACCGGTGCATAAAATATGCCCATTTCCAGTCGAGTTTAATGCCTCTAAAAACGAATAAACCTAATTATTATATTTCTCAAACCCTTTCACATGAAATCTCTGCTTCTGTGTATAGAATTTATGACCCATTTTTCTTCTAAACTAATTCAGTATCGAACTTAATCAAAACAAAAAAAACAACAACACCCTCAACGTTGACTATTATCATAATTCCATTGTCATATGTTTTTCATTGTATTGCTAAACTCGTATAACAACGACTTTACTACAAAGAAAGGTCATACTCGTAAACATCCTCTTAACTCGTAAACATTCTCTTAACCCTTATTCAAAACTAACGGTTATACTACCGACAGTTGTGAGTCCATCACTCAAAAATTTGATAGGAAATCAGTTCCTATCAATGAGTGATAGCATCAACATGTCGAACCTTGACAACAGTGATCAATTTCAAGCAGAGGAAGAGTTCATCATCGACCTGACAAACACCAACGACGACAACATAGACGATCAACTTGGACCAGCAGACGAACAGCAAAGTGCGACACCCACACCAACCGTGGCAGAAGATGACTATGTCCATGACGTACGAATGGAGGACATCACCATATCCCTGAGGGACCTCTCAATCTCAGCGCCTCCCTGTGTAAGTTTAATTATGGCTACGCAATTGGTTCCACCGAATGCTAATGAGGATGATATGTATTGTACTGTGGTCGATGAAGACAACGATTATGTAGAAACGCAAAAATTTTCGTTTACGTACTTATTGCACACAGCAAGACGGAAAATGCGTCTTCATTTTAGTAATGGAGACACTGTTAAAATAAAGGTGTTACAAAATGGGCTAATAAAAGTTACTCGACATTAAAAGTCATTGTTTTAGTTTATTTATTGCTTTCCTTTCTCTTTTCTCATAAAAGTTGATGTGGATAATAAAGGTTACTGAATCTAAAAATCATTGTGTCAGTGTTCTATTGCTTCTCTCCTCCCTCTTCTCATTCTAATTGCGAATCCTGAAGGTAACTTGTCACTTTACAGTTTAAAACACAATAAAGTGTTTCAACGGGGGGGAGTATGTTCAATTCTTTCACAGCAGGGAATTTCACTGGTCTATCTTCTGCATTTTGTTTCCTCTAAATCCTATCACCAGATCACCTTAGGACATGTTAATACTTCTTTATTTCAGATAAATAAGGCTAATCCAAGGAAACCAGGTGCAGTCAATCATATTTTGGGATCGCTATGGAAAGGAATCATAGTCAGTCAGCTATTATCAACATGTGACGTCATCATCTTTGGCTATCGTGGACATGAATCAGCACCACACACCGTTATTATTTTTAATACCTATTAATCTAGTTTTAAAATTATTGTCCCAAATCATTCACTTAAAATTTACGATATTCCTTCAAATTTCATCTGGTAACACCTAGCACTTCAACACATGTATGCGTATAAAATTTATCCCCACCTGATCATCAAAGCAAGTTTATAAATAACGTTGCGCGCTTGAATCGGCTCTCTCTTGGGCACGATCATCATCAGGGTAAGTTGGCTGAATCTGAACAATATTTTTCCTTCCCTAAACAACTATTAACTTCCTTTGTTTTTTGGGACTCGACCATTAAACAACTATTAACTTCCTTTGTTTTTTGGGACTCGACCATTAAACAACTATTAACTTCCTTTGTTTTTTGGGACTCGACCATTAAACAACTACTAACTTCCTTTGTTTTTGGGACTCGACCATTAAACAACTACTAACTTCCTTTGTTTCTTGGGACTCGACCATTAAACAACTACTAACGTCCTTTGTTTTTTTGGGACTCGACCATTAAACACTTTTTTGCCTTTCCTTTGTTTTTGGGACTCGACCATTAAACAACTATTAACTTCCTTTGTTTTTTGGGACTCGACCATTAAACAACTACTAACTTCCTTTGTTTTTGGGACTCGACCATTAAACAACTACTAACTTCCTTTGTTTCTTGGGACTCGACCATTAAACAACTACTAACTTCCTTTGTTTTTGGGACTCGACCATTAAACACTTTTTTGCCTTTCCTTTGTTTTTGGGACTCGACCATTAAACAACTATTAACTTCCTTTGTTTTTTGGGACTCGACCATTAAACAACTACTAACTTCCTTTGTTTTTTGGGACTCGACCATTAAACAACTACTAACTTCCTTTGTTTTTGGGACTCGACCATTAAACAACTACTAACTTCCTTTGTTTCTTGGGACTCGACCATTAAACAACTACTAACGTCCTTTGTTTTTTTGGGACTCGACCATTAAACACTTTTTTGCCTTTCCTTTGTTTTTGGGATTCGACCATAAACAAACTATCCATCCTCAATTTTTTTTTTCTTTCCTAGTTATTGTTCAAGTTCAAGGCCAACTATTGAGGTCAGGTGAGTACCTTATGATCAGAATTATATTTATTTTTTTTTGCAAAATATACTTTTGTTCTTTGAATTTCCTTTTGTGATTTGGTGATATTTAAAATTCCCCTTTTGTTTCTTTTCTCAATTGTGCAGTACGAATATGAGGTGTGTCTCCTTTTTTTTTTGCAATTTAATAATTAATCAAATCTTGAGTGTAGCTTACATCGTTGATGAGGTGCATAAATAATTGAATAGTGAAAAACCCAATTTATAATTAGCTAACAACGTTGTTGAGAGTTATAATCGCGAAAATTTAAGTGAATGTTTGCATAATGTTCAATCTATCTTAAGTTAACGTCACTAATTGAATTAACTATTGAATTATAATTGAAATTTTCAGTGAATCTATAATCTTGAATTTATATTTGAATTTTGAATTTTTAAAGAATTTATAACTGAATAGTGAATCTATAATCTGGAATTGTATAGTGAATCTATAAAATTGAATGAATGGAATAAATCATTTGATTGTTACAAAGTGAATTTTTATCTTTTTATATTTGTGTACTGCAACTAGAGGCAAAATTTTGGCAATTTACTTCCATATCTTGAATGGTTTGTTTTTTTTTTGAAACAAAAAAACAGGCGAAACTTATCTAACATTGCTAACTACATCGGAGGAAGTTACATTACACTTCTAATTTCCTTTTTAAATATCTAACGAAACTTCAAATACCGACTTTGACATTTCCCATTTGTCAAAGAAACAGCTGATTAATTTCGGAGTTTTTAAATTCGCAGTTTAATATGGCAATGCTCTCGGCGGATATACGAATCGCTCAACAACTGTGAAAGGAGTCTCAATCGCGACGGAGTGTCCACGCCGCCGGTTTCGGGATTCGAGGCCATTATGTCCGGGACCGGACTGAAAGACCTATTCAAATTATTTTACGCTGAGAATTGTCAACACAATTCATATAATTTCGCGAAAGGCCTATAGAAAAGCAGTGCGTGCTCATTTATTGTTGCATTTATCGTTGACACAAAATATCATGGATTTTATGGAATTTACTGATGAGGAACGATATTTTATGGATGACGCTTGTAGCGGCAACACCACAATATTATACGAAGTACACCCTATGAAAGGTTGCCGCTAGATCAGCCAGCAGATAGTATGATTTAATTCCTTATCACTAACTAGTCTTGTAGTGAACGCCAGAGAATAAAGTTAAGTTCTTAATAACAGCTTTTATTTTAATGTGCCCCGCATAGCTATTACAGATATCGACAGACCTAGGATATTTGAATCAATCGAAAAAGCTTAACTTAAAAAAGCAGCCAAAAAATTTAAGGATACTTTGAACATGTCGGAGAAAAGAGGGCAAAATAGCAAAATCTGGATTCAATACTAAAGATTGTTCACTCTTATGAAACGTTTCATAGAATCTGAGCTCTCTGGCAATTGGTCATTGCATTTGGAAACCATTAAAAAAATGCTCTCACTATTTCACGTAAGTGAACGCTTTCTATATGCCAGGTCAGCTCATCTTTATGTACAAGATATGCTAGATCTGGAGAAGATAATGACTGTAGAAGAATTCCACTTTTTTACAGTTTTAGGTGGCTTCACTATGTGACGAACAGATAAATTTTGGAGCGAAATAATGTCGGATCAAACACTTATGAGGGTGTTAAAATCGTCCGGAGGATTAACGCACGGTAGAGGTATTACTGAGAGTACACTCGCAACATGGACACAAGGTACGGTACGTTTGCAAGATGTATGCGAGCAAGTAATAGAGTATTGTCATAATTCAATGGACCCTTCTGAACAACACGTTGATTACAGAGATGCACGGGTATAGCGAGATAACGAAGATACTGAAAAAATTGATCATTGACAAGCATCTCCCGATCCTTTCATAGATCGTTTGGAGTTAATATCTATTGCCACTGGAATAGTTGGTTCTGAAAATATCAATTGCGATGGTGCCAGGGATATTGGAGAATCATTGATAACAAACATGTTAGGATTGGATTTTGAAAGTTTATCATTAAAAAAAAGAAATCAAGTTCTTTTTTTTAAGCGCTATGTCCTGTACAATTGAGGTTGATAAGTCGCCTGTCTTTATCAATCCGTTGCTTTTATTTCAACGTATATGTATTTTTGAAGAATCAGTTGGTGATTTGAAGAAATATTTACAATATGAACTGGCACCATTTCCATTGTCATTGTTTTCGGAGGAAGGCATGAGGAAAGGCACTAAATCAACATTATTTAAGGCTTTCTTACCTGTGGAAAGATCAGCAAATGTAAGGCCGAAAAACCATTTTGCCATTGACCGCAGTTTTCTTCTTCACAAGGTGGTTTGGGAAAGCAACACATCCTTTCAACATATTTGCGACAAATATATAAAATATTAACTGGAACCCGGTGCGCCTCACTAAATGCGAAATAAATGAAGTTGTAAAAAATATTTGGACAAAAAGATTTCCCTTCCACGTAAGCACCAAGTGACTCAGGTGGCGCCATTGCACAATTTATCCATTGGACCGGACCAACGACAACATTAGGTGCATGGTCCAATAGTTATATTTTTTGTAATTGAATGCTTCTATCTTAAAATCGGACTGTTCTTAAATGTTGACGTAGGTCCGCGGACATTAACTACAAATAAAGGTAAATAAAAACATTCAAAGCAAAATCAAATCGCGAAGAAATTTGTGCATGTGGCATGTGGTGGATGGTGGTCGTTAAGCCCTTCGCGCAACATTATCCGTTGTAAAATATACACTTTGACCATTTTCGAGATGAACTACCAAATAAACCACAGTTGGATATCTTTTTCTGTTATTTCGTCGATCGTATTTGCACTAGCAACACCAAAAACAGCCGTGTCACTACCTTTCCTGCCATATTTGCATATGCATTTGTATTTTTTTTAAGTGATAGTCCAAGCTTATTTGACGCAAAATTCTACATTTATGTGAGCATTGAACGTCTTGAACAATAATGGCGAATAGGATACCACTCAACGATTATCAACTTCAAAATCCGGCTCATTAACCTTCCAAGTTATCTTGCAATTAACTTGGAAGTGGGCATGAAATTGTCCTTATCCACATTTGCTGCCTAATTTCTGAAGTAATCGATACTGAAGGTAAAATCATTGGTAAGCTTCGATAATATGCTGTTATTTTACATGAAGGCAAGCCATCTTTAGAAAACAATTCAATAGTGGATTTACCTCGAGTATTTGTCTGAGTCGAGGTAGAACCTACTATTCCTGACATTACTAATCTTGCAGTAGAAAATAGCTTTGGCAATTGCATCGTCGGCCATTGCTGCCACTTTGTTGGATGGTTGGCGAATGACAAATTCAGCACTCAAGCTGCCGTTAGATGTTCATAACAAACCAAACGCAATGTGTAACATTATTAAAAAAAGCGGATTGGCTGCAGTATTGAAAAATAGTTCGATCATTATCTGGGATGAATGTACTATGGCTCATAAACATTCACTCGAAGCATTCCAAAGAACCAGTGCCGGATCTAAGGGGGGGCAAAAGGGGGCAAGCGCCCCGGGCGGCACGATGAGGGGCGGCAAAATCAGGAAAAAATTAATTAATTAAAAAATCAAATATTTTAAGTACGCTATGAAAAACTTGAGGGACCAATTTTTATTTTGTTTTTTAGTTGTTTTCAAATCGTACGTGGCATTTTGTATCTGACCTAAAATAGAAAACAATCTTATTACCGAAAATTAGCGAACGGTCTGGCCGAAAATGCCGCCTGACGCATAAGTGTCCGGAGAATGTGGAGAAGGAAATCGTTCCAGCGTCGGGTCCGCGGAAGCCGGCGACGGCGTTCGATATTTGAAAATGCACTATAGTCGAGGAAATAAAGCACTAAAAAGTGCTAAACCTGCGATTTTTTGAACAGTAAGATGGATCTTAAAGTGATTTTTTGCATTAGATTCGTGAGAGCGTCTACAAACTTTGTGACCGGTAGTGATCAATTCATTTTGAAAAAATGCATTTCCTGCAATAAAAATATGCATTTTAGAAGTGCATCTCAAAGAGACACTCTACCACTCGGTAAATATTGATAGAAATGAGTCGAGTTTTGCTACTCGCGGGGTTTTGGGGTCGCTAATCACGAATCCGAGGTCCATTTGAATGCAGGGGTCGTTTCAACCCCTTAAAATCACCCCCAGTTACAGAAAATATTGAAAAATTTATTATTTTGCCTCGGAAATCGTCTCTCGTCTCTCGCGGAAAGATGTAGAGCCCATTTTTAATATTTCCTCTTACCAGTGGGAGCTTTTAGGGGTTAAAACCCCTGCATACAAATGGACCTCGGATTCGTGATCAGCGACCCCAAAAACCCCCGAGTAGCAAAACTCGACTCATTTCCATCAACATTTACCGAGTGGTAGAGTGTCTCTTTGAGATGCACTTCTAAAATGCATATTTTTATTGCAGGAAATGCATTTGAATTGATCACTACCTGTCACAAAGTTTGTAGACGCTCTCACGAATCTAATGCAAAAAATCGCATTAAGATCCATCTTACTGTTTAAAAAGTCGTAGGTTTAGTGCTTAATTTCCTCGTCTACTAGATATCTGCTTAAAGACGCTATTCCTTGGCAACAACGACACCTACATTGATGTTCTTTTGTTTTGGAAGAAGGACTGCAGACGCAGGCAGTTTAGGAAACATCTTTGAAGCATAGTGAGCGTCGAAAATTGTGTGGATCTAGAAACAATTGTAATTTAAACGACTTGTAAGTACTTGCAAAATATATAATTTATTACGGTTGAATTATGAAGAATTCATTTTTGAAGTAAAACTTTTTTAGGCGCGCCTTAGCATGAAAAATTCCCATGGGACTGAATCGGTTTTATCCGCGTCAGGCTCTCACACATTGAAAAATCGTCAGATTTTTCTGGTACGCTGGGAAATGGGAAGGACGGGGCCAAGACCTTCTCAAGTACAGGCCTGGAAGTTGCCTACCTCACTAACACTAACGCAGGTGCTCGTAGTCCCAGAATCTGTCACTTTTGTTGGATTTATACGCCGTGATGTAAAGTTCGGAATATTTTTGCATTAGTTTGCCGTAAAAATTCATAAAATAATATATTTAACCAGTTTTTATTGCAATAGGATTACCAGTGAATAGTGCTTCAGTGATTTAATTAAGAAAATTTAAAAAAATCGAGTGATTAAGTGTGTTTTAAGTGAGTTAATTGTGAAGGTGGCCAATTTTGTTTACATTCCCGGTGGTTTTTTCTTGTTTATTTAGGGGGAAAATGTTGAATTTGTGTAGTAATATAATAAAAAGTGCTTTTTGAGTGATTAAAGATTATTATAGAATAGTTATTAAAAACATAAGTGCAGAAAAATGTGAAGGAAAAGTGAAAAAGTTATTGTTATGTATGTTGTGTGGTGGTACTTGCACTTAATGTGTTTAATAACTATTCTATAATAATCTTTAATCACTCAAAAAGCACTTTTTATTATATTACTACACAAATTCAACATTTTCCCCCCAAATAAACAAGAAAAAACCACCGCGAATGTAAACAAAATTGGCCACCTTCACAATTAACTCACTTAAAACACACTTAATCACTCGATTTTTTTTAAATTTTCTTATTTAAATCACTGAAGCACTATTCACTGGTAATCCTATTGCAATAAAAACTGGTTAAATATATTATTTTATGACTTTTTACGGCAAAATATCCCGAACTTTTACCTCCTCCATATAATATCTTCCGATTTGACAGATAATGGGTCTATTACCAACACAAACACAAACTCTGCTTCCAGGCCTGTACTTACGAGGGTCTTGACGGGGCACAAGAGGCGAAGAAACTCGAGTCTCTGTGTGCAACAGTTCACATAAACTCTGCCTTACTGCATATATTTTCTGGCATTGTTTGCTACGTTGTCGCCCAGAGTTTGCTTTATCTCATTATACGGATACAAATTCATCATTAGATTTTTCTTGTGGCTGGGGCTTAGAATACCAAAGGGGTCAATTAAATGCGTTAGGTGTTTTTGTTTTATATTGGCACCCACCTCCCCTTGGTGAGATGTGCTGGACCACCACCCCCTACCGACATTTACCCAACAATTTTAGAAATTTTTAAATTACAAACTTTTGTGACTTACAACAAATCGACGAATCGTTTATGCTTTAAAGTCCATAACACCGCTATGAAAATCGTTCCCTATAAGTTTTTTGGGTCGCTGATTACGAAAATTAGGGTCCCGCAGTGCTAAAATATGGACGTCACCCTTAAAAATGCAAAAACACCCCTTTTCAAGGTTTTTTTCGCGATAATTTCAATAATAATCAAAAATAATCCAATGAAATAAACTTTTTTCAATATTTATTTGCGAAGTTTAATAATAAGAGCTGTTTTTTGTCGTTATTTTGACTTTTTCAGATTTTATTGAATCGATTTAGAAAATCATGATTCCTAGAAAACGGTTATCCGGTGCTGAGTATAGAAAGAGGTCCGAAATACAAACAAAAAAAGCCAAACAAAGTGCGGCAGCCATGTCCAGCTGGCTGCAGACAAATAAAGTGGACACAAATGAGTTCGAACCTGACGAATCGAAAGAAAAAACGAAATCTGACTCAAACGATGAATATAATATAGAAGAGGCCGATAAATTCGATCAGGATTTGCAAGGACATTTATCATCAGTATGCGATATGGAAGTAGATATTAATATAGATGATAGCGTTGCGAACTGTTCATTTCAAAATATTGTTGACGACGAAAAGTATGAGTATAGGCTGACAACAAGCGACAGTTCCATTTGATGCGCCAGGACCTAGTTCTTCAAATCTTGAAATTAAGCCTATTCATGACGAACTAACTACACGTAATAGTTATACTGTAGAAGAAGAGTCTACAATAATCGACAGTCCCAATTGAACCTTCTGAGCCAGGAACTTGGCCTAATAATCAGAAAATGAATCATAAGATCCGATGTTTTTTATGTACCGAAACTACAAAACTGTTAACAAAGTTTCCGGAATATATTGACTTTAAATCAACAGGAAGGAAAAATCGACATCTTACGCCCTCGGCTTGGTACAAGGAGCTGCCCAACAACGAAAAAGTTAAAAGGACATGGTTAACCTATTCTAAAAAAGGCAACTCACTTTTTTGTGTACCGTGCAAACTTTTTAACAGCCCTGAATCGCTTAAACCAGGAATGTATTCATTGCAAACAACTGGTTTGACAAATTGGAAAAAAGCATTAGAGAAGTTATGCCAGCATGAAGGTTCAAAATTACACAAGGAAAATTTTGTTAAGTGGAAGACCTTGTTGAACACAGTCAATAGCGATAGTGGCATTAACAAACAACTGGAAAAGGCAATCCAATCTGAAAAAATAAGTGCAGAGAAATTTTACGTATTATAATTGATGCCATACTCTACCTTGCGTGTAACTGTCTTCCTCTGAGAGGCGCAATAGAGACTCAAAGTGAACTGACTATGTCATTTGCATCGAAAGAACAAGGAAACTTTTTAAATCTGATTTTCTTACTTTCGAAACATAACTCAATATTAAAATCACTCTTAGAAGAACTAAAACAAGGCCAAGTTTCATATCTCTCCAAGACAATACAGAATGAGATAATTGAAATGATGGGCGAGTGTGTCCGTAAGAAAATTCTCGATGATGTTGTCCATGCTAAGTACTTCACAATAATGTTTGACTGTACCCCTGACATATCTCATACTGAACAAATGAGTCAAATAATAAGATATGTCATGAAAAACGAACAAGGCGAATATGAAGTTAAAGAAAGCTTTATTGATTTTTTGGAAGTAAGTGGAAAAATAGGAGATTATTTGGCTCAGGCCATTTTGGATAAATTAGAAGAAGATGGTATAGAAATAAAGAACTGTCGAGGCCAATCTTACGATAATGGCTCTAACATGGCAGGTATATACAAGGGCGTGCAAGCCAGAATTTTAGATAAAAATTCATTGGCGATCTATGTTCCCTGCATAGCTCATTCACTGAATCTAGTTGGAGTGCATGCATCAAAAGTTTCCGCTGAAACGTGTAATGTTTTTGGAATAGTCCAGAGACTACACTTTTTTTGTATCTTCAACACAACGATGGGAGGTCATGAAAAAACACAGTAAAACAAATCTGAAGGGAACTGGTCAGACCAGATGGTCTGCTAACTCAGATGCAGTTAATGCCCTCACCAAAAACATCAATGGAGTGATCGTGGCTCTGAAAGAACTTAAGGAGGGACAGTTTGAACCTGAAACGAAGTCAGAAGCGGGTAGTCTCCTCCATGTAGTTCTTGACTTTCGTTTCATCCTATATTTAGTCGCTTGGGCTGAATTGCTGAAAGAAATCAACCGGGTGAACAAAGAAGTACAGAAAGATGATGTCATTCTGTCGAGATCGGTGGAAATGTTGAAAGGCCCTACTTGTACTTTAGAAAGGTTAAGAAACGAACGAGTGGTTAAAAACCGCTAAGGCAATGGCAGCAAGCATCGGCTTAGAACCGAATTTAAATTCACGCAGAGTACCTGTAAAGAAAAAAATGCCAGGAGAAACAGCGAAAGATGAAGCCCGACAATTTTCACTGGAAGAGAGGTTTTTTCACAGTATAAAAGAAGTGATAGATACGATAATGATTGAAATAAAGGCCAGAATGGAAAGTGCGCAACAGCTAAATCAGAGTTTTTCATTTCTTCATGGACAAGAACTGAGTACAATAACTGAGAAAGACCTAAAACAGCGGGCTGAAAATTTAGCTATGAGATACGAAGACGATTTAAATCTGGAAGAGTTTCGCACAGAGGTTTTGGTCTTCCGGGACCATGTCAAAAACGTAACGGATAATTTAAGAAAACTGAATGCTTTGGATTTACTTAACATAATAAATAGCAGGTAAAAATATTATTTTATGACATGTATCATATATCCATATATCAGTATCATAGCCTGTGTGGTAAAAAATCGCTTTTATTGTACATTCCCAATAGACATTTGAACGACAACTTAAAGACTTAATTTCAGCGTATTATTTGTAAATATTAAATATAGGCTAATGTAATTTAGCAATAAGTTAAGTTGATCATGTTTGGTCTGATAAATTAGTTAGACTTTGATGAATAAATTGTGATTAATTGATTAAATAATTTACAGGGATCTGCTCGACGTTTTCCCTTATGTTTGCGTCGCATTGAGGATCTACGTAACACTCCCTACAATATCTGCGACTTGTGAGAGAAGTTTTAGTAAGCTAAAGCTTATAAAAAGTTACTTGAGGTCAACAATGTCTCAAGAAAGACTGTCAAACCTGGCAATGCTTTCTATTGAGAATGGCAAAGCAAGTGCAGTAAATTATGAAGATGCAATCAACACCTTTGCCGAAAAAAAAGCAAGGAAAGTTATCCTATAAAACAGTTTAGGTAGTTGACTAGTGTAATAGTGCTTTCACTGATTAAAAAAAATGATTTAATAAAACACTAATTGTTTAATATTGGTTTCTTGGTTGGGGCGGCAAAATCCAACCTTGCCCCCCTTAAAGAAATTTCCAGATCCGGCACTGCAAAGAACTATGCAAGATTTAGACAGCAACAACAAACTATTCGGTAGTGCTCTTTTATTACTATCTGGTGATTCCAGACAGGCATTGCCAGTCATTCCACGCTCTACCAATAAAACTTTAAAATCGTCCTGAAAATTTAACGGGTTTTTTATATGTACATGACAATTAAAATTAAATTATCTTTTCATCCCGCCGCACAGTGGTTCAGAATCCCGAAAACCTGGTCAAAAGTCGTTTTAGCATCTAAAAGCAGTTTTTTATATGAAATTACTTGGGAGTTTTTAAGGGCGCTGGTTAAAGATCCGCTATCAATTTTCCAAAAAACAAAATGGCGGATACAAAATGGCGGACGATTTTGCTTAATAATCAGCCAAATTTCATGAAACTCATTATAGGAAGGTTTTCGAGGGCGCTGATTAAGAATCCGCTATCAATTTTTCAAAAAACAAAATGGCGGACGATTTTGCTTAATAATCAGCCAAATTTCATGAAACTCGTTATACGGGGGTTTTCGAGGGCGCTGATCCTCAATAATACTAAATTTATCTTTAAATTGTTCTTTACGAGAAAAAAATATCTCTTCTTTGTAAAAAGATGTCTGGATTCAGAGTTCCTGAAAAATAAAATTACTTATTATGAATATGAAGAATTATTGTATTGTAAATTTTTAAGCTAGATGCAACTAGGTGCAGCTACTTTCCTTGTTATTTTAAGCAGAAATGTATACTGGACAATATGCGCCCAGTTTCATGGCGGTACCTTGCGGAACTTTCGACTCAGCACCTATTTTATCAGAGATATCTGAAGCGCGCCCACATAAATTTATTGCAACTTACCTTGTTAAAAGCTAACGTAATTTGCAATAACGGTTTCGTTTAGTGACGTTATAAAATTATACTCACTTTCAGGAGAAGAATCCATGTCTCACTGTTACAATGCACTAAAAAACCAAAATTCCACAGCGCTTTGAATGCGGAATACTTTTTCTTATTTAGCGGAGACGAAATTTCGGTCGCGAGACGCCCACTTTCAGAATGAGATATAACGGATTCCTGGAAAATCTACTTACTTTTATTAGTTCCAAATGATGCTAAGGGCTGCACTACAAATATTTGACAGTCCCTAAAAAATACTTCATTTTGGGGACTTTTGACCAGATTTTCGGGAATCTGAACCACTGTCCAATCGTCCGCCATTTTGTTTTTTGGAAAATTGATAGGGGATCTTTAACCAGCGCCCTTTAAATTTCCCAAGTACAAAATTTCATATAAAAAAACTACTTTTAGATGCTAAAAAGACTTTTGACCGGATGTTCGGGATTCTGAACCACTGTGCACTGCCAACTTAAATATAATCAGTGAAACATTGAACTTCTCTACATTTCGAGAACAGCTTCACTTATCTGGACTAAAACTATCCTATCTTTCAATCTGGAATCAACCCTACACATTCCTAAATTTTTATTTAAATCTATTGAGCGGTTTCGGAGATTAGCGTGTACGAACATTGTGACACCTAATTTTTTTATATTAAGATTTATATGTTCAACAACATTATTGCTCCTCTGCCAGTATTATATTCAAAGGTTATTCTGATGATGCAGACATCGCAGGAACGAAATCCTGGGACCATTTGAGACGAACGAAAAAACAAGTGATATTCGACCACAATACGATTCTTACAATATAACAAGAGAAATTTCTCGGCAATGAACATAACAAAAATAATTTCATTGATATTCAAAAAAAACAATAAAAAAAATTTTAAAACAAGCTTTTATTAGACGAACTAAAAAATATTAAATAATAAAAAAGTTTTTAAGTTGACTTCAGTTTCCAAAAATCACTTTTCGGCCAAAAAATACCTTGATTTTCGAAAAAAATACAAGAGGGGTATTTTGTAGGCAATAATGCTTCGTATTGACTGACCAAAAAAAAGACAGTTTTTGAGTCCGGCGGCCATGTTTTTTTTGTGATTCCGAATTTGTTTTCTTAGAAAGTCCTACGGAAGCTGTGGACCAATTTTCAGCCATTTTGGAATTTTGTCTCCTTTCGTGCTTTTTTTTGCTAATTTCCCCGGACTAAAAATCAATTATAACAAAAAAATATTTCCATAAATGTAGAATTTGATGCAATTGATTCTGGATTTATTTATATTTTTTTGGTTATTATTTTTTGAATTCTTTGTTTGTTGGATATTTATTCTAATTATGAACAGTGTAGAGTCTGGTGACCGGGACTACAAACTTAGTCTATTGGAGCTAAATTCTTTTTTGAATTTGACGCTTTTAATATAGTTGGCAGCATTGATACGATGTGTAACGGGCTGACCTTTAAGAAGCCGAATATATCTTATGAGTTTAAGCTTAATAATATTCAGTTAACAGGATGCATTTAATGGCTATTGAAAGTCACCATCAGTAAAATTCTGCCTACGGTAGATGCATTCAAGCACCTTTTAAAGAGAGTTTATTTACAAGTGCAGAATTGGCTACACGGAGAAGATGTTTTGAATCCAACAGATTGGGGATGGGAGCTTATAGAAAATTCTTTACTTCCTATAAAGATAACACAGCCTCCTGGTCCACCAAATGTCATGAATTTAATTTTCTGCAGTTGCAAAAAAGATTGCGGTAACTCATGTGGATGCAGAAAGCATGAATTAATCTGCAATCTTGCGTGTAAAAATTGCGCAGGATGCAATTGCTCTAATGTTGAAAATTATTTAGAAAAAGAACTATTATCGGATGAATCTCAGTGCACAGAGGAAGAAAACTTTGTTGCCGTCGTTATATTCGTGTTCAGCGACCCGAAAAACCTTCGAGTAGCAAAACTCTACTCATTTCTATCAATATTTATCGAGTGGTAGAGTGTCTCTTTGAGATGCACTTCTAAAAGGCATATTTTTATTGCAGGAAATGCATTTTTTCAAAATGAATTCATCACTACCGGTCACAAAGCTTGTAGACGCTCTCACGACTCGAACGCAAGAAACCGCATTAAGATCTATCTTACTGCTCAAAAAATCGAAGGTTCATTGCTTTATTTCCTCGACTATTAGAGGATCAGGATCGTACGACTTAGTAACAATTCTTGCTGAAGATATTGACATACCTACCTACTTGTATTGCTCATCGCACTTAGAAAAACACACTCGGATGTTTACTTTCTAAAACCAGCGAAAGGACGTTCCACTGAACAATTTTATTGTTCATCAAGTTTTATGCATGGAGATATGATTGCGAATGATTTGTTATTTCTTCATGCTTTCTCAAGCTGTGAAACCACAACAGCACCTTATAGCATTGGTAAAATTAAGTTTCAGGAATTGCAATATTTCTTAAAGAAAAAGTCGACCTTACTTTGCTAAGTGTTGGTGGCGAACTTTTTTTATAGCTCTACTAGTAAAAAACCCGCGTGCGTTGCAACGCCTCCAAATAAAAAAAGTTTATGTGTGCACAGTCCGCGGTAGGAAAAAAGTATAATGAAAATAACAAAAAATTTGAAAAAAATGATTTTGGATAGGTATACAGAAATTTAGAGTTACCTATAAAAAATATTGTAATATTTCTCTCGAGCGTTCTCGGATTCGTCAGGGATTAATTGGAACAATTTGTTTCTTTTTAACAACTTTAATTTCAAAACAACACTTCTTGCACACATGTGCTCCTCCTTTCTCTTCTTGGCGGTTCTGTTAGAACAACCGTACTAAATTGAGATGTGACACTGCGTTATGTATGCATTCAAGTAGGTGCCTCTGAACATGAAACTTCTGTGTGAATTGGAATTTTAACTTTCTCTTTTCGGTTAGCCGTTACACTGCCCCTTCTTACTTAATATTCGTCCCGAACACAGTTTCCTACAGGTCCCGTTCTTACCGATCGAACCTTTTTGTATGCGATAGATGACATCGTTTAACCTCGTGATTACCATTCCATTTCCTTTGTAGCTTTGACAATTTACCTTTCATTCGTGGAGGATTATACTCGTATAGCTAGACTCGATCGCCTTCCTTAGGTCGCCCTTAGGTCGTAGTGGGTCTTCATCCTGTTGGGCGATTCCCAAATTTAAATCACTTGGCAGCGTAATCTGTTTCCCGAAAATCATCTTTGCAGGCCTCTGATCGGTAGAACGTGGATAACTGTCCTGTACAGCGTTTTTTTTATTGAATTATATAGAGATGTTCTTCATATTAATTTGAAACCCTATTTCTACCGTTTTTACTGTTTCTATACTGGTTAGGGCAAATTTAAGAAATTTCCTACATGTTCTTCCATTTGGAGCTAGGATGTGAAAATTTTTCGATTTCCTAACCCTTGAACAACCTACATACAGCTGACCGGGAAATGACACTTATTTGGCCCCGAAATTTAAAATTTATAAGTTTTGATTATAAATTCTTTATTTGTTACCTTAAAATCCCCCAGATACCGATTTTCATTGGAATCGGAATACAATTGGCAAACTCATTGGCCATATTGGTGCGGCCATTTTGAATTTATAAGTTTTGATCATAAATTCTATATTTGCAACCGTAAAAACCCTAGATATCCACTTTCATTGGAATCGGAATACAATTGCAAAAATTCGTCCACCATATTGGCGCGGCCATTTTGAATTTATAAGTTTTGATTAAACATACGTTATTTGCTACCTCAAAAAACCCCAGATACCGATTTTCATTGGAATCGGAATACAATTGGCAAATTCGTCTGCCATATTGGCGCGGCCATTTTGAATTTATAAGTTCTGATCATAAATTCGTTATTTGTTACCTTTAAAAACCCCAGATAGGGATTTTCTTTGGAATCGGAACACAATTGGCAACTTCGTCGGCCATATTGGCGCGGCCATTTTGAATTTATAAGTTTTGATTAAACATTCGTTATTTGCTACCTCAAGAAACCCCAGATACCGATTTTCATTGGAATCGGAAGACAATTGGCAAATTCGTCGGCCATATTGGCGCGGCCATTTTGAATTTAATTCTATAACCACCCCCTGGATGTAAGTAATATGTGGTTAAATTTTTGTGGCAATCGGTTGGATGGTTTCAAAGTCTATAACGGACAAAGAAACATTTTTTGTGTTTTATATATTTGTTGTGATAGCTCATCGTTGTAGTTTCTTCGCATCTTTTCTTCAATATTCTGAAACGAAAATACTCTCCAAAAGAAAATAATCAAAAGCAAAAGTGAAAATCAAAAGAACAATCAACGAAACGCCCTCGATTTGGAATTAACTTGAATTTCCATCAACGAAACGCCCTCGGTTTGGAATTAACTTGAATTTCCCTGCCCGTCAGCCAGGTTCACGGAATAAACGTGGCTTGAATAAAATCTAAAGGGGGCACCAAATGTTCAGAGTATTTTAATATTTAAATAAAGCGTTGATCACCTCGAACTTAGTTCAATTCACTACTTCACCAAGTAATTCTCCCTTTTCTAAAATGATTATAAAATCGGTCTCTCACATAAAGGAAGTAAAAGTCACACACTTCATAAACTTTATAAATTTTATTCGATATTTCACTCAATTATTATTTGTGATTAAACAGATAAAAAATGTAAAAATTTAATTATATTACCAAATTTTAATTATCTCTTACAGTGGTGATGAAAATTATCGTTATGTTCCCAAATAGATCCAACAGCTCAGCGTTCAAAAAAATAGAGAGGGCCTGGTCACATCTTACTAAGCCTTATATCGCTTCTTAGCGGTTCCAAATCTTGCTAAATTGGGGGAAGGTTTTCCCGCTCATCCATAGGTCATCGACCTATCAATTCCTGCTGGACACTTGAATAACTGGGTCGGTCATTCACCCTGTGTTCCTTTAGACAAGATTATTTCCCCTTTTGGAACTTGTCTGCGCTAAAATTGCAAACGTATTGTTCGAGACTCGACTCGACTGGTGTGCCTTTGGACTTATTATGTTGGTAGACTCGGACCTTGACAATTTCGTGAGTAATGTCATCCATGGTGGTTTTGTTTACGTGCGCATGTGGTCTTCGGTTTTGGTTATTTATACTATTTTCGGCTGGAAAGTTGATGTCTCAAGTACCTCAAGTAAGTCCTTTGTTTTTGTAGATGCTGATATCTTTTTAGGATGGTGTATCCCTAAACAATATTACTAGCTGGGACCCGGCGCACCTATGCTGCACCCATAAACCAATAGTAGTAATCAGGTGATACTACTTGTCATACCCTTTCATTTAATACCCATACCGAATGGCTTGCAAAGAAAAAGGTAATCCACCATTTTGTGTTGGCCGCCATTTTAAATTTGGACCGATCGATCTGAAACTTTGCGAATCGTATTTTTTTCGGAAAAAAACCAAAATAATATAGATCTGAGCTCTTTAGCAGTAATTCGAAGAGTACCTCCCATACAAAAGTTCGAATTTTACGGATATCGGTACACTACAGCCACCCGAAGTGTTCGAGATAGAGCAAAATAGACCTCGTAGGAACACCCGCCGTACCCGAAAACCCCTATATACAAAAATTCAGGCCAATCGGATGAGCGGTTTCGGAGTCTATTGAACATTTACAGACATACTTTCACTTTTATATATATAGACTAGTTGGACCCGGCATAAAACCTTTTTGCCCGCAATAGTTGGCCAGCATATCTGTTTCAGTTATTTAGAGTTCAATGGCAATTGTGATGGAATTATAAATTAAATTTGTGAAATGTTAGAAGGAAAAGTAATTTTCATTTTTAATCTTAATATCAACAGGAATAAACTTTTTATCTTAATGCTATTTGATGAACAATATTTTTAGTTAATCCCTGAGGGGTAAAAACGAACAAACCTGATGGTTTGCCAACCCTTGAACACGCAACATATAATTGGCCATGTGAAAAGCACGGATTTTCTAGATCCAACCCACAAATTGACATTGTTTGGCCTTGTGACTTATTAATAGTCATTGCGAATGCCAAGCGAATTGGGAATTGCAGGCGTTTGAATGGAATGGGCGAGTCTGATGGGATCATTGGGATCCGTGGTAGAAGAACAACTTCACCTTGAAACTTGCCGTTTAAAATGGTAGTTTCAAGAACATTACTCATGATTTTTTTTATGATCAATCGCGTGCCATTGCATAGCTTTGGTGCATTCAAATTTCAAAGTAAAATTATTGGTGAACCAATTTTCAATCGCAAGTTATGTGGTGGCATTCCAGGTAAATCCAATGAATTCAAGAATTCAACAGGGTAGTTAACAATTTCTTCAGGATCGACAACAGTATCGATCGATTTGAATGATATTTCATTGCCCGGCAATGACTGTTGTATTTTAAAATTAATTGCGTCGACATCTATATTTTTTGCGGCTAAAATAGTTCGGTCACGTAGCCACGCATGATTAGTGTAATTAGCTTGTAAATCTGGAAATATACTTTCGATCAAACTATCTTTAGTATCGACCATGTTGCAAAAATTTTCTGGGAGTCTGATGTATTGTGTATTTTCATGCAATTGTATGGTGCCGTTGCCAATGTTGAGCAATTGTTCTGAGAATGCCAATGCCAATGGATCATTTTGAAGTTGAACACGCATATTTATGGTAAGACATAATTTCCTGGCACTTCGCCATAGGTATGATTCTTTTAAACATGCGTTAATTTCGTCCGCATATGTAGCACGTGGAATTACCGGCAATGTCTGTCTGAAATCACCGGACAGCAACAGTAGAGCACCACCGAAAAGTCTGGTATTATTATTGAGATCTTTCAGCGTTCTATCGAGGGCTTCAAGTGAATGCTTGTGGGCCATAGTGCATTCATCCCAGATAATAATTTTGCATTTTTTCAAAACTTCAGCCATGCCTGAATGCTTCTTTATGTTACACATTGCGTCTGGATTTGTGTGAATGTTCAATGGCAACTTGAGTGCTGAATGCGCAGTCCTCCCACCATCAAGCAAGGTAGCTGCAATGCCTGATGAAGCAATTGCCAACGCAATATGACTTTGTGATCGAATGCGCGCAAGTATCAGTGAGATGAGGAATGTTTTGCCAGTGCCACCTGGTGCGTCGAAAAAAAAGAATCCTCCTTGTTGTGATGCAATTGACAAATTAATTTGATCATATATATTCTTTTGTTCAGCAGTGAGCAGTTGCTCATTATTAGCAACGAAAGTAGCCAAAGCTATGGTATCGAACTGTTGTTCGCGCTGAACATCGCTGTTAATGATTTGTGCTGCTGGGCGGTTAGGCGATGGCATGCCGAAATTAATGAGTGTCATATTCGAAATGAAAATACAAATATCCTCAATCTTTACTAAGGCCTCGTTATATATTTCCGTCGAAAAATCGATATTTGTATCTTGATCAGCAATCCGAATGCGGTGTAGAATGTCCTCACTCATCGAATCTTTATATTTATCCCAGAGAGCAGAAGCTTCAGACGGAAAACATGTCGTCAATAATATAGCGAATAATTGACGAATTTGATGAGGAAAGGAACTCAGTACTGCATCTGCAAGTGTGAGATCCCAATGGTTATCATCTTCCAGTAAATGCAATTCGCGACACGCATTGAAGTACGTGTCGTACAAAATACCATTGACTGTTCGCAAATATTGAAAGGATGTCGGTCCAGGAACGTTAACCAACAACAAACGCAAAAAAAAAACATTCGCGTTGCTTTGGATGGACTGTATATAATCGGCCTAAAGTATTTGCCATAAATATGTCGACGTATCCTTCGACTGGAACGCCTCGTTTTCGTGGTTGCCAATTTTTTGACTGTTCCATGTGAAAAATCATGGCACATCAGTAGATATACATTAATGTCTTTGCGAATTGACCCAAAATATCTAGTCGGCTGCATAGATTGAAAAACTCCTTATAAAAAAAATTTACTCCAGACAACAACAGGTTGTATATGCTAATTTTACAAAGTGGCCGACTGTTGATAGTTTTTGGTCAGACAAACCAAAAATTGTAGTTTTCGGGTGGTTGGAAATAATAACGGTTTATCTGCTGTGGTCCTTTTATTTTTTTGTTTAGATTTGTACATGTCATCCAGTGTTATTGAAACGCTTCAACCTATTTTCATGAATAAGGTATCAGGGTACGCAGAATACTCCCACCTATCTAAAATTGTAAAAGTGACGGTTCGGCTGCACCAACTTCCAGATTTAAATGGCTCGCCTCAATACAGGGGTTGTTTTAAAAAGAAATATAAGTAAAACCCAAAGGAACTACGGAAAAATCTAAATAAATTTCACTGCGAATTAGTTTTAATAGCTTCATGGCCTACCTATATACTGTTTGACAGCTGCGTAAATGTGAAATTGTCATTAAATTGGGGTTTTTGAAAAATGTCCGATTCAATTTAATGACAATTTCACATTTACGAAGCTGTCAAACAGTATATAGGTAGGCCATGAAGCTAGAAAGTAATCTCAAGTGAGAAATCCCAAAATTACCAATTTTTTGGATTTTTCAGGTGTTCCGTTTAGGTATCGGTTCAAATTGTGATTCTAAACCATTCTCGAATCAACTTAAATACACACAGAAAATTACATAAATATCAGTCCAGCCGTTTAGAAGGAGTTCAGTAACATACACACGGACAGAAGAAATTTATATATATAGATAGATATGGCGATGATAAAAAAGATGCAACTCTCGACGATCTTCTATATAAAAGATATGCAAAATCGGTTACAAAAAATGAGGAGCGTCGGAACAAAAACCGATATATCACATTTAAGTTTTTTTTGGGAAATTGAAAAAATCTGTGCAAGTCTATGGCTTTATAATTTAGAGGTGAACGAAGTTTACCAATTTATTGGTGTTGATAACACAGTGTGGAAACCTAAATACCACATTCCTGCGTGCGGTACCTGTTGAGATATTATAAAAAACAAAATGGATTTATCGGTTTTTAATCAGACTAATTTGATATATCATTGGATATAATTGGATACCCTTGGCCCAATCTACACTAGTATTCCTTCAGCAGTAGCAGAAACGGTTTTTTATGAGAGAGGTATAGAAAGAACATAAGAGGTTAGTGTAGTAACATGTTCACCAGAAAATTCGGCGTAAAAACTTAACCCATACACAATGTGCTTTTGCTTACTCTTATTACTCGTGGATAGCAAATATAATTATCGAAACGCACGTAGATATCTCCTCGTAAAGACAAGAACATTACTCGCGATGAAAGAATGCCAGTATAGACCTAGATTAAGTTGTAAAACCGGTTCTGCTGCTGCTGAAGGAATACTAGTGTTGACACCCTCAATGGATTTATCGGTTTATGTTCAGGTCAGTGATTTTGGGAAGGTTTTTGAAGCAGATTTAGCCGTTTCTGAACAGGTTCGATGAACGATGGTTATAAATATGTACGAAAACAACCAATTGCCATCATAAAAAAAATAATGCCAAAATGGGATTTATCGGTTTTTGTTCTGGCGCTCCTCAAATATCATTTCAATTTATTTTCACTTCCACCAACACAAGATTTGCACCATGAACACTTACCGAGTGTACCACTACCACCAAGTTCAAACTTGGCTCGGAAGATATAATGATCCAGAAGAATGGAACTGGAAAAAACTTCAAGCTTGTTTATGCCAGTGCAAAATACAAAACCTCCAGCTTCCCTAAGCTGTTGAAGTTAATATTTTGGCGTTGCAAAGGCAACTGTAGTGCAGCTTGTGGGTGTCGCAAATCTGGATTCCACGGTGTGGGAAAATTGCTCTGGTGAGACTTGTAGTAATGTACTGGAAATCACAAAATTAAAAGTTGAAGACGAGATGGAAGACGAACTTCCAAGCTTGACACCATTGCACTCTGCTATAATTATTTAGCAAATTGAAAAATATGCAGTAATTGATCATGAACCTGTAGGGACATCGTCCCACTACTCGCCTAATATTTGACTGCAAAAGACTCTGCACAATAGCATAGCCGACTTGCATCAAGTAATGAAAAATATTAATTAATGAGTTGACTACCAAAAACACGGTTATAAAAAACCGTTACATATTTAAAAATAGATATTGCAAAGTGATAAGGTCGAATATAAGTCTAATTTAGAAAATAAAGCAACATGTTAATACAAAGCTAGTTGGTTTAAATTAGTGAAAACGCTAAAAACCGCAGCCCGGTCCTTCAAAAAGACCAAGAATCGAGTAGATAGAAAAACAGCACATTGTGGATTATTTCTATTGGGGATACCACTTAAAAACACATATAATTCACATATAAACTTACACCGACCCCCTACACAACCCAAAAAAAACTTTTTCCTATACAATTATGCAAAGTTAAAGCACCATTTCCATGGACTACTTGTACTTTTTAATTAAAAGTTATCACTTTAGACTTTCATGGCACAAATCATACAAAACTGGATATTTTCTAAGAATTTCAATCAATTGCTCACATTCCATTCTACTTATCAATTTGCGATCGCACGGTGAACTATTGCATGCAGCGTTTGGAAGCGGTGCGGATTTCTAATCGCCGCATCACCGTTCATCGCTGTTCAGCAAATCGCAAAAATGTGTGCTTAACACATGCAGCGATGAAACGCCTTAAGGCCTAATTATAATGAACGGATTTGAGCGGATTGGGATGTCAAAAAAACGCATTAGATCGGATAGGAAATCGACTGGTTATAATAACGCATCTGCTCGGATTAAAACGTCAAAGTTTATTGTAAACAACAGTGCAAAAATTACTAACTTTTTTTAAGTTTTAATTTCGATCTTCATTTCGTTGTTTTTATAGCCACTTTTGGCTTTACTATAAATAATTTCAAAAGTTTTAACCTCGTTAATCAGTTTTTCCCTGGTAAAAATGTTTGCACTTATACTTTTAAGGTTATGTTTATCAAATTTTTGACAGTTCAATGCGGCAATTTCTAATCATTTAAAAACGAATGCGCTCAAATCCGACCGAATCCGCTTGAATGCGTTCATTATAATCGGTTAGGTCTAAAATGTATGCCGGGAAACCCGATTTGACAGTTCAATCTGTTTTGTTGCGCTCAAATCCGTTCATTATAATTGGGCCTTTACAAACGTCCTCGTCACCGCGTCAGTTTGCGCCTTCCTTTAGCCCGAATTCAGAGCATAGAAAATACCATCGATAAAATAAAAAAAAGGTACAAATATTATCAGCGATAACTTAAGCGACAAGGAAGACAATATGGATGAAATCGAGATGAGACTTCCCTTGATTGATTGAAAATAAATACGGACTTTAAAAAGAAACATAACCAGAAACATTGGAAAATACTTCTAAAATTGGGCTGTAAAACCGATAAAAAAATCGAATAAAAAAGTCTTCAAGGACAACAGGTTTTGCTTGCATAACAGGTATTTATATATAATTTTTATAATAAGGAAAACAAGCTTTTATTTTTACAGAAGCATTGCGAAGGAAGTTGAGTAGAAGTACTGATAGTCCTTTAGCCGAGAAATCTATCCAAAGGGAATTCGCATCGCTACTTAAAGGGGGAAACTAATTTAGAAAAAAAAATTTTTCGTTAAAATTTTTTTGCTTTAAACTACTTCAAATCTATCTGGAACTCCGGAACTCTTTACAAAGTTATAAGGATTTTATTGACTGTTTGCCAAACGGCTAAAATGCGCGAGTTACATATATTAACCTGCAACATGACTTAAAGCAACATGAGACTCCGGATCTACCAGAGTCATATAAAATAAAATTAAAAGAAAGACCAATGGCATGGTAAAATAAAATTCAACCTTTCCCACACTGTCATTGAATATCTCAAATTCTTAAGCATTACATATTCCTAGAATGATTTTCCGTTCTCAAAAGAAAAATGCTTACTTTGTAAAACTTTAAGTCACGTTGCAGGAAGATAGGATTTTGGCTCTTAAAAGAATTAAATTAAGTCAGTGTGTCGGAACTTGTTGTCGGGAATAAATTAACTTGAAAAGTGTTATCAATAAATGAGGAGGTTAGGAACAAAAGGTGACATTTACGCATTCAGCTTCAATCTCGTTTTTTTTGCTATCCGACTATAAACGCTGAATTCTATCTATTTATGCAATTATCAACTTCAAAAGAAGACTAATTTCGTAGAAAAATCCACGTCAATAGCTGCTTTCGGTACAAAAGGTGTCATTTTAACTCAAACACAGCAGTGGTCAAGCCTTTAATATCAAAAAGTGTCATTTTCTCAGTAAATACGTCCGACGTTGCTAAAGTCGTATAAAAATGGGTACATTTGCTGATAGGACATTGTGACAACACTAAATCCATAGACTTGTTTCTTTTTCTGTTGTGCGTCTAGTTTCATATTCAGTGGTTTGGATGTCAAAATTGACAAAACATTGAATTGTATTCTCCTGAGCCAAGAAATTGAATTATCCGTTGTGACTTCGCAGTATTTTCTCACTTTGAATCTTTGATAACGGTTTCTTAATAAAATAAATTTTTAAAAACCGACTTCAGAAAACCCAAAAATAATGCACAAAAAACCAAAAATAATGCACAAAAAAGGATAACATAATTGTTTGAAATTCTTTACAACATTAATCCAATCAGAATGGATTTAATAAGAAGAATCACTTTTGAAGACGGTGCCAGGTAGTAGTTGACTTTCATTGCATTAACTATTGCTGCGAAAATTGTATTCATTTCTTTGTTAGCCTTATGCCCTTAATACATCACCCCGAAAACAGGTGTTGGCACCGTCTTCAAATGTGATTCTTCTTATTAAATCCATTCTGATTGGATTAATGTTGTAAAGAATTTCAAACAATTATTTTATCCTTTTTTGTGCATTATTTTTGGTTTTTTGTGCATTATTTTTGGGTTTTCTGAAGTCGGTTTTTAAAAATTTATTTTATTTCGTACTTTTTAGTCCGTTAATTTTTTGTGCATTATTTTTGGTTTTTCTGAAGTCGGTTTTTTAGTCCGTTAATTTTTTGTGCATTATTTTTAGTTTTTATGAAGTCGGTTTTTAAAAATTTATTTTATATTTCGTACTTTTTAGTCCGTTAATTTTTTTTCGGGGGCAATATAAAAAAAAATTATTAATTACGAGAAGTATGACACTCAGCCGCGCGCCGTCGAAAAGAATTGAGGCAGTAGCTAAATAGTTTTTGCAGTAATGAATTTGCGTATTTTCGGAGCAATTTAAAAAAAACTTATTTAATATGAAACAAAATTCCCCAAAGGAAATTAAAAAGAAATATTTATTGTGTCGATTGAAAAAAAATTGCTCCAGGTCAAAGAATCGAACTCGCAACCTCCAGGACGAGAGGCAAGCCTCTCAGTCGCTGTGCTACGGGAGATTGTTACAACAAGATGGCTAAATACGTAAATAAAGCTTTTCAGAAACTGCTTTAAATAGAATTTCATTCCAAAGGAATACTCTCTTACAGTCTGCATGAGTAGAGTATGCATGAAATTTCTCACCGAAGAGTTTGTAATTCTTTACAACATTAATCCAATCAGAATGGATTTTAGAAAGAGAAAAAAAGAAAAAAAAGTCGAACTACCCTCCGGGGTTCGAACCCGCAATTTTTATTTGCAGGTCAACGCCTTTGCGGATTCATCCACCGGCCTCTTCTCGAGCACGCGACAATAAAGTAATTTGTTCGCTGCCTTTGAAAATACTTCTATCCGTTCAAGGTGTACTAATTTTACCAGTTTTTTACGCCTACCTTCGAACTCCTTTATCAGAATTTAAAAAAAATTGTACGGGACCACCGTGGGAAACTACCCTTTCAAACAAAAAAGAAAAAAAGCAAAAAAATCATTGCGTTACAAAGTTATGCGTGAACAGGGCCAAAAAATACCTACGCGTCGAATTGATAACCTCCTCCTTTTTTGAAGTCGGTTAAAAATGGATGAAGAAGCAGTGAACGTGGCGAGTATTAATCAAGGATCGTGTAAAAAGTAAAGGAAGGAACGAAGTAAGCGACAAGTACAAGATAATAAGTGAGTTTATATTCTAAAATTAGCTTTTGTGATCTATTTATTTTGTTATACTTCAATTTTATTCTTTGTTTGGAGTTCAGATATACAGACAAGGACCCTTTATGTCTTGAGTTTGTAGTTCCTTGTAAGCATACACCTTCATCACTGTTCAAGTGTTCAAAATTGAAAGAGCAAGATATTACCATGGAATCGAAAACAATTTTATACCAACAAAGGAAAAACAAAACAAGACATTTATCTATGTCGACTCATAACAGCTTTCAAGCCAAAAAGAACCACTGCTTATACAAAAAGTAATAAACCAAAACCCCGGAAGTTTTCCACTAACTTTTATTTACTAAATAAAAATAACAAGGCAGTCAGAGTCTGCAAATCTTTCTTTATGAAAGCTTTTAGCTTGGGTCGCAAAAGACTAAACACAATTTGCAAAACCATACAGAGTGGCAAAGTCCCTGAAGAGAAAAGGGGTGGAGATAGAAAGTCCAGAAAAAGTTTAGAAAAAAAGAAAAGTGTTTGCGATTTTATAAAAGCTTTACCTGCCAAGGAAAGCCACTATAACAGGAGTAAGTCCTGCAGAATTTATTTGTCTTCTGAACTAAACATATCAAAGTTGTGGAAAGTATACAATAATTCTGTTGAAGGAGACCTTATGGTAAAAAAATGGTTCTTCAGACACATTTTCGTTACACACTTTAAAATCGGGTTTTCATCCCCAGCGAGCGATGCATGCACAACGTGCACTTTATTGACAAATAAAATAAAAACCGAACAAGATCCACATAAGAAACAGTATACTATAACAGAAAAAAGGGTGCATAAGCTGCGAGCAAATGCATTTTACCAACTATTGACAAAAGAAAAAGTTGACAAATCTTATTCGTTTTGCTTTGACGTGCGTGGTCACAGTTTCTTACCCGCTGATCGCGTATTTGGTAGGGTAGAAAAGGACCTCAGAAAAATTACAGTGATTACTACTAAAGAAAAATATCAAGAAGTAATATCCCAGCACGGCACTGTACACTTTTTAGGTAAAGATTGGAAATACTTTGATATTAAAAGCCTAGATAAATATTTTAAGAAAATAGAAGGCATAAGAGACATAAAACGTATATGCATACAAAAAAAAATAGTTAGAAATAAAATTGAAGCAGTTGTCAAAACTTTCAGAAACTATAAATTTCAAAGCGTTGAAGAACAAAAGGGTAAAAGCTTATTAAAGCGCAATACCAACTTGACCAATGTCAATTTAGAAGAGAAAGAATTAGGCCATTTCATAAAAGGCGCAAAGCAAAAGGATGTTGAAAGTTTACTGGTAAAACAGTTTGGAGAAGACTGGAAAAATGAACCGTCCTTGAAATGGTATTGTGACATTTTATATGAAAACAATATTACTGAAAATGAAGATAATGAAAATACTGCCTGTGACTGTCTACAACCTGATTGTGGAGAATTACATGTTTAATGAACACATTTTGAATAAATAAATCTGTTTGTTTCATAAGGTAACATTTTTTATTCAGTGATTTTCAAAAGGTGACATTTTACAACTCTATTGAATCAAATGGTAACATTTGCTTAGTGTAGGATCAAAAGGTGTCATTTGATAAAAACTTTATTAAATATTGGCTTTATTGAAACATCTACATAAATACTTTTATATGCATTAAAATCTAGTTACTAACTGACACAAAAATGGTTAACAAAAATACAAAATAATTGCCTAGATCTAGGTAAATATTTATTTTCTCAAATTAATAAGAAAATAGAAAAGTGTAAATGACACCTTTTGTTCCTAATCTCCTCAAATATTAAATAATAATAAAGTTTATTAATTTACAGTAAAGGAGTGTTTTTAATTAATTTAAAATAAATATTTTTGTTGGGGCAATTTAGTTAGCTCGGAGTGATTTCTTTTCTGTCGCGATACTGAAGGTTTCTAAGTGGCGCAGTCGGTAGGATCCTTAAAAAAGGATTCAGTGATTCGAACCGAAATTCGAAAAATAATTAGAAAGAAGACAATTAAGGAACAAAGCTATCGACGGCAGAAGGATGGCCCAACTGGCACAACAAGCTGCACCAAACATGATAGAACAATGTCTAGCCATGTTGACAGACATTATAAACCGGCAGACTCAACAACCGACTCTAAGAAGTAGGGTTGAGAAGGAAACACGATTTTTACAACCATTTAAAGGACAACAGGGAACTTTACCTTCATTTATTAACTCAGTGGAAAGACTATTGGCGGAATATGGACACCAGGCACATCAAGTATATATGGTCATTTACAATGAGAAAATTCAAGGTTCGGCGAAAAATTATCTGGAAACAGCTCCACCAGCAACATGGGAAGAATGCAAAGCAAAATTAAAGCTACATTACAAACCATCGACGGATCAAGGACAAATTATGTTTGAAATATCGTCATTAAAAGTAAGTTCTATTACTGATTTATTAGATAAGATTAGAATTACCGCAGATAATATTTCCGAATGTGCAACTTTTACTGAATTTCAAAATGAAATAGTTAACCACTTAAGCAGTGTCTTAGTATTAAAAATCAAAGAGTTAACTGCTGGGGCATTAGCAGCCGAACTATATAATAAATTTAGTTTATCGGAGATTCGATCAATACTCAATAAATATGTTGGTCAAGAACATTTTAATCTAAAATTTAATAGAACAAGTTTGACAATACCAGACAGACAGCCACAAAGACAAAACCTACAAAGACCCAACCACAGTTCGGGACACTTTCGTTATAATAATCCTCACAACAATTTTGGCCAATTTCGTAATAACAATTCTAACCACAATTCTGCACAATTTCGTAATAACAATTCTAACCACAATTCTGGACAATTTCGTAGTAACAATTCTAACCAAAATTCTGGACAGTTTCGTAATAATGAGCCCCAAACTAATTTTGCCCAATTTCAAAGAAATTTTAATAATAATAACTCTAGTGCCCAGTGGAGAAATTCGTCGCACTATAATAACAATAAGCAAGCTCAAAACATAACTGTAGATTTTTTAAAAGAGGAAGAGAAAAAGGGAATAATAAATCTGTTAAAGAAATATAAGAGATTGTTTATACAAAGAAGGGGATAGTTTAACAAGTACGACCAGCATTGTCCATGAAATTAATACCACTACTAACGAACAAATAAATTCTAAATTATATAGATATCCTCCAAAGCACGAAGAAGAGGTTAGAAAACAAATGAATGAAATGGAAGCTCAGGGTATCATTAGAAAAAGTAGTAGTAGGTACAGTTCTCCTATAATTGTAATACCTAAAAAGAAAGACAATTCAGGGGTCCAAAAATACAGAGTTGTAGTAGATTACCGAAAATTAAATCAAGTTACTATTGACGATAAATACCCATTGCCAAACATTGACGGCATATTAGATAAGTTGGGAAGGGCACAATATTTCAGCTCTTTAGAACTCGCTAAAGGGTATCACCAAATATTGGTCGCTGAAAAAAACATAGAAAAGACCGCATTCGTAACACCGGCAGGTCTGTATGAATATGTGCCATTCCGACTGAAGAATGCTCCGGCAACTCTTCAGCGCCTAATGAATGGAATCCTATGAGAATACATAAATAAAATTTGCGTAGTTTAAAAATTTTTTCAAGAAATTAACTGAACATAATTTAAAAATACAGGCAGACAAATGTAGCTTCATGAAGAAAGAAACTCAGTTCTTGGGACACGTTTTAACAAAAGACGGGATTAAACCCAACCCAAATAACATCGAAGATATCTTAAGAGTTCAATTGCGTAAAACCGAAAAGCAATTAAGAAGTTTTTCAGGCATGACCGGTTTCTATCGGAAGTTAATAAAAGATTATGCTAAGATAGCACACCCATTAATAAAATACCTGAAAAAAAAATCTAAAATTAACTTTAAAGACCCCCAATATGTCGAAGCTTTTGAAAAGTTAAAACTTCTGGTCGCTTCTCATCCAATTTTAAAATTCCCAGACTACGAAAAACAATTCACTGTCACTATCGATGCTAGTGAGCATGCTATTGGTGCCGTTCTCTCACAAGAAGGACATCCAATATGCTATGTTTCACGGGCCCTAAATAAGCATGAAAAGAATTATAGCGAGACCGACAAAGAATTTCTAGCTCTAGTTTATTCGGTAAACTATTTCAGATCATATATATATGGGAGAAAGTTCAAAGTTGTCACGGACCATGCACCGACAAAATACCTTAATTGCAAATATAAAGGCAAAGAGTTTGCACCGAAGAATCAACGGTGGATTCTCAAGCTGCAAGAATATAGCTTCGATATTGATTACCTGCAAGGAAAGGAAAATAAAGTTGCTGATTTTCTAAATAGAGTAGAAAACAGCCCCCCAATAAATGACTGTAACAGCAGTGAATCCAACATGGACCTGTCTGACACGGTACACTCGGGAGAGGAACAATTGCTAGATCATATCGGAATAAAAGATGAAATAGTAAATACATATAAGACCCAAATCATCCTAACTTATAGTCCAAGTAAAGAACTGGAAATATTACATAATAGAAGAATTTTACAAATTAACCCTCAAGACAGTGAAGAAATAATTACTAATACACTAAAACAATATATCAAACCAGGGGTCAAAGGCATTTATTCGGAAGTAAATGATAGAGAATACAACATAATACAACAAATAGTTATTAAATTATTCTCAGGTGACAACCGAATTAAATTTATTAAAACCACTAAGAGAGCTCAAGAAATTTATAATGAAGAGGAGTGTCATAAACAGATAGCATTATACCACACTGTTGAATCCTTACATAGCGGAATCAATGAGACCTACCAAACACTAAAACAAAAAATTTATTACCCAAAACTACAGGAACATGTCCAACTTATTATAAACAATTGTGAAAAATGTCAACGAATAAAATATGATCGAAACCCCGTAAAACCAGAATTATACGTGATCTTGGACCTGGAAACTGCACGGCGCAAAGCGCTTTGCTAAAAAATTTACTTTGCACTTTTAACGATAAACCGACTTAAATATAACTTTTTTTGACAAACGATGCATTCTTTTATTCTTCAATACATGCCCAACAACATCCAAAAAGAATCGCTAAGTTTCGTTTATTTCCCTATAGTTTCCCCCTTAATAACGCCCAAAGATTGGGATGGCTGGCCATCGATTGCTGTGTGTACAAAAAGTCAGGAATAATTTTAAGTCAGTAATAAAGTTAGAATAAATTAAGTAACGATATTTTATTTCTAATTACATAGTTTTATTATCATTGCAACCAATTATTAATCTTTAAGTGTTGAATGCAAATGTAAATTTCCTTATATTAATATATAAAAATAAATATCTGTTTTTAACCCCATAATTTCATATTAGAAGACCTAATTAGTTCCAAATCAGGCAATCCTGGTCAGTTCCTGGTCAGGCAAATCAGATCAGTTCCTGGTCAGGCGAACCTGATCAGCTCCTGGTCAGGCGAACTTGATTAGTTCGTTATGCATCATCTGCATTTCATGCCTAGGCGATGACACAATGTGGCAGTATAAGCGTGGCAGTACTTCTTAACACAATGGCGGCTTCGGATTCGATTTCGATTTAAAGAAAAACAATTTTATTTAAAAAAAAATCTGAAACCAAATAAAGCAACAACAAATAGATTAAAATCGAATTAATTAAAACTAAATAATAAGCTAAACACAAAATTATCACTAAAACTACGCAAACTGCACTACGCACATAATTCAAAATCCAAACCTAAAAGCACAGACTACTTAATATACAGACGGAACAACCGGGAACAAAACTTGTAATCACTTTTCATTTTTAGGTAATTTGAAAACAGCTTTTAGTGAGAAACTGAAGAGAGAAAATTCTTACCAATTTAAAAAGCTCAACTTTTTTCTCACGACTTCGTTGGTGCAGCAACAAGCGCCGGGCATACCCAGTAGGAAAAAATACAAGTGCTTTGCTGCGGAGCAAATATAAAGCAGTAAAAGCTTCCTTCTGCTTCCTACAACAGCGGTACCTCAGCACAATCTCAGCAGATAACTTGAAAAGCTTTTTTACGAAACATAATAAAGTGCTGAGCTCTGCGGACATGCAATGTTAAAATAACATGAATCTTCTTACGGAGCGTAAGCGCTTTACTGCTTCAAAAAAGCGCTTTAAAAGGCTTTTCGAAGCGATTTTTTTCCTACTGGGTAGGGGCTTAACTTACGCACATATACAGCTGCCTGGTTTTCCGTCTCGGGGCTCGTCCCTGCAAACATTTCGATTCGGAAACGATTCGAGAACGATTTGCCAAAAGCGAAAGCTTGCTTCGATCTCGGACTCGTTAACGACTCGTAAACAAATTCGAAGGCAATAAAAGCGGAGCAAGAGATCGAATCGCTTTCTCGTGCTGATAACGAATCGCATGCTCGTATCGATAGCAAATAGCTTCTGCGCCGAAAATCACTCCGCCGAGCAAAACAAGTCAAAAGCTCAAACTTTCCAAACAAATCGTTGAAGAGAAACCAAAGGCTCTCAAAATTTCCTCTCAATAGGTGTTCAGCCCCAAATCCACAAACACAAAAACAATCACAAACAAAATAAATTTTAATAAATATAACTTTAATAAATTGAAAAATAAAAACATAATAAAAAAAAAAAAAAACAACTCACCAGTAATAAATAATAATAAATTATAAAAATTGCATCCTTCCTTCTTGTTTATCTTATGTGTGTAATACAACGTTCTCTCGTCCTTTTCCACAATAAACCTAAAAGGCAACAATCAAATTCATTAATAATAATCTTTAAATTAGCCATCAATTCGGCTTGAAAATATAAATAGGAGAAATTAATCAGAAATTATCAACAAGGTAATACAAATTCTGGTTTACAAATTTGCAATAACATGCAAAACAACAACAACAACTACACAGTAAACAAACTAAGAAAAACGCCACAATAACACAAATTAAGCACATATAGAGTACTAAAAACACAAAATAACTATTATAGAACATTTTACCTGGATAAAACATTACATCAACCCACAAAAACACAGGTAAAATGCTATAAAAGGAAACACAGGTACACATAACCTCGTTTGTATAAACATTGGTTGTCTACAAACAACCAAGAACAATTACAACCACAAATTTACAATATAAACAACACATAACACCACAACAACATAACTAAATCACATACGCACCTGCAACCGCGACATTTGCACTCAAATCGCGATAAAACCCGCGCACGCACTCGCGAAAAACCGTGACGTTGCCCGAAACGTCAAATTTTATGCTACATCAACATATGATATATGAAATCGATGTAGAATTTGACGAAGAATACAGCGGCGATGTTGAAAAAACGAAATATTTTATGGTTAAAAAGATATTTTCATAAAATATAAATTCTCATAAAGATAATGAGAAGAAAAGAGAAAATATAGTGAAAAAGGATGAATATATGAATTAATAAAATTATGATATTGCAGTAAAAAATAAGGAAATGGTCGAAAAGGACATTTTTAGTACATCATAAAAATCGAAGAAAATTGAGAAAATTATATTGAATTAATTAAAATTTTATGAAATTAAAGGGAATAAAATAACTAGAATTAAAGAAAAAGAAGGGAAAATAGTTTGAAATTATTTTTTGTCATCAAAAAGGTCTAAATACCCCCACCTAAAAATGGCAATGCAGTTTAGGCCAGGACCGTTGGGTCCAGTGTATAAAAACCCGAACCCAGAAGCAATCAGTCTCTCTTGTCTATCAGCAGTCAAGGAAAGTGTATCAAGCAAACGTAAGCGAAATAACTTCCAAGAAATCTTCTTTCAAGTGTTTATTGTGAAAAAGGATTTTTCAACGATTCTATAAGGTATTTTTTCACCAATCATTAAATTTTCTACAGGCCGCATGTGTTCTGGGAAATGTTATATGTTTGGTTCTAATCAAGTTTCTTTTTCAGCATCATTTCAAAAAATAATATTCAGTGCGACTTTGTATCTTGCCTTAGTCGAGTATTAAATTACTGTCTGGCTATATCTTTGATATACTCAGTGTAATTTTGCATACAACTTTGGTCAAGTACTTTGGTCGCTATCTGAATACATCTAGTTATTATATATATTATTATTCAAAATAAAGAATCCTAACTAGAACCCTTCTAGTAAGGTGTTATTGGTTAATAATTGTAGTATATACAAAATAATTTAAGTGGAACATAAGTCCTATTTGTTAGTATTTAAGCAAACAGTTCGAAATAAAAACAATTATTGAATTCTAACTGACACGTGCGTTTCCTTTAGTGCAAATTTCACTTTGCACTAAACATTTTTGGTGGTTCCATCCAGGAATACGTGTCAGCGAATTCAATTTGTTTCAATTTCTTTTGTTTGTTATCGGTGTTCGTGTAATTCCTATAGTGCAACATATCCAAAATGACTACGTTACAACAAATGTGTCAAGCACAAGAACGTTTGAAACTCCGTCTATTCCAATATATCGACACTGCCAAAAAGACGGCACATTCAAAACGCAATCTAGGATTCTACAAGACCAGAATCACTTGATTAAATGCAATATGGGAGAAATTTCAAAAAAACGACATAGCATTAGACGAATCATCAGTGCAAGAGAATGCAGAAGCAGCAATTGCGTATCTCAATAGTGATATATACGGAACCACAGAAGCCAAATATTATGACTATCTCGGAGAGTTAATGGATGGATTGGAAAAATGCCAATTAAAAATGACTCCACCTCCAGAACCTCCAACTACAACACCATATGAAATACAACTGCCGAGAATCAGTTTGCCAAAATACAATGGCGATTGCGATTTGTGGCGATCATTTCATGATGTATTCGTTGCGTTGGTCCATAATAATGCAAAACTTGGTCCAGTACAAAAATTACATTATTTAAAGGAATGTTTGGTTGGAGAAGCTGAAAACTTAATGCGACATGTTCCAATCACTAACGAAGATTACGCACCAGCATGGGAAAAACTGAAGAAGCGGTATGAAAATAAAAGAATGTTGGTAAATCACCAGCTAAAAACTTTTACAAACATACCGAAGCTGACTACTGAATCCTCTAAGGGCATGAAGGAATTAATAGATACTTCATCCGAATGTTTGCAACAGCTGAAGAGCTTAGGTGTTGATACTGCGTCTTGGGATGCCATTCTAATTTATCTATTAGTACAGAAGCTTCCTTTCACAACACTACGATTATGGGAAGAAGAGCAAGGAGCAGATCAAACTTTGCCAACTTTTTCACAATTCAGCAAGTTCTTGACAATGAGATTACGGGTACTAGAATCAATTGCTGATGCAATCGTTCCACGGACATCAACACCAATCAAGCCAACAATCACAAAAAAGGTCACACACACGTATCATGCAGTGAAGCAAGACTGTTGTCCAGCTTGCCATCAAAAGCATTACATTCAAGCATGCACCAAGTATCAACAAATGAATAGTGATGCCAGACGTAAGGTCATACTAGCAGCTGGACGGTGTTTAAATTGTTTATCCAACAGCCACATGGCAAGGGAATGCACAAGTAAATATACATGTCGCAGATGCAAGCAGCGTCATCACACTACCTTACACGACGACTCCAGACAAGAGAAGCAGAGATCAACAGGATCCAAGGAAAAACATTTACGAGAGGAAGAACCAATACCAAGCCAATCTCCAACAACTTCGAAATCCCAATCAGCCGACAGCGCTGACGGAGTAACCACAATTCAAAACTTTCTAACCATGAAAAATCACCATGCATTGTTGTCAACAGCACTGGTAACGTTTCGCACTAATCATGGCACGGAAAAGGTATTGCGGTGTCTAATAGACAATGGCTCCGAATCATCATTTATCACAAAGGCTGCATGCAAGCAGCTAGGAGCTACAGGAACTAATACAACTGTAGCAATAACAGGTATAGACACCAATCCATTAGCTACTGCACACCAACAAGTTAGGCTCACAGTAAAACCAAACAACGCTAACAAGGTGTCAGTGACGGATAATTTCTTGATACTCAACAGTATCACGGATCTTTTACCAACAAAGGTAGTTCGCAAGGAGGAATGGAATCACCTCAACAACTTGCCTCTAGCAGATCCAACATTCTGGAAGCCAGGAAGGATCGACGCACTCCTAGGAGCACGAATCTACGCACATATTCTAAGGAACGGCATACGAAAGGGACCTAGTACCGCCCCAATAGCCGTAAACACAATCTTTGGATGGATAATAGTGGGACCAACGACAGACACCGTCATAGATAAGGTCTCAACATTTACGGTCACAACACTAGATTTACATGACCAATTAAAACGTTTTTGGGAAATCGAAGAACCTCCTGGAAAACAGATCCTAACAGAGGACGACAAACTGTGCCAGCAGATCTTCGAGACAACACACACACGTAAACCAAATGGAAAATACCAAGTCAAACTTCCATTTAGGAACAACAAGGCTCCTGCTCTAGGATTATCAAGACCACAAGCACTCAAGCGTTTCACATCGCTGCAACGGCAGTTCGCTATGAAACCAGAATTCGAAAAGGAATACAGAAAGTGCTTAGACGAATACATTGAACTTGGGCACATGGAAGAAGTAGACCCCCCAACAGATAAAGAAGAACATTTCTATATCCCTCATCATGCAGTCTTCAAGGAGAGTACCACGACCAAATTGAGAGTCGTGTTCGATGCATCCGCCAAAACTACAAATGGCACATCACTCAACGAACACTTGTTGACTGGACCTACTCTTCAACCCAAGCTGTTTGCGACACTACTCAACTGGAGAAAATATAAGGTCGCTATGAATGCAGACATTGAGAAAATGTACCGCATGATTGATATCCACCCACAGGATCAAACATATCAAAGGATTATATGGCAAAATCCGAAAACATTACAACTTCAAGACTACAAGTTGAAAACAGTGACTTTTGGCACGGCAAGTGCTCCATACTTAGCAATTCGCACGTTGCAACAACTAGCAGTGGACGAAAAGGAAACTTGGCCGTTAGCTTCTAAAGCACTACATGACAATTTCTACGTCGACGATCTGTTAACCGGAGCTGACAACATCAATGATGCAAAACAATTACAAATGGAATTGATAAACATCACACGGTCAGGTGGTTTTAACCTACGGAAATGGGCTAGCAATGAGCAGACACTATTAGACCATCTCCCTCCAGAACATCGTGAACTAAAGAATGTATTAACATTCAACACAGACGAAACAGTGAAAACCCTCGGAATACGATGGCATCCTGGACCGGATCATTTTACATTCACTATCATCCCAATGCGAGAACACAACATCGCAACTAAACGCAATATTCTCTCGGACATCGCATCCTTGTATGACCCTTTAGGCTGGCTGTCTCCTGTTATCATTACTGCAAAAATATTAATGCAAGTGTTATGGATAACCGGCTGCTCATGGGATCAACAAGTGTCCAATCAAGTAGAAAATGAGTGGATAACTTTCAAACGTGAGTTAACCAATTTAAACAAATTGAGAATTCCACGATGGATTAAATACAGCGCCCACACAAAGGCACAACTCCATGGTTTTTGTGACGCTTCAGCAAAAGCATATGCTGCAGTCCTATACCTACGAGTGGAGGAAGATGATGGACAAATCTCGTCAATGTTATTAACTTCGAAAACAAAGGTAGCTCCTACCAAGCCAACAACAATTCCCAGGCTTGAACTAAATGGAGCTGTAATTTTGGCCAAATTATTAAAGGGCACGATTGAGGACATGCAACTACAGCACATCCCTACATTCGCATGGACAGACTCAATGATAGCGCTCCAATGGGTGAAGGAACATCCGTCCAGATGGAAGACATACGTGGCCAATCGAGTCGTCGAGATTCAAGATGTCATACGATACGACCAATGGAGACACATTGCAACAGAAGATAATCCTGCCGATGTGGCATCCAGAGGTATCGCAGCAACGAATTTGGTTAGCAACCAACTATGGTGGCATGGACCCAGTTGGCTGACCAAACCACAAGACCAATGGCCTCAACATCAAGAGATAAAGGAAAATACAGATTTAGAAGCGAAAAAACCAATCATTACAAGTTTCCTCACACAACTTGAAGACAATATTTTACTTCGTTATTCATCAATAACACGGCTTACACATATTGTAGCCATGCTCAAACGTTTTAAACACAATTGTAAAAATCCCAATAATAAACAAGTTAACCAGCTCTCCGCCATAGAATGGAAAGAGGCTGAAAACACCATTTTGCGGCTCTCACAAAAAATGGCTTTTCCGGAAGACTACAACAATTTACTACAAGGAAAACCACTTTCACGAAGCAGCCGTTTACTAAAACTAACGCCTTTCATGGACAAGAACACATTAATACGAGTGGGAGGTAGGCTAAGTAATGCCACATTACCATACGAAGTGAAACATCCTATCATTTTACCCCAAGACCATACGCTCACACACTTACTCATAGACAAGATCCACCTAGAGACATTACATGGCGGACCTTCATTGGTGTTAAGTACGAGCCGTCAAAGGTTTTGGATTTTAAATGCACGAAGATGTATCACAAGCAGAATACATAAATGTATGGTATGTGCCAAACAACGAGGAGAAACTATGACGCAATTAATGGGGCAGCTACCTATTCCCAGAGTCAATATTAGTAAACCATTCACTAATGTTGGTATTGACTACGCTGGACCAATCACCATTAAAACGTCATCAATTCGAAATGCAAAACTACAAAAAGCGTACATTTGTGTCATCGTTTGTCTGACAACCAAGGCAATACACATAGAACTGGTATCAGACTTATCATCAACAGCATTTATCGCAGCCCTCAAAAGATTTATAGCTAGACGAGGACTGTGTGCAAACATATATTCCGATTGTGGCTCAAATTTCGTAGGAGCTAAATCCATATTAGACAGGGAATTTCGACAAGCACTTAAGGAATCCAACCAAGAAGCAGAACGATATTTTACGCCAAAACAAGTATCATGGCACTTCAATCCTCCTGCAGCACCTCACTTTGGTGGACTATGGGAGGCAAGCGTAAAATCTATCAAATATCACATATATAGAACAGTGAAAAACGCAATATGTACGTTTGAAGAATATGCCACATTGCTAACACAAATAGAAGCATGTTTGAATTCCAGACCACTCTGTTGGGTTCGAAATGATCCAGAAGACACATTAATTCTGACTCCAGGACACTTCTTAATTGGGCAAGTTCTCAACGCCCTTCCTGAAGTGACTAATGAGACAGAAATTATGTCATCATTTCAACGCTGGAAACATATTCAAGGCATGGTCAAGCAATTCTGGAAGATATGGTCTAAGGACTATCTTAATCAGTTGCAACAGAGACCAAAATGGAATACTTCACAAACCACAGTACAGGTCGGGGATATAGTCCTCATAAAACACGAGAACATGCCCCCCACGAGGTGACCGCTCGGGATAATTGAAGCGACGTTCCCCGGACCAGATGGATTAATACGAGTAGTGCAGGTCAGAACTAATCAAAACACGTTCAGAAGACCGATTACAAAAATCTGTCGTCTACCCATGGATCAACCAAGGACTCCAACAACGGAACCAAATCCATAACAGGGAGTAACAATTCAAGTGTCGTCATGTTAAATGTTTAATCCATGGTAATGTTGTCCATCTGTCCACAATCAATCCTATTCCAGATCAACAAATTAATTCCGTTTTTTACAGATGTCAAAATTAACGTATACCGAGGAAGATTTGGCCGCCGCTGAAAATTATCTGCTTTATGGCACCACAAGCCCACTAGGGAGTCCAGTTCTGGAGATCGAGTGCGATTTCGACGCCGAATTAGCCGAATTAGCGGCCTTGCTCGACGATCCAGCAGCAGCAAAGCAATCAAAGGGGGTCCACAAGCAGGCAAATCACCAAGGCAGCCACGTATCATCTAGGGCTATCAACCTGAATTCGGACCAACTCCAAGGAAGAGTGATTAGGCGGGCCAACAACCCACCCAGACCAACTCCTCAGGAGTCAAATCCGAAGAGGATGAAGCCAACTATTGTGACTCTAACGTCTCCAAAACGCCCTGTGCCGAAGAGGTCCTTCGAGGCAACACCGTGCGGACCAGAAATTCGGGTTCGAACACAACCTAGGCGGATCCCGACCACCAAGTCCAGCGCACTGCAGGGTCAGGTAGAGCCGGCTCAAGCAGCGCCAACAACAACAACAACAATACACGCTATCCAACCAGCTCCACCACGCAGTGGCGTAGATAGGGGGGGGATCAAGGGGATCAATCCCCCCCCCCCATGAGCCAACGAAAATTATAATAGAATTGAATAAAAGTCTTCGTATCTACGTATTTAAGTATACATGAAATTTCTTAAGCACCAGCACCTCTTTTGGAATTATGTAATGTGCAATTTTGTTTTTGCGCAATTATGTATATAAAAATCATCTAGATATGTTTTTGTGACGGCTGTGCATTTAAGTATTGTCTAATTTCCGCGTTCCGAGCAGGCCGACCAATCAAGAGCCACGAAAAGGACCCTCACTATAATTGTGGACACATCGAGCACATGTAAAGTAAATACAATGAGCCAATAGCGACACCTCGGTTCCTAAATACTCAAAATTTTAACGTTATAATAAATCAATAATATATAAAATAATATCAATCGTTTTTCCAATTTTGGGTGAAATAACTATTAGCTATGAGCATATTTTATTCAATATTTAATATTTCGAATATTTTTCAATGTAGTCGAGTATCAGAATATAAGCTTCCTAAAAAATAGGACTAAAGTTTAGCTTTGATTGTCAGTTTAATTCCTGCTTAATATTTTGAAGTTTATAAAAATTGCCGAGTCAGTAAAAATATTAAAGTTCAAGAAAAGATTCTACGGGCAAAATTATGATAAACTTTAATATATAAGTTCGCGGAAGCTTTGCACTTCATAGATTGTTCTAACTCGATACAATTTTATCGAGCACAACACACAGCACACTCTCTGGCGAATCAATAATTCGAAGGCGTTCCTTGGAGCGTTAACATTAATTTACTCTAGTTTTTCCGTTTTCAACTTTTTTTTATTTTAAAATTATTTTGAAAATATGGCATAAAAGTCCATCGAATGACCTTATTCAAATGGAGCGCACTTTCCATATAAAAAATTCCAAAAAATTAGGATTCTAATTAAAAGGGCGTATTTCTGCATCTTGGGAAGCAAACGGCAATCCGCCATTTTTTTGGTGGCCATATTGGATCTATTGAGTATACTATATTATATTGTCATCGCAACTGAAGCTGTGTGCAAAATTTCAGTATGATCGAATAACCGGAAACCCCTCAGCAAAAGAAGGTTTACCTCAAAATACGATCTGAATTTTCGTTTCATATATAATTGTGACTGTAAGCGAAAGAAGGCCCAATTATAACACTGCTCAACAGCATGACTGTTGCATGGAATATTTTACATCATTCTAAACTAATTTTTGACGCTGATTTCAAATATATTATCAGTTTTTTATATCAGCTTTAGTTAATGAATTATAAGGAAGTGTGTTTTTTTTAGAAAAATGCTCTCACCGTACTAAAATATTTTATTTAAAAAAAACTACAATCCGCACTGCACGCAGAATACTCCCACCTATCTAAAAATGTAAAAGTGAAGATTCTACCCTACCACCTTCCAGAGTAATGAGTCATCAAAGTCAAAATTTTGTTTTTTTAACAAAATTATAAACTTTAACTACCTTTTCCCCCAAAAATAAGTAGTTAGTCAATATTTTTTTTCCAAAATTGGAAAGCACGGACAATTTCCTATAAATAATGTCCAACAATTTTTGTGTTACGGTCTTTATTTTTTAAGATATTAGCAAATTTTGATGTTAAAGTTGGCTTTATTTTGTAGTTTGGTACTTTGGCACTTTGGTATTAGAGCCCTAACACAATAACACATTTAATTTTGGCTCAAAGTTTTACTAGGAGTGGATAGGTGGACATAAAAATCGTGCTAAAAGGATTTTTGCTTTTGACAGAGCCCCAAAAAACTTCACTGCAAGTATTTCCAAAAATTCTATTCAAAAAGGCTTATTTCTTGAAGTAACTAATCAAAAGGTCGTATTTCTCAAAATCCCGATCAAAAGGGCATATTTCTAAACAAATAATTACAAAAAATATAGTGCATGAATGTGCATTTAAATACAATTTTAGCATTTTATTTAGAGGAACAGGCAGTTTTTTTCGATTTCTGTAAAGTTTGTTTATGATGGAAATACGCCCTTTTGAACAGACACTCCTCAACTGTCAAATTTATTCTAGTTTATAATTGCAAAAGTGTGTTGAAATTGTTTTGTTTATTATCTCGGAATGAAGAAATTTTTACTGCCAATAAAACCATTCGGCAAGTCTTGAGACGGTGAAAACCATAGAAATGCAGAATTATTGTCAGAAACAACCGCGAAAAGACCCCGTTCTGATGCATTAAGTTGTGAAAATCCGATCAATCAAAATATACTGTCATATCCCCTCCCATCGCAAAAAGCTACCTACGCCACTGCCACCACGAAGAATCCAGCATGCGCCAAGGCCACATAGTAAGGAGACAACGGACAATACAATAATCGACCTTACTGGGCCAGAACGGGAACCGTCAAAGATGCCAAGTACGCATAACCTGGCTGGTCCAGCAGACGCAGAACACCAACCTTCTCGACAATATTATTATACGGCAAAAACACGTAACGCAACAATTCGTCCGCAGGAACCTGCATACATCAATGGGCGCCAAATACAGGACCTGACAATACTGAGACCCACAACCACACTCAAAGAGCTGAAGGAAAGATACGATAATAGCTTCCAACGTTTCACCACAAGAGAAGGTGAAGACTTATATCTTCCGAAATACATCGTCCAACGTATCAAGTTTGACCAGGTACGATCCACCCGCAAAAAGGAGCAGACCATAAGTCTTCCCAATCGATACCAGATACGATTGCAAATCAAGGCGGATGGACGCATCGTGTTTCATCATTACCACAAACGTGGACTCAGTAAGATAAATGCGCGGTTGAACAAAGTTGTTCAACAGGGGGGAGAATGTTCAGCCCCAAATCCACAAACACAAAAACAATCACAAACAAAATAAATTTTAATAAATATAACTTTAATAAATTGAAAAATAAAAACATAATAAAAAAAAAAAAAAACAACTCACCAGTAATAAATAATAATAAATTATAAAAATTGCATCCTTCCTTCTTGTTTATCTTATGTGTGTAATACAACGTTCTCTCGTCCTTTTCCACAATAAACCTAAAAGGCAACAATCAAATTCATTAATAATAATCTTTAAATTAGCCATCAATTCGGCTTGAAAATATAAATAGGAGAAATTAATCAGAAATTATCAACAAGGTAATACAAATTCTGGTTTACAAATTTGCAATAACATGCAAAACAACAACAACAACTACACAGTAAACAAACTAAGAAAAACGCCACAATAACACAAATTAAGCACATATAGAGTACTAAAAACACAAAATAACTATTATAGAACATTTTACCTGGATAAAACATTACATCAACCCACAAAAACACAGGTAAAATGCTATAAAAGGAAACACAGGTACACATAACCTCGTTTGTATAAACATTGGTTGTCTACAAACAACCAAGAACAATTACAACCACAAATTTACAATATAAACAACACATAACACCACAACAACACAACTAAATCACATACGCACCTGCAACCGCGACATGTGCACTCAAATCGCGATAAAACCCGCGCACGCACTCGCGAAAAACCGTGACGTTGCCCGAAACGTCAAATTTTATGCTACATCAACATATGATATATGAAATCGATGTAGAATTTGACGAAGATTACAGCGGCGATGTTGAAAAAACGAAATATTTTATGGTTAAAAAGATATTTTCATAAAATATAAATTCTCATAAAGATAATGAGAAGAAAAGAGAAAATATAGTGAAAAAGGATGAATATATGAATTAATAAAATTATGATATTGCAGTAAAAAATAAGGAAATGGTCGAAAAGGACATTTTTAGTACATCATAAAAATCGAAGAAAATTGAGAAAATTATATTGAATTAATTAAAATTTTATGAAATTAAAGGGAATAAAATAACTAGAATTAAAGAAAAAGAAGGGAAAATAGTTTGAAATTATTTTTTGTCATCAAAAAGGTCTAAATACCCCCACCTAAAAATGGCAATGCAGTTTAGGCCAGGACCGTTGGGTCCAGTGTATAAAAACCCGAACCCAGAAGCAATCAGTCTCTCTTGTCTATCAGCAGTCAAGGAAAGTGTATCAAGCAAACGTAAGCGAAATAACTTCCAAGAAATCTTCTTTCAAGTGTTTATTGTGAAAAAGGATTTTTCAACGATTCTATAAGGTATTTTTTCACCAATCATTAAATTTTCTACAGGCCGCATGTGTTCTGGGAAATGTTATATGTTTGGTTCTAATCAAGTTTCTTTTTCAGCATCATTTCAAAAAATAATATTCAGTGCGACTTTGTATCTTGCCTTAGTCGAGTATTAAATTACTGTCTGGCTATATCTTTGATATACTCAGTGTAATTTTGCATACAACTTTGGTCAAGTACTTTGGTCGCTATCTGAATACATCTAGTTATTATATATATTATTATTCAAAATAAAGAATCCTAACTAGAACCCTTCTAGTAAGGTGTTATTGGTTAATAATTGTAGTATATACAAAATAATTTAAGTGGAACATAAGTCCTATTTGTTAGTATTTAAGCAAACAGTTCGAAATAAAAACAATTATTGAATTCTAACTGACACGTGCGTTTCCTTCATATTTTCCTTTTCCTTTAGTGCAAATTTCACTTTGCACTAAACAATAGGACTTCAAATCGGTGAAATGACGTTATGTTGTTAGTGTAATTTGGAGATTTGAAGTCCCATTCAAGGGAAATCGGCTCTCAATATTTTTCTACAGCATGAAGGCTTTGGGAGAAACAAATCAACCAGGAAAGCTTTCATTTTGCGTTTTGAATCTTTTTCTCGTACCCTTCGCAAGCATTTTTCGAATCGAGAATGGTCCGAGAAAGCGAGCCTCCGAGAAATTGTTTGCAGGGGTGTAGTAAATAAATGAGCTATACAACCTCACAATGCAACGCTGTTGTGTTGTGGTATGCGGGTTTATTCAACAATCGACAATCGCCCAGTGGGAAAAATTGGGAGCGCTGTTCAGGGGAGCTTACTTTGAGCGCTGTTAAATATGCTCCCGAGGGATCATTACCGGAGCTTTCATTAATTTTATAGAACGAAGAAAATGAGCGATTATCTTGATGACCATAAAGGGTGGCATTAGCATACTCAATGGACCGGCTCTCGTTCGATACGAAGGACAAGCAGCTTTAAAAGTGGTTAGAGTTTAGTTGGGGGCCTGCTTTGGTAAAATCACACTCGCGGTTGGAAACGAAAAGGCAATTTCAAAAGATAAACAAAATAAAAGCTTTCCGACACCCGGATCACATATCCACAGGCGTCCATGAAAATTTTTTATTAAAAAGCTTTTTTATAATGCTCCTAGAACGCTTTTGAAGAAGCATAAAAACGTATGCTCCCTTGCAATGACATGCAATGTTAAAAAGTATATGGAACTGGAGGATAACGGGAGCGCTGTGAGCTTTATAAGGAGTGCTCAAACAGCGCTATTGGAGCACTCCATTTCCTGCTGGGCGATTATGAATGAGGAATATTTCTAATGATTGGGGTTGTTTGCATGTATTTTGAATACGGACTTTTTAAATTTTAAAGTTAAATGTTATTCAAATTGAAAATTTGAGTTTTTATTTTATGTTTTTAAAAAAAATATGTTAGTAGTAGCATAGACAAATAAAAGGAAAGATATTCCATTTCATACAAGAAAAGTGTGCACGTTCTTGTTGAGAGAGCTTTCCTATTTCCTCCATTTAAGCTTCGTCCAAGCGAAAGCTGCCCCCGTTAAATCTTTATTTTCGGTGGCACTGTCCAGATATTTGAGTAAATCTTATCTGAAGAGAGTAAATGGAAAGAAAAACGTTGGCGATGCATGGGAGCAGGGTTCTTCTAGAGCTATTCGCGTTTGCGCTTATTTTTTTACAGGTTTTCTCATTTATGAATGGCATATTTACGAATGTGTATATTGTTTTCTAGGTAAATTTGATTAAAGGGATTTGTTGGTGGAAATAAATGAAAATAAGAAGGAAGCTGTTTGTTTGATTTTTTGTTTAAATGACAAAAATCAATTACATATTTTTAGAAGTTACGATTTTATTTTTTCAGGTCCGACTTTTCGGTTTCTACTACTTTTCAAAAGTTAGTAAAACCGTGAGTTTTGTGCGAATTTTGATTTCGTTTTGATTTATAACAATCATTTCCGCAATGTGTTTATTTTGCAGATTTGGGAAAGTTTTATTTTGGTCAAAGTTTCACAAGCAAATTATTGCGTTTTACAAGGATTTGAAAATGTAAAATATCATGAATAAATTTAAAAATATGAAAAGTGGAAATTATTTCTTTATGGCTATTTATGAACATTCTCACTTAATAGTGCAGCCAATATAAGAATTCTATCTAATGGCACTATAAAAAAATATCCAAATAACTTGAATTTTTTTTATCTTCATTATGATGTTCTACTGACATCCTGGAAAGTATCCTAGTTTCAGCGGTCACGTTTTCTTCTATTGGGGTAAATTTTAACTTGGCGCAATTATATCGAAAACCGTTTTATTCGTAAACGGGCGGGAAAGTTTCGGTGGCCCTCTAATACTAGTATTATGTTAAAAAAAATACTCCTTTCCACACCACCGCAGGGGTAGAGTAATTGGCGCGTTTTTTTATAGTGGTTTCCCCAGTAAGCTATCATTTTTGTTTCTCTTTTCTTTTACCATAAAAGGAAAGATGTTCCATTTCAGGAAAGTGTCCACTTTTCTCTTCAAGAGGCTTCCTATTTCCTCCATTAAGTTTCCTCCAGATGAAAGCTGTGGAAAGAAAAATGATAGCGATGGATGGAGCATGGTTGAGATTTTTGCCTTTGCGCTTTTTTTACAGGCTTTGTTATAACATATTAATTCTAGGTACATGTTATAAATTAATTTATGAAATAAGAAAGGAAATGTATTGCGATGTTCTAAGTAATCGTAGGAAGTTTCTTTAGGAATTGAGTCATTTAAAAAGTAAAAGCGATAGTGTTCAGTTGTTCCTTGTAGTTTTTTAAATAAAAAGAAAACAGTGAAGGGCTTTGAGATTTGCTATTATATTATATATTTTTGGCTTTTTTATTATATTATATTTTATTTTCTTATCTATTATATTATATATTTTTTAATTTGATTTAGCCAACGAAGAGTATTGATTTCCTGAGCCTGTTTTTGTGTTGTTTTGTTTATTCCGTTTTTGACAAAAGTGTTTCTGAAATTCAGGTAATTTGTTATTTATTATTAAAAATGGAAAAATCCTTGAAATGGGGTGTAATTTGTGTGTTACCCTTTTGCAAGGCAAAGAAGAGAACAAATGCAGAGCTAAGGTTCTTTAAATTTCCTGCGAAAGACTCTGCTATGCATAAGAAGTGGCTACACGCTTGTTCTTTGCAAAATACTCTTTTAAAGAAAGTTTCATATGTTTGCTCAAAACATTTTGCTAGCAGCTCATTTGCAAAGAAAAATTTAAAACGAACGGCGATACCGACTTTAAACCTAGGAACTCCATCCAGGAATGACAATAACAAAACTCCGGTTATTATCATCTCTGACGACAAGTCGACAGTAAGCTATTTAACCGGTGACGGTAGTCGTCCGACTTTTAACCAAAGAATTCCTTCCAGGACCTCCAGTTATTACCTTCTCCGGAGATAAGTCGGCAGAAAGCTTTTTAAGCGATGGTGGTAGTATTCCAGCTATTTTTTCTGGTAAGTGTTATGAAAACTCAAATAAAATAACAAACCCTGATCTAGCTCTCACAGATTTAGCTAAATTAGAGCCAAATCCCTCATTTGCTTCTGTCAAAATGGAATTGTCCTGTTCCTTTTGTCTAAAATCGGCGAAATCGGTAAATTTCTACCGCTCAAAGTATACAAATTTATTAAGTAAATATAAAAAACTTATAGAACAGTTAAAGAGCTGCAGCAAGGAAAATAGAACTAAGAAGGTGAACCTAGAAAGAAGGATATGTCGAAATAACTATCTCAGTAGAATAGTCAAAAGACCGCTAACTTCTATAATTGCCTCCGCGCCCTATGTGACTAAAAATTCAAAAACTTTTTGCACTATGATACTTTCTAACAAGAAAAATAAAAAAAGATGGAGTTATGACGAAAGATCGTTAGCTTTAAATTTCCATTACAAATCTCCTACAACTTACAGGTATTTTAAAGATAATTTAAACATAAATTTACCATCTCTGAGCTCTCTGCATCGTTGGCAACTTATTAGGAATATTCAACCTGGTTTTAATAACACGGTTACAGAAAACCTTAAGAAGATTGTTTCACATTGGGATTTAGAAATGAGACAAGCTGTGTTGATATTTGATGAAATTAATATTAGAAGAGAGTTAACATATGGTCAGGTAACAGATGAAATAGTTGGTTTTGTCGATACAGGTGATTTTAGAAATAAAGAACCAGCAAAGTATGTTTCTGTTTTTATGGTTCGAGGTTTATTTTCTAATTGGAAATTTATTATTAGTTTTTTTGCCACCGATAAACCAATTAACAGTGAAGTATTGGCCGAAAAAGTGAAGCTGAATTTCGACTACTGTTGTGAACTTGGGCTTAAAATCCGAAGTATAACCTCAGATCAGGCTTCTAACAATCGCAGTTGCTTTAGTTCTCTCGGAGTAACGGAAAAGGACCCTTTTTTTATTATAATAATCAAAAGATTTTTGCAATGTTCGATGTTCCGCATTTGTTCAAATCAATACGTAATACTTTATAGGTAAAAGATGGAACAGTAGAAGATGGAACAGTAAGTTGGAACTCTGTTAAAGAACTCTATAATTTAGAAAAAAATGGTTCTACTAAAATGGTGCCGAAGTTAACTTCAAAACATGTATGGCCAAATACTTGGGAAAAGATGAAGGTTTCTCATGCTCTTCAAGTTTTAAGTAACACAGTTTGTGCTGCTCTTAAAACTGCTTTAGAATTAAATTTGCTTAGCCCTAATGTTTCATCAGTTACTCTTTCTACTTCCGATTTCTTTTCAAAACTCGATAACTTGTTCGATTGTCTCAATAGTAAAGAACCTTTTAGTAGAAATTGGTATAAGTGTGGATTAACTCAAACAAATACTCCAAGGAAATATCTTTCTGAAATGCTACGTTACATCCAATCAATTTCATTTGAGAACAAAAACAAAACATTTTGGATTGGGGGATTGATTTTGACTCTAAAATCCATTATTCTTTTAACTGATGAAATATTAAACGAGTTTCCCAATAAAGAGTTCGTTCTGACTTCGAAATTTAACCAAGACCCAATTGAAAACCTATTTTCCTTAGTAAGATCAAGAGGGGGCTTCAGTAACAATCCATCTTTATATAATTTCAATAGTATTATTTGCAAAATTATTTCGAACAAAATTTTGTCTATATCTTCCCATAGGAAGAATTGTGACGAAGATAGTCAGCAATTTATACCTATTGACTCATTTAGTGATGGCAAAGCCATAAATAATAATAACGATCATGGTATTTTTACTGTTGAGGATCGGACGGTTGGTGATGTCACTAATGAGGGTCACGAAGTTAGCAACATAATCGAGTCAATTGATTTGTTGGAATGTGGGGCAAACGAAGATTCGATTTTTGTCGAAGAAACTTCTTTAAGGTATTTTGTAGGTTTCATAATTGACCGCTTTTCAAAAAAGGAAAAGTGTTTGTTATTCGATAAGGTTATGAGAAACCCAAACTAAACTGTTAAGTAGATATTCAAAACCTTCGGAAAGTTTTATTTATTTTAAAAATTATTCAAAAAGTACCGATTTTGGTGCACTTAAAAATCCTACAGATTATTTTTTTAATATTTGTAAAATATTTGTTAAAATCTTCGCTAAATTTGTTCAGAATACTCCTGAAATAAAAGGTTTAAAAAGCAAAATAATTGAACATTGTATTGATCCTTATTCTTCTTCGAAAATTTTGTTTGTGGCATTCACATCAATTTAAAGATAAGAGCTCATTAAAAAACTATTCCAAGCAAAAAATTATACAACCCTAAAAGGGCAAGTTGTTAATTTCATCAAATTCTTAGGACTAGTAGCGTGAATAGCAAATTCAACAACAAATACAATTTTATGTTGTGTCCTTATCTTATATTATATATAAAGAAAAACACAATCCTTTTTCCTTGAAATAATTGAACTCTATTCTGTAATAATGTATAGAATAAACTGTCTGCCAAAACTATATCGAAGCTAACTCCGTTTTTACGGCTGCCAACACCTCCCCTTTTAAATAACTAGTCATAGGATTTTTGACTAGGTTGCATGGCTGCTTCCTATGCCTTGTTGATCGTCGCACTATTTGTGGTTCAACCAGACTGGGCTGGACCCTAGTTTCCGGTTCTTCCTGTATGATGCCCTCTGCATGGTGAGTGGTGCCGTTTCCTCTGGATTGACATCACTGCCAAGTGCAAGGTCGAATGTTTCGACTATGATCCTGTATGGATCCATTGTAGGATTAGCATGGGAAAATACAACCAGCTTCTAACCTTGCGCGATAAACTACCCCGTTAGTTGCCGTAATTCTTGCACATTGCCAAGGTTGACTTTTAACCTGTCTCACATAAACTTTTTCTCCTGTGTAGTACAGCCTTTCCTGAGCCCCGTGTTTGCGGTTGAATTGTGCGTTTCGTTGTCCTGCAGGTGATTTGGGTGGTCGCAGTAAGTCGAGCGTTGTTCTCAGCTTCCTCCAAGGAAAAGTTCTGCTGGTGATTTCATTTCTGGTACATTATAGTTTGGTGTTGTACGGTATGTTCCTAAGAACATATCAAGATTTGTTTGCATGTCCCCCCCCCCTTTAATTTGAGCAGTGCTCTTTTTAACGTATCCACAAACCTTTCTGTCTGTCCATTTGCCTGACGGTGGAAGGTGGAAGGGTGGAGTGCGAATGTGGTTGATGCCGTTTTCTTTGCAAAACGATGCGAATAAACCCGACGTAAATTGAGTACCATTGTCGCTAACTATTGTTTCGGGTAATCTATGTCGCACGAATAATTGCCGCAGAACTTTAATTGTGGCTTCAGAAGTTGTAGATGACATAACGAACATTTCCGGATACTTGCTAAAAGCATCCACCACTACTAAGAAGTTATTTCCTTTATATGGCCCTGCATAATCGATAAGGATTCTCTGCCAAGGCTGAGTAGTCTGTCTCCACGAATGCAGTGTTGTTTTAATCGGCTGCTTCGCCGCTGCTCTACAGTTGGTGCAATTTTGAACAAAGGTTTCAATTTGTTTATCCATGAGTGGCCAATAAACGTATCCACGTGCCTTTGCGAGCCTGGATGACTTTCATGAAATAATTTTAGAATTTTTCCTCCCAGCGAAGAAGGGATGGTGATTCGGTCTCCGAATAAAAGACAAGATTGTAAGTTGTTCTTGCCTGCGGTAATAATGTTGTTGTTGCCTTCCATCCATTTGTGACAAAGTACATCGCTCGTTGCAGGTCTTCGTCTTCCTTTGTTGCTTCTTTAATATCCTCGAACGTTACTGGAAGATGACGAATAATTTCTGTTAAGTTAATCACCGTTTCGATATAGGCGATTACGATTTCTTCCTTTTCCAGTTGGGATTGCTGTTGCCTTATTAAACGCGACAGGGTATCTGCTTGACCAAAATCGGTTGTTTTCTTGTATTCCAATTTCAAATTCTATGCGATGAGCGTTCCTGCCAGAGTGCGGAAAAATACATTCGCGAATGAAAAAAATACATTCTTTCTCATTTACATTCATTCGCGAATGAATTTTTGAACCAAAAATTCGCGAGAGAATTTTTACTGCTGAGAATGTTTCGAATTCATTCCATTCGTGAAAGAATGAAAGTAGTAAATACATTCTCTCAGAAAACGAACGAAAAAGAATGAAAAGAATATTCTCTTTCATTCGTTCTTGCAAGTGAAAACTATTAAAGATTCTTAGAATATTATAAATTTTATGACCTGCATCCTCAATAAACTTAGGTGTTTAAGATGTTTTCGAATATTTACGAATATCCTTGCTTCATTATTAATCTGCGCTTAGTAGGAGTTGGAAGGATTAGAAAATTGAAAAAAAATGTTAGTGCTGTGAAAATTTGAACGTTTATTTGTGATTTTGATTTAAAAAATTTTGCGATGAAAGACAAAAGATGGGCAGAATATCAAGTATTGATAAAACTAAATTAGTGTCATATGATAAGGATACTAGTTCTTCAAAATGTTTAGTATGTGATAAAATTTTAAAAGGAAATTTGTTAGGGAATATTAAAAGACATTATGTGACTGTGCATAAACATGATTTTGAAAATGAAAGTGAAATATCTTTAATAAGTGGAAGAAATGTATCTTCAGGTAGTCATCGGAGTACGTGAATTTTTGAAGTGCTGTGTCGGAATTGTTTGCGTTAAAAGTATACCTTTTAGAATTTTTGATGATGATGTATACTTTAAGAAAATAATTGAGCCATATGAAACACATGAAGGATTTTAAAATGTATATCAACACCTTAGGAATGATACAGTTAAAGAGGAGGCATACGGCAACTTTTTGAAAGATGAAATATTAAAATGCTTATTCGAATTTCGAATAAATATTTCACAAATATATTCTTCTACAACGGATAATGGTGCAAATATCATAAAAGCATCCAAGCTTCTACAACAAGAACTGCAGGAATCACCAAATAGAGATGACAACGAAAGGAATTCAGCTTCACCTACTTCTGAAAGTGATAATAATGATGAGTATGAGCGAGTACATATGCGCTTGAAATCAGTTTTAGCTGTAATAAGATGTGCTGCGCATACTTGACAATTAGCTGCACATGATACTTTAAAAGATATGCAGACTAATATTGAAGAATGTCGAAAAGCCGTAAAGCATATAAGAGCTCATATAACGATTACTTCACAGAGGATATACAAATGACCGAAAAAAAAAATCCTTTTTTTTTCTTACGTAATTTGCATCTTTGAAGTATGTAGTTTATGCCTACAAAAAGATTTTTCGATATTGAAAGTGTTTCGGTAAATGTAGCGTAAAGGAAATATTCATAATTCGCGTTTCTCTCGCTGTGTGAAGATCGTATTAAACTTTAAACGCGTTTTTCTCAAAACGATTTTTTTCAGTGTGCGCAACACTCGAGAGCCTTCAAAAATTAACCGATTCATTTGATTCTTTTTCTAAATGAAAGATTATTCAATTTAGGGGGCCATGACGAGAGCTTTTTTTAATTTTCCAGTTGTAAGTATATTTTTTAAACATTTGAAGAAAAAAAAAGTGCCTCAAAAATTGACACTTTTTTTCAAACAGCTGCCATTTTTTTATTTTGTGGAATTTTTCAAATCCCCCTCGTCATGGCCCCCCAAATTCATTCTAATTAAATAATTTATCATCCTTTCGGGTTGAAGAATTAACCACGAGTCTGTACACTGTTGCGCGCAAACAACAACACACGGCGAGGCACACACTTTGAGGAAGGCTGCCGCCGCCATTTTGTATTGTTTATGTAATAAAAAAATGTTTTTTGTAATCAAATGTACAAATAATCAAGTGGTAAAAACCCCATTTCAATAAAAACAATCCTTGTATGAGAAAAAAATTCCAAAGTTCACCCACTTTTCATGCCGCTCGACCAGAACCTCCCCTTAAAGGATTACATAGAAAATAGTGAGACCGATTTTCCTATTTTTTGGAAGCGTTTAAACCAATGGCTGAATGCACCAAAAAATTCCAGGCTGAGCAATATATTGTTGGTGATTTTTATCGTGACTGGCTCCTATATGAAGCAAAATTAGAAAAAATGAACAATAATGTTTACGCCCAAAACCTACTAGAATCTATGCTGAAAAGAAAGGAAAAACTTCTCGACAACAATGCTTTTCTTGCAGTTATATATTTCGATCCTCGATTTAATTTCGTGGATTGTCCTTTATTAAATGAGGGCCAGAAGAGAAATGCAGTGGTAATTATTAAACTTATTATGTTATTTTCTACTCATATTGTTTACGTGCCATATCTATCAATACACTTTTTTTTTATCATGTTTTCAGACACATAATGGAAACTAGTGATATTCTGAATGTACTAGATGGAGAACGACTTGAAAACAGTGAACAAAGCACCAGTCTTCAAAGCATCAATCGGATCCTTGTTTCACCACATGATCCGTACGATATCCTAGAGGAAAAATTGAATACTATCGCTTCGAGTACATCAACATCCACAAATCAAAGGAGTCTACGTCAACAAGTGGACAATTTCGCTTACGAGCAAAGAGTGCCTTTTAATACAAATGTACTGGAGCTCTGGAAAAATATTGCAGTAAAACAGAAGGATTTAGCCAAGTTAGCTGAGGTAGGTCTAACCGTTCCTTCAAGTCAGCATCCGTGGAACGTTCATTTAGTGCCCTGTCTACAATATTGACAAAACGACGATCTAGATTGAGTAGTGACACAATTAATAATCTATTGTTAATTAAGCAAAATAAAATTTTTTTGAATTCCATATCTTTAGAGGATAATTAGATTTAAAATGTTTAATATAGTACCTATTTTTTAATTTTGTGGTAATCCTATTAGTATATCTATTTTTATAATAATCAAAATTCCACATAATCTATATTTTAATATATTTGTTTATAATACAAAATTTTTGTTTATTTAACACAAAAAACTTAAATTATTTACTTCATTCATTTCTTCTCTAAAATTTTAGTGCTTTATGACCGCAAGCAGGTATTTTTGTCAATTTCATATTCCAGGTAGTTTCCCTAAATACATCTTTGCATTGGTAATTACGGTACCTACATTAGGGCTATAAACATCAAAGAAGTTGTATTGCAGCCGCCGCCGGTTGTAACTTGTAAAATTCTATTTTAAGAATTTTCCCAATAAAGAAAAGAATGAAAAAGAATATTCTTTTTCATTCTTTATCATTCGCGAATTTATAATTTTAAGAATGAATTGATAAATTCTCTCGCGAGAGAATGAAACACACTTGGAAAGCTTTCATTTCATTCTTTCGCGAAAGAATGAATTATAAAATTCTCTTGAAGAATATTCTTTAGAGAATGAATGTATTTTGAATATTCTTCTCACTCTGGTTCCTGCCCATCTTTGTAAACGATTAGCGGTATGTACTGGGATGCCTTTCTTACCACCGAAAATAGTTAATAATGGTTTGTGGTCTGTCATTAATAAAAAATTTCTGCCAAATAACATTTTGTGAAATTTCTTGACCGCGAAAATAAGTGCCAGGCCTTCTTTCTCTATCTGAGAATATTTTTCCTCTGCCGCCGTTAAACTTAAGGAAACATTCATAAATGCTTTTATTGAGCCATCCGGGAATCGGTGTTGAGTTACTGCGCCAATGCCAAGGTTTGACGCGTCGGCTGCCACAATGATATGGTTCACTGGGTTAAAATGAGTCAAGAGCAATATTCTGATTTAAGAATTTCTGTCATTAAATGCCTTTTTACATGATGCTGTCCAGGTGCATTCTCGGTTTACTTTAAGGGCTCAATACACGAGCGCTCCATTCGACCCTGCCATGCCAAAACAGCAACAATTTGTATGCACTCGAAATTTCGAATGCATACAAATTGTTGTTGTTTTGGCGTGGCGCGGTCGGATGGAGCGCTCGTGTATTGGGTTCTTTAAGAAAATCGTCCAATGGCTGTCTAATTATGCTCATGTTGTTCACAAATGTTTGGTAGTAATTAACCATACCCAAAAAAGAACTTAGTTGGTTAACATTTTGTGAAGCTGGCATTTCCATAATAGCTTTGGCCTTTTCTGGGTCTGGTCTTCTTCCATTGGCACTAATTATGAATCCCAAATATTTGATTGACTTCATATAGAATTTACATTTAACAATTCTAAGTCGGAACCCGAATTCTTTTATCCTGTGTGGGGACTGTGTCTAGATGTGTCTTGTGCTCTGAAGGACGCTTGCTCACGACAATTATGTCGTCTAGTTATGCCGTTGCAAATGGGAGATCTGCTAACATGTTATCCATAATGGACTGGAATATGCCCGGTGCCGACTTTACTCCGAATGGTAAACGTTGGAGCTCGTAGTTACCTAAATGTGTTGTGATTGCGCATAGTGTTTTGGAGTCGTCGTCTAATTGTACCTGCAAATAAGCATCTGAAAGGTCTAGTTGTGAAAAAATTTGGCCACCATATAAAGTTGCAAAGATGTCCTCGGGTAATGGTAATGGATGTTGATTGTCTTCTAGTGCCTCGTTTAACCCTGTCGAAAAGTCTATGCACAGACGCATTTGCCCAGTTGGTTTCTTAACTACCACAATAGGAGCTGCCCATTGAGTGTAACTTGTTGGTTTGATAATGCCGCTTGTCGCGAGCCGGTTGAGTTCTGCTTCTACAGCTAGTCTCGCTGTTGGGTTACTTTCGGAATCTTGCTCCATAAGAATCCTCGTCGCCACTGTTGTGTCTTATATTATATATAAAGAAAAATACAATCCTTTTTTCCTTGAAATAATTGAACTCTATTCTGTATTAATTTATAGAATAAACTGTCTGCCAAAACTATAACGAAGCTTACTCCGTTTTTACGTCTGCCAACATTTTATGTCGGACTTACGCAATGAAGACTAAATAAATGCCTGTAAGGGATCTAACGCCGAAAATTTTTTTGTGGATTAGGCTTACTGGGGACACCACTTTAAAAAAAACGCGCCAATTACTCTACCCCTGTGGTGGTGTGGAAAGGAGTATTTTTTTTAACAAAATACTAGTATTCCCGCCCGTTTACGAATAAAACGGTTTTCGATATAATTGCGCCAAGTTAAAATTTACCCCAATAGAAGAAAACGTGACCGCTGAAACTAGGATACTTTCCAGGATGTCAGTAGAACATCAAAATAAAGATAAAAAAAATTCAAGTTATTTGGATATTTTTTTATAGTGCCATTAGATAGAATTCTTATATTTTTAAATTTATTCATGATATGATATTTTACATTTTCAAATCCATGTAAAACGCAATAATTTGCTTGTGAACCTTTGACCAAAATAAAACTTTCCCAAATCTGCAAAATAAACACATTGCGGAAATGATTGTTATAAATCAAAACGAAATCAAAATTCGCACAAAACTCACGGTTTTACTAACTTTTGAAAAGTAGTAGAAACCGAAAAGTCGGACCTGAAAAAATAAAATCGTAACTTCTAAAAATATGTAATTGATTTTTGTCATTTAAACAAAAAATCAAACAAACAGCTTCCTTCTTATTTTCATTTATTTCCACCAACAAATCCCTTTAATCAAATTTACCTAGAATACAATATACACATTCGTAAATATGCCATTCATAAATGAGAAAAGCTGTAAAAAAATAAGCGCAAACGCGAATAGCTCCCATGCATCGCCAACGTTTTTATTTCCATTAGTAAGCCATACCCATACACTAAGAGTTTTTTCCACGCGTCAATTGTCGCGCCACGAAATCTGCCAGTTTTATGCAGTCGTGGGTGGTCAATATCACACGCCAGTTTTTCCTGCATTCCACTTGACACTCAATTTTACAGTTTTTCTTTTGATCTACGCACTCACAGAAAAATTTTAAAAGTGGCGTGTCATTTGGAGTGTCGGGTTTATAAAAATGGCAGACAAAATTAATAATTCGAAGGAATTTATTATAAATTTCATAGAAATTTATAATAAGCACCCGGCTTTATGGAAAATTAAATCAAATGATTATAAAAATCGTAATTTAAAAAATAGAGGCTACGATGAACTTTTAACGTTCTATAAAACCTACTACACTCAGGCGGATAAAGGCAGTGTTTTAAAGAAAATACAATCCTTAAGAGGAACTTTCAGAAAAGAAGTAAAGAAAGTGGAATCTTCTAAAAGAAGTGGGAAGTCAACAGATGAAATCTATGTACCAAATTTGTGGTACTACGATCTTCTTCTGTTCACTTTAGAACATGAACTGCCAACGAGTAGTGTCGATAGCATCGATGAAGACAGTTCATTTCTGTTTGATGAAATTGACAAGGAAAACCAAGTTGAAGAAGATTCAAATACAAATACTGAGGTAAGTCAAATTAAAAATACACATTTATTAAAAATATAATATTAGTTTAATTAACATTTTCCAAATCTTAACATATTGTCCTGCCATGGAACTTTGCCATTATTATTAAAGTGCTCTGAATATTTATCCCTGTTCGTAATACAATCGGAAGTAATCCCTGATCCTGCTCTAGAAGTAGTTTGTAATGGTGCAAACGAATAAGGATCATCAGCTCTCCATGCCCCATTCTGACGCATTTCACGTGTAACAGGATTTTCTGAATCAAATGTATTTTTGGACACATATTTACCTTTCGACTGCATCAAGTAATTATGTAATACACAAATAGCACAAATTATGTGTTTAGTATTATCAATTTTAACATTAATTGCTGTATGCAATACTCTAAACTTAGTCGAAATTAGTCCAAACGCATTTTCAACTACATTGCGAGCCCTCGATAAACGATAATTAAATATTCTCCTTTCATAATTTAAATTTGCTTTTGAAAATGGTTTTAAGATATTTCTATGTAATGAAAAAGCTTCATCACCAATTAACACAAAATTTAATTTTTCCAAGTTTCCTCATTTGTAGGAAAATTAATGGTTCCGTTGGTAATCCTTTCATGTAGAGCAGTATATTCAAAAACTCCGCCATCTGAAATTCTCCCATTTTTTCCAACATCAATGTAAATGAATTCATAATTAGCATTTACGGGGGCCATTAAAATAATGCTGTAAAAATTCTTGTAATTATAGTACAATGCTCCACTCCTCGGAGGTGCAGTAATTCTAATATGTTTGCCGTCCATTGCACCTCCACAATTTGGCATTTTCCATTTCTTTTGAATCTGTTTTGCTATTTCAGACCATTCCTGTGTAGAGGCTGGAAACTAAAAATAAAAATATTTTTGTATTATTCTACAGATATTTCCAGCAACATCTAAATGCCCGCATCCTTCACCATCTCCATTGAGTGCTCCTTCATCATATAAAAAAATTAAAAGAAATATAGAAGGAAAAGAACAAAATGATTTTTTAAAAACTTGTACTGAAGTATTACGTGAGAGCAGAGCCGAAAGAGGCCAATATGATGCTTTGGGGCAATATGTGGCATCTAAACTGAAAAGTCTTCAGTATGAGCACCAAAAAATATATGCGGAAGGCTTAATAGTGCAAGCTCTTCAAAAAGCAGCATTAAATAAATTAACAGAGAGTTCTACAATAACAGAAGAACCATCAAATGCGCAAATAATTTGTATAACCCCAACGCCATCAACACCACAGGATTTCTACCCTGAGGATTCAGCAAATATTTTTATGCAATAATTTGTTCACATGTACATATTTTATCAATTTAATTTTTTTAATAAATGAGATTCAGTTCAAATTGAGATTTTGTTCAAAATTAGCATAAATAACAATTGTATATACATTCATACCTTCATATATTTCTTTCGAAGTACTTTATAAATCGATATACAGACTTCAGGTATAATTTTACCAAGAGCTTGAGGTGATATTCCTGCTGAAAATTTTAGGCACTCGTAAGAACGACCTGTAGCCAAAAATCGTAATGTTGCTACAAGACGTTCTTCTGGTGGGATACTATTTCTCATATTAGTATTTTCTTTTTGAATATACGGTCTTATTTCTTCCAGTAGATTCCCAAACTCATGTGCATCCATTCTTAGATAATTATATAAATCTGCCGGATAATTTGTTTTCAATTCCTTTAGTAACTTCATGTCACTAAATTTATTTCTGTTCGCCAGCCAATTCTTTTGCCAAAGCCTTTTAGGTTTTACTTTTTTCTCAATAATTTTATTTCCTAAAAACATCATCGCACAAACTACTGCAGTATTTAAATTTTCCGTCATTTTAACAGCACAGAGGAAATTTTAAGAAATACTCGTTTAAATTCACTTTGTACTACTGAATTTTCGTGGCTTATGGCGTGGAACGTTGAAAAAACAGCCACTCCACACGCCGAGTCAAATACATATATTTTGTTGTTGTTTTTCAAAAGCTCCTTAACTGCCACGCAATCCGACTAATTAACTTTTATAGTGTATGGACATCGAGCTTTGTCAAACACGCAACGCAACGTGGCAGTTTTTTTAACGCGTCAACCGACAGTTTTTTCGAAAGAAAAAACTCTTAGTGTATGGCTTACTATTTACTCTCTTCAGATAAGATTTACTCAAATATCTGGACAGTGCCACCGAAAATAAAGATTTAGGGGGGCAGCTTTCGCTTGGAGGAAGCTTAAATGGAGGAAATAGGAAAGCTCTCTCAACAAGAACGTGCACACTTTTCTTGTATGAAATGGAATATCTTTCCTTTTATTTGGCTATGGTAGTAGTTAGTAAAAAAATATGTTAGATAAAAAAAATTATTTTTATAAATGTATTAATATTGTTTTGTAGGGCGACAGTTGCCGCCTCGGAAATTTCAATCTGGCTCCTGAACCGATTGAATCCTGTTAAAATTTGAGTGTTTCACTCAAACTTCTGAAATAATGTTTTTGGATAATTGCCCAAGCTCTTGTTACTTGTGCAAATAGTGGAACCTCAAGCGTTTCGCCAGAAGTTGTTTAAAGGTAGCAAAAAAAGACGAGATACGTAGTTATGGAAATCACAAAAATGACTGAATTTATTAATTCCAAAAAATTACATTTTATAATGAGCAAAAATGCTTAAATCTACAAAAGTCAAACAAACAAAATTTAGTTCACATAAAAATGCTTCACAAGCATCAAAACAAATTCAAAATATAGTAAAAAGCTTACTATGCAACATAATTTTCTAGTTTAAGGAAAATAATTGAAAGCCAAATCTAAGGTGGTTCAGATTACTGTCTGGGGGTTTTTGATAACACCCGGCCAGACATTAAATTTATCGTGAGAATGATTTTGTGGAATGCAACTGAACATTCTCCCCCCTTGAACATCTGTTCAAGATTCGTCGAGGGTGTGTGGGGCTATTGAGAATGAAGGTGATGATCGTGGTAATGTATCGGGCTCCGCTGTGGACTTCTTCTTGAATATGTAACTTCTAAAATTCCAACAACAAAATCCTATTGCAAGTGCAGCAAATGAGAGGCTGATGTAGTTTACGGCATAATGATGTATATGATGCGTACGGAAGTTTTCAAATCCTTCTTGTTTCAGCTGGTCCTGGATCCTCATTTGCAACTCTTCTAGCTCGGCGGTAGGTAAGGGTGACGCAATGTGAGGACTGTCGGTGGTGTTTCCCTGAGGTAGAGTGTCCGCTGTGACTAGTTCTGCGACGGCCATGTATGATTGTCTGGATGTACTCGGGTAAATATTGTGGGCTTGAATTGTCAAAAGTGGTTGCTTTATGGTGCAGTCGTTGCCAATTATTAATTGCCCTGAACCTTGAAGAGTGGTTTGCTTAAGTTCATTGCCGCAGACCACGTTAATGACGGTTTGCGTGGACAACGCATATATCCATTGGTTAGGACTATGAAGCTGAATCCATCGTGGTTCATGTGAGAGCTGTACTAATTTGCACTGGGATGATCGAGCCTCTTGGTTGATTAAGGCCATTTCGCACGCATTTGGTTGTGCACCTATTTTGTACATTGGGTGTTGCTGCCTGCACAGGTGGATGTTGTCATCTATTAAAGCACATGAATGTAGTTCATTTTCTTCTAACGGGTAGTATTGGTCGCGGTGTAAGCTGATGACCATATACGGTGTGGTTGGTTGGATTGCCCACATGACGTCGTTGACTAGGACTGGAACGGGGATTATTCTGAACAGTTCGAATTTTGTGAACGACACGAGTGGTAGTTTTAGCTGGAATAGGACATATTTGGCACCTCCTCGACCCTTCACAGTTAACAACTTGTAGAATTGTGAGACATCATCCATGGGTATCGGAAGAGTTAGTGTGGATGGAAGATGTTCCCTAATAATATGTAACTCTTGTTGGAGCTGATGTGCTGACAATATTTGCGGATTCACCCTTCCATGATGTGCGTCGATCACAACGTTTATGATGGCGTCCTGAGTTCTTCTGAAGTTGCTTATGGCTAATGCTAATTGTAGAGCTTGAGAGACAAACATGGCTGAAACCTTCTCTTTGTGTAATTCCTGATTCACCTTATTGAGTTTTGTTGACACCTCATTGTTGTAGGCTGTGAGACTGGCGAATTGCTCATTGATGTGCTCGTAATTTTTGCGCATTATGTTGAGTGTGGAGTCCATTATGGAAGTTTGGTTTTTTATTAGTAGTGCTAGGTGCTGTTGATCATCAGTGATGTCTTCAATGGTCTGGGCCATTTGATCAGCGTAGTCCGCGTCTAGGACCCCGAATAAGCTGTTTGCAATTTTTCCAACAATATTTATGGCGCCTCTTTTCTGTCTAAAGTGGCTTGAGGAGTGGATGATCATATCGTTACCTTCTGATATTTCCACTAACTGCGCTTGCATTCCTTTGGTGACACTTATGCAGACTTCAGGATGTTCTAGATGATGGCATATGTGTAACAAGTTATTGGTGGTGTTTGTCAGTAGGCTATATTCCATCCAGTAGTTGGAGAGGTTGTAGTAGACTACTAGCTCCCATTCATTGGATATGATGCTAGCTTGCCCGAGATTTTCAAAGTAAAGGGTTGGTTGTGAATTGAATCCATTAATTTGTACCTGTGAGCTCCTTACGACTGGCAGCACTAGCAGAGTAAGCAGAGCAGTGGTTATGAGAGGACAGGTCCCTCTTTTCCGCCTTTTAGCTGGCCTTTGCTGGTCTGCGGGAATATTGCTATTTTGTATTGGGGTTCTTTGACTGGTTGTGGGGGTCGTTGACTCGTTGTGGCTCCTGATGGGGGGCCGACGACCTCGACATGGCTTTCATTGCTGGTCTCTACCGGAAGAGGTGCAATTTTGTGTACCGGTCTCCTGATAACATTGGTTGCCGTTTTGATATCCACCACTCGTGTTTGGTTATCCTTGCCTGGAATACAACGTAATACAATGCCCAAGGGCCATTTTAATGGCGGAACATTTTCTTCCCGTAGTATGACCATGGTTCCAGGTTCCACATTCTGGCAGGTCTTCTTCCACTTGTGTCGCTGTTGCAGTTCGTGCAGGTATTCCGATGACCATCTTCGCCAAAATTCGGTTGGGGGTTCACCAATTAGGAAGTGACCTGGTGTTAGTGCAGTTGGATCGTTTGGGTTTGAAGACATCGGAGTCAGTGGCCTAGAGTTGAGTATGGCCTCAATTTCTATGGCAAGCGTCTCTAATTCCTCGTATGTAAGGGCGGCTGAGCTTATCTGGTGTTGCATCAGCTGTTTGGCTGATTTTACCGCTGCTTCCCACAAGCCACCGAAATGTGGGGCTCGTGAGGGGATGAAGTGGAAGGTGATACCTTTGTTGGTGCAGGTAGATGTTATCATCTCCTTAGCTTGGTCAGAGTGAATAACTTGGTTGAGCTCCTGGAGTTGGTTTCTGGCACCAACAAAATTGGTCGCGTTGTCACAATATATGTCCTTGCAATAGCCTCGACGACCAATGAACCGCTTTAGTGATCCCAGAAACGCCTCCGTTGTGAGGTCTGTGACCACTTCAAGATGGACGGCTCTTGTAACGAAGCAGCAAAATATGGCTATGATTTTACTGGTCTCTTCCCTCTTATTCTGAAGTGGGTCCAGAATGGGCCACAAAAATCCACGCCTGAAGTGATGAATGGTCTTCCTGGTTGGACCCTGGATGCTGGAAGATTGCCCATGATTTGATTGAAGAGCTTTGGCTTAGCCCTGGTACAGGGCACACAATGGTGAACAACTGATCTCGCCACTACCTTCCCCTTTATTGGCCAAAATCGTTGTCTGGTAATCGCTAACAACGTCTGTGGTGGTGTGTGATGATTTTTGATATGCAGCTCGGTCATCAACATTTTTGTTGCTGGATGCAACATTGGATGCTTTGCATCATATGGGATGCTGGATTCTTGCACTCGACCTCCTACTCTAACGATACCATGCTCATCCAGGAAGGGATTCAATCCAAGCAACTGGCTATTCTTGGTGGGCTCTGACGATTTGCGAAGACTAGCGATGTCGGAGTCAAATTCTTCTTGTTGTGCGGCTTTGATAATTAGGAGCAAGGCGTTGTCAACTTCTCCCGCTGTGAGATGCAAATGCTGAGCCTTAACTCCTCAAGCTTTCGGTGAAGCGGAGTACGTATGCCAAGATGCGCTTTAATCTGGTGAATGAGTTGCCATGATTTATTTCCTTGATCAAAGCTGGGATATCGTGTACTACGGTGATTGGAAGCGCTGATTTCTTCATTTCTACTGCGCAGTGTTTCACTGGGACGTAGGGAAGTGGCCATACTGATGGTGCTCCGTGCAGAAAGAATGGGCCATAAAACCACAACGTCGATTCTTTGAACTTGCTTGGGCAAACGCCCCGTGAGAGCATGTCTGCTGGGTTATCCTTTGAACTGACATGTCTCCATTGGTCAATGTTGGTGAGAGTTTGAATTGCCGCCACTCTATTTGCCACGAAGGTTTGGTAAGATGAAGAGGGCGAGTTTAACCAGGCTAACACAATCTCTGAATCGCTCCAATAAAACTCCTTGGTATAGCTCAGGTTTAGATCTGTCTTGACCCGATGGCATAGGTCTGCTGCGAGTTTCGCTGCACATAGTTCAAGCCTAGGTAGTGTAACCTTCTTTAAGGGAGCCACCCTGGATTTGGCACAGAGCAATCTCACTATGACTTGTTCACCTTTGATTATGGATCGAATGTATATGGCAGCTCCATAAGCCTTCTCCGAAGCGTCAGCGAAAGTATGAAGCTGAATTTCCTTTGGATGGTGGTGTGCGAAAACATGTCTTGGAAAGGAAAAATCCTTTAGTTCCTGGAGACTATTTCTAAATATAGTCCATTGCTGCTCTAATGCAGGTGGTAGAGGTTCATCCCAGTCAGCCTTTATTGTCCATGTTTGCTGGAGCAGCAACTTTGCGGTTACAACAACTGGCGCGGCGATACCGAGCGGATCGAATAGGTGAGCTATATCTGAATATGCGGTTCGTTTTGTTATTTGCTTCCGCGATTGTACAGCAGTTTGCAGTGAAAACAAGTCCGATTTTGGCCACCATACAAGTCCTAGTGTTTTAATGCGTTCTTCGGTTTCCTCGGCGAAATCAAGGGACACTTCTAACTCGTGAGGTTGAAATCCTTCAAGTAGGCGTGGGTGATTGGAGCACCACTTTCTCAAATGGAAGCCGCCTTCTTTGAGCAGGGAAATTAGCTCGGACTGCATCTGGATTGCTGTTGTTATGCTGTCTGACCCAGTCATCACGTCGTCTACATAAAAATCCTTCTTCAGAACATTAGTTCCCAATGGATATTGACTGACTCGATCCTCTGCTAATGCCTTCAGCGTTCTCGTGGCAAGATAGGGTGCTGATTTGGTGCCATACGTTACTGTCGAGAGTTGATAGACCTTCAGCTCATCTTCTGGATGGTCTCTCCAATAAATGAGCTGGTACCTTTGATCCTCCTTATGAATTTGTATCTGCCGATACATTTTCTCTATGTCGGCAGTAAACACATAGCGAGGTAATCTAAATCGCAGTAGTATGGAGAAGAGCTCATCTTGGATGGTTGGTCCTTTCGCTATGATGTCGTTGAGCGACAAATTAGTGGCCGTCTTAGCCGATGCATCAAACACAACCCTTAACTTTGTAGTGCTGCTGTCTGGTTTGCACACGTAATGATGCGGAAGGAAATAGTATGGGTGCTTCAGAGTACTTGTATCTATCTTCTGCATGTGATTAAGTTGAACGTATTCCACCATGAATTCGGTATATTGTTGTTTCAGCTCTGCGTTCTTGGCGAGCCTCTTCTCTAGTGCGAGGAATCTGTGAAGAGCGATGTCCTTTGACTCTCCCAAGGTAGCTGGCTCGTCTACGAAGGGGAATCTTACGATGAAGCGGCCTTCTGAGGTGCGTTGAGTGGTCTGTTTGAAGTGGATCTCACATCGTTCTTCGACAGCTGATAAGCATGGTTTTGAGTGGTTAACTTCTTCAATCTTCCAAAATTTTTCAATTTGCTGTGAGATGTCAACTTCCTCTGGAGATTGTATGCCAACATTGCAACTCATGCATCCGTTGCTTGGTGCTTCTGCTATTTTTCCGGCCACTACCCACCCTAGTCTGGTGTTTTGCAAGAGGGGCAATCCTTTCCCCAAAGATCGCTGTTGTGGGAGTAGTAACTGGTAAAAAAATTCTGCTCCAATAAGTATATCTATACGACTGGGCTCATGGAAGCTCGCATCAGCGAGCTTAAGATTGGCTGGTATATTCCAGGACTTGATATCCATGTATTGTGCTGGTTGTGGACCAGTAATTCGAGGAAACACGAATGTCTCCACTCTCATTGAGAAGCCGGAGATATTTGACTTCAGGAGCACGTTTGCTCTGCTGCTGGTGCGTTGTGTTACTTGGTTAATGCCTTCAACGGCCATGGGAACTTGAACCTTCGTGACGTTGAGCCTCTTGGCTAGCCTGTCTGTTATGATGCTTAATTGCGATCCGCCATCTAGTAGGGCCTTGCAGCTGATTTCATTGCCATCTGGTGTTTGCAGACGCACAATGGCTGTTCCTAACAACACGTATCCTGGTTTGTGACTGGTGATACGTGCTGCTAACGTGGTGCTATTGTTGGGCGACTTAGATGGAGCCTTGGAAACCCCTTTGGTGTGGTCTTCCTCGTGGAGCAATGTGTTGTGTTTTTTGTTGCACTTTAGGCAGCTTCGTAATGTGCAAACATCTGCATTATGGCCAGATCTCAAACAATTCAGGCATCGGGAGTGGTCGAGTAATAATTGCCGTCTTCTAGCTGGAATCAATGCCCGGAATGCTGTGCAATTATATAGTTGATGGGTCTGCTGCGGACACAATATGCAAAAACGGCTTGACGCGAGTGTGGGAAGGGATATTCGTGGCCTTGGTGGCAGTGTTGGATGATTATTTTTCTTAATCCCTCCTTCGCGAGTAATAGCTTCTAAGGCTTGGAAGCGGGCTTCAAGAAACTGGAGAAGCCCCCGCATGGTGCCAATTTCCTTGGGATGCTCTAACGATTGTTCATAGAGCGTGTGTGTAGTGTTGTCTACCTTTCGGATGAGTAGGTGTATTAGAATAGGATCCCAGTTGTCCACAGAGATTCCCAGATTTTGGAGGCCATGAAGACACTCGTTGGTGGTGTCATGTAGGCGTTTTATGGCTGTGGCTGACTCCGAAACTAATGACGGTTGGGACAACAGTTTTGTCAGTATCGCGTTTATCAGCAATCGCTTATTGTCATAACGGTTGACAATGATGTTCCATGCTGTTTCGTAGTTTGTATGTGTGACCGGTAGATGCGTGATCAGTGCCCTTGCCTCTCCACTTAGGTTGCTGATTAAGTAAAACATCTTTTCAGCCTTGCTAATGGGTTGCAAGTGTATTAGTTGGGTGTACAAATCATGAAATTGAATCCATTGCAAATAGTTGCCATCAAAGGTGGGGAGTGATATTTTGGGCAGCTTAATTCTGGTGTTGGTAGTCTGTGAACAACCTTGCTCTCTTGGCAATTCTGGGTTTGCCACAGAATCCAATATTTGCTGCATTGCTACGATGGCATCTTGAATTTTGTGCTCCAATTCCCGGTGCTGATCAAGTGTATAACCTAGTGGATCTTCCTGCTGAGTTTCTGCCCAAATGGCCTTGTCGATGTTCCTCAACTCGTCCTCATACCTGATGAGTCGTTCTATTTTAAGGCTGTAATATTGCCTGGGCCTTGGTTGGGCGGTGTCCAGACCTAGGTCGTCCAGAAAATATACTATAGCTCTCCCAAGCGCCCTATGTTCCCGCACCAATTTCTCAACAATTTTTGGCACTGACGAAGGCCCAGTGGGCAACGGTGCTAGATTTTGTGGTGCTGGATTTGGTGGTGCTGGGTTTGGTGGTGCTGGATTTGGTGGTGCATCTTCAGCATCTACTTGTTTAGGTTTCGATGTTGTGGGTTGAGTTTCATGGAGCCATGACTTGAGCGTCTCGTATACCTGTTTCACCCTATCATAGTATTTGTTTGTAAAATAGGCATGCTCTGGTGGTGCCGCACCTGCCGGAAGTAACTGCGAATGGTTTTGGAGGAACTCCAACCAGGTGACCTGAAGTTTATTGAGTCGCTTTTCCAGGTAGTCCTCAGTTTTCCTGGTTGAGGAATCCTTGTTAAAATTGCTTGCCATCTGCTCGATCTCTTTACCAAGCTCATGTTGCCGGGCGAAGATCTTCTCCATGGTGAATCGGATGACTTAACGTTGATTAAAATTGTATAATCTGGTGGATGGTGATGAATCTGGACTCTGGTGTCCTGTCACGGTCGCCAAAAATGTTTTGTAGGGCGACAGTTGCCGCCTCGGGAATTTCAATCTGGCTCCTGAACCGATTGAATCCTGTTAAAATTTGAGTGTTTCACTCAAACTTCTGAAATAATGTTTTTGGATAATTGCCCAAGCTCTTGTTACTTGTGCAAATAGTGGAACCTCAAGCGTTTCGCCAGAAGTTGTTTAAAGGTAGCAAAAAAAGACGAGATACGTAGTTATGGAAATCACAAAAATGACTGAATTTATTAATTCCAAAAAATTACATTTTATAATGAGCAAAAATGCTTAAATCTACAAAAGTCAAACAAACAAAATTTAGTTCACATAAAAATGCTTCACAAGCATCAAAACAAATTCAAAATATAGTAAAAAGCTTACTATGCAACATAATTTTCTAGTTTCAGGAAAATAATTGAAAGCCAAATCTAAGGTGGTTCAGATTACTGTCTGGGGGTTTTTGATAACACCCGGCCAGACATTAAATTTATCGTGAGAATGATTTTGTGGAATGCAACTGAACAAATATAAATAATTTAAACATGCAGTTTAAAAATTATATATTAGAAATTAAATGTTATTGAATTTAGTTCAGTATTTGAAGTATAATTTATTTATTACTTAATTAAATATATATAGATAAGTTTTCATTAGATATAAATATTAAGTTGCGCATACAAATTATTCATATTTTTAATGATCTTAAACTAGAGTATACCGTATAATGATACGTAAACAAGTTTTAACTTCCTTTTTGGTTTAGCAAACCGCAGGTCACTTGATTAGTGACCACATTAAATCGTGGGGTATGATTTTTGTGCTTTCATGCAGTTTGAAAAAGATTCCAAAGGTTTTATTAATAAACAATTGACTTGAAATTAAAAGTTAATTCTCTTACTTCACTATTTATTCCAACTTAACGAAATAACATTTAGCGGTTTCCTTCAATTGTTGAGACGTTTTAGGATCACCGTAACGAATGGGAATAAAATTAGAGCTGAAGACGAATTGAATTAATAAATGTAATTTGTAGGAGAGCATATAACTATTTTAAAACGCTTTCTTCTTTGAATTTAGACAGCTATAATATTGCAGAAGCTAACAGGAGCCTGACGCACTGAATATCGGAGGTCAAGTCAGATTTAAAAGGCTATCGGTAAATATTGTGGCCATTCAAATTGAATATTAAAAGTTTATTATTACGGGTGTGCGCCGTAACACCTATCACCCCTTGAGTTTATAGATTATACATAGTTGCAATCTTATTTGAATAAGTTCACACAGTTCACAAATTCATACATTCGTGCACCTATAGCTGCTAAAACCGGGGATGCCTCTTACAAGACCGGAAAACAATGAGTCGCGAAATTGCAGAAAATCGTATGTGAAAACTAAATATCGCCTAGTTCTGGAAAAAATAATGAAATTAATAAAGTTAATTTGTTATATTGTGGGTTTTTTAGAGGGTTAAACACGATTGATTGTATGGTAAACAAATTCAGGGAAAACCCTACTTTGATAGTTTACAATTGTCTTCTCTTGGCAAAGTGTACCAATAATTAGAAGCAATAAAAGGGATGAAAAAAGGTTTAGGGCGGCTGCACACATCAGGTTCACTTCGTCCGGTTTTATGATTTGCGGTAACCTGAGGATGGAAATAACGTTAGCTTAAATAAGCATAACGCCCACATCCGCTTGAACACCGGATTGCTTTTTGAATTGTTTTATTTTTGAGTCATAAAAAGGGTCACAAAACCGAAAGAATTTCGCCGAATATTTGCGGTTGGCCTAAAGATCTAAGACAAGTGGGCAACAGGGCAATAAAAGTCCGGTAGCAAAGGGGTAGGTCATTAGCAGTTCCGCGAACCCACTATGGAATAGATGCTAACACTAAAGAAGGAGTATAACTTGTTGTTGCAGGAGTACAAAGAAAAATTAATGAATACATAAGTTAAGAACCTATCTCTTTAGTTCGTTACTGGGCATCGCCGTGGTTAAACGAAAGACAACTGCTGAAATTTTGTGTTATCTAAATATTTATTGCAGTGTGCTCTGATTTTAAGTGATGTGTAGTGAGGTGACAGAAATAGCAGGAACTTAGGTACTTTTTTTGGAAAGGCCAGTGGAATCAAGACAATTGCTGAAATACTTGTGTGTAATCAAAATTTTATTATTTGGTCATCATAAAAGTGGTGCAGTGTGCTCTGATTTTAAGTGAAGTGTAGTGAGGTGGGACAAATAGAACTTAGGTAGTTTTTTGGAAATACCAGTGGAATCACCATCATAGGCACAATCTATCTGGGATTTTTGGTAAATATTATAATATATTTCTTTAAAATTACTATTAAGTCATTGGACTTATTTTTTGTTCTGTTAATTAGAATTCTATTTGAGATCTTTTTAAAAAAAGTTTTAAATTAGTGATGTTTGACCTTACGCAACCAAGAAAACAGTCCTTGTCTGGCATTACATGCGCTGTTAAAACATGTAGGGCTACAAAGAGGATGTTTAAAGACTGAACTTTCTTTAAATTCCCGGATATTTCTGTACCCTTGTTTTATCAATGGGCAGCCGAGTGTAATTTGGCTCCTGACGATTATGAAAAAAAAAGACTGAACATTTGCGAGGTTCATTTTTTAAAAGAGCAAATAGGAAAAAATAAAAGGCTTAAACCTGGTGCTATTCCTAGTTGTTTACTTGGAGATCAAGGAGTCTCTGACCTTTTATTATCTGAAACTAATGCCTCTGCTTCAGAGGAAACCTCAGATATATGTAATAATTGCAAAAAATTGCAAAAGAAAATCGATTATTACAAACATAAACTATTAAAAGCTTCAAATGATAATATGAAACTGAAATTAGAAATGAGTTCACAAAAAAGGCAATTAGGGGGTTGAACATGAGATCTACTATTACCAAAATAAGACATATGTCAAAGGTAATACCCGCAAAAACAATTTGTAAACGAATTGACTCTCTTTCTCATCTGAATAAATATTCTAAATTTTTTCGAAAATGCTCTTAATGCCAAGAAAGAAAAATACAAATTGGAATAAATCTCAAAAATTTATTGCACAAAATTTGTATTTTAAGTCGCCGTCTTGTTATAGATATATGTCGCAAGTATTAAAATTTTCTCTTCCCTCTAAAGTTTCTTTGAGGAGATGGAGACCTATAAAAAATCTCAGGCCTGGGTTTAATGAGCAAATTTTTAGTAACTTGCGTGAAAAAAATAAGGAGATGGAGAAAATGGAAAAATATGCTATTCTAATATTTGATGAAGTATCCATCAAAAGAGATTTAGAATATAATAGCATATTTGATGAAATTGATGGATATGCAGATGATGGGACAAATAGATCGAACTGCATAGACAAGACAGTATGTGTCTTCATGTATCAAGGCCTTTTTTCCAAGTGGAAGTATGTACTTTCATACTTTTGCTCAGAAAGCGTGATAAAAGGAGACAAACTGAAAGAACTTGTCTTAACAAATTTAAATAAATCAAAAGAAATTGGCTTTGAAGTAGTTGCTGTAATTTGTGACCAGGGCGCAAATAACAGAAATTGTTTCAAACAATTGAATGTTACCACAGATAGGCCATATTTCATATTTAATAATATCAAAATATATATTATTTTTGATCCTCCTCACTTGAGAAAATCATTGCGAAATGCATTGATTGGAGGAAATTTAGATGCCCCTGATGGTGTTGGAACTTGGCTAGTTGTAGAGAACTTGTATGATCATGAACTTAATCGATCAACAAAAATGTGCACAAAATTAACCAGACAACACATTTATCCAAATTAGTTTGAAAAAATGCGTGTTAAGTTCGCAGTTCAAATATTCAGCAGAAGTGTTGTCGCCGCTATCAAAACAGGTATCCATTATAGTGTTTTTGAAGACAGTACCTTAGCGGTTTCAGCATTCAAGTTTTTTGAAAAAATTGATATGTTATTTGATAATTTAAATAGCAAATTACTTTTTGATAAAAACCCAAATAGAAGCGCCCTCCAAAGTGGAAATAAAATTGAAGAAAATATTGTTGCAATGATAACATATTTTGACAACGTAAAGCCATTAGTTAAAAAAACACTCTTTTGTTTAAAAGGTATTCAACAAACCTGCAAAGCTGTTCTGATGTTACTAAGTGATTTTGAAAAATCAGGTATGCAGAACACATTTATTTTAACATCGCGTTTAAATCAGGATCCAATTGGGAATCTTTTTTCTCAAATAAGAAGTAACGGAGGTAATGCAAAAAATCCTTCTATTCACAAATTCAGCCACATCTTATCGCAGATAATGTCATTTAGAATTTTGCAGCCGAATGACATTTCTAATTGCGATGAAGATGAAGATTTCACTTTGATAGATGCAGAGAATTATAATCAATGTGAAACAAACGTGGTGGATATTCCTGTCAAAGACTTGCTCACTTTGCAAGACGGAGATGAGAAGGATGAGAAGGATGAGAATTCTAATGAAAGTAATCATTATGTCGACGACACACTTGATACCGTTGTTTTAGAAAGTAATTTCACGGATGAGGCTTCCATTAAATATTATATCGGGTACGAGCATTGTAGCAATTGCAAGAATATTTTATTAGAAGATGGGGAAAGGCGCGTACTTAAAAATGAGTCCCTTTTATTTTATAAAAATTACACAAACAGTACAAATTTCGGGTCCTTACATTGTCCTACCCAACTTATTTTTGATTTGTGTAAACTTCATATCAAAATTTTTGAGAAGTGGTTTAGTGAACGGCCGCACGAAAAATCCATTAAATCAAAAATTATGCAAAAGTGTATATCAGCTACGAATGCTATTCCAGAATATTGTAATTGGTTTAATACACAATCAGAATGTTATGAACATCATTTAAGCATTCTCGACTTTATGATTCTTGTTTTGTTGAGAAAAAACTGCAAATGGAGTATACAGAAACCATTTAAACGAGCGACAGTTCGTCGACTACGAACTTTGCAAGAATAATAAAGTTACAAAGGGAAACTTGCGACGTTGAGAAAAAAATTACTGTTTAATTATTTAATTTAGAGTGTATTTTTTTCGATAGCACTCGAGAATACCGACAAAAATTTCTTATAACTCTGTGCTTACCAAAACATTGCTAATAACGAGTACACAAGGAAATTGGCACAGCTATTTAATAAATAGATTGGTGTACTGTAGGCCCCTTATATTTTCCTCTTATCCTCTTTGTTCTTGCCGAATATGCAAGTATGTAAGTTGTCCTTGTTTGATCAAAACAAATCGTGGATTATACCTACGGGGGAAACCACGTTAAAAAAATTGCGCCTACTACTCTACCTCGAAGGTGGTGTGGAAAGGAGTACCTACGTATTATGCAAAATAGTTCTCACTCCTAAGAAAAAAACGGTCGTTTGTGAATAAAATTGCATGATCTTCAATTTTTGTTATAATAATTTTTCGGGATAAAACTTACCATTTAAGAGATATTTGTTTTTGACCCTTTCACCTTGATAAACAGGGCAAGCTCGATAGATAATTTAATAAATTTAATATATTTTCTTATATTTTTGAACCGATATTCCACTAGAAATGTAATATAAGTTTTTTCGTTGATAGTTGTAATATTCATTTTAAAAATAAAAAAAATCAAATTACTTCCTTTTTGACCTTCTAAAACTATAATAAAAGGATAAAAAAATTAACTATTCATAATTCATATCAACAAACAAAAAAAAAATTAACGATTTTCCCTTTTTTTAATGTGTAAAATTTTTTTAGAAGTCTAATCGTTCATTTACGAAAAAAGTTTGTTAGAAACTATATAAGAGCCATTTCATTTTATTATCTTAATCTCAGGTAGCAAAATAATATTTTCCTTTCCAAAAATTCGATTTGAGTTCATTTACTATCATACGACCCCACACAATAATTATTGTGCATGCGCAGTGTGCAGTGTACAACGCACACACAGCCGTATTTTCAGTGAAGAACTTGGAGAGAGTCGAGACGAGCTTTTCGCTCAGAAAGAATACAAAAAGCTCGAATGGGTTACGACTTGTGACCCATTTTGAGCCTTGTAACCCTTCTTCGTGTTGTTCCGTCTGTATAATAAGTAGTCTGTGATACTATTGAAGATGTCCTTAAAAGGACTTTTTAAATGTGGCGTGACTCCCTGCGTGTCCAACTCTTTCTTTGTCTTTGCAAGCTTCTCTGTTTCTTCTCTTTTCTTGCACGCTTGTTTGTGTATTGCATTTCTTTCTGTTTTAATCGAATGTGCAATCCCTGGGGGATCATATCTCGCATATGTGTGAGGTGTGACCCTTTCGGGATTGCATATTCAATTTATATGTTGCATGCTTCAGTTGAGCCTATCTCAGTGCTACTTGTGCTGAGCTGGTAAATTTTTCTTGGCCCAGCTAAGAAGTGAACCTTCTGAATTAGAAGGGTTAACTCTACTGCATGATTGTGTTGTTGCATGTTTTTTATATTAATCCTGGATCTTTCATTGGAATATGGTTCAAAAATTGATTTAAACCCTGTTATAAATTTTCCGATATGAGGGTTTGAATCTTAACATTAAGGATCTGTAGAAATTTTTTCTCCCCTCCTTCGTAAATTTACAGATATTCTTCATTACCAGTAACAGTTTGACCGAGACTTCTGAACTAGGAACACGAAACGAAAGTACAGGTCTCAGTGAAATAATAGTTCAATTGCTGTGTGTCGTGAAGTGAAATAACTTTTTCTCAAGAAATACGTGTATTTTTAATTATGGATGAAGATTAAAAAAACGAAAACGTTTGTAATCGAAATTGCGATCCAAACGATATCGTGAACGCCGTCAACGAGTTAATTTAAATGTAGAAACATCTGATCATGAAGATTATGATGATCAAGAATCAAATTCTCAACTAAATGCTGGTGAAGAAAATGATCAACGGTTGCATACTTCAACAAGTGAAACAAGTGGTGGTGAAGAATTGGATTTCGATAATAATTCAGAGCAGCTAAATTACGAAACAGTCAATGCTAATATAGCATCACTGCATGAGAGAGTGTTTGAAGATAGGGGAGATGAAGAATCAATAGATAAATCTAATCCAAACTTGTCCAGTGATTCACAATATGAAACTATTTATGAATATAGCGATCCATCAGCTACTGACGAAGAGAATAATGAAGAAGAAGACTCAGAAAATGATGTGGAGCAACTTCGACAATGGGTAGCGACATCTGAAATCTCTCATCAAAAAATTGATAATCTTTTATTAATTTTAAGAAAACGAGCTTTTCCCCAGTTGCCACGAACAGCAAAAACGTTTTTACAAACAGAATCTGCTGTGTATAATATCCACTCATTATCAGATTCATCAGAGTTTATTTGTTTTGGAATAGAGTCTCAATTGAAAAATACAGTTGAAACATCGTTCCATTTCAGCTTAAAATTAGAATTAATATTCAATGTGGATGGAATCCCATTATTTAAATCATCCTTGAAACAATTCTGGCCCATCTTATGTCAACTTTACCACTCATCCATTCTATACAGACCATTTCCAGTACCAATATATGCTGGAAATTCTAAACCAAATGATTTGGTTGGGCTGAGGGTTAGCAACCCGCTCCTATAAAACACATAATTGCTACGAATCGGCAAACAATGCTTCGGAACCGGATGGACAACACGACGACGACCTTTGCTTTTCGAACCAGGACACGAATCGGATCATGGAATGTGAGAACGCTGCTTGCTGATGGACGGCTGGATGAAGTCCTCAACGAGATGAACCGCTATAAAATCAAGGTCATGGGACTCATGGACCGATGCGGGGGAGCATATCTGCCCAAACGGTGAGTCCTTCTTATATTCTGGGAGAAACTAAACTGAAAACCGTAGGAATGGCGTTGGCGTAATACTCACCAAGGAAGCCAGGTCCAGCCTCATTAGCTGGTCACCAGTTTCTGAGAGGATTATTACCGTGCGCCTACGTACCAGGCTAAGAAGTACTACGATAGTCCAATGCTACGCTCCGACTGAAGACGCAGAAGATGACATCAAAGACGAGTTCTACATGCGACTGAATGAAGTTTTTCGCTCTATTCCAAGGGGAGACATCATTGTTTTGATGGGTGATTTAAACGCACAGATCGGCCCCAACAACACCGACCTTGAGCACACTATTGGAAATCAAGGCCTAAGCCAAGTTACCAATAACAATGGTGAGCTTTTCGTTGACTTCTGTAGTTCCCATCAACTCATGGTAGGTGGAACCTAGGGTAGACTGGGTACGGTTGAAACACAGGACGGTTGAAACAGAGTTCAAATCTTTCGAACCGTATGCAGTAGGCGAGGCGTGTAAGGAACGAACGAAGCGGACGACAAGTCCGAACACGAATCTTAGTGGCGCGTCGCTCACTACACGTTGTGGTTGTTTATAGGAGGCCCCATTGTGATTTGATAAGCAAAAGTAAGTATTTTCGTACGAAAATTTTTGTAATTTACTATACTTTTCATTAAAGTGACAGTGTTGAGTGGTTTTGTTGTTTTAAATCAATGCTTTTAGAACATGACAGCGTGTATTAGTATTTGTGTAAAATTAGTGTTGCCGTTGCGACAAACTGTTTTGTATCAAATGGGGGCTTGGGGACAGTTGAAACACTTTTTGTGGGTACGGTTGAAACAATTTATTTATTTAAATTTCTTGTTCTGTAGATGCCAAGGGAACGTGCACGAAAGACCTCGCGGGGGCAGGTCGATATATCAAGCTACGAAGAGGCCTATGAGGAGGTGAAAGCAGGTGCTTCACTACGAAAAGCGGCGGAGAAGCATGGAGTGAATCACTGTTCGCTTCTAAGATATCTACGAAAGCGAGATGCATCTGGTGGAGATGAACGTCAAGACATGGGGTATAAGGCACACAATCGTGTGTTTAATGAAGAGCAAGAGCGAGAGTTATGTAAGTATTTAATGCGATGTGCAGATATATATTTTGGCCTATCTACGAAGGACGTCAAGTCAGAACCGTCAAGTATAATTTATCTCGACCTCGAACTTGGGATGACAACGAGATGGCTGGTGAAGAATGGTTTCTGTGCGTGCAGCGCAGGCTAGAATCCTTTCACGGGCGACTAGCTTTAAAAAAAACAATGTAGATGCTTTTTATAACAATTTGATGATTGGCATGGACCGTTACAAGTTTGAGCCACAAGATATATCTGTGGCGACGCGCCATAACCAGTTAACTGATTAAAACATGATTTCGAGATATTGATGATTAAAGTTTTTGAAGTGGTTTTCGCGACATTCAAAAAATAATTATATTTTCGCGTATATTACGTTGTTTACATTACAGATGTATCAATAAATTCATGAGTATTCACATGTTGAGTTGCATAATTTATCGTTTATTATTTAAAAATCACTTAACTAGTTATAACGCGTTTTCAATAAAAGTTTCAGTTTAAGAATTCAATTAAATCTTATTTAAAACTTAATAAAGCACTCAAATCATGAAAATAATAGTAGTTTACTTAACTAGTGAAAGCGGCGGAGGCTTTTCCCACTCGAGTGAGCACGAGCGAAGCGAGTGCTGGTAACGAAAGTGGGATAGCCTTTGCCGTTTTCAGTAGTTGAGTAAATTGCTTTTCCTTACGAGAGTGGGAAAAGTAATTACTTTTACCCTATGAGTGAGGAAAAGCTCGTGATTTCGCTAATAAAATGGATTTAATTCGGGAATATCAGTCACAATTTAGTACTTCTGAAGGATCTTCTGATTCCCTAGAAAGAGGTTTGTTTCGTCATTTAGAGTTCATGAATTTAATTCGTTTTTTCGGCTACGTACAAATTTATCTTAACGTGAACATTTTTCAGACCCGCTCAAAGACTTTGATGAGGACATGAATATTGTTGAGGAACATAATAATTATTTATCAGCCTCACTATGACCAGAGCATCAGGGTAATTTTAACTCATTAATGATTTCGTATAGCTAAATTATTTAATAATTGGCTGAGATTTATTCAAGCATTTTTAGATATCAATGTATAATTGAGATTTATTATTTTTTTAGAAAGCCAAGGTTCATCGCAGTCATCTCGAGGGAGCATCAAACAGCCAAAAAAAAGTTGAAGAAAATCAAAAGGAACAGCGGGAAATCATACACAACTATTTCTGGAAAAAAAGTGAATGAAAGAGTTTGTTCGCGTTTGCCCAAATGCAAGGCGAATTGTGCACATAATATATCAAGAGAATACCAACTCAACATTTTCACGACGTACTGGTCACAAGGCACCTACTTAAAGAGAGTTAACTATGTAAAGAACTTGATATCACTCAAGCCCAAGAAACGCTGTTCCGGTGACGTTAAAATGAGGAAATTCACTGCTAAATACAGATTGAAGAATGAAGCATTTGACGCCGTAGTTTGCAGGAAGTGTTTCGTTTTGACTCTAGGCGAAACTCAGTCGTTCATCGAGAACATTTTGCTAAAATCATGGCAGAAACAAAATGATTGTTCTGTCGATAACAGAGGCAGAAGAAGTCCGAAGAACAAAGCTCCTGCAAGAAAGATCAGAGAAGTGAAATCACACATTAACAAATTTCCTGCTTACGAGAGCCACTATTCACGATCCCACACATCAAAGAAGTATCTTCAGAGAGGGCTGACTACTAGGAAAATGTACAATATGTACAAAAATGAAACTGATTATCCAGTTTCATTGAGGATTTATCGGAGCATCTTTAATCAAACAGGACTCAAATTCAAACCACCTCAACTAGATCTGTGTCATAAGTGTGATTCTTACCATGTATGAAAATGACGACCAGTATGAAAATGACGAGGAAAAAATAAACATCACCATTGAACTTCAGAAGAATCATCACATAGCCGCAGAAAAAGCATACGAAAGTAAGGACAGGGACAAGAAAAGAGGAAAGGATTCAGAAGCTACCCACAATTGTAACATGTTCGATCTGGAACAATGCTTAGCAACTCCATACTTACAAACGTCAGTTGTTTTCTACAAGAGGCAATTATGGACTTACAATCTGACTATACACAACAACACCACCGGAAAAACGACGTGCTTCATGTGGAACGAATCGGACGCGAAACGAGGTGGAAATGAAATTGGATCCTGTCTTTACAAATATTTGCTAACCGTGGACCCAATAGTCGAAGACATGACTTTTTATTCTGATTCATGTATTGGACAGAATAAAAACAAAATCCTTGCACTCATGTTTTCTATCTTACTGGCATTCCATGCAACTCTTCAAAGAGTGGATCACAAATTCTTAGAGCCAGGTCACACGCACATGGAGTGTGACTCTGAACACGCTTTGATCAAACGACAAAGGAAAGCATTCGAACCGGAAATTCACAGCCCTCAAGATTGGTATGACTTCGTTCGAACCTGCAAAGATGATAACCCAATGGAAGTAGTTGTGATGACTAAGGAACATTTCTACGATTTTGATTGCTTGTTTCAATCTACATTCATTTCTCGCCAAAAAAATTCAGACGGTGAACGTATCCTTTGGCGTGAAATAAAATGGCTGAGATACGAGAAAAATTTAGGAATCGTCCTATACAAGAACGATTTGTCAGAAGATGGAAAATTCTCCTCTTTTGGTTTGAGAAGACACCCAAACACCAGTTTCAACTGCCCCGAACTACAGCTGCGGGTAAATGTTCAGATTAACTCCTCCACGCCCGACTTTGATGAAATTTTTACACAAGGTACAGTTAATTACGTACAAAACAGGTATGTTAATAAAAAGTGTCGGTCAAGTCCCGTTATCTTGTAATTCCACCTCAAAGTGCCGAAATTTCAAAAATTCAAAATGCAATTATTGCCATATTATTTCACCAATATTGATGAAATTTACACACATTGCATATTTCGATGTGGACAATTTATTTTTGGGAAAAAAATGGGCACTCATGCACCGTTACTTTTTTATTTAACTTTATAGTACTTAAATTTCCAAAATGCAATAATTGCCAAAGTACACCACATTTTTTTATGAAATTTATATATAATGTATATTTTTGTCTGCATAATAAATTGGTTTTAAAAAAAATTTCCCCCTATATACCGCTTTTGTAATACATTTCTAAAGCACGTCATTGTATGGGAGTATGAAATAATAACTGCCACAATCGACTTTTAATTATTTTAAAATTTATATATTTCATACATTTCAAATAATTAAAAAGTTTAAATATGAAAATTACAATTTTTATACTTGCCAATATATGAAATATACATAAATTTTAAAATAATTAAAAGTTTTGAATTTGCTTTAGAAATGTATTAAAAAACGGTATATAGGAGGCAATTTTTTTTAAAACCAAGTTATTATGCAGACAAAAATATACATTATTTATAAATTTCATAAAAAAATGTGGTGTACTTTGGCAATTATTGCATTTTGGAAATTTAAGTGCTATAAAGTTAAATAAAAAAGTAACGGTGCATGCATGAGTGCCCATTTTTTCCCCAAAAATAAATTGTCCACATCGAAATATACAATGTGTGTAAATTTCATCAATATTGGTGAAATAATATGGCAATAATTGCATTTTGAATTTTTGAAATTTCGGCACTTTGAGGTGGAATTACGAGATAACGGGACTTGACCGATATTTTTTATTAACATACCTGAGTTGTACATAATTAACTGTATCTTGTGTAAACATTTCATCAAAATCGAACGTGGAGGAGTTAATCTGAACATTTACCCAGCTGCGTTATACTGAGCCACACAAAATCAGCCGTGAAAAAAAACAAGACTTACTGTCAATCCTGAATCTCCTGCGACCAGATGTGCGAGAATTTCATGAACAATTGGAAACAGAAAACGTTGCCTCTGATAAAAATGTCGATCTTGACCTGGACCACCTGGAGACTGAAGAACCTACTGAACCAGCACAGCAGAATCTACCGAAAACCAAAAAAACCTAATCGAAGAAAAAATCAGCAAAGTCCAACACTTCCAGGGTCGCTAATGAAGTTGTTGCTCCACCAAAGAGTCGACGATCCCAAAGAATCGCAAAAAAAACGAATAAATTGTTAAATCAATTGAAATGATTTAATACTTGATTTAATGATTTAATGACTTAATACTAATAATGTTCAGAGATTATAAAAATCAACAAAAAATGTATAATTGAGATATAACGTAATACATGTGGTTAACGAATCGATTTGTGATATATAAAACTTGGTAGATAAATAAAATTGATGATTACACACTTAAAACCATTTTTTTATTTATCTTTCAAGAAAGAAAAAAATTTAAGACAAATTATTTCACTTAACTGGTTTTGGCACGTACTTGTCAGATAACTGTATAGGGTTTCGCGTTTTTGCGCGCAAAGATAGTAGCTAAATCAAAAAAAATTATTACTACTTTAAACTTGGGCTCATAAGGAACACTTTTGTCAGATTAACTAATTTTTCCAATTTTTGTCAGTTAACTGGTTATGGCGCGTCGCCACAGATATACATTGCTGATGAGACAGGCATAACTACGGTCCAAAAAACCGACCGAGTAGTAGCTAGAAGTGGTGCTCGTCAAGTAGCTTCTATAACTTCAGAAGAAAGGGCCACATTTACAGTAGCCTTTGCGGCCAATGCCATCGGAAACGTGATTCCTTCCACGGGTGCGTTATCAAGATCATTTTATCAGGGATGGACCAGTTGGATCTGGTGGAGCTGCAAACCCCTCAGGTTGGATGCAAAACGAGACATTTATTAATTTCCTTAAACACTTCAAAAAACATACAAATGTGTCTCTTTCACATAAAGTCTTACTGGTGCTGGATAATCATTCCTCACACATTCACCTTAACGTACTTGACCTTTGCAATATAAATGGCATTATCTTCTTATCTTTTCCGCCTCACTGCTTTCACAAGCTTCAACCGCTTGATCGATCTGCATACGGTCCTTTGAAGAAAGCTGTAAATTGGACCTGTGATGCATGGATGCGAAGCCACCCAGGAAAAACAATGTCAATATAGGACATTCCAGAGATTGTAGCATCGGCTGTACCACTTGCTCTTACACAATCTAACATTCAAGATAGCTTCCCCAAAACTGGAATTTACCCATATAATCGGCATTTGTTTACCGAGCTCGATTTTGCTCCTGCATTTGTAACAGATAGACCAAACCCCGAAAATACAGAAGCAGATAGAACGCCACCACTATCTCCTTCTATCCTAATTATTGAACCACTAGAAGATTCGATGGAGCTCTCTAATGCAACTTTTCAACAACAGGCTGCGAATATTTGACAGAGTTCACTAGTCCCAGAAACTAAACGGGAAAATATTCTAAATCCGGAAAATTTAGCTAAACCTCCCAGTCATCACAGTAGTATTAGTATTCAGCATATTTCACCAGAACCCTCAACAAGTGCTTAACCAATTCCTCCTTTGGCAAATCAAGCTGAAAATTAAGAATCTTCTCGTACACCACTTGTATTTTCGCCGGAAGCAATACGGCCATTTCCAAAAGCTCCTCCAAGGAAAACAAACAGAGGGCGGAAAACCAGGAAGTCTACAATTTATACTGATACACCAGAAAAAGAAGAGATAAGAAAAGAGCATGAAAACAGATTGAAAGGAACTAAAGCTAAGCAAGTTAAGACCCCTCATATGGGGACGGTTGAAACAAACTTTTTTTTTAATTTGAGTTTACAGAAATTACAAAACACCCGGCACTCAAATGATCCCTGCAAACAATTTCTCGGAGGCTCGCTTTGTCAGACCATTCTCGATTCGAAAAATGCTTGCGAAGGGTACGAGAAAAAGATTCAAAACGCAAAATGAAAGCTTTCCTGGTTGATTTGTTTCTCGAAAAGCCTTCATGCTGTAGAAAAATATTGAGAGCCGATTTCCCCTGAATGAGATTCAAATCTCCAAATTACACTAACAACATAACGCCATTTCAGCCTTTGGTTTCTCTTCAAAGATTTGTTTGGAAAGTTTGAGCTTTTGACTTGTTTTGCTCGGCGGAATGATTTTCGGCGCGGAAGCGAATTGCTATCGATACGAGCATGCGATTCGTTATCAGCGCGAGAAAGCGATTCGATCTCTTGCTCCGCTTTTATTGCCTTCGAATTCGTTTACGAGTCGTTAACGAGTCCGAGATCGAAGCAAGCTTTCGCTTTTGGCAAATCGTTCTCGAATCGTTTCCGAATCGAAATGTTTGCAGGGTTGTTTCAACCGTACCCAGTCTACCCTATGGAGAGAAAGTTATGCCCAATTCTCAGTGAAAATAAATTGGATGTTTGAAAAACTGGCATACCTGGAGTAATTGGCTGTGTGGATGATACGTATATCGCGCTTTCCTCTCCAAGCCCAGAAAGGTTTTTTCAGTGTTAATACTATGGTGATATGGGTTTTTTTTATATGACTTATCCCTGCAAACATTTACATTCGGAAACGATTCGAGAACGACACGCAAAAGCGAGAGCTTGCTTCGAACTCGGGCTCGTAAACGACTCGTAAACGAATTCGAAGGCAATAAAAGCGGAGCAAGATATCGAAAACAAAGTAATAGGAAAGCTTTTATGGTGGGTTTTGAAGCTTTTCTCGTACCTTTCGCAAGCAGTTTTCGAATCGAGAATGGTTCGAGAAAGCAAGCCTCCGAGAAAAGCCGAGAAATTGTTTGCAGGGATATTTTAAATTTACTAATGAGGGGCCTCGCGCCTCAAATATGCATAACTCGGACACAACGCAAAAATTTATTCCTTGTAAAACGATAAATATATTGACATACCAAATTTGTTTTCTTTAGGCTAGCAACATTTGTTGGCGTTGCGTTGCTGTCACAAGAAACGAGCGGGGAAACCCCTCTGACAAATTTTGTTTTTATTTAGTCTAGCAATCTTTGTTGGGGAACCCTTTGTGGCCAGACTTGGGGATTTCCCTTTCTGTTTGGCGTTTGACTAAGTAAGGTACTTTCAAACTCCAGCCGCTCATCAAGGGCTAGAAAGCCAATCAAAGTATCGCACGCAGTGTTGCGCCATTACGCATGTGATATTCGTGTATTTCTGATAGTATTTGATGTCGCTGATGCGTGAGTCTCAAAAACATTGGCTTGCTTTGTTTGAGAGATTAATCGATATCATTAATTTCTTAGCCTCTCATAATCTGGCATTTAGAGGTCACAGAGAATCTCTTAAGTTAGACGACGACACTAAAAATTCTGGTAACTTCATAGATTTATTTAAATTAATATCCAAATTTGATCCTACTTTACGGGAGCACATGAACTAATTAATGATAAGCAAATTACACACCATTATCTAAGCCATGATATTCAAAATAAATTGATCACATGAATGAAGTGATTCGCAGGGTAAAAGAGGCAAAACATTACTCTTTTTTGCTCGACTGCACTAGAGACTGTAGTAAATTTGAACAAATGTCAGTTATCTTAAGATTTTGTAATACATCAACCGGCACAATAGAAGATCACTTTATCGGATTTCTTGCTGTCCCTGAGACAACTGGAGAGTATTTAACTAATGCAATACTGGGAGAGCTGGAAAAAATGGCTTAGATATTCAAAATTGTCGTGGCCAAGGATACGACAATGGTGCAAATAGTGGAGTTAAAACTCGCATTTTTTACACCCTGCGGTTGGCACAGCTAGAATCTGTTGTTGGTAGACGCAGCTAGTTCTTCTGTGGCAGCAAAAGCATTTTTTGGTTTTATCCAGAAAATTTATGTGCTATGTTGAAGTTCCAGTAAACGCTGGGAATTAATCAAGGGCTAATTAAAACTTACTATTAGGCCCTTATCGGACCCAAGGTGGGAAAGCGCAATCGGGGCAGTGAAGGCCATATTACTGCGATTCGATGATGTTATTTGAATGTATTGAAAGCTTAAAAAATCAAACAGAACAATCCGACACACTCAGTGATTGTGATTCGGTTTTAAACGAAATGCTGAGTTTAGAATTTATCATATCATTACGAGTATGGTATGAGGTATTATCGCGTGTGAATATAATAAGTAAGTTATTTCAGTCTGTTCATTTAAGCATTTCCCTTGAACATTTGCGTACATTTTGTAACTGGATCAAAGAATATCGACAAACTGGATTTGAAAAATGCTTGTCTACCTCTCGTCAATTTATTGAGAAAAGCAGGTATGATCTGCCACAAGACTTAGTAGTGGGTGATCCCCCGGTCACTGAAGCTGCTGATCCTCTGGGACCTTGCATCCCTCTGGTTACTGTAGATATCTTCATCTCACCTTTCTCTCCTGAAACTAAGGCGGAGACTATTCTTGAATATTTAAGAATGAAATCTAAAGACCCTGCAACGGTTTTGTTCAGAAAAGTCTGTAAGGCTTCCAAGCCTGTTGCTTCTATTGTTTTGTCTGACTCTCTTAGACCCTGGTTTCTGGCCTGCAGGTGCCCTCACCAAGGTGTTTGTCCCGCGTACCCGTACTCGTACCCATCATGCAAACGCTTCCACTCCGAGCGCTCCGCTGATGCCAAAAAACTCGAGACGCTTTCCCTCTACTACCAGAACGTAAGAGGGGCCAGGTCTAAAACTAACGACATCCTTCAGGCAACGGCGGCTAGTGGGTTCCATGTCATAGCATTCACTGAAACCTGGCTCCATGAAGGCATTCTTAATGCTGAACTCTTCCTCCTAGCAAGCCTTTCGGAAGGACCGTTACACTGACTCGGAAGCTCGTGGGGGTGGCCTACTTCTTGCTTGCAGCAGCCATCATAATTGTAACCCAATTTCGCTTCCTAGTTTCTCTAACCACCTTGACATTGAGCTTGTCGCTCTCAAAATTTCCTTTTCTAAATCTAATCTCTTCCTGCTGTGCTGCTATATCCCGCCAGATATTATAAGCACACTGGACGATGGAGGTAAAACCTCTATGATATTCTCATCTCTTGTGTTGATCATATCATGAGTACGATAAACACGGGTGATGAATTACTTCTTCTCGGGGAGTTCAATTTACCCAATATTCAGTGAGTATCTGACGAAGATGACGATAATTACCTCCCTGAAGGCAACCTTAATTCAAAGGAATCCTGCTTTCTCAATTTTTTATTCTCACTTAGCTTGAATCAAATGAGCGGTGTGACTAATGTGTTGTTTGATCTTGTATTCTTTACTGACTCAGTCAACATGATTGTTGAACCCAGTCCCATAGTAATGTCGTCCGTTGACAATTACCAGCCTCCTCTCTTGCTTAATTACTGTTTCAAATCAGAGATTAATCCTTGTCCGGAGGTGGTAACACATTCCTTGAACTTGAAAAAGGCTAACTTTGGTGAACTATCATCTAAGCTTGCCTTGATTGATTTCAACAGCTTACTTTCCGCAAATGAACTGGATGTCGACGTGGCACATTTATGAATCCCTCGTTTCTTGCGTACCTTTTAAGCCACAAAAAATGACCAGTGCATCTCCACCTTGGTTCAATAATGAGCTGAAGCATTTAAAAAAACAAAAGAATAGACAGGAAAAGCTTTTTAAAGAAGAAGGACTCTTTGACACCTTCTACTCTTGGTGTACTAACAACAACATGCTTCTCAATATTAGTAAATGCGAAGTCATTACTTTTTATAGAAGACGAGCTCCTATAATTTAACCCTACTCTTTTTTCCCTCCCTCGTCCTTCGTGTTAATTATGTCAAAGATCTCGGGATTAGATTTGACAGTAAACTGGCGTGGCATTACAGAAGTTGTTTCAAGTCTTACATTGAATTTTTCCATTTAAAACTCGTAACAAATGAGTTGAAACAACTTCTGTAATCCCACCCCTGGACTTTTCCACTCACATCAACTATACCATTACTTGAATATGCAACAACAACAGAACGGGGTTTATAAGACCAACGGTTTCGGAGATACAGCTTTTCAAAAGCCCAATTTTTCAAGTTACACGATATTTAGCAAAATTTCATTTTCAATTACTACATATTCACCTTAGCCTTATCTGTCACAAAACCATATAGACTACTGCGCCTATCACCAGGTAAGATAACCTTTGAATGCCATTTGCTCTTTGATTGCTTTGGTAAGAACCTGATGATTTAACTAGATTTGTACGAGTTTTCTTTTTCTACAGGTCCAGAAGTGGTTAGGAGTTGACAAGGAGCCTCTTGACTGGAGGTGGCTGCGAACTTTCCAAGGTCTCAGCCCTAAGATCATGACGAGAGACGCGGCGCCACAACATCTCCTGGACTTATCTCATGCAGCTGCAAAAAAGGCTGCAGCAGTGCCTGCAGCTGCAGGAAGGCTGGACTGAAGTGCTCCGTAGTTTGCATCCACTGCGAGGGAGTCCCTGAGCTCGCATTAAGCATGGACTACTCGTCCACAGACGACCTGCCAGACGTAGAATTGTGGGAGGCCGTCTCGGATATACTTGAAACCATCCTGACATCCCAGAAGACGACGTCTTAGACCAACCAGGTCCATCAAAGAGGGTAAAGTGTGATCAATATGAACACATCACATAATTTTCATCAATGTATTTACGCCATATTTTTTTTATGATAAGCAATAATTGTTAGAACCTTGATTTTTTTACATACCAACGCCTGTAAATAAAAATACAAATAATCTCATTTTTTGCTCAAGCGGTTGAGAAGGGGGTCACTTTTGAGTCCCGTGAGACCCCAGGAGAGTCCACTGAGAGGGTGGGAGAGGGTTTTCAAACAATATGTAGGCCTTGAGAAACTTGAATAGTACTGAAAATGAAATTTTGCTAAAAATCATGTAACTTGAAAAATTGGCCAAATTTTGAAAAGCTGTATCTCCGAAATCGTTGGTCTTATAAACCCCGTTCTGGACTCAAATTGTTGCAAATTTTACCTACTTCAAAAATGAATATAACAATCTTTTATGAAAAACCAGTCCTTCCAAGTCAAAATCGACAAAAACTGAAAAAAGGCCTAAAATTTCTACATTTTCTTCATTTTTGACAATGACTCGGTCGTCTGTCGAGGTCGAAAACTTGGATTTAACATTGCCTTTCCATTATAAACAATATATCAAAAAAGCAAAAATACCTGATTTGATGCATGGTTCACGCCTTTTTAATGTATAATTTGACTGAACTATAGGTGAAAAGCATATTTCCCTCTGCTCGTACAATTTTTTCGGGTGGGAAGAATATTTCCCGTTATCTATATAAAATCAGAAAATTAGTAGTTACATATTTGAAACTTTATAGATTTTGAAGATGGCGAAATGGAATTTAAACAATTCCAAACATGTGGAAGAGATATCATAAACTATTTTTACTCGTTACCTGATGAAGACGAAATATCTAACACAGAAATTTCAAGATTGGGTGATTTCGAAAGTACCGATTCCAATGAAATATATCTACCTATCGAAGAAATTTTTTACGATGACATCGAACCCATAGTAATTTGTGACAAGAAGGTAGTTGATGTCTGCCCAAATGATAAAATCGATGACTGTGATGACGTAGAATGAGGTACAAACACATCTTACTTCGACGAAATAAGTAGGTACATCATTTTCTGATGACATAAACCTAAATTTCGAACAAAGCTCAAAAGAAATGGATTTTTTTTTGAAAATATTTGTTTCCAATACTATTTTAAAAATTGTTGAAGAAACAAATGCATAACGCAGTTCAAAACAAAACTAAAAATTGGGAGGACACAACTTCAAAGGAAATTATGGCTTTTATAGGATGTCTAATTCTTATGGGCATACATCAACTACCTGAAATAGAAAATTACTGGTCATCAAATCCTATTCTAAAGGTAGATACTACTGCTCAAGTTATGACTGCCAAGCGATTTAAAAAAATTATTGAAAATATACACTGCAATGACAATAATAAAAATCTACCGCGAAGTGATGTTAATCATGATAAATTGCATAAAGTTCGACCCATATTAGATTTTATAAATAGTAATATTGTACAACCATATACTCCTTCATCATATCTGGCGGTAGATGAATCTATGATCCATTTCAAAGGAAGGTCAAGTTTAAAGCAATGTATGCCAATGAAACCCGTAAATCGGGGTTATAAAGTACGGTGTCTCGGTGTACGGTGGCCTCATGGAAAAATTAGCTGAAAAGGGAATATTTTCATGTGGTACAGTAAGAGGAACTAGTAGAGGCTTACCAGCATTTATGAAGAAGGATCCTAATGTTTAAAAAACATTATAGCGAGGAAATTATTTATATGAAACCAAAGGTAAGGTAGCTGCTACTAAGTGGTTGAATAATAAGACTGTTGGTATGCCGTCGACTGTACATAGTCCTATAGATCTTGCAACAGTTATCCCAAAAGATAAAGATGGTTCCAAAACAGAAGCTTCGTGTCAGAAAAGTTGTCGCAATATATAATGAAATAATGCAGTGGATAGGTTTGATAAATTTCGAGAGAGGTATGCAATTGGTAGAAGGTCGATAAAATGGTGGCATACTGTCTTATTGACTTAGCTATTGTGAATAGCTTCATAATGTGCAAGCATTCCAAAAGGGCTACAAATACAAGTTTTGAACAATTATCATTTCGATTACGATTGGCCAGACAGCTTATTGGTGGTTATAGTAGTCGAAAACGACGCGGTCGTCCAGCCATTAATTATTTAAAGCATTGTGCCTGATCCAATTCCGAACGACGTAAGAATGGCAGAAGTTGGTAAGCACATGCCACTTCAAAATAAAAATTATCGGAGGTGCAAACTATGCAGTAAAAAATATGCGGAGAACAGGACCCGATATACTTGTACATTCTGCGATGTACCATTATGCATAAATCCTTGTTTTCCAAAGTTTCATCGAAAGTAGCAACATAATGAAGTTATATTACAAAAAAAAATTTATAACAAAAAGTCTGCCAGAAGTTAATTAACAAAAATTGTCAGCCACACAATTTTTTTCAAAAATGGTTCATTATTTACTAACTATGGTATAAATTTCAAGCAGATGTTTTGGAAAAAAATTAATTTTTTTTAGCTCAATTCAAAAATTCATAAAAAATAACAATTAACAAATTTTTACTGGTCTGGCGGGCGTAACATGTTTTTCAGCCATTCTCACTTTAGTAGCAACATAATGAAGTTATATTACAAAAAAAAATTTATAACAAAAAGTCTGCCAGAAGTTAATTAACAAAAATTGTCAGCCACACAATTTTTTTCAAAAATGGTTCATTATTTACTAACTATTGTATAAATTTCAAGCAGATGTTTTAGAAAAAAATTAATTTTTTTTAGCTCAATTCAAAAATTCATAAAAAATAACAATTAACAAATTTTTACTGGTCTGGCGGGCGTAACATGTTTTTCAGCCATTCTCACTTTATAATTTTGAGGTGTTCGATGGGGCACCTTTTTTGTCATGGGATCCTACACTATGATGTTTTATTACATTTTTTTTAGAACAATACTGAAATAAACGAGACAATACTGAGAACTAGTTATATTAGAAACATGAGTGAAATAAACGCAGATCTTATATCAGCAAATATTGCAGACGTGACTCCGTTCACGTATTTTGCAATCATCTTGAGCTTTGGTAGAAAATATAGTACGTAAGACCGGTTCTACACGTTCAACTTTCTGTTCAATTTTGCGATGTTCAATACTATTTTTAGCTAGAAATTTGGTCTTGAATTGAACAGCTGGTGTAGACACTAGAGTTGAAGCTAAGTTGTGTCTATACTAATTTCAAATTTATATAAAGTGTGCTATGCATTTATGTCAAATTTATATCAAATGTGATTGATGTGAAGAAGAAGATATTTGTTTGGCTGTCACAGCTATGCGTTTATACTTTTACTTCTACGCATATACCCACACTCATAAAAAAGTTGAAGGCAAGATCAAAAGTTGAATAGAAATTTCTGTTCAACTTTTTCTTGCTTTCCATTCTATGTTCAAGAAAATGAATCTTCTAATTTGAATTGAACGTGTAGAACCGGTCTAATGACGAAAGATGATGAAGATATAGTTATAGCAGCAATGCAATGTGGGAAACGAAAAAGGACTTGCATAGAAAATTATTATGAAGAAGTTGTTCCCAGATATTCGGTTAAAGAATTCACGAAACATTTCCGAATCAATAGCCCATTGTATCAATATTTACGTGCTCGTTTAGCTAGTAACAAAATATACACGGACTTAGGAGAGGATAAAAGAATTGGTGCTTCGAAACATCTATTGATATTTCTATAGCTTGCAGGCCATAAAGCATGCTCTTTCCGTAATGTTGGGGATAGGTTCGATGTTTTTATAGCCACAGTAAGCCGAGTTATCTCTAGAACAACAATGTTTATAAGCGGATTATCGGGAGAAGTTTTTTTAATGCTTCTAATTTTCATAAAAACGTATCTGAATGTTTTGGAAAATATTGCAAATAGCGGAAAATTTGCTTTTGAGTTTGAGAATGAAAATCTAATTATAAGAATAATTCATATTACATATTGCAAACTGTAATACATACTTTTTAGGAGATTGTGGCTATCCTCTTCACCCGTGGCTTCTACCACCGTTAAGGAATGAGGCAGAAGGCAGCCGCGAATGTCTTTTTCATAGGAAACACTCTATAACAAGAAATATTGGGAAAAGAATTATCGGTATCTGGAAAAACCGTTTTCGTTTCTTATTGAAAAAATATTTCATATAAACAAAAAAAAACAAAATCTCTATTCATTCATTAATAAACAAAAAAAATGTCTCTTTCATACGTTGGTGCTTACTCCTTCAGGCGTCATTTCCTCTATTTTAAGAAGACGCTTCTTAATTTTCTTCTTATATTTTGTTCAGGTAGATCATTCATTTTATCAGAGATCTGTAAATCCTTTTCAGATTACTTGCAATGTCAGATAACAAAGGATGTTCACCTCCTAATAATGACGTCATTTTTGTATAAAAATGTATTTGCAAATTTATTTATTCTTCCAGTAATTGCAAACTATTTAATTGTTTCTTCAATCTTTTTCTAGGTAAAGGACTATCTTCAATTTCAGTGCTATTCCCAACCACAATAGTATCATCGGCAAAAAATATGGCGAATCACCTTGTGGACTTAGATATCCTAAAAAAGCAAGACTTAGCTCTTGTTAATACCAGGACAGCTATCGGCTCCCTTCGGTGCTTCCGCAGAGTACAACTCAAAGGATTGTCATTGGATAAGAGAAGAGGAAGACTTATTGGGGTAATTACTAACAGTTAGGAATAGAATAGAGCGTGCTACCTGCGCAACACCCCAGGTATAACTGACCATCAGGCAAGGCATTTGGCATCATGATCAAATGGTGACTCTGGCCATTACAAAACCATTATTATAGTTTTTTAATAGGCATTCTGATGGCAAAAAAAAATTAGTTTTTGGTTGTAGCCCTAATAAGGCATCGCGCCGGTTAATAACAGGGTACCAATGTTCCGCTTAGGTCGGGTCTTCACTTAGCGGACGGTGTACCTATTTGTTCACCAGGTAGTCTGGTACTGCCTGCGTCACAGCCTCTGTCTGTTGGATAGCAGGATTCTCTTGTTTTAGGAGGCATAACAATACCACCGAAGGCAGTCGCGAACGTATTTTTAACAAGAAACACTCCATCACAAGGAATAGAGGACTATAGGAATATGGAAAAATCGTTTTCTTGGCTTAATTAAAAAATTGAAGAACGATGCAGCTAAAGTAGCAAAAATTATATATGTGTGCTACTCTCCACAATATCTCCACAATATTTGTATCAATTTTAAAGTTTCTTTAGATGCCATAGAACCACCAATTGATAACATTTATTTCGAACATAATGATAACGAGCCGCAAGCTGAATCTACGTCTTTAAACAGAGAAGCAGTAATAATTAGAAGCGATTTTTTAAACAATTTATAAAGTTTTGTTTTTATATTAAAATAGCAAACAAAAATAAAATTAAAAATAAACTTCTATTCAAAACCAAAAATAAACTTATATTAAAAAAAAACAACAAAAATAATAATAATTATAGAAATAAATAAAAAAGCAATTTTTCCTTTTATAAATTTGTTTTATTGATATTTTTTTTGCAAAATTGGAAAGCTTGGACAATTTCCTATCAATAATGTTTGGACAATTTTTACGCTACGGCCTTTACTTTTGAAGTTATTACCAAGTGTGATGTTAAAATTTGAGTTATTTGGTGCTTATTTGGTACTTTTTGGCAAAGCTTAGGTGAAAAAGTACTAAAAAATATAGTTTAAAAAAACTAAAAAATACGCTTTAATTTTAAAATGAACTAAAAAGTAAAAACTAATTTTGAATGTAAAGTTTTTATTGCTCTAGCCACTATATGGAAATTACCTACCTTTCGAAATGTAAAAAAGCGTGGGCGCTAAGAATATAGGTAAAGAGTCCCACGCTTTTTTACATTTCGAAAGGTAGGTAGGTTCCATATACTGGCCAGAGCAATAAAAACTTTACATTCAAAATTAGTTTTTACTTTTTAGTTCATTTTAAAATAAAAGCGTATTTTTTAGTTTTTTTAAACTATAATTTTTATTTTCTACTTTTTAGTCTATTATATGTCTTCCGCCATTTTGTAATGACAGCCATAGATTTAAAATGACGTCACACAGCTTACTGTACTATACTCGTCATACACTTTCATTTTATACTCATACCGAGGGCGTTGTAAATAAAAAGATAAACCGCCATTTTGTGTTGGCCGAAATTTTGAATTTGGAATGATACCACACAATTCATAGAATTCTAATTGTCAAACCCTTTCGTTTGATACCCATACCGAGTGGGTTGTACAGAAAAAGGTAATCCGCCATATTGTGTTGGCCGCCATTTTGAATTTACAATGACACCACATAGCTAATACTATTTTACTTATCATACCCTTTCATTTGGTACCCATATCGAGTGGGTTGTAAAGAAAAACGGTAATCCGCCATTTTGTGTTGGCCGCTATTTTGAATGACGCCACATAGCTAATTGTATTGCACTTGTCATACCCTTTCATTTGATACCCATGTTGGAGAAGCCAATTGCAAAATTCACCCGCCATCTTGAATTTCTTACAAAATGGTCAGATTGCATTGTCACGCGAACTATACATATGTGCAAAATTTGAAGTTGATCGGTTATATGGAAGTGGGTCAAAATCAAGTTGCAAGATTTGTTTACTTACCAGATACAACATACAGGTGAAGCTAATATACAGCTAATATAAAAGGTGGTCCGCCATATTGTGTTGGCCGCCATTTTGAATTTGGAATGACGCTACAGAGCTAAAAGTATTTTCATACCCATATCGAGTGGGTTTTTAGTAAAGAAAAAGGTAGTCGGCCATTTTGCGTTGGCCGCCATTTTGAATTTGGAGTGACGCCACAGTATTGAGTATTCTACTTGTCATATCCTTTCCTTTGATACCCATGTCGGAGGTCGGGGAGCACAATTACAAAATTCGGCCGCCATCTTGGAACCGCCATCTTGATTTTTTTACAAAATGATCAGAATACATTGTCACGTGAACATATGTGCAAAATTTTAAGTTGATTGGTTATATGGAAGTGGGCCAAAATCAAGTTGCAAGATTTGTTTACATAGAACATATGTACATACATACAAACATATGACAGTAAATACATACAAACATAGGCAGTAAATGCTACGCTGCGTAGTTAACGGTGCTATTGTTACTAAGAAGCGTCCATTTTTCAGTTGCTATGCGAGTTTTCGAGAGTGTAAGCGTCAGTTTAAACAATCATATCTCATTCAATCGCAACGTACCAATTATAACTGTACTCAAATTAACCTGTGTGCCATCTTCAGAGCACAATTCTCACAGTTCAGCACGCTATAACTTTGGAACGGTAAGTCGGAGGGAAAAAAAGTTTAAATAAATGTTGTAGACATTTTTAAGAGGAACAATTTACTGATTTACACTTTTGTAAAAAATCCATTTTTTCTGGGACAAAAACCGAAAAAACACTTTTTTGGAAACTTTGGCGCCACCTAGCTTCTGTATTTGAAGTTGTACAGCCTGACCTCTATGAAACAAATTGTAGGTAACAATGTCCTCTACATTTTTTGTTTAAACAATTTTTCTCTAAAATGCGTAGATTCAGAGAAAAACGCTTTTCAAAATTTTTTTGAGTTTTCCAAAAAACGTCCACTCGAAATTTTCCTCAAATTTAGAATTAAGCTTCTTTTATGCTCCATTAACGATTTATGAAAAATCATCCTTCCAAGAATTTTTGGGCGCATACCCCGATTTTCCAGTCCAGCTGTACTGTACTAACAGTAAATATGTTTGCATAAATTTCTTCGGCCTATGAAACGTTTTAGAGCTGCAATGAAGGCATCTGATGTGAGGTCCGATACGACCTCAATATGAACAGCCCTTGTGGAAAAGCAGATGAAAACAGCCACATAAGTCTTGTAAGTTTGCTTTCCTCTCTGGCGGTACGTGGTCTGGAACGATCCACAGAAATCAACCCCACAGTGAGAAAATGGAAGTGACTGGTTGACTCTGCTTTTTGGTAAATCCCCCATGGTCTGCTGAACTAGACGTGGTCTATATTTGAAACAATGAAGACAGGAGCGAACAATTTTCCTGGTGTATTCTCTGGCATTCACGACCCAAAAACGCTGCCGGAGGATGGCTACCAATGCTAAAGAACCTGCATGAAAGTTTTTAATGTGTAAGTGATTAATATACGATTTTACAAATGGATTGTTGCGGGGAAGGAGGATAGGGAATGTGGCTTCATAGGGTAAATTAGAATTTCTTAGTCGGCCGCCAACTCGCAATAATGCAACACCTGAACTTTCATCCCAGAAAGGGTTGAGATTTTTTACATGACTTTTTACCTCTTTTTTGTCCTGAAGCAACCTTATCTCTTCAGCGAATTCAGATTTTTGAATACAGGTTACTATTCTGAGAAATGCGATGTCTATTTCTGTGGATGTTATCTCAGAGCTTACGATATTCTGTTTCTCTTTCTTCAACTGGAGATTGTTCCAAAATCTGATTGCCAGTGCGATTCGGCGACAATTCTTCGTGAAGTCGCTGCATTCGTAAATTGTATTTAAAAATTGGTCCGAATTTGAACATACTAGTATAGTTTTCAAATTGCGTCTTTCAGGAACTTCCTCTATATTAGGTCTTCGAATTTTGTTAGGTGGCCAGAGATTCGAGGGCTCTTGAAGATAAGCTGGCCCGGAAAACCATATAGATGTCTGCAACTCCGCCACCTTAGCTCCTCGCGATACTATATCCGCTGGATTCGCTTTTGAATTCACGTGTCTCCATGTCAAACTCTTTGTGAGCTCTTGGATTTCTGATACACGATTGGCTACATAGGTTTTCCACGACGATGGATGAGATGATAACCAATCTAGTACGATTTCTGAATCAGTCCAAAGAATTATGTCGTCTATTTTCTTATCGATGCTCTGGCACGTCTTATCCAGAAGTTTTGAAAGCAATAGTGCGGCACATAATTCCAGGCAAGGTAAAGATCGAGACTTTATTGGCGCAACCTTCGACTTTGCGGTCAGAAGTTTCGTAGAAATGGATCCATTTATGTCTATGGAGCGGATATATAAACAGCATCCATACGCCCGCACTGAAGCGTCTGCAAACCCATGAATTTCATTTCTGATGGAGTCGTTGGAGGAGAACATTAAACGCTGAATTTCGAGATGCTTTAATCCCTGCAAGTCTAGCATGAAATCTTTCCAACTTTGCTCAAGAATCAGTGGAAGAGATTCGTCCCAGTTGAGCTTCAGTATCCACAATTCCTGTAAAAATATTTTTGCTTTCACTATAATTGGGTTGATAAGACCTAGCGGATCGAATAAGCGCGAAACCTCTGAAAGAACTGCTCGCTTGGTTATCCTTGAGGAATGGCAAGACTTTGTTTGAAATGAAATCTAAAGTTATCTGCTGTTGGTTCCCATACAACGCCTAGAGTTTTGACCGCATCGACGTCATGAAATTTTAGTGTTTTTTCTCTTGAATCTTCAGGAATATTGTCCAGAAATGTCTTGTCGTCTGAGTACCATTTGCGTAATTTAAATTGAGCTGAGGCTAATATAAATTCAATCTCATTCTTGATGCGAGGGAGATCCTTCCTTTCATCGGCCCCGGTAAGAAGATCATCCATGTAGAAAGATTGTTTGATGATTTTTGAAGCTTGCGGCATCTGATTAACGAAGTCTTCTGCAAGCTGAACTAGACATCGTGTTGCCAGGAATGGAGCCGAGGCAGTCCCATACGTGACTGTTTTTAGTCTGAAAACTTGAAGATCCTCCTTGGGTGAGTCTCTCCACAGAATCAACTGAAGGTTTCTATCCTCAGGATGCACCCAAATTTGCCGGTACATAGCCTGTATATCTGCCGTCAAAGCGTACTTATATGAACGGAAACGAAGCATAATAGAGAATATATCCTCTTGAACCACGGGTCCTACCATTAGCGCATCATTAAGTGATTTATGTGAAGAGGTTTTACAGGATGCGTCAAAAACCACTCTCAGCTTAGTAGTGGAACTGTCTGGGCGAAGAACACATTGATGAGGCATAAAGTAATGTGTATGGGGAACTTCTGCCCAGCGTTGCCAGATTGGGCTACTTATCGCAAATTGGGCTACTTTCCATGCCTCTTCGCTACTGAATTATGAGTTGGGCTACAAGTCGCAAATTGGGCTACTTCATTATTTCAGTGTAACCAAAAATGAATGGAACTCGTCTTGTCTTCAAACATACTTCAGTCAACTAAATCACAAAATTTTTGTATTTGACTTTAGTTGAAATTTTATATGCGTCTTTAGGGCTTGAAAGAAGATGAAGAAGTAAAGCTAAAGGCATTTTTAAGGCAAGTAAGGGAACCGAAAATTCAACTTGAAATTTCGGGTAAATTTCAGTCCGGAATTCAAGCCATCAGGTAAACCATAGGTTCTCAACGTGGGCGATAACGCCCCCTTGTGGGCTTTTGAGACTTTCTGGCGGCAGTAGAAGAGCTAGAGAAATTTAGAGGGCGCTGAGATGACACAGTGAGGACATGGCAGGTTAAAAAAATGTAGTCTAAAAAAGACAAAAAAGACACGCTAATCACGTACTAATAAAATAAAGTGCCCTTTTTTGCTATTTGCCATTTAAAAATAGGTATCACTTTTTAGTACTCAACAATTTTTCCTACTTTTTTCACTCTAATTCAAAAAGTAGATCGTTAAGGTCCTTTTTTCTGAATTTTTTTAACATCTTCAAAAGTCTCTTAAAAAATTCGTGAAACACTACAAGACTCCAGATGCCTTGATATTTTTGTTGTTTACCATGCAAAAATAGTATAATTCACTGACCTGTTTTTACTGTTTTTAATGTTTCAAAATACTAAAAACAGATCAGTGAGTGACCCTTATTTTTGAATAGTATGCGTTTTAATTGTTCTCATTGAAAAATTCTTCTTTAAACTCAGAAATAGGATAGGAGTCATATCTTAAGCCGGCTCTACACGATGCTATGAACACCCTCCAACGTTGGACGCTTGATGGTTCGACGTATTGTGTGGAAGACGCTCGAGCTACGAGCGTCCAATGCCAAGCGTCCAACTTTTGTGCTTTGGGCATGTTCCAGCTGTGAAGGTGAAACCCCAATGTAGGCTTGGCTTGCTTTAGTGCTTTGCTTTGCTTTGGCATATCAAATAAACCAGTGCTTTGTTATGGGACAAAACCAAATGACAAAGCGGCAAAGTCAAAGCAAAGCCAAAGCAAAGCAAAGCAAAGCTCGAAATGACCAATGCTCAATTTTTTGATGCTTTGTATGCTTTCCCGTTCGATTAATATTTATTTTGCTTAGAGAAATAAATGTATGTAAAGGTTTGAGAAAATTTATTTAATAAAGAAATTATTTTTTTGGGAATAACATTAACTATAAATATTTAAGAGTTCAAAATTAATCTGAGACAACTATTTCTATATCCCATTTTAAGAAATTTCTCGTAAATGTTTGAAGAGTTAATGCCATAAACCATTTGTGCTTCTTTATCACTCTACACAACAATAGATATTTACATTCGATCCTTTGTTCTTTTTATGAAACAATAATGTCCATTCCAAAGGAAAAAATCCGAAAAAATTCATACCTCTTACCTCTTTCGTGTACTATTTCTATTTCCTGTGCTCATGAAAGCAAGCTGTAAAGTAACTAAAGCAAAGCGTGTATTTGCGTTTGTTTTGCTTTGGCTTGTTGGGCTTGTTTTGCTTCGGCACGTGGTACCTGAAAAGCTCACCAAGTTCAAGCAAGCCAAGCCTACATTGGGGTTTCACCTTGATGGGTATCACTTTTCAATCGAAGTGGCTCTTTTTTTTAAAAATAAATTGTTATCCGATATACATATGTAGAGGTGTCTCATTATTTATTATTATACATACTACTATTTTATAATAATTAAAATTACCCCGCGATTCTAGATCATAGAAATCTAACAATAGTCAGAAAATGAGTAAAAAGCTCAAAGCTCTTGCCCCTTCGGTGGAGACTATGTGCTTTTGTCAGAAAAAGAGAGGATTTGGTATTCTGGATGTTAGATCTAACAAATGGAGGGGAATTGTAAGCTTTGAAAATCTAACTATAGCCAGCGACTCGCGAGCTGGCTGTTATGGTCGTATTGATGATTTAGGTATTAAATTCTATGACTAAAATTTTAATTAGGCTAGTGCCAAAGCGGATTTTTTGCGATTTGCGGTGAAACATGACCTCCTAGAGGAAAATGTTTCATACAAAAGTTGTAGATAATAAAAAGATTAAAACTTTTGTATATAACATATTTTGACATAACCTCAAATTTTCCAAGAAAATGGCGAAAAAACGATTTATCAGTTTTTAATTTTTTTCTCTCGTAAAAATCATTCAAATTACATAAAAATTTGTAAGAGTATACCTTGTGTTGCGTTAAATAAGCATGAATTTTTTTTTGTTAGGATAACGGATAGTTCCCTAGAAATTAACATTTTTCGAAAAAAATACCCTAATCTTGCATGGACAACTTTATTGATGTTTTTGTCGAATTTTGATGTTCAATAAGTGCTCATTTCACCATTGAAATGTCTAGTTTCAAATGGTCTATAAATTTTGATACTTTAGTTTCATTAAACCGCTTAAAATTAAGAAAAACCGAACACCTGATTTTTCGAATCACGTACATATTTCTCGATTTTTTCAATTTTATTCAATTTTTTTAATTTTTCTGTTAATGAGGGATTAAATTTTAATTAAAACTTATTTTGTTATTTCCTATTGCATACTACATCTGTGCAGGGCTGGACTGAGAATGAATTTAGGACCGGGAAATTCAAAAATTTCGGCCCATTTCAATACATTTTGCTTTAACAATCAAGTGAAGTTCTTTTTTGCTTTTAAAAGTTTTTCTTTAAGCATAATTATGAGAAGAACTATGTGTGAATGTGTAGGTGTGTTTGTGCGTACGTCCGTTGTAATTTTTTCCTGCACGAGAATAGGTCGAACCAAAAAAGATATCGTCTTCGTGGAGGTACCGATCGAAGCGTATTAGCTAAAGCATGATCTAAAATTTTTTGTTTTTTTGTTTAAACGACGTACCTGATTTTTGTACCCGCACGATATCGCGCAAACCAAAAATGATATCGGCTTCGTTGGGGTGCCCATCGAAGCACATTAACGAAAACATGCTTTGGAAAAAATTTCATAACATTCGGCCAAGCCCTTTTTTGAAAAGAGTTCGGCCAAAAGCCACAAGCACCAGCTAATAAACTCGATAGAATAAAACCGGTTCTAAATGAAATTAACTTTTCTGGATTCAGCTTCCTCCGATAGCTTCCCCATAAAACATCACTTGTCAATAAAATCCGAGCATTCTTTAAAACCCGTGCAAAAATTACGTTACCCTTTTCGAACATCACTATTTTTTTCAAACCTTGATCACCACTTCTTGGACGGGGAATTGTTTTCTACGTCCTACATCATTTTCTGAAAAACAAATTGGCCTTTTCGGTCAAGTCTCACGATCCCTTTATCGTTATTTTAACCTATTATCGTTATTTGAACTAGCTTCTATCAGGATTACTTAAGCACCAGTTTTGGTACTACCAACCCTACCAACTTAGTTATGAGTCGTCAAAGTCAAAATTTCGGTTTTTTTAACTACAATTTCAACTTTCACTATTTTTTTCTCCAAAAATTACGTAGTTAACCTATACCTTTTTTTTTCCAAATTTAGAAAGCTTGGAATATTTCCTATGAATAATGTCCGTACAATTTTTATACTACGCATTTAAAAGTTCTTGTTTTTTAATTTTTTGTTTCTCCCAACCTCTTCGTCGTTTCGTTGACATTTTTAATTTTTTAGATTTTTTTAAATTCCACTGAATCCTTATTAAATAACAGTCTTCTTTTAAATTACCTTGTTTCTGCATACCGTGAACAAACACCGGCTAACATGATTGAGCAAACTGATGAAGGGGAAGTCTGACAATTCAAAGTCTCCAAAATCGAGGGGAAAGCTTTACGCCAAAGCTCTTTTCGATACCTGGGGTCGAGTTGTTAGATCCGACAACAATCTAACAACTAGAATCGCGGGGTTAATTTAAATTTTATTGGAAAATAAGATTGGGCTACTACACATAAAATTTTGCGACTTTTAGCCTCAAGTGGCTTTCTGGCAACCCTGCTTCTGCCATTGAGATGCTTTCCATATGACCGGACTCTAAATATTCCTTCAGAAATTCTGCATACATTTGCTTTAAGGCTGGATTCTTTGTAAGCCTGTTTTCCAAACTTCGAAAGCGATTTTTTGCAATTTCCAAAGATTCTCCCAGAATCTGCTTTGGGTGATCTCGAAACGGAAGCTTAACCACGAACCGGCCCTGGACATCTCTTTGCATCGTTTCTTTGAAGTTGATTTCACATTTTTTCTGTTCCTCCGTAAGCGGTATACTTGATGATTCGATGCTATCGTCTTCCCAGAATCTTTCAACTAAATTAAACAATAATTGTTCCGTATTACTTTGAATTGACTCCGACTCCTCACATATCAGACAGTTATAATTATTTTCCAAAGTTGGGCGACTAGAATATTTTCCTGCGACGATCCAACCGAACACCGTTTTTTGCAGGATGGGTAAGCCTTCACCCAGCTGAATCTGACCCACACAAAGTAACAGAAAGAAGAATTCCGTGCCAATAAGCACATCGACTCCTTGGGGTTTGAAGAATCGTGGATCGGCTAATTGAATATTTTGTGGAATTTTCCAACTATCGACAGCGAATTCCCTCTCGGGATGAGCTCCAGTAATATTTGGAAGGATGAAAACGTGAAGATTTGTGTGATAATTTGTTACCATGGATCCTATAGCCAGATCAGTAGAATATCGAATTCGTGAATGTATATTATTAATGCCGCTAATACTACTTTCCACCTTGTTTCTTGCCAGTTGGAGGAATTGAGCAAATCTCTCTGTTACGAAGTTTAGTTGGGAAGCACCATCGAGTAATGCGCGCGCTTGATATTCGCGACCGAATTTATCTTTGACTTTTATGATGGCAGTTGCTAAGAAAACGTAATCTTCGTCGTTGTCTAAAAGAAGCGTTTGTAGTGTAGTATTATTACTACTTTCCCCCTTTTTTATCGTAGTTTCGGCAAAAGGTTTCGCAGCCGAGGCTAATTGAACGTTATCGACGGTTGTTGGTGATGATGTGTATCTGTGGAGAAGTGTATGATGAGGCAAAGCGCAGACGCGGCATTTTTGCACCTTGCATAGTCTTACTGGATGTCCTTTGAATAAACAATTTATACATAATAATTTTTGCTTCGTTGCTGCAAATCTTTCTGTTACCGGCAACTCCAGAAATTTTTTACATTTGTAAATAACGTGTCCTTTTTCTTCACAGAAGGCACAATAAGATTGTATAGCTGCTAATGAAGTTGGATGGCTACTTGCATGTTTGTCATGCCTAATTTTATTCCTCGAAAACTGACGATGCGAGCTGCCACTTTCTGAAAAATTAACTTTGACTCCGCGGGATTCTAAATATTGCGAACGTTTGCTTAATATATCGAAGCATTGTTGCCAAGAAGGTAGCTTTGAAAAATCGACTCCAGATTCCCAAGACTCTTGGGTGTCCCTGTGTAACTTTGAATTAACTATATGAATGAGAAAAGCGTTCGCAATATCCTCTGCTGAGCCTATGGAATATAACGCACTTAAATGAGCATTAGCGCTGTCGATCAAACTTCTTAATTGGCTGGCATCATTTTTACTAACTCTAGGCAAGCTAAAGAGTTCCACAATGTGCTCTTGAAAGATAAGGTGTTTGTTGTCGTACCTCAACTTCAGCTGAGCCAAAACTTTTTCATAATTATCTTCGGTTATTTCGAATGCCTTTACCGTTTGTAAGGCTGCTCCGCTAAGGCACGACAAAAGGTGATTGTACTTCTCCAGATTGGAGAGTGAGTCATCCAAATGAACTAATTTAGTGAAGCAACCAATGAAGTTTGGAAATTCAGTATATTTGCCCGAGAATTGTGGCAATCGAAGTTTAGGAAGCTTACTGGTGGAAGTACTACCTACTATTATTTTATTCCCGAAATCTGTGGCCGGTAAACTAGCTTTACGAGAACCATTCATGGGTAATTCCATAAAAATGTGGACATGATATAAGAAACATTTAATATCACTTTTAAACTTTTAACTATGTCTAAAATAATGTATAAGGTTGACAACACTAACATCAAACGTCTAATTAAAGATTTCACATTAAAATTCGTTATTGTGGTGGGTTCTATTGTTGCGTATGCATGTGCTTCAATTATTTGATAAAACGCGTCTAAAATACTATAATTTTCTGTGTTCCTTGCTATAAGCTGGTAAGTAAATTTAATGCACCTAAGATTTCATAATATCATGGAATCGATACTGCATTAAAACAGGAATTTAAAAAAAGTTGAGTTATTAAAAATGAAGAAATAAGGGCCCCTTATTTTTTGTAACGCGAGTTACCTTTTAGCCCATTTTTTTCTAATAGAGAAGATATTTGTTATCTAAATGAAACGAATACTTCGATTCTCTTTTTGTATTTCAGTATGTAACGAATAATGGTTAAAACTTTCTCAATTTGATATTACTAGTCTACATAAATTAACATTACTTTTGGTAACGCGAGTTACCGGTAACTCGCGTTACCATATTGTACCACGAGTTCCTTATATTCTTTTATCAATAGTCCTTAGCTTTAGATTTCCTCTTTTGGTTTAGGTCAAAATGCCGCTCTCGGCCGCCGAGAAAATGAAAAGAAGAAGGGAGAAATTAAAAATCGAGGGAAAGTACGACGATTACAAAAAGAAACACCAGGAAGCTTGCCGAAAGAGTAGAGCAAAGAAGAAAACTAAAATTGAGAGCTTGCCAGAATCAGAAAAGAAGACTATAATAAGTAATCAAAGAAAGAAAACGAAAGAACGAGTTGCAAGGTTTAGACTGAAAAAACTTGAAGTAACCCCCGGAGATACTAATATATTATCGTACACCACTCCTCAGGCTTTAGGAAGAGCGGCTGCACGTGCTCGTAGAGTTCTACCGCAATGTCCGCTAAAGAAAAAGCAGGTTCTCAGAAAACTTTTGAAAGACTGTGGATGTGATGTGGAGCCTTCCATCTCTCAGTCACAGGGAAAACATGCATCTGCGTTGAGTGACGAAGTCATAAATAAAGTTAAAGAGTTCTATCAACGTGACGATATAAGCCGACAAGCTCCAGGCCTTAAAGATTTCATTAGCATTAGTAACGAAAACGGAACTAAAGAAAAGGTACAGATTCGGCATTTATATGCCGCTCTCTCTGAAACCCATGCTTTATTGATAAAAGAACACGGAGCAATTATACAAAAGAGCAAGTTTGCAGAACTACGACCTAAGCATGTCTACCTATCTAATAAACTTCCTCATAATGTATGCTTGTGCAAATATCACGAGAACTACATCCTCGCGTTGAGCTCACTGCACAGCGTTTGTGGAAGCCCTAGGTACAATCATGATTTTATCAGAGCCGTCATTTGTGACAATCCAAGCAAAGAGTGCTGGTTAAATGCTTGTGATATCTGCAAAGAAGTGTTGAAAGATAAATTAGAAGAGTGGACCTGTGATCAAGCAAATAAGGAAGTTTCCTGGTACATATGGAAGGACCACAATGGCAAACTTAGCAAAGTACAGGAAACTGATACAGTTATTAAGTTGATTGAACACATTTTAGATATGACTCCGAAGTTTTTTGAGCATTCATATATAAAACGGTGTCAAGCAGACTCCTATCATAAGGACAGACTTGCTATATCGTCTGATAGATTTGATCCATCCGAGGCATTGATGCAGGTTGACTTTTCAGAGAACTTCACTTGTGTTGCTCAAGATGAAATTCAAAGTTTTCATTGGGTTCAGCCACAAGTAACTCTGTTCACTGTTTCTCTTTGGTTTCATGGAAAACAACATCCCATTGTCATTGTGTCAGATGATCGCCATCACGATAAAAAAACAGCTGTAATATATATTGACAGAATCTTGAAGAAGCTGCCACAGAGTATTAAGCAAGTTCACATATGGTCTGATGGACCCAGCTCGCAATTCAAAAATAAATTTATTGCCAACAGCATAAAAATATTGGAAGAAAGGAACAGTGTACGTTTGATTTGGAACTACTTTGCAACATCCCATGGAAAGGGGCCAGTTGACGGTATAGGCGGGGCCTTAAAGAGAGTAGTTCGAAATAAAGTTATAAAGAGAGAAGTAGTTGTCTTCAATGCTGAGCAATTTGTGAATGCAACCAAACATTGTGCTATAGATGTAATTAATGTTTCACCAAAGCAAATTGACGAAACCGCAAAAGAAATGAATCTGGACCTAATATTTTCTGAAGCAGCCGCAGTCATTGGGATATCAAACAAACATTTAATTTACAGACACAATGATACGTTGCAAATGGCTTACACATCATCAGAAGTAGAAACCATGGGTATCAAAGAAAAACGCTCTTATTACCAAGAAATATATGGATCGGATAGTAGTTCTAGTAGTGACAACAATTTACATTTATCTATTTAAAACCACAATAACTGGCAAGCAAATTATATTAGCAGGCTATAAATAATTATTATTTTGTGAATTCATTTTAATTTTATGTAAAAAGCCTATACAGGCTCCTAATTTAAGTGTGAAAATCGATAGTAACGCGAGTTACCTTTTCTTTGTAACGCGAGTTACCATATAATTTGTCGATTATTTTAAAAAGTATAATCTAGCAGGTTTTGTTTCTATTAGAACACCTTACTGGTATATTTCTGCTTTTATTTTTACCTAATGTAAAGTAATCTACCCACAAATTTCATAGAAATTTTCGAAATAAATTTACCCTCTGAACTGGCTGTCCAAAAACGGTAACGGGGGTTACTGCGACAATTTATTATTTAATTAAATAAATATTATATTACTACTAATTTTTTTAATTTATCTAGAACATGAACATTACACTACGTCCATAAAAAATAAAATTAGATTAATTAATGTAACCACTGCAAATTAAAAGCTTCATGAAAGTACATAAAATTTTCTGCATGTAACGCGAGTTACCATGGAATTACCCTCATTAACAAAAGTAATTGGGATTTTGTCGCACAATAAAGTTCCTCCAACTCGCTTCGAACTTTTATTTCGTTATTGTCGTCAGGGGCAAGTTGTTCGATTGAAGTCTGGTAAGAAAGAGCTTGCTTGAAATACGACTCTAATATACCTAACCTACATTCAAGTTCCGTAGCAGTTAAAAGCTCCGCCCTTTGTTCAACTAAGTTCTTAATGCGCGTAATGCATCCCTTCGTAGATGCTCTTTGCGTTTTAAGTCCTGTCATTTGTTCCGCCATTTTCGCAAATTATCTTATTTTATTTCGAAATGAAAACCAATTTTATTTTAAATCACTAGATAAACTAAATGTCAATTCCGCGTGAATATGTCAATCGTTCGATTTTCTATAACTTTACAGAAGCTACGTATTAGTTCAATTTAACCACTAGAAAATTCACCTATTATGTTATAATTCACAAATTTTGTCTTTTTGAACTTTGTTGTTCAACTCCTATTTTTATTTTTAAATATGTCTATATTTCTTCTAATATTAAAATATGTCTTTATATTTCTTGCAATATCAAAATGTTTTCTTTGCACTTTACATTTATATATATAATTTAGTTTGTTTTAAGAATTAACAAAGGTTTTGTACTTGCCCACTACCATAGATACCAATTTTCTTTTTTAGTTTTAAATTTTCCTCCTATTATTTTCTGAATTTTTTAATAAAAGGCCAGCAGCCTGGAATCCGAACTAGCAAAATACCTCAGAAGAATTTCCTAAAAGAAATCTAATTACAAATGTGTACATTGTAATAAACTTTGAAATTTAGTAAAAAAATATGAATAGGCGCAGTCGACATCAACTCTTTGAATCTGCTGCCTATTGTTTTAAAAGTTTAAACAAAAAATGCCAGCAGCATGGAGTCTTTCCTGGTGCTCTTCGATGGAATTTTTTGATGAATCTGCAGCCTATTGTTTTTCCAATTTTTACACAAAATGTCAGCAAAATAGAATCCGTGCTGGTAATTTTTGTTGTTTTTTATAGGCTTTTACTTTTGCTGTTGCACTAAGTACACTGATTACACTCGATTTATTTTTTGGATTCCGTACTTTGCTGTGAAACACATGGGAACACGATACCGCAATTTTTCACCAAAGTTAATAAATATTTTGATTGTTTTTCGGGAATGTCCCTGCTCGGGCGCCAAAATGTTAATTGTAAGCCTTTTTACAATTATTATAATGAAAATTTTATAATACGAAATAAAAACGCAACTTGAACCCGACAACTATTTTATTTTGAAAAGAAACAAAAATGAACAATATGAACTCTATCTTCTTCTGAAGCTACAACGAGAGTGCCCAAGTGGCTTATATTGAAAAAAAAGAATTATATAAAGGAAATTGAAATAAGTTCAGTGACTACATTTTGATTAGTGTGAATATTTACAATGAAAAATGAGACGTTAAATTTTGAATATTTAAATTAAATTATTATTGAATTTTTAAAATTAAATTTCTTATGCTAAGTGAAAGAATTACAATAAAGCGACTGAACATGCACATTATCATAATTGATCCCGATACATTCTTTGCAAAATATGGAACAACTAACTTGTAATTTTCTGTATAAAAGGAATACAAATCGAAAAAAAAGCAATCTTCGAGTGGTCATATTTCGGTAAATTTTCAACCAAATAAAATTTGCGACCCAGCATCTTAAAGGAAATTTTGTCTACTTTTTTTCTATAAAGCTAGGCCTATACCTATCTTTGACCCAAAAGAAAAAAAATCAAAATTTTGGTTTTCTTTTCTTTTTGTTTCAACATTTTTGGTATAAAAGAAATGCTTTAAAATTTTTTAAATTACCCATTTCGATGGGAAATTCAATTCTCTGCAAAAAGTTTCAAATAAAGTATATCGAAATTTTTTTTCGTTTGCGAGGTACATTGAAAAAACTTAAAAGGGTCCATTTTCACCCCTCTCTCCAATTTCCACCCCCTAATTTAATAGCACTCCGCGATTTTTTATTCTTAAATGGCCCAGTGACCGATTTCTGCAATAAAAACCCGTGAACGTATTACATAGTTCCTTATTGCCCTGTTTTTTAGGACATAATCAATAGCCTAAAAGGGGAATAGTAAAAAATATGTAATTAGCACTTCCGCAAATATATATTAGGAATACAAGTAGTTCCTACCGGAATAGGAAGAAAACAAAGGGAAACAAAAGTCAAGGAAAAGATTTAGGAACCTCGATTCAGTTCATTACTGGGGCGTCGCCGCAAGTTGACGGACAATATTGTCAAATTAACCAAGTGTTAAGTTGGTAAAAGTGCTTTCATTGAGATTAATGTGTATTGTTTAAGTATAAAAATATAATATTTTTGCTTAGTATACTACAATATGTATAAAAAAGGAGTGTAATAAGTGACTTTATCAGTTAATTAATTGAAATGGGAGGTAAACGCCATATTAAGTGTTTAGTGTGTGGAGTGGAAGAAAAGGAAAATATGGAACTACAATTTTTCAAATTTCCAGTGAATAGTGATAGGTACGTAAAATAAAAGAAAATTTACGACGACGAAGTAAAATGCCTGCAATGTTTATGAATTAAATACTGGTTTAATTTACAGGAGAAAAATATGGTTGAGAAACTTAAATACCCGACTGGAAATTAGTTCAGGGATCCCGGATTATGATCAGATCCGGATCAGATTTTCCTTAATACGGCTAACTGATCAGAAGTTGACCAACGTACAGTACTCTATCCTTTAATCCGTGCATCTGATCAGGAGCTGATCAAAGTACAGTACTCCATTCCTTGATCCAGCCATCTAATATAAACTTATAAAAACTTTTATTACTGTCCCATTACCTTATTTGAGTCAGGATCATATCCGATTTCCTGAACTGAATCTTAATACACAATTTAGTTCTTCATTTAATCTTTTTTTATGACCGATTTCTTATCAATTAATAAATTTAAATTTATTAATAATTAATATTAAATGTTTTAACTAAATTATATATTATTATTATTATATTATTGATGTTATAATAGTGCATTAGATTCACTTAAAATTTTCTCTGTAACAGATGTCTCTTTTTCTTTATACATTTTTTAATAAATTTTTCCAAGTTAGTTAAATACAAAATAACAAACAGGGCCATTCCATGAACATTCGACCAAAAAAACGAAAATTTTGGACACGACCTTCTCTGATTTCCTTCATATTTCGTACATTTGGAGTACTAGTGACTAGTATTACGTAGGTGCAATATTTTGCCAAAATGTTAGGTGGTTTCATAAATAACGGTACTTAAATATTTCGAAATTTGCATAATACAAGTTACTTTAAAAAATCGTACAAAGTGCAAATATTATCCTAGCGCTATGATATATACATCATTTTGAATAAAAACCTTCAAGCTATTAAATAAAAATGCCAAAAAGGAGATTCGACGAAAAAAGGATTCAAAGGACATCTTAAGTATCCTTTATCCTTGGGGATAAGCCAACGCGGGATTTTCTCCAAATTTTTATATGTTTTGACTGGCAACACTAAAGATAAGTTGCCTGAGTCTCATGCTGAGGTCGAAGACCGTTTGGGAAGGAGAATTTTTAAAGCATACCCTGTCAAACGCCCATCATATATAAAACAGTTTAATGTATGCCCTAAATGCATTTTACGTTGTCTAGATAAGTGGGTTGCGGCTTAAATTGTACTGCCAGGTAAAAAAAAATGTTTTTAAGGCAAAGGCAAGAAAATCTCAAAGTTTGTTTAGCATACATTTTGAAATTTTTCCTGCATGTGCAATGTGCATTGTTTGTATTTCACGGAAATTTTCCTGCAGCCATAAAATGGTAATAAAATATCTTCAATTCTTAAAACAATTTGGCAGGACTATTTTAAGGATACCTTGTAAATCCCCTTTTGCTCAGGTATGCAGGTAGGCATATTTTATATTATACATAAAGAAATATATTTGAGGAAATTATAAGAATAGCACAGTCTTAATCAGGCCCGCCGCTAGCCGCTTCAGCGCCCGCGTGCAAAACAGACAATGCCGCCCTCCCTTATCTTGTTTTTCTGCCTGAGCTTGTTGGAAGGTGTTTTAGTTTGGTTACTATTATAGAAGTGTATAAAAAAACAACTTTTATAGTCAAGCAATTTATTGTCAGGGATTACCCTGTACGCTGTACGTCGGACTATCGCCCGGCTAGAGGAAAAGGCAACTACAGCCGGATCTACACGATGCTATGAACACTCTCCAATGTTGGACGCTTTATAGTAGGACGCATCATGTGGCAGACGCTCGAACTACGAGTGTCCAATGCCCTAGCGTCCAACGTTCGTATTTGGACAAGTTCAGGCTGTGATGGATATCACTCCAACGTTGGAAGCTAACATTCGAATGAAACGTTCACGCATAGTGTAGAGCCCGCAGCATGAGTGAAAAGGCTGAGCTTTCAAACAACCACAGCGAATGGGAAACCCGTTTTTCTTTTTTGTTGGTTTTTCCTCGACATTGTACAATGGGGAATTCTCTTTAAAATTATCTTAAGGAAGATCGATTGAAGGAGCACATTCCAAATTAAAAATCTGAAATTATAATACGTTATTTATTGATATCTCATACATTCAGTAAAATTTTTTAAAAAACATTGGACGTTTTGCATTCAAGTAATTATTATTCAAAATTCAAGTAAACGTCGAGTAAAAATGATATTAAACGTGGGAATTTATTGCACATAAAAATGAACAATTCTCCATAACTAGATGTCAAACTGCTTTAAAATTTTTTCAATAATCAGATTAGAATGTCAACTTTTATTTACAGAATAAATTTGACTTCTATCATGGGAATTTAATTTCACATTCTCTGTCCATATATTATAGGCTATTCACTATGTATTTAAATAAGGAACTAATTCGTTAAAGGTATTTTATTATTTTATATGTTCGATTGTACATTAAAAAGATAAATCCAAAAGTGCTATTGAATCTAGGCTTGGACTTTTTAGAACGGAGAAAATTCGTCCATTGTTAAGTTTGTCAACAATAACTCAAAAACTATGCATTTTTATAAAAAAAACATAAGAAGGTTTTTTGTAGAGAATCGAATTTCCTATCGAATAAGAACGTTTTGAAGTAAACAACAATTTTTTTTCACCGCAAAGTGCAAAGTAGTACTATCGTTAAAAAGTAGGTAACTTTAAACGACTGTGTCTCGGTCAATTTTTATCGAAAATTCTTCAATTGGACACCATTTAAACGGAAATTACGTCAGCTGTCTTTTTGTTGAGTACTGCCTATACCTAAATCCACCCAGAAAAAAGTTATACACAAAATGTTAAAAAAAACAAAAAAATTTAAATTTTTCGGTTTTTTTAGATTTTTTTAACTTATTGCGGTGAAAAAAAATTGTCCAATCCAATCAGAATAGATCTAGAAAGAAGAATCACTTTTGAAGACGGTGCTAACACCTGTTTTCGGGGCGATGTATTAAGTGCATAAGGTTAACAAAGAAATGAAAACAATTTTCGAAGCAAGATTAGTGCAATGAAGTCAACCTGGCACCGTCTTTAAAAGTGATTCTTCTTTCTAGATCTATTTTGATTGGATTAATGTTGTAAAGAATTACAAAAATATTTGTTCAAAAGTGATTCTTCATTCTAAATCCTTTCTGAATAGATTAGTATTGTAAAGAACTACCAACAATTATTTCATCCTTTTTTGTGCATCACGGTATATGCTTTTTTTTGAAGTAGGTTTTTAAAAATTTATTTTTTAACGAGATCAATACATGTAATTGTTATGGCATTCTAAAAAGAACCTAGGTGCAAATGATGAAAATGAGTTTGATGACGATATTGTTGTGTTTGCCGCCCCCTGAAAGTGCCGCCCGCGTGCGGTGCACACTCTGCACGCCCGCACCCAGCGGGCCTGGTCTTAATGTGCTGCTACGATTGCGAGGTTACTCTAAGTTTAGCGCTCTTAACTTGTGAAATTCAGTGTTGTTTTTCTTCATATGTTAAAGTGTTATTTCTGTTATTAGTACTAGTATAAACAATGGAAACCCGAGTTCATGTTCTACACTGCTGCAATCCTTTCAACAAAGTGCCTCACAACCCTACAAGTAGGGATTTAAGAGCAGCGCAACCGTGGATGATTAGTAAAGTGCCAAATTTAAGCTTGGAATATAAAATCTGCAGTTCCTGTAGAAAAGCTATTTTTGAAATGCCGGGAACATCAAGTGAGTGGGATAATTTAAATATAGAAAAAGTGCAGCAAAGTGAAGACTGTGATCAACCGGAAGTATGTGAAACAGGCGAATATTTAACAAACTTTGCCCTGAACTCTTTGAATGAGTGTCTTTTGAATATTGGTGAAGAACCTTTTATAAAAAAAAGGATGAATGATCCTACATATGTACGCAATAAATGGAGCCGAAGTTCAATAAAAATTAGTGAAAAGGTACTTAATTTAAAAGATATTAACCCATCATCGCCGGAAGAGTGGGAAAAGAATTATGTACAAAAACTTAACGAAGCATACCAGCAACAAATAACAACCCCTACTCTACTTTTTCAATGGGCCGACCAAAATATTAAAAATATGAATTTCAAATACATATCTAATCTTGAATATTTATAGTAGTATTAAGCCTGTGCCGTCTACCCAGAAAAATCACCATGTTGCTCCAACTGCTGTAGGCCAAATACTCGTACTAGCGACGAGAAATTTCGAGAGTTCATTTTAACATTAGTGTCGGAGAAATGGACCTTAAAGAGAACAGCGGAAGAATTTGAAAGTCTTACCTCTTTATACAAAATTAAAAAAAGTAAAAAAGTATATCCAATAGAGCAAAGTTCATCTACTACGTGTGGACCGCATGAAGCAGGATAAAGACTGATGTTATATCTACAGTTATTGAATTTTAAAACAGTGATGACATAAGACGAGTAATGCCGGGAAAAAAGGACGCCATTGCTATGAAAGTAAGTAACATAGAAGACAATTTTATAGCAGTTTCTGATTGATGGCTCCTTTAGGTTGATTGCAAAAAGGAAAAGATACAGAAGCGATTAATTTTAGGGAATTTAAAGGAGATATATCGCGCTTTTAAAGATGCTTACCCTGGAAAACCAATTGGATTTTCCAAATTTGCTTCACTTCGTCCCAGGAATTGTGTAGTAGCGGGTTCTGCGGGTACTCACCCAGTATGTGTTTGCACGATACACCAAAACGTTAAGTTAATGTTACAATCTTGCAAGATCGATCGATTAACAAGGTTTTCAAATATTTACATTGAAAGCTTTCAAACTTGCTTAGCATTAGGTATGTGAAATCCTCCAAATATAGCGTGTTATTTTAATAAATGTCAAACGTACCCGGGCTATGAGAATCTTCGTAAAGTATTTGAGGAAACTTTTGAAGACAATAGCGTTGAAAGCATTACATATAATCAATGGACGTCTACGGATAGATCGCATTTAGAAACGGTGATTCAGCCAGCAGAAGATTTTATAGATCACTTGCTGGAACGTTTACCTGCATTACTGCGACTCGATTTCCTTGCGAGGCAACAAAAAAGGTATTTAAATGAGTTGAAAACCCATCTGGTTACAGAAGAGGTTATAGTACTAATGGATTTTTCAGAAAACTATTCATTTGTGATACAGGACGAAGTGCAAGCATACCACTGGACTCATTCTCAAGCCACAATTCATCCTTTTGCGATATACTACCGTACGGCAGGACAAGAGGAATTGCAATTCACAAATTTTATCGTAATTAGCGATATTGCTCATCATGATACTATTGCGGTTCGCATTTACCAAAGGCATCTTATAAACTTTTTACAGGAAAAACTTGGTTTTATAAAGAAAATTTTTTATTTTTCAGATGGCTCAGCTGCGCAGTACAAGAATAGGAAAAACTTTTACAATTTAACTTTGCACGAGGAGGAAACTGGCATCAAGGCTGAATGGAATTTCTTTGCTACTTCTCATGGGAAAAGCCCTTGCGACGGATTGGGCGGAACACTAAAACGTTTAGCAGCAAAAGCCAGTCTTCAAAGACCATATTCGGAACAAATAACAACCCCTACTCTACTTTTTCAATGGGCCGACCAAAATATTAAAAATATGAATTTCAAATACATATCTAATCTTGAATATTTATAGTAGTATTAAGCCTGTGCCGTCTACCCAGAAAAATCACCATGTTGCTCCAACTGCTGTAGGCCAAATACTCGTAAAACCGTTTTCACTCTCTACAGAGGAAGTTAGTCATATTTTTAAAATCTGACATGTAACCATAATTAAAATGCTCAATAAATGTTATTTTCAACCTTACAGCAAATGTGTTTTAAAAGTTCCTTTCAGACAAGTACAATTCCAAGTGGTTTAAAAGTTGCCATTGTTTGCGTTAGGAGACTTTTCTTACCTGGCAGTACAATTTAAGCCACAACCCACTTATCTAGACAACGTAAAATGCATTTAGGGCATACATTAAACTGTTTTATATATGATGGGCGTTTGACAGGGTATGCTTTAAAAAATTCTCCTTCCCAAACGGTCTTCGACCCCAGCATGAGACTCAGGCAACTTATCTTTAGTGTTGCCAGCCAAAACATATAAAAATTTGGAGAAAATCCCGCGTTGGCTTTTTGAGATCCCCAAGGATAAAGGATACTTAAGATGTCCTTTGAATCCTTTTTTCGTCGAATGTCCTTTTTGGCATTTTTATTTAATAGCTTGAAGGTTTTTATTCAAAATGATGTATATATCATTGCGCTAGGATAATATTTGCACTTTGTACGATTTTTTAAAGGAACTTGTATTATGCAAATTTCGAAATATTTAAGTACCGTTATTTATGAAACCACCTAACATTTTGGCAAAATATTGCACCTACGTAATACTAGTCACTAGTACTCCAAATCTACGAAATATGAAAGAAATCGGAGAGAGTCGTGTCCAAGCCGTTTGTCGAATTTTCATGGAATGGTCCAACAATTAAATGGACAACTCTAAAATTTTCTCTCTTCTCTGTAGGTTTACCTACTTATCTCCTATATAAAACTGAATGTTTGTCTGTCTGTCTGTCTGTCTGTCTGTCTGTCTGTACGTAATAGGCTCCTACACCGTGTAACCGATCTTAATGAAATTTTAACCATATGCTATTTACATTAAAGGGAAGAACATAGGCTATTCTATCACTTTCTAAAGCTACTCCTAGATGACGCTGTCATGGAGGGCTTCGTTAAAAATCATCGCAGAGCTTTGAATTTTTGCATAAATGTCCGTCGGGGTCTCCCAAAATGCACCTGGAAGTCAGATTTTCGAAATTCAAAATGGCCGCCGAAATATGGTTGAATTCGCCAATTTTATTCCGATTCCAATGAAAATGGGTATCTAGAGGTTTTTAAGCTCGCAAATAACGAATTTGTGGTCAAAACTTATAAATTCAAAATGGCCGCGCCAATATTACGGACTAATTTTGTCAATTGTATTCCGATTCTAATGAAATTCGGTATCTGGATGTTTTTAAGACTGCAAATAACGAATTTATGATCAAAACTTATAAATTCAAAATGGCCGCGCCAATATGACGTAAAAGTTTGCCAATTGTTTTCTGCTTCCAATAACAAACGGTATAGGGGGGTTTTTAAGTTAGGAAATAACGAATTTATGATCAAAACTTATAATTTCAAAATTGCGGGTCCAATATGGCGGACGAATTTTGCCATTTGTGTTCCGATTCCAATGAAAATCGGTATCGAACGAAAATAAGAAATTACTTTGTTTTTCCGTTCTACTGACAAAATGAGTGCGTGCTACATTATAAATGCAAAAACGAGTGCGTGCTATGGAAAGAACGAGTGCGCACTACTCATTTCGCATGTTTGCGCATACTCATCGTGTACAACAAGTGAATTTTGTCAAAGTGACTGTCATAAATACAGTGATAATATTTTATAATTTTTACCTTAATTCAATAACGTTTGTGTTATTTAAATGCATTTTTCTATGCAAATCAATTGATACATTTCATTATTGTTACTTACGGTTCGGCTTTTATTTGACAAAATGCTATATTTTTTTACAATATGTATAGTGACAGCGTTTTCGTTGATTGAATAAGTGCATTGTGTCAAAAAAAAATTGACAACTGAAATCAAAGTGAGCGTAATTTAATTGGTTTGCTAGGCAAATAAAATAATAAAATTTTATTGTTGTAACTTTTGACAACAAATTTAATTTTGATATTGTTATTTCGTTATTGTGCGGCATACACAACAACAAGAATACATCGTGAGCGTTTCAATAGATTCAACAAGTTTATTCTGTAAAAAAAATTTTTCGTCAATTGAATTGTGAGTGTTGTCAATTTTAACACATATTTAAGGAAATTTCATTTTTCGATTCTTTCAGACAATAACTGGTTTTTAATGCCACCAAAGCGACGAAATATTAGTACATCCACGGCAGGATCACGTCGGTTAAGAGCAATACGAGCTTCCGAAACGTATGAGCAACGTGAAGCGAGAATCGAAGCAGATCGTTTACAACACGCTCAATCCCGTTTAGTTGAAACTAACGAACAACGGGAAGCGAGAATCGAAGCAGATCGTTTACAACACGCTCAATCCCGTTTAGTTGAAACTAACGAACAACGTGAAGCGAGAATCGAAGCAGATCGTTTACAACACGCTCAATCCCGTTTAGTTGAAACTAACGAACAACGGGAAGCGAGAATCGAAGCAGACCGTTTACAACACGCTCAATCCCGTTTAGTTGAAACTAACGAACAACGTGAAGCGAGAATCGAAGCAGATCGTTTACAACACGCTTAATCCCGTTTAGTTGAAACTAACGAACAACGGGAAGCGAGAATCGAAGCAGATCGTTTACGACAAGCTCAATCCCGTTTAGTTGAAACTAACGAACAACGGGAAGCGAGAATCGAAGCAGATCGTTTACGACAAGCTCAATCCCGTTCAGTTGAAACTAACGAGCAACGAGATGCAAGGATTGAAATAGTTCGTTCACGACAAGTTCAATATCGTCGCTCTGTTCATATAGATTTGGAGCTTTGTGCATTTAGATATAATGGAAACTACGAGTACAGTCAGCATCCAAGTGTGGTCATTGGAAAAATGGATAAGGTGTGCACGCATTGCGTTGCATTGAAGTTTAAAAATGAGCCGCATGGTATGTGTTGTGCAAGTGGTAAAATCGCGTTGCCCGCACTACATTCTCCGCCCGAACCATCACCGTCATTACTTTCAGGTAAATCAAATTAAACTAATTATAAAACACGGTTTATTCATTACAAATAATGTTAATGGACTTTATAGGAACGAATGTGGATTCAAAACATTTCCTGAACACGATACGAAAATACAATTCGTGTTTTCAAATGACATCGTTCAGTGCGACTAAAGTAGTTCGTGCAAATTTTATGCCAACATTTCGAGTGCAAGGCCAAATATATCATCAAATGGGATCGATGTTGCCAATTCCAGATGCAGAACATAAATTTTTGCAAATTTACTTCATGGGAGAAGCTAATGATAACGACCAAGTGCAACAGCGTAGGCATTACAATTCTGGTACTAAACATCAAATTGTGGCAGATTTGCAAGTTATGTTTCATGCCAATAACCAATTGGTAAAAACTTTTAAACAAGCTAAAGATGATCCCCGATTTTGTTCAAATGATCACTTCATTAATATTCATGCTGATAAAACGCCAGTTGGACAACATCCAGGTCGTTTTAACGCGCCTACAATTGATGACGTGGCAATATTGATGATTGGTGAACCAGTGGTACCACGTGACATAATTATTCGTCGCCGGGACGAGATAATGAATAGAATATCTGAAACTCATCGTTCATATGATGCACTTCAGTATCCAATTATTTTTTCGTATGGCGAAGATGGCTATCACTTTGAAATGCGCCAAGTCAATCCAATAACCAGTACGTTGAAAAATTATTTACACAATTTCTTCTTCAAATAAATGCATTTAACGCTAATATTTTCCCATTTTCTTACAAATTATAGATGAACCAACGAATAAGAAAGTGAGTTCGATGGATTTTTACGCACATCGAATAATGATTCGTCAAAACGGCGACAATCATATTCTCAAATGCCGCGAATTGTTCCACCAGTTCATTGTCGACATGTATGCCAAAATTGAAACTGAACGTTTGGCGTACATACGATTTAATCAAGCCAAGTTAAGAGTAGACGATTACATTCACCTGCATGATGCAATGAACAATCAGAATGATATCAATCCCAATGAATTAGGACAAGCTATCGTACTACCAGCAACATTCACAGGCAGTCCACGTCATATGCAAGAATATTCACAAGACGCAATGACATATGTACGATCATATGGACGGCCGGATTTGTTCATCACATTCACGTGTAATCCATTGTGGGAGGAAATTGTTTCTGAACTGTCCCCTGGCCAAACATCAGCACATCGTCACGACATTACAGCACGAGTATTTAAACAAAAATTAAAATCACTCATGGATTTCATTGTGAAATCACGTGTTTTTGGCGAGACGCGGTGCTGGATGTATTCAGTTGAATGGCAAAAACGTGGATTACCACATGCACTTATTCTAATTTGGTTAGTTCAAAAAATTATGACTGATCGCATAGATGATGTAATTTCTGCGGAAATACCTGATCCACTCATTGATCCAGATTTGCATGCAATAGTGACCAAAAATATGATTCATGGTCCGTGTGGAATTATTAATCCAAATTCACCATGCATGGCTGATGGAAAGTGCACAAAAAATTATCCACGACAATTGATTCAAGAAACAATCTCTGGCATTGATGGTTATCCACTTTATCGTCGTAAATCTACGAATGATGGAGGACAATCGATTACATTGAAAGTGCGCAACAACGATGTTGATGTTGATAATCGCTGGATTGTACCGTACTGTCCATTGCTTTCGAAAACATACATAGCACACATCAATGTGGAATATTGCAATTCGGTAAAGTCGATTAAATACATCTGCAAATACGTTACTAAGGGATCGGATATGGCTGTATTTTCATTGCAGAATCAAAATGATGAAGTTAAACTTTATCAAATGGCTCGATACATCAGTAGTAATGAAGCTGTTTGGCGAATTTTAGGATTTCCTATACACGAGCGTCATCCAACTGTTGTTCACTTATCTGTGCACCTTGAAAATGGACAACGTGTGTATTTTACTGAAGCAAATGTTCACCAAAGAGCAGCCGCACCAACAGCCACAACGTTAACTGCTTTTTTCGATTTATGCAGAGACGATTTGTTTGCTAAAGCGTTGCTTTATGCTGAAATTCCAACTTATTATACGTGGAATAAATCAACGAAAAAATTTGAACGTCGCAAACAAGGAAAAGCAGTTGAAGGATGGCAACATTTATATAGCACAGATGCATTGGGTAGATTATACACTGTACATCCCCAAAATGCAGAATGCTTCTACTTAAGAATGCTACTCATTAATGTTCGTGGACCCACTTCATTTGAGCAGTTGCGTACAGTGAATAACCAAATATGTGCGACCTACCGAGAGGCATGCCAACAACTGGAATTGTTAGAAGACGATACGCAATGGGAAATAACACTTGCAGATGCATCGATTACCAGACATCCGCGGCAGATTCGCACATTATTCGCAATTATATTGGTAACTTGCTTCCCAGCAAACCCGAAAGAACTTTGGAATAAATTCAAAGACGATATGACTGAAGACATATTGCATCGTCTGCGTATTATCACCAACGACACAACAATGCATTTTTCCGACGCAATGTACAATGAAGCTTTGATTTTACTTGAAGATAAATGTTTGGAAATCATCAACAAGACACTCATTCAAGTTGGTATGATTGCTCCTATTCGATCAGGCAACGATGTATACGACCGAGATCTACGACGTGAAAGCAATTACGATACACGAGAATTGGAAACATATCTCGCAGCAAAATTACCTCTATTACAATTGCAGCAACGAACGGCGTACGACACTATAGTAGCAGCAATTACAAATCAATGTGGTGGATTGTATTTCCTCGATGCACCCGGTGGAACAGGAAAAACTTTCTTGATTTCGTTGATTTTGGCAAGCGTTCGATCGCAAAACAATATTGCATTGGCCATTGCATCATCCGGCATTGCGGCAACACTTTTGGATGGTGGCAGAACTGCGCATTCGGCACTTAAATTACCACTGAATATGCATTTTTCTGAAACAGCCACATGCAACATCAAGAAAAATTCAGGCATGGGTAAAGTGTTGCAAACATGTAAAATCATAGTTTGGGATGAATGCACGATGGCGAACAAAAAATCATTCGAAGCCCTCGATCGCACATTACAAGATTTTAGAAGCAATACACGTCCATTTGGAGGAGCACTGATTCTGTTATCCGGTGATTTCCGCCAAACACTGCCAGTGATCCCACGTTCAACACCAGCTGATGAGCTAAACGCATGCCTCAAATCATCCGTTCTTTGGCGCCACGTTCACAAATTAAAATTGTTGAAGAATTAATCAATTGCGTATTTCCTAACATTGAACGCAATTTCAGAAATCAACAGTGGTTATGCGAACGTGCGTTATTGTCTGCAAAAAACATAGAAGTTAATTCCATCAATACTTATATTCAGACTAAAATCAATGGAGACACGATTACATATAAATCCATTGATACCGTTACAAAGGATGAGGATATCGTCAACTATCCAGTTGAATTCTTGAATTCACTCGATTTGCCAGGCTTCCCACCACATGTGTTGCAATTGAAAGCTGGCGCGCCTATCATTGTTCTGCGTAACATTGACCCACCACGACTTTGCAATGGCACTCGGCTTGCAGTAAAAAAATTGCACAAAAATCTCATCGAAGCGACTATTATTATTGGAAAATATAAAGGGGAAGATGTGCTGTTGCCACGAATTCCAATGATACCCACAGATCTGCCGTTCGATTTCAAACGATTGCAGTTTCCTGTTAGGTCAGCATTTGCGTTGACAATCAACAAAGCTCAAGGCCAGTCTCTCCAAGTGTGCGGATTGAATTTAGAAAAACCATGTTTCTCGCATGGACAACTATATGTGGCATGTTCACGTGTTGGAAAACCTAAAGATTTATTTGTTTACGCTCCAGATGGCAAAACCAAGAATATTGTCTATCCGCGAGCATTGCAATAATCATATAATGAAACGGCAAGCACTTATTTTGTGGCACAATTTTACAGAGTTTAAACTCTCCAACTATATTGAAAACTGTTTCACCACGTAGTGCTGACGAGTTTGCGAGTTCTACTTCAAATAAGTCCGTTTTGAATCTAATGCTTTTATAGGAATAGTTCGTTTTTCGTTAATGGTTATCAAGAGTTTAATTTTGAAGATTTGGATTTATTTTAAATGTTTTAACGTTCGTGGTTTTAACACACATATAGGTAATTATGGTGACACTTCAAATAAATGCATTTTTAATCTAATGTCTCCAGCTTTTATAGGAATAGTTCGTTTTTCGTTAATGGTTATGAAGAGTTTAATTTTGAAGATTTGGATTTATTTTAAATGTTTTAACGTTCGTGGTTTTAACACACATATAGGTAATCATGGTGACACTTCAAATAAATGCATTTTTAATCTAATGTCTCCAGCTTTTATACGAATAGTTCGTTTTTCGTTAATGGTTATGAAGAGTTTAATTTTGAAGATTTGGTTTTATTTTAAATGTTTTAACGTTCGTGGTTTTAACAAAACACATATAGGTAATTTTGGTAACAATTCAAATAAATGCATTTTTAATCTAATGTCTCCAGCTTTTATAGGAATAGTTCGTTTTTCGTTAATGGTTATCAAGAGTTTAATTTTGAAGATTTGGATTTATTTTAAATGTTTTAACGTTCATAGGTAATTTTGGTCACACTTCAAATAAATGCATTTTTAATCTAATGTCTAGAAATTTTGTAGGAACAATTTTGCATTATGTGACATTAAGAGATAATAAAAGTTGGTTTTTTTGGCATTGCTTTTTCCAACTATAAAATATTTGTTTCATTTTTCAATTTTGTTTTATTGTTCTCGAAAAAATTTTTTTATTCAAAACTACTACATTTAAATTCAAAAAAGGTATAGAAAATGGAGCTCAATTCATATCTCGAAAAATGCCATGTCAATGGATGGTTTTTGTTGTCTCGATCAAAATGTTAGATCCCTAATAGTTTCACATTTTGTTATTTGGAATCAAAAATACCAAAAAATTGCCTTTTCCAAAATCTCCTCCTGTGTATTAAAATTCATATCACCTGATTACTACTATTGCCTTATGGGTGCAGCATAGGCGCACCGGGTCCCAGCTAGTATGATATATCGCCGCCTGATTGTAAGAACTAGGTAACTCCAAATTTTGTGATTTTGAGTTATCTATAGTTTCATGATTCAATATAAGGCAGTATTTAATGCAAAGATCCGGCAACTTGTTAAAGCACACTAGCAACATCTATTAAACAATGTAAAAACTGGACAAATGAAAATACCGCACTTATTATCATGTTACGGATAGGTAATTAGAGAAATTTATTTTTTACAGAATTCTGAGTTACCTAGTTCTTGCAATCAGGCGGCGATATTCTTTACAGGCAGGGATATAGTATACCTGGTATACTCTGAAACGTTTTACACTATAAAATTTACAATTGTGTGGGCTTTTGTTCAGTGTCCTTCAAGACTTAATTGCTCCAATAATTTTCTTTTCTTTATTTATATATCTTGAAAGATAAAATACATTTATTTTTCTAAATTAAGGAAAAAGTTGATCTCCCATAACCTCACTTTCTCTTATTTCAAATCATTCTTTTTTTTTGTAACTTTTGTTTTTAAATATCCACCTGAAGTTATGCAACGATTTTAAACTCTTGAACTAGTTCTCAAACTGTTAATAAGTTTTATTATCAGTTTTGGCAATTTCGTTTTTTTCTTACTGTTCAACTAGAGTTTAATCGTTCTCTCGTTTTGATAAATCATTTTGACCAACTCTCTTTCCCTCATGGCGGGTCACCAGGTCTGTATGTTTTTTGTTCCAAAACCATTCAAGATAGAGAAATAAGTTGCCAAAACTTGGCCTCTAGTTGCAGTACACAAGAAATAAAAAAAAAATAAATTCACTTTGTGACAATCAATGATTTATTCCAATTTTAATGTAATTCACTCACATAAAATATTTAGCAAAGGCCAGAAAAACACAAATGATTGAAAAATAGAAACAATTAGATTTAATTATAAATTCACTGAAAATGATTGATTAATGGAAACAATTAGATTTAATTATAAATTCAATGAAAATGATTGATTAATGGAAACAATTAGATTTATTTATAAGTGCACTGAAAATTCAAAGTTCAAACATATATTCAATATAAGCCAATAAAAATTCAATTATAATTTAATACTGATTAAGATAATTAAGGATAGTTAAAGTGAAAGGTATCGGATATAATGCCAACATTCGCTAAAAATTCACGATATTCACCCTCAACAACGTTGTTAGCTACAGCAATAATTAGTTTTATCACAATTATTCACCTTATACACCCCCTCATCAACGATGTAAGCTACGATCCCGAATTGATTATTTGATTGCAAAAAAAAGAAAAACACCTCATCAACGTTGATCACTAAACTTTGTTTGTATTCGCGAATTAACCGTATTAAGGTTGCAACAAATTGAGAAAGGAATGAATTTTTAAATCACCAGATCACCATAAATTTCGAATAACAAAATATAGATTTTCCCCAAAATAAAATGAAATATAATTGTAACAATAAGGTACTCACCTGACCTCTACAGTTGACCTTGAGCTTGAATATTAACATGGAAGGTAATGGAGAATGGATCGCCCTTTATTCATGGTCGAGTCCCAAGAACAAGGGAAAAGTTTAGACTTTGTTTAATGGTCGAGTTCCATTAAACAAAGATAAAGTTAGTAATTTGTTTATGGTCTATTCCCAAAAACAAGAAAGTTAGTATTTGTTCATGGTCTATTCCCAAGAACAAGAAAGTTAGTATTTGTTCATGGTCTATTCCCAAGAACAAGAAAGTTAGTATTTGTTCATGGTCTATTCCCAAGAACAAGAAAGTTAGTATTTGTTCATGGTCTATTCCCAAGAACAAGAAAGTTAGTATTTGTTTTAATGGTCGAGTCCCAAAAAAAACAAGAAAGGAAAAGTGTTTAAGGAAAGGAAAATAGGAATCAGCTCAAGCCAACTTACCTCAAAGATGATCGTGCCCAAAAAAAGATCGAGTTAAACGCGCAACGTTATTTATTAACTCGCTTGAATTTAATTTAAGTGGGGATAGAGAAGTATACCGTAACGTTTGAAGTGATCTTGCGTCGATGATAAGGTGGGGATGATATCTTATACGCATACATGTGTTGAGATGCTAGGTGTTACCAGATGAAATTTTGAATGAATCCCGTAAATTTTATGCGAATGTTTTGGTGTAATAAATTTAAAAACTATATTAGTAGATGATGTTGTGTGTTGTTGATTGGTGTCCACGATCGCCAGATATGATGACGTCACGTGTTAATTAATTAATGTCCACTAGAGCTGCATGACCATGGTTCCTTTTCCATAGCAATCCCGAAATCTGTATGTTTGACTGAACCTAGTTTTCCTGGATTAGCCTTATTTGTCTGAAATAAAGAAGTATTAAAATGCCCTAAGTGATCTGGTGATTGAATTCAGAGGAAACAAAAATGTAGAAGGTAGACCAGGGAAGTTCCTCGCTGTGAAAGAATTGAACATACTCCCCCCCGTTGAAACACTTTATTGTGTTTTAACTGTAGAATGATAATTCAACCTTGAGGAAGCGAACTAGAATGAGAGACGAAGAAAGGGGCAGTACCAATAAAACAATGACTTTAGACTCGAGTAACTTTTATTAAACCATTTTCCAAAACCTTTATTTTTATTGTGTCTCCATTTTCAAAAAAGAGACGGATTTTCCGTCGTTTGGATTGCAGTAGATATTTGAACGAAAACTTCTGAGTTTCTGCATATTTGTTGTCTTCATCAACCACAGTGCAGTACATGTCTTCTTCATTTGCATTTGGCGGAACTAATTGGGTAGCCATAATTAAGTTCACAAATGGAGGTGCCGAAATTCGAAGATTCCTTAGTAATGTAGAAATGTCTTCTATTAACAGGTCGTCTTCCGTTACAGCTGTAGTAGATGTAACACCTTCTTCTCGATTAGATGGTCCAGGTTGATTGTATATAGCGTCGTCATCGGTATTCGTCAAGTCGATTATGACGTCTTCCATTTGCTGGGGTGTATCGTAGTTGTCAGGAGTAGACATCTTGCTGTTATCACTCGTTGATAAATACTAATTTCCTATCAGATTTTGAGTGATGGATACACAAATATCGGTAACATAACCGTTAGTTGTGAATAAGGAAATTAAATGTTTAAGAGAATGGTTACAAGCTTGACCTTTCGTCGGAGTAAAGTCGTTGTTATATGGATTGTAGCAATACAATAAACTACATATGACAATGGAATCATGATAGCAATCAACGTTGAGGGTGTTTGGTTTTAAGTTTAATACTGAATTATTTAAAAAAAAAGTTGTGTCATAAATTTTATACAAGAAGCAGGGTTTCATGTCAAAGGGTTTGATAATTATAATTAGGTTTATTCGTTTTGAGGGGCATTAAACTCGACTGGAAATTGGCAGATTTTATGCACCGGTCTTTTGATGACATTATTTTGGGTTTTAATTGTTAAAACCCGCACAATCCCACCCTTGCCAGGATGTACTTGTACTATTCGTCCCATTAACCATGATCGTGGAGCTAAGAGATTATCTTTAATGATAACTAAGTCTCCAATTTTAGGATCTGTATTTTGTACTAACCACTTTGGCCGATTTTGTAATTGGTTCAAATATTCTTTCGACCATCTCGCCCAGAAGTGTTTTTGCAGGGCTTGTACATACTTCCACCTGTCAATGGATGTTAAGTTTTCATCAATTACCTCGGGGGGGGGGGGGGCAGTAGTGATCGCCCTATTAAAAAATGTCCAGGTGTTAAGACTTGTAAATCGCTTGGATCATCAGACAAAGGTCGTAAAGGTCTGGAGTTAAGACATGCCTCGATTTGTGATAAAACAGTGGAAAATTCCTCATAGGTAAGATTTGATTCTTGAAGAACCCGACGTAAGTGGTATTTAACGGATTTAACACCAGCCTCCCACAGTCCTCCGAAGTGAGGGGCTGAAGGTGGGTTAAAGTGCCAGTTGATACCAGAGATGTTAAGGAAATTTTCAGAATCGTTAAGACAATGCAGTAGATGTAAATTTAATTGCTTGTCAGCGCCAATGAAGTTTGATCCGCAATCTGAATAAATGTCTGAACGACGACCAATAAATCTTTTTAGTGCTGCAAGAAAAGCGGAAGTGGACATGTCTGACACAGCTTCTAAGTGAATAGCCTTAGTAGCCATGCATACAAAAATGCAAATATAACCCTTATAAGTTCTAACACTACGATATTTGGACATTTTTAGTTGAAAGGGACCTGCAAAGTCAACTCCAACCCTTGAAAAAGGTGCTGATGCTGTTACTCTTGCAGGTGGAAGGTCACCCATTAATTGTGGACGTGCCTTTGCGGATGTTTTAAAACAAGGTATGCATTTATGTAGGACTTGCTTGATCGTTTGTCGACCTCTTAAAATCCAATATTCCCTTCTTAAGGTGTTCAGAACAAGTTCCGTTCCACCATGAAGTGTTAACTTGTGGATATATTCAATAAGCAGCTTGGTGAAATGATGTTTGGATGGAAGTATTATTTGATGCTTTTGGTTACTAGGAACGTTAGCATGGGCCAATCTGCCTCCAACCTTGAGCAAGTGATCTTTATCAAGTAGTGGATTTAAAGGGAGTAACGTACTTTGTGGTGGAACTCTCAGTCCCTTCTTTAGTGCTTGATATTCCTGTGGGAAGGCTTGTCTCTGGATGGACTGAATTAAATGTATCTTTACAGCATTTAGTTCCGTGGCTGTCGGGTACCTTGTTCTGGGTGAGTCGGAATTTTTCAGCTTTGATAAAAATCGGAATACATATGCAAATACTCGGAGAAGTTTGGAATACGAAGAGAATTTCTGAATCGTGTCTTGAAAGATGTATGAAAATAGTGAACCAGTCAAATAATCCTTACGCATATCCGGTAAGTGTTTAACAGATATATTGGGTATCCTTGGCCAGGATGTTTCGTTCTCTTGGAGCCAACTTGGTCCATGCCACCAGAGGGTAGATGTCTTTAATTCAGGAATAGTCAAGCCGCGGGAATTACAATCTGCCGGATTGTCTTTCGACCGAACAAAGCGCCAATTGATTGATGGAAGAAGCTCTTGTATTTGGCTGACTCTGTTTGCCACAAATGTTTTAAGCTTATGAGGTGAGCATTGAACCCAGTTGAAAACTATGGTGGAATCAGTCCAAGCATAGGTGGTGATTGTCGAGTAATTCAATTCTCTTTGGACCTTGCTCAATAATCTGACCAAGAGATGTGCTCCTGAAAGTTCCAAACGCGGAAGAGTCATAGGTTTTACAGGTGCAACTTTAGATTTGGCTGTCAGAAGATTAACTTGAGAATTACCTTGATTATCAATGACTCGTACATATACAGTGGCGGAATAAGCTTGTTGCGAAGCATCGGAAAATCCATGAAGTTGAATCTTCGAGAACGCGGTGGTTTGAAGCCAACGGGGTATTGTAAGTGATGCGATTTGTGGAAATTGACTATGAAATTCTTGCCAATCCCGTTGAATGGGTGCGGGGAGTGTCTCATCCCAAGATGAGCCGAGAAGCCAGAGGCTTTGCATCAAAATTTTGGCTTTAATCACATATGGAGAAATCCAACCTAGTGGATCAAAAAGTTTTGCTACACAAGATAAAATTTGCCTCTTTGTAAAGGACCCAGCTGCTACTTCTGGGTGTTGCAGGGTAAAATAATCAAATGTTGGATGCCAAATCAATCCTAATGCCTTCACTTTGTCATCATGGACGAACGTCAGGGTTGGTTTTAATTCCCGTTTATCTTCCGGAATCTCTGCGAGAATTTCACTATTATTACTTGACCATTTTCGAAGGTTGAAACCTCCTGAATGCAATAATTGAGTCAATTCTTTGTATAATGATATAGCTTCCGGTACTGAATCTGCGCCCGTTATGGCATCATCCACATAAAAGTCTTCAGTTATTGCTTGAGCGGCCTTGGGAAACTTTTCTTGCTCATCTTCCGCCAATTGACGAAGCGTCCTAATTGCTAAATAAGGAGCTGCCGTAGTTCCAAAGGTAACGCGGGTCATTTGGAATTCCGTGACAGGTTCCGAAGCTGTTGGTCGCCAAAGAATGCGGTGATAAGATTGGTCCGACGGATGGAGATGAATCATCCGATACATTTTCTCTATGTCTCCTGACATAGCATATTTAAATTTTCTCCATCTGAGTAGAATGGAATAAAGATCTGATTGTAAAACCGGACCAGAATGCATGCATTCATTTAATGATCGACCGTTAGAAGTTTTAGCTGACGCATCAAAGACCACACGTACCTTAGAGGTGGTACTGTCCTTAATAACAGCATGATGAGGCATATAAAAGGATGGAGACGAAGACTTGGGATTTTTTACGGGTTTCATGTGTCCGAAATCAAGATATTCTTGTAGGGTCTTTGTATATTCCGAGGATAGTTGTGGGTTTTGAGAAAGCTTTGTCTCGAGGGAAGATAACCGTTTAAAAGCCAATGATTTAGAAAAACCTAATTCAGGAGATTGGTTATTTATAAATGGAATTTTGACTTGATATGCACCTGACGGTAGCCGCCGTACTGTTTCTTTATACAAATTCTCGCATTCTATTTCTGCAGCACTTTGTTTAACTTGTATCGGTAATTCTTCAACCTCCCAAAACGATCGCAGTACTGCACCAAGATCACATTCATTGGTGATATTATGTGCTTGGATGCTAAATGATTGTATGCTAGATTCATCACTTTTTGATTCAGTCTTGCCAAATATCAACCAACCAAGTAATGAGTTTTGAGCCGTAGGTGTGCCGATAGGGCCCTTTACTATTCCATCTAGGATTAAAATTGAATATACTTCAGCTCCAAGTAATAGGTCAATTTTTCCCGGTAAATAATAATGCTGATCAGCCAGATTAAGGTTATCTAAATGAATCCAACGTTTATTTGGGAGACGTGAGGGTGGTAATATATTTGTAATGGATGGAACAACTAACGCCGTGACAGGAACTTGCACCTGAGTGGAAGGGTCGATTGATTGGATTATAAATTCAATTCGCTTAGTTGATTGAGCAACTTCCTTTTTATCTAATCCATCAACAATTACTGAGATTGGAGAACCTTTCATATTGAGCTGTCTTGCTGCTGTCTGAGTAATAAAGGAAACTTGTGATCCCGGGTCAACAAGAGCTCGTAGAGTGACAAGACCTGTCTTGGTTGGAATATTTACCAAGGCAGTGGCCAGAAGAGCTTTGGATAAAGGTTTGTTCTGATTAGTACAGCAGAACGCTTGCGTATTGAGAAGAGCAGTAGTGTCGGTGTTAGTAGGTAAGTCAGGAACACGATTCACCTTGGGAGCTGATATCCCTATTGAAGAATTTGGAATGTTAGAAATTTGGATGTTATTAGGATTTGAACTTTGTGAAGGAGATTTATGTAGTAAGGTGTGATGAGGTTTACCGCATTTTCTACATTTGAACTTACTAGAGCAGTTTAAGGTGTGGTGAGCATTTGAAAGACAGTTGAAACATAATTTGTTTGATTTTACAATATCATACCTTTGCTGATGAGGGAAATTTAAAAATTTAGAGCATGTTAATAGTGTATGAGATTTTTTACAACACGGACAAGTAATCATTGCTGGGGAAGCAAAGTGGGTAAGAAATTTGGATTTTGATCCACTGGAAGGGCGTTGTGGAGTATTAGTTTTATGTTCTGCAATCGCTTCAAGCATACGGAAACGCTTCTCGAGAAATTGCTTGAGTCTGTCGAACGTTGGAAGTATTGAGGCTCCATCAAGTTCTGTTTCCCACATCCGATGGGTTTCAGAAGGAAGTTTTTGAACAATGAGATAAATAAGGAAGGGATCCCAGTAAGAAGTGTTAACACCTAAAGCTTCCAACTCACATAAGCACTCATTAGACTTGTCCATTAAGGATTTAATAGAATTCACTGATTCACTAGACACTGGGTTAAGATTGAATAACCTTTTTAATTGAGAATTAACCAAAACTCTATTATTATTATATCTGTGGAGTAATATTGACCATGCCCTTTCGTAGTTCGCATCTGTTATTTGAAATTGTCGAATAAGATGCTCAGCTTCACCAGATAACACAGACTTTAAATAATGCAATTTTTGTGCATTTGAAAGTGAGGGATTTTGGTGAACTAATGAGTTAAACAGATCGTGAAAGGAGCGCCATGATTCATAAGAGCCCGAAAAGGTAGGGAGTGAAATTTTTGGAAGTCGCAGTAACTGTGATGACATGGATGTTGAATTCAAACGTGTCGACTCGTGCACTGAGGGACTTGGTGGAGGCGATGGTTCCTCAAATTGACTAAGGGCAGCATTAATTACTCCCATGAATTCAAAATATTTATCTTCAAGTTTTAGATATGTATTATTTACAAAATACTCACAGGTGGGTTTCTCAATTAAGCTTGCAAAAAGTAATTCAATTTTTATATGATTCTGCTCTAACCTTGCCCATTGTTCTCGAAGTTGACGAATACGTTCCGTTATAAATTCTTTAGTTCTTTTGACAAGAGCCGTCCGCTTATAACCGGAGATAGCATTATTCAAAAGTTCGATATATATCTTTTGCAATGTTAATGCTTCGTTAAAGGAGATAACGGTAGCCATGTTAAAATGAATCACAAAACTTTAACTTGCACTGTCTATTTATTTGTCACAAAGCACAACTTATCCCCCTTAAACACTATGCACTGCACTTAGAAGCCTATCCGGCTCGAAGGACCATATGTTTTTTGTTCCAAAACCATTCAAGATAGAGAAATAAGTTGCCAAAACTTGGCCTCTAGTTGCAGTACACAAGAAATAAAAAAAAAATAAATTCACTTTGTGACAATCAATGATTTATTCCAATTTTAATGTAATTCACTCACATAAAATATTTAGCAAAGGCCAGAAAAACACAAATGATTGAAAAATAGAAACAATTAGATTTAATTATAAATTCACTGAAAATGATTGATTAATGGAAACAATTAGATTTAATTATAAATTCACTGAAAATGATTGATTAATGGAAACAATTAGATTTATTTATAAGTGCACTGAAAATTCAAAGTTCAAACATATATTCAATATAAGCCAATAAAAATTCAATTATAATTTAATACTGATTAAGATAATTAAGGATAGTTAAAGTGAAAGGTATCGGATATAATGCCAACATTCGCTAAAAATTCACGATATTCACCCTCAACAACGTTGTTAGCTACAGCAATAATTAGTTTTATCACAATTATTCACCTTATACACCCCCTCATCAACGATGTAAGCTACGATCCCGAATTGATTATTTGATTGCAAAAAAAAGAAAAACACCTCATCAACGTTGATCACTAAACTTTGTTTGTATTCGCGAATTAACCGTATTAAGGTTGCAACAAATTGAGAAAGGAATGAATTTTTAAATCACCAGATCACCATAAATTTCGAATAACAAAATATAGATTTTCCCCAAAATAAAATGAAATATAATTGTAACAATAAGGTACTCACCTGACCTCTACAGTTGACCTTGAGCTTGAATATTAACATGGAAGGTAATGGAGAATGGATCGCCCTTTATTCATGGTCGAGTCCCAAGAACAAGGGAAAAGTTTAGACTTTGTTTAATGGTCGAGTTCCATTAAACAAAGATAAAGTTAGTAATTTGTTTATGGTCTATTCCCAAAAACAAGAAAGTTAGTATTTGTTCATGGTCTATTCCCAAGAACAAGAAAGTTAGTATTTGTTCATGGTCTATTCCCAAGAACAAGAAAGTTAGTATTTGTTCATGGTCTATTCCCAAGAACAAGAAAGTTAGTATTTGTTCATGGTCTATTCCCAAGAACAAGAAAGTTAGTATTTGTTCATGGTCTATTCCCAAGAACAAGAAAGTTAGTATTTGTTCATGGTCTATTCCCAAGAACAAGAAAGTTAGTATTTGTTCATGGTCTATTCCCAAGAACAAGAAAGTTAGTATTTGTTCATGGTCTATTCCCAAGAACAAGAAAGTTAGTATTTGTTCATGGTCTATTCCCAAGAACAAGAAAGTTAGTATTTGTTTTAATGGTCGAGTCCCAAAAAAAACAAGAAAGGAAAAGTGTTTAAGGAAAGGAAAATAGGAATCAGCTCAAGCCAACTTACCTCAAAGATGATCGTGCCCAAAAAAAGATCGAGTTAAACGCGCAACGTTATTTATTAACTCGCTTGAATTTAATTTAAGTGGGGATAGAGAAGTATACCGTAACGTTTGAAGTGATCTTGCGTCGATGATAAGGTGGGGATGATATCTTATACGCATACATGTGTTGAGATGCTAGGTGTTACCAGATGAAATTTTGAATGAATCCCGTAAATTTTATGCGAATGTTTTGGTGTAATAAATTTAAAAACTATATTAGTAGATGATGTTGTGTGTTGTTGATTGGTGTCCACGATCGCCAGATATGATGACGTCACGTGTTAATTAATTAATGTCCACTAGAGCTGCATGACCATGGTTCCTTTTCCATAGCAATCCCGAAATCTGTATGTTTGACTGAACCTAGTTTTCCTGGATTAGCCTTATTTGTCTGAAATAAAGAAGTATTAAAATGCCCTAAGTGATCTGGTGATTGAATTCAGAGGAAACAAAAATGTAGAAGGTAGACCAGGGAAGTTCCTCGCTGTGAAAGAATTGAACATGTAAGCTGTGCACTCTGGAAATTGCCCAACATACGATTTCCTGTGATGGCGTATGTGGGGGCGTTTTTCACCCTACCTGCATCAACGCTCGTGTCAGTGGCAAACCTTCGGCCCCTAGAGGGTCAACTTGTAATGAATGTACCGACATTAAACCCTGCCACGTCCAGTGATTGGTGAAATATATGTCAGACGTTATTCTTGATGGTCATGGAAAAGTCATGGATCGTCTTAACTCTTTCGGTAACATCTCACATTTTCAGATGTTAGTCGACGATGTCCAGTCGACCAACGTCCGTCTTGGCAGGTTATCCGACACCCTTACTTCTGTTGCGACCAACTCGGGTTCCCTGATGAATAAATTCCGAGAATTTTCTTCCCGGGTTGCAACGACCTTTGACTCGATCGACGACATACATTCGGCCATCCTAAATCCTGTCGACACTTCCGCCTGCACTGTTAACTCCTTGCCTTCTCTTCATCCTATATTAGATGATATTAAAAGGAGTACGAAGCGTGTTCGGGCTGATATTGAATCGCTGTCAATGGCAGTGGTACAAAATCACAATGCCCTAAGTTCTCTATCACTAAAACTTGAAGGTGCCTGTGATAGAATAAACTCCCCCTCAGTGGCGTCGGTATCTGATGGTGCCCCGCAGGTACAGGAGCAGCTTGAATGACCCGGAGACTGCCTCTAGGACGGCTCTTGATCACCCTAAAACCGGTCGTAAGCATCAGAAATGCAGACGCAGTCGTAAAGCTACCACTAGGGTTGCTGTCACTGCAAACCCCTCGACTAGTTTGTCTGTTCCCGCCCCCTCACTTCCAAGAAGCTCAAACAATATCCCAGAACCGGTTGCGGCATCAACCTCTTCTGCTAGTATCGTTAGACCCTCGGGTACTGGGGATACGGAGTCTTCGGTAACTTGCGCCAATTTGGTAACGGTACCCAGACCGCAGAATATTTTCATTTCACGTTTCTCCCCTGAGACTACGTGCGAGGCAATTAAAGATTACCTAAGGGGAAATGCTGTTAATCCTGAGACAGTCACTTGCAGGAAAATCGGCAATGTTTCCAAACCGGTTGCGTCTTTTGTTCTGACTGCACCACCAAATACCTCTGAAAAGCTTTTGGACCCAGCGTTCTGGCCGCCTGGTGCCTTTTCAAAGTGTTTTGTTCCCGGCACACGAGGGCATCGTATTCCTGACACTACTGTACAGGCTTCAAAAAACTCAAGACGCTTTCCCTCTATTACCAAAACGTGAGGGGAATCAGATCTAAAACCCACGATGTATTTCTGTCAACTTCGGCCAGCGATTTCGATATAATCGCTTTTACAGAAACATGGTTACACAGTGGGATCCTTAATGCCGAACTTTTCGATACCTCCTTCCAAGTTTTTCGGAAGGATAGATATATTGACTTGGAGGCTCGTGGAGGTGGTGTACTACTTGCCTATAGTAACCTTCTCAACTGTTGCTTAATAACGCTTCCTAGTTTTTCCAACTCTTTGGACATTGAGCTCCTCGCTCTTAAAGTCTCCCTTGTCCATAAGAACCTATTTTTAATTTGCTGTTACATCCCACCAGGTATGTTCAGCACTCTTGACGAAAGAGGTCAAAACCACTATGATATTTTAATTACTTGCACTAATCATATCCAGGATATGATGGACTCCAAAGACGAACTCCTACTTTTAGGAGGTCTTAACTTACCCAATGTCCAATGATAACTACCTTCCTGAAAACAACCTGAATTTTAGGGAATCCAGCTTTCTGAATTCCTTATTCTCATGCGGTTTGGATCAAATGAGCGGTGTGAATAATATTTTAGGAAGGCGGTTAGATCTCGTATTCTTTTCCGACTTAGACAACATGTATGTTGAGCCTAGCTCAATTGTCTTGTCGCCTGTTGATAATCATCACCCCCTCTCCTACTCAGCTATTGTTTTGCCTTTAACAATAAGCTAATCCCGGAGGAGTCAACATTTACTTTTAATTTTAAAAAGGCCAACCTTGAAGTACTGTCATCCAAGCTCACTTCGATCGATTTCAATACCTTGCTTTCCTCTAATGAGTTGGATGACGACGTAACAAGATTTTACTCCGTCCTGTATGAAACCTTCGCATCCTGTGTACCTATTGAGCCTCTAAAGTTGACCAGATCATCCCCACCCTGGTACAATAATGAGTTGAGACACACCAAAAACCGGAAGAATAAACTCTGGAAAACCTACCTGAAGAGAAAAGACACTGCGAGTTTCTATGCATTTCGCAATTGCTATGACCAATTCCATGGTCTCTCCGAGGCTCTCTATAAGGAGTACCTTAGTAACATGGAAGGTAAACTGTATGGCGATCCCAGAGCATTCTTTCAATTTATCAACTCTAAGAAAAAAGTTGATAATTACCCTAACACCATGCAATACGAGAACTCTGTTAGGTCTAATTCATCCGAGATTTGCGACAAGTTCGCATCGTTCTTCCTCAAATCTTTCTCGTCTCCTGTCTTCCAACCTCATGAAGACAATTTTCGACATATCAACGCAATACAAACGGCTCAAAACTTATCTCTGTCTATAACCAGGGAAGATATCTCGAAACATATAAATGATCTTCCACAAGATTTTTCATCCGGTCCTGATGGTGTCCCTCCTGCTGTTCTAAAATCCTGTGCAAGAGCCCTACTGTCTCCTCTTCTATGTTTATTTCAGAAATCCCTAAATTAGGGCGCTTCCCAACCTTATGGAAGAATTCTTTTATAATCCCCGTCCATAAAAAGGGTTGTAAGAACGAAATATCTAATTATAGACCAATTGCGAAGTTATCATGTATACCAAAACTTTTCGAATCTATTATTTATTCTGCTATTGCCCCTATCTGCAAGAGACTTATCTCAACTAACCAACATGGCTTTCTTGCAGCTCGTTCCACTACCACTAATTTACTGGAGTTCTCTTCTCACACTGTTCGAGGCTTTGTCACTGGCTACCAAACTGACTGTGTTTACACAGATTTCAGTAAGGCTTTCGACAAGCTCTCTCACTCTATTATAGTTCTCAAACTAAAAAAATTAGGCTTTCCGCATGCCCTTGTTGTATGGTTCCAATCGTATTTAGCCGGCAGAACCTACCAGGTTCTAATCCGCGGAGCCAAATCTAAAAACATTGAAGCGCCCTCTGGTGTCCCGCAAGGAAGTCATCTTGGTCCTCTTATTTTTATTTTATCAATTGATGATACTGTTACCCTGCTAAGGCCCTGTAAAATTCTTATTTACGCTGATGACATTAAACTGTACCGCCACATAAGGAGTACCGAAGATTGCAAACTTCTGCAAGCAGACCTAAACACCTTCTACTCTTGGTGTTCCAACAACAACCTGGTCCTTAACATTAGTAAATGTGAGGTCATGACTTTTTGTAGGAAACGTGGCGTTATTACCTATGACTATACTTTTCTCGACAACAAAGTCTCCCGCGCATATTCTGTAATCGATCTAGTGGTTAGGTTAGATAGTAAGTTGGATTTTTCCACCCACATCAATTATATTTCTTCCAAGGGCAATTCAGTCCTGGGATTTATAAAAAGATGGTCCAAGGAATTGAACAACCCCCTTATCACAAAGCACTTGTACATATCTTTAGTTAGGCCTTTACTTGAATACGCCTCCCAGGTATGGTCTCCTTACTACTCCTCCCATGTTGGTAGAATCGAATCAGTTCAAAGGAGGTTCGTCCGATTTGCGCTCAGCCACCTCCCGTGGGATGACCCACTTTTTCTTCCGCCTTATGAGAGCAGACTTGAATTGCTCAACTTAAGCTCTCTCCATAAGCGTCGCGAGGTCGCTGACGTTATATTCGTTCATCGGTTATTGAATGACAAGGTGGACTCAGACTTCTTATGAGGCCGCACCCCGCACGTCATTTAGAGTGAATAACTATAACCTGAGAGGTCAACCTCTCTTGTACATTAATTCATCTAACACCAACTATGGGTTATACGAACCGGTTAATCGCATGCTTTTAAACGTTAACAATAATAGGAGTGTTTTTAGCATGCATACTAGCACAGACTACTTAATATACAGACGGAACAACCGGGAACAAAACTTGTAATCACTTTTCATTTTTAGGTAATTTGAAAACAGCTTTTAGTGAGAGACTGAAGAGAGAAAATTCTTACCAATTTAAAAAGCTCAAATTTTTTCTCACGACTTCGTTGGTGCAGCAACAAGCGCCGGGCATAGGGACTTAACTTACGGACATATACAGCTGCCTGGTTTTCCGTCTCGGGGCTCGTGTATGAGCTGTACAACCTCACAATACAACGCTGTTGTGTTGTTGTATGCCGGTTTATTCAACAATCGACAATCGATTATGAATGAGGAATATTTCTAATGATTGGGGTTGTTTGCATGTATTTTGAATACGGACTTTTTAAATTTTAAAGTTAAATGTTATTCAAATTGAAAATTTGAGTTTTTATTTTAATGTTTTTAAAAAAAATATGTTAGTAAAGTTTATAGATAAAAAAAATTATGTATTAAATGTATTAATATAAATAATTTAAACAAATTTAGTTCAGTATTTGAAATATAATTCATTTATTACTTAATTAAATATATAGATAAGTTTTAATTAGATATAAAAATTAAGTTGCGCATACAAATTATTCATATTTTTAATGATCTTAAACTAGAGTATACTGTATAATGATATGTAAACAAGTTTTAACTTCCTTTTTGGTTTAGCAAACCGCAGGTCACTTGATTAGTGACCACATTAAATTGTGGGGTATGCTTTTTGTGCTTTCATGCAGTTTGAAAAAGATTCCAAAGGTTTTATTAATAAACAATTGACTTGAAATTAAAAGTTAATTCTCTTACTTCACTATTTATTCCAACTTAACGAAATAACATTTAGCGGTTTCCTTCAATTGTTGAGACGTTTTACGATCACCGTAACGAATGGGAATAAAATTAGAGCTGAAGACGAATTAAATTAATAAATGTAATTTGTAGGGGAGCATATAACTATTTTAAAACACTTTCTTCTTTGAATTTAGACACCTATAATATTGCAAAAGCTAACAGGAGCCTGACACACTGAATATCGGTGGTCAAGTCAGATTTAAAAGGCTATCGGTAAATATTGTGGTCATTCAAATTGAATATTAAAAGTTTATTATTACGGATTTGCGCCGTAACACCTTTATAGTTTATAGAATATACATAGTTGCAATCTTATTCGAATAAGTTCACACAGTTCACAAATTCATACATTCGCTGCTATAGCTGCTAAAACCGGGGATGCCTCTTACAAGACAGGAAAACAATGAGTCGCGAAATTGCAGAAAATCGTATGTGAAATCTAAATATCGCTTAGTTATGGAAAAAATAATGAAATTAATAAAGTTAATTTGTTATATTGTGGGTTTTTTAGAGGGTTAAACACGATTGATTCTATGGTAAACAAATTCAGGGAAAACCCTACTTTGATAGTTTACAATTGTCTTCTCTTGGCAAAGTGTACCAATAATTAGAAGCAATAAAAGGGATGAAAAAAGGTTTAGGGCGGCTGCATACATCAGGTTCACTTCGTCCGGTTTTATGATTTGCGGTAACCTGAGGATGGAAATAACGTTAGTTTAAATAAGCATAACGCCCACATCCGCTTGAACACCGGATTGCTTTTTGAATTGTTTTATTTTTGAGTCATAAAAAAGGTCACAAAACCGGAAGAATTTCGCCGAATATTTGCGGTTGGCCTAAATATCTGAGACAATTGGGCAACAGGGCAATAGAAGTCCGGTAGGAAAGGGGTAGGTCATTAGCAGTTCCGCGAACCCACTATGGAATAGATGCTAACACTAAAGAAGGAGTATAACTTGTTGTTGCAGGAGTACAAAGAAAAATTAAGGAATACATACGTTAAGAACCTATCTCTTTAGTTCGTTACTGGGCATCGCCGTGGTTAAACGAAAGACAACTGCTGAAATTTTGTGTTATCTAAATATTTATTGCAGTGTGCTCTGATTTTAAGTGATGTGTAGTGAGGTGACAGAAATAGCAGGAACTTAGGTACTTTTTTGGAAAGGCCAGTGGAATCAAGACAATTGCTGAAATACTTGTGTGTTATCAAATTTTTTTTATTTGGCCAACATAAAAGTAGTGCAGTGTGCTCTGATTTTAAGTGAAGTGTAGTGAGGTGGGAGAAATAGAACTTAGGTACTTTTTTGGAAATACCAGTGGAATCACCATCATAGGCACAATCTATCTGGGATTTTTGGTAAATATTATAATATATTTCTTTAAAATTATTATTAAGTCATTGGACTTATTTTTTGTTCTGTTAATTAGAATTCTATTTGAGATCTTTTTAAAAAAAGTTTTAAATTAGTGATGTCTGACCTTACGCAACCAAGAAAACAGTCCTTGTCGGGCATTACATGCGCTGTTAAAACATGTAGGGCTACAAAGAGGATGTTTAAAGACCGAACTTTCTTTAAATTCCCGGATATTGCTGTACCCTTGTTTTATCAATGGGCAGCCGAGTGTAATTTGGCTCCTCACGATTATGAAAAAAAAAAAGACTGAAAATTTGCGAGGTTCATTTTTTAAAAGAGCAAATAGGAAAAAATAAAAGGCTTAAACCTGGTGCTATTCCTAGTTGTTTACTTGGAGATCAAGAAGTCTCTGACCTTTTATTATCTGAAACTAATGCCTCTGCTTAAGAGGAAACCCCAGATATTTGTAATAATTGCAAAAAATTGCAAAATAAAATCGATTATTACAAACATAAACTATTAAAAGCTTTTAATGATAATGTGAAACTGAAATCAGAAATGAGTTCACAAAAAAAGGTAATTAGGGGGTTGAAAATGAGATCTACCATTACCAAAATAAGACATATGTCAAAGGTAATACCCGCAAAAACAATTTGTAAACAAATTGACTCTCTTTCCCATCTGAATAAATATTCTAAAATTTTTTCGAAAATGCTCTTAATGCCTCTAAAGTTTCTTTGAGGAGATGGAGACCTATAAAAAATCTCAGGCCTGGGTTTAATGAGCAAATTTTTAGTAACTTGCGTGAAAAAAATAAGGAGATGGAGAAAATGGAAAAATATGCTATTCTAATATTTGATGAAGTATCCATCAAAAGAGATTTAGAATATAATAGCATATTTGATGAAATTGATGGGTATGCAGATGATGGGACAAATAGATCGAACTGCATGGCCAAGACAGTATGTGTCTTCATGTTACGAGGCCTTTTTTCCAAGTGGAAGTATGTACTTTCATACTTTTGCTCAGAAAGCGTGATAAAAGGAGACAAACTGAAAGAACTTGTCTTAACAAATTTAAATAAATCAAAAGAAATTGGCTTTGAAGTAGTTGCTGTAATTTGTGACCAGGGCGCAAATAACAGAAATTGTTTCAAACAATTGAATGTTACCACAGATAGGCCATATTTCATATTTAATAATATCAAAATATATACCTATTATTTTTGATCCTCCTCACTTGATAAAATCATTGCGAAATGCATAAATTGGAGGAAATTTAGATACCCCTGATGGTGTTACAAGTTGGCAAGTTGTAGAGAACTTGTATGATCATGAACTTGATCGACCAACAAAAATGTGCACAAAATTAACCAGACAACACATTTATCCAAATGAGTTTGAAAAAATGCGTGTTAAGTTCGCAGTTCAAATATTCAGCAGAAGCGTTGTCGCCGCTATCAAAACAGCTATCCATTATAGTGTTTTTGAAGACAGTACCTTAGCGGTTTCAACATTCAAGTTTTTTGAAAAAATTGATATGTTATTTGATAATTTAAATAGCAAATTACTTTTTGATAAAAACCCAAATAGAAGCGCCCTCCAAAGTGGAAATAAAATTGAAGAAAATATTGTTGCAATGATAACATATTTTGACAACGTAAAGCAGTAGTAGGGCAATGTCACCCTGAAGCCACTTCTCAGGTGGCTTCAGGGTGACATAGGATTTGGGGGGGTCTGAAAGCTCTTCGTCTACGTGTACGAGGTGTTTTAGGTTTGCGTCTTGGATAAGGTGGCTTCATAGTGACTTGGGATTTGGGGGTGAAAGCTCTTCGTGTACGTGTATGAGGTGTTTTAAGGTTTGTGTCTTGGATGGAGGTGATCCTGGGGTGGATCCTGGGGTGGGTCCTGGGGTGGCCCTGGGGGTGATCCCGGGGTGGCGTGGGCTTGGGTGAAAGCTCTTTGCCTACGTGCATGAGGTGTTTTAGGTTTGTGTGTGTGTGCGGGTCTTGGATAAGGTGGCCCCGATGAGGTGGTTAAGATTTCCACTAAGAATTAAAAAAGGCTTTCCGCATGGAGACACCACTAACGGTTGCATATTTTTAGGAGCAAACAAATTCAACATATTTTTCTATTATTAATTCTTGCATTAAGATTTCCGCTAAGAATAAAAAAGGCTTTCCGCAGGATCTCGGGTTAAACTTCGCTGTGTGAGGTTGGTGCTAACAGGGAACAATTAGCGGAATTAAATTAAGCGGTGTGGGAGGATTTAAGCTTTGGTGTGGAGACATCACTAACGGTTGCATATTTTTAGGAGCAAACTAATTCAACATATTTTTTCTATTATTAATTCTTGCAGCAAGCTTGGATTCTGGAATGCAACCATATGCTGCTGCTATCAGATATATTATTGTTATTATTATTATTCAGAGCAATAATTCGGGATGCTCCGCTTTCAAAATACTCACCTCAAATCGCAAATATTATAACAATAACAACAACAACAACAACAACAACTTGAAAATTACCAAGCAGCAAAAGTCATATCTGAAAAAAGATATTTCCCATAAATTTCATCACACAACAACAACAACAAAAATAACAAAAACACAGTGAAGATTCCCATTCTCATCAGACTTATGATGTTCAATCGTGGATATGTTATTTTTTTATAAACATTAAAATTGAACACTTTAAGATAAAATACTTTTCACAAACCACAAATACGCACCACGAAGTAGCAAAAACCCCACCGCAAAAAATATTTCACATAAACTCTTATCAGATAACAACCACAACAATGAAGATTCCCATTCTTATCAAACATATGCTGAAATTATTCGATCCTGAACGTATTGACAAAAATTCTATTTAAACTGATCACCTTAAGTGCTAATTAGAGCCAATGAAGGAATTTTAATTACGGTTAAAATAAGCAAAGACAATTTTGATCAGATGCAACCTTCAAGCAGCTTCCTTATCAAATATAGATGTGAAAATTCCAACTCTTCCCATGCCGCGAAGGTTTATTGAGGTAAACAAAGGGAAGTTTTGCTCCACATATTGAAATTGATATGCTGCAAATTTGGTGTGAGCCAGTTTCCTAAAATAATCAAAGACAATTTTGAACAGGTACAGGTGGATTCCTTATCAAACATAGGTGCTAAAATTCTGAAGCCGTCTTCAAACCATATCGCGAAAATTATTAAGATAAACAAAGGGATCAGGTGCAAGCCTTCGGAAACTGATCAACTTAGAGGATTCCTTACCACAATTCTTTACGTAGATTTTTAGTGTATGATTTTAAAAATAAACATTATGTATTAATATAAAGTAAAGTTCGCTTCATGGCACCTCATAACATCATGGATGACGCCGAAGTCAGAAGCCAAATTGTGAGTATATTATTAATAGTAATATAATAAAAAATTGATAATATTTTATACTTTCAGCGAAACTCAATGAGGTTGATAATGGATGTCCTAGGAATGGAGGCACGCGGACATCAAGCCAGCAACATCCTGAAACAGCAACACCGAAGGGTGCGACGTGATCTACGAAGTTGTAGGGAGTATCTCTCCAACGTTGAAGATGCGATTCGCACCCAAGCTGAAGGATTGCAACGGCTGAGGGAGCTCACAGATGTAATCTTCGCCCATATTGACGATTTAACAGAGGAGAAAAAAACTGTGAAAAATCAATTAAAATTGTTAAAATATATGAGAAAATTAGGTTGCTAAATAATATTAGTATTATAATCTTTTTTTATAAATAAAAAACTATGTATTAAATAGAATATTATTTTTTGTTTTTATTTTTGCAAAATCGTATAATTATTTATTACGTTACAATGGGTTGAAGAGGTCTTTTTATTATTATTATTTCAGGATATGATGCGCATTTTACATATTTGTTTTAGAGCTGTAAAAATTAGGATTTCCACTTATATTATCAGCGTAAAAATTATAGTTGCCTGGGAGGACATCAATCTGTAGAAATTTAAATATATACGTCTTCCCCTGCGGTCCAGTATTTATTACATGGAAATTCCTTTTGTTGTTGATATCCTGTAAGGCTGCATCTGACAGGGAGTTGTATCTGGCTGGCAGCAAAATCTGATGTTCCTCTAAGTCCAAGCGAATTCGAAGCCCATACGATGTTTCAAGCCTGCTGGCAGATTTGATTTTGTAGGGAGTTCCAAACTGCATATCAGACATCCTTAAGTAAGGTGAATATTCCAAACTTTTAAGTTCTGCTGCTGTATCCATGGCTTTTGCTGCTGCTAATGCTGTTGATCTCCAGGTGGTTGGGGTTGAACTGCTGCCGATCGTCTTCACAGTGCTCATTATATACCCAAATTTAGAAACATGATTGAACTTGTCCATGAATTCCCACAGGGATGCAGCACATGGATGCACCTGTGTAAACAACTTTTGGGGGGTTGGGAATTTGCTACATCAGCAGTTTTTGCATCTGCGTAAGAAAGTCGGAGACCGGAAGTTGGTAAATTTTGTACTTGACCATGAATTCCAAGGACACGGATGCACCTGTGTAAACAACTTTTGGGGGGTTAGGAATTCGCCGCATCAGCAGTTTTGCACCTGCAAATATGATGCAATTTCGCGTAAGACAGTTGGAGACCGGAAGTTAGCCCAATTTAAATTTCATACTTAACCATGAATTCCAAGCATATGGATGCACCTGTGTAAACAACACTTAGGGTTAGGAATTTGCTACATACATCAACCGTTTTGCATCTGTGCAAACGGAAACATTAAAACATGATTGAACTTGCTCATGTTGCGCAATTATCGATACTATAAAAGTAGCGTTAGCTTTGTAATTTTCACAATTCACAACGAGCATCCTGCGAGTTGATAAGTGAAGTGTTATTAATTACTACTCCTACTACTACTACTACTACTATATTAAAATCGCAACGAGCATCCAGCAAGTTTAACAAGTGAAGTGTTAAGTGAAAAGTTTAATAATAACAAACAAACTTAGAACTATTAAAATGGATACACGCAGCATTATGAGTGGACTAAATAAGCAGGCAGCAGAGTGCTTAAGGGACAGAGACGCTGCGCAAAGTGCAGTTATTACCAAGGTATGTGGTTTATTTATTAAAAAAAATTAAAGCAGCATGCATAGCCGAACAGCGGAATGGGACCAAACAGCATTATGAAAGTTGCATTGCGCAACTGAGAGGTTTGCAGGTATTATTGAAAGCTGGCAGCAACCACCATGGAGCAGGTGTGCAGGAAGGAGGCAGAAGTGAAAAAAGAAGTGCTCGTGTACGCTGGGAAGAGCTGCATAATGCGTTTGCATTGCGAATTAGGACAGGTGTCATCATCAATATAAAGCACATCGAAGTGCAAGAATTTTTAAATGATGGTTATGCTTTGTTTGAGCGGCGCATTAAGAATATTTTGAAAAAGCATAGTTTCGTTAAAGCATCAACCACTTTAAGCTGTGAGTATATTAAGCACGTGGTTAATGAAAGTGAAACTATCACCGACATAAAATACTTTCACACCAAAACTACACACATTGGAAGAACGGATGATATAAAAGTGTGGTTTTTTAAAAACGTGCAGGAAGACCTCTTAACCCAGCTTGAAGAATTTCAGGAGAAAGACAGTGGCTGGGCTTTACATGCCATAGTAAACTTAATGGTACACATAAACAAATTCGAACCATTAAGAGGATCATCTTTCATAAAATTGCCACAAAGCATCGCAGCCAAGCGAGCATGCGTAAATGTAAAGAATGGTGATAATGCATGTTTTGCATGGGCAGTGGTCTCTGCATTGTACCCAGTGGAGTTTCGGGATCATGCTTATAGAACATCAAAATACCCACCTTATAACAATGTACTGAACTTGAGCGGCATCACTTTTCCGGTTACACTGAATCAAATAAAAACATTTGAAGCGAACAACAGCTTATCGATTAATGTTTTCATACTGGAAAAGGAGAAGACAAATGCATACACGACTGTTCCAGCTTACTTGACCAAGAAAAGATTAGATAAACATATCAACCTGCTAATGATAAAGGCAAATTATGACTGCAGTGAAGACGATGATGATGATAGCGGTGGTGATAGTGATATTGTTTATCATTTCTGCTGGATCAAAGATTTATCACGTTTGGTGTGCAACCAGGTTTCTAAAAATAAACACAAAAAATATATCTGTGATAGATGTTTATTTTATTTTTATACTGAGGAAAAACTCGCAGCGCACGTGACTGAATGTGAAAAGGTGAATGACTGTAAAGTTGCTTTTCACAACGAGAAATATATAACATTTAAAAATTATAATTACAAGAATCCAGTGCCATTTACAGTATATGCAGATTTGGAGTCGATATTGATACCTATTACCGATGGTGGTAGTGATGGTGATAAGACAAGGAAAATTCAAGAACATGAAGTTCATAGCATCGGATTATATTTTCACTGCTATTACGATGAATCATTATCATTTTACCGAACAAATCGAGGAAAAACATGTCTTCAGTGGTTTACATTACAACTGCTGGAAATCGCAACTATAGCTGAGCAGAAAATAAAGGATATAAAACCACTAGCACCGTTATCAGCACAGGAAAAATATATTCAATTAAACCAACCATGCTGTCACATATGTGAAAAACCCTTTCAGCTTGATGAAACTAGAGTGAGAGACCACTGCCATCTCACAGGCAAATACCGTGGACCTGCACACAACAGCTGCAATATCAATTATAATGATTGTCGCAACATCCCGGTAATTTTCCACAATTTATCAGGATATGACGCACATTTCATAATAAAGGATGTAGCATTAACGATACCAGGCAAAGTGGATCTTTTGCCATTGAACAAAGAACGGTATATTTCATTTACGAAACATATTGAAAATAGCTGCATCAGGTTAAGATTCATCGACTCCTATAGATTTATGGATGAATCTCTGGATAAATTAGCAGGATTGCTGCCCAGGGATAAATTAAAAATAACAAAAGTTCAATGGCAAGACTTGGATGATGAAAGCTTCAACCTTCTCACACGCAAAGGAGTTTTTCCATATGACTTCATCGATGGATGGGATAAATTGGAGAGTAATAGTTTACCTAGCATGGAGCATTTTTACAATAAAATGATTGATGAGCCGATAACTGAAAAAGACTATGAACATGCGCAAAAAGTGTGGGAAAAATTTAACATTAAAAGCTTGGGAGAGTATTCAGATTTGTATTTAAAAACGGATGTTCTTTTGCTAGCGGATATTTTTACAAATTTTAGAGCTATAGCACTCGAGACCTACAAACTTGACCCTGCACACGTCTTCACACTGCCTGGATATACATGGGTTGCGATGCTGTATTACACGGGAGTGAGCTTAGAGAGGATAATGGATGTTGATATTCTTTTATTTATTGAAAAATCTTGCCGAGGTGGAATTAGCCAATGCTGCTGTAGATATAGTGAAGCCAACAATAAATATATGGAAAACTTTAAACCGGATGAAGAAATAAAATATCTGATGTACTACGATGTGAATAATTTATATGGATGGGCCATGTCGCAGCATCTTCCAACCGGAAATTTTAAATGGATTGATAATGTTGATGTTATGAATGTTGATGATAATTCGCCGATCGGCTACATGTTGGAGGTAGATCTTGAATACCCGCAGGAGCTGCATAATTTACATAAAGATTTTCCATTTTGTCCCACTCATTCCACACCGCCAGGAACAAAACAAGGTAAACTTTTAACCACTTTATACACCAAAGAAAAATATGTTATACATTACCGCAACCTAAAACAATGTTTATCACATGGACTAATACTGAAGAAAATTCACCGCATTCTGCAGTTTGATCAATCAGCATGGCTTAAACCATACGTAGACTTAAATACAAATAAAAGACAACAAGCCAAAAATGCCTACGAGAAGAATCAATATAAGAAAACAGTTAATGCTGCTTTTGGGAAAACTATGGAAAATGTGCGAAAATATTCAAACATAAAACTATGTACAAAGTGGGAGGGTCGGTATGGTGCTAGAAACCTCATTGCAGCACCGAATTTCCATAGCCGCACAATTTTCGATGAAAATTTAGTAGCAGTTGAATTAAGAAAGCTGGTTGTTAAATTCGATAAACCATTATACATTGGTATGGCAATTCTCGATATTTCTAAAATAGCACTATACGAATTCCATTATGATTTTATGCAAAAAGAGTTGGATGCTGATAAATGTAAAATAATGTACATGGATACGGATTCATTAGTATACGAAATAAAAAATGCTGATATATACAATATTATGAAAAGAAACATAGATAAGTTTGATACTAGTGATTATCCTATGAACAACCAGTATAATATGCCGCAAGCAAATAAAAAAGTTCCTGGATTGATGAAAGATGAATTAAATGGCAGAATAATGACAATGTTTGTAGGTTTAAGGTCTAAAATGTATGCCTTTAAAGTAGATGGTGTTGATGAAGTAAAAAAAGCAAAAGGAGTGAAGAAGAACGTTGTGGCGAAAACTTTGCAGATTAGCGATTACATTGAATGTTTGCAAAATTCAAAAAGCAAGGTAGCTGAGCAAAAAAGCATTCGTTCATATAATCATAAAGTGTACACTTTAAACCAAGTAAAAATCGGTTTAAACCCACAGGATGATAAACGCAGCATTATGGGCAATGGGATCGACACACTACCATGGGGCCATTTTTCAGCGCAGCAGCAAGAAGACATGGATGTAGAATAAAACATAAGCGCAATATGTAAATAGTATGAATAAAAGAATATTTATAACGTTTTATAAAAAAATTGTTTTATTTAAAAAATAAATCCCTTATTACAAAAACATTTTTCAGAGCACATCGACCTTGGTGTATTATGCAAGATAAGCCATTTGTTGTTGTTGTTGTTAGATTGGGGCAGCCCTCCTCTTCCACATCATATATGGTTAGTTCCTCTGCAAATATTTCCTGAATCCATTGTTTCTTTTCAGCTCCTTTAACATAGATTATTTTGTCATGCAGCAGATCTCCAATTAAATATAGTTTGCGGTAAGGAATGTATCCATCACCCCATCTGAATCCATGATGATTACGCCTGAGCCATTCAACTTGCTTCTTTTCAGATCGAGTTAGATGTTTATGGTGAAATGGTGGTTGGAATATGTAGTGCTGCACTTGATTTTCACAATTTAAAATGGCCATTTCTTTGAAAATAAATTGATTGTTTTGTAATTTGAATCCTTGAATGTCAATGATAATGGTATCCATTTCAAGCAATTTTCCTGACTTCGTTGGTTAGAGGTGTATATTCCACTATTCGATCATGCAATAATAAACAGTATGCTGTTGTGTTGGCGGGGACGTTTTCTGATGTTTTGAACTCCAACCTTATATCCACAGGACCTGTTTTGATGGTTTCGTTTTGTCGTGAGCAATCAATGACTGAGATCGGAGCATCACGCATAAACTCTTCCCTTGAGAGCAGTGGCTGGAACTGGCGTCCATAGTATGAAGTTTGGAATTTTATATACATATCATATAGCAGAGCATATTTACTCACATCAAATTTCAGGTTCAAATCATCATATGGGTATGATTCCGAATTCAAATGCACTTTAACATCTGTCAGCTTGCAGTGATCAAATTTGCTAGCATCCTTTGTTTTATCATTTTTACGGCTTGTTTGGAGAGCTAGTATGACATATCGGGGCTTTTCCATCTGTGATGACGTTTTGACAGACCACGTGTGATGAGTCGTTCCTGGTAGCGTGGGGTACTCATATATGTCCCAGCTCCTGAATGACATTTGTATTTCACGACCGCTTTCAATGATTTTATATAAACCAATTTTCTCATGGTCGGCAACATTAACATGGGGAATGCGCCACTGAAGTTTCGATATTGAAATGTTTACATCATCTGTTGGTGACATGACTGCATCTTCATCCATCCTGCTTCGTATTAATATGAGTTCATGTTTAGCGTTGGCGATAATTTTTTTGTAATCTTCAGCAAAGCCTAGCAATGTTTTTAGAGGGATGCAGAAATTGAAGAATCCATTGGGGAATGTAATTGATTCATCTGGTGACCAGCTAGCGTTGTATAGCATGCGGCTCTCATTTTGGTTTAATGATATGTAATTTTTTAGTGTTGTTGCTATTCCAAGATTTCGAGTTCTATCAATTTCAACACCGTTAATCTCATAGCGAATTTCCTCAAAGAGAAACGCTACAGCATTGTTTACTAGCCCTGCAGTGTCCGATATTGTTCCATCAGGTTTAGTTACTGTTCCCTCAATGTATATGAAACTTTCAGCTGGTAGGATATACAGATCTTGGTTTTGTACTGGAATGCGGGTTTCATCGCTGTTTTTGAATGATGAGGTGAATGATGAGTAGGTGTGGTAGTCAATTTTTGTTATGCTATTATCATGGCTCGTGCCTTCAGTAATGTTCAAGATGTTGTTCATTGTTTCAAATTTAGTCCTATTGATTTTAGAAATTGTATATTATCAGCTCTCAATTGACGTCTTGTTCGCTTCAAGGTCGTCGGTTGACTAATGTTTTCTGAGAAGTTTATCCTGTATATATGCTTATTGCTGCTGTTGCTGTCGTAGATTATCATTCTGCGGCTTTAAATGTAGTCTGATAGTTATCGTTTCACCTCGAAAATTTATTAAATCTCCGTCCTGATCAATGAGCTTTAGTGTGAGTGAACATACACGTTTGACGTTCACAGGTAAATAGATCACATTCGCGGGAACCTCTACTATTTTATAGCCTGGTCCTACGGTTGGAGCAAATTCATGCAGCATATGCACATGTTTATTGTTGATGTATGAGCCTGATATGATGTTACATTCAACCCGTATAGTATTAACTTTTATAATATTGACGGGTAAATCTGATGCATGTAGTATATTTGCATCCAATACACGTTTTCCAAATCCCAACAGCGGTGCGATAGATCGCTCTTTATCAAAATGTATAACTTCGGTAGCTTTTATTTCACTCCTCAGGGTATTATTGTTTGCTCTTATTAAGATTGTTGCTTTGCTGCTGCTGCTCTTATTTAAACTTTGTTGCACTGAAGCTGCTATGTCATCAATCTCGTATGATCCAACAGGTATTTCGATACATGCATCCCCCACATGCATTAAATTGTTGCTCTCATCAATATTCGGTATAGAATTGTATGTTTGAAAATCTATTAATCCGCAAACGTAATCCCCAGCTAATTCCAATGGTGGAAAGTATTCGGCGCTGAGAACTGATGTATTGCCGGTAAGAGAGAGTGTTATCGACATGGCTAGTTGTTATGAAATGTCTATGTTTACACTTGAAGGTCTTTATTTATACATTATGTAAGAATTCTAAGCACAAATGACCGCAAATCACTGAGTTGAAATTTTGATGAGCTGTATAGTTGTATGTGACTGCATCACCCAAATAATTTACAACTTCCTGCGGCGGTTGCAGGTTTCCAAAACTATCAAAGTAATTTATGATATTTCCATTCTTCTTGTACGCTACCCAATGCGTTCCAGGTCCAGATGACACATCTAGATTTATAATGCCACTCTCATTTTTCCATGGTTTTCTAGGTAATTGAACGCGCATAAATACTCCTCTAAAGTGGGCTATGTGCTGCGAATATTTAAGCAGATCATTTTCATTGAGAACTCTTTTGGGTAGCGACTTTAGTAGTTTTTTGGCTGAGGGTTGAGGAAAAGTCCCAGTCCTTTCCTATATGGCTTTAGAAATAATCCTTGCCCACGTTTTCCTAGTGCTATAGCTTCCATTGACTCATTATGACGCTTCCCTTCCTGTAGCTCCTGACGTGCGCTGCTTGCAGCGTTTACAGCTTTAGCTATGCCTGCTGCACCTCCAGATAGCGCTCCAACAGCTGAAAGACCTGCAAAAAGTGGGACTAGGAATGGTAAAACACCTCCTACTTTAGGCACTGGTATCACTCTAGGTGTAGTGTATGATTTTTTCTTTCCCTTAATAACATTCTTTGCTGCACTTAGGGCAATTTTAGTAGCTTCCAACAGGTCTTTTGGCTTCTTCAGCTTTAAAATGTTCCGAGCATTGCGTACAACTTCACGGAATGATGGACGTAACGTATTCTTCTTCTTCTTCTTCGAGCAGGTAATTTTTGCCTTGACACCCATTCCAACTTTGATTTTAGCTTTCATTGCGTTTGTTATTAATAGCGCGTTGGCACGTTCTGCAAAGCTAGCGTCTCTAGATGTTACTCGCTGCCAGGCTTTTTCTTCTAAAATATGGTCGGCTATATGTCGATCACTTAAGTCCTTATGATCTCGATATGCAATATCATGCTGTTTGCAAGCTGCATCGAGTGGGTTGATACCTGGATCACCACGGGCTAGTCTTTTAGCTAACTTTGTTCCTGGACCACAGTACTGATATCCTGGGAGATGAAGCTCAAGTGGTAACTTATTTATAAGAGAGTTTAATAGACCTCTCCCCTCTGTAGCTTTTTGTTGAATGATGCGTTTCTCACTATGATCTATCATTTTATACGTTTACAGCAAGACTGATAAAAATCTATAAAGTGCTGGTATTTATAGGGATTGTGTTAGTGTTCAACATGAGGTTTATCAAGCAACAAGCGTGTCTACCAGTTAGAAATACTGATGTGGAAATTACAAGTACATCGAAGAAGCATGGAGTGCTGCTGCCAAACAGTATTAGAGGTATTATTGTTGGACCATCGAATTGTGGCAAGACAAATGTTATGCTAAGTTTACTGGAGCATCCCAACGGGTTGCGATTCGAGAATATATACATTTACTCAAAGTCGCTAAGTCAACCGAAATATGAGTATTTAGGAGAAGTTGTAGCCCGCATATCAGGCTTGGGTTATTATACGTTTTCTAACAACTGTGATGTTATACCGCCAGAGGAAGCAAAGCAAAACTCAATTTTCATCTTTGATGATGTGGCCTGCGATAAACAAAATAATATTAGAGCCTACTTTTGTATGGGACGACATAACGACATTGATAGCTTTTACCTCTGTCAGACATATACACATATACCAAAGCATCTAATCCGCGATAATGCAAACTTTCTAATCATATTCAAACAAGATGATTTGAACCTGAAGCATATATACAATGATCATGTAAATAGTGATATGGAATTTGCAAAGTTCAGAAAAGCGTGTGCAAACTGTTGGAAAGACAAATATGGTTTCTTAGTAATTGATACGGATAGCTCCATGGATAAAGGTCGATATCGAAAAGGCTTTGATGCTTTCATGAGCCTATAAAGGATCCAGCCTAATCAGCTGACCAGGTTTACCAGGTCTGTCTGGCTGGTCTGTCTGGCAGGTCTGTCTGGCTGGTCTGTCTGGTTGGTTTGTCTGGCCGGTCTGTCTAGCTGGCCTGCCTGGTCTGTCTGGATCTATATAAGTGCTTATTAGCATAGCTGTATATCATTGTAGCTGTAACCGTCAGTGTAGCAACATGAATGAAAAGTTGTTGAAGGATATTATAAAAACACGTGATGCTATACGAAGAAAGTATAAAGCTCTCAAGACTGGTAAAATTGAATCTGAAGCTCAATTAGAGGAAACCTTTAAACCAATAACCAGCACGCTGAAAAAGCTTACAACAACAACAACTGCACCGGTGAAAATTGAACCAAAGGAAGAAGAAGAAATTAAACAAGAAAGCAATGAAGAAGCATACACACCACAACCACGTAAATACTTAAAGCTAGAGCCGCATAGCATGAGTTATTCTGAGGATGACGATGAACAGTTTGTCACACCTATAAAAGAACCGAAATTAGAGTCTGCAGATCAGATACTAAGTAAATATAAACAGCTACTTGAAAATGATAGCACGAAAATTGATAAAACGTATGGGGTGTACTATCAGAACGATGTGTGGAATATTGGTAATTCGAGATTAAAAGTTGATAAAGAACTCTTTCTTATAGGCGACAAGCAGTTTAAGATAACTGAAGGTCTAGCCGAATTAATTTTTATGAAAAAGCCTCGGGGCTACTCAAAAGAAGACTTGTCCAATTATCAAGCAATTGTAAATGACACATGTGCTCACAGACGTGATTTTAAGGAAAACCAGCAAATAAAAGGAACAAATAGCTTCAAATATAGAAATATAATAAAAAAGTTGATTCGCACTCCTCATACTGGAACGGGAATAATGCAAATTCCAAAGAAAAATATCGACTACATTTATTGGGATGATCCCAATGAGCTAGTTGATAGACTCCGAATATTGGTAGCATCACAGCAAGCTGGGAATAATAGCCATAGTAATGAAATAGTGTCAATCATTGAGGAGTTGCGAGAAGCTGACATTATAGTATAAATAATCCCACGCACATAAAACTATTTACATTTCGGAAATGAGCGTTGACAAGTTTGGTCGATCTTCGAAACGGCAAAAATTTGGAGCAGTGGGTAATCGCGGTCCACCTGGAATTCCTGGAAAAGACGGTGCTGCTGGACCTAAAGGAAATGGTTTTAATTTAACATCAGATGGTGACTATGATCTTGCCTTGAAAAGAATCAAAAACCTAGGTGATCCAAAAGAAAAGACTGACGCTGCAACCAAAAACTATGTTGATGATGAAATACGGGAAAACACAGACAAAGCAGTAGAGAATCTAACGTTGTTTATATATGGTGAAATTGCGAAGATTGAAAATTATATTTTCGCGAGCATAATTAATAAAAAGACGCAAAATGGTGTCTTTGAGTAAGAAGCAAGTAGTGAATGAGCTCCACAAACCTGCTCGTCGAAATTTTACTAGACGGAGAGTTATCATTAAAGGTCTGGATGATTTGTGGCAGGCTGACTTGGTGGAAATGGATGCATATAAACATGTAAACAAAGGATTCCGCTACTTACTGACTGTAATTGACACATTTTCTAAATATGCCTGGGCTATGCCAATTAAAAGAAAAACCGGTCCAGAAGTTACAGAAGCAATGCAATCAATATTCAAAGAAGGACGTACACCTAACAATTTGCAGACAGATGATGGCAAAGAATTCTACAACTCTCACTTTCAACAGCTAATGAGCAAATACAAAATTAACCACTACTCAACATATACATCGCTTAAGGCATCAATTGTGGAAAGATTCAATCGAACTTTAAAGAGCATGATGTGGAAGGAATTTAGCATGAATGGATCCTACAAATGGTTTTCTATGATGAAAAAACTGCTATCACAATACAATGCGAAAAGACATCGAACAATCAAAATGCGCCCTTGTGATGTCAATAGGACAAATGAGAAGCTGCTTCTTGCTACAGCCTATAATCACATCAAAATTGCCCCTTCATCTGCATATAAAATAGGAGACCGCGTTCGTATAAGCAAATATAAACATGTATTTGAAAAAGGCTACACACCAAACTGGACAACTGAAATTTTCAAAATCTCTAAGGTTCAACTGACTAATCCAGTGACATATCAACTTGAGGACTACCAGGGCAACCCCATTAAAGGAGGATTCTATGAAAAAGAATTGCAGAAAGCTAAACATCCAGACCTCTACCTTGTTGAAAAAATATTGAAAAAGAGTGGTAATAAAATTTATGTTAAATGGCTGGGGTTTTCACCAGAACATAATTCTTGGATAAATGCTAATGATGTAATATAAGTTAAATAAAAAGACATTTTTTTTTATAACATATTTGTTTTATTTTCAAATCTAGTATTACATATTTTCTCACGATGATGTTGATTCAATATAGGTTCCAGGATTTTACATGTATTGATGATTCTCTGTTGAAATCTGCATCTGTCAAGGACGTATATATGCCATCGTCCCATGCGGCTAGCTCTATAAGCAAAATTCCATACATGCATGATGTGTACTTCTGGTGTTAGTATAAATCGAACCCTTTTCCGCATTCTCTACAACCGCTTTTGGTGATCCGCACATAAAAATTTACTAGGCGTTGAACTGCCTTTTTGTACCGCTCCACAAAACAGCACCCACATGTATCCGGTCCGCAGGTTGTCTTATCATTCGACCATGGGCAGTTATTGTAATGTGTTCCATGTATTGAATTAACTTTACCAGCAGTTTCATATTCTTGAACATATCTGTACAGTTGCTCTATTTTATCCTTATGCTCCTCCAGCAGAACACTAGAGTATTCTTCGAGAAATTTTGGAATGCTCATATTTACCTATCTTTTATCTGTTGATATCGTATGGAAGAAGAAGAAGTATCTTTACTCTCAGATGATGATGATGATTGTGTTGATTTAATAGACAGAGAATTTAGCTGATATTTTAATTCTTTTACTTTGCTTCCTTTATCACCTTTTTCTTCAAGCAATCTAGTAGAATCCTTATAACCGCTCATAACCGCAACCAGAAGGAAACTAACCTTACATTTCCCTCTTAAGGTATTTATATAAATAATAATAGTTGAATCAAAGATCATTCCAAAGCGCAAAATCACACTTAAGCTTAATTTAATTCTGACCAGAATCTCCCCCTCCCCCCACAAAGCATATTTTTAATTCTAAGTGACACATCCCCCACTCGCAGCAGCCCTGATCGAAGATGCTTACAAACCTGCCACAACTCCAACAACCAAAGCCACCGCACCGAAGTTCAACTAGTCTCACACAGGTGGCGCTCACACCGAAACAAATCTTAAACATCTCATCGGGGTCACCTTATCCAAGACCCGCACACACACACAAACCTAAAACACCTCATGCACGTAGGCAAAGAGCTTTCACCCAAGCCCACGCCACCCCGGGATCACCCCCAGGGCCACCCCAGGACCCACCCCAGGACCCACCCCAGGATCCACCCCAGGATCACCTCCATCCAAGACACAAACCTTAAAACATCTCATACACGTACACGAAGAGCTTTCACCCCCAAAATCCCAAGTCACTATGAAGCCACCTTATCCAAGACGCAAACCTAAAACACCTCGTACACGTAGACGAAGAGCTTTCAGACCCCCCCAAATCCTATGTCACCCTGAAGCCACCTGAGAAGTGGCTTCAGGGTGACATTGCCCTACTACTTAAAGCCATTAGTTAAAAAAACACTCTTTTGTTTAAAAGGTATTCAACAAACCTGCAAAGCTGTTCTGATGTTACTAAGTGATTTTGAAAAATCAGGTATGCAGAACACATTTATTTTAACATCGCGTTTAAATCAGGATCCAATTGAGAATCTTTTTTCTCAAATAAGAAGTAAAGGAGGTAATGCAAAAAATCCTTCTATTCACGAATTCAGCCACATCTTATCGCAGATAATGTCATTTAGAATTTTGCAGCCGAATGACATTTCTAATTGCGATGAAGATGAAGATTTCACTTTGATAGATGCAGAGAATTATAATCAATGTGAAACAAACGTGGTGGATATTCCTGTCAAAGACTTGCTCACTTTGCAAGACGGAGATGAGAAGGATGAGAAGGATGAGAATTCTAATGAAAGTAATCATTATGTCGACGACACACTTGATACCGTTGTTTTAGAAAGTAATTTCACGGATGAGGCTTCCATTAAATATTATATCGGGTACGTGCTATTCAAAACTAAGGTAGAGCATTGTAGCAATTGCAAGAATATTTTATTAGAAGATGGGGAAAGGCTTGTACTTAAAAATGAGTCCCTTTTATTTTATAAAAATTACACAAACAGTACAAATTTCGGGTCCTTACATTGTCCTACCCAACTTATTTTTGATTTGTGTAAAGTTCATATCAAAATTTTTGAGAAGTGGTTTAGTGAACGGCCGCACGAAAAATCCATTAAATCAAAAATTATGCAAAAGTGTATATCAGCTACGAATGCTATTCCAGAATATTGTAATTGGTTTAATACACAATCAGAATGTTATGAACATCATTTAAGCATTCTCGACTTTATGATTCTTGTTTTGTTGAGAAAAAACTGCAAATGGAGTATACAGAAACCATTTAAACGAGCGACAGTTCGTCGACTACGAACTTTGCAAGAATAATAAAGTTACAAAGGGAAACTTGCGACGTTTAGAAAAAAATTACTGTTTAATTATTTAATTTAGAGTGTATTTTTTTTCGATAGCACTCGAGAATACCGACAAAAATTTCTTATAACTCTGTGCTTACCAAAACATTGCTAATAACGAGTACACAAGGAAATTGGCACAGCTATTTAATAAATAGATTGGTGTACTGTAGGCCCCTTATATTTTCCTCTTATCCTCTTTGTTCTTGCCGAATATGCAAGTATGTAAGTTGTCCTTGTTTGATCAAAACAAATCGTGGATTATGCCTACGGGGGAAACCACGTTAAAAAAATTGCGCCTACTACTCTACCTCGAAGGTGGTGTGGAAAGGAGTACCTACGTATTATGCAAAATAGTTCTCACTCCTAAGAAACAAACGGTCGTTTGTGAATAAAATTGCATGATCTTCAATTTTTGTTATAATAATTTTTCGGGATAAAACTTACCATTTAAGAGATATTTGTGTTTGACCCTTTCACCTTGATAAACAGGCCAAGCTCGATAGATAATTTAATAAATTTAATATATTTTCTTATATTTTTGAACCGATATTCCACTAGAAATGTAATATAAGTTTTTTCGTTGATAGTTGTAATATTCATTTTAAAAATAAAAAAAAATCAAATTACTTCCTTTTTGACCTTCTAAAACTATAATAAAAGGATAAAAAAATTAACTATTCATAATTCATATCAACAAACAAAAAAAAAATTAACGATTTTCCCTTTTTTAATGTGTAAAATTTTTTTAGAAGTCTAATCGTTCATTTACGAAAAAAGTTTGTTAGAAACTATATAAGAGCCATTTCATTTTATTATCTTAATCTCAGGTAGCAAAATAATATTTTCCTTTCCAAAAATTCGATTTGAGTTCCTTTACTATCATACGACCCCACACAATAATTATTGTGCATGCGCAGTGTGCAGTGTACAACGCACACACAGCCGTATTTTCAGTGAAGAACTTGGAGAGAGTCGAGACGAGCTTTTCGCTACGAAAGAATACAAAAAGCTCGAATGGGTTACGACTTGTGACCCATTTTGAGCCTTGTAACCCTTCTTCGTGTTGTTCCGTCTGTATAATAAGTAGTCTGTGATACTAGTGAAGATGTCCTTAAAAGGACTTTTTTAAATGTGGCGTGACTCCCTGCGTGTCCAACTCTTTCTTTGTCTTTGCAAGCTTCTCTGTTTCTTCTCTTTTCTTGCACGCTTGTTTGTGTATTGCATTTCTTTCTGTTTTAATCGAATGTGCAATCCCTGGGGGATCATATCTCGCATATGTGTGAGGTGTGACCCTTTCGGGATTGCATATTCAATTTATATGTTGCATGCTTCAGTTGAGCCTATCTCAGTGCTACTTGTGCTGAGCTGGTAAATTTTTCTTGGCCCAGCTAAGAAGTGAACCTTCTGAATTAGAAGGGTTAACTCTACTGCATGATTGTGTTGTTGCATGTTTTTTATATTAATCCTGGATCTTTCATTGGAATATGGTTCAAAAATTGATTTAAACCCTGTTACAAATTTTCCGATATGAGGGTTTGAATCTTAACATTAAGGATCTGTAGAAATTTTTTCTCCCCTCCTTCGTAAATTTACAGATATTCTCATTACCAGTAACAGTTTGACCGAGACTTCTGAACTAGGAACACGAAACGAAAGTACAGGTCTCAGTGAAATAATAGTTCAATTACTGTGTGTCGTGAAGTGAAATAACTTTTTCTCAAGAAATACGTTTATTTTTAATTATGGATGAAGATTAAAAAAACGAAAACGTTTGTCATCGAAATTGCGATCCAAACGATATCGTGAACGCTGTCAACGAGTTAATTTAAATGTAGAAACATCTGATCATGAAGATTATGATGATCAAGAATCAAATCCTCAACTAAATGCTGGTGAAGAAAATGATCAACGGTTGCTTACTTCAACAAGTGAAACAAGTGGTGGTGAAGAATTGGATTTCGATAATAATTCAGAGCAGCTAAATTACGAAACAGTCAATGCTAATATAGCATCACTGCATGAGAGAGTGTTTGAAGATAGGGGAGATGAAGAATCAATAGATAAATCTAATCCAAACTTGTCCAGTGATTCACAATATGAAACTATTTATGAATATAGCGATCCATCAGCTACTGACGAAGAGAATAATGAAGAAGAAGACTCAGAAAATGATGTGGAGCAACTTCGACAATGGGTAGCGACATCTGAAATCTCTCATCAAAAAATTGATAATCTTTTATTAATTTTAAGAAAACGAGCTTTTCCCCAGTTGCCACGAACAGCAAAAACGTTTTTACAAACAGAATCTGCTGTGTATAATATCCACTCATTATCAGATTCATCAGAGTTTATTTGTTTTGGAATAGAGTCTCAATTGAAAAATACAGTTGAAACATCGTTCCATTTCAGCTTAAAATTAGAATTAATATTCAATGTGGATGGAATCCCATTATTTAAATCATCCTTGAAACAATTCTGGCCCATCTTATGTCAACTTTACCACTCATCCATTCTATACAGACCATTTCCAGTACCAATATATGCTGGAAATTCTAAACCAAATGATTTGGTTGGGCTGAGGGTTAGCAACCCGCTCCTATAAAACACATAATTGCTACGAATCGGCAAACAATGTGAGAACGCTGCTTGCTGATGGACGGCTGGATGAAGTCCTCAACGAGATGAACCGCTATAAAATCAAGGTCATGGGACTCAGCGAGACCAGATGGACCGATGCGGGGAGCATATCTGCCCAAACGGTGACTCCTTCTTATATTCTGGGAGAAACGAAACTGAAAACCATAGGAATGGCGTTGGCGTAATACTCACCAAGGAAGCCAGGTCCAGCCTCATTAGCTGGTCACCAGTTTCTGAGAGGATTATTACCGTGCGCCTACGTACCAGGCTAAGAAGTACTACGATATTCCAATGCTACGCTCCGACTGAAGACGCAGAAGATGACATCAAAGACGAGTTCTACATGCGACTGAATGAAGTTTTTCGCTCTATTCCAAGGGGAGACATCATTGTTTTGATGGGTGATTTAAACGCACAGATCGGCCCCAACAACACCGGCCTTGAGCACACTATTGGAAATCAAGGCCTAAGCCAAGTTACCAATAACAATGGTGAGCTTTTCGTTGACTTCTGTAGTTCCCATCAACTCATGGTAGGTGGAACCTACTTTTGTCACAAGAAGATACACAAGGAGACCTGGGTATCGCCCGATGGTAGAACGAAAAATCAGATAGATCACGTGGCCGTCAGCCGCAGATGGAGAACTATTCTGGAGGATGTCAGGAGCTTTAGGGGAGCAGACACTGGAAGTGACCACCATTTGGTAGTAGCAACTATCCGCCTAAAAATCGCCGCAATCAGAAACGTTCAACGCGATGCCATATACCGTAGACGGTTTAACGTAGACCTTCTGCGGGAGAGCACTAAAAGGAGAGAATTTGCTGGAAATCTGCAACAAATCTTAAACCAGCAAACCGTTTCTGACGACACGAATATTGAAGAGCTGTGGAGCCCAACAAAGGGCGCTATAATAACAGCAGCGGAAACAAGCATCGGTTATGTCCAAAGAAACCAGCAAAACTGGATCTCGGACACAACCTGGCAAAAAATAGAACACAGAAGGGCCCTCAAAAATAACGTGAACTCTACAAGCGACCCGGAAAGACGCCAACAACTTAAACGGGAATACTCCCAATTACACCGGGAGGTAAAGAGATGTGTCCGGCGTGATAAAAGGCGGCAGATAAATGAGCTCGCAGAGAAAGCGGAAAACGCGGCAAACACAGGCAACAGTAAGGTGCTGTACCAAATTACTAAGCAGCTCTCGGGAAAGCACTCTACTAAAAAGCATGCCGTAAAGAGTGCGGATGGAAGGCTGCTGTGCAGCGACGAGGAGCAACTCCAAAGATGGAGAGACTACTTCTTCGCCGCCCTGAATGGTTCCTTTTCGCAGGAACCTGAAGAAACTAACAACAATGCACAGCCAATAAGAATCGCCACTCGTGCACCATCCAAGACAGAAATACTAACCGCAATTCATGCAATGGCCAATGGTAAAGCAGCTGGAAAAGATGGCATCCCGCCAGAATTGTTGAAAGCCGACTCAAGCCTCATAGCAGATGCGCTACAGCCAATCCTGGAAATAGCATGGAACACCTGTACCTTTCCGGAGGATTGGACGGAAGGTATCATAGTCAAAATACCAAAAAAGGGGGACCTAACAATATGTGACAACTGGAGAGGCATCTGTTTATTATCTACGGTGGGAAAAATCTTGTCCCATATATTACTATCTAGGATAAGAGAGGCAGTAGATCGAACGCTTAGAAGACAGCAGGCTGGATTCAGAAAGGGCCGCTCCTGCATAGACCATATTAACACCTTGAGAATCATCGTGGAGCAGTCTACTGAATTCCGATCCCCCCTTTACCTTGCTTTCGTAGACTATGAGAAAGCGTTCGACTCGGTCAATAGGAGCTTTATATGGCGAGCTCTACGGAAACGTGGACTGCCGGAAAAAATAATAGAATTGATAAAAGCTCTATACAACAATTCCAAATGCAGAGTTCTCCATAATGGAAAATTATCCGACAGCTTTGAGGTGAGCTCAGGAGTACGACAAGGATGTCTACTTTCACCATTACTATTTCTTATAGTAATAAACGACATTCTTGTCAGCGCTCTAGATAGAAGAACAGGTGGCATACAATGGGGATTGCTAGACCGCCTTAAGGATCTCGACTACGCGGATGATATCTGTTTGCTGGCCCACAGACACCAGGACCTCAAAAACATGTTAAACAAATTGGCAACAGAAAGTAGCTCGGCGGGCTTAAGGTTAAATCCGAATAAAACCAAAGAAATGCGGATAAATGCAAACACCCTTGAACGGACAGCGCTAAATAACCGTGACGTGGAACTGGTAGACAAATTCTGTTACCTCGGTAGTATTATTACCGAAAACGGCGGTACAGAAGAAGATGTCAGTTCCAGAATAAATAAAGCAAGAAGCGCATATGCATGCCTGTTTCACATATGGAGATCAACAGAGATCTCAATTAACACCAAATTGCGGCTGTTCAAATCCAACGTTAAGGCAGTTCTTTTGTACGGTTGCGAAACATGGAAAGTCACCCAATTCATCACAGGGCGCCTACAAGTTTTCATCAACAGATGCCTACGTCGTATCCTAAAAATCCGCTGGCAAGATAGAATTTCAAAGGAAGAACTATGGCGCCGTGCCGGTCAAGAAAGGATAGACGACCAAATCAGGCGAAGGAAATGGAATTGGATTGGCCACACCTTGCGACGCGAAGACGATAATCTAGCCAAGCAGGCCCTTGACTGGAATCCGCAAGGATCCCGTCGAGTCGGAAGACCTAGAACAACGTGGAGGAGAACCCTATTATCAGAGGCCGCAACAACCCGGAGATCCTGGTCAGAGCTGAGAGCTGTCGCGCAAAACAGAGTCCGCTGGAGGGCAACTGCTTCCGCCCTATGTCCCATGAGGGATTAAAGGAGCAATTAGTATTACTGAAATGAATAAACTACAAACAGAAGGTATTTCCATAAACAATAAAATTTTTAAAATTTATATAAAAGCATTTATTTGTGATCGACCAGCTCGAGCTTTTATTAAGGCCATCAAGAATCATGGTGCATATTATGCTTGTAAGCGGTGAAAGGTCAAAGCTGTAAGAATTGAAAATCGGACTGTTTATCTTAAAATGAATCGTCGTCTTCGAACTCAAGAAACATTCAGTAGGCAACGAAATCTTCCCCACCATACAGGAGTATCGCCTCTCTTAAATTTGAATAACTGTGACATGGTTAATATGTTTTTATTAGACTTCATGCATTTAGCGTGCCTAGGAATAATGAAAAAATTATTTACTGACTATTGGCTAAATAAAAAATCAGCGAAAAAATTCAGTAATAGGGAAAAATCATTACTCTCGCAACAATTATTGATAATGAAATCACAGATACCTGATGAATTTCAAAGAACAACTAGAGACGTTGTTGATATTCTGAAATGGAAAGCAACGGAATACCGTTTTTTTTTATTATATGCTGGACCTGTAATACTAAAATCATGCTTAACGAAAGAAATGTATGACCATTTTCTCCTTTTTAGCATCGTCTGTCGGATATTATCGTCTGATTTAGCAATACATTGCAATAGTCATGCTAAGTCGTTTTTACGAGATTTCGTGAAAATTGCTAGAAGTATATATGGCGATACGAGTGTTATACTCAATATGAATTCACTTATTCATTTAGCTGATGATGCGAAATATCTGAATGCCCCGATTAGTTGTTATGTTTTCTTTAATTAATAAAAAACTGTTTCTTATAAACGTATAATATAATATTTATTCAGTATTCAATAAAGTTGACTTATCTCGTAAGAGGTTTGAGCCGGAAAGAAAGAGCTCCGTCATTCTGACTTACACTTTTTTGTCTAAGCTTTTGATGCGTTCACACTCATAAGTTAATAAGCTATCTTAAATAGGAAGATATTGCACAACGTGTGTTGCCAGTATAATGTAACTTACAAAATCATCCACATGGACGTGTACCTACTCGTATATATTTTACATCTTCCCCTTTTCACAATGAGTTACTTAATTATGAGCGAAACAACCAGTGTCCAATTAGGCTTGATAATATTCAGGCGGTTTTACCGTTCGCCCGGATCTGGTGACATACAAGCTTGGTTCCCTTTGCGTTGCGCAGTGACTGTTCAAGTTAGGTCCCTCTGTCGAAGGTGTAGTTGGTGACGTATGATTCGGGTTGAATCTAGAGATTGGTTTTTCTATATTTTCTTCATTCGTATCTTCACTTTCGGATCTGAGATTAGGAGCATTTAGTGATCTCCGTAGATGATGAGTGTTCCTACGAAGCTCGTTATTAAGCTCATTTCTGATGATATATGATCTCGCTGCATTGTGGGATTTTACGACCATAGCTGGCTGCCAGGTGTTTCGATTCCGATACACTACTGGATCACCTGGTTCAAATTCTACCTCTTTTCGGTGGGCAAAGCGATCATGATAGAATTTTGTTTTTTCTCGATTAGATTCTAACTCTCGTGATACGTTGACTATTTTGGGTACGAGATTGTTCGTCCGTGTAGGAATCTTTGACCTCAACATTCTGCTCATTAAGATTTGAGAGGGTGAATGCTGAAGACCTGAAACTGGAGCATTTCGATATTCCAGCAATGCATAGTATATTCCCTTATTTTCCTCCTTTTTCTTTTTTAGCAGTTGTTTTGCTATGTGAACTGCCTTTTCTGCTGGCCCATTCGAACGAGTGTATTCTGGGCTAGAGAATTGAAATTCGAAATTCCAGTTTCTCGAAAATTGTATCATGTGAAATGAATTAAACGGTTGATTGTCACACACCACATGCCGTGGAATTCCGTGTGTGCAAAAGATTTCTTTTAGAGCATGAATGACGCTTGATGCTGTTTTATCCTTTAAAGGCTTTAGCTCTAACCATTTAGAATAATAGTCCATTAATACTAGGAAGGGTGCCCCCGCATATTGGAGTATGTCGCAACCAACCCTTTCGAATGGGAAGGCTGGGGTTTCGTGAGGAATTAGGTGTTGCTTTTGGTTCGCTGACCTATATTTTTCACAAGTTCGACACTTAAGAATCATGTTTTCAATGTCACTATTCATTTGTGGCCAGTATAAGAGGGTTTTTGCTCTAGCTTTTGTTTTGGTGATCCCTAAGTGAGATTCATGAAGTAGTCTGAGCATTTCAAGTTGCAATGAACGCGGGACAAAAAGACGATCATCTAGGAATACCAGGCCATCTTCATGATACAATTTGTCTTTTATATTCCATAATGGTTTCATGAAGTCTGGCAGTTTTGATCTATCGGATGGCCAGCCATGTAAGTGATATTTTTTTATCGTCTGAAGAACCTCATCAGTTTGAGTTTCATTTACGAATACCGATTTTTTGGTTTCTGATATGTTTACTGAGTGTACTACAATGTTCAGAGAGGAGTCTGTGTCAACATTGGGGTCTGGTATCGCATTCCTGGAAAGCAAATCTGCTATGTGAAGGTCACGTCCAGGAATATACAATACTTCTAAGTTATAAATTAATAATTTGATTCTCATTCTTTGCAATCTATTGGATGGAATATCCGAAATCGCCTTTTACATGATAGATACTAGGGGTTTATGATCCGTATGAATTGTTATATGTCGACCATAGATAAAATGGTGAAATTTCTTGCAAGCATATACAATTGCGAGCATTTCCTTTTCTATTTGAGCATAATTAATCTCGGCTTGAGACAAACTTTTGGACGCAAAAAATACTGGTTTTTTGTCCTGCATGATGCAACATCCTAAGCCAGTCTGTGAAGCATCTGTTTGAACCCCTATGGGCTTATTATCAGTAAATATCTGTAGTTGAGTGGCTTCACTAATGACCTTCTTGATCTTATCCAAAATTTCTGTGTGATAAGTTGACCAAGCAAAAAAGACATCTTTCTTTAAAAGTGACCTAAGAGGAGCGTTAAGCTCCGCGTAGCGCGGTATAAAATTTCTTAGATAATTAAGAGTACCTAGAATTTTTTCCAATTCTTTACGATTTGTTGGGTTTTGAATACTTTGTATCGCTTTGACCCTATCTGGATCGGGTTCTATGCCTTTAAATGAGAATACATGACCATGATATTTAACCTTTTCTACGCAATATTGCACCTTTTTCGGATTAAATTTAACATTTATTTCGCGCGCTTGTTGAATTACACGGTACAAATTCTGATCGTGCTCTTCTTTAGTGCTACCACATACTAAGATATCGTCTATATAAATGAATACACCTGGAAGGTGCCCGAAATACTTCATGTTGATTCTCTGAAACTTTTCTGAGGCTATATTTAGGCCGAAGGATAGTACATTAAATTTATAGTTAGCAAAGGGAGTACTAAACACGGTCAATAATTTCGAAGGTTCGTCTAGTTCCAGCTGCCAGAAGCCATCTTTTAAGTTCAGCGCCGTAAAATATCGCATACCCTGTAGATGGGCAATGCAATCTTCAAATGTGGGTATCAAGCAGTGCTCTTTTTTTAGATTAGTGTTGAGCTCACGAGGGTCAAGGCATAGACGAAGAGACCGATCTTGTTTTTCAACTATCACAAGATTATGACACCAATCGCTTGGCTCATTAACCTTTGATATTATTTTCAAAGCTTCCATCTGATTCAGCTTTTCTACTACCCTTTTCCTCAGACTTATAGGAACCCGACGAGGTGGATGCGAAACTGGGACAGAATTTGGCTTGAGCTGTAATTGGGAACTCGGCAAAGTGATTTCACCTACTCTTTGAATTAATTTTAATTGAACACACGAATGTAACCCTAGTATGGGATGTACTCTATTGTTTGATAACACTGCAAACCTAGTAGGAACTATCATATTCTTGTACTTTATATCCAAGCTTACTTCACCAACACATTCTAGCGGATGTCCTCCAAATGCTCGTAATTTTATATTAGTTTTCTCTATACGTTTATAAGAAACAGTTTTTTATTAATTAAAGAAAACATAACATGGCGCAGTCGGTAGGATACTAAGTTTAAGGTGGATCAGTTGTTCATAAGTTACCGTGGAAAAAATTTCATCAAAGCGAAAAGTTGAGGTTAAGACCACGTGACATGGAAAAATTCAATCCACCAGCACCCCTGAGTTTACAGGGAAATCTTCATGAAAATTGGGGAAAATTCATACAACAATTTGAGATATATGCAACAGCTACAAAAAGCAATAAAGAAAGTGAAGAGGTACAGGTTGCACAGCTACTTAATTTGGCCGGAGAGGATGCGTTGGAGCTGTTCAATACCTTCGACATGCCAGAAGCGGATAAAAAGAAAGTGGGAGAAGTCAAAAACAGATTCAAAGAATATTGTAATCCTAGGAAGAATATAGTCTACGAACGCTACATCTTTTACACTAAGAATCAAAAAGAAGGTGAGCCATTTGATCATTTTCTTACAGACATCAAGAAGTTGATCAAAAGCTGTGAGTTTGGGGAATCGGCGGACTATATGCTTAGAGACCGCATTGTGCTAGGTGTCCGGGACCAAGAGATGCAAGCAAAACTTCTAAAACAAGATGACTTAACATTAGCCAAGGCTATTGAACTGTGTCGGGTAGCTGAAATAACCAATGCTCAAGTCAAGCAAGTTGTGGATGGGACTCTTAATTGTAAGGTTGAAAATATTAGAAAATCAAATAATAATCGTGGAGAGGTAAATTTTTCAAATTCAAATGCAGTTTGTCAGTCAAATTATAGCAAAAACAAAAATAAAAATCTTTCCACATATAATTTTAGCGGAACAAATGTAAAAGGTATTGCACATAGTAAAAATGGAATGAAAGCACAATTTCTCAAGTGCAAAAATTGTAATTACCATCATCCATATGGGAGGTGTCCTGCATTCGGTGCGATATGCAAACTATGCCATAAGAAAAATCACTTTGCAAGTTTTTGTAGAAGTCGGAATAAAAATATGCGTGAAATTCGAAACAACAATTGTACAGATTATACATTGGATAATTCAGGTGAGTCGCAATTAGATTCTTTATACATATGTAGATGACATACAAGCTTGTGATGCGCATATTATACATATTGATTCCTTTTGTGAAGAAAAAAGCGCATGGTATGAAAATATTAAAATTCACGGTGTAGACATAAGATTTAAATTAGACACCGGAGCGGACGTCAATGTCCTTCCGGTTGGAGTATATAAAATATTAGGTGATATGAGAGATATAAAGAAAACATAACAAGTAAATTCACGGCATTTCCGTTTGAAAGTCTTTTAGGACAAATAAAAAAAATTATTAAGGCATGGTAATAAACCTTTGGCTCAAGTATGCCGTCGGTTACATGAAACTAATTTAATTAGTAATAGAATAACAATAAAATTTAATACTCAAATTTTACAAAAAAAAACTCTGATGAAAGTGGAAAAATATTTATTTTAAAATTACGTTATAACTAGAGGTTGTGATCGAGAACTCTCAATTCTCAATTTCTCGAGAATTCTCAACAACTTACAATTTCTCGATTCTCGAGAATTTATGTTATTTCTCGATAAAAAAAATTATTTAAATCAAATTAATTTTAAACTACAGAGAAAGAGGAACTACACTTTTTTTGAATGTCGATTGTTTTCTACATGATTATCAATATCAATGTAGAAAACAATTGATATTTCGTAAAAAAATCGTTAAACGGAAAATATTTATTTTTAAATTTTATTTTGATCGAAGTAGGCTTTTGTGTTGTAAACAATTTAAAATTTCTGCGTAGGTTGTTCAGTGGTTCAGTCATTCTTGATTATTCATTCGTAATATTGTAGATTTAAAACGTGAAGTGCGAATATTATATACCTACATATTTCTATTATTATTTCATAAGTAAGATTGAAGCTGTTAATTAATCGATAATATCGCGCTAAAATTTTTCTTCTAACGTAAGTACATTCAGAATATAATATTTACTGGCTGTTTTAAAATTTTAAACAATTAATTAATTTAATTTTAATATCAGTTTTTAAGCCATAAAATGGAGCAAATACATTACGAAAATTGTTGGCAACATTTTAAAAAAAAACCTGGGGATAAGGATATAGATGTTTACAATCTTTGTAAAAAAATCTATATCATGCAAAGCATCGCAAACAACTGGACTTCATCATCATTTAACCGGTCATCATTGCATGAAGAGGATAGCAATAGCAACTGCAGGCAGTTCAAAAAGCCATAGCTCTGCAAAATCATCAACGCTTGACAAATTTGTGACTGTCACGAATGCAAAAAATGAGATTGAAACATTGGAAGAAATTGTGGCTAAATTAGCAGCCAAAGATGGTTTCAGTATTTTGGGTATAACTAAAAGCGAGTTCATTCGTAAAAGTATAAAAAAGCAGGGATTTTCATTGCCACAGTAGCCGTCGGATGTCATGAATTTGGTGTATAAGTATTATTGCTTAGTGAAAAATAAACTAGTTTTTAAAATTAAATCGCTAAAAGAACAGAATTACAAATTTAGTTTGTCTATTGATGAATGGACCAGTTTCAAAAACAGACGATACATGAATGTCCACTTATACTTCGGAAAGTTAGATTCAGTTAATTTAGGATTAATCCCAGTAACAGGAAGCTGCCCTGCTGAAAAAATTATAGAAATGGTGAATTTAAAATTGGAAGCGTTTGGTATAAATTTTTCCAAAGATATTGTGGCAACTACATCAGACGGTGCGAGCGTTATGGTAAAATATGGGAAATTATCACCTGCCCATTTACAAATGTGCTATAATCACGCTATCCATTTGGCAATTACGTCGGTTCTATACGCATCTAAAACAGAAAATATAGAAACCAGCGATGACGAAAATTCTACTTGTGATCCAAATGAAGGTGATTCATATAATAGTAATTTCCAGGACCAACATTTAGGGCACTTTCGAGAATTCACCAGTGGTAGCTACCTTTTTGGTGGCGCTACCATATTGGTAAGGTGATCAGGGTTAGTGTGGTTAGTTTTAACCGAGTGGTAGATGTGGTTAAGTGGTGGATATTCGAACAAAATTTTAACATTTGTATTTTTTCAAGTACAAGCGTTTGTTTTTAATTCTTAAAACTCCAAATTTTTTATAAATATCTACATAAATATTTACTGAATGCACTTTTACATTTAAAACGCAGTTTACTACAAATTCTATATATTTGCAGAAAAACTTAATTACTCCATTTATATCACAGATCTTTCCCACTCTGAAAAACTCAGAACTCTAAAAAAACAATTCGACGTAAACGTAAAAATTTTCTAATCTACCACTTCAACCATCAAAAGAATATGGTTCCTATGGTGAGACTATGGTTACCTTACCGGTGAATATTCGAACATCGTGACTGGTGACTTATGGTAAGTGATCAATTTTCGAACATGGTAAATTAACTTCTGGTTCGACCGGTAGATACCATGGTGAATTTTCGAAAGTGCCCTTAATTTCTCCAAGCGGTTTGATAATCAATCCCGATCCCGATATAAATATTAATAACACTATTCAGAACATTCGAAAAGTTGTTAAGCTTTTCAAGAGATCACCGGTAAGAAATAGCGTCTTGCAAAATTACGTTAAAGCCGCAGAGGAAAAGGAGCTATCACTATTATTGGATTGTAAGACCAGGTGGAATACATTAGAGTCAATGGTAGAATGATTTCTTCGTATAATTGATCCTATAAAAAAGGCTTTAGAAGATCTTAATATGGATTATCTATTGATCATTGATGATATTACTAACGCCAGAAATATGTTGGATGTTTTGAAACCTGCCCGAATAGCAATAGAAGCGTTAAGTCGTACTGATACTACCTTATTGACAGCGGAAGGAGTCCTAAAATTTCTTTTTCAAGCACTAGAAAAAAATCAATCTGTTTTAGCTTTAAAGTTGCTCGAAGAACTAAAAGTTCGTATAGGAAAAAGAAGGGATAAATCATCAGTGTCTCTTCTTAAATTTTTACAGGACCCATCCTCCTTACAAAATGTGGAAGACGAATTTTTCAGCATGACCGGTAAAAATGAAATCATCAAATCGGCTAAAAACTTGATGGTAAGGATTTTTCCTATATCACCTGACGAATCGCCTGGTAATAGAAATCTTATTAGTAGTAAGGGGACACTTCCCATAAGAAAGTGTACTAGGTGCGGTAGATACAGGATGCTTGGAGAGGGTGGGGAAATAGCGGTGGACACTCGGCCATAAGGAGGTGTGGGTTAGAGGAGTGTTATTCAGCAGGTGATTAAAAGATCACACCGGTGCATTTGGGTGGTGTTATTAGAGTGAGTGAGCAGGTTGTTGCAGGGTGCTGGATGATGACGTTTTTCTCTTGAAACCGTGATTTTTCTCTTGAAAAAATGATTTTCGCTCGCGAAAATGATTTTTTCTTGCAAAACGTGTTTTATGTAATGAGTGTGAGGCGTCCGACGGGATTCGACTTGCGATCGTGTGGAGAGGAATAATCAAAGATCAGGGGAAGTTTTCACAAGAAACCGGTAGGCGTGGTGGCAGAGGATGCGGAGGGGGTGTTGCAAGATGCGAATCTCTCTTTCTGATGGTGTATGGAGGAAGAATAAAGCCAAAACCAGAAGTAATTTTGTTGCGAATGAAATGGCAAAGAAGGAGAAAAATGCACTCGAAGCCAAGCACGTGGTGCTCGAAGCCCGCAGATATCAAGCGACAGACATGTGACAATTTCTTGTGCAGATTAAATTGTTGTGGCCAAACGGCGCGGAGATGGAGAAAAATGCACTCGAAGCCGAGCACGGGTTACGGCTGCGTGGTAGCTGGGCATGGGTATGAAAGAAGGAATGATAAGAAAAAAACTATTTTCATTTTCTTGCGCAAAGGCTTTTTTATTTTAATTAGATCGCTTTAAATCTCTCTGTGTAGACTCGGAATGACAAAAAAGAACTATTTAACTTTTCATGCACAAAGGCTTTCTTTATTAAAATTGGTTTTTTATTTATTTGTTTTTTTATTTAATAAATTTTATTTTTAGAAATCCACCCCTGTCCTCATCCTTTCCTTCGTAGACCATGGAGTAATTGCCGTCTTGGTTCAGCTCGTCGATCTGTCGTTGCGTCTTTATTTTTTCTGCGAACCTTGGCGGCAGAAAGACATAGCTGTTGTCGATGAAATATACGATTACCCTTAAGCCGTATTTTGTTTTTAATAGCTTGAAGGCCTTGATGGGGTGTTTTTTACCTAGTTCTAGGGACGTTATCGGTATATTAAGCGTTGCCTCTGTTTCTGCAACCGATGATAAAATTTCGAAGGCATTCTAAACAAAAATAAATAAATAAATAAAAACAATTCGAGTTTAATAACCTAAACATATTTTTAACTTACCACTTTTCTATAACTGGGATCGCAACTAAACGGGTGAAACCACACTTCTGAATACTTAACATGCAAACGGCCTGTTTATATAGAACTTTCTACAGAAGATAGAAGGTGTACATAAAGAAAATGTATCGTAATTTATTACCTGTAAGTAGCGTAATTTATTACCTAAGTAGATATAACCGATAGATGACAAAGTTGCAGAACATATTGCTATTGGATGTTAAAACCTGTGTGTTATTACAGGTTCCTGTACCCTGTAGGCGGTGGAAGATAAAGTTGCGCGATAAATTGCTATTACATTGTATGCATTGAATGTTAAAAATAAAGATACCTGCGTGTTATTACAGGTTTCTGAAAAAGAGGAGTCTAATCCTAGGCTCTGTTATATTGTATATAAACTAGAGGTGTTTTCCAACAAAATTTGTAGTTGCTGTTAAGGCATTAACGGTGTTATGCTGAATGTTCATCTTGATGAAAAATAACAATAGAGATACACTTTAAGCTGGTCCAGTGTAGTCGACAGTTAATAATTAAAAATAGTAGTGTAGTGTGTTCTTCGGAAACAGATCAAAATAGTGTCAACGAGGGAAACACAAGCCACCTGAAGCAAATCTACATTGTGCCAACGAGGAAAGCGATACACGTTAAAAACTTGTCCGTTATTCTTCGGAAGCAGATCCAAATTGTGTAAACGAGGGATACGGAAGCTGCCTGAAGCAGGTCCAAGTTGTGTCAACGAGTAGGAGTGTAAATGCTGGACCTGTACGAGGACAAGCAATCTATTCGCTTGATATAGTGATACAAGGTAAGCAAACAACATATATAATTAGTTTTTATTAATAATTACTTAAATAATAATAAAGAAACTAAAATTAAAAATTTAAAAACTTTTTTTTTTATTTTTAAATAGCTCATTGTTGTTGCTAGTGCAATTACGTTCGGTGCCTTTGGAGAAGGGACGTAAGGACAAGCTGGTAATCAGGAACTTCAATTTGAAGAAACAACTGGAAACAAGATCGAGGGTGTCGCAAGCTGGTAATAGAGAACTTCAATTTGAAGTCAAGCAACTGGGAACAAGAGGGAGGATATCGTATGTAGTTAGTTTTTAATAATAGTAATAATAATAATAGATTTATTAATAATGGATACAAGTAGCATTTTAAATGTAAACGGGAAAACTTATATCGATTTTTTAAGTAGTTCTTTGCTGTTGGGGAAAGAGTTATTCTTAACAACATTAAACGCGGTTTTAAACGTTATAACCACAAAAAACGTGTCATTTACCACCGAAGATAAGTATTGTTTAGCGAGTCTTCTTATTAGATCCTCGATGATAAATAACTTTTAACGATGAGGTTTTTAAAAAGGCTCGAGAGTTTTTAAATTTAAATTTAGAAAAAACTAATTCTCGTGCAATGTGTGAAAATAATTCTGCAATTCAGAGTGGCGGCGGGGCGAAAGATAAAATAAAAGTGATTTCAAAAAGGACCGTGTTCTTTAAAAAGTTCAATGTTGAAGGCGTTAAAATGGTTCGAAGCGCTTTTGAAAAGACTATTAGTGAAATAGCAGAAAATTGTGTTCAAGGTAGTAAAATCAGTATGTCGATTTGCTTACCTAATTCTCCACACGTGAAACCCATATGGGCAAGTATAAAATCTGTAGATCAGCTAAATGGAAGGCATATTCTTGATCTCATCTCTAATGTGAATCAGTCGAATGCGCTGTTCCTTTCAGATGACGCTTTGCAAATTGATGCGAATATTGTTAATTTTCCTTTTGGTGGTGCTAGAGTTAACTCAAAAAATTTAGAGGAGAAAGATGTTTTACTAAGAAAAACAAGTGTTATAGATGTGGGGGAAGATGGTGATGTATATTGTCTTCCACGCAGTATTTGTTACGCGATTCATTCAGCAGAGGGTAGGAAAGACGTAAAAAACTTACTCAGTGTGGCGAAAAAATTGTGTAAATCTTCTAATGTTTGTGTTGATAGTAGCTCAATGTAGTAGTGTTATAAAATCATTAAAAGGTTTCTTTAATAAAAAATATTCTTGTAGCATTTGTGACAAAGCGTACAATAGTAAATACCATCGATGTGATGCAAAGTGTTCTTACTGCCTGTCTGCTCCGCCATGCCCATTTATCGAAATAACAAAAAGTTGTGACACCTGCAACCGTATTTTCAGAGGCGTTATTTGTTTTTTAAACCATCTTCAAAATAAGATTGAAGAGAAAATCGTTTGTAGTGCTCTGCAAATATGTAAAATGTGTAACAAATTTTTAGATTTTTCTAAACGAGATGGGGAACATACTTGTGACGAATAATTCTGTCAAATATGCTTTAAAGTAGTCCCTCAAGAACACTTGTGCTATATTAAAAAATACAAAGGTAGAAATAATCAAAAATTTCTAATTATTTTCTTTGATTGTGAAACAACACAAAACACGATAGCGAGAAATCTTCATATTTACATGTTGTTAATTTGATTGTAGCACAACAAGTTTGTCATTCATGCTATGAAAACCCTAGTGTACAAGAAAGATGTGCTACTTGTAATGAACGACAACATGTTTTTGAAAACAAGGAGGATAATACCGCCATTAAACAATTTATTGATTATTGTTTTAAAGATCGTGCTAATATAACAAACATATTTTGTATTGCTCACAATTTACAAGGATACGACGGACATTTTTTGGTTTCGGAACTTATTAGAAGGAAACTTAACATTAACCCAGTTATGAATGGGACAAAAATTATGAAAATGACATGTGAAAATGTGTCTTTTATTGACTCTTTAAACTTCCTACCGTTCCCTATTGCGAAATTTCCACAAGTTTTTGACATTAAAGATCACATAAAGGGGTTCTATCCTTATTATTATAGAAAATTTTGACTACGTTGGTAAATATCCATCAGTAGAAATGTATGGGTATGATTCGATGAAGGTGAAAGAAAGGCAAGAATTTCTTAAGTGGTATGAGTCTAAATCGAAAGAAACGTTTGAAAATAAGAAGGAAATATTAAGATATTGTATAAACGATGTAAATATATTACGTTTGGGATGTGTACGGTTTATGCGAGAATTTCTTGAAATAACTGAAATTAATCCTTTCACAGAGTCCCTAACTATTGCATCAGCATGTATGTTAGTGTCCCGAAAAAACTTTCTAAAAGAAAATACTTTGGGTATAATGCCTAGAGACGGGTATTTTAAATCTAGGTCGTTTTCATATATCTCATTAAAGTGGCTTGCTTTTGAAAATTCGAAAGTGAATAATGAAATTCTAAGTGCGATCAACACTGGAGAAATTAAATTAAAAAATTGTGGTTTAAGGGTGGATGGATTTAACCCGCAAACAAATACCGTTTATGAATATTTTGGTTGCTTTTACCATGGTTGTCGGGAATGCTTCAAAGTTCGATCTACATCCAATACTGAAAGTTGGAACACCAATACTCTGAATCAGAGGTACGAGAGCACAATAAAAAGAATTGACACCATTAAAAATAACGGTAATAGTGTATATATGGGGTTGTGAATTTCAGAAATTTTTAAAAGAAAACCCTGATATTGATAAAAAATTATGTGGAGAAATATCAGAAGTTGCTTTACCACTTAACCCACGTGACACTATTTATGGCGGTCGTACTGAAATCTTCAGATTACATAAAAAAATTAAAGACAACCAAGTAATAACGTATCTTGATTTTACCAGTTTGTATCCATACATAAACAAATATTCGCCATACCCTATAGGACATCCAACTATTTACAGAAATAAAGATTTTCCACCTATTTCAAATGTGTTAAGTATGCACGGTTTTATCAAGTGTTCCATTTTACCACCTGAAGATCTTTTTTTACCAGTGCTTCCATACAAATGTAATAAAAAATTGTATTTTGCTCTCTGTAGGACATGTATAGAGTTGAACAAAACAACACGCTGCACGTATTCAGAGAAAGAAAGACAATTTGTAGGTACATGGGTAATACCTGAACTAGCTCTGGCAGTTAAAAAGGGATACAAAGTAGTAAAAATGTTCGAAGTGTGGAAATACGATTTTACTATATATGATCCAATAACAAAAACTGGTGGATTGTTCACAGAATATGTAAACTCTTTTTTTAAAATAAAACAAGAGGCTAGTGGTTGGGGTAAGGACTGTAAAACTGAAGAACAGCAGGACGAGTTTCTAAAGGCTTTTGAAATTAAAGAAAATATTCGTTTGAGCAAAGATACAATTGTTCAAAATCCTGGAAAAAGAAATGTCGCCAAACTTTGTCTAAATTCTCTTTGGGGGAAATTTGCCCAAAGAGAAAATAGAACATATACTAAAGTTGTTAATAGCTTAAAGATTTTTGTGCTTTCATTGAATCGCCGGGAATAGAAATTTCCTCTCTATTCCCTGTGGATGAGAGCACTATGTGGGTAAGTTGGAAATATATAGAGGAAAACCTTAATTTGCTTCCACACATAAACATACCAATTGGTGCTTACACAACAGCGTTTGCCAGAATAAAGTTGTACGATGCAATTGAAAAGGTGGGGGATAGGATACTTTATTGTGACACAGATAGTCTGATATTTGTTGAAAATCAAAATGAGCCCAATACATTCACAATTTCCAACTTTCTGGGGGACTTAACAGATGAAGTAGAAGGTTTTGGTCCTAATGCATTTATTTCCGAATTTGTTACAGTAGGGCCTAAAACTTACAGTTTAAAAATCGAGAGCGACAAAGATGTTGAATATGTTACCAAATTTAAAGGTATAGTTATAAATTTTAAAAACTCTAGCGTTGTAAATTTTAACAATTTAAAATCTATGGTCACTGGGGAAAATGACACGGATTGTGGTACAGTAAGAAACGAAAAGAAAATTAAAAGAAAGCGACCGGGCATAGTAATATCTACTATTGAAGAAAAGCGTTTATCTTTTACTTTTGATAAAAGAATTGTTGTAGAAGGATATCGCACTCTTCCATATGGTTTTAAACCAAAGCAGTTAGGTAGTTTTAAGAGAGCTAAGTTAAGTGATAAGTTTACATTGTAAATAGAATATAAGATATTTTTAGAAGATAGTTTAAGTAAAATAATGTAAGCTTTCTTAAAAATATATAAATACCAAGAGAAAAATTTTGTCTTTCATTCAGTGTTTTGATTTTGTTGGTTGTTGATTATGAATAGGTACGTCGTTGATATCCAGTTTGTTTGTGGTAATAATGGCTCGTATTTTGCTAAAGAGCTTGCAGTACTACCTTTTGGGTCGATTTACCCCATAATTTATCATTTTGTGCCTCCATATCCTTACCAAGAGCTGACGTCTAAAGCCTGGAAACAAAACATGTATGATGAGAATAATATACATGGTTTGAGGTGGAGTGATGGTAACATTAGCTATAACAATCTACCTGATGTGTTCGCTGGATTTCAAAATACAACAATCTATGTAAAAGGAACAGCAAAGGAAAAATTTATAAGGAAATATCTGCCAACTTTAGAAATAATACAGCTTGATGGTGAAACACCTAAATTAAGTGATCTCCAAAATTTTCAAGTGCAATGTAAACTTCATACCAATACTCCCACCCCTCGTTGTGCTCTGCAAAACTGTATTAATATTTACCTGTATATGCTGATCAATAAATTTGTTGAATGAAAAAATTATTTTTATTTATTAATTCTATTTATTGTTACTTAAAACACATTGTGTCAAATAAAATATTAATATTACAATATATTGGTATTTCATAAAAAAGACGAGAGTAATTTATGTGAACATAAGAAGTGCGGCTCGGTATAAAGAAATCCTGGCTGGATAGCTGGAATGTGTCTTTTCCCTTTATTCTTTCAACATACTGTCGGTAATATTCCTTTACGCTCTCGGAAGCATTGTTGTTGTGGAACATTACAATGTTGAAAAATTCCAAGAAGTCGAATAATTTACGAAGCTCATGTTGTTTTAATGTGATACGTCCATCTCCGACAGTAAGCACGTACTCCTTTTGTAAATCCTCCTGGTTTAGTGGTATGTCTTCGCCAATCTCCCTTTTCAGTTTATTAATGTGGTTGTAGAATAAACACCACCCAGAGTACCCTGTAGATACCGGGAAACATCCATGTTTGTGAAAGGCTATTTTTGCTTCAAAGTTAGAAGTGTCAAAGCCTAGATTAACTTTTCGATTATGGCAAGTATCTAGGTAGTACGTATAATTCAGCAAGAGAGTTTCTCCAACAATTACTGATTTTGGATTTTTCTTTTCTTTACACACACTTTTCACTTTTTTTGATGTTCGACGGTTTTGCTTCTTGACGACTGCTTCCATCTTAACTTAACTTTAGACTAAATGTGCATTTTCATGCTCGGGGTTTTATACTCTAGTGATCTTGGGTGTACAGTTTTGATTGGAGCAGACTCCTCCAGCTTGCAAGGAATTCTTGAAAGAGTTTTTGCAATACAAGTTAATGATATTCCTGTCATTTAAATTAAAATTTTGAAACGTGAAATTTTTTAAGAAGTTCTTCAAGGTTTTCCCGGAACAGCGAAAATACAGGCAGACACAGCAGTAATACCCACATGTAGATGAAAAATCACCTTGTAATCGTTTCTTATTACTAATAAAAATATCTGAATTGTCTAATAAAAAACTTTGGAAATATGTACTGGTCGGGTAACTTCCATACGAGTCGAAGTATTCAGCAGGTCCCCTTTTTGGAAAATAAAACGCTACCCAATGTGTCCCGCTTTTAGTTGAAGGATCGGTATTTGCAATAACACGTGCTGGTTTTGTTATTTTATGAGGTAGACGATCGCATGGAAAAACGCCTTTGAAGAAATTTCTGGTTTTATGGTTACTTTTTAAAGTATTTGCAACCTCGATCGTGTTCATTCCTGTTCACAATTTACAACAGTTTCGATGTCAAAGACCTTGGTGCAAGATGTAACGTAGTTATTTATAAATTCCTTGGTTGATTCACTGCATACAAATATAGTTGAGAATTTTGCTAGCGTTTTTATAAGATCCTCATCTAATCGTTTAAGTTCTATATTTCCAAGTATACCATTCTGTTCTACACAACCCGAAGAAGACGAAGTGGGATATTTATAAGTTATATCTTTTGAGAATAATTTATTTTGTGCTGTGAATCCGGCAAATGATACCTTTTTCAAGAAGGTTAATTTACCTCCTGAGAAATATTCAACAATTACTAGACAATAACTCATGATTGTTGTTGTTTCTTAAACGAGGTTTAAAAAATAAATGATATTTAAATTCTTAACCCCTATATATAATCTTAGAAGTTTGTGTAAGCATTTCGATCCTTGTCAATTTCAATGCTTCCATCGTACTCAGCATATACAATGCATGTCACACTATTTTGTAATGCGTCTGTAAATTTTCCTTCTACTCGTACTGTCCCTTGATTTAGTAAATTACCGCAAGTCGCGTTATATGAATTGTCTGTGGTTAAATCGAAAGCAAGAAGAAAACATCCTTTGTCGAATAATTTCTTGGATATTTGATGACCTTTATCGAAATAATGAATACCTCTTCCTCTGAATAACGTATTGTATCCGCGCGTACTAATCGGATTATCCTTTGAGTAGTCAAATTCGAGAGGTTGATTTGGTATCTGCACGCCATTCACTGATAAATTGAATCTGGTAATGTTGTTATTTTTAAAGTTGAAGGGGTTCTTTGTCCTTCTGCCAGTGTACGCATCATTGTCCACCATGCCAAAAATTATTAAGTTCGGTAACTGTCCGATGACGATATTATCCAGTGAAAGTGTAAATGTGTTTGCGGGAATAGTGTAGCTCTTAACTTCAACTCGCTTGTATGGGTATATGGCATTTGAACGCTGTAGAACTGTCTCATGTGCTAATAAAATAATCGGGTTGACTGTTACGTGATTCATGTAGATTGTTGCATCTAAGATTTTTAATTGTGGTGAGTCGTCGCCTGCCTTGGATAAAATATAAAATTCCGGTTTTTCAAGCGATAAAACTAGGCGTAAATCGACACCGTTTAATAGCAACTTATCCTGATTGAGCAAATCAGTATGGATTTTCCCCATCAATTCAACTACATTACTTTTATTAAAAAGTTTCTGCCGATCTAAATAGCCTTGGTGTAATTCAGCGACGGGTTTATCGATATCTGCAATTTCCGTGTCATCTTTGTCAAGATACCACCCGACCGACTCCAAATGGGTAGATGCAGCATCTTTACCATAATTTAATAAATTTTCAATATAAGCGCGATAATTGTAATTGTGGTCGGTTTGAGCGATTGGTTTCCCATTCAAATATACGGTGCACTGGCGAAATATGGAGTGTAAAACGTTGTTTATTAAACCTGGAACATCACCTTCTTTTGAATAAAGTTCTTCTTTTCCATCTTTTATATTAATTAATTGTAATTTTAAACGAAGATAAATGCTAGATAAATCACGGTATGTATCTCCATGACCCAAGGTTACAAACTCTAGAACAGAGGAGTTGTCTAGTGAGGCTATTGGCTTATATGCTACTTCTTCTGTTTTCAAAATATTGCTTTGAACTGGTGGTGTGGAAAAAAGATCCAATTCCGATTTCATACATTCTTTGTACGACATTATGTTTATTAGTTATCAAAAATGTCCAGTATACGTTTACGTATCTTTCGTTTTGTTTTCAAAACTCTTGCTTTTATTCCTTTTCTTTGATTTTTGGTTCTGATACTTCTCGTGTGTTTAGGTGTTTTGCCACGTCTCTTGCGTTTAAGAGGTGCTTTTATATGCAAGGTTGTAAATGGATTCGGTCTTTTTATACCTGCTCCACTCATACCGTCAAACACTTTATTTATACCTTTCTGAGCTAAATCTTGAATAGCAACTCTACCGTGTTCTTTTAAAATATCTTTAACTGATTTGCTGTTGATGTTTTTATCTTGTATTATAGCTTGCCCAGTTTTTACAGCTTGTTGTGCTAATGTTTTTAATCCCGATGTAGCTAGAGGTTTTAAGTGTCTAAATAATGCACTGAAAAAGCTACCGATACCTCTTCCACGTTGATAAATAAGTGGACCATGATATAATTCTCCAATATCTGACAGACCACTGCCGCTTTGTATTAAATAATAACGCGTATAATAGGAATTCATCTCGTAGTTCTATTTATACTATGCAAAAACAAGTTGTTGTGTGAATATTTATAGTTTTTCTTGTCTCTTAAAATGCAGCATTACATATGTAGGAATATAACTTGTTTTAAAGTCAACTAATTCCCCATGGTGATCAGTTATTTTTATAGAAATACTTTCGATAAAAGTTTTTTCAATAGGACAGTATTCTATATGTTCAAATCTTAATATAGTACCACACTCTTGAATCGGTATTATTCGTAGATATCTCACTAGTTTGTCACCTATGGCTCTAGGTTGAATAATATCAGTGTAAATGTGAATTATATTTTTATCAGAGCAATCTTTTATAGTTTCTTGTGTACCTCTTGGTAATCGCTGTGTCAATTCTTTAATTGTTGTCTATTCAATATTTCGAAAATTGTATTTTTAATTTCAATAATTCGTTTATGTTTTTCTTCTTCGCTAAGCTTTTTATCGTCAAAGTGTACATTGGCTAAAAGCAATGTCATGAGATCTTTAACATTCAAGTGTGAGGGTAGTGGTTTTTTTATTTTTATCGTAACGCCCAATTCCTCTAAACGGAGTTCGAACACACCATGCTCCTTTTCACCAGCTTTTTTCTCTTTTTTTTCAGCTGTTTTTATGCTAGCCGGTGGATGTGTGTAGTTGTCTATTGTACCCTTCAAAACGGGGTGTTTTCTATTCTTCCTAGGAACTTGACCAAATACATCATCAACAAAATCTTCAATTGATTCATAGTTCTTATATTTTAAAATAACGTTTTCTGAAGTGTTTTTTCCTTGGTATATGTGCAGTATGTATTCGTCTGGCTCATGCTTATACTTTATTTCAGGGATAACTTCATTAAAGTGGTCATCTTCTAACCGCTTCCACATTTTCGTTTTAACATCATTCAAGTACATGGTATACCATGAAGGTGTAACTGCATTATAAAATGTTAGTAAAAATGCAGAAAGATTTATTTGCCCAGCTCTGTAGCTAGTTTGTTCAAGATTTTCTGGCGTCCATTCAAGTTTTACATTTTCATTTATTTTGATGCTAAGTATTTTAAAATCCTTTTGATGCTGCTTTCTAGCTTCTTTTAACTGGTCGTCTGCGCGCCTCACTCTTTTAGGCGCATTTCCTTCATTGGAGATTGCACGTTTTGTTATTTCAAAATTTGGTAGAGAAATTTCAGTTATTCCGACACGCCAGTTTCCATTAAACTTGCATGGTTTAGCAAGTGCATTTGTAAAAGCGGATAGCGTATTTTCCGGGTAAAATTGCATAGAGTTATTATTTAAAAAACATACGTAAAAATCATTTTCCTTTATGTCCACAGGCATTTTTTTAAAGTCTTTCCCAAGGAATCTTCGAAGTACTTTGAGGTTTATCCTTTGGGTTCTTCAAACGTTCACTCTGTCTAACACCGAGCTTGCGCACAGGAAATGAAAGCGTATATTGACCAGATTATAGTTCAGAGGGTCTTAATATAGACTGTTTCTGGACTAGTTTTGTTTGTTTTCCACTTTGTTCTAATTCTTCTATAACATCGTTAGCTTCATCGACAGTCATATTCATTGGTACAGTATATTGTGTTATACCATCTTCACCCGTAATTATTTTATAATCCTTTTCACGTGCGTCAGGTGCAGATATTGTTCTTAGTATTTTTCGTGGCGGCTTTAGCGTTTTTGCTATACCACTAGCTGATAATCGTCTTTTGGCGGCTGGTGATAAAGATCTTCTTGGCGGAGTTATACTACCTGCTTCTTCAAAGACTTCTTCATCGTCTAGAAAATCCTGTGTTGTTGTTGGTGAAGGCTGCGTTGACACTTCATCTTTAAATATAAATTTCGTTTGTGTGGCACTATCTCTTAAACTTTTTTGCTCATTGAATAAATTTGTTTCTTTATCAAGGGTTCGTCTAGATTTCCGATTGTGATTTAAAAATGAAATTAGTTGATTTCGATAGCTATACCATTTTTCTGAATCATTCATGTATTTATTCTGTAGTATTTTATTCATTGCTCTATCAAAAATGGACTGATTTGCAGTCATTTCAATTTCATCTTTAAGCTTGTTGTAAACCTCTGGCGACAGAAGTAGCATCTTGTTAAGTCCATTATTTCTATGCATATTTTTCAATTAACGAGCCGATAACTCCCGATAATACACTTCCTAATAAAACTGGTAAAAAACCTCCTCGCTGCACTAGTATTTTACGTTGTTTAGCAACAGATCTCTTTGCGCAAATCAATTTACGCATGTCCTTTTTATACTTACACAGTGAGTTGTAGATATTTCCATGTGGCATATGGTTACCTTTTAAGGTGTTGAGAGTAATTTCACAAAGAGTTTTTATAACCTCTGGGTCAGCATTTTTTATGATGGACTTTCTTAGATTTGGTTTAGCCCTTTTAAGAACATATAGCATATGCTTGTTGTCCCTTAATCGTTTCATTCGTGATGCCATTCTTACCATTTAAAGAATTTTGTGGACAAAAACAGGTTACAAAGTGTTTATTAAATATATCCGTGCGAAATCTTAAGACGTCGTTAATGTCCTGAGTTAAATCAATTAACAAATACCCGTAAGGCATTTGAGTTATCTCTTTATATATTCTCACAAGTTCTAAACTATTTTCTGGGTAAATTTGTCGGGCCAGATGGGTAAATTGGCTTTTATCTCGGGGGTTTTTAAATACAACAAGATATTTACAATTGAGCGATATGTCACGACTGAATTTTCCTTGGTGAAATACGTTTTGTGTTACAAGAATTACTGAGAAATTACGATGATGAGACCCCTTAGTGAAGAGTTCACAAACTTGTTTACTAAACGCATTTAACATCATGTCATCTATAACAATGAACGTTGGTTCGTTTACATGATTTACAAACTCCTCTGGTATAGCATTTAAATATTCAATGTTTTGTAGTTGGACATCCGTTGGCAGTGCACCATGTTCTGCATTACACCATATAATTTTTTTAATTTGCGGCTGTATAAATATCTGATTAGTATTAAGAAGATTTTTTATAAATGTTGTTTTCCCACATCCCGAAGGTCCCGCAACCATCATTGTAAATGGGTGATTAAACTTGATCATTCTTGCTTTGTATATAAACCGGTTATTCAACTTCTGGTATTTATACATTCGCTGCAATGAGTAGAAGACAGATAATCAACTGCATAAACCAGTTAGAAAAAATTTTAAACCCCGACATGTCACTACCAAAGGTATAGATAATTTGTGGCAGGCAGACTTGGTCGAAATGGGTTCTTACTAGTCAGAAAACCAAGGTTTTCGTTTTCTACTTACTGTGATTGATACATTTTCAAAGTATGCATGGGCCTTACCACTTAAAAGTAAAAAGGCCCCAGAAGTTGTTAAAGCAATGCAGTCTATTTTTAATACAGGACGCATACCACAAAATTTATAAACTGACGATGGAAAGGAATTTTTTAATAAACCATTTCAGCAACTGATGAAAAATTATGAAATAAACCATTATTCCAGCTACAGTAATTTAAAAGCCTCAATAGTAGAGAGATTTAACAGAACATTGAAAAATATGATGTGGAAAGAATTCAGCATGAATGGCAATTATCACTGGATTAGTATGTTGGCCAAGTTAACAGACGACTACAATACAACAAAACATCGTACGATTAAGATGAGACCTGCAGATGTTGGACCACACAACGAAAAACGTTTATTATTATCTGTGTATAAGTACCCCAAAATAAAGTCAAAACCTAAATATAAAGCAGGTGATTTTGTTCGTATAAGTAGACATAAACATGTTTTCGAAAAAGGTTATACACCTAATTGGTCCGCTGAGATATTTAAAATAAAAGAAGTTAAACCTGTTTACCCTACAACATATATTCTCGAAGATTACCAAGGAAATATAATTCAAGGCAGATTTTATGAACAAGAAATAGCTCCAGTGAAAAAACCCCGATGTCTACCTAGTAGAAAAAATTTTAAAACGACGCGGAAACAGGGTTTTTGTTAAATGGCTTGGTTTTTCACCCAGTCACAACAGCTGGGTGTATATAAAAGACGTTGTATAAAGCCTCAAATAATCATTCAAGATGTTAAACCTGAAAGTAGAATACGATCGTTTTAAAACATTTGATAATCTTGCTATTGATTTAGACACAGCAAATCAGTTAGCAAAAGACGGATTTTTTTACACAAATTTCAAAGACCATGTTAAATGCTACTTTTGTTCTTTGGAAATGGATGCAACCAGCGGTGCATCAGATATATATCGGGATCATAGACGTCGCTCACCAAGGTGGGCACGTGTTAAATAGATTGGGGAAGACGTATGTGATAAAGATCTACCAATGACAGAACTACCACCACCGGCACCTCCACCAACACCGCTCATCACCAAACAATCTGAATCAAAAGCCTTAATTTACACTTTCAACATTTTGAAGTTTTTAGCAGGTACTTTACTCGTTCTAGGCATGTATTGTGAAATCTCTTATTTTTACGGAAAACTATGAAAAAACAAGTCAGGTTTAACGACACGCCTACCATCAAATATTTGTACACATGGAAGTTTGCATATCACAAAGCACGAAAGGGACCTTGGGAAACATTAGCAGTGGATACATTTATATTTAAAAATAGAATCTTACAATTTAGTGTAGTAATTAATCCAATTTTAGAAAATAAAATAAAAATAATGTTTAAGAACAGAATTTCACAACTGAGTGTAATAATAAATCCGGTTTTAAAAATAAAATAAAAAATGTTCAGTAAGTAACATATTGTTTTTCATTATAATCACTCCCCACTAATTTTTCAGGTTTCGCTTTGGGCTCCTATAGAAACCCATGCTTGCCTGCAGAGTGCAAGATCCCCCATAGCAACAGTCCTTTAGTACGCGACGGCAATGAAGCTGGATGCCGAAGCGGACGGCGAAGTGTCCTCGGGAAAGACGCATGCGTAAAGATCTACCAAGAACACTGTCACCACAATCACTACCACCTCCATTAACGCCACTCACTCAGTTTCATATTTTCAGGTAATAACAGCAAGAACAACACATCGGGAGCACAAGTACCACTTTTTACTTTCATTCACAGTGTCTGGCTGTGGAGCAGAGGGGCACATGTGCAGACCGTAGTTATGTAATAAGCCGTAGGCCCAGTCATTGTCACTAGCTGCACTTTCCACTCTCACTTTTTCTGTGCAGACCCTAGTTATGTAATAAGCCATCGGCCCGGTCATTGTCACAAGCTGCGAGTCCCCTGCCAAGCCAAGCCGCCAGACCCCGCCGAGTCCCCCGTCCCAGCCCAGCCGAGCCGAAAGCCACCGACCCTGACCGACTCGTCCAAGCGTCTCAAGGTCAACCACCTTGACCTACATCCCACGGCCCTGATTGATTGATTGATTGATGACAGGTGATTGACCTTGACCTACTTCCCTAACCCAGTTCCCAAGGTCAATGACCTGCCGTGACCTAGTTCCCAAGGTCACCAAAAAGTTCCCACGGCCAACTGCCGGAATACCTACTAATTTTTTTGTATCCCTATATACCACCGCACACACAAAACCCGACACCATTGTTATTGTCAGACTATTGTTATTGTTGTTATATACCCTTAAGGTGGTCGAGTGTTAGAGATTTAATCTAATTAATTAAAAATATATGTTGAAACTTAATTATCCTGTGTGATTCTTTATCTAACATGCATTGCTAGATTGGTTCCGATGAGTTTCCAGGATGGTCGGGAAGAGAGACCTTTCACTAGGGTTCTCACGTAGTTTAGCTAACTGTATTACAGGTCCCCCGATGCAGTAGGGTTGGACCAGGACACCCTTAAGGACGACCGAAGACCGAGAACGATATGCAGAATTTTTTCTTGGAATATCATCAAGGTAAGTGGTGAACCAAATAGGTAACCTCCGGTCACACACCCCACGACCCCTTCCGGCGAGCTAGCGTGTACCGTGTGACCGGCTTAACATCCGCTAGGAATATTTCGGAATACTAGGGAGGATGTGTGTTTCAAAAATTTTTTATGTCTACCCAAGCATGATGGCAGTAGTCTTGCTGTCACCAGCAAGGAGCTCCCTTGTGCCGGTACATAAATGGCGCCCAACGCGTTGGCAAACAAGTTTCAATATTAAATTCCGGCGCCCATTTAGTTACATAAATGGCGCCCAACGCATGCTTAAATGCCAACACATTCGTACATCGTTTAACAATTTTTTTTGTTTAATGGTTCACCACCAATGCCTCGTTTTTACAGATTCATTTCGATTCAGTGTGAATTTTGAGTTGCTTTCACTTTTAGATTGTCTGGTATCATGTTATCTTCTTCGCTTTAGGCATCTTTGAACTAGGCTTACCGGCACCGCTGGCTAACAAGCGTATGCCCGCTTGGCCATGGGTGAAGGCTGGGTCTGGAGTTTTTTTGTCCTGTTTTTTTTGCTCGTAGTCTCTAGTATCAAGCGTCATACCGCCTGCCAATGCTGCGTTCAGTGGACAAGACCTACGTTAATTTTTACTGATGGACGTTTGAGTTGTTACTTAGGCTTAACCGGCTGTGGTACCAAGCGTGCTATCGCCTGCCCCTGCGTCCCGTGGACATCTTTAATCCATTCAGTCCCCTCAAATCCATTTTCTTTTATTTCACTTTAGACATGTGGTCGAAATATGGTAAGGGATGGGGTCACTTCAGGTGAACCTCTAGGATGCCTCACGGGCTTAACCGTCTGGCTAATCACCTGCGCCCTGTGGACTTTTTTTAGGGACATCCGGCCCCTTCCTTGTGCTTTTATTTGTCCCCACTGCTGATTGATTTTCCGTAGTGTAGCTCAGTTGTGGTTGGACAGCGGAATCAATCTAAATTTTTATTATTTTCGAAGAAGACCTTTTATTATGATGAGAACTCCATTTCATGTCGTTCGAGTTAAGTGAGGACCTCGAGTGCCTCCGGCGTTATCGATGACACTCGGCGTTGGCTGTGCCACATCGCTACCACCGACTGACACCGATAACATCGGCCACCGAGAATCCTAGGGGGGGAGATTTTTTTTTTCAACCATCCTGGAAACTTGAAGAATATCATAAACTACCCAAATTTAAAGACCCAGAGATATTATTATCACTTATTATTAATTTTGTTTTTGTTCAACGGTATATGCGTATTACGGTCGCAGAGAAAATGGATGTGACCGGATTAAAAACGTTTTATGGATTGCCTGTGACACATAAAGTGTTGAGAAGGCCACATCGGTTATACTTTTTATCCCCGCACGCAAAAGAGTTTATTTCAATCAGTGTAACCGTCAATGCAAGGAGGTTGTCAACAGCGATGGAGGGGGCCACTATAAAATACACCCTAAACGTTGTTAAATGCTTAGAAGCCCATCCAGATGCTTTTGATACAATGGCTTCAAGAATATTGATCATGCTGGCGGATATTATTAATAAACCTTTAACTCTGATCCATGTTGTCGAAATTATTTTCCACCATTCCTTGACCGAACCAAGCTTCTGTCGTACTGGAGCTAGGCTGTATGAGCCGATTGACTCAATGAATCCCGTGGAAAATAGCGTGTTTAGAAATTTGTTGCGGCTGACCCTGGCCTATCAACAGGAAGTTATCCAGAGGTACATTCCCCCGGTTGGTTATCAATTACACGGGATAACCTTACTCGTGGCGGAAGACCTGGAGCAGATGCTTGATGGGCTGACGAATCAGCTACTCCCTACGGTTAGAGTTAGGTAGTAACATATGCCATCGTTACGTGTTACTTTTTGTTCATGACGCCTTAGTCGGTATTATTAAGGTTTTTATTACAGTTACTATGTTGAGCCCTCCGTATTTTTATTAACGATGGTAACCAGGAAGGTTTGGTTAAAATTGCTTAACTTCTAGGCCCAGTTTTTTAAATTTTGTGTAGCATTACCAACTAGCTTCCCTAGCGGATGGTACACCTCTTTGCTTCCGGTCAGTCTGGGGAACAACTCTCGGCGAATGGTTGGCCTGGCGATCCACCGGGGTATTTTAAAGGCAATGTGGGATTGCTGGAGCCTGACCCGAGGGAACGAAAGGAGACGTTTTCGGCGAGGAGTTCTGGACGATTGAAGAGACCCGGAGGGGACAATGTGGTATTGTCTTCCGCTGGATCTATTCAACTCCAGAGATCCCCTCCAGGAGACTCGCCAGACTGGCAATTTCTCAAAATTTCAATATAAAATTCACACCGAGTTTTTTGATAAAGCCTTATATACTGAATATCCAGCTAGCTCTGTAGCTGTGGCATGAGACTCTCCATCTCAGGGTGTGAGACGAGCCACACATTGGCGCCAAACATTAAGTCTTACGGCTGAAAAACCTTCCGTTTTTTCGGCTCCTCACTGCCTCGCAAGTCGGCCTTGTGGACCCGAGGGTATGTAACGGTCGGTTATTACAAATTCTCTTTAATAATTGGTCCCCCATCTCGCGGAAATTTATCAAACTAGTAAGCAATTCACTGTCCGGAAAAAAATTGGATTACAAAATGTTCGAATAAAGTAGGTGGGAGAAAAATAAAAATTTTTTTCATGGGGATCGAATTTTTTTGGGAATGGGGTGATGAATTTTTAGAGGTTGACGAAGGTGCTATCCCGGATTTTTTTGATTCTTCGAAAAACTTGTAGAGACGGCCACGGTGCTATTTAAAGTCGGTACACTTAATTTCACATACCAGTGGGCGAATGTTAACGGTCAATTTTTTCACGAGAAATAATTCAAGTCTTTTTGCACGAGAAATAATTATATTAAAACTAGTGGATATCCGGTCAGCACACTAAGGAACCAGAAGGACCATAGCACTAGCAGGAAGGAAAGCAGACACTGCACATCCTTAGAGTGATCCACCCTGGACCCGCTAACAGAGGAGCTCCGCAGATGTGTTGAGGCCGCGGTATACATCTGCGCCGTGTCAACTGGAGGCAACCTTAGGGGTAAATAGAAGTCATCACTGTCGTTGGGGTAGCAGTAAAGCAACCAAGAAGGGAAAAATTCCGGATCGCCGGGAGGGATTGTGCCTGGTCTTTGCTGCCTGTTAATCGGCAAATTGGTATCTACCAACCTTTCTTTATCTGTTCTGAAGCGGAAAGGAATCTACACGAACCACATTTTTTTTTGAAGCTAACAAACTGACTGTTCTCACCTAAATAACTTAAGCGGCTGTGGATGTTGAATACCTAATCAAGCGAGGGGTAACAGCCCAACTATACTCCGAGGAAAATAAGGCCAAGGCGTCAAAAAGGTGAAGGAGAAGGTCTTCCGTTATCAACGGGGTGGAGGAACGTTAGGTTATAGCTAGTCGTTGCCTGCACGGTCAAATCTTTCCGGACGGCAGGAAGTATATTAAGCCACCTTGAGAGGAGCATGGTAGTGTCAGTTAAACATCGCCTAGCAAGATATCATCTCAACCAAAGTAGGAAAAACAACACCTTGCGCCGGGATGACGTTGTCTTCAAGAAGAAGTGAACATTAAACTAGAGCTTTTTCACATAGTTAACTAGTGTTACTAAGTTGACTCATTTTGCACACTTTGTTCATCCATCAGTTGCACATCGGATGCTCTTGAGTTGTTAAGTAGATTGCGGGTGTAACATTTTTCTTGTTAATAATAGATCACTTAGTGTACTTGTTGGGTGTTAAAAGAACACGCACTGGCCCCATGAGGATACAGTTCGGTTTTTTTCACCTTTAATTAATCACATTGGAAGTTTTATTTACATACATTCACTTGTAAATAACTATATTTAAAATTTTGTTTATCTATGTTCACATTTAAATAATTATATTTAAAACTTTATTTACATATATTCACATTCAATTACCTAAATTAATTATATAAAATTTACACATATTTTTGGATTATATAATATAGTCATCTTCTGTTATCCCACTGTTCTACATTATTAGCCCACTTTTTCCCTGTAAAAATATCGTTACACGGGGTGTGGTTTTTTTTATGGTGGTTGCAAACAAACCCTCGACTGTTCTAATTGAACAAATTGCCCTCTGATCTTCTTATTTTTTTCGATTGCCAGGAGCGTTCTGCTCTTGTGCCCGCTGGGGAATTGTTTGTCTGATATTAGATAGACAAAGGCATATTGTCCTGAAACATCGTTTGGCCAAATCGACGTTGTCATTTCCCTTGTGTTTTTTTTTGTTGTTGTCCAAGTTTACCATTGGCTCAGAATTTTTTTGTATCCCTATATACCACCACACACACAAAACCCGACACCATTGTTATTGTCAGACTATTGTTGTCATATACCCTTAAGGTGGTCGAGTGTTAGAGATTTATTTAAGTTAGAGATAGGTGGTCGAGTGTTAGAGAATAAAAATATATGTTGAAACTTAATTATCCTGTGTGATTCTTTATCTAACATGCATTGCTAGATTGGTTCCGATGAGTTTCCAGGATGGTCGGGAAGAGAGACCTTTCACTAGGGTTCTCACGTAGTTGAGCTAACTGTATTACAGGTCCCCCGATGCAGTAGGGTTGGACCAGGACACCTTTAAGGACGACCGAAGACCGAGAACGATATGCAGAGTCTTTTCTTGGAATAGCATCAAGGTAAGTGGTGAACCAAATAGGTAACCTCCGGTCACACACCCCACGACCCCTTCCGGCGAGCTAGCGTGTACCGTGTGACCGGCTTAACATCCCCTAGGAATATTTCGGAATACTAGGGAGGATGTGTGTTTCAAAAATTTTTTATGTCTACCCAAGCATGATGGCAGTAGTCTTGCTGTCACCAGCAAGGAGCTCCTTGCTGGTGACAGCAAGACTACTGCCATCATGCTTGGGTAGACATAAAAAATTTTTGAAACACACATCCTCCCTAGTATTCCGAAATATTCCTAGGGGATGTTAAGCCGGTCACACGGTACACGCTAGCTCGCCGGAAGGGGTCGTGGGGTGTGTGACCGGAGGTTACCTATTTGGTTCACCACTTACCTTGATGCTATTCCAAGAAAAGACTCTGCATATCGTTCTCGGTCTTCGGTCGTCCTTAAAGGTGTCCTGGTCCAACCCTACTGCATCGGGGGACCTGTAATACAGTTAGCTCAACTACGTGAGAACCCTAGTGAAAGGTCTCTCTTCCCGACCATCCTGGAAACTCATCGGAACCAATCTAGCAATGCATGTTAGATAAAGAATCACACAGGATAATTAAGTTTCAACATATATTTTTATTCTCTAACACTCGACCACCTATCTCTAACTTAAATAAATCTCTAACACTCGACCACCTTAAGGGTATATGACAACAATAGTCTGACAATAACAATGGTGTCGGGTTTTGTGTGTGTGGTGGTATATAGGGATACAAAAAAATTCTGAGCCAATGGTAAACTTGGACAACAACAAAAAAAAACACAAGGGAAATGACAACGTCGATTTGGCCAAACGATGTTTCAGGACAATATGCCTTTGTCTATCTAATATCAGACAAACAATTCCCCAGCGGGCACAAGAGCAGAACGCTCCTGGCAATCGAAAAAAATAAGAAGATCAGAGGGCAATTTGTTCAATTAGAACAGTCGAGGGTTTGTTTGCAACCACCATAAAAAAAACCACACCCCGTGTAACGATATTTTTACAGGGAAAAAGTGGGCTAATAATGTAGAACAGTGGGATAACAGAAGATGACTATATTATATAATCCAAAAATATGTGTAAATTTTATATAATTAATTTAGGTAATTGAATGTGAATATATGTAAATAAAGTTTTAAATATAATTATTTAAATGTGAACATAGATAAACAAAATTTTAAATATAGTTATTTACAAGTGAATGTATGTAAATAAAACTTCCAATGTGATTAATTAAAGGTGAAAAAACCGAACTGTATCCTCATGGGGCCAGTGCGTGTTCTTTTAACACCCAACAAGTACACTAAGTGATCTATTATTAACAAGAAAAATGTTACACCCGCAATCTACTTAACAACTCAAGAGCATCCGATGTGCAACTGATGGATGAACAAAGTGTGCAAAATGAGTCAACTTAGTAACACTAGTTAACTATGTGAAAAAGCTCTAGTTTAATGTTCACTTCTTCTTGAAGACAACGTCATCCCGGCGCAAGGTGTTGTTTTTCCTACTTTGGTTGAGATGATATCTTGCTAGGCGATGTTTAACTGACACTACCATGCTCCTCTCAAGGTGGCTTAATATACTTCCTGCCGTCCGGAAAGATTTGACCGTGCAGGCAACGACTAGCTATAACCTAACGTTCCTCCACCCCGTTGATAACGGAAGACCTTCTCCTTCACCTTTTTGACGCCTTGGCCTTATTTTCCTCGGAGTATAGTTGGGCTGTTACCCCTCGCTTGATTAGGTATTCAACATCCACAGCCGCTTAAGTTATTTAGGTGAGAACAGTCAGTTTGTTAGCTTCAAAAAAAAATGTGGTTCGTGTAGATTCCTTTCCGCTTCAGAACAGATAAAGAAAGGTTGGTAGATACCAATTTGCCGATTAACAGGCAGCAAAGACCAGGCACAATCCCTCCCGGCGATCCGGAATTTTTCCCTTCTTGGTTGCTTTACTGCTACCCCAACGACAGTGATGACTTCTATTTACCCCTAAGGTTGCCTCCAGTTGACACGGCGCAGATGTATACCGCGGCCTCAACACATCTGCGGAGCTCCTCTGTTAGCGGGTCCAGGGTGGATCACTCTAAGGATGTGCAGTGTCTGCTTTCCTTCCTGCTAGTGCTATGGTCCTTCTGGTTCCTTAGTGTGCTGACCGGATATCCACTAGTTTTAATATAATTATTTCTCGTGCAAAAAGACTTGAATTATTTCTCGTGAAAAAATTGACCGTTAACATTCGCCCACTGGTATGTGAAATTAAGTGTACCGACTTTAAATAGCACCGTGGCCGTCTCTACAAGTTTTTCGAAGAATCAAAAAAATCCGGGATAGCACCTTCGTCAACCTCTAAAAATTCATCACCCCATTCCCAAAAAAATTCGATCCCCATGAAAAAAATTTTTATTTTTCTCCCACCTACTTTATTCGAACATTTTGTAATCCAATTTTTTTCCGGACAGTGAATTGCTTACTAGTTTGATAAATTTCCGCGAGATGGGGGACCAATTATTAAAGAGAATTTGTAATAACCGACCGTTACATACCCTCGGGTCCACAAGGCCGACTTGCGAGGCAGTGAGGAGCCGAAAAAACGGAAGGTTTTTCAGCCGTAAGACTTAATGTTTGGCGCCAATGTGTGGCTCGTCTCACACCCTGAGATGGAGAGTCTCATGCCACAGCTACAGAGCTAGCTGGATATTCAGTATATAAGGCTTTATCAAAAAACTCGGTGTGAATTTTATATTGAAATTTTGAGAAATTGCCAGTCTGGCGAGTCTCCTGGAGGGGATCTCTGGAGTTGAATAGATCCAGCGGAAGACAATACCACATTGTCCCCTCCGGGTCTCTTCAATCGTCCAGAACTCCTCGCCGAAAACGTCTCCTTTCGTTCCCTCGGGTCAGGCTCCAGCAATCCCACATTGCCTTTAAAATACCCCGGTGGATCGCCAGGCCAACCATTCGCCGAGAGTTGTTCCCCAGACTGACCGGAAGCAAAGAGGTGTACCATCCGCTAGGGAAGCTAGTTGGTAATGCTACACAAAATTTAAAAAACTGGGCCTAGAAGTTAAGCAATTTTAACCAAACCTTCCTGGTTACCATCGTTAATAAAAATACGGAGGGCTCAACATAGTAACTGTAATAAAAACCTTAATAATACCGACTAAGGCGTCATGAACAAAAAGTAACACGTAACGATGGCATATGTTACTACCTAACTCTAACCGTAGGGAGTAGCTGATTCGTCAGCCCATCAAGCATCTGCTCCAGGTCTTCCGCCACGAGTAAGGTTATCCCGTGTAATTGATAACCAACCGGGGGAATGTACCTCTGGATAACTTCCTGTTGATAGGCCAGGGTCAGCCGCAACAAATTTCTAAACACGCTATTTTCCACGGGTGGTGAACCAAATAGGTAACCTCCGGTCACACACCCCACGACCCCTTCCGGCGAGCTAGCGTGTACCGTGTGACCGGCTTAACATCCCCTAGGAATATTTCGGAATACTAGGGAGGATGTGTGTTTCAAAAATTTTTTATGTCTACCCAAGCATGATGGCAGTAGTCTTGCTGTCACCAGCAAGGAGCTCCCTTGTGCCGGTACACTGGCTTGTAAATATAGAAGGGTTTATAGGAACTCAATCACCAAGATTAGATATTTGAAAAAGTCGTAGCCGTAAGTCGATTGAGTTTTCATCAAGGTGATGTATTTTTCGCTTCTTTTCTGAAAGAAGTTATCAGCTAGAAAAAATATCAAAATAACTAGATTTCAATCCTTATCTTTTAACTTAAGACGTCCATTTGAATATCTTTTTTCATAACTCCCATCAGGATAATCAATTTTCACCGTCCCATATAAATATTCACGTCTTTTGAGCTTTTGTATGAATCTCTTTTTGCCCGTTCGGCAATGAAGGTATTTTATCAACATTTTTCATTTGTAATAATGTTGTACCATCAGGATATCTCTATTCTTCAATTTTAACCTCATCAGATGGATTTGAAATTCGAATTAAACCATTCGAAAAAGTAACTTCAATCATTCTGACTTTATATCGATGTTCAGTTTGTCCATTTGGAAATTCAAAAATTTTATAAGTAAAGAATTGTATCACCATTTTTCATTTGTAACAATGTACCATCAGGATATCTCCATACTTCAACTTGAACAACTCCGTTTGTTCAGTTTATCCGTTTGGGAATTCTAAAATTTGGGAATTCTCAAAGTTACCGGCGCTCTCATTAGAGGTTGAGCAGCGATTATAGATTTTCTTCTTTCATTTTTCCTGTTTTCAAATGCTTTTGTGCATCTTTCTCTCGTCTTATCTTAGTCGCTTCTAGTTAAATTTGACGCAGGCTCTGATGTTGATGTACTATCTTTACGTTAAACTATACGATTTTTATTTCTTTCTACATTCAACTTTGAGTTTGAGAAACAACTTTAGCTACTAGTTTTGTGCTTTTGTTTTTTATTTTTGTTACAGCTACATCCTAGAAATGAATATATATTTTGAAATTTATATTCATATTACAACACATACCTTTGGCACAAACTTAGCGATTGTTTTATTAATTTCTAAATAGGGCGGTAACTATATGGTTTCATGCTGAAGAGCAATGCTCTAACAAGAACGCATTCATGGAGCGTATTAAACCGTAATCTAAATCCTAAGATACCTCCATCATTTCCATTGATATAATAAATCGCCACCTGATGGATTATAATTGAGAATTTCGGACTGCAAGTAAAGATGTGCCCGGAAACCCCATCTCTCCTCGACATCTTGCAAAAGCAGGAAAACTGTTTTCCAGAATGCTTCCATCGAAAAAGCTAAAAAGGATGTCTAAATAAGAATGTGAGATGCAATTAATTACGGCTCTGTTGGACATGCTCGTCCAGCATTTATGTTTGTGAAACATTGTAAATTTCGGCCAGCATTTTCAAGTGGTTGATGTGAATTATATAAGGCATTCCCTGCTAATTTCAACACTTCCGCGACTAAATATTCCATAACAGCTGCCAAATATACGGGCGCACCAGCTCCAACACGTTCTCCATAATTACATTTCCTGCATAATTACATTTCCTCAATAAATCATCAATAATTAGTAATTTCGTCAATAAATTAAATCCGATCGACAGCGAAATAAAGTCCAGTGCGATTTGAGCGAGATTTTCCCTTGTCTTCACTTTTCCACCTTTGCCACGTCCAGCCATTTGCACTTTATTTTTGGCAAATAAATAAAACACTTTACCACGCACAATAAAAACACAAATTTAAAATAATTAACATCGTCTAACATTAAATATGTATAAAATAAAAACACTTAACCGCACTTCTCACAGAAAAATTTAAGTCCATTCTGACAGATAAATTGAAGTCCCATTTTCTTTGAATGTGAGTGTGAGATTTCGTTGGCCGCCTGGCTTGTAAATATAGAAGGCTTTGGTTCGAGCTGATAGCACTATAGGCTATGTATTTCAATATGAGATCTATACTGGCAAAAATAATAATAATACACCCGAATAAGGACTTGTAGTACAAAATTTGACAACATCATTGATTGACGAGAAAATCTCAGCTCATGTAAAGCCGGAAACAGATTGAACGTTCATAAGCGTTCATCAGCGCTAAGAAATGTCTAAATGAAAATGAATCCACGCGACCTAATTGTAGTGAACAGATTGAACGGTTATCAGCGTTCATCAGCGCTGGAATAGACTCTATTTCTATTCTGATGAACGCTTTTCGGCTTTTTTTGACATTTCAAGCAGTTGTGTCTTGTATTGTCTGTTGAGCGTTTGTTAGTTCGTTGTTATTAACATATTATTTTTGAAAAGTTTTTAAAATGAGTGGTATAAGTGACATTTTGACGAAAAGTTAATTGAAGAAGTAGAAAGTACAAAATTTTTATATGACAAAAGAAGCGAGAGTTATAGAATTACTTTAATAAAAGCCAAAACTTGGAGCGAGATAGGTGATAAATTAGGTGTATCTGGTATTTACAATTAATTGAAAAATATTATTATTACCCTTGAACCAATAATTTTAGATGAGATGTATCAGAAAGGTGGAAAGCTCTTAGAGATCGCTATACGCGCGAGATAAAAAAAACAGAACTTACCATCAGAAAGTGAGGCGATTGTAACTGCCGGATGGAAGTTAATGGAAAATTTATCCTTTCTTTGGAATGTGCCCACAAGCCGCAAGTAATAAATGATTTTTTGTTTTACCGCCGAAATGCTTTAATGAAAATTTACAGGTCTCGTGGAAACTCAGATTTCCTTGAGAACAGTTCGATCGTTGAGTTGCTTTCAGAAATGCATTACCCCGTTTACCACCAAAGAAAAAAAAAGAAAATTAATAAGATGGACAAAATAGAATCCAAATTCGAATCAACTTAGACACAATTTGGTGATTATGAAAGTGATGAAGGAGTGAATCAATTATTTGGCAAAACCATTTCGAAACTACTGGACAACTTACCAGTAGAAGCCCAGGAAAGTGCAAGACTATATATGTATACTAACATATCTAACAAATTTTAAAAAAGAGTTTGCGTGCTTGACGGACTTCTTTGGTGGAATTAGTCAGAAATGACATCCCCAACAATATCTAGGGGGTGCGCAAACATGAGAACTTCTGGAAAACTTATTTCTTCATTTTTAAAATATAGATACTAAATATGTATCAGTATTGAGTTCAGCTTTCCATCCCAAAGAAAAAATAGAAAGTAAAAGGACTATGAAAGACGGCAAAAAGAAGGTGTTGAGGATGATATATCTAAAAATTCACAAACGAATTAAAAAGAATTTAAAATTATAAAAATACTCCACTGGTAACACTTCAGCCATTTCTCGACATATAAATGTAGGTTCCCGTCCACTAAACCATCCTAAAATACACAAATAAAATTACATTAAGCATAAAATAATAAATTTCGCCTTACCTCGTTTATCATATCAACAAACCTACTGTCAAAAAAGGGGCAGCTGATAACCACACACAAAAAGGCTGCAGCACAACCAGAAAATTTTGATCACAGCGGCACCAACTTCAATGCCCCCCACCAGTTTCTATTATGAAGCACAGAATAAATATCGCAGCGCGTTGATCGGAAAATTCAGATCAGACTTGATCTTCATAGCACTCTGAGCTGGAAGAATCCCCGCATTGAAGCACTTATCTGATCTCAACTGTTGGTCTCCATAGCGCTTTTAACTTGGAGAATATCGCTTTATCAAGGCGAAAATCAAACTTGATCTTCATCGCACATTGAGCATGAAGAATTGCTGCTCTGAGGCAATCAATTGACTTTAACTACTGGTCTCCATTGCGATTTGAACTTGGAAAATATCAGCACTTGTGATTTCATCCCAACCTTTAGCATTGCCACATTGCGACAGCATCCCACCCGAAGGCTACATCGGGGCCTATCCACGAATTCAACTATCCCTTGAAATTGATCAATCAAATCCAAACTTATTTTTCATAATAACTTATCAATTTCGGTTTCAGACGAAATTATTAATCAATCACATAGGCGCAGCGGCAAGACGCGACGGAGCAAAACTTAAATACGCATCAAAACTTGGAGCGTAAATGATTGGCAAAATCCGCATTTCCAGGAGGCAGAAAACGTACTCTGTTTAGTTCACATAGAAATATATCAATCGAAACTATTAGTCGAATTGGACAACAGACATCGAATTAGAATTTATTCAACGAATAAATCAAGAAGAAGAGGAGTTGCGCTTTACTAATAGGCGCCCATTACACGATAGGTTTTGCTGACCGTTTTGCCACAGATTTGCCTACGACTGACCGAAATCCTAACGTCTAAGGTGATGACTGACGTAATCCTCCGTATATTTTGATTTCCATTAATCATGACTGGTGGAATTGATTGCCGCTTGCGTGAACGTGTAATGGCCGCCATAGAGGCGTCGCAATCGGTAGTCTTTCAATCAAATTTTATAAATCGAATTGGATCAAGAAATCAACATGTAATCATTTTTGTAAACTGAAAGTAGTAGTCTTTGAACGTGATAAATTTGAATTTAATAAATTTGAAGTGTTAATATTTTTAAAACTGAATTATACAATAAAGAAATTTTGTTTGAACTATATTGGACTCGTGCACGTTATTTTCAGAGTGAACATTGAACAAAGGGTATTTTCATAAACGCATTAGTGCAAAAGCAAGATTTGTATGAATGGCAGCACTAATGCTTTTGCAGAAATGTCAAAGCATTTAACGTGCAATTGCAAGTTAGTGAATGTGAACACACATGCTTTTGACTGATATCTGGAGTGTCAGAAATTGTATTCTTTACAGGAAAGCAGGAAAGTATCGTATTCCGGTAGAGTTTAAAAGAAAAATGAGCACACAATTAAGTAATTTTAAAAAGTGTTTAACAAACGTAATTTTAAGTAATATTATTGATATTACTGGCGAGAATAAGGAAGACCGGCAGTTATACAACTTCTTAAAGAGCAAAAGACATCTAAGATAAATATTCATACCGTATTGTGCATTATTAGCAATGAAATTGAACAGGGGTCGTATCACGTAAGTTGTTTCAATCGACTTCTTAATACAAAAACTCTGAATTTTTGTATGAAGAGGTCGATTGAAACAACTTACGTGCTACCACCCCAGGGCAATACCTAAAAACCCAGGCTCTATATATGTCGTTGAGCAAATGGACAATGGTACATTCGAAAGTCATTTCCGAATGTCACCACGGATATTTGAGGTAAAAAATATATACAGTTTAATAGACATAGCTATATGATATATCATTTATACCTGCATTATTTAGCTATTCGTTAACGAAGTAAAGCCGTACTGGTCTACGGCAAAATCTGGACGCACATCTTTGAATTTAAAGCACGCCTTGTATGTGACGCTCTGGGTACTTGCAAATAAAAACACCTATCGTGAAATATCCGATAGTTTCAATATTGCTATAGGTTTGGCCCATAAAATCGTGTTGAGAGTGTGTAAAATACTGACCATTCTAAGGAAAAAGTTTATTAGATTTCCGGATAATGAAGAAATGCTGAGAGTCATAAGTAGATTCAACATGTTAAGAGGTAGAAATAGTTTTCCAAATGTGGCTGGATGTGTCGATGGATCGCATATTAAGGTGGCTACTCCTAGTAAAGATCCTAGTAGTTACTTCAATCGAAAATCCTATCATTCTTTAATATTACAAGTGCGTTATATCCATACTATAAAAACTCCATTTCATATTTCATTTCATTAAAGGTTGTATGCGATAGTGAGCTCAAATTCCTAGATATTCTTTTCGGCTGGCCAGGCAGTAGTCACGACGCTGGTGTATGGAACAATAGCCCCCTAGGAAGAAATCTGGAGAACGAAAACATTATAACTCCCTACGGTGCACATCTACTGGGTGATTCAGCGTACCCACTAAAAAAGTATTTAATTACGCCTTTCAGAGACAACGGATATTTAACGAAAAAACAAAAAATATTTAACTACAGACATAGTTCGACAAGAGTTACTGTGGAACAGGCAATTGGTCTCTTAAAAACAAAATTCCGTTGTTTAGAGTATTTGAATGTAAGAGAGCTAAGGTATGCAAAATACATTGTAACGGCATGTATAGTATTGCATAATTTAATTCTCGAACAATCAAATTGTAAAGTGATAAGTCCAGCCATCGGCACTGTGGATTTCGAAAACCTTCCAAGCAATACTGAATGTTCACAAACAGCACAGCAAAAACGAGATCTTCTATGCAATACAATGATGGATTAATACTGCTAAAAAATTTATTTAAACTAAAACAATGTTCACTTTTTAAACAAAAGAAAAATTCATTTAAGGAAAACAAAGATTATTTTGTAGTTTTTTAACGCAACAACTGATTGAGAGTATCCTGTAATGCTAAAATAACCTGTATTTTTTGCTTTTCAATTTCATTTTTTTCTTTCTCAATTTGTATGACCTCTTTAAATCGCGCATCTTACTTTTTGTCTTATTCGCGGTGCCTCTTTTCTTCAGTCTCACTCCAGTTTTTGATAAAGGTCAATATTTCATCCTTTTGCGATTGCCTCTGTTTCTTCCGGGGATGTTCATCGGTTTCTGAATTATTTGTCGTATAAGTGGTGCTGTTTAATTCGTCTGCTGTGACCAAACTTTCAGGCGAATGTGGATTCGTGTCCTCTTCAATTTCTACACTTTCCATTGATGTCATTAGTAAGTACTTCGGTGGCTGAATACTATGTTTGGATCCATAAACGCAATCAAAATCATCGTAGTACTACCAATTTACTTTTGCTGCACCGCTGCTACCGGCTCGCTGCTTCGTCCGTTTATAGGTGGTTTTGAAATTATTAAATTTTCTTATCATTTCATCAGTAGTGAAAGGGAATCCCGAATCAACAGCCTTGATGTTTCGCAATATATCATTCCATAGAACGGACCTTTTCTTCTTACCTTCTTTGAAGCTTTTTTCATGTTTCAATCTTGTGCTGACAAGTAACTTACTCCAACGCCTACCCCAGCTTCTCTCATTCTCCTCCTCTTCGCCGAGTATCTCCCTAACATTATGAAACTGAATTTAAATCCAAATGTATATCAATATTTACCTTAATTCCCCTTCAATTTCTTCTATGTTCATTTCACAATTGCAACAATCAAGCAGAGAAACAAATTCTTCTTCTTCTTCTTTGTAAGAAATCATTCACGCATGTGACGGAGTTAAACTGCGAACATTGCATTGCTTTTGAAGTTTTCATGCAGGGTTAGGTAGTTTGTGAACAAAATGCGTTTGCAGTATTTTTATCGTGAACACACTGCTATAGCATTTTTAGCATGAAATGCGTTTATGAAAACGCTCAAAGTTTTTCCCCTGTCTTGAGCGGTTATTCTGTAACTGTGAAAAGTCTAGTGAAAAGTCTTTTCAGTGAGAATTCCAATAAATGCGATTCTGGAACGATGAGAACGTGAGTTTATGAGTCAAATTATTTCATGGTGAAAAATGACTTCTCACCAAAATTTTTCTAGTGAGAAATGTGAGAACTTGTCATTTTCAAATATCAACAGGTTGTACAATTTTTAAAAATTGTATTGCGTTTTCTTAGTGAAGGTGCGAAAACTTTTAATTTTCAAAAACTAACAGTTTGAAAATAAAATTTGTAAGTAGTGTTTTGCAGATTTAATAATATATCGGGATTATGTCGGGATTTAAAAGAGTTGTTGGCCGAGTGAGGAGCAAAAAAAACGCTCTTGTAATTTTCCTTAAGCTGCATGTGGACTTGGCAAATGATAAGTACATCTTTAAATTTTTCCTGCAGTTTAATATATTATATTTATTAATCGCTGCAGATTTGAATCTATAGATTGTTCCCCCCTCCCGCCGAGAATAATGGGGGTGTGTGCCACTCATTTAAATGGTGGTGCCGTTTAAGATAGTGGAAAATAGCCCTTGAATTTATTTTCCCTGAAAATAAGTATATGTAACTTTTTAAGTTCAACGGTTATTGAAAAAAATGGGAATTTGAAATGTAAAATAAAGTATGCCACTAGAATAAGTACAAAATATGACACGATTGACGTTTATACAAGTGAGAATTTCCAATGTGAACTACATTCAGCTCATTTCTCACTGGAATATCTCACTTTAGGTTATAGAATCGCTTTGCTGACAAAAATGAGAACTCAAAATGAGAAGACCCGATGAGAATGAGAATGAAGACTTTTCACGTTCTCACTTTCTCATAGTTACAGAATAACCACTCTGTAGCTATAACTGAGTACACTAAGAGAATGGGAGGAGTTGATAGGTTCGACCAGAAATAGGTACGTATGAAGTTGGACGTAGAAGTAGGCGGTACCATCATCGCCTACTTCTACGTCCAACTTCAATATTTCATTCTTAGGCATAGTACACATTGGGCGTTTTGCGGCGCGCGCTTTTGAAATTAGTGTTTTAAGAATCAAAGAGTTCCTATTAGGGGTACACATGCAAACGCGCGCTTTTTACCAAGCGCCCGTGAAGCGCGCGAGTTAAAACTTTACTTTCGCCCGTCGATAAAAATAAAATGATTTAATTATTTAATAATTCTTTATTTGAATTCTATAATTGATCTTCTCTTCTTTAGAGTTAAAATATTACTGCTTAAACTAAATTTACATTTTTAATATCAAACTGAAACATGGAAAATTGAAAGTGCTTAAGCATGCAAAAAATGGGTTGAAAAGCTTTAACATAAAACTAGGTGAAATTGGATCAACGGATGTTGTCCAGACTGCGATGTTGCAATTCGTGGGAAGAAAATGTTGAGCATAAATGTTGATACACGTGCGGGGTTATGCGGTCATGTAACTCCTCCCCCCCAAGAGTGAAGCGAGGGCCACAGGTACTGAGGGCTGAAGTTTCGGGTTGTTGTTGGGGCTGCTTGTTGGAGGGATGCTGGAATCTCGTTGATGGTCCATTTAATACTGTAGTGATGTCTCCATACTAGGTAGCTTATGATGATTAGAATTAAAATTGATATAGTTGTCCAGCTGATGTAGGTTATATGGTTTCGACGGTTAATGTCTATTTCCAGGACGTCTAGGGCTTCTTTAGTTTTGAACTGGTATGTTTGGAATTTATGCAGGCTCAATTTTTCTGCTGTAGGTTTAGGATGAATTGTGTTGAACAGGATCGGATGGATGTATATTTCTTCCCAGTAGATGCTCGGGTTGTCACTATAGGTTATCTGGTTGATAGTTATTTCGCAGTTACGAAAATGGATCAATATGGTTCCTTTTGCTGTTTGATTTTTGATACCACAAGTAGATTGGACGGTTGTTTCGGGCGAATTAATTAGTAGAATATAATTCGGTTCCGGTTGGCTTATTGTTGTGCGTATTTCAGTTTCTTCGATGTGGCAGGATGCTGGTTGGTTTCCATTAATTTTCCGATGCAGGAGGATTGGTTGAGCTGCTCTTGATGGCCTGATTCCTTACAATAAAACACTTCTTCTACCCTTGGACAAACTTCGGTTAAATATTGAATATTTTGGGGGTTAAGGATTATATAGGGTTCGGTTATAATTTGTTTTGTTTGGTTTATAGGGATTAGTAATATATGAAATAGGGAATAGTTTTCTTTTGCTAAAATGGGAATTCGAATGTTGAAAATTATGTTACTGCCGTAATAGTAAGCTTGTAATTCGAGCAATTCGTAAATGTGCTCTTCTGACTTTATATCGATAGTTTGATTAAGAAATCTGTAACGGATGTCGTCTAGTTCGACCGGACTTAGTATATGCTTTGGTATAATATTTAATTTTGATAATACTATTGCTTCTGCAAGGTTAGTTAAATGGTTTGCCAAAATATCTATATTATAATTTATTTGGTTCAGGTATTGCATATTAGTACAGTCATTTGGTTCTAAAAAAAAAGGTTACCTGGAAAGTTTTCCGGGAGTTTTGAAAATTTGGTTCTACTCTATCAACTTCCAGAGTAATGAGTCATCAAAGTTAAAATTTCGGTTTTTTAACCAAAATTTCAACTAAAACCATTCTTTTCTCCAAAAAATACGTATAGGTATCTGGAAAGTTTTCCGGGAGTTTTGAAAATGTGTAATTTTATAGATTTCGAGGTGCTCTTTCCGAATTTCAACTTTGCCACCTCGTATCTTTGCCGCTCGCGCCGCCATGTTGGAAAAATGGCGCCAAAAAGCAGTTTTTTGACAATATCTCCTTTCCGGCTCACTTTACGATAAAAACACTTATATACAAAATGAAACTAGAGAAAATTTCCTACAATTTATGTCGCCGCAAAGTGTAGTTCAACACGCGCTTTGGCCAAAAAACTCATTTCCACACCACCTTGAGGTAGAGTGCGCAGCGCGTTTTTTTATCGTGGTATCCCCAGTAGGCCTAATCCACATGCAATTCGTTGTTCCAAAATTTAGCGCATTCTCTTTCGCTTCGCTGTTTTTGATGGACCAGGTGTTGCGAGTTCATTGTGTTTACCTATCGAAACCGAAATTTTTTCCACATCATCCGCGATCGGATTACCAGTTTCATCTTCGTTCTCAATTTTATCGAAAGTTTGCCCGAAAATAGTCTCCGTTTCTTCCTCTTCATCGCTATCTTGTAATGGAACTTGCGCAGGTACCACTACAATTCGTGCATATAACGGAGCACTTTAACCCAGCCTTTCTGCATCCACAGGCTTTCTGACATCTCTTCTTGCATTTGCAAGAAATAAGTTTTAACAAGCGTTCCGGAGCTGGGAGCTCGAGTGTGGTGACAGGAATTAGCCCGTTCTTATTTCTTTTCCATCCCCATTGCTCTGCATTTTGCGCATTCCCATACCACTGCTGAACCTGGTGATAGGTTCGGAACGAATGTTGTGCTGCGGCTTCTGTTGGTGGTAGTGACGCAATATTAAATTTACTTTTATATGCTGATGTTGTGAAGCATGCATATCTATAGTTGTTTAAAGACATACTTTTCTTACTTTTAACATTACTGTAACTATATAATTCTAGAAGGAAGCGTTCTCCAGCTTTAGCAATGATCTCTGGATCAGAATTTGGATTTTTGAATACCTGGATAACCTCGTTTAAAGCTGGATTTTTTCTGAGTACATTAATGAATTTCATTTTTCCTTGATTAAATAATGCTGATGTTGTATCACAGCCACTGAAGGCATGCAAGAATAAAATATTATCTGCGGCGGTTTTAACTATGATACTTTTTGTTGAATATATTTGTTGCGAAATTTTTCCTTTTCCTGGTTTGAGCATATATATGTTTGAACGCGTAGATAGAGCCGTCAAAAGAATAAGAAGATCTACATCTTCGCCGGCAACTATTACGAAATCAAATGCCGATGAAACGTTTATTGCGGTATTGATTATTAGCGTATCCGCATCTTCCGTGGCTTGTTTGACCATGAAGTTCTCAGCTTCAAATTTTTGTTTCAACATTCCAATGAGGCGGTTCTTGTTTGCATCATTGCCCAGGAATTTATTTTGTGACACAGTTGGGATCATTGTCTCGTCAAAAAGTATGTCTACTGAAGCAGTTTTTCGTGATCGTCGGGATCGCTCAACATATTTGGTACTACGATTTGTTACATCTTCCGGATATCCGTCAAATACGATAATGGCATTGGATGTATAGTTCGAACGAACGTAGGTAACGTATTTATTGCAAATGGATGAAAACGATTCACCGCGATGCCAAATGACTCGGTGTAATAAGTATCCTCCGTCGATGACATACATCGTATTTCCAAAATTTAAATCTCCAGAATGTTGCTCAAATGCCTTATACATAGAAGATTTAATACATTTGCGCATCCCTTCGTCATTGAAAAGGGATAAGGGAAATGGAGCAAGTTCGTACGTAAGAAAATTTTCAAGTTCCTTTTCGGAAAGTGAGCCGGAAAGGAGATATTGTCAAAAAACTGCTTTTTGGCGCCATTTTTCCAATATGGCGGCGCGAGCGGCAAAGATACGAGGTGGCAAAGTTGAAATTCGGAAAGAGCACCTCGAAATCTATAAAATTACACATTTTCAAAACTCCCGGAAAACTTTCCAGATACCTATACGTATTTTTTGGAGAAAAGAGTGGTTTTAGTTGAAATTTTGGTTAAAAAACCGAAATTTTAACTTTGATGACTCATTACTCTGGAAGTTGATAGAGTAGAACCTTGACTTTTACAGTTTTAGATAGGTGGGAGTATTCTACGTAGACTGATACTTTACTCATGAAAATAGGCCATAGGGTTACAAAAATACAGGGTGATATGTAAACCTCTAAAAAAAAACTGCAAAACACCCTAGCGGCTAAACCGTTACGGCTTCCTCCTCCCACCCATACGATTTTTTGTTCGTCTATCCATAACCTATCCACAGCCTGCCTCTTTGTAACTTTTCGTAGTACACCCTGTAGATTTCAGGTAAAATTAAACGTGACGGGTTGGCGTAGATGTATAAGGGTTTGCGGCGCTCGTACGCCAAAACTATTGACTTTACGAAAAAAAGGTTATAACATAAATTGTAGGAAATTTTCTCTAGTTTCATTTTGTATATAAGTGTTTTTATCGTAAAGTGAGCCGGAAAGGAGATATTGTCAAAAAACTGCTTTTTGGCGCCATTTTTCCAACATGGCGGCGCGAGCGGCAAAGATACGAGGTGGCAAAGTTGAAATTCGGAAAGAGCACATCGAAATCTATAAAATTACAAATTTTCAAAACTCCCGGAAAACTTTCCAGGTAAAACTACCAAATGACTACTATATAGAGAATTGAGTTCTCGTTTGTTTTTATTTTGTTTTGTTCGTTTTCTTGGTAGCGTTGCAAATGCCTCTCAATAGCATCTTGTTCCTTGTTAATATGATCAGTGAGATTTTCGAATCTCTTAATCATTTGTTCGTTTAATTTGGTTTGTTCATTCAACTCAATCCGCATGTCCTTTTGCCCAAGATTGATCTCGTCTATTTGTCTATTTAACTTTTCTGCGTCGTTCGCGTCTAGGTTTCCGGTAATACTTTTAATAACAGTACCTAATCCATTAATTAAACCTCTTTTCACTCTAAAGCTAGGCGTTAACGATCTTAACTTTTGTTCAATTTCTCTTAATTTAACTTTTGTTATTTCTAATAGGTTTTTTATATTATTGTTATTCTCTAATGATTTTAATGATTTATCTAGTTTCCTAATAGTTTCTTCGTATTTGTCTAACCTTACTATATGTATTAGGTTTTCGTACGTCTGTATAAGTCGGGCTGTACCAAGTCGTAATGGTAGTATTCCTTGTGTGTTCGTTAAGTCCTGTATTTCTAACTTTTGTCCGAGTGTAAGGGATAATCTGAAAGGAAAATAAGGGAAAATAATTTTAAAGTAATAGTTTTCCTTGGTATATTTCTAATATCATTTTCAGACGAAAGTATTGCATGATTTGCTGTGAGAATGTTATCTCGTGATCTCTAGTGATATATTCGGCAAACATACAGCTAAAAACACCACAGTCATTCGTCTGTTTTGGAATATCTTTAACGTTTTCCTTAACGAAATCGGCTGTGTCAAATTCCTCATTCCGTTTATCTAATGATTCTTTTTTGATATAATCTTCAAGGGTTTGCAATACTTTTGGGTTTGGTGTACCTATTGAATCATAATATTTAATATACTTGTCTCTTAGGTGAATGATTGCCATAGCCCAATGTGCACCACCAATGTGGACAGGTGCTACGATAATGTCGTATGAAAATATATCAATCTTGCGGGTCCATCGATTCACAGAGCTATAACCACAATTCATAAGTTTTAGGATAAAGAACGTGTTCATTACATAGACAAGTCCTTCTGAGGTGCGTTGCTCTCCGCGTTCGGCTAGGAGGTACATGTAGAAATTGATTACTACGTCGTTCAGCCAGTTTCCGTCTTTGAGGGTTGCAATATCCCTTCGTGTTACTTTCATATTAAATTTATTAATTAATACTTCATCTCCAGGTTCTTCGCATGTGGCTTTTTTAATTAAAGCACGATGTTCTGGAGTTAATTTTGGGAATTCGGTTTCTCCTGATAGTTTCTTGGTACTTCCTTCGTTTTTGGCGATTTCTTTATTCCTGTCATTATTTGAATTAGTGCTTTCCGAAATTTCTTGTTTGGGTTTAATTGGATCAACTCGGAGTTTCCGTTTTTTCCTTGTTCTTGCTTTGTGTATTTTCTTATTACTAGTAGTTAATATGGTTATTTTCTTATCGTTTCTGATTTTGTGTGCCGTATACCTGGGCGTTAATTTGTTTTTTCTACATTCCTTTCTGTAGATTATTTCATTTTCTTTAAATTCATCAGGATCTTCCCTATTTTTATTCAATTTATCTATATTTTTTCTAATCGTGTCTTCGACTTTCTCTTTTATTTGTGGGTACAATGTACTTTTGTACTCATTCAACTTTACTAAATATTCATGTTCGTTATTGAAGTTAGTTTTCTTATTAAATTCAGAGGTTCTGCCATGGAATAATTCGTACGGCGTATACCTGGTCGTCGAATGTATGGCGTTGTTATATGTTATTACTGTTTCATTAAGGATTTCATCGTGGTCTCTTTCTCGATGGGTTTCTTTATATTTTTCTAAGATTATCCTGTATATCTCAGTGAGCGTTGAATGTAATCGCTCGACTGGGGCATTGCTGCTTGTTTGTTGGAAACTTGTCACGTGGATTTCTATGTCGTATTGTTTACAAAAATCCTTGAGTATGTTTCCAGTGAACTCTGATCCTTGATCGCAGACTAATTTTGAAGGGATGCCGTGCAGGCTAATGAAATGTTTCAAAGACCTAACTATATCAAGGTTGCTGCGAGTTTTCAGGGTGTAAGCAGAAGCGAACTTAGAGAATTTATCTATGATACTTAATATTATTTTGTTATTAATAGAATATATGAGGAGTGTCATTTCAAAAGGACTTATTTCCAGTTTTGGAAAAAAATGAAATAATAATTGGAATCCATTTCTAGCACTCATTTGCACCTCTATACTAAATTGTTTAATAGAAAAATGCCTTTTTCCTCTGTTAATTTGACTTCCAATTCACTAGTTTAAAACAATTAAGCTTATTTTCAAGTCATTTACTCACATCATTTATGACATGTAAAGTTTCTTTACAAACTGACTTAATTCCAAAACAACTTGAGACTAGTCACTTTTTCTATAACGAACTAACTTATTTCCGTTTCATACATTTTAAGGAATAGAAAAATCCCAAAATACCATCGTTTCGTGTCGTTTTTTTATAATATATCTGGCAACTGAGGTGGCCGAAAAAGCCCAGGGCCGTAAAACCCAAGTAGGCGATATTTTTAAAACCAAATTGTCTGTGGCAAAACCGACGTGAGTAACAGTTTCAGTTTGTATTGTCTTGTTTGTATTTTACCTTTTTCGGTTGAGTAAACGTGCAAAATTTTATTAATTTTTGGAAATAATATTATGTTCATGTGCTACCATAATGGCAGAAATTTGTGTGGAGAAAATCAATTCGGGTGGGCGTAAAGGCAGAATCACAAAAAACTCACGGAAGAAAAAAGAGTAAGTTGCGCAAAGTTGAGTTTGATACATTATTGGGTAATAAAATTTAAAGTATTGCTTACTTATTTTATGTCACTCTTTGTTACAGTTATTCGGATTCAAATCCACTTTGCTTAAATTTCCGAAAACCGTGTCGACACAGTGCAAATTCTACAAGTAAGTTTAAATGTGGTAATATTGCAATGGGATTGATTATGAAAAACCGGAAACTTCTCTATAAGCATACTTCAAAGATAGATCAAGACGGATATTTGAGTAGATTCATGGCACCTTTTCAACCTCAACGAAGAAATAAAATTCCAAGTCGCGGTATTAGAAAAAATCGCAAGTTGAGTTGCAGTTACTTTATATCATGCAAAAAGAAAAAACATAAATTAGTATGCAAAAAATTCTTCATGGCTGTGTTTGGAGTAAAGGATAAAAGATTAACTTCAATCAACAACACGTGCTTCAAAGGAGAAATTCCAAAAGAAAGAAGGGGTGGCGATCACAGATCTCATAAAACTGCTGATAAGAAGGATTCACTGAGAAATTTTTTAAATAAATTACCAGCACGCGAGAGCCACTATAACCGTGAAAAGTCCAAAAGAATATATTTGGCATCGGAACTGAATGTAAAAAAAGTACTAAATCTGTATAATGCATCAGTCGCTGAGCACCTACATATGAAAAAGGGATTGTTTTATAAAATTTGGAACAAAGAATATAACATAGGCTTTTCTACACCATCATCAGATGTATGCAATGTGTGTACTTTATGGGGTAATAGGATCAAAATAGAACAGAATCAACAGAAGAAGCAAGAACTAATGGTACAAAAGAGAGTCCACAAACTACGTGCGAAAGCATTTTATGATTTTATTAGAGAAAACCCCCAAAATACTGTGTCACTATGCTTTGATATGCAACAAGTGCAAGTTATGCCAAAAACGCCTATACAGGATTCCTTTTATGCTCGTCAAGTGAGCCTCTATAATTTATGCATAGTGCCACTAGATTCCAGAAATCCTAAGTTTTACATGTGGGATGAAACTCAGTCAGGCAGAGGATCGACAGAGATAAGCTCAGCCCTATATGATTATTTAATTAAAATGGATATTGCTAGCGATGTCCACATAATAAGACTGTTCTGTGACGGGTGTGGAGGACAAAATAAGAACAGTAATGTCCTCCACACTTTGATGCAGTGGCTTTATGCAAAGTCACCAGAAAATATTAAGAAAATAAAAATGTATTTCCCAGTCCGTGGACACAGTTTTCTGCCTGCGGACCGAGTCTTTGGGAGACTTGAAAAAGACTTACGAAAAATTCCTATTATAACAACCCATGAAGATTATTATGAAATATATAAAAAACATGGTGATCTGAGAATTCTAGGGAAAGATTGGAAAGTTATAGATGTTAAGGAGCTGTACAGTTATTTGAAAAAGATAGAACGAATACAAAGCTTAAAAAGAATTTCCATAAAAAAATTATATACAAGAAACAGAAATGCCAAAGGCTGTGCTGTAACAGGTTTTCAGAACTATAGATTTGAAGAAGGAGAACAAAGTGAAACTCTTTTGAAAAAAGGAAAAAGAATTCCTTTAGAGCTCTCTGTTATGGAAGCAACTGCAAAGCCTTTAAATACTAAAAAAAAAAAAAGATGTTCTCTCTTTATTAGTAAAGCAATTTGGAGAAAAATGGGAGGAGATAGACGAATTAAAGTGGTTTAAAAATATATTGCATGATGACAGGGTAGCTGCCCCGGATAGTGTGACAACGTATTGTGAGGAGGAAGAAGAATGTAATTGCTTAGATATAGATGTAGGTGAAATACGTGTATAATATTATTTTTTCAATTAAAATGCCTTATCCTTTTCAATATGTCTTATTTCCATTTATTTACAAAACAAAACGGCTTATTTCCTAGAGTACCTAACAAAGTGGCTTATTTCCAAATTACTATGTAATTGTTTCCTAATATAAATAAACTCTAAAATTAATGTACTACTGTCAGAATTAGTCCAATATGAGTCCCTTTCTGGTGAAGTAAAAAAAGAATATTTAAATAAATTAATAAGTAAGAGAATGGTTTTTTGCATTTACTGAAAAACCGGATAAGGTGGAAATAAGTCCTTTTGAAATGACACTCCTCATGTCTATGTGGACTATGCTTAAGGGTTTCCCAGGTGTTTCTGGTTTTTCATATTTGGGTCTTGGCGGATGTCTGTCGTATTTCAGCTTTTGGCATTTATCGCAATTATTAATAGTTTGAATTATTCTGTTTTTCATAAAAGGGAAGTAATACTGTCGTTTTAGGTGTAGTAGTGTTTCGTTAATTCCTCTGTGGTTGTTTCTTAGGTGGTAATCGTTAATGATATTGTCTTGTTCATCGATGTTTGAAATATCGGTAACGAATTCTTTGCATCTGATTATCTTGTAGGCTTTACTTTGTGAGAAATATTTTGAATAAACCTCTTGTATGATACGGAAAGTTTTATCGTCTGTTAGTATGGCAGTAAGTCTATTGGGTGGTAAATATCTTTTACATAGATCGAGTATTGATTCTTCGTTGTAGTTGTTCATTCGTACAATTCGACGTTGTTTGTTTCGAAAAGGGGCTTCTACCGATGACGAGGGCTTTTCGTTTGATTTTTCAATAATCATTTGCAGGTTAAATTCATTTAGGGGTTTTTGGGAAATTGGTATTCCGTCGTCCAAGTTTTCTTCGGCGGAATGAATGGTTGATATATCTTGGTTGGAGGGAGATTCGTCTAATTCGTTTGCATTGATTTCGATTTGCTTAGGGTTATCGCTAGTCAGTTTTACCCTGTTCAAGGCGTCGGCGTTGGTGTTCTGCGTACCACGTTTGTAAGCGATTTCATAATCAAACTCCTCTAGTTTGAGTCTCCAGCGTACTAATTTTGAGTTTGGTTCTTTCAAGCTCATTAACCATGTTAGTGGCTTGTGATCGGTGACGATTTTAAATTTGTGTCCGTATAGATACGGGCGAAAATATTTGGTGGCCCATACGATTGCCAATAATTCCTTTTCAATTGTGGAATAATTGATCTCGGAGTCAGACAATGTCCTGCTAGCGTAACAGATGGGCTTATCGCTTCCGATAGCTCCTTGTGATAAAATTGCACCTATGGCGAAGTTGCTAGCATCTGTAGTTAGTACGAAAGGTTTCGTAAAGTCGGGATACTGGAGAATGGGCTCGTTTATTAGAACTTGTCTGCAAGTTTCAAAGCATTTTGTGTACCTTTCGCTGAGTTCGACGCTCTTTCCTTTCTTGTTAGAGGCTTGACTAGTTTGGCAAAATCGTTAATAAACTTTCGGTAATAACCGAGAAGGCCTAGGAATGATTTTATTTCCTTTTGTGTGCGAGATATCGGGAATTCTTTAATTGCACGAATTTTCTCGGGATTTGGTTTGATTCCTTCTGTGGACACTATGTGACCCAAAAAAGCAATTTCTCTGTGTAAGAATTCGGATTTATCCAATTGAATTTTTAGTTTTGCTTCTCGCAATTTTCCAAAAACCTTTCGGAGATTTTGGGTGTGCTCGTGAAGAGACGTGGAGTAGACGATGATATCGTCGAGATATACGAGGCATACTTTTCCAAGGTGGTCTTTTAGTACGTTGTCCATTACACGTTGAAACGTGGATGGGGCGTTTTTTAAGCCGAATTGCATTCGGACGTATTCGTAGTGGCCCCTTCTACCGTGAAGGCAGTTTTTGGGATATCTTTAGGATTCATCTCGATTTGATAGAATCCGCTAGCCAAGTCCAAGGTGGAGAAATATAGGCAGCGTCCTAATTTGTCTAATATCTCAGTGATATTAGGAAGTGGGTACTTATCGGAAATTGTTTTCTGATTGAGTTTGCGGTAATTTATGACAAGACGCCATTTCTGTTTGCCACTTGCGTCTTTCTTTTTGGGAACCACCCATTCGGGGGAACTCCACGGGGAGTAACTAGGGCGGATAATGTTTTGGTTCAACATATCTGAAATTTGTCTCTGGACCTCATGCTTGTGTACATATGGGTATCTATACGACTTGGTGTAAATCGGCTCCTCGTCCGTGGTTGGTATTGAATGTTTGATTTTGTTGCTGAAGGTGAGTTGTTGACCTTTCCTAAAAAAGAGGTCTTCGTATTCTCGGCAAATTTTAAATAATGCTTTTCTTTCTTCCGAATTTAGGTGGTCTGCCCGGATTAGCTCGGTTATTTCGTTTTTCGTCGGTAACTCTTCGATGTCATAGTTAATGTCAAAGTTATTGACTTCTATGTAGTTCGAGTTAACAAAGGCTTTTGCTTTCAATGGTTGTTCGATGAAAAGAATTTGATCAACGTCCGATTGGTTAGTTACTTCGATCATGCTATACCAATCGTTAGCTTCATACAATCCCTCGGAAATATATAGGTTTGGTTGGATTACCGAACCTGGAAGTAGGACGTCTCCGTCACGGACATCGACGGGAAGTTTCACCATTATTTTGGATTGACCGGGAATCAAATGTTTCCCTGGACAAAGGTTTGGTTTAAATATTAGGGCAATTTTTGCATTTCTGGTTACGAGGGCGTCTTCTACTAGGTCGATATTTGCGCCTAATTTTTTAAGGGCGTCTAGTCCGATCAGACCGTCAAAGTAACCATGGAATTTAAAAATGAAAAATTCTAGTTCGCCGGGGTCGTTGAATTCTATAAATGTTGGAATGGTAACTGTTTTATCGACTGGGTATTTGCCCAGTATAGTAATTATTGTAATGGGTTCGCATTTTTCTACGTCCTTGGGGGAAATAAATTCTGGATTAATGAACGACGATGAAGATCCTGTGTCAACCAAGAACTTCAACGGCCGTCCGAATGGGCTTGTTATATGGATGTAAGCGAGCAGTGTGCCATGTTTATTAACGTCTAGGTATCCTGTTGGGTTTTCGAGGCGAAGTTGTGAAAATTTGTTGTGTCGTCGATTTCGGCGGTTGGGTAGTCGAAAAACTCATCTTGTTTTGTGTATGTGTCTTGTACCGTTACATTAGGGTATTGGTAATATTCGTTGTTCATATGATTTACGTTGAAAAGTTCCTCAGCGTGATATTTCGGGAGGTTTCTATTAGTGTTAGAGAAGTTTCCTGATCTGTGAGCAGTTGGTTGTCGAAATTTGGAATATCCTGAGCCTAATTCCATTGGTTCCGGGTTTGGTAACCTGGTTTAATTTATTTGTGTTTGCAACGGTGCGAAATTTGTTGCGTTATTTGATTTATGGAATTGGTTGGGGGTATACTTCATTTGTGGTTGTCCTGATTGCATTCTTGGTTGGCTCTGAGGATTCCACTGTGGTCGTTGTTGGTAAAAGGAAGAGTATGTTCTATTGTATCTATTTTGTTGAATGTTAGGAGGACGTGAGAAATCTTCGCGTCTCGGTTTCTTGTGGAGTTGTGGCTTTTGGTTGTTAGAGTTAAAGTCACTTTTCATATATGTAATGTTTTGCTCCTTGATACAGTATGAAAGGGCCAACGGCAGAGACTCTGGTCTCATGGCTCTAATAATGGAACCTCGTGGTTCTTTTAATCCTGCAAGGAACGTATTGAGGCACATTTCCGAATATAGGTCTTCCTTTGCATTTACTACATTTTGGTCGAGTTCGTGTATTAGAATATTATTGTTCATTGCAGCCTGAATTTCGATTATTTGGCTGTAAAATTCTTGAACGGATTTATTTACTTGTCTGAGGCTGTGAAGGTCTCTAATTAAATAAGTTTTGCTTCTTTTGTCTGAGTAATGAAGAATTAGGTTACCTTTAATGGTTTCCCAATTTAAGGGCGTCCCATATATGTTCAGCACTTCATTTGCGGGACCTTCGATTTTATTTCGAATGGCCCTTAATAAAATTCTTGAATAAGGGGTACCGTCTACACTACTAGTGTGAATTAAAATTTCTTCCACATTGCTAATAAATTCGTATAGCAATCTGGGATTGCCATCGAATCGAGGTAAATCTTTTATTGCGTCCGGGTTACGGAGTGAGTTGAAAACGTCGGTCGTTAACGCGACTTGTGGTGCTAAAGGACTTGGTTGTTCACGGGTCATATTAAAATAGGGATGAACCTGGAAGGCACCGCGATCACTACCTTGATTCGTAATTGACACGATCGACCTTGACTCGTCACAGATATCTAATTTGTCAGTTTCGCTATTTACCGGCAATAACACTCTTTCACTTTCACTTGTATCTGTTTCCCTTACGGATTCAAGACTACTAAAAAGTCTTCTTAACTTAGAATAAGGCTTAGGCATATAGGAAAAGAAGGATAAATATTCAATATTCACTTACATCAATCCCAGGGCGAATGTTGTCCTCATGTTCGGATAGGTGATGATGAGAATTGAGATCCTCCGGTCTGTTTCCTGGTTCCCTCGGTGTTTGGCAATTCTGCGTTGTTTATCACAAATAATCAGAAAATTTGCCACTATTATCGATATTCCTTCGATATTGCACAACACGATTTTCTGATTTCACAGGTTGATGTTCCTTCAATCTATTTGTGTAATCACTGCACTGCTGATATTCTTTCAGCTATATCAAACTACCGGATTAAACTTTACGAGGATAGACCGTCACCTATCCTACCGACTGCGCCAGTTAAAACTTTACTTTCGCCCGAGGATAAAAATAAAATGATTTAAATATTTAATAATTCTTTATTTGAAATCTATAATTGATCTTCTCTTCTTTAGAGTTAAAATATTACTGCTTAAACTAAATTTACATTTTTAATATCAAACTGAAACATGGAAAATTGAAAGTGCTTAAGCATGCAAAAAATGGGTTGAAAAGCTTTAACATAAAACTAGGTGAAATTGGATCAACGGATGTTGTCCAGACTGGGATGTTGCAATTCGTGGGAAGAAAATGTTGAGCATAAATGTTGATACACGTGCGGGGTTATGCGGTCATGTAACTCGCGCTTCGAGATTTTCGTAGGAGCGCGCGTTTCACGGGCGCTTGCCGGGCGCTTTGAGATACATGCACCGTTATCTTGTTGTACATTCTAACGCGCGCTTTCATACAGAAAAAACGTATTTACTGTAAAATAAAAAATTAGTAGGCGAACATTTTGATACTGCTAACGCTCATTAAACGCCGAGCTAAACGCTTGGTGTGTACACTACCAACGCCCGCTAAACGCAACGCCGAGCGCTCAATGTGTAGGGGAGATCCTTGTACCTTGGGACACCTTGTACATCGGGACAAGCTCATCATTTGAAAAATAATACATGGAGAAGTGTTAAGTAGCGACATCTTATACCTATTTCATTACTATGTTCAGAAAGCATGCCATGAAGTCGGCTATTTGAACTCCTGTCATCGCTGTTGAACATTGTGTGAATTTTTCGCGTTTTTCTTTTTAGTAAACCATTTAAATCTTCGATTTATTCAAATTATTTTGAGGTGAGTAACTTGGGTTTAATACAATTAGTTGATAACTATATTCGTGACCATTTATTTTGATATTAATCACGGGAATTTCCTAATTCAAAAATTTTAACCACACTACGTTTAAAACAATTAAAATTTGTACCTTGGGACAGTGAACTTTTTGTACCTTGGGACTGTCCCAAGGTACAAGGCATTGGTTTTTCAACTACTTGTTTTAAATATTATTTTGTTTATTTTTGTTATTATGTTTTTAGATGCCGCGAAGTAAAAATAACGTCACCAGAACAAAACCTAGCGAGGAAAATGTTAAAAAAGCCATTGAAATGGTCGTTAAAAAAATTGTTCTATTCGGAAAGCGGCTGAAGAGTTTCAAGTCTCAAAATCTTTAATAGGCCGTTACGTGAAGCTGAATAAAGAAAAAGAAAATGTCGATGTCGTTTACAAACCTCACAATGATGTCCAAAGAGTATTTAGTGACGAAGAAGAAGACCAATTGGTTTCATATTGCTTAAAGGCATCCCATTTTCACTACGGCATATGCAAAGAAGAGTTTTTAAAATTAGCATTCGAATATGCAGTTATTTTGAAAAAAACATATCCAAGTGCTTGGGACACAAATAAAAAAGCTGGTAAGACATTTTATGAATTCTTCATTAAACGGCATCGAAATGTAAGCTTGCGAAAACCAGAAGCAACGAGTTTAGCCCATGCTACTGCTTTTAATAAGGCAAATGTAAGTTTGTTTTTTGATAAATACAAAGAACTGTTGAGGAAATACAATTTCACAAGCGAAAGGATCTATAATGTAGATGAAACCGGCTTATCTACAGTACACACACCAATGAAAGTTTTAGCCCAAAAAGGATCGAAGCAAGTTGGAAGCATTACATCAACAGAAAGAGGTAATAATGTCACAGTGATCGCATGCGTTAATGCACTTGGAAATTCTGTACCTCCTTGCATGATTTTCCCTAGAGTGCACTTCAAATCCCACATGATTACTGGCGCTCCTCCAGAGACCTTAGGGCTTGCAACTCCCAGTGGTTGGTCCAATAGTGATAAATTTGAGGATTTTTTAAACCATTTCATTAAACATGTAAAACCAAATAAAGATAGTAAACTGCTCTTGATAATGGACAATCATGAGAGTCACTTGTCGATTAAAATAATAGAGTTGGCTAAGAAAAACGGTATCGTATTGTTTACATTCCCTCCTCACACAAGTCATAAGTTGCAGCCTTTAGACAGAACTATCTTTGGTCCACTCAAAAAATATTACAACAAAGCTTGCAACGATTGGCTTTTGCAACATCCAGGAACTCCCCTCACTATATATAATGTCGCCGAATGCTTTGGCACTGCTTTTCCTCTAGCTATTACGTCATCGAACATTCAAAATGGATTTAAAGCCGCAGGGATATGGCCATTCAATGACAATATTTTTGGTGAAGATGAGTTCCTAAGCTCATTTGTTACTGATAGACCTTATGTAGATGCTAGCGCCGACGTTGCGCACTCACAATTGAATAGGGCTGATATACAAACAAATTTCGCTCTAGCTGGACCATCAAGATCTGCTATTGGACCACAAACTGACAATGTACGAATAGAATCTCCAGCACCATCTACATCCACTAGTAGTAAGGAAGCAGACAGAACTATCCTAATGTCACCTGAAGCTATAGAAAATATCCTAATGTCATCTGAAGCTATACACAATATAGGTGTACAACCTCCAGCATCATCTACATCCACTAGTAGTAAGGAAGCAGACCAAATTATCCTAATGTTACCTGAAGCTATTCGTCCCTTCCCAAAGGCTCCACCGCGTAAGAATAAAACTAGTAGGAATAGGAAAGGTAAAACAAGGGTGTTAACCTATACTCCTGAAAAACAGGAATTGGAGCTATTGGCCGCTAAAAAAAGAAAGAAAGAAGTGAGTAAAAAAGCTAAATCTGTTAAAAAGCGAGTTTTCAAGAAAAAGGTTGAAGTTAGTAGCTCGGAGGATGAAACTAATGTTATCTTAGATGACGATTCATGTGATGACGTTCAAGAAGAAAATGATTGTGTGGTGTGCGGTGAGAATTATTTCACTACTTCGCGTACAGAAGACTGGATTCAGTGTATCACCTGTCGACTCTGGGTGCATGAAGATTGCACCTTTTTTGAAAATTACTGTCCAAAATGCGGTGTTCACTCTAAAAAAAAGTAATAGTAATGTATAATATTGTTGTTTTCCTTAATAAAAAGTTTTTGTAAGCAAGCTTTGTAATTTTTTTTATTACACAAAAATAATATTATCTTTGGTTTTCAATGCTTTAAGCATTTAACTGATCATTTTAAGTTGGCGTTGTCAAATTGTCTTTGTGTCCCAAGGTACAAACATTGGTGTCCCAAGGTACAAGCTACGGTTGTACCTTGGGACAAATGCTCTTGGGTGATTCATTAATTATTTCTCATAAATCAAACATAATGGAGTCGTGTGTTGTACCATAATATTATGATATTAATGAATGCTAATAGAAATATCAATATTCATGGCCATAGATAAATTTGAATTTAAATTATGAAGGTTTAAAGAAAAGTGTCCTAAGGTACAAGGATCTCCCCTACTTGCCTTTATTGATATGGCCATCGCTAACGCGTACATAGTCGTTTTGTTTTTAAAGTTAACACATTCTTTGGTGCAATTTAATGACGTTTACATCACTATCCAAAATGGACATCACTCTATTATTATATTATTTTCCGTTTATTTACAGTGTCCGACAAATCGAAAACTGTGCCTGGGAAAACAAAAAAACCCACTTCATCACATAATCTTTCACCTGTAATGACCAGAGGTTTTGTGCGTACGGCCTCTGAAAGTGGTCAGGGTGAAAACTTTGAGGAACTACTTGCTGCATTAGAAACACGCATCTCGATAAAATTTGATGATCTCTTCTCCTCCATTAAGAACACTTCGTGCGTTTCTATGACAGCTTGAAGCTTACTTGGAGCGTACTTCAAGTACAAATGTAAACGCAAGCAGCTCGACTCAACAGGTTTCTCTGATCGGCTCGAGTGTTTGTCAGGTAAACCGAGCGCGAAAGCTTGAGTGCTCGAAATTGCGGAAATTGGGCTTGAAAATATGTCTAAAAGCAATTTGTGGAATCAAGAGGAGACTAAATTATTAATAAAGAAATAAAAGTGCGATAAAAGAAAGAAACATAATAATGGCTTCCAATGGCAGCTCAAGAACTCAAGCTCATTTGAAGCTAATATGCCGCTTCAAGTAGGCAGAGCATATACGCGCTCGAGTTCTTGAGATTTTCAAGCTTTCGAGCACTCAAGCTGTCATGGAAACGTAGTAACTGAGCTGCGAATTACAGAGTTCTGTAACTCCATCAAAAATTTCAACGATCGCCTTGACACAATTGTTCAGCCCAAAACACACAACAAACACAAAAATAACAATCCAAATTAAATATAATACACAAAAAAAGCTCACCAGCAATAAATGATAATAACTTATAAATATCCCTGTTGTCCTTTCTTCATTCATTTATAATCATATTCAAAAATAGCCATCAGTCCGGCTTGAAAATAAAAAAACTAAAGGTCAATGAAAAATTGTCAACAAAAATATGACATGAAAAAAACAACAACAACAACAAATGCACCACAAGCAAAAAGAAACTACAAATAACACAAGTTACATGCATAGAGCATAACACGATAAAACACATTAATGTAGGAAAGTTATTCACGTAAAAACCATTAAATAAATTACAAAACACAGGTGAAAAAATATTGAAGAGCATACACTTACACATACCCAGCAAACAATTTGGAGTAAAGTTTATCGCACGATAAAAGAGCGAAACAAAGCGATATCTTCCGGATGTAAAATTTATCGTAATTTTGTTATATTAATGGTTTTATTTAGCTTCACCTCGTATATTTGTTTGGTTCAAATCTTGCGACAGCTTTTTCGTCTACTTCTACTGAACCGATTCTTATGAAATTTTGCCCACACATTGAGCTCCCGTGACAATGCAATCTGACAATTTTGTACAAAAATCAAGATGGCGGTTCCAAGATGGCGGACGAATTTTGCAATTGTGTTCCGATTCCATTGAAAATCGGTATCGGGGGGTTTGTAGGGCCAAAAATGACGATTCTGTGGTCAAAATTTCAAAATTCAAAATGGCGGCGCCAATATGGCGGATGAATTTTGCCAATGTGTTCTGAATCCATTGAAAATCGGTATCGGGGGGTTTGTAGGGCCACAAATGACGATTCTGTGGTCAAATTTTAAAAATTCAAAATGGCGGCGCCAATATGGCGGATAAATTTTGCCAATGTGTTCTGAATCCATTGAAAATCGGTATCGGGGGGTTTGTAGGGCCACAAATGACGATTCTGTGGTCAAAATTTGAAAATTCAAAATGGCGGCGCCAATATGGCGGATGAATTTTGCCAATGTGTTCTGAATCCATTGAAAATCGGTATCGGGGGGTTTTAGGGCCACAAATGACGATTCTGTGGTCAAAATTTGAAAATTCAAAATGGCGGCGCCAATATGGCGGATGAATTTTGCCAATGTGTTCTGAATCCATTGAAAATCGGTATCGGGGGGTTTTTAGGACCAAAAATGACGATTCTGTGATCAAAATTTGAAAATACAAAATGGCGGATGAATTTTGCAAATGCGTACGTCTCGAAAGGGTTGGTGAACGGCGCTATCGGCTACATCACAGAGATTGTATGGCCTCAGTTTCGTGGGACGCAAATGTATGAAACAGATATACCATCTGTTCAAATTGATTTTGAAAGAGACGGCGTACACCTTATTCATCCTAAAGCCATACAATTTCAGCAAAGTTTAATTATGGAACGGCCGAGAGAAGGATGTTGCCAATAATTTTGTCATGGGCCTCCACTGTCCATAAAATACAGGGTAGTACTGTTGATCATGCTGTAGTGTATTTGGGCTCCAAACTGTTTGAGGAAGGTCAAGCGTATGTAGCATTGAGTCGCGTAAGGGCTTTGGAAGGGCTATGTAATGAGGAGCTTGATTGTCAGAAATTAACAGGTAAGAAACCGTGCAATAAAGATGCAATGAAAGAGTTGGAAAGGATGAGGAGTTTGCATAATGATACGAGCCAAAATCAAACTAAAAACTAGAAAATAAAAAAATAGGTAAAAAAAACTTTTAAGTTAAATGGTTTTATTTGAAATCATAAGCTGTACCAAAAACTAGAAAATAATTAGAACACAAATATGGACCTTCTTGAGATTCCGACGTCTGGTAAGAAAACATGCAATAGTAGCCGTGCTGTTTTCTTATGTCGTATGCCAAGGTACCCTTTGTGTCGCTGCGTCAACGGATTAAGTAATATTCTGGGACTTTTAACAGACTAAAATAAAAACATGGGGCGCATAAAAACCTGTATAACCACTGTATAATTAAATAAGAACGACTTGTCTAGAAGAATGTGTTTCCAAGCCCACCAATATATTTCAAATGCGCCCCATGTTTTTATTTTAGTCTGTTAAAAGTCCCAGAATATTACTTAATCCGTTGACGCAGCGACACAAAGGGTACCTTGGCATACGACATAAGAAAACAGCACGGCTACTATTGCATGTTTTCTTACCAGACGTCGGAATCTCAAGAAGGTCCATATTTGTGTTCTAATTATTTTCTAGTTTTTGGTACAGCTTATGATTTCAAATAAAACCATTTAACTTAAAAGTTTTTTTTACCTATTTTTTTTTAATAACAACAAGTTCACTACTTATATGTGCTTTTTTAATAACTGCGTTAATCATATGTCATTCCCTTGAAGACGGAAGGGTTTCTTGAATAAAATCGTTATCAACTTTACTTGTTATATGTCATTCTTTTGAAGACACAAGTGATTTTTGGGTTAAGGTCTTCTTGATTTGCACGGCACATGCCTACAGCATTCCTTAACTTTTCCAAGTTTTCGCAGGTTACGACAGGCCAGGTTTTCTATTGGAACAGACCTTTTATTTACTTTGTTATGTTTGTTTTTATTTCGACATTTGTTTGAAATGGTTTTTAAAAGGTTTTCATTTCGTTTTTCTTAAATGCAGAATGTCTTCTTCTCAAAATTCTTCAAAAAATAAACGAAGAAGAGTTATGCGGGACGAGAAAAAACTGTTTGATTCCATTTATTGCGAAACTAAATCTCCTAATTCTCCTATTGAATGCTCTGAAAGAGTTGATAAACAGTTAGTGCCGGAAGCACATGAGCTGACAAATAATGAAAATGAAATTGGAAGAGAAGCTTCCTGTAGTTTTGCTACAATTGTAGAACCACAATTTCACTATCATTATTCCTTCGATTCTTCCGATTCTGATTCCGATAATGGAACTTCATTACTTAATAAGGAAAGAAAAAGTGCAGATTCACATCATTGTTATGATGTAAGAGAAAATTTATCCGTTTGGATGGTAAAGCACAATATTAGTAATGAAACGGGAAATGAGCTGTTAGAAATTTTTAGAAATTCAAATTTAAATGTCCCTAAAGACGTGAGAACTTTAAGAGGAGGTTCTGGTCGAGACCGAAAAAAAACGATTTTTTTTCTTACGTAATTTGCATCCTTGAAGTATGTAGTTTATGCCTACAAAAAGATTTTTCGATATTGAAAGTTTTTCAGAAGTGACAGCGGGTAAATGAGGAGTGACTTTTCAAAAGGCCTTATTTCCATTTAGAACAAATTTTCAGAAACCGCAAATTTCTGTGGTACGTACAAAATATGCGAAATTATTTTTTTTTGCCTCAATATGGTATGCCCTAGTATAACTACATTTTTACAGTGGAAGATAAAAAATATTGTAAGTGCGGCTTCATTTTTAAAAAAACATTTTGTATGGAAATGTGTCGTTTTGTTTGAAACTTTTAGAAATAAGACCTTTTGTATGGACGTCCATAGGAAATATGACTTTATTACATTATTATTATTATTTTCACATTATTCCTAAATTTCAAGGCACCACATATCATCAGGTTCATTGCATTCACATATTTCTCGAAAATTGTTCACCATTTTTTTAAAACCAAAAATCACGCCCTTTTCTTCGAAATTTTTTAAAATACTATTGATTCACACAGGAAATGTGGCGTTTTGTTTAAATTGAATACACCGTTTATTTGATATATGGAAATATGCCTTTTTTGACAGAAATCCCTATATTTGGTATTCATTTTTTATAGGAAAAAAAGCCTTTTCTTTTGTCCTATTGACGTGAATAGGTGCTAATTTAGCCGTGCTAGTGGATTCCGTCGAAATTTGCTCTCGAGTAAAAAATGGAAATAAGGCCTTTTGAAAAGTCACTCCTCAAATGTAGCGTAACGGAAATATTCATAATTCGCGTTTCTCTCGCTGTGTGAAGATCGTGTTAGTAAAAGTTTTTTAAAAATGCCAAACACACGCAAAACGGTCGGAAATAAGTATCCAGGACGTGCAGGGAAAAAAACATTTAGTGATAATGGGCCGAAAATGGAAAAAGAAACGAGTTTCGCTAGCACCTCGGCCGCAAAGTTGAAGGACATGGATTATGACGATATTTAAATCGACGATAGTTTCAAAAACGTTATTTTAAACTTTGTAACTGTGTTTAGTTTCTTATCTGAATGTCTGAAATGCAAGGTATGTGACGGGGATGTGAAATTTAGCCGCATTTGTGAACGTGGACTTGGATTCAATATACTTCTTACGTGTCAGTGTAAAGAGCAACGCCGCGTGTATTCGAGTCCATTAATAAATACGGCATACGAAATCAATCGTCGAATCATGTTTGTGATGCGCACATTAGGACTTGGACTACAATCGATAAATAGTTTCTGTTCATTCATGGAATTGTCGAATGGATTTAGTAATTCTACTTAATATGCTTTTTTACAAAATTTATGCGTGGCAACGAAGAGTACTTTTGAAATTATACAACGGAAGGCGCTTAATGAAGAGAAGCTAGCAAATGTAAAAGCAGGAAATGAAAAAACACACTTTCATGTATCTGGAGACGGAACTTGGAGGAAACGAGGGCACAATTCTTTATTCTGCATTGCAACGTTAGTTGGAAAATACACGCACAAACTTATAGATTTCGTGGTCAAGTCTTTGTTCTGTCAAGGTTGTAGCAATTGGGCCAGTAAAAAAGATACTTGTGAATATGATGAATGGTACGAGACTCATGAAGAAGATTGCTCTATAAATCACTCCGGTAGTGTTGGTAAAATGGAAGTAGATGGCATGATCGAATTGTTTTCTCGTTCAATAGATAAGCTCGGCGTAATGTATACTACTTACATCGGGGACGGCGATACCAAAACATTTACTTCATTACTAAAAGCGGATCTGTACGAAAATGTTTGTATACAGAAGAAAGAATGTATAGGCCACGTACAAAAGAGAATGGGCTCTCGTTTGCGTGAAGTAAAGAAAAAAAATAAAGGAATTGGAGGTAAAGGCGCTGGCAAGTTGACCGATAAATTAATCAAAGATCTCACATTATATTATGGATTGGATATCAGAAGAAACTCGGATTCAGCGGAAAATATGAAAAAAGCTGTGTGGGCAACATTTTACCACAAATGTTCCACTAATGCCATGAATTCTGTCCGCCGGGAGAAAACAGTTGGTGTAAGTGGCGCGTCGCTGAAGCTAAGGGAGAATTACATGATTTCGACCACGAACCTGCTCTTGATAAATTTGTTCAAGAAAAGATTCGCCCAGTATATGAATTTCTGTCCAATGATGATTTGCTTAACAGATGCACCGGTGCCAATACGCAAAATGACAACGAAAGTTTCAACGCGTGCATTTGGAGACTTTCCCCGAAACATCTTCATTCTGGGGCAAAATCTCTTGAAATAGCAGCATATATAGCTGCAGGTATATTCAATGAAGGCTATTCATCGATTTTGAAGACCATGAACGCGATGGGAATCGTCGTAGGGCCGAACAGCAGAAACTCTGCGGAGCTGTCTGACAGGAAACGAGTGGACGCCGCGGAGCAAGGAATGTCGGAGTACGCTAAAAGAGCTCGGATTGATAAAATGGCACAGCTAATCCAAAACCAGAGTATGTTTGAGGAAGAAGAAGGATGCCTCTATGGTCCTGGTATCGCTGATTAACCGTAAATTTCGAAACAATTGAAATTTTTTACGTTTTCTACGAATTTTTTCTTACTCGAAACTTTAAACGCGTTTTTCTCGAAACGATTTTTTTCAGTGTGCGCAACACTCTAGAACCTTCAAAAATTAACCGATTCATTTGATTCTTTTTCTAAATGAAAGATTATTCAATTTAGGGGCCATGACGAAAGCTTTTTTAAATTTTCCAGTTATAAATATATTTTTTAAACATTGGAAGAAAAAAAAATTGCCTCAAAAGTTGACACTTTTTTCAAATAGCTGCCATTTTTTTATTTTGTGGAATTTTTCAAATCCCCCTCGTCATGGCCCCCCAAATTCATTCTAATTAAATAATTTATCATCCTTTTGGGTTTAAGAATTAACCACGAGTCTGTACACTGTTGCGCGCAAACAACAACACACGGCGAGGCACACACTTTGAGGAAGGCTGCAGCCGCCATTTTGTATTGTTTATGTAATAAAAAAATGTTTTTTGTAATCAAATATACAAATAATCAAGTGGTAAAAACCCCATTTCAATAAAAACAATCCTTGTATGAGAAAAAAAATTCCAAAGTTCACCCACTTTTCATGCCGCTCGACCAGAACCTCCTCTTAAAAGCAACACCCTCTGATTGCTGCACATTCACTATGGGTACAGGAAAATTTGTTTACTACAGCTTGAGAGACAGTTTAACAGACTTTTTCATGAATAATTCCTATGTTAAGGATAAAATATACATTGCCAATCGCCAAAAGTTCTAATTTACAATTATGGCCAATATTATTCAACGTCGTAGGTTCAAAATACGTACATTTAATTGGTATGTATGAAGGATATTCAAAACCGCAGTCAGCAGATCTGTATTTAGACCGGTTTATAAATGAATTTCAAGAATTAAAGTTGAGCGGATTCACTTTCCAAACACAAAAATATGACATTGAAATAAGATCTTTTATTTGTGACACACCAGCTCGATCTTTTATATTAAGTGTGAAAGGACATACTGGGTATAATTCGTGCATTAAATGCACTGCAAAAGGAGAAATGTTTAAGAACCGTATGGTGTTCCGCCCTCAAGAGATTTATTCAAAGAGGACAAATGAGTCTTTCAGAAGGCGAACCTATCCAGAACATCACCATTCAGTAACTTCCATTGCATTGGAAAAATTAGATATTGATATAGTGCAGCAAATAGCATTAGATCATATGCACATAGTATGTTTGGGTGTAATGAGAACTCTCATTAATGCCTGGACAAGAGTCAAAGGTCACGATTATTCTCTCCCTGGTTTTAAAATAAAGGAATTGGATGTGGCACTTATAAATCTTGTAAATTGCATACCATCAGAATTTGTTAGAAAGCCAAGATCGACAAGAGATCTAGACAGATGGAAGGCAACGGAATTCCGTCAATTTCTTCTTTACACCGGCCCATTCATTTTACAAAATATATTGAGTGCAGAACGATACAAGCACTTTCTACAATTGTCACTGGCAATGCGAATTTTGTGCGATGAAGTAAACTGAAAGATTTTGTTAATTAAATACCTGACCTTTATGATTTGTCGATGCTCACATGCAATTTTCATTATCTGATTCATCTCTCAGATAACGTGAAATATTTTAGAAGTACTTTAGAAAGTACGAGTGCTTTTAGGTTTGAAAATCACTTAAGGAAAATAAAAAGAATTGTAAAAAACCTAACTATGTTGCTGCCCAAGTGTACAATAGACTTGTTGAAAGAAGTGTCCATTTGAATAACAAAGAAAACAATGCTGAAATTTTGTTTGGAAAAATTAAAGGCAACGAATTGGCCAGCGTCACGTTTAAGGGATTATTTTTTTCCAAAAAAAAACCAAACAGTTACTGCATGAGGAATAACGTAATAATAAAAATTAAGAATATTTTGCAAAAGAATGATATCCCTTACATAGAGGGCATTGCTATTGAAAATATAGAACCATTCTTTACTGATCCAATCGAGTCTTCTTTTTTCAACATGTTCATTACCGGGAACGTTAATGAAGGACGCTCCGAGCAATTTATATATAAAGAAATTTCGAATAAAGTTATTTGCTTAGTTGATGAAGATGTTAATAAATATTTTTTAGTTCCTATAATTCATATAAAATGAATGAAGCCGAGGTGCAGCAAGAAGAACAGCACGGGGAAGACATTTTCAGCCAAATTCACGAATACCTTCCAACGTTCCAACCCGCAAGCGAAACTTTCTACTACCAAGAATCCCTGCGGATAAATCCAGGTTTGTATGGATCCTTATTTCTAGAAACACATTTCCATAACTTTGTTTTCACAATAGGTAATAAACTAGTGACCTCAACACAGGCTCTCCAAACCACCGATGCCAGTGTGGGCTTAGACAAAATTGTCCTGATTGTTGATCCAGCACAGAATAATCAACAGCAACAAGTGCCTACCACCACTAACTTTATGCAGGAAGTACTGCAAGAACTGCACCACCTCACGAAGAAGTTCGATCAAAATTCACAGTTGTTAGATCAAAATAAAAATATGGTTTTGCGATTAACGCAAGAGATAGCTTCACTAACTGAAGAGGTGAAGGAATTAAAAAAAAATTGCACCAAAAATACAAGCGAAGAAGAAACTTTACTGCCACAGCTTCCGTTAAATGAACAAAAGTACCAAATATATAACATTTTAATTTAAAGCAATGTCATTAACAATACTTCATTATTACAGAAAACCTTATTTACGCGCTCGGGCAGGGAGACCGCAGCCGGATTTCTCCGCTACAACCTGAGGAAATTTATCACTGATGAGTTGTCCAAACAATATACGTGGAATGGCACGAAGGAAAAGGATAGCATTAAGATATTCTATTTCATCAAAGTATTGAAAGGTAAGAAACTCAATAATATTGTTAATGAATAATTGTCCCAATTTTTTTTTTAAATTTTCCGTATTTTACTTTCGAACTTTCTTTAATAATTTTTCTTTAAGTAATTTTTTATTTCACAACTAATCACTTCGTTTAGTTGTTCTTAATGCAATGGTTTTGTAATCATTAATTTAATTATTTCAGATTTTATGCAGTATTTGAACACCATGTACTGAGAAAAATTATTTAGAAGTACATCATAATTGTAAAAAAAAGTACATAATTTCTCTCTATCTGTTAACCATTATCTAATTTTATTTTATATTTTTACAGGAACCTGTCTAGAAATGTTTTCCTCGTCAACTGAGAATACCATAAACCACATATTGCAACAACATTTCCTGCATGCCGCAGACCGCATCAATAAACGTTCGCGGCAATCGACATCTGCGACTGCATCATTGTCTGGGACTCCAACCTCTGCAGGACCATCTCCACCACCGATTGCCACTTAATGTTAATCAATATAAATATATTGTAATGTCAATATAAAATGCACTTTATTAAATTTTAATTTAATGTTAAATATGTTAACGTTAAGTCTCTTTAATTTTCATAAAATTAACTTATAACTGAACTTAAAAATTTCATTTAATTTTATTATAACTTTATAAAAATTTAATGTAATACTATGCCCCCTTTTAGACGGGCGGACACCGAACAGACACCGAACAGACAAAACGAACGAACAAACTGGGTGTATAGGGAAGAGGGTGAGAGAGAACGATGGGGAGGGCAGACAATTTTCATGGACACTTTCAGTGAACTCTGAACGAACATTTTGACATTTCCTGCGTTGTTGTTGTTGTTAGGACAGGAAAGCAAAAGAGAATTTCAAAAAACAAGAGCAGCAAGCCATGAAGTTTTGAAATTTTGTTTGAAATTTTTGAAATTTTTCGGTCGTTTGTCCGTTCGTTGGTGTCCGCCCGTGTAAATGCCCAGCCGACAGTTCACCGGGCTTCAAAAAGGAATTAACGATGACAGTTAAATTTTGTCTGTTCGGTGTCCGCTCGTCTAAAAGGGCCCTTATATTTATGAAATGAATATATTTTATTTTTATAAAATTTAAATAACATAACATTTTCTATTTATTTTTCAATCCTTATTTCTCTATTTCAGACTTTTTTCAGGAGACCCTATTTAAGATGTTGGGTTCTGCTTTTATTTTAAATTCAATCGTCATCTATTTATAATTTTCTATTGCATTTTGAAGCTTTGAAGCTTCAAAATGCAATACAAAATTATAAATAAATCACGATTGAATTTAAAACACAAGCAAAACCCAAAATCCTGAATACCCCATGAATTCTATTGTTGCATAAGTGTCATGCGAGCAATAAGAATGCGAATCGCGTTAATATCGTCCCAGCAAACAATTTTTATCTTCCGGAATACAGAAAGCGATTCGCCATCTATCTTCGATGCGATGCGATTCATACGAATTCTTATCCTCCACGCGATACGAAAACAATTCCCTTCGGCGATAGTTCCTCAATTTGCTTTCTTCTCTCTCCCGCAATTCGCATTATTATTGCCTTGTTGTTACGCATGGATCTCTTCTGGGGGTATCGCATTGGCGGACCATTTTCTCCCAACGAAACTATCTTCCGGTGCAGTCAAGACGATATCCCAGAAGATAGAGATATCTTCCATGGCGAATCGCTTTCTGTATTCCGGAAGATAAAAATTGTTTGCTGGGAACACTAAAACAACACAACAATGACATGCACTCACCTGCAAACACGATTTTTACACTTATTTCGCGAAAAACACCGCGCACGCACTCGCGAAACATGACGTTGAGGCGAAACGTCAAACTTCATGCTGTATCAACATATGATACATGAAATCGGTGTAGAATTTAACGAAGAATACAGCGGTGATGCCAGAAAAATGAAATGTTTTATGGATAAAAAGATATTTCCATAAAACATGAATTTTCATAGAGATAATAAGACAAAAAGACAAAATATAGTGAAAAAGGATGAATATATTAACAAAATTATGATATTGCAGTAGAAAATAAGGAAATGGTCGAAAAGGACATTTTTAGTACATCATAAAAATTGAAGAAAAATAAGAAAATCATAGTGAATTATTTGAAATTTTATAAAATTAAAAAGAATAAAGTAATTAGAATTGAATAAACATAATGGGAAATAGTTTGAAACAATTTTTTTTATTCATTATCAAGGAATAACTACCCCAACCTAAAAATGGCAATGCAGTTTAAGCCAGGACCGTTGGTCCCAGTGTATAAAAACCCGAACCCAGAAACCATCAGTCTCTCTTGTCTATACGTAGTCGAAGAAAGTACATCGATCCAAGTGCAATCGAAGTAATTTTTTCAAGATTTTTATAAAGTGTGTATTTCGAACAAGGATTTTTCAACTGCTAAGTAAGGTATTTTCACCAATCATTAGATTTTCTACAGGCGGAATGGGTTCTGGGAAATGTTACATGTTTGGTATTAATCAAGTTTCTCTTTCAGCATTATTTCGAAGATAATATTCAGTACGACTCTGTATCTTGCCTTAGTCAAGTATTAAATTACTGTCTGGCTATATCTTCTGATATACTCAGTGCAATTTTGAATACGAAACTTCTGGTCAAGTATTTTAGTCGCTGTCTGAATATATCTAATTATTATCTACTAGCATAAAACCCGCGTGCGTTGCAACGCCTTTAAATAAAAAAAAAATTATGTGTGCACAGTCCGCGGTAGGAAAAAGATATAATGAAAAAGAGTACAAATCTGCAAAATTGATTTTGGATACATATAAAAATTTAGAGTTACCTATAAAAAATATTTTTTTTAAATTAAACATTCAATAATCCAAAAAATATTATTACATCCTGAAAGAAAGAAAAATAAATAAAATGATTATACTAATTTAAGATATAAAAATGGGCTTTTGACGGTAATGGACAGTATACGCTTGGAGTCATGTACTGAGGGAGTGTGACTTCAGACGGATATTGTCCATTATCAGACATGTAATATGAAGAAAAATTACATGTCTGACAATTGCCTGGCCCCTGGGGTCTCATCCGCAATGTCACTGACCCAGGTTTTATTTGTTTACCCAGATGCCAGCCCCTTCCCAGGTCTCATATTGCAGTATCCTAGACTTGTACTTAAAATTTCAGGTGTGAAGGGGTTGATCAATTCTGAACCGATTGCTTAGAGAGCTTCAGGATACACTATGTTCAATGTTCTTCCATTTGGAGCTAGGATGTGAAGATTTTCAGATTTTCCAACTCTTGAACAACCTACATACAGCTGGCCATGGGAGAAACACGGTTTCATAAGATCGAGACCAACAACTTTTAATGATTGCCCTTGTGCCTTGTTGATGCTCATGGCAAAACTTAACCGAACTGGAAATTGAAGGCGCTTGAACTGGAATGGAATATCTGAAGGGATAATCGGGATCCTAGGAATAAATACATCTTCACCTGCGGCATGCCCGGTCATGATTGTGGCTTCTATAACATTGGGCATTAAATTTTTAACAGCGAGCCGCGTTCCATTGCAGAGAGAAGGGGGTTGCAGATTTCTGAGGAGCATAATTGGTGCCCCAACTTTGAGCTCTAAAATGTGTGATGGTACGCCAGGAGGCTTCAATGTGTTCAAAAATTCTGTTGGATAATTCACAGCTTCATCTGTAGCACATGTAGTGTCGATGGATTTGTAAATTTGAAGATTACCAGGCAATTCATTCAACAGTTGCTTATTGATGAAGTAGGCATCTTCATTTCTCGGTGCAAGGATGGCTCTTTGACACAGCCATACATGATCTTTAAAGTGCTGTTTTACATTTGGAAACACCATTTGTATTAACTGTTGTTGTGTTTGCACAATCCTTCCTATGCCTTCCATTGCTATACATCCATCCTGATTAAGTGAAGTCACAGCACCATTTCCTATTTGAAGTAGACTGTTTGCAAACTCTTGAGCAGAGGGATCACCATTGATATGAACCCTCATATTCGTTGTAAGGCGAAGTATTTCAATGTTCCTCCATATGTAAGATGATTTTAAGCAAGCCTGTATTTCATCTGCTTTGGTACCATGGGGAATAACTGGAAGCGTCTGCCGAAAGTCACCAGCCAATACCACTGTGACTCCTCCCATTACATCATTATTTCGTCTTATATCTCTCAAAGTTACATCAAGAGCTTCAAATGCTGCTTTGTGTGACATCGTACATTCATCCCAAACGATAAGCTTGCAATCTTTAAGAACCTTTGCTTTCCCAGAATTTCGTGAAATGTTGCACGTAGGATTTTCAGTTCTTGTCAAATCTAAAGGTAGTTTGAAGGCTGAGTGAGCTGTTCTTCCTCCTGTCAACAGCGTTGCGGCAATGCCAGATGAGGCAACAGCAAGAGCAATATCATTTTTTTGACGCACTTTTGCCAAAAGTAGATTGATTAGAAAGGTCTTGCCTGTTCCACCAGGAGCATCCAAAAAGAAAATTCCACCTTGTTGATCAAAAACTGCTTTCGCAACCTTGTTATATGCTGCCCTCTGATCTTCGACTAATTTTGGGTAATTCTCTTCTATGTATGTTGTGAGCACATCCGTATCGTAATTTCTTTCCATAACTTCTTCACTGGGTATAATCGAGGTCCGAATTGGTTGTGGAAGCCCAAAACTTCTCAAATCTGTTCCACCCAATAATATAACCTTATCTTCAATATCAATTAAAGCTTTGTTGAAAATTTCAGCAGTGTAATGGAGATCCAGATTTTGTTGTTGTATACGCGCTTGGTGCAAAATGTCTTCAGACAGGTTTTCCTTGTGGTTCATCCATAACTGCTCTGGAGCAGACACTGAGCATGTTTGTAACATAACGGCAAACAGGTTACGTAAAATCTTAGGTAATCGAGAGCAAGCTGCTTCTTCTAATGCTTTATTCCAGTGTTCATCGTTCTCCAAAAGACCTAGCAGCATGCAAGCTTCTTTGAAAGTCTCACAGATCTGTCCATCTACTGTTCTCAAATCTGCAAATGACATTGGGCCTCGTACTTCATGCAGTAAGAGTCTTAGATGAAAGCATTCGGAGTTGTTTGGATGAACAGTGTAAATACGGCCAAGTGCATCGGAAGACCGTATTCCTGGTTGTTCTGGGACAACTTGTCCTTGTTTCCGGCGGTTCCACATCCTGTTCCCACTATTCCAAGTGTAGTACTTGGGGACTTGGTTGTACAGGAGGGTACGTGCAAAATCATCTTGAGTGCAAAGTCGAAAGAAAGCTGTAAGTGTAGTGTCTTGCTGTTGTTCGGCACGTTGAGCAGCATTTTCAGTTGTAAAGTACACTCTCTGTCCATTTTCAAGGTGGATGCTTAGATGTATCACTGTAGGGTAGCGCTCATGAATTGGGAAACTGAGTATTCTCCATGCTGCTTCATTGCTGCTAATGTATCTTCCCAGTTCATACTGATGAATTTCATCATGTTCATTATCTCCCCTGTTCACTTCAAACACAGCCATGTCTGATCCTTTGTTTATATACTTACACACGTACTTTATAGACTTCACTGAATTGCAAAATTCAACATTAATATGTGCATTGAACATTTTAGTTAATAGAGGACAATATGGTACAATCCACCTATTGTCCACAGAAATTTCAGATCCTCGAAACTTTATTTTACCTGTAAATCCTCCATCTTCTGGTGTTCTACGTCGATAGAGAGGGTATCCATCTTTTCCTGTTTGCGTTTCTTTCAAAAAAGTACGTGGGTATCGCTTTGAGCAGACACCTTGCTTCATGCATGAAGAACTGGGATTAATGGATCCACAGGGGCCATGCACCATCTGTTTTGTAATGATTGTGAAAAGTTGTGGGTCTTCTTGTGGATCCGGGATTTCTGCGCTGATAAATTCATCCACCCTGTTAGCGTGCAATGGTTCTTTGAACCAAATCAAAATGTGGGCATGAGGAAGACCTCGCTTCTGCCACTCTATTGTGTACATATGACATTGAACTTCCCCAAAAACTTTTCCCTTTGTCATGAGATCCATGAGTGCTTTGTGCTTTAGATGAAAGACTCTTGCAGTCAAATCATGGCGATCTTGCGGTTTCTGTCCATCAAACAGTTCTTGCTGTATCTCTGTCCACTTCGGATTGCATGTGAATGTGATAAAGAGGTCTGGTCTACCGTAATTTCTAACGTAGGTCATGGCATCTTGAGTTCGTTCGTGCATGTACCTTGGACCCCCAGTAAAGGTGGAAGGCAAAATGATTAAGCGACCGATGTCAGCAACATTTCCATCGTTGATGACTGCATCCCTCAAATGGGCATATTGTTCTGATCGCAAAGTCCTCTGATTCTGTCGAATGTACCTCAGCCTTTCAGATTCTATCTTTGCATACATATCAACAATATATTGTTGGAATAGGTCTTTGCTTCTTAGTACAATGTTGAAATTTGAAAAGCGAGCCATTATCCTGTAAGCATAAAAGTCCATAGCAGAAATCTTTCTATCTGTTGGCGATCTTGTTCTTGGGTTTACTTGTTTCAGGCCAAAATGATATCCGTCCTCGCCGTTCCAAAACATGAGCGGATACTGTAGTGCATCATAAGATCTGTGCGTCTCAGGAATTCTCTTGATGGCTCCACTCCTCTCTTCCAAAATAATGTCTCTCGGATTATGCTGTTCTCCCACCATGATCACGGCCACTTCTGATATTGTTGGAGTATTGAAGCGTCCCTCATGCTCACCATGAGGGGTTCTATCACCTATGATTTTCAAATTCATTTCAGGTCGTATGTTCTCCATTGCTAATTTGAAGCTACGAACATAAGAGTTATGCTGGTGAAGCATATCTTGCAACTGTAGTACTATGTCTTGTCTTGTTTGAGGTACATTTCTGCAACGCTGCTGTGCTTGCTGTTGACAATCTCCAACAAAATAAATTTGCAGAAATTTTGGTTCTTCATTCTGTAGAGGGCGCAGACTTCCGATGCGGTGATACACTTGGCCTTGAATTTTAAACGTTGGCATGTAACCTGGCTCTCTGATTTCTTTTGAACTTCCGAAAGATGTCATCTGAAAGGCGGCGTTGTATCTTCTAATGTTGTTTTTAAAATGCTTAGAATCTGTGTTGTCTCCAATTAGGAATGTACGTAGGGGCTCAGGAGGATCAGCCAATTCAGGTAGTTGAACTTTCCCTCCGTTGCAGCACATACCTGGTGTCTCTTTTTTCCATTTCTTGGCATCACAGAATTGACACGTTTCTTCCATTGACCCTATCATGCAAAGAGGTTCAGAAGCGTAATCTACCGCTGCTTCGTAATTAAATCCTACATTTTTTAAATTGCTCCAAATTCGTCTTTGGACTCTAGTTGATCGAGTTCTATCATTATGTCTTCTTAACTCTCTTTCAGGAGTATTTTCTTCTTGCCTTCTGCTCTGGTTTCTTTCTCTGTTTCCAGTTAATCGTTCTTCCCTCTCAGGCGTATTTTCTGTTTGCCTTCTGCTCTGGTTTCTTTCCCTGTTTACAGTTAACCGTGCTTCCCTCTCAGGAGTATTTTCTGCTTGCCTCCTGCCCTGGACTCGTTCCCTGTTCCGAGTTAACCGTTCTTCCCTCTCAGGCGTATTTCCTTCTAGTCTTCTGCTCTGGTTTCTTTCCCTGTTTCCAGTTAACCGTGCTTCCCTCTCAGGAGTATTTTCTGCTTGCCTTCTGCTCTGGTTTCTTTCCCTGTTTCCAGTTAATCGTTCCTCCCTCTCAGGCGTATTTTCTTCTTGCCTTCTGCTCTGGTTTCTTTCCCTGTTTGCAGTTAAGCGTGCATCTCTCTCAGGAGTATTTTCTGCTTGCCTCCTGCTCTGGACTCGTTCCCTGTTCCGAGTTAACCGTTCTTCCCTCTCAGGCGTATTTCCTTCTAGCCTTCTGCTCTGGTTTCTTTCCCTGTTTTCAGTTAACCGTGCTTCCCTCTCAGGAGTATTTTCTGCTTGCCTCCTGTTCTGGACTCGTTCCCTGTTCCGAGTTAACCGTGATTCTCTTTCAAGACTATTTTCTTCTTGCCTTCTGCTCTGGCTCCTTTCCCTGTTCCCGGTTAACCGTGCTTCTCTTTGAGCAGTATTTTCTTCTTGTCTTCTTCTCTGTTCCCTTTCTCTCTTTTCCGCCTGTTTATTTTTCAAACATTTTTTTTTCCGTGGTGGCATAGGCATTTTTAAAAAAAACAGTTTTATTATGTGAGTCAGTTAAAAAAAATTATAATATGTACTACAAAAATCAATGACCTAAATACCTGATTCAAATCAAGGCAACAAAGAAAATATAATTTATAAAAAAATTATAATTAGCCTTACAACGAAAAACCTAACTCACATAAAAACAACACACTATAATAATTAAAAAAATTCTAATTGTTTTACAAATTAATCGCTTACCCCGTATGTGGAGAATGGTGATTGAGAAATAACACAAACAACACACAAAAATAAAATTTATAAAGAGGAATTTTTAACTGAACTAATACAGTTCATCTTCATACAAATCTGAAAACGTATTTCTACAGGTCAGGGGGAATTTAAGAAATTCCCCACTTTTCAGAAAGTGCCAAACTTCACGCCAATAGGGGGCACTTATTCGTTGATGTGGAGACTTTTTTGTAAACAACCAAAACAAAATTTTCTTTACAATGCAAACAGCCTTTTTTTAATTGAACTATATACAGTTCTTCCTCATACAAATCTGAAAACCTATTTCTACCGTTTCAACTATTTAGGGGAATTTAAGAAATTTCCCACTTTTCAGAATGTGGCAAACTTCACGGCAATAGGGACAATCAAAACAAAATTTTCTTTACAATGCAAACAGCCTTTTTTTTAATTGAACTACAACAGTTCTTCCTCATACAATTCTAAAACCTATTTCTACCGTTTCAACTGTTTAGGGGAATTTAAGAAATTTCTCACTTTTCAGAATGTGGCAAACTTCACGGCAATAGGGATAATGGCACTTATTTGTTTTTTTTATAAAATATTTCCTGACATGGAGACTTTTTTTGTAAACAACCGAAACAAAATTTTCTTTACAATGCAAACAGCCTTTTTTTAATTGAACTATATACAGTTCTTCCTCATGCAAATTTGAAAACCTATTTCTACCGTTTCTACTGTTTAGGGGAAATTTAAGAAATTTCCCACTTTTCAGAATGTGGCAAACTTCACGGCAATAGGGATAATGGCACTTATTTGTTTTTTAGAAAATATTTCCTGACATGAAGACTTTTTTTGTAAACAATCAAAACAAAATTTTCTTTACAATGCAAACAGCCTTTTCAGAATGTGGCAAACTTCACGGGAATAGGGATAATGGCACTTATTTGTTTTTTTTATAAAATATTTCCTGATGTGGAGACTTTTTGTTGTAAACAACCAAAACAAAATTTGCTTTACAATGCAAACAGCCTTTTTTTAATTGAACTATATACAGTTCTTCCTCATATAAATCTGAAAACCTATTTCTACCGTTTCTACTGTTTAGGGGGAATTTAAAAAATTTCCCACATTTCAGAATATGGCAAACTTCACGGGAATAAGGGGAATGGCAGTTATTTGTTTTTTATAAAATATTTCCTGATTGGAGACTTTTTTTTGTAAATAACCAAAACAAAATTTTCTTTACAATGCAAACAGCCTTTTTTTTAATTGAACTACAACAGTTCTTCCTCATACAATTCTAAAACCTATTTCTACCGTTTCAACTGTTTAGGGGAATTTAAGAAATTTCTCACTTTTCAGAATGTGGCAAACTTCACGGCAATAGGGATAATGGCACTTATTTGTTTTTTTTATAAAATATTTCCTGACATGGAGACTTTTTTTGTAAACAACCGAAACAAAATTTTCTTTACAATGCAAACAGCCTTTTTTTAATTGAACTATATACAGTTCTTCCTCATGCAAATCTGAAAACCTATTTCTACCGTTTCTACTGTTTAGGGGAAATTTAAGAAATTTCCCACTTTTCAGAATGTGGCAAACTTCACGGCAATAGGGATAATGGCACTTATTTGTTTTTTAGAAAATATTTCCTGACATGAAGACTTTTTTTGTAAACAATCAAAACAAAATTTTCTTTACAATGCAAACAACCTTTTCAGAATGTGGCAAACTTCACGGGAATAGGGATAATGGCACTTATTTGTTTTTTTTATAAAATATTTCCTGATGTGGAGACTTTTTGTTGTAAACAACCAAAACAAAATTTGCTTTACAATGCAAACAGCCTTTTTTTAATTGAACTATATACAGTTCTTCCTCATATAAATCTGAAAACCTATTTCTACCGTTTCTACTGTTTAGGGGGAATTTAAAAAATTTCCCACATTTCAGAATATGGCAAACTTCACGGGAATAAGGGGAATGGCAGTTATTTGTTTTTTATAAAATATTTCCTGATTGGAGACTTTTTTTGTAAATAACCAAAACAAAATTTTCTTTACAATGCAAACAGCCTTTTTTTTAATTGAACTACAACAGTTCTTCCTCATACAATTCTAAAACCTATTTCTACCGTTTCAACTGTTTAGGGGAATTTAAGAAATTTCTCACTTTTCAGAATGTGGCAAACTTCACGGCAATAGGGATAATGGCACTTATTTGTTTTTTTTATAAAATATTTCCTGACATGGAGACTTTTTTTGTAAACAACCGAAACAAAATTTTCTTTACAATGCAAACAGCCTTTTTTTAATTGAACTATATACAGTTCTTCCTCATGCAAATCTGAAAACCTATTTCTACCGTTTCTACTGTTTAGGGGAAATTTAAGAAATTTCCCACTTTTCAGAATGTGGCAAACTTCACGGCAATAGGGATAATGGCACTTATTTGTTTTTTAGAAAATATTTCCTGACATGAAGACTTTTTTTGTAAACAATCAAAACAAAATTTTCTTTACAATGCAAACAGCCTTTTCAGAATGTGGCAAACTTCACGGGAATAGGGATAATGGCACTTATTTGTTTTTTTTTATAAAATATTTCCTGATGTGGAGACTTTTTGTTGTAAACAACCAAAACAAAATTTGCTTTACAATGCAAACAGCCTTTTTTTAATTGAACTATATACAGTTCTTCCTCATATAAATCTGAAAACCTATTTCTACCGTTTCTACTGTTTAGGGGGAATTTAAAAAATTTCCCACATTTCAGAATATGGCAAACTTCACGGGAATAAGGGGAATGGCAGTTATTTGTTTTTTATAAAATATTTCCTGATTGGAGACTTTTTTTGTAAATAACCAAAACAAAATTTTCTTTACAATGCAAACAGCTTTTTTTTAATTTAACTATATACAGTTCTTTCTCATACAAATGTGGAAACTTATTTCTACCGTTTTTACCGTTTCTATACAGGTTAGGGAAAATTTATGAAATTTCCTATATTTTAGGAACTTATTTGTTTTTTATAAAATATTTCCTGATGTGGAGATTTTTTTTTGTGAAAAACCAAAACGAAATTAACTTTACAATGGAAACAGCGTTTTTTTATTGAACTAACCGGGAAATTACACTTATTTGGCAAAATTCGTAATGTATAAGTTAAAAACCCCCAGATACCGCTTTTTATTGGAATCGGAATACAATTGGCAAACTCATCGGCCATATTGGTGCTGCCATTTTGAGTTTATAAGTTTTGATTATAAATTCGTTATTTTCAACCTTAAAAACCCCTAGATATTCACTTTCATTGGAATCCGAATACAATCGGAAAAATTCGTCCGCCATTTTGAATTTATAAGTTCTGATCTAAAATTCTTTATTTGCTACCTTAAAAAACCCCAGATACCGATTTTCATTGGAATCGGAACACAATTGGCAAATTCGTCGGCCATTTTGAATTTATAAGTTTTGTTTAAACATTCGTTATTTACTACCTCAGAAAAGCCCAGATACCGATTTTCATTGTAATCGGAATACAATTGGCAAATTCGTCAGCCATATTGGCGCGGCCATTTTGAATTTATAAGGTCCGATCAAACATTCGCTATTTGCTACCTCAAAAAACCCCAGATACCGATTTTCATTGGAATCGGATCACAATTGGCAAATTCGTCGGCCATATTGGCGCGGCCATTTTGAATTTATAAGTTTTGACCACAAATTCGTTATTAGCGACCTTAAAAACCCCTAGATACCAACTTTCATTGAAATCGGAACACAATTTGCGAATTCATATTTGGGTAGCCATTTTGAATTTCGGTCATTTTTCAGCGGCCATTTTGAATTTCGAAAATCGGGCTTCGAGGTGTTTCAGGGAAGACCCCAACGGACTTTCGTGCAAAATTTCAAAGCTCTGCGATGACTGGTGCGCCCGCTACAGCGCACACATACATACATACGTACACACATACATACGTACATACATACAGAAACTTTCTTTTATTAATATAGATATTAATAAAAGAAAGTTTCTGTATGTATGTACGTATGTATGTATGTACGTATGTATGTATGTGTGCGCTGTAGCGGGCGCACCAGTCATCGCAGAGCTTTGAAATTTTGCACGAAAGTCCGTTGGGGTCTTCCCTGAAACACCTCGAAGCCCGATTTTCGAAATTCAAAATGGCCGCTGAAAAATGACCGAAATTCAAAATGGCTACCCAAATATGAATTCGCAAATTGTGTTCCGATTTCAATGAAAGTTGGTATCTAGGGGTTTTTAAGGTCGCTAATAACGAATTTGTGGTCAAAACTTATAAATTCAAAATGGCCGCGCCAATATGGCCGACGAATTTGCCAATTGTGATCCGATTCCAATGAAAATCGGTATCTGGGGTTTTTTGAGGTAGCAAATAGCGAATGTTTGATCGGACCTTATAAATTCAAAATGGCCGCGCCAATATGGCTGACGAATTTGCCAATTGTATTCCGATTACAATGAAAATCGGTATCTGGGCTTTTCTGAGGTAGTAAATAACGAATGTTTAAACAAAACTTATAAATTCAAAATGGCCGACGAATTTGCCAATTGTGTTCCGATTCCAATGAAAATCGGTATCTGGGGTTTTTTAAGGTAGCAAATAAAGAATTTTAGATCAGAACTTATAAATTCAAAATGGCGGACGAATTTTTCCGATTGTATTCGGATTCCAATGAAAGTGAATATCTAGGGGTTTTTAAGGTTGCAAATAACGAATTTATAATCAAAACTTATAAACTCAAAATGGCAGCACCAATATGGCCGATGAGTTTGCCAATTGTATTCCGATTCCAATAAAAAGCGGTATCTGGGGGTTTTTAACTTATACATTACGAATTTTGCCAAATAAGTGTAATTTCCCGGTTAGTTCAATAAAAAAACGCTGTTTCCATTGTAAAGTTAATTTCGTTTTGGTTTTTCACAAAAAAAAATCTCCACATCAGGAAATATTTTATAAAAAACAAATAAGTTCCTAAAATATAGGAAATTTCATAAATTTTCCCTAACCTGTATAGAAACGGTAAAAACGGTAGAAATAAGTTTCCACATTTGTATGAGAAAGAACTGTATATAGTTAAATTAAAAAAAAGCTGTTTGCATTGTAAAGAAAATTTTGTTTTGGTTATTTACAAAAAAAGTCTCCAATCAGGAAATATTTTATAAAAAACAAATAACTGCCATTCCCCTTATTCCCGTGAAGTTTGCCATATTCTGAAATGTGGGAAATTTTTTAAATTCCCCCTAAACAGTAGAAACGGTAGAAATAGGTTTTCAGATTTATATGAGGAAGAACTGTATATAGTTCAATTAAAAAAAGGCTGTTTGCATTGTAAAGCAAATTTTGTTTTGGTTGTTTACAACAAAAAGTCTCCACATCAGGAAATATTTTATAAAAAAAAACAAATAAGTGCCATTATCCCTATTCCCGTGAAGTTTGCCACATTCTGAAAAGGCTGTTTGCATTGTAAAGAAAATTTTGTTTTGATTGTTTACAAAAAAAGTCTTCATGTCAGGAAATATTTTCTAAAAAACAAATAAGTGCCATTATCCCTATTGCCGTGAAGTTTGCCACATTCTGAAAAGTGGGAAATTTCTTAAATTTCCCCTAAACAGTAGAAACGGTAGAAATAGGTTTTCAGATTTGCATGAGGAAGAACTGTATATAGTTCAATTAAAAAAAGGCTGTTTGCATTGTAAAGAAAATTTTGTTTCGGTTGTTTACAAAAAAAGTCTCCATGTCAGGAAATATTTTATAAAAAAAACAAATAAGTGCCATTATCCCTATTGCCGTGAAGTTTGCCACATTCTGAAAAGTGAGAAATTTCTTAAATTCCCCTAAACAGTTGAAACGGTAGAAATAGGTTTTAGAATTGTATGAGGAAGAACTGTTGTAGTTCAATTAAAAAAAAGGCTGTTTGCATTGTAAAGAAAATTTTGTTTTGGTTATTTACAAAAAAAGTCTCCAATCAGGAAATATTTTATAAAAAACAAATAACTGCCATTCCCCTTATTCCCGTGAAGTTTGCCATATTCTGAAATGTGGGAAATTTTTTAAATTCCCCCTAAACAGTAGAAACGGTAGAAATAGGTTTTCAGATTTATATGAGGAAGAACTGTATATAGTTCAATTAAAAAAAGGCTGTTTGCATTGTAAAGCAAATTTTGTTTTGGTTGTTTACAACAAAAAGTCTCCACATCAGGAAATATTTTATAAAAAAAACAAATAAGTGCCATTATCCCTATTCCCGTGAAGTTTGCCACATTCTGAAAAGGCTGTTTGCATTGTAAAGAAAATTTTGTTTTGATTGTTTACAAAAAAAGTCTTCATGTCAGGAAATATTTTCTAAAAAACAAATAAGTGCCATTATCCCTATTGCCGTGAAGTTTGCCACATTCTGAAAAGTGGGAAATTTCTTAAATTTCCCCTAAACAGTAGAAACGGTAGAAATAGGTTTTCAGATTTGCATGAGGAAGAACTGTATATAGTTCAATTAAAAAAAGGCTGTTTGCATTGTAAAGAAAATTTTGTTTCGGTTGTTTACAAAAAAAGTCTCCATGTCAGGAAATATTTTATAAAAAAAACAAATAAGTGCCATTATCCCTATTGCCGTGAAGTTTGCCACATTCTGAAAAGTGAGAAATTTCTTAAATTCCCCTAAACAGTTGAAACGGTAGAAATAGGTTTTAGAATTGTATGAGGAAGAACTGTTGTAGTTCAATTAAAAAAAAGGCTGTTTGCATTGTAAAGAAAATTTTGTTTTGGTTATTTACAAAAAAAGTCTCCAATCAGGAAATATTTTATAAAAAACAAATAACTGCCATTCCCCTTATTCCCGTGAAGTTTGCCATATTCTGAAATGTGGGAAATTTTTTAAATTCCCCCTAAACAGTAGAAACGGTAGAAATAGGTTTTCAGATTTATATGAGGAAGAACTGTATATAGTTCAATTAAAAAAAGGCTGTTTGCATTGTAAAGCAAATTTTGTTTTGGTTGTTTACAACAAAAAGTCTCCACATCAGGAAATATTTTATAAAAAAAACAAATAAGTGCCATTATCCCTATTCCCGTGAAGTTTGCCACATTCTGAAAAGGCTGTTTGCATTGTAAAGAAAATTTTGTTTTGATTGTTTACAAAAAAAGTCTTCATGTCAGGAAATATTTTCTAAAAAACAAATAAGTGCCATTATCCCTATTGCCGTGAAGTTTGCCACATTCTGAAAAGTGGGAAATTTCTTAAATTTCCCCTAAACAGTAGAAACGGTAGAAATAGGTTTTCAGATTTGCATGAGGAAGAACTGTATATAGTTCAATTAAAAAAAGGCTGTTTGCATTGTAAAGAAAATTTTGTTTCGGTTGTTTACAAAAAAAGTCTCCATGTCAGGAAATATTTTATAAAAAAAACAAATAAGTGCCATTATCCCTATTGCCGTGAAGTTTGCCACATTCTGAAAAGTGAGAAATTTCTTAAATTCCCCTAAACAGTTGAAACGGTAGAAATAGGTTTTAGAATTGTATGAGGAAGAACTGTTGTAGTTCAATTAAAAAAAAGGCTGTTTGCATTGTAAAGAAAATTTTGTTTTGATTGTCCCTATTGCCGTGAAGTTTGCCACATTCTGAAAAGTGGGAAATTTCTTAAATTCCCCTAAATAGTTGAAACGGTAGAAATAGGTTTTCAGATTTGTATGAGGAAGAACTGTATATAGTTCAATTAAAAAAAGGCTGTTTGCATTGTAAAGAAAATTTTGTTTTGGTTGTTTACAAAAAAGTCTCCACATCAACGAATAAGTGCCCCCTATTGGCGTGAAGTTTGGCACTTTCTGAAAAGTGGGGAATTTCTTAAATTCCCCCTGACCTGTAGAAATACGTTTTCAGATTTGTATGAAGATGAACTGTATTAGTTCAGTTAAAAATTCCTCTTTATAAATTTTATTTTTGTGTGTTGTTTGTGTTATTTCTCAATCACCATTCTCCACATACGGGGTAAGCGATTAATTTGTAAAACAATTAGAATTTTTTTAATTATTATAGTGTGTTGTTTTTATGTGAGTTAGGTTTTTCGTTGTAAGGCTAATTATAATTTTTTTATAAATTATATTTTCTTTGTTGCCTTGATTTGAATCAGGTATTTAGGTCATTGATTTTTGTAGTACATATTATAATTTTTTTTAACTGACTCACATAATAAAACTGTTTTTTTTAAAAATGCCTATGCCACCACGGAAAAAAAAATGTTTGAAAAATAAACAGGCGGAAAAGAGAGAAAGGGAACAGAGAAGAAGACAAGAAGAAAATACTGCTCAAAGAGAAGCACGGTTAACCGGGAACAGGGAAAGGAGCCAGAGCAGAAGGCAAGAAGAAAATAGTCTTGAAAGAGAATCACGGTTAACTCGGAACAGGGAACGAGTCCAGAACAGGAGGCAAGCAGAAAATACTCCTGAGAGGGAAGCACGGTTAACTGAAAACAGGGAAAGAAACCAGAGCAGAAGGCTAGAAGGAAATACGCCTGAGAGGGAAGAACGGTTAACTCGGAACAGGGAACGAGTCCAGAGCAGGAGGCAAGCAGAAAATACTCCTGAGAGAGATGCACGCTTAACTGCAAACAGGGAAAGAAACCAGAGCAGAAGGCAAGAAGAAAATACGCCTGAGAGGGAGGAACGATTAACTGGAAACAGGGAAAGAAACCAGAGCAGAAGGCAAGCAGAAAATACTCCTGAGAGGGAAGCACGGTTAACTGGAAACAGGGAAAGAAACCAGAGCAGAAGACTAGAAGGAAATACGCCTGAGAGGGAAGAACGGTTAACTCGGAACAGGGAACGAGTCCAGGGCAGGAGGCAAGCAGAAAATACTCCTGAGAGGGAAGCACGGTTAACTGTAAACAGGGAAAGAAACCAGAGCAGAAGGCAAACAGAAAATACGCCTGAGAGGGAAGAACGATTAACTGGAAACAGAGAAAGAAACCAGAGCAGAAGGCAAGAAGAAAATACTCCTGAAAGAGAGTTAAGAAGACATAATGATAGAACTCGATCAACTAGAGTCCAAAGACGAATTTGGAGCAATTTAAAAAATGTAGGATTTAATTACGAAGCAGCGGTAGATTACGCTTCTGAACCTCTTTGCATGATAGGGTCAATGGAAGAAACGTGTCAATTCTGTGATGCCAAGAAATGGAAAAAAGAGACACCAGGTATGTGCTGCAACGGAGGGAAAGTTCAACTACCTGAATTGGCTGATCCTCCTGAGCCCCTACGTACATTCCTAATTGGAGACAACACAGATTCTAAGCATTTTAAAAACAACATTAGAAGATACAACGCCGCCTTTCAGATGACATCTTTCGGAAGTTCAAAAGAAATCAGAGAGCCAGGTTACATGCCAACGTTTAAAATTCAAGGCCAAGTGTATCACCGCATCGGAAGTCTGCGCCCTCTACAGAATGAAGAACCAAAATTTCTGCAAATTTATTTTGTTGGAGATTGTCAACAGCAAGCACAGCAGCGTTGCAGAAATGTACCTCAAACAAGACAAGACATAGTACTACAGTTGCAAGATATGCTTCACCAGCATAACTCTTATGTTCGTAGCTTCAAATTAGCAATGGAGAACATACGACCTGAAATGAATTTGAAAATCATAGGTGATAGAACCCCTCATGGTGAGCATGAGGGACGCTTCAATACTCCAACAATATCAGAAGTGGCCGTGATCATGGTGGGAGAACAGCATAATCCGAGAGACATTATTTTGGAAGAGAGGAGTGGAGCCATCAAGAGAATTCCTGAGACGCACAGATCTTATGATGCACTACAGTATCCGCTCATGTTTTGGAACGGCGAGGACGGATATCATTTTGGCCTGAAACAAGTAAACCCAAGAACAAGATCGCCAACAGATAGAAAGATTTCTGCTATGGACTTTTATGCTTACAGGATAATGGCTCGCTTTTCAAATTTCAACATTGTACTAAGAAGCAAAGACCTATTCCAACAATATATTGTTGATATGTATGCAAAGATAGAATCTGAAAGGCTGAGGTACATTCGACAGAATCAGAGGACTTTGCGATCAGAACAATATGCCCATTTGAGGGATGCAGTCATCAACGATGGAAATGTTGCTGACATCGGTCGCTTAATCATTTTGCCTTCCACCTTTACTGGGGGTCCAAGGTACATGCACGAACGAACTCAAGATGCCATGACCTACGTTAGAAATTACGGTAGACCAGACCTCTTTATCACATTCACATGCAATCCGAAGTGGACAGAGATACAGCAAGAACTGTTTGATGGACAGAAACCGCAAGATCGCCATGATTTGACTGCAAGAGTCTTTCATCTAAAGCACAAAGCACTCATGGATCTCATGACAAAGGGAAAAGTTTTTGGGGAAGTTCAATGTCATATGTACACAATAGAGTGGCAGAAGCGAGGTCTTCCTCATGCCCACATTTTGATTTGGTTCAAAGAACCATTGCACGCTAACAGGGTGGATGAATTTATCAGCGCAGAAATCCCGGATCCACAAGAAGACCCACAACTTTTCACAATCATTACAAAACAGATGGTGCATGGCCCCTGTGGATCCATTAATCCCAGTTCTTCATGCATGAAGCAAGGTGTCTGCTCAAAGCGATACCCACGTACTTTTTTGAAAGAAACGCAAACAGGAAAAGATGGATACCCTCTCTATCGACGTAGAACACCAGAAGATGGAGGATTTACAGGTAAAATAAAGTTTCGAGGATCTGAAATTTCTGTGGACAATAGGTGGATTGTACCATATTGTCCTCTATTAACTAAAATGTTCAATGCACATATTAATGTTGAATTTTGCAATTCAGTGAAGTCTATAAAGTACGTGTGTAAGTATATAAACAAAGGATCAGACATGGCTGTGTTTGAAGTGAACAGGGGAGATAATGAACATGATGAAATTCATCAGTATGAACTGGGAAGATACATTAGCAGCAATGAAGCAGCATGGAGAATACTCAGTTTCCCAATTCATGAGCGCTACCCTACAGTGATACATCTAAGCATCCACCTTGAAAATGGACAGAGAGTGTACTTTACAACTGAAAATGCTGCTCAACGTGCCGAACAACAGCAAGACACTACACTTACAGCTTTCTTTCGACTTTGCACTCAAGATGATTTTGCACGTACCCTCCTGTACAACCAAGTCCCCAAGTACTACACTTGGAATAGTGGGAACAGGATGTGGAACCGCCGGAAACAAGGACAAGTTGTCCCAGAACAACCAGGAATACGGTCTTCCGATGCACTTGGCCGTATTTACACTGTTCATCCAAACAACTCCGAATGCTTTCATCTAAGACTCTTACTGCATGAAGTACGAGGCCCAATGTCATTTGCAGATTTGAGAACAGTAGATGGACAGATCTGTGAGACTTTCAAAGAAGCTTGCATGCTGCTAGGTCTTTTGGAGAACGATGAACACTGGAATAAAGCATTAGAAGAAGCAGCTTGCTCTCGATTACCTAAGATTTTACGTAACCTGTTTGCCGTTATGTTACAAACATGCTCAGTGTCTGCTCCAGAGCAGTTATGGATGAACCACAAGGAAAACCTGTCTGAAGACATTTTGCACCAAGCGCGTATACAACAACAAAATCTGGATCTCCATTACACTGCTGAAATTTTCAACAAAGCTTTAATTGATATTGAAGATAAGGTTATATTATTGGGTGGAACAGATTTGAGAAGTTTTGGGCTTCCACAACCAATTCGGACCTCGATTATACCCAGTGAAGAAGTTATGGAAAGAAATTACGATACGGATGTGCTCACAACATACATAGAAGAGAATTACCCAAAATTAGTCGAAGATCAGAGGGCAGCATATAACAAGGTTGCGAAAGCAGTTTTTGATCAACAAGGTGGAATTTTCTTTTTGGATGCTCCTGGTGGAACAGGCAAGACCTTTCTAATCAATCTACTTTTGGCAAAAGTGCGTCAAAAAAATGATATTGCTCTTGCTGTTGCCTCATCTGGCATTGCCGCAACGCTGTTGACAGGAGGAAGAACAGCTCACTCAGCCTTCAAACTACCTTTAGATTTGACAAGAACTGAAAATCCTACGTGCAACATTTCACGAAATTCTGGGAAAGCAAAGGTTCTTAAAGATTGCAAGCTTATCGTTTGGGATGAATGTACGATGTCACACAAAGCAGCATTTGAAGCTCTTGATGTAACTTTGAGAGATATAAGACGAAATAATGATGTAATGGGAGGAGTCACAGTGGTATTGGCTGGTGACTTTCGGCAGACGCTTCCAGTTATTCCCCATGGTACCAAAGCAGATGAAATACAGGCTTGCTTAAAATCATCTTACATATGGAGGAACATTGAAATACTTCGCCTTACAACGAATATGAGGGTTCATATCAATGGTGATCCCTCTGCTCAAGAGTTTGCAAACAGTCTACTTCAAATAGGAAATGGTGCTGTGACTTCACTTAATCAGGATGGATGTATAGCAATGGAAGGCATAGGAAGGATTGTGCAAACACAACAACAGTTAATACAAATGGTGTTTCCAAATGTAAAACAGCACTTTAAAGATCATGTATGGCTGTGTCAAAGAGCCATCCTTGCACCGAGAAATGAAGATGCCTACTTCATCAATAAGCAACTGTTGAATGAATTGCCTGGTAATCTTCAAATTTACAAATCCATCGACACTACATGTGCTACAGATGAAGCTGTGAATTATCCAACAGAATTTTTGAACACATTGAAGCCTCCTGGCGTACCATCACACATTTTAGAGCTCAAAGTTGGGGCACCAATTATGCTCCTCAGAAATCTGCAACCCCCTTCTCTCTGCAATGGAACGCGGCTCGCTGTTAAAAATTTAATGCCCAATGTTATAGAAGCCACAATCATGACCGGGCATGCCGCAGGTGAAGATGTATTTATTCCTAGGATCCCGATTATCCCTTCAGATATTCCATTCCAGTTCAAGCGCCTTCAATTTCCAGTTCGGTTAAGTTTTGCCATGAGCATCAACAAGGCACAAGGGCAATCATTAAAAGTTGTTGGTCTCGATCTTATGAAACCGTGTTTCTCCCATGGCCAGCTGTATGTAGGTTGTTCAAGAGTTGGAAAATCTGAAAATCTTCACATCCTAGCTCCAAATGGAAGAACATTGAACATAGTGTATCCTGAAGCTCTCTAAGCAATCGGTTCAGAATTGATCAACCCCTTCACACCTGAAATTTTAAGTACAAGTCTAGGATTCTGCAATATGAGACCTGGGAAGGGGCTGGCATCTGGGTAAACAAATAAAACCTGGGTCAGTGACATTGCGGATGAGACCCCAGGGGCCAGGCAATTGTCAGACATGTAATTTTTCTTCATATTACATGTCTGATAATGGACAATATCCGTCTGAAGTCACACTCCCTCAGTACATGACTCCAAGCGTATACTGTCCATTACCGTCAAAAGCCCATTTTTATATCTTAAATTAGTATAATCATTTTATTTATTTTTCTTTCTTTCAGGATGTAATAATATTTTTTGGATTATTGAATGTTTAATTTAAAAAAAATATTTTTTATAGGTAACTCTAAATTTTTATATGTATCCAAAATCAATTTTGCAGATTTGTACTCTTTTTCATTATATCTTTTTCCTACCGCGGACTGTGCACACATAATTTTTTTTTTATTTAAAGGCGTTGCAACGCACGCGGGTTTTATGCTAGTCTATATTAATAAAAGAAAGTTTCTGTATGCGTGTATGTGCGATGTGTGCGCTATAGCGGGCGCACCAGTGATCGTAGAGCTTCGAAATTTTGCACGAACATCCATGGGGGTCTCCCATGATGCACCTCGAAGCCCGATTTTCGAAATTCAAAATGGCCGCCACAAAATGACCGAAATTCAAAATGGCTACCCAAATTTGCCAATTGTGTTCCGATTTCCATGAAAATCGGTCTCTGGGGGTTTTTAAGGTAGTAAATAACGAATGTTTGAACAGAACTTATAAATTCAAAATGGCCGCGCCAATATGGCCGACGAATTTGCCAATTGTGGTCCGATTCCAATGCAAATCAGTATCTGGGATTTTTTAAGGTAGCAAATAACGAATTTATGATCAGAACTTTAAATTTAAAATGGCCGCGCCAATATGGCGGACGAATTTTTTCAATTGTATTCCGATTGCAATGAATTTAGATATCTAGGGGTTTTTAAGGTTGCAAATGACGAATTTATGATTAAAACTTATAAATTAAAAATGGCCGCACCAATATGGCCGAATTTTTCCAATTGTATTCCGATTCCAATGAAAGTGGATATCTAGGGGCTTTTAAGGTAGCAAATTATGAATTTATGATTCGAACTTATAAATTCAAAATGGCCGCGACAATATGGCGGACAAATTTTTTCAATTGTATTCCAATTGCAATGAAAGTGGATATCTAGGGGTTTTTAAGGTTGCAAATAACGAATTTATGATCAAAACCTATAAATTCAAAATAGCCGCAACAATATGGCCGTTGAGTTTGCCAATTGTATTCCGATTCCAATGAAAATCGGTATCTGGCTGTTTTTAAGGTTGCAAATAAAGAATTTATGATCAAAACTTATAAATTTTAAATTTCGCGGCCTATATAGGAGACAAATTTTGCCAAAAAGTGTCATTTCCTGGTCAGCTGTATGTATGTTGTTGAGGAGTTGGGGTATCGAAAAATCTTCACATCTTAGCTCCAAATGGAAGAACATAGACCATAGTGTAGAAGTTTGCCACATTCTGAAATGTAGGAAATTTCTTAAATTATATTAATCCGTGACGATTCCGAGAACGCTCGAGAAGAAATATTACAATATTTTTTATGGATAACTCTAAATTTTTATATGGTATCCAAAATCATTTTTTCCAATTTTTTGTTGTTTTTATTATACTTTTTTCCTACCGCGGACAGTGCACAGACAAACTTTTTTTTATTTAAAGGCGTTGCAACACACGCGGGTTTTATGCTAGTATTGAATAAAGACTACTAACTAGAACACTGCTATGTGTCAACATTAAGGTGTTAGTGGTTGATAGTAGTGATATATAAGATAAGTCAAGTTGAGCATAAGTTCTATCTGTTAGCACCTAAGCAAACAGTTTTTCGAAATAAAGACAATTATTGAATTCTAACTGACACGTGTGTTTCCTTCATATTTCCCTTTCATCCTTAGTGTAAAATTCCATTTTACACTAAACAACAATCGAGCATCGCTTAACGGAGAGTCTAAAGTCCATCTCCGAGGAAAATCATAATCAGCTGGAGCTTATCAACAATAAAATCGAGTCTCTACAGGCGAGGATCTCTGTGCCAGAGCAGAATACAACACCAAAGGATCATACTGATGACCTTCAAATTATCAGCTCCCAGCTGGCTGATAATACACTCCATTTGGACGATATGCAGCGTGCACAGAGGCTTAGGGACGTTATTCGAGGAATCCCCACGAAACCGAATGACTCCCCAATAAAAATTGTCTCAAATCTGACACCCTTGCTGAATCATCATCTCTCAACTTACGTTGACGCCTTCCGACTTCGATCCCGATCAGGCATACAAAGTGGGCCAAAAATAGTAAAATTTGTTAGCAGCGTGAGACAAAGGCCTTCATGCTGGAGTTGAAATCAAATAATAAACGGAAATTCCCACTTTGTGAACTGGATGGCTTTACAGCCGACACTCCTGTCTATGTGAATGAAAGTCTCTCGCCGGCTAATTACAATCTGCTACGGGAAGCATTGAAACTTCGCAGGCTTGGACTACTTCACTCCGTTTCCACCAGGGATGGCCTTGTGAGGATAAAAAAAAAGAAATGTTTTATTATTGTGCGTAATCCCTCTCAGCTCATCAATCGAAACACGGGAGAAACGAAGTGTCTCCTAGCTTCAGCTGCGGGGACCAGGTGAGAACGTTAATAAAAATATTCAATTCGAAATATAAAGGTTTCAAAATACCCGAGTAGAAAGCCCTATCAGGCCAGCCTTGGCGTGATCAGCTCCGGATCCGGTTACAACGTGGCGAGCCCTACTAAGGGTAGCCATATGCAATACTGAGAGGGTCGTGCAAGGGAAGATCTATTAAAAAATTTCGGAACAGGTTCGGAGACAACTAGCCATGAAGCAGCCTTTGAAGGGCAAGCGTACAAATTTTAATCCGGCCCTGATCAGTTTTGCCGCATCATAAATCCATTGTAATCAGGACCGAAGCTGGCTAGCCTTATTAAGGCCCTTCTATGGAATGTTACGTATAAACATATGCGGCCCGGATAAAATTTGCCGTATCAGGATTAATGTTTATAATTTCTATCAGGTTTCTATCCGATTTACCTGATGCTTGACGGATGCGGATTATTATGACTAGGGTCGGATTAGGTTAACCTTATCAATACTTAAATTGAGAATACTTATTTAGGAGATGGTCCAAATCAGTCTTACCGCATCAGGAGCCATATAGATTATCCCGATTAGGCACACATACGGAAATTATTATTGTACTTTTAAAAGGGTGTCGTATGAAACTTATATTTAATCTTGATTAATTATAATTATGTATGAAGATTAATTTAAATTGCCTAATCAAATTTGGATATCATTTTTATTTTAATAATATAGAAATTTTATGTGTATTAAAGATTATTTGTTAGTAGTAGTTCAAATTTTTTTTTATGTGGAAGACTAGAGCTCAGGGAAAGCCCTTTGTACTGTCGACAATCTATTTTTTCCGTATAGAGTGCAATGTCGAACAGCAAGCTCTAGTCGATAGATAGTGAAGGGAAAGAGAGAAGTGAAGGAAGGAACTGCCACAACCACCTACTCCCAAGCATTTCTATCGCGACTCTGGCACCGGGGCAACGAGAAACAACTCGCTCTGGAGTGTTATGCCTCCTGAAACGAGCTGAATCCCATCGGCCCAACCGATGTCATGCGATGACATTTGGAGTTGTCATTGAAGTATTGATAAATAGTCAATTTTAGTACAACTTTAATAATTTAAAAAATATTGTTTTATTTTCGATTTTTTTACATTTTTACTCTTTGGTAAAACTTGAAAAAAAATTTTGAAGTATCAATCACAGTAAAGTAATCAGCAAAGTGGACGGGGAGGGGAAGGGGCATGTTAATACTCGTGCATTCTCCGTCAACCGTGCATCTGTATATTTAGACTTGGTCAATGAAATTATTAATTATTCAGTAAGTAAGTTAAAAATATTCTGGAATAGTTTTCTCCAACTCGTGATATTATCTCATCATTAATTCAATATTCATTGAGTAGAAAATATTTTAAAAAGGTTCATTCCTTTAATTATTGTGATTTTCTAAATTCTGTTTATCAAGATAAATGTTCTTTCCTGCACTTTTCTTCTCCTCTATCTTGCAGGTTTCTTTAAACACATGATGGCTGACGATATAGGTAGGAAAAAAAAAGAGAACTGACACGATTACGAGTCAAGCGATTCCGTCAAAATAAGAAAGAATTAAAAGAAAATGAAAAAATCACATCATTTCATATACATCCATCGACCAGTGTAGATGTTTACCATAATCATTAAGTCATGGATCCTCCTTACAACGACATTTTTGCGTCACTTGAATTAGAAACTAGTGAAGTTGGCATTGCAGTGACAGACGAAAATTTACTTAATAACAATTTATCAAGACATGAGGAATGTAATAAAACTGATTATGATGAAATTAATAATGATGATGAATGGTTTGATCAAGACGCAAGTGCAGATGAAGATGATCTTGTTGATGCTGATGAAGACTTTGATGAAGTTGAAAAACTTAGAATATGGGCTGCATAATCGAACCTTTCTCATACACGTATAGAAGGATTGCTGAATATTTTAAGAAAAAGAATATTCCCACAATTACCATTATCTGCGAAAACATTTTTGAAAACATGCTCTATTAAATATGATATAGAAGCTATTGATAACACTTCACAATTTGTTTATTTTGGATTAACTGATACTCTTCAACGCCATGTAAACACGTCTCTGCATTCTGATAATAAAATAGAGTTACTTTTTAACTTTGACGGTCTTCCCTTGTTTAAATCTTCTACTAAACAATTTTGGCCTATTTTATGTCTCGTTTTTCATCAATCATCTGCATACAAGCCGTTCCCTGTTGCAATTTTTGCTGGCGATTCGAAACCAAATAACATAGATCATTATCTTGAGAAGTTTGTGGATGAAGTTAACAATTTACAACGCAATGGCCTAACTATTGAAAACAAAACTATGACAATAAGTGTAAAAGCAATTATTTGTGATCGGCCAACTCGTTCTCTAATTAAATGTATCAAAAACCATGGTGCTTACTATGCATGTGAACGGTGTATCGTCAAAGGTGATCGTAGAGAAAATCGTACAGTTTATCTTCAAATTAATTCTGATTTGAGAACTCATGATTCATTTTGTAATCAAAACAACATACGTCATCACACTGGAATATCACCATTATTACGCTTAGATAATTGTGATATGATAAATATGTTTGTGTTGGATTTCATGCATTTGTGCTACCTGGGCAACATGAAAAAATTATTAGTGGATTATTGGTTGAATAGTAAATCGCATGCAAAACTGAGCTCTACTGCTAGGTGTTCTCTTTCTGAACAGCTGACGTCCTTGAAAGGCCAAGTACCTGAAGATTTTCAAAGAACAACGCGAGATTTAGGTGAGATTAGCAAGTGGAAAGCCACGGAGTTTCGATTTTTTCTGTTATATACAGGACCTGTTGTTCTAAAATCAATCATTTCTTATTATTACATACAGCCTGCCGTATATTATCTTCTGATGAATTTGCTGTTGCATGTAATAGTAATGCAAAATTATTTTTGGTCGCATATGTATTAGATGCTGCAGAATTATATGGACAAGAAAGCAACGTTTTGAATGTTCATTATCTTATTCACCTAGCAGATGATGCTAAATATTTACAATCTTCATTGAGCTACTTTACAGCCTTTCCTTTCGAAAATGTTTTAGGTCAAATTAAATCACTTTTACGAAGTGGGAATCGTCCCTTACCTCAAATCTGTAGACGTTTATCTGAAACATTTTTTATACATAAATAAAGAGCTCAATTACCTCTTGAAATTGAAATATTAAGCAAAAGTTGTGCAAGAGAAGAAGAGAAAATAATCATCAAAAAATTGCGATATAAAAAAGCTATTTTAGCATTGAATAATGCTAACAATACTGTCCTTCTCGATAATGGTGATGTAATGCAAATTACAGAAATGTATACACTATCAAATACAACAGAAATAAAAGTATCAGGAATAATGCTTAAAAAAGAAAACCCATTATTTAGATATCCGTGTTCTTCGGAATTTTTATGTATGTGGGAAGTTTCAAAAACAGAAACTGAAAAGACATGTACTTTAACATCCATTTTACGAAAAATGGTAACTTTCATTATTGAAGGAGAAGCCAATAACAAAATTTATGTATTACTTCTTTTACATTGTTAATGTAAAAATTAAATAAAAAAGATTCGTCAATAGTATATAATTGAAATGACTAAGGGCCGTTTTCACCATCTCCGGTTAAACTGTCAGTATACTTCCAGTTTCTAAACTTGTAGTTAATTTAACTGTGACCGTAAAGCGTCAGTAAAAAAATGTCGTTTTCGCCAACTATGATTAACAAACTTGAAGTTAAAGTTAAAATGTACTAGTTTTTTGATAGTTACAGTACATCAAATGTCAGAAGTGTCAATATTTATTAAAAGAAAACTTCGTACACTTATATATTCTTGATCTTCATCAATTGAATCGTCGAATTTGCACATAGTTTCTATTAATCTTTTGAGCATGACTAAAAATTAAATTCATATTTTCCATATTAAAACCAAAGTGCAAAAATGTCAATCCCAGTGTCAAACTTTCAGTTAAATTAATTAACCAGAAGAAATTCTTTTGGTTAAATTGACTACCAGTTAAATGAAAATTAACTGACAGATTGACTCTAACCAGAGATTGTGTAACGCATTTTTGACTAACTGCAGGTTAAAGTTTCAGTTAACGTTTAACCGCAGATGGTGAAAACGGCCCTAAGTAAACTTAAAAACAATAAATGTAACTTTTACTGGTATGAATTATTAAAATATAATTTTAAGTATTGATCAAAAAAAAATTTATTTAATAATAAATTCTATAAATTTCTTTACGAAAATTAATTAAATATTTATAATATTTTAATTTTAATAATACTGAAAAATATTGTTTAAAAAAGGTTTATTATTTATTATTCATCTCAACTCTTTTTATTATAATCAATGTAAGACGTAAACAAAAAGCGCGAGAAAGAATTTATATTAATATAGCTATCCCTCCTTTACAATTATTATTTACGATTTCTTCTAAGTAATGCGATAGGTATAAAGCAGTGATGGGCATTCCTATGCTCGCGAGCAAATGAGCTTTAGAGCTTTGAATGAGCTTTGAATATGTATACGAAGTCAGATGACCCGAATATCCAAGAAAAGGCTTATCAGTCTTAATTAAGACTTCATGTGGGTGGGAACGTATCAGATTTTGTACTCATATGAAAGAATACACTGTCTAGTCAGTGTAAAGCTTTAGAAAACTTTTGATAGCTTTTACACAAATGCATTTCTTTAGCTGCGTAAGTTTGCCCTTCACTGGTATAAAGCGAAACGCATGGCACAAAGAACGATAAACAAACACATGCCCAGTTAACCACATGAGTAAATTAGTATAGACGCTGCTTAGTGTATCGACACAATCATTCGTTTTGTGAGGTGACAAGTTTCTGCTTGATTGTCATTATTTAAAGTATAAGTGGAATAAGTGTGGATTAATATTAATTTGTGATTATCAAATTAAAAATAATACGTATTAAGAAGATGTCGGAAGAACACAATTATTCTTTAGTGCGTTTTAGTGATGCAACATTTCCAAAACAGTATAAAAGCATGAATATACCCAGTAGGAAAAAATACAAGTGCTTTACTGCGGAGCAAATATAAAGCAGTAAGAGCTTCCTTCTGCTTCCTACAACAGCGGTACCTCAGCACAATCTCAGCAGATCATTTTAAAAGCTTTTTTACGAAACATAATAAAGTGCTGAGCTCTGCGGACATGCAATGTTAAAATAACATGAAGCTTCTTACGGAAGGTAAGCGCTTTGCTGCTTCAAAAAAGCGCTTTAAAAGGCTTTTCGAAGCGATTTTTTTCCTACTGGGTAGTGCCATCGACATGGCTAGTTCACGCTGAAAATGATGAAAATAAATTACTTTGTCCTTTTCCAACAAAGTTTACAAAATCTAATATGGAGGTTCTTAATAAATTAGTGGCAAAATTTAAACCACCAAGTGGTAAATGGAAACAATACCACGTGGAAGTCAAAGGACGTGCACGTAAGTTATTTGACATTATTTCTGTACATAATTATTTGTTTTAATGGAACTAATATAGTGTAAATAATGGTTAAAGAAAATCTATTCGAGTGATGGAAATTAGTCGAAGGTTTTTTATTTCAAAAACGTTTTCAAAATTTTTTTAATCAATTGGTAGCATTGCTAATGTAGGTGTTTTTTGATTAGTTACATACGAGGCGGTTACGGAAAAACTAAAACAATTAGAAAAAGGAGGTAACATCTCCACAACAGATCCAAAGACACAACCAAAGCCTGATAAACAAACTAAAGAAAAAAAACCTTCAAAAAAATCATCACGAAAGAATAAAACTTTTAAATCTTCATTACCAGCCAATATTGATTTGACTAATGAAGGAGTTGAACAAAGCATTGCACGTAAGTATCAAATGACTTTGAGTACCAATCTAATAATCAAAATTATCATAAATCAGTAATTCACATGTTTTACAAATGAAATCTGAAATCCTTGTTTTTGTGTTTGTTGTTTAGAAATTATAAAATAAACTCAGGAATCTTCTAGTAAAACTAAAACTTCAAATAATTCATCACAAGATACTGCTATTTCATCTAGAGAAATTGAATCAAGTGAGTAATAAATTTTTTACATTTATTTTTTAATTGAGTATTCGAGTGTTTATAATTTCATTCCATTAAATTGGCAGATAAGTTATAAACAGTATACTTAATTTAAAATATATCTGATTAAAATATACAACAATTGTTGTACTTATTTTCTACGAATATTGAAATTAATGTTTCTCGATATCTTTTTTCAATTTTCAGATAAATCCCCCCCTGATGAAGTTGATTCTATAGATGAAAACCCCATGGTTGTTGATCCTGTCATAGAAAATGATAATTTAACAACCAATGATGAAACAATCGTATCAACAAATAATTCTGAGGTTACACTTGCTACACTTCATCGAGGTACATTCTATAAATCATTTCTTTATGATCTAATGTACGTAAAAAAACTTTTAAAAAGGATATAAATTTTATTTGTGAATCAAAGACATTTGGAGTTTTCATAATTAATTCTTATTTCATGAAGAAAGGTCATTAATAGTTAAATCGAATATTGCTTGTATTATTGGATGATAGCAATAATAATAATATTTTTTCAATAATTTATTCAAAAATTAATTATGAAACACTTTGCTTATATGTAATTTCAAAACATTACACTTTTTACTATCAGATAGTGAAAAATATTTATAGCAAAACAATAATAATTAAAATCAGACTGAAAAATTAATGAAACTGATAAAAATCATTTAACAACAGTTCATTTATACAGTACATATAAAGTTTTTCCGAGATAAAGTATCAAAGCTGTATTTGTTTTACAGATATAAAGAAGCTTTCTGCAGTCACTGTGGGAGGAATAAAAAAACTGAGTTATTTGCACTCGACGCTACAAAGTGAAGTTGTGTCTTTAAAAATTGGATTACAAACAATAAAAACCTGTGGTTTGAAAAGACCAGCGCGAAGTGAATATCATCACATACAAAATTTAGTTTTGCCGTTTGAATCAGCAGAAGCCTTTCAAGAATTCGATGCGAAATTAAAATCAAGTAAAGCAATGCAACAAGAAGTGGTAAGTATTTGTTCTGCTTCGATAAAATACTAATCTTTTTTTATTATTAAAATAATATATTTCTGATTAGAAACTTACAATTTATAAGCTATAAAAAACTTAACATATTTTTAAATGTACTGAAAACTCATAATAATTTCATTATTTGAATAGTTATTATTTTACAATTGAGTTTGTAATATTCATTTTTTAATGTGTATATTAATACACAGACAACATTAATTGTCATTGCTTTCAGGGGGATGAGATGTGGTCATCAATAGAAGTAAATGACTTGATGAAAACAATGACAAGTATATTAAAAAAATTTTTTACTGGCCAAGCACTTTCAAAATATACTGCTAAAAATCCAGTAGAGGGAAAATCTGTATTTGAAAAAAAAACAGAATTCTACAAGAGTGTTCGTTCATGGTATGTATTTCTTTTTATTATTTAATGTTAATGCAGCGAGTCAATTTGTTTTCTTACATTAATATTTGAGAAATCACAGGTCAAATAAACCAAGTACAGAAAAAGGCATCGAAGAATCCTGTCACAACAGATGCATTGGCTAAGGTTGTAGGAAAAGTCATCAATAATTCCAAAGACTGGGGTGGCGAGAGAAAAAAAAGAAACGAAAAACTACAGCTACCAATGTTGAGATTGCAAGTGAAAGTGGTGATGATGTAGTAGGTTCTAATAATGCTGGTGATGCTGCATCAGGCTCTAATAATGCTGATGATGCTCCATCTGGATCCAATATTTCTATAGTTGATAAATTTATCGATAGTGCATCAGATTCCGGTACTAGTGATAGTGAAGAAAAGAATAGTGCATTAGGTGTTGATGCTTCAGACAGCGAATAAACATATTCGAATCATTTTTATATTTAAATGGTAAATTTAAAAAGAACTGTGTTTTTAATAAGTCTAGTGATGATAATAGAAATAAGAAGTAAGCTTATTTTAGTCTTATTAATAACTGTTTTTAGAATTATTTAGTTCTTTGCATCTAAAATTTTGTTTAAAAAAGGGTTTTCAAAGAAGTTGTTGATGATACTTTAATGAGGCATAACCTATTTTTAATGAATATTTTTCCAAGTTAATATTAATTCATGGTTGCTAAACATTTTTTTTATCTTTAATTTGAAACTTATTAAAAAAACATATTTTTGAATAACTTTTTCGATATTACTTTAAATAAGATATAAGCTTATTTTCATGAATATTATTCGAAGTTAATATTTATTTATAATTTTTTATGAAAACGTTCTGTTTTTTGAATTTAAAATTTATTTAAACTATGTATTTTTAGGGAATTCCTTTGAATTATATGTTCGATATAGTGTTAGTTCATTTTAGTTAATATTATGCAATTAACGCCTATGACTGTGTGAAGTAATATCTTTTTTTTTCTTTTAAGAAATGTATTTTTTGAAAAGTATTTCATTATAATAAAAACTTGACTTTTATTCTGAAAATTTGTTTATTTATAGTGCCATATACGAATAATCCTGCAAAAAATATTCTGATAAGGAATACCTATTAATAAACTTATCAGGACCGTATCAGGCCACCTGATTTCACGATTATTAATACGAATATTCTCATCCGTGCCCTATCAGGGAGACTGTTCAGGACTAGATTGAATTGCCCCTATCGGTACCGAAAAAGGTAAATTAATCAGGACCGTATTATAGACCAGTGCAAACAATTTTTGGAAACAAAAAAATTATTAACAGCATGACAAATGTTGGAAACTGAAGGAAATATAGCGAGCCAACCAGAAAAATAAATTCAAGTCGATCTGAGTTACGTGGGTGAAATAGGGGTAACTTTAAGGGGTGAAAAAGGTTTTTCACGATTTCCAACGAAACTAGACCTCCTATCAAAAAAAGTTGAATATAGGAGTTGTAGGTAACAAAAAGAACTACAACTTTTGTGCAAACCATTTTTTCACATAACCTCAAATTTCCGAGAAAAATCGAAAAAACTAGTGTTTTTGTTTTTGATTTTTAACTCCATGAAAAAAAAATTTTTTTTCACGAAATTTTATGAAAACTTACCTTTTTATGCCCCAAACACGCTGTAATTTTTTTGAATTAAAATATTTATTTTTACGTTTTATTTTGAATTTAAACCTAAAAAGAGACCTCATTTTCAGCCGAAAATGCCCATGTTCTAAAATTATTTTTTTCAAAAAATCGAAGGGTTTTTTCTTTTGTTGAAAGGTCTAGTTTCAGATGGTGTAGAAAAAATTAACATGACTATAGAAAAATTTGCCAGGAAATGCGAAAAATTGAAAAACTTGATTTCAAAAAGTTATTTTTCAATCATTGTTTTAAATTTTTTTTGAACTTGTTTAACGTCTCCAAAAGCTGCTTAAAAAATTCGTGGAACACTCCAAGACTCCAGCTGCCTTGTATTTTTTGCTATTTACGATTCAAAAATAAGTGTCACTCACTGATCTGTTTTTAGTATTTTGAAACACTGAAAACATTAAAAACAGATCAGTGAGTTGCACTTAATTTTGAATCGTAAATAGCAAATAAAAACAAGTCAGCTGGAGTCTTGGAGTGTTCCACGAATTTTTTAAGCAGCTTTAGGAGATGTTAAACAAGTTCAGAAAAAAGGACCTTAACGACCTACTTTTTGAATTAGAGTGAAAAAAGGGGGAAAAATCGTTGAAATAAAAGGTTGATACCTATTTTTGAATGGCAGATATCAAAAAACCAAACCAAAAAACCAAAGTTCAGAACAAAGGAGCTTAACGATATACTTATACAGTGAAATATGTGGCAAATAATTGTTTTTTTTTCATATTTTCTTTTTAAAAATAAACCCCTTTATTTCTGTGTTTGCCATGGTACACTATTGGTTTTATTAATTAAATGAAAGCCAAGTTCCTAACGATTACAAAGATGCCCTATTTGTGGAAATCGACCGTTGTCTCATTACCTTTTTATTCTAAATCATAAACTACATTTTTTCCCCATAACCAAAAGTCAAAACGCCCTACCTCGAAAACGGGAAAGTCTCGATTGAAAAAAAAAACAAAAAAACACGTGTTCATTATTTGTTGAAAATCTTTCTGACCATATAGAAATTGACCGCCTGCCCACCCCTACTTTGAGGGGCGGGAGAATCAGAATCCGTGAAAAAAAGGGGGGTTTCAATCGAGAATTTGTCAGAAAATTGGGTGGCACGGGTGGTTTTAAACACCCTGTATATATATATTCATACACATAAAATGTATATATACATATATGTATATAACAGGTATATATGTATTATAACATGGCCCGATACCTGCGCGCAAAGGCTGCAGGCAGCGAAAAAAAACTAACTTCGGACGATCATTTCTCGTGATCGGGAGTTTTTTCAGCTGCGAGCCCATGGACACTTTTTATCTACTCGCCGAATACTATAAGTAAGTAAACTTTGGGCCAATTTGACCAGGACCTATTTCCCATACAGATTCTGCGGGGTCCTTTATTTGAATTGAGCAAAGTAAATTTTTTTCTAGGAAGTATTCAAAGAAAACTAATTATTTTCTATCTTACATTATTCAAGGATTTCAATTGTAAATTTTAATAAATAATGTAAAATTTAAAACAATGATTGAAAAATAACTTTTTGAAATCAAGTTTTTTAAGTTTTTCGCGTTTCCTGGCGAATTTATCCATAGTCATGTTAATTTTTTCTACACCATCTGAAACTAGACCTTTCAACAAAAGAAAAAACCCTTAGATTTTTTAAAAAAAATGATTTTAGAACATGGGCATTTTCGGCTGAAAATGAGGTCTCTTTTTAGGTTTAAATTCAAAATAAAACGTAAAAATAAATATTTTAATGCAAAAAAATTACGTTTGGGACATAAAAAGGTAAGTTTCCATAAAATTTCGTGAAAAAAAAATTTTTTTTAAGGGAGTTAAAAATCAAAAACAAAAACACTAGTTTTTTCGATTTTTCTCGGAAATTTGAGGTTATGTGAAAAAATGGTTTGTACAAAAGTTGTAGTTCTTTTTGTTACCTACAACTCCTTTATTCAACTTTTTCTGATAGGAGGTCTAGTTTCGTTGTAAATCGTGAAAAACCTTTTTCACCCCTTAAAGTTACCCCTATTTCACCCACGTAACTCAGATCGACTTGAATTTATTTTTCTGGTTGGCTCGCTATATTTCCTTCAGTTTCCAACATTTGTCATGCTGTTAATAATTTTTATCATTTTTGCCTTTTTAAAAGGTATCTGCACTGGCCTATTAGGCTAGCCAGCTCCGATTTTTGTCCGAAAGTGCGTTGCAAAACCTATGTTAACCTCATCCGATCGCCCCTATCCGTACCGGACCGAAATCAGGGTTAGCCTTATCCGGGCTGATCCAAATTTCCACTCGGGTTCTCATCCGTGCCCTATCAGGGAAAGTTCAGGACAAGATTGAATTGCCCCTATCCGTACCGAAAAAGGTAAATTAATCGGGACCGTATTAGGCTAGCCAGCTCCGATTTTTGTCCGAAAGTGCGTTACAAAACCTATGTTAACCTCATCCGATCGCCCCTATCCGCACCGGACCGTAATCAGGGTTAGCTTTATCCGGGCCTGATCCAAATTTCCACTCGGGTACTTGTCTGGTAAACGCGCGGAGTGTGCGCCCGAAAATTGGAGAGCTGAACGAAATTTCATAAACTCTGGGGTGCACGCTTTATTTATCATTTATAAATCAAATCTCTCCGCCCAGTTATCTGCACCATGATATTCTATTAGTGTCTCACAGCTTTAATGTTGACCTTAAGGCTTACTTTTCGTGATTTCTCCAATATCGACCGGGAACGTCTTGCCATACGATGCCTTTGTCTACCCTGGACCAACATCTTGGCAATGACCGAGGTCGATGACAAAATCACAGAGTTTAATAGGTTATTCCTTGACTTGTACGATGAGTTTGTGCCCCTGAGGAGTAAAACTCTATCAGCTAAGTCTAAACCTTGGTTTACTGCACATATTAAATCGCTCATAATAGAAAGGGAGTTTGCCTACCATTGGGTTTTAAAATCAAAAAGTGCAACGGCAAAAAAAATCTTTTAAAGCCCTTCGGAATTTGGTTGTCACTAAAATTAAGGAAGCCAAGCGTAACTTTTACGCCCGAAAACTTGATCCGTCCCGTTCACTGAAAACTCTATTATAGTTTCATCTGACGGCTTCTGCTTCCGTTGCGTTGATTCCCTTGAAGGTATTTATCAAGGCCCTAAATTCTATTAAATCTATAGCCACTGGCAGTGATAATATTTCACCCAGGTTTCTGAAAATTCTATTACCATGTTTGTTGCATATTCTAACCCACATACTCAATTCCTGCCTTACGGCATCATAATTTCCCACTTCTTAGAAGCATGTTTTGGTTACACCTATACCCAAGTGCCCTTCTCCCGCTACTACTTCGGATTTCCGGCCTATGATTATACTTCCACTTCTGGCTAAGGTTCTCGAAAAACTAATAGCGATTCAAATCCTTGAGTTCTGTGAAAGACTTCGATTTATTAATGTATGGCAATCTGGTTTCCGAAAACATCATAGCAGCTCTCTCGACGAACATCAAGTTTGTTGTTTATTGCTGCTCGACTTTTCAAAAGCTTTTGATAGTGTCAACCACTCTCTGCTCTTGGAAAAACTTTCCACTCAAGTCCGCTGCTCCCCGCTCTTAAACTTTTGCATAGCTCTATTCTGGGGCCACTTTTATTCAGCGTTTTTGGCCTACTTACCAATGGCGTTCCCCAAGGCTCTATTCTGGGGCCACTTTTATTCAGCGTTTTTATTAATGACCTTCCCTTAGATAAAACACTCTAAGGTACATATGTATGCGGATGATGTACAGCTATATAAAACTTTTGAGTTTGAGTTTTTTTCTCAAGTGAACTTACATATTTTTTTTTTTCATTCTTATTGTCTGTATTTTTTTTCTTTTCTCTTTTTCACCCCATAAGTCTTACCGGAGAGAACTTTCCGAGCAGGCTCATCTTCACTCATACGAGCTAGATGTCCTGCCCACCGGAGTCTACCGAGCTTTCTTTTCTTCACAACATCTATGTCGCGAAAGCGCTCGTAGATCTCGTCATTGTAGAGTCTCCGGAATCGTCCTTCCTCACATACGGGGCCAACAATCCTCCGAAGTATTTTCCTCTCGAACACCGCCAAGAGGTTAGAGTGCTTTTTGCTAAGCACCCACGTTTCGGATGCATATGTGAGGACCGGCAAGATCATCGTCTTATATAGTAAAAGTTTAGACGTTATGGTTAGATGCTTGGATTTAAAGAGCCTTGACAGGCTATAGTAGGCTTTGTTGGCTTTTAGCAGTCGTGCGCGTATTTCAGGTTCCATGCTATTGTCGGCTGCTACTATTGACCCAATGTAGGTAAATGATTTTACCACATCAAACTCGTGTTCCTCTACCTTGATTGTGGGACCAATGTTAGGTGTTCTTGCAGACGAGGCCACCATGTACTTTGTTTTGCGGTAAGACTTATGGGGTGCGACAGCGAGGGAGACCCAACCTCCGCTGGAAGGATGGCGTAAACCAGGACGCTCAGAGCATAGGGATGCCAAACTGGATGACATCGGCTCAGAATCGGGACCGGTGGAGAGAACAGTTGCGAGAGGCCAGGACCGAATCCCGGTTGTAGAGCCGTTAAAGAAGAAGAAGAACTTACATATATTTTTTGTCAACGAAAATTCAATTGGGTGTATAATTCTGGTAAAGAAAAATTATTTTAATTAAAAAGTGTTTAAAAATAGTAATAAAAATATTTTCGGATATAAAATAACTTATATTTATATAATTCTAAAAATTTAAATATGAATATAACTAAAAAATCAAAATCATATCACTTCCACGATGAGTGGGAGGAAAACTATTTTTTTAAAATGAGTAAAGAAACATGCGTGTGTCTGATATGCCGTTCCATAATATCGTTACCCAAAAAAAGGAAATCTAGAGCGACATTATAACACCAATCACAAGAATTATGAAAGTGATTTTCGGCAAAATCTGAGAATCGTACAATTATTCAGTTAAAAATACTGAAAAATCAATTTGAAAACCAACCAGCTATGTTAACAAAGCCGTCCGCCCATACAGTCCAAAGTAGCAACAGTGGCGTCCTTTCGAATAAGTTTTTTTTAGCTTAACATGCATTCTTTAATAAAACGCATTCTTTCCTCTACTTCACCTTGGTTCTCCACCAAAATCCGCCGTCTTGTCTCCGAGAGAGAGTTCTTATTCAAAAAATATAAAATTAACAAGACCGATGTGAATTTCAAAGCCTACAAAAATGTTAGGAATTTCGTTACTTCTTCCATACGTAAAGCGAAAGCGCAGTTCTTTTCGTCCAAGCTTAGCCCTAATCTGCCCGCAAAGAAACTTTGGACCAACATTAAGCAACTTGGCATTCATGGTAATGAAGGTGAAACACAGATCAACCTTGGCGCTAATGAGCTAAATAATTATTTTACATCCGCATCCAATATACGCGGAGATCCCCATTGCTTAAGGCCAACTAATAGTAATTCTGGTATTTTTTGTTTTCGCAATGTAGATCACGCGGAAGTCCATAAAGCTTTTTATTCAATTAAATCCGAATCAGTTGGTCCAGACAACCTCCCACCCATTTTCCTAAAGTTGATTTTTCCTCTGATTCTTCCCTATATCACATATATTTTTAATAGTTGCCTCACAAAATCATACTTTCCGCTGCAATGGAAAAAAGCAAAAGTTATCGCACTACCTAAGTGCAAATCTCCGCATAGCCCCGCTGATTATCGTCCTATAAGTATACTCTGTTTCTTAGGCAAAGTATTAGAAAAATTAATGTCGTGGCAAATCGATGAGCACTGTGAAATGTGGTCCCTGTTGTCGCATGTACAGTCCGGTTTCCGCAAAAGCAGTAGCTGTGAAACTGATCTACTGAAAGTGACCACCGATCTGCGAATTGCTCTTGATTCCGATGACATTGCTTTTCTTGTGCTTCTCGACTTTAGTAAAGCATTCGACAGTGTTAGCCATGTGCTCCTAGAAACTAAGCTAATAGACCACATGAGTTTTTCATCCTCTGCGGCCTCTTTAATTCGGAGTTACTTGCACAATCGATCTCAAAAAGTATGGCTACAAAATTCAATTTCAGATTCTTTGCCAATCACGCGCGGCGTTCCGCAGGGTTCCATACTAGGACCGCTGCTTTTCAGTATGTATATAAATGATCTCAGCAGTGTTGTGACAAACTGTAAACTGCACATGTATGCAGATGATGTCCAAATTTACTTAAACAGTCCTATTGGTTTGGTCGAGAATTGTGTTTACAACATTAATGCCGATCTCGAACGTATATATCAATGGTCACTTTCCAACCAGTTACTGCTTAATGCATCCAAATCATGCTGCATTCCAATGTACAGGAGTCAAGTAGACACCTCCTTCCTTCCACCTATCATTCTCATGAAGACGTGTTTACCTTATCAATTGCGAGTCAAAAATCTGGGCGTCTATCTGAACTCACAATTAACTTGCTGTGACCAGATCTCTCACACTCTTTCAAAAATATATGGTAATTTGCGTCGTCTATGGCTGTACGCTTCCATTCTACCCGTAGGCAGGGCTGGACTGAGATGAATTTAGGACCGGGAAATTCAAAAATTTCGGCCCGTTTCCATACATTTTATTTTAACAATCAAGTAAAGTTCTTTTTTGCTTTCAAAAGTTTTTCTTTAAGCATAATTATGAGAAGAACTATGTGCATGTGTAGGTGTGTTTGTGCGTACGTCCGTAGTAATTTTTTTCCTGCACGATATTGGGCGAATCAAAAAAGATATCGTCTTCGTTGAGGTGCCGATCGAAGCGTATTAACTAAAGCATGATCTAAAATGATTTTCATAAAAATCGGTTGAGCCGTTTTTTTGTTTAAACGACGTACGTGATTTTTGTACCCGCACGATATCGCGCAAAACCAAAAATTATATCGGTTTCGTTGCGATGCCGATCAAAGCACATTAACGAAAACTTGCTTTGGAAAAAATTTCATAACATTCGGCCAAGCCCTTTTTTGAAAAGACTTCGGCTAAGAGCCACAAGCACCATCTAATAAACTCGATGGAATGAAACCGGTTCTAAATGAAATTAACTTTTCTGGATTCATCTTCCGATAGCTTCCCTATAAAACGTCACTTGTCAACAAAATCCGAGCATTCTTTAAAACCCGTGCAAAAATGACGTTACCCTTTTCCAACATCACTATTTTTTTCAATCCTTAGATCACCACATGGGGAACTGTTTTCCACGTCCTACATTTACTGAAAAAGAAATTGGCCTTTTCGGTCAAGTCTGACGAGTCCTTTATCATTATTTGAACCTATTATCGTTACTCGAACTAGCTTCTCTCAGGATTACTTAGGCAGCAGTTTTGGTACTACCAACCCTACCAACTTCCAGAGTTATGAGTCGGCAAAGTTAAAATTTTGAGTTTTTTTAACTACAATTTCAACTACTTTTTTCTCCAAAAATTACGTAGTTAACCTATACCTTTTTTTCCAAAATTAGAAATCTTGGAATATTTTCTATGAATAATGTCCGGACAATTTTTATACTACGCATTTAAAAGTTCTTGTTTTTTAATTTTTTTTTCTCCCAACCTCTTCGTCGTTTTGTTGACATTTTGAATTTTTTAGATTTTTTTTAAATTCCACACAATCCTTATTAAATAACAGTCTTCAACAAACCAATTGGCAATTTCGTAGGAGACCGCGAGATTTGTGTTCTTTAAAGAAATTGTGATATGCTTGAAATTTGAAATATTTTTATTTTTTCGTGGGAAAATTTTATTTTTTTCAAGAGAAAAAATTATTTAGAGGAAACATTTTTGATTTAACATTCGGCACGGCCCACCGGGAAACTCCCGGTAGCTCGGTAGGCCAGTCCAGCTCTGCCCGTAGGTACTCGGTCCAAGCTAATCAAAACATTAATTTTACCATACTTCACTTATGCCAGCTTGGTCTTTCCATCCCTTGATGCGTCATGTCGCGACAAACTCAATGTAGCCTTCAATGATTGCACAAGGTTTGTTTATAATCTTCGACGATCTGACCATATAAGTCGATATCGTTCCTCCGTTTTGGGGTGCACGCTTGATGTGTACTTATCGCTCAAGGCAATGATATTCATTTATAAACTTCTACACTCTGACCGTCCATCATACCTCCATGAGTATCTTCGTTTTGGTCGTACGACTAGAAGAATACTATTGATCCTACCCAGATTCTCCCACTTTGTTGCGCAGAGATCTTTTTTTGTTCACTCTACTCAGTTATGGAACAGCTTACCCGCCGATATACAGAGGGCGGGGTCATTGAGTGTATTCAGGAAACGTGTCTTCAGCCACTTTATTAATCAATAATATTCCTTCAGCTCATTAGTTTTTTTTCATTCGTTCTTTTTTAATTTATTTTTTTTTTGCAGTTAGTTAGTTATTCATTCTCTTTGATCTTGCTTTCTTTTAATCTCTTTTTATTTATCTCTCTTTCCACACTTGATCTATTATTTAAAACTTTATACTATTATTATATACACAATTTTGTTTTTGGTTTTTTAAATTTGCCGTATGGTAATTTATAAGTACATTCGCTTTTAGTGATATAAGATATTGTAATCTTGATGTACTTAAATTAATATAAAATAAAATAAATAAATAAATAAATAAACATAAAAAGCCTTTTAGTGATGGTGAAATAGTAAAAGAGGCTTTTATAGAAAGCGGAGAAGCTTTATTTGCTAATTTTAAAAACAAGTCGGAAATTATGTCAGCTATTAAAGATGTGCAACTTTCACGTCAATCTGTTACAAAAAGAGTTGAAGCTATGGGAATTGATTTGATTCAAAAACTCAAACAGGACATCCGATGTAATTGATATCGCACAACTATGCATTTATATAAGAATGAGTTTCACTGCTATGAAATCAAAGGAAGATCCTTTAGCAATTCTCCCACTAAAAGGCAATACCTGTGGTGAAGACATTTATTGTGAGTTCATTAAATTTGTGGAAAAATTACAATTACCATTGTATAAACTTGTATGTGTAACAACAGATGGTGCGCCTGCCATGATGAGCCGGCTAAACGGTTTTGTGGCTCTTTGTCGAAAAAATGACGAATTTCCAGACTTTGTATTGTTTCATTGTGTTATACATCAGCACGCGTTGTGTGCAAAAATGCTGAATATGAAAGAGTTAATGGATATTGCTTTTAAAATAGTTAATTCAATATGTTCGAGAAGCTTACAGCGACGCCTTTTTAAAATTCAATTAGAAGAAAATGAGTCAGAACCTTCTGATCTGCTATTGCACACCAGACGTCAGATGGCTGAGGCGTGGGAGATTTCTGGTAAGGTTTCAAGATTTACTACCAGAAATTACACAATTTTTACATTCAAGAGGAGGCAAATGACCAATTATCGAACGCAAAATTGGTGTGACTGCGGTCTACGGTGATCATGTTTTTTGGAAATTTGTTGTAAATAGCCTGTGGAGACTTTCTTTTAAATTTGCAGTACGCCAGCTCCTTGAGTCAGCTAAACTTTAAATCTAGAACAACGCCAACTACAACATTATATCATTTATATTATAAAATATGGAGAGATAATTTAATAATTTATAAGATTGAATACCCAATAAATATTTTTTAAGGTACAGTAAAATTGTTAAAAAAACAAAAACAATTAGTTCTGCTGAGGTGACTGCAGGCACTGAAGGTGACAGCACAAATAATCAGCATCACGAATGTGATTATTCTGAGTAAGTATAAAAAACACGCGTAGTTTCTTACATCATTATAATTTAAAACATATCGGAATTATAGGAATTTAACAATAGAGAACTTTGCTGCCAATAAAAATGTTTCTGAAGAAACTGATGATATTGATATCAATGGAAACGTCTCTAACGAAACTGAAACAACACCTTTCCGAAAAAAATGGATGCAACTTTTTTCATGGTAGGAAATAACAGATGGCCAAGCTTATTGCATTGCATGTAAGAAATCTTTAAGAAATCACTTGTTTCATTTAAAAAGACATAACAGAAATGTTAATCATCAAAAAATGTATCCTCAAAGAGTAAGCAAATTTTATTAGATAGATGGAAACTCACTTCAAAAAACAAGTAAAATATGCAGAGCTTGTCTTAGTAATGTTTTATTTGAATCGCAAGAATCCCTTGTTGTTAATCGATTATTTCCGAGTTTATTAAAACAAGGCTGTCTAGATTCGAAAATTGCTAATTTAATTAAGTGCGGACGCACTAAAGCTAGGCAACTTGTTGAATTCTTATCTGAAAAAGGTCGAAAGGAAGTTGACACCCTCGGAGCAAAAGCGGGCTAAAATAACAAAGAGAGCGAAAACGGTTCGGTAATTTTTTTTAGCGCAAAACAGGAATATCTTCGTGGTGTTCTTAGAGTAAAAATGGTATAACTAAACTTCAGCGCAAGAACGGTGTATCAAAAAACCGAGAGCAAAAGCGGGTTAACTTTTTATTCCGCTTTTGCCCTTAATGAAAACTTTTACCTCTCAGTTTTCATTAAAATGCTTCTTATGCTTTTACCAATAAAAGCCTAACCAAAGCGTCAACCTCCTTTACTCGAATTTTCCATAACTCGAAGATTTTTTACAGTCTCTTGCATTTTTACAATTTTTTTTTATTTTTTCATTTCTGACACGTCGTTGTCGATTTAGAGACACTTTGGATTGATCAATGTAACGGTAGGCCTGTAAATTAAATCCAAACCCCTGAAAAATTAATCCAAACCCATAACGATTCGCATATCAGTTTGATTTTATCCATTCAAAATTATCCCCATTCACATGTATCAAACAAAAAAAAAATAATAAACCGTTGGCACATCTGACTAATTTTAAATCTTCAGGCAAAAGATCTTTTGCCTATGTACACCCCTGCCCATACATTCTGTATCTGCCCCATCCGATATCGAATTGCTCACACACACTCATGGATTTTACGCAACAAGAATTGCCGGCGGCAAACGCCCAGCCAATCACCTTGCACAATTCAAGTGAAGCCAGAACGATTCTCGGAATTTTTATTCTTGTCCATGTAATGGAATGGATTTACACGGGAGAATGAAGGAACACCGATTATCAATCCCTTTGGATGTTCCCTTCCGTGTGAATTCCTCCATTTCATTTCCCCACCCTTGATATTCAAGGACATGACCAAATAAGGAGATAACGCCTGTCGATGGCTATTTCCTTGGGGGTTTTCCCTGTAATCACCCCCCTAACACTCATGCGTCGATAGACAATGTTGAGTGGTTGGCGTCGTTGATCAGATTCATTCGAGAAGTAGCATTAAAGCGGGTCGGTCGTGCATTGAAAGATGAGAAAAATTGCCTTGAGAATTAAGAAAATAGAAAGGAAAATAGTTCCAAGAAAAATTATAAAAACCAAGTGAGATGAAACTAAAAATACAAATTAAAGTACAAAAATGAGTAAAATTGCTTTGAATTAAGAAAATAAAAAGGAAAATAGTTCCAAGAAAAATTATAAAAACCAAGTGAGATGAAACTAAAAAAATACAAATTAAGGTACAAAAATGAATAAAATTGCTTTGAATTAAGAAAAAATATGGGTTCCTGTAAAGACCGTATACGGGCGAAGTTTTTACGTGATAACGTCTTTTTTGTGTTATAAGTTTTTTGGAACAAAGGATTAAATGAAGATTACACTTTTAAATTCATATAAATTCAATTCTTCATTTTTAAAGAAAACATTTATTGAAATTAGAGGTTAGAATTCCTTCTGAACAGATTTAAAATTTAATTATCTAATTTTGTTTACCACAATCTGTCACAAACCGAGCAAGCGTGGCCAAAATCGTTGTCCAGCGAAGTTAATTTGAATCTGTTTATTGACGAAGCCCATTTCTTATACCACGTAGATTGTATCTGTTGCACCGCTGCTTGGTTTGATGAAGTACTCGGTTGTAGAGCAGCTTGAACTGATGCAGGTCTACGCTGTCGTCCGCCATTTTGAATTTTCAAATTTTAACCACATATTCGTCATTTGAAACCCTTAAAGCCCCCGATACTGATTTTCAGTCCAATCGGAACACAATTTCCAAAATTAGTCTGCCATTTTGAATTTTCAAATTTTAACCACAAATTCGTCATTTGAAACCCTTAAAGCCCCCCGATACTGATTTTCAGCGCATTCGGAACACAATTGCCAAAATTAGTCCGCCATTTTGAATTTTCAAATTTTAACCACAAATTCGTCATTTGGAACCCTTAAAGCCCCCGATACTGATTTTCAGTACAATCGGAACACAATTGCCAAAATTAGTCCGCCATTTTGAATTTTCAAATTTTAACCACAAACTCGTCATTTGGAACCCTTAATGCCCCTCGATACTGATTTTCAGTCCAATCGGAACACAATTGCCAAAATTATTCCGCCATTTTGAATTTTCAAATTTTAACCACAAATTCGTCATTTGGAACCCTTAAAGCCCCCCGATACTGATTTTCAGTCCAATCGGAACACAATTGCCAAAATTAGTCCGCCATTTTGAATTTTCAAATTTTAACCACAAATTCGTCATTTGAAACCCTTAAAGCCTCACCCGTGCGAATTAGTCTCGTGTGTAGCACCCCGCATTGAGACGCTTTCTTTCTTTTGCTCCGACGCTAAGAACGCGAGCCTCTTTCACGAATGTTGCGCGAGCATCGTAACGTTACTGGACGTTAGTGGCTTCGTTACAACTTTTTCGTGAATGCCTTCCAACCGCATCGATTTATAAGACGTTATCACGTCAAAAATAAAAAAGGAAAGTAGTTCCAAGTAAAGTTATAAAAACAAAGCGAAATGAAAAAAAAAGATGTGGTGAGCAACGTGTAACGAAAAGTTTTTTTAAATTAAAAGTTATATATAAATACACCTAAAATACAAAAATTAAAACTTTGCGTTAAACTAGATTAAAAAGGAAAGTGATTGGAAAATAAAAAATGAAAGAAGCGGAATTCCTTTTAACTTCATACTTCATCAAGGTTAGTGTAAACAACTACAAAAAAAAAGGAAAATAATAATAAAAATTACCAGACAAGAAAGAAAAGACAAACATTTGTATTTAGTAAAGCTGGAAATGTTATTTATCAGTGTTGTTCGAAAGTAAAAAGGTAGAAAATAGAAAAAAAAATGTAAAAAGGTATTAAGAACATAAAGAAAGAAAACGAAGAAGTTCCTATAAATAGTATGGTATTTATTTTTAAGTAGATTAGTTCTTGTAAAAAAAAAAAACAACGCAAAATGAACAGATTTTACCTAAAAGGAATCATTTATATATATAAAAGAAAAGAAAAAAACTATGCCTTGTCAAATTTAGCCTTGCAAATTGGTTAACGTTCAGTTTAACTAACGTAATTAAAAAAAAATATATTTATCATTATCAAATATAGGAACTAAGGTAGATTAATAAAAGAAAAATTTTTTTATTAAGCCAAGTGTGTTGATTTTTGTTAAGTCTTGGCCTGTTCCGTTTTTTTTGTAATTGGTACCACCTTTTGAATTATTTGAATTAATGTGTCAGTATTGTGGTTTTATCTCCTTGATATTATACCAAACCAGGTACTCACAGGATTGTGTCCGGTTTTTTTGTGTCATATGTACATTTTTGACAGGTGCATGGAAGGAATAAATTAATAATTATCCATTGTTTTTTTTTTGGACACAATAGATTTTTGAACTAAGCGTTGCCCCCAGAAAAAAGGGAGGATAAAGAAATTTTTTTTGTGAAAAAGATAATGTCATAAGAACCTTGTTGATTTTTGTATCGGTTTTCATAAAGGACTTTTTTGTAATAAATATTTGGTAGTGATCGGATCCTTGGTTTTTTTGTTTTGTCTCGTCTCATCTTTCCGGGAAGTACTTTTCATTTGTTTTGTGTCGTGCTGCATATTGGTTGTTTTAGGATGGCGAGCGAGTAGATGTTGATGCCTTAAGGGGAGGTTTTGGTCCTCCAACATGGTGAGTATCCCTTGAATTATTTTACAGATCCCCCTTTATCCCATGAGGCAGTAAGCATGGCTGCTTGACGTCGTTACCCCCCTCTCGTATGGCTACCCAATCTTATTTAGTCCCTATCTCGGCGACTCACTATATATTTTTTTGTTGTTTTGACACGCGAAAGCTTAGCATACCTTTATGTACATACCAAGTAACTGTCTCTAATGACGAGCCCCTGCACAACGAACCCCCCCAACGGCGAGCTAGCCGCAGCACCGCCAGGCGTGTCCTATTTTAGGTGCAGAGGGTAAGGAAATATTTCGCGAATTAGGTTTTTACCATTGCTTTCTTCGTTTTTATCATCTGTTCAGGCAAGGCCATCAGCCTGCTGGACTTCTTTCATAATTCCTTTACAAACTTTATTATTTGTGATGTCATAGCTTCCCTGACAATTGACCATCTAGTTTATATTTTATATATATATTCTTATATATATATGACAGGTACAGATATGGCGCCTAGGTGTCCTGTGTGTACACTGCCCTGAGTAGTTTTTTAGTTTATTTTAATATTATGACAGTTACATCAATAATCGCCTCAGAGCAAATGAAACAGTTGGTAAAGAAATTAAAATCAATCAAATGAGCTGCTATTATTATGTATTTATTTTATTTTATTATTTTCTAGTATAATTTTTGAATTTACATTATTTGTCTCTACCACTACATATAGTATACAACGTATAAAGGACCTAGAGATGTAGTGGATGTAGTATGTGTACTATGAAAAACACTGTAATACAAGTTGATTTAAATTATGACAGTTGTAGTATACAACTATCGGCTACTGTATTACAAGTGGATTTCATAGTGAGCTCTTACATACACTACAGAACGCCCTTATCCGTACGACTATCAGAATAATTTTTATAACAACTAGAGTGTAAACTAACCTCTGAAACTGTCCGTAGGAACTACTCATGAAATGCTCGCAAATGCTCGTTCAATTAAAGATTTTACTCCTTTTGCTTTCACCGTTACCGATTTACCTTCGGTTAGAGATTTGACACATGAAACAATTATTCATAATGAAATAGCACAGCGTACTTTTATAAACTTTTAAACTACAAACAAATTGCAATGAACACTAGATACTTAGCACAACTGAATGAAGCACTTTCTTGTGCAGCCCTAACACAAATTATTTTAAAAAACTGATGTGACTAAAGCCGGCGCCAGATATAGCTTCAAAGAATTGAACACTTCTTTGAAGACTATGCAGAGCTTTGAAAACACATTTCGACACATATTGCCGTTGTTGGTCCTTATTCCCAACTTCTATTCAGCTTCTTCAAGGGACTTGTAATTGATAAATTTGATACTATATTTTTATATTGTTTTATTTAAAATGTTAACATTTCTTTTATACATTAACTTTAACACTTTATTGATATACATATATACACCGTTTCTATTTTATTCTCTTTAGCGTGTTCATCTTTTTTTAGACTTTTTAAAATATATACTAAACACCACAGAACTTTTTTAATTAATTCAATTGATAACAAATTAATTAATTGCTTGTTTTTTGTTTTTAATTCAATCTGACAATTGGAAAATATCCATATCTACATATTTTTAAAATCCTACCTAGCCTCGGCCGACTGGGTTTTATCTCCAGTCCTCTTGGCTAAGTAACCGGAAGTAGTAGGACGATGTCCCTACGTGTCAATAAACTGAAGATTAAGAGTTGATTTATTATAACATCGCTGTTGGTAAACAAACCAACAATTAATTTTTAATTAAGACGATTCTTTTTTTTAGTTTTTAAGCAGAACTGTCAAACTTAGAAAATTTATTGTTTTTTTATTTCTTACTTAGCCTTAGTAGCCTATGTTTTCGTAACAAATCTCCTTGGCTAAGTAAGACCGGAAGTCGTAGGACGATGTCCCTACACCGTAACCTGCCAGACATGCTTCGCAAACGTTTTTCTCCATAGTAGGCTGGTGGACGACAAACTTTGAAAACTTCTTTGAACACTTTGCCGATACGTATGGCAAAGTGCACATCTTTGTTCAAACGTTGAACGCATATTCAAAGTCTCGTGCCACACATAGCAATCAAACAAGTGTTCAAATGTTTGAAGCTATGTCTGGCGTGAATTTCATTTTAAACCATCTCGTATCCTGTAAAACATACCATAGCAATAATAAAAAGCCGCAATAAATTGCTAAACAATTTTATTACATTACTCAAACATCGGCATTTCTTAGAACGTAAAGCAATTCATTCATTCTTATTACTTGCTACCTGTTATTGAGAATTTCTAGGGAGAGGGAGGTAAAACGTAAAACATTATTCAGAAAATCTGTCACTTTGACACCTTCGGGGCGCTGTAAAACCCTGGGTAGTGAATGAAACTAAAAAAAGGATGAATGAAAATTATTCCTTAAGAAAGCCTCTAAAAAAACTTGTTATTGTTTTTTTTGTTAAAATTAAAGGAAAAAAGTTATAGCCTTTAAAAGAAAATATTGTGACTAATTTTTGTGTTCTAAGGCTTATAGCTTCTTAATTATTTAATTTACGACAAAAAGGTTAGATAATAAATTGTAGATAATTTAATTCTAAACAAAACACCTTTTTTACAAATTTTCTGCAAGATGCACTGTTACGGAGACAGTGGAAAAGCCATTTGCACACCTTTTCCAAGATGGCGGCCAAATGGGGGGTGCCCCCAGCCCGAAAACTCAAATTTAAACTTACACCGACCCCGCCTACACAACCCAAAAAAAAACCTTGTCCTACGTTTTTACAATGTTAAAGTACCATTTCCATGGACTAACTTGCGAGGTGTATAAATGATTCAAAGAGCTTAACGTAAATAACTGATCCTGGTCTGATCGTCGGTCGTGCAGTTACACCGTACCATTTATTGTATATGGGGCATTCCACCTCAAGTGTTCCCACCTCAAAAACGAAACATTTTTTATTTAAAATTGTAAGTCCGAAGATTTGTTGATAATGGAAAGCAAAGAACGCGTATCCTTATGTATTTTTTCCGTACTTTCCAAAAAAAAATATATAAACAATTTTCCATGAAATTTAATAACATTTTTTTTAATTTAAACTTTGTTAATAACATTTTTTTAACAAGAGCCTGTTGGGATTTTTTTCAAACTTACCTTATAATACGGTTCATTCCCTCCCCTACAAAAAAGTATATATGTAGTATTTTATGGGCAAAGTTGAATTTCTTCTCTTTTTGAGGCTCCAAACCCAAAGCGTCTACCGCGCCCGACGCGCGACGTAGCTGTGGCGCGCGGATTTATTATTTTTAACATAAGTGTGTGTATAGTAGTAAAAATGTTCTATATTATAAACTACTAGCTGGGACCCGGTGCGCCTATGCTGCACCCATAAACCAATAGTAGTAATCAGGTGATATGAATTTTAATATACAGTAGGAGAGTTTGAAAAATGCAATTTTTTGGTATTTTTGATTTCAAATAACAAAATGTGAAACTATTAGGGATCTGACATTTTGATCAAGACAATAAAAACCATCCATTGACATGGCATTTTTCGAGATATGAATTTTCATACACAGATGAAGTGTCTCCATGAACCACTTATTTTCTGTATTTTGGATAGCTGGGACCCGGTGCGCCTTGCTGCACCCAACGTTTAAACATTTAAAATCAATCCAAACCTTCAAAATTCAACTCTTCTTAACCAGTAACGAAAAACCAACTATTCCTATAAAAGTTCGAGACATTGGATTCAAAATGCATTTATTTGCAGTGTGACCAAAATTACCTATTATTGTAAAGCTCTGGGGCAGACAATATTTTTTGTCGGCGTGGCCCGTAATAAAGTTATGGTGCTTTCTGGTAAAATAAACACACACGAATATCCTTAAAAATATAACTACCCACCAAAAATAAATATTAGTGAAAGACTATTTTAAAATAAGGCTTTTTCCAGCAACTATTAGACACATAGTATAATTTCAAGAAAATATGTCATATCCACAGTGTTATCCATGCTATAATCTTTTTTCGTATGGACTTTTAGTTAAATTAAACACTCAATAATCGACAAATATTATTACATCCTGAAAGAAAAAAAATTAAAGGATTATATCTACTAATTTCATATTTAGAAATGGACTTTTGACGGTGATGGACATTATACGCTACAAATTACATGTCTTGCAATTGCTTGGCCCCTGGGTTCTCATCTGCAATGTCACTGACTCAGGTTTTATTTGTTTACCCAGATGCCAGCCTCTTTCCGTATTGCAGAATCCTAGACTTATAACTGAAAATTCAGAGGTGATGGGTTTCTTTCCTTCTTATCCATTATACAATCATCCCATATTTCCGTTTCTCCTTACCACCTTTCCAAAAAACCTTGTTGATCAATTCTGAACCTATTGCTTAGAGACCTTCAGGATACACTACATTCAATGTTTTTCCATTTGTAGCTATAATGTCAAAATTTCCCGATTTTCCAACTCTTGAACAACCTACATACAGCTAACCGGGAAATGACACTTATTTGGCAAAATTCTTCCGCCATATTGGCCCCACAATTTTGAATAAGTTTTGATCATAAATTCGTTATTTACTACCTTAAAAATTCCCATATACCGATTTTAATTGGAATCGGAATACAATTCGCAAACTCGTCGGCCATATTGGCGCGGCCATTTTGAATTTAAATTTTGATCATAAAGTCGTTATTTGCTACCTTAAAAAACCTCAGATACAGATTTTCATTGGAATCGGAACACAATTGCAAATTCGTCGGCCATTTTGAATTTATAAGTTTTGACCACAAATTTGTTATTTGCGACCTTAAAAACCCCTAGATACCCACTTTCATTGGAATCGGAATAAAATTGGCAAATTCAACCATATTTCTGCGGCAATTTTGAATTTCGATCATATTTCGGCGGCCATTTTGAATTTCGAAAATCGGGCTACGAGGTGCATCATAGTAGACCCCACCGACCTTCATGCAAAAATTCAAAGCTCTGTGATGACTTTCAACAAAGCTCTTCATGACAGCGCCATCTAGGAGTAGCTTTAGAAAGTAATAGAATAGCCTATGTTCTTCCCTTTAATGTAAATAGCATATGGTTAAAATTTCATTAAGATCGGTTACACGGTGCAGGAGCCTATTGCGTACAGACAGACAGACAGACAAACATTCAGTTTTATTATAAACTATAGTAAAAAAATACAGTTTATAGTATATAATGTTATACAGGGTGTAACGCATAAGATTGTACAGCGGGCGGGTATGAATAGGTTTTGGATAGACGAACAAAAAATCGTTCCGGAGGGGGTGGGGTAATCTTAACGGTTTAGCCGCTAGGGCGTTTTGAAGTTTTTTTGCTAGAGTTTTACATATCACCCTGTATTTTTGTAACCCTATGACCTATTTTCATAAATAAGGTATCAGTGTACGCAGAATACTCCCACCTATTTAAAGCTGTAAAAATGAAGGTTCTACCGTACCAGGTTCCAGAGCAATGAGTCAACAAAGTGAAAATTTTGGTTTTTTTTACAAAAATTTCAACTAAAACCACCATTTTCTCCAAAAAATACGTAATTAACTGATATTTTTTTTTACAAAATTGGAAAGCTTGAACAATTTCCTATGAATAATGTCCTGACAATTTTTAAGCTACGGCCTTTACTTTTGAAGTTATTAGCAAGTTTGATGTTGAAATTGACCTTATTTGGTGCTTATTTGGTACTTTTTAGCAAAGCTTAGGTGAAAAAGTACTAAAAAAGACCCAATTTTAGCATTAAAATTGCTTTTAACTCCAAAAGTAGAAGTCGTAGGAAAAAAATTCTGTAGACATTTTTCATAGGGAATTGTCCAAGCTTTCTAATTTTGCAAAAAAAAGTTTAGGTTTATCACGTATTTTTTGGAGAAAATGGTGGTTTTAGTTGAAATTTTAGTAAAAAAAACCAAAATTTTCACTTTGTTGACTCATTGCTCTGGAACCTGGTACGGTAGAACCTTCATTTTTACAGCTTTAGATAGGTGGGAGTATTCTGCGTACACTGATACCTTATTTATGAAAATAGGTCATAGGGTTACAAAAATACAGGGTGATATGTAAAACTCTAGCAAAAAAACTTCAAAACGCCCTAGCGGCTAAACCGTTAAGATTACCCCACCCCCTCCGGAACGATTTTTTGTTCGTCTATCCAAAACCTATTCATACCCGCCCGGTGTAGAATCTTATGCGTTACACCCTGTATAGTATAAAAATTTAATCAAAATGCTGGTATCCTTGAAAAAATGTATATTTGCAATTACTGATACATAGAACAGTATTCCACATAAATATAAAAATGTTTTTTCTTTCGTGAGTTTTTATCATGCACATATACATATAATAACATACAGAAGGAAAAAAAAGTCATACTGCCTTACACTTTCTTACGATTTTCACGAACTTTGGGAAAAACCATACATTTTTCTTGAGAGGAACATTGTCTTACTTCCATACTGATTTGTGAAATCGGCACAAAGGAGTGAAATTTCTGCGTACCCTGAATCGTTTTCGATTGTTGAAATCTACTTTCTAGCTCATTAGCAACGATTTCGTGACTTTCTTTTGAACTGAAAATGATGAGTGTGTCTTTGAAGTTTTCTTTTGCCCAAGCATAGAAAGCACTGCAATTCAAAATCGAATTTTTCGAGGATGCTTGTAAGCTGGCACGCATTGCTTGTCTTTTCAAATTTCCCCCGATTCCGTCACAAGGCCCCTTGCCATGGGCAGTCGCATGAAAATGCCATTCAGCAGAGATACCAAAATCTTTTTTGTGATTTAAAAGATTTTGGAAATTGAACTTGTTCTTAAAATGCTGCGTCGCTCCATCAGTAAAGTAAAAAATTTTTGAAACCTCAAAATTTTCTTTCAAGTACGAAATGAACAATTTCTGAAAAGAATAAACGGCGACTGTGTCATGTTTGAGATTGTCGGATAGAATACCGACGCTACCATGCTCAATATTATGTTCATGTTTATAATAGAAAACAATAGTGAAAATGGTAATTTGGTCATTGTTCCAATGGAATGATTGGGCAGCATTTTGTGCAACAAATGCATAGTTCTCTGCAAAATCACATGTAACTAGAAACTCTCCAGATCGCAAGTTTTATTTGCACGCTTTGAAAAAATCTGACTGCTGCTTGGCAAAAAAAGAATGAGGTTTTAATTTGTACAGATGATCGCAAAACTCTTCGACAAACTCTTCCACATTCGATGTAACTGTGCGTAAAGTACTCCTATCAGTAGTTTGCCAAGTTCGATATTGTACATTTTCGAAGTCCTGATCTTCACAAAGTGAACCCACAAAGTCTCTCAATTTTTCTACGCCAGGGCATTTTTTACTCATTAAGATGACATTCTGGTGTTGTGTTTTCACAATTGAGAATTTTGAATGCGTCGTGATAAGTTTCGAAAGTACACTCAGTTTCAAGAGAAAGATCTTTAAAATTCATAGCTTCAAACATGAGGCGAACATTTTCGTGGTAAACACAAACACATACTGTGTGGGTGCCACTGGCACCAGCAAGAACACAGTTTTTTGGCCTCAACTCACAAAATTTTGACAAACTAATTTTGATTTCCGGGTAAGCGCTCTTAAAAATTTGATACAATTCAGAAAGATTTCCCAGAATCAACTTTTTTGAACTTGTTTTCGCGAACCATCAGAATTTTTTACAGAAACGTAATCTTTTCTACCTGGCATGATACGGCTATTGTCATCATTTTCGTAAAATTGTAAAACCAACTTAGCAGTGTCATCAGATAAGGGTTTACCTTTTTTTACATCCGGTGAAGTCAAAATACCGAATTTTTTTACCAATTCTTTTGATTTTCGTGCTTGGCGTTCAGACGCTCCGAATTCGGCCGCAATTTTCCTACGACCCCAAGACTGTGGTGCAAGCGTGAGAATAAGTAACCGTTCAGAATTATCCGTGCTGCTTTTAAATTTTTCCTTGATTTGGTTGAAAACTTCTACAGCCGCTTGATGTTCCTTTTTAGAGCAAGACATTTCCAATTTTTTTAACTTTGGAGGTGGAGGACCATCAAATATTTCCTTATCAATATCGTCATCATTGTGGAGAACAAATTGATTGTGGTTTTCTTCCAAAATGTTCTACAATAATCAACAATATGTTTAAGTTAATATTTCATACATCAAGTATTAATTTTTTTATAATAGATTAATTATAATTCAAATTGTTTTTCAATGTACCTGCTCTGTATTCACATAATTCGCTTCATTCACATCGTATAGTGGAGATAGAGCCGAAATATTGGCCATTTCCTTGCGGCAAGTCGTACAAACTTTAGCAGTATGACGTAAGAAAACAAACTTCTTTAGAATATTATCAGATATTGTTATCAATCCTTTACTGTACGTATGATGTTTGTGAATTTCGCACGGATTGCAACAACGATCTACGGGAAACTTTTTCATGGCGATGCAATTTCTAAGCGATGTGAACGGGACAGATTCTCGAAGAAAACTGACCAGAGTTTAAAATTTTCACATTTTAAAAAATGTATCTGCAGGCGAACAAATAATCGGAGAATTTGCCAAAGATGAGGAAAATTCCAAGAAGCCTTGAATCACGCTTTTCTATGAATTTCGAAAGCGTGGAAAATCAGCACAACAAAACATGAATAGGATGGAATGTTGATTAATGGTTTCATTATCAATCATGAACCTTAAATACCTCTGGAGAACACTTTTTTCGACTATCGCTTTGAGTCCTCCCGTCTGTGACTGAATAGCTAAATGTTTTTAAAAATTGAAATAAAATCCGTTGTTAACAAAGCATAGATTGTCTTTAATTAGTTTATGCGATTTGCTCGTACGTATAATCATTAATTCAGCAATAGTTATTTTAACTTCTTCTAACAAGTAAAATGTACCACGGCTGAGTCGCGCATCGGGCGCGGTAATCGCGTTGGGTTTGGTGCTTCAAAAAAACAAGAAACTCAACTTTGCCCATAAAATACCATATACACTTTTGTAGGGGAGGAAATGAACTGTATTATAAGCTAACTCTGAAAAAAATCCCAACAGGCTCTTGTTGAAAAAATGTTATTAACAAAGTTTAAATAAAAAAAAATGTTATTAAATTTCATAAAAAATTGTTTATATATTTTTTTTGGAAAGTACGGAAAAAATACTTAAAGATACGTGCATGTTGTTTTTTCGTTAGCAACAGCTTTTTGGACTGAGAATTTAATTAAAATCGACGTCCGAAATAAAGGGCGAAAATTCAAGCCCCTGTATCACTGCAACCCGTGCATAAATCCGCCCCTCCTTTTCCACAATCAATGTACTCTGATAGTACAACAACTCTACCAAATATCATCAAAATCGGAAATGTTTCGTTTTTGAGGTGGGAACACTTGAGGTGGAATGCCCCATATGGCAATAAAAATTTTGAGGGTGCGAGTTCGTGATACTCTCACAACTGCGTTCAAAAACGTTGGTAAGGATACCAAAATTACTAAAAAACAACTAGAAGATGAACAGTACGTTCACAATTACATTGGAACCAATCTTTCTTGGGTTTCTATGAGCATTTCCAAATTTATCATGGTATTGGATGGATCGCAAAAAAGATCTTTTTGCCATGATCAGAGAGTAATGCCCAAGATACACGAGGCTAGTTTTTCAAAGCTAGAATAGCAAGACAGTTATCCTATTCTGTCCCGTATCCTATCCCGACTTGTTGCCCTGGTTTGGCGCAAGCTAGAGTTGTTTACATGATGTTAGTAAATTTGAAGCCATTATCTTTGCGTTGATTAAGGTGACAACACGTCCAATCTGAAAAAGGATCGTCATTTGTATACCGATTGTCAATAAGTTGTCGCATATGTTTTGTAGTGCTAAACTACGCATAGACTTGTCTTAATAAGTTGGACTGGTGGCGTTCCATACACATTCATCCTTACGATATAATTGCACAAACTTTAAGTTCATCTCGGTATGTTTTTGGCATGTTTGTTTAAAAAACACGTGGTTGGCGGTCAGAACAACAAAACGTGTCGTCTCTCAAAAAATAGAACTCCATCCTAGCTTGAAACGCTAGCTTACTAGCTTTCTCACTAGCTTACTAGCCTAGAAACGATGCTAGTTTTGTTTACACGAAGCTAGACCTGCTAGCTTACTAGCACCAGCTTGCTATCCTAGCTTGCTATCCTAGCTTGAATAACTAGCTTCGTATACCCCAGGCATTAGGGAAACCTACTATATTTCTTACTGTTAGTGCCAACGACATTGGATGGAACAGTCTTCTCCAAAAGCTCTACAAATTCAAACATAACGGTGAAACTATTTCAGAAGAACTTTTACAATAGTATATCGAAAACACTTGTCAACGAGGATGCAGTTGCTTGTGCTATAAATTTTTACAAATTGGTCAATGTACTGATTGTCAGGAAACACGTTGTCTGATTGACATTCCTCCACTGAACTAGAATTATAATCTAGTTGTCGATTGACATTCCTCCACTGAACTAGAATTATAATCTTTTCTATTTTGTATGTTGGCAATGCCCTTCTGGCTTTTTTATTACGTTGGTAATGGTTCCGGCATTCCCTTTTTTTACCTACTTGTACTTTGATATGGAATCAATAAACATTCATTACATAAAAGGTTATGGGCCCAGTGAAGTGAATCGCGTCGCCTAGTTATATAAAAGTTGCAATAATTAAGAAAAAAGAAAAGTGTTTTTTTCAATTAAGAAGCTGCAGTTTATATTTTTATATTTTTCGCAGTGCTTTAGCCGAATCGTCGTATTCGTAAAACCCAAACAAAAAAAAAGCGGAATCAACATGAGCGATGAAATAAATAATATAATGTGAAAGAGGGTAGAACCCTAGATAATTTGATGGCCCGACTTCAGTTGGAAGAAGATCAACATAAAAAGGGTGATGGCATAGATGCAGCTGCAGCAGCCTTCAATGTCAAAAAGGAAAAATTCAAAGAAACCGATCGAGGTACAAATAAATTATCTATACCGGAGCGAAAGAAAATAAGTAGATGCAACTATTGCCATAAATTCGGTCACTGGGAAAAGGAGTGTCGTCTAAAGAAAAAATTTAAAAGGAAAAGGTATGATAACAAAACAACAATCAAAAGCGGTGTAGCCTTTACAGCATCAGTTTCCGATATAATTTCAGGAGACTACAGTGAATAATGGGTTGCAGATTCTGGAGCATCAGAACACATGATGCCACAAAAGAATTGGTTTACTGACTTAAAAATGATAAATACAGATCGATTTGTACAAATTGCGAATAATGAAAAGTTGGCAATTCGAGGTTATGGTACAATTCACATTAATGCGTTAATAAATAACAAATGGCAACCTTGTGCGCTAACCAATGTGCAATATGTCCAACAACTAAAACAGAATTTGTTTTCAACAGGCTCTGCCACCGCAAAAGGTTTTTCCATGTTTACCAAAAACAAGACCTGCAGTTTAATAGATACAGATAATAATACTCGTGCAGTTGGTTTACGTGATGAAAAAAATCAATTCCGTATGCTTTTTCAATTAAGAAATAATGAAGTTGCAAACTCAGCAAGGACGGCTTCGCTTGAACAATGGCATCGAAGACTAGGACACATAAACAGTGCAACAATCAGAAATATGTATAGTAAGGGTTTAGCAAGTGGTTTAGACATATCAAATACAAGTGACTTCTTCGGTGAAGACTGCAAACGTGGAAAAATGCATCGATCTTCACACAAATCAAGAGACGAGCGAAATGCAACAAAATGCAAATACATATACATATGGATTTGTGCGGACCAATGAATGAAGTTGGAATCGGAGATGTTAGATATTTCATGTTGCTTAAGGACGAAAGCACATGCTTCAGGCAGCGAGCAATAATAATAAGAGTGATGAGCTAGAACAAATTTTTAAAAATGTTTTAATGCCCTTGAGATCAGCTGATAAAAATTTCACTGGGAGTGAAAAAGTCAAAATATCAAAGAAGTAATATCTATGATAAAAGGAGGCAGAATTATTTCCACACTACACCCAATGTGTGTGAAAGAAAGATAAAAAATGAAGGGGAAGTGACCTCCTCGCCTTGGAAAATTCCCGCCTTTTTTCACGGACAATACAAGCGGAAATCCATTCCTAATATTGTGTACCAACACGAAATCTTACGCATACATACAAACCGTCCAAACCCAATTTACACTCCATTGTTGCTTCCATTTGAATGTAAACATTCGAATAGGGGAAACAAGGAACATCTTCTGTTTCTTTCATATTCTTGTGTTTTTTGCATAAAATGTATATCCATCGCGCGTTTGTTAATATTTTTTTGGACTTTTTGCTTAATGTTATTGCTAATCTCTTCTTTCATATCTTTAACTCTTTTACTTGTCCTTGAGCTCCGCCTAATCACTCTTGTTATTATATAATATAAGTTTTCCGTACAGACAAGCAATAGGTTCCCTAATGTATGCCGCGACTATATCCAGGCCAGATATTGCATTCGCTGTAGGAGAAATCAGCAAATATATGGAATATCCAAAGAATAGTCATCTTCAAGCCTTAAAACGGATTTTTCGATATCTGAAGGCTACTTTTAATAATTTTATTGAATATAATGGCTCAAATGTTTAAACGGATGCAGACTTGGCTCGTGACAGAGATACTAGAAGGTCTACTACTGGATATGTGTTCTTAATAAATGATAGTGCAATTACCTGGCGAAGTCAACGTCAAAAAACAGTGGCACTATCAACCACAGAGGCAGAATGCATGGCAGCATGTGAAGGTGCAAAGGAAGCTATATGGCTTAAGGGGAGCTTCTACATTGAAATTTCAAAAAAGATATAATTTTTATTATTTTTTTGTGGGAAAACTATAATATATGTAAACCTTAAATTTTTTATACAAATAAAACACAAAAAACAATATTCTAAAAAATTTGTAATTTTCCAAAATAATTCATATTTTTTCCATTAGATGGCGTTTTAAAAAAAGTTGCTTTTTCAGCTTAGTCACGATAACTTTGTTTCCAGATGTATGAAAAAAAAACAAAAAAAACATATTAAAGAAGACATTATTTTCTACAATCGGTACCAAAATATAACGATTTGGTCAAAAAATAAAAATTTGACATGATATTTTTCAAAAAATGGTAAAACAGACTCCTTTAATCCCCCGCCAAGGGGAGGAGGAATAACAAAATTCAAAAATGTTGGTATGTTTAGTAGATATATAATTTAGGAACAAAACAAGACACCCTACGAAAAGATCGGTTAAGTATAACTCGAAATATCTTGACTAAGCGGCAAAAATAGTCAATTTGAGAAAAACGGGTTTAAAGAAAAAAAAAATTTTTTCACTTATATTTTGAAAAATATGTTAAAATAAAACAAAACGTCTGCAATTCGCCAAAAAATACAAAAAATTTGGTGTTATTTTGGAAATTTTTATAGGTCGACTCACTTTTGACGCTCACTGTATATAGCTATAACTCAAAACCCATATTTTTTTTTTTTAATTTCGGGTACGTATTATACACCTACGTATAAAGGAACATTTTTATGTAAAAAAAAAAATTCGACAAAAAAAAAATTCCAATGTAGCAGCTCCCCTTAAGCAGCTACTGCTGGATGTTAATATCCCCAATACGGAGCAACACCGTTGAATATTGATAATCAGGGAGCAATACGGTTACTAAGTAATCCCGAATTACATCATAGCACAAAGCACATAGACATAAGATAGCGATTTGTAAGGGAGTTGATTGAATCTTGTGTCATATCAGTGCAATACGTCAATACTCATCTTCAACGAGCTGACATCTTTACAAAGCCTCTTGCGAGTAATCAGTTCAAGGCAATTTTGGAGTTTTTAGGAATGTTACAATCTTAACAACGAGTGGGAGTGTCAGGAAACACGTTGTCTGATTGGCATTCCTCCACTGAACTAGAATTATAATCTTTTCTATTTTGTATGTTGGCAATGCCCTTCTGGCTTTTTTATTACGTTGGTATGCCCTTCCGGCATTCCCTTTTTTTTACCTACTTGTACTTTGATATGGAATCAATAAACATTCATTACATAAAACTGATGAATATTTTAAAATCACAAAAATTCAGTCCATTTGAAAAATATTACGTTGTTTATTATTTTAAACGTATTGAGTTCCAGTATCGTGGTAGTCCACATGCACACTTGATAGGAATAGATTGGATGCCATTGCCATCACATTATTTGATAAGTTAATATATGTTTCATCTCAAGAAGTGTCAGGTAAGTGTAAATTACAAAGGCATAAGCACACATTCACGTGCTATACAAAAAATAGTGACGAATTAACCTCAGAATTGCAGATTTGTAGCACCTTTTATGCCTAGACGTTCTACTACAATATTATCACCTATGCAGAAAGAGAAGCCTAATTTCGAGAATTATGCTAAACCCTACAAAGATATCAGGATTAATTTCGATAGGAATGACCTCATATTGATTATTTTTATGAAAAGAACAATATTAATTCAGACGACGATTATTATAATATAGTTCGAGCTGGGCCTGGGTTTAAGAAGACACGAGTTTTTGTCAAACATCAACCCTGTGAAAAATTACATAATCCGATTAATCCTTTTATGTTTAATATTGTTCAATCAAATAGGGACATCCGATTCACCACTGAAGAGTATTCATGTGCTAAATATGTGGCAGAGTATGTGGATGAACATCCAGAATTTCATATTGCTGAAATTACGAGGAAAAAAAATAGGTGTAAATATGCTTAATAATGTCGAGATAAAAAGGCGGCTTGGTATCTCCTGGGTATCGATATCAAAGGGTTCTACTATTGTCACCACTACTCCACTATGTGGCCAGTTGATCGTTTGGAAGGAAAATTGGTTTGACAAATACGAACACCGACAGCACTATTCACTTGCCCAGTTCGTTGCTAGTGACACCGTTAAAAAGAATGGTACCTACGCAAAAATAAAAGTGCCTAGTATTATCCGATACCGAAATTATGATATGGGACAGATTTAAATAAATATAAACGTGAAATAGTTAGGTTAGATCGGATGATGCATGGAAACCGCCTGTTCCCAATGAGCCTGCCACCAATAATTAAAGGATGTTCAATAAATAAGCAGAGGCTTTACTTAGGGTTACCATTCGTACTCTTTTAAGAGTACAAGTACTCTTTTTGAAGTCTGTACTTTTGTACTCTTTACTTTTTTCTGAATTCCCTCTTTTGTACCTCCAACCTGTTTACAGTGTTTTATCTGTTTTATAGCATAATTTCGCTTTCAAAAGTTTCATAATAAGTTGATATGCTGCTTGGTTCTTGGCGCACACTTTTACTGAAAATTGTTACCAGCTTTTTTGGGTAGATTTTTGTCGAGAAATTTTAAATTTTATTCTGTTCTGATGAAATGTTTATTGGGAAATTTTATTCTGTTCTGATGAAATGTGTGTTGGGAAATTTTATTCTGTTCTGATGAAATGTGTGTTGGGAAATTTTATTCTGTTCTGATGAAATGCGTGTTGGGAAATTTTATTCTGTTCTGATGAAATGTGTGTTGGGAAATTTTATCCTGTTCTGTCAAAAGTCAAAAAAATAAATTTGTGTTGAGATTGAGCTGGAGTGCGCGCTTCATTTGTTTTATTTGGATTTGGTAAGAATTATTAATAAAGTTATATTATTTAATTAAACTTAAATATGATTAGTTCTTAGTATATATTTGACTCGTTAAAAACAAAACCACCATGTCTAGGCGAAACTGCAAGTTTAACAAAGAACTCGAAGCAAAATATCCAATGTTTAAGAGAACCAAAATTGATTTTGAGGTTACTTGTGAATCGTGCAATACCATAGTTTCAATAAGCAACAAGGGTAAAGCAGATCTGGGGGCCTAAAACGGCCACATTGGGTGAAACGTCTGTAATATGTTTCATTTGGTGAATTCTAGCAGATCATTAGCAGTTCTGCTAAAAAACGGTGAAACGGCCACTTTGATGAATGATTCATATTACAATTCATTTCATCGGCAGAATCATATTTGGCATAGATTGCCAGACTAAAAAATTTAGTGGTGAGTTTTAAATACATTCAAATAAAATAATTAAGAAATCATGTCAACAAACAAAGTAACCTTTGCAATTACTATCCAACAGGAATATAGGAATTTAAAGTGCTTTTTTTTTAAAAAAAAGCGCGATTTTTCGGGAAAACTTGTGTAATTATCGAGTGTCAGTATGTGTTCGAAAGTGGAATTAGAACAAACGCAACAAGTGAGTATTATTTATTTCTATTTTCTATTATTATTTCTGTCTCTTCTATATCATTGTAGATGTTTCCTATAATCTATGTATTTTATTGCAGAAATGGAAAAAAGATCCATCAGAGTGTCCGCAGCACAATGGGAAATCATGCTACATTTCCTGACGGAGAATCCTTCGTTGGTACGGGGGTACCACAACAGCAGCAGGGGAAGGGATCAAGCTAGCCGTCTGTGGAATCGCCTAGCAAACCAGCTAAATGCTCAAGGGTCAGGCACCAGCAAGACATCCAAAGAATGGGCAACTGTAAGTATTTACAAAATATTGGTTTAAGAAAGTAAATATGTACTTAACTAATGTTCTTTGAATAAATTTGATTAGTATTTATTTGATATTATTCTTTGCAGTACTTCAATAACTTCAAATCGAAGTTGAAAAAACGGGTGTCTGACCTTAACCGGGAGGGAAATGCCACAGGTGGAGGGGCGGCAACGGCTGAATCCCTAACAGAAATTGAGACGAGGCTACTCTCAATCATGGGGCCAGGATTCGGTCAAGGCTTGCCCAGTGTGAGGGTGAATCCCTTTCCGGAGGCGGTAATTATTATGATTGGCTACAATTATATTTTAGAAGGAATGTTAATTAATTTTATTTTCTATAATATCCTCAAGCAAATAGAATAATGTTTCTTCTTCTCTGTGATGTGTTTCAGGGTCTAAGTGAGCCACGAAGTGATGCCCATGAACCACCCGAGGAAGTAGTTGATATTGAGCTTGGGACAGAAGAGCAGTAAGTTTTATTTAATTTTTCTTTAAAATTACAATCAAGCATGGTTTCTTTGTATTACTATTTATATATATATATTAAGGCCAGTGCTCATCATACACGTTCAACAGGAAGTCCAAGCCTCTGAGAGTTCTGAGTCACAGCCCAGAATAGCTACAACTGCTCCACCCTCGCAACCCACAATGGCGTCACCTGCTCCACGCTCCCAACCCAGAATGGCTTCACCTATTCAACCATCGCAGTCCAGGGTAGCTTCACCAGCTCCACCTTCACAGCCCAGTGTTCCATTACGAACGCGGCGAACACGATATCGCGGTAGGCTATAAGTTATAAATTTTTGAAAGAGTTATTAAATTATGAATTTGTATTACACAATTATTCCCTCAACATCTTTCCAATTATTGCTTTTGTCGCTCTAGCGCGACCCATGGCACCAATTGATGAGGCCCGAAGAATTCTCTCCGAGGTAGAGAAGCAACGAGCAGCTTCAGATGCTGCAACTGCTCGGGCGATGCAACTAATCGGGGAGAATTTGGGACGAATTGCTACTGCGATGGAGAGATATGTGGAAAATATGCAGCAAGTAAGTTATGTGTTCATATTATCCAGGGTTGCAATCCACCCTGCTTGTCAGATAATGTATCACTCAAATCTTATCTATTAATAATCAAAATAAATAGTAAAACAATAATGTCCAAATAGTAAAACAAATATTTCCAGGGTCACCAAGAAGACCAAAATGGATAGTATAACTATGTTTATTTTGTTTTGTTAATTTATAGATTCAGATATGTACTATATGTATTATATATATAAAATAAAAAAATAATTCTATGCAATTAGTTTTTAAATTTTTGGGAGTAATAAAGTAAATTAAACATTTCCATTTTTTGTTGCATTCGGTTGTAGCCGACTTAATGAAAAAAGAAATAGCTAGATAAACTAGCTTTTATTGTCTTCTTGGGTTAAATAAAATATCTTGAGAGCAACAACAACAACAACATATTTTCAATTTATATTTTATTATTTTTTTATTTTTTATTTCTCGATGTTCAACCATGGATTAAAAACACTTCGTCATTCTACTGAACCTATTCTCATATTCTCACTTTAACGAAACATATTTTCTTGTACATCACGTGTATATATTGTGCATTCAAAAACTTGAAGTATAATTAAAATTCTTCTTTGTCTGTCAGTTTGGTAGGTAATTTGGTAAGTTATAAGATATGTCTCCCTCTTAACCACAATCTTTGTACTAGCGCATTTCTCACAGTTTGCGCAACGTTTAATGGATTCTCACTTGCTTCCTCATAAATAATCTGCATGTCCTGAAACATAATTATATATTAAGCAATATAACAGATTTTGGAAATATCTTTAATATTTTTTAAGAAAGATTTTTAATAATAAATAAATAAGTTATAAAATATTGTATAAAAATAAGAAAAATATAAAATAAAATAATTTATTTTTATTTTTATTTATTTAATTTAATTTATAACAGATTTTACTTTATATTCTATAATTGCGTGCTAGTATACCTGCATAGCTATTTCATTTCTTTGCTCTTCTTCTGTCAATTCCGGTACAGGCAGTCTAGCTTTATTGGCTATGTTGTGCAAGACTGCACAAGCGTTGGAGATGTAGCCGGCCATGGTGGGGAGGTAGTGCAATTTCCTGTCCACTAAAAGGCATCGCCATCTTGATTTTAGCACTCCAATAGTTCGCTCAACGCTATTTCTGGCTTTGCAATGCAAATCAGTGTAATAACGCTCGGGACTATTGGGCTCAGTATCTACTATTGGGGTCAACAGAGTGGCACGTAGTGGATACCCTTGATCACCTGGAATTTAACAAAAAATTACACAAATAATCAATTTACATATTTATTAAAACATTAAAAGTATATTTACCTAATAGCCATACATGTTCACTTTCAGTGTCACGTAAATGCTCAAGGTGGTCTTTAATAGGGTGGCTGTTCCATATATATGAGTCATGACTTGCACCGCCGTGACTCGCATCTATGCTCAGTATATTTAAATCAGAATCGCAGATCTAAAAGCGCAACAATTAGGTTCATTAATACAAACATGTGTTCAAAGTCATGCTTATAACAATAACTCACTATTTGAGCATTTAAGGAGAGGTACCGCTTGCGATTGAAGTACCTCTCGTCAAATTCCGGCGGTCTCACTATGGCTATATGGGTCCCATCAATACACCCAACCACGCCTGGCATTCCAAATTTTTCATAAAACCTAAAATGGTGCAAATAAAATTGTGGGATTGTAGCACTGGAAACTGCTTCCGCCTATTTTCATATCACTTTGATATTGCACCAACAAAATGATTATCTACTGAAATTTTATACGTACCCGTGCTTAATCACGTTTCGCTCTTCTCTCGTTTGCGGGAAGTGAATATACTTTCTTCGATAGTGGTCACTATTCAGTGCCAATGTCACTGCTCGTAAGCACTTTGATACACTAACTTGGTGCATCATGTGGTGAGCATTTGCTCCTACATAGCGTTGGTAGGATCCCGACGCGTAAAACGATAGTGCACTTAAGACCTAAAAATAACAAAAAGTTACTAGGTACGTAGGTGTACCTACCTGTTGTAGGTATACTAATAATACAATTGCATACATAATACCTAAGTATTAATTACACTTGAAATATTATTTACTTACTTTGCAAACTGTCGTTAGTCCACCCTTCCTAGGTAAATAAGGTTCTAACTCTTGCACGAGTTCAAGAGTCAAACTCTTATTTAATCTGTATAGTGCAATGAAATCCCGATCCGGCATTTCAAAGCCTATTTCTAGATTTCTCACTCTAGCCGTGGTTCGTCTATAGGACAGACCCTCCTCCAGACGAGAATGTTCCAAAAAATTCTCGTACAAACCCAAGTCTGCCATTACTTATGTGTATCACTTCAATAAAAGTTTTAACTCAAATAGCAACAAATTTAACACTGAATAACTAACAATAACCAACAACAATTCAATAAAAGTTTTAACTCAAATAGCAACAAATTTAACACTGAATAACTAACAATAACCAACAACAATTCAATAAAAGTTTTAACTCAAATAGCAACAAATTTAACACTGAATAACTAACAATAACCAACAACAATTCAATAAAAGTTTTAACTCAAATAGCAACAAATTTAACACTGAATAACTAACAATAACCAACAACAATTCAATAAAAGTTTTAACTCAAATAGCAACAAATTTAACACTGAATAACTAACAATAACCAACAACAATTCAATAAAAGTTTTAAATCAAATAGCAACAAATTTAACACTGAATAACTAACAATAACCAACAACAATTCAATAAAAGTTTTAAATCAAATAGCAACAAATTTAACACTGAATAACTAACATTAACTAACCACAATCAAATAGATAACGAATATGAACTAAAGATGTTGCTCTCTGAGTAACTTCTAAAATTTCATCTAATTTGACAAGTAAGCAATTCATATTAGTAGGCCATTTTACGCCTTTCTATATAAAATCGACATATCTAATATGAATCATATTATGAATCATATTATGAATCATATTATGAAACACCTAAAGTGGCCTTTTTGTGATTTATAAAATGAAACATATTATGAACATATTATGAAACACCTAAAGTGGCCATTTTAGACCCCCTGGAGCAGCTTTTGCAATCAACAAAGCACAAATCGAATATACAATCTACCAGTACGTCAAAAAATTTGAATGCTTATTTTGTGCAACGAAACAGCAAAATAGAAGACAAAATTTTGGCAGCCGAAGCAGCCATGGCATTTCATACCGTGAAGCATCACCAAAGCTACAAATCGTGCGATTGTTCTACAAAATTATATCGGCGCATATTTTCAGATTCGGAAGTAGCCATGAAATATTCGTCAGCAAGAATCAAAACGGAAGCTATTGTGAACATGGTCTTGGAACCACAGTCGTTAGAAAATACATTTCAAAAGGTAAGAGATGGAACAATTAAATATGTTGGTGTCTGTGCAGAAGGGTCAAATCATGGTTCTATTAAAATGTTCCCGATTTTAGTTCAGTATTTCTCTAAAGAATCTGGAATTACGCATTGTTTATTGGATTTTAAATCAGCGACTGATGAGAAGTCCGAGACGATCTGCAATTTGATAATTAATACATTGCAGTATTCAAATTTAATAAGTAAATGTATTGCATTTACAGGGGATAATTGCAATACAAATTTTGGTGGTGTTGGTTGTAGAGGAACAAACAATGTTTTCTGTAGATTAGAAACATATTTAAAGAAACCGTTGATTGGAATTGGATGCCCGGTTCATTTATTAAATAATTGCGTACATCATGCTCTCGACGGATTAACTATAGATGTGGAAACAATTGTTTTGAAAATCTACAACTTTTTTTCGATTTATACCGTACGAACTGAAGCCTTGAAAGAATTTTGTACTTTTGTTGAAATTGAGTACAGAAAACTACTATTTCATTCGAAGACGAGGTGGTTATCTTTGTTTCCTGTCATCAACAGAGTACTTCAAATGTTTCCTGCTTTACAATCTTTTTTTATATCAGAAGATCAACCTCCAATAGGCCTTAAAAACTTTTTTGAAAATTCATTGAACGAGAGCTACTTATGGTTTGCTCACTCCTTAATGTCGATTTTTCATAGCAGAATGGAGGCAAGGGAAGGGACACAAATTCTTTATTGGAAATCAGCTTAATTTTGAGTGAGGTTGAAAAAATATTAATTGAAAGAAAAACTAATCAATTCTTACCATTAAAAGTTAAAGAAATAATAAGAAATAACGACGAAAACCCTAGAAGTGCTACAATAAAATTTGAATTTTTAAATGTTTATGAACGTGGGATATCTTATTTAAATAAATGGACGAGCACTTTTGAGCAATTCAAAATATTTGAATGGATGAGACTAAACGTTGAACCATCTTGGAACAGCATCGAAGAATCAGTTCAGTATCTACAAGAAAATGGCGTTCAAATTGATGAGTGTTTGCTATTTGACCAAAGTATTAATTTAAAAAATTTTGTAAAAGACATGGCTAATAAATACAGAATTCTCGGAAATGTTATTGGATGAAAAATGGATAAATTATTTCAAATGTCGTACTGATAGCACAACCTCCGAATTTTTAAAAATTTGTAGTTTTTTCTTCGCTATACCGGCACATAATGCTGTAGCCGAAAGAGTTTTTAGCCTTATGAATGCTCAGTGGACTTACGAAAGGAATAGACTGTTACCTGAATCAGTTAAAAATTTAGTTATGGTTCAATTTAACTATAAAGACTTAAAGTGTGATAAATTTTATGATTTTTGTCTTCATAATAAAGCCTTATTAGCTGCAGTCCGAAGTAACGAAAAATACAAACCTATTGTATTGTGATATAATCATAGAATTTAATTTTGTTTTATTATAATTTATAATTACTTAATACTTACAGAAAAAACTGTATTAATGTTTTGTTTGACTTAATTTTATTTTATTATAATATTTATAACTATAGTTAATACTAAAGAAAAAGACTGTATTAATGTGTTGTTTGTATGAATAAATACATATTTTAATTTTGTTATATTAATTTTTAATAAATTTTTTTTTTAAATTTTTTTTTTCAGTTTTCAAAAATAAAGTGGTTGTTTTTCGATGAATTTTTGCATTTAAGGTAGGATGGGTCTCCTCTGAAAACAAAGTGTACTCTTTTTACAAAAAACTATATGGTAACCCTAGCTTTACTAAAATATTCTAATAAAATTTAATATATTTCTATATTTGTCTAAATAACACCCGCATGCGCTCGACTTTATCCGATAGTGAACGTATATCGGCGAATCCCTTTCGAAATCGGAGCAGCCAAATAATGACGGCGAATTTCCGGGAATCAGTCGAAAGTCGAAGCAAGAAATTATTTCTTAATTAGTATTATAGTATTGGAGTCGGGCTTAGAGCAGTGCGTCGGGAGTTGCAATTTATGCTTTGGGCCATTTTTATACGCTTTATATTAGCTTCACCTGTATGTATGTGCCTCTGTAAGTATGCATGTATGTCTGTTTGTATGTTTGTAGGTATGTATGTTTTAGCTTTATATGAGCTTTACCAGATGTATGTAAGTATGTATGTATGTATGTATGTATGTATGTATGTATGTATGTATGTATGTATGTATGTATGTATGTATGTATGTATGTATGTATGTTATGTATGTATGTATGTATGTTCTATGTAAACAAATCTTGCAACTTGATTTTGACCCACTTCTATATAACCGATCAACTTCAAATTTTGCACATATGCATAGTTCGCGTGACAATGCAATCTGACCATTTTGTAAGAAAATCAAGATGGCGGTTCCAAGATGGCGGTCGATTTTTGCTATTGTGTTCCCCGACCCCCCGACATGGGTATCAAATGAAACGGCATGACAGGTAGAATACAATTAGCTGTATGGCGTCATTCCAAATTCAAAATGGCGGCAAACAAAATGGCGGACTACCTTTTTCTTTACAACCCACTCGATATGGGTATCAAATGAAAGGGTGTGACAATTAGAATACTATTATCTGTGTGGCGTCATTCCAAATTCAAAATGGCGGCCAACACAAAATGGTGGATTATCTTTTTCTTTACAACCCACTCGGTATGAGTATCAAATAAAAGGATGTGATAATAGAATACTTTTCGCTGTGGGGCGTCTTTCCAAATTCAAAATGGCGGCCACCACAAAATGGCGGTTTACCTTTTTCTTTACAACCCACTCGGTATGGGTATCAAATGAAATGACGAGTATAGTATAGTAAGCTTTGTGATGTCGTTTTAAATCTAATATGGCGGTCACTACAAAATGGCCGATTACATACATATAATAGACTAAAAAATAGAAAATAAAAAATATAGTTTAAAAAAACTAAAAAATACGCTTTTATTTTAAAATAAACTAAAAAGTAAAAAATAATTTTGAATGTAAAGTTTTTATTGCTCCAGCCAGTATAAGAAAACAACCTACCTTTCGAAATCTAAAAAAGCGTGCGGCGCTAGCTAAAAGTTCCGGTGTTAATAAAATAAGAATATAGAGAGCCCCACGCTTTTTTACATTTCGAAAGGTAGGTTGTTTTCTTATACTGGCTGCTCAACTAGCACAGATGCATCACCTTACAACTAAATTGTTTTATATATGTTTTTTAATTGCATGTGTAAATACTTCTTGGCTGAATTAATGTTTTATTAATTGTATTTTGCACTCCAATGCCATTTAGCTAACAAACAAAATTGTGAGAATACTTATACGGCAAAATTAAAAAACTAGTTTATTAAATATTGTATAATGTTTATATAAATGTTGCCTTGAAACCATTTATGAAACTTAAAGGTATTCAAATTCATTTTTAAATTTATAATTATTTTATGAATACTTTAACAACCAATCTATAAAGTAATTATAAAACAAGTGTTTTCTGTATTAAAGCTGAATATAATATCAATTTAAAGGTTTACACAACTACGTTATAAAACATTATTGCTTTTTGAGCTTAAAGGCTGGTATATAAGCTTATATAGAGCTACTTTATTAAAGCTCTATTAAATAAATAAAGTTAGCATTTAAACAACCCTCCTTCAACCAAAAAGTGTAATATGCATCTATAACACTCTCTTACAACTATTTTGTGGTTACACATTTTGGTACAAATAATAAATATGTTCATGGGTAGCTCTCGCTCTGCTTTTCAGTCAAGTGCACAGTACAGTATTTATAAGCGACTTATTCTTGCTTTTTTTGAGCTTGATTGGTATACAATTTAGTGAATTACATGAGATTTTATAATCGATATTTTGAAATGGAATAATGTTAACCGAAGCGGCAATTTTCGAAAGAAAATGAAACAAAAACAGAACCGATTCATAATGAAGACGTGGACTTTAATTCTGCCATAACAAATTCTGTAACAGAAGCATGTACGATTTTACAACACTGCCCCGCAGATGATAAAACTTGCAGTGAGAACACGTTGTTTTAATGTAGATGGACTACCAGAACACAAGAGTTTTAGCCCATCTTATGTAACATATGTTTTGTAGAATTCAAGAAATGGTTTCTAGAATTGGGTCTAGTCTATGGTAAAAATTATATTTGTTTCTCAATTATGCGCATGCGTATTAAAAATCTTGCAAGTCGCTCTTTAATAAAACCATTATACATATAGCAATAAAGAATAAAAACTGCTGTAATATGAGCAAAAATTTGTTATAAAGGTAATTGTAAGAGCTGGTTATACAGCTAATGAATAATCCTCGGAGCAAAAATATCACGCAAAATACTTCTACACAGCCCATTGTTCTATAATTCTATTATTGATACTTATTTTATCCCTAATTTACTTCTTATAAAATATTATTATCTTCCAAGTATCTAAATTACTTTTTAATAGTTTCAATAAAAGTAAAATAGCCTTACTGCAAGAGAAGACATTTTGGTTTTGAAAATGGTAAGCAAAGGGATGCCGCCATATTAGAAAAACCGGTTATAAAGTAAAAAAAAAATTTTTTTTCTTTTCCACTTCTACAAATGATTTCAAAAATGTACGCAGAAGATACCATATTTTCATAGATTCGAAAAAAAAGTGGTACGTTTTGATAATATCATAAAATAATTAATATTCAAAAATTAGTTTAATATTAACATTTGTTAAATTTTCGTTATTTTTATGGCGCGTTGTACCTATTCGAATTATTACTAAGGCTTTCAACAGTAAAGTGTACTTTGCAAGTAATTTTCACTCTGCCAAAGCCAATATTAGAATTTAAAATTGTCATATTATTATAAGATGACTATAATGATGTCACCATAATATGCAAAAAGTTAACATGGCGTAAAATATTAAAATTAAATGAATGCCAAGTGAGTAAGTAAATAGCAATTATGTTACCATAATGTTTTTTAATAATATCTAATGAAAATAGATATACAACAAAATGGTTACAATAATCCTCTAAAATTTACGGATATAAGCTTGTATAAAAATGTTTTTTAAAAGTTATATAGCTACTTATACAGACAAATAGTTCTGTATAATATCTTATTATACAGTTTTAAAACAGCTTTATCAGTTACTGTGTAAAAGTGATATAATTTGCTGGACAAGCGATTAAACAACCTTTATGTACGACACGTACAAAGCAATTTTGCTGTATAAACCTGCGCCTATTTGGGGTATATAAATGTTGTTTTAATGTTGGCAAAACGTCTCCAACACTAAATTATAAAACTTCTACACTTATTAAAAGGTTGTGTAAAGATTCTTACAACATTTTTAAAACCTTTTGTGTTAGTTGGGTGGAGCAATAAAAACTTTACATTCAAAATTATTTTTTACTTTTTAGTTTATTTTAAAATAAAATCGTATTTTTTAGTTTTTTTAAACTATATTTTTAAATCGAAATTTGATAATTAAAAACATGGGCGACAATAGTGATAGTAGTGACAGTGCATCTGAGAGTAGTCGGCAAGCGAAAAAAATTAAAATAAGTAAACGAAAAGAAAAAAAAATTAACGTTAAGTGGTTGGAAGATCCTGGTTTTAAAATATGGCTTAAAGCTGTACCAAACAATAATAAAAAATGTGTATGCAAAGTGTGTAACACAGAAATTTTACGTGCTAAAAGTGTACTTTAGGTAAGAAACATTTAAAAAATATGGCTACTGTTAAATCTAGTTCAAGCATTTCTTCATTTTTAACACCTAGTAGTAATACTGTGAAACACCAAAATGTCGTGAAAAGTGCCGAAATAAGAAGTATCTTTTTTTCTGACTCGAAAGTATGCCAAGACATACAATTAGGAAGAACTAAATGCACAGAAATAATCAAAAATGTGGTTGGAAAATACGAATAGTCCGGGGAAATTAGCATTTTAAGGAGACAAAATTTGGAAATATCTGAAAATTGGTCCACAGCTTCTTTGGGACTTTTTAAGAAAACAATTTCGGAATCACAAAAAATAAAACATGGCCGCCGGAGATATCGCGTTTTTCCCGTGTTCTCCTTATATCTCGGTTTCTATAGGTCGTACAACCCCGTACGAGGGTTCAGAACGTTGACAATGAAATTCTCTACAACTTTAGTTCTTACAAACATGTTGACCCGATTAACCCTTTTAAAGTTATTCAAGGTCATAGTTATCAAAAATCACCTTTTGGCCAAAAAATCACTTAAAAACTGCTTTTTTCGTAAATTTGTTATGATCAGTCAATACGAAACGTTATTGCTTACAAAACAGCCTCTTGTGATTTTTTCGAAAATTTAACCCTTTCGAAGTTATTCAAGGTCAAAGTTTCCAAAAATCAGTTTTTGGTCAAAAATTGACTCAGAAACAGATTATTGAGAAATATTTTTTGTTCTATTTATACAAAAGATTATTGCCTACGCTAATGACACCCTTGCCATTTTTTCGAAAACTTTTCGAAAAATTTTGCAAAAATCATTTGTTAGTGATTTTTTGGCCAAAAAGTGATTTTTGATAACTTTGACCTTGAATAACTTTGAATGGGTTAATCGGGTCAACAACAACAACATCTAAGAACTAAAGTTGAAGATAACTTCATTGTAAACATTTAGGGCCTTTGTACGGGGTTGTACGACCTATAGAAACCGACATACAAGGAGAACACGGGAAAACACGATATCTCCGGCGGCCATGTTTTATTTTTTGTGATTCCGAAATTGTTTTCTTAAATGGTCCCAAGGAAGCTGTGAACCAATTTTCAGCCATTTTGGAATTTTGTCTCCTTTCGTAAGTTTTTTTTTTGCTAATTTCCCCGGACTAGAAACCAATTTGCTTGTCAAGGTTTTACGTGACACGTCTTTTTCTGTGCTTGTTGATGATACCATCGACATTAGTGCAAAAAAATGTATGTGCGTTTTATTACGCTATGTAAAACAATTTAAAGTAGTGACGCAACTTAATGCTGCTGATTGCAGTGCGGTTGAACTGTTTAACCATTTTAAAAACTGTTTTACTAAATATGAAATACCCATTTAGCCCAGTCGTCAGAGACAAATTTAGACCGAAAGCTCGCACAAAATGTGATCTCGCTGAACATTGGGACTTAGGTACTTTTTTGGATGTAGAAAACGATAAAAAAATCTTTGCTGCGATCAAGTGTATGCTAAGTTCACAATATCGAAAACAAATTCGAAAATTTTGTTTTTGCGTTATATATCGAAAAATAAAAAAAATTTCGAAAAACTAATAGCGCCATGTGAAAGAGCGGAAAATTTTGCTAAACTTTATATTATAACTTAATTTAAAAAAAATTGTTTTATTATTATAAAAAATTATTAAAAATAAGAAGCAAATTCGAAAAATCTAAGCGCGCCGAAAAGCTGAATTTAAATATTCTAGCGAGCCGTTCGGGGAAAAACTAAAGTATTTTTGCCTAAAATGTGCGCAAAAATAAAAATAAAAAAAGCATTTTAAAGAGAGAGAGAGAGACTCTAAGCTTTCTAAGGAAGCCATTAGTTTTTAATTTGTTGTCTTTTTTCTCATAGAAAATTTGACCGGAAGTTATAATTTGTAAAATTCTCGCTGATGTTTATACAATTGAAGATATATATTAATAGAGCCGTACGAGAGAAATCCTTGTACATTTATCATCATTAGACATTTACTTTTGATGTAAAAATAATTAAAATGACAAACATTGTCTCTGTTTAATAAAATTTATGTTTTAAAATATTCATTTTTTCTTACAGCATTCATTCGACGCCATTTTTATTTTCAAAAACAGCCGACGCCAGACGGGAGTAGTGAAAGACTGACGGCGGCCCGGGCGCGTCTTTCTTCTTCATCATATTTTGTGTGCCGGCTATTTTTGAAGTTAAAAAAATGGCATCGAATGAATGCTGTAAGAAAAAATGAATATTTTAAAACATAAATTTTATTAAACAGAGACAATGTTTGTCATTTTAATTATTTTTACATCAAAAGTCAAAGTCTCTGACAACAGGGCTAATTATAAACATAGTTGGTGTGGCTTCGGATGGAGCAAATGTGATGGTGGGAAAAACAATTTTCGCATTGAAAACTGAAGTTCCAGAAGTCATATTGATGCGCTGCATTTGTCATTCTGCAGCTTTGGTTGCTAATGCTGGTTGTGCAGAACCACCATCATCGGTGGAAAACTTAAACAGAAGTATATCAACTTATATATCTGGAAGTGCGAAAAGATGTGTTATTTTACAGGAAATACAAGAATCTATGCGATTGGATAACACAAAAATCTTATCTACAAAACGTTGGGTTAGTCGTCATGCTTGCATTGTAAAAATTTTGGATAATTGGGAAGCTATCAAACATTTTTTTATCTTGGCTGTATTTGAAGATAATTAAAATCAGCAAAAGATATTTTAAATGAAATGAATGATATGTGGTCAAAGGCTTATTTACTTTTTCTTTAATATGCTTTAAATTGTTTGAGTAGTTTTAATGCTTTATTTCAGTCAAGAATACTATTAATTCATAAATTTTTTGATTCTTCAGAAAAATTATTTAAACAAATTTGTAGTAAGTTTTTAAAACCTGAAGTATATGCTACTAGTAATCTTAACGGAATTAATGTAAAGCATTCTAGATTTGGAAAATATAAACCTGGGTATTGAGTGTCACGAATTTATTCATAATATGCCTCAAACTGAAAAAAATGATTAAAAATGTGTTTACGATTTTATATAACTGTTGCAGCCCAGATACAGTCAAGATTACCACTTAATAACAATTTCTTTAAAAATCTAGATCCCGATGTTGTATTTAATTTTAATAATCGCACTAAATTTAACATTGACATTATAAAAGTAGCACAAATGTATCCAAATCACATTGATCTTACAAAATTAAGCGTAGAGTGGCAAAATTTGCCAAATACATTTAATGAATTTTAAATTTCAGATTTTCAAAATATGCCAGTTGAAGAAATGTGGTTTAAAATTTTGGCAAAAATTTTAACGAGGAATATTTATTTCCTAATTTTAAAGAAATAATAATAGTAGAGGGAAATTAAACAAAAAAAGCGAAGTTATGATGTAGTTTGGAAGTTGGATTTTTTTGTTTTTTTTTCTTTACATATCACTGTAAACCCTCAAGTATTTACTTTCTAAACACTTAAAGCGTTTAAACCGTTGCAGACGAATTTTAAACACTTGGCGGCGTTTAATGAGGAAACACCTAAGTGTTTAATTAGTAAACGTTTGTAGCGTGTTTTTGGTTATGAATAATAAAAAATTTGTTGATAAAACTATTAATCAATATTATATTAAAACATAATACTATTATTGCAAAAAGTGAAGAAAAAAATTTCAACAAAAAAAAATCCAACCAGAGTGCGTTTTTCCAAGCGGCCCCCGACTAAGTACAAACCACTTCCAATATTGCTTGAATTCCGTGATAGAACAAGATGCGCCTTACTGAATATGCTAAATGTTACCCTTGGCGGGAATTAGCATAATTGCGTGAAATATAGGTCGCTCATATTTTTTCTCGTCTTATCACTGCAAATCTCAGCTTTTGAAAGTGTTTGATTTCAAAACGCTTAAAACGTTTTATTTTGACTACAGCCATTTGATTAACATTTAAGTGTTTTAAAAGTGTCGACAATGTTAATCAAATGGGTGACGTCAAAATAAAACGTTTTAAGCGTTTTGAAATAAAACACTTCTAAAACCTCAGATTGGCAATGATACTGATAATTTTAAATTCGTAATACTTAAGCAGCTTTATGGTTTTATTTTCATATTAAAAAAAATACCTGTCAACAAAGGCGTACATTTTTCAGGATAAACTAAGTTAAATAAATTAAAATAACAAATGAAGTAAAAAAAGGCCAAAAAATGAAGAATAGGTATATTCTAAAATAATTTTGGATGTAATTTTGGTTACTTTTTTTACTTCTGTTTATTACTCAAATAACAACAATTGCATTTTTTTGTCCATTTTGAAAAAACAATTTAAAATTTTTTATCAGATCTCGTAGAGAATTTTGGGACCTTTAAGGGGTCTTTCTGGTTACATTTTCAAAAAAAAAATTTTTTTAAACATTTTTTTTTTCATAGAAAGAAGAGAGATATCGTTTTGAAAATTTGTAGGTATGTTTATTGACAAAACAGTATTACAAAAAAGATTTTTTTTGATTTTAAAAATTTTTTTTGTTGACATACGGATTTTTTTAAAAAACATCAAAAAATGACGGCGGGCATGATTTTGGGCGAATGGATGATCTGAAAAAAACAAAAAAAAGGCAAATTATTCCTTGTTGAAGTGGCTATGGCATGAACCAGAATAATTTGTTTTTGTCAAAAAATAAAAAAATGGCGGCCATTTTTCGAAAAAACCAATTTTTTAGGGTGGAAAATCGGCTGAAAATCGGACAATTTTTTACCAATTAAAACGATTCTGGTTCATGCGATAGCCATAAATGTGTACAATAACATATTCAAAAATCAGAACAATTGGTCAAGTAGTTTTTCTTAAATCGTGCCCGCCACCTTAAAAAACATAGTTTCTAGATAATCGAGTTTGAAGTTTTGTTAAAAAAATTTTTAAAGAAAAACTATATACCTTTTTAATCTGCCATGCCCGGGCCGTAAATAAGTCCTTCCTCCTGCTCATACTTCTCTTGCAGCATAAATCGAAACGTTTGCAGGGTATAATATAATACTTCATAATATAGAGTGAATCAGATCGAAGCAGATGTTAAAAAGGGGTGGAGTCGAGATTATCGAAACACAGCCGAGCGTCGAAAATTCTTTCTCACAACGTCTCACTGTATACGTTCAAAAATAATTTTAGAATTACGATATCGCTCTAAAACCTTTTGTATCATGTTTTTGAATATATTTATTATCAAAATGCGTAAAAAAAAATTTTAAATTTTTTGAAAATTTGTAACCAGAAAGACCCCTTAATTTAAAAAAAGAAAATTCATTTTGTTAACGTGAACTCGAGATATTTAACTTTTTGTATTTTGGCCAATTGTTAATTAACAAATTAACATTTTGAGCTATAATTTGCACTGCATCATTTTGAAACTTACTCATTTCATGTGCTAAATTCAAAAAAATTTAAAGTTTTATAGAAACTTTTTTTCAAGTTGTAAGTATTGTTAATTGAGTGATTTTTTTTGGTTTTTTCATAAAGCTTAGACGCAAAATGCAATAACTTTTTTATTTCTCAAAATTCAAGTTCTTTTGTATGATAATAAAAATTACCCGATAAAATTAATTATTTTTATTTCTTTATTTCTGAAAAAAGTACCTCTAAACGGATCACCCAGTATTACATTTGAGACACTTCTCACCCCTAAACACTTTACCGTTTAAAAATAAAACGCTAGAGCGTTTAGTTCCCAATAAATGTTTTATCATAACTAAGTGTTTACCTTCCAAAGTGTATAATTGACGAATAAGTGTTTTACTTTTAAACACTTGCGCTTAGGTTAGAATTTTTTGGTAAACACCTTACGCGTTTAATTTCTGTTAAATGCTTTAAGTGTTTAAGAATCAAACACTTTAACGTTTAGATTTTGTGCATTAAACGCTTCTTCTGTTTTAAAGGTAAACGTTAAATAATTTCTCGTTTAGAAATAAAACACCAGCGTGTTTTATTTCTAAACACCTGCTAAACACTTGGATTTGCAGTCAGTGGCGGCTCGTCTTTAGGGGCTAGTGGGGCTTAGCCCCACCAGAAATTGTCGAGCAAATCATATTTACACATTTTTTAATTAATTTCATTGTTACAAAAAAGCAACGCAAATTTTCTTTGCAATTTATTACAATTTCTAAAAAAAAATTCAAAATAATACCGCACAAAAATATTCCAAGTAGAACTTCATAAGAAAAGTATAAAAAAAGAGCAAATAAAAAAAATAAGAAAAACTCAACTCTCTCTATCAAAATAATCTGGCCGAATCATAATTCCATACCCATTTACATGTAATTCTCTCCTCAGGGGCTATCATTTAGTCAGCCCCGAAGATGAACCATTTTGTATGCAAAATTTCTTGACTAAGGCGATTGATTCATGAACTTTTATTCTACCAAGCGGGGCTAAAATTTATTAGCCCTAGGATTCATTGGGATTCTCTTCAATGACATGTAATACACATGCCAGTGGATTCTCTTGCTCTCTTGGGTTTACTCACGAACATATAATGACAGTGTTGTCGGTTCGTTCTTTTAGTTTTGTTTATTATATTTCTAAAGTAATTTTGCCTGCATATGCTACTAATTGGCCGAACATTTTGATACTTTTTTTACACTTATGGATTTTATATACCTGAGGGGCTGATTTTATTCAGCCGGTAGCAAACATTTTGATACAAATGTAGTAAAAAGTACTAAAAAGATAAATTTTTATTGGAAACAGAGCTAATTGGAGATTGAATTTTAACTGAGAGTTACAAGTTGATTTTTAAATGAAAAGTGTGTGCTTGCAGAATTGCGCTAGATATATATTGAATTATTCGCCAATAAATATTATTAAATTATTATTTATTAAATTATTTGCAATAAATATTAATATTCCATTTTGTAATATATAATTTTCTTAAATTATATTTAATTTAATTTTTGTTTTTGGTTAAAATGAATCACGTAGATAATTTATTGAAGAAAAAATTTTCTTTGTTGTCATTAGAAGAAAAATTAGAAATTAAACGTTTAGGGCTCCATTAACCATTTGATTTTATATTAATTTGTACTGAAAAATCTCAAAGTAGAAAATTTTCATTGGATTAGTTTCTAAAAAGAAATCGCTTACGGTTAGAATAGGAAAAAATGCATTGTTTTGCTTTTTTGCGCTGGGTTTAGAGGAGAATCGGTTTGGACAGAAATCGATATCCAGGTTTAAAACATTTATCGGAACGAATTAAAAACTTGAAACGAGCGCTACGCATTTAAAAAATACTTTAAATTACCAAACCTTCGGGACGGTCAATATTCTCTCACAGATCGATTCAGGATACGCGAGTTCCATAGCAAAATATAATGAAAATGTTAAAAAAAATCGTCAAGTATTAAGTCGAATTTTAGATATCTTAAAGTTTTGCGGTGGTTACAATTTAGCTCTTCGTGGACACAACGAACGTGAATCAAGTAGTAATGGAGGGATATTTCTTGATATGGTTCATATACCAGATCAATAGATATCGCATTCGACGACTACTTGAAGAATAATCAAATCGCAAAAAAAACACTTCGAAAACCGTATAAAATGAGTTACTTGAATACTGTTTACAGGTTTATTTTCATGAAGTGAAATCTGAACTTCAAATTTTGTATCTGCTCAAGCTGATGAAACTACGGATATTTCGTGTAAATCGCAAATGGTTTTGATTTTATGTTTGGTTAAAAAAATAATAAGCCTGTTGAACGGTTTTTATCACATTTTGACCTTTGTGATGATGTGATTTAGAATGCGTTGAAATGCTACAATTTAGAAAAAAATTGATTGCTCAAACATATGATGGTGGCGCTGTAATAAGTGGGAGTACAGCCGGGGTTCAAACCTTAGTAAAAAAATTGTATCCATTTGCACACTTTGTGCATTGTTATGCCCATCAACTAAATTGAGTCCTAAAGCGGGCATGCTCAGTTATTAAAGAAACACCAATATTTTTCGTTAATATATGTATTTGCTTTTACGTCATTTTTTCATGCTCTCCCAAACGAAAAGATTTATTAATGGAAGTTTGCAACAAACGTGGTCTCCCGCGAACTGTTGAAATTCGGTGGGACTTCAATTTCCGAGCACTGCGATATATACTCGAAAATAAAGAAAATCTAATTCATTGTTTTGAATTGAGAATTAATATTTTTTTCAAGCCCCACCAAATTTCAGAGGCAGGAGCCGCCACTGTTTGCAGTGATGTTAAGATAAAGCGAAAAAAAAATTTCTGCAAAATCGGTCCTGTGATGTACGAGAAAATTGCATAAATGTCCATTTTTGATGCATTTTGAGTGCATTGCTATACTATTTTTTTTAATTTCTCCAGGTCTGTTGGTCGTAGAAAAATAAAAAAAATTGGAATATACTCGTGAATAAATAGACTATCAAACTGATTCGGTATAAATACTTTAAAACTGAATCCTAACCTCAAAAAAACAAAATGTATGAAATGTAATAAAATTTCATACATTTTGGTTTTTTGAGGTTAGTATTCATAAATCCCGGGACTGAATTGCCCCTGGAAGAAATATAATTGATGAGGGTGGAAAAATCCAACTTACTATCTAACCTAACCCCTAGATCGATTACAGAATTTGCGCGGGAGACTTTGTTGTCGAGAAAAGTATAGTCATAGGTAATAATACCACGTTTCCTACAAAAAGTCATGACCTCACATTTACTAATATTAAGGACCAGGTTGTTGTTGGAACACCAAAAATAGAAGGTGTTTAGGTCTGCTTGCAGAAGTTTGCAATCCTCGATACTCCTTATGTGGCAGTACAGCTTGATGTCATCAGCGTAAATAAGGATTTTACAGTGCCTTAGCAGGGTAACAATATCATTAATTGATAAAATAAAAAGAAGAGGACCAAGATGACTTCCTTGCGGGACACCAGAGGACGCTTCGATGTTTTTAGATTTGACTCCGCGGAATAGAACATGGTAGGTTCTGTCGGCTAAGTACGACTGGAACCATACCACAAGGGCATGCGGAAAGCCTAATTTTTTTAATTTAAGAACTATAATAGAATGAGAGAGCTTGTCGAAAGGCTTACTGAAGTCTGTGTAAACAGTCAGCCAGTGTCAAAGCCTCGAACAGTGTGAGAAGGGAACTCCAGTAAATTAGTAGTAGTGGAGCGAGCTGTAAGAAAGCCATGTTGGTTAGTTGAGATAAGTCTCTTGCAGATAGGGGCAATAGCAGAATAAATAATAGATTCGAAAAGTTTTGGTATACGTTAGTTTTGGTATGGTATGATAACTTCGCAATTGGTCTATAATTAGATAGTTCGTTCTTACAACCCTTTTTATGAACGGGGACTATAAAGGAGTTCTGCCATAAGGTTGGGAAGCGCCCTGTATTTAGGGATTTCTGAAATAAACATAGGAGAGGAGGCAGTAGGACCACTGCACAGGATTTTAGAACAGCAGGAGGGACACCATCAAGGCCGGACGAAAAATCTTGGGGAAGATCATTTATATGTTACGAGATATCTTCCCTGGTTATAGACAGAGATAAGTTTTGAGCCGTTTGTATTGCGTTGATATGTCGAAAATTGTCTTCATGAGGTTGGAAGGCAGGAGACGAGAAACATTTGAGGAAGAACGATGCGAACTTGTCGCAAATCTCAGATGAATTAGAACTAACAGAGTTCTCGTATTGCATGGTGTTAGGGTAATTATTAACTTTTTTCTTCGAGTTGATAAATTGAAAGAATGCTCTGGGATCCCCATACAGATTACCTTCCATGTTACTAAGGTACTCCTTATAGAGAGCCTCGGAGAAAGCATGGAATTGGTCAAAGCAATTGAGAAATGCATAGAAACTCGCAGTTTTGTTATAAAAATGTTTACTGGAAAACCGAAAATAACTTGTTATACATTTTACTGAATCAATCTTATCCTGGACCATAATAATAAATCTTGAAGGTTTTTCAGTAAAAAAGGATTGATATTATCCAAAATATTGATCTGGACTGAACACGAGTGCGTCCTAAGCGCAGGCAGCGGTTAATTTGAGGTTAGTTTTGTGCTGGCGTTGACTTGGCGAGGTTGTGCAATGAGTGAATAAGTGCTACATAAACTAAACTTTATTAAATATTCAAGATGAATACTTGTTTTTTAAATAGATGTGAACTAATGTGCCTGAATGCGGAAGGATTAATGGATTAAGTAAAGATCACTGACTCCTCAGAATTAGTGAAGCTGTGTAGACTCAAGACCAGCCGTGTACGATAAAACTTAGAGATTTTTTTGAAGCTTGGCCAGCCTTTAAAAGAGCTTGAACGAGAATTAGTAAGTTCCTTCGTCTCTACACTTATGATGTTATCCTGCCTATATTAATTTCTTTTTGATATCCTAATATATATGAAATGTATTTTACATAATTCAGGTAAATATAGATTTCGAAGAACTACCGAACTACCTTCTTTTTAAATGGGAGACTTTTTGTTGCAAAATTAAAGAGCGCATTAAAGACAAGCTAAATTTTCAGCTTTTGGAAAGCCTTGATGGCTCAAGTAACAAGGGCAAATATATCAAATATACCAAATGTAACTACTGTTAATTTTTTGAACTGTAGATATACACGACTTCCAAATTATACAGCTCCTACACGTAGCTCTTCCACTATTTCAATTGGAAAAGCGTCAAAGAAAAGATGGACGCCCAGTATGGCTGATGGGAAAAATTTCATACTGGTAAAAGTAAATTCCTGCCCTCAGTTTACTTGGCTCTGAAGCAGAGGCTGGTGGACCACCAAGAATCATTGCAACCAATTGTTGTTATTGTTGCTTCCGAGGACTTTTCATACGTAAGTGGTTTTTACATGGGGTATGATAATATAATATATAAAGCCAATAGCAAAAAAAAATGTGATATGAAATTAAGTGATTTGCCCAAGGGAACTGGATATAAAGTTGGGTATATGTTTAACGAAGGCCTACATGAAATTACCGATTATCATAATTTTTACTCATTGAAACATTTCAATTGTTTGATTAAACTAAAAAAACAGAAAATGTAACTTGCAAAAATATTTAAATTCAAGCCAACTATGAGGCACATTTTCCCAGATGGATGAAGATTTTATAAAAAACGAAATTTGTAATGCATCTGTAATAGATTTATAATGATTCATTAAAAAATAAAGACGTACGTTACGTTCATATCATATCCTTATATCAAATTAAAGCAAATTTTTTTCTCTATACTATAGAATACGGTTGCCTCTGTCAAAGTTGTCGCAAATAAGGGTTGCCAGCCCTAAAAAAATTAAAAAAAAATCTGTTTTCAAATACTGGCTGGGAACCCCTATAGTATTCTATAGTGTAAAGAAAAAAATTAGGTTTAATTTGATATATAACTTAGGAGGATACGTTATGAGCGTACATATTTAACAGAGCTTACACCAGGCTTAAAAATACTTGCGGCCATATTTTTATAGGCAACCCGGCATAAATATATTTCTCTACTTAAAACTATCAAAAAAATTGCAATTTTGCAGCCGGATCTTGTACTATAAGGACTTTTGTACTACTAGGTATTTTAATTTAAGTGTGCTTAATAAATAAATAAATAAATAAACTTCTAGTTTCGGAAATTTTTTTTCTTTTCTTCGTGCAGTGTTTTCCCTTCCGAGCCGTATATCTCTTCAAGTAGTTTTCAGTTTATCTCCGCCGAAAGTTAATTAATTATTAATATTATCTTGTTGCATAGTGAGCTTCTTTTCTTTTGTTGTTCAATACGCCATCCAATTCGCTCCGGCTTCTGGGTACTGGGCGAAGGTGCTTAACGCGGTGCCCTAGTCCTCATCACCTCTTTTTCTTCCACTTGTCTATCTTTCTTCTCTCTTCCTCAACTTCATCTATCAATTTCTTCTGCGGTAGCCTCTGAACTTTATTTGAAGTCCCTAATCCGAGCATACCGAGTCTGGTAAACAGGCGTATACCGTCTGACTCTGCGCGAACCTCCACTGGCAGCGGACACTACCTATTATGTTGAACCTCTTTACCTCTTTAGTATGGACGGGTAGATGCCTGGGCGTCGGACGTACACCGTCTGGGCTACCAGGCGTCCTATCGCCTGGCACTGCGACAGGGTCAACGTCCTGGTATACACCCGCCCCGGATGTTTGACCGTTCTGGCACACCACCTTCTGGGTATACAGCAGAGTTGCTGGCCAGCAGTTGGATGACCGAGCAGTCTCATCTATTTCTCCAGGGAGGCTTCTATCATTGTTTCTTTTTCCAATGGTCAAAGAAACGAGTTCGAGCCGCGCGAAAAAAAAAATTGCCAAATATAAGTGGGAAAAGTGTACTTGTACTTCGTCTTCTAGCATTGGTTCATCAATTCTTCCTTGTATTTCAGCTTCTCTCATTTGTTCATCAATTTCTTCCTGTGCTCTAATTTCTTGTACGACTTCCTTTCGTAGAAGTTCTTCATCACCTATAATCTTTAATGCAATCTTAGAATGATAAGTTTCTTCTAGAATAATAGTCATTATTCTGTAAGGTAATATTATATAATATAATAAATACATCCCAATTAATAAGTACCTGCATTGATGTTAACTTTAACTGTCCCTAGAAAATGGTCTGATGGATGCTCCAGTTGGTTACATCTAATAATAAATTTAAAACCATGAATAAACGAAATAACAATATTATTTAAACTTTGTGCATATTTAAAAAATAGTATTTAACACGGTGGTCAGTCATCAGCGGAATAGGGGGAATAACATGTAGCATAACATGCACGTGCCGTAACTATTCCGGACTGGTGGAAGTGCGATCATAACCTCCTAGCGGTGGCCACTGGTAACTATCCTATGAGAGAGGATAGGCTAACATGATCGGGCTAGCCCCTTCCAAGTAAGGTTGGCGTGAGGCTAATAACCTCACCCGTAAAAAACAAACATTACGGAAAGAGCAACATGCCTCGGATACTGGAAAAAACGACGACGACCACGGCAACGAAAAAGGCAAAATGATTTAAGAATTTTCTCATGGAACGTTCGAACTCTGTACAGAACTCGAGCTGCACAACATCTGGCCGATACCCTGTCAACATATAAAGCTGACATTACAGCCATTCAGGAGATGCGATGGACAGGGAATGGTGTTTTGCAAAAACCTGATTATGACGTATATTGCAGCTGTCATACGAAACACCATATGCTCGGGGTAGGTTTTATGGTCAGCAAAAGGATGAAGCCTACCATTATCGGCTTTAAAGCAATAAACGAAAGGCTATGTACCCTTCGTGTGCGAGGCAAATTTAAGAACATCAGCCTCATAAACGTTCACGCACCTACAGAAGAGTCCCCGGACGATGAAAAAGAAGAATTCTTCGAAGTAGTTGAACGGGAACTTAATGCCTGCCCCAGATATGATGTAAAAATCATATTGGGAGACCTGAACGCCAAAGTAGGCCGGGAGCCCGTATACAGGCAATGTGTCGGCATCCACAGCTTGCATGAGAACACTAATGACAATGGGCAGCGAGTTATAGAGATGGCAGCAAGTAAGAACTTGGTCGTTGCAAGTACCAGATTTGCGCGTAAAGATATCCATAAAGCCACCTGGATATCTCCTGATGGGGCAACTCGCAATCAAATAGACCATGTGTTGATAGACCGCCGCCACCTTTCGGGTCTGATGACGGTACGAACGTACCGAGGTGCCAACTTCGACTCAGATCACTATCTTGTTGGTATGGTGCTCCGAGAGCGCATTACAACGCTGAAAAGCTTTGTATCCGCTGATCAGGCTCGAATCAACACAGCTGCACTCCGCAACGAAATGGCCAGAAACAGCTACGGTCAAGCGTTAGAACTCGCGCTCAGAAGAGCAAGTCCTGGGGATGAGATGCCGGGCGTCGACGAGAGCTGGACCCGCCTTAAAAATACTGTCATTAGTACTGCTAATTCCATCTTAGGCAGAAGTTGTAGAGATCGGAACGACTGGTTCGATAATGAATGCAAGCTGGCAACTGAACGTAAGAATGCTGCGTATCGAGCAATGCAGCAGTCTCAGAGAACACGAGCACGCGAAGAGAAATATAAAGAGCTCAGAAAAGAAGAAAAGAGAATTCACAAACGAAAAAAAGAAGCCTGGGAGAAAAATCTCGTTTGTGAACTAGAACGGTACAGAGAGCGACGGCCGCACCAGGCGCGGGAGTTCTACCGAAGAGTACGCGGTATGACGCAATTCACACCTCGTTGCACATACTGCAAGGACAAAGAAGGGAATTTGATCACCGATCCTCAAGGCATCTTGGAGCGATGGGAAGAGCACTTTCATGAATTGCTAAATGGCGAGCTAACTGAGGATTTGGAGGCTCCACCAATATCTGACGATAATGCTATGCTGTCACCACCAAGCTTAGCAGAAGTTAGCAGTGCCATCACCCAGCTCAAAAACAACAAGGCCTCGGGTGCAGACAGCATCCCTGCGGAGCTGGTTAAATATGGAGGGCCTACATTACACCAAGCGATTCATGAATTAATTGTGCAAGTATGGGAGCAGGAAGCGATGCCAGAAGACTGGAGAAAAGGCATCCTCTGCCCGGTACATAAAAAAGGAGATATCACAACGTGCAGCAATTGTGGTATAGTTGGTACAGTGGTATAACGTTGTTGAGTACCGCGTATAAGATATTCTCCGCCATCCTACAAAACAGGATGGCCCCATACGCTAGAAACATCATAGGCCAATACCAGTGTGGCTTCAGCCCAGGCAAATCAACAACCGATCAGATTTTCACTTTGAGGCAGGCTATGGAAAAATGTCTAGAGTTTCAAAACTCAATCCAACACCTCTTCATAGACTTTAAAGCCGCCTATGATAGCATAGCCAGAGTAGAACTCTACAAAGCCATGAGTGAATTCGGCATTCCCAATAAGCTGACAAGACTATGTAGGTTGACCATGACCAATGTGACAAGCCAAGTAAAGGTATCCGGAACACTGTCCAGACCAATCAACATCTATAATGGACTCCGACAAGGGGCGGTCTGGCCTGCCTGCTTTTCAACCTGGCGTTGGAGAAAGTGATCCGAGATTCGGGCGTGACATCAAGGGGCACAATCCTCCACAAGTCCACTCAATTACTGGCTTACGCAGACGACGTCGACATCATTGGAAGAACATCAACAGCTGTACAAGAAGATTTCATCCAGCGGCAGGAAATCTAGGACTGCACATCAACGAAAGCGAAACAAAGTACATGGTGGCCTCGTCTGCAAGAACACCTAACATTGGTCCCACAATCAAGGTAGAGGAACACGAGTTTGATGTGGTAAAATCATTTACCTACCTTGGGTCAATAGTAGCAGCCGACAATAGCATGGAACCTGAAATACGCGCACGACTGCTAAAAGCCAACAAAGCCTACTATAGCCTGTCAAGGCTCTTCAAATCCAAGCATCTAACCATAACGTCTAAACTTTTACTATATAAGACGATGGTCTTGCCGGTCCTCACATATGCATCCGAAACGTGGGTGCTTAGCAAAAAGCACTCTAACCTCTTGGCGTTGTTCGAGAGGAAAATACTTCGGAGGATTGTTGGCCCCGTATGTGAGGAAGGACGATTCCGGAGACTCTACAATGACGAGATCTACGAGCGCTATCGCGACATAGATGTTGTGAAGAAAATAAAGCTCGGTAGACTCCGGTGGGCAGCACATCCAGCTCGTATGAGTGAAGATGAGCCTGCTCGGAAAGTTCTCTGCGGTAAGACTTATGGAGTGCGACAGCGAGGGAGACCCAACCTCCGCTGGAAGGATGGCGTAGACCAGAACGCTCAGAGCATAGGGATGCCAAACTGGATGACATCGGCTCAGAATCGGGACCGGTGGAGAGAACAGTTGCGAGAGGCCAGGACCGGATCCCGGTTGTAGAGCCGTTAAAGAAGAAGATTTAACACTTATGGCGTTTGAAGAACACAGTATGGAATTAACCTCACTATTTGTGCAAATTTCAGAAGCATTTAAAAACATTGGCCAATCCACACTAGTGTTCTTTCAGCAGCAGCAGAACTTAACACATAAATAATGTGCTTGTTTATTCACTCTGATGTTCACTACAACTGGTTTGGTAACAGTTGAAGGAATTCCCGGCATGTAACAAAAAAAGTAATGAAAAAACTTATACGTACTTGGTATTGATATTGACAAATTGTTTTTTCAATTGCCATTGCTTTGTTCTGCCGAAATCTTTTAAATCTGTTGATTTTTTCACTAGTGGCATTATGAAAATTATTTTTTTATAATTTAAATATTATTTTAATACAATCGAGCGCCTTCAAAAATCCAGCTGACTACAGCTGTCGCAGCAATAAACTGTTCGAGTATTAAGCTGAAGTTCAAATTTGTAAGCGAACACAGCAGGCGTTTTAATTTCGTTTTAATTCCAGCAGTCGGCTGAATTTTTGAAAGCGGCCTTTGCTTTTGCCGTTTCACAAGCCAACTAAGTTCTTTCGTTCTCTGTAGGCAATTGTCGTGTAAGCGTTCATTAAATACGCTTTTATTTTATTTTCAAATGCGCAAAGTGAGTAAAAATAATAAGTGGGTGTTAATTTATTGGATTGACAGTGCACAGACATCCATAGTTAGTAATAAAGCCATAAGTGAAGTGATTAAACCGAGTTTTATAAAACAAGGGTGGACTGGTGATTTGCCTTGGTTGGAAAACAATTATACGTAATTGTATGAGGGGAAAATATTAAAAATTTCTGGTAAGTATATTTTCATATATGTATATTTGTTATTCCACTAGTTTTAATTTTTTTTCTAAATTGCGGGTACATAATAGGAAAAGTGTTTTGTAGCCTGGTCGCTGAAAACGAAAACGGGCGCGTTTAGACCCAAGTTCATTTAACTGAGCTAGGCAAGTAAACAACAGCATAAACACCAATTTTTTTAGCGCTGTTAGCTAACTTATTTCTGCTTTTTGGCGTGGCTAAAATATGGCACAGCCAAAATGAATTGACGTTTGCATTTTTGTTGTAGGCAAATAATTTAGAAATATTTCAATACAGCATGAAGATTTTATTATTATTCATTTTTTAGCTTTTTATTATTTGTAAAATGAGAAATATTATTATTTTTGCTTGTTATTAGCTGTAAAATTAGAACTGTCAAATGGCATGTTAGAAACGGTGCTAATTTAAAAGCACTAATTTAACAGAGTTAGTTAAAGTAACTCGGGCCTAAACGCGCCCGTTATCGAGAAATTAGCAAAACGGTTTTTTTTCAATTATTGCCAGATTCTCGAGAACCAAGAGCCAAGATTAGCTTAAAAAATGCACTCTTTTAGGCAGAATACTCCCACCTATCTAAAACTGTACAAGTTAAGGTTTTACCCTACCCACTTCCAGAGAAATGAGTCATCAAAGTCAAAATTTTGCTTTTTTAACATAAATATCAACTTCAACTACCTTTTTCTCAAAAAAATTCTTAGTTAACCAATATTTTTTTTCCAAAATTATAAAGGTTGGACAATATTCTATGAATAAAGTCCGGACAACTTTTGTTTTACGGCATTTACCGTTGAAGATATTAGCAAATTTTGATGTTAAAATTGACTTTATTTGGTACTTTTCGACAAAGCTTAGGTGAAAAAAAGTACTAAAAAAGCACAAAATAAGGCCAATTTTAACATCAAAATTGCTTAAAAGTAAAGGCCGTAACATAAAAATTGTCCGGACATTATTAACAGGAAATTGTCCAAGCTTTCCAATTTTGGAAAAAAAAATATTGGTTAACTACGTAATTTTTGGAGAAAAAATATTTTCGTTAAAAAAACAACATTTTGACTTTCATGACTCATTGCTCTGAAAGTTGTTAGGGTAAAACCTTAACTTTTACTATTTTAGATAGGTGGGAGCATTCTGCGTAAAAGAGTGCATTTTTTAAGCTAAGCTGGGCTCTTGGTTCTCGAGAATCTGGCAATAATTGAAAAAAACCCGTTTTGCTAATTTCTCGATAACGGTTTTTTGGAAAAATAAATGAGTGTCATTGTCGTTTTCAGCGACCTCAAATTAGGCTAAAAAACAAAATTAGAAATAATTTGTAAACTAGTGTTAGATACAACTATAATTTACGAAGTGTAAAAAAGTTGCGTTTCTCGGGTTTCACCTGTTACTCGATTAATAGCGGCCATATTCTCGGGCGCTTTTCCCTTCGTGACGTCAACTTGAGGCCTCTCTGTGCCTTTTGCTAAATGTTCAACTATTTAACTTCACTACTCAAGTTTTGCCTGGAGAAATATTAATATAAATAATTCATTTAACATTTAACAGTAACATTTAACTGTTTTCAAGAAATTTACATTATTTGGAATCTTTGATTGTAAACAGATTTGGCCAATTGATAAAGTTAGCATCGGCACAATCAAAATCAATAAAATTACAAAATAAAAAGGTTCAAATGGCAAAAAAATAGGTTTAAATAAAACAAATGGAAAAATTTTCCAATTAGCTAATATCAATGATATCATTTCCACTGACGAAGATGAAATCATTGAAACAAAACCTCCACCGGAGCCATGTGTTGATACAATTCCAGCACCTGCGTCAACTTCAAAACAGAAAAATGGATCAAGCCTTTGCGAAAATTGCTGCAAATGTATATGTCGCAATTGGTCTTCATTAGGTAAAAATATGGACATAAAAATTTTTGGATTTTTTTAATCAAAAACTTGTTCTACTTTTTGAAACACTATATTTTTTTTATTTTTTTTCTAGTGACCCCTCAAATTATAGCGTTTTTAAATATGCTCAACGAAGCAATGAAGGAAAAACTCGATCCAGGGCAAGCTCTGCTTAAAAAGGAAAACATTTTGGTAAAGCTGATAACAGATTATTTTATAATAATTATTTTGTTAATTATTTTAAAAAAATTCTAAAGGTTGAACTATGTCCACAAACTGGAATTTATATAAGTCAATCAAATGAAAGTTGGGCATTAGCCCAAAGTAATAACAAACCAAAAATGCTTTTAATCAACATATTGCTGACTGTTGTTTCGGAAGAGGAGCTAATTAAATATGAATCAGCTAAAAGGTTCAATAAAAGCCGAGACACCAATTTACAAAAGGCTCTTTTGCGTACGTATATTTTGTAAATAATATTTCTTTATTGGTATATTCTTTATGTAAAATTGAAATGAACAAAAAATTCTTTATAGATTACATAAAAGAAAAAACCAACGTGATACTCACCTCTCGAGATTATAATAAAGCAATTAATGATTACATATATTATCGTAAGAAAAAAACTGATAAAGCCAACAAGACCAGAAAACGGAAAGCTGTGAAAAGTGAAGACTCTAGCTCTAGTATGTTATACTTATTATTTTTATATTCCCAATCCATGTCTACTTCTTGAACCTATTTAATTTCAATTTCCAGGTGAAAACCTCAAATCCGCGGTCCGCAAACCAAATCTAGATAAAAAAAACAGACTAATGGATCATCATCAAAGAAAAATACCGTAACACCAACACTAGTAGCTTCAGCACCAACTGGTATGAAAAGTGAAGACTCTATGTGGAGTATGTTATACTAATTATTTTTATATCCCAATGTATATTTCTTTAACACATTTAATTTGAATTTTCAGCTAAAAAAAACACATTGAGCAGAAAACTAGATAAAAAACAGCCTCCTGCACCATCATCCCAGATACATCCGGCAGATTCAGTACCAACAGGTCAAGCACCAACGGGTTCAGCACCGACAGCATCATCACAATACACCAGTCAATCATATCCATCACCGCAATATACAGATCCAACACTTCAATATCATCATTATCAAAATAATCAACCAGCTTTTTGGGGGGTACATGGCACAAAATCATAATAGCCATTATGGCTATAATGGCTTTAATCCAAATTATAGTAACCATCCTGATTATCAAGTTTATGAGAATTAAGCGGAATTTTTTATGTCTTTTGTAAATTAGTGTCTCGGAATCTTTCAGTTGATTCATATTTCATTAGTTAGTGATTTTGGTTTCATTTTACTATGGGCTTATAGCCCACTTTTATTTAGTTATAAAAACTCCAGTTTGTGGACATAGTTTCACCTATACAATTTCTTGTCAAATAATTAAGAAAATAATTATTATAAAAAAAAGAGTCGGTTATCATGCTTTACCAACATTTTCTACTTTGTAAGCAGAACTTGCCTTAGGATCGATTTTTTTCTTCATTGCTTGGTTGAGGATATTTAGAAAAGCATACTAAGGGTGATTTCCAAAATGCATCACTGCGGTATTACTGCAGAATTCATCAATTGGAAGTCTGTATCTGAATTCTGCAGTGATACCGTAGTGATGCATTTTGGAATTCACCCTAATTTGAGGAATCAGTACAAACAAAATATGATTTTACAAAAACTAGAGCAAGTTTTTGACTAGAAAAATCCAAAAATTGTTATATGCATGTTTTTACCTAATGAAGACCAATTGATACACATTTGCAGCAATTTTCGCCAAGATGGGATGGTACCTGTGGGAATTACACCCAACATAATAACATTCCTGGGTTTGTTGACGTAAATTAAAAGCAGTATGGTCATTATAAAGAACAATTCGTTTTATTGTAATTCTAAAATTATTGAATATTAGTAGTGCGTTTATAAGGTGGAAAATACCGTATGCCGCTCAGTGTTGTTCTGGTGTTGTCGCCACGAAAGCCAAAGCTGGACAAGGCAGAGCGATTGGACTTAATTCGCCTCAAGCCTTTCTGCGATGATTGTAAGCGGAATGGTGTTCCCAGTGTAGCACCGCTACAGCACTCCCCCTCACGGAAAAGTTGTTGTTTGTTTTTATGTTATTAATGCATGCATTGATTTCACATACTTCATTGTTCAAATTTGTTGTTTTACTGTACATTTTTACTTATGTCTATTTACATGGTTTTTTATTTACATTATTTAAGATAAGTGTTTTTATGCTTTAATTTTACATTTTAAATTGGACTTTCTTTTTTAACTCGGTCCTAGTTGAACGGTTTTGGGTAAAAAATTCAGGATTTAAAATATAAGCGGGCTTAAGCCGATCTATTGAAACTAAAGTACTTTTATCATTCATGGATATGTTGAAACTTTTTTCACCTTTCGTTATTACTTTATAAGGGCCAGAGTAAGGAGGGTTTAGACTTCCTTTGTATACTTCTTCCCGGACGAAAACGTGTGAACATATTTTATGAAAACGTTAGCGGTATGAAAACGTTGTTTTGTTTTCTTGTCCTCGATGTTTGTGGTCTAACTTTAATTATCGATTGCTGTATGTCTCTTGCTATTTCTGAGGTTATTTGGGTTTCGCTGACCTTATCGTTTGGTGCTAAAAATTCTCCTGGTAATCGTAAAGATTCACCGTATAGTAGTTGTGATGGCGCTACGCCTAGGTCTTCCATGAGTGCGGTTCTAATGCCTAAGAGAATCCACGGTAACTTGAAGTACCATTTCTTAGGTTCCTGAGTTGCTCGAATTGCTGTTTTTAGGTGTCTATGAAAACGCTCAATTAACCCGTTCGATTGAGGATGATAAGTTGTTGTTCGTATGCGGTGATTTCCCAAAATGTTAGATAGTTCTTGGAATAAGGCGGATTCAAACTGTGGACCTTGATCCGTTGTTAATATCCTCGGAATTCCATATCTCGCAATCCACTGGTTGAGGAAGGCCGTTGTTATGCTACTGGTTGTTATGCTTCGGAGAGGGATTGCTTCGGGCCAGTGTGTGAAACGGTCCTTAATAGTTAATAGGTAACTGTATCCGTTTGATGGTGGAAGAGGTCCTACTAAATCCATGTGAATATGTTCAAACCTTCCTGACGGGGCTTTGATTCTGCCATGAGGTGATATTGTGTGTCTTTGTATCTTCGACAGGCAATACAACATTTTGTCCATTGATTTACGTCGCGGTTAATGTTAGACCAGAAGTACTTGGAAGTGATCAACTTCCTGGTTGCCCTAATTCCCGGATGCGAAAGATTGTGCATTGTTTTGAATATGGTTTCTCGCAATGAGTTGGGGACGTACGGTCGATGCTTCTCCGTGGACGTTTCACACCAAATTTCTTTTTCTTCTAGCGGTATGTGTATCCTCTTGAGTGTGAAAGAAAGTTTTTTATTTGTGTCTTCATTTGCTATTTGGTCGGTGTTTTGCTATTTTCTGCCGGTTCATCGCCCTCGTTGCTACTTTCGTCGTGCGTCGACTCCTTGTTTGTCTTGGACATGTTGTTGTTTGTTACTTTGTAGGTTTTATACGCTATTTTATTGTCGTGTTTATTATTTCTTATTTAATAATAGACTAGGTTTGATGTTTTTAATTGGCCATCTGTTGTGTTGGTTGGAATTTGTATTATGTGAAAAAAGTTAAATAAATAATTTTAAGTTTCAATGATGCTAAGAAAATATTTTGTGGGGACCGTTAAACCAGAACCGAATTCCTATTTCAAATTATTTGAGAACCTATATTCATTAATATTTTATTTTGCACTTCTATTTATTTTGCGTTCTTTAATTTTTATCCTTTAAATAATCTTTACTATATTTTCATTTTCCTTCATATGTTGTGTAGGTTCATTGTAAAAAATTCCTATTCCAAAACCGTATGCGTTGTATTCTTTGTTTGTTTTGATGTTTCCAAGTGGCTCTTCTTCTTCCTTTTATCTTGAAGTAAAAGGGAGGAAGAGTCCGTATAATTTCACCCTATAACCATGAATGAATGGTGTTCCCAGTGTAGCACCGCTACAGTACCCATTTTATGAAAATACATTGTGTTTATGTACTGATGTATATATACATATATATTTATATATTTTTTATGAAAATATAATTTGTTGTTATGCACTATCAATAATAAATCAAGCATTTTATGTATATATATTTTATGTATTATTAAGAATAAATCAATATTTTTTTTTATATTTGATTATATATACATACATTATATATAGTTTTTTTTTATTTTTGATGTATATATATATAGATTATATAGATTTATATATTTCTTTTATGAAAATATAATTTTTTGTTGTGGACTATCAATAATAAATCAAGAATTTTATGTATATTTGATGTACATATATATATATATGTATTTGTTTTTAAGAAAATATATTTTTTTTATGTGTGATTAATAATAAGTCAATAATTTTTTTTATATTTGATGAATATATACAATGTATTTGTATTGTATATACATATATATTTACATATATCTATATATATATATATATATATATTATATATTTATATTACATATTTATATTTATATATACGTATAGTAATAATATAATATATATGTATAGTATATTATATATATATATATTTATATATTTTTTTATGAAAATAAAATTTTTTTTATGTAATTATTAATAATAAATAATGCAAATCTAAATGTTTCCGTCTAATTTCCGCCTTATTTCGGCCCACATTTTTCAGTCGAATTTATCTCAATTTTTGGTACATTTTCAGTTCGTTGTCAGTCTCTTTTTCGTCAATCTCGTTCCGTCTGTTCTTCACTACCTAAGTATAGTTCCCGTTCGTTTTCCGACTGCTCTTAAATATTGAAAACTTAGTAAATTTTTCAGTAGGTTTTCAGTCTTAAATTTTCACCCGGGCTCCATCGATGGCAAAAACTCCCATGTTGATATAACAATAACTTCAACTCATTTTGCAGTTATAAAAAAATACTCCATTGTAGTCCTAAAAAGTTGGCAATTTGAAATCTCTAATGTGAACGTGATAATTACTTCCACATGAATGAAAAAACAAAAAATATCTTATGTCCCCCTCAAAGGTTTTATTCATAACATTAAATTCCATTGTTAGTATACAACTTAAAGCAAAACTAGTTGTTCAAGTAATTTTTTCATAAAACAGTTTTTTTCAGTTTTCCTAAAGTTTTACATTTTGCACATAGGAGATCTTAAGGTCGCAACGACGAAATTCTGATTTTCGGTGGCCTTTTTACCCTTTGGGAATGAAGAATTTAACAAGCACCTGAATGGATAAGCAAACAGATAAGTTTTTTTCGAAATATATATTAGATATACAGGGTGTATACCCTTAAGTTTACAAAGCGGCCGGGATCGAAATTGCTTATAGCTCCAAAAACAAAAGCCGTAGGATCAAAATTGCCCGGACATTATTCATAGGAAATTGTCCAAGCTTTCCAATTATGCAAAAAAAAATTAGTTAACTTGATATTTTTTGGAGAAAAAGGTGGTTTTAGTTGAAATTTTAGTTAAAAAAAACCAAAGTTTTGACTTTGATGACTCATTGCTCTGGTACTTGATAAGGTAGAACAGTTTTAGATAGGTGGGAGTATTCTACGTACACTGATACCTTATTCATGAAAATAGGTAACAGGGTTACAACAATACAGGGTGATATGTAAAACTCTACCAAAAAAACTTCAAAACGCCGTAGCTGCTAAACCGTTACGATTTGCCCCCCCCCCCCCCCCCACCACATTAGATTTTTTGTTCGTCTATCCAAAACCTATCCACAGCCGGCCGCTTTGTAAACTTAAGTGTATACACCCTGTATACAGTGGAACCTCCGTATATCGAAATCCTCTATCTATCGAAGCCTCCACAAATCCCCATAGCCAATACACAGAAAACTGTTTCTATATATCGAAAAAAATTCTATATATCGAATTTCTTTTCAACATATCCGGAATTTTCCTTGGGAAATTTTAAACTTTCAGAAGAAATTTCGGCAAAGTTACCATTGAAAATATACGACTGTATGGAAGACATTGACCACTGTATAAGAAAAACAAATGCAGAAAATGCTTCAACTCGCCTCGACCGTATGTATGACGACAGGGCACGCTGAATGTTTTTAGTTCGAAATCTCTAATCGGCGGTGTTTGTGTATTCGCAATGTCAAAGAGAAAATCTCTGTGTTGTAGAAAAGGTGGATTTATTAAAGGATGTGGAAAAGGGAATGCGCCAAAAAGATGTTGCGGTTAAATTTGGTGTTCCACCAAGTACCGTATCTACCATTATTAAAAACCGAGATTGCGCTCTTAAAACTTTCGAGGATGTCGGACCTAATAGCAAACGGTCTAAAACATTCACTTTTGGAAAAGTGTATGAAGCTGTTTTACAGTGGATTAAAATTGTTCGTGACAAGAACTGGCCAATATAAGGCTCTCTTATAAAAGAAAAGGCTTTAGAATTTGCTGATCGTTTAGGGCAAGCGGATTTCCAAGCTAGTTCCGGTTGGCTTGATAAATTTCAAAAACGGCACGGCATAAAAGAAAAGATTCTTTCAGGAGAAAGTGGAAGCGTGTATGACGTCGAGTGCGACCAATGGAGAAACACAGTTTTTAAAAAGATTGCAGAAGAGTATACACCTGAAATCATCTTTAACGTGGATGAAACTGGCCTTTTCTTCAAATGTTTGCCCAATAAGACTCTTACTTTTAAAGACGACGACTGTCATGGAAATAAAAGTAGCAAGGAAAGGATAACAGTTGTGGTGGGCGCTAACATGAGTGGTACTGACAAATAACAATTATTGGTGATTGGGAAGAATAAACAGCCCAGATGCTTCAAAGGAGTGAAGTCTTTAGAAGTGGACTACCGCTGGAACAAAAAGGCCTGGATGACTAGCAATATTTTTGAAGAGTGGATTTTAAATTTGAACAAAAACATGATACGACAGAAAAGAAAAATTGTCCTTTTTGTAGACAATTGCCCAGCCCATCCCGATGTATCGTCAAAACTATCAAATGTGAGACTGTTTTTCCTCCCCCAAATACAACAATGCAGCCAATGGACCAGGGCGTTATAAAAAATTTGAAGGTACATTATCGAAAACGCATTCTGAGAAAGTTAATCTGTGCCTTAGATAATGATAAATCTACAGATAAGTTGAATGATCTGAGGATTGCCATAGCTGAAATTTCGAAGGTGTGGCGAATTGATGTTTTAGAATCAACGATAAAAAATTGCTTTGCCAAAGCTGCTTTCTTAGAAGCTCCAATCGATGAAGTTCCTCAGAACAAGAAGATGTGTCGACACAAGTTGAGCAATGTTGGGAGGAAATGCAGGCCAGAGGTGTTATCAGGGAAGAAATTTCCCTTGAAAATTACCTTGAGATCGACGAAGACGTAATTGTTTCAGAATACCCGACGGACGACGACATAGTACAATCCCTTCAAGCCGAACTGGGTGACATCGAAGAGGATGAAACGAAAGGAGCAGAAGAGCCTTCAAAACCCTCTAAACAAGAAATGCTGGCTGCGTTTGATACAATACGCCGAGGTTTCCAATTCGCAAAAGATGTTCCAGACTATGTATTTCATGGACTTAACAAATGTGAACACTTTTTTGATGAATTATCATCGAAAGCTGCTGTGCAGCAGGACATAAGAACCTTTGTTACAAAAATGTAATGCATATGAATATGAAATAAATAAAAAGATGCCTTTAAAGTAAAATGTACATACATGTTTCTTCAATCCATCTTTCTTGTTTTTAATTACTAATCTATATCAACGTATGTTGGATATGTTCAAACTTTAAAGGTGACATATGTACACATTCTGCCAACACAGCCCTCTACATTATAACTGCATTGCTTTTATTAATTTGTAAAATACACTTAGTTTACTTGTTCGACTTTTTCATATTGCATAGAAGAACATGTTATTAGAAAAGTGAGTATTAAAATTGTTTTAATTCGAATCGTTGTTTTTTTTCTGTAATTCAATCTTCACCTCAGTAATTTGATTTTGAGTTTTCAATTCAGAATTCTCAATAAAATAATAACTTCTAACAGAATCAACGTACCTTATTCTTGGGCTGATTTAAACTAACAAAAGATCGTTTCCATATATCGAAGTTTCTATACATCGAATTTTTTTTGTGGAACCATCGACTTCGATATTATGGAGGTTCCACTGTACCTACTATATATTGTTTTTTTTGGTTTATTAATTTTTATTCTCTTTATATTACCATTTTTTGACATTTGATTTATTTTATGAAGTTTACATGTTTAATCAATATTGATCAGTAGAAGTCATGGTGCAATACTTCCATCAGATATAGGAAATATATGAAAGAGTTGGTCAAATTCAATGACTTGATTCAATTCACACAATTAATAAAATATGTAAAGCTTATGATGGATTGCAATATAATACTTTTCTTGGGCAGAAATTCAAGCAATGCTTATTTGTAATCATTATGAAGAAAGTATATTACAACAATTAATGTAAATCTTCTATAAACTGTAATAATTCGAAAAAAGTGTTTTCTTACTAATTTGGATTACATTACACGAGATAATTTTTTATTTGAACAAAGAATTGAGCAGAAATTAATTTAATTGAATTGGCAGATACGGTTTATAATTATAACTGGTTGGTTTTATGTAACTAAATGGACAGATAGTAATAGGTGAATGAATTCAAATGTAATAAAGTTGCAAGAAGCAACGTCGTTACTACTTGTAAAAATTGCATTATTTTATTTAATAAAAAATTTTGGGAAACGCAATTAATGTTTATGAAGGTATTGAATGTGTAATTACGATTTGGAGTCCAGTAAAAGACATGGTTGTTGAATTTATAGATAATAATAAAAATTATCTTGATTTTCAGATATTGCATAAAATTGAGAAAATTTATACTTCTTAAAATATCATAAAATAAACTTAAACTGCAAAATTGCATATTTTTAACATGGAACAGGTGTGCCGTGATCACCTTGATTTAAAAAGTCACTTACAAGTAATTCAGCCTTTATTAATTTCAATTTCTTTTCTCTATTATTACACTGCTTAAATTATTTATTCAAATATTTACGAAATTCAAAATTATTCAACAACTTTATTTTTGTAGAATTTAATGTGCAATTAGTCTAATTCGTTCATGCAATGAGATAACAATTGCCTAATGTAAAAACAACTTTAATTAAATAATTATCAATATTGCCCGAAAAATTGCTCGAATATTATTTGTTTACTGCGAATTAGTAGCCTGTAATGCGTCGACTTGGTTCTGGGTTACTTGGATGCCCTTTTTCTTAGTTGGATGCTCTCGATCAGATGCGGTGGTAGATTTCCCTTCAATTAATCCTAGTTAAAGTCGCTGGTCAGCTATGATTAAATGGATGTCCTACAATGTTGCCACTTAATTGCGATATCTGTTTGGATTGGGGCTGAAATTAGGTGTGTTTATTTACTTATAAGAGATTTGGGCTGAATGCTGTCTCAGTACGACTAGCGAGGGAGTTGAGGAATCAATTCTTCGCTCAACTTGGATTTGGGAATTCTTGGATTAATTCGCCTTGACTGGGATGCTGTCTCAGTACGACTAGCTAGGGAGTTGAGGAATCAATACTTCGCTCAACTTGGATTTGGGAATTCTTGGATTAATTCGCCTTGACTGGGATGCTGTCTCAGTACGACTAGCTAGGGAGTTGAGGAATCAATACTTCGCTCAACTTGGATGAGATCACTATGGGGTTGTTTTCTTCAGACTCAGTACGTCTTGAAGATCTAAAATGATCTGAATCTTTCGGCTCCACTGCTGCGCTATTTATTTTCTGGTTTACAATGGGTCTGGGCAATTTGGTAGAGGGGCAATGAAGTCACGAATCCTTTACGTGTGTGCGTGCCTCATATCAGCTGTCTTATTCTGGAAAATTGCTGCCGGTCTGGATATGTATATCATCTATCTTGTTTTGACATTTATCGTCATATGGATTTAGATGGTGAGTTTGTTATTTATTTATTTTTTAGTTTTTCATAATTTATTTTGTATGTTTTAGGTTGAATGTGCCGATTTTCGTGCTGGAGGGTTTTTTAGAAGATTTTGGTGTTACCAGGGAAGTATGTTGTTTAGTTTTATAACTTTTAATTGTTTTGTTTTTATTTTCAGGGTCTTTACTTAGTAATAGAAGGATGTCGTATTTTGAGGATTATTTAAGCATTACTTAGGTTTGGTGTTTAGTCAGGTGTGTAGTTCTTTAATTTGACCTATGGTTTGTGTTTTTTTTGTTGTTTTAATTTATTTCCAAGGTGCTGCCGCAACATACTCCCCGCCTTGACAACGCTGCGGAGTAAGATGTCAATATTGAACTTATTCTCAGGAAGTCAGGAGGCTGTTTCTTTTGTCCCCTTTGAAAAAAAACAAGTTTTGTTAATTAAAGAACTGAGTGATATAATTTTTTTGTTTATTTATTCATTTTTGTTGTGTAACGTAATCCTTATTTTTTTAATGCTTTTTATTTTCTGGAAACGTAGAGTTCCTTCTGCTACCTGGATACGGTGACAATTCCTTGCCTTCCTTATTTGAGTCCATGGCAATGGGACGTTTTTAACCTTCTCCCATAACTCGGGTGTTATGATGACATCTGACGGTGGTTGAATTTGTCTGGACCTGTATTCCTCCATGGTGATCTTCTTCCTTTTTGAGGGTTTAGATGTCTCTATTGGAAGGACTTCGGGCTCTGGCTCGCGGGACAGAGTGTGTCGCCTGGAAGTAGGAATTGGTCGGGGCTGAGTCCTTTTCCGGATTTCTGGACCGGCTGGGACGGCTTCAAATGGCCTCGTCACCTTTGGCTGCTCTGGTGGAAATACTGTTTTTTTTAATTGTTGGACAGTAGTTTCCTGTCTCGGAGGTGTTGGTAGCTTCGGCACATCGTCTATCCAGAGGTAATCCATAGTAAAAAAAATGTGTTTTAATTGCACTCTGATGATGGCGATTTTTACTTGATTGTAATAACGGTTGCTTTAAATCGTTTGTCGGTTGGTAGTATGAAGTCTCTCTTTTGGGTTCCCTGGTTTGTGTCTGGGGTTGTCGGCCGGAAATGTCTCATTAGATAGTTGCACATTGTTGTTTTTTTTTTGTTTTTTAGAGGTTTTATTATTATGACGGTGAGATTTTAGGTGGAGGGTTCCGTATCGATAGGCAATAAGCATATTTTAGAGGTTGGTCGTTTTAATACAGAATTTTTAGTTTTAATTGTGACTACTCGAACTAAGTTATCAGTGCCAGGGTGGATTCCAGTTATGCGCCCTAATAACCATTGAGATGGCGGTATGTTATCTTCCTTAAGTAAAATTAGTTGGCCGACTCTCATGTTGTCGTGTATTTTCGTCCATTTTGGCCTCTGCTGGAGGCGAGACAGATATTCGGTGTTCCATCGCTTCCAGAAGGATTGGTATAGGTGTTGTACAAACTGCCACCTGTCTAAGCGATGTACGTTAGATTCTAGCATCGATGGCTCGGGAGGTGTCATTAGTGTGTCTCCAATGAGGAAGTGTGCTGGTGTTAATGGTGAAAAATCTTCCGGATTACTGCTTATTTCACATAGTGGTCTGGAGTTAAGACAAGCCTCGATTTGGGTTAAAACCGTACTGAATTCCTCATAAGTAAGTGTTGAGTTCCCCAAAATTCGCTTCATGTGGTATTTAGTTGACCGGACACCTGATTCCCATAAGCCTCCGAAGTGAGGTGCTGATGGGGGATTAAAATGGAACTGAACTCCTTCGGTTTCGAGTAGTGATGCGATTTCCATGGTTATGCCATTGATCATTTGCGATGTTTGCTTCGTGAGTACTCGATTCGCTCCCACAAAATTGGATCCACAGTCGCAGTAAAAGTCGCTCACCCTGCCTCTTCTTGAGCTAAATCGACGATACGCTGCAATGAAACCTTGTGTGCTGAGGTCGGTTACTATCTCAATGTGTAACGCTTTTGTGGCCATGCATATAAATATTGCGACATACCCTTTATATGTTTTTGCTCCTCTGCCTTTATGATTTTTTAGCTCAAAGGGCCCACAATAGTCAATGCCAGTATGACTAAAGGGTCTTGAGGTCCTTACTCTCTGATATGGTAGTTCGCCCATTAATTGTTCTTGTCCTTTAGCCTTCTGTCTGTAGCAAACGATGCATCTGTGAATTTGATGGCGAATAGTATTTCGTGCATTCAATATCCAGTATTTATTCAGAATGACACTTAACATTAACTGAGGTCCTCCATGTAAGGTTTCCTTGTGATATCTATCTATTAATAGTGTGGTGAATGGGTCCTTGTCTGGCAATATTACGGGGTGTTTTTCATCATAGCGTAATGTTGAGTGTCGTAATCGTCCGCCTACTCTTAAGAGTCCGTCCTGGTCAATGAACGGTGTTAATTTTCTTAAGGGACTTCTTCTGCTTATGTCTTTCTGTTTGGATAATGATCTGAACTCTTCGTGGAAATTTCGTTGCTGGACGATTTTTAATAGTGTGAGTAAGGAGTTTTTGATTTCGATGTTGGTGAGATAGCTCTTGAATTTATCTCTTGTTCTCCCTTGACAATTGTTGCTAAATCTTTTACAATATGCGATTACCCTTAGAAGCTTGGTAAGTGAGGAGAATCTTGTTGTAATATCGTCTTCTTTAACTGTGGTTAAACAGCAAGGTGGCTGTTTTCGGGATTCCAGATCAGTTGTTTGTATTTTCTTTATGATTGGCCATTCAGTTTTTGGTTTTTGCAGCCACTCAGGGCCCTTCCACCATAGTGTGTGATTCTTTAATTCTTCCGGTGATAAGCCTCTAGTGGCACAGTCGGCTGGATTTTGTTTGGAGGTGACATGTCCCCATTTTACTTCCTTTAATAACTCGTGAATGAGGGATACTCGGTTGGCGATAAAGGATTTCCACTTGGACGGATGTCCATTTAGCCAAGCTAGTGTTATTTCCGAGTCTGTCCAAGCGAAACTAGGTGTGTTATCCGTGTTTTTTAGCGCCTTCTTTACGTTGTTGATTAATTTTGCCAGTAGTACTGCTCCACATAACTCCAATCGTGGAAGTGAGACCACTTTTATTGGTGCCACTTTGGTTTTGGCTGTAAGGAGGTTGATCTTTCTGATTCCGTTTTGAATTGTGCAGTAGTAGACGACCGCTGCATAGGCTTGTGTGGATGCGTCGCTGAATCCATGGATTTCTACCTTGGTATGTGTATCTAACATGTTTAGCCATCTTGGAATCTGGATTTGATCTATCTTGCTGAGCTCTTGTTGATACTTGATCCAGTCTGATTGCAAATCTAGTGGTGGGACATCATCCCAGTCTATTTTGGCCAACCATAGCCTTTGAATCATAATTTTGGCCGGTATAATTATTGGTGATGCCCATCCTAGTGGATCAAATAGTTTTGAAATTTCTGACAACATTGTTCGTTTTGTCATAGGGTCTACTCGAATTCCTTCCTTCAAAGTATAGGATAATGTGTCACTTCTGGGATTCCAATAAATGCCAAGGGTCTTCACCTTGTCCTGTGTATTTATGTTGTATGTTAATTCGATTTCCCTTAGTTCCTTTGGTATGGTTTCTAGGAATTGGGGAGAGTTTGAAACCCATTTTCTCAATTGAAACCCGCCTGAGTTCATGAGGTTTTGTAGTTGCTGTTGCTTGTTGATGGCCTCTTCTATAGTGGGTGCGCCTGACATCAGGTCGTCGACGTAGAAATCGGTTTGAGTAGTTGCAGACCCAATTGGATAATTTGTTTGTTCGTCGTTGGCTAATTGTTTTATGATCCTGGTGGCTAGATACGGGGCGCTTTTTGTTCCAAACGTGACCGTGAGTAATCGAAAGTCCTGCACCGGAGCTTGTGCTGATTCCCGCCATACAATTCTCTGGTAATCAGCATGATGTCTTGCTATACGTATTTGCCTGTACATTTTTGCAATATCTGCTGTAAATGCAATATAATTGAGACGCCATCTGAGGAGGATCGAAAATAGGTCGTCTTGCTGAGGGGGTCCATTTAGCAATATGTCGTTGAGTGACGTGCCAGTGCTTGATAGTGCCGAAGCATTGAAGACTACACGTAGCTTCGTTGTAGTACTATCTTCCTTTATGACCGAATGATGCGGTAGATAGAAGTGTGGATCCCGTGAATATGAGTTGTCGGCCTCCGTGCGACTTAATGGTTCCATGTGGTTGAGTGTAAGATATTCCCTTAGGCATTCGTCATAGTGTTTCTTTAGGTCTGGATCCTTACTTAACCGAGTTTCTGATCGGTACAAGCAGGACACTGCTCGAGGTCGAGATGTTCCTAAGCATAGGTTGTTGTCCGCAAACGGGAGTTGAACCTCGTACTGTCCATTGGGGAGTCGTTTGTGCGTTCTCTGGAAAATTTCTTCACACTGTTGTTCTTCCATGGTCATGGGCTTCTCCGTGATAATCTCTTCCAATTCCCAAAATTGAGTTAGTTGCTGTTGTAAGTCCGCTGTGATATGGAAACTGTTTACCTTGACGGTTGGTGCAACGTCATTAATTCTTCCAGACAAAATCCATCCCAAAGAGGTTTCTCGGGCGAGGGGTAATTCATGGTTATTGGGGATGATAAGCCCTTCTCTGATTATTTGGCCTTCAATGTCAGCCCCCAATAATATATCTACCTTGTCTGGACGATGGTACCAGGGGTCTGCTAAATTGAGCTGGTTGATGTGATGCCACTCTTGATTGTAGACTTTCCTTGATGGTAGGAATCTAGTCAGCTTCTTTATTACCAGTGCATTCATTGTTATTGCGACGTCCTTGTTGTATTGTGATTTTAGAGTTAGATGAACTTGAGTGTTAATGCTGCCGATATTGATTTCGCCGGCTCCTAATACTTCTGCCTGGATGGGTTTCCTTTTTAGGTGTAGTTTTTGTACGACGGCTTCTGTTATCAAGGAAACTTGGGATCCTGGGTCTATTACTGCTCTCACCTTGATTTCATGTCCTGAGTCGGATTGGAGCCTCACTATTGCGGTTGCTAATAAAACTTGATGTGGTTGATCGCCGTAGTTCACCATGAGTGAATTAAGCTTGCCCATATGTGCAGAATTCTGGCTTGCTGACGAGGTTCCTGAGTCTGTTAGTCCACCGGATGTTAACGCTGCAACGTTTGAATGGGTGCGATCCTTATTGGGAACTTGCACTGACTGGTTGGTGTAGTTGGCTGTCATGAGATTCATGTTTCTTCCTTCGTTTTGGCGATGTAATGATGAGTGGTGACGTTGACTGCAAATCCTACAAGTGTGTTTGCTCGGACACTGTGCTAACGAATGACCATAACCTAAGCAATTTACACATAGTCTTTTAGATTTCACGAACTCCATCCTTTCTGTCTCTGGTAACTTGGAAAATTGGTGGCATTGTCGAATGCTATGATTGCTTCGACAATAACTGCAGGTTGGGGTAGTGGTCACATGGAGTGCTTGTGATGTCATTCTTGGTCTTGCGGAAAAGTTCCGATAGGTCTTACTTGTTGATGATGCCTTCCTTCCAATGGCCTCTAACGTTCTAAAACGTCCCTCCAGAAACTCGCGTAATGTTCCCCATGAGGGTATGTCCGTACTATTACTTATACTCTGTTCCCATAATTGGTGAGTTTCGGGCGGGAATTTTTGCACGATTATGTAGATTATCACCGCGTCCCAGCTGTCGACTGCCAAGCCTAGGTTGAACAGTGCTTGCAAGCTTTCAGTGGTTACGTCCATCAAGCTTCCAATCCCTTGTGCAGACTCGGCGGATAAGGTGGGTTGGTTGAATAGAAGTTTCAACTGGGCGTTGACCAATACTCTTTTGTTATCGTACCTTCCTTTTAGTAGTTTCCAAGCTGGTTCGTAATTGTCGTTGTTGACTTGGACTTGACGTAAAAGGCCTTCAGCTTCTCCACATAGATGTAGTTTCAAGTACTGGAGTTTTTGTGCGTTAGATAGGCTGTGATTCTCGTGTATTAGGCTTGTATAGAGATCATGAAAGGTTGTCCATTTCCGATAATCTCCGGAGAATTTTTCTAAGGAGATCCGTGGTAGTTTGATTAGATGTTCCTTTGTTGGCATGGTCGCTATGCTTTCCCTTTTCGCTCTGGGAGATTGACTGTCATCTTCTTCTGTTGGATACTCAGTTTCAAAACGAGCTTCGATTGCGGCGTACTGCGTGTAGAAAAATTCCTCCATCCCGTCGTACACATCCTTCTGGAAGTAGTTGTGTTTGAGTAGCTCGGAATCCGCAGGTTCTTTATTCTTGGCCAAAAGGATCTCTATATGTGTTTTTCGTATCTCTTGGAATTGTTTCTGAAAGTCTTGCATCTTTCGCTCATAATATTGAGGCGTTCGCCTATCGGCTCCATCCTTTCTGTAATTCTTTATGAACTTCTCCAGAAGTTCTTTATGCACTAATTGCAGGTTGATCGCTGCTTCCATGGTGAGAAAATTTATCTCAGTTCTTTTTCTAGGCCGCTGGTTCAGTGGTTTCTCCTTTATGTGACGTGATCAGGCTAGATGTTCGTTTTTCTGCCGAAATATCCGGCTCGAAGGACCAAAATGTGCCGTGATCACCTTGATTTAAAAAGTCACTTACAAGTAATTCAGCCTTTATTAATTTCAATTTCTTTTCTCTATTATTACACTGCTTAAATTATTTATTCAAATATTTACGAAATTCAAAATTATTCAACAACTTTATTTTTGTAGAATTTAATGTGCAATTAGTCTAATTCGTTCATGCAATGAGATAACAATTGCCTAATGTAAAAACAACTTTAATTAAATAATTATCAATATTGCCCGAAAAATTGCTCGAATATTATTTGTTTATTGCGAATTAGTAGCCTGTAATGCGTAGACTTGGTTCTGGGTTACTTGGATGCCCTTTTTCTTAGTTGGATCCTCTCGATCAGATGCGGTGGTAGATTTCCCTTCAATTAATTCTAGTTAAAGTCGCTGGTCAGCTATGATTAAATGGATGTCCTACAATGTTGCCACTTAATTGCGATATCTGTCTGGATTGGGGCTGAAATTAGGTGTGTTTATTTACTTATAAGAGATTTGGGCTGAATGCTGTCTCAGTACGACTAGCGAGGGAGTTGAGGAATCAATTCTTCGCTCAACTTGGATTTGGGAATTCTTGGATTAATTCGCCTTGACTGGGATGCTGTCTCAGTACGACTAGCTAGGGAGTTGAGGAATCAATACTTCGCTCAACTTGGATTTGGGAATTCTTGGATTAATTCGCCTTGACTGGGATGCTGTCTCAGTACGACTAGCTAGGGAGTTGAGGAATCAATACTTCGCTCAACTTGGATGAGATCACTATGGGGTTGTTTTCTTCAGACTCAGTACGTCTTGAAGATCTAAAATGATCTGAATCTTTCGGCTCCACTGCTGCGCTATTTATTTTCTGGTTTACAATGGGTCTGGGCAATTTGGTAGAGGGGCAATGAAGTCACGAATCCTTTACGTGTGTGCGTGCCTCATATCAGCTGTCTTATTCTGGAAAATTGCTGCCGGTCTGGATATGTATATCATCTATCTTGTTTTGACATTTATCGTCATATGGATTTAGATGGTGAGTTTGTTATTTATTTATTTTTTAGTTTTTCATAATTTATTTTGTATGTTTTAGGTTGAATGTGCCGATTTTCGTGCTGGAGGGTTTTTTAGAAGATTTTGGTGTTACCAGGGAAGTATGTTGTTTAGTTTTATAACTTTTAATTGTTTTGTTTTTATTTTCAGGGTCTTTACTTAGTAATAGAAGGATGTCGTATTTTGAGGATTATTTAAGCATTACTTAGGTTTGGTGTTTAGTCAGGTGTGTAGTTCTTTAATTTGACCTATGGTTTGTGTTTTTTTTGTTGTTTTAATTTATTTCCAAGGTGCTGCCGCAACATACTCCCCGCCTTGACAACGCTGCGGAGTAAGATGTCAATATTGAACTTATTCTCAGGAAGTCAGGAGGCTGTTTCTTTTGTCCCCTTTGAAAAAAAACAAGTTTTGTTAATTAAAGAACTGAGTGATATAATTTTTTTGTTTATTTATTCATTTTTGTTGTGTAACGTAATCCTTATTTTTTTAATGCTTTTTATTTTCTGGAAACGTAGAGTTCCTTCTGCTACCTGGATACGGTGACAATTCCTTGCCTTCCTTATTTGAGTCCATGGCAATGGGACGTTTTTAACCTTCTCCCATAACTCGGGTGTTATGATGACATCTGACGGTGGTTGAATTTGTCTGGACCTGTATTCCTCCATGGTGATCTTCCTTTTTGAGGGTTTAGATGTCTCTATTGGAAGGACTTCGGGCTCTGGCTCGCGGGACAGAGTGTGTCGCCTGGAAGTAGGAATTGGTCGGGGCTGAGTCCTTTTCCGGATTTCTGGACCGGCTGGGACGGCTTCAAATGGCCTCGTCACCTTTGGCTGCTCTGGTGGAAATACTGTTTTTTTTAATTGTTGGACAGTAGTTTCCTGTCTCGGAGGTGTTGGTAGCTTCGGCACATCGTCTATCCAGAGGTAATCCATAGTAAAAAAAAATGTGTTTTAATTGCACTCTGATGATGGCGATTTTTACTTGATTGTAATAACGGTTGCTTTAAATCGTTTGTCGGTTGGTAGTATGAAGTCTCTCTTTTGGGTTCCCTGGTTTGTGTCTGGGGTTGTCGGCCGGAAATGTCTCATTAGATAGTTGCACATTGTTGTTTTTTTTTTGTTTTTTAGAGGTTTTATTATTATGACGGTGAGATTTTAGGTGGAGGGTTCCGTATCGATAGGCAATAAGCATATTTTAGAGGTTGGTCGTTTTAATACAGAATTTTTAGTTTTAATTGTGACTACTCGAACTAAGTTATCAGTGCCAGGGTGGATTCCAGTTATGCGCCCTAATAACCATTGAGATGGCGGTATGTTATCTTCCTTAAGTAAAATTAGTTGGCCGACTCTCATGTTGTCGTGTATTTTCGTCCATTTTGGCCTCTGCTGGAGGCGAGACAGATATTCGGTGTTCAATCGCTTCCAGAAGGATTGGTATAGGTGTTGTACAAACTGCCACCTGTCTAAGCGATGTACGTTAGATTCTAGCATCGATGGCTTGGGAGGTGTCATTAGTGTGTCTCCAATGAGGAAGTGTGCTGGTGTTAATGGTGAAAAATCTTCCGGATTACTGCTTATTTCACATAGTGGTCTGGAGTTAAGACAAGCCTCGATTTGGGTTAAAACCGTACTGAATTCCTCATAAGTAAGTGTTGAGTTCCCCAAAATTCGCTTCATGTGGTATTTAGTTGACCGGACACCTGATTCCCATAAGCCTCCGAAGTGAGGTGCTGATGGGGGATTAAAATGGAACTGAACTCCTTCGGTTTCGAGTAGTGATGCGATTTCCATGGTTATGCCATTGATCATTTGCGATGTTTGCTTCGTGAGTACTCGATTCGCTCCCACAAAATTGGATCCACAGTCGCAGTAAAAGTCGCTCACCCTGCCTCTTCTTGAGCTAAATCGACGATACGCTGCAATGAAACCTTGTGTGCTGAGGTCGGTTACTATCTCAATGTGTAACGCTTTTGTGGCCATGCATATAAATATTGCGACATACCCTTTATATGTTTTTGCTCCTCTGCCTTTATGATTTTTTAGCTCAAAGGGCCCACAATAGTCAATGCCAGTATGACTAAAGGGTCTTGAGGTCCTTACTCTCTGATATGGTAGTGTTCATGATTATTGCTACAATAGTCGCCACTTCATAGTTTTATCATTGCTGTGTAAACACTTTTCTAAGCCAGCCGCTTTTAATTGTATTTTGTACTTTTGAGTTCAAGCCTCTCTTGGCTCAGTTTGGTATAGACTGTTAACTTGATCGGATTGTAAAATAAATTCATTGTATCCCAATCGACTCTTATTCATTGTGCATTCCAGTGCTAGTTAGACTTTGGAACATTTTAAGACTAAACCATAGAAGGGCTAACTTGGGTGAAAAATTAGTTGTAGTGTACATTATTTTTGGTCCTTCGAGCCGGATGCTACTTTCCGGTACCTTATTTATAAATTGATCACCTAGTGCAAGTGCTTCTAAGACATATTATTCTATGGTGAGTCCGTTCCAAATTATATGCACTAACACATACAAATACACATTCTTACTGCAATAACGGGCAGCGGTAAATGCATACCACAGAGTCCAAAGTCGCATCATTGCATTCATACACACTTACATACGGAGTCAACTTATATTAATCTCTGGTGTCAGCATTTCTCTGGCTCCAATCGTGATACTCGAACTGATAGCAACATTTGTGCTTGGACTTACACTATCAACCTCTAACTCGTATACTAGTGAGAACTGCATAAGCTTCGACCTTCATGCCTGTATAGTCCTATGGACAAATTACAATGAACGCTTCGTTACCTGTGGCAACATACTAATCATCTACGTGCCCATTAATAAAACTGCAATTACTAATTCTTGTTCAAGCTTTCCTAAATTTATATTCTTATGTGATTTTGATAATAATACAGTGATAATAGGATACAATTACATTATACGTACGAAATATAGTGGAAATTTGTTGCCTAAAGCTAGGCGCATATTAATTAAACTCTGAGAAAGTGTCATCGAGGTGCAAATTAATTGAAATTAATATCGAACTAAACAAAACAACTGATTGATCATTGTGTTATTGTTAAATATACATTTAAACTTGAATATACGTAATACTATAACTCTCTTACTAACTCATTTTAGATCAAGTTTGCACATTTATCAGACTAGTTAGACGTTAACGAATCATATTAGCCATACTGCCACACCGTTTCCTAGAATAATTTGCAATGACTACACAAACATCAGACGCCCTACTCGAACCACTTAAAGCTAAGGCCAGCTCACGTGCAGATAGAATTACGAGATTTAAATTGAATTCTAGCAAAACAGCCAAGGACAAACGTACAGTAGCCTTTCTTAACGCCCGTCTTCAATTACTAGAAAGCTATTGGGCTCAATTCGTCGAGTCTTATGATGAGCTGAATGAAGCTGTTTCTATAGAACAAAGAGCAACAGTAGAAATCTTGAAGCAGGATATCTTTTCACTAGTCGAATGTGCTTACACAGAAACAATAAGTTGGCTGAATTCAGAATTAGAACCTCTTCAACCGGTTCATGACTCATCGATGATGAATCTTACAACCACTGCCAGTAATAATAACTCTGTTCGGCTGCCTAAGATCAACTTACCGAGTTTTGGTGGCTCATATCTCGAGTGGCCCTCGTTCCGAGATACTTATCGATCACTGATCCATGACAATCATGACATAGCTGAAATACAGAAGATGCATTACTTAAAATCATCCTTAACGGGGGAAGCCTTCAAACTCGTACAACACCTGGCGATAACTTCCGAGCATTATAAAGCAGCCTGGGAGATATTGATCAACCGGTATGAGAACATCAGAGTACTGGTAAATGCTAACATTACAGCCTTAGTCATCATTCCAAACATGTCATCTGAGACAGCGCCAGAACTCCGTCGAGTCCTTGATGGCTTCACCCAAGCAGTCAAAGCTTTGGAAAACTTGAAGAGGCCTATTGAACATTGGGATGATTGGTTCATATACTTCTTGTCAAGTAAACTTGATCCAGTCACGCGCAAGGATTGGGAAACCTCGCTCACATCATCTACGCATATCCCACAGTTTTCGTCGTTGAAAACGTTTCTGGAAGGTCGCATTCATACACTCAATGCACTTACACCGAATCTTCCCACAGATAAGAAAAATATTTCATCTCATCGTTCTTCTCCTACGGTATCTAGAAGTCATCATGTAGCATTAACCCAAGTTTGCAGTCAATGTCAACGAAATCACTTCATACTTTTCTGCCGACAGTTCAGGTCAAAAAGCCCTGAAGAACGACTGACTCTTTTGCAAACAAAGAAGCTCTGCGCCAATTGCCTTAGAATGAACCATACGGTAACGGATTGCCCGTCGAACAACCGATGCCAGCTCTGTCAGCAGAAGCATCACACGATGGTGCACAAAGCTTATATCTACCAAACACCCAGCGGTTCAACCTCAGCTCCAGCTACCTCATTAGTTCATTCAGTGGAAACTCCTCCGGTTTGCGAAACCAGTGCTCATCTATCAAGTAATTCACGATCTTCGGCGTCAGTTTTGTTAGCAACGGCTATGGTATTCATAAAATCAACAGATGGTAGAACCGTCAAAGTTCGAGCACTCCTAGATCCAGGCTCCGAATCCAATTTCATGACGACTTCGTTAGCCAATTTACTTCGTCTACCCAAACAAAAGGTACATGTTGATGTTTCAGGAGTCGCAAAGTGCAAGGTCGGTCTAGCCAGACAATCTGTCTCTTATGAAGTCATATCTACTGTAAACCAGCACAATTCTTTCTACGTTTATTCGTTACTTCTACCTTCGTTGACACATTTACTCCCGACACATGACCTACCTAAGAAGCATTGGCCACACATACGAGGACTGTCATTAGCTGATCCTGAGTTTCACACTCCAGCTCGTATAGACATCATTCTAGGAGCCGAAATCTATGGTGACATCATTGAAGCGAACGTACTACGCGGACCAGCTGGATGCCCTACAGCTCAGCTCACCTCTTTAGGTTGGATCGTACTCGGAAGAGCCGGGGCTCCCACCTCTACTACGACTGTGACTCGTAGTTTCCACACATCTTCTATTGAGATTGACGCTCTTCTATCTAAATTCTGGGAAATGGAAGAAATATCTACTCCACCCCAACTCACTCCTGCTGAAGCTGAATGTGAACAACACTTCATCGATACTCACTATCGTACTCCTGAAGGACGCTATGTTGTTCATCTACCTTTGAGGTCGCCACGCGATAGTTTAGGCGACTCTCGACGAGCAGCTCTTGCTACTTTATACAGGCTAGAGCGTCGATTTACTCATGACCATCAACTGCGAGAGGATTATACTACATTCATGAACGAATATAGCGAACTTCGGCATCTGGAACCCGTCTTGTCAGAAGACAGTCGTGGGGATCATGTCTATTATCTTCCTCATCATGCAGTGCTTAAAATGAGCAGCACCACTACTAAGCTGCGCGTTGTCTTCAACGCTTCTCAACGCTCATCGACTGGCATCTCGCTCAACGACATTTTGCATATAGGTCCTAAACTTCAGACAGATGTCCGTGCAGTCATACTAAGATGGCGATTGTTTCATTATGTTTTTACATCTGACGCAGAGAAAATGTATCGTCAGATACTCGTCGACCCCCAAGACACGGACTTACAGAGAATCTTATGGCGTTCCAGTTCAACTCAACCAGTACAATGCTATCGATTAAACACAGTCACGTACGGCACAGCTTGTGCGCCATATTTAGCATGTCGAATATTCCAACAGATAGCTGATGACTATGATTCTCTATACCCATTAGCGGCTTTAGTGCTACGAAAAAACTTCTACGTCGACGATGCGTTGTTCGGATCATCTAATCCACAAACAGCTATACAAATACGCAATGAGCTTCTTCAAGTACTACAACTCTGTGGATTCAAATTGCGTAAGTGGTTATCGAATCATCCGGATCTTCTCGCTGACATTTCAGAACAAGATAAGGAATCAGTTAATGCTCCTAAACTCTTACGTGATACGCAAATCTCCGCGCTAGGTATCAAATGGGACCCATCGTCAGATACGTTGAGCTGCAAAATTCAGCTGTCTTCCGCAGTGAACATTACCAAACGGTCCATTCTATCGACCATAAGCCAAATCTATGACCCACTAGGCTGGCTATCACCCAGCACAATCAAGGCAAAGATCTTCCTACAACAACTCTGGTTGGCGAAGTCAGGTTGGGACGACATTCTTCCAGATAACATTGTCGCTGCTTGGCTCAGTTATAAGGCAGACCTAGCACAGCTTCACGAGGTGACTATCCAACGTTGGGTAGGAGTTGATGAATCTTATATTGGATTAGAGCTACATGGTTTTTGTGACGCATCTTTATCGGCGTATGGAGCAGCTGTTTACCTCCGCGTCATACAAGATTATAATATCATCCAGGTATCACTACTTGCAGCTAAGACAAGAGTCAGCCCATTAAAGACAATTTCGCTGCCAAGACTTGAGCTATGTGGTGCAACCTTATTGGCTGAACTCGTATCCTATGTCCAAGACAGCCTCGACTTTCATCAGATTCCTGTTCATGCATGGAGTGATTCCACCGTAGTCTTAGCATGGTTACGAGAACATCCAGCCCGGTGGAAGGTATTCGTGGCCAATCGAGTCAGTTTAGTTCACCAAAAATTGCCTCACGCTACCTGGCGTCATGTACTATCTGAACACAATCCTGCCGACTGTTTAACAAGAGGGATCTCCGTGGAACAACTGAAAACCCACTCGCTATGGTGGTCTGGACCGCAATGGCTGAAAACAAACTCAACTACGTGGCCGCTGATGACAACATCCAACTCATCTGTTACATTAGTTGATGAAGAAAAACGACCGAATATCTCGTTACTAACCAGAAATGAAGCAGATGATTTTCCACTGATCAACAGGTATTCCAAGCTTCGGAAACTCCTACGTGTTACAGCTTATTGTTGTCGCTTCTACGTTAATGCGAAGCCGAATTCGGAAAACCTTACTGGTCGTCTTACAACATCAGAACTTAACTCAGCCTTGTCACGACTCATTCGCTTGGTGCAATCACACTCATTTCCCAGGGAAATTTCCAGATTAGCGAGTGGAAAAGCACTTCCGGCATCCAGCTGCATCATCCGTCTAAACCCTATCTTAGATCAGGATGGGATTCTACGAGTCTCTGGTAGGTTAACAAACTCGCTATTGCCCTGGGACGAAAAATATCCCATTATATTGCCAAAAGATACTCACCTCACACAGCTATTAATCGATCATGCGCACACTGCTACGTTGCATGGTGGTATACAACTAACCTTGCATCGAATCCGCACTAAATATTGGATTATGAGTGGGAGGAGCAAGGTGCGACAATTTGTAAGGAACTGCATTGTCTACCTTCGCTACAGCGCGAGACCAGCAAGCCAAATCATGGCGAACCTCCCTCGTGATCGAGTGTGCCCAGCAAAGCCTTTTTCCACAACAGGTGTTGATTATGCAGGCCCATTTTCCATCACGCCTGTCAAAGGACGAGGATTGAAAGTAGTTAAGTCCTACATCGCCTTGTTTATTTGTTTTGTCACACGAGCTGTCCACATCGAACTCGTGATGGATCTTACCTCTGAAGCCTTTATAGCTGCCTTTAGACGGTTTATAAGTCGACGCGGATACTGTTCTAAACTCTACAGTGATAATGCCACGACGTTTGTAGCAGCAAACAAGGAACTAGGTCGCCAGTTTCAATGTGCTTTACGAGATACTAAAATTCCTAACGCCTTGCTCAACGACGGGACCGATTGGCAATATATCCCTCCTGCTTCACCTCACTTCGGCGGTCTCTGGGAAGCAGGAGTCAAATCCTATAAATATCATATACGACGTGTAGTGGGAGACCACATCCTCTCCGTGGAAGAAATGTTGACACTCACGGCACAAGTTGAAGCCTGTCTCAACTCACGGCCTTTATACGCTTTATCAGATGATCCAGAAGATATTTCAGCTCTAACCCCAGCACATTTTTTGACTGGAGGCAACTTATCTACGGTTCCAACACCGACTATGCTTGATTGTCCCAGTAACCGACTTACCCGATGGGAATTAGTACAACGGATGTACGAAGATATTTGGAGTAGATGGTACAAAGAATATATCCACCACTTACAACTTAGGAATACCTGGTTCCATGCGCAACCTAACCTGAAATACAATGATTTGGTGCTCATCAAGGACGATAAACTTCCTCCTTCCAAATGGCTCCTGGGCCGCGTTAGTGAAATTCATCCCGGTCCTGATGGCAACATCAGAGTCGTCACTGTGCGTCATAAAGATGGCCTCTACAAACGCTCTATCACTAAATTATGTCTACTTCCTGTGCACAGTCCAAATTAATTGCTTACATGTAATTAACAACCGTTCTATCACTAACATATGTGTTCTTATAGTTCACGCTGCCAACTAATTGCTTATGTACTTCATTTACAGTCAGGATTTCCAATCGTAACCAACACCAAGGAACCTACCACGTATTTAATCCCGTCCCTCACGGCGGGCGGATGTTCACCTCACGCTTACCTAGCCAACAGGACATCAACTTAAACCTTTAGCAGTTGCAGCGTTCTTGGTCACTCATGGCGGGCGGAGTACTCATCATCGTTTAACTACGAGGCGGGCGGAAATGTTCATGATTATTGCTACAATAGTCGCCACTTCATAGTTTTATCATTGCTGTGTAAACACTTTTCTAAGCCAGCCGCTTTTAATTGTATTTTGTACTTTTGAGTTCAAGCCTCTCTTGGCTCAGTTTGGTATAGACTGTTAACTTGATCGGATTGAAAAATAAATTCATTGTATCCCAATCGACTCTTATTCATTGTGCATTCCAGTGCTAGTTAGACTTTGGAACATTTTAAGACTCAACCATAGAAGGGCTAACTTGGGTGAAAAATTAGTTGTAGTGTACAGGTAGTTCGCCCATTAATTGTTCTTGTCCTTTAGCCTTCTGTCTGTAGCAAACGATGCATCTGTGAGTTTGATGGCGAATAGTATTTCGTGCATTCAATATCCAGTATTTATTCAGAATGACACTTAACATTAACTGAGGTCCTCCATGTAAGGTTTCCTTGTGATATCTATCTATTAATAGTGTGGTGAATGGGTCCTTGTCTGGCAATATTACGGGGTGTTTTTCATCATAGCGTAATGTTGAGTGTCGTAATCGTCCGCCTACTCTTAAGAGTCCGTCCTGGTCAATGAAAGGTGTTAATTTTCTTAAGGGACTTCTTCTGCTTATGTCTTTCTGTTTGGATAATGATCTGAACTCTTCGTGGAAATTTCGTTGCTGGACGATTTTTAATAGTGTGAGTAAGGAGTTTTTGATTTCGATGTTGGTGAGATAGCTCTTGAATTTATCTCTTGTTCTCCCTTGACAATTGTTGCTAAATCTTTTACAATATGCGATTACCCTTAGAAGCTTGGTAAGTGAGGAGAATCTTGTTGTAATATCGTCTTCTTTAACTGTGGTTAAACAGCAAGGTGGCTGTTTTCGGGATTCCAGATCAGTTGTTTGTATTTTCTTTATGATTGGCCATTCAGTTTTTGGTTTTTGCAGCCACTCAGGGCCCTTCCACCATAGTGTGTGATTCTTTAATTCTTCCGGTGATAAGCCTCTAGTGGCACAGTCGGCTGGATTTTGTTTGGAGGTGACATGTCCCCATTTTACTTCCTTTAATAACTCGTGAATGAGGGATACTCGGTTGTCGATAAAGGATTTCCACTTGGACGGATGTCCATTTAGCCAAGCTAGTGTTATTTCCGAGTCTGTCCAAGCGAAAGTAGGTGTGTTATCCGTGTTTTTTAGCGCCTTCTTTACGTTGTTGATTAATTTTGCCAGTAGTACTGCTCCACATAACTCCAATCGTGGAAGTGAGACCACTTTTATTGGTGCCACTTTGGTTTTGGCTGTAAGGAGGTTGATCTTTCTGATTCCGTTTTGAATTGTGCAGTAGTAGACGACCGCTGCATAGGCTTGTGTGGATGCGTCGCTGAATCCATGGATTTCTACCTTGGTATGTGTATCTAACATGTTTAGCCATCTTGGAATCTGGATTTGATCTATCTTGCTGAGCTCTTGTTGATACTTGATCCAGTCTGATTGCAAATCTAGTGGTGGGACATCATCCCAGTCTATTTTGGCCAACCATAGCCTTTGAATCATAATTTTGGCCGGTATAATTATTGGTGATGCCCATCCTAGTGGATCAAATAGTTTTGAAATTTCTGACAACATTGTTCGTTTTGTCATAGGGTCTACTCGAATTCCTTCCTTCAAAGTATAGGATAATGTATCACTTCTGGGATTCCAATAAATGCCAAGGGTCTTCACCTTGTCCTGTGTATTTATGTTGTATGTTAATTCGATTTCCCTTAGTTCCTTTGGTATGGTTTCTAGGAATTGTGGAGAGTTTGAAACCCATTTTCTCAATTGAAACCCGCCTGAGTTCATGAGGTTTTGTAGTTGCTGTTGCTTGTTGATGGCCTCTTCTATAGTGGGTGCGCCTGACATCAGGTCGTCGACGTAGAAATCGGTTTGAGCAGTTGCAGACCCAATTGGATAATTTGTTTGTTCGTCGTTGGCTAATTGTTTTATGATCCTGGTGGCTAGATACGGGGCGCTTTTTGTTCCAAACGTGACCGTGAGTAATCGAAAGTCCTGCACCGGAGCTTGTGCTGATTCCCGCCATACAATTCTCTGGTAATCAGCATGATGTCTTGCTATACGTATTTGCCTGTACATTTTTGCAATATCTGCTGTAAATGCAATATAATTGAGACGCCATCTGAGGAGGATCGAAAATAGGTCGTCTTGCTGAGGGGGTCCATTTAGCAATATGTCGTTGAGTGACGTGCCAGTGCTTGATAGTGCCGAAGCATTGAAGACTACACGTAGCTTCGTTGTAGTACTATCTTCCTTTATGACCGAATGATGCGGTAGATAGAAGTGTGGATCCCGTGAATATGAGTTGTCGGCCTCCGTGCGACTTAATGGTTCCATGTGGTTGAGTGTAAGATATTCCCTTAGGCATTCGTCATAGTGTTTCTTTAGGTCTGGATCCTTACTTAACCGAGTTTCTGATCGGTACAAGCAGGACACTGCTCGAGGTCGAGATGTTCCTAAGCATAGGTTGTTGTCCGCAAACGGGAGTTGAACCTCGTACTGTCCATTGGGGAGTCGTTTGTGCGTTCTCTGGAAAATTTCTTCACACTGTTGTTCTTCCATGGTCATGGGCTTCTCCGTGATAATCTCTTCCAATTCCCAAAATTGAGTTAGTTGCTGTTGTAAGTCCGCTGTGATATGGAAACTGTTTACCTTGACGGTTGGTGCAACGTCATTAATTCTTCCAGACAAAATCCATCCCAAAGAGGTTTCTCGGGCGAGGGGTAATTCATGGTTATTGGGGATGATAAGCCCTTCTCTGATTATTTGGCCTTCAATGTCAGCCCCCAATAATATATCTACCTTGTCTGGACGATGGTACCAGGGGTCTGCTAAATTGAGCTGGTTGATGTGATGCCACTCTTGATTGTAGACTTTCCTTGATGGTAGGAATCTAGTCAGCTTCTTTATTACCAGTGCATTCATTGTTATTGCGACGTCCTTGTTGTATTGTGATTTTAGAGTTAGATGAACTTGAGTGTTAATGCTGCCGATATTGATTTCGCCGGCTCCTAATACTTCTGCCTGGATGGGTTTCCTTTTTAGGTGTAGTTTTTGTACGACGGCTTCTGTTATCAAGGAAACTTGGGATCCTGGGTCTATTACTGCTCTCACCTTGATTTCATGTCCTGAGTCGGATTGGAGCCTCACTATTGCGGTTGCTAATAAAACTTGATGTGGTTGATCGCCGTAGTTCACCATGAGTGAATTAAGCTTGCCCATATGTGCAGAATTCTGGCTTGCTGACGAGGTTCCTGAGTCTGTTAGTCCACCGGATGTTAACGCTGCAACGTTTGAATGGGTGCGATCCTTATTGGGAACTTGCACTGACTGGTTGGTGTAGTTGGCTGTCATGAGATTCATGTTTCTTCCTTCGTTTTGGCGATGTAATGATGAGTGGTGACGTTGACTGCAAATCCTACAAGTGTGTTTGCTCGGACACTGTGCTAACGAATGACCATAACCTAAGCAATTTACACATAGTCTTTTAGATTTCACGAACTCCATCCTTTCTGTCTCTGGTAACTTGGAAAATTGGTGGCATTGTCGAATGCTATGATTGCTTCGACAATAACTGCAGGTTGGGGTAGTGGTCACATGGAGTGCTTGTGATGTCATTCTTGGTCTTGCGGAAAAGTTCCGATAGGTCTTACTTGTTGATGATGCCTTCCTTCCAATGGCCTCTAACGTTCTAAAACGTCCCTCCAGAAACTCGCGTAATGTTCCCCATGAGGGTATGTCCGTACTATTACTTATACTCTGTTCCCATAATTGGTGAGTTTCGGGCGGGAATTTTTGCACGATTATGTAGATTATCACCGCGTCCCAGCTGTCGACTGCCAAGCCTAGGTTGAACAGTGCTTGCAAGCTTTCAGTGGTTACGTCCATCAAGCTTCCAATCCCTTGTGCAGACTCGGCGGATAAGGTGGGTTGGTTGAATAGAAGTTTCAACTGGGCGTTGACCAATACTCTTTTGTTATCGTACCTTCCTTTTAGTAGTTTCCAAGCTGGTTCGTAATTGTCGTTGTTGACTTGGACTTGACGTAAAAGGCCTTCAGCTTCTCCACATAGATGTAGTTTCAAGTACTGGAGTTTTTGTGCGTTAGATAGGCTGTGATTCTCGTGTATTAGGCTTGTATAGAGATCATGAAAGGTTGTCCATTTCCGATAATCTCCGGAGAATTTTTCTAAGGAGATCCGTGGTAGTTTGATTAGATGTTCCTTTGTTGGCATGGTCGCTATGCTTTCCCTTTTCGCTCTGGGAGATTGACTGTCATCTTCTTCTGTTGGATACTCAGTTTCAAAACGAGCTTCGATTGCGGCGTACTGCGTGTAGAAAAATTCCTCCATCCCGTCGTACACATCCTTCTGGAAGTAGTTGTGTTTGAGTAGCTCGGAATCCGCAGGTTCTTTATTCTTGGCCAAAAGGATCTCTATATGTGTTTTTCGTATCTCTTGGAATTGTTTCTGAAAGTCTTCCATCTTTCGCTCATAATATTGAGGCGTTCGCCTATCGGCTCCATCCTTTCTGTAATTCTTTATGAACTTCTCCAGAAGTTCTTTATGCACTAATTGCAGGTTGATCGCTGCTTCCATGGTGAGAAAATTTATCTCAGTTCTTTTTCTAGGCCGCTGGTTCAGTGGTTTCTCCTTTATGTGACGTGATCAGGCTAGATGTTCGTTTTTCTGCCGAAATATCCGGCTCGAAGGACCAAAATGTGCCGTGATCACCTTGATTTAAAAAGTCACTTACAAGTAATTCAGCCTTTATTAATTTCAATTTATTTTCTCTATTATTACACTGCTTAAATTATTTATTCAAATATTTACGAAATTCAAAATTATTCAACAACTTTATTTTTGTAGAATTTAATGTGCAATTAGTCTAATTCGTTCATGCAATGAGATAACAATTGCCTAATGTAAAAACAACTTTAATTAAATAATTATCAATATTGCCCGAAAAATTGCTCGAATATTATTTGTTTACTGCGAATTAGTAGCCTGTAATGCGTAGACTTGGTTCTCGGTTACTTGGATGCCCTTTTTCTTAGTTGGATGCTCTCGATCAGATGCGGTGGTAGATTTCCCTTCAATTAATCCTAGTTAAAGTCGCTGGTCAGCTATGATTAAATGGATGTCCTACAATGTTGCCACTTAATTGCGATATCTGTCTGGATTGGGGCTGAAATTAGGTGTACTTATAAGAGATTTGGGATGAATGCTGTCTCAGTACGACTAGCGAGGGAGTTGAGGAATCAATTCTTCGCTCAACTTGGATTTGGGAATTCTTGGATTAATTCGCCTTGACTGGGATGCTGTCTCAGTACGACTAGCTAGGGAGTTGAGGAATCAATACTTCGCTCAACTTGGATTTGGGAATTCTTGGATTAATTCGCCTTGACTGGGATGCTGTCTCAGTACGACTAGTTAGGGAGTTGAGGAATCAATACTTCGCTCAACTTGGATGAGATCACTATGGGGTTGTTTTCTTCAGACTCAGTACGTCTTGAAGATCTAAAATGATCTGAATCTTTCGGCTCCACTGCTGCGCTATTTGTTTTCTGGTTTACAATGGGTCTGGGCAATTTGGTAGAGGGGCAATGAAGTCACGAATCCTTTACGTGTGTGCGTGCCTCATATCAGCTGTCTTATTCTGGAAAATTGCTGCCGGTCTGGATATGTATATCATCTATCTTGTTTTGACATTTATCGTCATATGGATTTAGATGGTGAGTTTGTTATTTATTTATTTTTTAGTTTTTCATAATTTATTTTGTATGTTTTAGGTTGAATGTGCCGATTTTCGTGCTGGAGGGTTTTTTAGAAGATTTTGGTGTTACCAGGGAAGTATGTTGTTTAGTTTTATAACTTTTAATTGTTTTGTTTTTATTTTCAGGGTCTTTACTTAGTAATAGAAGGATGTCGTATTTTGAGGATTATTTAAGCATTACTTAGGTTTGGTGTTTAGTCAGGTGTGTAGTTCTTTAATTTGACCTATGGTTTGTGTTTTTTTTGTTGTTTTAATTTTTTTCCAAGGTGCTGCCGCAACAACAGGAGAACAATAAAAATTTATAATCAAGTTTTTATCCAGCAAAATTTTTTTTGATTTAAAACAAAGTTGTGTCAATATGAACACAATGGAACATAATTTTTTTATAAATTTCTTTTAAGTAGCTTTAATCCAGTGAATTTGTGAATAAAAGGGCCCCTAGTGGGAAAGTTTTGGGGTAGTTTTGATTTCTTCGGTTTTTTATGTATTTTGGGGTGCTGAATCCGAATCCGAGGTTTGCTGACAAAATTTCGTGACGGAACATTGAGAAAAATGCAAAAATATGAAAAAATTCTGACTTTTTCACGGTTTTTCGTTTATAACCCGGAAACTATCAACTTTTTGTCAAACACATCCATATACTAAATGAAAGAACACAAAATTTCCTACAAATCTCACTACTCAAGTATTTCTATCCGACTCACCGTTCTGGCTCTAGCGCTAGTTGAAAATTTACCTATTTTTCTAAGTCCGCAAAAACCTGATTTTCCAATTGACAACGCTATTATACAGGGTGTATCCGTTAAGTTTATAAAGCGGCCGGCTGTTGATAGGTTTTGGTTGGACGAACAAAAAATCTTTTGGGAGGGCGATGGAAATCGTAACGGTTTAGCCACTAGGGCGTTTTGAAGTTTTTTCTTTAGAGTTTTACATATCACCCTGTATTTTTGTAACCCTATGACCTATTTTCATGAGTAGGGTATGAGTGTACGCAGAATACTCCCACCTATCTAAAACTGTAAAAGTCAAGGTTCTACCCTGTCAACTTCCAGAGTAATGAGTCATCAAAATCATGTATGGAGAATGATGGAAGTGGCACTAAGGGCCATCCTGATTTGGTTTTTTGTATCTAAAATTTCAATTAAAAACACTTTTTTCTCCATAAAATACCCTGTATTATTGATGGTTGTCATTAGTTTATCTCCTTCCCATTTTTTCTCATTGTTTTGGATAATTTTGTTGTTGTATATTTTACATAACGAATAAAATTATATACGTCAGTATCGTTTTGATATTCTCCACACATGACTTTGATGATGACTCATTACTCTGGAAGTTGACAGGGTAGAACCACAGACCTAACATCTGTAATACAGATGTTCAGCTTCATACAAAATTTTGACACCAGGAAATTGCTGGGTAGGATTTGTTTCGTATCCTAAGGCGAAGCTTTAGAATACATTCCACAAAGCTCTCCACGCATTTCCCCAAGTTCTCTGTTGATAGTCAAAGGAAGAGAGGAAGGGCAGGGTGGCTACGGAGCTTCATTCCACACGGACGAAATGTATTTTTTCGCCTGCTCCACCCCTCACTCACTTTGCCTTATCAGCCAGGCAGCAGACGAAACAATTTTTTTTGAATAGCCAAGTGCTCACGCGCAGGATGGATTTTTTTGTTAATTGCCATTGTGGCAGGTCATGATTTTGTTTTTTTGTTGTTTTCAGGCATTCAATGATATTTCTCGGATGAAATGGAATATTCTATTTCGCTACATTTCAGATTTCCCGGCCTAAGATTTCAGGTGCGTGGGACATAATCTATTTGAATTGTATTTGATTAGCCAAGGGCTCAGGCGCAGGGCACCGTCGGATGGATTTTTTAATTTCCAATTTTTATATGGTTATTTGAAATGGTGAATTGTCGCAAGTCATGATTTTGCTGTTTTGTTGCATGCAGGCATATTATTTTTCCGATGAAATGGAACATTCTTTTTAGATTTCTTTTCGTATTTAAGGCATTATGCTACATTTTGTTTCCGGCCGTAGATTTCAGGTGCGCGAAATATAATTTATACTTCGGAATCAAATAAAAAAAATGTTTTACAAATTGAATTTATGTCTTTATTACTTGAGTTTATAAAATTGACCAACTCTAACTTAATTCTATATTAATTATGCACCTAACAGGTGAAGACTAATTATGCTGATTTCTAGATTCCTATAGATTGTGAAAATTTTCATGGCTCAACGTCTAGACCAACGGTAGGCAACCTCCGGCCCGCGAGATGTTTAGAAGAAGTTATAAAAAGTATTTTTCGATGTTTGTCGTCTAGTTTAAATTGAATATTACATCCATTACATCTATTAGACTATGCATCATTTCTTTTATCACCCCCATACACAAACCGGTTTTATAGACAAGAGGTCGCAGGGAAGTTTATTTTATCCTAATTTTGCCTCAGAAAATTTGTCAGACTCACCCATCCATCACCGTAACACAATTATAACATCATTCTCGGGGTTATGAGGAGACTATGAGTAACTCCCCATCTCATTCGCGTTTCGTTGCAAGAAAAAGAGACAGAAAAATGAGTATTTTGAGGGTTATACCTACATTATACACAAACCTGTTTGAGTTGAGGACCGAGTGTTGGATAGTGTGATTTACCCCATTAAAGGGGTCACTTCAAATGCAGACAAAAAATATAGTGTTGGTTACGACACGATTATAAAATGAATTGGTAAGAGGTGGCTACAAATTAGGCGAGGGGCGATTGTAATGCCAAAAACCAGCAAATTAAAGAAAGAAGCTTATATGCATTAAACTGCCTCAGAGTAAGTAAGAAATCTATGCCTCCACGATGTATATTTATATTTTACAATCTCACTTCACCTAATTTCAATTTGGAACCTTTGCTACCTCAACAAAAGTAAGAAATGCCTCTCCAGTTCGTATTTAAAATCTCACCTCGTCTCAGCTCAGATATTTTACTGCAGCAAAAAAAATAACAAATGTCTCTCGTATTTACAACCTCACCTCACCTCGCCTCATTTTAAGTGGAATTTTACTGCCCCTAAAGAAGTAAGAAAGAAGAAACTCTTGTCTCTCCACTACGTAACTACAATCACATCTCAAAAAAAACTGATATGTGATCTTTAGAATTATTTTTTTGCTCCCCACCGAAATTCGACGCTGTTTCCATTTTCAGCTATTCTTGATTTATCCCGAGTTTGAATGTCTATTTTGACGGGGTATAAAAAAAACTGTGTACACCCATGTTTTAGGCCTGACTCTGACTCGATGTGATCTATTTATCCCTAACGGTATAGGAAAATTGTTGCATCAATGCAACAAAAGGATTGAAAGGGTTGAAATGAATGTGTTCCTGTATCCCTTGGGTTTACACGCTCATATCAAAAGTACTAGGACATTATATTTGAAGCCTCAGTACAATTTACCGTCGTGTAAGGAACAAAAGTACTGCCTCACGTGTGTTAATCAAATACCTCACAAAGCTATTGTAGCTAGAGGTTTCTAAAATTAGTGTTCTATTAAGCCACGTTTTTAAAACTTCAACAATTCAGATACAGCACAGATAACATTTCAAACTAAGCGCACAGCTACAATTGCAAAATTTTCAAGATTTTTTTTTCATCAAAACTACAGATAGTAATTTTTATGATTATAGTATATTTCGAGGTGAATTTCCTATTTCAATTGCTTTCACTCGACATTTTTTTTGAAAACTAAGGTAATCCATATATCATAGAGCTCTTGGGGGGGTGCCCCTCATTTATCCCCCCCGCCCACTGTATCCCCCACCGTGCATATTTTATTCATTTACCCTGTGGCCTCGCGCAGGGTAGCAAATATGCCTTCATTATTCCCTGGTTGTTGATTTTTGAATGTGCTCCACCTACTGAGCCTTAATTTAGAAATTAGCCTTGAAAATATCAGTTGTTTTCCTTATTAAATTTTTTTTTCTTAAAAATTTTTGAGCCGATTAAGTCTGGAGCACCACTTATAGATATATACCAAAATTTGTATTGAAACTTATTAATAAGAATTAGTGAATGCTTTTTACCTATGTGTTTAATTATGAAAAAAAAAGTTGTAGACTTTGTCACATCGAAATAATATATTGAACTTGAATCCTTATCCTTGTTTTCAGAAGAAAATCCGAATATGTATGATCTGAAAACCCAGCGATCAACTTCCACCGATCGCAACTCAAATTAACTTCAACCAATAAAATCGATTATGTCGCGTGAATTACCGATACCGCCTCTAAGCCCCACGTGCATTAGTATAACGTGTTACGATAACACGATAACCCCATGTCCTACGCCCGACCAAATTAGGAAGCTCATATTGCATGCAGATCCAGATCCGGTGGTCTAGACCAAGGGTGGGCAACCTTTTTATAACATGGGTCAGCATAAATATTACCTTTTTCCGCGGGCCGTAATAGCCATTTGGCACGTTCTTGTGACCTATAATTTTTATAAAATTGAGCCGGACTTGCACTAGGCAGTACATTTGTCCCTTACACGATGGTAAATTTTACTGAGGCCTCAATTTTTTGTCCTACTGCTGGTATATGAGTGTGTACCGAGATGTGATTGTAATTACGTAGTGAAGAGACAAGATTTTCTTCTTTCTTACTTCTTTAGGGGCAGTAAAATTCCACTTAAAATGAGGCGAGGTGAGGTGAGGTTGTAAATACGAGAGACATTTGTTATTTTTTTTGCTGCAGTAAAATATCCAATTTGAGCTGAGACGAGGTGAGATTTTAAATACGAACTGGAGAGGCATTTCTTACTTTTGTTGAGGCAGCAAAGGGTCCAAATTGAAATTAGGTGAAGTGAGATTGTAAAATATAAATATACATCGTGGAGGCATAGATTTCTTACTTACTCTGAGGCAGTTTAATGCATATAAGCTTCTTTCTTTAATTTGCTGGTTTTTGGCATTACAATCGCCCCTCGCCTAATTTGAAGCCACCTCTTACCAATTCATTTTATAATCGTGTCGTAACCAACACTATATTTTTTGTCTGCATTTGAAGTGACCCCTTTAATGGGGTAAATCACACTATCCAACACTCGGTCCTCAACTCAAACAGGTTTGTGTATAATGTAGGTATAACCCTCAAAATACTCATTTTTCTGTCTCTTTTTCTTGCAACGAAACGCGAATGAGATGGGGAGTTACTCATAGTCTCCTCATAACCCCGAGAATGATGTTATAATTGTGTTACGGTGATGGATGGGTGAGTCTGACAAATTTTCTGAGGCAAAATTAGGATAAAATAAACTTCCCTGCGACCTCTTGTCTATAAAACCGGTTTGTGTATGGGGGTGATAAAAGAAATGATGCATAGTCTAATAGATGTAATGGATGTAATATTCAATTTAAACTAGACGACAAACATCGAAAAATACTTTTTATAACTTCTTCTAAACATCTCGCGGGCCGGAGGTTGCCTACCGTTGGTCTAGACGTTGAGCCATGAAAATTTTCACAATCTATAGGAATCTAGAAATCAGCATAATTAGTCTTCACCTGTTAGGTGCATAATTAATATAGAATTAAGTTAGAGTTGGTCAATTTTATAAACTCAAGTAATAAAGACATAAATTCAATTTGTAAAACATTTTTTTTATTTGATTCCGAAGTATAAATTATATTTCGCGCACCTGAAATCTACGGCCGGAAACAAAATGTAGCATAATGCCTTAAATACGAAAAGAAATCTAAAAAGAATGTTCCATTTCATCGGAAAAATAATATGCCTGCATGCAACAAAACAGCAAAATCATGACCTGCGACAATTCACCATTTCAAATAACCATATAAAAATTGGAAATTAAAAAATCCATCCGGCGGTGCCCTGCGCCTGAGCCCTTGGCTAATCAAATACAATTCAAATAGATTATGTCCCACGCACCTGAAATCTTAGGCCGGGAAATCCGAAATGTTAGTCCATTCAAAACGCGGTTTAGGGTGTTCCAAAATAACACCGTTAAGAAAATCGAACCCTAAAAGGATTTTGGGTCGCTGATCACGAAAATCGGGGTCTCGGGGTCCTAAAATATGGGCGTCACCCTTAAAATCGCAAAAAACACCCCTTTTTAAGGGTTTTTCGCGATAATTCCAGTAATAATGACAAATAATCCAATAAAATGCACTTTTTTCAATAATTATTTGCGAAGGGGGTTGATTTATACTAAATCAAGCTAAACTTTATGATAAGGGATGATCCTAAAGGGTTAAAACCACCCCTAAATCGACTTTTTTTCAAGTTTATGCTTCAAATTCGATTGTATGCGTTGTTCAGCCCCAAACACACGACAACCACCAGCTGAATAATTAAAATAAAAAAAAAAAAAATAATAAACAAAACAAAAATAAAAACTCACCAAAAAATAATAAAAAAAAATCCAAGATACGTCTTTTTTCTTTGTGTTTTGTTTCCTATGTTTTGTGTGTCGTTGGACTCCCATAATAAACCTAAAAGGCAAAACATCAGATTCATTAATAATCATATAAAAATAGCCATTAGTACGGCTTAAAAGAAGAAATTGAAAATCAATAAGAAAAATAAATGATATCAACAAAAATATGACATGCAAAAACAAAAATGCCAACATGCACAACAACAACAACTACATTACATATTAAACAAACAAATTCATCACAAATAACACAAACTAGATATATATAGCGCACTATAATCATAAAATAAATATCAAAGGACATTTTACCTGTATAAAAACATTAAAACAATCACAAAACACAGGTAAAATACCATAGAAAAAAAATATATATGTACACATAACCTCGTTTATAAACATTTGTTGTTTATAGACAACCAGTTACATGTACATCTACAAATTTAAGGTACAAACAACACAGAACACTACAACAACACAACAAGGGCACACACGCACCTGCAAACCACGATGTTCGCACCTATTTCGCGAAAATTATCGCGCACGCACTCGCGAACAGGTGACGTCGTCCGAAACGTCAAAACTTCATGCTGTATCAACATATGATACATGAAATCGGTGTAGAATTTAACGAAGAATACAGCGGCGATGTCAGAAAAACGAAATATTTTATGGATAAAAAGATATTTCCATAAAATATAAATTTTCATAAAGATAATGAGAAGAAAAGAGAAAATATAGTGGAAAAGGATGAATATATGAATTAATAAAATTATGATATTGCAGTAAAAAATAAGGAAATGGTCGAAAAGGACATTTTTAGTACATCATAAAAATTGAAGAAAAATAAGAAAATTATGTTGAATTAATTGAAATTTTATGAAATTAAAAAGAATAAAATAATTAGAATTAAATAAAAAGAAGGGAAAATAGTTTGAAATTATTTTTCAGTCATCAAAAAGGTCTAACTATCCCCACCTAAAAATGGCAATGCAGTTTAAGCCAGGACCGTTGGTTCCAGTGTATAAAAACTCGAACGCAGAAGCCATCAGTCTCTCTTGTCTATTAACAGTCAAAGAAAGTGCATCCAGCAAAGTAAGTGAAATAACTCCCAAGCAATCTTCGTTAAGGTACTTATTGTGAAAAAGGATTTTTCAACAATTTATAAGGTATTTTTTTTCACCAATCATTAAATTTTCTACAGGCCGCATGTGTTCTGGGAAATGTTATATGTTTGGTTCTAATCAAGTTTCCTTTTCAGCATCAGTTCAAGGATAATATTCAGTGCGACTTTGTATCTTGCCTTAGTCGAGTATTAAATTACTGTCTGGCTATATCTTTGATATACTCAGTGTAATTTTACATACAACCTTTGGTCAAATACTTTGGTCGCTATCTGGATATATCTAGTTATTATATATTTTGTTCAAAAATAAAGAATCCTAACTAGAACCCTTTCAGTAAGGTGTTATTGGTTAGTAATTATAGTATATACAAAATAATTTAAGTGAAGCATAAGTCCTATTTGTTAGTCTTAAGCAAACAGTTTGAAATAAAAACAATATATTGAATTCTACCTGACACGTGTGTTTCCTTCATATTTTCCCTTTCCTTTAGTGCAATTTTTCATTTTGCACTAAACATTTTGGTGGTTCCATCCAGGAATACGTGTCAGCGAATTCAATTTGTTTCAATTTCTTTTGTTTGTTATCGGTGTTCGTGTAATTCTTATAGTGCAACATATCCAAAATGACTACGTTAGAACAAATGTGTCAAGCACAAGAACGTTTGAAACTCCGTCTATTCCAGTATATCGACACTGCCAAAAAGACGGCACATTCAAAACGCAATCTAGGATTCTACAAGACCAGAATCACTGGATTAAATGCAATCTGGGAGAAATTTCAAAAAAACGACATAGCATTAGACGAATCATCAGTGCTAGAGAATGCAGAAGCAGCAATTGCGTATCTCAATAGTGATATATACGGAACCACAGAAGCCAAATATTATGACTATCTCGGAGAGTTAATGGATGGATTGGAAAAATGCCAATTAAAAATGACTCCACCTCCAGAACCTCCAACTACAACATCATATGAAATACAACTGCCGAGAATCAGTTTGCCAAAATACAATGGCGATTGCGATTTGTGGCGATCATTTCATGATGTCTTCGTTGCGTTGGTCCATAATAATGCAAAACTTGGTCCAGTACAAAAATTACATTATTTAAAGGAATGTTTGGTTGGAGAAGCTGAAAACATATTGCGACATGTTCCAATCACTAACGAAGATTACGCACCAGCATGGGAAAAACTGAAGAAGCGGTATGAAAATAAAAGAATGTTGGTAAATCACCAGCTAAAAACTTTTACAAACATACCGAAGCTGACTACTGAATCCTCTAAGGGCATGAAGGAATTAATAGATACTTCATCCGAATGTTTGCAACAGCTGAAGAGCTTAGGTGTTGATACTTCGTCTTGGGATGCCATTCTAATTTATCTATTAGTACAGAAGCTTCCTTTCACAACACTACGATTATGGGAAGAAGAGCAAGGAGCAGATCAAACTTTGCCAACTTTTTCACAATTCAGCAAGTTCTTGACAATGAGATTACGGGTACTAGAATCAATCGCTGATGCAATCGTTCCACGGACATCAACACCAATCAAGCCAACACTCGCCAAAAAGGTTACACATACGTATCATGCAGTGAAGCAAGACTGTTGTCCAGCTTGCCATCAAAAGCACTACATTCGAGCATGCACCAAGTATCAACAAATGAATAGTGATGCCAGACGTAAGGTCATACTAGCAGCTGGACGTTGTTTAAATTGTTTATCCAACAACCACATGGCAAAGGAATGCACAAGTAAATATACATGTCGCAGATGCAAGAAGCGTCATCACACTACCCTACACGACGACTCCAGACAAGAGAAGCAGGGATCAACAGGATCCAAAGAAAAACATTTACGAGAGGGAGAATCAATACCAAGCCAATCTCCAACAACCTCGAAATCCCAATCAGCCAACAGCGCTGACGGAGTAACTACAATTCAAAACTTTTTAACCATGAAAAATCACCATGCATTGTTGTCAACAGCACTGGTAACGTTTCGCACTAATCATGGCACGGAAAAGGTATTGCGGTGTCTAATAGACAATGGCTCCGAATCATCATTTATCACAAGGGCTGCATGCAAGCAGCTAGGAGCTACAGGAACTAATACAACTGTAGCAATAACAGGTATAAACACCAATCCATTAGCTACTGCACACCAACAAGTTAGGCTCACGGTAAAACCAAACAACGCTAACAAGGTGTCAGTGACGGATAATTTCTTGATACTCAACAGTATCACTGATCTTCTACCAACAAAGGTAGTTCGCAAGGAGGAATGGAATCACCTCAACAACTTGCCTCTAGCAGATCCAACATTCTGGAAGCCAGGAAGGATCGACGCACTCCTAGGAGCACGAATCTACGCACGTATTCTAAGGAATGGCATACGAAAGGGACCTAGTACCGCCCCAATAGCCGTAAACACAGTCTTTGGATGGATAATAGTGGGACCAACGACAGACACAGTCATAGATAAAGTCTCAGCATTTACGGTCACAACACTAGATTTACATGACCAATTAAGACGTTTTTGGGAAATCGAAGAACCTCCTGCAAAACAGATCCTAACAGAGGATGACAAACTGTGCCAGCAGATCTTCGAGACAACACACACACGTAAACCAAATGGAAAATACCAAGTCAAACTTCCATTTAGGAACAACAAGGCTCCTGCTCTAGGATTATCAAGACCACAAGCACTCAAGCGTTTCACATCGCTGCAACGGCAGTTCTCTAAGAAACCAGAATTCGAAAAAGAATACAGAAAGTGCTTGGATGAATATATTGAGCTTGGACACATGGAAGAAGTAGACCCCCCAACAGATAAAGAAGAACATTTCTATATCCCTCATCACGCAGTCTTCAAAGAGAGTACCACGACTAAATTGAGAGTCGTGTTCGATGCATCCGCCAAAACTACAAATGGCACATCACTCAACGAGCACTTGTTGACTGGACCTACTCTTCAACCCAAGCTGTTTGCAACATTGCTCAATTGGCGAAAATATAAAATCGCTATGAATGCAGACATTGAGAAAATGTACCGCATGATTGATATCCACCCAAAGGATCAAACATTTCAAAGGATTATATGGCAAAATCCGAAAACATCACAACTTCAAGACTACAAGTTGAAAACGGTGACTTTTGGCACGGCAAGTGCTCCATACTTAGCAATTCGTACGCTGCAACAACTCGCAGTGGACGAAAGGAAAACTTGGCCGTTAGCTTCTAAAGCACTACATGATAATTTCTACGTCGACGATTTGTTAACCGGAGCTGACAACATCAATGATGCAAAACAATTACAAATGGAATTGATAAACATCACCAGGTCAGGTGGTTTTAACCTACGGAAATGGGCTAGCAATGAGCAGACACTATTAGACCATCTCCCTCCAGAACATCGTGAACTAAAGAATGTATTAACATTCAACACAGACGAAACAGTGAAAACCCTCGGGATACGATGGCATCCTGGACCGGATCATTTTACATTCACTATCATCCCAATGCGAGAACACAACATCGCAACTAAACGCAATATTCTCTCGGACATCGCATCCTTGTATGACCCTTTAGGCTGGCTGTCTCCTGTTATCATTACTGCAAAAATATTAATGCAAGTGTTATGGATAACCGGCTGCTCATGGGATCAACAAGTGTCCAATCAAGTAGAAAATGAGTGGATAACTTTCAAACGTGAGTTAACCAATTTAAACAAATTGAGAATTCCACGATGGATTAAATACAGCGCCCACACAAAGGCACAACTCCATGGTTTTTGTGACGCTTCAGCAAAAGCATATGCTGCAGTCCTATACCTACGAGTGGAGGAAGATGATGGACAAATCTCGTCAATGTTATTAACTTCGAAAACAAAGGTAGCTCCTACCAAGCCAACAACAATACCCAGGCTAGAACTAAATGGAGCTGTAATTTCGGCCAAATTATTAAAGGGCACGATTGAGGACATGCAACTACAGCACATCCCTACATTCGCATGGACAGACTCAATGATAGCGCTCCAATGGGTGAAGGAACATCCGTCCAGATGGAAGACATACGTGGCCAATCGAGTCGTTGAGATTCAAGATGTCATACGATACGACCAATGGAGACACATTGCAACAGAAGATAATCCTGCCGATGTGGCATCCAGAGGTATCGCAGCAACGAATTTGGTTAGCAACCAACTATGGTGGCATGGACCCAGTTGGCTGACCAAACCACAAGACCAATGGCCTCAACATCAAGAGATAAAGGAAAATACAGATTTAGAAGCGAAAAAACCAATCATTACAAGTTTCCTCACACAACTTGAAGACAATATTTTACTTCGTTATTCATCAATAACACGGCTTACACATATTGTAGCCATGCTCAAACGTTTTAAACACAATTGTAAAAATCCCAATAATAAACAAGTTAACCAGCTCTCCGCCATAGAATGGAAAGAGGCTGAAAACACCATTTTGCGGCTCTCACAAAAAATGGCTTTTCCAGAAGACTACAACAATTTATTACAAGGAAAACCACTTTCACGAAGCAGCCGTCTACTAAAACTAACGCCTTTCATGGACAAGAACACATTAATACGAGTGGGAGGCAGGCTAAGTAATGCCACATTACCATACGAAGTGAAACATCCTATCATTTTACCCCAAGACCATACGCTCACACACTTACTCATAGACAAGATCCACCTAGAGACATTACATGGCGGACCTTCATTGGTGTTAAGTACGAGCCGTCAAAGGTTTTGGATTTTAAATGCACGAAGATGTATCACAAGTAGAATACATAAATGTATGGTATGTGCCAAACAACGAGGAGAAACTATGACGCAATTAATGGGGCAGCTACCTATTCCCAGAGTCAATATTAGTAAACCATTCACTAATGTTGGTATTGACTACGCTGGACCAATCACCATTAAAACGTCATCAATTCGAAATGCAAAACTACAAAAAGCGTACATTTGTGTCATCGTCTGTCTGACAACTAAGGCAATACACATAGAACTAGTATCAGACTTATCATCAACAGCATTTATCGCAGCCCTCAAAAGATTTATAGCTAGACGAGGACTGTGTGCAAATATCTATTCAGACTGTGGCTCAAATTTCGTCGGAGCTAAGTCTGTATTAGATAGGGAATTTCAACAAGTACTTAAAGAGTCCAACCAAGAAGCAGAACGATATTTTATGCCAAAACAAGTATCATGGCACTTCAATCCTCCTGCAGCACCTCACTTTGGTGGACTATGGGAGGCAAGCGTAAAATCTATCAAATATCACATATATAGGACTGTTAAAAATACAATATGTACATTTGAAGAGTATGCTACATTACTTACGCAAATTGAAGCATGCTTAAATTCCCGACCACTATGTTGGGTTCGAAATGATCCAGAGGACACAATGATTCTGACTCCAGGACACTTCTTAATTGGGCAAGCTCTCAACGCCCTTCCTGAAGTGACTAATGAGACAGGAGCTATATCATCACTTCAACGATGGAAACACATTCAAGGCATGGTCAAGCAGTTCTGGAAGATATGGTCTAAAGACTATCTTAATCAGCTGCAACAAAGACCAAAATGGAACACTCCACAAACAACATTACAGGCCGGGGATATAGTCCTCATTAAGCATGAGAACATGCCACCTACAAGGTGGCCACTCGGAGTAATAGAAGAGACGTTCCCCGGGCCAGATGGGTTGATACGAGTAGTGCAGGTCAGAACTAGTCAAAACACGTTCAGGAGACCAATTACAAAAATCTGCCGTCTACCCATAGATCAACAAAGGTCTACAGAAGTACCACAAAATACATAACAGGGAGTAACACTTTAAGTGTCGTCATGTTAAATGTCTAGTCAATGGTAATGTTGTTCAATTGTTCACAAATAATCCTATTCCAAACTCCCAAACTAATTCAGTTTCTTACAGATGTCTAACCTAAATTATACTGAGGAGGATTTGGCAGCCGCAGAAAACTACCTGCTATACGGCACAACCACGCCATTAGGCAGTCCAGTGCTGGATATCACATGCGACTTTGACACCGAGTTGGCCGAGTTATCAGCTCTACTCGATGTTCCAGCAGCAGCAGTCGATCACCCAAGTACGGCTAACCGAAGCAGCAACGCGAACATCACCCCTGTTTTGGATCAGCACCACGGGAGAGTGGTTAAGCGGGCTAAAAACCCACTTGGACCAACTACTCAGGAGCCAAGTCCAAAAAGGGTTAAGCCAACTTTTACCCTAAAGTCGCCACAACGCCCCATTGCGAAAAGATCGTTCGAGGTAGCTCCACGTGGACCCGAGTTTAGAATTCGCACGCAGCCGAGGCGGATCCCGACCACCAAAACCAACATACACCAGAGTCGAGAAGAACCGTGTTGCACAGCCACCACAGAAACAACAATTCAGAGTATTGTTAATATTGATCAACCAGGTCAATCCACTCGACCACGAAAAGCCCATCAAGGAAAACAACCCCCAGGGAAAGATGCAGCCAAAGGGACAATACCAATGGGCAAACAACACCAAGACTTGGTAATCATTGACCTCACCGAGTCCGAAGAATCTCCCACTAAAACAAAACCCAAACTGGCAGGGCCAGTGAAACCAGTAAATCCAAGCATGCAATACCATTATGTTGCAAAAAACACCAACGCAAATATACAACTGCAAGAGCCTGCTGTCATCAATGGACGCCAAGTGAGGAACATCACACTCCTTAGGCCGACAACTACGATCACAGAATTAAAGGACAGAATAGAAAACTCTTTCCAACGCTTCACCACAAGGGAGGGTGAAGACTTATATCTCCCTAAACATATTATACAACGAATTAAATTCGACCAAGTGAGGACCACCCGGAAAAAGGAGCAAACAATAAGCCTACCCAACCGGTATCAGGTACGACTTCAAGTCAAGGCAGATGGACGCATAGTCTTCCACCATCACCACAAACGAGGGCTAAACAAAATAAATATGCGGTTGAACAAGGTTGTTCAACAGGGGGGAGAATGTTCAGCCCCAAACACACGACAACCACCAGCTGAATAATTAAAATAAAAAAAAAAAAAATAATAAACAAAACAAAAATAAAAACTCACCAAAAAATAATAAAAAAAAATCCAAGATACGTCTTTTTTCTTTGTGTTTTGTTTCCTATGTTTTGTGTGTCGTTGGACTCCCATAATAAACCTAAAAGGCAAAACATCAGATTCATTAATAATCATATAAAAATAGCCATTAGTACGGCTTAAAAGAAGAAATTGAAAATCAATAAGAAAAATAAATGATATCAACAAAAATATGACATGCAAAAACAAAAATGCCAACATGCACAACAACAACAACTACATTACATATTAAACAAACAAATTCATCACAAATAACACAAACTAGATATATATAGCGCACTATAATCATAAAATAAATATCAAAGGACATTTTACCTGTATAAAAACATTAAAACAATCACAAAACACAGGTAAAATACCATAGAAAAAAAATATATATGTACACATAACCTCGTTTATAAACATTTGTTGTTTATAGACAACCAGTTACATGTACATCTACAAAATTAAGGTACAAACAACACAGAACACTACAACAACACAACAAGGGCACACACGCACCTGCAAACCACGATGTTCGCACCTATTTCGCGAAAATTATCGCGCACGCACTCGCGAACAGGTGACGTCGTCCGAAACGTCAAAACTTCATGCTGTATCAACATATGATACATGAAATCGGTGTAGAATTTAACGAAGAATACAGCGGCGATGTCAGAAAAACGAAATATTTTATGGATAAAAAGATATTTCCATAAAATATAAATTTTCATAAAGATAATGAGAAGAAAAGAGAAAATATAGTGGAAAAGGATGAATATATGAATTAATAAAATTATGATATTGCAGTAAAAAATAAGGAAATGGTCGAAAAGGACATTTTTAGTACATCATAAAAATTGAAGAAAAATAAGAAAATTATGTTGAATTAATTGAAATTTTATGAAATTAAAAAGAATAAAATAATTAGAATTAAATAAAAAGAAGGGAAAATAGTTTGAAATTATTTTTCAGTCATCAAAAAGGTCTAACTATCCCCACCTAAAAATGGCAATGCAGTTTAAGCCAGGACCGTTGGTTCCAGTGTATAAAAACTCGAACGCAGAAGCCATCAGTCTCTCTTGTCTATTAACAGTCAAAGAAAGTGCATCCAGCAAAGTAAGTGAAATAACTCCCAAGCAATCTTCGTTAAGGTACTTATTGTGAAAAAGGATTTTTCAACAATTTATAAGGTATTTTTTTTCACCAATCATTAAATTTTCTACAGGCCGCATGTGTTCTGGGAAATGTTATATGTTTGGTTCTAATCAAGTTTCCTTTTCAGCATCAGTTCAAGGATAATATTCAGTGCGACTTTGTATCTTGCCTTAGTCGAGTATTAAATTACTGTCTGGCTATATCTTTGATATACTCAGTGTAATTTTACATACAACCTTTGGTCAAATACTTTGGTCGCTATCTGGATATATCTAGTTATTATATATTTTGTTCAAAAATAAAGAATCCTAACTAGAACCCTTTCAGTAAGGTGTTATTGGTTAGTAATTATAGTATATACAAAATAATTTAAGTGAAGCATAAGTCCTATTTGTTAGTCTTAAGCAAACAGTTTGAAATAAAAACAATATATTGAATTCTACCTGACACGTGTGTTTCCTTCATATTTTCCCTTTCCTTTAGTGCAATTTTTCATTTTGCACTAAACATGCGTATTGTCAGGCAAAAATAAATGATTTTCAACCCTTAAGGGGTTAAAATTACCCCTAAAATTTTAAAAATCAACTTAAAATAAAAAAATTTGTAAAAATTTTTTTTTTGTGTTTTTTGCTTGAAATTGGGTTGAATAGGTATTATCTGCCAGAAATTAAATACTTTCAACCCTTAAGGGGTTAAAACTACCCCTTTAATTGTAAAAATCAACTTTAAATAAAAAAAATTTGCAAAAAAATTTTTTTTTGTTTTTTGCTTGACATTGGGTTGAATAGGTATTATCAGCCAAAAATTAAATAATTTCAACCCTAAAGGGGGTAAAAACTACCCCTAGATTAAAGTTGAATTTTTTTTTTGTTTTTCGATTCCAATTGGGTTGAATAGGTATTATCTGCCAGAAATTTATTATTTTCAACACTTTAGGGGGTAAAACTACCCCTAGATTAAAGTTGAATTTTTAAAACGTGGCTTAATAGAACACTAATTTTAGAAACCTCTAGCTACAATAGCTTTGTGAGGTATTTGATTAACACACGTGAGGCAGTACTTTTGTTCCTTACACGACGGTAAATTGTACTGAGGCTTCAAATATAATGTCCTAGTACTCTTGATATGAGCGTGTAAACCCAAGGGATACAGGAACACATTCATTTCAACCCTTTCAATCCTTTTGTTGCATTGATGCAACAATTTTCCTATACCGTTAGGGATAAATAGATCACATCGAGTCAGAGTCAGGCCTAAAACATGGGTGTACACAGTTTTTTTTATACCCCGTCAAAATAGACATTCAAACTCGGGATAAATCAAGAATAGCTGAAAATGGAAACAGCGTCGAATTTCGGTGGGGAGCAAAAAAATAATTCTAAAGATCACATATCAGTTTTTTTTTAGATGTGATTGTAGTTACGTAGTGGAGAGACAAGAGTTTCTTCTTTCTTACTTCTTTAGGGGCAGTAAAATTCCACTTAAAATGAGGCGAGGTGAGGTGAGGTTGTAAATACGAGAGACATTTGTTATTTTTTTTGCTGCAGTAAAATATCCAATTTGAGCTGAGACGAGGTGAGATTTTAAATACGAACTGGAGAGGCATTTCTTACTTTTGTTGAGGCAGCAAAGGTTCCAAATTGAAATTAGGTGAAGTGAGATTGTAAAATATAAATATACATCGTGGAGGCATAGATTTCTTACTTACTCTGAGGCAGTTTAATGCATATAAGCTTCTTTCTTTAATTTGCTGGTTTTTGGCATTACAATCGCCCCTCGCCTAATTTGAAGCCACCTCTTACCAATTCATTTTATAATCGTGTCGTAACCAACACTATATTTTTTGTCTGCATTTGAAGTGACCCCTTTAATGGGGTAAATCACACTATCCAACACTCGGTCCTCAACTCAAACAGGTTTGTGTATAATGTAGGTATAACCCTCAAAATACTCATTTTTCTGTCTCTTTTTCTTGCAACGAAACGCGAATGAGATGGGGAGTTACTCATAGTCTCCTCATAACCCCGAGAATGATGTTATAATTGTGTTACGGTGATGGATGGGTGAGTCTGACAAATTTTCTGAGGCAAAATTAGGATAAAATAAACTTCCCTGCGACCTCTTGTCTATAAAACCGGTTTGTGTATGGGGGTGATAAAAGAAATGATGCATAGTCTAATAGATGTAATGGATGTAATATTCAATTTAAACTAGACGACAAACATCGAAAAATACTTTTTATAACTTCTTCTAAACATCTCGCGGGCCGGAGGTTGCCTACCGTTGGTCTAGACGTTGAGCCATGAAAATTTTCACAATCTATAGGAATCTAGAAATCAGCATAATTAGTCTTCACCTGTTAGGTGCATAATTAATATAGAATTAAGTTAGAGTTGGTCAATTTTATAAACTCAAGTAATAAAGACATAAATTCAATTTGTAAAACATTTTTTTTATTTGATTCCGAAGTATAAATTATATTTCGCGCACCTGAAATCTACGGCCGGAAACAAAATGTAGCATAATGCCTTAAATACGAAAAGAAATCTAAAAAGAATGTTCCATTTCATCGGAAAAATAATATGCCTGCATGCAACAAAACAGCAAAATCATGACCTGCGACAATTCACCATTTCAAATAACCATATAAAAATTGGAAATTAAAAAATCCATCCGGCGGTGCCCTGCGCCTGAGCCCTTGGCTAATCAAATACAATTCAAATAGATTATGTCCCACGCACCTGAAATCTTAGGCCGGGAAATCCGAAATGTTAGTCCATTCAAAACGCGGTTTAGGGTGTTCCAAAATAACACCGTTAAGAAAATCGAACCCTAAAAGGATTTTGGGTCGCTGATCACGAAAATCGGGGTCTCGGGGTCCTAAAATATGGGCGTCACCCTTAAAATCGCAAAAAACACCCCTTTTTAAGGGTTTTTCGCGATAATTCCAGTAATAATGACAAATAATCCAATAAAATGCACTTTTTTCAATAATTATTTGCGAAGGGGGTTGATTTATACTAAATCAAGCTAAACTTTATGATAAGGGATGATCCTAAAGGGTTAAAACCACCCCTAAATCGACTGAAAATCAAAAAATTTGTAAAAAAAATTTTTTTTCAAGTTTATGCTTCAAATTCGATTGTATGCGTATTGTCAGGCAAAAATAAATGATTTTCAACCCTTAAGGGGTTAAAATTACCCCTAAAATTTTAAAAATCAACTTAAAATAAAAAAATTTGTAAAAATTTTTTTTTTGTGTTTTTTGCTTGAAATTGGGTTGAATAGGTATTATCTGCCAGAAATTAAATACTTTCAACCCTTAAGGGGTTAAAACTACCCCTTTAATTGTAAAAATCAACTTTAAATAAAAAAAATTTGCAAAAATTTTTTTTTTTGTTTTTTGCTTGACATTGGGTTGAATAGGTATTATCAGCCAAAAATTAAATAATTTCAACGATAAAGGGGGTAAAAACTACCCCTAGATTAAAGTTGAATTTTTTTTTTGTTTTTCGATTCCAATTGGGTTGAATAGGTATTATCTGCCAGAAATTTATTATTTTCAACACTTTAGGGGGTAAAACTACCCCTAGATTAAAGTTGAATTTTTAAAACGTGGCTTAATAGAACACTAATTTTAGAAACCTCTAGCTACAATAGCTTTGTGAGGTATTTGATTAACACACGTGAGGCAGTACTTTTGTTCCTTACACGACGGTAAATTGTACTGAGGCTTCAAATATAATGTCCTAGTACTCTTGATATGAGCGTGTAAACCCAAGGGATACAGGAACACATTCATTTCAACCCTTTCAATCCTTTTGTTGCATTGATGCAACAATTTTCCTATACCGTTAGGGATAAATAGATCACATCGAGTCAGAGTCAGGCCTAAAACATGGGTGTACACAGTTTTTTTTATACCCCGTCAAAATAGACATTCAAACTCGGGATAAATCAAGAATAGCTGAAAATGGAAACAGCGTCGAATTTCGGTGGGGAGCAAAAAAATAATTCTAAAGATCACATATCAGTTTTTTTTGAGATGTGATTGTAGTTACGTAGTGGAGAGACAAGAGTTTCTTCTTTCTTACTTCTTTAGGGGCAGTAAAATTCCACTTAAAATGAGGCGAGGTGAGGTGAGGTTGTAAATACCAGAGACATTTGTTATTTTTTTTGCTGCAGTAAAATATCCAATTTGAGCTGAGACGAGGTGAGATTTTAAATACGAACTGGAGAGGCATTTCTTACTTTTGTTGAGGTAGCAAAGGTTCCAAATTGAAATTAGGTGAAGTGAGATTGTAAAATATAAATATACATCGTGGAGGCATAGATTTCTTACTTACTCTGAGGCAGTTTAATGCATATAAGCTTCTTTCTTTAATTTGCTGGTTTTTGGCATTACAATCGCCCCTCGCCTAATTTGAAGCCACCTCTTACCAATTCATTTTATAATCGTGTCGTAACCAACACTATATTTTTTTGTCTGCATTTGAAGTGACCCCTTTAATGGGGTAAATCACACTATCCAACACTCGGTCCTCAACTCAAACAGGTTTGTGTATAATGTAGGTATAACCCTCAAAATACTCATTTTTCTGTCTCTTTTTCTTGCAACGAAACGCGAATGAGATGGGGAGTTACTCATAGTCTCCTCATAACCCCGAGAATGATGTTATAATTGTGTTACGGTGATGGATGGGTGAGTCTGACAAATTTTCTGAGGCAAAATTAGGATAAAATAAACTTCCCTGCGACCTCTTGTCTATAAAACCGGTTTGTGTATGGGGGTGATAAAAGAAATGATGCATAGTCTAATAGATGTAATGGATGTGATATTCAATTTAAACTAGACGACAAACATCGAAAAATACTTTTTATAACTTCTTCTAAACATCTCGCGGGCCGGAGGTTGCCTACCGTTGGTCTAGACGTTGAGCCATGAAAATTTTCACAATCTATAGGAATCTAGAAATCAGCATAATTAGTCTTCACCTGTTAGGTGCATAATTAATATAGAATTAAGTTAGAGTTGGTCAATTTTATAAACTCAAGTAATAAAGACATAAATTCAATTTGTAAAACATTTTTTTTATTTGATTCCGAAGTATAAATTATATTTCGCGCACCTGAAATCTACGGCCGGAAACAAAATGGAGCATAATGCCTTAAATACGAAAAGAAATCTAAAAAGAATGTTCCATTTCATCGGAAAAATAATATGCCTGCATGCAACAAAACAGCAAAATCATGACCTGCGACAATTCACCATTTCAAATAACCATATAAAAATTGGAAATTAAAAAATCCATCCGGCGGTGCCCTGCGCCTGAGCCCTTGGCTAATCAAATACAATTCAAATAGATTATGTCCCACGCACCTGAAATCTTAGGCCGGGAAATCCGAAATGTTAGTCCATTCAAAACGCGGTTTAGGGTGTTCCAAAATAACACCGTTAAGAAAATCGAACCCTAAAAGGATTTTGGGTCGCTGATCACGAAAATCGGGGTCTCGGGGTCCTAAAATATGGGCGTCACCCTTAAAATCGCAAAAAACACCCCTTTTTAAGGGTTTTTCGCGATAATTCCAGTAATAATGACAAATAATCCAATAAAATGCACTTTTTTCAATAATTATTTGCGAAGGGGGTTGATTTATACTAAATCAAGCTAAACTTTATGATAAGGGATGATCCTAAAGGGTTAAAACCACCCCTAAATCGACTGAAAATCAAAAAATTTGTAAAAAAATTTTTTTTTCAAGTTTATGCTTCAAATTCGATTGTATGCGTATTGTCAGGCAAAAATAAATGATTTTCAACCCTTAAGGGGTTAAAATTACCCCTAAAATTTTAAAAATCAACTTAAAATAAAAAAATTTGTAAAAATTTTTTTTTGTGTTTTTTGCTTGAAATTGGGTTGAATAGGTATTATCTGCCAGAAATTAAATACTTTCAACCCTTAAGGGGTTAAAACTACCCCTTTAATTGTAAAAATCAACTTTAAATAAAAAAAATTTGCAAAAAAATTTTTTTTTTGTTTTTTGCTTGACATTGGGTTGAATAGGTATTATCAGCCAAAAATTAAATAATTTCAACCCTAAAGGGGGTAAAAACTACCCCTAGATTAAAGTTGAATTTTTTTTTTTGTTTTTCGATTCCAATTGGGTTGAATAGGTATTATCTGCCAGAAATTTATTATTTTCAACACTTTAGGGGGTAAAACTACCCCTAGATTAAAGTTGAATTTTTTGCAGTGAAATTTCATTTTTGATGAAATATTATTAAAACACTTATTATAACCCCTTTTTTTAAAGGGGTTAAACCACCCCTAAATCATAAAAAAAAATTACATTGAAAAATGATTCCAATTTAAAGAAAGTCAAAATTCAGCGTAAACACCCAATCACACAATAATTGGGAAATACGTACCACATTCATTGAGGTACTTCCGAATAATGGGGTGTTACGGTTTTTTACAATGACATTTAGGCAGGTAAAAACGGCGGCAAAGTAATAAAATTAAGATATTGCACCCGAAATTGTTTTTTATTACTTCTTAATTGCAGTTACTTCGAAGTTGAAGTAATAAACTAATTTAGTGACGAATATAATGTGATGTACGCATTTTTAAAAAGGACTTTTTAAAGAAAAAGGAAGTCAGTTTAAAATGAGATACGAGAGTGTTCACAACATCCCTTCGTTATTTTTTATTTAATTGAAGTTAAAATAGTGAGTCTTTGTGATTTTCTGTGCTGTGAATTATTTTTGTGTAATTTTAATAATAAAATAAATAAATAATTCGTGGTGAACAGTTCAAAGTTAAATAGTACAGTGTTAGATTCTTTCGGTATTTTTGCATAAAGACAAAATAGTGAGTCTTTGTGATTTACTGTGCTGTGAATTATTTTTGTGTATTTTAATAATAAAATAAATAAATAATTCGTGGTGAACAGTTCAAAGTTAAATAGTACAGTGTTAGATCCTTTCGGTATTTTTGCTGTGGAGTTGTTTCGGGAAAAACTATAAATATGGATTCGTGTTTAATATGTGCGCAGCCGTTGGGCAGTGATGTTTTTCATTTAAGAGCGAATGAAATTCAAAGGATGATTTGGTTAAGCAAAGTAAGGATGGACAACAAACATGTGATCTTCGAAATTTCTTCTAACATGCGAGTACATGAATCTTGTTCTGAGTCTTACTTATCTTGGGTTGAAGCTGTCCGTACCAGAGAAATTTTCGAAACACAATGTGAAGAGGCAGAAGAATTTGCGGGAAGTACAGAGGAAGATTTCCAGTACGATTTATTTTGCATTTACTGCAGTAAAGATGCATCCGATGATTACAAGAAGAAGCACAAAAAACACCCAAATCTTCATCTTGCAGTGAGTGTTACAGAAGGAGAAGATAAAATTCTTGAGTTACAAGAATTCGTTAAAGATAAAACTTCTGCAGAATGTAGGCGAGTACTTAGACGTTTGCAAGGTAAGGACAATCAAATTCCTTTAAAAATAAGATACCACAAAACATGTCGACTCCAATTTTCTAAACTTGACAACGATAGTACTTATAAAAAATCTATTGCTTCTAGAATATTCGTGCTCGCCAAATATATATTGAGCCATGATGAAATGAATCAATATAATTTAACGGAAATAATAAAAGATTTTGAATTTGCTAAATCATATAAATTTAAGGGAGCAATAAAATTATTTTTTGGCGATTCAATGATATATCATTCAAATAATGAAGGTATGATTTTGTCTAAGGAACAAATTGTAGTTGAAGCTCTAAACAATTATTGGAATAATAACAATGACTGTTCACCATTGTTACATATAATAGCAAACAAAATTGATTATGAAATTCATTCACTAAACATTGAGAATGATAGTTATCCAAATCCTGCAAATTTTTTGGAAGGTATTGATGATTTCATTCCGCCTACTTTGAAATCATTACTATCTTTAATAATAAAAGATCATAGGCGTAGGCGGTCTGCTCAGGATGAACGGTATCTTGAGCGAAGACAAAGAAAAATTAATAGTCTATGTCATGCGATTGTACACTGTGCAAAGCCTACGGCACTGTCACCCATTATGCTAGCCCTTGGTACATTGTTGTATAGAAAATATGGGTCCAGCGAGTTACCCAAATTGTTATCAAGTCTTGGCTTCTGTTGTTCATATTATGATGTACAGTTATTAGAGGCGTCTATAACTGCATGTTCGGGTCAACCGACTTTCAAAAATCCTTATTTTCAACATGTCTATGACAATGCTGATCATAATACAGAGACCAATGATGGTAAAAATACTTTTCACACTATGGGTGGTGTCGAATCTGTAGCACCACATGATTCAGTATCTTTTGATTTCGTAATTCCGAAATTAAGTCAATTGCCAAAAGCAGAACAATTATCCACCCAAGGTTTCATAGAATTATTAGATTACAATCCTCCAATTGATAGTAAAGGCTTAGAGTCAATAAAGGCAGTAGATTTATTGGAGAAGAATCCAATAGATATGAATATCAATGTTCGCGATTCCGATTTTTTTTTGGCTATTTGCGAAACATGCGACGAATTTCCATTATAAAGGGTGGAAGGGTTTCATGGAATATTTGTTTGCAAATAATTCTTTTGAGAAATCGCGAGTTCTTTGTCTTCCCTTTATTAACAATTCTCCAACTGAAATGGATACCATTAGTACAGCACTTTTTTATAGCGACAATAAACGTAGAGAATATTCACAAAGACACATTTTTGTAGCCTTCGATCAATCGTTGTATATCAAAGCTAGAGAAATAATTGCTAAGTATTCCAATTCTCCAACTTCCAATCTTAATAACGTAATAGTCCGCTTAGGGGGCTTCCATCTTTTAATGTCATATATGGGCTCTATAGGCTACATTATGAACGGCAGCGGAATAAAAAAAATATTGTCTTTATTCTATGCACCTAATTCTGTTGATAAAATATTAGATGGACATTTTTATAATCGTTCAATGAGAGCTTTCATATTGTTAAATGCAGCTTTAGGTAATCATTTACTAAAAGATATGCAAAACAGTGTATTCCGCATAACTGAAGACGAATTTCAATTCATGAAAGTTTCTTTGAATGCGGAAGCAGAAGGGATAAGAGAAGCAATGAACGATACTCGTTTTATTGAAATTCACAAAAAATTTTCTCAGTTTGTTGATGAAGTGGAAAAACGTGGCCCCACGGCCAAACTTTGGATACAGTTTTTCAGAATGACCACTCTTTTGAAACAATTTGAAGAAGCAGAAAAATCTGGAAATTGGGCTTTACATATACAATGCGTTCAAAAAATGATACCCTTTTTCCATGCTAGTGGTCATTTGAACTATGCAGAGAGTGCTCATTTGTACCTGCAAGATATGTTTACTCTTGAAGAAGTTTTAGATGCTGCAGAATTTTCAAAATTTGTCACAAATGGTTACTTTACCATAAGACGTTCAGATAAATTTTGGGGTGGTATATATTCAGATCAAACAATTGAGCAGGTACTAATGAAAGGCATAAAAACTCAAAAAGGTATTATTAAACGAGGAATAACAGAATCGGTCGTTTCTAAATGGGTCGGGTCTTATAGCGCTGTATTAGATATTATTTTGGCTCTTCAACATTACAACAAGGTCGATATGCCAAGCGGTGAACAGCATGTTGAGAGCCGACCTACTCGTATGGAGATCGATCAAAAACATTTATTAATAATAACTGAATATTTAGAAAACAATGATCCTTTCCCGAGCTCTTCACACTTAATTTCTTTGGATACCGGGTTAATAGGAAATAATACCATTAATTGTCATAATGCTTATGAAATAGGCTTAGGGATTTTAGGAGATGTAAAAAACAAATTTTTCAGCCAATTGCATTTAAAAAGAAATGATAAAGTGCTCTCGTTAATATGTATGACATCTGCATTTAAAATCGATAATGAAATACTTCCCGCCGATCCAAACTTAGTCTTTCAGCGTATCCTTCTCTCAAATGATAAAACGGATAGCTTAAAAAATTATATTGATTATGAACTGTCTCCCTTCCCAGCTGCGATTTTTGATGGTGTCGGTTTTCGTAAAACCCAAAAATCTAAAATATATAGTCTATTTCAACCTATAGAAAATTGTACTGCATTATTTTCTTCAAATTTAATGACTGTTATCGATGGTGGGTATATGCTTCATCGAGTGGTTTGGAAAGCAACAGATACTTTTCAAACTATATTTCAAAAGTATTGCAAATATGTAGAGGCACACAAGCCGTGTACTATAGTTTTTGATGGCTATCCATCAGAGAATAGTACAAAAAGTTATGAAAGGTCAAGGAGGGGTAGCAAACACAATTCTGCGACCATGTTATTTCTTCCTGATGATGAAAAACAATGTGATGTTTCACAAGAAAACTTTCTAAGTAATACAGAAAATAAAAAACTTTTGATTAACCGGCTATCATCAATTTTTAAAAGCAATGGGGTTGAGACTCTTCAGGCATATGAAGATGCCGATATTCTCATTATTAAAACCGCAAAAGAAAAAGCAGCAGAATATGAGACGGTTCAGATAATTGGACAAGACATTGATCTTTTAGTTTTGTTAACTCAGTTTTGCGCGGATAATTCAAATATTTATCTTACGAAGTTAGATTCAAAAAAAAAATCCAAGAACATATACAGCCCCAATAGCTTTAAGTACGATAATTTGAAAACAATTATTGCTTTCATTCATGCATTTGGTGGCTGTGACACTACTTCGGCTTTTTTTCAAAAAGGAAAGGAAGGAATTTTTAAGATTATTAATGAAGATGAAGAATTAATAAATAGGATTCAAGCATTCTACAATTCTGATGCTAATCCTGAAGAATTATATATAATAGCTGCAGATATAGTCAGTTTGATGTATTTAAAGAAGAAGGTACCTATAGAAAATTATAATTTAATACGGTTGGAATGTTTTGAAAAATTAAAAAACGATATAAATATTAGTAGACTACCACCAACCAATTTAGCTTTAAGAGAGCACGCTTTCCGCGTGTATCTTCAATGCCAGGATTGGTGCTCAAACAAATTGAATCCAACTGATTGGGGTTGGCAAGTGAAAAATAATATGCTTCTTCCAATTTACACCTCAAAGCCATTATTGCCTAATAAATTTTTGAAAAAATTCAATTGTTCCTGTGCAAAAGGATGCGCAAAAAATACATGTACCTGTAAAAAATTAGGGTTGAAATGCAGCATATTTTGCAAAGTTTGCAAAGGCAGAGATTGTCTAAACAGTGAAAATGTTGCAACCGCAAATATGCAAATTGATGAAGAATATGAGATCGACGGTAATTTCCTAACAATGGAACCACAAATTATTTTAAATATTCCACCTGAACTTGATGAAGATGAATGTATGGATGAAAACTATGTATTTGAACCCCAAAGCCCCGATGTACATGAATACGAAAGCTATGATATGTATCAACCCGGCATGAGTGAGATAGAAGATGTAACTCTGGAATATAGTGAAAATGATAATTGAATCAATATTGAGTTAAGCCATAAAAAACGAAGATAACTATAAAATATTCTATAATTTTAAAATTTTGTGGATAAATTTATGATTATTTATTTAATTAACCAGCGAATTTATATTTCCCAACTTGTAATGGCGAATGTGGACACATGGTGGGCGGTAGCGGACGTGTAGCGGGGGCTCGCGTAGGAGGGCGGGCGGCGGCGGGCGTGTGCCGGAGGGGCGCGGGCGGGGTGGGGCGGGTGGCGGCGGGCGTGGGGCGGAAGGGGCGTGAGCGGAGGAAGGTGACGGCGGCGGCGGAGGGCTGAGGAGGACTCCTCCGCCTACCGCCACAGCCGCTTACCCTTTTCCGCCCGCCCCCTTCTGCCAGACGCCCGCCGCCGCCCGCCCGCCGCCGCCCGCCCGCCGCCCGCCCGCCGCCGCCCGCCCTCCTACGCCTGCCCCCGCCACTGCCGTCTTCCTCCGCCTGCACCGCTTCCGCCACAACCCAGCCTCCTACACCTGCGCCCCTTCTGCCCCTTCCGCCCCCTACAACCACTCCGCCACACGCCTACCGATGCCACCCCCTCCGCCCGCTCTCGCGGCCCCACGCCACATGCCCGCCGCCACGCAATCTCCTACGCCCGCGCCACCCGCCGCATGACCACCACCGCCCGCCCTAGGCCCACATGCGCCATTATAAGTTGGGAATAATATAATTACCGGTGATTTAACATAATAACCAGAATTATAACATTTACCGTAACATACACATATCATGTTTATATTTTCTAATAAAGAATATTTCAAATTGTTGATATTTTTTAGCCTATCTATTTTTGCCCTAGAGAACCTATTCATCCAGTTTAACCCCTTTAAAAAAGGGGTTACAATAAAATTTTCCAAATGTTTTAATAATATTTCATCAAAAATAAAATTTCACTGCAAAAAAAAATTTTTTTTTTTCAAATTCTACTTTAATCTAGCGGTAGTTTTACCCCCTTAAGTGTTGAAAATAATAAATTTTTGGCAGATAATACCTATTCAACCCAATTGCAAGCGAGAAACAGAAAAAAAAAATTCAACTTTAATCTAGGGTAGTTTTACCCCCTTAAGGGTTGAAAGTATTTAATTTTTGGCTGATAATACCTATTCAACCCAATTTCAAGCAAAAAACACAACAAAGCAATTTTTACAAATTTTTTTTATTTTAAGTTGATTTTTAAAATTTTAAGTGTAGTTTTAACCCCTTAAGGGTTGAAAATCATTTATTTTTGCCTGACAATACGCATACAAACGAATTTGAAGCATAAACTTGAAAAGAAATTTTTTTTACGAATTTTTTGATTTTCAGTCGATTTAGGGGTGGTTTTAACCCTTGAGGATCATCCCTTATCACAAAGTTTAGCTTGATTTAGTATAAATCAACCCCCTTCGCGAATAATTATTGAACAAAGTGCATTTTATTGGATTATTTATCATTATTACTGGAATTATCGCGAAAAACCCTTAAAAAGGGGTGTTTTTTGCGATTTTAAGGGTGACGCCCATATTTTAGGACCCCGAGACCCCGATTTTCGTGATCAGCGACCCAAAATCATTTTAGGGTTCGATTTTCTTAACGGTGTTATTTTGGAACACCCCCCCCCCCCCCCCGCGTTTTGAATGGACTATGTAGCGAAATAGAATATTCCATTTCATCCGAGAAATATCATTGAATGCCTGAAAACAACAAAAAAACAAAATCATGGCCTGCCACAATGGCAATTAACAAAAAAATCCATCCTGCGCGTGAGCACTTGGCTATTCAAAAAAAATTGTTTCGTCTGCTGCCTGGCTGGTAAGGCAAAGTGAGTGAGGGGTGGAGCAGGCGAAAAAATACATTTCGTCCGTGTGGAATGAAGCTCCGTAGCCACCCTGCCCTTCCTCTCTTCCTTTGACTATCAACAGAGAACTTGGGGAAATGCGTGGAGAGCTTTGTGGAATGTATTCTAAAGCTTCGCCTTAGGATACGAAACAAATCCTACCCAGCAATTTCCTGGTGCCAAAATTTTGTATGAAGCGGAACATCTGTATTACAGATAGTTAAGTCTGTGGTAGAACCTTGACTTTTACAGTTTTAGATAGGTGGGAGTATTTTGCGTACACTCATACCCTACTCATGAAAATAGGTCATAGGGTTACAAAAATACAGGGTGATATGTAAAACTCTAAAGGAAAAACTTCAAAACGCCCTAGCGGCTAAACCGTTACGATTTCCAACCCCCTCCCAAACGATCTTTTGTTCGTCCAACCAAAACCTATCAACAGCCGGCCGCTTTATAAACTTAACAGATACACCCTGTAGAATAGCGTTGTCAATTGGATAATCAGGTTTTTGCGGACTTAGAAAAATAGGTAAATTTTCAACTAGCGCTAGAGCCAAAACGGTGTGTCGGATAGAAATACTTGAGTAGTGAGATTTGTAGGAAATTTTGTGCTCTTTCATTTAGTATATGGATGTGTTTGACAAAAAGTTGATAGTTTCCGAGTTATAAGCGAAAAACCGCGAAAATGTCAGAATTTTTTCATATTTTTGCATTTTTCTCAATGCTCCGTCACGAAATTTTGTCAGCAAACCTCGGATTCGGCTTCAGCACCCCAAAATACATAAGAAACCGTAGAAATCAAAACTACCCCAAAACTTTCTTGATTTAAACACTATTTTACTGGACTACTTCGCAATCACAAATATTAGAACCATAAGTTTTAAGTGAGTTACATATGTTTACATTTTCGGTTTGAACAATTTATAACTACGACCTGTGGGTTTCCATCTAACAAAATGCCCTGCGCTGATCTTATTGGTGGCAATCGTATCCTTTAAATATTAATTTTTTATAAAAATAAAAACAAATATTCTTTTTATTTATTTTATTATGTAATAATAATTTTAACTTCAAATAAATCTTTAATGAATTTAATAATATTCAAGCATTATCGAAAACATCACTGCAAATATAGAAATAATTGTCTTATCTTATTCAAAAATCGTCCTTTTTTGACTTTTTCATATTCATAAAATTTTGAATACAATATTATTTTTAACAACAAAATTGCTTATAACTCCAAAAATAAAAGCCGTAGCATAAAAATTTTTCAGACCTCATTCATAGGAAATTGTCCAAGCAAATTTTGGAAAAAAAAATTAATTAACTACGTATTTTTTGGGGTAAAATGTGGTTTTAGTTGAAATTTTAGTTAAAAAAACCGAAATGTTGACTTTGAAATTTGACAATATTGAATATTTGAAGAAATAAGATAAATATCGCCCAAAAAGGAATACAGTGGCGATGACCGCCTAAACGACCCTGATCAGTGTGGCCCCGGAACCAGCATGGCCGCAACTAAGGTAAGTGCTCTCCACATAAATTAGATTTACCCTTGTCAGGCACCCCAAAAATTGGACCTATGACCAGCGACCACATTCTCTCCCTCTCTCTATCTCTTCTTAGCCCCCTCTCGTTGGCCTCGGACGGTTCGTTAACCCCCATTATCCCTTTTTATTCAGGTATAGGCACGAGTTTTTTTTACAGGTATAACTGTCAAACTTTCTACATCCCTGCACCACAAACCCCTCCCCATCCGGCGAGCTAGCTTGAGCATCGCACGTCGTACCGACCCTTGGTACAGCGGATGCATGTAGTTTCGCGATACTCCCCGACGCACAGTGGGGTCAGATAAAAAATTACCGTTCAAAAATCGGTGAACCCGTCAATTTTCATCGAATCAACTTCGCTTTTTTTTTAAAATGTTAAAATGTTGTAAAATGTTTAAAATGTGCAATTCTCTATCGATCTGTCGAGCCCTCCCCCATATGTTTTTGCCTTTTAGGCAATTCCAGTTCTCTTTTCTTCGTTACTTGGACACACCATTTATTTCAGACAGTTAAATATCAAGAGAAAACACTGTACGTCGAGCATGGTAAGAAAACTGCACAATTTTATATGATTTTATTTATATGTTAAATTGATCAATTATTATTTTCTATTAAGTCGAAGTATTAGAAAACCAAATTCGGGATTGTTTAAATATGTATTGCCCAAAATTGCAAACATTTTCTTCATTTTTAACTACCCAAATTATTTTCGATATGCGGTAATACACTGCTGATCATTTGAATAGAGTCAATTCAGAAATTATTTTACTTAAAATTCTTAACACGACATTACTGCATGGAAGGCGGCGTCATGATATGAGGAGCTATTTCCTACTATGGTGCGATACCGCTAAATTTTCAAAACAGTAAAATGACAGCCAAATCGTACCAAACAATATTAGAGATAGCAATGGGCGCGTTTATTCCCAAGTTAATTTAACTTAGCTAGCCAACTTAACAACGGCATAATCAACATTTTTTTTAGCGCAGTTAGCTAAAGTGTCTCTGGTTGTTAGCTGAGCTAAAATGTAGCAGAGCTAAAAAATCATAGCTGTGCTACGCCATAAATGCTTTAACTGTGCTCAAAACTGCCAACAACGGCTGGCGTTAATTTGTGAATTTTTGTGGTAAGCAAATTATTTAATAAAAATGTCAATAAAGTAATCAGGGGGTCAATTCTGGTTCGGTGTAGTGAAAACGTGTAAACAGTTTACCCGTTTGGACCGTTGTTTGCGATTCTTACATCGTGCAAACATGGTAATAACTATCAAAAACTTTACACGTCTAAAAAATGCGTGCAAAAGTGCAAAGTAGTCGTGAAAACTTTTGTCAAAAAATATTAAATTAATTTGAGAAACTGACACTTGACAGTTTAATAATCAATTTAGCCTTGATTCAGCATTAAGTTTTCACGACTGCCGCGAGAATCGCTTTTTCAGGTTCAGTGCAGTGAAAAAATTGAAAAAGGTGTGTAAAACGTCAAGTGTAAACTTTTTTTTCACGTTTTCACTACACCGAACCAGAATTGACCCCCAGATATCCGATTTTAGATTTTGAACTGTGATTAAATATGGATAAGCGAAAAGCTAATTGGACTAACTCAGAAATAAACACATTATTAAGACATTATGATCGAGGAAAAGGTGATGAATTTATTGGATGACAGGAAGACGCGAAACAAGGAAATTTATAAATTACTAAAAAATAGATTATGGGAATTAGGCTACGACAGGGATGAAGATCAAATAAAATTTAAATTTAAAAAATGGAAATCGCAGTTTCTGCAAATGACTGCAAACAACAATAGAAGTGGAGCCAAGCGTATGGAGGAAATCTTTTACAGCAAAATGGAATTATTAATAAAATATCGCCCTGCATCTTCATTTTTTTTTTTTATGTGGAAGACTAGAGCTCAGGGAAGGCCTTTGTACTGTCGACAATCTATTTTCTTCGTATAGAGTGCAATGTCAAACAGCAAGCTCTAGTCGATAGATAGTGAAGGGGAAGAGAGAAGTAGGAAGGAACTGCCACAACCACCTAACACCAAACATTTCTATCGCGACTCTGGCATCGGGGCAATGAGAAACAACTCGCTGGAGTGTTATGCCTCCTGAAACGAGTTGAATCCCATAAACCAACCGATGACATGCGCTTGGTGGAGCGTGGCAATGCTAGCGGAAGGCTATGACAGGAGGAATGAGGAATGTAAGGAGGGAAGAAGAAAGAAGGTGGGAAAGGCGAAGGACCGTGGGGCTCGGCCGGGATTCGAACCCGGGACCTCTGGGATAGTAGCCAGGCGCCTTACTCCCTAGACTACCGAGGCCCCCATTTAAAAATGCAGAGTATGAATCGAGAGAAGGTAGGATAATATCAGCCTTGTGTTATTAAATTTATATAAATGAAGCTTTTTTGTAGAAAATAGTGCCGCACTCACTACTAAAGTTGATAATAATGATATGGAATTTTTAATAGAGCAAGAAATGCCGGATCCGGATAATATTGAAAACATACCTCCACCGTCCCGTGGAAGTTCAAGTAAGTATAAAGACTAATGCTAAAAACGCATAAAGAATAACAAATTTTCCGATATTTATTTACCGGGAAAAGTAAAATCTATCATTCTGCGGTGCAATGATTAACCCTTAAGTAGTGACCAGTGTCTGACAGACCGCTCAAAATTTTTAAATTAAATTTTTTTGTAGTAAAATTTATTTTAACGTCTCGAATCTTCTAGCAGAGCCCCCATTCCATAAAAGAAGTACTTAATTTTTCTATTACACCTTTTGTTTCAGCAGAACATATAGGATGATTTGCAGTTTTACTTCCAACATTAGTGTTAATTTCACGATTTTGCTGAATCCTTGCGCAGGTAGACCAATGCTAAGATTCAACTGAGGAGCTCCTAATTTTAGAAGATCCAAAAGAAGATTCTGCAGTTTTACTTCGAACATTAGTGTTAATTTCACGATTTTGCTGAATCCTTGGCCAGGTAGACCAATGCTAAGATTCAACTGAGGAGCTCCTAATTTTAGAAGATCCAAAAGGAGATTCTGCAGTTTTACTTCGAACATTAGTGTTAATTTCACGATTTTGCTGAATCCTTGCGCAGGTAGACCAATGCTAAGATTCAACTGAGGAGCTCCTAATTTTAGAAGATCCAAAAGAAGATTCTGCAGTTTTACTTCGAACATTAGTGTTAATTTCACGATTTTGCTGAATCCTTGGCCAGGTAGACCAATGCTAAGATTCAACTGAGGAGCTCCTAATTTTAGAAGATCCAAAAGGAGATTCTGCAGTTTTACTTTGAACATTAGTGTTAATTTCACGATTTTGCTGAATCCTTGCGCAGGTAGACCAATGCTAAGATTCAACTGAGGAGCTCCTAATTTTAGAAGATCCAAAAGAAGATTCTGCAGTTTTACTTCGAACATTAGTGTTAATTTCACGATTTTGCTGAATCCTTGGCCAGGTAGACCAATGCTAAGATTCAACTGAGGAGCTCCTAATTTTAGAAGATCCAAAAGGAGATTCTGCAGTTTTACTTCGAACATTAGTGTTAATTTCACGATTTTGCTGAATCCTTGCGCAGGTAGACCAATGCTAAGATTCAACTGAGGAGCTCCTAATTTTAGAAGATCCAAAAGAAGATTCTGCAGTTTTACCTCCAACATTCGTGTTAATTTCACGATTTTGCTGAATCCTTGCGCAGGTAGACCAATGCTAAGATTCGCCTGGGGAGTTCCTAATTTTAGAAGAACGTATAGCATTTTACTCGGTTTTTTTTCTTATGAATATTTTTGGTGTAATATATTCTATTACATTCAAAAAACAAAGTTTTTATATTTATATTAATAATATTTTCACAATTTCGTCATTTTTATAGTCCACTCAGTATTTTCAGCTTAATCAACAAATAAATAAAATCATCCCTTTTATTAATTAATAATAAAAATTCATGTAATTTCATTTTGCCTTTTATGTTAATTAATTATCATTTTCAATAATTTTTAATAACTACGTCACTGAACTTTAAATTGAAAATGATACATATTTAATGGTACCGTTATAACGGTTAAAATTTTCGTCGTTCTCTTATGGCAACAAATTGATTAAATTGTTTGATTTTAGAACGTGGTTATTTCAAAATATTGAGTTTTAATTGATAAATATTAATAAAAGTGAAAAATATTAGTTCTTATTTAAAATTATTGAGTGATAATTGATTAAAATTGTAGCAAAAATGAAATTGCACGAATTTTTATTATTGATATAATAATAAAAGGGATGATTTAATTCATTTTTTGATAAAGTTTAAACTATTGAGTGGGGAATTAAAATGCCCGAAGTGCAAAAATATTATAATTATAAATTTAAACACGTTGTTTTTTGAGTGCAATAGAAAATATTACATTAAAAATTGTCATAAAAAAAGAATGAGAGTGAAATGCTCGTTTTTGCAAAGTGCGAAAAAAAACATGGTTTGATAAGAGCAAACTATCTATTGAATTGGATTGGCAGAATTTTTGTAGGGAGGTAAGATAATTTTTATAATCAATATTTACTTGTATAAAAATATATAATATATTTTATAATAAAATGGTTTATATTTGTAATTATTGTAATAAGGTGTGCATCTACTGGGTTAATTTGCAAAGGAAACCAATTGGAGGGCCAGGAAAAATAGTTGAAATAGACGAGGCCAAAATAGGAAAAAGAAAGTACAACAGAGGAAGGATTATTGATGGAAAATGGATCTTTGGGGGGATCGAACGGCAAAGTGGCCGAATATTTATAGTACCTGTCTCCAACAGAAAAAAAGAAACATCGTTGGAAGTTATCCATCAATATATCCTTCCTGGAAGTACAATTATGTCCGACAGTTGGAGGGCCTATGAGTGTTTAGGAAGTGAAGGCTTTAACCACTTCACTATCAATCACTCGAAAAATTTCGTTAACCCAGTCACAGGTAAGATATTTTAAATAGTAATATTAAAAATGTCAGAATTATATACATTTTTAATTTAAGGTGCACACACGCAAAATATTGAGCGGCTTTGGCGCGAAGTCCGTTCAAATATACCAAGATATGGCACGAGAGATGCTCATTTAGAAGGCTATTTAGCCGAGTATGTTTTGAAAAGAAAACATAAAGTGGGGAAAAGAATTATCAAGTTTTTTAAAATTATTGGGCGACTTTATCCTCCACTAACTGATTAGTTTGTAGCAATAATATGTATTTCAATTTTGTTTCCGTAGATAAATAAGTGTTTTGTTTTTGGTAAGTACTGGATACTAGTATTAAATATTTATTTTATTTCATATAATTTATCCTTTAGAACATAAAATTCAAAAAAAATAATTTGGGAATATTTTCAATATGGCGATTAACACTTTTGTACTAACCGACTTTGTGCAACTTTAAAAATTCATTACTCGAAAACGGTAAGCGAGCGACGATTTATTTTTTGAAAAATGAGTTCTACAGACCAAAATACATATATAAAAAATATTTCAAAAAAATCGGAGGTGGGTCGGGTTATAGTACAGATTTACCGATTTTTTGTTCGTCTATCCAAAACCTATCCACAGCCGGCCGTTTTGTAAACTTAAGTGTATACACCCTTCATACAGTGGAACCTCCGTATATCGAAATCCTCTATCTATCGAAGCCTCCACGAATCCCCATAGTCAATACACAGAAAACTGTTTCTATATATCGAAAAAAATTCTATATATCGAATTTCTTTTCAACATATCCGGAATTGTCCTTCGGAAATTTTAAACTTTCAGAAGAAATTTCGGCAAAGTTACCATTGAAAATATACGACTGTATGGAAGACATTGACCACTGTATAAGAAAAACAAATGCAGAAAATGCTTCAACTCGCCTCGACCGTATGTATGACGACAGGGCACGCTGAATGTTTTTAGTTCGAAATCTCTAATCGACGTTGTTTGTGTATTCGCGATGGCAAAGAGAAAATCTCTCAGTGTTGTGGAAAAGGTGGATTTATTAAAGGATGTGGAAAAGGGAATGCGCAAAAAAGATGTTGCGGTTAAATTTGGTGTTCCACCAAGTACCGTATCTACCATTATTAAAAACCGAGATTGCGTTCTTAAAACTTTCGGGGATGTCGGACCTAATAGCAAACGGTCTAAAACATTCACTTTTGGAAAAGTGTACGAAGCTGTTTTACAGTGGATTAAAATTGTTCGTGACAAGAACTGGCCAATATCAGGCTCTCTTATAAAATAAAAGGCTTTAGAATTTGCTGATCGTTTAGGGCAAGCGGATTTCCAAAACGGCACGGCATAAAAGAAAAGATTCTTCCAGGAGAAAGTGGAAGCGTGTATGACGTCGAGTGCGACCAATGGAGAAACACAGTTTTGTTAAGAAATTCTCACATAAGAGAAAAACAACAACAAAGACTCGACGAAGATCCAACACCTTATCAAAGGTATCGGATTACGTCTGGAAATTTGTCTTGGGCGCGAAACTTGATTGTCTTTACCGTGAGACGGTAATTTTCGTCGCGGTTATGGTTATCGCTGAAACCGCGAAAAAAGCCACCGCGGTCTTTGTTTTTAGGAAAACGGCGGTGATCTTGCCCTTGAATGGCGTGAGAACCGTTTTCCGTTTCCCGTTTGTTTTGGTTGAAGATCCACGGCTCGGCGGTGGTGACAATTTTTGAAATAGTGAGTGGTTGTTTAACCCTAATTGGCGACGGTCGAGGTTCCCGGGGTAATGATAAAACGGCGCGGGCAGTTCATTAAAATAGAGTAAATTAAAAGTAATTATTAATCAATTTGCTAAATAGATACGATCGGATTAAAGTAAATTAATGTGTTATGTGATAGAGTAATAGATCGAATCACTATAAGATTCAAGTTTAAACAAGTACTAAGTAAAGAAAATAGAGTAAATTAAAAGTAATTATTAATCAATTTGCTAAATAGATACGATCGGATTAAAGTAAATTAATGTGTTATGTGATAGAGTAATAGATCGAATCACTATAAGATACAAATTTAAGCAAGTGCTAAGTAAAGAAAATAGAGTAAATTAAAAGTAATTATTAATCAATTTGCTAAATAGATACGATCGGATTAAAGTAAATTAATGTGTTATGTGATAGAGTAATAGATCGAATCACTATAAGATACAAGTTTAAACAAGTGCTAAGTAAAGAAAATAGAGTAAATTAAAAGTAATTATTAATCAATTTGCTAAATAGATACGATCGGATTAAAGTAAATTAATGTGTTATGTGATAGAGTAATAGATCGAATCACTATAAGATACAAGTTTAAACAAGTGCTAAGTAAAGAAAATAGAGTAAATTAAAAGTAATTATTAATCAATTTGCTAAATAGATACGATCGGATTAAAGTAAATTAATGTGTTATGTGATAGAGTAATAGATCGAATCACTATAAAATACAAATTTAAGCAAGTACTAAGTAAAGAAAATAGAGTAAATTAAAAGTAATTATTAATCAATTTGCTAAATAGATACGATCGGATTAAAGTAAATTAATGTGTTATGTGATAGAGTAAAAGATCGAATCACTATAAGATACAAATTTAAGCAAGTGCTAAGTAAAGAAAATAGAGTAAATTAAAAGTAATTATTAATCAATTTGTTAAATATATATGATCAAATTAAAGTGAATTAATGTGTTGTGTGAAAGAACAATAGATCGAATTACCACAAGGTAAAAATTAAACTATGTACTCAGTAAAGAAAATAAAGTAAATTAAAAGTAATTATCAATCAATTTGCTAAATGGATACGATCAAATTAAGGTAAATTAATGTGCAAAAAAAAAAAATAAATAATAAAGATCAGATTAATACAAACATTAAACAGTGTGTACGTATTAAAGAATAGAGGTCAAACTAAAAGGACAAAAGAGAACAGTAAACAAATATATATATAAAGAAAATAAAAGAAACAAATATAGATATAACAATTGGCGCAGCCGGTAGGATCCGAGCGAGCCTACAACTATTGATCGAGTGCTGGACATAGGCACCCTTGTCCCTAAACTCAGACTGAGCCGAGTCTGAGGGCACAAGATTAATAGAGGCGTTGACCCCGGATCCTATGCGAACAACGAACAGGGTAGAACAACTATAGGTGGTAGAAACCACCCTACCCTGCAACGCACCCAAAGGTGCCACCGGTGGACTTTTGTGGGCTTCATCCCTGCCCAGGTTAAAGTCCATAAGGACCAACAAGGGGACGATCTAGCCACAGACGCTCCCCCGACGTGGGACTAAGTGGGATAGAGTCAACAATCCCAGGAACTCCACCATCAGGTCTCAGAAGCGAGGCCAACAAGTAACAGGCCGACGTCCAAACCTTCAACCGATCGGCGCATCACCATCCAAAATTGTTTTGTATCAAATCGATTCAGGTTTGGCCAAAAAGTCAAAGGCCGCCGACTGAATCTACATTAAATACCTTCACTCGGGGGTGTACAACCACGGCGCCTCTGCTCCAGGCGGGCACGCGCTCACCCCCATATTAATTTCGTCGAGGGACTTACGCGGGCTTCATCCCTGCCCACCAGTATATGTCTGAGGAAAACATCCATAACGATAGCAGCACCAGCGTTCCGGAATCACCTCTATTAGACGCAGGCGAAATCAGCGCCACGTCCACTCCTGCTCTACCATCAACAGTTCCAGCTCTTCAATCAACATCATCAGCTCCCCAGGTACCCGAGGGTACCCAGTCAACACCCACAACTTCAAATTTAAGGCATCCATCGCCCAGTAGGCTACGAAGCGGGCGAATCCGACAGGGCACTAGTCAAGTAAGTCTACAAATTTATTTAGAAGATTTGTTAAAACAGGCCAGGGAAGGTGAAAAATCTTCGATCCCCCAGTACGACTTCCTCCATAGAGAAGTAGCCAAAAACAACGAGAAAAGACTCGCCAAAATAAATCAATTTAGAGAGGCTACTAGGAAGTTCGTACAGGAGATCCAGGATTTTAAGGAATTCCCGGGGCTAACTCCGCTGGAAGGTAGGGCAGTAGAAATTCCACAAGAACCAAGTAGGGAGGATTTAGATAATTCTACAGGTAGCGACAGGGACCCCAGCAAGGGCGAAGTCCTACTTAATTGGGTCAGCGTATCATTTCCAGACTCCGAAAAGGAGCTTATACTAGAGGACTCCGACTCCAAAGATATAAAGCTCTTCAAAATGGCGGACTATACAAAAGTCGCCCGCTTAACCTCTGAATTAGTTCCCATTTTCTCCGGCGGCCCCTCCCCCAATATAGTAGTAGAATTACAGACATTTTTAGGATGTTGTCACCGAGCGCTGCATTGCCTGAGCGACACGGACAAACCAGCCTTCTTACAAATCTACCCCACGAGGCTACGAGGCGAAGCCTACCAGTTGATAGCCTCCACACAACCAGCCACCTTCGAAGAGGCTGAAAAATTACTTAATCAAACATATTTGCCCCGAGAAACCTACCAGGAACTGGTAAATAAGTTAATCACTCTAAGGCAATACCCTTTAGAGACCCTTATAGCCTTCACAGCTCGAATCAAGCAGATGTTACAGTCCTGCAAAGAAGCGGCCACCACCAAGTACGGTGCCGCAAGCGCCCATACAGTACAGGCTCAACTGAACGATTTCGCCAAAGACGCCTTGAAAAGCGGTGTCAATAACCCCTACCTATGCCAATACCTCCTAACTCTGGAAGAACAAACGCTAGATACATTAATCCAGAAGGCGCTAGATATGGAACGCCTGCAATTAACAGTCTTGCACCTGCAGCCCAACACAACCCCCACGGCGTACCCCATTAGTCAACCGGGAACCAATGTTTCGCCTTCAGGGCTCCAACTCCCACAAGGTATCAATGCCCAATGTAGTACAAGTTGGGCCCCCACACATGGAATCACACAAGCCCACTCATACGTAAACCCAACAGCTGCAGCCCCTAATAGTACAATCCCACAGGTACCTAATACACAACAACACTCCACCTATCAATCGACTCCGCCCGCGCAACCACCCGTACAACACTTCGTCAATCAAACTCTGCCACTCGCACAAGAAAGAGTAGCCGTGCCGAGTTCCTATCCCAATAGGCCTACACAGTCCCAATCCATCACTAACGTAACTTGCACCTTCTGCCGCCGACGGGGACACACTTACAGTGAGTGCATGAAGCGCAAGAACACTCCGCTCTGCTCACATTGCCAAAATTATGGCCATGACGTCAGTGAGTGCCGCCGATTCAAGTATGAACGCAGCCAGGCTAACTCGAGAAATGGCCCTCCCTTACAGAACACCTACAATAATTACAACAACAGGCCACCTCAAAACTACCCTTCGAATTACCCACAAAATTTTAATAATAGAAACCCACCGGGCAGGGCTGATGACAGCAGAAGGTACCCTCGCCCAGGACCGGGCCAACCCAATTCAGGCCAACATAATTCCGGCCAATCCAACCCCGGCCAACCTAATAGAACCCCACGCGTTTACCAGGTAAGCAGGAAATGCGATTTCTGTGGCCGCCGTAGCCACGTAGTGAGCTAGTGCGCTCAGAAGAGAATGTGGGAAGAACGACAACAGGGAAACGACGAGCCGTCGAGCCAAAATCCCCTGGCCCGACAACAATAGGTCCATTCACACCCAAGGGTACACCTCAGCCGCCCCGACTCAGAATCCCACAAGTTACCTTACCCTTAGATATCAGCCGTAACGGCAAAGTCAAATTAGTAGTGGATTCTGGCGCTGAGGTAAGCGTCATTAAGCAAAACAAATTAAAACCCGAAGTAGAGATAAACCCCGATGAGAAATGCACTCTCGTAACCCCAGCCGGAACCACCGAAACCATAGGGAGCTGTCACGGAAATTTCGACCTCCCCCCTAAGATCCCCGGCTCTTTCCAGGTAGTAGAGGATACACAAGAATTTCTGAACGACGGACTACTAGGATTCGACTTCATCTTGGATAACTGCAATGTAGAAGGTCCCAATCGAAAGTTGAAGTTCCCTCGAACAGCAACTAACCCTAAAGAGTTTAGCGTTCCATTGACATTCGGCGAGCATTCGCCCAAAGAACGGGCAGTCGAAGTGAGGCACAGTGTGGGCAGAACCCACACTGTCTCTAAGGCCCCTAAAAAGGAGGCTGACTGCAAAACCCAAAGGTCGACTGACATAATCGAAACTGAAATGGAACCTACACGGACTAAGATTGAATTGGGACAGCTAACACGAGTGCCAGGCCGTACCCAACAAATAATCGCCGTGCCGTTAAACCTAAAGGAAGAAATGATCTGTCTGTCTCAAGAAATAGAACCCGGTGTATTCCTCTCAAACAGCCTGTTACCCAAGGGGAAGGACACAGTTCCGGTTAGTATCCTCAATAGCACCAACATCCCAGTGCCCATAGCCGCACTTAACCTAACACTGGTCCCAACCAGTACATATGAAATAATATCACTTCAAGCTATACCACGGCCAACCGTAGTAAAACAAGCCACCAAAGATTCGGCCCCCAAGGCCCCTGAAATGTATGCCTCTGAGACCCCTCGTCAGTCCGTATATTCGGCCCCCATGGCCCCCGAAATGTATGCCTCTGAGATCCCTGGCCAAAACGCTATTCGTACATTCTTAAACACAGTAGCTCTATTCCTAATCAACCATCTAATAACGATATGGTCCGCATGTAACCCTAAATGCGCCGACCAAGCTTTTAGCCCCCAAGGCTTAACCCAAAATAACGGTGCTTGTGAGTACAAGAGCCCCAACGTTGGCCACCAAACTCCATCACCACTCCCCACATATAAGAAGAAGGGAACAACTTCCCAAACAAAGGCAATATACACCCCTGCCACTAAATTCCAAAAAAGCAAAAGATTAGGTACGCAAACCCCAAAGAGCAAGACCGAGGCAAGAATTAAACATATCCGGTATTCATCTCCAAACCACGAATACCCGGTCCCTCAAGACCTCGAAGCCCGCTTAGAACAGATCAAAAAGGAATTGAATCTGGATGAAAACCTAAGCGCGGAAGAAAGACAGTCGATCACCGACCTCTGCTACGAATACCACGATATTTTCCATCTAAAGGGTGATCTCCTCACGCATACAACCGCCATTCAACACGAAATACCCTTAATCCGGGACCAAGCACCCATAAATCAAAAAATGTACCGATTACCAGAAAGTCAGAGGCAAATAATAAATGACCAGCTACAAGAAATGCTGGAAAATGATATAGTACAGCCTAGTAAAAGCCCCTGGAACTCGCCTCTCCTATTAGTTCCCAAGAAGGCAGGCGCAGACGGTGAGAAAAAGTGGCGTGTCGTCGTCGATTTTCGTAAGCTTAACGAAAAAACAATCGGCGACGCCTACCCATTGCCACGCATAGAAGAGATCCTGGACCAACTAGGACACTCGCGTTACTTCACCACTCTTGATCTGGCCAGCGGCTATCACCAAGTTCTGGTCGATCCCAGGGATCAAGATAAAACCGCTTTCAGCACCAATTACGGGCACTACGAGTTCAAACGTATGCCGTTCGGGCTAAAAGGAGCCCCGGCTACGTTCCAAAGACTAATGAACTACGTACTCACTGGCCTGCAAGGCCTAGAATGCTTCGTCTACTTAGATGATATTGTCATCTATGGTAAGAGCTTAGAAGACCACAACCGAAAGCTCAGTAAAGTCTTTAACAAACTGAGGGAGCACAACCTCAAATTGCAGTCCGAAAAGTGCCAATTCCTACGTAAGGAGGTAGTCTACCTAGGGCACATCTGCTCAGAGAAAGGTGCGCTCCCGGACCCCAGGAAAACGGCGTGCGTCCAAGAATTCCCGGAACCACGCACTATACGCCAGGTCCAATCTTTCATCGGACTCGCGAATTACTACAGAAAGTTTATTCCCGACTTCTCAAGAATCGTCCGGCCTCTAACCAATCTTCTCCGTAAGGACGTAAAATTCTCCTGGACTCCCAGATGTCAAGAATCCTTCGACCAAATCAAGGCAGCTCTGGTCAAACCCCCCCTACTCATCTACCCCGACTTCACTAAACCCTTCAATCTGACTACAGATGCCAGTAGTGAAGCCCTTGGGGACGTACTCTCGCAAGGGGAAGTGGGAAAGGACCAACCCATCGCGTACGCCAGCCGAACCTTGAACAAGGCTGAGCGAAACTATTCCACCATCGAAAAGGAGCTTTTGGCAATAGTCTGGGCCGTGAAGAATTTCAGGTGCTACCTACAAGGTCGCACATTCACAGTGTATACCGATCACAAGCCGTTGAAAGGAGTTTTTAACGTTAAAGACCCTACAACCCGATTGGTGCGTTTCCACCATAAACTTTCTGAATACGACTATCACATCGAATACAAACCCGGCAAGTACAATACTAATGCCGACGCCCTCAGTCGTATTCCCTGCCCCAATTCAAACCAAGATACTAAGGCTCAACAAACTCTCACTGTCAAGGCAATAGTACACGCCCCCATGGAACCTCCCCCCGGAGGCCACCATCAGAGATGCAACGCAGTCACCCGTGCCCAAGCACGAGTGAAAAGACCAATTACTACGCCCGGAAAAGAGGCCCAAACGGAAGTAACAGATATAGGCATCGCGCCCGAAGGCGACGGTATAAAACAGTCAGAGAACCAACCACTCAATTCACCCGAATCCCCAACCACGCAGCCTCAAGAGGCTGAAACCAATCAAAGGCCCAAAATCACGGTAATTACGGACCCCGAAGAAATAGCGACTATCCTCAAAGACTATCATGACTCCGCTTTCGGAGGTCATCAAGGCGTGATCAAAACGTACAAACGTACTGGTGGCGCCACATGATTAGGGATATAGGAAAATATACATATTCGAAGATGCAGGAAATGTCAGACAAATAAGTCCACACCGGCCCTTAAAATGCCGATGGTAATCACAGACGTGGCCGAAAAACCTTTCGACAAGGTCTACCTAGACATAGTGGGACCTTTAGAAACTACCCACTCCGGGAACCTATACATCTTAACATTTCAAGATAACCTAAGCAAATTCCTAGATTGCTATGCTATTCCGAATGCCGAAGCCGAAACAGTAGCACAAATAGTCTTTGACCAAATCATTACCCGCTACGGGATACCCAAAAGTATAGTGACTGATCAAGGTACCAACTTTCTTAGTGGCCTCTTCAAAGGCCTGTGCAAACTCTTGAAAATAAAAAAATTACAAACTTCCGCCTACCACCCCCAATCAAACGGCGCTTTGGAAAGGGCCCACGGGCCCCTAGTGGAATACTTGCGCAGTATCACTGACCAAAACCCCAAAGCCTGGGATCAATACTTACGCACTGCCGCCTTCGTTTACAATAATAGTGTCCATGATAGCACCAAACTAACGCCAATGGATTGTCTTTACGGCTTCTCTCCAGATATTCCTTCCAATCTAAAAAAGGACCCAGAACCTCTATACAACCACGAAAGCTATTACCACATTCTAAAATATAAACTACAAAAAACATACTCCATAGCCAGGCAAAATCTCCTAGCCAGCAAACAGAAATCTAAAATCCACTACGACCAAACCACCAGAGCCCACACCTTCCATATTGGTGACCAAGTACTTATTAAGAGCGAAAATCGGAAGGGGAAACTCTCCCCCATCTGGAGAGGCCCCTACCCCGTGGTAGCGATAACCAGCCCCGTGAACACTAAAGTCAAAATAGGCAACAAGCAGACCGTAGTCCATAATAATCGCCTAAAACCCTTCTACGAGTAACGAACCTCATAATCCATAACAACATTCTAGTAGAATAATAATTGCTAAGTTACACACGTATTAATTTCCATACACTCACAACTAGAGCTACCTTTACACACACCACACATACATACGTACCCCGAAGAGATCATTCTATCACACACACATACCACCTACACCCAAAACAACCGGCTCTAATTGCACTTCTATTCTAGGCCGCCGTCATGGAAGCAATCCTACTTGTACTGGCCTTAACGGCCGCTGCAGCTGACTCAGGCCAAGCGCCCTATACCCTTACCCCGCTGAACAAAACGGGAGTAGTGTTCGAAGAGCTTGGAGAGATATGGTTATATCACAACCATTGGAATGTGTTCACCGAAATAGACCTCAGCGAACTGGACAACCAAACCCAGCTAGCCGACCATGCGGAACACCTGGCGCTAAGGATATGCCAAGAGGACAATCCCCAACAAGGACTCTGCCAGGACCAGCAAAAACACATCCACTCGGTGATCGAAAACATCCGGAGAAGGACTAACATAATCCGGGAGTTAATAACCCCAGCGCGAAGCAAACGCTCCATCTTTGACGGCGTGGGAATGGGTTTACACTATTTATTCGGTACCATGGATAGCGAAAACGAGCAGGAGGTTTACAGCAAGTTGAACGAATTAGGGAAAAACCAAGCGACCCTACTGGAACTGGAAAAACAACAAATAAGTGTAGTAAACAACACTCTCCAGGAAATACAAAAACCTCTGGTCGCCCTAATGGACAGACAACAACAGATAGCGTATCAGATAAATGAGCTACAAAACATAACGGAAAAGGTAACCCGACTCCAAACGAGGGTCGACATAATAACCAACATCCTCCTACAGGTAATTGAAATAGAATCTCGGCAAAACACCCTGATAGAAGTAGTCATGTTCGCAAAAAATCATAAGGTACATCCCCTTCTTATTTCCCCCAGCAAACTGGCCAATATACAATCCAGTATAACCAGTGAGTGCTCAAACTGTCTGCCGATAGTGTACCAAACTAGTACCATTAACACCTACCTCATGCGAAATAAGTTAGTGGTCAAAGTGAGCCTACCAATCTTTAGCCTTCCCAGAATGAGATACTTCAAAATCTGGTGCTACCCCATTCATGCCCGAGAAGGGCACTCCGTTATTCCTGAGATAGAATACTCTCATTTGGCCGTCCAGTTCGAGACCCAAGTCTTTACCCTCCTAAACTACCCAAACACTCTGCAGATCATTAAAATAACTAATAACCTAAATTCCACCACTTACGTAGGTCAGTTGAACACCCCCATAGCACAGGTGATCCACACCCGAGAGTGCGCCCCCAAATTGTTGTTAAACCCCTAGGTGAAGACGTAGAATGTCCATTAAGGATGCAAGTTCCCCCGCAGAACACCATCATCAAGATGGATCGGCCTAATACATGGCTAATTGCGCTTACGAGCCCCAAGCTATCCAAATATCTTGTGAGGATCAATTTGCAGTCGTCAAAACAGAGGGACCTGGTATCCTAACCATAAACAAGCCCTGTAAGTTGTCAGTACAGGACCAAACGCTATACCACCAGGGAGCAGTAGGACAACCCCTACAAATATTACAACCTCCTTATTTCCCCCTCAACAACCCCAATATTACGGATACTCTCCTATCACACGTTCATGCCAAATCCACTGGCGGGGCCGTTAACACAACTCAAGTAATACTCGGGCGAGACGCCTATGATCGCATTCAAAAGAGCGCCAAACCGCTAGACAGTATCCAAGAAGAATTAAATCAACTGCAAAAGGACGGGCTGGCAACCAAGCGCCATACCTGGTCTATGACTTCCCTATCACTGAGTAGCATCGCAGTAGTGATTATAATAGTATACGTACTACTAAAGGCTGTAGGCCCAAGACAAACCCTTCCTGGCCGGCGCCCAGAAACCAAAGAACACGGTTTGGTCCAGCTAACGGAAATACGGACACTAAATCCCTCGCAGGCCACTCATCCTCGAACCCCCAGAAGGCCAAGGGCTCGCTCCCTGACGTTGCCTAGAACTATCCAGTTAGTGGGCGAAAGTTCTTAAGAATATGATAATGCCAAAAGAAAAAAGGCCTTCCGAAATAATATCCCTTTGTATGATTAAAAAAGTAAAAATTTAGAAAATAAGAAGAATGAAAAAAGGGAAATAAGAGTAGTATATAGGAATTATTGTGGAAGGAAAAAGAAAGATTAGTAAGAAAGAATTATTGTGGAAAATAAGGATAGTACATAAGAAGAATTGTGGAAGAAAATAAGGATAGTACATAAGAAGAATTGTGGAAGAAAATAAGGATAGTACATAAGAAGAATTGTGGAAGAAAATAAGGATAGTACATAAGAAGAATTGTGGAAGAAAATAAGGATAGTATGTAAGAAGAATTGTGAAAAAAAAAAAAAAATAATAAGGACAGTAAATATTAGAAAAGAAAAAATATATTACAATTATAAATCAGTGGGCGAAAGGCCCTAAATAAATAATTAACAAAAGAAAATAGTTACAGTAAGTTTAAGAATAAGCAAATGTAAGAAAGTAAAAAATAGGTGTAGAGTTAAAATTTCTTTTTGAAAACCCCCTTACCGCGCCCCCAAGCGCCGGTACCACAATACCTACCTCAAAAGACTCGCCCTGTTTACAACAAGCCTGAAAACCAAAAAAAAAACAACAACAACCAGACTCAAAAAACAGAACAACCAACAAACAGAAGCAGGAGCGAAATCTGAAAGGGGAACGGGATACCAAATAATAACACCAAGAGTACAACCAAAAAGATTTATTAAACATTAATTGCTTTTGTGGCTGTTATTAGTGGTCGGCCGCGGTCGCGAAAGAGGCGATGGAGCCAACACTGGCGACCCTCTCTAGTGGGGGCGTCCTCCCTCCTCGTCGACGACGCCGAGGCTGGGTGCACCCTTCCACCCAGTGGGACCTGGAGCGGCACCTGGAGCAGCGTCTTCGTCCTGTCCTCGGAGGGCGGAGAGGCCTTGAAGTTAATAACAGCAGACGTAGAGAGGCTGCGTTTGCAGCCAGGTCCCTTAACTGCACCACACACTCTCCCAAAATCTCAGCGAGGCGCTGAAAACTGAAACAACAGACAACAATGAATATAAGGGAAAAATAAATATAGCACTCAAAAATTAATACTTACTCCATATTTTCCATAGTGTCGCGCAAATAGTAAGTTAAAGCTGACTCTACTATATGCAACAGCCACAGATCTGGAGCCCTTATCGAAATTGAAATTACAATATCAGCATTAATCCGATTCCAAAACGAACAATCGTTCTTATCGGTGCCCCCAAGGAGTTGTTAAGAAATTCTCACATAAGAGAAAAACAACAACAAAGACTCGACGAAGATCCAACACCTTATCAAAGGTATCGGATTACGTCTGGAAATTTGTCTTGGGCGCGAAACTTGATTGTCTTTGTTTTTAGGAAAACGGCGGTGATCTTGCCCTTGAATGGCGTGAGAACCGTTTCCCGTTTGTTTTGGTTGAAGATCCACGGCTCGCCGGTGGTGACAATTTTTGAAATAGTGAGTGGTTGTTTAACCCTAATTGGCGACGGTCGAGGTTCCCGGGGTAATGATAAAACGGCGCGGGCAGTTCGTTAAAATAGAGTAAATTAAAAGTAATTATTAATCAATTTGTTAAATATATATGATAAAATTAAAGTGAATTAATGTGTTGTGTGAAAGAACAATAGATCGAATTACCACAAGGTAAAAATTAAACTATGTACTCAGTAAAGAAAATAAAGTAAATTAAAAGTAATTATCAATCAATTTGCTAAATGGATACGATCAAATTAAGGTAAATTAATGTGCAAAAAAAAAATAAATAATAAAGATCAGATTAATACAAACATTAAACAGTGTGTACGTATTAAAGAATAGAGGTCAAACTAAAAGGACAAAAGAGAACAGTAAACAAATATATATATAAAGAAAATAAAAGAAACAAATATAGATATAACAGTTTTTAAAAAGATTGCAGAAGAGTATACAACTGAAATCATCTTTAACGTGGATGAAACTAGCCTTTTCTTCAAATGTTTGCCCAATAAGACTCTTACTTTTAAAGACGACGACTGGCATGGAAATAAAAGTAGCAAGGAAAGGATAACAGTTGTGGTGGGCGCTAACATGAATGGTACCGACAAACTACAATTATTGGTGATTGGGAAGAGTAAACAGCCCAGATGATTCAAAGGAGTGAAGTCTTTAGAAGTGGACTACCGCTGGAACAAAAAGGCCTGGATGACTAGCAATATTTTTGAAGAGTGGATTTTAAATTTGAACAAAAACATGATACGACAGAAAAGAAAAATTGTCCTTTTTGTAGACAATTGCCCAGCCCATCCGGATGTATCGTCAAAACTATCAAATGTGAGACTGTTTTTCCTCCCCCAAATACAACAATGCAGCCAATGGACCAGGGCGTTATAAAAAAATTGAAGGTACATTATCGAAAACGCATTCTGAGAAAGTTAATCTGTGCCTTAGATAATGATAAATCTACAGATAAGTTGATTGATCTGAGGATTGCCATAGCTGAAATTTCGAAGGTGTGGCGAATTGATGTTTTAGAATCAACGATTAAAAATTGCTTTGCCAAAGCTGCTTTCTTAGAAGCTCCAATCGATGAAGTTCCTCAGAACAAGAAGATGTGTCGACACAAGCTGAGCAATGTTGGGAGGAAATGCAGGCCAGAGGTGTTATCAGGGAAGAAATTTCCCTTGAAAATTACCTTGACATCGACGAAGACGTAATTGTTTCAGAATACCCGACGGACGACGACATAGTACAATCCCTTCAAGCCGAACTGGGTGACATCGAAGAGGATGAAACGAATGAAGCAGAAGAGCCTTCAAAACCCTCTAAACAAGAAATGCTGGCTGCGTTTGATACAATACGCCGAGGTTTCCAATTCGCAAAAGATGTTCCAGACTATGTATTTCATGGACTTAACAAATGTGAACACTTTTTTGATGAATTATCATCGAAAGCTGCTGTGCAGCAGGACATAAGAACCTTTGTTACAAAAATGTAATGCATATGAATATGAAATAAATAAAAAGATGCCTTTAAAGTAAAATGTACATACATGTTTCTTCAATCCATCTTTCTTGTTTTTAATTACTAATCTATATCAACGTATGTTGGATATGTTCAAACTTTAAAGGTGACATATGTACACATTCTGCCAACACAGCCCTCTACATTATAACTGCATTGCTTTTATTAATTTGTAAAATACACTTAGTTTACTTGTTCGACTTATTCATATTGCATAGAAGAACATGTTATTAGAAAAGTGAGTATTAAAATTGTTTTAATTCGAATCGGTTGTTTTTTTTCTGTAATTCAAGCTTCACCTCAGTAATTTGATTTTGAGTTTTCAATTCAGAATTCTCAATAAAATAATAACTTCTAACAGAATCAACGTACCTTATTCTTGGGCTGATTTAAACTAACAAAAGATCGTTTCCATATATCGAAGTTTCTATACATCGAATTTTTTTTGTGGAACCATCGACTTCGATATTATGGAGGTTCCACTGTACCTACTATATATTGTTTTTTTTGGTTTATTAATTTTTATTCTCTTTATATTACCATTTTTTGACATTTGATTTATTTTATGAAGTTTACATTTTTAGTCAATATTGATCAGTAGAAGTCATGGTGCAATACTTCCATCGGATATAGGAAATATATGAAAGAGTTGGTCAAATTCAATGACTTGATTCAATTCACACAATTAATAAAATATGTAAAGCTTATGATGGATTGCAATATAATACTTTTCTTGGGCAGAAATTCAAGCAATGCTTATTTGTAATCATTATGAAGAAAGTATATTACAACAATTAATGTAAATGTTCTATAAACGAACTGTAATAATTCGAAAAAAGGGTTTTCTTACTAATTTGGATTACATTACACGAGATAATTTTTTATTTGAACAATGAATTGAGCAGAAATTAATTTAATTGAATTGGCAGATACGGTTTATAATTATAACTGGTTGGTTTTATGTAACTAAATGGACAGATACTAATAGGTGAATGAATTCAAATGTAATAAAGTTGCAAGAAGCAACGTCGTTACTACTTGTAAAAATTGCATTATTTTATTTAATAAAAAATTTTGGGAAACGCAATTAATGTTTATGAAGGTATTGAATGTGTAATTACGATTTGGAGTCCAGTAAAAGACATGGTTGTTGAATTTATAGATAATAATAAAAATTATCTTGATTTTCATATATTGCATAAAATTGAGAAAATTTATACTTCTTAAAATATCATAAAATAAACTTAAACTGCAAAATTGCATATTTTTAACATGAAACAGATATTTTGAAACACTATAAAAGAGAGAAAGATAGAAAAAAAGGAGAACAATAAAAATTTATAATCAAGTTTTTATCCAGCAAAATTTTTATTGATTTAAAACAAAGTTGTGTCAATATGAACACAATGGAACATAATTTTTTTATAAATTTCTTTTAAGTAGCTTCGCAATCACAAATATTAGAACCATAAGTTTTAAGTGAGTTACATATGTTTACATTTTCGGTTTGAACAATTTATAACTACGACCTATGGGTTTCCATCTAACAAAATGCCCTGCGCTGATCTTATTGGTGGCAATCGTATCCTTTAAATATTAATTTTTTATAAAAATAAAAACAAATATTCTTTTTATTTATTTTATTATGTAATAATTATTTTAACTTCAAATAAATCTTTAATGAATTTAATACTATTCAAGCATTATCGAAAACATCACTGCAAATATAGAAATAATTGTCTTATCTTATTCAAAAATCGTCCTTTTTTGACTTTTTCATATTCATAAAATTTTGAATACAATATTATTTTTAACAACAAAATTGCTTATAACTCCAAAAATAAAAGCCGTAGCATAAAAATTTTTCAGACCTCATTCATAGGAAATTGTCCAAGCAAATTTTGGAAAAAAAAATTAATTAACTACGTATTTTTTGGGGTAAAATGTGGTTTTAGTTGAAATTTTAGTTAAAAAAACCGAAATGTTGACTTTGAAATTTGACAATATTGAATATTTGAAGAAATAAGATAAATATCGCCCAAAAAGGAATACAGTGGCGATGACCGCCTAAACGACCCTGATCAGTGTGGCCCCGGAACCAGCATGGCCGCAACCAAGGTAAGTGCTCTCCACCTAAATTAGATTGACCCTTGTCAGGCACCCCAAAAATTGGACCTATGACCAGCGACCACATTCTCTCCCTCTCTCTATCTCTTCTTAGCCCCGTCTCGTTGGCCTCGGACGGTTCGTTAACCCCCATTATCCCTTTTTATTCAGGTATAGGCACGAGTTTTTTTACAGGTATAACTGTCAAACTTTCTACATCCCTGCACCACAAACCCCTCCCCATCCGGCGAGCTAGCTTGAGCATCGCACGTCGTACCGACGCTTGGTACAGCGGATGCATGTAGTTTCGCGATACTCCCCGACGCACAGTGGGGTCAGATAAAAAATTACCGTTCAAAAATCCGTGAACCCGTCAATTTTCATCGAATCAACTTCGCTTTTTTTTTAAAATGTTAAAATGTTGTAAAATGTTTAAAATGTGCAATTCTCTATCGATCTGTCGAGCCCTCCCCCATATTTTTTTGCCTTTTAGGCAATTCCAGTTCTCTTTTCTTCGTTACTTGGACACACCATTTATTTCAGACAGTTAAATATCAAGAGAAAACACTGTACGTCGAGCATGGTAAGAAAACTGCACAATTTCATATGATTTTATTTATATGTTAAATTGATCAATTATTATTTTCTATTAAGTCGAAGTATTAGAAAACCAAATTCGGGATTGTTAAAAAATGTATTGCCCAAAATTGCAAACATTTTCTTCATTTTTAACTATCCAAATTATTTTCGATATACGGTAATACACTGCTGATCATTTGAATAGAGTCGATTCAGAAATTATTTTACTTAAAATTCTTAACACGACATTACTGCATGGAAGGCGGCGTCATGATATGAGGAGCTATTTCCTACTATGGTGCGATACTGCTAAATTTTCAAAACAGTAAAATGACAGCCAAATCGTACCAAACCAGACGTTAAAGAAATTTCTAAATTATTTTAAAAAATAATTCAAAATATGTATTGACACCGAAAACAAGCCGAATTTTCTACGAAAATAAAAATAAATTTTCTGGTAATGTATGCTGAAGTTTTATTCTGCTACTGCCAAAAATATCGGTGTATTTTCGGCCTGTTTTCGGTGTCGAACCATCTAAGCAACAATATATCGGCGTCTTTTCGGCTTGTTTTCGTCCTCTAATAATATTTCGGTGTCTTTTCGGCTTTAACTGTACAGTTACGCTATTTTTCGGCGTCTCTTTGGCCTTGTTTCGGTTCGGTCGGCTCTTTTTACAATTCAATTTTTGAGCCTAAAATACGCCGAAGTTCTCTTATTTTTCGGCCTCTTATTTTCACCCGGGTGGGCGAGAAAGTGATAATGAGGATAAAAATAGTGAGCATAACTCTGAATCGGAACAACAATTAAGTGATGACGTTGATAATAGACGAACAAAAAATCGTATGGAAGGGGGGGGGGGTTGAAATCGTAACGGTTTAGCCGCTAAGGCGTTTTGAAGTTTTTTTTATAGAGTTTTGCATATCACCCTGTAACCCTATGACCTATTTTCATGAATAAGGTGTCAGTATACGCAGAATACTCCCACCTACATTTTGGCAAAGCTTAGGTGAAAAAGTACTAAAAAAGCACCACATAGGGCCAATTTTATTATCAAACTTGCTAATAATTTCAAAAGTAAAGGCCGTGGCATAAAAATCGTCCAAACATTATTGATAGGAAATTGTCCAAGCTTTCCAATTTTGCAAAAAAATATTAGTTAACTAGGTATTTTTTGGAGAAAAAGGTGGTTTTAGTTGAAATTTTAGTTAAAAAAACCAAACTTTTGACTTTGAAGACTCATTACACTGGAAGTTGATAGGGTAGATAGAACCTTGACATTTTCAGTTTTAGATAGGTGCGAGTATTCTGCGTATACTGACACCTTATTCATGAAAATAGGTCATATAAAATGTATATCGGTCCGTCAGACCGCACGTCATTATTAACGTGACTTTTCACCTGGTCACTACTTCAGGGTTAAGCAAAGAAATTAAAGCAGCGATGAAGGAAGAAACTGATAAATTAATAAGTTCTCTGGACAGATTGCAAAAAGAAGACCACAAATTACAGAGCGAAATGCAAAGTAATGACCAAGCCGTCCGTCAGACCGCACGTCATTATTAACGTGACTTTTCACCTGGTCACTACTTCAGGGTTAAGCAAAGAAATTAAAGCAGCGATGAAGGAAGAAACTGATAAATTAATAAGTTCTCTGGACAGATTGCAAAAAGAAGACCACAAATTACAGAGCGAAATGCAAAGTAATGACCAAGCCTTTCTTTTGCAATTATTCGCCCAAACAGCTCAGTCGCAAGCGCAACCCCTGTATTATTGCGTGGAAACTTCCCACGATGTTTGATGTTTGCTTGTTTTTATGATAAGAATGATTATGATTAGGATAAGATAAATGAATTTTTTTTTTGTTTAAGTTCAGAGTATATAGACTGAATTGTTTTTGTTTTGAATTTCGATTTTTTTTTGTTTTACATTTTTTAGTTGATGTGATGATATCATTGAATTTTTTTTGTTTTATTTCACTAAATTCTTTTAAATTTACTATTTCTTTTATATTTACTTTACTAAATTTAATGTATGCAATATTTAAAAAAACTCAATAATGTTCCTGTTTTTTATTCCATATTACTTTAATTTTTAATGAATAAATAATATATTTTGAAATCAACTTTGTTTCAATTATGTTACGAAAATAGCTCTAACGTTTCTTAAGAACTCAGAATTTGCTACTTTTCTTACAAACTTATTTCTGAAATTTAAAGAAATAATAACAAGTGTAATTTGTTTTAAATAAAAAAATAACTTTATTAAATGGTACAAAATTAAAGGTATATTTTATTAATTTAAATTGTTTCTGTTTACATGTATCTGCTATTACGTCTGTAATTTGTTTTTCAACTTAATTCTCAAAATTTTCCGTTCCGTCAATAGTATTTAAATCAGGAGTATTTACTCAATAAAATATTATCTAATGTGCAGCACGCTGCTACGACTTGCGGCATAAAATAAACGTGAATTTCTGAACGTTTGGAAAGAATTCTCCAACATGATTTTAGCTTTCCAAAAGCTTACTCCATTTTTACGCGACCTGAATTTAATTGTAAATTAAGGGGCTGGCAAACTAAAATGGCTACTTTTGTCAATTTTATATCAATCACTTTAATTTTTTAGTATTTGATGGAGTTTAGGGTCCTCATTAATATTCTGCATTGCAACCCGTCAAAAAAAATTGTTTATTGAAAAAAAGACAAAAATATGTCGAATAAGTGTAATTTTCAAAATGCTCCTGGGCGCTCAAATTTTAATCGATTTACTTCTTTTTCTTTCAAACTGTTCGGATTTCTTTTAAATATTAACAAACAAAAGTTATAGCCAATAATGTACAAAAAAACAGAAATATGCTGAAAAAATGCCGAAAAATCGAGCTTTTTTTCACTTTATTGTTTATAACTTTTGAAAAAACTGTTGCGCGTAACTGTAAATCCGTCGGTAATTTTTGAAGACAATTTAATTGTGAACAGTTGGAAAAAAATAGAAGTATATCGATTAAAAATTGAGCGCCCAGGATTGTTGTGGCGCAGCTACACAACAGAAATAGTTGCCTAAAAATAAATGTATTAAAAAATAATTTAGGCACAACAGATAATTTATAAAACTTACGTCAAACTGACAGCCAACTATGTTAATATAATAATAAAAATATTTAGTACAAAAGTGTACAAATTGTCAGGTGTGGCATGACTAAGGGCCGTTTTCACCATCTCCAGTTAAACTGTCAGTATACTTCCAGTTTCTAAACTTGTAGTTAATTTAACTGCGACCGTAAAGTGCAAGTAAAAAAATTTCGTTTTCGATAACTATGATTAACAAACCTGAAGTTAAAGTTAAAATGTACTAGTTTTTTGCTAGTTACAGTATATCAAATGTCAGAAGTGTCAATATTTATTAAAAGAAAACTTCGAACACTTAAATATTCTTGATCTTCATCAATTGAATCGTCGAATTTACACATAGTTTCTATTGATCTTTTGAGCATGACTAAAAATTAAATTCATATTTTCCATATTAAAGCCAAAGTGCAAAAATGTCAATCCCAGTGTCAAACTTTCAGTTAAATTAATTAACCAGAAGAAATTCTCTCGGTTAAATTGACTACCAGTTAAATGAGAATTAACTGACAGATTGACTCTAACCAGAGATTGTGAAACGCATTTTTAACTAACTGCAGGTTAAAGTTTCAGTTAACGTTTAACCGCAGATGGTGAAAACGGCCCTAAGTTGAAAATCAACAGGTAAAAATAGCTTAGAAAGCTTTTCGTAATAATGTAAAAATAGCTTAGAAAGCTTTTCATGATAAAAGAAACATAGAAAGCGAGGCGTTTAAAGCTTTCTTACTATAAAAGGCCGATACAACTAATGGAAATTGCTCATTACTTAAACTGGGGATTACCAGACACGAAGTAAGAGTCAGTGGGTATTTACCACATAGGGCGTAGCTTGCAGGTTGGGGATTACCAAACTGCACTTTGTTAGGATTATCAAACACTATTTCTTTTTGATTCCAATTCGAGTTGAATTCCATATATAGGGTTTAGCTTGCAGGTTGGGGATTACCAAACTGCAGTCTGTTATACCCTCGACACACGCCAGCGCTTTACAACGAAAAATCCTTGTTACGACGAAAGCCTTCTTCTTGCTACGTCGGTGTGCCTTCGCCGGTCTCTCAATCGGGTAATCTGGAAACATGTATGATGTTTTAATTAACTAAAAATATGTGTAACTAATGATTTAATTTACAGGAAAGAACGTCGTCATTTTGGGAGGTAGATGTTCTGCGTATGTCCGAAAAGACTTTTAAAGAAAACTTTAGGATGTCAAGAACCATCTTTGCGTTACTGTGTCAAAAATTGTCCAGTTTAGATCGCCAAGACACTAACATGAGGAAAGCTATTCCTTTGGAAAAAAGGATAGGTATCGCAATATATGCTCTGGGGTCCTCAGCGGAATATCGCAGTATCGGACATCTATTTGGTGTCGGACGTACCACTGTTGGAGAAATTGTGATAGAGTTTTGTAAAGCTGTGTGGAGAATTTTGAAACCTGAATATTTAAATTTCTTTGAACCGCTAACGTCAGAAAAATTATTAGATACAATTAAAGGATTTAATAGGCTTGGGTTTCCCCAATGTTTTGGAGCCATAGGTATGCAAATTGCATAAGATTCACATATTGGATATCCTTTTAACGTTTCTTCATTTTCAGACGGCTGTCATATCGAAGTCAGTCCCCCGCAAGATTGTGGATATGATTATTACAACTTCAAGGGGTGGTATTCCACAGTGCTACGTGCAGTTGTTGATTATCGATAAAACTCAGAAACAGAACCATGAATAAAAGTGCAAAAACATAATACATTCTGTAAATTATAGCTACCGTTTCACCTTCATTTCCGTCGGGGCACCAGGACGTGTGAGAGATTGTTCCCTTTACGAAATCTCTCCACTTAAGAAGCTGCAGCGAAACAGTTTGCTTTTTATACAACATAGGATATTAATGAATGATTGCATTGTTCCTCCTATGCTAATTGGCGACTCTGCGTTTGCTTTAAGCGACACACTAATGAAGCCATTTCCATTCTTAAATAATTTGCCAGAAAAACAAGCTTATTTTAATGCAAAATTATCTGCTGCTCGTCGTGTAGTTGAAAATGCTTTTGGCCATTTGAAAGCAAGGTTCCGTAGAATTGGCAAAGGTCTTGAATTGAAAACACAAATGATATCATAAAGGCCTCCACTGTATTGCATAACTTTCTGAACTGCAACAACGACGAGGTGAATCAACTTTGGATTAATGAACAACTACAATTTGAAAATACACGAAGACGAGAATACTCTGAGCAGTTAAGTGATCGAGCTGATACAGCTGGTCTCAGTATTAGAAATGTTATTGCAGATGTTATTCAAACTCAGGCTGGAGAAAGTTTACAAAGAGATATAAGGTAAAATAAACTTTGGACAGTTTTATAATTCATTATTATTAAACTCAGGCTTGAGAAAGTTTACAAAGATAAAATAAACAGTTTTGTAAAAACAAAATAATTATTTTTTTTTCAAAATTTCCAATAATTCGTTTTGAAATTTCATTGCTTCTCTTTGAAAATCTTCATCTTTTTTAGCAATTTCTTCGGTAAGCTTCCTGTGAGCAGAGAGTTCTTTTTCTAAAATTGCATTGCTATTTTTCATTTGTTGTAGCACTTCGGATTGAAATGGCAATTTTTCTTGCTTTCTTTTTCTAGATGGAATTGAGGATGATGTAATTGAAGGAGGTGCTCTTTCAACTGAGGAGGAATCAACAATTTCTACAGGCTGTGGAGACTGAGGCTCATCCAAAGAGTGGTTATCACATACGGGGATATCAAGATTTGTCCTTCTCCGTAATGGCGGAGAAGATAAATCGAATGCCTGAATATGAAATAAAATATAAATATTCAAAACACTACTAAATTTTTCTATTTCAATCCTTACATCACTTCCCTCCAAATCTTCTAAATTGTTGCAGGGATATCCCCCAATTATTTTATTGATTTGGTCTGGGAAGCAGTGGCGTGGCGTCTTTGGAAGCAAGGGATGCATTGCATCCCTTACAATTTCTTAAAAAATAAAAATAAAAATTCATAAATTATCAATAATTAATTATTCTTTGCTTTTACAAAAAAATTATTTTATTTTTACATTCTGAGATTAACTTTTTATTATTCCTTGCCATTTTTCTAGCCTCCACTGTTAGGGAAAAATTCATGCATTCATTCATTTTGAGAATGAAAAATTAAATGGAAGCAAATTGCTTCAACCAATATTTTATGTTGTGTCCATGAGCGAAAGTTCTCTCCTCCTTCTCTCTGAACCATTCTATATACGCAAAGCAACATGCCACCGGACTTCGAGAAGCAGAATTTGAATTGCTTCCCTTGACTGTCCGTTGGAACGTACTTCGGTACGAACTTGTTGATGAAGAGGGAAGTGGAGATGGGAAGTCACAACTAAGGTTTGTTCCTGTGACCAGAGCCAAGGGAAGCAATTCAGATTTTGCATCCATACGAAGTGAGTATATTTTTGTTGGGTGAGAGCGGAGAGAAGTTTCCCAATAAGATTTCAGGGAATTCATTTCTCAATGCAATGAATATATGGAAATGAATTTGTACAATGAATGGCTTAATTGTAGGACATAGTAAAACGCTGTAATTCATTTAATTAATTAGAAAATATAGAATTGTTTTGGATGCAATTTAGTTTGTGCGATTTGTTTTGTATGTACAAAATAGTGCTTTTTTTAATAGTAGTTTTAAAAGGTAAATTTGAAAATAAATTTGGAGAAATATATTATTTGTGTTAGTTTTTTCTTTGGTTTGTTTATATAGAAAATTGTTTTGCATGCAATTTAGTTTGTGCGATTTGTTTTGTGTGTTCAAAATAGTGCTTTGTTTTAAAAGGTAGATTTTAAAAGAAATTTGGAGAATTATATTATTTGTGTTAGTTTTTTTTTGATTTGTTATTACTTTAATAAATATCATGGGTGATGAGCATTTTTGTGTAATTGACGATTTATTGCAGCAATCCTTTGGCTCGCGTTCGTTTACGGAAAAGAAATCCATTATTGAAAATGGGGGACCGAAACCCATATTAAATATTTTAACTGAAAATAAAACATGCACTAGGCATTTTTCTATTAAATTATACGATAGCGCGAATTGGCTTACCGGTTGTCAAAATAAGCAAAAATTTTTTTGTTGGCCTTGCATTTTATTTTCAACTGAAAAGAACGTTTGGCGGTGTTCGGGATATAATGATTTAAATAATTTTCATAAAGCTGTTGATAGGCATGGCAAAAAATCCTCCGAGCATTTAAAATCGGTTTTAGCTCTTTCTAAATTCGGTACAGGCCAAAGGATTGAAAATCTAGTAGACACTCATTATAAATCCTCAATTATAAAGCACAATGAGTTAGTTAAAAAAAACCGGAAAATTATTAAAATTTTTATAGATGTTGTTTGCCACTTGGCATGCCAGGAGCAAGCCTTTCGCGGACACCGCGAGGGTCCGGATTCTGTTAATCGGGGAAATTATGTTGAATTAATTTCACTTTTGGCCAAACATAATCCAGAACTTAAAAATCATTTCGAGACAGCTTCAGTATTTTCTGGATTATCAAATAATATTCAAAATGATTTAATAATGGCTATTTCCTCCACTCTTACAAGAAAAATTACTTCTGAAATCCAAAATTCTGAGTTTGTCGCAATTATTTGTGATGAAACCACGGATATATCTTGTCGATCTATGTTATCAACCACTCTGAGATACATTTCTTCCTCTGGTGAGACGAAAGAAACATTCATTAGTTTTAAAAATATCTCCGATGATAGAAGAGCAGTTCGTTTGCATGAACATGTAGTTCATATTATGCATAATTTCGCATGTGGTCCCAAGTTAATTTGCCAAAGCTATGACGGAGCTTCAGTTATGGCGGGTGTAGTTAGTGGTCTTCAAACCCGGGTTAAAGAAAATTATCCAAATGCTCTTTTTGTACACTGCTTTGCTCATCGCTTAAATCTTGTTTTATCGAAATCATGTGACAAGGTTCGTGAGTGCCGAATCTTCTTTCAGTCAATCACAGGTTTCTCAAATTTCTTTAGTCACTCAACCGCTGTTCTCGACTTGTTTTTAAAGCGAAGACTTCCAAAAGTAGCTCACACTCGCTGGAATTTCAATGGTAGACTTATTCTATCTATTCATGATAATTTAGATAATCTTAATACTCTTTTTGAATATATAACGGATAATGAGGAAGATATTTGGGATGCCGAAACTGTTAACAGTGCTCGAGGTCTCTCCGTACTCCTAAATGATTTTCAGTTTATATTTCTGCTGAAAATGTTTTCAAAAATTTTTCCCCAAACCGATATCCTTTTTGAAATTTTCCAATCCAAACAAAGCGACATAAGCTTTTGCACTAAAAAAAATTAGAGATTTTCAGACCCAGCTTCAAAATCTAAGAAACAATTTCACCAACGTTTGGAATGAAACTTCCTTAATATGTGAATTAACACCACAACGCAAGCGCCTACGATGTTCAGTAGATGGTTCCGAAAATATTGAATTAAGCTTTAAGCGCTTGTTTGCTGAAATTATTGATATGCTTAATCAAGAAATCGTAACACGGTTTTCATCTTTAAATCAACTAAGATTTGTAGAACTCTTTGATACCTCGAAATTTCGAAATTACGCAAATAAATTCCCCGATGATTTACTTCAAAATCTTGATGAAACGTACCCTCAGTTTTTCGATAAAACTTCCTTAAAAACTGAACTCACTGTGCTTTTTTCTGATGAGGACCTTAAAGGTAAAGCCTTTCAAGAAATATTTCAATTCTTTCTTCACAATAATTTACGTGATAGTTTTATTCAAAGTTTTAAACTTTTAAAACTTATTTTGACATTGCCGGTCACTAGTGCGTCCGCGGAACGGAGTTTTTCTACACTTAAAAGAATATTGACATTTTCTAGAAATGCTACATCGGAAGAGCGATTAAGCGGTTTAGCGTTATTAACTATTGAAAAAAGTATGCTTAAAACTCTTCTTTCCTACGAAGACTTTTATAATGAAATTATTGATGAATTTGCAGTTAAGGAAAGAAGAATTGAATTAAAACCAAAATTTTAAATTGACAATGTTTTTCTTGAAAGGCTTTCGAAAACGTTAAACTGCATGATAGGAGAAAGATTTAATTGCGCTTTAAAATTATTTGTTATTAATTGAAAATTATTTTATGTTATTATGTTTTTTGTTTTATTTATTATATGTTTGATCAGTAGATTTGTGGAAATATTACCATATTAAAAAATAATTTTTCTTTTAAATTTAATAATAATTATTTGAACTAGATTTATTTTTGTAATCATTTGATTTATTTTTATAACTTACAATAGTTTTAATATGGTAATATGGGGGCCAAAACGCTGCAGAATAAATCAGCGTGCCTACTCTCACGTCCTCGATCGTGGTCCCTGGGTGCATAAAAAGCAGCAGACGAGAGAGGTTTTAGTAATGCATAGTATATTAAAATAACATATACATCAATGTTGGCTGTAAATGTACTACCAAAAAATTTTGCAAGATTGCATCCCTTCCCATTCAAAGCACGCCACGCCACTGCTGGGAAGGTGATGAGCCCGTCCCAAGTTTTTTATGTTCCTCTCTGGAACATCGAAGATAACATTCACATTTAAAAATTATTCTTCAATATTCGAGTTACAATGTCACCTGTACTTTCTGGCCATGTTGTTCACTTTGTCCCTTACTTCTTTCGGGCTAAGAACAACTCCTCTTTTCCTCATATCTGAACTCATATCACTATAAACATGAGTGTTTTTCCGCGTCCCCCGTAATTGGTCCGAATATTTTAGCCAGATTTCTAGTAAATTGGCTATACATGCCGCAGTCCATTTAAATCTTGATTTTTTTTCAAAATTCATTTCCCTGAGATACGAAATTTATTACCTTAATTATTTGTAGTTAAAAAATTATACTCACATTTATAACCTTAAGAACCGTTTTCCTTTTTAAAATAACGAAATTGTTTTAAATTTGACATAAACACAACAAAATTGATTTTTTTTTAAATCATCTACCAACCGATAGGTGGCTCTTTCTCAAAGCTTTTTGAGTTATCGTTGTTAACAAAGCAAAAATTGTTTTGTTACGTTTCTTCGTTACAAAGCAAATATGCGTGTTTACAACGATATCTCGTCGTAACAACGCCCGTGTGTCGAGGGTATTAGGAATAGTACACTCGTGGTTTCAATTCGAATTGAAGATACATAATTTGAAAGGGTTTTTTTTAGTTACTGTGTTGGAAGAGTTAATTAAGTTCATTTAATGTTTGTTCTATTGGGTATCATTAAAGAAGTTAATTTGATTTTAATAAAAAGAAAATAATATATCAATAAATGTGTTTTATTTCAACAATTATGCTTCAAGCAGACGAGACAAAATAACTGGCATTCTTTTACTCAATATCAAGAAGGGATATTGAACATGGTCCTTCGAGCCGGATCGTTGTAGCCAAGCACATTTGTTGAAAGTAACATACAGTCTAATCAAAGTATTAATAAAGTCAACTTCCAATTATACAGTAGTTAAATTATTTCAAAATGAAGGCTTTGCTAAAAACGCAAAGGACATTACAAGCAAATTTAGCCCAAGCGATTTCAAATCATAAGAAAACTGGTCACGCAAGACGTACTGAGGGATATTTAACCGGCCGCATTGCTAATGTTGAAGCATGTTGGAAAAAATTCTTGGAGAATCACGAACAGATATACATACTGGAAGATGATGCATCGGACCAAGACCTCGAACTAGTAGAGGATTATGAAACAGCTGATCTGTATTCAAAATTTGAAGAGACCTACATTGAGTTTCTAGGAGACTTACACGATGGACTCGCACAGATTCAACAGAGTCAACATCAGCAAGTTCATGTGCAGGTGCCGCCATCGGAAGGCACAGTTGTGAAGGCTACGGAGAAAAAACTGCCAGCGATGGAATTACCAAAATTCAATGGGAATTTCAGTGATTGGAGAAAGTTCCGCGAAAGCTGCACTTCCATGATTCACGATGACCCTCACATCCCACTAATTCAAAAGCTCCAATACTTAATATCATGTCTGTCTGGAGAACCGCAACGTCTATTGGATCTTTATGATGTTTCTGGTGCCAACTATCAAGCTGCCTGGGATGAGATTGTTAAACGCTATGATAACAAGCGAGTGTTAGTGACTACGCATCTAAAGGCTTTACTAACACAAACAAACATCGTAAAGGAGTCTGAACGAGACTTAAAGGATTTGCTAGATACCACAAAGAGACGGTTGCACGAGTTAGCAACACTAGGAAGTCCAGTACAGCATTGGGATCAAGTTGTGGTATGCCTATTAACGGCACGTCTACCAGAAGAAACGAAAAGAATTTGGGAGCAAAGAATTGCTACGTCGGCAGAGCATCCAGCATTACACAATGTTTGAATTTTTGGAAGAAAGGTTCCGAATACACGAAGCCCTACGAGATGGAAAGATCACGCAGTCTAAACATAGAGACATGCTAATGCCTAAGAAGTCCTCTACATATCATACAAGCGAGCATAAGAATTGCAGTATTTGCAAGGGCCAGCATCTGATTTATCAGTGTGGTCGTTTAAAACGAGTCAACAGCAACGAAAGACGCAAAATACTCATAAAATATAGCATCTGCCTAAATTGTATACAGCGTCATGAGGGATCTTGCATTGCCGGTCAAGAGTGTCCTTTATGCAGGCAAGATCACAAGTTGCACAGATGTGATCGTTTTCTGAAGCTAGCAAGAACTGATAAAAGAGACGTCGTGCAAGCACATAATTTATGTGGCAATTGCTTACGACCACATCCCGAAGTCATATGCCCATATAAGGGTGGCTGTTATAAGTGTCATAAACGACACCATACGTGGCTGCATGAAGATGCTAATGCACCGCCGAACCCAAATCCTACTACCGGTACAACTACAGCAACAGCCTGTGCCACAAGATGTAATCTACATAAGAAGAATACGCAAGCATTATTGGCTACCGCTATATTACTCGTGAAAGGACAACCACTTCGAGCGTTAATCGACTTGGGTTCTCAAAGTTCCTTTATATCTCAATCAGCATATCAAGCATTGAAACTTCAGGGGTCACCAGCATCACTTAATGTCACAGGACTAGATTATATTAAGGTAGCACAAGCTACAAAGAGTACCATAATAAGGTTAAGATCTTCTGTGACACCTAATTTTGAACTTCCAGTAGAGGCATACGTAATTAAAAAGGTTACAACTGTTTGTCCTCCAACTCGATACGCACATCACAATTGGGACTATATCCAAGGATTAAAGTTAGCAGATCCCCGATTTCTGATTTGATATGTTGCTGGGAGTAAAGGTCTATGCAAAAATAATTTGCAGCAAAATAAAGAAAGGACCTACAGATGCCCCCATTGCCCAGAAAACCAAATTGGGGTGGATATTGTTTGGGGAAATTGTAGCTGCAAGTGATCAAGAAAATAATAATCTTGAATGTATGGCAACTACAGAAGCCAGCATCGAGCAGTTAAACAAACAAGTCCGCTTATTCTGGGAATCGAAAGAGATAAAAGGAGGGCAAAGGTTGACAGAAGAAGAACAACAGTGTGAAGATTTCTATCAGAAGACACATAAACGGTTGGTGAGTGGGCAATATGAAGTCAGAATCCCATTTAAGCAAAATCCACAATTGGGTGATTCTAAACGAATGGCTACCAAGCGATTTGCACACACTGAACGCAAAATTCTTCAACAACCAAAGATGGGTGATGACCTTAAGTCATATGAATGTGCTCAATTACGAAGAGCCAGTAATAATGAATAAAGCACCTAGATACTATATGCCACATCATGCCGTTATAAAGGAGAGGGACACATCTATCAAAAACGACATCACATTAGAGATGGCGAATGTGAAATCTTTGACAACACAGGAACAACACAATGAAGTCGGATTGATAGAGAAATTCTCGAATTACAGAAAGTTGGTACGAGTAACGGCTTACTGCTTAAGATTTGTCAATAATGCGAAACAAGGCAGTCAGAAAAGAACGGGAGTGGTTCAAGCAATGGAAATTGAAAGTGCAAAAATAAGAGTTTTAAGACTAGCACAACGATGTATGCTCCCAAGAGAACAGTTGCAATTGAAGAACACCGAAAGAGTGGATAAACAGAGCAAGCTTTATAAACTCGATCCATTTCTTGATGAACACCAAATTCTACGAGTGGGTGGCAGACTCAGAAGTGCTGATTTGTCATATGATATCAAACATCCTATATTACTACAACCTAGGACGCACATCACGGACATAATTATAGACAGGTTTCATCTCGAGAGCCTTCATGGTGGACCTCAGCTAGTGCTCAATATAATTAGAAATGAATTTTGGATCATCAACGGGTTAAATGCGGTCAAGTATCGAGTGCATCGATGTATTACATGCACAAGGTATCGACCACATGTCCAACAACAAATTATGGGTGATCTTCCTATGTCAAGAGTAACTCAAGCTCATCCATTTCAGAACAGCGGAGTCGATTATGCTGGACCTATCACCCTAAGGATGTCAAAACACAGAGGCGCCAAGACTTATAAGGGGTACATATGGATATTTGTGTGCATGGCCACGAAGGCAATTCACATTGAAGCAGCATCCGACTTAACAACCGAAGCATTCGTAGCTGCATTTCGCAGGTTTATTGGAAGAAGAGGTATGTGTTCAAATATGTATTCCGATAATGGAACAAATTTCATTGGGGCTGATAAGGTATTCAAACGCACGTTTAAAGAAGTGTTTAAATCGGGAACAGAAGCGACAGCGAAGGAATATGCAGAACGGGGTTTAACTTGGCATTTTATTCCGCCATCAGCACCACACTTCGGAGGACTGTGGGAAGCAACCGTCAAGTCCACTAAGCATCTTCTGCGAAGAACGGTAAAATCAAGCAATCTTACCTTTGAAGAATTAAATACGCTGCTAGTACAGATTGAACCATGTCTAAATTCCAGACCAATCCAAGCGATATCTTCTGATCCTAATTGCATGGAAGCTTTGACTCCTGGACATTTCCTAATTGGGAGACCGTTAGTACAGCCAGCCGAACCCACGCAACATGACAGGAACTCAGGAGTTGCAGATCGATGGAAGCAGATCCAAATAATAAGGCAGGTGTTTTGGAAAAGATGATCACAGGAGTATTTGCTTCAGCTACAGCAACGAACAAAATGGAATACCCCACAACAAAACATAAGGATTGGACAGATGGTCATTCTGAAGGATGAAAGACAGCCACCTGCCAGCTGGCAACTGGGGAGAATCGTGAAAACTCACCCAGGGGATGATGATAGAGTCCGAGTGGTAACAGTAAAAACTACCACAGCGATACTACAAAGGCCAATACAAAAAGTCATACCAGTACTTACATAGCCACTCCCAGAGAGTAGTGTACAGTTGTAGCGGCCGTTGAAGAGTACTTCGTTTTAAAATTCAAAATTAAAAACAAAATAATACGACTCATAATAAGTTCAGTAACACAAAACCAAAGCATAATAAAGTGGGTGGTGTTCCTTCCTGGTGTTTCTATTGAAGGGTTTTAACTTAATTAAATAAGCTATAAAAAATTGTTTACTTTACAGAAATGGAAGATATCTTAATGCTGGATCACGAGGACGATTGGGGGCTAGACGAAAACATCCCGGTGACACCAGGTCGCTGGTTAGGTGTCAGTCCACCGCAAGGTCTCCCAGTTCCGGTTAGTCCAGCAAAACCAGTCAATGGCAACGCAACACCGGGCATAACTGCATCCCAGGGAGCTGAAGTGCCAGTCACACCAGGAAAGGGTATCAACTGGGACGAAATATATGCCCTATGGGAAGACGACATCCAAAAGGGCGTTGAAAAGGTACCAGCAGGCCCTGTGTATGCCTCGCATGGAGAAAGTATTGAAAAAGAGTTCGAAAGGGTACAAAAAACCAGCACTGTGAGGACCGAGGAAGGACAGTATGTCGACGTGCCATTTGAAGTAATGGACACCATCCCGTGGGACAACATCAAGGCCAGCACGAGGAGACGTCACACGATATTCTGGCGTGGCGGACGAACGATGCGCCTGAGATTCCGGAACAACAAGCCAATTTGGTCAAGTTTTAAAAATAAAAAATCGAAAGTTAAAAAACAATGTTAAGGTTAAGTTCATTTAAGTTCCGTTGAAACAAGATTAGGTTAAAGTTGATGGTTATCTTAATTCATGTTCCTATTAAAGTTGATTTATTGTTAAACTGAATTAAGGTTGTTTGATGATACATCAAGGGGCGGGAATATGTTGTGGCGCAGCTACACAACAGAAATAGTTGCCTAAAAATAAATGTATTAAAAAATAATTTAGGCACAACAGATCATTTATAAAACTTACGTCAAACTGACAGCCAACTTTGTTAATATAAAGGCGAATTTACATCCCAAGAATAAAGTGGAAGAGCAAATCTGAGCTCCTTTATCGCATAGAAAATAGTATGGTTCTATCTCTGTTGCCCAACGTGGCAACAGAAAACGGCAGCCTCAAAGTAGGGCTCTACTCTACTCTACGAATGCGAAGTCCAAAAAAAAGCTTTTAGTTTCGTTAAATTTAAGTATTCTAATGCCCACTAGATGTCATTTTCACGTTTAAATTCTGTTATTTCAAAAATAAAATATGAAAGTGTCACGTTGTTCGTGAAGAAACTTAAAAATTTTTGATTAGTGCTGATTCTACTTTTAACAAGAAATTATTTTATTACGGTAATTATTATAATAAGTTGTATATGTATGGAATAACTTTTTAAAATTTTTAAGCAGAGAGATGGACGAATATTCAACCATGGAATTTATAGAGGCAGTACATGCAGAAGAAATGCTGTGGGACGTGCGATGTAAGGAGTTTCGAGATACGTCCAGAAAAGAAGATAAATGGCGAGAAATAGGCCAAAAATTTAGTATGACTTGTAAATCCTGTAAATATTTGTTGCTACAATTAATATTAATATTCAAATTATATTTATTAAGATGAAGATGCCAAGGCATTATTTAAGAGCCTCAGGGAAAAGTACAGACGTTTCAAATTAAAATTAGATTCCACTAGAAGTGGTTCCAGTGGATCCCAAGTAACCATCTCTTGGCCATTTTACTCCAGTTTAAGATTTACTGACGACTGCTACAAAAAAAGAAGGTAAATGCATTTGTGTTTTAAAAAAATAATTCATTGTCTAATGCAAGTGTTTTGATAGGGTATTCAGTTCGCTCCAATTAAATTCGGTAAAAGTGAATCCGTCGCCATCATTATCATCAGCACCATTGCTATCATCCCAACCATCAGCATCATCGTCATCATCACTACCATCAGCACCATCACAACCATCAGCACGATCGCCACCATCACGACCATCATCACCACCACCCGCACCATCCGCAACTTCCCAGAAGTCAGGAGAATATAAAAGTAAATTGGAGCAAAGCCTCAGTAAGAATACTGCTTCATTAATAGATGCGATGAAAAGCATTGCGGAAAGCGGGAAAAATAAAAACCGCTATGAGCACGTGTCCAATTTCATCGTGGCAACTCTAGTAGAGATTGGAGAAGAAAAAGCCAAAAAAATGGAAAAAGAATTGATGGAAGTTTCTTTTAAATATAAATATAATTAAACCCAAAAAATAAAATAAAATGGAAAAATGCGTTTATGTTTTTATGTTGATTAAAATTTTATTAAATATTATTATATAGTGATTTTATTTGATTTTAGGAACTATTCTCATTCACCCAATCTTTAAGAATATTTCTCAGGTCCATGGCATCATTGGATGGATGATTAGATCCCTGCTGACTTATATCTGTGAGATTTCCAACGTTTTGGCATTCTTCTGTAATACTGTGGGAGGTTGCTGTTTTCCGTATGTAATTATGTAACACTACAGATGCTTTGATAATAGATAGCGTTTATCGCTAGGCAGGTTTCTTCCACCGTAAGGTCGAATTAAATTCTTTTTTAAAGCGAACGCTTCATCACCTATTATATAGTGAGGATATTTGATGTTTGTTCCTGGCAACGAACAATCTTCTGGAAAATCAAGCTCATTGTTGAGAAATTTCCTACCAAAATCGGAACGTTGCAGTACTCCGCCTTAATATCGCAATAAAAAAATATAATTATTCTTAAAATTTTATTTTATTTTTTTACTTACCATCAGATTCAGACCCGAACGCGCCGATATCGCAATATATAAAATTACAATCTGCATCACAGACTGCAAGCAGTACAATTGAAAATTGTTTTTTATAATTATAATATAGGCTACCACTATGTGGTGGGGCCTGTACAACGCAGTGCTTTCCATCTATTGCACCTACACAATTTGGCAGTTTGAAATTGTGGTAAAATTGTCGTGCTATTTCTTTTAGTTTTGCTTCACTGGGAGCACTTAAAAATTCTTGTTGCAATGACTGCCAAATTACCTCTGCTGTTTCTGCAATAATGTTGTGGATGGTAGATTTGGCGGTCCTAAATGCAAAAGAAAGGGTTCCATAACTGTCGCCAGTTGCTAGAAACCTGTAGAAATATTTGAATAAATTTTAATCTGAATTTACATTTTTACTAACCTCAAGGTAATAAGTAATCTTTCTCGTGCAGAAAGAGGCTTTCTAAAAGAATGTTTCTCTATTTTCGGTCCAATAATTAAGAGTAATTTTTCAAATTGCTCTGGGGACATTCTGGTGAAGTTATAAAAACTATCAATGTCACTTTCAACCATTTCTTTAACCAGTTGATTTGAGTGACCCAACTCATCTCGTTTTTTAAAAATATTGCGTACCCAAAATCTACGCTGATGCTTACGTTTATTATCTCTTACAACTAGTTCATTAATCATATTAAGGAATACCACCCCTCCAGATATTATAGCTAATTGGCTATTATAATCCATTTGAAATTATTGTTCTTCACAAATCACAATATTGTTAAAAAATAGGTGTCCTCGCAAATCACATTTTTTTTAAAGAAGTTTCTTCACAAATCACAGTTTTCTTTCAATTTTCTTTAAAAATGTTTTTTCACAAAACACAATTCTTTACGTCACTTAACCCTTGTCGAGCGGCATAAATTTACAACGTTAAGAGGCGGCATAGGTACAATTGTACCTTCATATATTTTGTATGAACAAATCCATTTTAGGTATAATTTTTTACAATTAATGAATAATATTTAGTATATAGATATTGTGTAGTCATGTTTTGTGATATTTTACCTGTATTCAGGACTACCAGGAATTTTTTTTTGCATTTTATGACAGGTACCTAATAAAAATAATAAATATTTGCGGTAGATCTGATTCAAAGGATTTTATTACCCTGATTATTCTTGGTATGGAATACTAATTGGTTTTAGATTAGGATAAGAGTACCTGCTCTTATTCCAAGACTTATTGGAGTCCCTTCTGATATTCCAAGAATAATATAAGGAAATATTATTTCCAGGTACCTAATAAAAATAATAAATATTTGCGGTAGATCTGATTCAAAGGATTTTATTACCCTGATTATTCTTGGTATGGAATACTAATTGGTTTTAGATTAGGATAAGAGTACCTGCTCTTATTCCAAGACTTATTGGAGTCCCTTCTGATATTCCAAGAATAATATAAGGAAATATTATTTTTTAGAATAATTAGGGTTATATTCTTATGATTCAATCAAGAAGGTATAAAAGAAAAAGTAACTTTGACAAGCATTTAATATTGCTTGAGGCTTTGTGCAGTGAAGATATTGTTAAAGATAAAAGTTATACTAATCATTATGAGTGATGAAGCTAGACCTAGTACCAGCCGCAGTTCAAGAACACGAGATTGCAGGTCGGTGTTATATAGTGACAAACCTATAATGTAGTAGTATTTCATAATACAATTTCCATATTTTTACAGATATACATGCGAAGAAATCAGTGGAATGCTCGAAAAATCTGATTCTGAAGACGAGGGAGAACCGTACTGTGCATCTGATGACGAAAGTTACGTACCACAAGTTTCAGCAGAGGAAGAGTCTGATATTGAACAAGAAATGATCATCGAACATGAAGAAGAATACGACTCAGACGAAAGTGTTGAAGATGAAAGTGTGTCTCCAAGTGTGGGTGATATATGGACTTCGAAGGATGGAACTCAATGGCGTAGTGTTCCACTACCCAATGCTCAAACAAGACGTCGTAATATCGTAAGACAAAAAGGTGGAGCTGCAGCAAACAGTAAGATGTATACAGCAAGAGAAATATTTAAAACAATCATGACTCCGGAAATGTGTGACATCATATTACGCGAAACAAATCGGAAGGGCAAGAGAGTTTGTGAGGATTTCAATAATAAACTGGTTCAAACGTTTCCTGTAGCTTCCAAACGGCCACCACCAAAAACATTCAAGCCATTTAGTGAAAGTGAACTCGACGCATTTTTTGGTATACTTATTTCTACTGGTGTGCACAAAGATAATAAAGTGAATCTGAACGATTTGTGGCAGGTTGATGCTCTACCTCTTATACGTGCAGCAATGCCTCGTGACCGCTTCAAGATGATGCTGAGATTCATCCGATTCGACAATGACATTACACGTGCAGAACGTTTGAAATCTGATAAAGCTGCACCAATACGGGACATCTGGACAATGCTGAACAGCAATTTGGAGAGCGCCTACAAGCCACATGAATGCATCACAGTCGACGAGCAACTATTTCCGTATAGAGGACATACCAAATTTACCCAATATATGCCTTCCAAACCGGCTAAATATGGGATAAAGGTTTTCTGGGTTTGTGATGCATCAAACGCATATCCGTTACAAGGTCAGCTTTATACTGGAAAACCAACAGATGGCCCTCGACAGGTAAACGTTGGTGAACGAACAGTTTTGGACCTAGTCAGCAAATACAAAGGTTCTGGAAGAAATGTCACCACCGACAACTTTTTCACATCTATGGAACTAGCTAAGGTATTGAACTCCTGGAACATGACGTTAGTTGGCACAGTAAGAAAAAATAAAAGGTTCCTGCCAAGCAACATGCAGGCCTCCAAAGAAAGGCCTATCAACTCGACGAATTTTGCCTACAATAATGAAGCAACAGTTTGTTCATATGTGCGAAAGAAGAACAAAGCAGTCGTGCTTCTATCAACCATGCACATGACGGGAGAAGTCGAAGAGACGCAAGCAGCCAAACCAGAGATAATAACATATTACAATAAAACCAAAGGCGGAGTAGACGTTATGGATAAAATGTTGGGAGAATATAGTGTCAAACGACGGACATTGCGTTGGCCTCTGGCATTTTTTTATAACATGATTGACGTCTCTGGGTTAGCATCGTACGTCATCTTCAAAGAACACAACCCACGTTTCTGCACAAAGGATCAACGAAGAAAGTTCCTCAAAGATCTTGCCACTCAGCTTTGTATGCCTGCAGTCGAAACTCGGAGTACAAACCGAATGTGTATGAGGAATCATTTCCTTCGATGTGCAGTGGAAATGGTGCTTGGAAAACGCATTCTGGTGACGTCAGAACCAGCGGCTGGACGTCAAGAACCTCATGGTAGTCGTGGAGCCTCCCCTGTCGTTGGTAGCTGTTATATCTGCCGAGAGCTGAAGAGGAAGCAGCGCAAAACTAGAAAGTCCTGTGTGGTTTGCCTTAATCCCGTTTGCGATGAACATTCACTACCAAAGACGACGTGCATTAATTGCGAAGAAAATCAATAAAATAAAAAAATCTTAATTATATTTTGTAAGGTACAATAAATTAACATAATCATTCAAAAAACGTTGATTCTTTTTTTTTTCTTACCTATACCGCCATTTATAGGTGTAAAAAAAATGTGATCACTTATCAAGAGAGGGGGTTGAGATATTTTTCTGAAATTTGACTTATGAAATCTAGGCCACAAAAGTAGAGATGTCAGAAAATATGAGGGCTCTATTGCTTCTGGGGAAAGAGGAATCAAAATTTAAAAACGCAAAAGTTACAATTGTACCTATTCAGCTCGACGAGAGTTAAAAAGTTTCGAGCTTTCAACGAAACTTTGCGCTTGAGTTTTGTACAGGGCCACTTTGTTCTTCCACTTTGATGTTGGGATGTAAACCCGCCTTAATAATAAAAATATTTAGTACAAAAGTGTACAAATTGTCAGGTGTGGCATGACTAAGTTGAAAATCAACAGGTAAAAATAGCTTAGAAAGCTTTTCGTAATAATGTAAAAATAGCTTAGAAAGCTTTTCGAAATTTAACGAATTTAAAGTTTTATTTCAAGCCAAAAAGCGTTCCGTCCATTCGGTCACTGCCGCGCATTATTATTAATTTCATCGACTTTTACAATAAACTTGGGAAAAACTAAAACACAGCATGAAAGAGGAAAGTTCAAAGTATATGAAAATGCAAAAAACGAAAAAAATTAGATTTTTCAAATTTTCGCATTTTTCACTTACCAGTCCCCTTAAATAAGGATTTTCTTTCCTAGAGGCTTGCTCCAGGATAATGTTTTAATATCCATGGAATCCCGAGTAAAAATAAAAAACGGCCTTATAAAGGGCGAACACCGACCGCTTGGCTGTTTAAGGGGCATATGATGGCCGTAGAGTTTTTAACCATTTTTAATGGGAGCACATACGGCTTTACGACGGCCAAATTTGACCAAAAGATTTAAAACGCCAAGTACTGAGCTGTAGAAACGGGCATTCGACGGGAAATTTGAGCCAAAAAAAGAATCTGCACCAAATGTATTGTTGAATGTGTTTTATGGGAACTTCATCATTTTCGTTATGTACAATGGTTCTTTCGATTTATCCTACTTAAAGATATCGATGCACAAGAGAAACGAGCTCGCCAGTCGTCGGTTTGTTGTACGTGAAGTGTGTGGTGCGTGTTGATTTATATTTTAGTGGGAAATTTTGTTATTTAACGGCTTGAAAAAAAAACACAACCGAAAAAAAATCAAACATTTAATTGCAGTGAAATATATTTTCTTATAGGAGGGCGAATATCCACGTTGCTGCCACTGTACCACCGTCGTTTACCCGTAATAGCAACCATACGGCCGCCGTACCACCGTCGTATGGCCGTTATTGGAGCTCGTATGGCCGTAATGTCCTGCAACGAGCCTTCTGTTAACCGCCAAATGGCCGAGCACTATGTTTCAATCACAGTCGGCATTTGCTCGTTCTAAGGCCATCATTTATTTTTACTCGGGAAGCAACGGATAGGCAGGATTCCCCAAAAATAGGTATGTTATCCTTACGTTGTTTACGTAGTATCTAGACTAAAACAAATCAATATTGAGCTTGATTATATCAAAGAGAACGGTAACATATCTTTGGAAATACTTTTGTGGCGTCCTTAAATATCTTAGATCCTCGCAGAACAGTGTATCTGGCAGGACTGCTGGTGATTTAGATTATAAACATGAACCACCTTTATCAGAAGAAGTTTTCAAAGCGATCTGCTTACTCGTTTCATAGCCGGCTATACGCCAAATAGCAACGAAAGTTTCAATGCGACTGTATGTTCTACGGCTCCGAAATCGATCTCTAGTGGCAAACACGCACTTGATAGTGCAGTATATATTGCTGTAGGCATCTATAATGATGGCATGCCAAGTATTATGAAGTGCATGCAGAATTTAGGCATGAAAATTGGGCCGAATTGTTTTAATTTCTGGGTGTAAACGGACAAGCGCCGCATCAAGTTTTCTGAGAGTTCGCTTACCAATGCTGCAAAAAAGCCCAGGTTGTCCTTAAAATCATCGCGGACGGCATAGCAGATTATAGTCCAATAAATAGGTCGAAAAAAAGGCCTTCGTAATGCGAAAAATACCGCACGTGATTTTTTTTACCATACGATTTTATATATTTTTATAAGCTTAAATCCAAAATGGCGTCATCCCCCACCCCTCTTACTAAACTTACATTGAAGGAAAACGCGTTTAATTCTATATCTCAAAAACTATGCATTTTAGGACAAAATTGTATATTATCTTTTTTGTAGATAACTAAGTGATTTAACTTTCTTGTTTGGAACTTTTTTGTGTAAAGTCAATATCTACGGAGAAATAGTGCTTCAAATTTCATATATCACTTTCTTTGCACTATAATTCGTTAATGGTTAATTCTACATGAAAAAACCCTGCGTAAGACTTATAGAACACACGATTATCTATAATTTTTGTTGTTATCATTTTTACGTAGGGCTAATATTGCACCAGTTATGGCGGTTTAAGTGTCGAAAAACGTAGATTCAAAAGTAGTTTTTTTCACAATTACAGGGTGTATACCGCTAAGTTTACAAAGCGACCGGCTGTGGATAGGTTTTGGATAGACGAACAAAAAATCGTATGGAAGGGCCGGTAAATCGTACCGGTTTGGAAGCGAGGGCGTTTTGAAGTTTTTTTGGTAGAGGTTTACATATCACCCTGATTTTTTGTAACCGCTTTACACGCCGAAACATTGGTCCTTCGATCCGGATAATTAATTATTATTTATGTAATTTTTTTACATTACGGCTTTACACGCCAAAACTTTGGTCTTTCGAGCCGGATAATTAATAATTATTTATGTACTTTTTTTACATTACGGCTTTACACGCGGAAACATTGGTCCTTCTAGCCGGATAATTAATTATTATTATGTATTTTTTTTACATTACTGCTTTACACGCCGAAAAATTAGTCCTTCGAGCCGGATAAGTAATTATTATTTATGTAATTTTTTTACATTACTGCTTTACACGCCGAAACATTGGTCCTTCGAGCCGGATAATTAATTATTATTTATGTAATTTTTTATATTACTGCTTTACACGCCGAAACATTGGTTCTTCGAGCCGGATAATTAATTATTATTTATGTAATTTTTTTACATTACTGCTTTACATGCCGCAACATTGGTCCTTCGAGCCGGATAATTAATTATTATTTATGTAATTTTTTTACATTACTGCTTTACACGCCGCAACATTGGTCCTTCGAGCCGGATAATTAATTATTATTTATATAATTTTTTTTACATTACGGCTTCGCACGCCAAAAAATTGGTCCTTCGAGCCGGATAATTAATTATTATTTATGTATTTTTTTTACATTACGGCTTTGCACGCCAAAACATTGGTCCTTCGAGCCAGATAATTATTATTTATGTAATTTTTTTACATTACGGCTTTACACGCAAAAAAATTGGTCCTTCGAGCCGGATAATTAATTATTATTTATGTATTTTTTTTACATTACTGCTTTACACGCCGAAACATTGGTCCTTGGAGCCAGATAATTAATTATTATTTATATAATTTTTTTTTACATTACGGCTTCGCACGCCAAAACATTGGTCCTTCGAGCCGGATAATTATTATTTATGTAATTTTTTTACATTACGGCTTTACACGCAAAAACATTGGTCCTTCGAGCCGGATAATTAATTACTATTTATGTAATTTTTTTACATTACGGCTTGGCACGCCAAAACATTGGTCCTTCGAGCCGGATAATTAATTATTATTTATGTAATTTTTTTACATTACGGCTTTGCACGCCGAAACATTGGTCCTTCGAGCCGGATAATTAACTATTATTTATGTATTTTTTTTACATTACGGCTTTGCACGCCAAAACATTGGTCCTTCGAGCCGGATAGTTATTATTTATGTAATTTTTTTACATTACGGCTTTACACGCCGAAACATTGGTCCTTCGAGCCGGATAATTATTATTTATGTAATTTTTTTACATTACGGCTTTACACGCAAAAACATTGGTCCTTCGAGCCAGGTAATTAATTATTATTTATGTAATTTTTTTACATTACGGCTTTGCACGCCAAAACATTGGTCCTTCGAGCCGGATAATTATTATTTATGTAATTTTTTTACATTACGGCTTTACACGCAAAAACATTGGTCCTTCGAGCCGGATAATTAATTATTATTTATGTAATTTTTTTACATTACAGCTTTGCACGCCAAAACATTGGTCCTTCGAGCCGGATAATTAATTATTATTTATGTAATTTTTTATATTACTGCTTTACACGCCGAAACATTGGTCCTTCGAGCCGGATAATTAATTATTATTTATGTAATTTTTTTACATTACTGCTTTACACGCCGCAACATTGGTCCTTCGAGCCGGATAATTAATTATTATTTATGTATTTTTTTTACATTACGGCTTTGCACGCCAAAACATTGGTCCTTCGAGCCGGATAATTATTATTTATGTAATTTTTTTACATTACGGCTTTACACGCAAAAACATTGGTCCTTCGAGCCGGATAATTAATTATTATTTATGTAATTTTTTTACATTACAGCTTTGCACGCCAAAACATTGGTCCTTCGAGCCGGATAATTAATTATTATTTATGTAATTTTTTTACATTACGGCTTTGCACGCCAAAACATTGATCCTTCGAGCCGGATAATTAATTATTATTTATGTAATTTTTTTACATTACGGCTTTACACGCCGAAACATTGGTCTTCGAGCCGGATAATTATTACTTATGTAATTTTTTTACATTACGGCTTTACACGCAAAAACATTGTTCCTTCGAGCCGGATAATTAAATATTATTTATGTAATTTTTTTACATTACGGTTTTACACGCAAAAACATTGGTCCTTCTAGCCGGATAATTAATTATTATTTATGTAATTTTTGTACATTACGGCTTTGCACGCCAAAACATTGGTCCTTCGAGCCGGATAGTTATTATTTATGTATTTTTTTTACATTACGGCTTTGCACGCCAAAACATTGGTCCTTCGAGCCGGATAATTAATTATTATTTATGTAATTTTTTACATTACGGCTTTGCACGCCAAAACATTGGTCCTTCGAGCCAGGTAATTAATTATTATTTATGTAATTTTTTTACATTACGGCTTTGCACGCCAAAACATTGGCCCTTCGAGCCGGATAATTAATTATTATTTATGTAATTTTTTTACATTACGGCTTTGCACGCCGAAACATTGGTCCTTCGAGCCGGATAATTAATTATTATTTATGTATTTTTTTTACATTACTGCTTTACACGCCGCAACATTGGTCCTTCGAGCCGGATAATTAATTATTATTTATATAATTTTTTTTACATTACGGCATCGCACGCCGAAACATTGGTTCTTCGAGCCGGATAATTATTATTTATGTAATTTTTTTACATTACGGCTTTACACGCCGAAACATTGGTCCTTCGAGCCGGATAATTATTATTTATGTAATTTTTTTACATTACGGCTTTACACGCAAAAACATTGGTCCTTCGAGCCAGGTAATTAATTATTATTTATGTAATTTTTTTACATTACGGCTTTGCACGCCAAAACATTGGTCTTTCGAGCCAGGTAATTAATTATTATTTATGTAATTTTTTTACATTACGGCTTTACACGCCGCAACATTGGTCCTTCGAGCCAGGTAATTATTATTTATGTAATTTTTTACATTACGGCTTTGCACGCCAAAACATTGGTCCTTCGAGCCGGATAATTAATTATTATTTATGTAATTTTTTTACATTACGGCTTTGCACGCCGAAACATTGGTCTTCGAGCCGGATAATTATTATTTATGTAATTTTTTTACATTACGGCTTTACACGCAAAAACATTGGTCCTTCGAGCCGGATAATTAATTATTATTTATGTAATTTTTTTACATTACGGTTTTACACGCAAAAACATTGGTCCTTCTAGCCGGATAATTAACTATTATTTATGTATTTTTTTTACATTACGGCTTTGCACGCCAAAACATTGGTCCTTCGAGCCGGATAGTTATTATTTATGTATTTTTTTTACATTACGGCTTTGCACGCCAAAACATTGGTCCTTCGAGCCGGATAATTTATTATTATTTATGTAATTTTTTACATTACGGCTTTGCACGCCAAAACATTGGTCCTTCGAGCCAGGTAATTAATTATTATTTATGTAATTTTTTTACATTACGGCTTTGCACGCCTAAACATTGGTCCTTCGAGCCGGATAATTAATTATTATTTATGTAATTTTTTTACATTATGGCTTTACACGCCAAAACATTGGTCCTTCTAGCCGGATAATTAATTATTATTATGTATTTTTTTTACATTACTGCTCCACACGCCGAAAAATTGGGCCTTCGAGGCGGATAATCAATTATTATTTATGTAATTTTTTTACATTACTGCTTTACACGCCGAAACATTGGTCCTTCGAGCCGGATAATTAATTATTATTTATGTATTTTTTTTACATTACTGCTTTACACGACGCAACATTGGTCTTCGAGCCGGATAATTAATTATTAGTTATGTAATTTTTTTACATTACTGCTTTACACGCCGCAACATTGGTCCTTCGAGCCGGATAATTAATTATTATTTATATAATTTTTTTACATTACGGCTTCGGACGCCAAAACTTTGGTCCTTCTAGCCGGATAATTATTTATTATTTATGTAATTTTTTTACATTACGGCTTTGCACGCCAAAACATTGGTCCTTCGAGCCGGATAATTATTATTTATGTATTTTTTTTACATTACGGCTTTGCACGCCAAAACATTGGTCCTTCGAGCCGGATAATTAATTACTATTTATGTAATTTTTTTACACTACGGCTTTACACGCCGAAACATTGGTCCTTCGAGCCGGATAGTTATTATTTATGTAATTTTTTTACATTACGGCTTTGCACGCCAAAATATTGGTCCTTCGAGCCGGATAATTAATTATTATTTATGTAATTTTTTTACCTTACGGCTTTACACGCCGAAACATTGGTCTTCGAGCCGGATAATTATTATTTATGTAATTTTTTTACATTACGGCTTTACACGCAAAAACATTGTTCCTTCGAGCCGGATAATTAAATATTATTTATGTAATTTTTTTACATTACGGTTTTACACGCAAAAACATTGGTCCTTCTAGCCGGATAATTAATTATTATTTATGTAATTTTTTTACATTACGGCTTTGCACGCCAAAACATTGGTCCTTCGAGCCGGATAATTAATTATCATTTATGTAATTTTTTACATTACAGCTTTGCACGCCAAAACATTGATCCTTCGAGCCGGATAATTAATTATTATTTATGTATTTTTTTTACATTACGGCTTTGCACGCCAAAACATTGGTCCTTCGAGCCGGATAATTAATTATTATTTATGTAATTTTTTACATTACAGCTTTGCACGCCAAAACATTGGTCCTTCGAGCCGGATAATTAATTATTATTTATGTATTTTTTTTACATTACGGCTTTGCACGCCAAAACATTGGTCCTTCGAGCCGGATAATTATTATTTATGTAATTTTTTTACATTACGGCTTTACACGCCGAAACATTGGTCCTTCGAGCCGGATAGTTATTATTTATGTAATTTTTTTACATTACGGCTTTGCACGCCAAAACATTGGTCCTTCGAGCCGGATAATTAATTATTATTTATGTATTTTTTTTTACATTACGGCTTTGCACGCCAAAACAGTGGTCCTTCGAGCCGGATAATTAATTACTATTTATGTAATTTTTTTACATTACAGCTTTGCACGCCAAAACATTGGTCCTTCGAGCCGGATAATTAATTATTATTTATGTAATTTTTTTACATTACGGCTTTGCACGCCAAAACATTGGTCCTTCGAGCCGGATAATTAATTATTATTTATGTAATTTTTTTACATTACGGCTTTACACGCCGAAACATTGGTCTTCGAGCCGGATAATTATTATTTATGTAATTTTTTTACATTACGGCTTTACACTCAAAAACATTGTTCCTTCGAGCCGGATAATTAAATATTATTTATGTAATTTTTTTACATTACGGTTTTACACGCAAAAACATTGGTCCTGCTAGCCGGATAATTAATTATTATTTATGTAATTTTTTTACATTACGGCTTTGCACGCCAAAACATTGGTCCTTCGAGCCGGATAATTAATTATTATTTATGTAATTTTTTTACATTACGGCTTTGCACGCCGAAACATTGGTCCTTCGAGCCGGATAATTAATTATTATTTATGTATTTTTTTTACATTACTGCTTTACACGCCGCAACATTGGTCCTTCGAGCCGGATAATTAATTATTATTTATATAATTTTTTTTACATTACGGCTTCGCACGCCGAAACATTGGTCCTTCGAGCCGGATAATTATTATTTATGTAATTTTTTAACATTACGGCTTTACACGCCGAAACATTGGTCCTTCGAGCCGGATAATTATTATTTATGTAATTTTTTTACATTACGGCTTTACACGCAAAAACATTGGTCCTTCGAGCCAGGTAATTAATTATTATTTATGTAATTTTTTTACATTACGGCTTTGCACGCAAAAACATTGGTCCTTCGAGCCAGGTAATTAATTATTATTTATGTAATTTTTTTACATTACGGCTTTACACGCCGCAACATTGGTCCTTCGAGCCGGATAATTAATTATTATTTATGTAATTTTTTTACATTACGGCTTTACACGCCGAAACATTGGTCTTCGAGCCGGATAATTATTATTTATGTAATTTTTTTACATTACGGCTTTACACGCAAAAACATTGTTCCTTCGAGCCGGATAATTAAATATTATTTATGTAATTTTTTTACATTACGGTTTTACACGCAAAAACATTGGTCCTTCTAGCCGGATAATTAATTATTATTTATGTAATTTTTTTACATTACGGCTTTGCACGCCAAAACATTGGTCCTTCCAGCCGGATAATTAATTATTATTTATGTAATTTTTTTACATTACAGCTTTGCACGCCAAAACATTGGTCCTTCGAGCCGGATAATTAATTATTATTTATGTAATTTTTTTACATTACGGCTTTGCACGCCAAAACATTGGTCCTTCGAGCCGGATAATTAATTATTATTTATGTAATTTTTTTACATTACGGCTTTACACGCCGAAACATTGGTCTTCGAGCCGGAAAATTATTATTTATGTAATTTTTTTACATTACGGCTTTACACGCAAAAACATTGTTCCTTCGAGCCGGATAATTAATTATTATTTATGTAATTTTTTTACATTACGGCTTTGCACGCCGAAACATTGGTCCTTCGAGCCGGATAATTAATTATTATTTATGTATTTTTTTTACATTACTGCTTTACACGCCGCAACATTGGTCCTTCGAGCCGGATAATTAATTATTATTTATATAATTTTTTTTACATTACGGCTTCGCACGCCGAAACATTGGTCCTTCGAGCCGGATAATTATTATTTATGTAATTTTTTTACATTACGGCTTTACACGCCGAAACATTGGTCCTTCGAGCCGGATAATTATTATTTATGTAATTTTTTTACATTACGGCTTTACACGCAAAAACATTGGTCCTTCGAGCCAGGTAATTAATTATTATTTATGTAATTTTTTTACATTACGGCTTTGCACGCAAAAACATTGGTCCTTCGAGCCAGGTAATTAATTATTATTTATGTAATTTTTTTACATTACGGCTTTACACGCCGCAACATTGGTCCTTCGAGCCGGATAATTATTATTTATGTAATTTTTTTACATTACGGCTTTACACGCAAAAACATTGGTCCTTCGAGCCAGGTAATTAATTATTATTTATGTAATTTTTTTACATTACGGCTTTGCACGCCAAAACATTGGTCCTTCGAGCCGGATAATTAATTATTATTTATGTAATTTTTTACATTACGGCTTTGCACGCCAAAACATTGGTCCTTCGAGCCAGGTAATTAATTATTATTTATGTAATTTTTTTACATTACGGCTTTGCACGCCGAAACATTGGTCCTTGGAGCCGGATAATTAATTATTATTTATATAATTTTTTTTTACATTACGGTTTCGCACGCCAAAACATTGGTCCTTCGAGCCGGATAATTATTATTTATGTAATTTTTTTACATTACGGCTTTACATGCAAAAACATTGGTCCTTCGAGCCGGATAATTAATTATTATTTATGTAATTTTTTTACATTACAGCTTTGCACGCCAAAACATTGGTCCTTTTAGCCGGATAATTAATTATTATTTATGTATTTTTTTTACATTACGGCTTTGCACGCCAAAACATTGGTCCTTCGAGCCGGATAATTAATTATTATTTATGTAATTTTTTTACATTACGGCTTTGCACGCCGAAACATTGGTCCTTCGAGCCGGATAATTAATTATTATTTATGTATTTTTTTTACATTACTGCTTTACACGCCGCAACATTGGTCCTTCGAGCCGGATAATTAATTATTATTTATATAATTTTTTTACATTACGGCTTCGCACGCCGAAACATTGGTCCTTCGAGCCGGATAATTATTATTTATGTAATTTTTTTACATTACGGCTTTACACGCCGAAACATTGGTCCTTCGAGCCGGATAATTATTATTTATGTAATTTTTTTACATTACGGCTTTACACGCAAAAACATTGGTCCTTCGAGCCAGGTAATTAATTATTATTTATGTAATTTTTTTACATTACGGCTTTGCACGCAAAAACATTGGTCCTTCGAGCCAGGTAATTAATTATTATTTATGTAATTTTTTTACATTACGGCTTTACACGCCGCAACATTGGTCCTTCGAGCCGGATAATTATTATTTATGTAATTTTTTTACATTACGGCTTTACACGCAAAAACATTGGTCCTTCGAGCCAGGTAATTAATTATTATTTATGTAATTTTTTTACATTACGGCTTTGCACGCCAAAACATTGGTCCTTCGAGCCGGATAATTAATTATTATTTATGTAATTTTTTACATTACGGTTTTGCACGCCAAAACATTGGTCCTTCGAGCCAGGTAATTAATTATTATTTATGTAATTTTTTTACATTACGGCTTTGCACGCCGAAACATTGGTCCTTGGAGCCGGATAATTAATTATTATTTATATAATTTTTTTTTACATTACGGTTTCGCACGCCAAAACATTGGTCCTTCGAGCCGGATAATTAATTATTATTTATGTAATTTTTTACATTACGGCTTTGCACGCCAAAACATTGGTCCTTCGAGCCAGGTAATTAATTATTATTTATGTAATTTTTTACATTACGGCTTTGCACGCCAAAACATTGGTCCTTCGAGCCAGGTCATTAATTATTATTTATGTAATTTTTTTACATTACGGCTTTACACGCGGAAACATTGGTCCTTCTAGCCGGATAATTAATTATTATTATGTATTTTTTTTACATTACTGCTTTACACGCCGAAACATTGGTCCTTCGAGCCGGATAATTAATTATTATTTATGTAATTTTTTTACATTACTGCTTTACACGCCGCAACATTGGTCCTTCGAGCCGGATAATTAATTATTATTTATATAATTTTTTTACATTACGGCTTCGGACGCCAAAACTTTGGTCCTTCTAGCCGGATAATTATTTATTATTTATGTAATTTTTTTACATTACGGCTTTGCACGCCAAAACATTGGTCCTTCGAGCCGGATAATTATTATTTATGTATTTTTTTTACATTACGGCTTTGCACGCCAAAACATTGGTCCTTCGAGCCGGATAATTAATTACTATTTATGTAATTTTTTTACACTACGGCTTTACACGCCGAAACATTGGTCCTTCGAGCCGGATAGTTATTATTTATGTAATTTTTTTACATTACGGCTTTGCACGCCAAAATATTGGTCCTTCGAGCCGGATAATTAATTATTATTTATGTAATTTTTTTACCTTACGGCTTTACACGCCGAAACATTGGTCTTCGAGCCGGATAATTATTATTTATGTAATTTTTTTACATTACGGCTTTACACGCAAAAACATTGTTCCTTCGAGCCGGATAATTAAATATTATTTATGTAATTTTTTTACATTACGGTTTTACACGCAAAAACATTGGTCCTTCTAGCCGGATAATTAATTATTATTTATGTAATTTTTTTACATTACGGCTTTGCACGCCAAAACATTGGTCCTTCGAGCCGGATAATTAATTATCATTTATGTAATTTTTTACATTACAGCTTTGCACGCCAAAACATTGATCCTTCGAGCCGGATAATTAATTATTATTTATGTATTTTTTTTACATTACGGCTTTGCACGCCAAAACATTGGTCCTTCGAGCCGGATAATTAATTATTATTTATGTAATTTTTTACATTACAGCTTTGCACGCCAAAACATTGGTCCTTCGAGCCGGATAATTAATTATTATTTATGTATTTTTTTTACATTACGGCTTTGCACGCCAAAACATTGGTCCTTCGAGCCGGATAATTATTATTTATGTAATTTTTTTACATTACGGCTTTACACGCCGAAACATTGGTCCTTCGAGCCGGATAGTTATTATTTATGTAATTTTTTTACATTACGGCTTTGCACGCCAAAACATTGGTCCTTCGAGCCGGATAATTAATTATTATTTATGTATTTTTTTTTACATTACGGCTTTGCACGCCAAAACAGTGGTCCTTCGAGCCGGATAATTAATTACTATTTATGTAATTTTTTTACATTACAGCTTTGCACGCCAAAACATTGGTCCTTCGAGCCGGATAATTAATTATTATTTATGTAATTTTTTTACATTACGGCTTTGCACGCCAAAACATTGGTCCTTCGAGCCGGATAATTAATTATTATTTATGTAATTTTTTTACATTACGGCTTTACACGCCGAAACATTGGTCTTCGAGCCGGATAATTATTATTTATGTAATTTTTTTACATTACGGCTTTACACTCAAAAACATTGTTCCTTCGAGCCGGATAATTAAATATTATTTATGTAATTTTTTTACATTACGGTTTTACACGCAAAAACATTGGTCCTGCTAGCCGGATAATTAATTATTATTTATGTAATTTTTTTACATTACGGCTTTGCACGCCAAAACATTGGTCCTTCGAGCCGGATAATTAATTATTATTTATGTAATTTTTTTACATTACGGCTTTGCACGCCGAAACATTGGTCCTTCGAGCCGGATAATTAATTATTATTTATGTATTTTTTTTACATTACTGCTTTACACGCCGCAACATTGGTCCTTCGAGCCGGATAATTAATTATTATTTATATAATTTTTTTTACATTACGGCTTCGCACGCCGAAACATTGGTCCTTCGAGCCGGATAATTATTATTTATGTAATTTTTTAACATTACGGCTTTACACGCCGAAACATTGGTCCTTCGAGCCGGATAATTATTATTTATGTAATTTTTTTACATTACGGCTTTACACGCAAAAACATTGGTCCTTCGAGCCAGGTAATTAATTATTATTTATGTAATTTTTTTACATTACGGCTTTGCACGCAAAAACATTGGTCCTTCGAGCCAGGTAATTAATTATTATTTATGTAATTTTTTTACATTACGGCTTTACACGCCGCAACATTGGTCCTTCGAGCCGGATAATTAATTATTATTTATGTAATTTTTTTACATTACGGCTTTACACGCCGAAACATTGGTCTTCGAGCCGGATAATTATTATTTATGTAATTTTTTTACATTACGGCTTTACACGCAAAAACATTGTTCCTTCGAGCCGGATAATTAAATATTATTTATGTAATTTTTTTACATTACGGTTTTACACGCAAAAACATTGGTCCTTCTAGCCGGATAATTAATTATTATTTATGTAATTTTTTTACATTACGGCTTTGCACGCCAAAACATTGGTCCTTCCAGCCGGATAATTAATTATTATTTATGTAATTTTTTTACATTACAGCTTTGCACGCCAAAACATTGGTCCTTCGAGCCGGATAATTAATTATTATTTATGTAATTTTTTTACATTACGGCTTTGCACGCCAAAACATTGGTCCTTCGAGCCGGATAATTAATTATTATTTATGTAATTTTTTTACATTACGGCTTTACACGCCGAAACATTGGTCTTCGAGCCGGAAAATTATTATTTATGTAATTTTTTTACATTACGGCTTTACACGCAAAAACATTGTTCCTTCGAGCCGGATAATTAATTATTATTTATGTAATTTTTTTACATTACGGCTTTGCACGCCGAAACATTGGTCCTTCGAGCCGGATAATTAATTATTATTTATGTATTTTTTTTACATTACTGCTTTACACGCCGCAACATTGGTCCTTCGAGCCGGATAATTAATTATTATTTATATAATTTTTTTTACATTACGGCTTCGCACGCCGAAACATTGGTCCTTCGAGCCGGATAATTATTATTTATGTAATTTTTTTACATTACGGCTTTACACGCCGAAACATTGGTCCTTCGAGCCGGATAATTATTATTTATGTAATTTTTTTACATTACGGCTTTACACGCAAAAACATTGGTCCTTCGAGCCAGGTAATTAATTATTATTTATGTAATTCTTTTACATTACGGCTTTGCACGCAAAAACATTGGTCCTTCGAGCCAGGTAATTAATTATTATTTATGTAATTTTTTTACATTACGGCTTTACACGCCGCAACATTGGTCCTTCGAGCCGGATAATTATTATTTATGTAATTTTTTTACATTACGGCTTTACACGCAAAAACATTGGTCCTTCGAGCCAGGTAATTAATTATTATTTATGTAATTTTTTTACATTACGGCTTTGCACGCCAAAACATTGGTCCTTCGAGCCGGATAATTAATTATTATTTATGTAATTTTTTACATTACGGCTTTGCACGCCAAAACATTGGTCCTTCGAGCCAGGTAATTAATTATTATTTATGTAATTTTTTTACATTACGGCTTTGCACGCCGAAACATTGGTCCTTGGAGCCGGATAATTAATTATTATTTATATAATTTTTTTTTACATTACGGTTTCGCACGCCAAAACATTGGTCCTTCGAGCCGGATAATTATTATTTATGTAATTTTTTTACATTACGGCTTTACATGCAAAAACATTGGTCCTTCGAGCCGGATAATTAATTATTATTTATGTAATTTTTTTACATTACAGCTTTGCACGCCAAAACATTGGTCCTTTTAGCCGGATAATTAATTATTATTTATGTATTTTTTTTACATTACGGCTTTGCACGCCAAAACATTGGTCCTTCGAGCCGGATAATTAATTATTATTTATGTAATTTTTTTACATTACGGCTTTGCACGCCGAAACATTGGTCCTTCGAGCCGGATAATTAATTATTATTTATGTATTTTTTTTACATTACTGCTTTACACGCCGCAACATTGGTCCTTCGAGCCGGATAATTAATTATTATTTATATAATTTTTTTACATTACGGCTTCGCACGCCGAAACATTGGTCCTTCGAGCCGGATAATTATTATTTATGTAATTTTTTTACATTACGGCTTTACACGCCGAAACATTGGTCCTTCGAGCCGGATAATTATTATTTATGTAATTTTTTTACATTACGGCTTTACACGCAAAAACATTGGTCCTTCGAGCCAGGTAATTAATTATTATTTATGTAATTTTTTTACATTACGGCTTTGCACGCAAAAACATTGGTCCTTCGAGCCAGGTAATTAATTATTATTTATGTAATTTTTTTACATTACGGCTTTACACGCCGCAACATTGGTCCTTCGAGCCGGATAATTATTATTTATGTAATTTTTTTACATTACGGCTTTACACGCAAAAACATTGGTCCTTCGAGCCAGGTAATTAATTATTATTTATGTAATTTTTTTACATTACGGCTTTGCACGCCAAAACATTGGTCCTTCGAGCCGGATAATTAATTATTATTTATGTAATTTTTTACATTACGGTTTTGCACGCCAAAACATTGGTCCTTCGAGCCAGGTAATTAATTATTATTTATGTAATTTTTTTACATTACGGCTTTGCACGCCGAAACATTGGTCCTTGGAGCCGGATAATTAATTATTATTTATATAATTTTTTTTTACATTACGGTTTCGCACGCCAAAACATTGGTCCTTCGAGCCGGATAATTAATTATTATTTATGTAATTTTTTACATTACGGCTTTGCACGCCAAAACATTGGTCCTTCGAGCCAGGTAATTAATTATTATTTATGTAATTTTTTACATTACGGCTTTGCACGCCAAAACATTGGTCCTTCGAGCCAGGTCATTAATTATTATTTATGTAATTTTTTTACATTACGGCTTTACACGCGGAAACATTGGTCCTTCTAGCCGGATAATTAATTATTATTATGTATTTTTTTACATTACTGCTTTACACGCCGAAACATTGGTCCTTCGAGCCGGATAATTAATTATTATTTATGTAATTTTTTTACATTACTGCTTTACACGCCGCAACATTGGTCCTTCGAGCCGGATAATTAATTATTATTTATGTAATTTTTTTTACATTACGGCTTTGCACGCCAAAACATTGGTCCTTCGAGCCGGATAATTATTTATTATTTATGTAATTTTTTTACATTACGGCTTTGCACGCCGAAACATTGGTCCTTCGAGCCGGATAATTATTATTTATGTAATTTTTTTACATTACGGCTTTACACGCAAAAACATTGGTCCTTCGAGCCGGATAATTAATTATTATTTATGTAATTTTTTTACATTACGGTTTTACACGCAAAAACATTGGTCCTTCTAGCCGGATAATTAATTATTATTTATGTAATTTTTTTACATTACGGCTTTGCACGCCAAAACATTGGTCCTTCGAGCCGGATAGTTATTATTTATGTATTTTTTTTACATTACGGCTTTGCACGCCAAAACATTGGTCCTTCGAGCCGGATAATTAATTATTATTTAAGTAATTTTTTACATTACGGCTTTGCACGCCAAAACATTGGTCCTTCGAGCCAGGTAATTAATTATTATTTATGTAATTTTTTTACATTACGGCTTTGCACGCCGAAACATTGGTCCTTCGAGCAGGATAATTATTATTTATGTAATTTTTTTACATTACGGCTTTACACGCAAAAACATTGGTCCTTCGAGCCGGATAATTAATTATTATTTATGTAATTTTTTTACATTACAGCTTTGCACGCCAAAACATTGGTCCTTCGAGCCGGATGATTAATTATTATTTATGTAATTTTTTTTACATTACGGCTTTGCACGCCAAAATATTGGTCCTTCGAGCCGGATAATTAATTATTATTTATGTAATTTTTTTACAATACGGCTTTACACGCCGAAACATTGGTCTTCGAGCCGGATAATTATTATTCATGTAATTTTTTTACATTACGGCTTTACACGCAAAAACATTGGTCCTTCGAGCCGGATAATTAATTATTATTTATGTAATTTTTTTACATTACCGTTTTACACGCAAAAACATTGGTCCTTCTAGCCGGATAATTAATTATTATTTATGTAATTTTTTTACATTACGGCTTTGCCCGCCAAAACATTAGTCCTTCGAGCCGGATAGTTATTATTTATGTATTTTTTTTACATTACGGCTTTGCACGCCAAAACATTGGTCCTTCGAGCCGGATAATTAATTATTATTTATGTAATTTTTTACATTACGGCTTTGCACGCCAAAACATTGGTCCTTCGAGCCAGGTAATTAATTATTATTTATGTAATTTTTTTACATTACGGCTTTGCACGCCGAAACATTGGTCCTTGGAGCCGGATAATTAATTATTATTTATATAATTTTTTTTTTACATTACGGCTTCGCACGCCAAAACATTGGTCCTTCGAGCCGGATAATTATTATTTATGTAATTTTTTTACATTACGGCTTTACACGCAAAAACATTGGTCCTTCGAGCCGGATAATTAATTATGATTTATGTAATTTTTTTACATTACAGCTTTGCACGCCAAAACATTGGTCCTTCTAGCCGGATAATTAATTATTATTTATGTAATTTTTTTACATTACGGCTTTGCACGCCAAAACATTGGTCCTTCGAGCCGGATAATTAATTATTATTTATGTAATTTTTTTACAATACGGCTTTACACGCCGAAACATTGGTCTTCGAGCCGGATAATTATTATTTATGTAATTTTTTTACATTACGGCTTTACACGCAAAAACATTGGTCCTTCGAGCCAGGTAATTAATTATTATTTATGTAATTTTTTACTTTACGGCTTTGCACGCCAAAACATTGGTCCTTCGAGCCAGGTAATTAATTATTATTTATGTAATTTTTTTACATTACGGCTTTACACGCGGAAACATTGGTCCTTCTAGCCGGATAATTAATTATTATTATGTATTTTTTTTACATTACTGCTTTACACCCCGAAAAATTGGTCCTTCGAGCCGGATAATTAATTATTATTTATGTAATTTTTTTACATTACTGCTTTACACGCCGAAACATTGGTCCTTCGAGCCGGATAATTAATTATTTTTTATGTAATTTTTTATATTACTGCTTTACACGCCGAAACATGGGTCCTTCGAGCGGGATAATTAATTATTATTTATGTAATTTTTTTACATTACTGCTTTACACGACGCAACATTGGTCCTTCGAGCCGGATAATTAATTATTATTTATATAATTTTTTTTACATTACGGCTTCGCACGCCAAAACATTGGTCCTTCGAGCCGGATAATTATTTATTATTTATGTAATTTTTTTACATTACGGCTTTGCACGCCGAAACATTGGTCCTTCGAGCCGGATAATTATTATTTATGTAATTTTTTTACATTACGGTTTTACACGCAAAAACATTGGTCCTTTTAGCCGGATAATTAATTATTATTTATGTAATTTTTTTACATTACGGCTTTGCACGCCAAAACATTGGTCCTTCGAGCCGGATAGTTATTATTTATGTATTTTTTTTACATTACGGCTTTGCACGCCAAAACATTGGTCCTTGGAGCCGGATAATTAATTATTATTTAAGTAATTTTTTACATTACGGCTTTGCACGCCAAAACATTGGTCCTTCGAGCCAGGTAATTAATTATTATTTATGTAATTTTTTTACATTACGGCTTTGCACGCCGAAACATTGGTCCTTCGAGCAGGATAATTATTATTTATGTAATTTTTTTACATTACGGCTTTACACGCAAAAACATTGGTCCTTCGAGCCGGATAATTAATTATTATTTATGTAATTTTTTTACATTACAGCTTTGCACGCCAAAACATTGGTCCTTCGAGCCGGATAATTAATTATTATTTATGTAATTTTTTACATTACGGCTTTGCACGCCAAAACATTGGTCCTTCGAGCCAGGTAATTAATTGTTATTTATGTAATTTTTTTACATTACGGCTTTGCACGCCGAAACATTGGTCCTTGGAGCCGGATAATTAATTATTATTTATATAATTTTTTTTTACATTACGGCTTCGCACGCCAAAACATTGGTCCTTCGAGCCGGATAATTATTATTTATGTAATTTTTTTACATTACGGCTTTACACGCAAAAACATTGGTCCTTCGAGCCGGATAATTAATTATGATTTATGTAATTTTTTTACATTACAGCTTTGCACGCCAAAACATTGGTCCTTCTAGCCGGATAATTAATTATTATTTATGTAATTTTTTTACATTACGGCTTTGCACGCCAAAACATTGGTCCTTCGAGCCGGATAATTAATTATTATTTATGTAATTTTTTTACAATACGGCTTTACACGCCGAAACATTGGTCTTCGAGCCGGATAATTATTATTTATGTAATTTTTTTACATTACGGCTTTACACGCAAAAACATTGGTCCTTCGAGCCAGGTAATTAATTATTATTTATGTAATTTTTTACTTTACGGCTTTGCACGCCAAAACATTGGTCCTTCGAGCCAGGTAATTAATTATTATTTATGTAATTTTTTTACATTACGGCTTTACACGCGGAAACATTGGTCCTTCTAGCCGGATAATTAATTATTATTATGTATTTTTTTTACATTACTGCTTTACACCCCGAAAAATTGGTCCTTCGAGCCGGATAATTAATTATTATTTATGTAATTTTTTTACATTACTGCTTTACACGCCGAAACATTGGTCCTTCGAGCCGGATAATTAATTATTATTTATGTAATTTTTTATATTACTGCTTTACACGCCGAAACATGGGTCCTTCGAGCGGGATAATTAATTATTATTTATGTAATTTTTTTACATTACTGCTTTACACGACGCAACATTGGTCCTTCGAGCCGGATAATTAATTATTATTTATATAATTTTTTTTACATTACGGCTTCGCACGCCAAAACATTGGTCCTTCGAGCCGGATAATTATTTATTATTTATGTAATTTTTTTACATTACGGCTTTGCACGCCGAAACATTGGTCCTTCGAGCCGGATAATTATTATTTATGTAATTTTTTTACATTACGGTTTTACACGCAAAAACATTGGTCCTTCTAGCCGGATAATTAATTATTATTTATGTAATTTTTTTACATTACGGCTTTGCACGCCAAAACATTGGTCCTTCGAGCCGGATAGTTATTATTTATGTATTTTTTTTACATTACGGCTTTGCACGCCAAAACATTGGTCCTTGGAGCCGGATAATTAATTATTATTTAAGTAATTTTTTACATTACGGCTTTGCACGCCAAAACATTGGTCCTTCGAGCCAGGTAATTAATTATTATTTATGTAATTTTTTTACATTACGGCTTTGCACGCCGAAACATTGGTCCTTCGAGCAGGATAATTATTATTTATGTAATTTTTTTACATTACGGCTTTACACGCAAAAACATTGGTCCTTCGAGCCGGATAATTAATTATTATTTATGTAATTTTTTTACATTACAGCTTTGCACGCCAAAACATTGGTCCTTCGAGATGGATAATTAATTATTATTTATGTAATTTTTTTTACATTACGGCTTTGCACGCCAAAACATTGGTCCTTCGAGCCGGATAATTAATTATTATTTATGTAATTTTTTTACAATACGGCTTTACACGCCGAAACATTGGTCTTCGAGCCGGATAATTATTATTTATGTAATTTTTTTACATTACGGCTTTACACGCAAAAACATTGGTCCTTCGAGCCGGATAATTAATTATTATTTATGTAATTTTTTTACATTACGGTTTTACACGCAAAAACATTGGTCCTTCTAGCCGGATAATTAATTATTATCTATGTAATTTTTTTACATTACGGCTTTGCACGCCAAAACATTGGTCCTTCGAGCCGGATAGTTATTATTTATGTATTTTTTTTACATTTCGGCTTTGCACGCCAAAACATTGGTCCTTCGAGCCGGATAATTAATTATTATTTAAGTAATTTTTTACATTACGGCTTTGCACGCCAAAACATTGGTCCTTCGAGCCAGGTAATTAATTATTATTTATGTAATTTTTTTACATTACGGCTTTGCACGCCGAAACATTGGTCCTTCGAGCAGGATAATTATTATTTATGTAATTTTTTTACATTACGGCTTTACACGCAAAAACATTGGTCCTTCGAGCCGGATAATTAATTATTATTTATGTAATTTTTTTACATTACAGCTTTGCACGCCAAAACATTGGTCCTTCTAGCCGGATAATTAATTATTATTTATGTAATTTTTTTACATTACGGCTTTGCACGCCAAAACATTGGTCCTTCGAGCCGGATAATTAATTATTATTTATGTAATTTTTTTACAATACGGCTTTACACGCCGAAACATTGGTCTTCGAGCCGGATAATTATTATTTATGTAATTTTTTTACATTACGGCTTTACACGCAAAAACATTGGTCCTTCTAGCCAGGTAATTAATTATTATTTATGTAATTTTTTACATTACGGCTTTGCACGCCAAAACATTGGTCCTTCGAGCCAGGTAATTAATTATTATTTATGTAATTTTTTTACATTACGGCTTTACACGCGGAAACATTGGTCCTTCTAGCCGGATAATTAATTATTATTATGTATTTTTTTTACATTACTGCTTTACACCCCGAAAAATTGGTCCTTCGAGCCGGATAATTAATTATTATTTATGTAATTTTTTTACATTACTGCTTTACACGCCGAAACATTGGTCCTTCTAGCCAGGTAATTAATTATTATTTATGTAATTTTTTACATTACGGCTTTGCACGCCAAAACATTGGTCCTTCGAGCCAGGTAATTAATTATTATTTATGTAATTTTTTTACATTACGGCTTTGCACGCCGAAACATTGGTCCTTGGAGCCGGATAATTAATTATTATTTATATAATTTTTTTTTACATTACGGCTTCGCACGCCAAAACATTGGTCCTTCGAGCCGGATAATTATTATTTATGTAATTTTTTTACATTACGGCTTTGCACGCCAAAACATTGGTCCTTCGAGCCAGGTAATTAATTATTATTTATGTAATTTTTTTACATTACGGCTTTGCACGCCGAAACATTGGTCCTTCGAGCCGGATAATTATTATTTATGTAATTTTTTTACATTACGGTTTTACACGCAAAAACATTGGTCCTTCTAGCCGGATAATTAATTATTATTTATGTAATTTTTTTACATTACGGCTTTGCATGCCAAAACATTGGTCCTTCGAGCCGGATAGTTATTATTTATGTATTTTTTTTACATTACGGCTTTGCACGCCAAAACATTGGTCCTTCGAGCCGGATAATTAATTATTATTTAAGTAATTTTTTACATTACGGCTTTGCACGCCAAAACATTGGTCCTTCGAGCCAGGTAATTAATTATTATTTATGTAATTTTTTTACATTACGGCTTTGCACGCCGAAACATTGGTCCTTCGAGCAGGATAATTATTATTTATGTAATTTTTTTACATTACGGCTTTACACGCAAAAACATTGGTCCTTCGAGCCGGATAATTAATTATTATTTATGTAATTTTTTTACATTACAGCTTTGCACGCCAAAACATTGGTCCTTCGAGCCGGATAATTAATTATTATTTATGTAATTTTTTTTACATTACGGCTTTGCACGCCAAAACATTGGTCCTTCGAGCCGGATAATTAATTATTATTTATGTAATTTTTTTACAATACGGCTTTACACGCCGAAACATTGGTCTTCGAGCCGGATAATTATTATTTATGTAATTTTTTTACATTACGGCTTTACACGCAAAAACATTGGTCCTTCGAGCCGGATAATTAATTATTATTTATGTAATTTTTTTACATTACGGTTTTACACGCAAAAACATTGGTCCTTCTAGCCGGATAATTAATTATTATCTATGTAATTTTTTTACATTACGGCTTTGCACGCCAAAACATTGGTCCTTCGAGCCGGATAGTTATTATTTATGTATTTTTTTTACATTACGGCTTTGCACGCCAAAACATTGGTCCTTCGAGCCGGATAATTAATTATTATTTATGTAATTTTTTACATTACGGCTTTGCACGCCAAAATATTGGTCCTTCGAGCCAGGTAATTAATTATTAATTATGTAATTTTTTTACATTACGGCTTTGCACGCCGAAACATTGGTCCTTCGAGCCGGATAATTAATTATTATTTATGTAATTTTTTTACATTACGGCTTTACACGCCAAAACATTGGTCTTTCGAGCCGGATAATTAATAATTATTTATGTATTTTTTTTACATTACGGCTTTACACGCGGAAACATTGGTCCTTCTAGCCGGATAATTAATTATTATTATGTATTTTTTTTACATTACTGCTTTACACGCCGAAAAATTGGTCCTTCGAGCCGGATAATTAATTATTATTTATGTAATTTTTTTACATTACTGCTTTACACGCCGAAACATTGGTCCTTCGAGCCGGATAATTAATTATTATTTATGTAATTTTTTATATTACTGCTTTACACGCCGAAACATTGGTCCTTCGAGCCGGATAATTAATTATTATTTATATAATTTTTTTTACATTACGGCTTTACACGCAAAAACATTGGTCCTTCGAGCCGGATAATTAATTATTATTTATGTAATTTTTTTACATTACGGTTTTACACGCAAAAACATTGGTCCTTCTAGCCGGATAATTAATTATTATCTATGTAATTTTTTTACATTACGGCTTTGCACGCCAAAACATTGGTCCTTCGAGCCGGATAGTTATTATTTATGTATTTTTTTTACATTACGGCTTTGCACGCCAAAACATTGGTCCTTCGAGCCGGATAATTAATTATTATTTATGTAATTTTTTACATTACGGCTTTGCACGCCAAAATATTGGTCCTTCGAGCCAGGTAATTAATTATTAATTATGTAATTTTTTTACATTACGGCTTTGCACGCCGAAACATTGGTCCTTCGAGCCGGATAATTAATTATTATTTATGTAATTTTTTTACATTACGGCTTTACACGCCAAAACATTGGTCTTTCGAGCCGGATAATTAATAATTATTTATGTATTTTTTTTACATTACGGCTTTACACGCGGAAACATTGGTCCTTCTAGCCGGATAATTAATTATTATTATGTATTTTTTTTACATTACTGCTTTACACGCCGAAAAATTGGTCCTTCGAGCCAGATAATTAATTATTATTTATGTAATTTTTTTACATTACTGCTTTACACGCCGAAACATTGGTCCTTCGAGCCGGATAATTAATTATTATTTATGTAATTTTTTATATTACTGCTTTACACGCCGAAACATTGGTCCTTCGAGCCGGATAATTAATAATTATTTATGTATTTTTTTTACATTACGGCTTTACACGCGGAAACATTGGTCCTTCTAGCCGGATAATTAATTATTATTATGTATTTTTTTTACATTACTGCTTTACACGCCGAAAAATTGGTCCTTCGAGCCGGATAATTAATTATTATTTATGTAATTTTTTTACATTACTGCTTTACACGCCGCAACATTGGTCCTTCGAGCCGGATAATTAATTATTATTTATATAATTTTTTTTACATTACGGCTTCGCACGCCAAAACATTGGTCCTTCGAGCCGGATAATTATTTATTATTTATGTAATTTTTTTACATTACGGCTTTGCACGCCGAAACATTGGTCCTTCGAGCCGGATAATTATTATTTATGTAATTTTTTTACATTACGGCTTTACACGCAAAAAAATTGGTCCTTCGAGCCGGATAATTAATTATTATTTATGTAATTTTTTTACATTACGGCTTTACACGCCGCAACATTGGTCCTTCGAGCCAGGTAATTATTATTTATGTAATTTTTTACATTACGGCTTTGCACGCCAAAACATTGGTCCTTCGAGCCGGATAATTAATTATTATTTATGTAATTTTTTTACATTACGGCTTTGCACGCCGAAACATTGGTCCTTCGAGCCGGATAATTAATTATTATTTATGTATTTTTTTTACATTACTGCTTTACACGCCGAAACATTGGGCCTTGGAGCCGGATAATTAATTATTATTTATATAATTTTTTTTACATTACGGCTTCGCACGCCAAAACATTGGTCTTCGAGCCGGATAATTATTATTTATGTAATTTTTTTACATTAGGGCCATTCCATGGTGACGGGTGGGACATTTTAACACATTTTTTGATATACATTCAGTTATTTTACAGTGCAAACAAAGCACATAATACATACTGTATTTATGATAGCATTCTTAGATATATTTTTTAAGGTATGATAAAAGAAAACAACATAAAAATATATTCTAACATTGTTAAATTCGTAGAATTACATATGTGACGGGTGGGACAGGCTAAACCCTTCTTTCTTTAGATACTTCCACTTGACGTTGAAATTCAGATCAAATAGTTCATATGAAGCCCTAATTTTATTGTAGTATGCTATTTGAGTTATGTCGCTAATTGTTTTCTAAAAAGAGGTAAGTGAAAAAACAATACGAACAGGGATCCGTGACGGGTGGGACGAGTAAAAAACTATACGCACAAAACACATTAATTTAGGCATATTTTATTAACTATTAAGTTATTTTTTGGGCTTGGTGTAGGGAATTCATGTTCTACATCTCTTTCGCTTTATAGCTCAGCGGCTGATTTTAAATCAACGGCACTTTCGCTAGAAGTATATAAGTGAATATTTAAGCTTGCATTCTTCACCTAAACGCACTTTTTTTTTGAATTGAGTGGAAAAATCAATATTCAACTGGGAAAATATAAAAAGTAATAATTTTATTTTTTACTACAAGCATATTTCCGAATACTATGGAGCTTTAACAATACTTAAAGCCTAAAATTTATGTGATTTCCGTCACTTTTTTTTCATTAGCTTGGTGTCATTTTCCATGGAATGACCCATTACGGCTTTACACGCAAAAACATTGGTCCTTCGAGCCGGATAATTAATTATTATTTATGTAATTTTTTTACATTACAGCTTTGCACGCCAAAACATTGGTCCTTCGAGCCGGATAATTAATTATTATTTATGTAATTTTTTTACATTACGGCTTTGCACGCCAAAACATTGGTCCTTCGAGCCGGATAATTAATTAGTATTTATGTAATTTTTTTACATTACGGCTTTACACGCCGAAACATTGGTCTTCGAGCCGGATAATTATTATTTATGTAATTTTTTTACATTACGGCTTTACACGCAAAAAAATTGGTCCTTCTAGCCGGATAATTAATTATTATTTATATAATTTTCTTTACATTACGGCTTCGCACGCCAAAACATTGGTCCTTCGAGCCGGATAATTATTATTTATGTAATTTTTTTACATTACGGCTTTACACGCCGAAACATTGGTCCTTCGAGCCGGATAATTATTATTTATGTAATTTTTTTACATTACTGCTTTACACGCCGAAACATTGGTCCTTCGAGCCGGATAATTATTATTTATGTAATTTTTTTACATTACGGCTTTACACGCCGAAACATTGGTCCTTCGAACCGGATAATTAATTATTATTTATATATTTTTTTTCATTACTGCTTTACACGCCGCAACATTGGTCCTTCGAGCCGGATAATTAATTATTATTTATATAATTTTTTTTACATTACGGCTTCGCACGCCGAAACATTGGTCCTTCGAGCCGGATAATTATTATTTATGTAATTTTTTTACATTACGGCTTTACACGCAAAAACATTGCTCCTTCGAGCCAGGTAATTAAATATTATTTATGTAATTTTTTTACATTACGGCTTTGCACGCCAAAACATTGGTCCTTCGAGCCAGGTAATTAATTATTATTTATGTAATTTTTTTACATTACGGCTTTACACGCCGCAACATTGGTCCTTCGAGCCAGGTAATTATTATTTATGTATTTTTTTTACATTACGGCTTTACACGCCGCAACATTGGTCCTTCGAGCCAGGTAATTATTATTTATGTAATTTTTTACATTACGGCTTTGCACGCCAAAACATTGGTCCTTCGAGCCGGATAATTAATTATTATTTATGTAATTTTTTTACATTACTGCTTTACACGCCGAAACATTGGTCCTTCGAGCTGGATAATTAATTATTATTTATGTAATTTTTTATATTACTGCTTTACACGCGGAAACATTGGTCCTTCGAGCCGGATAATTAATTATTATTTATGTAATTTTTTTACATTACTGCTTTACACGCCGCAACATTGGTCCTTCGAGCCGGATAATTAATTATTATTTATATAATTTTTTTTACATTACGGCTTCGCACGCCAAAACATTGGTCCTTCGAGCCGGATAATTATTTATTATTTATGTATTTTTTTTACATTACGGCTTTGCACGCCGAAACATTGGTCCTTCGAGCCGGATAATTATTATTTATGTAATTTTTTTACATTACGGTTTTACACGCAAAAACATTGGTCCTTCTAGCCGGATAATTAATTATTATCTATGTAATTTTTTTACATTACGGCTTTGCACGCCAAAACATTGGTCCTTCGAGCCGGATAGTTATTATTTATGTATTTTTTTTACATTTCGGCTTTGCACGCCAAAACATTGGTCCTTCGAGCCGGATAATTAATTATTATTTAAGTAATTTTTTACATTACGGCTTTGCACGCCAAAACATTGGTCCTTCGAGCCAGGTAATTAATTATTATTTATGTAATTTTTTTACATTACGGCTTTGCACGCCGAAACATTGGTCCTTCGAGCAGGATAATTATTATTTATGTAATTTTTTTACATTACGGCTTTACACGCAAAAACATTGGTCCTTCGAGCCGGATAATTAATTATTATTTATGTAATTTTTTTACATTACAGCTTTGCACGCCAAAACATTGGTCCTTCGAGCCGGATAATTAATTATTATTTATGTAATTTTTTTTACATTACGGCTTTGCACGCCAAAACATTGGTCCTTCGAGCCGGATAATTAATTATTATTTATGTAATTTTTTTACAATACGGCTTTACACGCCGAAACATTGGTCTTCGAGCCGGATAATTATTATTTATGTAATTTTTTTACATTACGGCTTTACACGCAAAAACATTGGTCCTTCGAGCCGGATAATTAATTATTATTTATGTAATTTTTTTACATTACGGTTTTACACGCAAAAACATTGGTCCTTCTAGCCGGATAATTAATTATTATTTATGTAATTTTTTTACATTACGGCTTTGCCCGCCAAAACATTAGTCCTTCGAGCCGGATAGTTATTATTTATGTATTTTTTTACATTACGGCTTTGCACGCCAAAACATTGGTCCTTCGAGCCGGATAATTAATTATTATTTATGTAATTTTTTACATTACGGCTTTGCACGCCAAAACATTGGTCCTTCGAGCCAGGTAATTAATTATTATTTATGTAATTTTTTTACATTACGGCTTTGCACGCCGAAACATTGGTCCTTGGAGCCGGATAATTAATTATTATTTATATAATTTTTTTTTACATTACGGCTTCGCACGCCAAAACATTGGTCCTTCGAGCCGGATAATTATTATTTATGTAATTTTTTTACATTACGGCTTTACACGCAAAAACATTGGTCCTTCGAGCCGGATAATTAATTATGATTTATGTAATGTTTTTACATTACAGCTTTGCACGCCAAAACATTGGTCCTTCTAGCCGGATAATTAATTAATATTTATGTAATTTTTTTACATTACGGCTTTGCACGCCAAAACATTGGTCCTTCGAGCCGGATAATTAATTATTATTTATGTAATTTTTTTACAATACGGCTTTACACGCCGAAACATTGGTCTTCGAGCCGGATAATTATTATTTATGTAATTTTTTTACATTACGGCTTTACACGCAAAAACATTGGTCCTTCTAGCCAGGTAATTAATTATTATTTATGTAATTTTTTACATTACGGCTTTGCACGCCAAAACATTGGTCCTTCGAGCCAGGTAATTAATTATTATTTATGTAATTTTTTTACATTACGGCTTTACACGCGGAAACATTGGTCCTTCTAGCCGGATAATTAATTATTATTATGTATTTTTTTTACATTACTGCTTTACACCCCGAAAAATTGGTCCTTCGAGCCGGATAATTAATTATTATTTATGTAATTTTTTTACATTACTGCTTTACACGCCGAAACATTGGTCCTTCTAGCCAGGTAATTAATTATTATTTATGTAATTTTTTACATTACGGCTTTGCACGCCAAAACATTGGTCCTTCGAGCCAGGTAATTAATTATTATTTATGTAATTTTTTTACATTACGGCTTTGCACGCCGAAACATTGGTCCTTGGAGCCGGATAATTAATTATTATTTATATAATTTTTTTTTACATTACGGCTTCGCACGCCAAAACATTGGTCCTTCGAGCCGGATAATTATTATTTATGTAATTTTTTTACATTACGGCTTTGCACGCCAAAACATTGGTCCTTCGAGCCAGGTAATTAATTATTATTTATGTAATTTTTTTACATTACGGCTTTGCACGCCGAAACATTGGTCCTTCGAGCCGGATAATTATTATTTATGTAATTTTTTTACATTACGGTTTTACACGCAAAAACATTGGTCCTTCTAGCCGGATAATTAATTATTATTTATGTAATTTTTTTACATTACGGCTTTGCATGCCAAAACATTGGTCCTTCGAGCCGGATAGTTATTATTTATGTATTTTTTTTACATTACGGCTTTGCACGCCAAAACATTGGTCCTTCGAGCCGGATAATTAATTATTATTTAAGTAATTTTTTACATTACGGCTTTGCACGCCAAAACATTGGTCCTTCGAGCCAGGTAATTAATTATTATTTATGTAATTTTTTTACATTACGGCTTTGCACGCCGAAACATTGGTCCTTCGAGCAGGATAATTATTATTTATGTAATTTTTTTACATTACGGCTTTACACGCAAAAACATTGGTCCTTCGAGCCGGATAATTAATTATTATTTATGTAATTTTTTTACATTACAGCTTTGCACGCCAAAACATTGGTCCTTCGAGCCGGATAATTAATTATTATTTATGTAATTTTTTTTACATTACGGCTTTGCACGCCAAAACATTGGTCCTTCGAGCCGGATAATTAATTATTATTTATGTAATTTTTTTACAATACGGCTTTACACGCCGAAACATTGGTCTTCGAGCCGGATAATTATTATTTATGTAATTTTTTTACATTACGGCTTTACACGCAAAAACACTGGTCCTTCGAGCCGGATAATTAATTATTATTTATGTAATTTTTTTACATTACGGTTTTACACGCAAAAACATTGGTCCTTCTAGCCGGATAATTAATTATTATCTATGTAATTTTTTTACATTACGGCTTTGCACGCCAAAACATTGGTCCTTCGAGCCGGATAGTTATTATTTATGTATTTTTTTTACATTACGGCTTTGCACGCCAAAACATTGGTCCTTCGAGCCGGATAATTAATTATTATTTATGTAATTTTTTACATTACGGCTTTGCACGCCAAAATATTGGTCCTTCGAGCCAGGTAATTAATTATTAATTATGTAATTTTTTTACATTACGGCTTTGCACGCCGAAACATTGGTCCTTCGAGCCGGATAATTAATTATTATTTATGTAATTTTTTTACATTACGGCTTTACACGCCAAAACATTGGTCTTTCGAGCCGGATAATTAATAATTATTTATGTATTTTTTTTACATTACGGCTTTACACGCGGAAACATTGGTCCTTCTAGCCGGATAATTAATTATTATTATGTATTTTTTTACATTACTGCTTTACACGCCGAAAAATTGGTCCTTCGAGCCGGATAATTAATTATTATTTATGTAATTTTTTTACATTACTGCTTTACACGCCGAAACATTGGTCCTTCGAGCCGGATAATTAATTATTATTTATGTAATTTTTTATATTACTGCTTTACACGCCGAAACATTGGTCCTTCGAGCCGGATAATTAATTATTATTTATATAATTTTTTTTACATTACGGCTTTACACGCAAAAACATTGGTCCTTCGAGCCGGATAATTAATTATTATTTATGTAATTTTTTTACATTACGGTTTTACACGCAAAAACATTGGTCCTTCTAGCCGGATAATTAATTATTATCTATGTAATTTTTTTACATTACGGCTTTGCACGCCAAAACATTGGTCCTTCGAGCCGGATAGTTATTATTTATGTATTTTTTTTACATTACGGCTTTGCACGCCAAAACATTGGTCCTTCGAGCCGGATAATTAATTATTATTTATGTAATTTTTTACATTACGGCTTTGCACGCCAAAATATTGGTCCTTCGAGCCAGGTAATTAATTATTAATTATGTAATTTTTTTACATTACGGCTTTGCACGCCGAAACATTGGTCCTTCGAGCCGGATAATTAATTATTATTTATGTAATTTTTTTACATTACGGCTTTACACGCCAAAACATTGGTCTTTCGAGCCGGATAATTAATAATTATTTATGTATTTTTTTTACATTACGGCTTTACACGCGGAAACATTGGTCCTTCTAGCCGGATAATTAATTATTATTATGTATTTTTTTTACATTACTGCTTTACACGCCGAAAAATTGGTCCTTCGAGCCAGATAATTAATTATTATTTATGTAATTTTTTTACATTACTGCTTTACACGCCGAAACATTGGTCCTTCGAGCCGGATAATTAATTATTATTTATGTAATTTTTTATATTACTGCTTTACACGCCGAAACATTGGTCCTTCGAGCCGGATAATTAATAATTATTTATGTATTTTTTTTACATTACGGCTTTACACGCGGAAACATTGGTCCTTCTAGCCGGATAATTAATTATTATTATGTATTTTTTTTACATTACTGCTTTACACGCCGAAAAATTGGTCCTTCGAGCCGGATAATTAATTATTATTTATGTAATTTTTTTACATTACTGCTTTACACGCCGCAACATTGGTCCTTCGAGCCGGATAATTAATTATTATTTATATAATTTTTTTTACATTACGGCTTCGCACGCCAAAACATTGGTCCTTCGAGCCGGATAATTATTTATTATTTATGTAATTTTTTTACATTACGGCTTTGCACGCCGAAACATTGGTCCTTCGAGCCGGATAATTATTATTTATGTAATTTTTTTACATTACGGCTTTACACGCAAAAAAATTGGTCCTTCGAGCCGGATAATTAATTATTATTTATGTAATTTTTTTACATTACGGCTTTACACGCCGCAACATTGGTCCTTCGAGCCAGGTAATTATTATTTATGTAATTTTTTACATTACGGCTTTGCACGCCAAAACATTGGTCCTTCGAGCCGGATAATTAATTATTATTTATGTAATTTTTTTACATTACGGCTTTGCACGCCGAAACATTGGTCCTTCGAGCCGGATAATTAATTATTATTTATGTATTTTTTTTACATTACTGCTTTACACGCCGAAACATTGGGCCTTGGAGCCGGATAATTAATTATTATTTATATAATTTTTTTTACATTACGGCTTCGCACGCCAAAACATTGGTCTTCGAGCCGGATAATTATTATTTATGTAATTTTTTTACATTAGGGCCATTCCATGGTGACGGGTGGGACATTTTAACACATTTTTTGATATACATTCAGTTATTTTACAGTGCAAACAAAGCACATAATACATACTGTATTTATGATAGCATTCTTAGATATATTTTTTAAGGTATGATAAAAGAAAACAACATAAAAATATATTCTAACATTGTTAAATTCGTAGAATTACATATGTGACGGGTGGGACAGGCTAAACCCTTCTTTCTTTAGATACTTCCACTTGACGTTGAAATTCAGATCAAATAGTTCATATGAAGCCCTAATTTTATTGTAGTATGCTATTTGAGTTATGTCGCTAATTGTTTTCTAAAAAGAGGTAAGTGAAAAAACAATACGAACAGGGATCCGTGACGGGTGGGACGAGTAAAAAACTATACGCACAAAACACATTAATTTAGGCATATTTTATTAACTATTAAGTTATTTTTTGGGCTTGGTGTAGGGAATTCATGTTCTACATCTCTTTCGCTTTATAGCTCAGCGGCTGATTTTAAATCAACGGCACTTTCGCTAGAAGTATATAAGTGAATATTTAAGCTTGCATTCTTCACCTAAACGCACTTTTTTTTTGAATTGAGTGGAAAAATCAATATTCAACTGGGAAAATATAAAAAGTAATAATTTTATTTTTTACTACAAGCATATTTCCGAATACTATGGAGCTTTAACAATACTTAAAGCCTAAAATTTATGTGATTTCCGTCACTTTTTTTTCATTAGCTTGGTGTCATTTTCCATGGAATGACCCATTACGGCTTTACACGCAAAAACATTGGTCCTTCGAGCCGGATAATTAATTATTATTTATGTAATTTTTTTACATTACAGCTTTGCACGCCAAAACATTGGTCCTTCGAGCCGGATAATTAATTATTATTTATGTAATTTTTTTACATTACGGCTTTGCACGCCAAAACATTGGTCCTTCGAGCCGGATAATTAATTAGTATTTATGTAATTTTTTTACATTACGGCTTTACACGCCGAAACATTGGTCTTCGAGCCGGATAATTATTATTTATGTAATTTTTTTACATTACGGCTTTACACGCAAAAAAATTGGTCCTTCTAGCCGGATAATTAATTATTATTTATATAATTTTCTTTACATTACGGCTTCGCACGCCAAAACATTGGTCCTTCGAGCCGGATAATTATTATTTATGTAATTTTTTTACATTACGGCTTTACACGCCGAAACATTGGTCCTTCGAGCCGGATAATTATTATTTATGTAATTTTTTTACATTACTGCTTTACACGCCGAAACATTGGTCCTTCGAGCCGGATAATTATTATTTATGTAATTTTTTTACATTACGGCTTTACACGCCGAAACATTGGTCCTTCGAACCGGATAATTAATTATTATTTATATATTTTTTTTCATTACTGCTTTACACGCCGCAACATTGGTCCTTCGAGCCGGATAATTAATTATTATTTATATAATTTTTTTTACATTACGGCTTCGCACGCCGAAACATTGGTCCTTCGAGCCGGATAATTATTATTTATGTAATTTTTTTACATTACGGCTTTACACGCAAAAACATTGCTCCTTCGAGCCAGGTAATTAAATATTATTTATGTAATTTTTTTACATTACGGCTTTGCACGCCAAAACATTGGTCCTTCGAGCCAGGTAATTAATTATTATTTATGTAATTTTTTTACATTACGGCTTTACACGCCGCAACATTGGTCCTTCGAGCCAGGTAATTATTATTTATGTATTTTTTTTACATTACGGCTTTACACGCCGCAACATTGGTCCTTCGAGCCAGGTAATTATTATTTATGTAATTTTTTACATTACGGCTTTGCACGCCAAAACATTGGTCCTTCGAGCCGGATAATTAATTATTATTTATGTAATTTTTTTACATTACTGCTTTACACGCCGAAACATTGGTCCTTCGAGCTGGATAATTAATTATTATTTATGTAATTTTTTATATTACTGCTTTACACGCGGAAACATTGGTCCTTCGAGCCGGATAATTAATTATTATTTATGTAATTTTTTTACATTACTGCTTTACACGCCGCAACATTGGTCCTTCGAGCCGGATAATTAATTATTATTTATATAATTTTTTTTACATTACGGCTTCGCACGCCAAAACATTGGTCCTTCGAGCCGGATAATTATTTATTATTTATGTAATTTTTTTACATTACGGCTTTGCACGCCGAAACATTGGTCCTTCGAGCCGGATAATTATTATTTATGTAATTTTTTTACATTACGGCTTTACACGCAAAAAAATTGGTCCTTCGAGCCGGATAATTAATTATTATTTATGTAATTTTTTTACATTACGGCTTTACACGCCGAAACATTGGTCCTTCGAGCCAGGTAATTATTATTTATGTTATTTTTTACATTACGGCTTTGCACGCCAAAACATTGGTCCTTCGAGCCGGATAATTAATTATTATTTATGTAATTTTTTTACATTACGGCTTTGCACGCCGAAACATTGGTCCTTGGAGCCGGATAATTAATTATTATTTATATAATTTTTTATATTACTGCTTTACACGCGGAAACATTGGTCCTTCGAGCCGGATAATTAATTATTATTTATGTATTTTTTTTACATTACTGCTTTACACGCCGAAACATTGGTCCTTGGAGCCGGATAATTAATTATTATTTATATAATTTTTTTTACATTACGGCTTCGCACGCCAAAACATTGGTCCTTCGAGCCAGGTAATTATTATTTATGTTATTTTTTACATTACGGCTTTGCACGCCAAAACATTGGTCCTTCGAGCCGGATAATTAATTATTATTTATGTAATTTTTTTACATTACGGCTTTGCACGCCGAAACATTGGTCCTTCGAGCCGGATAATTAATTATTATTTATGTATTTTTTTTACATTACTGCTTTACACGCCGAAATATTGGTCCTTGGAGCCGGATAATTAATTATTATTTATATAATTTTTTTTACATTACGGCTTCGCACGCCAAAACATTGGTCCTTCGAGCCGGATAATTATTATTTATGTAATTTTTTTACATTACGGCTTTACACGCAAAAACATTGGTCCTTCGAGCCGGATAATTAATTATTATTTATGTAATTTTTTTACATTACGGCTTTGCACGCCAAAACATTGGTCCTTCGAGCCGGATAATTAATTAGTATTTATGTAATTTTTTACATTACGGCTTTACACGCCGAAACATTGGTCTTCGAGCCGGATAATTATTATTTATGTAATATTTTTACATTACGGCTTTACACGCAAAAACATTGGTCCTTCTAGCCGGATAATTAATTATTATTTATATAATTTTCTTTACATTACGGCTTCGCACGCCAAAACATTGGTCCTTCGAGCCGGATAATTATTATTTATGTAATTTTTTTACATTACGGCTTTACACGCCGAAACATTGGTCCTTCGAGCCGGATAATTATTATTTATGTAATTTTTTTACATTACTGCTTTACACGCCGAAACATTGGTCCTTCGAGCCGGATAATTATTATTTATGTAATTTTTTTACATTACGGCTTTACACGCCGAAACATTGGTCCTTCGAGCCGGATAATTAATTATTATTTATATATTTTTTTCATTACTGCTTTACACGCCGCAACATTGGTCCTTCGAGCCGGATAATTAATTATTATTTATATAATTTTTTTTATATTACGGCTTCGCACGCCGAAACATTGGTCCTTCGAGCCGGATAATTATTATTTATGTAATTTTTTTACATTACGGCTTTACACGCAAAAACATTGGTCCTTCGAGCCAGGTAATTAATTATTATTTATGTAATTTTTTTACATTACGGCTTTGCACGCCAAAACATTGGTCCTTCGAGCCAGGTAATTAATTATTATTTATGTAATTTTTTTACATTACGGCTTTACACGCCGAAACATTGGTTCTTCGAGCCGGATAATTATTATTTATGTAATTTTTTTACATTACGGCTTTGCACGCCGAAACATTGGTCCTTCGAGCCGGATAATTAATTATTATTTATATATTTTTTTTCATTACTGCTTTACACGCCGCAACATTGGTCCTTCGAGCCGGATAATTAATTATTATTTATATAATTTTCTTTACATTACGGCTTCGCACGCCAAAACATTGGTCCTTCGAGCCGGATAATTATTATTTATGTAATTTTTTTACACTACGGCTTTACACGCCGAAACATTGGTCCTTCGAGCCGGATAATTATTATTTATGTAATTTTTTTATATTACGGCTTTACACGCAAAAACATTGGTCCTTCGAGCCGGATAATTAATTATTATTTATGTAATTTTTTTACATTACTGCTTTACACGCCGAAACATTGGTCCTTCGAGCCGGATAATTATTATTTATGTAATTTTTTTACATTACGGCTTTACACGCAAAACATTGGTCCTTCGAGCCGGATAATTAATTATTATTTATGTAATTTTTTTACATTACGGCTTTACACACGTTAACATTGGTCCTTCGAGGTGGATAATTAATTACTATTTAATATTTTTACATATGAATATGGCTTTACGCGCCGTTTTTGTACTGATATTGCAATATTACAATTTTTTTTATACTATAGTTAACGAATTTTCGCTATTTTATATAGTGTACGTAAACTTTTGTTCACCACTGTAGCAAGGCAACAGGGTAAAATTCTGTTATTCATCGATAATTGCACGGCCCACAACGGCATTCCGATTCTGAGCCATGTGAAGGTTGAATTTTTGCCGGCTATTAACACGATCTCTAAACTTCAGAGAATCATCAAAAATTTGAAAACGCACTACCGTAAGGTGTGATAGCATTGAGGAGAAAAAGAAACACCACATCTCAATACTCTCAGCTATGGACATTACTGACAAAGCTTGGAGAAATGTAAGTAAAAGTTCTTTAATTCTTTAATTCTAATTAAATGCCAACATTAAATTTGAACATTTGCTAATACCAACTATAGAAGACTTTCATTTCGTAATGAGAGACAAAAATATATTCTCTGTTATTGATCTCAAAGAAGGGTTTTGGCAACTATCCCTCAGTGAGGAATCAAAAGATTTAACAGTATTTAGTACATCTCTTGGTTCTTATAGATTCAACGTGTTGCCATTTGGCGTCAGCGTAGCACCAGAAAAGTTTCAGAAACTGAACCATAAATACCTCGGTGACGTACCGGACTATTTCGTGTTCATTGATTACGTAATAGTGGGTGGTAAGACCAAAGAATGACATGATAGAAATTTAGAACGTGTTTTTGAAAGGGCGAGACACATTAATATCAAATTTAATGCCAATATACATATTTCAATTTCGGATGAATACAGTAAAATACCTAGGCCACACGTGTTTTCTGGAGAAGGGACATCTCCAGATCCTGCTCGTATTACAGCCAAAAAAGATATAAAACATCATAGTAGAAAAGAGTTAGAAAAGATATTAGAGGCGATTAATTATTTATGGAAATTCATTCGAAATTATTCAGAAATTAATTCCCTCTTGCTTAAGAAGGACCATGTATTTCAATGGACTCTTTATCACTCGCAAGTTTTGAGCAAGATAAAAGACATTTTGAATAAAAAGACAATTTTACATTCATTTGATCCCAAAAAAGAAATAATAATTCAAACTGACGCCTCAAAAAATGGATTAGGGTGCTGCCTTTTATAAGAAGGTACACTGTAAAAAATTTCTGTGGTAATTTTTCAAAAAAAATACTGGAAGTTTTATTCACAAGCAGTTTTGTAAATTTGCAATAATATATTATTAGGAATATTCCTAATCTACTTTACGTATTTTTACCAACTGTGTAGTAAATATACGTTATTTGCGGGATGTAAAAATACAATCAGTAATGAAGCTTTCACTTCATAGTTTTGTAAATTTCCAAAACTCTTGTGCTGTAACTTTTTATCAGAGAGAGGTACAGGGAAAAACGTAAAGCTAAAGATTCCCACCCTGTGTCAATTTGCTTGGCCCTGCCTGAAATATTTTCAAGCGCCAAATTTTGTTCCTAGTTTATGCCCACTTCCTACACATAAAAAATAGCATTTTGCTCGCTATAACTTGTTAAGGGCCAATTTACAATGAAAGCTTGAAGCTTTCATTGTGAATCGGCAGGGCCCGCTCTAGTGGCGGGCAACCCGGAAATTTGCCCGGGGCTCCAAAATTTGGGGGCGGAATTTTGACTCTAAGTGTGAAAAAATATTGATGTGATAGAAAATTTCACATATCAATTTCTTCATTCTCTAAAAATTTACATTTATAATTTCGAAAACGAAACATTTGTATCATTTGTAAAGGGCGCTGTTTGACTTGTTTGGACATGAATATAGAGTCACGTAGCGTAATTGTACGGATATTTCAGAGTTATATTTACCATTGAGTGGCAGCAGATGGGAGAGCAGGTTAGAGGCCTTAAAGCCTTTGAGAATCCATTGGGGAGATGTATACTTTTATACGACGCCTTGCTAAGCATATACGAAAACCAAGAAATTGATACTTTAATAAGAGACGAGGTTTCGGGTTTATTAAATTGTATTAAACAATTTCAGTTTTTGTGTTGGTTAGTTATTTGGTATAAAATTCTAAATTGCATTAATTCAATAAGCTAATCGTCCAGTCACTTTAGACTTAAAAATGGCCTCTGATCTAAAAAAATATATCCTTCATTTTTTTTGGAATCGGTTTATTTTGGTGTTTTAAAAGAAATGTTAAAAATGGAGAACGATATCACCAAGGCATAAAAAATTCTTCATGATCAAAGGTCACGAAAATGAGTTTTTCTCAAATAGCTCGTAAATTATCGGTTTTACGGAAATTTTGGCTAGGTAAACTTTGTTCGTGAGATAAATCTGCATAAAAATGTCCTATACAAAATTTATGTAGAACCAATGGTTTTCGAGAAATTGGAGTGACAAGCTGCGGAGCAACGCATACGTCACTAGTCTATACGAACGCATCTGTTTGTTGTATATGCTTGTGTCAGCTTTATGAATGAGATCTCGGACGCGGGAATTCTATCTTATTACAAGCCCGTGAAGATTAAGCCTTCTTTGATGCATATAAAAGGTGGGCCATCTGTTGGTTTCTTTTTGAAATTGTTATTAAAACTACACCGTTCAATATTTTCCAATGAATGTTGTTTTATTGAAGAGAGTACATCTTCCCATTATTTATATAAAAAAATTTCACTCAAATAGCCGCCGCGGCTGGCTAGCCAGTGGCCATTTTGTTAACCAAATTTTGCCTGTGGCCTTATTTCACGAATAGCTCGACAGGACATTTTTATGCAGGTTTATCTCACGAACAAATTTTACTTAGCCATTTACGTAACACCGATAATTTAAGAGATATTTAAGAAAAACTCATTTTCGTGACCTTTGACCCTCCGTAACTTGAGTGGGCGGTCAGTTGGCTTTATGGACTTTTGTGAAATTATTTGTGACCCCAAAATAAAGAGAATCCCGCTGTAAAATCTCCAGTTGGATTTTTTAAAAGGTTTATGTATAAAGTGACTGGGCTAATATGCATATGCCTTGTGCGGAAACTTTGAAGCACATTTTTGCCTAAACTGTTCGTTTTATGAACAAATGAAAGAAATCTTTTTTTGCGAAGTCTAATTATCTTTCATTTTCTTAATGACTTTAATTGGCCTCCGAGCTATAGAAAGCGCGATATTCGCAAAAAACTGTATTTTATGAACTTTGACTTTGAATAATTTTTTTCGCCTTGGCGATATCGTTCTCGACTTTTAACATTTTTTTTTAAAACACCAAAATAAACCGATTCCAAAAAAATGAAGGATATATTTTTTTTATCAGAAAATATTAATTTGACTGGACTACTAAGCATGTACGTGAGGCAATGTCTATCAATAATTTCTTGGCTGTTACAAGAACTCCAGAGACCCTGATCAAAGTCAAAGGTCTGACCTTAACTTAAGAACAATTGGGTATATATGCTTAGTATTCCATTGTTACCTGTGAATTATATCCATCAGAGGGAAAATTTAAACCATATATTCCAATAACCAATTCGTAATTTTACTGAAAATATAAGTTCTAAAATTACGCCTCTTACTTTAACATTACAGCACAAATAACACAACATAACATTGGTAAATAATACTAAGAAATATCTTAATTTTCCTACATAAACGATTTAGAAAAATACACAACATTGTGTAAAATATACGCCACATTCATGTAATCAACATTTACGTTATGCAGTATGTGAGATTCTCAATTTCTTTATGTGAAGTTACAACATTTATAGTAAAATTACAATAATTGTGTAGTAAATTAATATTTCATACCGCGATTTGTAATTTTACTGTACATTTGCACTGTGAATTTACATATTTTTTTTACAGTGTAGGACTGTAGGCCAATAACATTTGCATCGAAGTCTTACTAGTGCTGAGCTATGCTCAAATAGAAAAGGAGCTCCTAGCTATTGTCTTTGCTACGGCAAAATTTCATAATTATATTTACGGACAGCATGTTATTAAACACACTGATCACAAGCCACTATTTACAATTATAAAAAATCGGTGAATCAAATACATTCTACTAGGTTACAACGTGGGGGGGCGAATGGCTAACAAAGACCTCGGAAGGTGGTGGCACCCGATTTGTCACTTCTGCCAAAACCCGAGAAGAGTCACTGCAGACGAACACCTAGCAGCTCTGTTAGCAAGTCCTAATCCCACCTCCCCGTGGTGCCCCCCGGGGTACTTCTTTGGAAGGAGCTAACGGGAGACGGTCGAATGGCGAGTTCTCTGCGCCACAAAACAGAGTTTTAAGTCGGTTGGGCTGAGGGTTAGCAATCCGCTCCCATAAAACACACAATTGCTACGAATCGGCAAACATTGCCTCGGAACCGGACGGACAACACGACGACGACCTTTGCTTTTCGAAACAGGACACGAATCGGATCATGGAATGTGAGAACTCTGCTTGCTGATGGACGGGTGGATGAAGTCCTCAACGAGATGAACCGCTATAAAATCAAGGTCATGGGACTCAGCGATACCAGATGGCCCGATGCGGGGGAACATATCTGCCCCAACGGTGAGTCCTTCTTATATTCTGGGAGAAACGAAACTGAAAACCGTAGGAATGGCGTTGGGGTAATACTCACCAAGGAAGCCAGGTCCAGCCTCATAAGCTGGTCACCAGTTTCTGAGAGGATTATTACCGTGCGCCTACGTACCAGGCTAAGAAGTACTACGATAGTCCAATGCTACGCTCCGACAGAAGACGCAGAAGATGACATCAAAGACGAGTTCTACATGCGACTGAATGAGGTTTTTCGCTCTATGACAAGGGGAGACATCATTGTTTTGATGGGTGACTTAAACGCACAGATCGGCCCCAACAACACCGGCCTTGAAAACACAATTGGAAATCAAGGCCTAAGCCAAGATACCAATCACAATGCTGAAAACTGAAAACCGTAGGAATGGCGTTGGGGTAATACTCACCAAGGAAGCCAGGTCCAGCCTCATTAGGTGGTCACCAGTTTCTGAGAGGATTATTACCGTGCGCCTACGTACCAGGCTAAGAAGTACTACGATAGTCCAATGCTACGCTCAGACAGAAGACGCAGAAGGTGACATCAAAGACGAGTTCTACATGCGACTGAATGAGGTTTTTCGCTCTATGACAAGGGGAGACATCATTGTTTTGATGGGTGACTTAAACGCACAGATCGGCCCCAACAACACCGGCCTTGAAAACACAATTGGAAATCAAGGCCTAAGCCAAGATACCAATCACAATGGTGAACTTTTCGTTGACTTTTGTAGTTCCCATCAACTCATGGTAGGTGGAACTTACTTTTGTCACAAGAAGATACATAAGGAGACCTGGGTATCGCCCATGGTAGAACGATAAATCAGATAGATCACGTGGCCGTCAGTCGCAGATGGCGAACTATTCTGGAGGATGTCAGGAGCTTTAGGGGAGCAGACACTGGAAGTGACCACCATTTGGTAGTAGCAACTATCCGCCTAAAAATCGCTGCGATCAGAAACGTCCAACGCAATGCCATAAACCGTAGACGGTTTAACGTAGACCTTCTGCGTGAGAGCACCAAAAAGCGAGAATTGCTGGCAAACTGCAAGAAATCTTAAACCAGCAAACCGTTTCAGACGACTCAAATATTGAAGAGCTGTGAAGCACAGCAAAGGGCGCTATAATAACAGCAGGGGAAACAAGCATTGGTTATGTCCAAAGAAACCAGCAACACTGGATCTCGGACACAACCTGGCAAAAAATTGAACGCAGAAGGGCCCTCAAAAATAACGTAAACTCTACAAGCGACCCGGAAAAACGCCAACAACTTGAACGGGAATACTCCCAATTGCACCGGGAGGTAAAGAGAAGTGTCCGGTGTGATAAAAGGCGGCAGATAAATGAGCTCGCAGAGAAAGCGGAAAACGCGGCAAACACAGGCAACAGTAAAGTGCTGTACCAAATCACCAAACAGCTCTCGGGAAAGCACTCTACTAAAAAGCATGCCGTAAAGAGTGCGGATGGAAGGCTGCTGTGCAGCGACGAGGAGCAACTCCAAAGATGGAGAGATTACTTCTTCGCCGCCCTGAATGGTTCATTTGTACAGGAATCTCAGGAAAACAACAACAATGCACAGCCAATAAGAATCACCACTCGTGCCGCATCCAAGACTGAAATAGTAACCGCAATTCATGCAATGGTCAATGGTAAAGCAGCTGGAAAAGATGGCATCCCGCCAGAATTGTTGAAAGCCGACTCAAGCCTCATAGCAGATGCGCTACAGCCAATCCTGGAAATAGCATGGAACACCTGTACCTTTCCGGAGGATTGGACGGAAGGTATCATAGACAAAATACCAAAAAAGGGGGACCTAACAATATGTGACAACTGGAGAGGCATCTGTCTATTATCTACTGTGGGCAAAATCTTGTCCCACATATTACTATCAAGGATAAATTCTGTTACCGCGGTAGTATTATTACCGAAAACGGCGGTACAGAAGAAGACGTCAGTTCCAGAATAAATAAAGCACGAAGCGCATATGCATGCTTGTTTCACATATGGAGATCGACGGAGATCTCAATTAACACCAAATTTCGGCTGTTCAACTGCAACGTTAAGGCAGTTCTTTTGTACGGTTGCGAAACATGGAAAGTCACCCAATTCATCACAGGGCGCCTACAAGTTTTCATCAACAGATGCCTACGTCGTATCCTAAAAATCCGCTGGCAAGATAGAATTTCAAATGAAGAACTATGGCGCCGTGCCGGCCAAGAAAGGATAGACGACCAAATCAGGCGAAGGAAATGGAATTGGATTGGCCACACCTTGCGACGCGAAAACGAGAATCTAGCCAAACACGCCCTCGACTGGAATCCGCAAGGAACCCGTCGAGTCGGAAGACCTAGAACAACGTGGAGGAGAACCCTATTAGAAACATTGGTCCTTCGAGCCAGGTAATTATTATTTATGTTATTTTTTACATTACGGCTTTGCACGCCAAAACATTGGTCCTTCGAGCCGGATAATTAATTATTATTTATGTAATTTTTTTACATTACGGCTTTGCACGCCGAAACATTGGTCCTTGGAGCCGGATAATTAATTATTATTTATATAATTTTTTATATTACTGCTTTACACGCGGAAACATTGGTCCTTCGAGCCGGATAATTAATTATTATTTATGTATTTTTTTTACATTACTGCTTTACACGCCGAAACATTGGTCCTTGGAGCCGGATAATTAATTATTATTTATATATTTTTTTTTACATTACGGCTTCGCACGCCAAAACATTGGTCCTTCGAGCCAGGTAATTATTATTTATGTTATTTTTTACATTACGGCTTTGCACGCCAAAACATTGGTCCTTCGAGCCGGATAATTAATTATTATTTATGTAATTTTTTTACATTACGGCTTTGCACGCCGAAACATTGGTCCTTCGAGCCGGATAATTAATTATTATTTATGTATTTTTTTTACATTACTGCTTTACAGGCCGAAACATTGGTCCTTGGAGCCGGATAATTAATTATTATTTATATAATTTTTTTTACATTACGGCTTCGCACGCCAAAACATTGGTCCTTCGAGCCGGATAATTATTATTTATGTAATTTTTTTACATTACGGCTTTACACGCAAAAACATTGGTCCTTCGAGCCGGATAATTAATTATTATTTATGTAATTTTTTTACATTACGGCTTTGCACGCCAAAACATTGGTCCTTCGAGCCGGATAATTAATTAGTATTTATGTAATTTTTTACATTACGGCTTTACACGCCGAAACATTGGTCTTCGAGCCGGATAATTATTATTTATGTAATATTTTTACATTACGGCTTTACACGCAAAAACATTGGTCCTTCTAGCCGGATAATTAATTATTATTTATATAATTTTCTTTACATTACGGCTTCGCACGCCAAAACATTGGTCCTTCGAGCCGGATAATTATTATTTATGTAATTTTTTTACATTACGGCTTTACACGCCGAAACATTGGTCCTTCGAGCCGGATAATTATTATTTATGTAATTTTTTTACATTACTGCTTTACACGCCGAAACATTGGTCCTTCGAGCCGGATAATTATTATTTATGTAATTTTTTTACATTACGGCTTTACACGCCGAAACATTGGTCCTTCGAGCCGGATAATTAATTATTATTTATATATTTTTTTTCATTACTGCTTTACACGCCGCAACATTGGTCCTTCGAGCCGGATAATTAATTATTATTTATATAATTTTTTTTATATTACGGCTTCGCACGCCGAAACATTGGTCCTTCGAGCCGGATAATTATTATTTATGTAATTTTTTTACATTACGGCTTTACACGCAAAAACATTGGTCCTTCGAGCCAGGTAATTAATTATTATTTATGTAATTTTTTTACATTACGGCTTTGCACGCCAAAACATTGGTCCTTCGAGCCAGGTAATTAATTATTATTTATGTAATTTTTTTACATTACGGCTTTACACGCCGAAACATTGGTTCTTCGAGCCGGATAATTATTATTTATGTAATTTTTTTACATTACGGCTTTGCACGCCGAAACATTGGTCCTTCGAGCCGGATAATTAATTATTATTTATATATTTTTTTTCATTACTGCTTTACACGCCGCAACATTGGTCCTTCGAGCCGGATAATTAATTATTATTTATATAATTTTCTTTACATTACGGCTTCGCACGCCAAAACATTGGTCCTTCGAGCCGGATAATTATTATTTATGTAATTTTTTTACACTACGGCTTTACACGCCGAAACATTGGTCCTTCGAGCCGGATAATTATTATTTATGTAATTTTTTTATATTACGGCTTTACACGCAAAAACATTGGTCCTTCGAGCCGGATAATTAATTATTATTTATGTAATTTTTTTACATTACTGCTTTACACGCCGAAACATTGGTCCTTCGAGCCGGATAATTATTATTTATGTAATTTTTTTACATTACGGCTTTACACGCAAAACATTGGTCCTTCGAGCCGGATAATTAATTATTATTTATGTAATTTTTTTACATTACGGCTTTACACACGTTAACATTGGTCCTTCGAGCTGGATAATTAATTACTATTTAATATTTTTACATATGAATATGGCTTTACGCGCCGTTTTTGTACTTATATTGCAATATTACAATTTTTTTATACTATAGTTAACGAATTTTCGCTATTTTATATAGTGTACGTAAACTTTTGTTCACCACTGTAGCAAGGCAACAGGGTAAAATTCTGTTATTCATCGATAATTGCACGGCCCACAACGGCATTCCGATTCTGAGCCATGTGAATGTTGAATTTTTGCCGGCTATTAACACGATCTCTAAACTTCAGAGAATCATCAAAAATTTGAAAACGCACTACCGTAAGGTGTGATAGCATTGAGGAGAAAAAGAAACACCACATCTCAATACTCTCAGCTATGGACATTACTGACAAAGCTTGGAGAAATGTAAGTAAAAGTTCTTTAATTCTTTAATTCTAATTAAATGCCAACATTAAATTTGAACATTTGCTAATACCAACTATAGAAGACTTTCATTTCGTAATGAGAGACAAAAATATATTCTCTGTTATTGATCTCAAAGAAGGGTTTTGGCAACTATCCCTCAGTGAGGAATCAAAAGATTTAACAGTATTTAGTACATCTCTTGGTTCTTATAGATTCAACGTGTTGCCATTTGGCGTCAGCGTAGCACCAGAAAAGTTTCAGAAACTGAACCATAAATACCTCGGTGACGTACCGGACTATTTCGTGTTCATTGATTACGTAATAGTGGGTGGTAAGACCAAAGAATGACATGATAGAAATTTAGAACGTGTTTTTGAAAGGGCGAGACACATTAATATCAAATTTAATGCCAATATACATATTTCAATTTCGGATGAATACAGTAAAATACCTAGGCCACACGTGTTTTCTGGAGAAGGGACATCTCCAGATCCTGCTCGTATTACAGCCAAAAAAGATATAAAACATCATAGTAGAAAAGAGTTAGAAAAGATATTAGAAGCGATTAATTATTTATGGAAATTCATTCGAAATTATTCAGAAATTAATTCCCTCTTGCTTAAGAAGGACCATGTATTTCAATGGACTCTTTATCACTCGCAAGTTTTGAGCAAGATAAAAGACATTTTGAATAAAAAGACAATTTTACATTCATTTGATCCCAAAAAAGAAATAATAATTCAAACTGACGCCTCAAAAAATGGATTAGGGTGCTGCCTTTTATAAGAAGGTACACTGTAAAAAATTTCTGTGGTAATTTTTCAAAAAAAATACTGGAAGTTTTATTCACAAGCAGTTTTGTAAATTTGCAATAATATATTATTAGGAATATTCCTAATGTACTTTACGTATTTTTACCAACTGTGTAGTAAATATACGTTATTTGCGGGATGTAAAAATACAATCAGTAATGAAGCTTTCACTTCATAGTTTTGTAAATTTCCAAAACTCTTGTGCTGTAACTTTTTATCAGAGAGAGGTACAGGGAAAAACGTAAAGCTAAAGATTCCCACCCTGTGTCAATTTGCTTGGCCCTGCCTGAAATATTTTCAAGCGCCAAATTTTGTTCCTAGTTTATGCCCACTTCCTACACATAAAAAATAGCATTTTGCTCGCTATAACTTGTTAAGGGCCAATTTACAATGAAAGCTTGAAGCTTTCATTGTGAATCGGCAGGGCCCGCTCTAGTGGCGGGCAACCCGGAAATTTGCCCGGGGCTCCAAAATTTGGGGGCGGAATTTTGACTCTAAGTGTGAAAAAATATTGATGTGATAGAAAATTTCACATATCAATTTCTTCATTCTCTAAAAATTTACATTTATAATTTCGAAAACGAAACATTTGTATCATTTGTAAAGGGCGCTGTTTGACTTGTTTGGACATGAATATAGAGTCACGTAGCGTAATTGTACGGATATTTCAGAGTTATATTTACCATTGAGTGGCAGCAGATGGGAGAGCAGGTTAGAGGCCTTAAAGCCTTTGAGAATCCATTGGGGAGATGTATACTTTTATACGACGCCTTGCTAAGCATATACGAAAACCAAGAAATTGATACTTTAATAAGAGACGAGGTTTCGGGTTTATTAAATTGTATTAAACAATTTCAGTTTTTGTGTTGGTTAGTTATTTGGTATAAAATTCTAAATTGCATTAATTCAATAAGCTAATCGTCCAGTCACTTTAGACTTAAAAATGGCCTCTGATCTAAAAAAATATATCCTTCATTTTTTTTGGAATCGGTTTATTTTGGTGTTTTAAAAGAAATGTTAAAAATGGAGAACGATATCACCAAGGCATAAAAAATTCTTCATGATCAAAGGTCACGAAAATGAGTTTTTCTCAAATAGCTCGTAAATTATCGGTTTTACGGAAATTTTGGCTAGGTAAACTTTGTTCGTGAGATAAATCTGCATAAAAATGTCCTATACAAAATTTATGTAGAACCAATGGTTTTCGAGAAATTGGAGTGACAAGCTGCGGAGCAACGCATACGTCACTAGTCTATACGAACGCATCTGTTTGTTGTATATGCTTGTGTCAGCTTTATGAATGAGATCTCGGACGCGGGAATTCTATCTTATTACAAGCCCGTGAAGATTAAGCCTTCTTTGATGCATATAAAAGGTGGGCCATCTGTTGGTTTCTTTTTGAAATTCTTATTAAAACTACACCGTTCAATATTTTCCAATGAATGTTGTTTTATTGAAGAGAGTACATCTTCCCATTATTTATATAAAAAAATTTCACTCAAATAGCCGCCGCGGCTGGCTAGCCAGTGGCCATTTTGTTAACCAAATTTTGCCTGTGGCCTTATTTCACGAATAGCTCGACAGGACATTTTTATGCAGGTTTATCTCACGAACAAATTTTACTTAGCCATTTACGTAACACCGATAATTTAAGAGATATTTAAGAAAAACTCATTTTCGTGACCTTTGACCCTCCGTAACTTGAGTGGGCGGTCAGTTGGCTTTATGGACTTTTGTGAAATTATTTGTGACCCCAAAATAAAGAGAATCCCGCTGTAAAATCTCCAGTTGGATTTTTTTAAAGGTTTATGTATAAAGTGACTGGGCTAATATGCATATGCCTTGTGCGGAAACTTTGAAGCACATTTTTGCCTAAACTGTTCGTTTTATGAACAAATGAAAGAAATCTTTTTTTGCGAAGTCTAATTATCTTTCATTTTCTTAATGACTTTAATTGGCCTCCGAGCTATAGAAAGCGCGATATTCGCAAAAAACTGTATTTTATGAACTTTGACTTTGAATAATTTTTTTCGCCTTGGCGATATCGTTCTCGACTTTTAACATTTTTTTTTAAAACACCAAAATAAACCGATTCCAAAAAAATGAAGGATATATTTTTTTTATCAGAAAATATTAATTTGACTGGACTACTAAGCATGTACGTGAGGCAATGTCTATCAATAATTTCTTGGCTGTTACAAGAACTCCAGAGACCCTGATCAAAGTCAAAGGTCTGACCTTAACTTAAGAACAATTGGGTATATATGCTTAGTATTCCATTGTTACCTGTGAATTATATCCATCAGAGGGAAAATTTAAACCATATATTCCAATAACCAATTCGTAATTTTACTGAAAATATAAGTTCTAAAATTACGCCTCTTACTTTAACATTACAGCACAAATAACACAACATAACATTGGTAAATAATACTAAGAAATATCTTAATTTTCCTACATAAACGATTTAGAAAAATACACAACATTGTGTAAAATATACGCCACATTCATGTAATCAACATTTACGTTATGCAGTATGTGAGATTCTCAATTTCTTTATGTGAAGTTACAACATTTATAGTAAAATTACAATAATTGTGTAGTAAATTAATATTTCATACCGCGATTTGTAATTTTACTGTACATTTGCACTGTGAATTTACATATTTTTTTTACAGTGTAGGACTGTAGGCCAATAACATTTGCATCGAAGTCTTACTAGTGCTGAGCTATGCTCAAATAGAAAAGGAGCTCCTAGCTATTGTCTTTGCTACGGCAAAATTTCATAATTATATTTACGGACAGCATGTTATTAAACACACTGATCACAAGCCACTATTTACAATTATAAAAAATCGGTGAATCAAATACATTCTACTAGGTTACAACGTGGGGGGGCGAATGGCTAACAAAGACCTCGGAAGGTGGTGGCACCCGATTTGTCACTTCTGCCAAAACCCGAGAAGAGTCACTGCAGACGAACACCTAGCAGCTCTGTTAGCAAGTCCTAATCCCACCTCCCCGTGGTGCCCCCCGGGGTACTTCTTTGGAAGGAGCTAACGGGAGACGGTCGAATGGCGAGTTCTCTGCGCCACAAAACAGAGTTTTAAGTCGGTTGGGCTGAGGGTTAGCAATCCGCTCCCATAAAACACACAATTGCTACGAATCGGCAAACATTGCCTCGGAACCGGACGGACAACACGACGACGACCTTTGCTTTTCGAAACAGGACACGAATCGGATCATGGAATGTGAGAACTCTGCTTGCTGATGGACGGGTGGATGAAGTCCTCAACGAGATGAACCGCTATAAAATCAAGGTCATGGGACTCAGCGATACCAGATGGCCCGATGCGGGGGAACATATCTGCCCCAACGGTGAGTCCTTCTTATATTCTGGGAGAAACGAAACTGAAAACCGTAGGAATGGCGTTGGGGTAATACTCACCAAGGAAGCCAGGTCCAGCCTCATAAGCTGGTCACCAGTTTCTGAGAGGATTATTACCGTGCGCCTACGTACCAGGCTAAGAAGTACTACGATAGTCCAATGCTACGCTCCGACAGAAGACGCAGAAGATGACATCAAAGACGAGTTCTACATGCGACTGAATGAGGTTTTTCGCTCTATGGCAAGGGGAGACATCATTGTTTTGATGGGTGACTTAAACGCACAGATCGGCCCCAACAACACCGGCCTTGAAAACACAATTGGAAATCAAGGCCTAAGCCAAGATACCAATCACAATGCTGAAAACTGAAAACCGTAGGAATGGCGTTGGGGTAATACTCACCAAGGAAGCCAGGTCCAGCCTCATTAGGTGGTCACCAGTTTCTGAGAGGATTATTACCGTGCGCCTACGTACCAGGCTAAGAAGTACTACGATAGTCCAATGCTACGCTCAGACAGAAGACGCAGAAGGTGACATCAAAGACGAGTTCTACATGCGACTGAATGAGGTTTTTCGCTCTATGACAAGGGGAGACATCATTGTTTTGATGGGTGACTTAAACGCACAGATCGGCCCCAACAACACCGGCCTTGAAAACACAATTGGAAATCAAGGCCTAAGCCAAGATACCAATCACAATGGTGAACTTTTCGTTGACTTTTGTAGTTCCCATCAACTCATGGTAGGTGGAACTTACTTTTGTCACAAGAAGATACATAAGGAGACCTGGGTATCGCCCATGGTAGAACGATAAATCAGATAGATCACGTGGCCGTCAGTCGCAGATGGCGAACTATTCTGGAGGATGTCAGGAGCTTTAGGGGAGCAGACACTGGAAGTGACCACCATTTGGTAGTAGCAACTATCCGCCTAAAAATCGCTGCGATCAGAAACGTCCAACGCAATGCCATAAACCGTAGACGGTTTAACGTAGACCTTCTGCGTGAGAGCACCAAAAAGCGAGAATTGCTGGCAAACTGCAAGAAATCTTAAACCAGCAAACCGTTTCAGACGACTCAAATATTGAAGAGCTGTGAAGCACAGCAAAGGGCGCTATAATAACAGCAGGGGAAACAAGCATTGGTTATGTCCAAAGAAACCAGCAACACTGGATCTCGGACACAACCTGGCAAAAAATTGAACGCAGAAGGGCCCTCAAAAATAACGTAAACTCTACAAGCGACCCGGAAAAACGCCAACAACTTGAACGGGAATACTCCCAATTGCACCGGGAGGTAAAGAGAAGTGTCCGGTGTGATAAAAGGCGGCAGATAAATGAGCTCGCAGAGAAAGCGGAAAACGCGGCAAACACAGGCAACAGTAAAGTGCTGTACCAAATCACCAAACAGCTCTCGGGAAAGCACTCTACTAAAAAGCATGCCGTAAAGAGTGCGGATGGAAGGCTGCTGTGCAGCGACGAGGAGCAACTCCAAAGATGGAGAGATTACTTCTTCGCCGCCCTGAATGGTTCATTTGTACAGGAATCTCAGGAAAACAACAACAATGCACAGCCAATAAGAATCACCACTCGTGCCGCATCCAAGACTGAAATAGTAACCGCAATTCATGCAATGGTCAATGGTAAAGCAGCTGGAAAAGATGGCATCCCGCCAGAATTGTTGAAAGCCGACTCAAGCCTCATAGCAGATGCGCTACAGCCAATCCTGGAAATAGCATGGAACACCTGTACCTTTCCGGAGGATTGGACGGAAGGTATCATAGACAAAATACCAAAAAAGGGGGACCTAACAATATGTGACAACTGGAGAGGCATCTGTCTATTATCTACTGTGGGCAAAATCTTGTCCCACATATTACTATCAAGGATAAATTCTGTTACCGCGGTAGTATTATTACCGAAAACGGCGGTACAGAAGAAGACGTCAGTTCCAGAATAAATAAAGCACGAAGCGCATATGCATGCTTGTTTCACATATGGAGATCGACGGAGATCTCAATTAACACCAAATTTCGGCTGTTCAACTGCAACGTTAAGGCAGTTCTTTTGTACGGTTGCGAAACATGGAAAGTCACCCAATTCATCACAGGGCGCCTACAAGTTTTCATCAACAGATGCCTACGTCGTATCCTAAAAATCCGCTGGCAAGATAGAATTTCAAATGAAGAACTATGGCGCCGTGCCGGCCAAGAAAGGATAGACGACCAAATCAGGCGAAGGAAATGGAATTGGATTGGCCACACCTTGCGACGCGAAAACGAGAATCTAGCCAAACACGCCCTCGACTGGAATCCGCAAGGAACCCGTCGAGTCGGAAGACCTAGAACAACGTGGAGGAGAACCCTATTAGCAGAGGCCGCAACAACCGGAAGTTCTTGGTCAGAGCTGAGAGCTGTCGCGCAAAACAGAGTCCGCTGGAGGGCAACTGTTTCCGCCCTATGTCCCATGAGGGATTAAGGTACAAACAGAATGGCACGGCGACCGAGCCGGTGGCCGTCGACGGATTTTAGACTCCGTTTTAGCTAACAGAATGGTGCGGAGCGGACAAATTTAACGGAATTTAACGGACGACGGAATTGAAATAAACGAATTTGAAATTTTTAACGTAAATATAATTTCATGAGAACAGAATAAACTTTTTTAGTTATTTGTTTTGTAAAAATACATGATTGTTAATTTCAACTTTGATCTTACCTGGAATTAAAAATTTAAGTTATTTTCAATATTTTCATATTTTTTTTTCAATATTTTAGTAAAGAAAAATTTACTTGGAATTCAAAAATTGTAACTGTCTGTGTTTAAGGCCTTTATAGCCTAGTGGTAAACTCAGTGAGGGAATGCAGGTGTAACTTAGAGAGAAAGACACTGTCACACTAATCCAAATAATCGTCTTTATTTATTCAGCTTTTACACAATTCTTTCGTTAATCTCAATATTAAACGTAATTTAATTCAAATTCAACTAGATTTACGTTAATTCAAAGTTAATTAATATAATAAAACATTCACGTATTCCACTTTGAGATATTAAATTCAGACCATTAAAAATAATTATCTTCAATTCGCAATTTCTTTCTTTATCCCCTTTGGTTATGGCTTTAAAATGGTTACTGAGATCTTCTAGCCGCAAGATTCTCCCCTTTGTAAATCCACTATAAGCGCCGCTGGAGTTCTTCTGCTGGGTTATCCGACTCTGTTTATTTAGCACGATTCAGAACTTGGCTGAAATTCAAGGTTTGTTTATTTAGTAGATTAATTTCAGGAACTTGAAATTCACATTAAGCGTGAGGTTTAGGAATTTACACTAACTCGAAATGTTAGATGTATATTTTAGGGTTTGCATGAACTCGGTACGTAACATGCAATTCAGATGGAGATTTTACACTAACTCGATACGTTAAGTGTATATTATAGGGTTTGCATGAACTCGGTACGTAACATGCAATTCGGGGGGAGATTTTACACTAACTCGATACGTTAAGTGTATGTCGTAGATTTTGCATAAACTCGGTCCGTAACATGCAATTCAAATGGAGATCACTAGCTTTGAGCTGGGTTTTCTTCGAGCTCGTTTCGCAACGAAGACCAAAAGTGATCTGATTTTCTGGTTCTGAGTGTTCCGTCTTCAGACAAACTGTAGAAAATTCTGAAAATCAAAAAAAAAACATCTGTAAAGAAAAAACACTCAACTATTAGCAACCACAATTTTATTTAAACAAAAAACAACATATCAAATACGAAAAATAATAAACATAAAAAAACACAGAATTCATAAACATAATTAAAAACAAAAGGAACTACAGTAAACATAAACTTAATCACTAAACCAAAAATTCACTATAAAATCACAAAATACGCATCACCATCCTTCAGCCCATAGAAAAATGACATTAGCCCTGTAAAACAAATCTTGTTAATAAAAAATAATACATTAAATACACAAAAATACTTCCCTTAATTCGAACAAACATTAAACTAGCATCAAATCCAGAAAACATCAAAATGCCGTCGGCATTTGGATATCTGAAAATGGAAAAAACAATTAGAAACTAAAATAAACAAATTCCACAAATTTTCTCACCTGACAACACTAAAATGAAGTCCAGCCCCCTTTTTTCTCTCCCACCAACGTTAACATTTCGCTGAAATATAAATTAAAGTTAATAAATAAATTAAAACGAAATAAAAAATACTTACCATCAACAAACACAATTTGACGTCTATGCGTAGGAAGGAAACAGCTGATCACAACCTATCGCAGATAAAATACATAACACGGAATTATGTACTTGACTCGAAGTGAAGCCCCCACCAAAAAATTGCCCAAAAATCCATTGCCCGGGTCGAAATAAATACCGGCACTCAGACGGAGTTGAATTCAGATTGATCTCAATCTTCCTAGTGGCTTGAGCTAGAAGAAAAAATCGTCCTGAGATTTTTGGAGACAATTTCACCCTGAAAAGGCTGTAGTGAGGCTTTTACAACATTAAAAATCCAGCTAATGTATTGAGTTAGCATTTAACCCAAGTATCGGTTCACGCATTGAGTTAACCATCCAAGACTCGACGTATTGAGTCGAAACCTCAAAGTAATCATCAGCATTACGTTACAGCAAACACACTACAGCAACGCAGCAACGCAACACCGCAGCAACGCAACACCGCAACAACGCAGCATCGCAAAACCGCAACAGCGCAACAACGCCGCAACGCAATACCGCAACAGCGCAGCAACGCAACACCGCAACAGCGCAACAACCTCGCAGAAGCACAAATTTCCAAGCAGAAATCAGGACCTCATACAAGCAGCAGATTCTCTGGCAAATTTGGGCCTTCATCTATCAACGCAGCATCCTCGCAGCAGCAACACGAATTTCCAAGCAGAACCCAAGAACGCCGTACAATCATCAGACTTACGGGTAAAAATTGGGCTTCACGAACTAAACTCCAGCAAACTACAACTCCGAACCAAATTCTCAACACTTTACTCGGACCTTAAGGAAACTTAACCAGCAAGCCTTAAGGAAACTTAAGTCACCAAACCATCGGCAGACTTTCTGGCAAAAATTACAGTTCCAACCAAACTCCATCAAGTAACGACAACGCGACGCACAGAAGGCGTATTTCTACCCAGAAGCAGTTCCTAACTCGTAACTCAGCAAGCCTTAAAGAAACTTAACACCGGACGGTAAATCCACTTACGGAAGGCATCCAGCATCCAAGTGAAAAAACGTAACTCGATTACCTTACGCAAACGCACCTAGCAGGAACCATCGAATAATCGGGCAATTTTTCGGGCAACATTGACAAGGGAGCCATTTAAAGCTGTTTTACATTGAACTACTGAATTAAAGGCATATTTAACTTCTCCAAATTAATAATAGCTGTTTACATTAAAGTAATAAATTAAAGGCATATACGCAAATAATAATCGAATCAAAAATTGAAAGTACATTTAATATTGATTTAATCAGTTTTGAAATAACTTTTACATTGAATTAAAATATTGAATTTATTGTAAATCGAATTTATAAAAATTGTAATTGCACGAATTGAAGAATTTGAAATAAAATTAAGGTTACTGGATCAAGGTGATTTTTTTAAAGGGTGATTGAGCTATCACGGCACATTTTGGTCCTTCGAGCCGGATTCCGAAAGGAAACGGCACATCCAGCCGTACATCACCTCAAAAAAAAATCTACAGAGCCAGTAACCTAGAGAAGAAACGAGATAAAAATTGCGCAATATGGAAAAGGCAATCAAAACACAATTCGTGCAGAAAGAGCTTCTGGAGAAGTGTATCATAAATTATAGGAAGGACGGAGCCGACAGACGAACCATTCCCTATTATAAAAAACGGTTACAGGATTTTCAAACAAAATTCAATAATATAGAGAAAACACACAGCGAGATTCTCATGGCCAAGAATGACGAACCTGCGGATTCTGAAATATTAAACCACAAGTATTTCAAGGAGGAGATCTACGAAAAAATGGAGGAATTTTTTGTCACAAATTACGCAGCAATCCAAGAGCGTTATGAAACTGAATATCCAACAGCGGAAGAGGACAGTCCATCTCCCAGAAGAGAAGAAGTTAAGGTGATGCCAAATTTACACAAGGAGCATCTGATCAAATTACCAAAAATATCGTTAGAAAAATTCTCTGGAGATTACCGAAAATGGACCACATTCCACGATCTATACACAAGCCTAATACACAACAATCACAGTCTATCAAATGCACAAAAGCTCCAGTATTTGAAGATGCATTTAAGTGGAGAAGCAGAGCCTTTTGCGACAAGTACAAGTCACAAACGATAACTACGAGCCTGCTTGGACAATATTAAAGGGGAGATATGACAACAAGAGAGTTCTGGTCAACGCTCAATTAAAACTTCTCTTCAACCAACCCACCGTATCCACTGAATCAGCATCAGGGATTGCGAGCCTAATGGATGTCACTACCGAAAGCCTACAAGCGTTGTATAATCTAGGAATAGCCGTGGAAGGTTGGGATGCAGTCATCATCTACATAATCGTGCAAAAATTCCCAGCTGAAACTCATCAGTTGTGGGAACAAAGTATCAACACGAATACAGACATACCCTCATGGGCAACATTAAGGGAGTTCATGGAAGGACGGTTCCGAACATTAGAGGCCATTGGAAAAAAGGGATCTTCAAGGGACAAGGGTCATCAAGGGTCCTCACCACGAGCAAGAATAACGCCACAATCATTCCATGCGACCACCAACCCAACTTGCAGCTATTGCCGAAGCAATCACCACGTCCGGCAGTGCCAACCATTCATCAAATTGACCGAGGAGAAAAAGTGGGATTTCATAAAATCACAGAAGCTTTGCGTAAACTGCTTAGGCTACGGCCATCTAGTCGCCCAATGCCCAAGTAAATACACTTGTCGGATATGCCACCAACATCATCACTCATTGTTACATCGCCAGTCTGAGACAAGAAGCATGAATCTCAGACCAATAAATCAACCATCGCAATCTCCCGAAGAAAGACAAATTCAATCACATTTAGCCACATTAACGTCCGGCGAACCTATCAACTCGCCAACATCCTCCCCGAAGCAGACTCTCTCACCAGCAGAAGAACTACATACCATGATGATAAACGACCCCGCTCAAATGCAACAAGTTCTCCTAGCAACAGCCCTAGTGACACTCCGATCCGACACAGGTCATGAAACTACAGCAAGAGCGTTAATCGACCAAGGATCACAAGTCTCCTTCATAACAGAATCCGTCGTCCAAAGGTTACACCTCAGGAAGAGACCAATCCAGGCATCCATATCAGTTATCAACGAAATAACTACCGGCCAATTCGATGCCCAAGTCCAACTCACGCTGAAATCCAATTACGACAGTAACTTCTCCGCAAGAATGAATGCACTGGTGTCGAGGAAGCTAACGAATTTCCTACCATCAAGGGAAATTTACACGCAAGACTGGCCTCACATCAGTCACCTCAAGCTCGCGGACCCCTGGTACTACCGTCCAGGGAAAATAGACATATTGTTGGGGGCCGATGTTCACGGCCAAATCATCAGACAGGGACTCATGTCTACTAGAAATGGATCACCAGTCGCCCAGGAAACTGCATTGGGATGGATTCTGTCTGGCAGCTACCAGGAGATCACACCAACAATACAATTAACCAGCTTTCATATCACCACTGACGTACAGCAACAGCTAGCCAAATTTTGGGAGTTGGAAGAAATCAGCATGGAAAAACCCCTAACCGAGGAAGAACAACAATGCGAAGAGATTTTTCGAACCACACACAAGCGACTCCCTACGGGACAGTATGAAGTTCAACTTCCCTTCGCTGCAAATAAGGGATGCTTGGGCACATCTCGACCACGAGCTATCTCATGTTTATATCGCTCCGAAACTCGATTAAGCAGAGATCCAGATTTACGAAAACAATACCACGATTGTTTAGAAGAATACGTTACCCTCGGACACATGGAACCAAGTGAACCCACAACATCTCAACACTTCTATCTACCACACCACTCGGTCATAAAGGAAGACAGTACCACAACGAAGCTGCGCGTGGTCTTCAATGCGTCTGCCCCTTCAAGTACCGGCACATCCCTCAATGACATTTTACTAAATGGACCCGTACAACAAGAAGACCTATTCTCTATCCTCCTTCGTTGGCGCCTACATCATATAGCCTTCACAGCTGACATCGCCAAAATGTACAGACAAATCCGCATAGCAAGACAACACGCTGATTATCAAAAAATAGTATGGCGAGAATCACCTCAAAAACCAGTACAGGATTTCCGACTACTCACAGTCACCTTTGGGACTAAAAGCGCCCCATATCTAGCGACTCGAACCATCAAGCAGTTAGCCATTGATGAAGAAACCACATATCCCCTCGGATCAGCTACGGCCAAAACTGATTTTTACGTGGACGATTTACTGTCAGGAGCACACACAGTAGAAGAGGCCCTCCACAAACAACAACAACTTCAGGCACTCATGAAGTCAGGAGGTTTCTAATTAAGAAAATGGGTCTCAAACTCCCCAAAATTATTAGAGTCCATACCAGAAGATTTGAGAGAAATTGGAGACCACTTCAACATCAACAGCCAGGACAAGGTAAAGGTCCTTGGTATCTACTGGAACCCCAAAACCGATACATTATCCTACACATTAAAGGAAGGGAAACCAGTAAACCCGATCACCAAACGCACCATGCTGTCGGAGATATCTAAATTATTCGATCCATTAGGATGGGCATCACCAATCATTATACCAGCAAAACTAATGATCCAAAGGTTATGGTTAGCACAACTAGACTGGGATGATGTTCCTCCACTCGAATTACAAGCCGAATGGACTAAATACCAACAACGTCTACGCAACATTAATCAAATTCAAACTCCAAGATGGCTAAACAACAGGGACGCACAGACTAAAGTGGAGCTCCATGGATTTTGTGACGCATCCAATCAAGCTTACGCAGCAGTGGTCTATTACTGTACGATTCAAGAGGGAAAACGAACAGTCAACATCCTGACAGCCAAGACTAAAGTAGCCCCAATCAAGGTAGTATCCTTACCCCGACTGGAATTATGTGGAGCAGTTCTAATGGCTAAATTACTCAACTGCATACGAAGGATACTAAAACTTACGGATATTACTCCTACATTCGCCTGGACTGACTCCGAAATAGTATTAGCATGGCTAAATGGACATCCCTCAAAATGGAAATCTTTTATAGCTAATAGAACATCACTCATCCATGGAGAACTCAAGAATGTGAAATGGGGTCATGTCCCCTCAAAACAGAATCCAGCAGACTGCGCCACAAGAGGGTTATCACCGGAGGAATTAAAAGAATACACTCTATGGTGGAAAGGCCCTGAATGGCTACAACAACCCAAGACCGAATGGCCCACCAAACGAACAAAATCAACAACAGACTTAGAATCTAGAAAACAGCCACCCTGTTGCTCCACCGCAATAAAGGAAGAAGATATTATTATAAACTTCTCCTCATTCACCAAACTCCTGAGAGTGATAGCATATTGCCGAAGATTCATCAATAACTGTCGAAAAATTCCTAGAGACACACCCAGCGACTATATCACCAATCTAGAACTCAGGAATTCACTACGGGTTCTTCTAAAAATCGTCCAGCAGCGACATTTTCTTGAGGAGTTCCGATCATTATCCAAATCCCAGCCCATCAGCCACAAAAGTACGTTGAGGAAACTAACGCCGTTCATCGATAATGACGGGCTCTTAAGAGTAGGAGGACGATTACGACATTCAAGTTTACGATACGAGGAAAAACACCCCATAATAATTCCCGACAAGGACCATTTCACCACGTTATTAATAGATAAATACCATCGAGAAACCCTACATGGAGGACCCCAGTTGATGATGAGCGTCATCTTACGGAAATACTGGATAATGAATGCCCGAAACACTATCCGCCATCAGATCCACAAGTGCATCACCTGCTACCGACAAAAAGCAGAGGTGCAACAATTGATGGGCGACCTACCATACCAGAGAGTGAAGGCTTCACGACCATTTACCCATACAGGGATTGACTATTGTGGGCCTTTTGAACTAAAGGCGCACAAGGGCCGAGGATCAAAGAGATACAAGGGATACATCGCAATATTCGTATGCATGGCGTCCAAAGCTTTACACATCGAGATAGTGACAGACCTTAATACCCAAGGCTTTATTGCGGCATATCGTCGGTTCGTTTCCCGGAGAGGTATGGCCAGCGACATCTACTGCGACTGTGGATCTAATTTCATAGGAGCCAATCGAGTGCTCACCCGGCAGGCAGCACAAATGGTCAACGGCATAAACCTGGATATTGCATCCTCACTGGAGACCGAAGGAGTACAATTCCACTTCAATCCACCATCAGCACCACACTTCGGAGGCCTCTGGGAGTCAGGAGTTCGATCAACCAAGTATCATCTGAAGCGAATTTTGGGAAACTCGGTACTCACCTATGAAGAAGTTAGTACAGTACTAACCCAAATTGAAGCTTGCCTAAATTCCCGTCCATTATGTGAAATCAGCAGCGATCCAACAGACCTCATCCCTTTAACACCAGCACATTTTCTCATTGGAGACATCATGATTACACCTCCCGAACCATCAGTCCTAGACCGAAACATAAACCGACTAGACAGATGGCAGCACTTGCAACATTTGTATCAATCCTTCTGGAAAAGGTGGAATTCCGAGTATTTGACACGCCTACAGCAAAGACCAAAATGGACAAAAATACACGACAACGTAAACGTCGGCCAACTAGTACTACTAAAAGAAGAGAATCTACCGCCTTCGCAATGGTTACTAGGTCGTATAACCGAAGTCCACCCTGGCGCTGATCAGTTAGTTCGAGTTGTCACCATAAAAACAAAAAATTCAACATTAAAACGACCGATTTCAAAAATATGCCTCCTACCCATCAATAACAATTCATAAACCATGTTCAAAATTTACGATACGAAATCATGGCGCGAACACCTAATGAGCCACTTCCGATCAAGGACAACAACCAAGTACAACCAAAGGACACCACCCAATAAACATCCGAATAAACCGTTAGTCTCAAAATAACTACCGTCATCATTCGTAATAGTTTTACACGAGTACTAAGACACGTTTTTTCTTCGCGCTTAAATTTTAACCAATGGAAAATTTAAAAAGGATCCAATTGTTAAAAACAAAAGTGACATCACCACAACGGCCTATAATAAAAAAGACCGTTTGAGGCTATCCCAGTCGAAATTAGAAAGAGGACACAGCCGCAAAAGCCACCAACAAGTGGGCGACGCATGGACAAAAAAAGGGCTGGACCACTTGATCATCCCCAAGCATCACCTCAACCTTCAAAAAGAACACTCACGTTAGAGGCATATCGAGCGTTACGAAAGGTACAGCCACCTGCAGATATCGACACCACAAAGGAAATTTGGGCCAAAATCAACCATTTATCACTTCCATGGGCACAAATCCGACGTGCAAAACAGGGCTATCGAACAAAAATAGAGGGTGGCACTCTACGATTTATTAAAACAAAGGATAACAAAATCAAGGTGACAATCACCCCAGGCGCGGATATCAACCCACAAGGACCATCTCCATCCAAACCGTCCAACTAACCCATCTAAAAAAAAAAAATATATATATATATATACATAAATAAATGAATTCAAATTACTTAAAGATTTTATTAAAAGGAAATAAATAGAAGGGGAATTTATTATGTTGACACCTCAGCGGTGTCAAGGCGGGGGAGAATGTTCCGTCTTCAGACAAACTGTAGAAAAATCTGAAAATCAAAAAAAAAACATCTGTAAAGAAAAAACACTCAACTATTAGCAACCACAATTTTATTTAAACAAAAAACAACATATCAAATACGAAAAATAATAAACATAAAAAAACACAGAATTCATAAACATAATTAAAAACAAAAGGAACTACAGTAAACATAAACTTAATCACTAAACCAAAAATTCACTATAAAATCCCAAAATCCGCATCACCATCCTTCAGCCCATAGAAAAATGACATTAGCCCTGTAAAACAAATCTTGTTAATAAAAAATAATACATTAAATACACAAAAATACTTCCCTTAATTCGAACAAACATTCAACTAGCATCAAATCCAGAAAACATCAAAATGCCGTCGGCATTTGGATATCTGAAAATGGAAAAAACAATTAGAAACTAAAATAAACAAATTCCACAAATTTTCTCACCTGACAACACTAAAATGAAGTCCAGCCCCCTTTTTTCTCTCCCACCAACGTTAACATTTCGCTGAAATATAAATTAAAGTTAATAAATAAATTAAAACGAAATAAAAAATACTTACCATCAACAAACACAATTTGACGTCTATGCGTAGGAAGGAAACAGCTGATCACAACCTATCGCAGATAAAATACATAACACGGAATTATGTACTTGACTCGAAGTGAAGCCCCCACCAAAAAATTGCCCAAAAATCCATTGCCCGGGTCGAAATAAATACCGGCACTCAGACGGAGTTGAATTCAGATTGATCTCAATCTTCCTAGTGGCTTGAGCTAGAAGAAAAAATCGTCCTGAGATTTTTGGAGACAATTTCACCCTGAAAAGGCTGTAGTGAGGCTTTTACAACATTAAAAATCCAGCTAATGTATTGAGTTAGCATTTAACCCAAGTATCGGTTCACGCATTGAGTTAACCATCCAAGACTCGACGTATTGAGTCGAAACCTCAAAGTAATCATCAGCATTACGTTACAGCAAACACACTACAGCAACGCAGCAACGCAACACCGCAGCAACGCAACACCGCAACAACGCAGCATCGCAAAACCGCAACAGCGCAACAACGCCGCAACGCAATACCGCAACAGCGCAGCAACGCAACACCGCAACAGCGCAACAACCTCGCAGAAGCACAAATTTCCAAGCAGAAATCAGGACCTCATACAAGCAGCAGATTCTCTGGCAAATTTGGGCCTTCATCTATCAACGCAGCATCCTCGCAGCAGCAACACGAATTTCCAAGCAGAACCCAAGAACGCGGTACAATCATCAGACTTACGGGTAAAAATTGGGCTTCACGAACTAAACTCCAGCAAACTACAACTCCGAACCAAATTCTCAACACTTTACTCGGACCTTAAGGAAACTTAACCAGCAAGCCTTAAGGAAACTTAAGTCACCAAACCATCGGCAGACTTTCTGGCAAAAATTACAGTTCCAACCAAACTCCATCAAGTAACGACAACGCGACGCACAGAAGGCGTATTTCTACCCAGAAGCAGTTCCTAACTCGTAACTCAGCAAGCCTTAAAGAAACTTAACACCGGACGGTAAATCCACTTACGGAAGGCATCCAGCATCCAAGTGAAAAAACGTAACTCGATTACCTTACGCAAACGCACCTAGCAGGAACCATCGAATAATCGGGCAATTTTTCGGGCAACATTGACAAGGGAGCCATTTAAAGCTGTTTTACATTGAACTACTGAATTAAAGGCATATTTAACTTCTCCAAATTAATAATAGCTGTTTACATTAAAGTAATAAATTAAAGGCATATACGCAAATAATAATCGAATCAAAAATTGAAAGTACATTTAATATTGATTTAATCAGTTTTGAAATAATTTTTACATTGAATTAAAATATTGAATTTATTGTAAATCGAATTTATAAAAATTGTAATTGCACGAATTGAAGAATTTGAAATAAAATTAAGGTTACTGGATCAAGGTGATTTTTTTAAAGGGTGATTGAGCTATCACGGCACATTTTGGTCCTTCGAGCCGGATTCCGAAAGGAAACGGCACATCCAGCCGTACATCACCTCAAAAAAAAATCTACAGAGCCAGTAACCTAGAGAAGAAACGAGATAAAAATTGCGCAATATGGAAAAGGCAATCAAAACACAATTCGTGCAGAAAGAGCTTCTGGAGAAGTGTATCATAAATTATAGGAAGGACGGAGCCGACAGACGAACCATTCCCTATTATAAAAAACGGTTACAGGATTTTCAAACAAAATTCAATAATATAGAGAAAACACACAGCGAGATTCTCATGGCCAAGAATGACGAACCTGCGGATTCTGAAATATTAAACCACAAGTATTTCAAGGAGGAGATCTACGAAAAAATGGAGGAATTTTTTGTCACAAATTACGCAGCAATCCAAGAGCGTTATGAAACTGAATATCCAACAGCGGAAGAGGACAGTCCATCTCCCAGAAGAGAAGAAGTTAAGGTGATGCCAAATTTACACAAGGAGCATCTGATCAAATTACCAAAAATATCGTTAGAAAAATTCTCTGGAGATTACCGAAAATGGACCACATTCCACGATCTATACACAAGCCTAATACACAACAATCACAGTCTATCAAATGCACAAAAGCTCCAGTATTTGAAGATGCATTTAAGTGGAGAAGCAGAGCCTTTTGCGACAAGTACAAGTCACAAACGATAACTACGAGCCTGCTTGGACAATATTAAAGGGGAGATATGACAACAAGAGAGTTCTGGTCAACGCTCAATTAAAACTTCTCTTCAACCAACCCACCGTATCCACTGAATCAGCATCAGGGATTGCGAGCCTAATGGATGTCACTACCGAAAGCCTACAAGCGTTGTATAATCTAGGAATAGCCGTGGAAGGTTGGGATGCAGTCATCATCTACATAATCGTGCAAAAATTCCCAGCTGAAACTCATCAGTTGTGGGAACAAAGTATCAACACGAATACAGACATACCCTCATGGGCAACATTAAGGGAGTTCATGGAAGGACGGTTCCGAACATTAGAGGCCATTGGAAAAAAGGGATCTTCAAGGGACAAGGGTCATCAAGGGTCCTCACCACGAGCAAGAATAACGCCACAATCATTCCATGCGACCACCAACCCAACTTGCAGCTATTGCCGAAGCAATCACCACGTCCGGCAGTGCCAACCATTCATCAAATTGACCGAGGAGAAAAAGTGGGATTTCATAAAATCACAGAAGCTTTGCGTAAACTGCTTAGGCTACGGCCATCTAGTCGCCCAATGCCCAAGTAAATACACTTGTCGGATATGCCACCAACATCATCACTCATTGTTACATCGCCAGTCTGAGACAAGAAGCATGAATCTCAGACCAATAAATCAACCATCGCAATCTCCCGAAGAAAGACAAATTCAATCACATTTAGCCACATTAACGTCCGGCGAACCTATCAACTCGCCAACATCCTCCCCGAAGCAGACTCTCTCACCAGCAGAAGAACTACATACCATGATGATAAACGACCCCGCTCAAATGCAACAAGTTCTCCTAGCAACAGCCCTAGTGACACTCCGATCCGACACAGGTCATGAAACTACAGCAAGAGCGTTAATCGACCAAGGATCACAAGTCTCCTTCATAACAGAATCCGTCGTCCAAAGGTTACACCTCAGGAAGAGACCAATCCAGGCATCCATATCAGTTATCAACGAAATAACTACCGGCCAATTCGATGCCCAAGTCCAACTCACGCTGAAATCCAATTACGACAGTAACTTCTCCGCAAGAATGAATGCACTGGTGTCGAGGAAGCTAACGAATTTCCTACCATCAAGGGAAATTTACACGCAAGACTGGCCTCACATCAGTCACCTCAAGCTCGCGGACCCCTGGTACTACCGTCCAGGGAAAATAGACATATTGTTGGGGGCCGATGTTCACGGCCAAATCATCAGACAGGGACTCATGTCTACTAGAAATGGATCACCAGTCGCCCAGGAAACTGCATTGGGATGGATTCTGTCTGGCAGCTACCAGGAGATCACACCAACAATACAATTAACCAGCTTTCATATCACCACTGACGTACAGCAACAGCTAGCCAAATTTTGGGAGTTGGAAGAAATCAGCATGGAAAAACCCCTAACCGAGGAAGAACAACAATGCGAAGAGATTTTTCGAACCACACACAAGCGACTCCCTACGGGACAGTATGAAGTTCAACTTCCCTTCGCTGCAAATAAGGGATGCTTGGGCACATCTCGACCACGAGCTATCTCATGTTTATATCGCTCCGAAACTCGATTAAGCAGAGATCCAGATTTACGAAAACAATACCACGATTGTTTAGAAGAATACGTTACCCTCGGACACATGGAACCAAGTGAACCCACAACATCTCAACACTTCTATCTACCACACCACTCGGTCATAAAGGAAGACAGTACCACAACGAAGCTGCGCGTGGTCTTCAATGCGTCTGCCCCTTCAAGTACCGGCACATCCCTCAATGACATTTTACTAAATGGACCCGTACAACAAGAAGACCTATTCTCTATCCTCCTTCGTTGGCGCCTACATCATATAGCCTTCACAGCTGACATCGCCAAAATGTACAGACAAATCCGCATAGCAAGACAACACGCTGATTATCAAAAAATAGTATGGCGAGAATCACCTCAAAAACCAGTACAGGATTTCCGACTACTCACAGTCACCTTTGGGACTAAAAGCGCCCCATATCTAGCGACTCGAACCATCAAGCAGTTAGCCATTGATGAAGAAACCACATATCCCCTCGGATCAGCTACGGCCAAAACTGATTTTTACGTGGACGATTTACTGTCAGGAGCACACACAGTAGAAGAGGCCCTCCACAAACAACAACAACTTCAGGCACTCATGAAGTCAGGAGGTTTCTAATTAAGAAAATGGGTCTCAAACTCCCCAAAATTATTAGAGTCCATACCAGAAGATTTGAGAGAAATTGGAGACCACTTCAACATCAACAGCCAGGACAAGGTAAAGGTCCTTGGTATCTACTGGAACCCCAAAACCGATACATTATCCTACACATTAAAGGAAGGGAAACCAGTAAACCCGATCACCAAACGCACCATGCTGTCGGAGATATCTAAATTATTCGATCCATTAGGATGGGCATCACCAATCATTATACCAGCAAAACTAATGATCCAAAGGTTATGGTTAGCACAACTAGACTGGGATGATGTTCCTCCACTCGAATTACAAGCCGAATGGACTAAATACCAACAACGTCTACGCAACATTAATCAAATTCAAACTCCAAGATGGCTAAACAACAGGGACGCACAGACTAAAGTGGAGCTCCATGGATTTTGTGACGCATCCAATCAAGCTTACGCAGCAGTGGTCTATTACTGTACGATTCAAGAGGGAAAACGAACAGTCAACATCCTGACAGCCAAGACTAAAGTAGCCCCAATCAAGGTAGTATCCTTACCCCGACTGGAATTATGTGGAGCAGTTCTAATGGCTAAATTACTCAACTGCATACGAAGGATACTAAAACTTACGGATATTACTCCTACATTCGCCTGGACTGACTCCGAAATAGTATTAGCATGGCTAAATGGACATCCCTCACAATGGAAATCATTTATAGCTAATAGAACATCACTCATCCATGGAGAACTCAAGAATGTGAAATGGGGTCATGTCCCCTCAAAACAGAATCCAGCAGACTGCGCCACAAGAGGGTTATCACCGGAGGAATTAAAAGAATACACTCTATGGTGGAAAGGCCCTGAATGGCTACAACAACCCAAGACCGAATGGCCCACCAAACGAACAAAATCAACAACAGACTTAGAATCTAGAAAACAGCCACCCTGTTGCTCCACCGCAATAAAGGAAGAAGATATTATTATAAACTTCTCCTCATTCACCAAACTCCTGAGAGTGATAGCATATTGCCGAAGATTCATCAATAACTGTCGAAAAATTCCTAGAGACACACCCAGCGACTATATCACCAATCTAGAACTCAGGAATTCACTACGGGTTCTTCTAAAAATCGTCCAGCAGCGACATTTTCTTGAGGAGTTCCGATCATTATCCAAATCCCAGCCCATCAGCCACAAAAGTACGTTGAGGAAACTAACGCCGTTCATCGATAATGACGGGCTCTTAAGAGTAGGAGGACGATTACGACATTCAAGTTTACGATACGAGGAAAAACACCCCATAATAATTCCCGACAAGGACCATTTCACCACGTTATTAATAGATAAATACCATCGAGAAACCCTACATGGAGGACCCCAGTTGATGATGAGCGTCATCTTACGGAAATACTGGATAATGAATGCCCGAAACACTATCCGCCATCAGATCCACAAGTGCATCACCTGCTACCGACAAAAAGCAGAGGTGCAACAATTGATGGGCGACCTACCATACCAGAGAGTGAAGGCTTCACGACCATTTACCCATACAGGGATTGACTATTGTGGGCCTTTTGAACTAAAGGCGCACAAGGGCCGAGGATCAAAGAGATACAAGGGATACATCGCAATATTCGTATGCATGGCGTCCAAAGCTTTACACATCGAGATAGTGACAGACCTTAATACCCAAGGCTTTATTGCGGCATATCGTCGGTTCGTTTCCCGGAGAGGTATGGCCAGCGACATCTACTGCGACTGTGGATCTAATTTCATAGGAGCCAATCGAGTGCTCACCCGGCAGGCAGCACAAATGGTCAACGGCATAAACCTGGATATTGCATCCTCACTGGAGACCGAAGGAGTACAATTCCACTTCAATCCACCATCAGCACCACACTTCGGAGGCCTCTGGGAGTCAGGAGTTCGATCAACCAAGTATCATCTGAAGCGAATTTTGGGAAACTCGGTACTCACCTATGAAGAACTTAGTACAGTACTAACCCAAATTGAAGCTTGCCTAAATTCCCGTCCATTATGTGAAATCAGCAGCGATCCAACAGACCTCATCCCTTTAACACCAGCACATTTTCTCATTGGAGACATCATGATTACACCTCCCGAACCATCAGTCCTAGACCGAAACATAAACCGACTAGACAGATGGCAGCACTTGCAACATTTGTATCAATCCTTCTGGAAAAGGTGGAATTCCGAGTATTTGACACGCCTACAGCAAAGACCAAAATGGACAAAAATACACGACAACGTAAACGTCGGCCAACTAGTACTACTAAAAGAAGAGAATCTACCGCCTTCGCAATGGTTACTAGGTCGTATAACCGAAGTCCACCCTGGCGCTGATCAGTTAGTTCGAGTTGTCACCATAAAAACAAAAAATTCAACATTAAAACGACCGATTTCAAAAATATGCCTCCTACCCATCAATAACAATTCATAAACCATGTTCAAAATTTACGATACGAAATCATGGCGCGAACACCTAATGAGCCACTTCCGATCAAGGACAACAACCAAGTACAACCAAAGGACACCACCCAATAAACATCCGAATAAACCGTTAGTCTCAAAATAACTACCGTCATCATTCGTAATAGTTTTACACGAGTACTAAGACACGTTTTTTCTTCGCGCTTAAATTTTAACCAATGGAAAATTTAAAAAGGATCCAATTGTTAAAAACAAAAGTGACATCACCACAACGGCCTATAATAAAAAAGACCGTTTGAGGCTATCCCAGTCGAAATTAGAAAGAGGACACAGCCGCAAAAGCCACCAACAAGTGGGCGACGCATGGACAAAAAAAGGGCTGGACCACTTGATCATCCCCAAGCATCACCTCAACCTTCAAAAAGAACACTCACGTTAGAGGCATATCGAGCGTTACGAAAGGTACAGCCACCTGCAGATATCGACACCACAAAGGAAATTTGGGCCAAAATCAACCATTTATCACTTCCATGGGCACAAATCCGACGTGCAAAACAGGGCTATCGAACAAAAATAGAGGGTGGCACTCTACGATTTATTAAAACAAAGGATAACAAAATCAAGGTGACAATCACCCCAGGCGCGGATATCAACCCACAAGGACCATCTCCATCCAAACCGTCCAACTAACCCATCTAAAAAAAAAAATATATATATATATATATATAAATAAATGAATTCAAATTACTTAAAGATTTTATTAAAAGGAAATAAATAGAAGGGGAATTTATTATGTTGACACCTCAGCGGTGTCAAGGCGGGGGAGAATGTTCCGTCTTCAGACAAACTGTAGAAAAATCTGAAAATCAAAAAAAAAACATCTGTAAAGAAAAAACACTCAACTATTAGCAACCACAATTTTATTTAAACAAAAAACAACATATCAAATACGAAAAATAATAAACATAAAAAAACACAGAATTCATAAACATAATTAAAAACAAAAGGAACTACAGTAAACATAAACTTAATCACTAAACCAAAAATTCACTATAAAATCCCAAAATCCGCATCACCATCCTTCAGCCCATAGAAAAATTACATTAGCCCTGTAAAACAAATCTTGTTAATAAAAAATAATACATTAAATACACAAAAATACTTCCCTTAATTCGAACAAACATTCAACTAGCATCAAATCCAGAAAACATCAAAATGCCGTCGGCATTTGGATATCTGAAAATGGAAAAAACAATTAGAAACTAAAATAAACAAATTCCACAAATTTTCTCACCTGACAACACTAAAATGAAATCCAGCCCCCTTTTTTCTCTCCCACCAACGTTAACATTTCGCTGAAATATAAATTAAAGTTAATAAATAAATTAAAACGAAATAAAAAATACTTACCATCAACAAACACAATTTGACGTCTATGCGTAGGAAGGAAACAGCTGATCACAACCTATCGCAGATAAAATACATAACACGGAATTATGTACTTGACTCGAAGTGAAGCCCCCACCAAAAAATTGCCCAAAAATCCATTGCCCGGGTCGAAATAAATACCGGCACTCAGACGGAGTTGAATTCAGATTGATCTCAATCTTCCTAGTGGCTTGAGCTAGAAGAAAAAATCGTCCTGAGATTTTTGGAGACAATTTCACCCTGAAAAGGCTGTAGTGAGGCTTTTACAACATTAAAAATCCAGCTAATGTATTGAGTTAGCATTTAACCCAAGTATCGGTTCACGCATTGAGTTAACCATCCAAGACTCGACGTATTGAGTCGAAACCTCAAAGTAATCATCAGCATTACGTTACAGCAAACACACTACAGCAACGCAACACCGCAGCAACGCAACACCGCAACAACGCAGCATCGCAAAACCGCAACAGCGCAACAACGCCGCAACGCAATACCGCAACAGCGCAGCAACGCAACACCGCAACAGCGCAACAACCTCGCAGAAGCACAAATTTCCAAGCAGAAATCAGGACCTCATACAAGCAGCAGATTCTCTGGCAAATTTGGGCCTTCATCTATCAACGCAGCATCCTCGCAGCAGCAACACGAATTTCCAAGCAGAACCCAAGAACGCCGTACAATCATCAGACTTACGGGTAAAATTTGGGCTTCACGAACTAAACTCCAGCAAACTACAACTCCGAACCAAATTCTCAACACTTTACTCGGACCTTAAGGAAACTTAACCAGCAAGCCTTAAGGAAACTTAAGTCACCAAACCATCGGCAGACTTTCTGGCAAAAATTACAGTTCCAACCAAACTCCATCAAGTAACGACAACGCGACGCACAGAAGGCGTATTTCTACCCAGAAGCAGTTCCTAACTCGTAACTCAGCAAGCCTTAAGGAAACTTAACACCGGACGGTAAATCCACTTACGGAAGGCATCCAGCATCCAAGTGAAAAAACGTAACTCGATTACCTTACGCAAACGCACCTAGCAGGAACCAACGAATAATCGGGCAATTTTTCGGGCAACATTGACAAGGGAGCCATTTAAAGCTGTTTTACATTGAACTACTGAATTAAAGGCATATTTAACTTCTCCAAATTAATAATAGCTGTTTACATTAAAGTAATAAATTAAAGGCATATACGCAAATAATAATCGAATCAAAAATTGAAAGTACATTTAATATTGATTTAATCAGTTTTGAAATAATTTTTACATTGAATTAAAATATTGAATTTATTGTAAATCGAATTTATAAAAATTGTAATTGCACGAATTGAAGAATTTGAAATAAAATTAAGGTTACTGGATCAAGGTGATTTTTTTAAAGGGTGATTGAGCTATCACGGCACACTGAGCTGCTCTATTTATTTTCCGCCAGACAATACTAGTCAATTGGACGGGGCAATGCTGTAGTGGGGCGATGCTTTACATTGCTGTTTTTAGTACTTCGTGTATTTAGACCAGTTGTTGTCGATGTGTTAGTTTCGGTGGCTGGAGCTGGCTGTCACTTTGTGTTGTGAGGTATATTTTTATATTTTTATTTTATAATCTGTTTAATTTGTCTTCTGTGCTTTTTAGGAAATCCTGGAAGGCATGGGACAGAGCTTGGGAAGGATTCAGCGCTTCCGTGTTGTCAGGTATGGTTAATTTTATGGGACTTTATTTCTTTGTGGTGATTTTGTTTACCTTTTCAGGTTTGATGGACGGCTACCAACGGAGGATTTTTCTTCAATTTGGTTTATTGGTTGGTCATCTTCATTAATAGTATGGTGGTTTTATTTAATTTTGTTTGTTTTTTTTTAGGTTTTTGCGACAGGACGGAACAGTCCGGGAAAATTTGTGCCGAGGCACGACGACGGGAAATTGCCATAAAGGCCAAAAGACTACCATTACAAAATTTGGGGAAGCGGACTCAAGAAAAAGGGTGGCTCGGACGGTTCGACCGCCGGAGAAGTGTCGCGAACGAAACGCATCCCATGCACCGGTTGTCGGCACGACTAGCGTTGCTCTGACTAGCTCGCCGGATGGGGTGGGGTCCGCGGTACAGGGATGCCGAAGGGGTGACAGTCAAGCTGAAATTACTCGTGCCTTTACAACAAAAAAATTAAGTAAGGGCGACAAGGGGGTGGAACAACGTCCAGGGCCAACGAGAGGGGCTAAAAAGGGGGATGAAGAAGAGAGAAAGCGGTCACTGGTCACCAGGTCATTTTTAGAGGACTACATAATGTCAGACAATAAGTAAATGTAGAGGAAAGCACTTACCTTGGGTGGGCATCCTAATCCCTTGGGACACACCTCGTGGGGGGTACTCACACCATTATTCTATTCTTCTCCATGAATTATTATTTATGATTTCTTTCCACAATTTATTTTTTTTTTGAAAATTATTTAGTTATTATTATTTGATTTATTCCGTTACTTTAAAGTATTTATTTATCACTATGGCTTAATTTACTTATTTATTAACATTATTTATTTCAATACCTTTTGGATTACTTATTTATTAACATTATTTATTTCAGTATATTTTAGATTACTTATTTATTAACATTATTTATTTCAGTATAGTTTAAATCAATTATTTATTAATATTATTTACTTCAGTACCTTTTGGATTATTTATTTATTAACATTATTTATTTCAGTATATTTTAGATTACTTATTTATTAACATTATTTATTTCAGTATAGTTTAAATCAATTATTTATTAATATTATTTATTTCAGTATAGTTGAAGATTACTTAATTATTGACCATTATTTTGCTTATTTAATGTAGTTATTTGTATTAATTTTAATTTTTATTATCAACTAATTCCGTTATTCGTTTCCATTTTATTTTGCTTATTTAATGTAATTATTTGTTTCAATTTCAATTTTTTTATCAACTAATTCCGTTATTCATTTCCATTTTATTTTGCTTATTTAATGTAGTTATTTGTTTCAATTTCAATTTTTTTATCAACTAATTCCGTTATTCATTTCCATTTTATTTTGCTTATTTAATGTAGTTATTTGTTTCAATTTTAGTTTTTTTATCAACTAATTCAGGTATTTATTTCCATTTTATTTATTATTCTTTATTTAGGAAACGAATGGTCCCAAATGGAAATACATTAATATATTTATGTTATAGGTGTTCTCTGTTAGTTTGTAAAAAAAATTACTTCCCCTATTTAAACACAATTTTCTTTTTCTTCCCCGGAGAGATGATGAAATCCACTTTAAGAAATCACACGATTCTAAATCATTCTGACATTCCGAAAAGCTTGCGATGTTTTTTTTTCTTTGACACCAATTAATAAAAGCTCGATTTCATAGATTCCAAATGCACTCAAAAAAAACCGCGACTTTCCTTTAGCGAATCTCTCTGAAAGATTCCGCGTACCTCCCGAGCTCCAAAAAAACCCAAAAAAACAAAAGACCGTACGCTATCAAAGTCCAGACCGACTCCCTTTTCCGAAAAAATCTTTTCTCGCCTCTCCACCGAGAAAAACCAGCAGACGGGAACCCGTTATCCTGGATTCCAAAAAAAATCGCCTAATCTCATTATGGTAGCCGTATCTGGCGTTTTCGTATCCGTTTCCTCGATCATGCCACTTGGGCAATTTCTCTCGATGCTCCGGCGCGATGAGCGGTAAAATTATTCTTCGAGTCACTGCGCTTCTTGCGCAGGGGCTTCGGTCGAGAAAAACTTCGGTCCAAAATTCTTTTTCAAACTCATAAGCTACTGACAGAATCAGGCGCAAACGCCGTGCGGACATTGGCTTCGCGGTGTGTGGCGACTTTTCACTGACATGATGTTGCGGTGTCGGCGGCGCGCTCCGACTTTGAACACAACAACGAAATCAAAGTGACAAGTGGACGTGTTTGGAAAAAAAATTGAAAAACCTGAATGATTTACATATAATTTTTCTATCCTACAGGGTTTGTCTTTTTTTTAGGTGCTAATTTAATTACCCCAATTTGGAAAAATAAAGATTTTCATTAAAAAATATAAAAATCAACAAATTTGCTATCACAGCCAACACCAACACACGAATCCAAGCATATGCCCACCACCACCAAAACACGACTCAAAACACAAACATCTCTTGACACACGCGGCGGCAACGCGCAGAAAGTAGAAAGTAAAGCAACTTGCGCGGTGTGTGCGTAGCGTAAATCAGCATTTCGTTAGTGCGCATTTGAATACACTACTTCTATTCTCTCTGTCATTGCCCGCACGGCGTTTGCGCCTGTTTCTGTCAGCAGCAATATAACTGGCGTGCAGAGGAGTTGTTGCCAGTTAAGTTAGTTTGAAAAAGATTTTTTTTTGTTTTTGAAGAATGCGTAGTTGCCATGTAATTTTTTTCCGAATGGTTAACCCTCTGACACATGATTCTCTGTTCTAACTTAAAAAAAATATATTTATATTACATCGGTTTAAAATAGGAAAAAAAATAGGAAAAAGATGTTTATAAAGTTATGTAGAAAAATGTGGAAATTTTATACGTTACTTCTAAATGGCTAATGTCTCCGGTAAAAACGAATGTAATTAAAATTTGTAACTTGTAAGCAACAGAAAACCATGTTACATGTGAGTTACACGATGTGTGAGAGGGTTAACAATTCGAATTCAATTTGACGCTTACGCCCAGTGGCGTGGCGTCTTTGGAAGCAAGGGATGCATTGCATCCCTTACAATTTCTTAAAAAATAAAAATAAAAATTCATAAATTATCAATAATTAATTATTCTTTGCTTTTACAAAAAAATTATTTTATTTTTACATTCTGAGATTAACTTTTTATTATTCCTTGCCATTTTTCTAGCCTCCACTGTTAGGGAAAAATTCATGCATTCATTCATTTTGAGAATGAAAAATTAAATGGAAGCAAATTGCTTCAATCAATATTTTATGTTGTGTCCATGAGCGAAAGTTCTCTCCTCCTTCTCTCTGAACCATTCTATATACGCAAAGCAACATGCCACCGGACTTCGAGAAGCAGAATTTGAATTGCTTCCCTTGACTGTCCGTTGGAACGTACTTCGGTACGAACTTGTTGATGAAGAGGGAAGTGGAGATGGGAAGTCACAACTAAGGTTTGTTCCTGTGACCAGAGCCAAGGGAAGCAATTCAGATTTTGCATCCATACGAAGTGAGTATATTTTTGTTGGGTGAGAGCGGAGAGCAGTTTCCCAATAAGATTTCAGGGAATTCATTTCTCAATGCAATGAATATATGGAAATGAATTTGTACAATGAATGGCTTAATTGTAGGACATAGTAAAACGCTGTAATTCATTTAATTAATTAGAAAATATAGAATTGTTTTGGATGCAATTTAGTTTGTGCGATTTGTTTTGTATGTACAAAATAGTGCTTTTTTTAATAGTAGTTTTAAAAGGTAAATTTGAAAATAAATTTGGAGAAATATATTATTTGTGTTAGTTTTTTCTTTGGTTTGTTTATATAGAAAATTGTTTTGCATGCAATTTAGTTTGTGCGATTTGTTTTGTGTGTTCAAAATAGTGCTTTGTTTTAAAAGGTAGATTTTAAAAGAAATTTGGAGAATTATATTATTTGTGTTAGTTTTTTTTTGATTTGTTATTACTTTAATAAATATCATGGGTGATGAGCATTTTTGTGTAATTGACGATTTATTGCAGCAATCCTTTGGCTCGCGTTCGTTTACGGAAAAGAAATCCATTATTGAAAATGGGGGACCGAAACCCATATTAAATATTTTAACTGAAAATAAAACATGCACTAGGCATTTTTCTATTAAATTATACGATAGCGCGAATTGGCTTACCGGTTGTCAAAATAAGCAAAAATTTTTTTGTTGGCCTTGCATTTTATTTTCAACTGAAAAGAACGTTTGGCGGTGTTCGGGATATAATGATTTAAACAATTTTCATAAAGCTGTTGATAGGCATGGCAAAAAATCCTCCGAGCATTTAAAATCGGTTTTAGCTCTTTCTAAATTCGGTACAGGCCAAAGGATTGAAAATCTAGTAGACACTCATTATAAATCCTCAATTATAAAGCACAATGAGTTAGTTAAAAAGAACCGGAAAATTATTAAAATTTTTATAGATGTTGTTTGCCACTTGGCATGCCAGGAGCAAGCCTTTCGCGGACACCGCGAGGGTCCGGATTCTGTTAATCGGGGAAATTATGTTGAATTAATTTCACTTTTGGCCAAACATAATCCAGAACTTAAAAATCATTTAGAGACAGCTTCAGTATTTTCTGGATTATCAAATAATATTCAAAATGATTTAATAATGGCTATTTCCTTCACTCTTACAAGAAAAATTACTTCTGAAATCCAAAATTCTGAGTTTTTTGCAATTATTTGTGATGAAACCACGGATATTTCTTGTCGATCTATGTTATCAACCACTCTGAGATACATTTCTTCCTCTGGTGAGACGAAAGAAACATTCATTAGTTTTAAAAATATCTCCGATGATAGAAGAGCAGTTCGTTTGCATGAACATGTAGTTCATATTATGCATAATTTCGCATGTGGTCCCAAGTTAATTTACCAAAGCTATGACGGAGCTTCAGTTATGGCGGGTGAAGTTAGTGGTCTTCAAACCCGGGTTAAAGAAACTTATCCAAATGCTCTTTTTGTACACTGCTTTGCTCATCGCTTAAATCTTGTTTTATCGAAATCATGTGACAAGGTTCGTGAGTGCCGAATCTTCTTTCAGTCAATCACAGGTTTCTCAAATTTCTTTAGTCACTCAACTAAAAGAACCGCTGTTCTCGACTTGTTTTTAAAGCGAAGACTTTCAAAAGTAGCTCACACTCGCTGGAATTTCAATGGTAGACTTATTCTATCTATTCATGATAATTTAGATAATCTTAATACTCTTTTTGAATATATAACGGATAATGAGGAAGATATTTGGGATGCCGAAACTGTTAACAGTGCTCGAGGTCTCTCCGTACTCCTAAATGATTTTCAGTTTATATTTCTGCTGAAAATGTTTTCAAAAATTTTTCCCCAAACCGATATCCTTTTTGAAATTTTCCAATCCAAACAAAGCGACATAAGCTTTTGCACTAAAAAAAATTAGAGATTTTCAGACCCAGCTTCAAAATCTAAGAAACAATTTCACCAACGTTTGGAATGAAACTTCCTTAATATGTGAATTAACACCACAACGCAAGCGCCTACGATGTTCAGTAGATGGTTCCGAAAATATTGAATTAAGCTTTAAGCGCTTGTTTGCTGAAATTATTGATATGCTTAATCAAGAAATCGTAACACGGTTTTCATCTTTAAATCAACTAAGATTTGTAGAACTCTTTGATACCTCGAAATTTCGAAATTACGCAAATAAATTCCCCGATGATTTACTTCAAAATCTTGATGAAACGTACCCTCAGTTTTTCGATAAAACTTCCTTAAAAACTGAACTCACTGTGCTTTTTTCTGATGAGGACCTTAAAGGTAAAGCCTTTCAAGAAATATTTCAATTCTTTCTTCACAATAATTTACGTGATAGTTTTATTCAAAGTTTTAAACTTTTAAAACTTATTTTGACATTGCCGGTCACTAGTGCGTCCGCGGAACGGAGTTTTTCTACACTTAAAAGAATATTGACATTTTCTAGAAATGCTACATCGGAAGAGCGATTAAGCGGTTTAGCGTTATTAACTATTGAAAAAAGTATGCTTAAAACTCTTCTTTCCTACGAAGACTTTTATAATGAAATTATTGATGAATTTGCAGTTAAGGAAAGAAGAATTGAATTAAAACCAAAATTTTAAATTGACAATGTTTTTCTTGAAAGGCTTTCGAAAACGTTAAACTGCATGATAGGAGAAAGATTTAATTGCGCTTTAAAATTATTTGTTATTAATTGAAAATTATTTTATGTTATTATGTTTTTTGTTTTATTTATTATATATGTTTGATCAGTAGATTTGTGGAAATATTACCATATTAAAAAATAATTTTTCTTTTAAATTTAATAATAATTATTTGAACTAGATTTATTTTTGTAATCATTTGATTTATTTTTATAACTTACAATAGTTTTAATATGGTAATATGGGGGCCAAAACGCTGCAGAATAAATCAGCGTGCCTACTCTCACGTCGTCGATCGTGGTCCCTGGGTGCATAAAAAGCAGCAGACGAGAGAGGTTTTAGTAATGCATAGTATATTAAAATAACATATACATCAATGTTGGCTGTAAATGTACTACCAAAAAATTTTGCAAGATTGCATCCCTTCCCATTCAAAGCACGCCACGCCACTGCTTACGCCAATATAGTTTAGGATGATAAGGTGCGTCAGAGGCCTATGTGCTCAAGGCGACCGTTACAACACGCGCCACCTAGATGTCGCCAGAGGAGAAGGGGGCGAAAAAGACAAACGGTGACCCTGTTGGATCGCTAGCCCAACGTGTGGCTCAACCACGCCCTGAAATCGAGTCTCATGCTCTATAGACTGAGCTAGCCGGGCTGTTACAAGGTAATGTGTGTTCTCCACCCCGCTATGCCTTCGGAGGGATTGGGTTCGGGAGACCATGGACGAGGCTGAAGTCGTATGTGTTAAGCGCATCAACTACCTTATCGCAGCTTTGTATTTAAAGAAACAAAAAAAACTTTCGAGATTGATGTAAGTATTGGCATCCTTTTGGACAACGGCGCTCGTCACCGGCCACGATTTGGTTCCTTATCGCCAATTACACCATGCGCTCCCTACTGGGGTGTGGTACAGGAGACGTTTTGTTCCGTCCGGGACAACCGTACTCTGCATATCTCCTATACGTCCCTAGGCAAGCGTCTTATAGGGTCGTTTGGGCCTCATGAGCCGGGATTGTGTCTAGATTGTTGGCTCTATACTCATAACAGATGTGGTCCTGCGGTGGTAGTTGGAATTATTTAGCGCAACGTCCGTGTCCAAGAACTCCCCCTCCCAAGGCAAAGCGGTACGCAGAAGGTCTGTGACCTCGTGAGTCACTTTTACATACCTATTGGGGTTGGTCTGGCAACCCTTGAAGTCACGAACAGGAAGCTTGGCTCCAGACGGTCAAGTTAGTTAAAGAGGTGTACCATCCGCTGGGGAAGCTACCCAAGCGGACCTCGACGGGTACCCTATTAATAACCGGTTAGGCCGGCGAGATGCCTTATTAGGGCTACTCGGAGTCACCTTCGCTTCCAATAGTTATACTAGGACGTGTCTTGGACCTGATTGCTCTACGGAGTGACTTCGCGTGTCCTTCGAGAAGGTCGAGGCAATTCCACATTGTCCCGACGAGTCCCTCTGAGCGCGAAGTCTCTCTTCCGGAAGATATCTCCTGCCCCAAGGACTCAGTCCGCCGACTAAACCACATAGTCGCCGTCTGGAACCCTTGGTCCACGAGGTCACCTTCCGCTACTCAGGCTGTCAGGCCTTGAGATCTTTGGCGTGAAAAATACCGATCGGTTTTCCTTTTAAGTCCTCTAATTCATAACGCCCACTCCCAAGCTTTCGCCTCACGCGAGCCTTCATAAATTTGTCTGCCAGTTTAGCGCTAAACCGGTCGATCTTGTTACTTACGGGGAAGGTACGTCGATAAACTACCTGGCCGGGCGAGAACTCTACAGCTCTGCAGCGCAGATTGTAGTGTTTCTCATGTCTCGTGTGAGCCGCAGCCAGGTGTTGCTCTATTTTGTCCCGCCGGGCCTGCCATCGATCTACGGCCGGCGACACCGTTATATCTCCCTCTTGTAAGGCACCTAAGGCCTTCAGTACTGGGTAAGCGGATCCATGCAGGATCATGGGGCACCCGAACAGGGCCTGGTAAGGGGAGGTGTTAATGGACGTGTGGTGTGCACTCCGTAGGGCACATTCGATTGCAGACAGGTGTAGGTCCCAATCCCGGTGATCTTCTTTCAGATACGCTCGGATAGCAGCTAAGACGGAACGGTTCACCCGCTCGGAAGCGTTGGCGGGGGGGGGAATAGACAGCGGTGAGTTGGTGTTTGACGCCGTAATCGGACAACAGTTTCGTGAATTCTTTGGAAGTGAAATGACTTCCATTGTCAGAGAATATGACCTCGGGGACACCGAAGGCATGGAAGATTCGATGTTCAAGGAAATTCACGGCGGCTTTGGATGTTTCGCCAACTACTGGGTGGAGGAAACAGAATTTGGAAAACGCGTCTAGCACTACCAACACAGCAGTGTGGCCTTTCTTAGTCCTAGGGTAAGGCCCCATATAATCGATGTACAAGAGTTGAAAAGGTCGGCACACATCCATGGCTTCGCCCATAGGGGGCCGAAGGGGTGTGTTTGGAGCTTTTGTCTCCTTACATACTTCACAGCTCGCGATGTATTTTCTGACTTGGCTAGTCATACCGGGCCAATAATATTTTTCCCCAAGGCGTGCAAGGGTTTTGTGAATACCGCCATGAGAAGCTTGAGGGGGCTCATGAGCGGACGTGATCAAGGGATCGGTCAATTCTGCAGGGATCCACAATTTCCATATCAGATCGTCCGTCTCGGGGTCGCCAGTTCGTGGGGCCGAACGGTGGAACACGTAACCATCCGAAACCTGAAGGTCAGGTAACTCTCAGCATCTCTGCTGATTTTGTCAGCGAGAAGCTGGTAGTCCGCGGACCTGAAGGCTGGGGACGTTAGGTCCACGTCACGACAGAAGGACACTTCATCGACGCAGTCGACTCGTGACAGTGCGTCCGGCACCACATTCTGACTACCCTTGCGGTGCTCGATTGAAAATTGGAAGCCCTGCAGCTTTAGGCTCCACCGGGCTAGACGGCCGTTTAGGTCGGTCTGGCTCATGAGCCACTTCAAGCTGGCATGGTCAGTAATTATGGTAAAAGGCTGCCCTTCCACATACACCCGGAACTTTTTAACGCTCAGCACCGCCGCGTAGCACTCGAGTTCTGTGATGGAATAATTTCTCTGGGCACTGTTTAGCTTTTTAGAGAAAAATGCGATGGGATGTTTTTCATCGCCCTGTCTTTGGAAGAGGACACTTCCTACTCCCGTTTTGCTGGCGTCACATTGGATGTAGAAGGGGCGTGTGAAGCCTGGGTGACCAGTAAGGGAGCAGACATGATTGACTTCTTGAGTTCCACGAAGGCCTGCTGGGCCTCGTCGGACCAAACAAATTTGCCGCCTTTTAGGCAATCCGTGATGGGAGAGGCGATACTGGCATAGTTACCTATGAAGCGCCTATACCAACCCGTCATACCTAAGAAGCGTCGTACTTGTTTGGCTGACTTTGGAACTGGGAAGTCCCTGATGGCTGCCACCTTGTCGGGATCAGTTTTCAGAGACCCATCGCCAATGATGACCCCAGATACTTCACCTCGCGGACGCAGAATCGGCTCTTTGACAGGTTTACTGTCAGCCCGGAGCGACGAAGGCAGTCGGCGACCTTTTCTAAAAGTTGAAGGTGGGTCTCAAAGTCCGGAGACACCACCAATAGATCGTCCAGATAGACGAACACATTTTCTCTAAGTGAGCCCGGTATCGCCTTGTCCATCAAGCGACACATGCGTTGCAGAGCGTTACAAAGCCCGAACGGCATCACTGTAAATTGATACAGCGGTCTTCCTGGGACGGTGAAGGCAGTCTTCTCCCTGGATTTTTCCTCCAATGGGATTTGCCAAAAGGGATCCTTCAAGTCGATTGCGGAAATGAACTTAGTGTCCTGTAATCGGCCCAGGAGACCGTCTATATGAGGTAGTGGGTAGGCGTCTTTTACGGTTACAGTATTCACTTTGCGGGAGTCCAAGCAGAGGCGGACCTTTCCCGGTTTGCGGACCAGGACCACGGGTGAGTTCCATGGACTGTTGGACTCTTCGATCACACCTAAACTCAACATGCGATCGACCTCATACATGAGGGCCTGAATGGCGGGAGAGACAGGATAGTGCCTCTGCTTAATAGGCACCGCCTCGCCAGTGTCGATCACGTGTTGTTCCAGGTGGGTTCTACCAAGTCCACAGGTGTCGAACGACGGGAATCGCGCGGGCCTGGTTCAGTCGCTCCTGTTGGGACTCCTCAAGGAGATGGCAATCAGTATCCGGTTGTGGGGTATGATGGAGTTCCCCGATTATGTGTGGGGCCAATTTAAAGGCTCTCCAAAAATCAACTCCGAGATAAAGACTCTGGGACAAGTCAGGAACTACATATAGGGTCATAGTTATAGTTTTCGATCCATAAGACACGGGGACGGTGATGAAACCGCTAACGTTCTTAGGTGTACCGTCAGCTACTCGAACATCGGCGTGTAGGCGACATAGCTTAATTGCAGGGTTTTCCTGGAGGAACGACTCTGCCCCTCTACCCAGGCAGCTAATGCTGGCGCCGGTGTCCAACAGGCCTGTTAGCTTGGTACCTTGGATCCGCACGGTGACGAAAGGTCGATCATCGCCGTTCTCATGTAACACGGCGGCGACAATCTTCTGTGTAGGTGCCCTCTTCTGCAGGGCCCACGACCGTATGCGCGGGGCTTTGCGAGTTGGTGGCCGTTCGGCAGAATCATTGAAGATTCGCTTACGAACTCGATGATAGTTGGCCCATCGCTGCATAAAAGAGGCTCTGGCCTGGGGAGAAGGGAAGTCCGGCAGAGATTCCATTATCGACAGGTCAGACACGTCGGACGTGCTGGTAGACAAATCAGATGTGAAGGGGGGATTGTTAGGGACTAGGTCGGGCGCCCCGGGGCCTCGCACCCAGGTTCCGGTTTCCCGAACAAACTAGACAGGAAGTGGTGTAGACTTCGGGGCGCCCACATCTGTAGCAGAAGATTTTCCGATGTGGGGAAGGGCAATCAGAGAACGAGTGTCCTTCTTGCTGGCAGTTCCAGCAATTGACTGGGCGGCGCGGATTTGTGTCGGCCCTCATCTCTTCTACAGCGGGTGGTGGTGTGTCATTAGACTAATTTGTATAGGGCCAGGCCGGTTGCTGTGGGGGTACGTCATTCAACTCATGCACTCGGTGTGAATGCACGCTTCGCGAAGTTGGCACATATTGTCATAGGTGGATCCTATAATGGCTGAACCCAGTGTACTATTCAGGTTTTCCATGACAAGGTGTACCAACTCCGTGGAGGACATTGGGCGCGAGAGGCGGTTTGCCAGGGCTAGTATTTTCGCGGCGTAATCGTCGAACGATTGATTAAGCTGTTTCGTCTCCATCATTTCTTTGATGATTTGATGGTCGGTCTGCCGTCCTCCGAACTGTTCTAATAAGCCAGACTTGAAGTCCACCCACAAGGGGTTGGACTGCTATCGGCGGAACTGAGTCCAGTACCAGTCCTCGGCGGGTCCTGATAACAAGGCGGCCACATTCCGCACCAGCTCCCGAGACGATATGTCATCATCTCGAGCTCGGGTGTCGAGCCGATAGAGAAATTCCTCTGCCGAGGTTTCTCCCGGCCGGCCCGTGAACTTGAGGTTCCAGTTCAAGACTGGCGACTTCTGCCTGTAGGTAGGGCCGGTGTGTTCTGGGCGGTAGAGGGGGCGCTCGCCTATGCTACCGGACCGCGGAGGAATGCCACTGGGCCCAGCCCCGGCCGATATGTGAGGGTGAAGAAAATTGTACGCGGTATCATTTGGGGACGCTTCTGGGGGTCCTCGCTGTTTCAGCCTTCCAACTTCATGTTGCAAGGCTGCAACCTGCTCAGTCAGCGCTATCAACGCCGCGGCCCGTTCCGACTCGCCGTCCTCAGAACGAGAGTTATCATTGCCTTCGTCATCTTCGCCGTCGGCGACAAATTGCCCCTTATCGTTTCTCTTTTGCGGCATGCTGCGAGTCAGGGTCTAATACAGGGACTATAGAGGTTTTAAAGGGTTAATATAGTTGTTGAAAATTACCACAACGAAGTTGGGAATTGGGTTTTTCCCTTAATCAATTACAAGATTTTAATTTTTCAGCAATTTGTTTTCAGGTATTTTAATTCATACTCATCCGTCTCAATTTTCAGCCAACTGCTATTTCAAGAAAATTTGTATAAATACGTGTATACCTTTTTTTGTGTTATATATATTTTTGTTTTATATTACAATAATAAGATTAATTCTTTTTATAAAAAAATTACGTGTATAAAAACTCTATATCACGCCTAGAATAATAATTAAATGTTGAAGGTAATATATTAAATCTCTTTCTTTGTTTAATATTAATAGAATTCAAATAGGTTTAAGTTAAGTTAGGGTTTATATAATTTTTTTTCTTTTTTTGTGTGGGTGTGGCCCAGCAAAGGATGCCATACCCAGGGCTACGGTGGCTGATGGCGCCGCTGTCAGGCAGCCTGAGCTCAGGACTGAGTGGCATCCGCGCCACCAGAAGCACCAAGTGCCTCCACATGCGGGATCGCTGATGAGGATGGTGATAGACTAGTGTCCACCACCATTCACACCACCGATTCCCCATCGTCTGACATCCGGCAACCACTACGATGACCGGATCCCAGTGACCAACCACAGAAGTAGGAGTGAAAAAAGAAAAGATAGAAGCCTCCCTTGAGTAATAAAGGAGACCGCTCTGACACCCAGCCACAACTGGTCAGCAACCCTGCTGAGTCCCAGGAAGGTGAAGTGTCAGAACGGTCCAACAGCCGGGGGCGGGTGCATGTAAAGACGTCGACCCTGTCGCATCGCCAGGTGATAGAACGCCTGTTAGCTGGACGGGGCAGGTCCGACGTCCAGGCATACATCCGTCCATGCTACGCAAAGTAAGGAAAGAAAACTTGAGGAGTGGTGGTTCCTGTCATGGAAGGCTCGCACATAGTCAGGCGGTATAACGCCTGTTAACTAGACTTGAGTCTCCATGACAAGAACCGTGAATTAAGTTGGGAGGCTACCGCAGAAGAAATCGACAGATGAAGTGGTTGAAGAGAGAAGGAAGATAGGACAGTGGAAGAAGACAGAGGTGATAAGGGCTAGAGTACCGCGGTAAGTACTTTCGCCCAGTATCTAGAAGCCGGAGGGACTTGGACTTAAAATGGAACAATATACTGAAGGAAGTCCACTCCTGGCCACTCTCGTTGACCTGAGCCATAAATTTAAAGAAACTAATCATCGACGAATATTAATTGAAAATTATTACGATGAAGATCATAGCTCGCAAGGGAAAATTGATTAGACTGAAAAAAGAAAATGTCGGAACTAGGAAGATTAAAGTCACTAGATGACTAACAGACTGTTCGAGCTATGATGACGAGACTAGAGAATCAAAACATTCACTAGCCTCCGTTGGGCGCCATTTGTAACTGTCTGGGAAAATTTGTGCCGAGGCACGACGACGGGAAATTGCCATAAAGGCCAAAAGACTACCATTACAAAATTTGGGGAAGGGGACTCAAGAAAAAGGGTGGCTCGGACGGTTCGACCGCCGGAGAAGTGTCGCGAACGAAACGCATCCCATGCACCGGTTGTCGGCACGACTAGCGTTGCTCTGACTAGCTCGCCGGATGGGGTGGGGTCCGCGGTACAGGGATGCCGAAGGGGTGACAGTCAAGCTGAAATTACTCGTGCCTTTACAACAAAAAAATTAAGTAAGGGCGACAAGGGGGTGGAACAACGTCCAGAGCCAACGAGAGGGGCTAACAAGGGGGGATGAAGAAGAGAGAAAGCGGTCACTGGTCACCAGGTCATTTTTAGAGGACTACATAATGTCAGACAATAAGTAAATGTAGAGGAAAGCACTTACCTTGGGTGGGCATCCTAATCCCTTGGGACACACCTCGTGGGGGGTACTCACACCATTATTCTATTCTTCTCCATGAATTATTATTTATGATTTCTTTCCACAATTTATTTTTTTTTTGAAAATTATTTAGTTATTATTATTTGATTTATTCCGTTACTTTAAAGTATTTATTTATCACTATGGCTTAATTTACTTATTTATTAACATTATTTATTTCAATACCTTTTGGATTACTTATTTATTAACATTATTTATTTCAGTATATTTTAGATTACTTATTTATTAACATTATTTATTTCAGTATAGTTTAAATCAATTATTTATTAATATTATTTATTTCAGTACCTTTTGGATTACTTATTTATTAACATTATTTATTTCAGTATATTTTAGATTACTTATTTATTAACATTATTTATTTCAGTATAGTTTAAATCAATTATTTATTAATATTATTTATTTCAGTATAGTTTAAGATTACTTAATTATTGACCATTATTTTGCTTATTTAATGTAGTTATTTGTATTAATTTTAATTTTTATTATCAACTAATTCCGTTATTCATTTCCATTTTATTTTGCTTATTTAATGTAGTTATTTGTTTCAATTTCAATTTTTTTATCAACTAATTCCGTTATTCATTTCCATTTTATTTTGCTTATTTAATGTAGTTATTTGTTTCAATTTCAATTTTTTTATCAACTAATTCCGTTATTCATTTCCATTTTATTTTGCTTATTTAATGTAGTTATTTGTTTCAATTTTAGTTTTTTTATCAACTAATTCAGGTATTTATTTCCATTTTATTTATTATTCTTTATTTAGGAAACGAATGGTCCCAAATGGAAATACATTAATATATTTATGTTATAGGTGTTCTCTGTTAGTTTGTAAAAAAAATTACTTCCCCTATTTAAACACACTTTTTGCACACAATTTTCTTTTTCTTCCCCGGAGAGATGATGAAATCCACTTTAAGAAATCACACGATTCTAAATCATTCTGACATTCCGAAAAGCTTGCGATGTTTTTTTTCTCTTTGACACCAATTAATAAAAGCTCGATTTCATAGATTCCAAATGCACTCAAAAAAAACCGCGACTTTCCTTTAGCGAATCTCTCTGAAAGATTCCGCGTACCTCCCGAGCTCCAAAAAAACCCAAAAAAAACAAAAGACCGTACGCTATCAAAGTCCAGACCGACTCCCTTTTCCGAAAAAATCTTTTCTCGCCTCTCCACCGAGAAAAACCAGCAGACGGGAACCCGTTATCCTGGATTCCAAAAAAAATCGCCTAATCTCATTATGGTAGCCGTATCTGGCGTTTTCGTATCCGTTTCCTCGATCATGCCACTTGGGCAATTTCTCTCGATGCTCCGGCGCGATGAGCGGTAAAATTATTCTTCGAGTCACTGCGCTTCTTGCGCAGGGGCTTCGGTCGAGAAAAACTTCGGTCCAAAATTCTTTTTCAAACTCATATAACTGGCGTGCAGAGGAGTTGTTGCCAGTTAAGTTAGTTTGAAAAAGAATTTTTTTTGTTTTTGAAGAATGCGTAGTTGCCATGTAATTTTTTTCCGAATGGTTAACCCTCTGACACATGATTCTCTGTTCTTACTTAAAAAAAATATATTTATATTACATCGGTTTAAAATAGGAAAAAAAATAGGAAAAAGATGTTTATAAAGTTATGTAGAAAAATGTGGAAATTTTATACGTTACTTCTAAATGGCTAATGTCTCCGGTAAAAACGAATGTAATTAAAATTTGTAACTTGTAAGCAACAGAAAACCATGTTACATGTGAGTTACACGATGTGTGAGAGGGTTAACAATTCGGATTCAATTTGACGCTTACGTCAATATTGTTTAGGATGATAAGGTGCGTCAGAGGCCTATGTGCTCAAGGCGACCGTTACAAAATCGAAGAATTGTTTTAAAAATTGGCTGCTATATAATATTTAGCCATTTACCGAAGATTACCCGAAACTTAAAAATTAAAGGGTTTGTTTTGAAAGAGGGTGGTTTCATGACCTCTTTTATGACATTACATTAGACAAATTTACCTGGAAGTAGAAAATGGGCGATTTGTTATTTACATTGGGCTGCTTAATGATATTTTGCCATTTACCGCAAATGACCTGGAATTTATAAATTAAAGGTTTTCTTTGGAATTGTTTTCCCATTTATAGGACCTGGTTAAAATCACTTAAATAGCTTAATTTTTAAAATTCCATATCAGTTGATTTTAAAATTTCAAACGTTGCTAGTGATATTAATTCTTTACATAGTTTTTAAAATTTTTTAATAATGGAACAACAATTAGAATGGTGCCAAATTGTGTATAATGTAGGGGTGGCAAAAAGTTCAAAAGTTCATGAACAGTTTGAACAGTTCATTAAAAAAAATGTTCAAACTTGTTTGAACTGTTCATGAACTTTGAACAGTTCAAAGTTCGAAATGTTTGAACGGTTCAGAAGTTTGAACTGTTCAAAATGTTCAAACAGTTGAATGTTCAAACAGTTGAATGTTCAAACAGTTCAATGTTCAAACAGTTCAATGTTCAAACAGTTCAATGTTCAAACAGTTCAATGTTCAAACAGTTCAATGTTCAAACAGTTCAATGTTTAAACTGTTAAATCTATAATTTGTTGTAAAAAGTACTGATTCTTTTATTTATAATCTAAAATTACATTTTGGTTTATTATTTTTTAATGGTTTTATTTAGCTTCACCTCGTATATTTGTTTGTTTGTTTGTTTTGTTTGTTTGTTTGGTTCAAATCTTGCGACAGCTTTTTCGTCTACTTCTACTAAACCGATTCTTATGAAATTTTGCAACATGCTTTTGTCCCTCACATATTTAAAACAGTCAAACTATTTGAACTTTGAACAGATTGAACTTTGAACAGTTTGAACTTTGAACAGTTTGAACTTTTTGAACGTTGAACAGTTTGAACTTTTTGAACTTTGAACAGTTTGAACTTTTTGAACGTTGAACAGTTTGAACTTTTTGAACTTTGAACAGTTCAAAGTTCATGAACAGTTCAAACAAGTTCAAACATTCTAACAATTGTTCAAACAAGTTCAAACATGTTCATTGACAGCCCTAGTATAATGTGTTCATGGCATATAGTTTCCAAAGAGAAATTATGACCAGAAGAAGATGGTGGGTGAGACCTATCAATAGAACGAGGAAGCAGCTGGGGTTTTACGAAAAACTATTTCGGGCAATGAAAAGTCAAGATCCGGAGCAATTTTCTTTAGCTACGAGGATGGACTGTAAGCAATTCAAGTTGCTTCTATCATTGTTAGAAAAGGGATTGACAAAACATTCCGCCCAGGAGTCTATTGCACCAGAAGAACGTCTTGGGTTAACTCTTATGTAAGTAGTTTTGTGACATACGAGTTTATTAAGTATAGTAATATTATTCTTTTGCAGGTATTTAGCTCATGGATGCTCCCTTCAGGTATTGGCGATGGCATTTAAATTGAGAGTGTCAACAGTGCGCAAAATTGTTTTGGAGACATGTGGGTTATTATGGCAGGAATTACATGGCGTCTACCTTGCTTTTCCATCTATTTCCGAATGGAAAACAATTGCAGTTGATTTTGAAACAAAATCAAAATTACCAAACTGCATAGGAGCTATAGATGGAAAGCATGTGCATATAAAGTGCCCGAGCAACAGTGGGTGCTTGTATTACAATTACAAGGGCCGGTTCAGCGTCGTCATGGTTGCAGCTTGTGACGCTAATTATTCATTAACGGCAGTGGAAGTTGGGGCATACGGCAGCGAAAGTGACGGAGGAATATTTGCAGAATGCGAATTTGGACGAAAACTTCTCAATGGGACATTACCTATTCCACCCCAAGTCATGTTCCAGGAATGGAGGAGGTATTACCTCATTACTTTGTAGGAGATGCAGCATTGCCTTTAAAGCGGAAACTGATGCGACCATATCCTGGAAGGAACCTTGAAGACGAGAAGGAAAATTTCAACCACAGACTCTCTAGTGCCCGTCGTATGATTGAGAATGTTTTTGGAATTTTAACCAACAGGTGGAGAATTTTAGGCACCACCATCAACATGATGCCTGAAAATGCTGAAAAAGTACTTTTAGCAACTACAGTTCTCCACAATTTTTTAAGATTCCACGGTGATCAATCATACTTAACGCCAGAAAATTTAGAGGTAGAAGGAGATGGCGCGACTAATCTCGCTCAAGGGATAGAAAACGGGATACGCCTTACTTCAGCCAGATTTAGTAGAGCGAACCGAGCAACAAATGATGCTGTGTGCATTAGGAATAGAATTAAAAATTATTTAAGAAATGTAAACTAAATATTTATTAAGTATAAATAAAGCATATTGTTACCTGCAACTGTGAACGCAGCCTTGCGTTAAGTGAACCCAAAACAAAACCAACTTCATGTCTTTAAAAATGTCAGCGCACGGCCACGAAGAATATCCGGCAGACACCTTTTTTTCCTTCTCTCTAACCTCGCCGGCTTACAAGCACATACGTTAAGTATTAATTTAAAAGTATTAATGAATTGAATTTGACTGTTAATATAAAAGTTTAACTGGATTGAATTTGAATAAATTGTTGAATTGCAACAAACGCGTTTTTATTATCGGCCTGACAACATATTTAACAATTCAGAAGTGGGATTACCACGATGAAATTGGATTAAGTGAAATTTGTAGGATTGGGTTTTGGATTCTTACGAGAGGGCGCATTAGGGAAATAAACGAATCCTATTCGGTAATCGGCAACGTTTAAGCCACGACCAAAAGGAACATTGGAGTCCGCGATTTGCTGACCCTGCATCCATGGCCCACAACGAAAAAAAATCTTCAACGACGGTAGCTTGCAACGCCATGAACGAAGAAAGCGATAAAATCATGAGTGAGCTATTCGGAGACGCATCGGGAGACAATCACGTGCCCTTGGAGCCAACTCCACTTGCTGTATCCAATGAAGCCGAAAGTATACACCAGCAAACGCAAGGCAGAACATTTTTAGAACAGCGAGGCCAGACAAGTACACCAAACGCGGACTTAATTTCATTGTCAAGTAGCAAGGAATTGGAGTTATTATGCCGGGAAAGAGAAGTATTAAAACATGAAATTGACCTTATTAAACGCGAAAAACTTTTGTTACAGTCTAACACCCATAGCAATCTACTTACAACGGATACAAATAACTTATTTGGAACACCAAATGGGAATATCGCGACATCATTACATTGCAACCCCAGCGATCTAAAAAATATTATTCCCGACTTCCATCCGGCTAATAAAATCGGTCTCACAGCAAGACAATGGATCGAGAAAGTTGATAACCTTGCTCGCATTTATAATTGGAGTGACCCGTACACTTTGTTTATTTCATCCACTAAGTTGACCGGTGCAGCAACATTTTGGTATCAGGGATTGCAGACAGAAATCAACACATGGGACCAGATGAAGACCGCACTGATAAACAGTTTTCCGTCAGACGCCGATGAGAGCGAAATACATAAACTGCTCATGAACCGCCGCAAGAAGCCGTCAGAATGCTTCGAACAATACTTTTACGAGATGATTGCAATTTCAAAGAGGGCGCATCTAAGCGATCGTGCAGCGATTAAATATTTAATTCACGGTATCGATGACAATGACCTGAAGCGTGCTTTGTCAGTGCAAGTATTCCAGAAACCTGAAGAACTACTAAGGGCGTATAAAAATTTCGAAGAAAACGTGAATTTATCAAGTGGTGGATCACGGGAAGAGAAGACATACGGCTCACGATCAGAAAAGTTGGCGGAGGATAAATCACCAGGTTTAAAGAAGTGTTTTAATTGTAGTACTGTGGGACATTTATCGGTAAATTGTCCAAAACCGCAACGTAAACAAAGGTGTCAAAAATGTTTTAAAGTCGGTCACACCGATGAAGCTTGCCCATCTACGACATTTACGGTAGCGTTGCTAAAAAGGGAGGAATATCATAAAGTAGTAACCATTAACAATACATTTAAATTCAATGCTTTCATTGACATGGGGAGTGATGTTAGTCTTATCAAACTACAAGCAGCTAAGCAGTGCGGTTTAACTATTGAACCTTTACGAATAAAGCTACGTGGCTTTGAAAACGCGAGCGCCTACTGCGAAGGAAAAGCAAAGATTGATATCTTAGTTGATTCTGTGACAGCTAAACTTGATATTTTAATTTTAGATGACAGCTTGCTTCAAGTCCCAGTTTTGATTGGCCGCGACTTCATTGATCAACCACACCTATGCACAATAAAGCGAAAGGATGAACTAATTATCATTGACATCAATAGTTCTTTTACAATTGACCCATTCAACGAGACGAAAAATATGGACAAGAAGGAAATCAAGAACGTCGGATATGTACGACCACAGCCAGACAACGATGACAATCGCTTAAGTCAACGTACCCAGAGTATAGCACCAATGAAACCTATAGGATCGGGTGAAGTGAACATTGGTAAAGACCTTAATAACGACCAGGTATGTGAGCTTATAAATTTACTAAATGAATTTAGGGTCTGCTTTGCTAAAGAACTGCACGAACTCGGTTGTTCAAAAAATACTGAACTGGCGATTAAAGTACATGAAAACAAAGTAATTACCCGCCGTCCATATCGAACTGCCTTTTGCCAACGTGAGATAATACGCAATATTGTAGAGGAATTACTACAAGTGGGAATTATCCTTCCGTCAAATTCGCCTTTCTCTGCGCCTGCTTTATTAGTCAAAAAGAAGAATGGCCAACACCGCATGTGTATTAATTACCGCGATTTAAATTCTATCACCGTAAAAGATAAGTACCTACTACCAGTAATCGATGACTGGTTGTCCTCACTTAAAGAGAGCCAATATTTTATCGGAATAGATTTAGCATCGGGCTATTACCAAATCCCTGTAGCTGCGGAATCAAGGAAATATACTGCATTTGTGACGCCAGATGGACCACCACCACCTTTTCATACCGTCCATATGGACCATCTAGGTCCCTTTCCAACTAGTTATTCAGGACACACCCACATTATTGGACTTGTAGATGGTTTTACGAAATACACGATTTTGAAAGCTGTGAAAAATACGAAGACAGCCCCAGCTATCAAGATGTTGAACGATATTACGATTCATTTTGGAACGCCTACTCGGATAATAACTGATCGGGGAACAGCATTTTCTTCGCAAGCGTTCAGAAAATTTTGTAAGGAGCATAACATCCAACACATAATGACCGCCGCACGTACACCACGAGCCAATGGACAGATAGAGCGTTGCAACCGGACAATCCTTAATGCCTTACTAACAATAACCGACGATCAACGTCAATGGATTCAGCACCTACGTTCTATTCAGTGGAGTATAAGCTCATCAAGAAATGAAACAACGAAACCTTCACCACAAAAATTGCTGTTTGGTTTCAAACCTAGGAATGCACTTGGAAACAAAGTTCTCCTCGCCTTACATGATGATGATGCGAATACAACGGATGTTGATGTTAATATACTACCACAAAAAGCCCTCGTTAATACGGAATCTTCGCAGCAAAAGCAAAAACTTAGATTCGAAGCAAAACACAAGGCACCTACGGTTTATCATGTGGACGATCTTGTGGTAATCGAACGTCCATCGATCTCAACAGGGGATTCGCGAAAATTAGACGCCAAATATAAAGGACCCTACATTATAACTGCGGATTTAGGGCACGACCGATATGTCATCGAAGATCTCCCTCGCGCTCAACGGAATCAGCGAAAGTTTTCATCCGTATATTCGTCTGACAAAATGAAGCCGTGGTGCAGTACCTTTGAAGGCGACCCGCTAAATGATGACGATGATGAGTATGGAATTGGAGTCGAGGACGACTCTTGTGAATAGGATGGCCGAGCTGTTACCTGCAACTGTGAACGCAGCCTTGCGTTAAGTGAACCCAAAACAAAACCAACTTCATGTCTTTAAAAACGTCAGCGCACGGCCACGAAGAATATCCAGCAGACACCTTTTTTTCCTTCTCTCTAACCTCGCCGGCTTACAAGCACATACGTTAAGTATTAATTTAAAAGTATTAATGAATTGAATTTGACTGTTAATATAAAAGTTTAACTGGATTAAATTTGAATAAATTGTTGAATTGCAACAAACGCGTTTTTATTATCGGCCTGACAACATATTTAACAATTTATTATTTATTTTGTAAAAACTCCTTTTACTTGGAAATTTTAACTTTTCGCTTACAAACTGGGCTATGTGTATGATTATTTGGTCATTTACCGTTTACTTAGAATTTAAACATCAAACATCAGGGGTTTGTTTTAAAGTTTTATGGTTTCCCATTTACCGTAATTTGGTTTTATTGTGTTTTCTCTTGCTTTAATTGTGGCTTCAGATATTTTTGGCAATTTAATTTGCTTAATTTTTCCTGTAGAGCAGTTTTTTGATATTTGATTTTTTGTAATCTTTTCAAATCCTTAATTGGAAGCTAATCGAAGTGTGATTTTATTGAAGCTCCAATAATAAGGGAAGTAGTGATTCCGACATATTCAAATATATATATCAAATTACTCAGAACTTTGAGCAATACAACTATGTTATTTGAAATCGGCACTGATGCCCAAACAATTGTATTTTTACTAATACGGAACTCCTAAAGAAAAAACTTGTTTCAAGCTCTCCCGGTTAGAATCGCCAAAAATTCGTGTGCTAATTCGAGAGTACGTAGACATCGGAGGAAACCCCTTTTCGAAACTGCAAACAATAAATAAGTTCATCCATCAAACTTATCCACTTTGTCCAACATTTTGCGCCGATTTTATTTCTTCTTTGTATTTTATTTATACTAAACTTTCCCAGAAATGAATGTAATAACTTACTTTGGCTCCTGTTTTTCCTCAGCTATCACAACTACAAGCTCTGGTTCCGGAATTTTATAGTTTTTCCTCTAGGAAAAATACAAACATTTCAACATTCATTGTTTTTCACTAATAATTAAAGTTATAAGTTATTAGTATTTATTAGAAAATGAATAACATCACAGTACCTTGAAGTATCTCCAAAAGTTTAAATTAATAAACTTCCATTTAATTCATCTTGAGTTGCTAAATAAAGACAAGACATTTTTTTTATTGTTGACTATTTTGGTTTGATTTTATTATAAAAATTAGATTTAAATACCTGCAACATAGTCTTTCTGATGCCCCATAATTTATAAATAACTCATTTTTGCCATTATATAATAAATTGCATTAATTTATTTAAAATACTAAAAAAAACTCACGAATTAAATTTAAAATAACAGCCAAACAGCGCCACGACAAAATTGTCAAATTGCAGGCAAACAGCAGTTGAAAACAAAAAATGTGTTCTAAATGTGTACTAAATCAGTTTTCAATGGTTGGTATCACTTGGCGGCGGCGGCAGAATTCGGATTTGCTCTAATTTCACCGCGCCGGACTCCGCCTCCGTGTCATTATGTTAGCATATATGACGGTGCGTGTATTTTAAAGGTTTTGTCCGTCACGGACACCTCCGTCGATACGGTCGCCGTGCCATTCTGTTTGTACCTTTAAAGGAGTATCCACACACATCAGGGACGTGCCCGGGACGTTCGATTTTTGCTCCGGCCGGGACACGGACATGTGTGAACGAGTTGGAATAAAATGTACTGGCGGAACACTAATATGTGTGGATACTCCTTTACTCGTTTACACATGTCCTTGTCCGGACAGGGGCTCGTTCACACATGGCCTTGTGACGTCCCGGGCACGGCCCTGATGTGTGTGGATACTCCTTAAAGGAGTTACCACACTTATCAGGCCCGTGGCCGGGACGTCACAAGGGCCGTGTTCTGTCATGTGTGAACGAGCCCGTGCCCGGATACGGAGATGTGTGAACGAGTAAAGGAGTATCCACACATATTAGTGTTCCGTCAGGGGTTCAAAAATATTGGTGCGTACATTTTATATGAACTCGTTCACACATGTCCGTGTCCGGGCCGGAGCAAAAATCTAACGTCCCAGGCACGTCCCTGATGTGTGTGGATACTCCTTAAAGGAGCAATTAGTAGTTAGTAGGTTACAACCAGTGTTGGGCAAAATTCAATCTGATTGATGACTAATGATTACGATTAAAAACTGTAGTCTGCAATCATGATTAGAGATTGAAATTATTAATCAGAAAAGTAATCATTTTAGGCGATTGAGGATTGATCAATTGTAACCGTAGTCATGATTAAATGATTAGATTTTTAGATTAAAAATGAAAATTTTCACGAGATGTTAAGTTTGTCGTCCTCTAAGGAAACAAATGTTGTATTTCTATTCTTTAATGTTTTATTGACAAAAACTTTTTAAGTGGGATGGCAATTGAATATTTCATTGATGTGAATCCGTTAAGGGTTTTGTGGTCAAAGTTTTTGAACTGTAAATGGGGGATTAATTTTGGCACTTGTGTTCCGATTGAAAATCAGTATCTGGGGACTTTAAGGTTTCCAAATTACGAATTTGTGGTTAAAATTTGAAAATTCAAAATGGCGGACTAATTTTGGCAATTGTGTTCCGATTGTACTGAAAATCAGTATCTGGGGACTTTAAGGTTTCCAAATTACGAATTTGTGGTTAAAATTTGAAAATTCAAAATGCAGGACTAATTTTGGCAACGGTGTTCCGATTGTACTGAAAATCGGTATCTGGGGACTTTAAGGTTTCCAAATGAAGAATTTGTGGTTAAAATTTGAAAATTCAAAATGGCGGACTAATTTTGGCAATTGTGTTCCGATTGTACTGAAAATCAGTATCTGGGGACTTTAAGGTTTCCAAATTACGAATTTGTGGTTAAAATTTGAAAATTCAAAATGCAGGACTAATTTTGGCAACGGTGTTCCGATTGTACTGAAAATCGGTATCTGGGGACTTTAAGGTTTCCAAATGACGAATTTGTGGTTAAAATTTGAAAATTCAAAATGGCGGACTAATTTTGGCAATTGTGTTCCGATTGTACTGAAAATCAGTATCTGGGGACTTTAAGGTTTCCAAATTACGAATTTATGGTTAAAATTAGAAAATTCAAAATGGCGGACTAATTTTGGCAATTGTGTTCCGATTGTACTGAAAATCAGTATCTGGGGACTTTAAGGTTTCCAAATTACGAATTAGTGGTTAAAATTTGAAAATTCAAAATGGCGGACTAATTTTGGCAACTGTGTTCAGATTGTACTGAAAATCGGTATCTGGGGACTTTAAGGTTTCCAAATGACGAATTTGTGGTTAAAATTTGAAAATTCAAAATGGCGAATTAATTTTAGCAATTGTGTTCAGATTGCACTGAAAATCGGTATCTGGGAGTTTTTAAGGTGGCAAATAACGGATTTGTGCTCAAAATTCGTGAATTAAAAATGACGGACTAATTTTGGCAATTGTGCTCCGATTGCACTGAAAATCGGCCCAGGCTTTTTACATTTAAGTCGTTAAATTTTAAAATTATGTTTTGTTTTTTATTAATTAATTATAAAAAGCGTGTTTTTAGATTTTTTAAATTATATATTGTTCTGTTTACCTCTTTTGAGAGAGCTTGTTATTAGTAGATTTCATTGGGGCTTCCCTCGCTGTGCTTACCGCACCTCCTGAAAATCGCGGTTTTCTTTGTAGTTGCACCTTATGATGCAAGTTACACTATCCATCATTTAGTTTATTACCCCCATACACAAACCGATTTTTTAGGCAAGGGATCGCAGGGAAGTATGTCATGCGTGTAATTTGCACCCATCGCTGCGACCCCTTGCCTAAAAAATCGGTTTGTGTATTGGGGTAATAAACGAAATGATGGATAGTGTAGCTTGCATCTATCACAAGTACTTTTATTGTACTCATGCTCAGTATTAACGCGAACTATTTTTATGCCAATTTTTTGGTTATTTCGCTTTACCACATTTCGTAAAATACACTTCAACGTAGAAAAAACAATACCGAATTATTTTTGATATATAGAGAAGATTCTGATTCTGACCATAGATAAATTATGTAGATGAGAAAAATAAAACAAGAAAACCGTTCTATGAAATTAGAAGATCAAATGTGGTTCAAAATCACAATGCCCTGAGTTCTCTATCCCTAAAATTCGATAGCGTCTGTGATAGAACAAACTCAGCCTCAGCGGTGGCAGTATCTGATGGCGCCCCGCAGGTAGGAGAGCAGCTTCTTTCTGCACCCTGCTCCACAGCTGTTTCTCTTGCGGAGAATGGTACTATTACTCAAAACTTCGCAGCCTTAAATGACCCGGCCATAATACCTGAAGAGGGCCCTTCGTTAGAGGTTGCCTCCAGGCTGGCTCCTCACCACCCGAAAACCCGTGGCAAGCATCGTAAACGCAGATGCAGTCGTAAAGTCACCATTATGAATACTGTCACTGCGAACCCCTCTACTAGTTCGTCTGTCTCTGCCCTTTCACTCCCAAAGGGCTCTAACTATATCCTTGAACCGGATGCAGCACCAACCTCTTCTGTTAGTATCGTTGGACCCTCGGGCACAACGAATACTGAGTCTTCGGTAACCGGCGCCAATTTGATAACGGTACCCAGACCACGAAATATTTTCGTTTCGCGTTTCTCCCCTGAAACTACGTCCGAGGCAATCAAAGAATATTTAAGGGGAAAAGCTGTTGATCCTGCAACAGTCTCTTGTAGAAAGATCAGCAATGTTTCCAAGCCGGTTGCGTCGTTTGTTCTGACTGCACCGCCCATTACCGCTGAAAAGCTTTTGGACCCCACGTTCTGGCCTCCTGGTACCTTTTCAAAGTATTTCGTTCCCCGTACACGTGTGCATCGCATTCCTGACACTCGACAGGCTTCAAAAAACTCAAGACCCTTTCCCTCTACTACCAAAACGTGAGGGGAATCAGATCCAAAACCCGCAATGTGTTTCTGTCAACTTCGGCCAGTGACTTCGAGATAATCGCTTTTACAGAAACATGGCTACACAGTGGGATTCTTAATGCCGAACTTTTCGATACCTCCTTCCAAGTTTTTCGGAAGGATAGATATATTGACTCGGAGGCTCGTGGAGGTGGTGTACTACTTGCCTGTAGTAACCTTCTCAATTGTTGCTTAATAACGCTTCCTAGTTTCTCCAACTCTTTGGACATTGAGCTCCTCGCTCTTAAAGTCTCCCTTATCCATAAGAACCTATTTTTAATTTGCTGTTACATCCCACCAGGTATGTTCAACACTCTTGACGATAGAGGTCAAAACCTCTATGATATTCTAATCTCTTGCACTAATCATATCCAGGATATGATGAACTCCAAAGACGAACTCCTACTCTTAGGAGATCTCAACTTACCCAACGTTCAATGGGTATCTTCCGATGATGACGATAACTACCTTCCTGAAAACAACCTTAATTTTAGGGAATCCAGCTTTTTGAATTCCTTATTCTCATGCGGTTTGTACCAAATGAGCGGTGTGAACAATATTTTAGGAAGGCGGTTAGATCTCGTATTCTTTTCCGACTCAGACAACATGTATGTTGAGCCTAGCTCAATTGTCTTGTCGCCTGTTGATAATCATCACCCTCCTCTCCTACTGAGCTATTGTTTTGCCTTTACCGATAAGCTAATCCCGGAGGAGTCAACCTTTACCTTCAACTTCAAAAAAGGCAACCTTGAAGTACTGTCATCCAAGCTCACTTCCATTGATTTCAATACCTTGCTTTCCTCTAATGAGCTGGATGACGACGTATCAAGTTTTTACTCCGTCTTGTATGAAACCTTCGCATCCTGTATACCTATTGAGCCTCTTAAGTCATCCAGATCATCCCCACCTTGGTACAACAATGAGTTGAGACATACCAAAAACTTGAAGAATAAACTCTGGAAAACCTACCTGAAGAGGAAAGACACTGCGAGTTTCTCCGCATTCCTCAATTGCTATGACCAATTCCATGCTCTCTCCGAAGCTCTCTATAAGGACTACCTCAGTAACATGGAAGGTAAACTGTATGGTGATCCCAGAACATTTTTTCAATTTATTAACTCTAAGAAAAAGGTTGATAATTACCCTAACACCATGCAATACGAGAACTCTGTTAGCTCTATTTCATCCGAGATTTGCGACAAGTTTGCATCGTTCTTCCGCAAATCTTTCTCGTCCCCTGTCTTCCAACCTGAGGAAGACAATTTTCGACATATCAACACAATACAAACGGCTCAAAACTTATCTCTGTCTATAACCAGGGAAGATATCTTGAAACATATAAATGATCTTCCACCCGATTTTTCGTCCGGCTCTGACGGTGTCCCTCCTGCTGTTCTCAAATCCTGTGCAGGAGCCCTACTATCACCTCTCCTATGTTTATTTCAAAAATCCCTAAATAAGGGGTGCTTCCCAACCTTATGGAAGAACTCTTTTATAATCCCCGTCCATAAAAAGGGTTGTAAGAACGAAATATCTAATTATAGACCGATTGCGAAGTTATCATGTATACCAAAACTTTTCGAATCCATTATTTATTCTGCTATCGCCCCTATCTGCAAGAGACTTATTTCAACTAACCAACATGGATTTCTTGCAGCTCGTTCCACTACTACTAATTTACTAGAGTTCTCTTCTCACACTGTTCGAGGCTTTGTCACTGGCTGTCAAACTGACTGTGTTTATACAGACTTCAGTAAAGCTTTCGACATGCTCTCTCACTCTATTATAGTTCTAAAATTAAAAAAATTAGGCTTTCCGCATAGCCTCGTGGTGTGGTTCCAGTCGTACTTAGCCAACAGAACCTACCAGGTTCTATTCCGCGGAGTCAAATCTAAAAACATCGAAGCGTCCTCTGGTGTCCCGCAAGGAAGTCATCTTGGTCCTCTCCTTTTTATTTTATCAATCGATGACATTGTTACCCTGCTAAGGCACTGTAAAATCCTTATTTATGCCGATGACATCAAACTGTACCGCCACATAAGGAGTATCGAGGATTGCAAACTTCTGCAAGCAGACCTAAACACCTTCTATTCTTGGTGTTCCAACAACAACCTGGTTCTTAACATCAGTAAATGTGAGGTCATGACTTTTTATAGAAAACGTGGCGTTATAACTTATGACTATACTTTTCTCGATGACAAGATCTCCCGCACTAACTCTGTTATCGATCTAGGGGTTAGGTTAGATAGTAAGTTGGATTTCTCCACCCACATCAATTATATCTCTTCCAAAGGCAATTCCGTCCTGGGATTTATAAAAAGATGGTCCAAGGAATTCAACAACCCCCTCATCTCCAAACACTTATACATATCTTTAGTTAGGCCTCTGCTTGAATACGCCTCCCAGGTATGGTCTCCTTACTACTCCTCCCATGTCGGTAAAATCGAATCGGTTCAAAGGAAGTTCGTCCGTTTTGCACTCAGTCACCTCCCGTGGGATGACCCACTTATTCTTCCACCTTATGGGGACAGACTTAAATTGCTCAACTTGAGCTCTCTCCATAAGCGTCGCGAGGTCGCTGACGTTATATTCGTTCATCGTTTGTTGAATGACAAAGTTGACTCAGGCTTCCTACGAACCCGTACGTCATTTAGAGTGAACAACTACAACCTGAGAGGTCAACCTCTCTTGTACATTAATTCCTGTAATACCAATTATGGGATGTACGAACCAGTTAACCGCATGCTTATAAATGTTAACAAAAATGCGAGTGCTTTTAGCATGCAAACTAGCGAAGATGTCCTTAAAAGGACTCTTTTGAATGTGGCGTGACTCCCTGTGTGTCCCACTTTTTCATTGTTTTTGCACGCTTCTCTGTTTGATGTTTTGTGCTCTTAAATGTTGCATTGTTTTTTGTTTTGTGTTTGCATGTCTTAGCCGAGCCACTGTGCAGTGGTAAATGTGACCGCGTTTGTGTGCAGGGACCGGACCGGCTCGGTACAGGAGTGCCGGGGAGGGTTGAGAAGGAACCCGCATTTTCGGTCGCATGCTCGTTTTGCGGTGTTTTTTCTTCTTATACCTTTTTTGGTGCTTTCGGCCGGATTCGGTCCCTGCACATAAGCGTGGCCCGTTTCTCAGCCCAGCTGAGAAGTGTACTTCTGAGCTAGAAGATTAACTCGATTATATAAAACTAACTACGCGTTTGAATGTGTTAGCGAGTAAGATTGTAAAGCTGAGGAGGATTTAACAAATTTAACCTAAGGTTGGTCGAAAAGTACCAAATATGGCAAATTTTAACATCAGAGCTGCTTATAACTTCAAAAGTAAAGGCCGTAGCATAAAAATTGTCTGGAAATTATTTCTAGGAAATACTCCAAGCTTTCTAATTTTGGAAAAAAAAATTATCGGTTAACTATGTATTTTTTGGAGAAAAAGATGGTTTTAGTTGAAATTCGTCCTTTATGACTTTAAAAAGTGAAATCGGAACACAATTGCCAAATTTAGTCCGCCATTGTGAATTTTTAAATTTTAACCACAAATTCGTCAATTAGAAAACTTAAAGCCTCCCGATACTGATTTTCAGTACAATCGGAACACAATTGACAAAATTAGTCCGCCATTTTGAATTTTCTAATTTTAACCACAAATTCGCCATTTGGAACCCTTAAAGCCCCTAGATACTGATTTTCAGTACAATCGGAACACAATTGCCAAAATTATTCCGCCATTTTGAATTTTCTAATTTTAACCACAAATTCGCCCTTAAAGCCCCAAGAAACTGATTTTCAGTACAATCGGAACACCATTGCCAAAATTAGTCCGCCATTTTGAATTGGCAAATTTTGACCACAAATCCATTTTGCGACCTTAAAAAGCCCCAGATGTCGATTTTCAGTGCAATCGGAACATAATTGCCAAAATTCGTCCGCCTTTTTGGAGCCGCCATGTTGAATTTGTTATAAAATGGCCAGATTGTATTTTTACGCGAACTAAACATATATGCCAATTTTGAAGTTGATCAGTTATGAGCAAGCAGGTGAAAATCTAAATACTAAAAAAAATTCCAAAAAAAATTCAGGGAAGCTCATATTAATCGCCAAAGAGTTAATCATTCAATCATGATTAAGATTTGATTTCATAATCATTAGTCTGCTGATGATTAGATTTTACCCAAGATTATTCGAAGTCGAAGATTTAATCATGATTGATTCAATCATGATTGGTTTTAATCATGATTATTAGTCTGATTAAAAAAATAGTTGATTATGCCCAACACTGGTTACAACGTATGCATTTGAAATTGATGAAATACGAGCTATGGTCGGGTTACACGCAACGATCTGCTTGTGCAAATTGGCGCAAATCAATTGGTGCAAATAAACTGAGGGAAAATGAATCGGTGGCTCTATTAGATATCGTTAGATATTTTCCGAGATTTTTAATTTGGTAATTAATGCCAGTTGTTAAATAAATAATGGATAACAACATTTGCATACCCTAACACCATATAACACTTTCCCAAAAATATTAGGCCATTTGGTTCTACTTAAAAACAGTTGGAACCCTTTTGCTAATTTGCACGATTATTATAATATATTAATTATGATAAAGTCGGAGGAGCGTCATAAAATTTCACCATTAAGCCGAGGGTATGCTGAGGGTTGTAGCTGAGGCATGAACATCGTTTAAACGCTCATGCCAAAACCCCAACCAAAAGTCGATTTTCTAAAAACGCATATTTTTCACAAGGCAACCTTTTTGGCTTGCGCGAGCCAAAAATTTTCGTTTACACGCAACGATTCACTTGTGCAAATTGACTTGCGCAAGTCAATTGGCACAAGCAAATCGTTGGGTGTAACACGACCTTTAGAGTTAAAATATATACCGGTCACCGATGACCAACTCGAGACCATGAGAACCGTGTCAGAGCAAATGGTGGCTTCAATCAGGAAGCAACCAAATGTTAACAACGCCATCAAGCAACTGCCAAAGCTCGAAGAGTTTGTCGACAGCGTGGCTTCTGTTAACAAAAAGAACACAGAAATCAGGACGAAATTGGTCGAAGACCTTGAAAGGGCCGTTCCAACAGCCCCCGGCGACAAAGGCCATAGCAAACGCACGGCAAAAGGCTCCGCCAAAGTCGATTGGAAGCTTCGCCTAAGTCGATGGGAAAAAGGAGGGAGAGGAATGCGAGTGCGGTTTCGTTTGGATAAAACACAACGCCACGGTGTATGCTCCAAACGTCCGGATAGACGACAAGGGCCAAATAGGGGTAAGTATGTTTTTTGCGTTTTAACCAGCCCCTCTCAACTGCAGGCCTTGATGTACTTTTTTGCATATGTGTGACTTTTAGGGCGCTTTCAAAAATTCAGCCAACTGCAGCAGTCGGAGCAGTCAAATGCAAACGAATTCAAATGCCTGCTCTGTTTGCTTCCAAATTTTAACTTCAGCTGAATATTTGAACAGTTGACTGCTCCGACTGCTGCAGTCGGCTGAATTTTTGAAAGCGCCCACTGAAAATTGGCTGAAGAACTGTCAAATTTATATGAAAAGTGCCCGAATCGGAGCAGTTTTTATGTTTCGTAAAATAAATGAAACGATATTTTACGATTAATAAAATAAAATAAAGGTGAAATAATAAAGATAAATAGTATTAAGTTATTATAATAAAGTTAAATAGTGAAAGTGTTAGGGAAACTCTTCTTTTTATGGGAAAATTAGAAATTGTTGTGCAGTTTACTGAAAATGGTTTTTAAAATAATTTTTGTTTATTTCTAATAAGAATATTCTTACTTTAAAATTAAATAGGGAAGTGGGGTAAAGGGGTTAAATTGTGCGTTTACGGTAAAACGTTTTTATCATAAGTCAGAATTATTTTTTACAGAATGTTGTCAAAAATTTTGAGGTTATGGTGAAGGCGCCAAATTGATTAAAATGGAATTTTGTCGGTTTCCATGTACAAAATTTTGAATTTTATAAAAATGTAGCAAAGTGAAACTGATAGGTTTTTATATACCCTAAGTATTTTCACCAATTTTATAAATAGTCTTTGATTTTTCAGTAATGACTTTGTTACGTACCTGGATGCAGGTCGAATTATGATAAAAAAAAAATTAGGAGAATACCGAAAAAGTTTCTACTTTTTCTTTTCCGAAAGAAGATGCCGCTAAAAATGAGTTGTTGAAGGCTATTCCACGAAAGGATTGGCAGCCAACAAAGTATTCTTCTGTTTGCATTCTGCATTTTCGTGATATCGACCTTTTTAAAACCACTATTGGCCCAAAGCCAAAACCTTTTTACGCGGCATGATACCTTCATTTTTTCCAAATTTGCCATCGTATTTAATGAAACACCTAAAAGAAGCGCTCCTTTGCGGCATGATAAAGGTTTTAGCGAGACTCGAGGAGCAAAATGAAATCTTGCTGCAAAATGATAAAATCAACTCATTTTATTATTTATCAAGCTAAATTGAGGGCCGAGTAAATACGAATGCTTTTTATTTAAATGATACGACAGATAGTATCGTGCTTTTTAAAACAAGCCCAGACCCGTATATGGGCTGTAATATCTCGTTGCGGATTCTTATAAATCGAACTCTAAATGTTAAAGTAATAGTTAAAAACGAAGAAGTTCCGGCTAGAGCGTTAAGTTGAATTTTGCCCGCGAGTTTAAAACTTCGATTATCGTCGCAATTAGAAAATTCAGTCGCACATTACAAGGACGACGTGCCGGCAGAGTTTTTAAGTCGGGAATTTTAGTTTTTAAGTTGGGAATTGACCGAGCTATTTCATATTTAAACGATGAAATTCGATGAAATTACGGAAATAGAAGGAAAGTTGCGATTGATCATCAATCAATTAAAACTTATTTTATCTAAACTCGCGAAGTATGACTCCTGTTCAATTATAATCTCCTTTTTAATTTTTTCTAACTCCGCGACAGCGTATTGGCTTTTAAGACAATTTTTTACTCTTCCGTGCTTTAGGAATCTTCAATCTATCTACTATTCTTTCAACATATCACTTGAGTTCCAAAATAATGGCAACGATGAGCACTATTTACTAGAAAGCATTAAAAAACTGCCAGATTGTAGCGTCATTAATCGACGAAATCTATGTAAATAAAAGCTTGCAGTACAAAGCAGGCCGCGTTGTTGGACTTACTGACAATCAAACCGCGACACCGAGTGGACGTGCAGCCGCGAGTCTCTTATAAATTCAACCGCCCTTACCCGTCATTAGTGTAAAAAAAAATAAAAAAATAAAAAAAAATAATCAAAAGAAATATTCTCTAAGTAAGTGCTTTAAAGTGAAAGTGCTAATTTGACTATTTCGCTATAAATTTGGAACTTTTCCCGTGTTTTGTCATAATTATTTCAAATTAATTGGACTTCGGACTCGTCCATTGTGTAACGATTACAAAATGTATAAGTGTAAATATAACAATTGCCCCGCGGAAAATTTCTCGTTCGCTGACGAAATTGAATGGCTAGCGTGCAATGGAATATGCGATAACTTATTCCACGCGTCATGCATCGGGCTATCCCGCACTGCTATCAAAAGCCTAAAAGAGTATCGGAAAGTGTTTAAATTTTTCTGTGTAGACTGTAAGTCTTTGGACTTATCACACATACTGCTAGCAATTAAGTCTAACAACGACAATTTAATGACACTAACCGAAACCGTCAACGATATGAACGCCCGCAGCGATAAGACACTCAACATTGTAAAAAGCTCACATCAACGGCTTGAAAGCATTTATGAGCTTTCTTCTGCAATTGAACGCATCGAGTCGAATTATGACACCAGCTGTAATAACTTGGAAATGATAAAATGCCGACTTGATACTATATCAAACAAAGACGATAGCAAAACGATTGACGATTTTTCAAAATTAATTAAATTTGAACTGAGTACGATCAATTCAAGTATAAAAAAAATAAAGGTAAATTTGGAAAATAATGCTTGCCCTGAATACAACAACATCCAGGAACACACTATTTTGCTCTCCAAAAGCAGCGATTTCCTCGAGAAGCTTTCCCCCCTTGAGCACAAAATCTCTGAACTTAAAATGGAATTAAAGACTCAACTGGACCATATGGAGTCTGAATTATACATCCTGAGATCATCGCTGGAAAATAGTGAAGCAGAGCTTCCGACGCCCAAAGCGGCACCCACAAATGCTGGCAATGAGCGGAGAAAGTCTCTCTTTGAAGAATTGGAAATCCGTCGCAACACAACAACAGCTGGGGAGAATTTCACCTTAGGTCGTCCCAACTTAACAGAGAAGCTTCTCAACCAAACAGTATCATTCTCGCCAAGCCCATCCTTCTATCTGCCACCGATGCACGTACCAGAACCTACTATTGAGAAATTCGGAACAACTTGGACAACAGCCGAATGGGATGCAAGATTGCAAAGAATTAGCGCATATATCAAGGTGAACAAAAAGAAAAAGACCAGTAAGGATGTAGCTCGAAACAAAAGAAGGACGGTCATCACAGAGGCTCCAAACGAAGAACCAAGCACCTTGCCAGTTGATGTGTCAACATATCACCTCAAAGGTGCACCAGCGCAAGCAGATCCATCTTGGGTGCAGAACTTTTTTAAAAAGAATTTCTCCGTAAATCTGATCAATTGTGAACCCGTTCTACCTCGAAAAATCAAGGTTCTGAAATACAAAAACTTTAAGCTGGTTATGCCGTCAAAATATGAATGGCTGTTTCTAAACTCCACATCAGACTTATTCAGGTGGAAAATCTGACGTTATGCGTCTGGAAGGATAGGTTAAGTAAAACTAAAAGTATTAATAATATGCTAAGTAAAAAACCTAGCAATAACATTAGAACTAACACTATCCCGTTCCAACAGCCCCCGGCGACAAAGGCCATAGCAAACGCACGGCAAAAGGCTCCGCCAAAGTCGATTGGAAGCTTCGCCTAAGTCGATGGGAAAAAGGAGGGAGAGGAATGCGAGTGCGGTTTCGTTTGGATAAAACACAACGCCACGGTGTATGCTCCAAACGTCCGGATAGACGACAAGGGCCAAATAGGGGTAAGTATGTTTTTTGCGTTTTAACCAGCCCCTCTCAACTGCAGGCCTTGATGTACTTTTTTGCATATGTGTGACTTTTAGGGCGCTTTCAAAAATTCAGCCAACTGCAGCAGTCGGAGCAGTCAAATGCAAACGAATTCAAATGCCTGCTCTGTTTGCTTCCAAATTTTAACTTCAGCTGAATATTTGAACAGTTGACTGCTCCGACTGCTGCAGTCGGCTGAATTTTTGAAAGCGCCCACTGAAAATTGGCTGAAGAACTGTCAAATTTATATGAAAAGTGCCCGAATCGGAGCAGTTTTTATGTTTCGTAAAATAAATGAAACGATATTTTACGATTAATAAAATAAAATAAAGGTGAAATAATAAAGATAAATAGTATTAAGTTATTATAATAAAGTTAAATAGTGAAAGTGTTAGGGAAACTCTTCTTTTTATGGGAAAATTAGAAATTGTTGTGCAGTTTACTGAAAATGGTTTTTAAAATAATTTTTGTTTATTTCTAATAAGAATATTCTTACTTTAAAATTAAATAGGGAAGTGGGGTAAAGGGGTTAAATTGTGCGTTTACGGTAAAACGTTTTTATCATAAGTCAGAATTATTTTTTACAGAATGTTGTCAAAAATTTTGAGGTTATGGTGAAGGCGCCAAATTGATTAAAATGGAATTTTGTCGGTTTCCATGTACAAAATTTTGAATTTTATAAAAATGTAGCAAAGTGAAACTGATAGGTTTTTATATACCCTAAGTATTTTCACCAATTTTATAAATAGTCTTTGATTTTTCAGTAATGACTTTGTTACGTACCTGGATGCAGGTCGAATTATGATAAAAAAAAAATTAGGAGAATACCGAAAAAGTTTCTACTTTTTCTTTTCCGAAAGAAGATGCCGCTAAAAATGAGTTGTTGAAGGCTATTCCACGAAAGGATTGGCAGCCAACAAAGTATTCTTCTGTTTGCATTCTGCATTTTCGTGATATCGACCTTTTTAAAACCACTATTGGCCCAAAGCCAAAACCTTTTTACGCGGCATGATACCTTCATTTTTTCCAAATTTGCCATCGTATTTAATGAAACACCTAAAAGAAGCGCTCCTTTGCGGCATGATAAAGGTTTTAGCGAGACTCGAGGAGCAAAATGAAATCTTGCTGCAAAATGATAAAATCAACTCATTTTATTATTTATCAAGCTAAATTGAGGGCCGAGTAAATACGAATGCTTTTTATTTAAATGATACGACAGATAGTATCGTGCTTTTTAAAACAAGCCCAGACCCGTATATGGGCTGTAATATCTCGTTGCGGATTCTTATAAATCGAACTCTAAATGTTAAAGTAATAGTTAAAAACGAAGAAGTTCCGGCTAGAGCGTTAAGTTGAATTTTGCCCGCGAGTTTAAAACTTCGATTATCGTCGCAATTAGAAAATTCAGTCGCACATTACAAGGACGACGTGCCGGCAGAGTTTTTAAGTCGGGAATTTTAGTTTTTAAGTTGGGAATTGACCGAGCTATTTCATATTTAAACGATGAAATTCGATGAAATTACGGAAATAGAAGGAAAGTTGCGATTGATCATCAATCAATTAAAACTTATTTTATCTAAACTCGCGAAGTATGACTCCTGTTCAATTATAATCTCCTTTTTAATTTTTTCTAACTCCGCGACAGCGTATTGGCTTTTAAGACAATTTTTTACTCTTCCGTGCTTTAGGAATCTTCAATCTATCTACTATTCTTTCAACATATCACTTGAGTTCCAAAATAATGGCAACGATGAGCACTATTTACTAGAAAGCATTAAAAAACTGCCAGATTGTAGCGTCATTAATCGACGAAATCTATGTAAATAAAAGCTTGCAGTACAAAGCAGGCCGCGTTGTTGGACTTACTGACAATCAAACCGCGACACCGAGTGGACGTGCAGCCGCGAGTCTCTTATAAATTCAACCGCCCTTACCCGTCATTAGTGTAAAAAAAAATAAAAAAATAAAAAAAAATAATCAAAAGAAATATTCTCTAAGTAAGTGCTTTAAAGTGAAAGTGCTAATTTGACTATTTCGCTATAAATTTGGAACTTTCCCGTGTTTTGTCATAATTATTTCAAATTAATTGGACTTCGGACTCGTCCATTGTGTAACGATTACAAAATGTATAAGTGTAAATATAACAATTGCCCCGCGGAAAATTTCTCGTTCGCTGACGAAATTGAATGGCTAGCGTGCAATGGAATATGCGATAACTTATTCCACGCGTCATGCATCGGGCTATCCCGCACTGCTATCAAAAGCCTAAAAGAGTATCGGAAAGTGTTTAAATTTTTCTGTGTAGACTGTAAGTCTTTGGACTTATCACACATACTGCTAGCAATTAAGTCTAACAACGACAATTTAATAACACTAACCGAAACCGTCAACGATATGAACGCCCGCAGCGATAAGACACTCAACATTGTAAAAAGCTCACATCAACGGCTTGAAAGCATTGATGAGCTTTCTTCTGCAATTGAACGCATCGAGTCGAATTATGACACCAGCTGTAATAACTTGGAAATGATAAAATGCCGACTTGATACTATATCAAACAAAGACGATAGCAAAACGATTGACGATTTTTCAAAATTAATTAAATTTGAACTGAGTACGATCAATTCAAGTATAAAAAAAATAAAGGTAAATTTGGAAAATAATGCTTGCCCTGAATACAACAACATCCAGGAACACACTATTTTGCTCTCCAAAAGCAGCGATTTCCTCGAGAAGCTTTCCCCCCTTGAGCACAAAATCTCTGAACTTAAAATGGAATTAAAGACTCAACTGGACCATATGGAGTCTGAATTATACATCCTGAGATCATCGCTGGAAAATAGTGAAGCAGAGCTTCCGACGCCCAAAGCGGCACCCACAAATGCTGGCAATGAGCGGAGAAAGTCTCTCTTTGAAGAATTGGAAATCCGTCGCAACACAACAACAGCTGGGGAGAATTTCACCTTAGGTCGTCCCAACTTAACAGAGAAGCTTCTCAACCAAACAGTATCATTCTCGCCAAGCCCATCCTTCTATCTGCCACCGATGCACGTACCAGAACCTACTATTGAGAAATTCGGAACAACTTGGACAACAGCCGAATGGGATGCAAGATTGCAAAGAATTAGCGCATATATCAAGGTGAACAAAAAGAAAAAGACCAGTAAGGATGTAGCTCGAAACAAAAGAAGGACGGTCATCACAGAGGCTCCAAACGAAGAACCAAGCACCTTGCCAGTTGATGTGTCAACATATCACCTCAAAGGTGCACCAGCGCAAGCAGATCCATCTTGGGTGCAGAACTTTTTTAAAAAGAATTTCTCCGTAAATCTGATCAATTGTGAACCCGTTCTACCTCGAAAAATCAAGGTTCTGAAATACAAAAACTTTAAGCTGGTTATGCCGTCAAAATATGAATGGCTGTTTCTAAACTCCACATCAGACTTATTCAGGTGGAAAATCTGACGTTATGCGTCTGGAAGGATAGGTTAAGTAAAACTAAAAGTATTAATAATATGCTAAGTAAAAAACCTAGCAATAACATTAGAACTAACACTATCCCATCCTCAGCTCCTGGCACACGAGCTTCATATTCTGCTAATCATATCCCTAATAAAAATAACTATCGAGCCACCACAAACTACACCCCAACTTCATCCTCTACTGTCCCGCCATCTTCTAACAATAATCGAAACCCTAAAACTAATCCTACTACTAACTATAACACTAACAGCGCCACTACTTCACCCAGCACATCCTCCAACGTCCTAACACCAGGAAATAACAATAATCCTCATACTAATTACCCTAATTTCTCACGCAGCCACATTGTCGTCGGCGGCCGTTCCTTTGCCGATCTCAGTGAGGCCCCTACTAATCCTACTACTAACTACAGCACTAACAGCGCCACTACTCCACCCAGCACATCCTCCAACGTCCTAACACCAAGAAATAACAACAATCCACATACTAATTACCCTAATTTCTCACGCAACCACATTGTCGTCGGCGGCCGTTCCTTCGCCGATCTCAGTGAGGCCCCTACAAGCAGTCGTTCTCCACCAAACCCGCCGCCTACCGTCGGTATAAACACATCAATACCGGCTGTTTCTTCTGAGACTTCTGAGAGCCGAATGAACAACCACATAATCAAACGACCTTTCTTAAATCCATTACAGCCTCCAGTTGTAAAGAATACCTTAATATCGGCAGATTCATCTGAGAGTCGATATTTACTTTCGCGGCTCAGAGAAAGGCAGATCTTCGACAATGTTAGACTTTTCCTTGCTTACATGCATAGCAGACCGGACTCTACTTGTATAAACGGTAAAACCAGGACCAGTCTTATTATCTCTATCCAACAGGAAGGTCTACCTATTGATCGGGATACTCTTCTCGCGCTCTATATGAAGTATCATGAGCATTACCAAATTCCCGCCGAGCAAGTAAGTAAGGACCTCTCCACCTACGCTTCTCATATCAGATCCATGCATGTGTCGCAGCTCCAAAAAAGCCGAGATGAAAGGAATAGATACTATCGGCCATAACTAGCCTCTTCCGTCGCATCCTTTCCCCTTTCGACCCATAACCAGAAACCCAACTTTCCTGAAACCATTAGACTTTTTTACCACAATTGCAGTGGTATGAGAGGAAAAGTAAGAAACCTTTTCATTGACGCGAAATCATGCCCTTTCAATATTCTCGTGATCACTGAAACGTGGTTAAATAATTCATTTCTAAATGAGGAGATCTTAGATAACAACTGGACTATCTATCGTTGCGATAGAGATTATCACTCTAGCGGGCACTCGAGAGGTGGCGGTGTCCTAATAGCCGTCAAAGATCCTCTGAACACTGTATTGATCACCACGAATCAATCACAATTCGAAAATATTTTTATTCGTGTCAAATCTGGCAATAAAAACATAGTTATGGGCGCTGTTTACATAGCCCCTAATTCTGACGAATCAAAGTATGATGATTTTATAAATACACTTAATGAAGTTCTCCTGTCCCTTGACTGCCACAAAAATGACGAGGTGCTCATAATGGGTGATTTCAATCGTCCTAACATATCTTTTACTCTCGACGACGATAATAATCTCCTCCCCATTAATATCACGCACGCTATTGACATGAAGCTCATTGATAATTTCTTCGCCAATGATCTGCAGCAAGTGATAAGGCAACCGAACACTAGTGGAAACTGGTTAGACCTGGTCTTCACTAATCTATATGACGAGGTGAACGTCTGTCCCGCCAGTGATGAGGAGAACCTTTTCTCTAACACGCTTCACCATTCCGCGAGGATAATAGAACTCAACTCCACCATCACCCCGCATCGTGCGTCTCACAACAATACAATTGTTTATGATTTCAAAAACGCAGACTATAATAGTATTTGCTCTGAATTATCCCAAATTGACTGGAGGTATAGGTTATCGGGTGATAATCTTGACCTGTTAGTATCATGCTTCTACAACATTATTCTCAGCTCCATCGATAAGCACGTACCCAAGATTAAAAAAAGGGATAAATTGTCGGAGCCATGGTTGGACAAAAATACTAGATCTCTGCGAAATCAAAGAAACAAATTGTACCGCACGATTAAAAGACAAACGGATGTTAACGATGAATTAAGATCTGAATACTCCAGATTAGCATCGGAATTCACTTTTAGGTCACGTGAGGCCTTCTGCACGTACATAAATAAAGTCGGCGAAAATATCTTAAAAGACCCTAAAAAATTCTTCGACTTCGTTAACACAAAGCGAAAGACCTCAGGGTATCCGGCAACAATGACGAATGGGAGAGCTTCCTCCTCGTGCCCCCAAGATATATGTAACATGTTTGCTGTGAGATTTAGTGAAGTCTTCGCTCCCAAATCTAACACAATGTACACCGACCTTACTTGTAATGAATCGTCAACAATCATTAATAACTTATCTCTGTCAAGTGACGAAATAAGAGCAGGTTTAAACAATCTCGATATCACTAAAGGTTACGGCCCCGACAATCTGCCTGCAAGCTTCCTGCAGCGCTGTTCAAATGAATTAATATTTCCTCTTCGTCTTATTTTTAACAAATCGCTATCTTTGGGAAGTTTTCCTGAACTCTGGAAGAAATCCTACCTAACACCAATTCATAAATCATGCGACAAGCATTTAGTGGATAATTACACAGGTCAACAAAAATAAATTTTTTTTTGAGTTTCTATTTTAATGATGATTTTCTAAGTCTTTATACCAAAAAATAACTAAAACCATCGTTGACTCTTGAAAAACTTTGCTTTTGTACCGTTAACAATGATCAATACATATTTAAGCTTTTGTATGAGCAGAGCAAATAACTAAGTATTGTTAAGCTCCTTATATGAGGGAGGACGATTCGAGACTCTACAACGACGAGATCTACAAGTGCTGTTAGTGTAGCTATGTCAGTTCTGGCACAGTAAAGGCATCGGTTTTAGTCTCGGGTGTGGATGTGGGCTTAGCTTGGGTTTTGGTTTATTCTTGGCTTGAAGCTTGGACAACAACCTTTGTGGTGAGTTTTGGGTGGACTTAAAAGCTTTCGTTGAGCTTTAATATTCTAGAGATATCGCCACTAGCTTTGATATTCTGGACTACAAGCGATAATGTCACTGCGTCAGAACCGGCATAGCTATACAACTCAAAGCAATTCGTTAAAGCTTTCCGTCAACATTCTGTAGCTTTTCAATATTATTTAAAGAATTTCTATCCTCATTTATCGAAGCCAAAGTAAAAGCTGGTATGTATTTTAGTCGGACCACAAATAAAGAAAATAAAGGCCAGCAGTGAATGTTGGCAGCTACTCAACACTCACGAAAGTGAAGCAGTGGTTCATGTTTTTCTCGAAAACAATAGAGCTGACAATTACAAACAGCTTATTTCAATTACAAAACTTTAAACACATGTTGCAGAATGTCCCTTAAAGAAAACATTGGTGGTTGTTCGCAAGAACAAGGTGAACATTTTCATCACGACTTTCATTCTGTCATCTACAAAAGCAAACTTTTTCAGGTAAAGCTATTTTTTCTTTAATTAGTAATGTGTGAGAAATACAAATCAGATACGCAGAACTCAGACTCAAAATTTGTGTTGACCGGTGTTATAGGGGCATCGCGATCCTATCAGTAATTCCTAAACTCTTCGAAAAACTTGTCCATGACAGGATTGCGCCTCTTATAGATCCTCACATTAACGAGCAACAACACGGTTTCAGAAAGGGCGCTCAACCACCTCAAATCTAATGATTCTTATATCTGATCTTTTATGTGGCATGGAGAACGGCCATCAAATTGACGCTATCTACACGGACTTTAGCAAGGCCTTTGATCGCGTGGACCACCATATTTTGACTACTAAATTATTCAAATTTGGTATTACCGGCCAAGCCCTGGAATGGATAAAATCATATATTAGCGGTAGAACTCAGGTTGTAAGATTTCAAGGATTTTTATCCAAAGAAATCGAAGTTACTTCCGGTGTCCCCCAGGGAAGTCATCTTGGTCCGCTCTTGTTCAACATCTTTATTTCCGATTTGTCCCACAAATTAAACAACATACCTCATCTCTTTTATGCAGACGACCTGAAAATATATAGCATCATAAGGTCCGACACCGATGTATCATTCCTTCAGTCGAAACTTAATGCGTTGCAAGACTGGTGCAACACTAATAAGTTGCAACTTAATACTAGCAAATGCCACGCAATAACCTTCACCCGGAAAAAAAGCGTGCAACTGCAGCAATACTATATTGACCACAAGTTATTAAACCGTGTTGATCAGATCGTAGACCTAGGAGTTGTTTTAGACAATAAGCTAAACTTTAACCTACACTACGATAGTATTACTGCCAAAGCTAATAAACTCCTTCGTTTTATAAAAAGAAGGGCTAAGGAGTTTGATAACATCTGGGTCACAAAAACACTCTTCTGTTCACTAGTCCGCCCAATCCTAGAATACGCATGCCCTGTCTGGGATCCCATATTTCACGTCAGTAGCAGCAGGATTGAGTCCATTCAAAAACAATTTCTCCTGTTTGCACTAAGAAATCTATATGACCCCGCTGACTATCACAACCTTCCACACTATACGGACAGGCTCAAAATTTTGGATCTTCTACCTCTGTCATGCAGGAGAAAAATGCTCATCTCTTGCCTGACCATGGATATTCTAAACGGCGATCTCAAGGTGAAGTTCTTTTCGGACAGGATAATACTCAATGATGTAGCTCGGCGTACTAGGCACACGAAAGTGCTTAAGGAATATTCTCATCGCACCGACTACGCAAGGAACGAGCCCATTAATAGATGTTGCATGGTCTTCAATGAACATAATCTATACCTCACCCATCCCACTAACAAGTTGTCCTACAAAAGAAAATTAATACCACTGTAGAAATCCCAAACTTCCGTCTTATCTGTTTAAGTTCCTTACTAAAATTAGTATAGTAGATTTGCATACATATAGCCTGACCAATTAAACTTGTACCTGATTTAGCATTATGAAATAATTAAGCTAAAATGTAAAAAGTGTACTTAGATCTAAGAGTGCCTTGTTTGGCAAATAAATAAATAAATAAAATAAATAAATAAATCTGTTGATTCTGCTAGAACCGTGCAATATTTCATGATAAAGTCGGTTATCGGTAATTTTAAAGAAATAGTTCGACTTATTTCAGTCTTGAAAGTGACCAGTTACTCGCGTACACAAATGAAGTACACCTAATTCTCTTTTTACACGGTTTTTTTTAACACGATTTCGATTTAACACGGTTTTAAAAAAAAATTTAGCATGGTTCAAAAAGTATTTTTATAAAAATTTTCTGCCTACACTACACGCGACTACGCAATAGAAAATAGATTTCGGGGAATACCCCTTTATTATTATTTTATTGACTACGCAATATGCAAATGGATTTATCGAAATTCCCTTCTATTGTTTTGCTGATACAAACAAATGTAGGGCAATTTGTGTTAGGTTTGAAACTAGATACATTCAATTAAATTGGAAGCGTTTTGTGAAAAAAGTGTTTTGCAACGTTAGTTAAAAAAAATTTAACGCGGTGCGGAAAAAAGGGTAAGCTGTTTTTAACGGAGATATTCATATTTTTATAAATATATTAATTTTTTTGTCAGAAAAATGTCGAAATCTGTAAAACAAAAACGAAAAGCGATATCTTTAGAAAGGAAAATTGAAATTTTGGATCGCATTCGAAATGGAGAAGGTTCAACGTCTGTTCAGGCCACATAAGAAAAGAACCTAAAAACAGAACTACAATGAAATTCACAAAAAAAAACATTTTTGGTAATACCTGTCCTTCAAAATCTCTCCAGCCAACACGGAATGAAACCTCCCAAAATAAATCGCAAAAAAGGGCATCACGACAGCAAAAAATCTCTGAAACTATAAACATACAAAAAATCAAAACAAAGAAATAAATTCTAACTAGAAATACTTATCTGACAACTCCAGCACGAGAACCCGCATCTCCAATCAGCCCCTCCAGCATATCAAAAATTATCCCTGAAAATATTTAAATATAATTTATAATATATGAAACCAAAATAAATGATATCATACTCACCAGCAGCTGACCGAACTGTCATATGCACCAACACATTGCCACTTGCAATCAGCACAAAACTAAAACTTCAGGAGTGGGATTTAGTCAGCAAGTAAAGCATCGCCCCACTACAAATTGCCCACCAGATTGCTAACTCCATTGTTAGCCCAGAAATAAATATCGCAGCAGCTAACTCGAAACCCCAGATCGCATTTGGTCTTCTATCTGAATTGAAATAGAAGAAACTCCAGCTAAAGGCTCGTGATCTCATCTAGATTCTATCAGTCGAATTGAGCTGATAGAAATTGCTACTTATATCAGTCGTACTGAGCTGATATAAACTCTAGATTCTATCAGTCGAATTGAGCTGACAGAAATTGCTACTAATATCAGTCGTACTGAGCTGATATAAACTCTAGATTCTATCAGTCGAATTGAGCTGACAGTAATTGCTACTTATATCAGTCGTACTGAGCTGATATAAACTCTAGATTCTATCAGTCGAATTGAGCTGACAGAAATTGCTACTAATATCAGTCGTACTGAGCTGATATAAACTCTAGATTCTATCAGTCGAATTGAGCTGACAGAAATTGCTACTAATATCAGTCGTACTGAGCTGATATAAACTCTAGATTCTATCAGTCGAATTGAGCTGACAGTAATTGCTACTAATATCAGTCGTACTGAGCTGATATAAACTCTAAGATTCTATCAGTCGAATTGAGCTGATAGAAATTTCTACTAAATATCAGTCGTACTGAGCTGATATAAATTCCTAAACCCAAACTCCATCATTCAATCAAGTTATTTACATTTCAGCTGGCACACGAACCACAAGTCAGTTTTACTGAGGCATAACTCCAGCAAGTCAAGGCTCAAACTACACCGAAGTTAGGAGGATTGAAAATCTAATTGGAATCGAAGTCTACGATAATTAGTGAATTATATCTAAGTAAAATTTATGCATGAATTATATTAAAATAAGAATTATAATATATCATATAGTAGAATTTAGCATATCCATATTATATTGAAGTATCACTTTGAATTATTAATAAACACGTGAACATTAAATTAAGGCAACAGTGTTTTTCTGAGTTCAACGTTGGTCTCTGAGTATTGCGAATAAGGAGAGTTTTATCCTAAACATTTTTTGGTCCTTCGAGCCGGATCCAAGATCGGATTCCGGTATAATAAAGGCATACTCAGTGATTACAGCGTGACTTAGGGTTGTTGCATTAATATTTCAAGTTGCCCTTTGCTAAATTCAACCATGGACAAAATCGTAAAAAAACAGGAGTTACTATTTGAGGAACTAGAAAACTCCTTCAAGAATTATGGAAAGGATTCGAAAACTCGAAAGACAATAGCATACCTTAAACGGCGTCTTATTCGCGTGAATTCATTATGGGAGCAGATCGCAAATAACCATACTGCCCTCGTAGATGAAGCTGTTGGAGAAAACCCCACTGAAGCCGTAACTGACTACATAGCAGATTCAACCTTCACAGAATTAGAGGAATTATATTTTCTACACGTGGGTGAATTAGAAGATCTAATCACTTCACCAGAAGCTTCCGGAAACAGCGCTCCCGTAGACAACCGTGTGCCAGCGTGTCCCCCCGTATCAAATCAAAACACTGCTTCCGGAGAGAATAGTTCGTTAAAACTCCCTCGCATTTCATTACCAAGCTTTTCTGGAAATTATACCGAATGGACCTCGTTCCACGATCTGTTTGTAGCACTCATACATAATAAGAAAAATTTGTCCAACGCCGAAAAACTACATTACTTGAAAGCAAGTACCCACGGTGAGGCCGCACGACTCATTCAGGGCTTTGCAATCGCAGATAATAATTATGAGGCGGCGTGGAAAATTTTGCAAGATCGGTTTGATAATAAAAGAATGTTGGTACACGCTCAGCTCGATAAATTATTCAACCAAGTCCAAGCCACTGAAAGCGCCGAAGCCATTAAGAGATTGCTTGATACCACCACTGAAAGTGTCCAAAATCTCCAAAACTTAAATGCACATGATTTATATGATCTAATATTAATTTATATAGTGACTAGGAAATTGCCTAGGGATTCCTTACAGCTCTGGGAACAACAAGTCGCCAATGAAAATGAGCTACCTTCCTTCGACACTCTAAGGCAATTCCTAGAGACTCGTTTTCGTACGTTGGAAGCTATTGACTCATCAAAATCGAAACCTCCTAAAAGCATCCAGCACACTAAACCTATTCCCAGAATTCAATCATTTAACGTTAATCGAGCATCCATATGTGTGCAGTGCCGAAAAGATCATTCATTAAGACAATGTCCACAGTTCATCCCACTTTCGACAGCAGAAAGGATCAACATCGTGCGACGCAATGGTCTATGCATCAACTGTCTAGGACGAGGACACCGCTCATCAACCTGTCCTAGTAAGCACACCTGCATCCATTGCAAGAAACACCATCACTCACTTCTACATATTACTGGTAATACGTCGACATCCTCAACATCCACAACATCTGGGACAAACCCACAACATCCCACTCTCCAGTCGTTTGATCCTCCTAATGAAACTCAGGCTCTCATACCCCAAACCCAGGTGAAAACATTACACGCCTCCTCAAATAAAAAAGTCTTGCTCTGCACAGCTTTGATAACATTACGAGGATCACATGGAATCGAGCGGACCTTCAGAGCACTCATCGACCCCGGATCACAGTCATCGCTAATAACGGAATACGCCGCCCAAACCCTAGCACTACCCAAGAGGCGTATCATCGCACCAATAACTGGAGTAGCAGAGGTGGAAGTTGCAACATCGCAGTCCGCAGTCGAAACAACTCTCGTGGTTCCATCCCACAACTATGCGATCGATATCACAGCGTTGGTGTTGAAGAGTGTAACCAGTTCTCTGCCGTCTCATCGCATTGCATCATCTAAATGGGATCACATAAGGGGACTCAAACTAGCTGATCCAACGTTTGATCGCCCAGGACGTATCGACGTCATTCTTGGTGCAGATATCTCTGGATCACTCCTCCTTCCAGACATACGTCAAGGTCTGAAAGGTCAACCAACAGCTCAGAACACGATCCTTGGCTGGATATTAAGTGGAAAAGCATCCATAGAAACCGATACCTCGCCCACGGTCAAAGCCTTCACGTCAATCTTGTCGTTAACCACCCTCAGTCAACAGATCCAGAAATTTTGGCTAATAGAAGAAGCCCCATCAACTACAGAACTCAGTCAAGAGGAACAGGCGTGTGAAACGATTTATAAAACAACACATAAACGTTTAGATGATGGAAGATACTGCGTACGTTTACCGTTTATCGACGAGACCCATAAACAGTCATTGGGAACCTCACGCGCAACAGCAATAGGAAGCTTTCGAAGCCTTGAAAGGAGATTCATGTCAAATCCAACATTGAAGGATGAATATACCGCATGTATAAAAGAATATCTGAACCTAGGACACATGATTCCTGCAAAAATGGCTGATGATGAGAAAATACAACAAAACAACAAATGGTTTTGTACCAGCTATTATTTACCACATCACGCGGTATTTAAGGACAGCACTTCAACTCATCTACGAGTAGTATTTGATGCATCAAGAAAAACCAGTTCCGGGTATTCCCTTAACGATGTTCTCTTGACCGGACCCACGCTACAGAACGAACTAATCGCTGTCCTCAATCGATGGAGAAAATTCAAGTTCGTGCTCATCGCAGACATCGTCAAAATGTATCGTCAAGTCATGATTCATTCTGATGATATTGGGTATCAAAAAATTATATGGCGAAACTCTCCAGCAGACCCTTTAGAAGACTACTGCTTAACCACAGTGACGTTTGGTGTAACCTGTGCTCCGTATCTGGCAATCCGAACAATTCGACAATTGGCAGAAGATGAACGCGACGCCTATCCAATCGCTTCAAGAATCGCGTTAAACGACCTGTACGTCGATGATCTACTAACTGGTGCCGATTCCGAGCTCGAAGCAAGTACCATTTATCACCAAATCGACGCCCTAATGAAGCGTGGAGGTTTCAAGCTCAAAAAATGGCTTTCGAACAGTCCTAAAGTTTTAACCGAAATTCCTGAAGACGATAAAACACTATCCAATACCGTGGATCTTAGTTTGGATCAAGGGGTTAAATCACTAGGCATCATTTGGCACCCCTCATCGGATACTTTTAGTTACAAAATCAACATACCATCAGAGAGAATAGTAACTAGCAAACGGGAGCTATTGTCCGAAATCGCAAAGCTTTACGATCCTCTGGGCTGGATCGCCCCAGTTGTAGTAAACGCCAAAATCCTCATGCAGTCTTTATGGATACTCGGATGCGAATGGGATGAACATGTGCCTCCAAGCATTCAGCAGGCATGGTCAACATTAAAAATCCAACTACCACTCTTGGAAAAACTACGAATCCCACGTTGGTTTGGCTTAACCAAGGAGAACATCGATATACAACTGCACGCTTTCAGTGACGCATCACAAAACGCCTATGCTGCAGCGTTATACTTGAGGATCCAGTCTTCGGACACCGACATCAACGTTCACTTAATTACGTCTAAATCAAAGGTCGCACCCATTAAACAGGTATCTATCCCCAGGTTGGAACTTTGCGGGGCTGTACTATCAGCAAAACTGGTACAACACATACATAAATCGCTCCAATTTGACCGCAATATCACAACCCATATGTGGACAGACTCATCAATTGTGCTTTCATGGCTAAAAGGACAGCCAAGAAGATGGGCTACATTTGTAGCAAACCGGACGAGCGAGATTTTCAACCTAATTGGAAACGTACCATGGCATCATGTTTCTTCAGTAGACAACCCGGCAGATCTCGCCTCTCGAGGAATCTCACCAACAGAATTGCTTGGCTCATCTCTCTGGTGGAACGGACCTAAATGGTTAAGTAAGGATAGTGACTACTGGCCTCAATCAGACAACCCTATCGACACCGAATTAGAAGCAAGAAACCCTGTACACGTCCTCCACATACAACCCGCAGACAATCTCTTCCTGGCAGAGCTTCTCACTACATTCTCTTCCTTCCCCAGGCTTATTAGAGTCACGGCTTACTGTTTTAGAATTTTCGCACGTTCAAAATCCAAACAATTATGGTTAACTACACAAGAACAAAAAATAGCCACCAAATTTTGGCTCAAATTTCACCAACACACACATTTCAGTGACGATATTACTCATCTACAAAGGCATAAAACTCTACCCACAAGCAGCAAACTCAAGAATTTAACTCCATTCATCGACAAGGACGGACTTTTGAGGGTCGGCGGACGTCTCCAGCACGCGAATATAAGTTATGACGAACAACATCCAATTATCCTGGGGAAATCTAGTCACCTTAGCACTCTCATCATCAACCACTATCATCTTCTAAGGGTGAGTGCAGTACGCAGCGTAGATGGTAGAGTAGAGCATAGCTGCGCATACTCGCTTATAGAACTCTCAATGGGTTTTGAATGGGTGTGTGCATAACGCAGCTCGCTTTCCGCTCGCAGAAAAAGCGAGCTGCGTTATGAACACACCCATTTAAAACCCATTGAGAGTTCTATAAGCGAGTATGTGCAGCTATGCTCTACTCTACCATCTACGCTGCGTACTGCACTCACCCTAAGCCTACATGGTGGAACACAATTAACATTGTCACTACTAAGGAGAAAATTTTGGGTATTAGATGGTCGCAACACCATTCGAAAGCTACTTCTACAATGCATCACCTGTTTTCGTCTCCGTACAAAGACTAACACGCAACAAATGGGAAATTTGCCGCATCCGAGAGTCAACATCTCTAGACCATTTACCAACACCGGTGTCGATTACTGTGGCCCTATCAACATTAAAACAAGCAAAAGACGAGGAGCCCCCGCCACCAAAGGTTATATCGCAGTATTTATATGTCTAGCCGTGAAAGCTATCCACCTTGAACTCGTGAGTGAGTTATCCACTCAAGCATTCATAGCAGCGTTTCAGCGGTTTGTTGGACGTCGAGGAACCCCTCAACATGTCTATAGTGACTGCGGAACTAATTTCATAGGGGCCAACACATACCTTAAGGAAATAGCGAAACAACAAAGGCAACTCGGGGAACGAATGTCGCATGATGAAATAACATGGCACTTCAATCCACCACTCACCTCATTTCGGCGGTCTTTGGGAGGCCGGAGTGAAGTCTACCAAACATCATCTACGTCGAATTGTCGGAAATGTAATCCTAACGTTCGTCAAATTGAAGCGTGTCTAAACTCACGCCCCTTATGCCCGATAACCGAAGACCCAACGGATTTAAGTGCATTGACACCAGGGCACTTCCTCATCGGCGACGCTCTTTTGGCACCTCCACAACCCGACCTATTGGAGAAGAACTGCAATAATCTGAACCGTTGGCAACTCACTCAGCAATTGGCACAACACTTCTGGAAACGGTGGTCCACGGAATATATATCTAGGATGCAACAACGCCCCAAATGGCTACAAATCCAGCCTAATGTGAAAGAAGGCGACTTAGTTTTAGTTAAGGATGATCGGTTACCACCCCTTAACTGGCCTCTAGGTCGTGTGGTCAAAGCATATCCAGGATCTGACGGTCTAGTTAGGACAGTAGACGTTAATATGAAGGACTCAATAAATCGGCGACCAATAGCAAAATTAGCTCCCCTTCCGATAAACAACTATTACCAGAGTTCAGCTCCGTAATAACAACAATCACCTCTCCAATTGACCACCATCACAAATTCATCATACAATAATTAAAAAAGGAGGAAGTAGGGAAACTAGCCTTAAGACCTACAGAATCCTCCACAACAGCACAGTGAGGGCCCCAACCATTTTTTCGAACAAAAACAATTTTATAACAATAACCTCCGAATAAAAACCGTTAATTAAGTTACTAGGAAAATCGCCTCAGTCATTTACAAGTCATCGATAAAAAAAACTCCTTTTTTAGTCAACTTAGTTAAAAGATTTTTTAATGGATTATCTGTGGATAGACGACTTTCCAAAAATACCTACTCCCCCAAGGAAACCATCAATAAAGAAGCAGCTGTTAAAACCAACCTCACCGCAACGACCAAGCACCAACAGATCCTTTGAGGTTACGCCATGCGGCCGTGAAATCCGGAAAAGGACCCAGCCTCAAAAAATTCCGACGTCAACAGGCAAACGTACAACAGGACCTAATGAGCCCAAAAGGAAAAGGATAACACTCGAGGAATACCAAGCACGCCGTAAAAGGCCACCATCCAACGTCATCATCGACCCATCTTTATGGCAAGAAATCCAGACACTCCATCTACCTTGGGACAAGATCATGGCCGCCAAACATTCCTATCGGACAACCTTCAAGGGTAAAACTTTGCGCTTTTCCCTAAATAAAAAAAGAGAGTGTCATGTTGTCCTCCATGAGCACAACAACAAAAAAAACAACAAAAATCCAAAAAAAAACAACAAACAGAACCAATGAAGTTAAATTGAATTTCTCATCTAACCAAATAAATAAATAAACATCCAAGAATTAAAAAATAAAAAAGACATGAATTTGAAATTTGATTTTTATTAAAAACAAAAACAAAAAAACCCCAATTTATTTAGTGAGCACCATGCTCCACCGTTGGCCCCGGAGGATGTTCAGGCCACATAAGAAAAGAACCTAAAAACAGAACTACAATGAAATTCACAAAAAAAAACATTTTTGGTAATACCTGTCCTTCAAAATCTCTCCAGCCAACACGGAATGAAACCTCCCAAAATAAATCGCAAAAAAGGGCGACAGCAAAAAATCTCTGAAACTATAAACATACAAAAAATCAAAACAAAGAAATAAATTCTAACTAGAAATACTTATCTGACAACTCCAGCACGAGAACCCGCATCTCCAATCAGCCCCTCCAGCATATCAAAAATTATCCCTGAAAATATTTAAATATAATTTATAATATATGAAACCAAAATAAATGATATCATACTCACCAGCAGCTGACCGAACTGTCACATGCACCAACACATTGCCACTTGCAATCAGCACAAAACTAAAACTTCAGGAGTGGGATTTAGTCAGCAAGTAAAGCATCGCCCCACTACAAATTGCCCACCAGATTGCTAACTCCATTGTTAGCCCAGAAATAAATATCGCAGCAGCTAACTCGAAACCCCAGATCGCATTTGGTCTTCTATCTGAATTGAAATAGAAGAAACTCCAGCTAAAGGCTCGTGATCTCATCTAGATTCTATCAGTCGAATTGAGCTGATAGAAATTGCTACTTATATCAGTCGTACTGAGCTGATATAAACTCTAGATTCTATCAGTCGAATTGAGCTGACAGAAATTGCTACTTATATCAGTCGTACTGAGCTGATATAAACTCTAGATTCTATCAGTCGAATTGAGCTGACAGAAATTGCTACTAATATCAGTCGTACTGAGCTGATATAAACTCTAGATTCTATCAGTCGAATTGAGCTGACAGTAATTGCTACTAATATCAGTCGTACTGAGCTGATATAAACTCTAAGATTCTATCAGTCGAATTGAGCTGATAGAAATTTCTACTAAATATCAGTCGTACTGAGCTGATATAAATTCCTAAACCCAAACTCCATCATTCAATCAAGTTATTTACATTTCAGCTGGCACACGAACCACAAGTCAGTTTACTGAGGCATAACTCCAGCAAGTCAAGGCTCAAACTACACCGAAGTTAGGAGGATTGAAAATCTAATTGGAATCGAAGTCTACGAAGTAAAATTTATGCATGAATTATAATAAAATAAGAATTATAATATATCATATAGTAGAATTTAGCATATCCATATTATATTGAAGTATCACTTTGAATTATTAATAAACACGTGAACATTAAATTAAGGCAAAAGTGTTTTTCTGAGTTCAACGTTGGTCTCTGAGTATTGCGAATAAGGAGAGTTTTATCCTAAACAACGTCTCTAGGCAGAATTTTCGGTTTGAATGAAGCAACAGTAAGAACAATTAAGAAAAATGAAGCTGCAATTAGGCAATCTGTAGTTTCTGGAAGAAAAGCGTCTGCTAAATTTTCATCATACACTAGAGATAATATTAAAGAAAAAATGGAAAAAGCTCTGATAATATGGATAGAGGAAAATATCCAAAAAAGAATACCAGTAGACGGAAACACCATTAGGCAAAAAGCATTAATAATTTATAACCAGATAAAGGAACAAGAACCTTCTACATCGACGGAATCAACTCATGAAAAGACCTTTTTTGCAAGCTCAGGATGGCTAACGCGATTTATCAAAAGGCATTCACTTCATAACATAAAAATGAAGGGTGAAACTGCTTCAGAAGATGAAAAGGCTGCTAAGGAATTTCCTGCGAAATTAGCAAAAATAGTTTCTGATGGTGGATATGTACCAGATCAGGTATTTAATGCGGACGAAACTGGTCTTTTTTGGAAGAAAATGCCAAACAGAACGTATGTGGCCAAAGCGCAAAAGAATGTTGGTGGTTTTAAAGCACAAAAAGATCGTGTTACATTTTTATTGTGCTCCAATGCTTCAGGAGACCGGATGCTGAAGCCCCTGCTTATCAATCGCGCAGCCAAACCTCGAGCAATGAAAGGTGTCGAATTTGATAAATTGCCGGTTTATTGGATGGCGAACAAAAAAGCATGGGTAACCCCACTGCTATTTTCACAGAATGGTTCAATAAATATTTTGTTCCAGAAACTAGAAGATATATGAATGAAAAAGGCCTGGATTTCAAAATTCTTCTGATTATAGATAATGCACCTGGTCATCCAGAATTGAAGCATGAAAATGTACAAATTTTATTCCTGCCACCAAATACGACATCCCTGATTCAACCCCTGGACCAGGGAATTATCGGCACCTTTAAAACTTATTACGTCAAGCGAACATTCCAACATATTTTGGAAGCAATGGAGAAAGATAAAACTCTTACGGTAATTTCTACGTGGAAAAAGTTTTCAATCAAAGATTGCATAACACATGCTACTCTAGCATTAGCTCAATTACGACCATCAACGTTAAATGCATGTTGGAGAGCGATTTGGCCAGAATGTGTTAGAAGTAACAATTATGTGGCTCCAAACATGAACGAGTATCCCTCTATAATCACTATGACACACAGCGTTGGTGGAGAGGGTTTTGATGACTTGACTACTGAAGACATTGATGAACTGCTAGTTGATAAAGTTCTTAGCGACGATGAGATAATACAGGTTGCATTAGAGAATGTTGAATCTACTGAAAGTAGTGACGGTGATGATAATGAACCAGAGCAACTTACTACAAGTTTACTTCAAGAAGCACTACAACTTGCAAGTAAATTAGGAAACCTTCTAACCACAAACGATCCCAATGTCGAAAGAGCTACACAGTTCTACCGTGATCTGGTATTGTGTATGGCTCCTTATAAAGAGTTATACAAAGAGATATCAAAAGCTAAATCACAACAGTTCATAACAGATTTTTTTGTTGCCAAACCAGCACGACACATCGAACCAGCACGAGAAAACTCTACTGCTGCTGAAGATATCCCGGACACCGTACAAAATATTTCCAGTGATGATAGTGGTTTTCAATCCACCATGTGCAAACGAACGCGCCTATGATTCAAGATGACGATAGCGAATAAAGTTATGGTTTATACCAACCTGCGCCTTCGTTGGTTTTCAATTCTATATTCTTTGTTTTTTGTTGATTTTTAATTGTTTTATATTTAGTTTAAAAATGAAATTGAATGAACTGAATTTTGTGTTTTTATGAACGAATAAAATGTGTTTAAACTTTTAATATTACAACATATAACAGTTTTTTTAACCTTTTATTTCCCTCATTTTAGCAGGTTTTAGGGATATGCAACCAATAACCTATTTTTCATACACAATATTTTTTTACACGGTTTTTTTTACACGTTTTTTTCTGGAACGTATCTACCGTGTAAAAAGAGAGTTGGGTGTAATCGAATTTGTACAAAAATTAGGTTTTCAAGTTTTGGTAATAATTACTGATAATAGTACAAACCAAAGCTTATTTAATTTATTAAGTCCTACAAATTCATTTTGTTTTCCAAACCCGAGGTTCGAAACTTCATTAATTTATTTACAATTTTATACAGTACATAAGGGGTATTCATGATCTGTGTTATTTGTGTTATTCGTGTTATTTGTGTTAAATCGAGAAAAAAGTTTAACAAATCGAGAAACTTTCCTTAGTAAATGACATTTATTTCGATTTTAACAAATAACATCTGAAAAGGCGTGTTAATTCAACAACTCGAGATCGAGATCGAAAATGGGACGACATTTTTTTTCTTTTACTGTCAACAGCTGTTTAGAATTTATTTTGATTGATAGTTTTATTTAAAAAGTGCAAATTAATATAAAAAATAACATTTTCAAATGGAAATTTAAAGGGGTCGCTCACGATCTTGTCTATTTCGAAGATAACATTTTACGATTTCTCGTCGATTAACACAGATCATGAATACCCCTATTGTTTTAAAAATATCCGGAATAATTGGTGAAATTTTAATAATCTTTCTAAGACGTTTGTTTATCCAGACTATATAAGGGGCGAGGTTAAAAAAACGAACTTTTCGGATATCGTTTCACTTTATATCAAAGAATCGGGATCGGAACTAAAAAAAGCATTTAAATTAATCTGTATAAATCTGTTCATTCCAGTAGTTTGAAAAGGCAAAGTGTTTCTTACGTCGATAATATTTTTCACGATACCACCATCGCGGCTTTAAAATCTTCCCCAGAAACGGATGAAACCAGCGAATTTTACGAAATTTTTTGGAAGTGGTGGAATATCGTTAACCTTAAAGGCTCATTTACAGTGCAACGAGGAATCGAGACGAGAGCGAGACGAGTCTCGTTGTAGTTGTCAAATCATTTTTCGTAGCATACGAGGTGTGGCTATTAAATAACGAGACTGCCGCGATTGCGGGCGAACTGCGCATGCGCTAAAGTCGTATGTGCAACTGTTTAGCTTGAGGCCTTCTCTCTCGATTGTTGCAAACCCCATCTCAGTAGACATTTTCCTCTGTACCGTAGCATTTGTTTTCGTAACTTGAGTTTTTTTTGTTTGCCGGAAAAATGTTAAATATTTTAGTCCAGCAAAAGTTGCTGTGAAAATTCATGTGAAACTTGGCCACCGAAACTTACGAATTATTACATAAAGTATATGGTAATGAGTGTATATCACGTGCACGTATTTTTGAGTGGTTTAAACGTTTTAAAGAAGGCCGTAAAGACGTTGAGGATGACGCTCGCCCGGGTCGCCCTGTCACATCAAAAACAGACGATAATATTGAAAAAATTAATATTACTATGTGACTTTTATCTGTCTCCTAAGGTCAAATGTGCGTTGGAACACGTTTTGATAAGGTTGAAGCAGTAAAACCGGCAAGCATCATCAAGGACCTTACAGAAAAAGACTTGAAGTACTGTTTTGAACCATGGGAAATTCGTATGGAGAAGTGTAAAGCCCCTTTTTCCTAGGACAATTCTCGTTGCGAAAAAAAAATCGTTGCGAGAAAAATTTCGCAGTCTGTTGTGCGATTTTTTGGAGTTATGTTCCTACGAATTCAATTCTCGCAACGAGATTTAGCCAAGTAAACAAAACGTAACCATGACGAAAACTCAAACAATAAAAAGTAAAACACATATATACAAATTTTACAGCCAACTTTACAATATTTCGCAACGAAAAATATCTCGTTGCGGAAAAGAATGGTTGAATTCATTCTTTTTTCGCAACGAGGTGCGAGATTTTTGAGTTTTTTTGCAACGATTTTTTTTCGCAACGAGAATTGTCCTAGGAAAAAGGGGCCTAAGAGTAGTGGAGGTGGAGGGGTATATATTGAAGGGGATAATTTATAAATACGTATAAATTTAAAGTAAAAGATTTTACAGCAACAGTCTCGTTATTTAATAGCCACACCTCGTACATGTGAACGTGGTTATACACAATGCAGCGAGAAGCGAGACGGCGAGATTTCGAAAAATTGAATATTTGACGCGACGACTTAAGGGGGTCTTCTAGTTACGCGGTTTGAAAAAATCGATTTTTTTTGTTGCATTTTTCAAATATAGAGAATATGAGAAATATGCCATATAAACGATTTCGCGAAAAACACATTCCTTCTTGGGTATTCGGAGCCCGAAACATAGCTAGTCCAGTAAAATGGTGCAAAAAAAATGGCCATCTGAACATTTTATGTAAACAGCAATTTTTTTATTTAATGTGTAGGGGGGTTGGTTGGGAGTATAAAACCGAGTTTTCGGGATCCGGAGGCGTGTCCTTCGGCCGCCATCTTGTTTTGAGTGTGAGAAATGGTTTTGCTTATTGCTCGGATCCTTTATCTTCCAACGCATTTTCCCGAAAATTGCCTTTTTTAAACTTTGTGGTAAGACTTCCACCAGTAATTTTCATCAGATTTACCAATTTTTTTTCACTTCTTCATAAAACCCCTCTCTATAAATCTCCGAGTACGATTTTTGAAATATTGTTTCGTTCCATTTTTACACCCTCCAACAGGTCAAAAAACGTGGTCGAAAAACCAACTTTTTACAAAAAATCGTATAATTTGAAAAATATTGAAAATAAAAAAAACTGTACTCGGAGATTTATAGCGAACGTAACACTGAATATAATTTCATTTTATTTTTCTCATTTCGGACAACTTGCGCGGTAGATGTCATATCACAAAGTTGAATCGGACACTTTCGTCAGTACCAGTTTGACCACTTCTCAAGGGTGCAGAATTCGACATACACCTTTAGAATTTCTCATTTTGCAAGTTTAAACATGTACAAAAATAATAAAAAAATATTATTCAATTATCTTGTACAGTTTCCTCACAATTAATTCCCAAAAATAGGCTGAAATTCCGCGCGCGTAACTAGAAGACCCCCTTAACGACGAAAAAATAGAAAAGCATATTGATTTAATTAAACAAAAACCAGAAATTTGCAATAAAGGTCATAGAAATTATAAAAAATTATTTCATAAAGATATAATTTGGAAGCAAATTGCTGCAGATTTACAAACTGATTCTAAGTATGCATACATATATTACGAAATAATTAAAATTCCATGATGGGAATATAAATTAATAAATACTAGAGTACATTGCAGTAGTACATTTTAGGGTACATTGTAGTAAATCACTGCAAAACTGCTTGGAAATCGCTGAAAGATCAGTTCAAAAAAAGCCTGAATCAGATTAAAGGAAAATCTGGACAAGCAGCATGTAGTAAAAACATACAAATATTTTGGTAGACTGCTTTTTTTAAAAGCTTCTCTTGAATGTAGGAGGTAAATATTCTATATTTTTCAATATAAATAATAAATATATAGTGTATTTTATTTCGTTTATAGGACTGAAAGTAACTACCCAACAGAGGAAATCGAAATGGTTTTTGATGATGATGATACTGTAGCGGCAACATCGACCGGTAATTCATGGGAAGGCTTTACACCTGCAACAATAAGTGAAGAAAGTGCTATCTCAATACCTTCTGAGGCAGAGAATCCCATACCTGCTAATAAATCTAAGAAGCACTCCAATGATGAACATTTTCAAAAAAATTTAAAAGGCTTAATAGATAAAAACAAGGATGAAGAAGATTCAATGGACAGATATTTTTTAATGCTGTCATCTATAATGAAGAACCACAAATTATCTTTAAGTGGAGAAATGACTTTTCAGTGTAATATCATGAATTTTATTAAAGAACAGCTCATTATATTAAGTAATAATAATGTTTAACTTCCATTATTTATGTTAAATTAATTCTTAGTTTTCTTTTGCCGTGATATGAATTATTTAATTTTATAATTATTGTTATTGTTGTGTTTTTTGTTGTGTTTTGCCGATTGTGGTTCCAATAACCTAAAAGACTTGAATTCCCTTTATTTTTAAATAATTACTAGTGTTGTTTAAGATGTAATATATACAAAATTTCATACAATAGTTTGGAACTGAGAAGAAACAAACCTAAATAGTATTAAGTTTTCCAGATGTTTCTACAGTATGTTTATTACATTATAACCAGTATCTTTGTTGTTATTATGAAATTATATAGCTTTTATTTTAACTGGACCAAAAATGTGATTAAATATTTACTAGAATAAATTGATTTTCTTTTTACTAATACACATATTTTTGTAATTTACATTATTATTTTAATTAATTTTCATTTAAATAATAACATAGCACTTTAGGTATATTATAATCCTCTCGCGTCGAATTATGAGATCTTGAAGGTGGAACGCTATGTAAATTTTCATTTACAACATTTTTCCATTCTCCTGGTGTAAATATATCATCTACAACTGTATCTGCATAATTTTGTGGGCAATAGCATATACTTTTGCTTATCATTAAAAAATTTTGCAGCAATGCAGTTGCTTTTACAATTTTGTCCGCATTTCTCGGCAATGCGTGAATATCACTCCTAAGCACTCTCCATCTCGATGATAATATGCCAAACGCATTTTCAATTGTCACGCGAGCGTGTGAAATTCGTCTATTGAAATTAAATTGTTCGGGTAATAAGTTTTTACCTTCAGGAACAAGACATTAATGAATGAAAATTATCCAATAACTAAAGCATTTTAATTACCAGAAAATTGTCGCATCAAATTTCGTTTTAAGGGAAATGCATTACACAAAAAGTAGGGAAATATGCTAGAATTAGGTAAGCTAGATGGCTGTGGTATGGGCAGTTTATTTTGCATGAGCTGTTTACCGAATACACTTTCAGCCAAAATTCCTCCATCGCTTTGACTGCCGTAGGCTCCTATATCCACCACCGTGAAGCAATATTGAGAATCACAAACGGCCAATAAAGCGATGCTGTTCGCCTTTGTAATTGTAGTAATTCGAACCAGCATTAGGCGGGCATACAATGTTGATATGTTTGCCGTCTATTGCACCCAAACAATGTGGAAGTCGCTATCGTTGATAAAATCCTTCAGCTATAGATAGCCACTCATGTTGATTTGGAGGGCCTAAGTATATAGCAATTCAATCCATATGGCATCGCAAGTCTCATAGACAATGATGCCAAATGTGGATGGGCTGATTTTAAATTTCCAGCAGTAAATGTTCCGTGCTCCCCCATGTGCTAAGTACCTACAAATAAAATAGTTATATTACTTGAAACGCATACGGCTATATACTAGGTAAATATTTTTACTTCACGTACATTAAAGTTATAAATAAACGAGAGACCACGAACCAAGGATAACAGAGTCTCAAACTGTTCAGCATTCATTCTTGTGGCTCTAGCGAACAATTCATGATCCTTTTCCTCCATAATTGAAACTGGAGTTGCAAAAAATCTAAGGTTATCCCTTTGTTGATACACCGGCCTAACCCACCACCGCCGCTATTTTAGTCGTTTATAGGCAGCGTACCCTATAACCATATACCTAAACTATAATCATTATTGTTATTAATATAATATCAAATAAATCAAAATATATTATTGAAATATACTTACCGAATTTAAATTCTCTTTTGCAATTATAACGAAATTGATGAAATATTGTAAAAATGTCAATATTTATTAGTAGCGATATAATAGCAAAAATCCAACAACACAAATAAAATTGTAATAACAATGTACGAATATTATTTTGACAAACTGACTGACTGACTAAACGTCTCGAATAGATTACTTTGGGCCCTTTTAGACGAGCGGACACCGAACAGACAAAACTTAATTGTCATCGTTAATTCCCTTTTGAAGCCCGGTGAAGTGTCGGCTGGGCATTTACACCAACGAACGGATAAACGAACGAAAAATATCAAAAATTTCAAACAAACTTTCAAAACTTCATGGCTTGCTGTTCTTGCTTTTTGAAATTCCCTATTGATTTCTTGTCCTAACAACAACAACAACGCAGGAACTCTCAAAATGTTCGTTCACAGTTCGCTCAAAGTGTCCATGAAAATTGTCTGCCCTCCCCATCGTTCTCTCTCACCCTCTTCACTATACACCCAGTTTGTTCGTTGGTTTTGTCTGTTCGGTGTCTGTTCGGTGTCCGCCCGTCTAAAAGGGGGCTTTGTAAATTAAGTAGCGAGTTCATAACGAGAGCGAGTGTCGCTTGATACTCGAAATACTCGAACTCGCTCTCGTCTAGTTTTCTCGTCGCATTATAAATGGGCCTTAAGACTTGTTTTAAAGGAATTTGGACACGGATTATAATTTTTTTTGAAAAAAATTCACAAATTGACATCAATTTTAATTTTTTTTTCTTTTTTTTGACAAAAAATCGACCTTAAATTGTTTATTGCAAAGGTAATTATTTATCAATCTTAAAAATCTTGTGTACCTTGATAGATAATCTACTCCAGTTGAAATTTCAAGTAAATCCGATATAAATTGAGCGAGCTACGTTGCGCTACGGGGTTTGGGGGTGAAAAGGGGTTAAGATTGAAAAAAAATTCTGCCGCTGCGTATGTAGGTTCTATTAGGGCTATATTCCCGTCAAAAATACTAGTGGCAGACATTTTTGACCCCTTGTTTACCCCCCAAACCCCTATCATATATCATATTATAAAAAATGCTTGAAATTACTTGAAAAGCTTACCAGGCGGCAGAAAGTTAGGACGAGACGGATTTTTCAAGCCTCAGCTCCCCTACTAATAGGACGCCAGAGTAACCATTAGAATGACGATAAACACGTAGGAAGCAATTCCACGTGCTACTTCGAGTTACGCGGTCATCTGCTTGACTTACTTTAGTGCTTTTGTAGCAGTTTTTTATAAAAAAAAAGAGTGAGAAAGTGTGCACTGACAAGAAAAGGAGTAAATCATCATCAGCTCGTGTCATACCAAGTTTATAGCAGCAAAATTAAATCGATTTAACTTAAAGTTACGCCAAAATTTCGAATTAACGTATAAACGGGTATTTAATATGCAATCGATTTCAACTTACATTCTTATAACTTTGGCTTAAGCCGAAAAATTTCGGTTTAAGCCATAATTCGAATTATCCCGTTTATACGACCAAAAATTTTGGATGATCCATAATTCGAATTATTTTTGGAGTAGCTATAAACTAGGTATCAGTCGGAGCAGAATTTCTAACAGGAAGCCACACAACCGCCACAGCTCATGAGACGGACGGCTCATGGAGAAAGCGTGGCTTCTTTTCTCTTTATGGATTTGCAAGTTTGATTGGATGGTTTTCAGGAAAAGTAATTGATATTTGCGTAAAATCAAAATACTGTAAGGAGTGTGAGTATTGGGAGAAAAATAAAGACACCGCTGACTATGAAGAATGGCACGTTTTACACCATACACACTGTAATGCAAATCATAGGGGAAGTGCAGCAAAAATGCAGCCCGACGCTATAGTTGAAATTGTCTCGCGTTCTGAGTCTGCGTACAATGTTCGATAAGCTTACTACATCGGAGATGGCGATAGCAAGGCATATAAGAATATCGAAGATGCCAAGCAGTAGGGGGATTTTCCTGGTACTAAAAAAGAATGCATAGGACATGTACAAAAAAGGCTCGGAACAAGATTAAGCAAGTTGAAGAAAGAAGTTAAGCAAGGTAGAGGCAAGTTGACTGGAAATTGATTGAAAAATTGAGTGTGTATTAAGCACTGGCTATACGTCGAAGCACAGATTCAGTAAATAATATGCGCAAGGGAATATATGCTATATTGTACCATAAAATTTCAACGGATGAAAAGCCTCAGCACGATATGTGTCCCGTAGGAGCAGATTCTTGGTGCTCTTGGCAAAAAGCAAATGCCTCGTATTCTCTCGAAATACAATGAGTATGAGTAACCAGCTATGCAAATGGATGTATTCGATGCTGTTCAAAGGATTTATGAAGATCTAACGAGAGGAGATCTTCTCTTCCGTTGCCTCGGAGGATTTACTCAAAATGTGAACAAAAGTTTAAATGCCGTCGTTTGGTCGATAGCGCCGAAAACGATATTCAGCGACAAAAGCGTGGTTGATATTGCAACTAACATCGCTGTAATTACGTACAATTGTTGGACTATTAGATGTTATGAGCACACTTCAATTGAAGATTAATTCAGAATTGTACAATTTTACCACGGAAGTTGATCGACGTCGAGTTAAAGCCGCAACCCGCTCAGCATCGAATCATTGGAACAGCGGCCTTAAGTCGCGTCGCTTCGAAAAGAGGCTGGAAACCAAAATACATGCTTGGAAGGGCAGTTATACGGTGCTGGGATAGCAGAGTAAAGGTAAAAAAATTACATGCCTATATTTTTAATATTTCATATAGTAAATGCGTTTTGAAACTTTAAACGCGTTTTTCTCGAAACTAGGTTTTTTTACATTGGCGTGAAACATAGCTAGTCCAGTAAAATGGTGCAAAAAAATGGCCATCTGAACATTTTATGTAAACAGCAATTTTTTTATTTAATGTGTAGGGGGGTTGGTTGGGAGTATAAAACCGAGTTTTCGGGATCCGGAGGCGTGTCCTTCGGCCGCCATCTTGTTTTGAGTGTGAGAAATGGTTTTGCTTATTGCTCGGATCCTTTATCTTCCAACGCATTTTCCCGAAAATTGCCTTTTTTAAACTTTGTGGTAAGACTTCCACCAGTAATTTTCATCAGATTTACCAATTTTTTTTCACTTCTTCATAAAACCCCTCTCTATAAATCTCCGAGTACGATTTTTGAAATATTGTTTCGTTCCATTTTTACACCCTCCAACAGGTCAAAAAACGTGGTCGAAAACCCAACTTTTTACAAAAAATCGTATAATTTGAAAAATATTGAAAATAAAAAAAACTGTACTCGGAGATTTATAGCGAACGTAACACTGAATATAATTTCATTTTATTTTTCTCATTTCGGACAACTTGCGCGGTAGATGTCATATCACAAAGTTGAATCGGACACTTTCGTCAGTACCAGTTTGACCACTTCTCAAGGGTGCAGAATTCGACATACACCTTTAGAATTTCTCATTTTGCAAGTTTAAACATGTACAAAAATAATAAAAAAATATTATTCAATTATCTTGTACAGTTTCCTCACAATTAATTCCCAAAAATAGGCTGAAATTCCGCGCGCGTAACTAGAAGACCCCCTTAACGACGAAAAAATAGAAAAGCATATTGATTTAATTAAACAAAAACCAGAAATTTGCAATAAAGGTCATAGAAATTATAAAAAATTATTTCATAAAGATATAATTTGGAAGCAAATTGCTGCAGATTTACAAACTGATTCTAAGTATGCATACATATATTACGAAATAATTAAAATTCCATGATGGGAATATAAATTAATAAATACTAGAGTACATTGCAGTAGTACATTTTAGGGTACATTGTAGTAAATCACTGCAAAACTGCTTGGAAATCGCTGAAAGATCAGTTCAAAAAAAGCCTGAATCAGATTAAAGGAAAATCTGGACAAGCAGCATGTAGTAAAAACATACAAATATTTTGGTAGACTGCTTTTTTTAAAAGCTTCTCTTGAATGTAGGAGGTAAATATTCTATATTTTTCAATATAAATAATAAATATATAGTGTATTTTATTTCGTTTATAGGACTGAAAGTAACTACCCAACAGAGGAAATCGAAATGGTTTTTGATGATGATGATACTGTAGCGGCAACATCGACCGGTAATTCATGGGAAGGCTTTACACCTGCAACAATAAGTGAAGAAAGTGCTATCTCAATACCTTCTGAGGCAGAGAATCCCATACCTGCTAATAAATCTAAGAAGCACTCCAATGATGAACATTTTCAAAAAATTTTAAAAGGCTTAATAGATAAAAACAAGGATGAAGAAGATTCAATGGACAGATATTTTTTAATGCTGTCATCTATAATGAAGAACCACAAATTATCTTTAAGTGGAGAAATGACTTTTCAGTGTAATATCATGAATTTTATTAAAGAACAGCTCATTATATTAAGTAATAATAATGTTTAACTTCCATTATTTATGTTAAATTAATTCTTAGTTTTCTTTTGCCGTGATATGAATTATTTAATTTTATAATTATTGTTATTGTTGTGTTTTTTGTTGTGTTTTGCCGATTGTGGTTCCAATAACCTAAAAGACTTGAATTCCCTTTATTTTTAAATAATTACTAGTGTTGTTTAAGATGTAATATATACAAAATTTCATACAATAGTTTGGAACTGAGAAGAAACAAACCTAAATAGTATTAAGTTTTCCAGATGTTTCTACAGTATGTTTATTACATTATAACCAGTATCTTTGTTGTTATTATGAAATTATATAGCTTTTATTTTAACTGGACCAAAAATGTGATTAAATATTTACTAGAATAAATTGATTTTCTTTTTACTAATACACATATTTTTGTAATTTACATTATTATTTTAATTAATTTTCATTTAAATAATAACATAGCACTTTAGGTATATTATAATCCTCTCGCGTCGAATTATGAGATCTTGAAGGTGGAACGCTATGTAAATTTTCATTTACAACATTTTTCCATTCTCCTGGTGTAAATATATCATCTACAACTGTATCTGCATAATTTTGTGGGCAATAGCATATACTTTTGCTTATCATTAAAAAATTTTGCAGCAATGCAGTTGCTTTTACAATTTTGTCCGCATTTCTCGGCAATGCGTGAATATCACTCCTAAGCACTCTCCATCTCGATGATAATATGCCAAACGCATTTTCAATTGTCACGCGAGCGTGTGAAATTCGTCTATTGAAATTAAATTGTTCGGGTAATAAGTTTTTACCTTCAGGAACAAGACATTAATGAATGAAAATTATCCAATAACTAAAGCATTTTAATTACCAGAAAATTGTCGCATCAAATTTCGTTTTAAGGGAAATGCATTACACAAAAAGTAGGGAAATATGCTAGAATTAGGTAAGCTAGATGGCTGTGGTATGGGCAGTTTATTTTGCATGAGCTGTTTACCGAATACACTTTCAGCCAAAATTCCTCCATCGCTTTGACTGCCGTAGGCTCCTATATCCACCACCGTGAAGCAATATTGAGAATCACAAACGGCCAATAAAGCGATGCTGTTCGCCTTTGTAATTGTAGTAATTCGAACCAGCATTAGGCGGGCATACAATGTTGATATGTTTGCCGTCTATTGCACCCAAACAATGTGGAAGTCGCTATCGTTGATAAAATCCTTCAGCTATAGATAGCCACTCATGTTGATTTGGAGGGCCTAAGTATATAGCAATTCAATCCATATGGCATCGCAAGTCTCATAGACAATGATGCCAAATGTGGATGGGCTGATTTTAAATTTCCAGCAGTAAATGTTCCGTGCTCCCCCATGTGCTAAGTACCTACAAATAAAATAGTTATATTACTTGAAACGCATACGGCTATATACTAGGTAAATATTTTTACTTCACGTACATTAAAGTTATAAATAAACGAGAGACCACGAACCAAGGATAACAGAGTCTCAAACTGTTCAGCATTCATTCTTGTGGCTCTAGCGAACAATTCATGATCCTTTTCCTCCATAATTGAAACTGGAGTTGCAAAAAATCTAAGGTTATCCCTTTGTTGATACACCGGCCTAACCCACCACCGCCGCTATTTTAGTCGTTTATAGGCAGCGTACCCTATAACCATATACCTAAACTATAATCATTATTGTTATTAATATAATATCAAATAAATCAAAATATATTATTGAAATATACTTACCGAATTTAAATTCTCTTTTGCAATTATAACGAAATTGATGAAATATTGTAAAAATGTCAATATTTATTAGTAGCGATATAATAGCAAAAATCCAACAACACAAATAAAATTGTAATAACAATGTACGAATATTATTTTGACAAACTGACTGACTGACTAAACGTCTCGAATAGATTACTTTGGGCCCTTTTAGACGAGCGGACACCGAACAGACAAAACTTAATTGTCATCGTTAATTCCCTTTTGAAGCCCGGTGAAGTGTCGGCTGGGCATTTACACCAACGAACGGATAAACGAACGAAAAATATCAAAAATTTCAAACAAACTTTCAAAACTTCATGGCTTGCTGTTCTTGCTTTTTGAAATTCCCTATTGATTTCTTGTCCTAACAACAACAACAACGCAGGAACTCTCAAAATGTTCGTTCACAGTTCGCTCAAAGTGTCCATGAAAATTGTCTGCCCTCCCCATCGTTCTCTCTCACCCTCTTCACTATACACCCAGTTTGTTCGTTGGTTTTGTCTGTTCGGTGTCTGTTCGGTGTCCGCCCGTCTAAAAGGGGGCTTTGTAAATTAAGTAGCGAGTTCATAACGAGAGCGAGTGTCGCTTGATACTCGAAATACTCGAACTCGCTCTCGTCTAGTTTTCTCGTCGCATTATAAATGGGCCTTAAGACTTGTTTTAAAGGAATTTGGACACGGATTATAATTTTTTTTGAAAAAAATTCACAAATTGACATCAATTTTAATTTTTTTTTCTTTTTTTTGACAAAAAATCGACCTTAAATTGTTTATTGCAAAGGTAATTATTTATCAATCTTAAAAATCTTGTGTACCTTGATAGATAATCTACTCCAGTTGAAATTTCAAGTAAATCCGATATAAATTGAGCGAGCTACGTTGCGCTACGGGGTTTGGGGGTGAAAAGGGGTTAAGATTGAAAAAAAATTCTGCCGCTGCGTATGTAGGTTCTATTAGGGCTACATTCCCGTCAAAAATACTAGTGGCAGACATTTTTGACCCCTTGTTTACCCCCCAAACCCCTATCATATATCATATTATAAAAAATGCTTGAAATTACTTGAAAAGCTTACCAGGCGGCAGAAAGTTAGGACGAGACGGATTTTTCAAGCCTCAGCTCCCCTACTAATAGGACGCCAGAGTAACCATTAGAATGACGATAAACACGTAGGAAGCAATTCCACGTGCTACTTCGAGTTACGCGGTCATCTGCTTGACTTACTTTAGTGCTTTTGTAGCAGTTTTTTATAAAAAAAAAGAGTGAGAAAGTGTGCACTGACAAGAAAGGGAGTAAATCATCATCAGCTCGTGTCATACCAAGTTTATAGCAGCAAAATTAAATCGATTTAACTTAAAGTTACGCCAAAATTTCGAATTAACGTATAAACGGGTATTTAATATGCAATCGATTTCAACTTACATTCTTATAACTTTGGCTTAAGCCGAAAAATTTCGGTTTAAGCCATAATTCGAATTATCCCGTTTATACGACCAAAAATTTTGGATGATCCATAATTCGAATTATTTTTGGAGTAGCTATAAACTAGGTATCAGTCGGAGCAGAATTTCTAACAGGAAGCCACACAACCGCCACAGCTCATGAGACGGACGGCTCATGGAGAAAGCGTGGCTTCTTTTCTCTTTATGGATTTGCAAGTTTGATTGGATGGTTTTCAGGAAAAGTAATTGATATTTGCGTAAAATCAAAATACTGTAAGGAGTGTGAGTATTGGGAGAAAAATAAAGACACCGCTGACTATGAAGAATGGCACGTTTTACACCATACACACTGTAATGCAAATCATAGGGGAAGTGCAGCAAAAATGCAGCCCGACGCTATAGTTGAAATTGTCTCGCGTTCTGAGTCTGCGTACAATGTTCGATAAGCTTACTACATCGGAGATGGCGATAGCAAGGCATATAAGAATATCGAAGATGCCAAGCAGTAGGGGGATTTTCCTGGTACTAAAAAAGAATGCATAGGACATGTACAAAAAAGGCTCGGAACAAGATTAAGCAAGTTGAAGAAAGAAGTTAAGCAAGGTAGAGGCAAGTTGACTGGAAATTGATTGAAAAATTGAGTGTGTATTAAGCACTGGCTATACGTCGAAGCACAGATTCAGTAAATAATATGCGCAAGGGAATATATGCTATATTGTACCATAAAATTTCAACGGATGAAAAGCCTCAGCACGATATGTGTCCCGTAGGAGCAGATTCTTGGTGCTCTTGGCAAAAAGCAAATGCCTCGTATTCTCTCGAAATACAATGAGTATGAGTAACTAGCTATGCAAATGGATGTATTCGATGCTGTTCAAAGGATTTATGAAGATCTAACGAGAGGAGATCTTCTCTTCCGTTGCCTCGGAGGATTTACTCAAAATGTGAACAAAAGTTTAAATGCCGTCGTTTGGTCGATAGCGCCGAAAACGATATTCAGCGACAAAAGCGTGGTTGATATTGCAACTAACATCGCTGTAATTACGTACAATTGTTGGACTATTAGATGTTATGAGCACACTTCAATTGAAGATTAATTCAGAATTGTACAATTTTACCACGGAAGTTGATCGACGTCGAGTTAAAGCCGCAACCCGCTCAGCATCGAATCATTGGAACAGCGGCCTTAAGTCGCGTCGCTTCGAAAAGAGGCTGGAAACCAAAATACATGCTTGGAAGGGCAGTTATACGGTGCTGGGATAGCAGAGTAAAGGTAAAAAAATTACATGCCTATATTTTTAATATTTCATATAGTAAATGCGTTTTGAAACTTTAAACGCGTTTTTCTCGAAACTAGGTTTTTTTACATTGGCGTGCAGCGTACCTCGCTCAATTTTTATCGGATTTACTTGTAATTCAACTGTAAAATTATCTATCGCAGTACACACGATTTTAAAGATTGATAAATAATTACATTTGCAATAAAAATTTAAGGTCGATTTTTGCCAAAAAATGAAAACAATAATGAAAATTGATGCCAATTTGTGAATTTTCAAAAACAAATTTATAACCCCCTGCCTACACTGTCAATAAAAAATTGCCTGCCATAAGTTAATGCTTCGTTATTGCTAACCCCCTGTCTACACTGTCAATAAAAAATTGCCTGCCATATGTTATTGCTTCGTTATTGCTAATGGAGATGGCGAAACACAGAAATAACATTTTGCTTGCCATATATGGTAAACCAAATAGTATGCCATTTATTTCCGAACATATGCCTGGAAATAAATTTGGCATATTGAAAAAATATGGCGGATTTGAAGATTTCAAGGATTGATATAATAAAATTAATAAATCTATACAAAATAAATGAGTGCTTGTGGTATTACAAAAGTGTAAAATACAAAAGAGTAGACTTAAAAAATAAGGCTTGGGTTGAAATAGCCAAGTAATTTAAATCAAACGCCAATGATATTAAAAAAAAATGAAAAATTTAAGAACAGCGTATGTAAATGAAAAAAAAAAGTTGAAGCCTCAAAAAAATCGGGAGCAAGTGCAGATATATATGAACCTTGCCTCTTTTATTATGATGAGTTCAAGTTTTTGGACAACACAATTGTTTTGAGAAAACGTTCAACAAATGATTACAAAGTAAGTTTTTTCATTTCGATTTGCAATTTTATTTGAAATTTAGTTCTAGATATTAAAATGTATGTTGATTTAATGGTTTATTTTTTAGTTTTCAGAAAATGGGGTAGATAATTCTACAAAAGCTAGTAGCTCTCCAGTAAGCGTTTTCAAAATTTTTAGTATGATAAAAGAGTCATTTAACTTTTGCTTATTTCCAGGAAGTTGAAATAGCGAGTGAAGCGTTCAATGAGTTTGAGGACGAGTACATTTTTGAAAGTTCCCTTCCAACGGAATTAGAAATAATGCCATGTACGTCAACACCACAAACAACAGATAATGCAAACGGAACTCTTGCAAAAACTAGGGTCCGTTCTCCAAATGTTCAGCATAGTACTGCCAAGGCAACACCTAAAACAACAAAGGCTACATCGGCATTCAAAGCAGCGACTTCCAAAATCGTGGCGACGTATGAGGCCGCTATATCCGCAATTGTGGGAGAAAAAAGGGAATACGAGGATTCTTATGCAGCTTTTGGAAAAAGTATTGCACTCCGATTGAGGAATTTACCACCCTTAATTTCCGCAGAAGCAATGTTGGACCTAGAAACCGTCATGCTTAAGCATACCAAAAGGCATTATTCTTCCGCCCCAATTACCATATTAGGAAATGAGATGATTAGACCACCGTCGGTATCCAATACAAGCACCAGTGACACCTCAACGAGTGCTAGTACCAGTTGCAGTACACCTTTGACTCCAGCAACTTATAGTGCAGGAAGCTGGACGAGTGGATTTGATTATGATACTTTGAAAAAAGCAATGAATAATGCAGATCTTTAAAAAACGAATTTACTAATTTAAAATGATGAATTAAACTTGACATACATTTTTACAAAGCTCGTTTTATTTTTTCCCATTGATATGGAACATCTCCATCTGTAATTAAATATTTACTTAATTCCTCCCTCATTCGACATGCATATCTGTAAGGATTGCCCTGTTCCTGTGGATCTAGTGTTGTGATAGTGTCTGGTAAGATATCTCCAGTTTCACTTTCATTATCTATTGACGGAGAATTTATATTTCCACTTAAATAATTATGAAGAACGCAACACGCTTTCACAATCAAATCTGCACAGTCCACACTGACTTCTATAGGACGATGGAAAATTCTGAAACGACTGACCAGTAGACCAAACGCCATTTCAACGGTCATTCGAGTTCTACTCAATCTGTAATTTAAAACTTCTTCCCGCACACTTAAGGTATTATTTTTGTTGTAACCCTTCATTAAATGTTTGTCAAGGCCAAAAATATCATCTCTAATGAAGAAGTATGGTATTTGTATATTTTGTCCTGGGAGATGTTCCTTTGCTGGAATTTTTAACTCGTTACACTTAAGCGCTTCATAAATCGGGCTACTTTTATAAATCACATTATCGGATGCCCGACCATTTCCACCCACATCAATATAAATAAATTTGCTATGTGCGTTGACAATGGCCAGTAGGACGATGCTAAAGAATCCTTTATAATTGTAAAAATTTGACCCAGATTTTGGTGGAGCTGCAATTCTTATATGCTTCCCGTCTAGTGCCCCCCGAGTATGAGGAAAATCCCACATATTATTAAAATCTGAAGAATAATGAAGATATATACATACAAAGATATTTCAGTTGCGGTTATTACCACTAAATTTGTTGGTTGAAGAGCGTTATATATGGCACCTAGAACTTCTGGAACAAATTTGCTGATAGTTTTTCTGGAGACACGAGCTAGATTTTCTAATGAGCGATAGGAATCTCCAGTTGCGATGTACCGTAATGTTATAGCTAGCCGCAACCTTGCAGAAATAGCAAATCTGAATTGTGTATGGCTTTTTTGTATGTATGGCTCGACCTAAAATTCAAAATAATTAATACGATAAAGGTTTCAGATTGTGTTAATGTACTTACTAAAGCAAGAACTTCTTCAAATTGTTCATTTCTCATACGACAGAAATTGCGATAATTTCCACCGTCTCCCCACATCAAATCTTTCAAGAGATTCTCTTCTATATTATATTTTTCCCTTTTCGCAAGAAAGGGATTCACCCAAAACTTCCTTTTTCTTAATTTTCTTAACGCTTCCAACTCACTAAGCGCCAAGCTCTTTAAAGAAATTAAGGCTACAATTTTATTTGCGACCTAGACAGTTCCATTGCAATGCTTGAAATGAAATTTCTTGCCATTATTTGCCCACTGTCAAATGTTTGTCTCTGCAATTTCGAAGCAATAACATATAGCAGGCAATTTTTCATTGACAGTGTAGACAGGGGGTAATGGAGATGGCGTAAACACAGAAATAACATTTTGCATGCCATATATTGCAAGCCAAATAGTATGCCATTTATTTCCGAACATGTGCCTGGAAATAAATTTGGCATATTGAGAAAAGAAGGCGGATTTGAAAATTTCACAGGTAGATATTATAAAATTCAAGAGATTCTCTTCAATATTATACTTTTCCCTTTTTGCGAGAAAGGGATTCACCCAAAACTTCCTTTTTCTTAATTTTCTAATCCCTTCCAACTCCCTAAGTACCAAGTTCTTTAAACAAATTAAGGCTACAAGCTTAGTTTTTTGCGACCTAGACAGTTCCATTGCAATGCTTGATATGAAATTACTTGCCATTATTTGCCCACTGACAAATTTTGGTTTCTGCAATTTCGAAGCAATAACATATAGCAGGCAATTTTTTATTGACAGTGTAGACAGGGGGTAATCTTGTGAAACCGCCCACTAGCTCTTACCACTTTTTGTTAAGATAAAAATGATGAACGTAAAGTTAGCAAAACAACTTTCAGAAATTAAAAAAATTGTTAATGGATAATTTACCGCTTTTTAACCGCTATTTAATCGTGGAAAAACGAAATTTACCGCTCTTCATTTAATATGAAATTTGGGATGTTTTGCTAACTTTACGTAAAGTTGGCAAAACAACTGTCCAAAAAATGCAAAATTCTTATTTCTCTCGCGATGAGAATTTACCGCTTTTTAACCGCTATTTAATCGTGGAAAAACGAAATTTACCGCTCTTCATTTAATATGAAATTTGGGATGTTTTGCTAACTTTACGTAAAGTTGGCAAAACAACTGTCCAAAAAATGCAAAATTCTTATTTCTCTCGCGCTGAGAATTTACCGCTTTTTAACCGCTATTTAATCGTGGAAAAACGAAATTTACCGCTCTTCATTTAATATGAAATTTGGGTTGTTTTCCAGGAGATATAATTTTCATAGGCGTGGACATGGAAGGGCACATTCCTCTTTCCCGCATCCCACAGGATTTTGTGTTCCCAAGTACAGGAATATCTTTCAAATTACTGGGAGTTGTGAATTATAAAGGACAAGCAGCATGTACACGGCGATCAGCATCCATAGGTCATTACACAGCTGTTACAAGAAGAGCTTCTATTTGGGTGGTTTACGATGACTTACAGGACAAACCCACTACTGTTACCAGTCATTTTGAAATACAGCCTGAATTATTGGTGTACGTGAAGATGTAATATGCCGCTAACCGCGGTGCTTTCTTTTAACAGAGAAGAGCGGTCGCGGGGAGCATCAAAAAGTTCACTTCAGTTCAATAATATTTCGATTTTCGATATATCTTTTTATTTCATTTAATTTTCACAAAAATTATTTAAGGAAATAATCCCATTTCAAACTCAAGTTATTATAAGATTTATTTGAGGAAATATTATAAAATTATTTAAGGAAATGTCCCAATTTCAAGCTCAAATTATTATAAAATTATTTAAAGAAATATTATCAAATTATTTAAGGAAATATCCCAATTTCAAACTCAAAGTATTATAAAATTATTTAAAGAAATATTGGGGCCTATTCTGTCAGTAAAATTTTATCATTTTATGTTATGTTATGCCATAAAATAACAGGATTCTCTAAAATCCTATTCTGTCCGACAAATTTTATTTTATTTTATCGATTATAACATAGAATATTTCCTGTTGCGCTTCATAACATAAAATAATCTAAGCAGCACATTTTACAAGTATTTTAAACCATTTTATGAAAATAACAGACGGGAATTGACATTTGCGAGAAAATAGTTTTCATTGAGTTTTGAGTTAAATTAAAAATTAATATGCCCAACGCATTACGAAAATTGTATTTTGTCAGATACTTTAATTTGCGCTTTGATTTTGTTTGTTTTCATTCATAATTTTATTTGTTTTCATTTTCAACCGATCAGCTGTTCAAAACGTAATAGAACCCATAGCGGATTGTACTAAATATTTTATGTTATCTGTTCATAAAAGACTTCATAAAATAATTTTAAGAAAGCATGACAGCATACTAATTTTTAAAATATTTTATTTTTATTTTATGAAGAAGAAATTTTATCATCATAAAATAACATAAAATATTATTTTATGAAAAATTACAGAATAGGGCCCATTATCAAATTATTTAAGGAAATATCCCAATTTCAAACTCAAATTATTATAAAATTATTTAAAGAAATATTATCAAATTATTTAAGGAAATATCCCAATTTCAAACTCAAAGTATTATAAAATTATTTAAAGAAATATTGGGGCCTATTCTGTCAGTAAAATTTTATCATTTTATGTTATGTTATGCCATAAAATAACAGGATTCTCTAAAATCCTATTCTGTCCGACAAATTTTATTTTATTTTATCGATTATAACATAGAATATTTCCTGTTGCGCTTCATAACATAAAATAATCTAAGCAGCACATTTTACAAGTATTTTAAACCATTTTATGAAAATAACAGACGGGAATTGACATTTGCGAGAAAATAGTTTTCATTGAGTTTTGAGTTAAATTAAAAATTAATATGCCCAACGCATTACGAAAATTGTATTTTGTCAGATACTTTAATTTGCGCTTTGATTTTGTTTGTTTTCATTCATAATTTTATTTGTTTTCATTTTCAACCGATCAGCTGTTCAAAACGTAATAGAACCCATAGCGGATTGTACTAAATATTTTATGTTATCTGTTCATAAAAGACTTCATAAAATAATTTTAAGAAAGCATGACAGCATACTAATTTTTAAAATATTTTATTTTTATTTTATGAAGAAGAAATTTTATCATCATAAAATAACATAAAATATTATTTTATGAAAAATTACAGAATAGGGCCCATTATCAAATTATTTAAGGAAATATCCCAATTTCAAACTCAAATTATTATAAAATTATTTAAAGAAATATTATAAAATTATTTAAGGGAATGTCCCATTTAAAACACAAATTATTCTTTTTAGCGGATAGATTTTAAATAAAACCACAAATTGTTCTTCTAAAGATATGACGGCGCGGTTTGAAGGACTTATTGAAACTCGTGTTTTCTAAGTCTCTTTTCTTTCAGCTAGCCTCGGGAAGCCGTGCTTAATCAGCAAAATAACCAACCCCGTTGGTTATCTTGGATTTTACTTTGGAAATTTTTACAGACATTGTAACCTGATACGTCAACAATTTCACTTGCGCGCCCGAGTTACATGTCCAGTATAATGCCCCAATTTAACCGGATACACGTGGAATTCCTTTAATATTAAGAAACAATTTTCCTAAGAAATAAGTCTGCACAGTTTCCGTTGAAACTTAATATCGTTGCACAAATTCATTAAAACTAGATTCCAAGTTCAAGTACTTTGTAGACGCTATGTCAGCATTTTTTTTGCAATTGTAACCTCTTATAACTTAAAGCTTAATTTAATGATTTACTTACAGTTTTGCTTTCAACCAGTTCGGTTCATTTTTGATTGTTTAAATATTCTTGTTCAAAATTATTAAATTAATAAATAAAATTTCTTTGGTGTTAAATTATTGAAATTATATTTTTTTTATTCAAAACCTAAATAAAAACATAACTGGCGCAGTCGGTAGGATTTTTCCTATTCCGCCGCTAAAGTAATAAAATTCGCGAATTAATCACGCCGAAAGTATATCGGTAATCTAATCGAAGGAAAATCGATTATATGTAGTGACGTGAATTAAATAAGAGTGACTATTCATTCAAAGTGAAAAAAAAGTGTTGTGGTCCAGCGAGGGAACATTGTTGAAGACAACACCCACACCAGGCGGTCGAACCAACGAAAGGACATCGTGGGAGGAAAAATAAAAAGAATCTACATAAATAACTTGGAACTTTGAAGATGCACAGAATCCTGATTGCATTACTGTAAGTCAATTTTTGAATATCTCCTTTATTTATTTTCCTACCAAATTTTTATCATTTAATGCCCTATAAAAAGAAAAGGTCCAGAGCGGAACCTTATTTTACCAATATTAAAAATTTTTTTTCGCTTCAAACGATTTGTGAAAACGAAGAAAGTGATTTCGTGTTTAGTAATAGTGAAAATTTGAGTGCGAGTCAGAGTGTTCCGAATAATTTAAATTTAGAAGATTCAGATTTAGAATCAATTTCGTTGATATTTTCGAATTCTTCCGGTCAATTAAATAACGCAAAAATGGTTGATAATAACACAAGTAATTCTGGCCCTCGTATTATGACGCCCACCGATTTAGCGAATTCCTTACGTGTACCTGACGCGATAAAGGATTTACCTCACTTTGAGGGAAATCCTAGAATGCTGTTCGATTTTATTAATAATGTGGAAGAAATTTTACTTCTTATCGCGGTCGCTGAAGGAACACCGTACAAAAAATTACTACTCCGCGCTATTAGAAACAAAATTGTAGGACCAGCCAATGAAGTGTTGAATATGTATGGAACACCATTGGACTGGGACCAAATTAAACAAAATCTTATCCTGCACTATGCAGATAAGAGGAACGAGACATCTCTCGTTCGTGATCTGCACGATCTTAAGCAAAATAATAGGCCCGTTGAAAAATTTTATAGTGAAATCATTGAGATACTCTCAACAATAAATAATCATGTGCAATTACATGAACCAAACCAGCATGTAGTGTTAGCAAAACGGAATCTTTATACAGAAATGTGCCTTAACGCGTTTTTAATAGGTCTTAAAGAACCCCTAGGTTCGACTATACGTGCGATGAAGCCAAATACACTAGCCAATGCATTCGCGTATTGCATTAAAGAACACAACATCTTTTACGCAAAACATGATCACGGTTCTCATAGATTTTCGAACGATAATTCCACACATAGATCAACCCCACAGTTCAAAAATACACAGAATAAATCCAGACAACAGTTTTTCTCAACTCCATACAACCCACAAGCTATACAAACGTTTAAACAAACAGTGCCAACATACCCAACATTTCGCTATACTCCGCAAACAAATACCCCATATAACCCAAACATACAAAGAGCAAATACTCCACTCCAAAATTTTTCCCGGCCTAGATCGCAAATTACCTCACACCAAACCAGTACTTATAACCAGGCCCCTGCACGACAAAATTATCAAAATTACTCAAACCTCCCAAGGCCAGAGCCAATGGACACAAGCTCCGGTAATACCAATCTCAGGTCACAAAATTTCTCAAGGAATCAACCCTTCAGGCAAGCCAGCAACCTTTCATCCAGAACTGCTAATAGAGAACTTTTTAACGTGGACATAGAAGATCCCCAACCTTCTACTAGCTATCAACAACACCTTGATCAATACTATGATACCGAGTTAACACAGGATCCCCCAGAACAATTTCTAGAACCTCCGGAGAATATTATAGAGATCGATGATGAGAATTTTCAGTTAACCGCCTCGATCGACCGATCGGCTACATAGATGTAAACAAGCACGGAACTGTCCTGCCGTACATCAATATATCATCCCCCTTCGGTAGACATTTAAAATTTTTGGTAGACACCGGTTCCTCATCATCCTTTATAAATCCAGAATTTACACGATCCGGAGATCTCGTAGAAACAAACCCCATCGTAATTACCACCATCTTTAACAAACACACCGTAAATAAAGAAATCACATACCCAACCTTTTTCGAATTTAATCAACCAGGCGAATTAACCTTCCTAGTTTTTAGATTTCACGGATACTTCGATGGTTTGCTAGGATTAGATCTCCTAACAAAACTTGGGGCAAATGTCGACTTAAAGAATAACACACTTGTAACAGATAATTCAGTCATTCCACTATCCTTTAAACCAAATTTCATGTCACAAAGATATTTAGTCCCACCAAATTCTAAATTCGTAGTTAAACTCCCCGTTGACGTTAGAAGCGGTAACATTTACACAAGGTGTACCGAAATAGAACCAGGTTTCTATATACCCGAAGGAATTTACTCAGCAGACAATTGGTACAGTATTATGGAGGTAGTTAATCAAACAGACCAAGAGCAACTACTCTTCTTAGAGCAACCCCTAAAAGTGACCGGAATTTCTTCGACAGAAATTCATGAAATAAACAACTTTAACTTTGAATATCCTCACTGTCAGACCTCATCCTCTTATGAACAACCAACCGTCAATGTTACGAATAATATTCGGACGGACCACCTTAACTCTGAAGAGAAGAAAGCGATTCTTCAAGTTTGTAGAGAATACGATGACATTTTTTATAAAGATGGTCAGAACTTAACGTTCACTAACGCCATCAAACACTCAATACCGACAACAGATGAAGTACCCATCTATACAAAATCGTATCGGTACCCGCATATACACAAAAATGAGGTAAACATGCAAATTAACGAGATGCTTGACCAAGGTATCATCAAACCAAGTTTCTCCCCATGGAGTTCGCCAATCTGGATTGTGCATAAGAAAAAGGACGCCAGTGGCAAACAGAAATGGCGTTTAGTGATCGATTATAGAAAACTTAACGAGAAGACTATAAGCGATCGCTACCCACTACCCAATATCACAGAGATATTGGACAAGCTAGGCAGATGTATGTATTTTTCTACCCTAGATCTGAAAAGCGGCTTCCATCAAATAGAAATGGACCCTAAAGATGCAAAAAAGACAGCATTCACCGTCGATGGAGGACATTTTGAATATGTCCGTATGCCATTTGGTCTCAAGAATGCTCCGTCCACCTTTCAACGTGTGATGGACAATATTTTGAGAGATCTCCAAGGCAAAATATGTCTTGTCTACCTCGACGATATTATCATATTCTCGAAATCTCTCCAAGAACACCTTGAGAGCCTAAGAAAAGTGTTTAACAAGTTACGCGAGGCAAACCTTAAAGTCCAACTTGATAAGTCGGAATTCCTACATAAGGAAATTGCCTTCTTAGGACATCTTATCACTAGCCAGGGAGTAAAACCAAACCCTAATAAAATATCCGCTATAAGAAACTTTCCGATTCCCAGAACACAGAAGGAAATCAAGTCTTTTCTCGGACTGGTAGGCTACTACCGAAAATTTATTAAAGACTTCGCAAGACTGACAAAACCACTAACCGAATGTCTGAAAAAGGGAAAGTCAGTAGTCCATACAGATAAATTTGTCAAAGCCTTCGAGGAATGCAAAAACATCCTCACAAATGATCCTCTTTTACAATACCCGGATTTTTCAAAACCTTTCGTCCTAACCACGGACGCCAGTAACTTCGCTATAGGTGCTATATTATCACAAGGTCCTATTGGTAGCGATAAACCTATAAGCTATGCGAGCCGCACATTGTCCGATTCAGAAATAAACTACTCGACTATCGAGAAAGAATTATTGGCCATTGTTTGGGCCACCAAATACTTTCGGCCGTATTTATTTGGCCACAAATTCAAAATAGTGACAGACCATAAACCTTTATTATGGTTAATGAGTTTAAAGGACCCAAACTCAAAGCTCGTTCGTTGGCGCCTCAAACTCGAAGAGTTCGACTACGAGGTTGTATATAAAAAAGGGAAAAGCAACACAAACGCCGATGCCCTTAGTCGCGTTAACCATTTAAATGAATCCGACACTAAGAACGCAGACGTCAATATTAATGAATCATCTTCATCACAGGTTGCAGAGCCTAGTTCAAGTTCGACTGTACATTCAGCAATCGAGAATCTCGATGACGGAATTCCTATTTCTGAGGGGCCTTTAAATGAATTTTCTCTCCAAGTCATATTGGAAAAATCTAATAGACGTCCCCCGATTTCAATTCAAGTACCGTTCAAAAACAAACAGCGTAAAGTCATCCGACTCCCATTTTATTCAGAAGAAAACGTCTTAGAAATATTGAAAGAGCATTTACCCCCAAATAGGCTTACGGCAATACACGCCGACGAGGATACGTTCAAAACCGTCCAAGAAATTTTCTCCAAGTTTTTCTCAAAAGCCAAAACCTTTAGAATAATTAGATGCATGGAAATTTTACAAGACATCGTGGAAAATGACGAACAGGACAAAATTATCACTGATTATCACAAGAAAAATAATCATAGGGGAATCAATGAAACACTTCTTCATCTAAAACGTAGATACTACTTCCCATATATGACCAACAAGATATCTCAAATAATTAATAATTGTGACAACTGTCAACTTCTCAAATACGACAGAAATCCACCAAAAATCAAATATGAAAAACCCGAAACCCCCACCAAACCTTTAGATATCCTTCACGTAGATGTCTACAGCATCAACAATAGACAGATCTTAACTCTGATAGATAAATTTTCAAAATTTGCATCCGCGTATACACTTACTGCCCGAAATAGTCTAAATATAATTAAAGCTATTAAGCACTTCATTAGCCTACACGGCATCCCCTCTAAAATTATATCCGACCAAGGAGCGGAATTCACCAGTAGTATTTATAGAGATTTTTGCAACCAATACGAAATCAAGGCACACATTACCTCCTTCCAGCAATCAACCAGCAATTCGCCAGTCGAAAGGTTTCATTCGACGCTTACAGAAATATATAGGATAATACTTAAAAAGTGTAAAGAAAATAATTACGAATTAGATCACGATGATATACTTACTGAAACACTAATAACCTATAATAACTCAGTCCACTCAGCAACGAAATTCACCCCACAAGAATTATTCAATGGTAGGACCTTTAAGTTTAATAATAACGTAAAATTTAGTAATGAGCACGAATATTTAAGAAAGCTCAACCAATATAAAGAAGAACTATACCCATCAATTAAGGAAATGGTAGAAGAAATAGTAAGTAGAAATATTGATAAAATTAACAAAGATAGAGTAGATCCTGTAGATTTAAAAGAACATGAATTAATATTTAGAAAAGAAAACAGACGTAATAAAGTCACCCCTCGTTTTAGTAAACATAGGATTAAAAAGAATAATAGATTAACTGTAATAACCACCACAAATCAAAAATTGCACAAATCAAAAATAAGAAAGAAACTTAAATTTCAGCATAACAATGACGACCGGACAGAGACTGGAGATCCACGACCTCCGCAACAACCAAGGACTCTTACCCCTGAGATTAGGAACAGCCAGGAGCATCCAAACGCACAATGACTTACTGCACATTATTAGACTGGAGACATACGGACAAAGTATTGACAGAATACATAATTCATTATTAAAATTCGACAGTATAAACGGACTAGACAGTACACTTAGAGTAACAAGAATAAGATTAGGCGAAATTAAACAGAAATTAGACACCCTGCTTCCATTGAGAGTAAGAAATAAAAGAGGTTTAGTAGACGGTTTAGGTACGGTTATCAAATATATTACCGGAAATATGGATGCTAAAGATTCCACACGGTTAAATAAAGAAATAGATGAAATAACGTCAAACCAATCAATAATGAAAACCGAAATAAATAATCAAATAGCAATCAACAACAAAATGATCCAAAGATTCGAAAATATTACCAACCACATTAATTTACAGCAAGAAGCAATAGAAAGTTATCTGAAACGAACTCAAGAATCAGTCAGTAATCTTACTAGACAAGGAAATCACATTCTTCAGCACATCCAATTCCTAAATGAAATTAACTATAGTATAGACATTTTAAATGATCATTTAACAAACATTGCAGAAGCTATAGCACTAGCTAAACTTAATGTAATTTCCAAACAAATTTTGAGTCCGAGCGAATTAACGCAAATACATAAAATTTTTGAAAATCAAGCCATAGAAATAAAATCGGACGAGCACATATATGAATTACTAGGTCTTCAGGCTTATTATAATCACACCAATATAATTTTTAACATCCAAATCCCAATAATCACAAATGAAATATATTCATTTTTCCATTTGATACCAATCCCAATAGAAAAAACAAAAATAATTTCCACCAAGCCCTATATTATCCTTAACCCTAACGATATTCAAAATTTTGACAAGAAATGCCCACAGATAGAACAGGTATTCTATTGCCAAAAGTCAGGTTTCCAAGGACCTGCGAAGAATACAGAGTGCATCCGTAATCTCATCCATAACATCCCAGCGCATTGCGAACTACACGAAGAAGACGACTCCTCAGGGATCTACCAACCAGAGCCGAACCACATTTTACTTATTGATACTCCAGAGACCACAATCAACTCCACTTGCGGATTTAATCCTAAGGTCATCAAAGGAACGGCCCTTATCCACTACGAAAATTGTGCTGTCCGAATCAACGGAATAACGTACGAAGGACAACCTAAAAGATATTGGGACGAAATCAACATACATCCTGTCTTATTTAATAAAATAAATTTCACAATAACAAATCCAAATATCACTTTTCAGAAATTAAAGACCTACAATTTTGAAAATTCCAAATCCATAGAAGTACTACAGATCCAGACCCAAAGAAGAGACGCTATTACCATAAGCTTATTCACTTTGACCGGATTAGCGATCATCATCCTAGCCGTGTACCAACTTTGTAAATCCAGGAGACAAATATTCAACCTAGAAGTTCCAACTCCTTCAACAGCAACTACAAGGACGCAGTTCCTGTTTCCGTCGTTCCCACTTAAGGAGGGAGGAGTTACATGTCCAGTATAATGCCCCAATTTAACCGGATACACGTGGAATTCCTTTAATATTAAGAAACAATTTTCCTAAGAAATAAGTCTGCACAGTTTCCGTTGAAACTTAATATCGTTGCACAAATTCATTAAAACTAGATTCCAAGTTCAAGTACTTTGTAGACGCTATGTCAGCATTTTTTTTTGCAATTGTAACCTCTTATAACTTAAAGCTTAATTTAATGATTTACTTACAGTTTTGCTTTCAACCAGTTCGGTTCATTTTTGATTGTTTAAATATTCTTGTTCAAAATTATTAAATTAATAAATAAAATTTCTTTGGTGTTAAATTATTGAAATTATATTTTTTTTATTCAAAACCTAAATAAAAACATAACTCCCGCACATGCGCTTTAAATTTAGGAATTAGGAATTTAGGTTTAATTCTCTTATTCTTCCTTCTCTTGTTTATAATAATCAAGTTTCTTATCTTTTCTTACGTTTATATAATTCAAAAAAAAATTTTCTTTTTTTTTGTTTATAATTTTTCGTTATTTAGAGTTACCTTATTAGTAATATGTTCTTATAATAGCGGATATATGAAAATAGATTAATTCAAAAAAATTTTATTATTATTATTAATTTTTGGAAAAGAAACTGATTAAAATTCTTATTATACAAAAAATTGATGAAACAAAAAATGGATTATATTTCTTATTACATATCTTTTTTTTGTTTTTTTTGTTTTTGTAATTCTACATTTATTTAAGTAACACATTGATTAATTTCTTATTAAATTTTTGATTAAAAAATTTCTGGGTATACATAAAATAGATTAAATTTCTTATTTGTATTTTTCTTGAATAATTCAATTTTAAAGTTTTATAAAGTTGGTTAAAATTAATATATTTTTGTGTGTTATAGTTTTTTCTTTCATTTTTATACCTATAATTCTTGTGCTCTTGTCGAAACTTCCGTTTCTTTTCAATGATTTATTATATATAAAAATTAGAAGTATGCATAGTCAAATTCGGAAACAGGTCTAATCATTTCTATTCAACATTAGTAATTTTGTTATTCTTTCCTTTCATTCCCGCCTCCGGAATTTTTAGAGTTCGACAATTTTATTCTTTCTTTTGAGCTTCAGCCTTATACCTTGTTCTTGTTTCTCTTCGATTTCCTCTATTTCTATATCGTCATTTTGGGGTTTTCTTGGGGACGTTATATTTTTACGAGCTACCCAGGTCTTGATGGCTTTGTAGCCAACGAGAGCAATCACGATAAATAATAAAAGGTACCCTAAGCTATAGTGATGGATGGTATGTGCATCCAGGTACTCAGGGAGTTTTTCCTTTTCTCGATGCGTTCGTAGGGATTCGGCAAGTTTCCGAAGATCGTCATGATCGTCACCTAGGGTCTTTGCCATCCAATAAAAAGTTACTGTCAAAATGCAAAACTTTCTTGTAAATGTTAAAATGGCGGTCATTGCACGGGACACGGGCAATTTTTTGGACCTTGGAAACATACGTTTTTACGTGAAAATTTTTTTTTAATTATATTTTTATGGGAAATATTAGGAACACAGAGTAAACGCAATTTTGTTGCAAATGATTAAGAATATCTTTTTTATTTTTATAAATTTATCTGACTGAGAGTTCTAGCATTTACATTATTGGTAAAATATACGATGTAAATTCGCTATTAAAATGTACATGATGATGAAGTGTTCATTTAATCACCATACATTTTAATTATTGTTTGTAGTTATTGAATCTCGATGCAAACTTTATGTAAAGTTAGCAAAACACCGATATTAAAAAAATAAAAACAACGGGGAAATTTCCAACTGTATATTTCGGCAGCGGTTAATTAACGGTAAATTCTCAGCTCGAGGGAAATAAGAATTTTGCATTTTTTGAACAGTTGTTTTGCCAACTTTACGTAAAGTTAGCAAAACATCCCAAATTTCATATTAAATGAAGAGCGGTAAATTTCGGTTTTCCATGATTAAATAGCGGTTAAAAAGCGGTAAATTCTCAGCGCGAGAGAAATAAGAATTTTGCATTTTTTGGACAGTTGTTTTGCCAACTTTACGTAAAGTTAGCAAAACATCCCAAATTTCATATTAAATGAAGAGCGGTAAATTTCGTTTTTCCACGATTAAATAGCGGTTAAAAAGCGGTAAATTCTCATCGCGAGAGAAATAAGAATTTTGCATTTTTTGGACAGTTGTTTTGCCAACTTTACGTAAAGTTAGCAAAACATCCCAAATTTCTAATTAAATGAAGAGCGGTAAATTTCGTTTTTCCACGATTAAATAGCGGTTAAAAAGCGGTAAATTCTCATCGCGAGAGAAATAAGAATTTTGCATTTTTTGGACAGTTGTTTTGCCAACTTTACGTAAAGTTAGCAAAACATCCCAAATTTCATATTAAATGAAGAGCGGTAAATTTCGTTTTTCCACGATTAAATAGCGGTTAAAAAGCGGTAAATTCTCATCGCGAGAGAAATAAGAATTTTGCATTTTTTGGACAGTTGTTTTGCCAACTTTACGTAAAGTTAGCAAAACATCCCAAATTTCATATTAAATGAAGAGCGGTAAATTTCGTTTTTCCACGATTAAATAGCGGTTAAAAAACGGTAAATTATCCATTAACAATTTTTTTAATTTCTGAAAGTTGCTTTGCTAACTTTACGTTCGTAAAATGGGTTTGGGGCTCAAAATTGTAGTGTCTACTTTTTGATTATGAGTGGCAAGAGTTTTAATTTTGAAAATTTTGGGGTGTTTTGGCCAAGGATTTTGAAAAAAAATTTGAAAGTTGAATAAAATTCGTATATTTGGTTTTTTTTGAACGGGCATCGTGGCATCTTTTTCTTTGTACAAAAACGGAAATATTTTGCCTTTTGTAAATTTTTCTAAAACGTTAACGTCCTTCGCCAAAGTGGGCCCAAAAAATGATTAATAATTGATTTTCAACAATTTTTTACTCCAAAACAAAGCATCGTAAGAAAAAAATTTATAGAACAAAAAAAGCTTAGAATTCATCAGAGAATATGCGTGAATTTTTTTAGAATTTTTTGGGCCAATCTATTTTGAGTCATTTCACCAAAAAATTTGTACTTCTTGTCGCGTGCGCATCTCGATTCTCGAAGATCAAAAAAGATAATGAAGGCAAGGAAGAAAACGTTCAAATTGAATTGGTACGTATTATAATTCTTTGCATATCATATTAAGAGAATTGAGAGGTGCCTAACCTTCGTTTCTCGTAAAAGCTAGGCTACACAGTGCATCGTAGCCAGCACAGCGTTCTGCTCCTCAATTCTCTGAGCCCGTGAACTTCTTTAACTCTATTTAGTTTATAATTTTTACATGTATCGTAGATATTTATAACATACATTTTTATTTTTCAAAGCCGGAAAACAAAGAAGACTCGTCGAATGAAGAATCAGATGCAAAAATTGGTAATAGTGGAGAAACTTCAGGATTCTCTGGTAATAAACCAACGTTGCTGAAGGAAGGTGTCGAGCATCTCAATCCTTTGTTGAGATTAATAGGATTTTCACTAATTAAAAAACGTAAATTGTCATAAAAAGGTAATCCGAAGAGAAATGTGAAAATATTGCTTTAGAAATTAAAAAAATTTTTTAATTTGAAAGATGGTCCGGATGATCTCGATTATGACAACGATGATACCTCAATTTTAAGAACGTTACAAGAAAGGTTCAACACTACTGCAGACCGAACTCATAAAATTAAGATATTGACAATTTTCAGACACCTATCGGAAAATGTGACAATCCAGTTTTCATATTCTCGTAGTCACCTAGTGACAATTCAGGAAAAAGTGAGAGTGTGGCATTCCCGAAGTAATTTTTAGTGGCAGCTCTCACGGATAAATGTCATTTATTCTCACGGAAAATTTTTAGGTGATGGGACAATTTTTTTAAAATGAATACCGACCAAGGGTAAGAAAAATGTTTTTATTTTAATATTTCGACTAAAAAAGTATTTGTGTAAGTTCAGCTTGGTGTTCGATGTAGCAGTCGCTACTTATCATGTATATACGTTTTTGTGTAGTAAGTTTTATTCAAGTAGTAACTCAGTTTCTGTACTCAGTTCTGTACTTGTTATTTTAAATACAGTGTTTTTGAATATGTCATAGTTTGGATTTTCACTACTACTAGGAAATACACTTGTAGAATTTAGATTGTCATATCACGTATGTATACACTGTACACAGAAACTAAATTTAAAAAAACATAGTCACACAAATATTGTTCAATAAAAATAATTTTGAAATATTGTATGAGTATTAGTTAGAAGTTCAATCGAATTGGAACTTCTGCTTTATAAGTTGTAACGGATATATAAAAAACATTATATAATTTTAATACGTTTTTAATACGTAACAATTAAAGTTTTTATATTCAAATAAAATAATGATATAAAATAAAAAAGTTAAAATTAATCTAAAATATATTAATGAAAACAATATTGGCAATATGCGCATAGCGTATTGCAATGAAGTGGAGTTTGGCCAGCAGGGAATTTAATTTTGCCAACCCCCATTTCATTTTGGTGACCCCGAGCTGAGAAGAATAGACAACCTTTTTCAAAAAAAGAAAAGTAATTTTAAAAGAAGTCCTGAAGGAAATTTAGAAAATATATGAAGAAACAAGAAAAGAAGAACGAAGAAAGAAATTTTGAAGAGGAATTTAAAGAAAAAGAAGAAACTTATTTTGCAATTAAGGGGAAGTAAATTATCCTTTTTAATTAAATATATTTTTCGTTTCTTTTAAAATATAAATTGTTCAAAATTACATGCACATACATTACATTTTCATAATTTAGTATTTGTGACAATCCAACTTATTTTTCTTTCCGCATTCAAAGGTGAAGATTTTTCCTTTTTCAGAAAGTTAAACTTGAATAAAATTTCGGTAAAATTTATTTAAATTTGACTACTAGTCGACTCTTAGCGCGAACGTCCACGGTTGTCGTGTAAAATATCGCGAAGTTTCAAGTCAAGTCGAAATTTTATGGAACTTTTTTTTACTTGAGTGTTAATGGTATAAATGGTACAAATTAAGACATCGTTTCACATACGAACATCTGTAAAGAGTGCTAGAAACTACCGCACTAGACGATTAGGTATAAGAATTTTTTTAGAATGGACAATCCCTGCAAACAATTTCTCGGAAGCTCGCTTTCTCGGACCATTCTCGATTCGAAAAATGCTTGCGAAGGGTACGAGAAAAAGGTTCAAAACGCAAAATGAAAGCTTTCCTGGTTGATTTGTTTCTCCCAAAGCCTTCATGCTGTAGAAAAATATTGAGAGCCGATTTCCCCTGAATGGGACTTCAAATCTCCAAATTACACTAACAACATAACCTCATTTCACCGACTTGAAGTCCTATTGAGAGGAAATTTTGAGAGCCTTTGGTTTCTCTTCAACGATTTGTTTGGAAAGCTTGAGCTTTTGACTTGTTTTGCTCGGCGGAGGGATTTTCGGCGCAAAAGCGATTTGCTATCGATACGAGCATGCGATTCGTTATCAACACGAGAAAGCGATTCGATCTCTTGCTCCGCTTTTATTGCCTTCGAATTCGTTTACGAGTCGTTAACGAGTCCGAGATCGAAGCAAGCTTTTGCTTTTGGCAAATCGTTCTCGGATCGTTTCCGAATCGAAATGTTTGCAGGGATGGTTCTTATGAAAATTTATTGAATAAAGTACGATCAATAATACAAAAACAGGATACTAACATGAGGCGAGCGATTCCAGTAAATCAAAGATTATCTATTCAAAGTTATAGATACATGTAGGTATTTAGCAAGTGGAATGAACTTGAAAGATTTAAAATTTACGTGCGCTATCCACCCCCGAACATTAGAAATAATAATTATGGAAACATGTGAAGCTATTATACAAGTATTACAAGATTGTTTAAAGGTGAGAAAAACTTTATTTTTAATATATGTACTTTACAAACTTAAAATATGTTAGAAAATATTAGTACTTAAATGTTAGAACATTTTCTTAAATATTCAGCTGCTGTGTAAGATTCGAGATCGCTGTTTGACATCGAGTCCTCTGGTTGAAACAAATTTGAATTATTAGTGGAAATACAACCCTCATCTGATTGGATTGATTGAATTTGGGTTGACGTAGGAGGCTCGTTGTTTAAAGCATGTGATTGGAAGTTACACTGATTCACAAGAGATCTACGCATTACTGCTAAATGAGGACTGTTTGTGGATTTATTATAGCTTGGGGATCCTGTTGAAAGGCGAGCAGTGGAAAACTTGACACTATCAGAAAATTTCTGCGAACACTTTTTATATGTAGACCTTGCAGCAGATCTTTTAGTATGTAGCAAGTGCAAAGGGTTCCGGTGAGGGATTGTTCTCATAATTTGATGGTGAGTATTGAGATTGTTCATTCAGACTTATCGGACGTTGGGCTTATGTTCTATGTTTTTCTTACTTTTATGTTCTTCTTACTCAGGCCGTGCAATTGGCTATTTGTAGAAGTCAGGCCGGTGTTGGAGATGGTCTGGGAGCACTTGTACTAACAAATAGTCAAATATAAAATTTGTCATCCTAGCTTGCCGTAGGTTATAGTGGTTAGGCCACAGGTTACAACAAATGGGACCATCAAGGAAAAATATCAACACGTGTAGACAGTCTTACTAGCAACCTTCAACGATGCTGAAAACCTAGATGTAAGTTCTTTAGATAAACGTGTAAAAGTCTCGATGGTTATTGGAAAATTGTGCATAGAGATAAATTTAAATTATTAATTAACACATTGTTGACCGGTGATGAGTTAACTCGTCTTTTCATGCCCAAACGTTGTTGACCGATGGCGAGTTAACTCGGCATTTCACTTGCATTATCCATCTATTTCAATTTACGAAATCCATGGCGTTATAGTGGAATATTGCAAAAGCTTTGCGTATCGTGTTTAGTCATGTCCGCTTTATAATAAATGCTTTTCTTGTAATTTAGGTTTTTATGACAATTTTAGAAATTCAAAAATTTCTATAATGGCGGAACGAAGCAGCAGTGAAGAAAGTGCTAATGACGCGGAAACTTTATCTGATTGCGATTGGGTGATTTCGATATAAATTGTAGTGATTCGGAAAGTGATGAATCTGACATTAGACCAGCAAAACGGCAAAAAAGATATGTTATAGAAGTGATAGTGAAAGTGATTTTGAAGATTGGGTTGAAAATGACCTTCCTTGAAAGATTATTCAAAAATTTCGGGTGGAACTGTAGAATTTAGTGATGAACCGAGCATCAGTGAAGTTGCGTATTTATTTTTTGATAACGACTTTTTTCATTTTGTTGTTTCGCAAGCCAAGATAATTACTACAACAGCATTTCTGCAGCTAGTTTATTATTAGAAAAGAAAACACTTGTATATGATACCATACGGGAGAACCGTGGCTTGCCAAAAGTACTAATAGAAAAGTTCAAGAATCTTCAGAGAGGGCAAATGACTTTTGTATAGAAAGGATCCATTCTTTTTCTTACGTGGAAAGTATTAAGATTTATAAATAAAAGAACCCGTATTAGATTATTGACTTTATTAAAGATTCTAACAAGGCAAAACAAGACCGCGGGAGCAACGTGTCTACTCTTCTTTTTTAAGTAACCTTCAAGAAGGAGGCAGTAAAGATGCTAATTAAGTTAGCTACCATTCGCTAGCTCCAATAGGAAGTAATGGAGAGCATTGCCAGATATGACAGAAAGATAAAAGGTTGGTGCGCAAGTTATATTTTATTCTATCCTCTTTATAAATAAAAATAAATCTTTATTTAAGTTTAAAGAAAACACATTTATTAAGGAAAATAAAATATTTTTTTATAATGTACTCTTCGGAGGTGGACCGCTCTTTTGAGGGTCTTGTTAGTTTAAAAAGAATCTTAAGACTAATTAAACATTTTCTCTAATTCTTAATCTGTGCCTCGTAATGTAAGTAATTTTGTCAGGCGATAAATTTCCAAGAATTAAGGTTATCCTTGTTCGCCATGAAGTGAAAATATTGCGGTAAGAATTGAATTTATATTGCAAAGCAATAATGTCACATTTGCATTGAAGGAAATGTGAGATTTTTGTTTTGTCTTAACAAATAATTTTCTGCCACTTAGGCTGCGGTTACTGGACACGCTAGTAGTGCTTGCGTTAGCAAGCGCTAGTATAGCAGGCGCGAGCTCGCTCTAGTTGTGTGGTTATTATTAAAGCGAGCTGAAGCTAGCTCGTTGTTCAGTAGTTGTGTGTTATGTGGCTTGTGAATATCATCTCGACTAGAAATTTTTTGCTGAACCTGATCAGGACCCGATCAGGCATGCCTGATCAGGACCGTGTAAGGCATGTAATGCAGATGATGCATATGGACCTGATCAGGAATGCCCGATTAGGACCTGATCAGGAATGCCTGATTAGGACCTGATCAGGTTTACCTAACCAGGTCCTGACCAGGATTACTTGATTTGAAATCAATTAGGCTCTTTTAATCTGAAATTATGGGGTTAAAAGTACATAATTTTAAAAAAATTAATATATTTATATAAAATGAGATTATTTGTTTTTTTATGACTTTGGATCGGATGTTATGGCGGCTTGAAGACTTCGGGCAAAGTTTTCAATAGTAATAATAAGAACTATATTTCATTTATGCGGGGATCTAGTCTGAGTTCCAATTCTTGATGGAGTTTGCATATTACTTTTAAGGATTCTGATTTTTTTGTTAATTTTCCGCAACGATAGCGTTACGTAAAAAAGATTAATACCATTTGATGGGAAAGTTCGCGATCTTTAATTTTGATTATTACCACTTGCCTCGAAAAACCAACGGTTTCCGAGATAATCGCGAAAAACCGAGAAAAATTGACATTTTCTCCCTTTTAACCGAAATAACTCCAAAAGTACAAGTCCTATGAGAAAAAGTATTATTTCCTTTTTGATGGAGAATATTGCGAGCTTTATTTTTCGTCCTAACCACCGGCCTCGAAAATCTCAAGGTTTCAGAAATAAGCGCAAAAAACTGAAATTTCTTAATTTTCCTAAATTTTGGTAAATCTACAGTATAGTATGACCCACCTCCGATTTTTTTGAAATTTTTTTTATTAATGTATTTTGCGCTGTAGAATCCATTTTTCAAAAAATAAATTGTCGCTCACTTACCGTTTTCGAGTAATTAATTTTTAAAGTTGGGAAAATTCAGTTAGCTGAAAAGTGTTAACCGCCATATTGAAAACACTTATTTAAAAGGTGGGGGGTGTCACTACCCAAAATCCAAAAAGGTAACCTTAAAACGGGGAGGAGGGAGGGCTGTAGCCCCTCAAAATGGAAAAATAAAACCTTAAAACGGGGGGTATGGGGGCGGTAGCCCCCAAACGGGGGGATGGGCGGCAGAGCCCCCATTCCATACAAGGAGTACTTAATTTTTCTATTGCACCTTTTGTTTCAGCAGAATATATAGGATAATTTGCAGTTTTAGTTCCAACATTAGTGGTAATTTCACGATTTTGGTGGATCCTTGCGCATTTTACCCAATGCTAAGATTCAACTGAGGAGCTCCTAATTTTAGAAGGGCTTGTAAGATAATTTGCAGGTTTAGTTCCAACATTAGTGGTACTTTCACGATTTTGGTGGATCCTTGCGCATGTTACCCAATGCTAAGATTCTACTGAGGAGCTCCTAATTTTAGAAGCACGTATACAATTCATTTTTAAAAAAATAAATTATTCCTGACTTCAATTTTTTTTTATTTAATTTTAAATTTATTATTTATTGTGATACATTTCCCAAAAAATAATGTGATTCCATGAAAATCCGACCAAAAAAAAGAAAATTTTGGACACGACCTTCTCCGGTTTCCTTCATATTTGGTACATTTGGAGTACTAGTGACTAGTATTACGTAGGTGCAATATTTTGCCAAAATGTTGGGTAGTTTCATAAATAACGGTACTTAAACATTTCGAAATTTGCTTAATACAATTTCCTTTAAAAAATCGTACAAAGTGCAAATATTATCCTAGCGCGGTGATATATACATTATTTTGAAGAAAAACCTTCAAGCTATTAAATAAAAATGCCAAAAAGGACATTCGACGAAAAAAGGATTCAAAGGACATCTTAAGTATCCTTTATTCTTGGGGATCTCAAAAAGCCAACGAGGGATTTTCTCCAAATTTTTATATGTTTTGACTGGCAACACTGAAGATAAGTTGCCTAAGTCTCATGCTGGGATCGAAGACCGCTTGGCAAGGAGAATTTTTTAAAGCATACCCTGTCAAACCTAGTGGCGTGTGTGAATCGGACGAACACGTAAATATTTTGAGCCGGACCAAGAGTACCTCCCCCACCCAAGAGGGTTTAAACGCACTTTACACGATTTCCCTGTTAAAAAAACAATTTCCCCCCGTTTTCGAGGATGCTGAACACGATGGCGTTGTAATAAGTTTTCTTTGGGGTTGCGCAACCCCCAAAACCGCCAAAAACCACCTCTAAGAGGGGTTAAACGTGCTTTACACGGTTTCCCTGTAAAAAAATACTTTCCCCCGTTTTCGAGCGTACTGAGCATGATGGTGGTGTTGGATATCGCTTCCGACCCCCACCCCCCACTCCTCCAGCGGCCAATACTCTCCACCAAAAGGGATGATTTTTTTTGTACCAGCGCCAAAATATATTTCCCCCCTTTTCGAGGATTCCGAGCACGGTGGTGGTGCATAAATTATTTTAAACCCCTCCAATCCCTTCCCGTGAATGAAACAAAAGGAGACGAGATGATTATTGGGCATTACAGGGATTGGAGGGGTTTAAAAAAATGTATCCACCACCGTGCTCAGCTGATATTGCAAATATTTTTTTTTTTTGCAAAATTGGAAAGCTTGGACAATTTTCATTGAATCATGTCGGGCAATTTTTATCCTACGGCTTTTACTTTTGAAGCTATTAGCAAGTTTAATGTTAAAATTGGCCTTATTTGGTGCTTATTTGGTACTTTTTGGCAAAGCTTAAATGAAAAATTACGAAAAAGAGCCAATTATTGCATTAAATTGCTTATAACTCGAAAAATGAAGGCCTTACGATAAAAATTATTCATAGAAAATTGTCCAAGTTTTCCAATTTTGCAAAAAAAAATTAGTTAATTACGTATTTTTTGGAGAAAAAGGTGGTTTTAGTTGAAATTTTAGTTAAAAAAACGAAATTTTGATTTTGATGACTCATTGCTCTGGAAGTTGATAGGGTAGAACCTTGACTTTTACAGTTTTAGATAGGTGGGAGTATTCTGCGTACACTGATAGCTTATTCATGAAAATAGCTCATAGGGTTACAAAAATACAGGGTGATATGTAAACCTCTACCAAAAGAACTTCAAAACGCCCTAGCTGCTAAACCGTTACGATTTACCGCCCCTTCCATACGATTTTTGTTCGTCTATCCAAAATCTATTCACAGCCGGCCGCTTTGTAAACTTACCGGTATACACCCTGTATATTGGGAAAAAACTACTTTTGAATCTATGTTTTTCGACACTTAAAGCGCCATAACTGGTGCTATATTAGCGCTACGTAAAAAATGATATAACAAAAATTATAGATAATCGTGTGTTCTATAAGTCTTACGCAGGATTTTTTAATGTAGAATTAACCATTAACGAAATTTAGTGCAAAGAAAGTGTTATATGTAGTTTGAAGCACTATTTCTCCGTAGATATTGACTTTACACAAAAACAATCTAAACAAGAAAGTTAAATCATTTATTTATCTACAAAAAAGATTATATACATTTTTGTCGTAAAATAAATAGTTTTTGAGATATAGAATTAAACGCGTTTCCTTCACTGTAACTTTAGTGAAGAGGCTGGGGATGACGCTATTTTGAATTTAAGCTTATAAAAATATATAAAATCATTTGGTAAAAAAAATCGCGTGCGGTATTTTTCGCATTACGAAGGCCTTTTTTTCGACTTATTTATTCGACTAGGGTCGTTTTTGGCGGTTTTTGGGGGTTGCGCAACCCCAAAGAAAAATTCTAACAACACTATCGTGTTTAGCATCTTCGAAAACGGGGGGAAATTGTTTTTTTTACAGGGAAATGTAAAGTGCGTTTAAACCCTCTTGGGGGTGGTTTTTGGCCGTTTTGGGGGTTGCGCAACCCCAAACAGAAATTCTAAGAACGCCATCGTGTTCAGCATCCTCGACTCCGGTCCGGCTCAAAATATTTACGTATTCGTCCGATTCACACACGCCACTACGTTTGACAGGGTATGCTTTAAAAAATTCTCCTTGCCAAGCGGTCTTCGATCCCAGCATGAGACTTAGGCAACTTAGCTTCAGTGTTGCCAGTCAAAACATATAAAAATTTGGAGAAAATCCCTCGTTGGCTTTTTGAGATCCCCAAGAATAAAGGATACTTAAGATGTCCTTTGAATCCTTTTTTCGTCGAATGTCCTTTTTGGCATTTTTATTTAATAGCTTGAAGGTTTTTCTTCAAAATAATGTATATATCACCGCGCTAGGATAATATTTGCACTTTGTATGATTTTTTAAAGGAAATTGTATTATGCAAATTTCGAAATGTTTAAGTACTGTTATTTATGAAACTACCCAACATTTTGGCAAAACATTGCACCTACGTAATACTAGTCACTAGTACTCCAAATGTACCAAATATGAAGGAAATCGTAGAAGGTCGTGTCCAAGCCATTGGTCGAATTTTCATGGAATGGCCCACTATAGAGAGTCACGTTTCCCGGATTAAGTTTGTTCCCGGGAAACGGGAAAAATAAATTCATTTTTCCCGGGATTCCCGGGAAACCGGGAAAAATGAAACCTATTGTGGGCTGCTACACGGAAACTCAAGAAATACGAAAAAAGCGGTTACACCAAAAATATTTATAATGAAAAATAATAATAAAAAAAAATTTATTGAAATAAACAAACATAACATGAAAAACTATTGCATTATAAAAAACGTAACATAAAAAAATATTTCATTATAAATTAACATGTAATATAAATATATGATATGAACAAAATTGCATTTAATTTATTTTTGATTTAAAAAATAAGCTTTTAAAAATGTAAGGCAATTAATAGAACACTCGCTCAAATTTGATCGTTTTTTTGTGCAAAAATTGGATGACGCTGAGAATACTCTTTCACTCTCAATTGATGTGGGCTGTATGGTCAATAAAGCATCCAATAACTTCTTCAGATTTTCTGTGATGTTTCCAGTATTCTCGTATAATTGAAATTCCTTTTGTAGATATGTTGTCTGATTAAGTGGCGATTGTGTTACTTTTCTATTAATTTTAAGTGCTGCATTTATAGCTATAGCCAATTTGTCATTTAAATCAGGAACTAAAACTGGTTCTTTCCCACTTGAATCATCACTTTGGGTTTGCATTTGAACCTCAACGCAGTCAACCTCTTTTTTAAATAACCTTGTAAACATCTCGTGTGCATTACGTATTATTTTAGACTTTGATGATGAAGGCAATTCTGAAGTAGCTGTAGATTGTAAATCAAGTGTTTGAAGATACTTTGTTAAAGACACAAGGTCTTGGTTTCTTCTTTCTTTAACCCGGATTGACAAAGCTTCCAACAATTCTCTTGATATATTATCATCATTTTCACGCAAAGAATCAAATAAGAATTTAAAAATAGCATCGGCTGTAACTAAATTTGCATCGCGCCTACCCAATGCTTCAGCAGCTACTTTAATTGGGCTAAGTGCGGTGAATATAGCCGATAATATTGGAATATTATTGTCATTTAATAATGCTAGTGAATTCAAATCAATTAATGCTTTTCGAACTGATTCAAAAATTTTCAAAAATCTTTCAATCATGGTAATAATGCTATTCCATCTGGTCTTGCAATCCAAAAGCAAACTTAATTCTACATTGTGCTTTTCCTTGACGTGTTCTTGTAAAATCGAATTTCTTTTTGGTGACGTTTTAAAAAACTTAACAATTTTTCGTACCATTTGTAACGCAGCATTAATATCATCTCGTTCACATCGTTGGTTTACAGCATTATTAAATTCTCCATCACTATCAAATTCAGAAGAATCTTCCGTAGTCGAGTTATATTCACTGATATCACTTTGGTCAGCAACATTATAATTTTCAATCTTTTTATAAATTACATCTACAACAGCTAAATGTATACCATGATTGTAACATAATTGATGAATATAACCAGATGAGCGTCCAAATTTTACCATGACGGCAGCTCCATCGGTGGTTGATGCGACCACATCTGATAAACTTATGCCAAATTCTGACAACTTTGAATTCACCAACTCAACTGTTCTCTCAGCTGTGCAGCTTCCTTTAATTCTAACTAATCCTAAATTAACATATTTTTGATTAAAATGAATGTTTACATTTAGGTAGCGGTGGTTGCGTAAACTTGTCCATTCATCTAATGTGAGGCTAAACTTTCCAAAAGCATCTTTATAGAATTTAATTTTTTCTGCTACCTCACATTTTGTCAACCCATAAAAATCATGAATTAATTTCATGACGTTACTTTTACCTCTTGGTAAATTATACTGCCTCTCTCGCTTTTCGCTATTCCATGGATTGAAAATCCATCAACAGTCGCAAGTCTTGCCACTATTTCTGCCAGGGATTGCTTTTTATTAAAAAATGATTTTAGAGGTTGAGGTTGAACTTTGACTACTTTGCTTGGACCAGCAACTTCACCATCATTAGCATTTCGTTTCACCAAATTAATTTTATGGACATGTTGCAAATGTCTCAACTAGGGAATCCAATCCCGCGAACGCGGGATCCCGCAAATGCGGGATCCCGCACCATTTTTGCGGGATCAGAAATGCGGGATTAGACATGCGGGATCCGCGGGATTTGAGCAGTAGAATGACCTGTTAAAAGAACCGGGACCTAAAGAAAAACTAACAATTTATTTGCGTGAATCTGAACGCGATCAATTTCAAATTACCCTATGATTACGACAGGGGATTCTCCACGTGCATATTAGCGTACGGGGATTATCTTCGCGGCTAATTATATTGTATGTCAAACAAACTACTGAGTCAGTCAAACAAAGTATTCAGGCCAATTCTGAACTACGCTGGAAGTGATAAGGCTGGAATTTTCTTACATCGGCATCGACAGCATAAACTCTGCTGGGGTCGTATTTGGTTTCTCGAGTCGATATCGATTTCTGTTATCCTGTATAGTTCTAGGAATATTTTTTGCTATTGACGGATAGCAAATGTACAAATTTAAAATTTTTACAGAATTATAAATTCATTCATATTGATTCAATATTTGGTACTTATTTCATTTTTTTAATTTTCACTCACAGCTTTGTTCAATTTTCAAATTTCGGAACTTCAGAGTTTGGAAATCGGCGGATAAACTTATTACCAGGAGCGCGTTCAAAAACCTTACTATGGTAAACCACGAGGTAAGCTGTGGTTATGCTGCATCACTGCACTTAACCACGAAAGTTTATGTTTAACCTTGGAGGTTTTTGAACGCACCGTGGTTAACTATGACCTAAAGAAAATTAAATTTTTTTTCCATAAAATAGTCTCCGCTATTTGCTTCAATTACTTCATTTGTGTCCATTAAGTATTTATTTGCATTAATCTAACAAATTCCCCTTTTATTTGTTCATGTGTTTACCATTAAAACAACTGCCAGATAGTTGTTTTTATTCTTCTTCTTCTTAACTATCGCTAACCATGCTTCCGAGCAGGGTTAAAATTTAACTACACCATGGTTAACCACGGAGTTTTTGAACGACAAAAGTTTACCATAGTGTACCATGGTTAACCATAGAACGGTTTTTGAACGCGCTCCAGGTCGAACTGGTATTAACTTTATCCAAACCCGAACTTCGGAGTCGGTGAATACGAGATTTAGACTACAAAAAACCTTTAATAATTCCTCTTTTAATTAAATAAAAGTGTTTTGCTTAACTTGGAGTAATATCACACAATTTGCACTTATCTGTTGATTCGGCCGTAATGCCAAAAAAACTTATAGAAAATCGGCAAGCTTTTTTTTCTGAGGAAACAAATACGGCCCCTGTAACGGAGAGTAATTTCGAAATTACAATTTATGCTACTATATGTAAGAAAATTCCAGCATAGTTCAGAGTTGGCCTGATACTTTGTTCGACTGACTCAGTAGTTTGTTTAACATACAATACACTCTTATTTCATATAATACTTCATAAATTCATGAACATAACTACTTAGAACAAAATCTATGATTTTTTTGCAGTCCTGCAAATCCCGCGGATCCGCGGGATTGATGACCCCGACCCCGCGGGCTTGCGGGATTGAGATTTTGATGCGGGATTGGATTCCCTAGTCTCAACAAACCACTAGTTGACGATCCCTTGCAGCTTAATAATTTATTTACACATTTTAAGCATTTCGCTTTTTCACCTCCCTTGTCTTTTGTAAAATATGTCCACACAGAATCTGCCATGGTTATAAATTTAACTTCTATTGAAAATCAAATATAACTAGCAAATAAAGAAACAAATTCTATAACAATAGAGAAAAATACACCTTATTTTTTGAGTACAATAGAAAATAATCTACTTACGTGAAACCTAATCACATCGGATATTGAAAATAAAGTTTTTTCCCCACCGTTTTTATAATTTAGGGGAATCCCTGAAAACTACTTTTATGTTACCAACTAGTCAAATGACTATAAAAGAAAATAATAGAAGTATGAAACGAAATCTGAAACCAAAATTTCGTTTCATAAGATTTTCGTTTCGTTTCAAAAGAGAATACAATGAGAATGATACTAAATTATTCCATCAAATAAAACATACCCAACAAAAACTCCCTTGAACCTAGAAATAGTTAGTGTTTTTAAGATTTTTCCAAGAAAATTTGCGATTTCAAACAATAAATTTGTTCCCGGGAAATTTAGTTTTTTTTCCCGGGAAACTGGAAACACATTTTCGACTCTCTAGCCCACTATGAATAAAATCAACACAAAAAAAGAATAAGAAAAATATGCACATTTATGCAAAGTGCAAAAAAAAATACTTGGTTTTGGAAAAGTAAGTTATCAATTAAAAAAATTTGCATATTTGTAGCATATTTTGTTATGCTGAAACCACAAAGGCACCTTTTTCTAAAAAAGGAACTCCACTTAAATGATACCACTATAGTGGATTGGCAAAGCTTTTGTCGCGAGGTAATTTAATAGTTATTTTCGTTTTATTTTTTAAATTTTTTAATAATGATTAATAATAATTATAATTAGGTGTGTATCTTTTGGGTGGATTCCCAATATGAGAAGACTGGCGGGCAAGATATAATAGTGGAAATTGATGAGGCGAAAATTGGGAAGAGGAAATACAACAGAGGTCGTATAGTAGTAGAGAAACTCTACTTGCGGTGATTAAAAATTTCATTCTTCCAGGCACAATTATAATGTCGGACAAGTGGAGGGCGTACGACATTTTAGAGAATGAAGGTTTTCAACATTTGTCTGTAAACCACTCTCAAAATTTTGTCGACCCCGAAACTGGTAAGAAGTTTTTAGTAATATTAATTTAATTAAAATATTTTTTATATAAAACAATAGCAATATTAAAAATTTAACGATATATATTTTTAATTGTAGGTGCCCACACTCAAAATATAGAAAGGGTATGGCGTGAGGTTCGCGCAAATATACCAAGATTTGGCACTAGAGATGCGCATTTAAAAGGGTATATATCTGAATTTCTTTTTAAAAGAATATTCAGCTTTGAAGCAAGGATACCAACATTTTTTAAATTGATTGGTCAATTATATCCACCAAACAATAATTAGAACTTTTCAAAACCTATCAAATCAGCCCTTTTCAGGGCTACCAAATCATTAAACAAATTGTAAAATTAATTTGCATGAATTATAATATTTCATTAAATTTATGGTAAGTATATGTTGATATGAATGTTTTTTCTATTATTTTATATTTGCGTGCTTCTAAAATTAGGAGCTCCTCAGTTGAATCGTAGCATTGGGTAACATGCGCAAGGATCCACCAAAATCGTGAAATTACCACTAATGTTGGAACTAAAACTGCAAATTATCCTATATATTCTGCTGAAACAAAAGGTGCAATAGAAAAATTAAGTACTCCTTGTATGGAATGGGGGCTCTGCCCCCCATCCCCCCGTTTGGAGGCTACCGCCCCCCATACCCCCGTTTTAAGGTTTTATTTTTCCATACCCCCCGTTTTAAGGTTATATTTTCCCATTTTGAGGGGCTACAGCCCCCACCCCGGTTTTAAGATTATCTTTTTGGATTTTGGGTAGTGACACCCCCCACCTTTTAAATAAGTGTTTTCAATATGGCTGTTAACACTTTTCAGCTAACCGAATTTTCCCAACTTTAAAAATTAATTACTCGAAAACGGTAAGTGAGCGACAATTTATTTGTTGAAAAATGGATTCTACAGCCCAAAATACATTAATAAAAAAAATTTCAAAAAAATCGGAGGTGGGTCATACTATACTGTAGATTTACCATGTTTTCAATAAACTTAAAAAAGTGAAACAAATTTTTTTCACAAAACTTATGAACAAAACACAAAATCCTGTTTTCCACTGAAAACAAAAGCAATTGTCACTTGTCATTTTTAAAAGAAACAAATGGAATTTATGTCTTCTTCTTTCTTGGTTTACAAAAGTTCCATATCCAAAAACTTTTTCATAAGATGGGGATTGCCTGATCTGGACCCGACTTGTTCCCGACTACGAAAACCACATGTATTTTATTTTTCATAAGATGAGGATATCCTGATATGGACATGACTAGGTCCCGACTAGTAAAACCTCATAGATTTTATTTTTCATAAGATGAGTAAATCCTGATCTGGACCCGACTAGGTCCCGACTAGAAAAACCTCATTTTAATAAGATGACGATTTCCTGATCAGGACCCGACTAGGTCCCGACTAGGAAAACCTCATACGCTGACACGACTAGGAAAACCTGGTGTGGCATGCCTTGCCACTGCCTGATCAGGACCCGATATATGTTAGGGGTTTCCTCAGCTAAATTCTAGTCGGGATCATGGCTTTATCTTTCACAGAGGAAAGTTTAATAGTAAAATATGTATAGACATCTTTTTAAACGAAAAGTGAAAACACATGCAATAAATACAGTGCGAGAAAAATTCGGAGAGTTCTATCATTTGCATAAAATGCTTATAGATGAACAGCGTTTCTTTGAGTATTACAGGATGTCTTCGGATACTTTTGATTATACAGTAAAACCCGGATTAATACACATCGCTTTATTCCACAAACCTGTTTATTGCACCTAAGCTCGAGGTACCGAAATATTTTTTATACGTTATATGAAACCAAAAATCGCATAATTGCACACCGGTTTACTACACAAACCTCTTATTTGCACAATAATTCGAGTACAAAAATCCAATTTTCTATTAACATGGAACCGGATAATTGCACACCAAAAAATCATCTTATCTCTTCCTTTCTTTACTTTCTACATACATATTCTAATAGCGCTAGCGTGATAAACTACTTAGAATAATAGTAAGAAGAAGAGTGTTATTTGACATCTGAGAATACATTATATTAAAGATAAAATTTCGGTTCTTTCGCGGCTTATTTTGTTTTTTTTTAATTGAACAAATTTGTGTGTTCCTACAAATTATAAAGGTAACAACTGAAACCAGATATTATAAAAAATTAAATTAATCTATCTATGTATGTACAAATAATTTTAGTGACAAAAATGGCTCCGTCAAAAAAAAAGGCGTCTCTAACTTTCCAACAAAAGCTAGAAATTTTAAGAAAATTAGACAGCGGGATATTGAGAAAGGGATTAAGTGTGGAATACCACTGCGATATTTTCACTATTTCTAGAATAGTAGCTACACAGGCTAAAATAAGAAGCTTTGCTGAAAAAAATAGAGATATGGCAAGGAAGAGGCAGAGAAAAGGAGCATATGAAGATATTGATAGGGCTGTGTTAGTTTGGTTTGAACAAATGCGAGCGAAAAATGCTATAGTATCTGGCCCGATGTTACGAGAGCAAGCAAAAAAATTTGCTGTAGGGGTGGGACTAAGCAATTTTGAACCCACTAACGGATGGTTAGAGATACGAAACAACGTACGCTTTCAAAAAATACACGGAGAAAAGCTTGATGCCAACCATTCTGCCGCTGCTGAATGGCAAGAAAACGTCATAAAAGATGTGATGAAAACCTATGATATTAAAAATATTTATAATGCGGATGAGTCTAGTTTATTTTACAAAAGCTCTTCCATGTGGAACATTTACCTTTTCTGGAAAAGTTGATGGCGGAAAAATGCAAAAACAACGTGTAACGCTACTATTCATTACAAATATGGGCGGCTCTAATAAGCCCATGTTGTTGGTCATTCACAACACCCTCGTTGTTTTAAAGGCAAGGAAATTCCTGTACGTTACCACTCCAATTCAAAAGCGTGGATGGTCCACTCTTTGTGGACGCAAATAATGCTGGAATTTGATTCGAAACTTTGTAAACAGGAAAGAAAAGCAATTTTGTTCATAGATAATGCTTCCTGCCACAAACTAGAGAACGGCTTTTTATTAAAAAATGTTAAGATACAATTTTTGCCTGTGAATACTACTTCCTTGATCCAACCACTGGATCAAGGAATAATACATGCGTTTAAAGCATACTACCGTCAAATGATCGTGCGTAAACAGCTGCTAGCACTGGAAAGTGGTTTGTCGTTAAAAGAATTCAAGAATAAAATTAGCCTTCTTGACGCTCTACAAATAATTAAAAAGGCTTGGGGGTTGGTATCGCCTGTAACAATAAGGAACTGTTTTCATAAAGTGGGATTTAAAGTGCAAGAAGAAGGAATAGAACAAACTAGAACAAATGAAGGATTACAGGAAAATCTTGAAGTTTTGTTAGAGGTGCCAATTCCTGATGATGAATTTAATAATTACGTTAACTCTGATTATGATGTGGAGTGTTATGGAGAAATGGACGAAGAAGATATTCTTTTGGAAATCCGACAAGCTGAAACAGTTGATAATTCTGAAGAGGAGAAAGAAGAGATGCGGCAAATTGAAAAAATTACCAACAAGCCCTCTCCGCCCTTGTCAGTTTAAAATCATATATGGAGCACACAAACCTGGATTGTGGACTTTTAGAGCCCATCGAAGAAAATTTGCTTCGTCAAGTCAATAATTTCACTCAAAGAAAAATTTCTGATTTTTTCAGAAATCAGAAATTATCCTAGGCGCTCTTCGTAGAGAATTCACAGTCATAGTTCGAAACAAACTCTACATTCAAATGTGCTATGTGTAATTTAAGGAGACTGAAGTTATTTTATTTTGTTACTTTATTTGGACTGTTTTTTTTTATTTTGTTTATTTAATATTTTTTTGTTAAATATATGGATTTTTACGTCTACAATTTGTAATTTCCTTTTAATATCTTCCCAATTGGTAAATATTATGTATGTATAATAACTCAAAGTAAGTATCGAGTTATGTACACAGGGCCGGCGGTTGAAGTGGGTTGAGTAGGTAGTTCTACCCACTCGAAAAATTCCGAGTGGGTAAAATACCCACTCGAACTTCGAAAGTACATGGAAAAAAATTTTGAGTTGTGAGAGTTCAAATATACAAGCTTGCTCAGTTCAATTTAACGTTGAATTCCCGGAGCTATCGGGCTCTCAGAACGGGCTATCGGGCTCACAGAACGCAAACTCTGGGCTTGCAGTTCATAGCTCAGTGTCTATATCACCGAGATAGTCTCGTTGTAAACCAAAATATATACCTTGAGCCCGGGAGAGCGATTGCCATTAGGTGTTGCGACAGTTTCTGAACAGAATAGATATATATCTGTGGTGAAGAAAGATCGATAGATTCGTGATAATGAATAATGAATAGGAGTCTACTGTCACCGCTGCTGGAGCCGTCGATGGAAGTAATGAATTAGTTGATCCAGCTAGTATTAAAAAACGCGAGTCTCACTAAAATTCGCGTTTTTTTTTTAAATATAAACTAGTTGGAACCCGATGCACCTGGCTACACCCATCCACGTAGGCGTTAAGTGCCTCAGGTGGATCATTCAGTTGTGGTAAATCTACGTTGCCATAGAAACAGCACATCCCAGGTGCTTCCTTTTGAAATTTTAAAGCATGACAATATTGTCATAATTTATCCAATGAAACAATCTTTGAAATTTTTTTGGTAGAGTTTTACATATCACCCTGTATTTTTGTAACCCTATAACCTATTTGAGCTAAAGCCTTTTTCGAGCGAATTTGAAACGCGCCGAGCATTTCTGGTGCCGCGAAGTTAGCTATTTTGCAACTAAGGCGTTTTTTCCAAAAAATTTTAAAAAATTTAAAAACAAAAAAAAATTATAAAACAGCAATTTTATGATTGGATATTGTATACGTAAAAAATCAGGACCAACATGGGAGTTTTTTTTGGCGCTGCAACAATTTAATTTTTTAAATTCACTTAATTGCAAAATACATTATGCAAAAACTATTCGACCGACTTTGATCGGGCTTTGGATATAAGTTAAACATACCTTAAACTACCCAATTCCAGAATTACACTGAAAAATAATGGTATTTTCTTTTCTTGGCATAACTTTAAATTGAGGATACGGTTTGTCTCAGTTTTCGGCTATTTTGCAATGCAAAAACTGAAATTTTTAAAAATCAAATTTACACTAATTTTTAGCAAATCCGTCAACAAACACGTCCAACAAACTTTTCGCATAGAAGCCTTCGTTAAGAGATATTTATCAAGAAAGGTAAAAAACAGGGGATATTACGTGAATTTTTCAGTTTTTGGGCTCCAATAAATTTTCCAGGCATTTTCATGTTTGCCGTCCCTTAGATATTGTTGGGGATGTCAATAAAGTCTGTTACAACACGCCAAAATTTGTATGTCTCAATTCTCTAGCGCCTGGACTATTCATATTAGCGTCATCATGCGTTAAAAATCACATGAGGGATAGTATATTGCACCACAAAGGCAGGGGCGGTTTCAGAGGGGGGTAATTGGGTGATTACCCCCCCCCCCCCCCTAAGAATTTTCCTTCGTTATTTATGTTTATTCTTGAAAATTACCAATATTTCAAACAAACAAGTAAAGTTATGGCGAATCTAGCCGGTGATCTATGACGGTGAATTTTTCCAAGACCGTTGGAGAGTCGTGGAAGGGACAGATACATGAGACTACCGCTAATATGGCACGCTATGACTGATTCCACACGAGCGTACACACGACATGACAAGAGTGGGCTGCAAAGTGGTTTATGAAAAAGAGGGTGAGAGAGGACGATGGGGAGGCACACAAATTTGAATGATATTTTCAGCCGGTTTTTGATCCAACACTTGGACAGCTCTTGCATTGTTGTTGTTTTTTTCTGAAATTCCCTTTTGCTCGCACAGAAAATGTCTCAAACAACAGCAAGGCCAGTATGATTTGTTGCCTGCAAGTTGTCCCCTCGTGTAGAAGCTCATACGTATTTTCACCGAACACCAAAAGGGAATTGACGATTGCAGACGACTTCTGTCTGTCGTGTGTACACTCGTGTAAAAACAGCCTATGTAAACAAAATGAAGTTAACTGCTCAAGCGCCGTAAGAGAAGTGATGACTTTCTTCCTTCCTGGCACTTGAAAATATCGCGTCGTCCCAACCTTCAGTCGTTTGGTAACCTCGAGTTAGGGCGTTGGTGAGGTGAAAAAGGGGCTAAAATTGAAAAAAAATTCTGCCGCTGCGTGGGTGGGTCCTATTAGGGCTGAATAACCGTTAAATACTAGTGGCAGATATTTTTGACCATTTGCTAAGGGGGGGGGGGGGGGGGGGGTGAAATGGCAACTTCAGCTAGGGGTGGCTTGGGGAGGGTGCAAATGGTATTTATGGAATAAAAACAATATCGAAGTTTTTCCTTTTTTAAAATTACCCCCCCCCCCCCCCTAAGCCAGTTGGTTGGAAACGCCCTTGCACAAGGGACGAAGGAACGGCAAAAATAGTATTCTTTTATTCTAGCTCTGACTGCTAAAAACCTTTTAAAAGCTGGGCCAAAAAACATCCGTGGCTTGAACTAAACGAAAATAATCAAGATATTTGTTGTGTTTGCACTGAAGCGTGTAAGCGAAAGTTAATAAGCACTTTTGACTTACATACTCTTAAATAAAAACAAGCCTTAGTTGATGATAGATTTTCCAGCTGGAAATATGGACCTTACAATACCAGGATCATCATGTTGTAATGAAAGAAGTTTTTCTTTTTGACATAAGATTTAAGAGTTATTTGAGAACAACAATGCTACAGGATTGGCTCAATTCGATAGCCCTATTACATTACACCTTCATTCTGTCATCACTGATAAGCTTGATCTATTAAATAATAGTCCGGGGAAATTAGCAAAAAAAAACGCTCGAAAGGAGACAAAATTCAGAAATGGCTGAAAATTGGTGCACAGCTTTCTTTGGAGTTTTTAAGAAAACAATTTCGGAATCACAAAAAAACAAACATGGCCGCCGGAAATATAGCGGTTTTCCGGTGTTTTCCTTATATCTCAGTTTCTATAGGTCGTAAAACCTCGTACAAAGGCCCTAAATGTTGACAATGAAATTCTCTACAACTTTAGTCCTAACAAAGATGTTGACCCGATTAACCCATTCAAAGTTCTTCAAGGTCAAAGTTTCCAAAAATCAGTTTTCGGCCAAAAAATCACTCAAAAACTGTTTTTTCGAAAATTTGTTTTGATCAGGCAATACAAAACGTTATTGCCTACAGAAAAGCTTTGTCATTTTTTTCGAAAACTTGACCCTTTCGAAGTTATTCAAGGTCAAAGTTTCCAAAAATCAGTTTTTGGTCAAAAAATCACTAATTGATTTTTGCAAATTTTTTCGAAAAGTTTTCTTTTGTATAAATAGAACAAAAAAAATTTCTCAATAATCAGTTTCTGAGTCATTTTTGACCAAAAACTAATGTTTTGAAACTTTGACCTTGAATAACTTCGAAAGGGTTAAGTTTTCGAAAAAATTACACGAGACTTTTTTGTAGGCAATAACGTAACCCCATTTGTTGGGGTGTGGGTGGCAACTTCAGCTGGGGTTGGCTTAGGGGGGTGCAAATGGTCAAAAATTTCTGCCGGTTATTTAGCCCGAATAGAGCCTACATACGCAGCGACAGAATTTTTTTTCAATTTTAACCCCTTTTTACAGCCCAACCGCTCTATCTATAAAAGGGCCCATTCAAAAGTTACCGCCGACGGAGTGTCTGGCAGTATTCATTATTAATTTCTAACTATATTCCCTAAAACATACGTAAAAATCAGTACTGAAACTTTAAGAAATGTGAATAATTATTTTACTTATCTTTACCATCGAGTACCTGGTAATTGGCCGTCGGCCCAAGCTAGCAGGTACGCATACACTCAATGTATGTACTTACACTACTTAATGCCATATAGTCCAGGAGCGATAGAAAAAAATTTGAAATAAATCTACCCTGCGATTTTTGGACGCTATAATTAAGAGAAAAATCGTAGGAATTCAATGAATGTGTTTTGGAAAAAATCGGTCCAGGGGAACAGGCGGAAAAAAGCTAATAATGGTAGCGAAAACACCTTTTTCAACGTTTAAGGTGCGAAAAAAAATTGTTTATGGAAAACAAAAAATAGTACGTAATAGCGCTTAAAAAGGCGAAAATTATGAGTTTTGGACAATTGAAATCGGTCAACAGGTTTTTGCACAAAAAAATAAAAACCGCGAAATATGGCCATTTTTTGACATTTAATTAAAAGCACTGTAATTATAGTAGAACCTTGTTTCAGGGCTGAAATTGTGGCTTCTGTTAGTGCCTACCTACAAATAATTATAACTTTTCGCGTAAATCACAAAAATGTAAAAACAGCCGTTTCAGGAAAAAAGTTTGAACAAGGCCCACGGTGGTGCTAGAGTTATTTTGAAAAGCCCTATTTATTCTCGAAGAGTTACTCTACTACCCATTTTCATGAAAAGTTGGTGAGGTTCGATTTAGTACCTCATAAACGCGTTTGAAAACAGGCACTTTTCTTGATTTTCAGAAAAAACACCTTTGGGCGAAGGGGAAGTGAAATATGGTGTGGGCAAGCTTTCTGCCGGCCGAGCTTCCTGCGATGGAAATTTTCGAGCATTTTCATATATGTATGCCTGACAGGAAAAAATTTTAATTTCTCGAAATCTACTGAATAGAAATCCACACGACATTTCAATAAAGAACAAAGAACACATATTCCACCTTATGTTGCACATAGCTATGCAAAACATAGGTAAAATATTGTTCCAGCAGTTCAGTCCCACGGATCATGGTATGCATTTATTGCCAACTTGATCTCACGTGCTCCCTAACAGATAGTAGGAAAGCACAACCTGCCAATTAGGCCATGAGTGTTTTTTATGCATCTGCCTTAATACTTGCATTATTGCAAAAATTATCAGATAGTAATAAAGCACGACATGTCGATTGTGTCATGAGTGTTTTTTTTGACATCTGCAACATAATTTGTTATTGTAACTCAGCGATTCCTGGAACATCAGATAATAGGGAAACAATATATGTCATTGCGTCATAATTGTTTTGTTAACATATGGCAGTGTGTGCTAACAATGTAATCGATGTATGGCAGCACAGCTGTATTATGAAGTAAGTTTAGTTTGAGAAGAAGAAGAAGCAAGCATTGTGTTGTATACTTATAACTTGAATAAAGTCTATTATTTCACTTTGGTTAATTAGTCTTTTCTAAATTCATAACATCATGTTTTATATACATCAACATTCAAGGTACAGTGCACGCATCGAAGTACGGTACACCAAAGACGCCAGGAAATTTTGTATGCCCATGAGGTCATACAAATTTTCGTATACGTTTTGGTTACTGACCGATGGTGTATATGTCATTTTCATCCATTTCGGACCATTTTACCACCAAGGGACGTGAGATCATACATTCATATTTATTTTATTTTCATTCACATATATTATTTACGTTTTCCCATTGCGTTTATTTGTACCGTTCTAAATATTTTCTTTTTGAAATAAAAACAAGCTTGAATTACTAACCGACACGTGTTATTACTTTACTACCCATCTAAAATGGAAGATTTTTATTTTTCAGTAATTAAAAAGGTGGGTATTAATTGTGAAAGGTTAATTGTTTCTGTTTTGAACAATTAAAAGTTTGTAATTAAGCAATCCCTAAAAAAGTGGGGTTACCATTATTCACACCCACTACTGCGAGGGGGTAAGGAGGTAGGGCTAGAGGCAGGGCTGGACTGAGAATGAATTTAAGACCGGGAAATTCAAAAATTTCGGCCCGTTTCCATACATTTTATTTTAACAATCAAGTAAAGTTCTTTTTTGCTTTCAAAAGTTTTTCTTTAAGCATAATTATGAGAAGAACTATGTGCATGTGTAGGTGTGTTTGTGCGTACGTCCGTAGTAATTTTTTTCCTGCACGATATTGGGCGAACCAAAAAAGATATCGTCTTCGTTGAGGTACCGATCGAAGCGTATTAACTAAAGCATGATCTAAAATGATTTTCATAAAATTCGGTTGAGCCGTTTTTTTGTTTAAACGACGTACGTGATTTTTGTACCCGCACGATATCGCGCAAAACCAAAAATTATATCGGTTTCGTTGCGATGCCGATCAAAGCACATTAACGAAAACTTGCTTTGGAAAAAATTTCATAACATTCGGCCAAGCCCTTTTTTGAAAAGACTTCGGCTAAGAGCCACAAGCACCATCTAATAAACTCGATGGAATGAAACCGGTTCTAAATGAAATTAACTTTTCTGGATTCATCTTCCGATAGCTTCCCCATAAAACGTCACTTGTCAACAAAATCCGAGCATTCTTTAAATCCCGTGCAAAAATGACGTTACCCTTTTCCAACATCACTATTTTTTTCAATCCTTAGATCACCACTTTTGGATGGGGAACTGTTTTCCACGTCCTACATTTACTGAAAAAGAAATTGGCCTTTTCGGTCAAGTCTGACGAGTCCTTTATCATTATTTGAACCTATTATCGTTATTCGAACTAGCTTCTCTCAGGATTACTTAGGCAGCAGTTTTGGTACTACCAACCCTACCAACTTCCAGAGTTATGAGTCGTCAAAGTTAAAATTTTGAGTTTTTTTAACTACAATTTCAACTTTCACTACTTTTTTCTCCAAAAATTACGTAGTTAACCTATACCTTTTTTTCCAAAATTAGAAATCTTGGAATATTTTCTATGAATAATGTCCGGACAATTTTTATACTACGCATTTAAAAGTTCTTGTTTTTTAATTTTTTTCTCTCCCAACCTCTTCGTCGTTTTGTTGACATTTTGAATTTTTTAGATTTTTTTTAAATTCCACACAATCCTTATTAAATAACAGTCTTCAACAAACCAATTGGCAATTTCGTAGGAGAACGCGAGATTTGTGTTCTTTAAAGAAATTGTGATATGCTTGAAATTTGAAATATTTTTATTTTTTCGTGGGAAAATTTTATTTTTTTCAAGAGAAAAAATTATTTAGAGGAAACTTTTTTGATTTAACATTCGGCACGGCCCACCGGGAAACTCCCGGTAGCTCGGTAGGCCAGTCCAGCTCTGGCTAGAGGTGAATAACGCCCAAAACATTTTTTCTCACGGATTATGATTCTCTGAAGAGAAATATCAAACTTTTGTTAGAAATATTTTTTATCCGAATGAATGATTTTTGGGGATAATTTTGATGAATTATGGGGGTGCAGGGAGGCTTCGGATAAAAAAACTTTTCAGATAAATGTTTCATATTTGTCTTCGGAGAATCAGGATCCGTGAGTTGCCATTTGAAATTTTAAAGTTACCCTCCTCCCAACACCCACCAAAGTGAGGTTGGGGCGGGGTCAATTTCTATCAGTAATTATTCGCTGATATATTGTAATTTAAAAAAAAAAGTACTCGAAATTTTCAATCGCTCATAAATTGTTGAAAAATTCAAATTTTCAAAACCGTTTTAGGGTATTACTTTTAACCTATAAAGCCACCAAAATATGTTAATAGATATATTAAAATATAATAGTCGATTTTTAGTGGCCCGCTTAAAAAATTTTGACTCTGTCGGATTTCGTCTGGAGTCTATGTGGATGCAATTATTTTGGTTTTCGATGCCTTTTGTCTTTTCGTTGCACAACTTTTCTGGCGATGAAAAAAGTTTTTTTTTCCGATGAGATCAGCAATTTTTTCTCGTGGCGATGGAAAAGTTTTTCCGTCTTATGGCTCCTCTACACGTTGGTCAATATATGTGCCAATGGTTGTGGCAAAATGGCCCAACCTGTGGACGCGGCGGCCATAACTCTGCCACAACCCTTTCATCATACCACACGAATCTCGCGCCAACGCAACGTATTGGTCAAAAAACCACATCACACGTATCTCGAGCCAACGTGTTGGCCATCACTCCCCATCATTCCAACACATACCAACGTGAGCCAAAACCCTCGCTCTACACGATGGCCAAGATATTGGCGGCAAACATATTAGCCAACGTGTAGAGGAGCCATTAGAACAACGGCCGGCCGGCGGCGGTAGAAATTTTGAATTTCTACGAGTGGTTTTTGCTCATTTCAAGTGTTGTTCTAATCGTCACCACGGGTGGTTTTTGCTAATTACAAGTCTTTTTTTTAATTCCGATCGCAAACGGGGTCTCTGTTTTCTTGTCGTGGCGGGCGTTTAGTTTTTTTTAAAAGAGTTTAATATGGTTGAACCTTTTCAATGATAAACATTGTGATGTAAAATATTGACGGAAAAGTCCTACCAAATGATAAATAGTCCGATGTAAAAAGTATGGGCGGAATTTCTGGAAAATTAATAAATAGTTTGATATAAAAAGTATGATTGAAAATTCCTAATAAATAAAAACAGTTTAATATAAAAGATTGTCGGAACCTTCTTAGGAAATAACAAGGTAAAGTGACCAAATATCACTTAAAGTATGTACATATATATAACAGCACCTACATGAGTGCAAATTATTAAGGAAATATTTCGCATTTTGTTTCATTTCCTTTGTGTTTACAGGGCCTTCTACATTAAGGTCTATGACTCGAAAAGAGTTGTATACCTTCACGCAACGCTCAAATGAGGCAACATTTGATGGAAGTCTTCGATTTATGGAGCATGAAATTCTAAATCAATATGCTGAGGATCATCCGATGTTAGCAAAAGCTTTCCATTATAAATATAAAGCATCACTTCAAACAAAAATGGCAAAACAAAAGCAAGATTTCAAGAAAATAATGCTAACTGGCAGTTACAGCGAGACAACATTTTTATAGGGTATACTTACAAGTGCAGAAGATTCCACTTTAAAACCCATTCAAATGACAGAAAAAGCAGCACCCGAATCAATACTAAATATGATTTTTTGTAATTGCAAGACTTACTGCACCAAAGACACTTGCACATGCAAAAAAAAGTGGACTGAAATGTTCAAACATTTGCAAATATTGTTCCACTGGAATTTGTAAAAATTTTTCAATAATAGTTCTGGAAAATGAAGATGAAGACAGCGAAGATGAAGGTGATAATGATAAAGATGATGAAGATAATCTAAATGAGGAATAAAATAAATTGTATTAAATACCCATACTTTAAACCTACATATCTTCTAAAAGGAGTCACTCAACTTTTCGATCTTTATATCAAATAAAAGAATACACATTTACCTAAAAGATGAGCCTAATTACGTTGCTCTACGATAATTAATCTAGGAGTAATTAAAGTTTAAGTAAATTTTAAAAAAATACATTTTTTTTCGTAAACACCCTGTATTTTAGTGAATAGTGGGGATAGCCCCCTCTCTAGAACAATTTTTTTCTCCAAATACATCCAGGAATCACCCCTGAAAATATTAGCCACGTAGTCCAACAAAGGATTTATTGAACGTCTGCTGACCTATACAAGTCGCAAATGAGTATTTTAAATCTTTAAAACGGCGATATCTCATTAATGGCAATTCGTACGGGAAAATGTATAATATATTTTTTTGTAGATAATTGCATAATCTACAAACTTTGTAAACACTATTTTATGATAATACTTACCGTTTAAGAGATATTAGTCAAAAACGGAATTTTTTTTAGGGGGTCGTTTTTTAGGGGGTTCCCCCAACCCGGCGAGTGATAACTTTTCATGAGGTTAAAGTACGCTATTCAATGAACAAATTAAAAAAAAATATCAGTGTCAGGATTTTTTTTGAACTAAATATCTCAACTAACTGGCCTATGTTGCTTTTGAGTCCAATCATCATATCACCTTAGGGCATCTTAATACTTCTTTATTTCAGACAAATAACGGTGCTTCAGAAAAGACAGGTGCAGTCAGGCATATTTCGGGACCGCTAAGGAAAAAAATCTTGGTCATTCGGCTATAGTGCATATTGATTAGCACCACATCTTCAATTCTCGAACAATACAATACCGAACATTCATTCAAATTTTACTACATTCACTCACAGTTTCTTCTTCTTCAAGCAAAAATCACTTCAATCGTTCCGTTATATACAGCCTTGGCCAAAAGTATTAGGCACCCCAAAAAAGTTGTTTTGTGCCGTTATAATTTGAACAAAGAGCATATCTCTGGCAGTGTTTGAACACCAGTGTCATAAAACATTATTAAGAACACTTTTTTGAAATTTGGTAGATTTTGACAGGTCGCCGTGTTTTTATTTGAATGTTTGGTCAGTCTTCAATTACCATTGTTAGAGTAACAACGGTTTCATTTGTAGTTTTCTGGTGTAAGTGACAGCAGTGCGCTTATATAAAATGCCGAAAAAAGGGACGTAAGTTTGGCAAATCCATGTAAAATTATGGGGTGCCTAATACTTTTGGCCAAGGCTGTATTTCTATCCCCCCTTAAATTAAATTCAAGCGAATTAATAAAATTGAATCGCTCTCTTTTTTGGATACCGACAGTCACCGAGGTAAGTTGGCTTTGAAATATATTTTTTTACTTGTTTTCAGCTTTAATTTTCGTTTAACTTCCTTGAGTATCGACTATGATCGATAATTTAATCCTTATCCTTTAACGTTTTCGGGTATAGATTAAAAACGTTAAGTTCCATTCATTCTAATTATTCACTTGTAATTTAATTTTCGAACAAAGCAAGCAAAGAGACTATGTGAGTACTTAATTGGTAAATGTATAGTATAGCCACACCCACCTCCGATTTTTTTGAAATTTTCAAATTTTATGCATTTTGGTGCGTAGAATCCATTTTTGAAAAAATTAATTGCCGCTGACGCACCGTTTCAGAGTTATGTAATTTCAAAGTTGCCAAATTTCGCTTATTTAAAAAGTGGAAACAGCCATGTTTCCCCTCCGATTTTTGTAAAAATGAGATATTTAATGCATTTTGATGCATACTTTTAAATAAACATATTATATAAAACGAACTAAATATTTAATCCAGCTGTATTGGCTGCTTTACAAAAAAAGCACAAATTCATCTTATAATTATTAAATTATAACAAATTTAGTATTTAATTATTTTTTTATATAAGCATTGCAATTGAGGTCCATCATTTTTTTGAAATATGCATGATAACTATATACACGGCTACGTCGCTCATGTCCAATACGCTTTCTATAAAATAAATTTTTTTTTGGTAAAGCAGGCAACATTTTAATGAAACATTTATTTTACTTTATATAATTTATTTATTTAAACTCATACATCAAAATACATCAAGTTTTTGATCTGGCAATACGATAACGTTTCGTATTGACTAATAAAATTTTTTTTTTGAAAAAAGCAGTTTTTGAGTGATTTTTTTGCCAAAGAGCTCCGGCGGCCATGTTGTTTTTTTTGTGATTACAAAATTGTTTTCTTAAAAAGTCCCAAGGAAGCTGTGGTCCAATTTTCAGCTATTTTGGAATTTTGTCTCCTAATTTCCCCGGACTATTCCCAAACTGCCTACATCCGTAATAGACGAATTTGTAAAAATCACGAAAAACTAACAACTCCTTTCCTTTGGAGACATTGGCAAACTTTTTCAGTTTTACATCTGGGTAAACACACATTTATTTTTGTCATAATTATGAAAATCAAGGCCAGATATAAGTTATTAAAGATTTTTGGTTGGATGTAGAAAGTTGTGGAATTGTACACTGGAATGAGAGAGTTTTGAAAATGACTATCATTTGTAAGAGTTTTGAGTTGAATAAAAATAAGCAATATTTATTTGAGGGCATTGTTCGAGTATCGAATCGATTGTCCAAGCTAAACTGAAAAATATTGTAAAGGCTGGAAATCCTAGTATTAGATATGTCGGTTAGTTAGATAAAGATTTATTTAAATGGAAATAAAATTTATTTTGAAACACTGATAGCAATACATTTAACCCCCGTATAACAAGGGAGTTACGTTCCAAAATATTGCGGTGTTTTGCGAATCCGTGTTATATGCAGGCCCGCCGCTAGCCGCTTCAGCGCCCGCGTGCAAAAAAGACAATGCCGCCCCCTCCCTTATCTTGTTTTTTCTGACTGAGCTTGTTCTCTTCTCTTTAAGAAAGATCGATTGACTAAATTAAAAATCTGAAATTTGATTACGTTATTTATTGATATCTCATACATTCAATAAAATTTATTAAAAAAACATTGAACGTCTTGTATTCGAGTAATTAATATTCAAAATTCAAGTAAAGTGTCGAGTAAAAATGATATTTAAACGTGGGAATTTATTGCACATAAAAATGGATTATTCCTTCTCCATAACTAGACATCAAAATGCTTTAAAATTTGTCAATTTTTATTTACAGAATAAATTTGATTTCTATAGTACGGTCATTTGGTTCTAAAAAAAGGGGTTACCTGGAAAGTTTTCCGGGAGTTTTGAAAATTTGTAATTTTATAGATTTCGATGTGCTCTTTCCGAATTTCAACTTTGACACCCCGTATCTTTGCCGCTGGCGCCGCCATGTTGGCTGGCGCCTAAAAGCAGTTTTTTGACAATGTCGAAATGAGAAGTTCGCGGGTTAATCGTGACAATGACGACGTAAAAAAACTAATTGACTGGTTGTGCAACCATCCACCTTTTCCAGAATTAAAGTAAATCATGTCAATAAGCACTGGAATTATCGGAGAAGAAAAGATCAACTGTCACATGCCTAAAGAAATTGGTAGTGCTGGCATTTCTAAAATCATTGGCAAGGATTTCTATACCGTAAAATTCAAACGGAATGACCGAATAAAATCACTTAGTATTTTGAATTCAGTCATCCGGATAGAAGGCGACATTGTCCCGATTAATCCTTTACGAATTTTCCAAAGAATGTGCATTGCAAAAGAATGTGAAAAGGAACTTGAAAATTTTCTTACGTACAAACTTGCTCCATTTCCCTTAACCCTTTTCAATGACGAAGGCATGCGCAAATGTATTAAATCTTCTATGTATAAGGCATTTGAGCAACATTCTGGAGATTTAAATTTTGAATACACGATGTATATCATTGACGGAGGATACTTATTACACCGAGTCATTTGGCATCGCGGTGAATCGTTTTCATCCATTTGCAATAAATACGTTACCTACGTTCGTTCGAACTATACATCCAATGCCATTACCGTATTTGACGGATATCCGGAAGATGTAGCAAATCGTAGTACCAAATATGTGGAGCGATCCTGACGATCACGAAAAACTGCTTCAGTAGACATACTTTTTGACGAGACAATGATCCCAATTGTGTCACAAAATAAATTCCTGGGCAATGAGGTAAACAAGAACCGCCTCACTGGAATGTTGAAAAAAAAATTTGAGTCGGAAAGGAGATATTGTCAAAAAACTGCTCTTAGGCGCCATTTTTCTAACATGGCGGCGGAAGCGGCAGATACGAGGTGGCAAAGTTGAAATTCGGAAAGAGCACATCGAAATCTACAAATTTTCAAAACTCCCGGAACTATTTCCAGGCAAAACTACCAAATGACTGGACTGCTATCTGCACTGAGAGACATTTTTAGTTACCACAACCATACGGCATCAAATAAATATATTTAGTTACTCCAACAATTTTTTCTGGTCATGAGAAGCATTTTTTGTTAATAACGACAACTAAATATATTTATTTGATGCCGTATGGTTGTGGTAACTAAAAATGTCTCTCAGGGTGGGGAATTTAATTTTACATTCTCTGTCCTTATACTATACTATTTTCAGAGATCGATCCATCTTAAGTGGTTTGAAACTGCACACGTTTTCGGTTTATTGGTTTATTTTTTAAGGAGATCAATACTTGTAATTGTTATGGCATTATAAAAAGAACCTTCGATAACGAGATTGTTATGTTTGCCGCCCCTGAAAATGCCGCCCGCGTGCGGTGCACGCTCTGCACGCCCGCACCCAGCGGGCCTGGTTATATGAAACAAAGGACCTAGGACGAAAAGGGCCTAGCTTTGAAAATTACAAAAATGGATTAAACAATGGCCTGTTCGTCATCACTAAACACTATTAACCGAAGCCGTTTTCCTTTTGGCAAAATATCATCATCATCTGGGCATTTTTCTGCATTATCTTGAGATCCTACCTTTTGCAAAAATTGTGTCATTTTAGATTGCTTGTTTTTCAATTTCTTTATATGGTGCGAGGCACTTATGAAGTTCTCTTTTAAGCTTTGTGCTCCTTTAATTTGAAAGATCTTCATTTAAGAAATATATCTCTAACTGTGCGGCTAAGCGTACGCCATTCTTTATGCTTTGTAGAGTAAACATTTTAACTTCTTCGCCTTCACCTATGATATCATCTTCGAAGTTATCATGGATTCCAGATATCATTTCTACCAAACCGCCTTTATCGATTTCTTCTTCAAACAGTAATTCTTGGATATCTTGTGCAGTCATTTCGCCAAAATCTTCTCCTCCTAGGGACTTAACAACTTCTACTACTGCAGCCAATTGCTATTCTATTTTCTGCTGTCTCGATCAAATTTTCAACCATTCAATGTTTAACCGTTTTAGAGTGAATCCGTGCTATAAACGTGCCTTGTTCTGAAAATAATTCATGTAGGGAAAGAGATAGTTTTGAAACAGTACAAATAGTGGAATGAGAGATTTTTGAAAAATTACATTATCTTTGAAGCAAACTTACGCAGCCAAAGAGCATGAAATGGGTAACAGATTTATTAGAAGAGTTTGTTTAGAGTTGGAAACCGCCATTATCTCATTTTTTATAAAAGTGGAAGGAAGCACTTTTGGAAGTGGAGTCTTCATTATTAAATTTTATATCTTTTTCTCGAATTATTTTGGTGATCTGGTGACTAATTTTGTTTGGAGTGATCTTGAGGTTCCTTTTTTTGCAACTTGATAATATCTTGACTTGTTATTTTAGCTTACATCGTTGATGAGGTGTATAAAGTGATTTGGTGATAAGTTGATTTTTCGTCTCTTAGCTAACACCGTTGTTGAGAAATAATGAAAGTAAAATTTTAGTGAAGGGTGCATGGTGTACAATATACCATAACCGAAAATATTGTTTACTATCTCTTACTGACACAAAATAGGACATAACGAAGTAAAATGGAATATATTTACGATAATAATTAGATATTTCTTCCGTGCTACTTTTGTTGAATTATTACTGTTGAATTACTTTTACGTGTATCAATTTTCTCTTTACTATCTTACTAAATTGAAATTTTACTTACTTGCTGTTATATTGAACTGATTCCAGGAATCATTGAAATTTTATTTACTTATTATTTTGTTGTTGTATTGAAGAATCATTTTTGAAATAAAATAATGAATTGTTACAAGATGAAACTCTCAAAGTTCTGAGGTTCTACTTCAGTTAGTTTACGGCTCTGTGGCAAAACTCTAGGCCTTCAACATCTCGCTACAATCGACCAATAAGAATTCGATTTATTAAGGAGATTACTGACATAACAAACGAAGAAATAAACTACATCAAATCGCAGATCATAGCTCTTTCCAACACCGAAATCGAATACATGACAATAAAACATAAGATGTTGTTCCCCATTGTAAAGGGTGTTTCAACAAAAGTGCTCTTTTGTGTCATTTTTTCGTGCAAGTGGCAACTCTGAAATTTGACAGCTGTCACCTATTATTGTTCCGATTATTACAAATTGAGCGCTACAATAAAGTAGTGCGCGTTATCATTGTGAAAACCCATGCTCGCAAACTTCGCGGAATTTTCGGTCGAAAAAGTGCACCGAAGGCTGCTCGCACACTGCATCAGAATTTGTACGAATTTGTCCGAATTCTGATGAAATTGTATACATTTTCATCAGAATTTGCACACATTCGTACAAATTCTGATGCAGTGTGCGAGCAGCCTCATGTATCAACAATTCGAAGAGTGGTCAAAAAATTGGAAGGGTCGATTATGGACAGTATGTTAAGACACCGTTTATGAGGTAGTTGCAAAAAACTGCAGTTGAATGACGACTAACTTTTTAACTGTTCACGATAAAACTCACTACCTAGAAAACTATCCGAAATACAGAAATATTTTAGGAAATCGTTTGGTGCATCATAAAAGCAAAAAAAATACTGTTAATAACGCATTTTTCTGAGAAAAAGAAAGAAATCTGCCAGGTCCAAATGCAAAGCATCGATTTGAGCCTACATATCTTCTATACGGAGTCACTCAAGTTGCTGTCCTTTATATCAAATAAAAGAATATACATTTACCTAAAAGATGAGCCTAATTATGTTACTTTACGATAATTAGTGTAAGAGTTATTCAAAATTAAGTAAATTTTAAATAAAATAATTTTTAATTCCGAAAACACCCTGTTTCTTAGTGAATAGTGGGGATAGCCGCCCTCTCTAGAACAATTTTTTTTTCCAAACACATTCAGGAATCACCTTTAAAAATATTAGCCACATAGTCCAACAAAAGATTTATTGAACGTCTGCTGACCTTTACAAAAAAAAATTTACATTATTCTTCAGATAATAATAATTTCCAGGAATCCTGTCTTAATACTGCGGAATTATATGTCAGTCTTTATCCCTGGCACCCCATGACAGCAACAGTACATACAATTTTAATTCATGGTCATGAAATTATATCGAATGTCCTTTTACCAATTGGACAATTAAGTGAAGAAGTTCAGGCATCGCGAAATAAAGATTTTAAAATAGCCGAAAAACTTCGAGCAAGCTAACCTTGAAGATGTATTTCAGCGTCTCCTTGTTTCTTCTGACCCTCTGATAACAAGTTTAAAACCTTTAGAAAGAATTAGACGAAGGTCTTTTGATCCAGAAGTAAGCGACATGCTTTTGGAAAAGGATTTGGCACACATAAAAACAGAATCTGATGTTTCTGAAGACGAGATGTATTAGCTTTCCAGTAAAATTAATATCATGCATTAGTATTTTTACTTATTAATTTTATTTTGAGCTTTCTATAGCATTTTTTTTATTATTCAGAGTTTTGTGCATAGGCTTGTATGAACAGGCCCCAGTGGGTGACGTACTGATCGGTCTCTTGAAAACATTGCTGTTGTAAACGAGAGTGTCACCGAAAACCCGAAAACATCAATTCGGCATTGTTCACAACAACTTCAAATATCACGAAGCACTGCGCAGACGAAAGACCTCCACCTTCACCCGTACAAGATTCAGCTCATAGTCGAGTGACAAGGCAAAAAGTGAGTGAGAAAAAATGTGACAAAAATTGTTCGAAGATGGCAACTCAGTTCATCAGCTAATGTCAAAGACGAATGTAATTGCAAATTGAAATTTATTTAAAAAGGAAAAAATAATTAAAAGTATGAGTGCTGTGGAAATGTGTTTTAGCAGTGACGGAAGCGATGAAGAGGAGAGGGAAGAATTAATGGTTCTAGCAAGAAAAAGAGTAACTATAAGGGATATGTCAAATCCTTTGAAGCTGCCCTGCATGAAGTAAGTGAAGATTTGATTTTTGTTTAGCAATTTCATCAATTTATTTCGATTCAGATTTAGACAATACTTCAGAACCTCGAAGGAAGTATTCGTATATCTTCTTTAGATTTTAGAGCGAAATGTGAAGGAAACAGCGCGCTAAAATTCGGTTCTTCCAATAATAAAATTGGCCGCTGTGTTGCGCTTCTTTGCGGAAGGGTCATACCAGAAAGGTAGTGGGAATGATTTTAATGTGGGTCTATCCCAACCTACTATGTCCAAAGTGCTCGGGGAGGTTTTGGATATTTTTGAGAGGGAACTCTGTTCCCTGGTAATACAATTTCCTTCGACGTCTGATGAGAAGGACGCGATCAAAATAGAACTTTTTTCTAAGTTTGGAATTCCAGGTGTTATTGGATGTGTTGATGGCACCCACGTAAAAATTATTACACCTGCCAAAGAGATTCAACACCTCTATTATAATAGAAAAGGATTTCACAGCTTGAATGTGATGATTGTAAGTAATAAAGTTAATTGTTTTGATTAATAAAACAAATGTTAACACATTGTTGAGCGGTGACGAGTTAACTCGTCTTTTCATGCCCAAACGTTGTTTACAGATGACGAGTTAACTCGTCTTTACACTTGCATTATCGATCTATTTCAATTTACGAAACCCATGGCGTTACAGAATATTGCAAAAGCTTTGCGCATCGTGTCCCTTTTATAATAAATGCTTTTCTTGTAATTTAGGTTTTTATGACAACTTTAGAAATTCAAAAATTTCAATCATGACGGAACGAAGCGGTGTAGAAAGTTTCAATGAATTTTACGCGGATACTTTATCTGATTGACCGAGTGATTTCGATATAAATTGATTCAGTGATGCATACTATAGTCCATGGAAATGGTACTTTAACATTACAAAAATGCAGGACAAGATTTTTTTCTTGGGTTGTGTAGGGGAGCTCGGTGTTAGCTTAAATTTGAGTTTTCGAGTTCCCCACCCCCCATTTGGCCGCCATCTTGGAAAAGGTGTGCAAATGGTTTTTCCACTATATCTCCGTAACAGTACATCTTACAGAAAATTTATAAAGAGACTTTTTGTTTTAAATTAAAACAATTTGTTGTTAATTAAATTATCTAAATTGTAGATTAAGCGTTTTGTCGTAAATTGAAGAATTAAGAAGTTATAAGCCTTAGAACACAAAAATTAGTCACAATATTTTCTTTGAAAGGCTATAACTTTTTTTCGTTCAATTTTAACAAAAAAAAATAACAAGTTTTTTGTAGATGGTTTCATAACGAATAATTTCCATTCATTCTTTTTCTAATTTCATTCACTACGAAGGGTTCACAGCGCCCCGAAGGTATCAAAGTGACAGATTTTCTGAATAATTTTTTACGATTTTACCTCCTCCTCTCCCTAGAATTTCTCAAAAACAGGTAGCAAGTAATAATAATGTATAAATGACTTACCGTTTGAAGAAATGCCGATGTTTGAGTAATGCAATAAAATTATTTATTACGGTTTTTTATTATTGTTATGGTATGTTTTACAAGGTACGAGATGGTTTAAATTGAAATTATTTGAATAATAACATGTATTAGTTTCTCCAATTTTTGAAAATAATTTGTGTGATGAATGAATGACTTTACGTTCTAAGAAATGCCGATGTTTGAGTAATGCAATAAAATTATTTATTACGGTTTTTGAATTTAATTAATATTTTCAATTTTGGTAGATAGCACAACTGAATAACACGTACACTTTTATAAAATTGAAAATTTTACTAAGATCAAACTGAAATAACAATTTTGAAATTACACTAAAATAATTCAAAATTTTCCCACAAAATGAATACGTCCGTATTTTGCTAGATAATTAGCATAACTGAATGAAGCACTATTTTTTGCAGCCCTGAAATTACTATTGAGACATTCCAAAATTTTTTGGAACTATTTTACTTTGGAGCAGCAATTCTAAACATTTACCCTGTGTGTGTGTGTCGGAAAACCCCGAAAATGGTAAATATTTTGAGCCGGACCAGGAGTACCTTCCCCCGTTTTCGAGGATGCTGACCACGATAGCGGGGTTAGAATTTCTCTGTGGTTGCGCAACCGCCTAAAATAGCCAAAAACCACCCCCTAGAGGGGTTAAACGCGCTTTACACAGTTTCCTTTTAGAAAAAAACACTTCCCTTTGGAAGTTGGCCGGTGGAGGTGGTGGTGGCGGTCGGAAGTGTTATATAAAAATCCCATAACCAGAACAACAACAACAAAAACCAAAAGACCAAACAGACGAAAAATCCAACACCTTATCGCAAAGGTATCGGATTACGTCTGGGAGTGAGAATCTTCCCTATGTACAAAACTGTTAAAATTGTCCCCATGAGATACTAATTCTCGACGCGGTTTCACGGATAACGCTGAAACCGCGAAAATTGCCACCGCGGTCTTTGTTTACGTGAGTGATCCTGACCTTGACTGCGGTGTGGGAACCGTTTTTCCCTGTGTTGTTTTTGTTTTCTTTTTGAGAACCACGGCTGGGCGGCTGTGATAATTTTGGAAAATGTGGAGTGTTGACTTAATCGTTAGCGGCGGCGCACGGAATTTTTTTTGAGTGTTGTTTAACCAGCGAAAGCGGTGGTCGGTTTTAGGATTCTAGGGGGTTTGATAAATAGAACGCATAGTTCCGCAATAATATAAATATTATGTGTTAAAGTTTGTTAATAAATAGAAGGAACAGTTTCTGCATTAATATAAATATAATGCGTTAAAGTTAAATAGAATGAATAGTTGCTGCATTAATATAAATATAATGCGTTAAAGTTTGATAAATAGAACGAATAGTTCCGCAATAACATAAAAATTATGTGTTAAAGTTTGTTAATAAATAGAAGGAACAGTTTCTGCATTAATATAAATATAATGCGTTAAAGTTAAATAGAATGAATAGTTGCTGCATTAATATAAATATAATGCGTTAAAGTTTGATAAATAGAACGAAAAGTTCCGCAATAATATAAATATTATGTGTTAAAGTTTGTTAATAAATAGAAGGAACAGTTTCTGCATTAATATAAATATAATGCGTTAAAGTTAAATAGAATGAATAGTTTCTGCATTAATATAAATATAATGCGTTAAAGTTTGATGAATAGAACGAATAGTTCCGCAATAACATAAATATTATGTGTTAAAGTTTGTTAATAAATAGAAGGAACAGTTTCTGCATTAATATAAATATAATGCGTTAAAGTTAAATAGAATGAATAGTTTCTGCATTAATATAAATATAATGCGTTAAAGTTTGATAAATAGAACGAATAGTTCCGCAATAATATAAATATTATGTGTTAAAGTTTGTTAATAAATAGAAGGAACAGTTTCTGCATTAATATAAATATAATGCGTTAAAGTTAAATAGAATGAATAGTTGCTGCATTAATATAAATATAATGCGTTAAAGTTTGATAAATAGAACGAATAGTTCCGCAATAACATAAAAATTATGTGTTAAAGTTTGTTAATAAATAGAAGGAACAGTTTCTGCATTAATATAAATATAATGCGTTAAAGTTAAATAGAATGAATAGTTGCTGCATTAATATAAATATAATGCGTTAAAGTTTGATAAATAGAACGAAAAGTTCCGCAATAATATAAATATTATGTGTTAAAGTTTGTTAATAAATAGAAGGAACAGTTTCTGCATTAATATAAATATAATGCGTTAAAGTTAAATAGAATGAATAGTTTCTGCATTAATATAAATATAATGCGTTAAAGTTTGATGAATAGAACGAATAGTTCCGCAATAACATAAATATTATGTGTTAAAGTTTGTTAATAAATAGAAGGAACAGTTTCTGCATTAATATAAATATAATGCGTTAAAGTTAAATAGAATGAATAGTTTCTGCATTAATATAAATATAATGCGTTAAAGTTTGATGAATAGAACGAATAGTTCCGCAATAACATAAATATTATGTGTTAAAGTTTGTTAATAAATAGAAGGAACAGTTTCTGCAGTAATATAAATATAATGCGTTAAAGTTAAATAGAATGAATAGTTGCTGCATTAATATAAATATGATGCGTTAAAGTTTGATGAATAGAACGAATAGTTCCGCAATAACATAAATATTATGTGTTAAAGTTTGTTAATAAATAGAAGGAACAGTTTCTGCATTAATATAAATATAATGCGTTAAAGTTAAATAGAATGAATAGTTTCTGCATTAATATAAATATAATGCGTTAAAGTTTGATGAATAGAACGAATAGTTCCGCAATAACATAAATATTATGTGTTAAAGTTTGTTAATAAATAGAAGGAACAGTTTCTGCATTAATATAAATATAATGCGTTAAAGTTAAATAGAATGAATAGTTTCTGCATTAATATAAATATAATGCGTTAAAGTTTGATGAATAGAACGAATAGTTCCGCAATAACATAAACATTATGTGTTAAAGTTTGTTAATAAATAGAAGGAACAGTTTCTGCATTAATATAAATATAATGCGTTAAAGTTAAATAGAATGAATAGTTGCTGCATTAATATAAATATAATGCGTTAAAGTTTGATGAATAGAACGAATAGTTCCGCAATAACATAAATATTATGTGTTAAAGTTTGTTAATAAATAGAAGGAACAGTTTCTGCATTAATATAAATATAATGCGTTAAAGTTAAATAGAATGAATAGTTGCTGCATTAATATAAATATAATGCGTTAAAGTTTGATGAATAGAACGAATAGTTCCGCAATAACATAAATATTATGTGTTAAAGTTTGTTAATAAATAGAAGGAACAGTTTCTGCATTAATATAAATATAATGCGTTAAAGTTAAATAGAATGAATAGATTCTGCATTAATATAAATATAATGCGTTAAAGTTTGATGAATAGAACGAATAGTTCCGCAATAACATAAATATTATGTGTTAAAGTTTGTTAATAAATAGAAGGAACAGTTTCTGCATTAATATAAATATAATGCGTTAAAGTTAAATAGAATGAATAGTTGCTGCATTAATATAAATATAATGCGTTAAAGTTTGATGAATAGAACGAATAGTTCCGCAATAACATAAATATTATGTGTTAAAGTTTGTTAATAAATAGAAGGAACAGTTTCTGCATTAATATAAATATAATGCGTTAAAGTTAAATAGAATGAATAGTTGCTGCATTAATATAAATATAATGCGTTAAAGTTTGATGAATAGAACGAATAGTTCCGCAATAACATAAATATTATGTGTTAAAGTTTGTTAATAAATAGAAGGAACAGTTTCTGCATTAATATAAATATAATGCGTTAAAGTTAAATAGAATGAATAGTTTCTGCATTAATATAAATATAATGCGTTAAAGTTTGATGAATAGAACGAATAGTTCCGCAATAACATAAATATTATGTGTTAAAGTTTGTTAATAAATAGAAGGAACAGTTTCTGCATTAATATAAATATAATGCGTTAAAGTTAAATAGAATGAATAGTTTCTGCATTAATATAAATATAATGCGTTAAAGTTTGATGAATAGAACGAATAGTTCCGCAATAACATAAATATTATGTGTTAAAGTTTGTTAATAAATAGAAGGAACAGTTTCTGCATTAATATAAATATAATGCGTTAAAGTTAAATAGAATGAATAGTTGCTGCATTAATATAAATATAATGCGTTAAAGTTTGATGAATAGAACGAATAGTTCCGCAATAACATAAATATCATGTGTTAAAGTTTGTTAATAAATAGAAGGAACAGTTTCTGCATTAATATAAATATAATGCGTTAAAGTTAAATAGAATGAATAGTTTCTGCATTAATATAAATATAATGCGTTAAAGTTTGATAAATAGAACGCATAGTTCCGCAATAATTTAAATATTATGTGTTAAAGTTTGTTAATAAATAGAAGGAACAGTTTCTGCATTAATATAAATATAATGCGTTAAAGTTAAATAGAATGAACAGTTTCTGCATTAATATAAATATAATGCGCTAAAGTTAAATAGAATGAATAGTTGCTGCATTAATATAAATATAATGCGTTAAAGTTTGATGAATAGAACGAATAGTTCCGCAATAACATAAATATTATGTGTTAAAGTTTGTTAATAAATAGAAGGAACAGTTTCTGCATTAATATAAATATAATGCGTTAAAGTTAAATAGAATGAATAGTTTCTGCATTAATATAAATATAATGCGTTAAAGTTAAATAGAATGAATAGTTTCTGCATTAATATAAATATAATGCGTTAAAGTTTGATAAATAGAACGAATAGTTCCGCAATAATATAAATATTATGTGTTAAAGTTTGTTAATAAATAGAAGGAACAGTTTCTGCATTAATATAAATATAATGCGTTAAAGTTAAATAGAATGAATAGTTGCTGCATTAATATAAATATAATGCGTTAAAGTTTGATAAATAGAACGAATAGTTCCGCAATAATATAAATATTATGTGTTAAAGTTTGTTAATAAATAGAAGGAACAGTTTCTGCATTAATATAAATATAATGCGTTAAAGTTAAATAGAATGAATAGTTGCTGCATTAATATAAATATAATGCGTTAAAGTTTGATAAATAGAACGAATAGTTCCGCAATAATATAAATATTATGTGTTAAAGTTTGTTAATAAATAGAAGGAACAGTTTCTGCATTAATATAAATATAATGCGTTAAAGTTAAATAGAATGAATAGGTTCTGCATTAATATAAATATAATGCGTTAAAGTTTGATGAATAGAACGAATAGTTCCGCAATAACATAAATATTATGTGTTAAAGTTTGTTAATAAATAGAAGGAACAGTTTCTGCATTAATATAAATATAATGCGTTAAAGTTAAATAGAATGAATAGTTGCTGCATTAATATAAATATAATGCGTTAAAGTTAAATAGAATGAATAGTTTCTGCATTAATATAAATATAATGCGTTAAAGTTTGATGAATAGAACGAATAGTTCCGCAATAACATAAATATTATGTGTTAAAGTTTGTTAATAAATAGAAGGAACAGTTCCTGCAGTAATATAAATATAATGCGTTAAAGTTAAATAGAATGAATAGTTGCTGCATTAATATAAATATGATGCGTTAAAGTTTGATGAATAGAACGAATAGTTCCGCAATAACATAAATATTATGTGTTAAAGTTTGTTAATAAATAGAAGGAACAGTTTCTGCATTAATATAAATATAATGCGTTAAAGTTAAATAGAATGAATAGTTTCTGCATTAATATAAATATAATGCGTTAAAGTTTGATGAATAGAACGAATAGTTCCGCAATAACATAAATATTATGTGTTAAAGTTTGTTAATAAATAGAAGGAACAGTTTCTGCATTAATATAAATATAATGCGTTAAAGTTAAATAGAATGAATAGTTGCTGCATTAATATAAATATAATGCGTTAAAGTTTGATAAATAGAACGAATAGTTCCGCAATAATATAAATATTATGTGTTAAAGTTTGTTAATAAATAGAAGGAACAGTTTCTGCATTAATATAAATATAATGCGTTAAAGTTAAATAGAATGAATAGTTTCTGCATTAATATAAATATAATGCGTTAAAGTTTGATGAATAGAACGAATAGTTCCGCAATAACATAAATATTATGTGTTAAAGTTTGTTAATAAATAGAAGGAACAGTTTCTGCATTAATATAAATATAATGCGTTAAAGTTAAATAGAATGAACAGTTTCTGCATTAATATAAATATAATGCGCTAAAGTTAAATAGAATGAATAGTTGCTGCATTAATATAAATATAATGCGTTAAAGTTTGATGAATAGAACGAATAGTTCCGCAATAACATAAATATTATGTGTTAAAGTTTGTTAATAAATAGAAGGAACAGTTTCTGCATTAATATAAATATAATGCGTTAAAGTTAAATAGAATGAATAGTTTCTGCATTAATATAAATATAATGCGTTAAAGTTTGATAAATAGAACGCATAGTTCCGCAATAATTTAAATATTATGTGTTAAAGTTTGTTAATAAATAGAAGGAACAGTTTCTGCATTAATATAAATATAATGCGTTAAAGTTAAATAGAATGAACAGTTTCTGCATTAATATAAATATAATGCGTTAAAGTTAAATAGAATGAATAGTTGCTGCATTAATATAAATATAATGCGTTAAAGTTTGATGAATAGAACGAATAGTTCCGCAATAACATAAATATTATGTGTTAAAGTTTGTTAATAAATAGAAGGAACAGTTTCTGCATTAATATAAATATAATGCGTTAAAGTTAAATAGAATGAATAGATTCTGCATTAATATAAATATAATGCGTTAAAGTTTGATGAATAGAACGAATAGTTCCGCAATAACATAAATATTATGTGTTAAAGTTTGTTAATAAATAGAAGGAACAGTTTCTGCATTAATATAAATATAATGCGTTAAAGTTAAATAGAATGAATAGTTGCTGCATTAATATAAATATAATGCGTTAAAGTTTGATGAATAGAACGAATAGTTCCGCAATAACATAAATATTATGTGTTAAAGTTTGTTAATAAATAGAAGGAACAGTTTCTGCATTAATATAAATATAATGCGTTAAAGTTAAATAGAATGAATAGTTTCTGCATTAATATAAATATAATGCGTTAAAGTTTGATGAATAGAACGAATAGTTCCGCAATAACATAAATATTATGTGTTAAAGTTTGTTAATAAATAGAAGGAACAGTTTCTGCAGTAATATAAATATAATGCGTTAAAGTTAAATAGAATGAATAGTTGCTGCATTAATATAAATATGATGCGTTAAAGTTTGATGAATAGAACGAATAGTTCCGCAATAACATAAATATTATGTGTTAAAGTTTGTTAATAAATAGAAGGAACAGTTTCTGCATTAATATAAATATAATGCGTTAAAGTTAAATAGAATGAATAGTTTCTGCATTAATATAAATATAATGCGTTAAAGTTTGATGAATAGAACGAATAGTTCCGCAATAACATAAATATTATGTGTTAAAGTTTGTTAATAAATAGAAGGAACAGGAACAGAGATACTCCGCGTGGGTAGTCGACAAATTTTTCAGAGAGAACTAAAATTGCTTAAAAATAAAATTAAATAAAGTAATTACATTTAAATTGTCGAAATATTATTGTTATTGTATTGGCTAAAGCCCATATTGTGATAATTAACTGTTTTCGGCCAAATAGTGACTTATACGCAAATTTAAGGGTGTGACGAAATTCGTGGCTTGGGTAGCCATTTGCAATTTTGCCGCGAAAAAAAATTTTCGTGGTTAAATTTAATATAAAATAAAACTTGTGCGTAATTAACGCAAAGAGGCCTTTCCCACATATTGAAGAGGCGGGGGACATGAGTCCCCAGCCGGTTGCCAGCCCTAGCGATCCCAATACGGGAGCTAAGCCTAAAATTCAGTCTGCTTCAAATAAGAAGCTTAAGCTCAACAAATTGGTTGATCTGGCCAAGGACGAGAACTTTGTACTGGAGGTGCTTACTAAGCGTGACGAATGGCCCCGTTTAGGCAATAATAATAACAACATAAATAAAAACATTGACTCCAACAATATAGACATTGAAAAAACCTTAAGTAATCTATTGAAATCTTGTGAAAAAATCCAGAAAAAAATAAGCGAAAACGCCGCTCTGAACGCAAATCCTGGCACTGAGGTGACTCCTGTGGCTATTGCTGAAACTGAACAGCAAGCGATGGAAACTTCCTCTGATATACCTGATCAGACCACGTCCTCTATTGATGACAATGATAATAGCTGGACATTAGTGAAGGATAAATCCAATAAAGGCGCTGCTAAACAAGGCGCTAGCATCAGCATCGGATCCAACAACATTAACATAAATAATAGTAACAGCTTCTCATTGCTTCAACCAGAAGCGAAAGGTAAAGCAGCTTCCATGAAGAAAAATTATATTAATAATAATAAGGATAATGTTAACAATAGAAATAAATTTTATAGTAACACTAACACTAGTAATAATGACTTTAATAAGGCTAGATTTACTAACAATTCAAACTCAAATAATAACTTTGAAAACTCAGGTAATTCATCTGGCTGGTGCCCACCGATCATTATTCAAGATGTTAGTGTCAGGTATCTTACGAAAATGATCCTATTCTTGTACCCTAACTGCGAATTCAAGTTGGCGCGTACCCGAGGGGGGGCGTGCAAGGTTTTCTTCAAGGACCGTGCTCATCAGTCTGCCTTCTTCGCTAAATTAAAGGCCAATAACGTTACCTCCCACACCTTCACCCACCCAGAGGAGCGTCACGAATCTCTTATTCTCAGGGGACTCCACCCGGAGTTTTTGCCCGAGGAGGTTCTTGAAGACCTTAATGCTCAATTTCCTGACCTAAAAGTTAAAAATGTTAAGCGTTATGAGACGGCATATTCTCGTAATAATAAGGTCAAGCTGGACTTGTATTTGGTTCAATTCCCCCCCAAAACAAACATTACTGCGGTTAGTAATGACATTAAGTTTATCTTACGTCAGCGTGTTTCTTGGGAACGTATCAAGAGCACTGGCATAATTCAATGCCGAAACTGTCAGATGCACGGGCACGCTGCATCCAACTGCAATAGAGATTACAGATGTGTTAAGTGTGATGGCATCCACCTGCCAGGCCAATGCCCGCGTACTCCAATGATGGACAGTGAACCCTATTGCGTTAACTGTCGCGCTACTGGCCATCCTGCCAGTTTCAGTGGTTGCCCGGTTTATTTGAGACGAGAGGAGCTCCGTAGTAGGATGAGGTCCGGTCAACGCTTTCATGCCAAGTTCGCTTCTGATAACAATCAATTCTCCTCCAAACGTTCCCCAGGGACATCCTATGCGGACTGCTTTAGGGGTCCCCCCCCCGCAGTCTTCCTCTAACAGGCATTTTTCAGATGAAATCCATGAAATCCTTCATCCGGAGGAAACATACGGAATACCACTCTCTCAACTTCTAGATAAGATCCGTAAATTTTTGCCGAGGCTTAGGGGTATCAGTGGCCACGAAAGGAAGACGGCCATTTTGGGGTTCTATTTCACTCTCGTTGGTGATGAATATTAGGACCTTAAAGTGTGCGTCTCTAAACGTTGGGTCCCTGGTATCCTTGGGTCGGAGGTGGTCCTTACGAGATCTCCTCCATTCTAACAATCATGATTTCCTATTCCTACAGGAAACTCACCTACACCCAAAGTCGAAACTATCGCTTAACAACTATATCATCTACCGTAATGACAAGTTTCAGGGCACTGCCCTCTTATGTAAAAACACTTTTGTGTCCAGGCAAATACAACTCTCCCTTCCTTTTTCAAATGTCTCTGTGGAGCTTTCACTTAACCTCCCAAACGCAGGTATTGGTAATTGGTGTTAAAGTTTGTTAATAAATAGAAGGAACAGTTTCTGCAGTAATATAAATATAATGCGTTAAAGTTAAATAGAATGAATAGTTGCTGCATTAATATAAATATGATGCGTTAAAGTTTGATGAATAGAACGAATAGTTCCGCAATAACATAAATATTATGTGTTAAAGTTTGTTAATAAATAGAAGGAACAGTTTCTGCATTAATATAAATATAATGCGTTAAAGTTAAATAGAATGAATAGTTTCTGCATTAATATAAATATAATGCGTTAAAGTTTGATGAATAGAACGAATAGTTCCGCAATAACATAAATATTATGTGTTAAAGTTTGTTAATAAATAGAAGGAACAGTTTCTGCATTAATATAAATATAATGCGTTAAAGTTAAATAGAATGAATAGTTTCTGCATTAATATAAATATAATGCGTTAAAGTTTGATAAATAGAACGAATAGTTCCGCAATAATATAAATATTATGTGTTAAAGTTTGTTAATAAATAGAAGGAACAGTTTCTGCATTAATATAAATATAATGCGTTAAAGTTAAAAAGAATGAATAGTTGCTGCATTAATATAAATATAATGCGTTAAAGTTGGATAAATAGAACGAATAGTTCCGCAATAATATAAATATTATGTGTTAAAGTTTGTTAATAAATAGAAGGAACAGTTTCTGCATTAATATAAATATAATGCGTTAAAGTTAAATAGAATGAATAGTTTCTGCATTAATATAAATATAATGCGTTAAAGTTTGATGAATAGAACGAATAGTTCCGCAATAACATAAATATTATGTGTTAAAGTTTGTTAATAAATAGAAGGAACAGTTTCTGCATTAATATAAATATAATGCGTTAAAGTTAAATAGAATGAATAGTTTCTGCATTAATATAAATATAATGCGTTAAAGTTTGATAAATAGAAGGAATAGTTCCGCAATAACATAAATATTATGTGTTAAAGTTTGTTAATAAATAGAAGGAACAGTTTCTGCAATAATATAAATATAATGCGTTAAAGTTAAATAGAATGAATAGTTTCTGCATTAATATAAATATAATGCGTTAAAGTTTGATGAATAGAACGAATAGTTCCGCAATAACATAAATATTATGTGTTAAAGTTTGTTAATAAATAGAAGGAACAGTTTCTGCATTAATATAAATATAATGCGTTAAAGTTAAATAGAATGAATAGTTTCTGCATTAATATAAATATAATGCGTTAAAGTTTGATGAATAGAACGAATAGTTCCGCAATAACATAAATATTATGTGTTAAAGTTTGTTAATAAATAGAAGGAACAGTTTCTGCATTAATATAAATATAATGCGTTAAAGTTAAATAGAATGAATAGTTTCTGCATTAATATAAATATAATGCGTTAAAGTTTGATGAATAGAACGAATAGTTCCGCAATAACATAAATATTATGTGTTAAAGTTTGTTAATAAATAGAAGGAACAGTTTCTGCATTAATATAAATATAATGCGTTAAAGTTAAATAGAATGAATAGTTGCTGCATTAATATAAATATAATGCGTTAAAGTTTGATGAATAGAACGAATAGTTCCGCAATAACATAAATATTATGTGTTAAAGTTTGTTAATAAATAGAAGGAACAGTTTCTGCATTAATATAAATATAATGCGTTAAAGTTAAATAGAATGAATAGTTGCTGCATTAATATAAATATAATGCGTTAAAGTTTGATGAATAGAACGAATAGTTCCGCAATAACATAAATATTATGTGTTAAAGTTTGTTAATAAATAGAAGGAACAGTTTCTGCATTAATATAAATATAATGCGTTAAAGTTAAATAGAATGAATAGTTTCTGCATTAATATAAATATAATGCGTTAAAGTTTGATAAATAGAACGCATAGTTCCGCAATAATTTAAATATTATGTGTTAAAGTTTGTTAATAAATAGAAGGAACAGTTTCTGCATTAATATAAATATAATGCGTTAAAGTTAAATAGAATGAACAGTTTCTGCATTAATATAAATATAATGCGCTAAAGTTAAATAGAATGAATAGTTTCTGCATTAATATAAATATAATGCGTTAAAGTTAAATAGAATGAATAGTTGCTGCATTAATATAAATATAATGCGTTAAAGTTTGATAAATAGAACGAATAGTTCCGCAATAATATAAATATTATGTGTTAAAGTTTGTTAATAAATAGAAGGAACAGTTTCTGCATTAATATAAATATAATGCGTTAAAGTTAAATAGAATGAATAGTTGCCGCATTAATATAAATATAATGCGTTAAAGTTTGATAAATAGAACGAATAGTTCCGCAATAATATAAATATTATGTGTTAAAGTTTGTTAATAAATAGAAGGAACAGTTTCTGCATTAATATAAATATAATGCGTTAAAGTTAAATAGAATGAATAGTTGCTGCATTAATATAAATATAATGCGTTAAAGTTTGATAAATAGAACGAATAGTTCCGCAATAATATAAATATTATGTGTTAAAGTTTGTTAATAAATAGAAGGAACAGTTTCTGCATTAATATAAATATAATGCGTTAAAGTTAAATAGAATGAATAGTTTCTGCATTAATATAAATATAATGCGTTAAAGTTTGATAAATAGAACGAATAGTTCCGCAATAATATAAATATTATGTGTTAAAGTTTGTTAATAAATAGAAGGAACAGTATCTGCATTAATATAAATATAATGCGTTAAAGTTAAAGAGAATGAATATTTTCTGCATTAATATAAATATAATGCGTTAAAGTTTGATGAATAGAACGAATAGTTCCGCAATAACATAAATATTATGTGTTAAAGTTTGTTAATAAATAGAAGGAACAGTTTCTGCATTAATATAAATATAATGCGTTAAAGTTAAATAGAATGAATAGTTTCTGCATTAATATAAATATAATGCGTTAAAGTTTGATAAATAGAACGAATAGTTCCGCAATAATATAAATATTATGTGTTAAAGTTTGTTAATAAATAGAAGGAACAGTTTCTGCATTAATATAAATATAATGCGTTAAAGTTAAATAGAATGAATAGTTTCTGCATTAATATAAATATAATGCGTTAAAGTTTGATAAATAGAACGCATAGTTCCGCAATAAAATAAATATTATGTGTTAAAGTTTGTTAATAAATAGAAGGAACAGTTTCTGCATTAATATAAATATAATGCGTTAAAGTTAAATAGAATGAATAGTTGCTGCATTAATATAAATATAATGCGTTAAAGTTAAATAGAATGAATAGTTTCTGCATTAATATAAATATAATGCGTTAAAGTTTGATAAATAGAGCGAATAGTTTCCGCAATAATATAAATATTATGTGTTAAAGTTTGTTAATAAATAGAATAAATAGTGTTACAACAAACGAAATAAACAGTCTCAATATTTATTTTATAACCTGAAAAAAGGGGTTTGTGTTGAACTTGTTAATAAATGGATTAGATGGTTTCTGCCTCAACTGCAGTGAATTAAATAAAAAGTTTATAGAAAGAATAAATTACGAAGATTCAAGAAAAAAGCATATAACAGAAGCAATACTCAGCATCCTCGAAAACGGGGGATATACCTATATTTTGACGCTGATATTACAAAATAATAGCCGGTGACATGACATAGTTTCTGTGTAAAATTGCCGGTCAACAATGTGTTAATCTTTTTAAGGTTTGTGATCATAAAATGCGGATAACTTACGTTGATGCCAACAACACAGGATCATATCACGATTCCTTCATTTGGAATTCCAGTGAACTGGACGGAATATTAAAAAAAATTTTGATAATGGTGAAAGAAACACTTGGCTTTTGGGTAAGTTTTCATCAAACAGCGTGAACATTTTTTTACTTAATATATCCATCTTTAGGAGATGCTGGATACCCTTTAAACCCCTTTTTGATGACACCTTACAGAAACTCACAAAGGCAAGAGCAGGACAACAGGCAGGTATTTTTTAATTCTAAACATCGTTCAGCTCGATGCATTATCGAAAGAACCATTGGTGTGTTAAAAGCAACTTACCGTTGTCTTCTTGGCGCAACAAAATTCACCAATCGAATTTCTCTGCCTCGAACTTTCTTTCTTCTAAAGCCAACTTACATTTTTCTATATCTAATTTTTCAAGTTCGTATTTGGCTTTATTTTTACGTTCCTTTTCTTTAAGTTTTAAGCTCTGCTTGTAAAGCTTTTGATTTTCCTCCTTCAAATAATAAATTTTTCTAATATAACGAATACCTTGGCTTAATTTATTGGATATATTAGATAAATCTTCAGATTGTTTTTCCATCAAATCAATTTTCACATGAGTTTTTTTACCTTTGGAAGGAATGCGTGATTTCGTCTTTGTCTCAGTCCTCGAAGTAGTTGCCTCAACCTCCGAAGTTGTCTCCATCTCAATACATGCTTCAACCTCGGAAGGTAAAACATAATCAGTTGAATCAACATAATCTCCAGAATAATTTTCTTTATTTGACCCTCTTTCGAGCACAGATGTTTCACGCCGTGTTATTCCGAAGCATTTGTCCGAATTGTTAACTAATTATTCTAGGGACAATAATCACACTTTCTTCCATTGTATTAAATTCGTATAATTTATTTTGACCGGTGGCTTTCAGTTCTTTTTTATTGTGTCCCAACTTCCTCCGGACTTTTAATTTCAAATCTGCCCACACCTTAAAAATAATAGATTTATAAATACTAGGGTGGTCCTTATTTTCAACTTTTTCGATTTTTTTGCAATGCACCCCCTCAAAATATTCTACTCGATGAAAAACGGGGAAATGTGAATATTGGGGCAAATCCGAAGATATTTAGAGGTCGCTACCGACGGTCAAAGTTTCGAAAAAATTGATTGCATTTTCTCCTGTTTACCCACCCCTGAAATATATTATCCAACCCTGACCCTCAAAATGACCCTGGCCCCCTGTTTGTTGGAAAGAACAAACCAAATTTCAAAAAAAACGGTTGACAAATAAGGAAGTTATGGCCAATTATATTATAGAAAACCAAACATTTTAATGTCTATAATAAAGGCGGGTCCACACATAACAAACGTTTGCAAAAAAACATTTGACAAATGTTTGATAAATGTTTGACGAATGTTTGACAAATGTTTGACAAACATTCGTCAAACATTTGGTGAAGTTTTTGCGAGAAAAATGTTTTCCGAAATGTTTGTTATTTCCTGGGTCTGTTCCGTAGGAAAAATAGATTCTTCGTGTGCCACAATTTCGACAGGATTTTCTTCCTGATCTACCACTTCAGAAGCCACTGTTATTGAATATTCCCGTTCGTTTAGATTTTTGTTAGTATCTTCTAGAGTTGAGCCGAATGTATACGATGCAGTACATTTTTCCCTTACACGATAGTAAATTGTACTGAGGCCTCAATATTTTGAAATGTCCCGGTTCAAAAATAATGTTCTAATGGTATATGAGGCTGTATCGAGATAAACGAGGCGAGGTGTAAATTCTTCGTGATTTCTTCTTTCTTACTTCTTTTGCGGCAATAAAATTAAACTTGAAATGAAGGGATGTGGACTGTAAATACGTACTGGTGGGTTTCTTCTCTCTTACTTCTTTTGGCGCAGTAAAATATCCAATTTGAAATGAGGCGAGCGGTGATTGTAAAATAAAAATATATATCGTGGAGTTTCTTACTCTCGTAGTCTTACTCTGAAGCAGTTTAATGCATATTAGAATCAACCTCGTGACAAAAGCTCTTCTTTGGTATTTATTTTCTTTCTTTCTTTTATTTGCTTATTTTTGTGATTTTGGCTTTACAATGGCACTCATTTGAAATATGACATTGTACTAGCTCAGAAGAAAATAGAGGTCCCTCTTACAAACTCATTTTATAATCGCGTCCTACCCAACACTAGTCTCATCTTCGTCTTCTTTCTCTCAATCTACTTTAATGTCTTTCGCAGCCATTCCGGAAGATTTTCTGTGTGCCTCTTTGTCACGACCTCCTTTGTTGACCTCCTTCACGAACACCGATAAGTCATTTGCAATTAATTTGAATGAATCAGTACGGTTTATTTTATTTTTATAGTCGTTACTTGGCTTATCCCATAAATTTCGATGGGTAGAATACTCTTGAAATTTAATTATGGTGGTTTTATCCCACTTCTCACTCATGATGAATGTCCGTCGGCATAAAAGTGCATGACAGTACAGAAAAAATTTCAACAAACATCCGATGTTTTCCATTTCATTTGGATTAAATCCCAACATTTTTAAAAATCCGAAGACTCCACGACTCGCGTCCAAAACATAACAAACACGTTTCAAGTCGGAAATTAAAAGGAGATGGACTGATTCTCACTATAAAGAAGATTCTTTTCTGAAAAACAATGACACATGGCTAGAAGGCACATTTGTTATACCAAAAGTCGCCATCCGAACAGGACGACCACATAAATGTTTTTCAGAGTTAAATGAAAGAAGTAAACGAAGAAAAACGGAAGATTTACGCAAACACACTGAGTTACAAGTGCTCACATATGCTACACAATCAAAACTAGGTGAAACTGGAAAGAGAGATGCTTCATCAGTGCTAAAAGAAATACTGACATCGCCAAAACGAGCTACAAAATACAAAAAGGCATTTAGCAAAACAACACAACAGGCTACGCATTCTCAGTTGACTCCAATACAAGCTTTGTCTATGTTTGTTGAAGCTGATTTGTCTAGAAGACAATATGAAATAATACGGAATACAAATAAAAAGTTATATCCTTGTTATAGTGTCATACAGAAATCAAAACAGGAGTGCTACCCAAATAAAGAATCATATCGGGTAACCGAAACATGTGTCGAAATAAAATTACAGAGCTTAATGGACCATACTGCTACAAGATTATTGACTCACATGGAAGAGGTGTTACCGCTCGATGATGAAGAAAGAAGGTCATTACTTTTAATGTGCAAGTGGGGTTGCGATGGAGCACTACAAGCTCAATTTAAACAAAAATTTGAGTGTGATTCTGATTTCGACGCGAATTTATTTCAAAGTTCTTTTGTGCCTCTGCGACTTATTTGCTCCACTAATAATAAGTTGTTGTGGCAGAATCCAACTCCTTCCTCACCACGTTATTGTCGGCCCATTAGAATTCGCTTTATCAAAGAAACCAAAGATGTAACAAATGAAGAAATAAATTATGTTAAAAATGCCGCAAATGATTTGCAGAAGACCGAAGTAAAATTAGGAGAAAAAACATATTTGGTGAAGCACTCTATGATGCTTACCATGGTAGATGGAAAGGTGTGTAATGCTGTCACTAACACAACATCAACAATGAGATGTTATATCTGTGGTTTGACTTCCAAGGATTTTAATTGCCTAACAAAAAAAGGAGCTGTTAAACCGGAAGCGCTTGACTTTGGACTGTCTATTTTACACGCACGAATTCGTTTTTTCGAATCAATTCTGCATCTCGCTTATAAGCTACCTATAAAAAAATGGCAACTAAGAACTGAGAATGACAAAACAACAGCTAAACAGAAAAAGCTTGATATACAAGAAGAATTCAGGGTCAAGATGGGTCTGATTGTAGACGTTCCAAAACCAAATTTCGGAAACACGAACGATGGCAACACCAGCAGAAGATTTTTTGCAGATCATGAATTGTCTGCTGAAATTACGGGAATTGATGTAAATTTTCTATACCGCCTTAAAGTAATTTTAGAAGCATTGTCGAGTGGACACAAGATCGACACAGAAAAATTTTCTATTTATGCCAAGGAAACAGCAGAGCAGTATGTTGCGCTTTACCCATGGCATCCCATGACGCCAACATTGCACAAAATTCTGATGCATGAATCTGAAATTATAGATAAAGCATTGCTTCCGATTGGTCAATTATCAGAAGAAGCTGCGGAAGCACGTAATAAACATATACGTTTGTATCGCCAGAATTTCGCAAGAAAATTCTCTCGAGAAGCCTGTAACATGGATGTTATAAATAGGCTACTCCTTAGTTCTGATCCGCTATTAACAGGAATGCGACCCATTCCAAAAAAGAAAACCAAACCTTTTATGAAGGAAACGATAGGTTTTTTACTTTCGGCTGAGCCTGAATGAGTCATCATCAGATACGATGTCAGGCTATGGTTCTTCAGATGAAGAACCGTGGTCTTCTTCTAGTTAAACAGATTATGGTGATTTCTCTAAGACGTTGTAATTATATGTATTCATTAATTAATAAAATAAGTATTTTAACAATAAAAATGTTTTTTTTTTCATGTAAATGCATAAAAATCAACTGAAATGATAAAAATCCACCTATGAGCACTATTATCATTGATTAAAGTTAAGAAAAAGTTTTGGCCAGCCAAATCGCTCAAATACCCCTGTGTGCATCGGTAGCATAAACTCTGTTGGGGCCGTATTTGGTTTTTCGAATCGATATCGATTTCTGTGGATAAATAAAAATTGGCATTTGGCAACACGATATCGACAACCTTATAGTGTCTATACGTGTGGATCAAGTCGTTTGACGCTTATTAAGGCCCGAATTCATCGACCTGGATATATATTCGGTTATTTCTTATCGCGTACAATTCTACGAATATTTTTTGCTATTCACGGAAAGCAAATATACCAATTTAAAATTTTTACAGAATTACAAATACATTCATATTGATTCAATATTTGAGCCGTTTTCTTTGAAAGTGGTGTAAGTCCACTTTGTATGATGTGGAGGCATTTAAGGGTTTGCATTTGAATGGATTGAAAAATATTGGTATATGTTAATACGCTCATTTTACGTTTTTTAAATATTAAATTGATTTAATTTTATAATGTGATCGCTTTTAAAGTATTAGTTAAAAGAAACTTATACACTACTTTCAAAGTCAACAAAATATGAAAATCATACATTGATGAAATATTAAATATGGGATTTCAATTGAATCAAAGCAAATTTTCTTATGAAATTTTTATTAAATATGTTAAAAAAACAAAGTAAAAAGGTTTTATTCTAATATTTCTTCAGATAATGCCATTTATATTATATTCATTACAACTTTATATTAATATGTTCCATTTTCCATTTTTTTATTATGAGAAAGTAGCCAAGATATATTGGAGGAATATAAGGTAATAGATCCATTAAATCGTTTAATTTTTGGGATGCGATGGACGGATATAAAGGTGGTAGTATTATAATATTCAAATTTTCGTGGTCTTCCAAGTGTGGGGGATAAATCTAATGTTTTAAACTCCCAATTTTCATCAAATGAAGTTTTATACAGCATTGTATATGGTTTGTTTTTTAGAAACCTTATCCAAAATATCTTCAGCCAAGTTACCGCTTCACCATAACCACTTTTTTCGTCTTTTTAGAACTAACTACTAAACTAGTAGTTTCGTCGAAACAAAATCATATCGTTTCATTTCATGTAAAATAAACTTTCTACGTTTTCGGCATTGTTGTGTGATGGTATAATAATCTGTAGGAATAAACAGTAATTTTTTTTCTTATGGACGTCTCGATAGTTCCAAAATCGGCATATTTTGAAAGTTAAAAATGTCCAGAAATTTATGTCTTTGCGGAAAGTGGACTTACACTACTTTCAAAGTAATTATATTTGTAATTTCATTAACTAGCTAAATTTGTATTGACAAAATGATGAAAATTTAAAGGATTTTTTTAGTAACTGTTTAAGATAAAAAGTTCAGAGCAGATAGCATTGAATGTTATCATTAACTAACTTTTTGTCAAAAATGGACTTACACCACTTTCAAAGAAAACGGCTTGATACTTTATTTCATTTTTTTAATTTTCACTCACAGCTTTATTCAATTATGAGATTTCGAAACTTCAAAAGTTAGAAATCGGCGGATAAACTTATTACCAGGTCGAACTGGTATTAACTTTATCCAAGTCCCGAAAATCGTGGTCGGTGAATACGAAATATCCACGATATTTATATGCGTGGATATATCCAGGCCGGTGAATACCGGCCTAAAATGCCCAATTTAGGCATACAAAAAGTTTCTACTTTAATTATATATAAGTGGTTTTTTTTACCAAATACGGCCCCTGTAACGAAGAGTAATTTCGAAATTACAATTTATCCTACTATGTAAGAAAATTCCAGCGGAATCAATTCCTGCATAGTGGAATTGGCCTGAATATTTTGTTTGACTGACTAAAGTATAGTTTGTTTGACATACAACACACTCTTATTTCATATAATACTTCATAAATTCATGAACATAACTACTTAGAACAAAATCTATGATTTTTTTTGCAGTCCCGCAAATCCCGCGGATCGGCGGGATTGATGACCTCGATCCCGCGGAATTGCGGGATTGAGATTTTGATGCGGGATTCGATTCCCTAATGTTAAAGCTGTGAAAACGGTCAATGAAACAAGATCAGTTATTTTCAATAGGATATATAAACCCAAAAGCGACAAGGAGCAAAACAACGGCTAAATTGGAAGAAACACCTTTTCCTCCTTCGTATCCTGAATTGGAACAACAAATGAAACGAACTATACATACGATATATCACAAATTTGCTGCAATGCACATTTGAATAGCCCAACCAGCATAAGTCCAATTAATTATGGATGGAAGTTGATCAATAACAAATATGGTTTCCACTTGTTTTATGGCCAAGAATGTCTTTCAAATGTGACTGATGTTATTAAAATGGATGAAGAAGCCGAGGAAGAAGTCAATGAAAATACAGATAAAAACATATTTTCTCTTGAATTATTAAGCTTTTATTAATATTTCATTTATGAAATATTACTAAAATACGGTAATTTATGTATATTTTTTAATTGGAGGAAGAGCCTAATTCTGATACTGAAACAACGGTTCCTGAAACTAACAGTGAAGATTCTGATGAAGAATCAGACTAAATATTTTTTTAAATGAATTATTGTTTTTCCTGTGATTAATTACTTTCTCAATTTTTTTGCACGTTTATAATTTATAAATTGTGCTATAATTAAGTTTCCATCTAATATTTTTAATTATTAACAGTAACATCTTATTAATGACGTAATGACTCTAACGTCCGTTAAAATTATTATCGATAATTTTATCAAATGTAGCTTACAACTGTAAATAGTTCAGTTGTTTTTTCCTCAACGGTTCTATAAGTCTTTTGGGGTGCTGAATCCGAATTAAAAGTGTGCTGCCTTGTATGTATGAGGACGGCTTCACAACGAAAAAAGCAAAAAACCTCAAAATGTTCCCACTGTTTTCAGTATTTCACTTATATATCGAAAACAATTTTTCAAAGATGATTACTATACAAAAATTAAAAGAGACAAAATTTCCTACAAAATCCACTAATCAACTTTGATTTTCTGATAAGCAGTTTCGGCGCAAAGCCCGCTGAAAAACAGTGATTTTTTCACCTTTCTGCGTCCACCCCACAACACGCGAAATAATACACCTTATGGACAAAAACCCTTATAACACGTGAAAGTACATTGAATTTCCTACAAGACACGTCTATAATATTCAATTTTCTCATAAGGGGGAGGGAGCAAGGCAAAAATTACGAAAAATGCCTTCTGCGACTAAAGTATGTTTGATAAAAACATTAACAAATTATAATTAAAATATATATTAAGTACCTTGGGAGTGGTGAGAACCTACATCGGCCTAGCAGCAGGGAATGTGTGCGACCGCCTAGCTAAGGCTGGGCGCCCACTAAAGTGGTGTGGCAGTGACGTGGCAGTGGTGTGGCGGTATAGTGGCAAGTGGAAAAATTTATTCCCGTAAAATCAAATCAAGGGCATTTCACGTGAAGCGGACAACGAAAAAAATGTGAGATTCTGAAATTCGTTCACTTTCGGCCTAACTGTACTTCTAGAAGGTATGAATGTAAACACAATTTTTTTTGTATGAGGCTTATTTGTCCCGTTATGGGCTTCTAAAGAATTGACGTAATGGTAGTATGGATTTTTCGGAAGCAGTTTTTCGAATTAAACAAATTTTAGAAAAGTATTAAACTGGAGTGGTTTTTATAGGAAATTCACTGTTCTTTTTAATTATGATTTGAAATTTGATTATTTTTTCTTGTAGAAAACCGGAAGTAAACATTTCAAATCAGTATTTTACTAACTTCGACCATTTTTTTTAAATAATTTTAATTTCAAAAAAAAGCCTAAAGTATATAGATAATACCGTAAAATTTCAAAATGAGATCTACTGTAGTTTAGGAGATAGATGAATTAAAGTACATGCATGTCGCACTGAGCGCGATTCCTAGTGCTTACTTGTTCCGTCACGACACGGAAACCTAAAAGAAATAAAAGAATTAAATCAATAAGACAAATAATTCATACTAACCAAACGATATTCCTCCAAAAGCGAAGTAAAATCGAACGATGACGGCCGTTCATCACTCCTAAAAAGTAAACAAATTTACACCAAGAAAACATAGTTCAAAAAAAATACATACCTGACCACCCGAAATTCTTGACTCCTCCCCAACCTCCTTCCCAGCCAGCCAGCCTCCTTCCCATCCATCCAGGAATTTCTGAAAATACATAAAATAAAATTTAAAACTAATAAAAACACAAAATATAAAAAATTCTCCTTACCCAGAAAAAGTGACAGCTTCAGCCACCACTAACACATAGCCAACTTCGCAAGTGGTCTAAACATGGGAAGGAGTATTAAAAACAGCAAGTAAAGCATCGCCCCACTACAAATTACCCCGCCAGATTGCTAGCTCCATTGTTGGCCCAGAAATAAATATCGCAGTAGCTGACTCAAAACTTCAGATCACTTTTGGTCTTCGTTGCGAATCGAGCTCGAAGAAAACCCAGCTAGCAGCTAGTGATCTCCATCTGAATTGCATGCAACGAATCGAGTTCATGCAAAAATCTCCAAATTTACACTCAACGTTCCGAGTTAGTGTAAATTTCCCCAGTAAAGTGCATGCAACGTACCGAGTTCATGCCGAATCTTCCAGGTACACTTAACGTATCGAGTTAGTGTAAACTCCCGATCCCAATATACACTTAACGTATCGAGTTAGTGTAAACTCCCGATCCCAATATACACTTAACGTATCGAGTTAGTGTAAAATCTCCATCCGAATTGCATGTTACGCACCGAGTTCATGCAAAACCTACAAATATACACTTAACGTTTCGAGTTAGTGTGAATTCCTAGACCTCACATGTGAACTCCTAATTCCTAAACTCAATCTATTAAATAAACAAACCTTGAATTTTTCAGCCAAGTTCCGAATCGTACTTCGTAATCGTACAGTGGATTCACACGAGGAATAATCTTGCGACTAGAAAGTCTCAAGCAACCAGTTGAAGCCATACCGAGAAAAAGGATTGCAAAATTGAAGTGAATACATTTTTTCAATGATTTAAGTCTGATTTTTCGAAAGTGAATTACTATAATTGAATATTTTAGTTGAATTGATTTGCTCGTTAGCTTTAAGTTATTTTAAATTGAAATTAAAATCAGTACACTCAATTTAGACGAGAAATTGTATATGTATAAAAACCCATTTGAATTGAAGGAATAAAATTGGAAGTAAAACTAAGTGGAATTTTGCTCTTTCTAAAATCTCAGGTTGTAACCATCCACTGAGTTTGCGAATAGGCGTCAAGCCCAGTCATTTTGGTCCTTCGAGCCGGATGGTGCAACGTGAGCCTTAGAAAGAGTTGGTAGACAATCAATGCGGTCGGAGAAGCAATCAAAAATGGAACGATCACTCAACAAACAATTAGCTCACAAGGAGCTTTTGGAAAATTTTATGTCCAATTATCGAAAGGATGGCAAAGATAGAAGGACGCCTTCCTATTACAAAAAACGTCTTCAAGCCTTTCAGGATTTATTCAATAAAATTCAGAAAACCCATACGGAATTACTAATGGAGAAAAATCGGGAACCTACAGATTCCAGTAATTTAAAACATGAATATTTCACCAATGATTTGTACTCAACCATGGAGGAATTCTTCTTCACGAATTATGCGGACATCCAAACTCGATTCGAAAAAGAATATCCCAAACCAGAACCAGAACCACAATCACCAGGGCACTCTGATAGTTTCCAGGAGACGACTATACCTGGCAGAGGAAACCTAATAAAACTACCAAAAATCACCTTAGAGAAATTCTCGGGAGACTACCAAAAATGGACGACGTTCCATGATTTGTTCACGAGCTTAATCCACGAGAATTTTAACTTGTCAAGGGCACAAAAACTGCAATATTTGAAACTAAACCTATGTGGAGAAGCTGAGGGCCTCTTACGTCAAGTACCAATCACCAACGACAATTATGATCCAGCATGGAAACTTTTAGTTGAGCGATACGACAACAAGAGAGTATTAGTCAATACGCAATTGAAACTACTATTCTCTCAACCCGCCGTATCGAATGAATCTGCACAAGCGATCAAGAATTTAATGGACGTAACTACAGAATGTTTACAAGCCCTCTATAATCTAGGAATGAAGGTGGAAAGCTGGGATGCAGTGATCGTCTACACGATAGTCCAGAAATTTCCTTCAGATACCCATCAGCTATGGGAACAAACCATCAGCAAGGATACATCTATACCATCGTGGGAAACCCTCAAGGAATTCATGGAGGGACGCTTTAGGACATTAGAGGCGGTCGCGCAGAAGGGCTTACCGGTGGGTAAAACTTATCGAGGGTTCTCATCAAAGCCAAGAACCACGTCACAGGCATTCCACGTAACAAGAACATCAACATGCAGCCATTGTCAAGGAGACCATAATATTCGGCAATGTCAGAAATTCATTGGTTTAGCCGCAGCAGACAGAATGAAAGTTCCTAAAGCAAAGGGGTTATGCTTAAATTGTTTAGGCCATGGCCATCTAGTGGCACAATGCCCGAGTACATACAAGTGTAACATCTGCAAACAGGATCATCACTCGTTGTTGCATCGAAGGAACGAATTCAGAAGCATGAACACCAGTGCACCCACATCTCAACTACAACCCTTGATGGCTGCTGCCAATGATCACCCTCAAGCCTTAGCCGCTACCTTCACTGGACCACATTCACACCCTATACAGCAGCCAGATTTATCATCATTGTCCCCAAGCTGTCTCAACTTCAACTCATCAACATCATGTGATTTAGACTCACAAGGAGGAACGAACTCTCCAATTCGGCACGTCTTGTTGGCTACAGCACTGGTAAGGTTACGATCCTCCGCAGGAAAACAAGTCATAGCTCGGGCGTTAATTGATCAAGGATCTCAGGTATCTTTAGTCACCGAAGCCGTCGTGCAAAGATTAAATTTAAAAAAGAGGGCGGTTCTAGCCAATATATCCCTGGTAGGCCGGAAAAGTGCAGGAGATCTCAAAACTCAAGTGGAGATGACCGTCGGACCAGACTATAACGATGATTTTTCGGTGAATGTGACTGCGCTGGTAATGGACAATTTGACCAACTTTCTGCCAAATAGAGAAATCTACAACAGAGACTGGGAGCACCTCAACCAACTACGATTAGCAGATCCGCACTACTACCGTCCCGCCAAAATTGATATCTTGATTGGTGCCGACATTTACGGGCAAATAATAAGGAAGGGTCTCATACTCAGCCAAGGGGGATCACCGACCGCTCAAGAAACGGCTTTAGGCTGGATATTATCCGGAAGAGTGGACGAACCGATGACGTCGGTCACCCTAAACAGTTTCCACGTTATGTTAAACCTCCAGGAACAGATAAAGAAGTTTTGGGAGCTGGAGGAATTAACCATGGACCAACCACTTACCAAGGAGGAGCAACGGTGTGAAGACCTCTTTACGAAAACCCACAAGCGAAGACCAGACGGACGATACGAAGTTGAACTTCCATTTGCCGACGATAACACCTCTTTAGGAACCTCTCGACACACAGCTCTCGCTCGTCTCCACCAATCCGAAAAGCGATTAAGTAAAAAACCCAATCTCAAATCCCAATATGATCAGTGCCTAAAGGAATATCTCACACTTTAACATATGGAACCTATAACCAATGACGAAGAACATTCAGGATGCTACTTACCTCATCACGCGGTTTTAAAGGAAGATAGCAGCACAACAAAACTTCGCGTGGTTTTCAATGCCTCTTCACCAACAAGTAATGGCTTATCACTCAATGACATCCTCTTGAACGGACCCCAACAACAGGATGATTTGTTTACAATTCTACTCATATGGAGAATACATCGCATTGCATTCACTGCGGATATTGCTAAAATGTATCGGCAAATACGGGTCTCAAGTCGACATACCAATTTCCAACGAATATTATGGCGAGAATCCCCGCAAGATCCGGTAAAGGATTTCAGATTACTTACGGTCACGTTTGGGACGAAGAGCGCACCGTATCTAGCGACTCGAGTCATAAAGCAACTCGCTCTCGATGAACAACCAAATTATCCAGTGGGATCCGCGGCAGCCCAAACAGACTTCTACGTGGACGATTTGATGTCAGGAGCAGAGACGGTAACTGCAGCCACTGAGAAACAAATTGAACTAAGAAACCTCATGAATGCAGGAGGGTTTCAGCTCAGAAAATGGGTTTCGAATTCAGCAGCAGTGATGGAAGGCATACCAGCAGAATTAAGAGGAATAGACTTCACCATCAATACCAGTAATCATGACAGCGTGAAAACACTCGGCAACCATTGGAATCCAGGCATGGACACTTTCTCATATACCCTGAAGAAAAACCCACCAGTGACCAAATTAACCAAGAGATCTATTCTCTCCGAAATCTCTACATTATTTGACCCATTAGGATGGCTGGCTCCAGTCATCATCCGTGCCAAAATTATGATGCAAAAATTATGGATGGCAAAAATTGATTGGGATGACCCTATACCGACCGAGCTTCAATCAGAATGGGCCCATTATCAGGATGGGATCCAAGGGGTGAACAAAATTGAAGTTAAAAGGTGGCTAAATATTGTAGACTCACGTACTACGGTAGAGATCCATGGGTTTAGCGATGCATCCATACACGCGTATGCAGCCGTTGTCTATCTCTCTACAATTCATAACGAAGAAAGACGGGTCAACACTCTCACCGCTAAAACAAGGGTAGCTCCATTAAAAACTATTTCCCTTCCGAGACTAGAGCTATGCGGGGCAGTATTACTCGCCAAATTACTTCGATCAGTAAAGAAGGCGTTAAAACTCAAGAATGACACACCGACCTATGCGTGGACCGACTCCGAAATTGTCCTGGCTTGGCTAAAGGGACATCCCACGAAATGGAAGACGTTTATCGCCAATCGCGTGTCACTCATCCACGATGGCCCCGGAGAAGTCCTCTGGAATCATGTGCCAACCAATCAAAATCCCGCCGACTGCGCCACGCGAGGATTATCATCTGATAACCTAAGGGACCATGAATTGTGGTGGAAGGGACCAGAATGGATAACAAAATCAAAACGCCACTGGCCTCCCCCACGGAGTAATCACACCACCGAGATGGAACAACGGAAACAAACGTATTGCTGTGCCACCATCGAAATAGAAGATGACCTATTACAGAGATTTTCGTCTCTCACTAAGCTTGTGCGAGTTATAGCCCATTGTCAGAGATTCATAAATAACTGCAGGAAACAGCCACGAAATCAAGAAACCCCCTACCTAACGAACACCGAACTAAAACAGTCTTTAGTCACCCTCATAAGGGTGGTTCAACGAAAACACTTCCCAGAAGAAATCAACAACATCAACAAGAAACGCGAAATAAGGAGAGCCAGTCCATTAATCAAACTAACACCTTTTCTAGATCATGAAGGAATTCTGCGAGTTGGCGGGCGACTAAAACATTCCCTATTGAGGTATGAAGAAAAACATCCGGTAATATTGCCCGACAAAGACCACTTCACGATGTTAATCATTAACAAATATCATAAGGAAACCTTACATGGGGGGCCGCAACTGATGATGAGTGCCATTCTCCGAAACTATTGGATCATAAATGCGAGAAATACCATCCGCTTTCAGATACATAAGTGCATCACATGTTACAAGCAGAAAGCGGCAACACAGCAACAACTAATGGGCGATTTACCTCAATCAAGGGTACGAATGTCCAGACCATTCAGCCACACCGGAATTGATTACTGCGGGCCTTTTGAGTTAAAAACTCATAAAGGACGAGGAGCCAAAAGATACAAGGGATATGTGGCAATCTTTGTATGCATGGCTACCAAAGCATTGCACATCGAAATCGTAACAGACCTTAGCTCTCAAGGATTCCTCGCAGCATATCGTCGGTTTGTGTCTCGCAGAGGCAAGTGCAGCGATGTATACTGCGACTGCGGATCGAACTTCATTGGTGCAAACAAAATCTTGACAAGACAAACCTCACAAATGATATCAAAACTAAATGCGGAAATCGCATCCACATTGGAAACCGAAGGAGTAAACTTTCATTTCATCTCCCCTTCGGCACCACACTTTGGTGGACTATGGGAATCCGGAGTGCGATCCACAAAGCATCACTTGAAACGAATTCTAGGAACGGCGACTCTCCCATATGAAGAATTTAACACGGTCATTACCCAAATAGAAGCGTGTTTAAATTCACGACCATTGAGTGAAATCAGCAGCAATCCGGAGGATCTAACTCCATTAACACCAGCTCATTTCCTGATTGGAGACATACTGCTCACACCCCCTGAACCCACAGTATTTGACATGAACATCCACAGATTAGACAGATGGCAGTACATACAACAACTATACCAAACATTTTGGAAACGGTGGAACTCGGAGTATTTATCACGGTTACAACAAAGGCTAAAATGGACCAAGACACAAGATAACATAAAAATCGGACAATTAGTCGTCATCAAGGAAGATAACCTACCACCTTCTCAATGGATGCTAGGACGAATACTCGACATCCACCCAGGAGCAGATAAGTTAGTCCGCGTCGTCACGGTGAAAACTAAATCTTCGACCCTAAAAAGGCCAATCACAAAAATTTGCTTATTGCCCATCGAGCCGACAACAAGCAAATCTCACACTAACAATTAAAACCACAAAAAGGAAGAAGAGGAGGAGAACGAGCCTTAGACACTGCAGAATCCATCCACAGCAACAGAGCTAGGATCCCAACCATTTAAAACCAAGGTTCAAAATTACAACAATAACGCCTGAAGAAAACCGTTAACAAATTGTCAGAAAATTTTCAGAGTAATCAACTCCATCATTGTTAACCCAGTGAAAGGACAAGTATTTTTAAAAAAAAACCAAAAACCATGGATTATTTGTGGATCGATGATGTGCCCCGGCTGTCCACCCCACCAAGACAGAAGCCATCATCACTTAAAAGGGAATTAAAAAGGCCAACATCTCCGCAACCACCACGTCTGAAAAGACCCTTTGAGGTTACAGCATGCGGCCCGGAGATAAGAAAGCGAACTCAACCGTGCAAAATCCCAACGTCCGCCCATAGAGCCCCTCGAGCACCGAGTGAACCCACCTCAACCAAAAAACGGATCTCGCTGGACGAATATAGAGCCCGACAACCACCACCCAACGTCATAGTGGACTCAGTTTTATGGCGAAAAATTCAAGCCCTTTCATTGTCATGGAACCGCATCCAGAAGGCCAAGCGGTCCTATAGGCATAAAATTAAGGAAGGAACCTTACGATTCACCTTCCTAAAGGATAGAAGATGCCGCATCACTCTGCAATCCCAACCTCAAGGAACTTCAAAAGATAAATAAAAAAAAAGGAAGGTAGAATTTGCTCCAATTTAAATAAACAAGAAAAGAAAAATTAATAATAAAAACCTTGAATTATATTAAAAAAAACAAAACATACAAATTCTTACATTACAATAACCATCAATAAATACAAATAAGACAAATAATTCATACTAACCAAACGATATTCCTCCAAAAGCGAAGTAAAATCCAACGATGACGGCCGTTCATCACTCTTAAAAAGTAAACAAATTTACACCAAGAAAACATAGTTCAAAAAAAATACATACCTGACCACCCGAAATTACTAACTCCTCCATCCAAATTTACACTCAACGTTCCGAGTTAGTGTAAATTTCCCCAGTAAAGTGCATGCAACGTACCGAGTTCATGCCGAATCTTCCAGGTACACTTAACGTATCGAGTTAGTGTAAACTCCCGATCCCAATATACACTTAACGTATCGAGTTAGTGTAAACTCCCGATCCCAATATACACTTAACGTATCGAGTTAGTGTAAAATCTCCATCCGAATTGCATGTTACGCACCGAGTTCATGCAAAACCTACAAGTATACACTTAACGTTTCGAGTTAGTGTGAATTCCTAGACCTCACATTTAATGTGAACTCCTATTTCCTGAACTCAATCTATTAAATAAACAAACCTTGAATTTTTCAGCCAAGTTCCGAATCGTACTAAATAAACAGAGTCGTATAAGCCAGCAGAGGAACTCCAGCGGCGCTTACAGTGGATTCACACGAGGAATAATCTTGCGGCTAGAAAGTCTCAAGCAACCAGTTGAAGCCATACCGAGAAAAGGGATTGCAAAATTGAAGTGAATACATTTTTTCAATGAAAGTGAATTACTATAATTGAATATTTTAGTTGAATTGATTTGCTCGTTAGCTTTAAGTTATTTTAAATTGAAATTAAAATCAGTACACTCAATTTAGACGAGAAATTGTATATGTATAAAAACCCATTTGAATTGAAGGAATAAAATTGGAAGTAAAACTAAGTGGAATTTTGCTCTTTCTAAAATCTCAGGTTGTAACCATCCACTGAGTTTGCGAATAGGCGTCAAGCCCAGTCATACTTACGTCGGCTGGTTTGCATGAAAAGAGAACTTATTTGGTATAGCTGCTGCTACATCGCCTCTGTAGGCATAAATAATCTTTAACTACATAAAAGAAAAAATATTGTAACATAGAAAGAACGATTTCATTTTATAATTTTTACAATTTTACAATGAGAATTAACGCTCGAGCTAGTTCTTCTTACAAGAAGGCCTTCGGTTGATGGAATAAAACTGTGCAACTTTTTAGTTCCTGGAATGGTGATTGCAGAATCAAACCGCGGTTGCAGAAAAATCCTCTGACATTAAATATCGTCTTTGGAGGAGTAGTAAATAGCTGTTTTTTGTGAAAAAACCAAGCTTAGGAGTCACCCTTTCTACTACCAGTCCGTCATGTCATTCACGTCATGGTGCAATGTCTAGTAGTAGCTTGGTTTGAAGGATAGAAAAAAGGAAGGAAAGGTTAGAGGGGGTCTGGAGGATGCTCGAGGAAATGTCGATGAACCTTACGTTTGAACTCTAAGATGTTGTACGAGTTCGGAAATACTGACTGCGGGAGATTATTCCACAGTCGAGTTGTTCTATTCATAAACGAACTTCTGGACCGTATTGTGCGCAAAGGGGGGGGGGGGGGCTGGAGGGTATGAGAGTGGGCCGAGCGGGCTAGTCCGTATTGTGTTAAAGATGATTTCGCCCATTCGAATAATCGCATGGGTGTAATAATTGCTCTATTTTCAGGTAACTGTAAGCTTGCACGTGTTGCTAAACGTTTGAGATTCCCACCAGGACCATCACATGACCCCTTTCTGTGAGAAGTTGCGTGAAAATGAATCTCCGCATCTGTATTAAAATTTGTTTTGTAATTAAATAGATTCACAAAGTTGAATCTATTTTTAAAATGTTGTGAAGCCCCGTCTGTAATATATATAATTTTAGACCCAACTATTTCCTTTTCTAAAAGGTGCTTGTGTAGTATTTTTTGAAATGCGTAGAAGGTGGCTATATCATGTTTTAAATCATCAGAAATCATAACAATGCTTCCCAATGCTGTTGACGTCAGAAGTGTTGCTTGTTCGTTATTCCAATGAAAAGATTGATTGAGCATCTTCGACAACAAAACTATAATTCTCTGCAAAATCACATTGCACGAGGATTTCACCCTCATCGATGTTATCGTTGAGAGTTTTAAAATAAAACGCCTGCTCCTCTGCAATATAGGCATGGGGTTTCAAAATGTACAAAGCGTTACATAAGCTATCTACAAAATTATCAGAAGGCAGCACTTGAGTAGATATCGTGAAGCGGTCTGTACCAACCCACTTGATTATTATCAAATATATCTTTTAAATGATTACGAATTGCACCTAATACCTGGTATTTCACATACTGTGGTTCTTTATCTAAGTTCATTTTTGATTAAGTAGAGTTCATTATTCGGAACGCATTGTATTTTCGTTACACATTTATTCTCGCACGTTGATAATCTCCACTTGAACACGACCGACATAGCCCGTAAGTCTTCAAACGATGGATGGGGGTGCCTCTAGCACGATGTCTGCGCAGTTTCAAGGGTTCCAACGATGGATGGGGATGCCTCTAGCACGATAGACCGTAAGTCTTCAAAGGTTCCAACGATGGATGGGGGTGCCTCTATCACGATAGACCGTAAGCCTTCAAAGGTTCCAACGATGGGTGGGGGTGCCTCTAGCACGATTGACCGTAAGTCTTCAAAGGTTCCAACGATGGATGGGGGTGCCTCTAGCACGATAGACCGTAAGTCTTCAAAGTTTCCAACGATGGGTGGGGGTGCCTCTAGCACGATTGACCGTAAGTCTTCAAAGGTTCCAACGATGGATGGGGGTGCCTCTATCACGATAGACCGTAAGTCTTCAAAGGTTCCAACGATGGGTGGGGGTGCCTCTAGCACGATTGACCGTAAGTCTTCAAAGGTTCCAACGATGGATGGGGGTGCCTCTAGCACGATAGACCGTAAGTCTTCAAAGGTTCCAACGATGGATGGGGGTGCCTCTCGCACGATAGACCGTAAGTATTCAAAGGTTCCAACGATGGATGGGGGTGCCTCTAGCACGATAGACCGTAAGTCTTCAAAGGTTCCAACGATGGATGGGGGTGCCTCTAGCACGATAGACCGTAAGTCTTCAAAGGTTCCAACGATGGATGGGGGTGCCTCTAGCACGATAGACCGTAAGTCTTCAAAGGTTTCAACGATGGATGGGGGTGCCTCTAGCACGATAGACCGTAAGTCTTCAAAGGTTCCAACGATGGATGGGGGTGCCTCTAGCACGATAGACCGTAAGTCTTCAAAGGTTCCAACGTTGGTATTCAAATTTGTATTTCACCTCCGGTTATCACGTTTGATTTAAATTTTAGTTAGCAGTTTTAATTAAATTCCAACTCAAGATGTTTTTAAATTAGATTTCGTATTAGATTACGATTGGATTTCTGATTTAGATTTCTCATTATTGATTAAATACGATTTCTTGTTAGATTCTTATTTAGTGTGGGTTATTAGTTTCACCTTAGAGTCACCCTTAAAGTTTGAGTAGATTTCACGTTAGATTAACTGTTGGAGATTTAGTTAGGTTTCACATTAATTGTGTTAATTAGATTTCACAAGAAATTAAATTTCGGTTAGCGAGTTTAGTTAGATTTCTCATTATATTTCACGTTAGTTTTCTATTTAACATTGGATTTACCGTTAGAGTTTCGTTAGATTTCACGTTAACTTTCCGTTTGGATTTCAGTTCCGATTTCAGTTGTAAACTCATTTTACCCCCTACTTTTTTTACTAGTATAAAGAATATTTTCGAATTCACTTCACATTTAATTTTTGATTTCACTTGCAATTCACTTTTGGAGTTCAATTCAAATTTTAATTCATTTTTGATTTCATTTCAAATTCCTTAGATTCTAATATAGGACTATGGATATAGTTGTGTTGATTTTGTTTGCACTTAAAGTGCTTTCTTCTTTCTAAGCTCATCGAGATTACATTTCTTTATCTTGACGACGAGCTTCCTCATTTTGGCGAATTGTGGTTTAGATTTCTGTCTTGTCATCTTCTCTGAGGATCGCTTGATGCCCTTGCCCCTAATTGTGGTGGATTTCGTGTTAGATCTGGGTTTTATGAGTTTTATGGGTGTTTGATTCGCTGTGAATATCACATTCCTCATAGTTTGCACAGCTGTGCAGGTCACAGTACTTGTGGTTTGCACCGTTGTGGAGGTAACACCTGCCTGGTTTTTTGTCCTGGGCACTAGTCGGTGTTGTGGCCATTCGTCCAGTATGCTTTGGGCCTCTTGGAGTTGTGCTGCATCCATATAACCTGCTATGGTGAGCAGAATCGCGTTCTCTATTCTCCGTGTGACCGCTATAAATTCCAACGCCCTGATGATGTCTTCCCTATCCTGCGCAGTTGCCATTATGAGCCTTGATTGCTTGGTGGGGTGCATCCTTTAAAATCCTTGGATTGAACTTATTTCAGATAATTACTTTCTCGTCACCTTTCTCCACGCACTTGCTTTGTTTTATTAGTTTCCTTTATTTTCTATGTAGATCGCCTATCCGGCTCGAAGGACCATGTTCAATAGCTCAACACCTTTGTTGACAATGCTGTAAGAAAGTAAAATTCGCAAAAAAAAGGGAGAAAGAAAATAAAATAAAGTTTCGTCGCTGGGATTCGATCCCGGTTCCTTGGATTTCGAACCTTGATGTTTCTGGTAATTTCTCCCTTGAGCCACTTCCACCAATGACTAGGACTCTCCAATGAGGTAATAGGAAGAGTGACCGTAGTGATCTTATTCCTTGTTGTGAATGTTGTTTGAATAAAAAACCAATTTATCAGAGATAATTATTTATTAAAGTGCGGATCGGGATTACTTATATTTATAATTCGTCTGACACTAGTAGATTTTAAGGTCTTTTTTATCGTAGTTGTAGTTTATTTGATTTTGTAAGCAACCTCTTGTTTTTATATGTTCTTTAATTCAATTATTCAATTAGATTGATTTTAACTGTAATGCACTATATGATATAAGGCTTTCTTTGCCAAATGTAGCTGGATCCGTTGACCTTTGAATCGATGGTTTTGAGTCCTCCTGGTAATATTTTCACACTATTAATCGCCTAAATTGCTTTATTCACCGACAGGTTTGATGTTTCTTGTTTCACAGATAGAATAATAAGAAGACCGCCGAGAGCTCTCTTTTATTTCCTTGGTTTTTTCCTTCTGGATTCTTCCTCAACGGTTTTCCTTTCTTCTAGGATCCTGTTGCATTGCATACAATCATTGCACGCGGGAAACCCGATGTAATTTCGCCATTTCCCCTTATTGGGTGTGACTTAATCCCGAAGTTGTGGAGGTTGTGGAACGTATTTATCCAAGCCTCAGCATCGCATTGCTATCGGCTTCTTCTTGGGTTTTCTCACCTCTTAGGTTGGTCTTACTGCATGTCAGATTTTGGTGTGGTCATGTCAGACTGCTAGTGTGGAATACGAAGGTTTTCGTCGACATGACAGGTAATTTTTTAGTCCTTTAATGTTGTGTATGGTGTGTGTGGCCTAGTGACCCATTTTTTAATTCTATGTTTTTGCATAGGTTCCATGCCGGAACACATTAAGATGCTGTGATTTATTGCATAAAATGATAACATGTAGAATAAAAATGCTATTTTATAATGGATGCCGTACACATTACCTCTTATCGTAGAATGACCCATATAATTTTTTCGTTAACTTAAACGCGTTTTTCTGTAAACACAATTTTTCAAAGCGGTCTACAGGGTATAAAAAAAGGTTCAACCTATTAACTTCTATCTTTGTCCACTCAACTAACTTCTATCTTTGTCCACACTTTTCTTCGTACCTTATACCTATAATATATGAAAATTGTTAATATTAACTATTTTTTATAAAACCTCGAGTAAAAAAACCCTAAAAATTGAACTCAAAGTTTGACTTAGCACCGAATCCTCAAATTTAAGGTTATTTCATTGAGGTTAGGTATAAGGTACCGCAGATTTAATGTAGTATCGACTAATGTTAACGATTTTTGATTTCAGATAACTCCTGAGGGGCAATGCTGTACACCGATGACCTACCTCAAACTCGTAGGCCCTCGAAAAACAACAATTACGGGCGCCATTTTGTTTTCATAAACATTTTGAAATAATGTACAATGTATGAGCAATAATAATCCTCAAACAGATCTTTGTATGTCTTTTAATTTCCTCAAAAAAAAATTCCAAACTTACTTTTCGATTAACTTTAGATAAATTCCTAGTGGGAAAAATTTGGAGCGCTGTTCAGGGGAGCTCACTTTGAGCGCTGTTAAATATGCTCCCGAGGGAGAATTACCGGAGCTTTCATAAATTTTATAGAACGAAGAAAATGAGCGATTATCTTTCTGACCATAAAGGGTGGTATTAGCATACTCAATGGACCGGCTCTCGTTCGATACGAAAGACAAGCAGCTTTAAAAGTGGTTAGAATTTAGTTGCGGGCCTGCTTTGGTAAAATCACACTCGCGCTTGGAAAAGGCAATTTCAAAAGATAAACAAAATAAAAGCCTTTCGATACCCGGATCACATATCCACAGGCGTCTATGAAAATTCTTTATTAAAAAGCTTTTTTATAATGCTCCTAGAACGCTTTTGAAGGAGCATAAAAACGAATGCTCCCTTGCAATGACATGCAATGTTAAAAAGTATATGGAACTGGAGCGTAACGGGAGCGCTGTAAGATTTTTAAGGAGTGCTCAAACAGCGCTATTGGAGCCCTCCATTTCCCGCTGGGTTGTATCTCCCTGCAATACATATAACATGTTTTTTGAAGAGTTTTGTATTTACTTGTAACTTGTTGTCGGCGACTACGGGTGGTGTTGCTTCCTTGCCGTTTCAGAGCTCGTAAGCGCGCTGGTACCAGGGCGGTTTCTTGCTATGTGTTTGTTTTGTGTTGGCCTCTATCTTGGTCAAAGTGATACAAAGCCTTTTACATTTACAAGCCATGCCCCAGGTGTGTGCATGTATGTGTATGAAGTGCCAAACCCAGCGGGAAATAGAGGGCTCCAATAGCGCTGTTTGAGCACTCCTTAAAAAGCTTACAGCGCTCCCGTTACGCTCCAGTTCCATATACTTTTTTAACATTGCATGTCATTGCAGGGGAGCATACGTTTTTATGTTCCTTCAAAAGCGTTCTAGGAGCATTATAAAAATAAAGATAATAAAGAATTTTCTTGGCGCCTGTGGATATGTGATCCTGATATCGAAAGCTTTTATTTTGTTTATCTTTTGCAAATTGCCTTTTCCTTTCCAAGCGCGAGTGTGGTTTTTTCAAAGCAGTCCCCCAACTAAATTCTAACCACTTTTAAAGCTGCTTCTCCTTCGCATCGAACGAGAGCCGGTCCATTGAGAATGCTAATGCCACCTTTTATGGTCTTCAAGATAATCACTCATTTTCTTCGTTCCATAAAATTTATAAAAGCTCCGGTAATGCTCCGTCGGGAGCATATTTAACAGCGCTCAATGTAAGCTCCCCTGAACAGCGCTCCCAATTTTTCCCACTGGGAAGAGACTTCAAAATCCGCGCTTTTTGCAGGTTAATTTATTAGTTAAAGGTTTAAAGTGGATTTTTAAAGGTGGAAAAGTGTCTTCAGAAACATTAAAGTGCATAGGAAGTGCCCAGGATAAGTACCGTCGTTGGAAAAGGATTAATTGCCTGTAAGTAATTTTATTATAGTTTTTGCATGCCTGTAAAAAATGTTGCAATCGCCCTTGCAAATAAAAATAAATGTACCTATTAACAATAACAGAAATTTATTTTTGTTTTATTGTAATGTTTATGAATAAGTAGATATAAATATTTCTTTTATTGTTTTAATTGGTAATAACAACTACTTATTTCGTGGCGGTTGCAACATCAAAAGAAAATAACAGCATTTCTTCCTTGAGCCCTCTTTATTACTTTGTCTTTGGTTTTAGCAACAAGAGGGAGGAAGAAATTTGTAAACAATTTTTAAAAGTAAACAATTTAAGTTTAATTTTCATTTTTAATCGGACTAATTTGTGCATCAATAATGAGCGAGTTTACACGGGTGCATCAAATAATTAAATTGTTGCACATTGCATTAAGCCGTGTGGTTTACACGGTATGTAATTAGCTGTCACTTTTAGTTCAGTGATTAAAAAGTGAATCAAATTACATGCAAATTTTCAGGTTTTTCCCCACTTTCTTCTTTTTTTTATTCTTGAAGCTCTTTAAAATATTGCTTCATATTCCGATGTTTAATACTAATTTGAGGATAAAAACTCACAATTTGATGCATTCAAATGTTTACACGGCAGTTGCATTAAATAAGTTCTGCATCAAATAGTGAACTAAATTAATAATACTTACAGTGAGACTTATATATTTTAAGTCGCAAAATAAAAGTCTCTCTTTAAAGTCTTAAAATTAAATATCATTAATTAATTTCAAAATCAAAATTCTTGTAAAACGGTTCTCGGGTGCATGCTTTACTACATATCGAGTTGGCTAAACAGAAATAACGATTTTCTAGAATATTGGGAGGGTAAAAAATATGTGTCCCCAAAGTTGGGAACAATTGCTCTTATTTTTCATGGGGTACTGGCTACCCTGCACAAGGCCAACCCTGCACACAATCCACTCTACTCACTCACTCACGAATGACAGTCAGGTAATGTGATGAGTTCATACATTAATTCAGTCTCATCGAGATCTCCAGAACGGAAGGACGTCAGCCATATTTTGACTATAGAAATATAATTAATAAATATATTACATTTTATCCGAGTCTATTATTTTAGTAATATCCCACCCGAGGCTCCTCATAACGTCACATGGCGCAGTCGGCATCGAATACAGACTCCACGGAGAGAAACCTCACCGGAATATCGCCACTTCTACAGCAATTATTGGAATCAAGTCAGGAGAACGAAACTCTCAGACAATTCACCATCGCAGCACTAAAGGAAGAGGCAATCAGACGCGGTCTGGAAGTAGATGGAAATCTGAAAGAAGATTATATAAAGGCTATAGTGACATGCAACGAGTCACTGGCCAAATTCAAACATAACCAAAGAGTTAATGAAAATCACTACCAAATAATCCAAAATATAACAACCACGCCAGATCTAACCTCAAACATAAAAAACTGCGATGGCGAAAACTCGATAGAAACCGCAACATTTCTAAAAGCGATAAATACAGCAGCAAAAATCAATGGATGGCAGGAAGAGACAAAACTCGCTTATACCACCAACAAATTATCAGGCATCGCCAAATGCTGGCAAAACTATGAAGGGGAACAAATAACAAATTGGGATCATTGGGAAGCCGCTTTTAGAGGCAGATTCACAAAGGTATTAAGCCTAAGAGACTGGCTGGACAGAATTACAACGAGGAAACAAAACCCCAGAGAAACAATCGTGCAATATTTGAGTGCAAAAATGGAATTATTAAAACAAGCTCCAACAGACATATAGAAATCAAAACCCAAGACAAAATAAACTATTTAACGGAAGGAATTTTCAACAACAACGACAGAAGACTACTAAAAATTAGAGGGCCCACAAACATCAGTACACTCTTCGAAATAGCCCAACAACTAGACGACGACGCAAAAAATAATTATACCAGAGGAAGAAACCTCAGCAACGACACAACGGAGCAACCAGCAGCCAGAACGGAACCTCAAACACAGCAACTACAAATTTGTCCAAGATGCAAAAAAGATACACATCCAGTATCCAAATGTCCAATGCCATGTTATCGCTGCAACAAAACAGGACACTCCATCAACGCATGTTCAGATAAGTATAAACAAGCTCATTGCGCACTCAAGTCCAAATACAATGACCGAAACCTCCCATTCATCGACACAATCATATTCGACAAAACACAAATATCAACACTGATAGACAGCGGAGCCGAACAAACAGTCATCGACAAAAGATTCATACCGAGAGAATGCCTGATACGGAAATACGAAGGACCACCAATATCATCGATAGAAACTATATGCAACCCCATAGGTCAAATCGATCTAAATGTAACAGTGGGCAAATCAACTTGCACATTTGGACCAATAGCAGTCGTCAATCATACTCCAATACCAATAATACTAGGAGGAGACTGGCGCAAAGCAGCTAACGTATCAATAACCATTGAAACTAACGGAGACGTAAAAATAAACCTCCAACCACCAGACACAACATCATCAAACAAAATCAACGGATGTGCACTAAAAGTTACAACAAACACATTTGAAAATGAAATATCCGAACAAGCAAAGAAACTGCAAGATATTTTGAACAAAAATCAAATCCAAAATTGGACTCAAATAATATACAACAACAAGGACGCCTTCGTCACAGATGACATAGAAATAGGCAACTGCAAAATCAATGAACACAACATAGATCTAACAGACAACATACCAATCAGGAAGAGGCCATATAGATACTCACGAAATGACAGACAGTTCATTAACGAAACAGTGAACACCTGGATCAAACTAAACATATGCAAAGAATCGCAATCACATTACGCATCACCAGTGGTAATAGTGAATCAACCACACCACCCCAGCACGCCCAGACGCCTCACAATAGACTATACTGCCCTAAATAAAAAACTAATAAAGGACAGTTATCAACCACCGCACATCGACGACAACATCGAGCAAACAATAAAAAGTGACACTAAATATCTCACGGTTATGGATGTGAAAACAGCATTTATGACGGTAAAAATAAACGAAAAGGACACTCACAAAACAGCATTCGTCACACAAGACGGCCTCTACGAATTGACAAGAATGCCGTTCGGCCTGCCCAACGCACCCAAAACCATGGAGAGAATAATGAAAGCAACATTTGAAAACGCCACAAACACAACAACCTACATGGATGACATATGCCAATCAGCACCAGATATATACACCGCGATAAAACAATTCGAAGACGCATTAAAAAGACTGATATCCTCGGGACTAAGAATATCATTGAAAAAATGTCAACTATTCCAAAAAGAAATATTTTTCCTTGGCTACGGAATAAGCCCAGAAGGATTAAGACCGGACCCAAGCAGAACAAGCGCGGTGGATCGCTACAAATCCCTAAAAACAAAATCAGAAGCAAAATCATTCTACGCCTTCGCGTCATATCACCGCAAATTCATCAAGAACTTTGCACACATAGCATCACCAATCAGGGAAGCAATGAACAACCCAACATTCATGTGGACAAAAGAAGCAGAAACAGCTAAAGAGGCATTAATAACAAATTTAAAGTCGCCCCCAATACTGTCACACTTCAAAAACGATGCACACACCGAAGTCGAAGTAGATGCATCAGAAAGTAACCTGCACATCAATCAATTGGAAAGCCTCGCCGTATATTGGGCAATAACAGAAAAATTTCATCTTTACCTGTATGGACTAGAAAGATTCATAATAACAACCGACAACTGGACAACAGCGTGTTTACTCCAAAAATAAAAACAAAACAAGAAATTCGCCAGATGGCTACCAGACCTACAACAATACAACTACGTTGTACAACACAAATCAGGAAGGTCCAACATGGGAGCAGACTCACTGTCACGTGTACCACAAAATGTTACAGCGGTACTCATAATAAAATCAAACGACATAACAAGAATAACATACGCACAAAGCAGAGACCCAGAATGTTGCCATATCATCCAAACCCTATAAAACAGGAGCACAACCACCAAATCGGATAGTAAAATCAGAGAAAATTTCATACTACAAGAAAACACCCTATACTTTGTAAACAAGCAAAAAAGAAAAAGAATCCTCATACCAAAAGCACTACAAACAGCAGTACTAGAAGCATGCCACGACAATTCAGGACACATGGACATAAACAAAACTCTTTCTAAGCTAACAAGCAGATACTACTGGCCCTCAGCAGAAAGAGATTGCAAAGACCACGTAGCCAGCTGTCACTTATGTCAACAATTCAACAATAGAACCACCAAAAGAATAGGACTGCTAAAGCCAATCAATCCACCAAACAGACCGTTCGACCTAATATCCATGGACCACGGCAGCTTACCAACATACATAATAGGTGACAAATACATCCTAGTAATAATCGACCATTGCACAAGGTATGTGATCGCAAAAGGACTACCAGACGTTAGCTCAAAACACGTCGTGAAAATAATAAATGCTAGTATAATAAACGTTTAGGGACTTCCATCGGTGGTCATATGCGATAATGCCACAGGCTTCACATCCAGGAAGATGCAAGAATTTTACACCAAATTCGATATAGTCAACGTAACATCACCACCACATTTCGCAGAATCCAACGGTTTGGCAGAAAGGACAATCGGAACAGTAAAAAACATATTGAAGAAATACATCTTTGAAAACAGCCCATCGAACTGGTCAAGCTATTTACCGGAAGCCACAATCGTGGTCAACAGCAGCAAGCAGTCATCAGCAAGGTACACACCATTTTACTTGCTTCACGGGTTTGAACCCAAATTACAATACGAAAACACCCTAGGAACAATAGAAGACGAAACACCGAGGGAAATACAGCTGAGTCAACTCCAAACAAAACGGACAAAAGCACTGGTAAACATCAAAAAGGCCCAAAACTATCAGAAGAGCCACGCAGACAAACACAGGCAAATGAACAAACTTAACGTAGGAGATTCAGTGCTAATGAAAACGCCTATAAAACCAAACAAAATGACTCCCGAATATGAACAACAACCATACCAAATCGAGAAATTCATCAGCGAAAACATAATGAAGATCAAAAAAACTACAACAGATGGTACAGAAATCACCAAAACAGTCCACACGGCACAGACCAAACCATTCATCACCAGAAAAGCCAACGAAGATGAACTATCGACTTCAGAATCAACAAAACACAGACACCAACCAGCTTACCACCTAACCACATGACCACCAACTCCGGACCCGCAGGAGGTACCAAACAGCGAGGACAGCACAACAGATGAGGACGAAGAAGAACCCTCAACTCCCAAGCGCAGACCCCAGAGGACCAAAAAGAGACCAGCATGGACAATTGATAATGTTCAAGAATTGACAGGAGTCAACTCTGCAAGAAGAGGCCGTATCAGCCCTGCACAAGGCCAACCCTGCACACAATCCACTCTACTCTACTCTGCCTACACGAATGACAGCCAGGTAATGTGATGAGTTCATACATAAATTCAGTCTCATCGAGATCTCCAGAACGGAAGGACGTCAGCCATATTTTGACTATAGAAATATAATTAATAAATATATTACATTTTATCCGAGTCTATTATTTTAGTAATATCCCACCCGAGGCTCCTCATAACCTCACACCAAGTAAGTTTGAAAGAGCGTTGTCCACGTTAAATCTAATTTTAAGTGATCTCTGAACAAATCTAAACGAAAAGAATTTACTAAAACTTTGTTCGTGAAATTAAATAAAGATAATCAATTTTAAGAAAATCGTTTTAATAAGTTTTATTTCAGGGCTTCAAATTAAAAGTCACCTCGGGACTTTTAATTTGCGACTTAAAATATATAACTTTCATTGATGCACAAATTAAAAGTCCGATGATAACTATTATAACATAATTTTCTTATTGAAAAATAAACTAAAACGCAAAAAGTCAGGCACGATGTTATAATAATTTTCCACTAATAATACTTATTTTAGGTCCCTGTAATTATTATAATTGAAATTTTGTGTCTTTTAATTTTCATGTTTTATTATTAAAAATGCAACAATTTTTTTACCTTTTTTTCTTAATTTTTATTTAACTTTCATTTTTTTCTAACTTTTGTTTTGCTTGTTGCTTAGTTATTTCTCCTCGCTTATTTATCGTTTTACTTATTTATTTTTTATTATAATTTCCTAGTGTTCCGTACAACGCGTTAAAATGCCGCTTCATTGTTGTGTACCTAAATGCAATTCAAATTACAGAACAGATAGAAGAAATAATGGCTCCGTCTGCATTTTTCGATTTCCTAAAAATGAGGAAATGTGGGCTAAATGGTTGAGGGCAATACACCGCGAAAATTTCATACCGACCCCGACGTCAAGAGTTTGCGCAAAACATTTCCGGTCGTCAGATTTTATAAAAAATGAAGGCGGCCCACCCTTGAAAATTCCCCGGTTGCAAAATGCCGCCATACCTACGATTTTCCCAAACCTGCCAGCGTACCTGACCATTCCTGAATCCTTACTGTTGAAAATCTACTTTAATAATTTACTGTAATTGATATGTACTTTTGTCAGAGTTTGCTTAGTTGTATTACTTCATTATATGTTTTTTATTATTGAAATAAATTCATTCTTGTCTTGTCAACCGAGGATATTAGTCGTCTATTATTCTAGCTCCCAGTTACTTGAGTCCAATTTTCGACATTGGTGCCGAAACCCGGGACTAGGAAGAGAAGAGGTATATAGGTACTTAACGACTAATTTATTCAATTTAGCCTACGCTACGCCATTGCAAGAAACAAATTATGGATACATATACCCGTGGAGCTCATCGAGGGAAAATTACTAAATTAGCTAACTTAGCACTTAGCTTCTTGAAGTCGCCAGAAACCCAAGCATCCACCAATAATTCCGAAAAGTTCGATTCAATTCTAGAGGAGTTGAATTCTTTTTTAGCGAGATTGAGAGCCACTAAAGAAAGCCTTACGAAGAGCAACGAAGCGATTGCGATAACATTAAACCCAGATCAATACCAAGCGGAGAATGAGGCAATTTCCGAGTACGAAGACAAAATTATTGATTTGGAATCTCGCTTAATAAGCAGAATAAACCGAATAGAATATATACGAGACCTACCCTTGCCCTCAGCGAACGCCCCTCTAAAGACAAAGGAACTAGGTGTCGTAAAATTACCCCGGTTAGAATTAAGAAAATTCTCCGGAGGTACTAAAGAATGGCTACCCTTTTGGGAGCAATTTAAAACCTTAGTTCATGAGAACCAAGCTTTATCCGCTAGTGATAAATTTTCATACTTGCAGTCAGCTTTGTGTGGCAAAGCAGCTACCACTATTGCCGGATTCTCACCTACAGCAGAATGCTATGACGCAGCGGTAGCCCTCTTACGAGAAGAGCATGGTGATGAAGAGAAACTTATTGATAAGCATATGCAGGATCTAATGTCTATGTGTCCGATTGTAGCCAAAACAGACGCCCCAGGGTTGCGACGTTTATACAATACGGTTGTTACTAACACCAGATCACTTACGGCTCTAGGAATACCATCTAATAGTTATTACGTGATGCTGAAAACAGCGCTTCTACGCTGCTTGCCATCGGACCTAAGAGTGGAGTTTTATCGAAAGAATGATTCTACCGAAATGATTCAAACTAATCAAGCGAATGAGAGCAACGATGTAGTTTCTTCTGATCTGCCATTTGCGGTGGACAAAAGTGTGAAAAGGCTGCTTTTATTTATTAAACAGGAAATTGAATCATTAGAACGAGCTGGTGTATGCGCAAGGGAATCCCGCCCACATACTGTTGCTGTCAATATAAAACACAAAACTGCTGCCAGCCTTCTGATTCCAGATAATTCTAAGAAGTTTTGTATATTTTGTGCAAATAATGATCACTTTTCTGGCAATTGTGAAGGAAAGCTCAACTTAGATGAACGAAAGGAATTGCTCAAAAGAGATGGTCGTTGTTTTAAGTGTTTCCGAAAGGGGCATACCTCACGTAACTGCGTTGCAAGAAATATACGTTGTCGTAAATGTAATGGCCGTCACATGTACGCTTTGTGTAACCCTAGATATTCTAGGAACCAAGAGCAAGTATCATTGAAGGAGAAGGAGAAGCTTTCCGATAATCCAGCGGCAACAAATCTTTATTCCACAACCACCAGCTCGAAGATTTACCTACAAACTGCATGCGCTTTTGCTTTATCATCATCAAATATACACAGATATTGTTTAATTAGAATGGTTATTGACAGTGGAAGCCAACGTTCATACATACGAGAAAGTCTTGCACGAGAATTGAATTTACCTGTGATCGACAAAGTAAAAATAAAAATTTTGCCTTTTGGTTCTTCCCACAACGTTCCTGTCAAATCATGTAATCGTGTAAAAGTTTGTTTGCGAAGTATATATAACGACGAATGCATAACCGTAATTGCAGTTGTCGTTCCTCAAATCTGCATAGACACCTTACCAGTTCCGAAACCAACTAATGTGAACTTCACTAAATTTGCCCTTGCAGACTCTTTTCATTTAGGCAAACCAGTGGAAGGCATTTCTGCACTTATTGGGTCCGATTATTATTGGAAAATTGTGTCAGGAGAATTTCAACGAATTACAGATTCTTTGACGGCTGTGCATACTAAATTGGGGTGGACAATACAAGGTCCGGAAACCAATGACTATCTATCTAAGAACGGCGTCACTTCTGCTATGTATTCGTCTGCTTTTATAGAAGGTCCAAGTCTAGATGATGTTAATAGGATGTGGGACTTAGAAGAAATCGGTATAAAGCATCCCACCAAATGTTTGGCGAAGACGGGAGAAGAAATAAACAAGTATGTTGAACTACAAGGTGATCGATATACTGCTTCACTACTGTGGATTCCTGACCATCCACCATTGTATAGCTACTATGAAGGTGCACGCCAAAGATTTAATAGCTTGATACGAAAGTTATCAAGAAATCCTGAGAAGTTAAAGGAATACGATGTTGCTATGCAGGAGTTAATATCTGGAAAAATTGCTGAACCAGCTAATAGTTTAACGGGCGATAAGAAGTTATCATATTATATGCCTCATCGACCAGTATATCGATATGACAAATCAACAACGCAATTGCGCGTTGTGTTTGATGCATCTGCACATTCGGGTGAGAGTTCATCATTAAACGACTGTTTGGATACAGGACCTAATCTTTTACCTGACATTATATCAACATTGCTGAACTTTCGATTTGGATTAATTGCTTTAATTGCAGATATCGAGAAGGCATTTTTACAAATTATGCTGCATGCTGAAGATAGAGACGTCCACCGATTTTTTTGGTTTTCTGAACCGATAAAAGAATGTACAGAGCTGCCTCCTGTGAAAGAGTATCGCATGACACGAGTTACGTTTGGGATAAAATGTAGTCCATTTCTGATGTGTGCTGTGATACAGAAGCATTTGACGAAAGAGAGCGCCTTGGCTCCAGAAGTTTGCACACTGCTGAAAAAATCATTTTACATGGATGATCTTGTGACAAGCACGAATGATTTTGAATTTGCGAAGAAAGTGTTTAGTATGACGTGCACTATGATGAAGAGAGCTTCAATGAATGTACGAAAATGGAACACCAATAATGCAAACTTGCGTCGAATATTAGAGACTTCATGTGAATTACCTGCAACGCAAAAGGTATTGGGAGTGATTTGGTGTACTACAAGTGATGAGCTAGCCGTTGACGTAAAACCCGCTCTTGCGTTCGCTTCTAGTGTATCAGCCAGTGTCATTACAAAACGAATTGTTCTTCAGCTAATGGCACATATCTATGACCCTTTAGGTATTCTTTCACCCTTCGTCGTGAAGATAAAGTTATTCTTTCAAGATCTTTGGCGTCAGAATTTCCCTTGGGATGAACATTTACCTCCAGAATATATGCAGAAATGGAGTAAATGCTGTTTGGAGTTATCATCTTTAGAGGACGTCTTCATACCTAGATCGTTTTCACCATTTGCTGACTGTGGGTCAAACCAATTACATATTTTTGCAGATGCTAGTCCAGCTGCGTATGGTGCTGTAGTCTATTTGAGAGCGAAGTCCGAAAGCACGGTAATCGTAAGGTTCGTATGTGCAAAGAATCGAGTGGCACCTTTGAAGAAGAAAGAAAATGGACCATTATCACTGCCGAAACTTGAATTAACAGCTGCTTTGATTGCGTCTCGCCTTCTTAAATACTTAACCGAAAATACTTCACTCATTTGGAAAGAAGTATATTTATGGACCGATTCTCAGATAACACTTTGCTGGATAAGTGGCAATATAAGAAAGTGGAACGTTTATGTAGCCAATCGGGTTCGAGAAATTCGTCAACATTCCGCAATAACCAATTGGCATTATTGTCCAGGTGCGCTTAATCCCGCTGATTTCCTAACTAGAGGTGTATTTGGGAAAAATTGTACAAATTCTGAGTTTTGGTTATGTGGTCCTACTTGGCTGAAGCAAGGAATATCAAATTGGAGTGAAGCTAATAGTATAGATGACAAAGACCCTCTTTTGCTTTCGTCCTTAATAGCTTTATCCGAAACAGAAAGCGATCGTCCTGTAGAAGCTATACTTGAAATAACAAAATTTAGTAACTACATGCGATTACTTAAGGTGACTGCCTACATTCAACGATTTTTAAGACGACTAAAGGAAAAATGTTTAGAGCCTAATAAGTTTCTTAAGAATTTCGAATTGCAGCTAGCTGAGTCTTATTGGATTAAACATTTTCAGCAAAGATTTTTTAAAAATGAGATAAAATCTCTAAAATTAAATAAGGCTACACCGAAGGATTCTTCCATATTGACATTAAATCCCGTGCTGGATGTTGAGGGTATTCTTCGAGTGGGTACACGTCTTCAGTGTATGGATAATCAATATGAAAATATATTTCCTGTCATATTGCCCAGATCGTGCTATCTTGCTAAATTAATTATACTTGATGCTCATGAAAGAACTTTACATGGAGGCGTTAATATTCTTCTTTGCCGTGTACGAGAAAAGTTTTGGATTCCTAGAGCCCGTCAGTTAATGAAGACTATCGTGCAACAGTGTCGAGTATGCCGTAAATTATTTACCAGGCCTATTAGTCAGCCTTTTGCGCCTTTGCCAAAAAGTAGGTTAATAGCGTCGAGGCCTTTTCAAACTGTAGGTGTGGATTTTGCCGGTCCTTTGTATGTGAAATCTTCAGTTGATGAATCAAAAACCGATAAGATGTATATAATGCTATTCACCTGTGCTGTAGTTCGTGCGATACATTTAGAACTGGTGCCGAATATGACAGTAGAAAGCTGCTTAAGAGCATTGAGACGTTTCGCTGCTCGTAGGGGCCTTCCGAAAGTTATAATATCGGATAATGCCCGTACCTTTAAACGAGCTGCCAAGGAATTGCAGGCATTAGGAGATATAATTAGCGCAGAAGAGTTCCAGGCATATATTACAAGTCGCAGGATTTCATGGGAATTCATTGTCGAGCGTGCTCCTTGGTGGGGCGGGTTTTGGGAACGCCTCGTTCGCAGCACAAAGAATATTTTAAAGTTGACAATCGGAAAGGCTCGTATCATCAGTGAAGAGTTGCAAACAGTTTTAACAGAAGCAGAATCAGTGATTAACAGTCGGCCATTGACTTACGTTGGGGATGATCCAAAAGATTTAAATCCATTAACCCCTTCACACTTTCTGAATCCTTCAGTACCAATAATTTCAGAGGTTCGTGACACTGAGCCTAATGTTACTTCTGGAATTAGGCAACTTTGGAGGAAACGTTCTAAGCTCATAATAACATTTTGGAAAAGGTGGCGACTAGAATATGTTCAAATGCTAAGAGCTTTTCATCAAGAGAAGAAACCAGCTGCAGGCTTCGTCAAAGAAGGAGATGTAGTGATATTGCATGATCCATCAGTCCCTAGATTGCTTTGGAGGCTGGCTTTGATTGAAAAGGTTTTCCCTGGTCGAGATGGCAAAGTACGTTCCTGTGAAATACGACTTGCGAATGGTTCTCATCTGAGGAGGCCTGTCCAACTACTCTACCCCTTAGAAATGACTGAAGAGGTGTTTGACTCTGCAGGGGGGCCGGAGGATGTTGAAAATCTACTTTAATAATTTACTGTAATTGATATGTACTTTTGTCAGAGTTTGCTTAGTTGTATTACTTCATTATATGTTTTTTATTATTGAAATAAATTCATTCTTGTCTTGTCAACCGAGGATATTAGTCGTCTATTATTCTAGCTCCCAGTTACTTGAGTCCAATTTTCGACACTTACTATTAGACAGGATCCTTCTTCCCGTAGAGAAAGGGAACAAGCTCGCATAGAAATGCAAAATGAGCAATTTCTTCAAAACGATTACATCAAATCGTTTGAAGAATTTACGGAATGTTTTAAAGAAAGGCTAGATTTAGACACTTGGAATATTATTAGTAATACATCGAAAGTTGTCTTTTATAGGGTAGATATATGCAATGAAGGTGGTCGGAAATTTCGTTTAAAGATTTAAGTTGGGTGCTTCCACGAAATTCCAATCTTACCCTTTGGTCTCAAATGATTAATATTTTGTCGCGCTATAAATTCGAGACAAGCTCGTCTAGGCAAGATCGAGATTTCTATCTTGAACTTGCATCAAATCATTTGAAGCTGGCCACAGAATGTGATGAAGATTTTGATTACATAGGAAATTTAGATATTTTATGTGATCAAATAAATCTTATTCGTCTCAAACGGAAAAGGTATGACACGGCAACAATTATTATGTCTTTTTTAATTTATAGCCAATCCGCTTCAACTTATGAAATTTTAAAGAAATTTCTAGTCCTCCCTTGTAAAAGATAGCTGCAGCGCATTTCATCTTCGCTGCACATTTCCTCCAATTACAAGAACCCAAGCAATGACGAGCATTATTTAGGGCATGCAGTTTATAATTTACAGGATCGTGAAAAGTATGTCGCGCTTTTAATAGATGAAATATACGTTAGTAAGGGGATTACATACAAAGCCAATAATTTGACAGCGATGGCAGCAAACAATCCGTCTCAAGAAGCCAGTACAGTAATGGCTTTCATGATCAAATCTGTATATGGTTCCTTCAAGGAAATTGTTCGCCTGCTACCAGTATCACATATAACTGGATCCCAATTGCATGACTATACTTTGGACGTTATATCTTTTGTTCAAAATTTAGGTTTTCATGTTATTGTTATTATAACAGACGATAACAGAATAAATCAATCGCTTTTTAAATTGCTAACTCAAACCATAGAGAATAGCAATGAAAGCGACGCGCACTATTGCAATAGCTTTATTAACCGGACCTTTCCAAACGAAAAGACATACATCTTTTTTGATAGCGTACATTTGTTTAAAAATTTTAGAAATAATTGGTTAGATTTGCATAATGTGGAGAACACATTTTTCTATCCTGATTTTGAAAGAGGTGAAGGGAAAAATGCATAATTTTCCCACTTGCGGCAAATTTTCGAACAAGAATCTAGTTTGTTGGTCAAGCAGGCTTATAAACTAAATTTAAAGTCCATTCAACCAAATAGCTTGGAGCGGTAAAGCGTCCATTTGGTTGACAATATATTTCATTCTTCCACAATTTCAGCTCTGAAAACAGCGGGCGGCGAAATGATGGGAATAGCAGAGTTTTGCGAAATTATTCGTAAATGGTGGGATATACTCAATGTTAAAAACACATTAGTAGGTGTCATAAAACGGAATGACTGGAAAAGACCCTTTTATGACAGCGTGGACAAACGATTCGACTTTTTAGAGAAGTTTATTACTTGGCTTGAGGCATGGAGCCTAACCAAAAGCAATGACGCGTACCATTATTCATCTTATTCGTCATTCTCTCAATGTTCTACACATTGAATACGTACTTCCGGGCAAATTACAGAGTGACGATATTGAAGCACGGTTTCGACTATGCCGCGGCCCTGAAGGGTATAGTTATAAGTTTTCCTATACGCAAGTTGTGGAAGCTGAAAAGAAGATTCGCATCCACAATATTTTTGCTCACTATCAGAAAAATTTTGAGAAGCTTTCGCACGGAACTTCTGAAAATTCTCTGCGTGAGGCTGTAGGATTTTCTCGAAATTTTAAAGTCCAATTATTTAATCAACGTAGCTGTTACTAAATCGGCAAATTTATATACTGCTGGTTTTGCTGCCCAAGCTGTTGCGCGTAAGCTAAATTGTGGGCTTGCAAAAGGAAAATTGTAGCAAGTAAAGGGGCTATCACCGAAGATGCCTATTTTGATCAGCTACAAAGGGGAGGGCTTTCGGTGCCCACTCCATCCGTAAAATATTTACTATTTCATATGTGCGCTATCCTTCAGCACATTCTTAAAGTTGAGACTGTTAAAGAACGGTTTTACGGGGCGATTAATCACAAAGGTATTTTGTGTCAATTGGCACTTGTTAGTATAGCCTCTTCCGACGGTATAGAGTTAGATAGTGTATGTGAATGCGGGGCTAGGGAAATGGATATTTTTATGCTGGTCGGGTACAGATTTACCAACGTGCTTTTAAATAATCATACAAAGCACGTTCGAGACAAAGAAAATAGTAGCCGCGAATTGAACATTAGGAAATTAGCTAATTTTAGTAAAAATTAATTAAAATTACAAATTTTTTTATATTTGATTTGTTGTTTTTTTATTTTATTTTATTTGTAATGTTTTATTAGCGTTTTTATTATATTTTGTACATTGGAATTGTTATGTTTTTTATTCCTTTTATTTGTTACGTTTTTTTATATTATTTTGTTATGTATCTCTGAATTTATTTTATTTGTTATGTTTTTATGAATTTATTTTATTTATGTTTTTATGAATTTATTTATTTATTAAAATTTTATAGCTGCATGCAATAAATTAAAAAGGAGAACACATTTTATATTTTTCATATTTATTTATATTTTTATATTTATTACATAATAATATATATATTCTATTTTTTTAATTTCATGTTGCAAGAAGAGAATGGTAATAGGCCTATTGGGGAAACCAGCCATTAAAAATAATTGGTTAACGCGCCCTACCGCGATACCTCTAGAGGTGGTGTGGAAAGTCGCTTTTCATATTTTCAGAGTCCAGAGTTTCAAGCATGAGTTACACTTACAAGCCATGCTGTAGTAAAGTTGGATCTAAAAATTTCCCCTTACTGGGACTTCAAATCGCCAAATTACACTCACAACATAATGTGACTTCACCGATTTCAAGTCCCATTAAAGGAAAATTTTTAGGGCCAATTTTTCTACAGCCTGGCTTGTAAATATAGAAGGCTTTATACGAACCCAATCACCAAGGTTAGATATTTGAAAAAGTCGTAGCCGTAAGTCGATTGAGTTTTCATCAAGGTGATGTATTTTTTGCTTCTTTTGTGAAAGAAGTTATCAGCTAGAAAAATATCAATATAACTAGATTGCCATCCTTATCTTTTAACTTAACACGTCCATTTGAATATGTTGTTTCTTAACTACAACAATATGTTGTTTCTTAACTAAACAACTTTCACGTCCCATCTGGATATTCACGTCTTTTGAGCTTTTGTGTGAATCTCTTTTTGCCCTTAGTTTATCCAATTGGGAATTCTAAAAGTTTCCCTTGTCTTCACTTTTCCACCTTTGCCATGACCAGCCTTTATATCGATGTTCAGTTTGTCCATTTGGAAAATCTAAAATTTTATAAGTAAAGTATTTTATCACCATTTATCCTTTGTAATAATGTTGTACCATCATGATATCTCCACACTTGAACTTGACCAACTCAGTTTACCCATTTGGGAATTCTAAAAGTTTCCATGGTCTTCACTTTTCCACCTTTTCCAGGTCCAGCCATTTGCACTTTGTTTTTGGCAAATAAATAAAACACATCACCATGCACAATAAAAACACAAATTTGAAATAATTAACATTGACTTTGACATTAAATATGTATAAAATAACTTAACCGCACTTCTCACAGATAAATTGAAGTGTTCATTCAGACTGAAGTCCATTCTGACATATTGCAAATTGAAGCCCCTTTTTCTTTGAATGCGAGTGTGAGATTTCGTTGTGCATGGCTTGTAAATGTAGGCTTTGAAGAGATACCATAAATGATGGTATAGTCACCCACCACTTCTGTAGCAGCTCCGATTACATATCAATTGCGGAGTGTATTAGATTTAGAGTTACTGCATGTCATTGGATAGTCTTAGGATGTTACATTAAAGGATTGCATACGTTTTTTTTCAGGTGGTAAGGATGCATTTTTTTAGGATGAAGTACTGAACGCAATAATGGTAAAGCGGCGGCCGATGTAGCTCTCTCCGGGCTTCGGTTTAGCGGATTCTGCTTCTGCTTCAGCTTTGGAAAGTGGTACTGGGAAATCTCAGGCTACAGCGATTTTTAATAGGCTTAGAAGAAACAGTTAGGGCTTGTTGTTTCGACACTACTGCGACAAATACCCGCGAACAAAATGGGGTTGGCGTTCTTCTGGAAGTGTAGGGGAGAACTGAACAATTTACTTCCCCTAAAACGATAAAACATTTTTCACTCGTCTTTTCTCGAGAAGACACCTTCCGAATGGATGCAGATGAAGGCTATCAACGCGAATGCAGATGAAGGCTATCGACAGCATTTCGGCACGGGTTAAACTGTATCAATTCAACTGAAAGTTTAAGATGATTATTTTTTCGTAATTGAGAACCATTTTAGGGGGTAGCAACTCCAAAAATTACAAAAAAAATCGCTCATATATATAAGGGCCAGTCTAATAAACATGGTACACAATCTCCAAGTAATAACTTGGATTTTAGCATAGTTGCATAAAGGCAGTACCTTCAAACCAAGTAAAAGTATGTTATAACAGGGCATTTGAAACAAGATCCCATTGAAAATATGATTTCAATGATAAGGAGTTTTAAAGGAACTTATGAAACAAATCCGAGCACATACACGCGGTATAGATATTTAAAACAAATAATGTTCCACAACAATTTCACTTCAGATCTAACAAATTATGAAGACGCTCAAAGTAAAAATTTAATGACAATTACAGACTTGTCAAGAAAAGATACACACGATTCCGGGAGTTTTGAAGAAAGCTAAATACATTATGAATATATCTCGATTAATTTAATTTCAAATTTGTGCTCCCGAGGAGTAATACTAGTTCATATTGTGATTCCGCTAACAATAAAACAACAGCATGCACAGATAATGAAGAAAAGAAAAGGTTAATGTTGGAACATGAGCTGCACAAGGCTAAAGCAGAAAAATTCTAAAAACATAAGGCAATGCATGGTGAAATAAAGTGCATTTCTTTTGATTATATGCAAAATTTGCCACTTCCGCATATACCCACACCAGATACATTTTATTCACGGCAGTTATGGTACAATGTGTATCATGACCTGGGGAAATATACAAAATTTTTCTTTATTATTTTTATTTTCAATAATGGGTATGTTAATTACGTTTCTCTGAAGTAGGTTAAGGTAATTTGGGGTTTTCATACAAATACAAGTTGAACCTAACCAAGTGGCGCGGAGTGTATATGCGTAACAATAAAAATAATTTCAGAAGATCATTAAAAGCTGGAAAAACTGCATTATTATGCATCGTTGCGCTTGAAAAGTGAGTCATTAAGTAAGTTGTTCGATTACAAGCGAAGTGTCGGAATTTTGTTGTGTGTGTTGGTGTTTTTTGCAATGGAAATTCAAGAGCAAGGTATGTTTGTCACATTTAGTCGTATTTTGAATTTATTGTTAGAATATTATTTTGGCTGTTCACGTGCTACGCCATACTTAATTTATTGTATTTTTTTTGCAATTACGTTAACTTTCCGTATAGCTACAAAATTTTCCAAACGTTTTCAAACATTCGTACCTATCTTAAATAGTAGTTGTAACTGTATAATTTATAAATATTATACATTGATCTGCTTCTGTCTGCTTCTACGCCTTCCATGAACTGCCAAAAAGCGACTAATTTTAATCTTTTTTTCATGTACTTTGATCAAGTGTTCCTTCTCAAGGATGCCTGTCTTTGAGGTTTGGAGTACAGTGAGTGGAGGTATGTCTACAAAACACCAAGGTGTATTAGAAGTTTTGCTGCCATCATTCAGTGATGTCGAAAATATGACTTTAAGATTTTAGTTGATCGGATACTGTGTTTATGTAAAAGTTTTGATTATTATTGGAAACAAACAGGTATGTCTAAATCAAGGTTGTAACTTAAGAATTCGGATTCGCTAAATGTTATTGAATGTATTGAGTTAAGAAGTAGTGTTGAGCACTGTGCTCATGAAGTGGATCAACCGGCAGCAGGGCTATCTCGCAGGAGGCGTCCTAAAAAGATTTTTCCGAGCTTGCTAAGAGATCGAAACGTAGACGAGTGGCACAGCCAGGCCCGGCTCAAGCTACAGGCGAGCAAGGGTCTTGCCTGGGGCGCCGAAATTACTGCCTTTGCATAGGGGGCCTAAATTACATAAATCTCCATACCAACATACCGAAAATTATTAAAATATTATTGAAAATTTATTTTTTACTTCTGCGTTAGTAGTTAAATCTGATAATAAAGAATTATTTTATAAGAAAATCAATCTATTCATATTCACTATTCATATTCTATTCATATCTATTCATATTTACGAACACTAACTATAGTTAACAATAGTTAAATTATAGACCAGTCTTCTGACGTTGGGAATTTAACATTTCTGAGCATAAAGTATTCAAATGTCAACTAAAGCCCTTATGACACTCGCATTTTTTCCGGCTGATAAATATGCTATAAAAACCAATTGTGCAAAAAATATAGAAATTAATACACAATTAATTAATACAAAATATTGAAGATTTTCAATTTATTGTATTGTTAAACATTTGGTTTGATATATTAAGTATGATTAATGTTGCTAGTAAATCGATGCAAAATTCAGATATTAACATCAAACAAGTCGTGGATCAGCTGAGAATTTGCACAGAGTTTTTGGAAGAATATAGAATATCTGGGTTCGAATGGGCAATCGAACGTGCTAAAGGTATTCAGAACAGCTTGACGTAATAGCGGAATTTACCCAAACTAGAAGTAAAAGGAAGAAAAGACGGTTTGAATATGAAGTTGAGGATAAAGTTACCCAAATAATCTGCAGCAGAAATTTAAAATTCACAATTTTTATGTTATTATAGATCAATGTTTAGCCTCAATGACTGAACGATTTGCACAAATAAAGGAGAACGAAGAATTTGGGGATTCATGTTTGATGTATATATAACTGACAGAGAAGATTTATTGAAATGTTGTAAGGACCTGAAAATTGTACTAGAAGATGATATCAACGGCAACAATTTATTTGATGAAATAGTAAGGGCCGATTCACAATGAACGCTTCAAGCCTCAAGCTTCAAGCTTCAATTTTTTTTTCTATAGTTTCAACTTCATTTGAACCTTGCAGCTTGAAGCTGTGAATGTGAATCATTGTACATGAATCCTATAATCCTAATTTTTGAAGCTTGAAGCGTTCATTGTGAATCGGCCCTTATTGAGAAGAAAGACATTAAAGATATCTTGAAATATATAGATACAAACTAGATCAATGGAAATAATATTCCCAAACTTAAATATTTCACTGAGAATACTGATGCCTATTTCTGTTACAGTAGCAACATGCGAACGAAGCTTTAGCAAGCTAAAATTAATAAAAATTTATCTCCGTTCACCAATGACAGAAGATCGGCTCAATGAACTGGCTATTATTTTCATTGAAAATGAGGTGTTAAATAAAATAAATATCAAAGAATCAATCGAAACATTTTCAGATTAAAAATCAAGGAAAAAAATTTTCTAATATATTAAATTGTCTATTTTAATGTTTATTAACTTAAAAATATATTTAGGGGCACCATTAAAAAGTTTGCCTAGGGCGCCACTTAGTCTTGAGCCGGCCCTGGGCACAGCTATCTCAAGTAGATGACTCTGCTGTGAAAACACTGCTCAATACATCTGACAAGTCTGATAGCTTCACATCAGATATTACTGCAGACGAGGTTTTATCTCTTTTTGTAGAAGCTAAATTGACCAAGCATCAATATTTATTAATTAGAAATTTCCTTAATAGTAAAACTTCACGTAATATTTTACCATCTTACCAAAGCATTGGAAATGCTAAAAAGAAGTGCTACCCAGAAAATGCATCGATCTCAGAATCTAAAGCCGAAATTTAATTGCAAAGTTTGTTAGACCATACAGCTTCTCGAATACTCGAGTTACAAAAACCGAGTTTTAGATAGGTGGGAGTATTCTGTGTACACTGATACCTTGTTCATGAATATAGGTCATAGGGTACAAAAATACAGGGTGATATGTAAAACTCTAAAAAAAAGTTCAAAGCGCCCAAGCGGCTAAACCGTTACGATTCTTAAAAAGGAAGGTCTTACACAGGAGGATTTACCTCATTTAACGAAAAACCGATAAAAACAAAAAAATGGGAAAGGAAAGCTTTTTTTAAAAAGTCACTCAAAAACGCTTTTCTAATGTTCAGTAGTACCTTAAACTTGAATAACTCCTAGACTAATTATCGTAAAGTACCATAATTAGGCTTATCTTTTAAGTAAATGTGCATTCTTTTATTTGATATAAAGGACAGAAACTTGAGTGACTCCGTTTAGAAGATATGTAGGCTCAAATCGATGCTTTGCATTTGGACCTGGAAGATTTCTTTGTTTTTCTCAGAAAAATGCGTTATTAACAGTATTTTTTTTGGCTTTTATGATGCACCAAACGATTACCTAAAATATTTCTGTATACAATAATGGTGTATTTCGGATAGTTTCCTAGGTAATGAGTTTTATCGTGAACAGTTAACAGGTTAGTCGTCATTCAACTGCCGTTTTTTGCAACTACCTCATAAACTACCTCAACGTACAATATTTGGCTTTAGAAAAGTCAAATACAACTATTTTTGTTGGTGAAGATGTGGTCTTGATAATAATACTGACTGCTCGAACTCCTACTGATAAGATGATCTATTTTATAAAACCTGGAGAAAGTCAAATAAGTACAAAAATGTATTCAACACAAAGTTTGGCTTCATAACCGAAATGTCAAGCTCATATCTTGTTTTTACATGCAATAACGGGTTGTGATACTACGTCATCATTTTTCAAAACAGGAAAAGCAAAAGTATTTAAATTATTTGAAAAACCTGATGATTTAATTGATTGCGCTGAAGTATTCACGAAGATTGACTTTTCTCTAGACATCATCATCACTAACGAAATTCGTTTTCTTCTTGGTATGTATGGCGCTCCAAAAAAAATTGATTATATCGACAAGTATAGATATTTAAGTTTAGTGGAAAATACGCGGAACAATAAGTGTGCATTAACCTGTATTCCTCCAACATCTGCTGCTGCTTATCAACATTTATGACGTGTCTACTATATAGTGCAAGTGTGGCTAACCCCCAGAACACAATGAGGCCGACAACGTCAACTTCTACGGGAAAACAACAACAATTTATATGAGAATTGTCGTTGTCGGCCTCATTGTGTCCCGGGGGTAAGTCACGAGTTGGACCCCGAAGATTGGGGATGGGTATTCAACGATAACGGCTCGGAGCCTATTCCGACTTTACTCCCACCTGCTCCAGAAAAACTTCTCATAACTATTTTTTGAAATTGTAAGAAAGGCTGTAATGTGGCTGTAAAAAAGTCGGTTTATTTCGTTCACCAGTATATAGTAATTGCAAAGGCCAGTCTTGCTTGTCTTGTGGATTCAAATTCAGATGATGTTGTTTATGATATCAATGAAGCTTCTTTGGATATTGGTCAAGAATATTTTTTAAATGGCGACTTAAATTCAAACAAAACAAGGCAAGACAAAGTTCAAACAAAAATGACACGAAAAAAATTTGCGAAAATGGAGTCCAAACTCTAAAAATAAAGCGTTTCTTGACGAGATGCGTGAAAGAAACTTATGCATTGTTTAAAACAGATCACCCGGAAGTGAAAATAAGCCTGACCAAATTCTACTAAATCGGTTATGTTAGCTCCAACGAAACAAGTGTGTGCATCTTATCGCATTGAAAAATTACCAAGCAAACAACAAAATTTCTGTCACAAGTATTCGAGAAAATTTTTTATCTTCTATCGTGTGCACCACAAAAAGCACTGACTGAGTTTTTGGGCAATGCTTGAACAACTGTCCAGGAAGTTAAGCGCTCTCATTGTTGCTTCTTGGGATTTCTGAAGATGATGAGGACAATGAAATTTGCTTTGCGATGTGGGAAGACAATGAACTTTTAAAAAAGACAACAAGCGTGAAGAAGTTTTTAACATAGTCATGAAATGGATAGAAAAATTTAATCCCCACGTTCGCTGTAAGGAGATACAGCAAAAAGTTATTCGCGAAGACAAACCAGACAATTTAGGTCTTCATATCCATTTTCCTGAAAATTTGTCATTTTAAAGGACGAAATCCAGGGTCATCATTGAAAAAATGACAAGGTTTTTATTTTTTCAGCAGTATGTTATTTGCAAAACTCCACTTAATACACCCCCCCCAAACCCCTAACTCGAGATAGGTCCACTTCACGCAAAAATGTCATATTATAAAAAATGCTTGAAATTACTTGAAAAGCTTACATAACAAACAGCAGAAGGTTGGGACGACACGATTTTTTCGCCTCCACAAAAGGCATCGAGTCTATCACAAAATCGGCACACAATAATTGCAAAGTTAAGTTTGACACTACTAAGTATGCCAATATATTTATAGAAAGCTGCCCTTTAGGTCCGGAATATCTGATGGTCAGGATCCAGGAGGATTTCAGGATAAAATGGAAAAAGAACTAGATAAGTTCAACCAAAAAAAATTAAAATATACATTGGAAGGAAGGAGATCCCGGAGAAGCTCAAGTTATATTAGTCGAGTTTAAATGTGAATAAATTCGTTTGCGCCCCTTTAAGACATTGCTAATTTTTTCGGTTAACTAATATATAAAGTCTTTCGTTTATAATCAAAAAAGAGTCAAAAACAGAACTTTGCGCATTTTGGAAAAAATATCATTTAAAAAATCCCCTACAAAAAAATACACACTACTACAAATTTTAAACCCTATATAAGAAACCGATGAACTTATAATATAATAAAAAATTATATAAGAATCCACATACCTTGCTTGAACACCGATATAATACATTTCAATAGATTTTAGCGTTAAACGTTAGAAATAAATGTTTTAATATCGCGCATAAACTCTCATACGTTATCGGATAATTTTTATTTTGCCTAAACCGTAAACTTTACGCTGATGCACTCGATGACTTATAACCGTCAGCGACTCATTATTGGTACACGTGATCTGATACATTATTAGAGCTACGCTGATAAAATTTTTTTTTGCAAAATCCATATTTTGAAAATTGAGTTTTGAGCAGAACCTTCTATGGACGAGCCCAACTGTGCGACGCACGGTGCGACAGAATCCCAAAAAGCTGGCCAAAACCCCTAAAATGAAGATTCTATTTCGGGACTTTCTCTTTGCGGAATTTTAAGTAGGGGCCCCGAGGGTCACAGAACATCTGTCCTCGGGTACAGGTACGTTTTCTCCCTTTGTAGGATCAGTTCGAAAGTGGCCGTTACACGAGACGCAGCTATCGAAGTTTCTAACACATATTGTGCATTGAAAATAACTATTTGTTAAATAGTGCCAATTAGTGCTTTTGGAAAGTTTAAAAATGGATTCTGTTCATGAAGGTGAGTGGAATTAAATCGAATATGTATAATCGTAAAATATTCATTGCACTATTATTGATATGAATTTAAATAAATCAACTTTTTTGCAAAACGCAGAGAAAAACTAATTTTTCAAATAACTTAAAGTTTATTAGTCGTCCACGCTCGTTTCCTAAAAATTTTTTTTTTCACTTGTCATAGTCTCCGCAGTACTTTGAGAAGATCCGTCCTCCGATAGCATCAATTGACCGCTCAGCCAATCCGCATTCTTGTTGAAAAACCACTCCTCTTTCCGGCGAGCCTCTTTCCATAAAGTACGCAATTTGTACATGACGTATTTAAAATTTTTCTTCACTTCTTCAGTCATGAAGTATGCGAATCCCAATTGGAGCGTCAGTTGCTTCTCAATAGGGAGAGCTAATTCGTCAGCAGATTCAGTATAAAGAGCATCTTTAATTAGGCAGAAGATCTCTTTTCGTGTTAATTGAAGTACTCTTTGGGTTCCTGAAAACATAAAAAAACGTTAAATTTAGTCGCTTCGACTACAATTTAACAACAAAGAAAAGCATTAAAACGCAGGAAAAACCCGATACTCGATATGCCCCGGCAATTACAAAAAAAAATTTAAAAATAATATTTAATTCGTAATCAGCAACCTCGAAAACCCCCGGGTATCGAATTTAATCCGCGAATATGCATTTTTTCATGTGACCGTCCGCCATATTGGATCCGCCATTTTATTCGTAATCAACGACCTCGAAAACCCCCGAGTACCGAGTTTCATTCGCAAATATGCATTTTATCATGTGGCCGTCCGCCATATTGGATCCGCCATTTTATTCGTAATCAACGACCTCGAAAACCCCCGAGTACCGAGTTTCATTCGCAAATATGCATTTTATCATGTGGCCGTCCGCCATATTGGATCCGCCATTTTGTTTATTAAAAAAAATAATATCAAACTCGTGATCAGCGACCTCGAAAGCCCCCGGGTATAGAATTTCATCCGCGAATATGCATTTTTTCATGTGTTCGTCCGCCATATTGGATCCCCAATCTTGATTTTTGAAAAAATAATGTCAAATTCGTAATCAGCGACCTCGAAAACCCCCGGGTACAGAATTTCATCCGCGAATATGCATTTTTTCATGTGGTCGTCCGCCATATTGGATCCGCCATCTTGTTTTTTGAAAAAAAATGTCAAATTCGTAATCAGCGATCTCGAAAACCCCCGGAAACAGAATTTCATCCGTGAATATGCATTTTTTCATGTGGTCGTCCACCATACTGGATCCGCTATCTTGTTTTTTGAAAAAAAAATGTCAAATTCGTAATCAGCGACCTCGAAAACCCGCAAGTAAGAAATTTCAAAGCCATTATTGCACATTTTGAGGTTTTGGCCAGCTTTTTGGGATTCTGCCCCACTGTGAGGAAATAGTGCAGTAAAGCGGCAAAATGCTCTTTCGCCGACGAATTTTACATCTCAAAATGAATGTTTAATTATTGATACTGCATTTAGTTTGAATTTAGTTCAGGTTAACCGGTTTAGTAATTGTATTGGTAGATTTTTGGATTTAGCTTTTATTAGCCCTGAATTAATTTGTAATGTAGTTGAGGTGCTTCTGCCTCTAGCTAAGATCGATATTTTTCATAACCCTTTTGTTCTTGAAATTTGTACTTACAAATTTGCCTCAATTACTAATTTTTGTACTTCTAAATACAGTTTTTCTAAAGGTGATTATAATGGCTTGAATAATTACTTGCAATCTGTTAACTGGGACTGTGAACTTCAATGCTATTCTTGTAATCTAGAAAGTTGCTATTCAAGGTTCCTTGAATTGGTTCATGTTGGTATTAATCGTTTTATTCCAATTGTTGTTTGTTCGTCTTCCAATCATCCTCCTTGGTTTAATAGAGGTTTACTGAGACTTAAAAATGCTAAAAATAAAGCTCACAAAGCTTTAAGGTTTCATTGTAATACCTATAATTTATCTAAATTTAAAAGGCTTCATAGAGAATATCACTTTCTTCATCGTTTTTTATTTAATCAGTATGTCTCATCTGTTGAGAGTAAGATTAAGAATGATTGCAGGGCCTTCTGGACGTACGTCAATGCCAAACGTTCCTCTTCCTCTATGCCAGCTTGCATGGAATACAATGGTATTTACTCTAATAGTTTGCAAGCAAGTTGTGATCTTTTCGCAGATTACTTTGAATCTATCTACGCGTCGAATAATAATAGTGATCCTATCCCTGATTTTAATGATTTAATCTCAACTGTTGATCTTGGTCTCATTCAACTTGAGCAGAGTGAAGTTGAATCATGCTTTAAAAAATTAAATAGTGACATGTTTCATGGACCAGACTTGTTGTGTAATTTATTATTAAAGAAATGTAACTCTAGTCTTTCGTATCCTCTTACAAAAATATTTAATCTGTCCTTAATGCTCGGCTCATTCCTTGATTCTTGGAAGTTTTCGGTTATCAAGCCTCTTTATAAATCAGGTTTTCGTGGCAAAATTATTAATTATAGAGGAATTGCGAAACTATTACCTGTTCCTAAATGTTTTGAAAGTCTAGTTACTGACAGACTACAATTTGTTGTGAATAAATGTATTTGTGAGGAGCAACATGGTTTTATGAGTGGTAAGTCTACCACCACTAATTTAGTGGTTTTTAAAAACTATGCAGTTAATGCTATTGAACGTGGTGAACAGGTTGATGTTATTTATACTGACTTTGTAAAAGCCTTTGATCGCATTGACACAGCTCTGTTAATTATGAAACTACGTGCCTTTGGTCTTCATTCCTCACTTCTCAATTGGCTAAGTTCTTATCTTACTGGTCGTAAACAGTCCGTTTCAATTGATACATATATGTCGAAAATTTTTGCTGTCAAGTCAGGCGTGCCGCAAGGTAGTCATCTGGGTCCGTTGTTATTCATTATGTTTATTAATGATGTTTGTAAGATTTTTTCGCGTGCTAGGGCTTTATTGTTCGCAGATGATTTAAAGATCTTTACATCAATTTTTTCATTATCCGATTGTATTACTCTTCAGAAGGAACTTGACACCCTTTGTTCGTGGTGCAAGGCTATCAGACTAGAGTTAAATCCCCTTAAATGTAAAAAATATTCGTTTTATCGTCTTATTGTTCCTTTTTCTTATTCATATAACATTAACGGTGTGATTCTTGACTCTCCGGATACTATTTGTGCTCTTGGGGTTACCTTTGATCATACGTTCAACTCATCTTGCCAGGTTGATACTGCATGCTCTAAAGCTTTTACAATGCTTGGTTTCATCAAGCGAAATTCTACTGACTTTCGGGATCCATTTACATTAAAACTCCTTTACATGGCTCTTGTTCGATCTCACTTAGAGTACGCATCTGTTGTGTGGAATCCTTATACCTCTCTCCACTGTTCTCGTATTGAATCCGTTCAGAAATCCTTTACTCGTTTTTCTCTTCGTAAAATCAATTGGCAAAATTTTATCCCTTCTTACAATTCCAGATGTTTGCTTCTAGGACTTCAGAAATTAGAGGCTCGAAGAAATATTGCAAGTATTATGTTTGTCAGAGATGTGTTATGTTTTCGAATTAAATCTGCTTCATTACTTACTCTCTTTAACATTTATGCGCCTGGCGTATCCTTGAGATCTAGACCTCTATTGTTTGTTTCTCCGCATAGGACCGTTTATGGCCAGCATGAACCAATAACGTATTGCTCTCGCCTGTTTAATGAAATTTATGCCATGATTGATGTATCTGCCGAGAGAATAGCATTCAAGTCGGACTTATGCCATCTTATTAGATAATGATATTGTCTTGTCGTCTGCTTTAATTTAATTTGTTTTTATAAATTTTTAATTTTTATTTATGTTATATTTATTACGTATTGTAATTAATTTTATTGTTATATTAATTTTTGCATTGTCTGTTGGAGATTTACTCTGTAGACTGGTAAATAAATAAAAATAAAAAAAAAATGCGCCATCTTCGGAAATATTTTTGACCATCGATCAACAGACTGCAATGAGTGGTCCAGGTCGTATATAGGTTTTCAAAAATCGAAAATTTCGAGACACACCAAGCCTTCTAATGAACTATCAAATTTACCAACATTAGATTCGTACATATTCATAGGGATCTAGTGGGACCATTCCCCCACCCCCCTTCTCGAGGGTATTCATACATCCTAACAATCGTAGAGCGATTTACGATATGGCCAGAAACACACGCAATTCGGGATATCGCAGCTTCGGCACCGAATATGTGCCACGATTTAGGGCACCTCTTAAATTTACAACAGATCAAGGTACGCAATTCGAATTTAAATTATTCAATGAAATCTCAAGATCTCTTGGTACTCATCGAATACGAATAAAGGCCTTCCATCTGCAAGCAAACAGGATGGTTAGCGATTCCACAGGCAACTGAAGGCAGCCTTAATTGCAAGGGACCACACTACTCAAAGGAGTGAATATTTACCCTTCGTCCTATTGTAGTCCAGTCAAAATAGATACTTAACTGCGTGATAGTTCACAAGTGGCTGAAAATTGATACAGTCCTTAATTATACCGAATAAAAGAATAAACATTTACCTTAAAAGTGAGTGTAATTACATTTGTTCGGTTATGATACTTAAAGTGGGAACCACAATGTGGCGCTGACGCGTGGCACTGGCGCTCTTCTGCACTCAAAAAAATTGTTACCATTTTGGTAGCTAAAAAGTATAGCTGAAATTTTATATCTGGATGAACTACAAATACTATTAACACATATGATATTTCTATCTGCATGCAACATAAGTATAGGTTCTACAGAAATGTTCATAACTATTCTGTTGCATTTAAAACTGCGCTAGGTTTTATTTCAATATTTGTATGATAAGATATTTGATGCTATAAAAATATATTGCCAATATAATATATCTGCAAGAATGTAAGAACACAGGCATTGCAGCTGTTAATAATTGCCTGCGATAGCTGTTTACTCAAGCTACAGCGGAAATATTTCATTTGTCAAAAATATTACAGTATTTAACATGTCACCATAGAAATGGAGTAATAACTTTTGGGGGGATTTGTGTACGTGTGTTTGTGGCCCAAAAAACACGCAAACGCATAAAGCACCAAACAGCAGACGCAAAATGCTTGCTTTTGAGCAAGGGAGTTGTGTGAAAGTGGAAAAACGTACTTCAAAACACACCCGTTGCCCGAAAAAACCTAAGTATACATATTACGAGTATAATACATACATAGAAAACACAATAACCGTACACTCGAGTAAAGTTGCGAGAAAAGACTTCTTATTTTTAAACAAAGTTCGAGTTTTGGATATCAGTTGGATATCAGCTGGAATAGGTTTGTTCGCGTTTGTGATGGATAGTTTTGTTAAAAATATTTTGGAGGAATGGGGGCTGGCTGCTTTAACACCTCTTTTTGAAGGTTAGTTAAAAGCTTCTTTCAGGATAAGTTATAGAGTTTATTTAATTCAGTTTTTAGTGTAGTTATAAATAAGTACCAAAAACAAAAACAAAAGATAAAATGGCGAAAGTTTGCAGTAATAAATTATATTAGTTAACTCAAGGTTCGCATAGCCGTTATTGCAATGTTTTTTATTAGAAATGCTACTAGTTTGAAATATTGTGGACCAAGAAAATGTAACAAAATATAACAATCGACAGATACAACATAGAATCCGTAAACGAGTTCACCTATCTAAGAACGCAAATTAATAAAGATAACAACATTACTGCGGAAATTTAAAGAAGAATACTGCTAGCGAACAAAACATGCTACATATGTTGAAATATTTCAATTCTAAAAGAATAAGCAGGAGTATAAAATTCAAGTTATATAAAACAGTAATAAAACCAGTATTGATGTATGGATCGGAAGCATGGACGCTTACTAGGCATGACGAGCAGATCCTCGGAAGTTGCGAAAGAAAAATTCTCCGCAGGATCACAGGCGCAGTAAATGAAGAGGGAGTCTGGAGAAGAAGATACAACCACGAGTTGTACCAAATATACAAAGAACCAGGCATAATCAAAAGCATCAAGATATAACGCCTACGGTGGATAGGACATGTAGTGAGAATGCCGGAAGAAGCGCCCCCGAAAATCCTGTTCCTCCAACCGCCAGAGGGAAGAAGGTCACAAGGAAGACCTAGGAAAAGATACAAAGACGACATCGAAATGGACTTACGCACAATTGGGATTATCAACTGGAAGAGAGACGCAGGACCGAGAACGTTGGAAGAAAATTCTTGAGGAGGCCAAGGCCTACAAAGGGCTGTAGCGCCAATGATGATGATGAAGAAAATGTAGATTGCAGTAACAAATATTGCAGATAGAGCTATAATAGTTGTGAATGCACATATTAATAATGTTACAGAGTAAAATAAATTGGTTGTATGACAAATTATTCTTTATTAGTTGCGATACGGACGTAGTTAGTGTGGCTCGTAATTTTAGTTAATTTTAAGACGATTTGTAGACTATATATAATTTAATTATTTTTTCTATATTTTCTAAAATATGTGCTTGTTTTTTATTACCTTTAGAGGAAGGCTTCGATAAAGAAGCGTTTTAAAGCCTAGACTACGAGAGAGTCAAAAATTTAATAAAAAAAGTAAGGCCCACGTGTCATTTTCTGGGCCAACTTCTTGCAAAAATATAAAAATATTCAGGTATTAATATATTTTTTAATATAAAAATACAATTTTGTTTTTAGGTTTCGGCGGTAGAAGAGAATAATCCAGGGAGTAAAATATATATTTTGATTGAATTAAATGGAAATATTTTAGTTATTTAGAGCAAAATGAATTAACATAAATATGCTTTGTAAACTTATTATAAACTTTTTGTGTAGACTAATACATAAAAATGTATGTATCTACATTGTACACCTTTATTTTATGTGAAACTTTTTTTAATTTAAAATAAAAAAGAAATGTAAGAACAAATAAATAATGTTTTTATTTGTATTATAGGATAAAAAGTTAAAAAGTGAAATTTTGTATAGCCGGGAATACCCCTACCAGTAAAACGGGTAAGTTGCTTGCATGCTTGAAAACGTAATAGCCAATATATGGTACAGAGGTGATAAATTTACACTTGCTAGATACAGGAAAGGTGGTACGCCATCTATTGGCATATGCCATTTTCAAGCATGCAAGCTACTTACCCATTTTACTGGCATGTGTATTTCCGCTTATAGCTTTTCTAGTACTTCTTTCGTAGGAAGAATAATACTTTTTATATTTTTTCCACAATTTAATCTTACTGCATTTATCAAAACAATGTATGTTTCCAGCCATTTAATGCATCTTTTATTACAGTATTTTATTTTGATTATTAGAAGTTAAAATTATTATAAACTAGCTGGGACCCGGTGCGCCTATGCTGCACCCATAAACCAATAGTAGTAATCAGGTGACATGAATTTTGAATTTGGAATGACTCCACACAGAGCTAATAATATTCTACTTGTCATACCCTTTCATTTAATACCCATACCGAATGGCTTGCAAAGAAAAAGGTAATCCACCATTTTGCGTTGACCGCCATTTTGAATTTGGAATGACGCCACAGAGCTAATAATATTGTACTTGTCATACCCTTTCATTTGATACCCATACCGAATGGCTTGCAAAGAAAAAGGTAATCCGCCATTTTGTGTTGGCCGCCATTTTAAATTTGGACCAATCGATCTGAAACTTTGGGAATCGTATTTTTTTCGGAAAAAACCAAAATAATATAGATCTGAGCTCTTTAGCAGTAATTCGAAGAGTACCTCCCATACAAAAGTTCGAATTTTACGGATATCGGTACACTACAGCCACCCGAAGTGTTCGAGATAGAGAAAAATAGACCGCGTAGGAACACCCGCCGTACCCGAAAACCCCTATATACAAAAATTCAGGCCAATCGGAAGAGCGGTTTCGGAGTCTATTGAACATTTATAGACAGACATACTTTCACTTTTATATATATAGATGTAAAAAAAACTTATCTTAAAGTGCTACCCTTTATATTTATTATGTAAAGGTTAAATTTATTCTACTGTTAATAATAATTACTAGATGCGTCAAAAATTTTAATACCAGCAGATAAATTTTATTGCTACATTTTTGATTCAGATCCACTGATATTGCCACACAACGTTGGTCTTGAGAAAATAAAAAAATGCATTTTCAGTAATAATTTTAGCTGCGTATGACATAATAGTACAGCTGCTACCAAAATGAATCACAATAATATTATAGCTGCATTAGTAAACTTTGTTTCTGAGTGTATGGTAAAATATACCTTAAAACTATTAGATTTAGTTTTAACCCTCAAACAGCTGACTGTTTACTGTTTCCTATTCCGGCGGACTGGTGAGGTGCCCGCATAACCTCATAGAATATAACTTTACATACACTTTGATTCACACTATAGTAATAATTATAATTTAAGGTAGTTTATATAGAAAACTAGATTGTATTCATGTATATAGATATAAGTCAGTAGGCCTAGTTATGATAATATGTAATAGTATATAAGGATAGTATATAAGAATCCCTACTATAAATACAAGGGAACTTTGTATGAAAATCAGAGTCGTTGTTGAACACTCACTGACTACAGGGCGCTAAAAGGGCTTTAGCCCTACGCTCTGTCGCTGAGGAATAAATATTCAAATGAACTGTTTAAACTAAATAAACTGTTTTATTTAAATCCGCGAGTCAAATCCCATATTAATACATTACGTGGTGATCCTGCATCACCTGGCGACCCTGCGATATATATTGAAGCATTACACTGGTATACATTTGTAAACCCATATATAATGTACGAATATGCGTGGAAAGATGCGATAATACGATGAAACGACAGTTGTTATATTCGGTAGGTGGCCTAACCAATAGAAATAGGCAAACTCGTCGTGACACAACGCGCCTTATTTTCACTGATGTAATGAAAATATAATCCTCCGGTATACGAACAAAAAGGATCATGAGTTTCATTCCTTCTTGGCCTTGTTCATAACGGCTGGCGTCTATAAATTGCGCGATCAAATAATATACAAGAGCTTTGGGCACCGCAAGCAGCACCGATATATCGTGCATCGATGAGCCGGGATCGCTTCAAAGCAATTTTGCAGACCATTCGATTCAATGATGCGAATATACAAGCTGATCGACAAGCGACAGATACAGGTTCTCCCATTTCCGAATTGTGGATGTTGCTCAGTGCATCCTTGAAAGCCAACTATAAGCAGCAAGCTTGTATCATAATAGACGAGCAGTTGTTTCCGTTTAGAGGCCACAGAAAAGTGGACGAATCTGTGTTCGCCTTGCGCCAAGAGCACATTGGTCGATTACTGCCTAAAGCCAAAAAAATTGTCTAAGTTTTGTCCTCGATGCATTCCAACAATGCCATTGATGCAGAAGCTGGCAAACCAGAAATAGTAATGAATCGTACGAAAGCTGCTGTAGACACCATGTAGCAAATGCTTGGAAATTATACGGGCAAGGGGTAAACGCGACGGCCATTAGCTATGTTTTTCAACATGGTAGATTTGTCGGTATTGGCTGCATACGTGCTGTATTCTGAAACACATGGGACCCGCAATTCTCGTCGCAGCTTCCTCGAACGTTGCCTTTATGTTCGCAATGCGATGCTGGACTTGTTGGGCGTCAGGACCCTTCCGTTGAATCAGCCACCGCCACAATTGAAAGCGAATCCAGGAGCTGCGGGCATTAAAGGAAAGTACGTGTTCTGCGCAATGGAGAAAAGACAACGCGTCACCCGAAAGTGCTGCTCTCTTTGCGGCAAGAAGGTACGTCATACGCACTGTGTCACGATTACAAAGTGCCCGGAATGCCAATAAATATTTCTATTTTTTTCTCTAGTTATGTCTAATTACATTTTCTTTCTTAAATCCCTTGATAAAGGGTACTTCCCTACTCTTTGGAAGAATTCGTTTATAATCCCTATTCACAAGAGTGGTTGCAAGAACGAAATATCGAATTATAGACCAGTTGCGAAGTTGTCTGTCATTCCGAAACTCTTTGAATCGATTATCTATTCTGCAATCGCGCCTATCTGCAGGAGGTTGGTATCAACGAACCAACATGGCTTTCTTGCAGCGCGTTCCACTACCACCAATCTTCTTGAGTTCACTTCTCATACTGTCGAGGGCTTCGTTTCCGGTTGCCAGACTGATTGTGTTTACACTGATTTTAGTAAGGCATTTGACAAGCTCTCCCACTCCATTATACTTCTTAAATTAAGGATGTTAGGCTTTCCACGAGCCCTTCTAGCATGGTTCCAGTCTTACTTAGCTGACAGGACCTACCAAGTTCTTTTTCGTGGATCCAAATCAGTAACCATTGAAGCGTCATCCGGTGTTCCTCAAGGAAGTCATCTTGGTCCACTGCTCTTTATTCTATCAATTGATGACATTGTACCCTTGCTAAGACACTGTAGAATCTTGATTTACGCTGATGACATCAAATTGTACCGTCACATAAAAAGTATCGAGGATTGCAAACTTTTGCAAGCTGACCTTGACACCTTTTACTTTTGGTGTGTGAACAACAACCTGGTTCTCAATATTAGGAAATGTGAAACCATGACTTTTGGGAGAGGTCGTAGTCCTATAATTTTCAACTACACCTTTTCTAATGAGAGTGTCCGTCGTGTTAATTTTGTAAAAGATCTCGGGATTAGATTTGATAGTAAACTCGATTTTTCTGCCCACATTAACTATATTGCTTCCAAAGGTAGTTTAGTCCTGGGTTTTATAAAAAGGTGGTCTAAAGAACTCAATAACCCCTTGATTACTAAACACCTTTATATCTCTCTTGTCAGACCATTACTCGAGTATGGGTCCCAGGTTTGGTCTCCTCACTACTCTTCGCACGTTGGAAGAATTGAGTCAGTTCAAAGGAGGTTCGTTCGATTCGCACTGAATCATCTTCCTTGGCATGACCCAATAGCTCTTCCACCATATGAATCTCGGCTTAAGTTACTCAACTTAAGCTCTCTTTGCAGGCGTCGTGAGGTTGCCGATGTTGTATTTGTTCATCAGCTCCTTAATGGAAAGGTTGACTCAGGTTTTCTGAGTCGCCGTGCGTCGTTTAGAGAGAGTAGATACAATTTGAGAGGGCCACCTCTCTTACACACCAACTCCTCTAACACGAATTACGGCAGATTCGAGCCTGTTAATCGCATGTTCATTAATGTGAATAGAAATATCGATGTTTTTAGCGTGAGCATTAGTAAAGACGTCCTTAAAAGGAGTCTTTTCAATCTGACTTGACTGACTTTTCTTGCACGCTTCTTTGTGTATTGCATTTCTTTCTGTTTTAATTGAGTGTGCAATCTCTGGAGGATCACATCTCGCATATAAAAATGTGCGGGGTGTGACCTTTTCGGGATTGCATATTCAATTTACATGTTGCATGCTTTAGTTGAGCCTATCTCAGTGCTAATTGTGCTGAGCTGGTAAATTTTTCTTGGCCCAGCTAAGAAGTGTACCTTCTGAATTAGAAGGGTAACTTTATATGCATGATTGTGTGTTGCATGAAAAAATATAAAATAATAGTCCGCCCAAATTGGGAAAAATTAAAGAAATTTTCCCCGCAGCTATGAGACTGGTGCCAAATGAAGGATTTCGGTCGTCTAAACATGATTTTTACAACCCGCAGTTCGAAAAAAGGGTTGTTTTTGAGAAATATACAAATACATGATGGTTTCCGCCTTTTTTCTATTTTGAGGAGAAACTATGCATTTTGGGGAAAATATCAATAGAGCAAAGTTGTAGGGCGTAAAATTACGTACCTTTTGAGGGACCGGCTTTGGAGGTGCTCTTCATATATTGGCCGCCATCCTTTTGGGACTCGGAGAGTGCACGCGACCTGGTCGTTGCGCCTTGCTCTTCCTCAGCACCTGAGTCACGGTGGTCGCCTTGGTCCGAGTCTTCCAGGGGATCTTCTGCGCCGGGGAGACCCGCGGCCTTCTTTTTCCTTCACTTAGACTTAGTCATACTTCCTTTAAGTCCTCGCTAGATTATATATGACTGGGCACTGCAGGGGGAAGGGTCAGTCCAAACCACTACGAAATTAGGTACGTAGCACGACTACCAGATGAAGAATATCGTCTTTATTTAAGAGAGGTATTTATGATTTTTTTCTTTTTTCCAAAATTGTTTATCAATAATAGTAAAACCACAAGCGTAATAATGTAAATAAAAATTTCCAGCTTGTAATTTACCAGAAATAATGATGTTCTTTCAAATTAGTCTTTTTTTCAATAACAAAAATATACTCCTTTGGAAATAGAGAAAAACAAATAGTATAAAACACTCGTTCCAAAACTTTTACGAATTACGATTATTTTTAATAAAACATTACTGCAAACACTGAAAAATTCCACAGTCACGATTTATACCAGTTTTTCTGTCTAAGAGCATAGAAGATTTTAGCTTTCCAGGAAAAAAAAATTTTGAGTGTTGATGCTGGCGCTTTCTCTGGTGCGCGCCATGTAGCAGAGTGCAAATACAATGCCGTGGCGCAGGAAGTCTTGTTTGTAATCCGTCCGAGGGATTTATTTTTATTAAATTAAAGAAAATATTAACCCATGTTTTTTGAGGTATTTTGACCGCAGTGCCCTCATTCATCAAAATTCCCAACAGGCTGGTGTACTGGATCGCACCAAAAGTAAAAAGTTGGCAAAAGTGAGCTACAGCGCCAGCGCCAGCTACCTGCCTACAGCGCCAGCGCCACATTGTATTCCAGCCTTAAAAGCAGAACTACAATGTGGCGATGGTGCGTGGTGCTGGCGCTGCAGCGCAAACTGTCAAAAGTAAAAAACGTAGCCCACCCGAAGTGCAGCTACAATGTGCAGCTGGCTTTGGCGCGTGGTGCTGGCGATGTAGCCCACTTTTACCAACTTTCTACTTTTGGTGCGTGCCAGTATACCAGCCTGTTGGGAATTTTGATAAATGAAGGAGCTGAAGTCAAAAGTACCCCAAAAAATGGCCGATTGTATTCATCCGGTTCATGGCCGTTCACAAATTCGGGCCTAATTTTAAAAAGCAGCTTCTAAATTGGATTTATATCAATGCGATTATTCGTATTTAATAAATTTTTGGATTTTTCTGTAAAAAATATTAATTTCCATTTCATCTCAAAGTCGTTACATTCAAATTGCCATCATGACAATTTTTTAAACACCTTTTTTTTATATAATTTATACAAGTCGTATAAAATATTTTACGACTGAAATCTACATATTTATGGTCATAATTTTATATTAATATATCTTTCCAACAACTTTCATACGAAAAATTGTAAAATATTTTATTTAGTAGTTATATTGAACAAAATCAGGGGAAAGCCCACCTTGAGTTCACTGGTCGCGGAGTTAAGAGAATAGTCTTCTCGCGGCGGTGAGTGACAGGAATAACCTGGATGAATACCTAGAAATAGAGTTAGTTCAAAACAACAGTATAGAAGAGCAAGGGTTTATTGATGGCCGGAAAATAGGCCACAAACACAATAAAGACGAAAGGACTTCACAGAAAACCCGACAGAACATCAAAGCAGGATAATAAAGAATAGGTAATTAGAAGTTCCAGGAACATATTCCCATTGGATGTTAGGGTTATAGGTAGTTAGTGAAGGAGGAGGTATACAGAAAGAAAGGAACCAATGTTAGGAACTAGAGATAGGAACCCGGGAGTTTAGTTCACTATTGCACATCCTCGCGAGTCGATGCACTTAAATTGTTTTACCGAGAGATTTAGTAAAGTTTTTTTTCGAGTTTATTGTGTTTTATATAGTTTAGTTTCATTCTGCGCATAGTTTTGTTTATCAGCAGACATGGCGACTTTTAATATGGAAGGCTTTATTGAACTTATTAAAAATAAACCAGTATTGTGGGATTTAAATCATCCTCAATATAAAAATTTAAAAAAAAGCCGACGTCTGGAAAACCATATCGGAATAATGTGGATTAAGTGGTTAGTATGCATTTTGTACTACATACCTGCTTTCTAGTGATTTCATAAATATTTTAGATAATAATTATATTTTATTATAGTTGAATTATCGAAGAAAAAATGGAAAAGGTTGCGTGATTCCTATGCTCGGGATAAAAATAGCAGGAAGACTATTTCAGGACAAGGAGCCGAGGACGCCGAAACTTCGTGGAAATACTCCCAACAAATGAAGTTTCTTGCTGACCAACTGAAACCCAGAGCGTAAGTTCTTATCTTAATTAATTAATTAATTTAGTTCTAATGAAACATATCCGTAGGACAACGTCTAATTATGGACAACTGGATATACTCCAAACTAATAAAAATACCCAGGATGAAGAAATTAATTATCGAGCATCTACGAGTACATCGACTGCAGATGACAATATAATTTTAGAGGACTTCATCATCGAGGACACTCTCTTCAGTCCACCTGAAACGTCAGCACGTGAGACGGAGGAAGTATTTTCAGCAGGCACTTCCAATGAAAATTTCACAAGGAGGAGGACTTTAAATTTTGAATTTGCGCCGCCTCCAGAGAGCAATAGTGCCAGTAGCAGCAGCAGAGTACGCCGCAAATCCGATAGGGACAGGGATATTGGAGAGGGCTTGCTGGGCACAATGGCGTCTCTCAAAGACTACCTAAAAAGACCTCGAGAAGACCCAACTGAATCATCTGAAGATGAGGATGAATTTTTCTGCAAATCTTTAGTATTGAAGTTAAAGAAATTTCCACGTCCAGTAAAAAATAAAGCTAAGGAGTTCATGTTAAAATATTTAAATGAAGTTGAAAACAAACTTGATAGTGGTGAAATTACTTAATTTTTTCTTTGTTATTTTTATAAAATAAGTACATAGCAATAAATGTGTTTTTATTAAACAAACATTTTTTCTTAAACTATCCTAAAGCTAAACTAACATACCATCTATAATATACTAACCACACCTCTCACTAGGGTTGAAAAGATACTTTTCCTTCATGCATGAGGTATTCTGTTAAAATCCGCCGAACTTCAAGGGCCTCACGTGTGCTGTTATTGCTTCCAGATCGCTTAATTGACTGTAGTGTAACATTTTCCTGTCGCCAAAGACCTTCGATTATTTCGTTGTTTTCATTGCAGTGATCGCAATAATTTTGTGGACAGTAAGTATTACCATTATGAATGCCGTAGTAGGTTTCAAAAAATTGTGTAATATTACACATGCAAGGATTACCTTATCAGCATCATCGGGATGGAATTCAATACAACTGCAGAGGATCCGCCATCGTGTAACTAAAATTCCAAAAGCATTTTCCACTACGCGTCGTGCTCGGGACAGTCTATAATTAAAGACTTCCTTATCTTTTGCCAACAAGAGTCCAGGATATGGTCTCATCAAATTTTTTCCCAGTGGAAAAGCATTATCACCGACAAAATAGTGTGGTACAAGTTTATTTGAATTTGGCAGATGTGATGGCGGTGGTAGATTGACTTCATCTTGCCAAATTTTTTTCCCAAATACTGAATGGCGGAATATCCCTCCATCACTTTGGCTACCAAAAGCTCCCACATCCACAGCCGTGAAAGTATAATTGTGTAAGGGAGAACCATAGTGATCCAAGCGACATTTTTGTCAATATTTACTTTTTAAATTGAATGCACAGAAAAAAATGAAATATTTCATGCCATACTAATACAAGCTCATAAATAACATCCCATTAATAAATTTTATGGGCTTGGATTAGTATTGCACGAAAGATTTTATATTTTTCTGTGCATTCAATTCAAAAATTCTATGTTTTCAAAAATGTCGCTTGGATCACTATGGTTCTCCCTTACACAATTAGCATCGCACAATGCTAGTAAAACGATGCTAAAATGGCCTTTATAACAATAAAATTTCGATCCTGATTTTGGTGGACACTTTATTTCTACATGTTTCCCGTCGATACTTCCAACGCGGTTAGGCATTTGCCATTTTTGTCGAAAGTCGTCGCGTATCATTTTCCAGTCCATAACATTTAGCTTTGGCATATATATGGGGGACAACAATTTCCATAGCGTTTCACACACTTCTATTATTATCACTCGTACTGTTGATACAGCAATCCTAAAACTCCAAGCCAAGTAATGCCTGGATACCCCTTGCGACAAATATCTAGAAAATATTCGAATATTAACAACAATATTCTGAAAAAATTTTAAACTGAACTTTACATTAAAGTTAAGGCAAGCCTACAATCTGGATTTATTGGTTTTCTTATTGACGTTTTTGTTAAATGGCCTTTTATATGATAAATAGCACATATTTAACACATTCATGAGAAACAACGCTTCCTCGTTTTTATTCATTTTGAATATTATTTCCCTAATATTTCCGCTAATTTAATTAAAATAATCACTGCGACGGATTACAAGACTTAGCGCCACGGAATTTGACAAGACTTAGCGCCACGACATTGTAGTTGCACTCAGCTACATGGCGCGCGCCAGAGAACGAGCCAGCGCCAAGAAGAGCGTCGCACCACGCGCCAACGCCACATTGTAGTTCCCACATTAAGTGTAACGATCAAATGACAATAGTCAAACTTACGTCACTGAAAGACAAGTTCTGCAAGTTTACACAGTGACGTTTCAGAACAGTAATTTGACAATTTGACTTGATTACTTTGCTTGTCGCTTTATTAGATGGATGTTATAAAACTAGCTTGTAAAAACGAATTAAAAAGTTGTTATTCCAGGACTACCTTTTCCTTGTCTTTTAAAAATTTAATATATAAAGAGTATCTCGGTGGGCGTAAACGGCGAATATTGTGTTTATTGTGTACACCAAAACAAACAATCCCGAAAGTCCAAGTCATTACAGTATTTAATTGAAAATGAATTTTAGTTAAAAACCCGAAATTTTGACTTTGATGACTCATTGCTCTGGAAGATGATATAGTGGACAGAAATTTTTACAGTTTTAGATAGGTGGGAGTATTCTGCGTACACTGATACCTTATTCATGAAAATAGGTCATACGCTTACAAAAATTCAGGGTGATATGTAAAACTCTAAAAAAAACTTCAAAACGCTCTAACGGCAAACCGATACGATTTCTCCCCACCCTCCACAATTTGGGCGCTAAGCTATCAAAACTCATTAAGAGGAATTAGCGACAGATTTAACAAATCGAAAGGCACGACGTATGAATCGTACAAACGGGTAAATCACTAAGTTATCGGAAGAATATAGGTATAAGATTTCCTAAGAACACTGTCGAAATTGATGACACCTCTTCCTACTGCAGATGGTAGTAGCTATTACAATAGAAAAGGATACCATTCGCTTATTTTCCAGGTAGGTGAATTTTCTTTACACCCAGTTAAATGGTAATTGGAACTCGACGCTGGAACGTCATGCAAGCCAACTCTAGGTTTACGTTCGAAATAGCATTTAATTGAAGGCAGTAAAATTTTAAAACCTTCTACAATCATTTAACTTTCTTTAAATAACTGTACAAGAATCGATTGTAAAGAAAAAAGAGATTCTCCTTGTAATTTATTGCACTCGTAATTCAGAAAGAAGAAAGTACATTGATTATTTTTAATAAAGGTTTATTTTTGATAACATAATTTTATTTGTTCCTAAATAAGTATAACTTAAGGGGTATTACCATGGTGAAAAAATAAAAACGATTTTTTTTGCTCATTTGATAGTTTAACTTCTCTAGAATATATTCCTAAAAGGATTTTGCGAAATTTAACTTAAACATTTTTTTACAGAACTTTTAAGCATACAACCTCATTTTTCGATTTTGCTTATTTTGAGATTCAAATAACTGAATTCCAATACGTGCTTGTTTCTTATATTTTATTATAAAGACTTATATTTATGTATATAAAATGAATATATGCCTTTACATTGATATTATCGATCGTCTGCGCATCAAAACAAACACACACACATACACACACACACACACACATGCATAAATCTATACGCACCAAAGCCTTCTATATTTAAATTTAAATGTAGAAGGCTTTGATACGCACGAATGTGCCTAACATAGAACGTCAGTTTGTTTTTCGTTTAGCAACACGTGTTTATAATTTTGATATAAAAATGTCTTCAAACAAAAAAGGTAAAAGAGGATCTACTTTTCGATCTGCTGTGCCTAAAAACAGAAAGTTTAGTGGAAATCAGTTTACATTACAACAAAATACAACTGGTACAAGTGCTTCAGCAAAAAAGCTGCAAAATAAAAGGGATTTTTACGTTGCTCCTAACCCGATAATTGAATACTGTATTATAAATTTTTTTGCCCTTTTTTTATCTTTATCAGATTATGTTAAATGTAAAAGGATTAGGTTTTAAATTATTTGTTCAGGGCGAATGTCGAGAAATTGAAATCGATTCATGTCGAAAAGTTTCTGGAGTTTACGAAATAAATCGTAAAATCGTTTTTGTCATGAGACTGTTAGGCGTCGGAGTTCACGGTGTTAATTTATTTTGTGCCATGATGGATTTAGCTAAAAATTTTAGCAATTCTACATATTACGGTGCAGTAAAGAATATGTCAGTTGCGGCCAAAAGTGTATATGATCAAGTTATTTCAAAAGCAGTAAAAGAGGAAAAGCAAAAAAATGTTGAAGCACAATATCCTGAAAACGAATTATCCGTTTCAGGTGATGGCACATGGGCTAAAAGAGGTTTTTCTTCTTTGATCGGAGTAGTTACTCTAATAGGGAAATATTCAAATAAAATTATAGATTTGGTGGTAAAATGTGCTGCATGTAAATCATGCCAAATTTTAAAAAAAAAACTATCTCCCGCAGATTTTGAAGTATGGCATAATGCTGAGCATGCTGAGAGTTGTCAAATTAATCATGAAGGGAGTGCTGGCAAGATGGAAGTAGAAGGCGTAATAAGTATATTTGAAAATTCAATTGAAAAACATGGCCTTAGATATAAAAATTACATAGGCGATGGAGATTCCAAAACTTTTAAAAATTTGCTCGATAAAAAACCGTATGGGGATTCATTTGAAATTAAGAAGTTAGAATGTGTCTTACACTTTGGAAAACGAATGTACAAGAGACTAAAAGAGGCAAAAAAATTAATTGTACAAGAAGAAAAAATTTTGAAAAACCAGCAAAAAGAATTTAAAATAAATGAAAAACTAACGATAAGCCAGCAACTAAAAAAAAAGTTGTAGTTGAAACTGCCCCCAAAACTTCCAATTTAACCGGTAAAGTTATGCGCGACTTATCAACTTATTATAGTTTAGCCATACAAAGGTATCCTGACTCTACAAAAAAAATGAAAGAGGAAATTTGGGCCACTTATTATCACAAGATATCAACGGACTTACAACCCCAACATGACAAATGTGATATAAGTTGGTGTAAATATCTTCAAAGCAAGGCTAAAAACGTCGCGTATAAACATAAGCCAGCTTTAGATGAAAAAGTTCAAAAATATCTTAAGCCCATTTATGAAAGTTTAAGTGAGGAAAGTCTACTTGAACGATGTTTAGGTAGAAACACGCAAAACAACAACGAAAGTTATAATAATTGCTTGTGGCAATTTATACCTAAACACCATTTCAGCGGTAAAAGCATCGTTGAAATTGCCGCATGGATTTCGGCTTCAGTTTTAATGAAGGATTGTCACCTCTTATTCAAATGATGCATTCTATGGGAATTGAAATTGGATGATCAGCAGTTGAATATGCTGAAAAAACGGATTTGCAAAGGATTAAAAAAGCCGAACGTTGCACATCTCAACAATCTCGTGAAGCTAGAATCGCAAGAAGAGCGGCGCGAATGGAACAAGAAGAACTATTTGAGGAGGCAGAGGGATTATTATATGGCCCAGGCATAGGTGATTAGTGGTAAGATAAAAAAAATTAATTTATCAAATTTATCAATGTAAAAACAGTTAATAAAACTTCAAACGCGTTTTTCTCTATATGACGTTTTCAAAGTCGCGGGTGATTGAGAAAAATCTATAAGTTCAATTAACTTCTAAATTGAAACATTATTTTCGAAATTGTTTCTTTTAGGCATTGAACCTATAAAAGTGCATTTTCAATAAAACCTCAATTGTTGGCGCGCGATTTAAATCGAAATTTTAACGCATATCAATAAAAAAATTATTTTATAGGTTCAATGCTTAGCATTTACGTGTACCTTTAATATCCCGTTAACCTTTTCTGTTTCAGACTATCCAATGACGGGGAATCATCCGCACCGTTTTGACATTTTTTTTTCATGTTGCCGTAAAAAAAGAAGCGTCCGGGATTCATGACGCATAAAAAAAAAATTTTTTTTTGGAAGTTGAAACATTTAACCTACAATATGATGTAATCCATTATTATATAACTAATAAAGATTTCGTTAAAAAAAATAATAAAAATGAGCCTTTTTTTTGTCAATATGAAGCTAATACCCCCTTAATTTCACTGTATAATATAGGATAAACATTCATTAAAAACATAATTTTAATTCTTTAAAAACATAAAAATTCAACTTTTTTTATAAAATAAGATTACTGCATAAGATTTTTTAATCCTCTTCAAATAATTATAATAACGCTACGCCTGAGAGGGATGTATGTAGGGACATGGTCGTACTACCCTAATTACTAGACTGCAAAAGACTTTGAATAAAAAACATAGAGTCAAATAATTAAATTTAATTTGATGCAGTCGTGTAAACTCACTCGCCTGCATTAACTTAGTTCACTATTTGATGCAGAACTTATTTAATGCAACTGCCGTGAAAACATTTGAATGCATCAAATAGTGAGTTTTTATCCCCAAATTAGGATTAAAATATTGGAATATGAAGCAGAAATATTTTAAAGTGCTTCAAGAATCAAAATAAAGCGAAGTCAGTGGGGAAAATGCTGAAAATTTCGAAGATTTGCATGTAATTTGATTCACTTTTTTAATCGCTGAACTAAAAGTGACAGCTAATTACATACCGTGTAAACAACACAGCCCACAAACACCAGGACCTCAAAAACATGTTAAACAATTTGGCAACAGAAAGTAGTTCGGCTGGCTTAAGGTTAAATCGATCGATAGACGACCAAATCAGGCGAAGGAAATGGGATTGGGTTGGCCACTCCTTGCGACGCGAAAACGAGAATCTAGCCAACAGGCCCTTGATTGGAATCCGCAAGGATCCCGTCGAATAGGAAGACCTACAACAACGTGGAGGAGAACCCTATTAGCAGAGGCCGCAACAACTGGGAGATCCTGGTAAGAGCTGAGAGCTGTCGCGCAAAACAGAGTCCGCTGGAGGGCAACTGTTTCCGCCCTATGTCCCATGAGGGATTGAAGGAGCAATTAAGGTAGAAACAGAATGGCACGGAGACCGTGGCGGAGTCCGCCGCTCAGAGAGTTTCCCATACATTTAATTTCTCCCCAGTCGGCGCGGACAAATTAAATGTATGGGAAACTCTCTGAGCGGCGGACTCCGCCACGGTCTCCGTGCCATTATGTTTCTACCTTTAGTTAGTAAACAACACAGCTTAATGCAGTGTGCATCAATTTAATTATTTGATGCACCCTTGTAAACTCACTCATACTCGACTTGCATTAATTAATAAAAAAAACTAAATTAATTACGACTGACAGTTAAATGTTTCTCTCATATTAATAAACATTGAAATTAAATAAGAATATCTAACAGCTCCAAGAGAAGTAGAGAAGATTATTTTAAAAAGATCAAGTATAGATTAAAGTGATCGACTGTTAAGGAAACCAGTTAACAATAACAATTAGAAGAACGACAAATTGTTTCTTTTTATTTATTTGGATTTATATGCATAATGATTTGTTTTACTCTTTGTTATATGTACATATATAGTTTAATTGTGCCTGGTTTGGTGAATAAAGAAATATGTAAAGGACTTTTTCTTGCATTTCAGCTTTATAATAAAAAGAAACTTGAGTTTTCAATGAAAACATATGTAAGTGAATTTAATTTTCAACAGAATAATATTTCAGGTTTACAATAAATATTTTGAAATAACAAGTTTCTAAATTTTATATAATCGTCTTTACTTAATTTTTTGGATTTTTTCTGTAAAAAAATGATTTAGTATTATTAATTTTCAATGCATTTCCTTTAACTGGTTCCAAACTTTAATAAGTCAAACTTTAATTGAGAAATTAAAGCTCTTATATCTTCTAATTTTTTTACAACTACATACAATGTTAGAAAAAATTAAAGCAACTCGCTTTGAAAAATTGCTTTATTTGTCGAAAAATGTCAATAAAAAGTCCATTTTTTGGCGGAACGGTTATAAAAATATATTTTTGAAAACCTTATATCATTCTGAGATCTTTGTCTATAATTTCAAAAGCTTCAAAAGTTGCGCTAGTTTGCCCCCATTTGTTTAATTTAAATAAAATTTCATAAAATTCTGGCCATTTTATAAGAACTTTGTCCGCCATATTGGATCCGCCATTTTGCAGACTCGAAATACTCTTCATACCAAATTTCATAAAAATCTGAATACTTTATAAAAATTTTTCCGCCACTTTGTTTTTTTTATTTTGAGTGAAGATTCGTAATCAGCGACCTCAAAATACTATTTGTACGTAATTTCATACAATTTCGTCTAGTACATATTTTGGCCACCTTTTCAGGATTTGGAACCACTGTGCAGCGTCAAAAATGGCCGCTTAATTTGGATAATTTCAGTGATTTTTTGTGTTTTAGTTTTGTTTTCAGTTCTTTCCTTTTGTGAATTTTGCAGTGAATTTGTGAGGCGAAAGGCGAAGGCCATTACTTTCAAGTATAATTTTAATATTATTTGTAATTTCTTAAGCAATTTTTTAGCCTTTTGAGACTTCATAATTTTTGACTTTAATTCTCGAAATTTTAATTTTTGTTTTTTGGTTAAACATATTGCATTAAAGTAAGAGTAATAAACTTTTTTTGTTCCTACTGATGTTCTTTCCCTCCGGGGAAAAACCGGAGATTTTTTAGTTTTTCTTTTTAGCAAGGGCCAGGCAACGTGGTCATTTTGAGGTTATTTTTCCTCCCTTTGTAATTTGTACTTGTTTTCAGTAACATCCAGCTCATTGATTTATTGTTGTTGTTTTTTAAGTTTGACTAACTCAAAGAGCTAGCGTACCCACTGGGTCACTTAAATGGTCTCCGGCCTTGCAGTCATATCAACCAGGAATTTATGCTAATTTACAACTTAAATTGGCCTTTATATTGTAAAAAGTTTTACTCTGATAATCAATCCCTTACTGATTGGCCAGAGCAGCAGGGATGTCGTCTTTTGATTTATCTCTTATTGTTTATTTATTGTTTATTTCAACTTTACAGACTCTCACAAGATCTCTATTTATTTCTGACTATCATATATTGTTTATAAAAAAATCACTTTTGTTATTTGTTATAAAATGGTCGCCTAAAGCTTTATTTGTGGATTACTCCGGTGTATCAATCTTCCAAAAGTATACTGGTTATCGTCATGAAATACAAAAATGTGTGGTCTTTAGTCTTCATATGTATAACCCACAAGGAAAATTGAGAATGCTTTCTCTTGGTAGGAATAAAGAAGCCTTCCTGTCCGTTGCCAAGAGAAGGTATAGAGAATTTTTAGACCCACGACTTGTTTAGTTTTCCGTTTTAAAGAATTCTGTTTTTGTTAGAGCTGTGGTTACTGTAAAGAACTATTTTATAGTGAACAAATCCACAGATATAAAAACTAACATTTGTAATTAAAAATCATGTTTGCGATTTACTACTCTTCCGGAATGCGAAGTGCAGGCTTCAAAATAGCTTCCAAGAAAATTCAAATGAAGTTTTCTTATAAAATTCGAAATAATTTACAAAGAATGTTTTCATATCACTTCTGCAGAATAAAAACAGAAGACTTCGGAAAAACTTCCATAGAAGATAAAAGGAAGTCTTCCATCCAATGACATGGATGTATAAAAAGAATATGAACTAGATCACGGAAGCGAATGCTTCTAAACTTCTTCGGAATGTTTCTTGCATTCATGATTGTATGTTCTCTTTTCCTTGGGCGAATGTTTAAAAATTCTTAGATGTAAACTTCAGATGACACTAGTTTAAAAGTTGTTTTAGACACTAATTTGTTATAATAGATACGTATGTCAGATGTTATCTGAGTCATCAGTCTAGCGAAGTGGTACTTCTTCGCTGTCAAGGACCAATGGTGAAATGTTTAAATGTGTTAGTCTGCATTTCTTTTGGACGAGCTTCCCGATACAAGGTTTCGTGTTGTCACTCTCAAAACAACATTTTGCCCTCCAAAAAGCCTTCAAGGGTGCAAAAAAGTAAGCAAAGATTTTGTATGATGCATTAATTGTTAAAGACTCAATTGGAAAAGGAACACTTCATAAATGAAAATATAAAAATGAAATTTAGGTCTTTTTGGTGCATGTCCCCCCTTCCGCTGAACTCCTTGCTATAAAATTTGCTCAACTAATTTTGCCATGAGGAGAACTGATGCCGTCATTTGTTTTCTGTGGTAAAATCTGAAAATATGGAATATGCCACATTAACTAAAGATATGATCAATTAGTGGAGTCAATGAAGACATTTTCTCCCGAAGTCCTCAGAAACAACTCCGATTTTGGTGATTTTTTTTTTAAATTTTTGTTTTTTTATATTATTTAAAATCAGAAACCTTTTGAAGTGGGGGAATAAATTTTTATATTGTTTAAACATTATTTATGATATTTGTACAGGGTGTATTACATAAAGTTACACAGCGGACGGCTGTGGATAGGTTTTGAATAGACGAACAAAAAATCGTATGGGTGCGTGGGCAAAATCGTAACGGTTTAGCCGCTAGGGCGTTTTGAAATTTCTTTTCTAGAGTTTTACATATCACCCTGTTTTTTTGTAAACTTATAACCTATTTTCATGAGTAAGGTATCAGTGTCCAGTTGACTAAGTAGTTGACTAATATTTTTTTTTGCAAAATTGGAAAGCTTGGACAATTTCCTATGAATAATGTCTTAAGAATTTTTATCCTACGGCTTTTATTTTTGGAGTTATAATTAATTAAATAATAATATGTGTTTTCTAATACTGATAGGTTTATCCTACTTAGCAAATAATAATTTTCTACAAGCATTTCAAATGAAAAAATAGACCCAAAAAGTTAGTTTTTACAATCCAACGTCTATTTTTTCATTATTAATATGTTTTTGGTGTGACGTGACTACGAGAGACGTGGTGGAATGAAACTGACGACACCTACAAACGTATCGAGGGAAATATCACTTCACACGCCACCTTGCGACAATTGGAATATCACATTTGTAGATCTAGTCGCCAGAAGTCTCTTAGATTGACAATGAGAATACCAATTTAAGGTCGAAGTGACATCTGTCAGTCACTCGACAACGAGAATAAGGCCGATTATAAGTACTGTAAAACCTTTAAATAGACTTTTTGTTACTTGTACGAGATAGTACAAGTTTTGAAGAAAATTTTAAGCTATAGAACGGTACTCGAGAAGAATCCGCAGACTAAGAGGACAGTTTTTAGAATAACGCCTTTTTTTACAAAAAGTGAAATTTCAAGGAAAGTGTTCAATATTTCGCAACAAAAATAAAACCGTTTTTTCAGCTAGAAGGAGCAATATTTTTGCCATACAACAAATATCTAAGTTGCGTTAAACAAAAGTTATAAACATATTAAAAAAACGTGAATTTTAACAGTTTTTTGCATTTATCTCTATGTTTTGTGCTCTAACCTATAACTTTATATATGGGTCATTCTACGATAAGAGGTAATGTGTACGGCATCCATTATAAAATAGCATTTTTATTCTACATGCTGTCATTTTATGCAATAAATCACAGCATCTTAATGCATTCTAGAAATACCACTATGATTAAATGCACAATTATAGTACATTTTCCTGAAATTCCAAATTTAAGTCTGAAAAAGTCTCTACCCTGGCCTGTCCCTTTCACGTTTTTAGTTAAACATGCAGACAGTATATACCTTCTTTGTCGCCATTGTTAAATTAAAGTTTATTTAGCACAAACTTAAACAAGTATATTTAAGTATTATAAAGGGAAAATACAAAAATATTTGTTTATTTGCAATAATTTCCACACTTATTTTTTGTCCCGCTGTAACACTAAACACAGGAGCCGTTAAATCGCTGTCATTTGTTAGTTGGGGCGACGCGACAGTGCGTGGCAGTGGTTTCGCAAGGTGATTGTGTCCCTCCCCTGGTCAGTCGTAAAATTTATAAAATTAACTTTATTTTTTTTATTTTCTGCCTAAATTCAACAATACTGTAATAGTGGAGGTGTGATATATTATTAACCCAATATTAAGTTATGTCAGTTAAAAATTTTAAATTTGTCACGAAAACGTCTCTCCCCTGCTGTATTTCCCCTGGCAAGCTAATAGTACGGGAGGTAGCGCTACATTTTTGCGACCTATTTTATACCGCATCAATTGAATTTATAATTGTTTATTAGTATTCAATAATCAGTAAAATGAGCGGCAGTCTGCGCGCTCAGTGCATCTGAACGTTTCATATTCGCTTTGATGAATGAGCTGACGATCTTTTCACTTAAAAACATTCAGCTAACGGTGATTGTTTTTTGGTAACAATAAAAATTACTATACTTCAATTTCAACAAGATTATATTAATTTAACAAACAAAACAACTAAAATTATTTGCATTCAGTTTCAAATGGGTCATTTTCCTCGCAACTCTCATCGGAGCTGTCTGTGAAGATATTTAGTTCTCGTTCAAATACCTCTGCATCATCTTGGGCATTATCTGATGGTTCAATTTTATCACTTTCAACATTTTCTGTGAAAAAATAGTACAAATATTAAAGCTGTATGAGACATTATTTTAATTCAATTTCAATGTGTTGTAAAAGTTTATGACACTGATTGACGGTCTTACCCCCGCTATTCATACAGCTGACGATTATTTTTCGGTTTAAATTGATCTTAAAAACCATCCCAAAATTTTTGGCACGGTATGAAATTACTTGAGTCATTACTTCTTTTAACAACTTTTACCTGCTGCCATCCTTACCTCCACCGTTACTGGAGTAGCTGCCGCTCATATTACTAATGCATTAGGGGTAAACTGTAATTGGTATAATTTTCAGTCGGTATGGAATGAGTTTTTAAATATAGCGCTACCTCCCGTACTATAACTACCAGGGGAGATACTCACTGACGAGGGGAGACAATGTGGATAATAAGATGTTTGTGCAAACTAATTCAGATATAGCTAACTTCTAAACGAGTATGGAGCATTCCATTTCGGAGGTTCAGGTAAACAGATAAATTGGGCACATGGATGTAACTTATACAAAAGAAGAGGCATCAGGTGAAGTAAAGGTTACATGCTATTGTTCTACGTCACAAAATTTGTTACATTCACCTCCAGCTATATGAGCTCACTTACAGCCAATTTTGAACAGCTTGCCAGCCGAAGTGGCAATCCTGCATTTTTGGAGCGATGGACCTGTGACACAATACCGCAACAAATATATGTTTTACTTTCTTGTTACTAATTTGACAGAATTCCCCCTCCCCTTAATATGCTTTACTTGGAATTACCATGAAGCCGGACATGGTAAGGGGCTTCTGATGGTATCGGTGCTGTCTGTAAGAGATCAGCAGACCGATTGGTAGGTAGTGGCCGTGACATAGCATCTCTGAGCGAATTATCAGATGCTGTCCTAGCGTCAATCGTCTCCTTATTGACGACAAAAATATCCTAGAGAAAGACGCTTTGCTTGTTAGTGCGAAAAACACATAAAGACTTTCCCTGGTTCTTTGCGTGTCCATCAGGTGTCATGGAACATTGAGGATCCAAAAAAGTGTCTCTACCCTGCCTGATGTGTTTACCCTGACCTTCTAAAAAGTAACCAAATATGGATAAAGTGACTTGCCCATACATGAATGTGTACATAAAAGAGACTAAAATCGTATTATATGTGATTAATCAAAAAACTCCAACTTTTCCCCTTGGCCGCATCCCCTATGGACTCAAAACCTCTTATCGTAGAATGACCCATATATCAATCGAAAGATAATTTGAATACCTACAACTTTATGATTTGATTTTTTTTGATCCGAGCTCAAGTTATTCGCAAAAAAGCGTTTTTTTCACTTTCAGAAATTTTTTAGGTTAGGTTCGCCATTCCAAATTCAAAAAAAACGCTATGTTTTTTAGATTTTTTTTTCCTATATAACCATATTTTTTGCTTCCTGATGGCAATTATTAAATGGATTTGTGTAGATTTATTGGACTAAAACTTCAACTTGCTCTAGACAATTTTACTAACACTGCCAACGATCTGAAATTGGTGATCAACACACAAAAATCCAATGCTATGTTCTTTGGAACATTTAAACCTGTCATCCTCTCTTTAGATAGTAGTGCAGTTCGAAGTGTCAGCAATTTAAAATTCGTTGGATGGACCTTCACGAGCAATCTCAAAAGCAGACTACAACTAAACAATGCTCTAGAATCTATGAACAGTAATCAGAGAATCATCTCTTTGTTGAGCAAAAAGAAGTTCGGTGCCTCACCAGCAAGTACTCTTCTGTTGTACCGATCCTTAACTAGATCCAAATTGGACTATGCGAGGTCTCTCTCATTCCAGGAATCCCTGGCGTTAGAAAAAAAATCGGGACCATCTCAAACAACTTCCTAAGAAAATGTCTAGGTATGACTCACTGTACTCCTAATCACATCATTTATGCCCTTGCGCATGAATTTGCCACGAACCTAAGAGCGGAAATCATTGTAGCCAGAGATTTGTCTAGAATACTAAAATTTAATAAAGAATTCCTGGGGATTTTAGACCTTTGCTCGCCAAGATCACCGATGGAAAAGGTGATGACGAAATATAGGGAAATCTTTGAATTACTCCACATAGAGGAGTCGTTACCGGTGGTCTGTACCAACGTATCCATTAATCTCTCTTTTCTTAATGGCCTTGGTAAAAAGGCCCAAGTGGCCAAGCCCACTATCACAGCGCTTATGAATGAAAAAAGAGGTTCCTTCAATCCGAATTCGCTCATCATTGCCACTGATGCCTCCATTGTCAACAATATCACAGGCATAGGTATCCACTTTGGTGATGTGATTGAGGACAAAATGTTTAGATCCTTCTGGACCATGTCCACTTTGTCAGCCGAACTTTCTGCACTAAACTTGGCAGCCTCTGCAAACCACAACGACATCATCGTCCTCACTGATAGTCTGAATAGCTATCTAATATTAAGGGATAATAAAATACAGAACCACTTAGTTTCCTCCATCTTGCGGATGTTAAATAACCTGGATAGTGTTAAATTCATTTGGGTCCCATCACACGTTGGGATACCGGAGAATGAGAGAGCGGACAAACTGGCTGGCCTTGAAACCTCAGTTGGTGACATTTTCGCTCACAAGCTAACCCAGAAAAATCTGATCCTTCAACGTGACTCTCAAGGTGAAAAATGATTGGAATAGATATTACCAAGAAGCATGTTTAACTAAAGGCAGGTTTTTTTACGGCCATCTTTCCTTCCTTACCAATGTCTGCCTGGCTCTCAAAACTAGCCTTTAATCCGACAATCTTTAGAATGTTAAACAGAATCCTCGCTGGTCATTCTTATGAAGCTGCTAGACTAGCCTCTTGAAAACTCATTCCTAATGAAAACTGTGTTAGCTGTAACATAAAAAATGACGCGGAGCATATCATTCTTAACTGTAGAAAATTTTTAGATATCAGGGCCAAATATCCGTTGATCAATCGTGCTAATACACTTCTGGAGGTACTAGCTCCTTTTGACACGACAAAAATTTCTGAGCTTGCCAATTTCCTATCTGTAGCTAAAATGTCTATCTAATATCTTGGACACAAATGGTTTTTATTCAATGCTTAAATCAATGACTACACGTTCCTTAAATGTGGATTACTTTTTCTGTATGTTTAGAAGATAACTAGTTATAAGTCATGTTAGACGATTAGTTTCATCACCTTGACGACCAGTCCTCCCGCCTTGGCCGGTGGATAGAAAAAGACTTCACAGAGAGAGAGAGTGTTTTATTGGCCGATGTCAGTTACTAATCATCGCATGTTGGTCTATATAGCTGTAAGGTTGGACCAGCAAGAAACCCCTTCCTCTGGTGTTCACTAGATTGCCTAGTAAAGTGCATATACAACAACAACAATAATTTTTTAATTTACTTAAACTTTAACTACTCCTCAACTGTTTATCGTAGAGCAACGTAATTAGGCTCATTCATTAGATAAATGTACATTCTTTATTTTGATATCAATAGCATCAACCTCAGTCACTCCGTTTAGAAAATCTGTTAGTTTAAAGTCAAAATTTTGTTTTTTTAACTAAAATTTCAATTAAAACCATCTTTTTCTCCAAAAAATACGTAGTTAAGCCATAATTTTTTTTCAAAATTAGAAAGCTTGGACAATTTCCTATGAATAATGTCCAAAGAGTTTTTATGGTACGGTCTTTACTTTTGAAGTTATAAGCAATTTTGATGTTAAAATTAGCTCTATTTCGTACCTTTTCAGTAGTTTTTCACCTAAGCTTTGTCGAAAAGTACAAAATAAGCACCAAAAAAGCCAATTTTAACATCAAAATTGCTTATAACTCTAAAAGTAAAGACCGTACGGTAAAAACTGTTTGGACATTATTCATAGGAAATTGTCCAAGCTTTCTAATTTTGGAAAAAAAATTATGGCTTAACTACGTATTTTTTGGAGAAAAAGATGGTTTTAATTGAAATTTTAGTTAAAAAAACAAAATTTTGACTTTAAACTAAGAGATTTTCTAAACGGAGTGACTGAGGTTGATGCTATTGATATCAAAATAAAGAATGTACATTTCTCTAAAAAAATGAGCCTAGTTACGTTGCTTTACGATAAATAGTTGAGGAGTAGTTAAAGTTTAAGTAAATTAAATAATTGTCCATACGTCTTTTCTTTTTCCTTATAGTTTTTAATGGCAAAGGCAGTACGACCAAACTGCGCGGACAAAAGGCCGTGCTTAAAAAGATACATTGTACTTTCACACAATACGGGTGATGCGGCTGGGCTCGAAGGACCAATATAAATTCGTGATGGGATTTTTTATTGATTATAAAGCTGAACAATGTTGACTGATTACGTTAAATTATTGACCAAAACTGAACTTTTATTTTACAAAAATGTCAGACTTATTTTTCATACGCGGACTCAATTCAATTACATTTATTTATTTTATAAAATTCAAGGTGACCTTGCACAGTGCGTTTTGGCCAAGTGTTTTGGGCTCAAACATCCTCCGCCGCCTTGATATATTGCTGATATATCGAAATTTCTGGGGTTGAGTCTTGGTTGCGCGCATGGAGCTAAGGAACTTTCAATTAGTAATTAGTTTTTATTATAGAAAATATTATTATTTTTTTTGTTATTATTCCATTCCATTTAGTTCATGTCAAACTCAATTTTATATTAATTTTGCGAGATATTATTTTCCGGGATTGGTAACAATGCAATCTTTGTGATGGTTCTTTTTAAAGTTCCAGATTTAGTTCTTATTGCCACCACCCTAACCATTCCATCATCTCCCGGAAACACCTCTTCTATTCTGCCAAGCAACCATTGTGTGGGTGGAAGTCTCTCATCCTTAATTAATACAAGGTTTCCAATTTGTACATTCTTCTGTGGTTTTGTCCATTTTGGTCGTTCCTGTTGTCGTGACAAATATTCTCGTGACCATCTTTTCCATAACTGTTGCACTATTTGCTGCAAATATTGCCATCGAGTTAATGTGTGTTGGTTTAGATCTAGATAATTAGGTTCCGGAGGCGCTAGAATACATTCTCCTATTAAAAAATGCCCTGGGGTCAATACAGAAAGGTCAGTAGCGTCATTCGACATTGGACATAACGGCCTAGAATTCAGACAGGCTTCAATTTGTGTTAGCACTGTCATGAGCTCCTCGAAGGTCAATGACGTTTCGCCTATTACACGTCGCAAATGATGCTTCAAAGACTTAACGCCGGCCTCCCATAATCCTCCAAAATCGGGCGAAGGTGGTGGGATGAAATGCCACTTAATCCCCCTCATTGACACGACGGTAGCTGCTTCTTGCGCCTTTTGAATTACATGTTTCAGTTCGTTCTGCATGATTCGATTTGCCCCTATGAAATTGGTGCCGCAATCTGAATATATGTATATCTGAACAGAGTCCTCTTCTTGATGTAAATGCTAGGAAGGCTTGAGTGCTTTGATCGCTGACTACTTCCAAATGTATTGCTTTGGTACACAAACATATGAAAACAGCTACGTATCCTTTGAAGAATTTAGCTCTTCGCGCTTGTCTTATAATAAGATGTGTCAGATTATGCTTCGTAGGCAAAATGATCGGATGTGTCGCGTTGTAATTTAGATTAGCATGTTGAAGGCGACCTCCAACTCGTAAAAGCCCTTTATCGCATATGAATGGGTTGAGTAACATCACCTTACTTTTTGGTGATATGGGTTGTTGAGCGTTTAGAGATGCTAACTCTACTGAGAATGTGTCCTTTTGAGCAGCCTTAATGAGGAAATTCAGTGCCATACGAATTGCGTCAGCACGTGCCATTTGGGTTGGCGAGTGCCTTCGTTGTAGACATGTACGTATGAATCGTAAACATAACGATGTAACTCTTAAAAGTCGTGAAAGCGTTAAATATTCTTGAACAGCTATGACCGGATTGGTCTCTGCAGAATGGGTGGTAACTCGTTTCTCGTGTTCTGTGTCAATCGATGATGTACTAGCGAATTTAATTGGCCAATCCGCTTCAGGGAAGGTTAACCAGGTCGGTCCATTCCACCAAAGTGAAGATTTTATTAATGTTGTCGGTTGACAACCTCGAGATCCTAGATCAGCTGGGTTATCGTGCGTATTAACATACATCCACGCCTGACAATCGATTTATTCTTGTATTGCTGCCACTCGGTTACATAGAAATGGTTTCCATTGTGTCGGTCGCCCTCGAATCCATGAAAGTGTGATCATTGAATCCGACCATGCAAACACCCCCGGTTTGCCCACCGTTAATGTGTTCCGTACCTTTTGTATCAAATTCGCTAACAATGCGGCTCCACATAATTCAAGCCGCGGTAAAGTGACCGGTTTGAGTGATGCTACCTTTCATTTTGAAGTTAACAAAACCACCTTGACGTCCCCATCCTGACATGTAACTCTGGTATATACGACCGCACAATACGCAACCATTGACGCATCACAAAATCCATGAAGCTGTATCGATGTACAAGCTTTACGAAGATTCAACCATCGAGGAATGTTCAAACATTCGAGTCCTTTAAGATCCTTTTTCTTTTGATTCCATTGCAAGGTGAGGGGAACTGGAACGGGATCGTCCCAATCGATGCCAATCAACCACAATTGTTGCATCATATTTTTAGCTGTTATTATAATCGGTGTTAACCATCCTATTGGGTCAAACAATTGCGCAATTTGCGACAGAAGACTTCGTTTTGTAAGCTACGAATTTTAATCTTTGATATGTACCTTGAATGAAAAACAATCTTGTGTCGGGTTCCAATATAAACCAAGCGCCTTAATTAAACCATTATCATCTAATGTACATAACGTATGTGTCTCCCTTTCATCTATTGGGATGTTCTCTAATACTTGTTTGCTAGCCCATTTACGCAGCACGAATCCACCATTGGCGAACATACCTTGGAGTTGTTGTTGAGTCTGTAATGCCTAATCCTTCGTATCCGCCCCTGACACACATCGTCTACATAGAAATCCCGGACTATCGGATGCGCCAGAGGAAAACTATTCTTTTCGTCAACTGCTAATTGTCTAAGTGTTCTGATAGCTAAATACGGGCACATGACGTACCAAACGTCACGGTTTGTAATTCGAATTGACGGGCAGGTTCTCGAGGCGTGTTTCTCCACAAAATACGTTGATACGGAACATCTTCCTCCGCTACATGTATTTGCCTATACATTTTGCTTATGTCCGCCATGAACACAACCGGATATTGTCTCCAGCGTAAAATTATTGAAATTAAATCGTCCTGCAACCTTGGACCTGCTATTAGCTTGTCATTTAATGAAGTATCGTTCGTCGTTTTATTGGACGCATCAAAAACTACTCGTAAACTGGTGGTGCTGCTTTCCTTAAATTCTGCGTGATGTGGTAAATAGTGAACTCCATAACATTCTGCTCCTTCTTTGGTTCTAAATACGTGGTCAGTGTTAGCTGCTGGTCTCATGTGTGACAATTCTGAATATTCGTTGATACATTGCGCATACTGTTGAAACACTTCTGGGCGTTTTCCAATCGTTCTTTCCAATCCATAAAGTCTCGACAATGCTGCTTTTCGGGATTCACCAAGTTCTGGTCGTTGGAATTTTACGAAGGGCAACTTCACTTCATATCTGCCGTCCGATAATCTGCGATGTGTACGTTCGAAGAACTCTTCACAATCTCGTTCTTCCTGGGTTAGTGTTCGGTTGTCCTCAATGTTTTCGAGTTCCCAAAATCGTCGGAGAAATTCATCCGTTTGTAACGAACTATGGCACACGGTAATTTTGAGTTCAGGTTGGGATTTCCTATGGTCTGCACTGTCTACATCTCCAAACAGGATCCAGCCCAACTGGGTGTTTTGTGCTATGGGTGATTCTTTGATTCCTCTTTTAAGACCATTCATTAAAATCTGAGTATGCATCAATTCCAAGCAAAATATCAATCTTGCCGGGAATATTATAGGTTGGGTCAGCTAACAGTATCCCATTGAGATGGGACCATGATGATGAGCTCCGAAAAGTTCTTGTGGGTTGGAGACTGGTAAGTGACTTTAAAACATAAGCTGTGTTGTGACAGGAAAATTGGTTAACGAGTGATTTTATTGGTACCACAACTTGAGCTGAACAAACTCCTGAAACGGATGTTCCAATGCCAGATATTTTTATTGCGGTGTTACTCTTCTGTAATTAACACCTTTGGACACTTTCCTCAGTTATAAATGAACCTTGGGAGCCTGTGTCTATAAGAGCGCGTAATAAGTGAACTCCAGTTTCAGTCTCTAGCTTGACTAATGCGCTAGCTAACAGCAAATCCGAAGGTGTCGGAGCTGGATAATGATGTAAAGATGTGAGACGATGCTCTGCCTGGCGTTCGGGTACTTGTTGCCTAGTGTTACCTCTTTGTTGAGATGGTTGTGTTGGAGATCCTTGGAAGGCACCATGTAGTAATGAATGATGTCGTTGTCCACAGTGAAAGCACGATCTTGGATTGCTGCATCCTTGCGTGGGATGACTGAATGCCAAACAATTTTTACAAATTGGCTTGGATAACACTAGGTTCATCCTGCCCTGTGAGTTCATATTCATAAACTTCTCGCACTGACGCAATGAATGTCCTTTGCTACACAAGGGGCATGAAAATGACTGCCTGACATCCGAAGTTCTGGTTTCTCTTCTAAATCCTGATCCATCATGACGATTCTGACTTAAATCACTCCTTACCATCTCCAAATTGTGAAAACGAGTATCCAAAAACGTTAATAATTCGTCTATAGTTGGTATATCTTTCGCATTCGTCAATGAACGTTCCCATAAATCACGACTCTCCATTGGAAGCTTCTGTGTGAGGAGATAAATCATCATTGCATCCCACTTGTCTACTTCGATATCTAAATTTCGAAATGAATTCATTCGTTGTATCTAACATCTTTTTGAGAGCTTCTGAAGATTCATGATGAATCACAGGTTGTGTTGTTAAAATCTGCAAATAATTATTTACTATTACACGTTTGTTATCATATCGTTGTTCTAATAAATGCCAAGCTGTTTCATAATTTCGCTCACACACATCCAGATGTTTAATTAATCTGGCGGCGTCACCTATTACATTTGTTTTTAAAAAATACAATTTCTGCACTCGAGGGATATTCACTTTGCCATGAATGAGTGTCAAAAAAAACAAAACTGAACTTTTACGCAATAAACGAAAGGCTATGTACCCTTCGTGTGCGAGGCAAATTTAAGAACATCAGCCTCATAAACGTTCACGCATCTACAGAAGAGTCCCCGGACGATGAAAAAGAAGAATTCTTCGAAGTAATGTAACTTAATGCCTGCCCCAGATATGATGTAAAAATCATATTGGGAGACCTGAACGCCAAAGTAGGCCGGGAGCCCGTATACAGGCAATATGTGAGCACCCACAGCTTGCATGAGAACACTAATGACAATGGGCAGCGAGTTATAGAGATGGCAGCAAGTAAGAACTTGGTCGTTGCAAGTACCAGATTTGCGCGTAAAGATATTCATAAAGCCACCTGGATATCTCCTGATGGGGCAACTCGCAATCAAATAGACCATGTGTTGATAGACCGCCGCCACATTTCGGGTCTGATGACGGTACGAACGTACCGAGGTGCCAACTTCGACTCAGATCACTATCTTGTTGGTATGGTGCTCCGAGAGCGCATTACAACGCTGAAAAGCTTTGTATCCGCTAATCAGGCTCGAATCAACACAGCTGCACTCCGCAGCGAAATGGCCAGAAACAGCTACGGTCAGGCGTTAGAACTCGCGCTCAGAAGAGCAAGTCCTGGGGATGAGATGCCGGGCGTCGACGAGAGCTGGACCCGCCTTAAAAATACTGTCATTAGTACTGCTGATTACATCTTAGGCAGAAGTCGTAGAGATCGGAACGAATGGTTCGATAATGAATGTCTTACGGCGCAGCAGCGCGTAACAGAGGTCGTCGAACCCAACAATAAAATATGGGCATGAAACGCCCAACATAACAATCACAACACAACACATAAACATAAACAAATAAAAAAAATTAATTAAAAGGAAAAAAAACCACAATATAATTTATAAATAAATATAAACTTAATATAATCCTAATCACTAACTTAAATAATAATTAAAACTAACTTATAACTAGTTAAAACTAAGCAAAGTACCTGAAAAGAAAAAGAAGGTTAAAAAAAATGACTAAAACAAATATAATAAAACATTACCTGGAAGGCACCTGGGCCAAGTGCCTTCATCCATAAAAAACCTGGAAAGCAGGGCTTTATACCTAAAATAAAATAAAATTAATAAATAATTAAAATATTAACAAAAATATTAAAAAATATACAAGAAATAACAAAATTCCACTTACCAATTTTTTGATGACATGTAGAACTGTCAGTTTTATCGAAAGCTCAAAGCTGGGGCACGATCGGAGAAAGCTGTTTTGTTCTAAAAATAAAAAGTATAACACTTGAAAACAAGTATAACAGCTTTCTCCCCCCCCCCCCCCAAGCTTTGAACTTTCGATCGATGCGCCTGGACTATAAAGTTCAAAGCATCAGGACAGAGCTTCTCATTCCGTCCAGTTTTTAATAAGCATTTTGCAACGCGATTTACAAGTTTCAGACAGGCATCGACCGTCGTTAAGAATAGGCAAAGTCCATTCAGTTAAAACAAATTAATTATAGACTGGCAAAGACCGTCTTTTACTAAAAATAATTTAACCATTTATTTTTTTCAGAGTTTAGACAGGTAGTTACTGTCTTGTGATTTCTTTGGCAGGCTTTAGTCGCCAAGATAGGGCTTTAGATAACCGATCGGTTCCACCATCGGTTCGGGGGTTAGTTTAGATTATATGTTGGTTTGGGCATCGGACCAGGGAATTAATTTCCACAATTGAAAAGAATTTGTATATTCTTACGTGTCAACAAGGAATTTCAAAGGTTGCAATTACCTTGAACTTCCTGGGACACTAATAAATTAGATAGAAAAAAAATATAAACAATTGAAATAGGGATTTTTGAAGGTAAAAACATACCTCAAACATCCCTAAAAGGTGTACGAAAATAATTGTTGAAGGGTCCAAACACAGGTGAATTTGAGATCACCTTTGAGTGGAACCATATATATATATAAAGCTCGCGGAAGGTTCTTCTGCAAATTTAAGTGGTTGTTAAGGCCCACATTAATATTATTAACATCACAGCGATAGTGGCCAAATTCAAGCTCAAAGAGCTAACGTATCTTGCAAGAAGCAAATATTATACGGCACTATTTGCGATGATAAAGTGCCAAGTGTTGGCAGTCACGTCAGGTTTAACCGGCGTAATTTCAAGGGAAATTTTTCCATACGCAGAATAGAACTTCCGAGCTTTTTGTGTAAAAAATCTTTGGACATTTAATTGATGTTTTTATTCCAGAATCATCCGGATTAATATAAGATAATTTTAAGAAATTTGACCTTCAGTCAATTTTAATTTTTACCTTTTTTTTCATTGTTTATTTTGAAGCTTTAACGTAGATTTAACATTAAGATAGATTTAATTAGCGATTATAACATTTAGGAGAAATTATATTTGAATTTTAAACCACTCCTGTGTTTGAATTAGCGACCTATCCGATTTTTTACAGTTTTCTAACAGATGCAAAATAAATTTTTATTTACGGCGTCTCGCGCCGTAACATGGTCCTTCGAGCCGGATAGGTCGTGGTTAAATCAAATGTAATTTCCGATAAATCACTAGTTAAAAATCTTGTACTGCTTCAATTATTTTTATTTTTTTTATTGTCCAAAGATTTTATTATTTGTTATTTGTCTAACCCCGTAGTATTATTAATCTAAACCCAAAATGAAAGGTATTCTGCAGAAACAAATGGCCATAAAAGGGCAACTATATCAAATGATATTTGACCACAAGAAAACCCCGGTGATTCAGAGAACCCAGGACTATCTATCGGGAAAGTTAGATAGCATAAAGCCCTTGTGGAAACAATTTCTTAAGAATCATTTAGAACTACATTCTGCAGATGTTAACGATATTAGGCTGCGGTTACTGAACACGCTAGTAATGCTAGCACTAGCAAGTACCAGCTAGCGCTAGCAAATATAATTCATGTAAACAGTGCGTGCTGGTTATGAACGCACTCCTGAGCTAGCGCTAGCTAGCACTTACTCGCGCTAGTCATATTCTGCAATGAATTGAAACATTGATACTAGCGCGAGTGTTTGAGAAATAGCTTGCATTGTAATTTTTAATATTATTTAATATATAATCAAAAGTATCCGAAGACATCCTGTAATACTCAAAGAAACGCTGTTTATCTATAAGCATTTTATGCAAATGATGGAACTCTCCGAATTTTTCTCGCACTGTATTTATTGCAGGTGTTTTCACTTTTCGTTTAAAAAGATGTCTATATTTTACTATTCAACTTTCCTCTGTAAAAGATAAAGCCATGATGATATTCACAAGTCACATAACACAACTACTGAACAACGAGCTAGTTTCAGCTCGCTTTAATAATAACCACACAACTAGAGCGAGCTCGCGCCTGCTATACTAGCGCTTGCTAACGCTAGCATTACTAGCGTGTCCAGTAACCGCAGCCTTAAGGATGAGAAAATCCAAGCCGCAGTGACGGCATACGCTAACAGCGAACAGTTCTCAGAATTCGAAGAACTTTACTGCGAATTCTATGGAGAACTTTACGACGGTCAAATTGCCAACCCAGAAACTGATAGGGAACAAATTGCTGTACCCAAGCCGTGTTTAGAAGCACCGACCTTGGATATCCCTAAGTTTGATGGGCAATATGCGTCGTGGAGAACGTTCCACGACCAGATTGTGTCGCAGTTACATAATGAAGAACGATTATCAACGGTAGATAAGTTCTATTACTTGAAGAGTCGTCTGACGGGAGATGCCCGTACAGATTTAGACTCCTTCGATGTCGCTGCAGAAAATTATCAAGCAGCATGGAAGGTTTTGTGCGACCGGTACAACAAGGAAAAGCCAAAAAGTAGGACGGAATCGTACCGGGATATAAAAGCAACATTGGATGAGTTGCAGCATACACAGCACAATACAAGAACCTTCAAATTAGGCATAGCCAATTCAGGTCCCAATTTCGTGCATACAGTAGCACAAAAATTGCCAGACAAGTCACGGAATTTAGGGGAACAATTGATAGGAAGGTCAGATGAGCTGCCTTCACTAAAAAATTTGAGTACGTTCATAGAGCAACGTTCTCCAAGCCTAGAGGCAACATTGGACATCCATTTGCATAAAGCAGGGAGTGATCCACATGAAGCTGGGAAGGATTGTAGTAGCCTTACAACCTGCTACACCAGCCAGCAAAGCCTAGTGGCAAGTAAGGACATCCATCTGCATGAAGCAGGGATAGATCCATATAAAGCTGACAAGAATTGTAGTAGCCTTAGCACCTACTACAGGAGCCAGCATGATAATCATCCAAACGGTCAGGGCAGTTCCCAACCGAAAATCAATTCCGCGAATATGTTCATTTGTCCGGCATGTAGTAAAAGCCAGTACTGCTTGCTACATGACCAAGACGAACTAAGCGACTATAAAGCTGAGAAAAATCATAGTAGATTTATGACCTACTATAGAAACCAGCATGATCATTACCTCAATAGTAAAGGTAAGTCCCAACCGGCTTTTAAGTATCATAAAGCCGCGGGACAAAACAGGAAAGGCTATGACGAACGGTCAAGCCACCTTGAGAAAAATAATCTCATAAACCACTGTCGTATGGACAGATCAAATCATTTTTTAATGAAAGGCTATGAACCACGGTCAAGCCAACTTGAGAAAAATAATCTCATAAATCATTGTCGTATGGGCAGATCAAACCATAATTACTGTCGTATGGGCAGATAAAATCATTTTTTGACACGATGTCAACAGTTCAAAGAACTATCGGTTGCAGCCAAAGGAAATTGGCTGACCGAACATAAGCAATGCGAAAGATGCTTGCGAAACCATAAAACAGCTGAATGCACCGCCAAATACACGAGTATGACGTGTGGCAACAATCACCATAGTTTGGTGCACGATCGAACTGATCAGAAAGTGAAGGACCGCATAAGCGGTAAGGTGAAAGACCGCATAAGCGGTAAGCACAATCACTGTAAGTACACTAATGATGGTACACAGTTGATGTTGCCAACATACCTATTAAAGGTAAAAGGCCGTATAGGCCGCGAGCCGACTACACGGGCATTGATAGATCCCAGGTCACAGAGCTCAAATATTACGGAAGCAGCGTCTCAATTAGTAAGAGCGCATACTTCCCTTATTAATTTAAGTGTTACTAGATTGGAGCCAGCACAAGTAGCCACTGTAAGTAAATGGGTAAGATACATAGTGCTGTCAATCACAAGGGAACAAGTAAATACAATTGATACGTACGTTATCAGGAATATTACCAATATATTTCCACCAGAACGCACAATGAAGAGGCATTGGCCACATATAACTGGAAGAGAATTAGCCTACCCACAATGCATAGATCCAGGACGGATCCAAATCCTCCTTGGAATAATATATGCAGACATCATTAAGAATGATCTGCGAATGGGAGACAAAGGGGCTCCTATGGCACAAAGGACTGCTCTAGGTTGGATCCTGGTTGGTGAGATACATCCAGTGAATCCACATTCTAAAAATGTAAGTCTGTCTGCATTTATGACGCAGCATGACGACACATTAAAGGAGCCAGGCCGCCAAACTAATGGGTATTGGGAACGCGGAAAAATTCATCATAAAGGGCGATTCTTTAGGAAAAAATTCTATAATGAATTTACACTACGTATGTCGAACCACGACATAAAGGATGGATACCAGTTAAGAAAAGGTATCCCATCCAAATTAATGAAAATAGGAGTAGTGCATCATCATTATATGCTCCTAAAATCAATCCCAACTTGGTATCCAGTGGGAAAGTATTTTACTATGCAATAAGTTGCATAGAGTTAAATCCGACGTCCACCAAAGGAAACATCCTGTCGGAAGAGAACCAACAATAATACTTAATTAATTAATCAATTATGAAATCATTAATATCCGCATGGACTATACAGTCAGAAGACATCAAGTGATGGTTGAAGTGTCCATCACCTCCAATAACAGTACGGATGGTGGCGTACTGACACATTGTCGTCTACAATATAAGACGAACAAAATTCAGCGAATCTTGCAGCTAGCAGTTAAAAAAAAATATTAACAAGTCAGAAACAACCCTATGCGCATAATTATAAAGAGCTGCAAGACACAAAAGGCATAAAAACCAAATTGTTTGCCAATCATCGCAACTTTGAATGGCAGAGGACGGTGAAATAATAGCCGGGGCAAATTTTATCATTTTGCATTGCCTGATCATATGAAGCATCCTCTAAGCCGCAAGCATTAGCAAAAAATAAATAGCATAACAAATTATCACCATGGAGCAAAATTATATTAAAATTAACATGGGATAAATATTTAGTCTTAAACGGCAAGACGGCCGTAACAAAAAATCAAACATCACCAAAGTGTGTCCTTGAATAGCATGACACGTATAAACGTGTGTATGTTTTTGTAACGTCCGTACATAATCACTAACAACAAAGTCGTGCGTCCCTAGTTCACGTCATGTCACACTAACCCATAATAACAAAATCATAATCATTCCTCATTTGTTACAGATACTTTTAAACATAAAATCTAAATCATGAACATGAATGCGTCAATTATCCAGCCGGACGAAGATTCACTACTAGAATTTCTTTGTAGTTGGCCTCTCGAAGGAGAAGACATGGATCAATTGGCCATGGATGCTGATCTAGAAGATTGGTATCTCAGGACACCTTCAGCATCGCCAATACCAGTGGACGAGGTACCAATCACTCCTGGGAAAAATCTCCCTGAAGCCGAGGAAATTGTCAAAACTCCAGAAAGCAGGGTTGCCAGGAAAATGAAGCGTGAAGTCGCCACTTGGCTGCGCGGGTGTCGCCAAAAGTCGCCAAAATCTCAATAGATGTCGCCAGTTTGGCGACTTGATATTTTTGCAATTAAATGGCTGTATGCTCTTGTGAAAGCCAATAAAAACTTATATTCATTCATTTTTGCAATTGAAAAAAATGCTTACAAGGCTTTTTAATTTTTTATTGATTACAATTATTGATTACAACTTTTCTTCATGTTTCATGTTGATCATCATGCTGTAACCGCTCGTCGTGAACTGTAAAAAAAGTTTTCATTCAGTTAAAAATAATAAACAAAGAAAATAATGTAAGGAATTTTTTAATCACCATGAATTTCCTCCTCAATTTTATGTTTTTCATTTTCATCTATCGATGAAGTAGAGGAATTTGCATCCGATGAGTTGAACAATGATTGTCGACAAGTTATGACCACCTTTTCTTTGCCTACAAAAGTGAAATAGAATTTGATAAAAACATTGAAACAAAACATTATTTATAGACTTTTTGCTAATTACCTTGACGTCTGATAAAATATATATTTTTTCCTTCGGGTGTTGTTTTTAATTCACCTGTTTGTATAGACAGAACAGGTTCAATTTCTGGTGTTGGAGGCTTTTCATTTTCCTTCCTACCACTCATTTTTCTTGTTAATTACAAATTTGAGTTTTTTTACACGAGATCTTTTAATAGGGAATTTTAAAACTAATCTCTAGAATGTCTCAATGTAAACAAACCCCGTGTTTTTTTAATGAACTGGGTTTTGAGAGCTTTCGAGTTTCCATACAAAAATCGAAAACCTAGAACCTGGGCTTTCGATTTTTGTATGGAAACTCGAAAGCTCTCAAAACCCAGTTCATTAAAAAAACACGGGGAACGATAGGATTGTCGAGGTATTCTGTGCAGTCGGTAATCGTATAGTGTTTCGCGTAGACAGTGGCGTCACCAACTCGGATCCGTTGGAACCGTTGGATCTCCGTCGAATTTTTTTAAAATATAAACTGTTTTCGATCAAACCATGCCAAAAGTTGACAAACGAGAGCACAGACTGGAATGGGAGCGAGAACCTTGGGCAATAGGTACAGTGTGAACTTTTATTATTGAAATGACACTTGAAAAAGTACAACAAAATAAAAATAACAATGATTTTATTTTAGGATGGCTCAAAAGAAGTGACACAGATCCTTCTAAATCTTTTTGCAAAGTTTGCAAAGTGTCGTTGCGCAGTCATAGTGGTGATTTGCAAAAACATGCAGCAACCACAAATCACAAAAACAATGCGAGCGCGTTGGTACCTCCTGATGCTCGTCAAAGGACGTTACCATTTGCACCAGTCATCTCGGCACCTGAGAAAGAGAGAGATTTGAAACTCGCGATGTACGTTGCCATGCATTCATCCATACGTAGCATGGACCATTTGTGCGAGGTGTTGAAAATCGTTGGAAAAGGTACTTCGCTAGAAAAGTTGCAAATGCACAGAACAAAATGTGGAAATTTAATCAAGTTTGTCATTGCTCCATGCTTGTTGGAAGACTTGATTACCGATGTAGGAGACATGGAGTACAGTCTGATTGTTGATGAATCAACTGAGGTGTCAGTAATAAAATATTTGTGCACTTGCATAAAGTATTTTAGTGTGAAACAAAATCGCATTATTACCGACTATCTAGGTAAATTTTATATTTTTTATTCTTATATATAAGATATGCATTAATTAACAAATACTAATTATAAATATTAATTAAAGGTATAGTGGCACTGGAAAATGGGACAGCAAATGTACTGTACGCAAGTTTGAAGCAGTTTTTGTTGGACATGGGGCTGTGTTTAGTAAACTGCACAGGACTTGGGACCGACGGCGCGAACGCCTTGTGTGGACGCAATCACTCGTTGTACACTTTGCTCAAACAAGACTGCCCAAATTTAAGGTTAATTAAGTGCATCTGTCACTCGCTGAACAACGCTGCTTCAGTAGCGGCTAAAGCTTTGCCATCAAATGTCGAGTTTCTCATCCATCAAATTTATAACTGGTTCCATGTTAGTTCGAACAGAAGAATCGAGTACAAAAAATTGTTTGATGTGATAAATGCTGGTGTTGATGCTATTGCCTTTCATCAATTTGTTCAAGCAGGAGATACAAGGTGGTTATCGTGTTATAAGGCTGTCGACGTTATTTTAGAACAATGGGTAGAACTGCGATCTTATTTCAACCATTATGTCCAAACAAATAGTTGCTCTATGTCGAGGCAACTCAAAGATATGCTCAACGATAATACTAACTTATTGTTTTTGACCATAATCAAGCCGATCCTTCGCGAAGTAAACAAGACAAACATTGTATTCCAAGGCAACGACATCGACCTTGGAAAAGCTCACGAAGATCTTGTGCAATTGCTATCTCTTCTTGCTAGTAAAATGTTGACACCAACATTTTTAAATGGTAACGTTCAAACGATGAAAAATGCTCTAAGCAATGAGTTGGCTTTTCGCAAGGTCGATGCCGTTGACTTTGAAATTGAGTGTTATAGAGAACTGCGACTTTGTGATCTTTCAACGAATCAAAGACAGTACGTTGAAACGCGTGCTTTCAACTATCTCAAAACTTTAGCTGTCGAAGTTGCAGAACGTATTACACCTCATATCGAGCGCGTTAGAAAGTTAACATTTTTGTCACCATCTGTTTGTCTCAGTCAAACTCGACCTCGCTTTGAAGAGTTGCCTTTTTTTGATGCAATAAAAAATTTGAAGGATGCTGGAGTGATCGAAAACCAGTGGAACAAAATTTTGCACGTTCGGTGGTTGGAAAACAATCCGAATTTGCAAAGTTATGAATTGTGGCCTCTGATTTACAGTTACACTGACGCTGGGGGTACGCCAGTTTTTCGTGAACTAGCACTGCTGTGTTTGAGCTTACTGTGCTTACCAACGAGCAACGCTGTAGTTGAACGTGTTTTTTCCGTGATGAACGCCATCAAAACGAAAGTGCGAAACAGAATGAAATTCGCGTTATTGGATGCACTATTGCGAATTCGAGTGTCTGTGTACAGTCACAAATTGTGTTGTAAAGACTTTAAACCGACTGAAAACATGATTAAAAAGTTCAAATACGACATCGTATATCCTACTAAGTCAACGGTAGAAATTGAAAATGAGTCAGTTGAAGATGAGAATGTCATTTTTGACATAGTAGATGATATGTAAAATTGTTACATATATATTTCACCGTTTTTGATTAGTCCTAATTTAAAGTTTATAACAAACGTTACAAGAAGAAATTATTTAATAATAATTTATGAATAAAATACTAAAAACACGTTATTGTTTTTCATCTTAAATGTTCTATTCCTATGTAATTGTTTTTACATTTTTTTATTTTTCAGTTTTTTTGAAGTCGCCAAGTCGCCTTCACAAAATTTTTCGTCGCCGTCGAACTTCAAAAGTCTCCAATTTGGCGCCAAATCGCCAATACTGGCAACCCTGCCAGAAAGACCGGAGACACCGGTCGTAGAAGAACCGGAGCGGCAGCTGGAACTGCCACCCACTCCAGGCAAGAATCTGTCTGATAGCCAGACATCGGCAAACGAGACCACACGAGACATATCACCCGAATCTATTCCGAAACCTTCGTTAGAGGATAAAATGTACGACAAATGGACAGTGGACGGAAAACATTTTAAAATATCCTATAAGCAATTACGGTCAATCCCATATGCCGTCATAAGGGGAAGGAGCAGGAAACGGCATACAGTTTTCATGTCCGAGAAGTCTCGGATAAAACTAAAAATCCTGGACGACCATACCCAAATATGGTATGGGCTACAGGAGAAGTAGGATTAAGTTAGGGACCATAAAATAAACATAATTTCCTAAGTATCAGAGGGAATACGAATTGTACATGTACAAATGAATTAACCCATATATGCTCAACTTTTTTTTTTTTGCAAACCAGCAACTTTTTTATATTATTATAGGCCAAAACATACCTAAGAAACATGATTTTTAAAAATTTTTGATGATTATTGCAGGATTTTGGAAATATTGACCGCCCCATTTTTGGGGCGCTGAGCACGGTCCGCCACGCGAAATATTTTTTCAGAGATTGTTCTGTTTTGGTTATACTAGAGGGTTAGGTAAATTATTTTACTAATTTATAGAATCATATTCAATATTTATTTATTTTATCTATATTTTACAACATAAAACATAGGAAATATAGAAAATAAAATTGAGATTTTACAAATGAAAAGTCTCGAAACAGTTCGAATGGCAACCGACATTACATTTTCGACATTTTTTCGTAGTATTTTTATGGCATTGACCACAACGTATCTGAGTATCACTGGAAATAATAATGTGACCAACCCCATCCAGACGAACATCATCTGGAATCCTCCTTTTGCGTGTAGCTGGCTTTAGTGGGCGGCCTATGGAGCGGGCCGAAGCATACTTTGCCAGATACGTCGTGACTACAGTCCTGATGAAAGATAAAAAATCAAGATGACCCTTCTGTTGCCCAGCCGGTGAAAGTCTGTACAACTGAAATGCGTTGTTCATCGAGGCATTCAAAGGCCACATCAGCATTTGCCAGTACTATTTTTTTTTATTGATGCTGATACGATAGCAGCCTATATTCTGATCAAGGCGATCCACTCCGCCCATGTATTTATTGTACATCTGTACACAGAAAGGCTGTTGAACAGACACTTTCTTCTTTTCGCGACTTGACCAACGCTGAGCAGACCCTAAGGGCGCAACACCTTCACAAGTAGATGCCACGGTAACTACACTGTTATCATTGTAGCGAATCAGAGTCACGCCTGATTTTTCATCTGTCATTTGATGGAAGGAACCGCGTGTTTCTTTTTTCATTATTGGCACTGCCTTCAACGGCGCATTTTCTACACGATTGGCTCGTATTGTACCTGTCCCTTGATGGCCAGATTCTTTCAAAGCTGTAAGCAATCTAAAAGACGTAAAAAAATTATCTATGTAAACGTGCACTTTAAAATCTGCAGGCAATTTGGTAACCAAGTTTGTAACAACAGATCCTCCTACACCTAGATCAGGATTGGTATTGCCCGTGCTAGCCCCTTGATAAGGTGTGGCTTGCATGAGATATCCCAGGCGTGTACTCATACACCAACATTTGAATCCAAAACGTATCGGTTTGCCGTGAATATGCTGTTTTGTACTATGATGGCCATAATACGGAATCATTGATTCGTCGATGCTAACTTCATTGTACTGAGGCCAATACTTCATCCATTTTTGGTTCAGTTTATCCCATAACGGTCGCACTTTAGTAAACTTGTCGTGGGCGTCTAATGCTGCGTTATCACATACATGCATAAATCGAAGTATTTGTTCAAATCTTGATCGTGATATGGCATTAGCTACGCCAGGATGGTAAGTATCAGCTCCGGTATCCCAGTACATACGATTTCTAGCCTGAACGTTATAACCACTCAGCAAAAATATTGCAAGTACAAGGCGGATCTCTTCTTCTGTAACGTCAAACTGTTTTCCTTCAAAAATAGCATACTTTTTCGAATTTTCAACAAACAAATCAATAATTTCTTGGTCGTAGAATAATTCAAACCATGCCACAGGCGACATATTAGTTTCTAAAAACTCAGGCCGATTCCATTCTCTTCTTTGATGTTCCCGTAAATCTACTTGCTTCCATTTTCTTTTTACTGTAACCTTCTTTTTTCTTATTTGCTTATGCGTTGTGGAAGTCGATGCAATATCCGACAGAGGCACGTCATCTTCGCTGGAATCTTCTTGTCCCATTATTTCCGACTGTAACCCTGTTCCTGACCTCCGTACGCATTGAAGTTGCGCCTCAGCACGAAGTTGGTTGCCTGTTAGACGATCCAAATCTCCCACAAGCGCATCTTCATCATCACTATCAGCATCACTCAACATATGGTTACTAGGAGGGCATGTGTAGACAGTAGCTTCGATTATATCATCTTCAGTCTCCAATACATCAATTATATGAGCTAACGACAACCTAAAAAACCAAACATATATTATAAATATAACACGTCAATACAATTTAGTAAACATAACAGTTGTAAATACTGTAAATAAATCGATAATGCCAAATACATGAAGTTTGAAATTTACGTGGGAGCTCGCGCTCAACGCCCCAATAATGGGGCGTTACAAATAATGGCTCGATGAATCTATGCTTCATAAAATCTAATTGATGTATGATGGAAAACTCATTGAACATAAATAAAACAACAAAATAAACCACTTTACATACATCTACTAATAAATAAATTGATAAAAACTTACGGTTTATTGTGCGACATCATAACTTTCAATAACTACACGTTTTATCTCTTCAAATGACAGATAAAATGGCGTCAAAACTTTCTTGCTTTTATTACGTGTGTTGCCAGTATTGTAAATATTGTGATATATATGGATGTAGTGGTTTATAAAAATAAAGAAATGTCAAAAAAATTAAAATATGAAACGTTTTAAAATTGGGGCAGTGAGCACGTATGGGTTAAATAAGATTTCTGAATTAAAAATCGCTCTATTTATTTTGATCAACGCGGGGGAGTATGTTACGGCGCAGCAGCGCGTAACAGAGGTCGTCGAACCCAACAATAAAATATGGGAATGAAACGCCCTACATAACAATCACAACACAACACATAAACATAAACAAATAAAAAAAATTAATTAAAAGGAAAAAAAACCACAATATAATTTATAAATAAATATAAACTTAATATAATCCTAATCACTAACTTAAATAATAATTAAAACTAACTTATAACTAGTTAAAACTAAGCAAAGTACCTGAAAAGAAAAAGAAGGTTAAAAAAAATGACTAAAACAAATATAATAAAACATTACCTGGAAGGCACCTGGGCCAAGTGCCTTCATCCATAAAAAACCTGGAAAGCAGGGCTTTATACCTAAAATAAAATAAAATTAATAAATAATTAAAATATTAACAAAAATATTAAAAAATATACAAGAAATAACAAAATTCCACTTACCAATTTTTTGATGACTGTCAGTTTTATCGAAAGCTCAAAGCTGGGGCACGATCGGAGAAAGCTGTTTTGTTCTAAAAATAAAAAGTATAACCACAGACTTAACTATCTGTAATACAGATGTTCCGCTTCATACAAAATTTTGGCACCAGGAAATTGCTGGGTAGGATTTGTTTCGTATCCTAAGGCGAAGCTTTAGAATACACATTCCACAAAGCTCTCCACGCATTTCCCCAAGTTCTCTGTTGATAGTCAAAGGAAGAGAGGAAGGGCAGGGTGGCTACGGAGCTTCATTCCACACGGACGAAATGTATTTTTTCGCCTGCTCCACCCCTCACTCACTTTGCCTTACCAACTAGGCAGCAGACGAAACAATTTTTTTTGAATAGCCAAGTGCTCACGCGCAGGATGGATTTTTTTGTTAATTGCCATTGTGGCAGGTCATGATTTTGTTTTTTTGTTGTTTTCAGGCATTCAATGATATTTCTCGGATGAAATGGAATATTCTATTTCGCTACATTTCGGATTTCCCGGCCTAAGATTTCAGGTGCGTGGGACATAATCTATTTTAATTGTATTTGATTAGCCAAGGGCTCAGGCGCAGGGCACCGCCGGATGGATTTTTTAATTTCCAATTTTTATATGGTTATTTGAAATGGTGAATTGTCGCAGGTCATGATTTTGCTGTTTTGTTGCATGCAGGCATATTATTTTTCCGATGAAATGGAACATTCTTTTTAGATTTCTTTTCGTATTTAAGGCATTATGCTACATTTTGTTTCCGGCCGTAGATTTCAGGTGCGCGAAATATAATTTATACTTCGGAATCGAATAAAAAAAAATGTTTTACAAATTGAATTTATGTCTTTATTACTTGAGTTTATAAAATTGACCAACTCTAACTTAATTCTATATTAACTATGCACCTAACAGGTGAAGACTAATTATGCTGATTTCTAGATTCCTATAGATTGTGAAAATTTTCATGGCTCAACGTCTAGACCAACGGTAGGCAACCTCCGGCCCGCGAGATGTTTAGAAGAAGTTATAAAAAGTATTTTTCGATGTTTGTCGTCTAGTTTAAATTGAATATTACATCCATTACATCTATTAGACTATGCATCATTTCTTTTATCACCCCCATACACAAACCGGTTTTATAGACAAGAGGTCGCAGGGAAGTTTATTTTATCCTAATTTTGCCTCAGAAAATTTGTCAGACTCACCCATCCATCACCGTAACACAATTATAACATCATTCTCGGGGGTATGAGGAGACTATGAGTAACTCCCCATCTCATTCGCGTTTCGTTGCAAGAAAAAGAGACAGAAAAATGAGTATTTTGAGGGTTATACCTACATTATACACAAACCTGTTTGAGTTGAGGACCGAGTGTTGGATAGTGTGATTTACCCCATTAAAGGGGTCACTTCAAATGCAGACAAAAAATATAGTGTTGGTTACGACACGATTATAAAATGAATTGGTAAGAGGTGGCTTCAAATTAGGCGAGGGGCGATTGTAATGCCAAAAACCAGCAAATTAAAGAAAGAAGCTTATATGCATTAAACTGCCTCAGAGTAAGTAAGAAATCTATGCCTCCACGATGTATATTTATATTTTACAATCTCACTTCACCTAATTTCAATTTGGAACCTTTGCTGCCTCAACAAAAGTAAGAAATGCCTCTCCAGTTCGTATTTAAAATCTCACCTCGTCTCAGCTCAAATTGGATATTTTACTGCAGCAAAAAAAATAACAAATGTCTCTCGTATTTACAACCTCACCTCACCTCGCCTCATTTTAAGTGGAATTTTACTGCCCCTAAAGAAGTAAGAAAGAAGAAAATCTTGTCTCTTCACTACGTAATTACAATCACATCTCGGTACACACTCATATACCAGCAGTAGGACAAAAAATTGAGGCCTCAGTAAAATTTACCATCGTGTAAGGGACAAATGTACTGCCTAGTGCAAGTCCGGCTCAATTTTATAAAAATTATAGGTCACAAGAACGTGCCAAATGGCTATTACGGCCCGCGGAAAAAGGTAATATTTATGCTGACCCATGTTATAAAAAGGTTGCCCACCCTTGGTCTAGACCACCGGATCTGGATCTGCATGCAATATGAGCTTCCTAATTTGGTCGGGCGTAGGACATGGGGTTATCGTAACACGTTATACTAATGCACGTGGGGCTTAGAGGCGGTATCGGTAATTCACGCGACATAATCGATTTTATTGGTTGAAGTTAATTTGAGTTGCGATCGGTGGAAGTTGATCGCTGGGTTTTCAGATCATACATATTCGGATTTTCTTCTGAAAACAAGGATAAGGATTCAAGTTCAATATATTATTTCGATGTGACAAAGTCTACAACTTTTTTTTCATAATTAAACACATAGGTAAAAAGCATTCACTAATTCTTATTAATAAGTTTCAATACAAATTTTGGTATATATCTATAAGTGGTGCTCCAGACTTAATCGGCTCAAAAATTTTTAAGAAAAAAAAATTTAATAAGGAAAACAACTGATATTTTCAAGGCTAATTTCTAAATTAAGGCTCAGTAGGTGGAGCACATTCAAAAATCAACAACCAGGGAATAATGAAGGCATATTTGCTACCCTGCGCGAGGCCACAGGGTAAATGAATAAAATATGCACGGTGGGGGATACAGTGGGCGGGGGGGGATAAATGAGGGCACCCCCCCCCCCCCCCCCAAGAGCTCTATGATATATGGATTACTTTAGTTTTCAAAAAAAATGTCGAGTGAAAGCAATTGAAATAGGAAATTCACCTCGAAATATACTATAATCATAAAAATTACTATCTGTAGTTTTGATGAAAAAAAAATCTTGAAAATTTTGCAATTGTAGCTGTGCGCTTAGTTTGAAATGTTATCTGTGCTGTATCTGAATTGTTGAAGTTTTAAAAACGTGGCTTAATAGAACACTAATTTTAGAAACCTCTAGCTACAATAGCTTTGTGAGGTATTTGATTAACACACGTGAGGCAGTACTTTTGTTCCTTACACGACGGTAAATTGTACTGAGGCTTCAAATATAATGTCCTAGTACTCTTGATATGAGCGTGTAAACCCAAGGGATACAGGAACACATTCATTTCAACCCTTTCAATCCATTTGTTGCATTGATGCAACAATTTTCCTATACCGTTAGGGATAAATAGATCACATCGAGTCAGAGTCAGGCCTAAAACATGGGTGTACACAGTTTTTTTTATACCCCGTCAAAATAGACATTCAAACTCGGGATAAATCAAGAATAGCTGAAAATGGAAACAGCGTCGAATTTCGGTGGGGAGCAAAAAAATAATTCAAAAGATCACATATCAGTTTTTTTTGAGATGTGATTGTAGTTACGTAGTGGAGAGACAAGAGTTTCTTCTTTCTTACTTCTTTAGGGGCAGTAAAATTCCACTTAAAATGAGGCGAGGTGAGGTGAGGTTGTAAATACGAGAGACATTTGTTATTTTTTTTGCTGCAGTAAAATATCTGAGCTGAGACGAGGTGAGATTTTAAATACGAACTGGAGAGGCATTTCTTACTTTTGTTGAGGCAGCAAAGGTTCCAAATTGAAATTAGGTGAAGTGAGATTGTAAAATATAAATATACATCGTGGAGGCATAGATTTCTTACTTACTCTGAGGCAGTTTAATGCATATAAGCTTCTTTCTTTAATTTGCTGGTTTTTGGCATTACAATCGCCCCTCGCCTAATTTGAAGCCACCTCTTACCAATTCATTTTATAATCGTGTCGTAACCAACACTATATTTTTTGTCTGCATTTGAAGTGACCCCTTTAATGGGGTAAATCACACTATCCAACACTCGGTCCTCAACTCAAACAGGTTTTTGTATAATGTAGGTATAACCCTCAAAATACTCATTTTTCTGTCTCTTTTTCTTGCAACGAAACGCGAATGAGATGGGGAGTTACTCATAGTCTCCTCATACCCCCGAGAATGATGTTATAATTGTGTTACGGTGATGGATGGGTGAGTCTGACAAATTTTCTGAGGCAAAATTAGGATAAAATAAACTTCCCTGCGACCTCTTGTCTATAAAACCGGTTTGTGTATGGGGGTGATAAAAGAAATGATGCATAGTCTAATAGATGTAATGGATGTAATATTCAATTTAAACTAGACGACAAACATCGAAAAATACTTTTTATAACTTCTTCTAAACATCTCGCGGGCCGGAGGTTGCCTACCGTTGGTCTAGACGTTGAGCCATGAAAATTTTCACAATCTATAGGAATCTAGAAATCAGCATAATTAGTCTTCACCTGTTAGGTGCATAATTAATATAGAATTAAGTTAGAGTTGGTCAATTTTATAAACTCAAGTAATAAAGACATAAATTCAATTTGTAAAACTTTTTTTTTTATTCGATTCCGAAGTATAAATTATATTTCGCGCACCTGAAATCTACGGCCGGAAACAAAATGTAGCATAATGCCTTAAATACGAAAAGAAATCTAAAAAGAATGTTCCATTTCATCGGAAAAATAATATGTCTGCATGCAACAAAACAGCAAAATCATGACCTGCGACAATTCACCATTTCAAATAACCATATAAAAATTGGAAATTAAAAAATCCATCCGGCGGTGCCCTGCGCCTGAGCCCTTGGCTAATCAAATACAATTAAAATAGATTATGTCCCACGCACCTGAAATCTTAGGCCGGGAAATCCGAAATGTAGCGAAATAGAATATTCCATTTCATCCGAGAAATATCATTGAATGCCTGAAAACAACAAAAAAACAAAATCATGACCTGCCACAATGGCAATTAACAAAAAAATCCATCCTGCGCGTGAGCACTTGGCTATTCAAAAAAAATTGTTTCGTCTGCTGCCTGGCTGGTAAGGCAAAGTGAGTGAGGGGTGGAGCAGGCGAAAAAATACATTTCGTCCGTGTGGAATGAAGCTCCGTAGCCACCCTGCCCTTCCTCTCTTCCTTTGACTATCAACAGAGAACTTGGGGAAATGCGTGGAGAGCTTTGTGGAATGTGTATTCTAAAGCTTCGCCTTAGGATACGAAACAAATCCTACCCAGCAATTTCCTGGTGCCAAAATTTTGTATGAAGCGGAACATCTGTATTACAGATAGTTAAGTCTGTGGTATAACACTTGAAAACAAGTTTAACAGCTTTCTCCCCCCCCCCCCCAAGCTTTGAACTTTCGATCGATGCGCCTGGACTATAAAGTTCAAAGCATCAGGACAGAGCTTCTCATTCCGTCCAGTTTTTAATAAGCATTTTGCAACGCGATTTACAAGTTTCAGACAGGCATCGACCGTCGTTAAGAATAGGCAAAGTCCATTCAGTTAAAACAAATTAATTATAGACTGGCAAAGACCGTCTTTTACTAAAAATAATTTAACCATTTATTTTTTTCAGAGTTTAGACAGGTAGTTACTGTCTTGTGATTTCTTTGGCAGGCTTTAGGCGCCAAGATAGGGCTTTAGATAACCGATCGGTTCCACCATCGGTTCGGGGGTTAGTTTAGATTATATGTTGGTTTGGGCATCGGACCAGGGAATTAATTTCCACAATTGAAAAGAATTTGTATATTCTTACGTGTCAACAAGGAATTTCAAAGGTTGCAATTACCTTGAACTTCCTGGGACACTAATAAATTAGATAGAAAAAAAAATATAAACAATTGAAATAGGGATTTTTGAAGGTAAAAACATACCTCAAACATCCCTAAAAGGTCTACGAAAATAATTGTTGAAGGGTCCAAACACAGGTGAATTTGAGATCACCTTTGAGTGGAACCATATATATATATAAAGCTCGCGGAAGGTTCTTCTGCAAATTTAAGTGGTTGTTAAGGCCCACATTAATATCATTAACATCACAGCGATAGTGGCCAAATTCAAGCTCAAAGAGCTAACGTATCTTGCAAGAAGCAAATATTATACGGCACTATTTGCGATGATAAAGTGCCAAGTGTTGGCAGTCACGTCAGGTTTAACCGGCGTAATTTCAAGGGAAATTTTTCCATACGCAGAATAGAACTTCCGAGCTTTTTGTGTAAAAAATCTTTGGACATTTAATTGATGTTTTTATTCCAGAATCATCCGGATTAATATAAGATAATTTTAAGAAATTTGACCTTCAGTCAATTTTAATTTTTACCTTTTTTTTCATTGTTTATTTTGAAGCTTTAACGTAGATTTAACATTAAGATAGATTTAATTAGCGATTATAACATTTAGGAGAAATTATATTTGAATTTTAAACCACTCCTGTGTTTGAATTAGCGACCTATCCGATTTTTTACAGTTTTCTAACAGATGCAAAATAAATTTTTATTTACGGATCTCGCGACGGCCGCACCAGGCGCGGGAGTTCTACCGAAGAAAACGCGGTATGACGCAATTCACACCTCGTTGCACATAGTGCAAGGACAAAGAAGGGAATCTGATCACCGATCCTCAAGGCATCTTGGAGCGATGGGAAGAGCACTTTCATGAATTGCTAAATGGCGAGCTAACTGAGGATTTGGAGGCTCCACCAATATCTGACGATAATGCTATGTTGTCACCACCAAGCTTAGCAGAAGTTAGCAGTGCCATCACCCAGCTCAAAAACAACAAGGCCTCGGGTGAAGACGGCATCCCTGCGGAGCTGGTTAAATATGGAGGGCCTACATTACACCAAGCGATTCATGAATTAATTGTGCAAGTATGGGAGCAGGAAGCGATGCCAGAAGACTGGAGAAAAGGCATCCTCTGCCCGGTACATAAAAAAGGAGGTATCACAACGTGCAGCAATTATCGTGGTATAACGTTGTTGAGTACCGGGTATAAGATATTCTCCGCCATCCTACAAAACAGGATGGCCCCATACGCTAGAAACATCGTAGGCCAATACCAGTGTGGCTTCAGCCCAGGCAAATCAACAACCGATCAGATTTTCGCTTTGAGGCAGGCTATGGAAAAATGTCTAGAGTTTCAAAACTCAATCCAACACCTCTTCATAGACTTTAAAGCCGCCTATGATAGCATAGCCAGAGTAGAACTCTACAAAGCCATGAGAGAATTCGGCATTCCCAATAAGCTGACAAGACTATGTAGGTTGACCATGACCAATGTGACAAGCCAAGTAAAGGTATCCGGAACACTGTCCAGACCAATCAACATCTATAATGGACTCCGACAAGGGGACAGTCTGGCCTGCCTCCTTTTCAACCTGTCGTTGGAGAAAGTGATCCGAGATTCGGGCGTGACATCAAGGGGCACAATCCTTCACAAGTCCACCCAATTACTGGCTTACGCAGACGACATTGACATCATTGGAAGAACATCAACAGCTGTACAAGAAGCTTTCATCCAGATTGAGCGGGCGGCAGGAAATCTAGGACTGCACATCAACGAAAGCAAAACAAAGTACATGGTGGCCTGGTCTGCAAGAACACCTAACGTTGGTCCCACAATCAAGGTAGAGGAACACGAGTTTGATGAGGTAAAATCATTTACCTACCTTGGGTCAATAGTAGCAGCCAACAATAGCATGGAACCTGAAATACGAGCACGACTGCTAAAAGCCAACAAAGCCTACTATAGCCTGTCAAGACTCTTCAAATCCAAGCATTTAACCATAACGTCTAAACTTTTACTATATAAGACGATGGTCTTGCGGGTCCTCACATATGCATCCGAAACGTGGGTGCTTAGCAAAAAGCACTCTAACCTCTTGGCGGTATTCGAGAGGAAAATACTTCGGAGGATTGTTGGCCCCGTATGTGAAGAAGGACGATTCCGGAGACTCTACAATGATGAGATCTACGAGCGCTATCGCGACACAGATGTTGTGAAGAAAATAAAGCTCGGTAGACTCCGGTGGGCAGGACATCTAGCTCGTATGAGTGAAGATGAGCCTGCTCGGAAAGTTCTCTGCGGTAAGACCTATGGGGTGCGAGAGCGAGGGAGACCCAACCTCCGCTGGAAGGATGGCGTAGACCAGGACGCTCAGAGCATAGGGATGCCAAACTGGATGACATCAGCTCAGAATCGGGATCGGTGGAGAGAACAGTTGCGAGAGGCCAGGACCGGATGCCGATTGTAGAGCCGCTAAAGAAGAAGAAGAACTTTTACTTTACAAAAATGTCAGACTTATTTTTCATACGCCGACTCAACTGAATTACATTTATTGATTTTATAAAATTCAAGGTGACCTTGCACAGTGCGTTTTGGCCAAGTGTTTTGGGCTCGAACAACGGGATTTTTAAATGAAAATTGATTTTTTTCTCAATGTAAATTAATCAATATTCATTAAATAATTATTTTCTTTCAGATTAGTTCTTATTTTAGGATCCAAAACTCACGATTCAGAAAATTTAAAGGCCCTTTAGCCAAAAGCGCGTGGGATCTAAGTCCGCGTAGTGAGGACGGGTCTTTAAGGATTAGCATCTTAGTCGGGAACATCCTGTGTAATACGGCATGCAAGATATCTGGTAATTTTTATACAGCATGCGGCATAAGTCCGGCAACGGTCCGATATTTCCTGAAGGGTAGGTTTTCGGCAAAAAGTTTCGAGCGAAAGTTTCTCCACTTGGAGGGTGGAATCGTTTGCACACAAATCTTCCGCTCCCCACCACCCCAACCAAACCCCCCGCAGCGGGTGGGGGTGTTTCTAAAATTTCAAATGGTAGCTCCCATTTTTTTCACGGTTTCTGATTCTCCGCAGGTAAATATGAAACTTTTGTCTAAAAAAATTTTTTTATCCGAAGGCCCCTTCATCCCCAAAAATCACCAAAAATCTCCGAAGAGAAATATCAAACTTTTGTTAGAAACATTTTTTATCCGAAGCTTCCCTGTACCCTCAAATGAATAATTTTGGGGATAATTTTGATTTTTGATGATTTTTGGGAGTGGGGGGGCTTCGGATAAAAAAAGTTTTAGACAAAAGTTTCATATTTCCCTGTGAAGAATCAGAATCCGTGAAAAAAATGGGAGTTCCCATTTGAAATCATAGAAACACCCCTGCAAGGAGGTTTGGGTGGGGGAGAGAGATTTGTGTGCAAACGATTCCACCCTCCAAGTGGAGTAACTTTCGCTCGAAACTTTTTTCACGAAAACTTACCCTCAGGAAATATCGGACCGTTGCCGAACTTTAGCCGCACCCTGTATAGTAAATGGTGTTTTGTTAGCTTTGCCCGGATTAGAAACTGGAGTGAAATTTGGGATAATTATTTTTCTAGTTGGGCTCCTTTTTTTATTGTAAAATTTTAAATATGTAGATTCAATAGCAGAAAAATAAAAGCGACTTAATTCCTGTGTAGTATGCTCTTGTCCGAAGATTGAAGTATTTAATTATATTTCGTTTTGTTACGTATTTCGATTCAACCCGATAAAGAATGAGTGGCTAGATCTGAGCTTGGAAAAGTCTGTCAAGTTATCGCAGCTACGTCTTCAAACTCAACTCAAACTCAAAAGAAGTTTTATTCAAAGCACTGTTGCCGTTCCTACGGATTTTTCCGAATTCTACGGATTTTTTGATCTTAAAATTCAAATTTACGGATTTCGGATTTTAGATTCAAATCTAATTTATTGAATATTTCATTGATAATTGTTTTTCAACTTATACGAGAATACAACTACGTGGCAATCGCAACTGTGTTTACTTTAATATATGGACACTGCAGCCAACTTCATATTCTGTAAAAGTTATACGCTTGTTTGACATTAACTTGACACTTAATGGAGTTTGTGTGCTGTTCTTAAACATAAATAATAATTAAAAATATAATTATGTAAGTTATAAATTTAATGTGGAAAAACATGCATTTTACACATAAAATTCGAAATGTTTACGCACGCAGGTCCAGTTCTAGCAGCTGTAATAGTTATTGCACTGAAGATGAAGAAAATATTTTGTCTGCAAAAAAAGTCAAGAAATACCAGCAAAAATTCAAAAAGGAGTGGATAGAAGATAAATTGTTTCGTGGATGGCTTAAGGAGTTTCCTGGAAATGATTTAAAATGTAAATGCGTGGTGTGTAATTGCTCATTAAAAGCTGACAGAAAGGATCTTGCCAAACATCCTACCTGTAAAATAGCAAAGCAGCAAAACAACATTCAAGTGTAAAAACAGTTTTTTCCCGGGCTATTGAAAGGTCGCGGTTGGCAAAAATTAAGGAAAGCGAACTTAAGCTTAGTGCCTTCATGGCCGAGCATAATATAGCTATCTCAGTGATCGATCACCTAGTGCCACTAATTAAATCGCTGGACCCTAAAGTCAGTGGCGTAGCGTAGTAGGGGCGGCAGGGACGGTCCGCCCCGGGCGGCACCTTTAGGGGGCGGCAAAATTTCACAGTAAATGATAATAATAGATATCTTGTAAATATTATTTTTGTCGCACCTACGATTCGGACCGATCGAAATGAGCACGGAAATTTTCATTACTTATACTTTGACAAAATAGTCCAGTCATTTTAGACATTAAAAATCTAACATTTAACATTAATTCCAAACCTTTTAAAACTTTGGTGAACCTATTGGTACACCGAGGAAACAATAAATCTAAATTTGCAACCATCTCTGAAGTTTGGAACTTTGTTAAAATTGCAGATAAACGGAATTTTTCTGCATTTTCGCCAAAAAATTCCAAAGGTGCTGCAAACTTGGGAGTAGCGCTAAATGTATTATTTTATACCTCGTACCAGATTTGCAACCAGTTCAAAGGTACGGAACATTGTTTTTTGTTCTGAGCATTTGCAACCAAAATTTAAAACTTTTGTTATTATTTCGAGGCCATTTTGTTCAAAACAATGACCACAAATGACAAATATTATAAATAAACATGTTCCGCACACCTCAAAAGGTTGCAAATTTGCAATTGTTCGGGACATTGTTTCGATGCAGCTCTCGAGTTTGCAAGACTTTTGGAATTTTGTCTGTAAGTTTATTTGCCAAAAACCGTATTTAATAAATTTTTAATAAAATAATGTTCCGTAGCTTTAAATTGGTTGCAAATCTGATACGTGATATGAAATAAAGCATTTAACACACCTGCAAGTTTGCAAAACTTTTGGAATTTTCATCGCGACAATATTGCAAAATTTCATTTCTTGCAATTTTAACAATGTTCCGGACCTCGGCCAAAGCTGCAAAATTTTATAGTTTGTTTTTATGCTCTTCCCGACCTTACATGAAAGTTTCAAAACTTTTGGAATTATCGTTAATTGATTGTCCACACTGACTGGCCTAAAATCGGGGAATCCCCTTTCTTTAAATGAATGTATAATAATAACGTTCTGCTCATTGTAGCGACTGGCAACACCGTCTGTACTGACTTGCAGGGATTCCCCTATTTTAATTTGTGCTTGGATTATTTATGACTAATATTCAACAAGAATGACTTCTATCATATAAAGAATAGTGTTCAATATTGTACGAGGGTCGTCTCAAAAGTAAGTTCCACTATTTTTTTAAATCCGATCCAAAACAAAATTAGAGGAAGTTGACAAAAAACCGTCCTATCGCTCTGCTGAATCCAGCAAAAAAACTTCATTTGGAACGAGTTTCATTCCAACTAGTTTATTAGATAGTATTAGAAAAACTAATAAATTTAAGATGTTTGTGACCCAGCGCAAGTCTTTCTATTTAAACAAAAAAAGGCTTGACCGCATGTTATGAAATTTTTTTCAGAGCATGTTTTCGTTAATACGCACCGATCGGCACCTCAACGAAGTCGGTATCATATTTGGTACGCGCGATATTGGGCAGGTACAAAAATCACGAACTTCGTTCAAACAAAAAAACGGCTCGATCGATTTTTATGAAAATATTTTCAGATTATAACTTTTGTAATACGCGTCGATCGGCAGCTCAATGAAGTCAATATCATTTTTGGGCCGCGCGATATCGTGCAGGTACAAAAATCACTTACGTAGCCTAAACAAAGAAACCGCTCGACCGAATTTTATGAAAATCTTTTCAGATTATAACTTCGGTAATACGCTACGACCGGGACCAGTCAGTATCATTGTTGGTTCGCGCGAAATCGTGCAGGTATAAAAATCACTTACTTCGTTTAAACAAAAGAATGACTCGAACGAATTTTATGAAAATCTTTTCAGATCATATTTCAGTTAATACGCTTCGATCGGCACCTCAACAAAGTCGATATCATTTTTGCGTTCGTGCAGAAGAAAATGACCACATACGTACGCACACACCCACGCATACTTCTTCTCAAATTTTTGCTTAAAATGCTATTGGGACCTTGAAAAATGAAAATACGTTGAAAATTACGATTTCGATTTTCGGACCGATTTCAATAACTTCCTTATAAACTGGGAAGTTAATAAGAGGGCGGCAAAATTTTCTTCCGCCCCGGGCGGCTGATACCCACGCTACGCCACTGCCTAAAGTAATTGGAGATATAAAATTACATAGGACTAAGTGTACTGAACTAATCACGGAAGTGTTAGCACCTCAAGAAATAAAAAAAAACTGTAAATAATTTACAAAACAATTACTTCATTGTTTTAGTTGACGAAAGCACTGACATAAGTTCGAGAAAAAATTTGGTTTTGCTAGTCAGGTACTATTTAGATGGAAGGATAAGGACTGAACTCCTTGAGCTAATTGAAATGGATGCTCAGGATTGTAGTGCTCAAAATATTTACAGAAAATTTCTAGAATGTTTGATTAAACATAATCTAAATATCAAAAATGTAATCGGATTTGCGTCAGACAACGCTAATGTTATGCTGGGAGAACATAATTCCTTCAAGCCTAGGTTACAAACCGATACAGATGTGCTTGTTGTTATTAATTGCATTTGTCATAGCGGAGCACTGGCAGCAAGTGCTGCCATAAAATTCCTTCCATCGTACCTGGAAGACTTTCATAGATCTGTCTGCTCTTACACAACAGGTAGCGCGAAAAGATGTGCTCAGCTGGAAGAATTTCAAAATTATTTTAACATGAACGTTAAGAAAATAGCTCTGTTTCTTTACTTTTCATGCAAAAAATGTTCGTGAAAAAACTTGCTCGTGTGGTGGGAGAAATTTCAAGCAAGAAAGAAAAAGTAAAGAAACACATTCCTGCAAATTCTTTATAAAATGAAGAAGAATAAAATGTCATTTTATTTTTTGTTTATATCATTAGAAAAGATTTAATTCAGTGATATAAACTAAAAATAAAAGATTTAATTATTCAGAGATAAAAGCTAAAAAATGAACATTAGTGAAAGAAAAAGGAAGGTAGCATGCGTAGTTTTACGTTTTTCAAATTCACAACTGAAATGCCAGCCACATTTGACATTCGGTAAAACATCCAAGAAAAAATGGCCTACGTACACAAGCAAAATACTTCGTGAAAATTATTGCAATAGGGGAAGCGATGTTATGACGTAATTTCCCCTCATTTTGGCATTTCACGAAAGTAAAGAAACAAAAAACTGTACGTTCGTGCGAATTCTTGATCCCGAAGGATCCCAAACTTGCGTAAAGAAACAAAGCTAATGCTAAAATTAAGCATAACCCGTTGGCTTTGTATGCAACATTGCATAAGTAGGCTTCTAGATCTTTGGAATGTATTATATAGGTGCTGTCAGACGTTGCAAGGAAAGCGCTTGCTGCGAGCATTTTGCTTGCTAAAAGTTATGCTCGCAACGTCTGACTAGCTTGTGAGTACTTTATAAAAGCATTTTGCAACTTTCATGCGAGCACTCTCACTTGAAGTGCTTTCCTAGTGTGACTGGTACATTTAGTGAAATTTAGCGAACTCTCTCAGAGCGAAACACTTGCACGAGGGGCTTTCATTTGCAATTGCTGGACTAGCAAGCGTTTTCACTTTCAGCAGTAATAGTTCAATCGAAATATAAAAAAGGTAAAGACTGAAAGATAATTGGGAAGCTGCTGAAAATTGGTACAGCCCCTAAAAACATCATTATAAATAAAATGTCGAGACTGACACGCGATCGGTCGTCGGGAAATATTTTTATTCAAGATAATCGCTTAAACTGCATACTTTGAAAAAAAAATTGTATGTTACACCGTTTATGGGGTAGTTGCAAAAAACTGCTTTTTATCTTTAACATTGAATAGTTTTTTCTGCAAAAGCCGGATTTTTGGGGGCCTTTGTCGTTTCATTTATAATGATGTTTTTAAGGTGTGAACCAATTTTCACCTGTATAATTATGCCGAAATTGAATGACAACTAAATTTTTAATTGTTCACGATAAAACTCACTATAGCTAGAAAACTATTCGAAATACACCACTATTGTGTATACAAATATTTTAGGTAATAGTTTGGTGCATCAGAAAAGCCAAAAAAAATATACTGTTAATAACGCATTTTTCTGAGAACGAAATCTGCCAGGTCAAAATGCACAGCATCGATTTAAGCCTACATATCTTCCAACGGAGTCATTCATTGCTCTTTACACTAAATAAAAGAATACACATTTATCTAAAGGATGAGGCTAATTATGTTGCTTTACGATGATTAGTCTAGTCCAACAAAGGATTTTTTGAACGTCTGATGACCTTTACAAGTGCGAATGAGTGCATATGAGTATTTTAAATCTTTAAAACGGCGATATCATAAATGGCAATTCGTAGGGGAAAATGTATAATATCTTTTTTTGTAGATAATCGCATAATCTACATACTTTGTAAATACTATTTTACCGTTTAAGAGATATTTGCAAAAAAGTGATATTTTGACCCTTTGACCGACATTTTATTTATAATGATGTATTGAAGGGCTGTACCAATTTTCAGCAACTTCCCAATTATCTTCAGTCTTGAGCTTTTTTTCGTCTATTTTGACTGGACTATAAGCTGAGTTTTACAAATAATTTGTTATCACTATTGCTTGTATGTTAAAACACTTTGTATACTGGTCAGTTAGTAGGCGAAGACAAATTAAGAAGAGAATTTTGTCAAGTCTTTAAAGAAAATTCATCCGGGGACTTTATTAGATAACTTCACACTGAGAGTTTTTTATTTCTGGTATTGAGAATTACAAGATGCAAGCAAGCGAAAACAAAAAAGTTTGGACACATGAGGAGACATTGAAGCTAATAGAAGAGCTTGAAGTACGCCCCTGCATTTGGCAGAAAAAAAACGCAGAATTTTGCAATAAATATGCGAAAAATGCCGCCATTGAAGAAATTGCCACGCGCATGGCAGTCCCTGAAATAGCGACTAAAGATAAAATTAGATCGTTGCGCACCATATTCCTACAAAATTGGAACAAAAAATTAAAAAGTGGCAGTGCCGGAGGACAGCAGCCGAAATGGGAATACTTTAATGCACTCATGTTCCTCAAAAGTGAAGTTGCCACCGCTGGAGAGATCGATTCACTTGAAGTAAGTAAAAATAAAAATGACTGTTATCGAACGTCTATATATGTATTTATTTTGAAAATATTAAATGTAGCTAAACTCTTAATTAATTGTATATTGCCAAGGCAATTCCCCTTGGCCGCTTGTAAAATATGCGCGATATTCGTCTCTAATTGCAATAACAGATGGCGGTGTCCTTTCGTTTACACTTTGCAAGGGAGTTAGTTGTCCTTCATTTCGCCATTGCCCTAAAGTTATATTGCCATTTTGTTCGGAATCCATTATTTGTGGAGGTGCATAGGCTTTATTATTATCCATGCAAAAATTATGCAATATACAGACAGCAGACACAATTTTTTTAACTGTATTCGGATTTTGCTCCATGCAACTGCGTAGAACTCTCCAACGAGCAGATGCTATTCCGAATGCATTTTCCACTATACGGCGCGCACGTGAGATTCGGTAGTTGTATACACGGTCAAGCGTTCTCAAATTTCGCATGGATAATGGCTTTATGACGCAATTTGAAGCAGCAAAAGCGTCATCAGCAACAACACAAAACGGGACTGGCATTGTGAGCCCTGGAAGTGGCTTATCTCTGGGTATATTTAACGTGTTGTTGTATAATGCGTTGCTTAGGGGACATGAATTAAATATACCACCGTCTGAAGCAGAACCTTTAGCTCCAACATTTATATAAATTAATTTGTAACTTGCATCCGCCAATGCCAATAGGACAATGCTAAATGTTCCCTTGTAATTGTAGTATTCGCTGCCACTATTTTTAGGGGCTTTGCACATGATGTGCTTGCCATCTAATGCGCCAATACAATTGGGTAAATTCCATTTTTCCTCGAATTTTTTGGCCACTTCTAGCCACTGTTCTTCATTGTTTGGAGTCTGAAAGGAAAATTTATAGTAGTATTTTTTATTGCAGGAAGCCGCAGTACAAAATTTGTTAACAGATATAGTGAGTCTGGATTCAGTAACAGACGATATATTGACCTCGGAACCTGTTCCGGAAACTTCACGTAATTCTCAATTTGCTACGCCGCATGGAAAGCGCAAACGGACAACACATTTGGACGAAGTGCGGAATGAACGTTGGACGTTTCTTATGTCATCTTTGAATGAAACACAAGATGAAATAAAGAAATTGCAGGAACGGCCAGTTAGCAAAAATCAAGAATTTGGTGATTACATTACAGCCAATTTAGACAACATAACTGATGACGGCATTGTTGCCCGTACTAAGGAAAAAATAAAAATTTTAATTTCAAAGGCGATTATAGAAGACTCAGAAATGCAACTTGAAAAAGCATTGTCTGCAACCGATTAGGTGTCCGATTGGTGGGCTTCAATGAAGTAGAACTTCCTACATTATTTTTTCCAGTGTCACTTTTTGCTGAAGTTTTTGTTTAGAAATTAAAAATTATACTTACTGTTAAATATTCTGCTTTCATCGTTTTATAGATAGCATGACACACTTGTGGAATAATAGCCACAATGGACGGTCGCGAAATACGAAACATTTGCGACAAAGTTCCATATGAATCGCCAGTTGCAAGATATTTTAACGTAAGCGCCACTCTCTCTTCTACTGATATTGCAACACGCATGTGAGTGTCTTGTTTGCGCACTATGGGTCTCACTTTACTGCAAATATAATTAAATTGCTCCATCGATACATGAGCAAAAGTTTTGTAAAACTCTTTGCCCTCGAAACTCAAATCTTTCATGAGGGATGTATAATTCTTGTTGACTTTTCCGCGCTCATAAAACTTTCGCACCCAAACTGCTCGTTCTGTTTTTGGCCGCATTTCTTCCTCTTCCTCTTCAAGGAAATCCGCTGCTGTATACAATAGCACACGCTGGCGTCGCAACAACGCCAATTTCATTTGCACTTGTTGAGACATATCCACCGATTGACAAAATAAATAATAAAACTGACTGTGCACTTTGTTTTTCACGTTCAATCTGTTACGCTCAAAAAAAAAGCAATAAAGAGGCTTTCTGAGATTTCATATACTTTAACTTGCTGTGTCTGACACCCCATGCAAGTGCTTTTGTACAAGTTCAGTAAAAGTACTTTCATGAAAGCGAATTTTCACTCGCACGGAGCCAAATATTTGCAAGGTGTGACTGCAGCTGCGAGCGTCCGAAAAGCTCTATCTGCAAGGAAGAGAGCAAATAGCTCGCAGCAAGCGCTTTCCTTGCAACGTCTGACAGCACCTTATCAATACTTTTTATTACCAGACTTGGAGGAAAATCTCGCAACTACAAAAAATATACTAAACAATTTAAGCTCGTTTAAAGTAAAAGCATATTTTTATTTTCTCAAATATTCTTTGAATTTTTTCAATGAATTAAACGGTTTGTTTCAGTCAAAAAAAGTTTTAATTCACCGACTACAGCTTGAATCTGAACAAATTTTCCTAAAGATTGCCCACAATTTTATTAAACCACATAAACTAGACTTATTCGTTGATGTTTCAGAAGAATCCTGTCATCAAAATTTGAGTAATATATATTTGGGAAGTGAATGTGAAGATTACATTAAAACAAATAATTTGGATTTTTTGGATAAAACTGAAATAAGAAAAAATGCTTTAAAATTTTACATCGAAAGCTGCAAACAAATTCGAAAAAGGCTACCTCTTGATCGTCGACTTTTCCAACAATTTCAATTTCTGGATCCTAAAATAGCATTAACTGCAAATAGACCAAATCATTTAACACAAATAACACTTTTGTTGAAATATTTTGAGCAATACGTAAATATATTCGACACTGAAAATGAGTGGAAAGTTTTGCCCGTTCATTTTAATGAAGAAGAGAAACAGGAATTAATGCAGAAGCCCATTGAAGAATTTTGGCATTTCATAAAAGAAGTTAAAAACTTTGAGGATAATTTGATATTTGCAAATACAAGCGGTCGGAGTTAGTTTTAGCTTTGCCTCATTCAAATGCAGAATCGGAGCGGATATTTAGCATCGTAACAGATGTTAAATCAAAAAAACGGAATAAGATGTGCAATACAACTTCAAATGCAATAACTATAGTAAGATCGCACTTTAATGATAGAAATGAAAATTGTCTAACATTTGTCCCAACTAAAGAACATTTAGATGCAATGAGAAATTGTTAAAAGAAAAGTAGGTACATATGAATTTAATACATGTACCTACATATCGATATTTTTTCGACAAATAATTGAATAAAAAGTTTTGTTATGGTTTTTTCTTTTTGTTATGTTTAGTTTGTTTTGTTTTTTGTTTAAAATACATTATTTGTTCTTTGAACTAAATACATAGTAATGTTTTTTTTTGTTGAAATAAAATATTTGAAATCTGCCGATTTTTCAAGGTAAATCTTATTAAAATTGCGGATTTTCTGCAGCAAGTGAACGGCAACACTGATTCAAACTCACTTATGATTATATACAGAGTTTTACATATGTGATTACTTATACTAGCAATGGGCCAACTGTACAGCTTAATATAGGTATACTTTATATTTTATCTACAGTTATACCAACGAGTTGGTGAGTTTCTTGGTATGTTGTTGGCAGTGTTGCCAGGTTAACTACCAATTACATATGCGCTTTTTTTTTATTTTGTTATTTATTTTTTGTAAGTACATCTAATAATGTAATTGGTTCAGTCTTGAACTTAAAAGTTAATTCATTTTATGTACAGTAAGGAATTTTAATGTTTTTATATTTTGGTATTTATAAGTATAATTTTCCACCACTCTATTTTCTTTTTTTTTGTATTTTCTTAATTATTATTTGTATTTTGGTGATTTTATAATGTTTTGGTACCTATGTGAATACAAATGAAATTGTGAAAATTGTAAAAAAAAATTCTTTTCCTTTTTCAAAATTAAAACAAATGATCCCTGGGGGAATTAAGGTTAGGTTCAGCTTGATGAGTTGGTTGTGCTATAAAGTCTTGAATTTATGCTTTAAGAACCTCTATTTATATGTTTATATTTACTATTATTTATTTAACATATTTCCAAATTGTGTGTACGTTTGTTACGAGGTTTCTCATAAGGTACTCTTCTATTTGTTTCTTAGTATCTAATTTTTAAAGTTTCTTTTCCTTCTTAGGTTTATCTAATTATTCTTGTTAGGGTATTATTATTAAATTCAATGGTTTGTGAAAACCATGGTTTAATGATTATATTTTCTATCTATTTGTTTGATACATATTAAGTTATTTGCTATATTGCATCTATTGTTACAATGTTTTATGTTGTTTTATTTTGAAAGAATTTCTTACTTTTCTTAAAAAGCATGTTGAACTTCCAATTTGGACAATTCCTCTCCTTTCATCTATTTGTTTATATCATTTTTGTTTTCATAATTGTATTTCCCTTTTTGTTTATTATTATAATTTTTTTTTTACTTCAATAAGTCACAGTGCAGTTATCCCCTGTGGTGCTCAGAGTCCCTTTCCTGGTGGAAGGTGTCCCTATTTATCCTATTATTGAGGAGATTTAAGGGGTTTAAGTAATAGTTTGCACTTACATCCCTTGAGTTTTCATAGCAGTTCCTAATTAGGTGGTTAGGATGCGTGGCCATGTTATGGGCCCTGGAGATCCAACTTGCTTTGAGGTATGTTAGTATGGGGGTTATATTAGCCCTATCATATAGTTCGTGATTGGAGTAATACCTATTTCTAGTTTTAAATTTCATGTTAGAGCAATTTCTTAAGATCGCTCTTTCCGTTTTTTCAAGATTCTTTGCCCAGGTAGTCGAGATTGTAAACCAGGTGGGGTACCCGTATGTCAGGGCAGGTCTTATGATTTGCTTATAAATAAGGATCTTGGATTCAGTATTGAGCTTACTTTTGTAATTCAGGACTGGATATAAACGACCTGTTGTTTGTTTTGCTTTCTTAATCATTATCTTTATATGGTTATTAAATTTGAATAAGTTATTTAAGTTGATTCCAAGATATTTTATTTCCTTCTTGTAGGGTACTTCGATATTATTAATTCTGATGTGTAATGACCGGCATTTCCGTAGCGCCCCATTGTTACCTTTCCCCAGGCATTTCTAAAACAAATGAGATTTGATTTTTGCTCATTTATCCCGAGTCTCCAAAGTCTATAGAATTTTTTTATTTGGTCCGTGTCTAACCAGTGCTAACATGCACCTGTCCCGGTCGGCATCCATAGCATAAACTATGGTGTCATCCGCATAAAGTAAGGCTTTATATATAGAATTGTTTGTGTAGGGAAAGTCATATATTAAATGGTTTAGGGCATAGTATTGAGCCTTGAGGAACCCCGGCCGAGATGTGCATCTCATTCGAAAGTACATTGTCTATAGATACTCTAAATGTTCTGTCAAGAAGAAAATTGTTGATTATTCTGCGGAGTTGTAATGGTAGATTTATACTTTTTAATTTGTGCGTCAGTCCTCTATGCAAGACCGAATCAAAAGCTTTTTTTATATCAAGGGAGCAGAGGATTGAGACTTCCTTCCTTCTTAGACTTTTAATGATATCATCCTGAAGAACCAATAGGGCATGCTCAGTCGAATGGACTGGCTTGAACCCAAATTGTTCATTGGGAATAATGTTGTTGACGTAACAGAATTGGTCTAAAGAAATAGCGAGAACTCTTTCGAGGACTTTTCCAATGTTGGAGAATGAAGAGTGCGAAGTATGTATCAGTGCGGACGTGTCTGTCCGATTAAAAAAAAAATTTTGCAATTGTGTATCTTAAAAAGTATTTTAAAAAGTATCTAAAAGCATATTACTGCTGAAACTGAAATTACCAGCATATTAAATCTTAAACTTTTAAGGGTGAGTTTGCCCAGTGAAATAAGTGAAATTAAGATTAGTTAAAATAAAAAAAAGGGACGCTGAAAAGGGCAGCGGAAAATATGGCGGATGGCGGGAGCCCCGGTCCCCAGCCAGATATAAAGTTAAAAAATATAAATAAAAATATGAACAAGGGTGCCCGCAAAAGTTATTACGCTGAGGGAGACCCTAATATTCAGATAATTGATGGAAACGGCTAAATGGTTGAAGGCAACCAAACACATAACAAAATGGAGCCATGTGGCTCACAAACAGTAGAAGCGTTGGTGAAGCCAACTAACACAAATAAAAACATGGATGTGGAGCCTCCACACTCTGACAGTGAGAGTGAATTCGGATGGACTGAAGTCAAAAATAAGAAGAGGAAGAAATCATCGTTACCAGGTGACAATAGTAATAACATAGATAGTAATCAAGTCGATAGTAAGAAATATAAAAATTTTTATAAAACTTTTAGCTTGGACAATTCCAACAACTCCAACAATAATAATTTCAATAAAAAACCCTTTAATTTTAATACAAATTATAAACATAATGATACAAACCAAAATAATAACTACAATAAGTCACAGGGCAACGGAGAGGGGTTCTGTCCCCCAATCGTAATTAGGACTGAGGATATAGAGGCACTTAACGAAAGAATATTCGCAATGTTCCCAAACTCAAATCACAAACTAATTAAAACCAAAAGGGGCACGGTTAAACTATATTTTAAAAATAAGGAACATCATAAAACCTTTTTTAGAAAGGTAAAAGAGAAAAATATACCTTCTTTCGCTTATACGCTCAAAGAGGGGCGTTCAAATACACTCTTATTAAAAGGAGTAGACTCTGGATACAAACCGGAAGATATTTTAAGCTTTCTGAGGAATAATTATCCTAATCTAGAATTTTTAGGGGTATGCCCTTTTACCACCCCATTTACTATTAAAAATAAACTAGATTTAGATATATTTTTGGTGCAAACCCCGCCGATATAGACACCACAGAAGTAATCAAAATCCGCTCAGTACTTGCTATGCGAGTTACATGGGAAAAGTACAGGAGAAAGGATATAGTGCAATGCCTTAATTGTCAATGTTTCGGTCATTCGGCCATCAACTGCAACAACAATTATAGATGTGTGAGGTGTACTGGAGTCCATCCTCCGAAAAAAAAGCCCCAGAGATAAAATAAAAGAACCCCCTCAATGCGTTAACTGTGGGAATGATGGACACCCCGCGAGTTATAGGAACTGTTCATATTACCTTAAAATCAAAGAGTTATAGGAACTGTTCATATTACTTTAAAATCAAAGAAAGTAGGGACTAAAAAATTAAGGAAGCTAGGGAAAACAAAACTCAAAATAGAAAATAATATATCTGGTCTGCTAAGGAGTTCCCGGATATGTCTCACAAACAAAAATCAGTCTTTTGCTGATACTGTTAGGGGCCTTAAGGGACCAACCATTAATAATAAAACTCAATAAAATCAATTTAATGAACTGTCAGAGGAAATTTATGGAGTAAGCTATGCCGAGTATCTGGACATAGCAAATGAATTTTTCCTTCAAATGAGTAACACTAAGGACCCTGTGGAGAGACGCCGACGCTTTTCTGGTTATCATTATAGCCTTTTCCAAGCGGGAGGCCGTAATGGGGACCATTAGAGTCGCAACCCTCAATGCAGGTTCAGTGGTGTCTTATAGAAGGAAATGGTATTTATGTAAACTCTTAGATGAGAAGAAGTATGATGTGATCCTGATTAGGGATGGACGATATGCATCGATGTTTCGGAAACATTCGATGTATAAACCCGATGCATCGAACTGAACCGATGTTTTATTAATGCTTCGATATATTCGATGCATCGATGTTTTTTATCCGATGCATCGAATTGGAAATATGCTTTGCCTTTGTTCAGTATTCTTATACGCGAATCGAAAATTCAACTCAATCTCAACTCAACTTTTCAAGGTCCACGTGGTAACTGCTAGAGTATCGCACATAAAACTGAATACAGAATTGAGCGGTCATAAGCACCGATAAATGCCAAATGATACAAAATGGTAAAGCTTGCATTCTGTTCAGAATAATCAGGTTGTGTGTAATCTTATTAATTTTGACTTTTTGAATTTATGGAGTAAGCTATGCCGAGTATCTGGACATAGCAAATGAATTTTTCCTTCAAATGAGTAACACTAAGGACCCTGTGGAGAGACGCCGACGCTTTTCTGGTTATCATTATAGCCTTTTCCAAGCGGGAGGCCGTAATGGGGACCATTAGAGTCGCAACCCTCAATGCAGGTTCAGTGGTGTCTTATAGAAGGAAATGGTATTTATGTAAACTCTTAGATGAGAAGAAGTATGATGTGATCCTGATTAGGGATGGACGATATGCATCGATGTTTCGGAAACATTCGATGTATAAACCCGATGCATCGAACTGAACCGATGTTTTATTAATGCTTCGATATATTCGATGCATCGATGTTTTTTATCCGATGCATCGAATTGGAAATATGCTTTGCCTTTGTTCAGTATTCTTATACGCGAATCGAAAATTCAACTCAATCTCAACTCAACTTTTCAAGGTCCACGTGGTAACTGCTAGAGTATCGCACATAAAACTGAATACAGAATTGAGCGGTCATAAGCACCGATAAATGCCAAATGATACAAAATGGTAAAGCTTGCATTCTGTTCAGAATAATCAGGTTGTGTGTAATCTTATTAATTTTGACGTTTATCAGCGCTGGTGTACTTACATGACCGCTCAATTCTGTTTCCAGTTTAAGTTGGAAGGTGCGTGGGAACTGTATTTCAAATACACTCACGGATTTCTCGTCACAGTCATTGCCGTAACCATGCATTTATTTTCACTGTGTTCAAGTATTTTATGTGTGATCAAAGCCTTCTATATTTACAAGCCATGCTGTAGAAAAATATTGAGAACCAATTTCCCCTTAATAGGACTTCAAATCGCCAAATTACACTAACAACATAACGTCACTTCACCGATTTGAAATCCCATTAAGGGGAAATCTTGAGTGCCAATTTTTCTGGAACTGCACTAGTCGCGGCATAAGAATTTTACCGAGCGACTCGGATCATGCGGCTCTGATCACGCGGCTGCAGTCGCTATAATCGTAGCATAAGAATCGCACCTTAAGACCTGTAACTGCATAAACTTTTATATTTGCGTATATTTTAGACATAAAATTTATTGTAATTTTGAATGAAGTTTGTGGGTACAAGACATCGATGTATTTTGCGATACATCGTCGTGACATCGATGCCACAGAACGATGCATTGCATCGAAAAAAACATCGATGTATTTTCTTAATGTCCACCCCTAATCCTGATTCAAGAGACACATCTACACAACAAAAGTAAGCTTACAATACCTGGATATAATGTATTCAGGAATGATAATCAACAAGGCACTGCCATATTAGGACGAAAGGGACTCCAACTCACAAATTTCATTTTGCAAATTAGCACCACGTAGATATGTAGCTGTGGAACTAATGGCAAGAAACACTAACAATAATAATACAAGCAAGTTGTTGTTTATCTCGGCATATCTTACTCCAGACCTTCAATCACGGAATTTCTAGAGAAAATAAATGATATTAATACTTTTAACTACGATGGTATAATAGTAGGGAGAGACCTAAACGCGAAACACCCGAATTGGAACAATGCAGTCACAAATAGGAATGGGAACAGCATAAATACATGGATTAATAATAACCCGCACAACAATAATTTCCAAATAGTGCACCCAATGGGTCCCACCTTTCCCAGGTCATGTGGTTGTATCGACTAATTTCTTCTATCTGACAACCTAAACAATTCCTGCCGTACTGCGGAATTCTTCTCGGACCACTATATAGTGGAACTAGGTCTAGAACTGAACAACCTTACGCCTATGCTGGCACCTCCTCCCGGGTTCAGGAACTTTAGAGAATTGGACTGGGATCAATCCCAACAACATTTAGATCAAAGATTAGACAATTGCACTCCAGCTGCAAATAGGAACCTAAGCAACATGTAACGGACGCCCTATGGGACTTAGGCCACCCACGCAACCTGACTATAAACTCCGTCATAATTATTTGTTGAGAGGAACCAGACGTGAGTCCTGACATCCTCTAGAATTTTCCTCCCTCCCTATGAAGCCGACCCTGTTTTAAGTATCGTAAGTTGGGTTCCAAGTACTAACAAAAAAAAAAGGAAAGGTAAACAGTAACATATTTCATAAAATTTCTAATTTCCTAAGTTCAAAATATTTCACCGCCCTTGAATTCTCACCTATGTACAAAATAAAAGAAAAATTTTAATACGCTGGCAATCCCAATTGTGCTTCAATCCACCATTCCAGCTGGTAACCCCAACCACCCACAATTGAAACCTAACATGTTGCAAACACAACTACCGCCGCACCCTAAGGCTGCATATATACAAATTCTTCCCGCCAAATGGATGAGACATCGAGAAGTAGAATCAGTACGGTGCAGATTTTTTTTGTCGGTAAACGAAGTCTATGCGCTAACGGCGCACGCCGGGCTTGGGTATGATGATTGGTCAAAATTGGCGGCGTGAGCTGGATGATATTTGTGTGTTGAGGTGCGGAAGTTCAGATCTGGTCGGGGGATAGAAAAACGAAAAGGTCTTTTTTTTAAGGAGGGCGATTTTTACTTGGCAGAGGAGACGGTCGGTCGATTCATAATTTTTGGTGTTTCGAGAAAATTTTTTTTGAAAATGGCGGTGACGCCAAGTGAATTAAAAATCTAGAATCGGTAATTTCTTTCATTTAGTGCCGAAATTATGTTAAAAAGTGCATCCTAAACCTTTTGGGATATTTGTCGCTTTTTTTTGGAAGTTTATTCTACTCGGCAGTATTATATTATATATTTCTTTTTCATTTTTAACTTTTGTGAAAATGGCGGTGACGCCAAGTGAATTAAAAATCTAGAATCGGTAATTTCTTTCATTTAGTGCCGAAATTATGTTAAAAAGTGCATCCTAAACCTTTTGGGATATTTGTCGCTTTTTTTTTGGAAGTTTATTCTACTCGGCAGTATTATATTATATATTTTTTTTTCATTTTCAACTTTTGTGAAAATGGCGGTGGCACAAAGTGAATTAAGATTTCGAGTTTGTCGAAAATTTTTTTTGTACATGTTTTTTTAAGATCATCTGTTTTCTTACCTGTTTACTTGGATCATTCGACAAATTTTTTTTCTTGAATTGGGCGGAAGAGACGATCTGTCTACTAGTAAATTTTGCTTCCCTAAGCTTCCTTTTGTGATAATAGCGGGGACGCTAAGTGACTTAAAATTCTACAAGTGGTAAAGTTTTTACATCTAGTGCCGAATATTCCATACCAAAGTTCATTCTTAAACGGTTGCATTAGTTGACGTTTTTGGGAGTCGATTTTAATTAGGCAGAGGAGACGATCGGTCGGATAGTACATTTTGTTTCCCTATACTTTCTCTTTTCTTGGTGAAAATAGCGGTGACGTCAGAGGGGACTGTAAACCCGAGAGGACCTCAACGGAAGTCAGGAGAGTTTGGGAGAAGAGGCGAATGAACAGTCTGGAACGATGGTGCTGAAAACGGGAAATGGGTGGATTTGAGATCTGATTCACGATCCTTAAGTTGATACATTGCGACGACGCGATTTTTTTTTCCAAGCGCAGTTATTGAGTAACTTTCAGGTAGATTTTAGCACATACCTAGAGGACTTCTAGAACAGGCCAAGGAGTAAATAGATTCAGCACGTTTGGATTATACATTATACTATCTGACACAGCCGACAAGGCCACTTGATGCAGTATCTTGAATGATAGGGATAAGTCCTAGTTGAATACAGAAGTAAGGTGCCTAACACCCATTGGGACTTTGCCCAACTTCCTGGAGCCGAGGGGATAATAGCAGAAGCTAGCCGAATAGTTTTTTTTTTGTTCGTGGAAGCCGCCGTGGGATTGCCTTGAGGTCAGGTTAATAAAATATTTTAATGTTGACAGTTTCTTCAGCAGTAAGACGTTTGAGTACATTAAGTCTTTGGTCAAGCCGGAGTGTCGATGGCCCGGAAGCAGTCGGGTAAACCAACTCTAGATCCCGGAATTTCATAAACGAGCGGACCGCGAAACAGTTTCATTCTGCAATTGGTGTTGACACACGGAGTTCAACTAACCTTGGAGGGAGATAAGTGGAGAGACTATTTTTGTTTTTATATTTATTTATATATTTTTCTGAGTGAAGTTATCTTTAGAGATCAAATTTAATTAAGTTAAGAATAAGTCGCAAATAAGTTAGAACTTTTGGTTGGTCGATTCTATTGTAACGCAGGAAATTCAGTGGAGCCACAAGTAGAGTTCTGTAGGCAGAACGATTAGGTTGTGTGGATTTAGGCTGGACTCTCAGCGATTATATGCCACAATAGGCGACGTTTTGGTGGTACAGTTCGTTCAGACTAACCTCTTGGCTTAAACGAAATAACATTCTTTTTTCTTCTGTTCTTTTATGGTCTTATCGACCCTAAGGGATGATGTTCTTGTCAATTATATTGATGAAATCTACTTTTCGCTATTTGTACAATTTGATTTCCATGCCTACGAATTACGGCAGAATAATGTTCGAATCGCAATACCGCCAGAGTCGGCTACACTAATATGGAATAAGTTACCTAATTATCCCTCTTTCACTAGCACCTAAAGAAACGTTGTGTTACTGTGCTACTACCGATACATTTAGGCTGAAGTTATAATAAATAAGGTCGAATATTTTCCGAATTGTTATACCGAAAAAGTTCGGTTGTATTAGTTTTTCGTAATTTAAGTAATCTTTCCTCGAGCTTGAAGAATTGTTCTGGTTGATTACATGATTTGATTTCTTATGTTAATACTCATATATTTAGGTTAGGTATATAATAAATAAGGTCGAATATTTTCCGAATTGTTATACCGACAAAGTTCGGTTGTATTAATTGTTCGTAATTTAAGTAATCTTTCCTCGAGCTTGAAGAATTGTTCTGGTTGATTACATGATTTGATTTCTTATGTTAATACTCTTATATTTAGGTTAGGTATATAATAAATAAGGTCGAAATTTTCCGAATTGCCATACCGTCAAAGCTCGGCTGTATTAATCTTTCGTAGATTAAATACTCGTTTCTCGAACTTGAATTGTCCGGTTTGACTATATCACTTAAATTAGGATGTCATGGCTTGTACCAATGTGCAATTTTATGAATAGAAGTAAAATAATTTTTGAATTGTTATACCGACCGAGTTCGGATGTAGTAATATTAGGCTTAGCTATAATAATTTTTTTTTCTTTTGTTGTACCGACCGAGTTCGGATGTAGTAATATTAGGCTTAGCTATAATAATTTTTTTTTCTTTTTAAGCTTTTAGAGCTGTTCGCCGATTGTCAGTAATTATTAAGGTTTAGGAAAGTTACTTGCATATACACATGTTCCATACCGCCACTATTAGCGCTGTAATATAGTATGAATTGTTATTGCTGTAAATTTTTGTTTTTCTTTCTCGCAATTCAACGGATTAGTTAGAATAAATCAAAAGTTTTAGGTGAGTAAAAGTGGCCCCGGGGCGGAAGGATGCCCCACCCAAAGGTAAGTGCCTCCTTAACTTTTAAAGTGTTGTCCGATATGTGACCGCCCCTGACCTGATCGACGATCGTTGACCAGTGACCACCCTTCTATTTCTCTCTTTTCTTCCCCTGTAGCCCCTCTCGTTGACCCCGGACGTAGTTCCACCCCTTATCGCATTTCAATTTTTTTGTTGTTGATTAGGCACGATTTTTTTTGGATTACCCCCAACTGTAACCCCCTTCGACACCCCTGTACCGCGTACCCCACCCCATCCGGCGAGCTAGTTCGCGCATCGCACGTCGTGCCGACAACCGCTGCAAGGGATGCATTTCTTCCGCGATACTTCCCCGGCGGTCGAACCGTCCGAGCCACCCTTTTTGAGTCCCCTTCCCCGAAGATTTTTTTTTGTAACATTGTTCCCTTTTTGGCCTTTATGGCATTTCTAGTTCTTCGTGCCCCGGCACAAATCTCCCCGACAGTTACAAATGGCGCCCAACGGAGGCTAGTGAATGTTTTGATTCTCTAGTCTCGGTATCATAGCTCGAATAGCCTGTTTATCATTTAATGATTATAATTCCCTTAGTTCCGACATCTCTTTTTTTTCAGTTTAGTTAATTTTCCCTTGCGAGCTATGATCTTCATCGTAATAATTTTCAATTCATATTCGTCGATGATTAGTTTCTTTATTGTGGCTCAGGTCAGCGAGAGGAGCCAGGAGTGGACTTCCTTCCGTGTAGTGTTCTCTTTTCAGTCCAAGTCCCTCCGGCTTCTGGTAATATGGGCGAAAGTACTTACCGCGGTACTCTAGCCCTTGTCACCTCTGTCTTCTTCCTCTTTCCTATCTTTCTTCTTCTTCACTCATTTCACCTTTGATATCTTTCTGCGGTAGCCTCCCAATCTTATTTACGGTTCCTGTCATGGAAGCTCAAAGTCTGGTTAACAGGCGTTATATCGCCTGACTCTGTGCGAGCTTTCCCTGACAGGGACCATCACTCCTTAGTTCTTTTGTATAGTAATATGGACGGATGTACACCTAGACGTCGGACCTGCCCCGTCAAGCTAACAGGCGTTCTAACGCCTGGCGATGCGACAGGCTCGACGTCCTGATATGCACCCGCCCCCGGCTGTTTGACCGTTCTGACATTTCACCTTCCTGTGTCCCAGCAGAGTTGCTGACCAGTTGTGGCTGAGTGTCAGAGCTTGATGAGTTGGTTGTGCTATAAAGTCTTGAATTTATGCTTTAAGAACCTCTATTTATATGTTTATATTTACTATTATTTATTTAACATATTTCCAAATTGTGTGTACGTTTGTTACGAGGTTTCTCATAAGGTACTCTTCTATTTGTTTCTTAGTATCTAATTTTTAAAGTTTCTTTTCCTTCTTAGGTTTATCTAATTATTCTTGTTAGGGTATTATTATTAAATTCAATGGTTTGTGAAAACCATGGTTTAATGATTATATTTTCTATCTATTTGTTTGATACATATTAAGTTATTTGCTATATTGCATCTATTGTTACAATGTTTTTATGTTGTTTTATTTTGAAAGAATTTCTTACTTTTCTTAAAAAGCATGTTGAACTTCCAATTTGGACAATTCCTCTCCTTTCATCTATTTGTTTATATCATTTTTGTTTTCATAATTGTATTTCCCTTTTTGTTTATTATTATAATTTTTTTTTACTTCAATAAGTCACAGTGCAGTTATCCCCTGTGGTGCTCAGAGTCCCTTTCCTGGTGGAAGGTGTCCCTATTTATCCTATTATTGAGGAGATTTAAGGGGTTTAAGTAATAGTTTGCACTTACATCCCTTGAGTTTTCATAGCAGTTCCTAATTAGGTGGTTAGGGTGCGTGGCCATGTTAGGGGCCCTGGAGATCCAACTTGCTTTGAGGTATGTTAGTATGGGGGTTATATTAGCCCTATCATATAGTTCGTGATTGGAGTAATACCTATTTCTAGTTTTAAATTTCATGTTAGAGCAATTTCTTAAGATCGCTGTTTCCGTTTTTTCAAGATTCTTTGCCCAGGTAGTCGAGATTGTAAACCAGGTGGGGTACCCGTATGTCAGGGCAGGTCTTATGATTTGCTTATAAATAAGGATCTTGGATTCAGTATTGAGCTTACTTTTGTAATTCAGGACTGGATATAAACGACCTGTTGTTTGTTTTGCTTTCTTAATCATTATCTTTATATGGTTATTAAATTTGAATAAGTTATTTAAGTTGATTTCAAGATATTTTATTTCCTTCTTGTAGGGTACTTCGATATTATTAATTCTGATGTGTAATGACCGGCATTTCCGTAGCGCCCCATTGTTACCTTTCCCCAGGCATTTCTAAAACAAATGAGATTTGATTTTTGCTCATTTATCCCGAGTCTCCAAAGTCTGTAGAATTTTTTTATTTGGTCCGTGTCTAACCAGTGCTAACATGCACCTGTCCCGGTCGGCATCCATAGCATAAACTATGGTGTCATCCGCATAAAGTAAGGCTTTATATATAGAATTGTTTGTGTAGGGAAAGCCATGAAGGAATATATTAAATGGTTTAGGGCATAGTATTGAGCCTTGAGGAACCCCGGCCGAGATGTGCATCTCATTCGAAAGTACATTGTCTATAGATACTCTAAATGTTCTGTCAAGAAGAAAATTGTTGATTATTCTGCGGAGTTGTAATGGTAGATTTATACTTTTTAATTTGTGCATCAGTCCTCTATGCAAGACCGAATCAAAAGCTTTTTTTATATCAAGGGAGCAGAGGATTGAGACTTCCTTCCTTCTTAGACTTTTTATGATATCATCCTGAAGAACCAATAGGGCATGCTCAGTCGAATGGACTGGCTTGAACCCAAATTGTTCATTGGGAATAATGTTGTTGACGTAACAGAATTGGTCTAAAGAAATAGCGAGAACTCTTTCGAGGACTTTTCCAATGTTGGACAATGAAGAGTGCGAAGTGTGTATCAGTGCGGACGTGTCTGTCCGATTAAAAAAAATTTTTGCAATTGTGTATCTTAAAAAGTATTTTAAAAAGTATCTAAAAGCATATTACTGCTGAAACTGAAATTACCAGCATATTAAATCTTAAATTTTTAAGGGTGAGTTTGCCCAGTGAAATAAGTGAAATTAAGATTAGTTAAAATAAAAAAAAGGGACGCTGAAAAGGGCAGCGGAAAATATGGCGGATGGCGGGAGCCCCGGTCCCAGCCAGATATAAAGTTAAAAAATATAAATAAAAATATGAACAAGGGTGCCCGCAAAAGTTATTACGCTGAGGGAGACCCTAATATTCAGATAATTGATGGAAACGGCTAAATGGTTGAAGGCAACCAAACACATAACAAAATGGAGCCATGTGGCTCACAAACAGTAGAAGCGTTGGTGAAGCCAACTAACACAAATAAAAACATGGATGTGGAGCCTCCACACTCTGACAGTGAGAGTGAATACGGATGGACTGAAGTCAAAAATAAGAAGAGGAAGAAATCATCGTTACCAGGTGACAATAGTAATAACATAGATAGTAATCAAGTCGATAGTAAGAAATATAAAAATTTTTATAAAACTTTTAGCTTGGACAATTCCAACAACTCCAACAATAATAATTTCAATAAAAAACCCTTTAATTTTAAAATTATAAACATAATGATACAAACCAAAATAATAACTACAATAAGTCACAGGGCAACGGAGAGGGGTTCTGTCCCCCAATTGTAATTAGGACTGAGGATATAGAGGCACTTAACGAAAGAATATTCGCAATGTTCCCAAACTCAAATCACAAACTAATTAAAACCAAAAGGGGCACGGTTAAACTATATTTTAAAAATAAGGAACATCATAAAACCTTTTTTAGAAAGGTAAAAGAGAAAAATATACCTTCTTTCGCTTATACGCTCAAAGAGGGGCGTTCAAATACACTCTTATTAAAAGGAGTAGACTCTGGATACAAACCGGAAGATATTTTAAGCTTTCTGAGGAATAATTATCCTAATCTAGAATTTTTAGGGGTATGCCCTTTTACCACCCCATTTACTATTAAAAATAAACTAGATTTAGATATATTTTTGGTGCAAACCCCGCCGAGATAGACACCACAGAACTAATCAAAATCCGCTCAGTACTTGCTATGCGAGTTACATGGGAAAAGTACAGGAGAAAGGATATGGTGCAATGCCTTAATTGTCAATGTGTGAGGTGTACTGGAGTCCATCCTCCGAAAAAAAGCCCCAGAGATAAAATAAAAGAACCCCCTCAATGCGTTAACTGTGGGAATGATGGACACCCCGCGAGTTATAGGAACTGTTCATATTACCTTAAAATCAAAGAGTTATAGGAACTGTTCATATTACTTTAAAATTAGGGACTAAAAAATTAAGGAAGCTAGGGAAAACAAAACTCAAAATAGAAAATAATATATCTGGTCTGCTAAGGAGTTCCCGGATATGTCTCACAAACAAAAATCAGTCTTTTGCTGATACTGTTAGGGGCCTTAAGGGACCAACTATTAATAATAAAACTCAATAAAATCAATTTAATGAACTGTCAGAGGAAATTTATGGAGTAAGCTATGCCGAGTATCTGGACATAGCAAATGAATTTTTCCTTCAAATGAGTAACACTAAGGACCCTGTGGAGAGACGCCGACGCTTCTCTGGTTATCATTATAGCCTTTTCCAAGCGGGAGGCCGTAATGGGGACCATTAGAGTCGCAACCCTCAATGCAGGTTCAGTGGTGTCTTATAGAAGGAAATGGTATTTATGTAAACTCTTAGATGAGAAGAAGTATGATGTGATCCTGATTCAAGAGACACATCTACACAACAAAAGTAAGCTTACAATACCTGGATATAATGTATTCAGGAATGATAATCAACAAGGCACTGCCATATTAGGACGAAAGGGACTCCAACTCACAAATTTCATTTTGCAAATTAGCACCACGTAGGTATGTAGCTGTGGAACTAATGGCAAGAAACACTAACAATAATAATACAAGCAAGTTGTTGTTTATCTCGACATATCTTACTCCAGACCTTCAAACGAACAAAATCACGGAATTTCTAGAGAAAATAAATGATATTAATACTTTTAACTACGATGGTATAATAGTAGGGAGAGACCTAAACGCGAAACACCCGAATTGGAACAATGCAGTCACAAATAGGAATGGGAACAGCATAAATACATGGATTAATAATAACCCGCACAACAATAATTTCCAAATAGTGCACCCAATGGGTCCAACCTTTCCCAGGTCATGTGGTTGTATCGACTAATTTCTTCTATCTGACAACCTAAACAATTCGTGCCGTACTGCGGAATTCTTCTCGGACCACTATATAGTGGAACTAGGTCTAGAACTGAACAACCTTACGCCTATGCTGGCACCTCATCCCGGGTTTAGGAACTTTAGAGAAGTGGACTGGGATCAATCCCAACAACATTTAGATCAAAGATTAGACAATTGCACTCCAGCTGCAAATAGGAACCTAAGCAACATGGAAATTGATATAACCGTTGAAATCCTATCAAAACATATCAACGACGCTACTGAGCGGTTTGTTCCCATTACACAGAATACACTCAGTCACGAAAGTCTTCGTACACCCCCTAAAATCTCAAGATCATGTTAAACGACTTCTTAAAAAACATGTCGTATAGGTTAAATAACATAATTAAAGATATTTTAAAAACAAAAACATAATACATTTCCATTAAATAAAAAAATAACTAAAAAAACAGATTTCTTCAAATCACAAAAGTCTTCGTACATATGGCAGTTTAAAATAAAAAATACCGTTAGCTGCTTGGAGCATGCAACTATAGATATTTTTCCAGTCAGTTGTGTTTTTTATGAGTCAGACAAGAGTTCAAAAAATATAGTGCAATAATTTCAGTATTTATTATGCCTAATCGAAAAGAGACCAGTATTGACATTAAAAATCTAATAATTAAACTGCATAAAAAAGGAAAATCACTTGGGAAAATAGGCGAATTTGTTGGGAAAACGCACTCAACAGTTCAATACAGAATTAAGAAGTATGAGGCAAACAATTCCGCGGAAAACAGTCCACATAGTGGGCGCCAATCGAAGCTAACAGTTAGTGAAAAAGATATTTGTTAAGGCAAGTCAAGTAAATCCTACTTTAAGTGCCCCAAAATTAGTTTCACAGCTAGCTGAAGACGTCGGTAAAGAAGTTTCTCCAGAATGTGTACGCCGAGTCTTAATAAAAGCTGGGTATCGAGGACGAACGATGAGGAAGAAACCTTGTATTAGCGAAGTCATTAGAATAAAAAGATTGAACTTCGCTAAGAAACATTTGTTGAAGCTAAAATCTCCTCTAGAATATTGGAATCGGGTGCTTTTCAGTGACAAAAGCAAACACAACGTCTTTGGTAACGATGGTAGGTGGAAAGTGTGGAGAAACCCCAATACTCTAAAGCAGGGGTCTCCAAACTACGGCCCGAGGGCCACATCCGGCCCGCGGACAGATTTTGTCCGGCCCGCGGAGAGCTAGCATACTTGAAAACTCCTTTTAGAGAACATATTTTTTATAGCAAATTAAATTTAGTTTACTGAAGTATTCTAATTTTATGTTGAATAATTATTAATATGACATCTACATTGATATGGTCATGAGCTAACTACTCATAACATTGTTGTAGGCTTATTGTTATTGTTTTTGTGATAAGTTGGATAAAGAAACACAGAATTGTAATGAGTAAAGAAAATTTAACTTCAGTATATAATAACTAACAAATTATTGAAATGAATCCAACTAACATTTTATACATTTTAAATAAAAACATAACTTATAACAAGCATAATGACATGAAATACTAATGAGATTTATGTAATTGAGATTTTCCACTGACAATAGTTTGTAGTTGTGGACTAATTTTACTTGTACCAATTATTAAAAGAGATTTAAGATGCTCATTAGTTAATTTAGATCTGTAAACATTTTTTGTGTACTTCATTTTGGAGAAGGTCTTCTCACACAAATAAGTAGTACCAAAAACAGAAAACAGCCCACGAGCAAATTTATGCAAATTATCAAATTGTGTCAGTGGAAGACTCTTATAAAATTCCAACAAAGATGAGTTTTGATATTTGTTCTTAATTATATCACTGCACTGTAGATCTATCATTTCCATTTGAAGTTCCGGGGCTAGGGTTTCAATGTCAGTATCAAAAGGATTCTGAAAAATCTTAATTTGATTCGCAATGGCATCAAAGTCCGAGAAACGAGTATCAAAATTTATTTTCAAAGCACTCAAAGTTTCGATTGCAAAATCGATAGGAAACTCAGTCTCAGTGGTGTGGCTGAATATTTCACATGTTTTAAAATGTGAAAAACATTTACTTCGTAGTTGTGATTGAAACAGTATCAATTTCTTTCGGAATGATTTGATATTAGTGTATAAATTGTGTCAAAGTGAATGAATGTCAAATTCAGTTCGTTCACATGTTTTGTCAAATCAACATAGAATGCTAACTTCCACAGCCATGCGTTGTTTTATAATTCAGTAAGAGGGCGATGCTTTTCATTCAAAAAAATTTCGATCACTGCTCGAAGTTCAAAAAAGCGCTGAAGTTCAAAGAAGCGCTCTCTTCAATAAATTGTCGGAATTGTCGGTGATTCAGCCCAAAAGATCTGATAAAATTAACAGTTGATATGACTGGTTTCAGAACTTCAGACATATCCAAACATTTTCCGCACAAAGACTGTTGATGAATGATACAATGTAAGACTAATGGTTTTGAACCACCGTCATTTTCTACAGCCTTTGACACAAGAGCGACCACTCCTTTATTTTTCCCACTCATGTTTTTGCCTCCATCAGTTGTAATACATTTCAAGTTTTTCCATCGAAGGTTCTTTTGATTAATGGCCATTTCAACTCTTTTAAAAATATCTGTACCAGTAGTTGTGCCATGAATACTATACATATCAAGAAGTTCTTCATGCACTTCATAGCTTTTATCTACTCCTCGAACATAAATGAGCAGTATCTGACACATCCGTTGACTCATCCAAGGCCAAAGAAAACCACTCAACATGTCCATTTTTGTTGAACAGTTGAGAGGATATATTTTCAGCGATGTTTTCTACCCTTCGAGCCACAGTGTTTGCTGACATACTGACAGCTTTTAATAAATTTACCCTTTCAGCGCACATTTCTTCGGCTACTGCAATTATGCATTCTTTGATCATTTCTCCATCGGTGAATGGTTTTCCACGTTTCGCAATTTCAAGAGCCACACGAAATCTGGCACGAGTTGCAGCCTCTTGTTCAGTTTTGAGTTTTGTAAATGAAGATTGCTGCGATTTCAATCCGCGCTTCACAGCTTCGAATTTTTCTGTCCGCAAACTTCCTGTATATTTTGAGTAATTTTGAAAATGTTTTGTTTCATAATGACATTTAATGTTATATTCCTTGAGAACGGCTATGCTTTCATTGCAAATCAAACATAGCGCCTTGTTAGTGGACTCAATTACGAAATACTGAATGTTCCACTGATCTTTGAATTTTCTGCATTCACTATCAATTTTTCGCTTCTTTTCCATACTACTAAATCACACACAAAAGCAACAATTCAAATCAAAATACTGTTACAAAGATGTCTTAAACTTAAACACGCACAAACACGTTTTAAGGAGCTACGCACTATTTTATTTCACAACAGTGTCATAGGAACTGACTACGACTAATCTAGAAATTACAGATAATGACAGGAAAATTAATAATATGCAGTGTTGCCGTTTTGCGGGGTTTAGTCCGATTTGCAGCCTTTTTTAAACGTTGCGTACTTTTTCGGACTTTTTTTTTCATCAGTGGACTATTTCACTTTTTACCACCGGCAACAATGATAATATGGTTTTGGCCCTCGGAACTTACTGGAGTAATCAGTATGGCCCTAAGGCTGGAAAGTTTGGAGACCCCTGCTCTAAAGCATACCATAAGAACAGTCAAACCTGGGGACAATCCGTTATGGTTTGGGGCTGTATGGCGGCGACTGAAGTGGGTAATCTAGTTTTTATTGAGGGAAATATGGATCGGTTCGCTTACTTGGGCATACTCAAAACAAATGTAAAGGCTAGCGTGCTCAAACTAAATCTTGAAAAACCATGGGTCTTCCAACAGGATAATGCCCCAAAGAACACCGCGCAAATTGTTAAAGAGTGGCTCATTTTTAATGTTCCTCAACAACTTCATTCACCATCCCAGTCGCTGGATTTGAATCCTATTGAACATTTATGGGATGAAATAGAAAGAAGAATAAGGAAGCACCATATAACCTGTCGTCAAACATTAAAGCAGGCCATATTGGAGGAATGGACAAATATAACGCCTGATTGCACCAGAAACTTGGTCCAATCAATGCCACGGAGGCTGCAAGCTGTACTAGATGTTGCAATATGGGTATTAATTTAATTTAAATAAAAACACAATTTTATTAGGATGTTTTATTTAGTTATTTTATTTTGTCGATTTTATATTTGAACCCGTGCACATTGTAGGAAAACGAATAATAAAACAATTTTGTTTTTTTTTTCACATAAAAAACATTTCATGCCTACCAGATTTATGAAAAATAATAATCGGCAAGTGAATTTCTTCAAATTCCAACACGCCCCCTCAAAAATAAATCGACTTACAAAAACAATTTAATTTTAAAATGTGAATGCATCCTATTATTTCTTTATATTTGTTGGAAGTTACATATGACCCAACATTTGTTGCAAAGGATTGGGAAAACCCAGAAAACCCAACCAGGTCATTTCAATAAAATTCAAATACATTCAAAACAAAATTAAATATTATTTTAAACCTATCTTATCTCTAAATTCCAAGAATTTTACTGCCGATAATGGTTTAGTTAATGCATCTGCTTGTTGATTACCTGTAGGAATATATTTAAGTTTAATTACATTATTTTTAATTTGCTCGCGAAAAAAAATTTATTTTATAACTATATGTTTTGATCTTTTGTGATTTGTAGGGTTATTTGCTATACTTATACATCCATTGTTATCTTCATATATTATGATTGGTTTTGTTATACTCAAGTTTATACTTTGTGCTAATGACTTTAACCAAATAGCTTCTTTAACACCTTCAAAAAGTGACATATAATAATTTCATTAAATAATTTTTAAATCTATCCATCGTATCTATATTCTCAGTGATAATTACTAAATCATCAACATAGAGTACAGTATAAATATTTCTTGAAACATGGCCTCTATCTAAAATATGAATGCAGCAGTCGACAGGTGAATTTGTAAATCCGTTTTCTAGTAAAGCCTTTTCAAATGTTTCGAACCAACATCTAGCTGACTGTTTCAAACCATAAATTGCTTTATTTAATTTACAAACATAATTATTAGTATTATTTATGCCTTCTGGAGCTTTCATATAAATTTCTTCTTTTAAAATACCATTTAAAAGGGCAGTTTTTACATCCTTATGATGTATTAATAACTTATATTGATTTGCAAAAGCTACCATTAATCGAAAACTTGATATTCTAGCAACTGGGGCAAAAGTGGCATCATAGTCTACTAAATATTCTTGTGTAAATCCACGTGCAACCAGACCTGCCTTATATTTCATTAGATTTCCAAATTCATCATTCTTAATTGAAAACACCCAATTGCAATCTACGACATTCTTATCTTTTGGCTTTGGTACTAAAGACCAAGTGTTATTAACTAACAATGAGTTAATTTCTTCGTTTATAGCATACATCCATTTATCCTTATCGTCTCTAGCTTCGATTTCTTTATAGGATTGAGGAATTTTATACATAATGGATTGTGCACTGCAAATATAATTAAATTTTGAATCTAATTCATTATAAGAAATAGGAGGAAGATTTTTAATCCTTTCACTTTTTCTTGGTTCAACATTAAGGGTTCTCACTGTATCATCTTGAGATGACAAAGTATTGTCCACTTCTGCTTCAGTTACAGGATCATTAGGCTCATTATTTTTTTTTAACCTCTTAACAAATTTTTCTTTTGTTTTCAGTTCCACCTCATCTGATTTAACATTATCAGATTTTTTATCTACAATCATGTGTTCAATTCCACCAATTGAACTTCTTTCTACTGATTTTGACCTAATGTCAGATGCATCAGTTTCATTGTAGGAATTTTTACAACTAATTCCTTTCAATGTCAATACTGGTCTGGTTTTCATGAAATTTGTTTCATCAAATATAACATCTCTTACAATTATAAATCTTTCATGTTCTACATCCCAGACTTTATACCCATTTGGCTGATAGCCAACTAATATGAATTTCCAAGATTTTTCATCAAATTTTGCTCTCCTGGATTTATTATGGACGTAAACAGTTGAACAAAAAATTCTTAAAAATTTTTTTATGCCATAATTCGAAAGGTGTTTTATTTCCTTTTATAGCGTTCTTTGGAGATAAGTTAATTAAACATGTAGCAGTTAATATACTTTCTCCCCAAAAAATTTTTTCCAGTTTAGCACCGGTTAACATAGTGTTCATGCCTACCAGATTTATGAAAAATAATAATCGGCAAGTGAATTTCTTCAAATTCCAACACTAGATGCTAAGGGAGGATCGACACGTTATTAGTTTAGTAATATCATTTTCTTCTTTTTGTTGTTTTTTATATTTCAAACATGGTGTATGAAGACTTTTGTGATATGAAGAAATCTGTTTTTTTAGTTATTTTTTTATGTAATGGAAATGTTTTATGTTTTTGTTTTTAAAATCTCACATGTTTTTAAAAAAATACTTTAACATTTTCTTGCTGATCTTGAGATTTTAGGGGGTGTACGAAGACTTTCGTGACTGAGTGTAGATACCTCGAAAGAATCCCACCAACGATACGGGCCCTGATCACCACCAAGAAAAAATGGAGAAGGAATCTAAAAATAATTGTGGATAGGAATTTGGGACACAACGGGAACTCAAGAACACTTATGTCGCAGATAGGACTCCTCTCACAAATAATAGATACTCAATTAGGAAATTTCCCAAACACCTCTTTCCAAAATAGGATCAAAAAGATGAAGCCAGAGCCCTACTTTTTCCGCGAGATAAACCAGTTAATAGGTAGACCAAATAGAAGGATCGAAAAAATTACAGTAAACGGGAACGCCATATCAACACCGCAGGAGATAACAGAGGCATTTGCTGCACACTTTGAGAATTCCTCCGCTGACCCTACCACAAACCAAACCTCCAGGCATATAAATCTTATTAACAAAAGTTCCTTAGAATTTCAGGAAGAACTGTTCACAAAGACTAACTTTAGCAATACCATTACGGCATTGGATGAAAGTCTGGTGCCACCTTACGTTACCCTAAGTTTTTTTTTATATTTTTAACTTTTACTAGCACAAGGCTAGCGTACCCATAGGGTCCCTTAAAGATCTGAGCCTCACAGCTATATAGACCTAAATTCACTTGATATGTTAAAAATTATAATAATTAGCCTTTAATGTTGTCTCATCGGTTGATCCTTCCTGAGCTGTTAGGCAAGTTCAGCTTGGATGTTCGGTATAGATTTTTTGAAATTGTATAGTGAATCCTCTTTGTTTTAGTCTTAAGATTTGTTATCAACAGTGTTAAATCGCCCCAATCATAAGAAATGCAAAAATTTTAGTTGCCTTTATGAATCTTTTTTTTTTTTTTATGTGGAAGACTAGAGCTCAGGGAAAGCCCTTTGTACTGTCGACAATCGATGCCGTGCTGTCCGACAGATATAGATAGTTTTCTCTCTGATTGGATCCGCCGTCCCCAGCTAGGAGACTTCGTCATTATGTACATGTAATAAAATGTCATCGTCAAAGTTATTTTAAAATTTATCATTTAGATTGTTATACAACATTTGGCCTGGGTGGTATATTTCTGAATGTGCCTATCAAGTCGTATAGGACATGAAATGAAAAATATGTTAATGGAATGTAGAAAGGACAGCGTTAAAACTTCATTCCCTACACTCAATGTTAGCTTATATGTTTTTAATTTTGAATAAAATATGTTCATCAATAGTCAAGATCTCACAGGAAGATTTTAATTGAATTTAGAATGATTGCATTCTCACATTCTCTCTTTGGATCTGGACGTGAACACTCGACTTTTAAAACGTTCTGTGAATTATAGTAGTGTTCTTCATGTGTTTCTTGTTTTTTAAAGATAGCCAAGTGTAATGGGTGTATTTAAGGAAAAATTTCTTTTTAAATTAAATTTTCTTTTCATATCATAGAACTTTTGTTTAAATTCAATTAAATTCAAATAAATTAAAATTCATCTTTTTAAATTTGTGCCATAGGCAAAGTTTAACTGAAAAATCAACAAAATAAAGTAGTAGAGTAGTAGTAAACTTTGTGGGTATTTTAAATGTTGTTCCTTTGGCGATAGTTTAATTGTTCAAATACACGTGGTAGCCAATCTGGTACAGTTACACCAGTTTTTGTAAAGTAGATCATTAAAGTTTTAGTTAATATCTTATTAATTTTTTAACGATCAATCATAAATAGCTATTAATCACGGAATCGATCTTTTAAAAATTGCCTTTAAATATTAAACTTTTAACTGTTAAAAAAATTTTTTGAAGCACGTGTATAACTGTAAAGTTAAATGTACATGTGCCTTTCAAGTCCTGGTATCCTTCCGTTTTGATTTTTAAAGTTCAAACAACAAGTACTGTAATTTGTGTTTTCAGAATTTCAAGTCTCTTTCATATACCTACAAAATTTTGTGGACAAGGAGGAAAGGATAGCGTTACACACTCGTCCCAATGTTAAATTTAGGCTCTGGGCCTGGTAATTAAGGAATTTAATGGTATTTTCAGTCGAAATCGTCAACAAATGCAAGTTTTTCTTATCTCTCGGTCAATTGGGAAGATTTTAAATAGTTAAACCAATACGGTCTCATTTGGGTTTTTTTTATTGTTGTTTTTTTTTTGAGGGCCGGGTACATGGCTTGGTAAGATATGTTCATAATTTAAATTAGTTTGAACTTGAGCAAGATATTTGTGGATTGCCCTTAGCATATATATATATATATATATATAACAGGAAACGGTCTTCAGATCTTCGCTATATATACTCCACTCAGTGGCTCTCCCTCCATCAAGATATCATCACAATGTCTAATGATTAGGTGTGTAAATCAATAAAAAGATTTCTTTAAAATATAAAATCCCCCCCAAGAGTATGAGGTAGATTCTACACGTTTTCTCTATCACTTGTTACAGTAGATCCTAATTTAATTCATATAACTATACTATTTATATGTTACAGTCTCAGGAAAATAAGATTTGTTCTCTTCCATATACAACAAATGAAAATTGAAAGGACATAGGATAAGCTCATAGACAGTGATACGTGTCAGTATAGTGCTAACAACTCTCTAATTAGCCCTCAGAGGAATTGCAACTTAAATTTTGGTCAGAAGGGCTTGAAACCGGAAACTTAAAGAAAATTTTGAATGTATGTCACTACTGTAACGGAGATCTCTCAACCATAAATCATCACAGAAAGGGATAGACTCCTTGTAAGATTTGTTCTTGATATTTAAATTAAAGATAGTCACTAAACTCAACTAAAGTTTTTTTGGAGGCACCCCCCTTAAAACTCATTCATAGGCTAGTCTGCTCTATTTATCAAAATTATCCCCAACATCATAGGTCCTCACAAACAATTCTGAGCCTTTTGGCCAGTCACGAAATATTAGATCCATATAAAATCTCTAAACTAAATCCTTTTGCTGTCTTCGATTACTCTACAATTGAACAATTGATCAGTTCGGTGACAAAATATTAAAACACCTGGGAAATGAAGGTTTTAATATTCTGAAAGCGTGGGAACCTATTTGTATCGGCATTTTATTATCTTTAACAGATGACTGTTTGGTTGATAATACGATTTTTTTAAAAACCACTTTACAAAGTGTCCTGGATGAAGCCTCTAAGCAGAATTTAGAAGCAAATGTGATCCATGACATCGTTGAATTCTTAAAGAGTCTATGTTTAACCAACAAACATCAACTTATTCAATCCATTGGTCTATATAGAATATGGGGTCATCCTACAATTGATACGCGTCTTGCAATTGCAAAATTAAAACAGATAGCTTTATGTAAGAGAATTCATGATCCTCTATATCTAAGAAAAGTAATAGTCATGTTCAAATCAAGATTTTGCTATAAATACCGCGAAAAACATGGTAAATGGCCTAATTTAGACTTGTCTGAACTCCCATCTTCTACTTATCTTTATCAATGTTTAATTAATCATCGAAACGTTTTCACACATCATCGTAGATATGATTCTGATGACTGGTATTTTGTTAAGAGTGAAAAAACATTTTGCATAAAATCAAAATTCTCCTTATCAGAACTTTTATCTGACAAATCTATGTCATTATCTTTACCTGATTTATTTCATGAAATCAGCAATAAAGGATCAATAGGAACTTCAACTCAAAAAGCAGTAATGACCCAATGGTTAAAATCTACATTGAACGACCCAATAAAATTTCTAGAACAGATAGATAAGAATGGATTTGACCCAAAAGAAAACTTGTTTGGAGTATGTCCAAAAGAGCGGGAGTTAAAGATTTTTGCAAGATTATTTGGACTTGCACCTCTAGGGAAAAGAATGTATATTGTATTAACTGAGGCATTAATTGCTGAATATATCTTGCCGTATTTTCCTGAGATCACCATGATGAATGACGCAGTCACTCTTAACAAACGATTTTACACTAATACAAGAAGTTTCTCTCCGACACATAAAGAAGAAAATAAATTAGGAAAATCAATCGTCTTCAATTTAGATTTTGAGAAATGGAACACATTCATGAGGGAAGAAGAAACAAAAGATATCTTTGCATTTATGGATGGATTATTGGGGTTTAATAACTGCATCCAGCGAACACACGAAATGTTTAATGCATCATTCATGTATCTAGCAGATGGTACGTATATCCCCGAAATGCCAAATAGATATTCCATGAAAGAAGATGATTTTGTCTGGTTTGGACATTTAGGGGGAATTGAAGGGCTCAGACAGAAAGGATGGACTGTATTCACTACATGTCAGATACTTGTAATTGTCACACCTCTAAATTGCAGATTTACAATCATGGCTCAAGGGGATAATGTTGTCATTATACTCACTTTCAAGAATCTTTCCGATGAAGCGGCAAAAGAAGCAGGAAAAGCCTTTTTAGATGAACTTCATTTGTCATCCTTATGTGTCGGACCCCCAATAAAGAAGGATGAGACTTGGATGTCCTCCAAATTTTTTATATATGGGAAATACCCTATTTTAGAAGGAGTACCACTTTGTCTTTCTCTTAAAAATTATGTAGAACAATAGTTCTCTCGATAATTATAGGATTTTCCATTCCCCTCAAATTGAAACTACGTATTGCTTGAGTAACCACATTCGATGGTACTCCTTCCTTTAAAAATCCTTTTTTGAACTTATATACACTTACAAATGATCAAGAATATATATTCTAACGAAAAGTGATATCTGCAGCAATAAAGGATCAACGACTCTAAAATTTTCCAATTCCTTTATATAAAACAATAAAAAGAGGTAAATAATGTAATATCGGCATTGTTTTGATCCGTTGATGGTTCTTAACAAATCTCAAGGTAATTGCACTGCTTAGCCTTAAAATTAAAATCAATCAGTGTTAAGATTCGTTGTTTTTTGGACCCATTAACTTTAATTGTCAAATCATAACTATACAAACCTCCCCACCCTTTGGGGTTAATATACATAGCAATATATTTTTTTCTGACTGTACACAGTACATCTAATCATTATAATAATATTATGATTCATTCATTTCGCGAAGCAACAGTTAACGCACGTATGCAATTTGCGCGTAAGCATTTTTTTATATGAAGTAAATGAACTTCTATGTGACAAATTGTTTTCATGCATTTTTCGCGAAATGAATGAACTTCGCTGCTGACACGTGAGTTCATTGACAGCAGCATCGACGACATTATTACAATTTAGTATTGTTTTTATATTGATTAATTTTAATTAATAAGCAAAATTTGTACATATATATAATTTATGGAAATAAATATTTTTAATTGTTGTTCAGAAACCGAAGTGGTTTTATTAAAGCAACATTTTTGGTCCTTCGAGTAAAAATACTTATCCTGTAGAACTAGGGTCAGGTAAAAATACAACCTCTGGAACTAGGGTCCAAAGGAAAAAATAAAAAATTGAAGAATTTTAGTCACCTCCAGAACTAGGGTCTTGAGGCTTTGCTAGAATCTTCAATAGCTAATCTTAATACAAACTCTCAGGTACATCTGATAATCTACGTCAGTTAAAAAGGCAATCTTTGAGAAAGCATCATTTGAGACAGCAGTATACAACATGGATCAACTACTGAAGGAACAGGCCAAGCACGTGAAAGTGATTAAAAAGATCACTTCCCAACTAAGCAAAGATTCGTCAGCTAGAAAAACGATCGAGTATGGTGAGGCAAGGCTGTTATCCCTCAACAAAGCATGGGAGGAATTGAACAACATCGATAATCAAATCGAAGCAGTGAAGGAGCAGAACCCCGATCACAAATACTTCACCGAGGGGTATTACAATCAAGTTGAGGCACTCTGCGACCAGACAAAAGAAACTGTAGAAAGCGTGATTCGAGATGCAATCGAAAGAAAGAAAAGCTCTGAAGAAATTGCAGAACAAATGCGATTAATAAAAAAGCAAACAGCAATAATCGATACCCTGAAAAATAACATAGCCAACATCGAAGCAGATACGAAGAAGCAGTTATCATCAGTATATTATTCCCAAAAAATCAAACTACTAGCCGATTATTGGGAATTGATCGTACACAATCATGCGAACATTATGGCTACCGGAAAATTCAGAGATGACTATTTTGAGCTGGATGTGTTCTCGACAACTGAAAGCCTCTATCAGAACGCCGTAATACAAATGCAGGAGAAATTGGGCAATCAATCTGTAACAGCAGCTACTCAGGCACCCGGAATGTCAACTGAAAGAAACCCAACCGTGAAACTACCACGCATTGACATCCCAAACTTTGCTGGAGATTATTTAAAGTGGCCATCATTCAAAAATCTATTTACTGAGTTAGTGCACAAAAACGAAAGAATTACCAAAGCCGAAAAGCTGTTTTATCTAAAGGCGAATGTAACTGGGGAGCCAAGTGAACTTATCCAGCATTTAACTAACGCAAATTACGATGCAGCCTGGGAAATCTTGGATCGCAGATATAACAATAAACGGATACTTATTTCGGTACAGCTGAGAAGACTCTGCAATCAGCCAGCGTTATCAAGAGAATCTGCTACTGGCTTAAAAAATATTCATGACTCCACACTAGAATGTCTAGAAGCAATAAAAAATCTAGAGATCGACATTCAGAACTGGGACCCTCTGATAGTGCATCTCCTAATCGAGAAATTAGATAAAGAGTCTAGGCGCATCTATGAGCAAACTCTCAAAAATCCGAGAGAAATTCAGGCTCTAGAAGAGTTTCTTAACTTCCTGGAAAATAGATTTCAAGCTCTGGAATCCATGGAACCTATGAAGTCTGATCAGGCAGCAAAAAAGAGTGATGTGAAGGTGTATCATGGCGCGGTCGGATCAAAGTCAATATGTGGCTTCTGCAAAGCTAGCCACAAGATATACAATTGTGAAAAATTCAACAAACTGACTCCTGTTCAAAGAAACGAAGAAGCTCGGAAAAGCATGCTCTGTATCAACTGTCTCATAAAAGGCCATTCCGTATACAATTGTAAGAGCTGGAAAACATGTAGAACATGTAACAAAAAGCATCATACTTTATTACACGTAATTTCAGTGCCTCAAAAACCCGAGTTAAATAACCGAGAAACTAAGGAAAAGGAGTCGAAAATACCAACTACAACTAGTAATATGGTAGAAACAACTCATATGGCAGAAAGTAAAATTGAGGAAGCTGTACTACTACCCACTGCGATAATTCAGGCAGTCGGCAAAAATAACACCAAAGTAATGCTGCGGGCGCTAATTGATCAAGGATCTCAAGCCAGTTTTATAACCGAACAAGCAGTGCAGAAGTTAAAACTCCCAAAAAGCCGAATCAACGCAATTGTGACTACAGTAAATGAAATAGAGTTGAACGGTATTCAGACATGCGTCGAACTAACGATACAGCCTAGATTTTCATCAGAATTTAAGACGACTACAACAGCTCTGGTTCTCAAAAAACTAACAAGACTATTGCCGTCAGACAATATTATAAACAAATCGACTTGGGAACACACAAGCAACATAGTATTAGCAGATCCTGCGTTTGATGAGCCAACAAAGGTTGATGTAATTCTTGGAGCAGCAATAATGGGAAGAATTCTGATGGATGGTGTACTGCGAGGGCCACCAGGAGCTCCCATAGCCCAAGAGACGGAGTTAGGTTGGATACTATCAGGCGAATTACAACAGCAAGTGCCCACTACATCACCTCAATGCTACGTGTGTGAAGTAGACTTACAGCAAGAACTCCAAAAATTTTGGGAAATCGAGGAAGTAAATACAGATGCAGTCATGACAAGTGAAGATGTAATATGTGAAACTCACTACAGAACTACTCATCGAAGACACTCCGATGGACAATATGTGGTACGATTACCTTTTAAAAAGGACCCTATAGTCGCCAATCTAAGTGGTTCAAGAGATATTGCCATGGCAAGATTGCTCCAAATGGAAAAGAAATTCAAAGGAAATAAAACTCTGGAAATCTTGTACAAGGATTTCATGAATGAATATTTGCAACTTGGTCACATGATTTTAGCAACTGATAAAATCGACACAGCATATTATCTACCTCACCACGCAGTACTGAAACATGACAGTACAACAACAAAACTAAGAGTGGTGTTCGATGGCTCCGCAAAACGCAATAATCAAGAAAGCCTAAACGAAATACTGTTGGTTGGACCGCAAATACAGCAGAACTTAATTTCAATACTAACTAGATGGCGGAAACATAAGGTGGTATTTACATCTGACATCGAAAAAATGTATCGTCAGATAAGAGTAGACATTCGAGACCAAAACTATCAAAGAATTTTATGGCGAAACTCTCCAGACGAACCTATTAACGAATATAAACTAACCACAGTCTCCTATGGAACCGCCAGCGCCCCATTTCTCGCCATACGAACGCTTCAACAATTAGCCAAAGATACAGCCAAGGAGTATCCACTTGCAGAAAAGGTGATCATGAGAGATACATATGTAGATGACATTGTTTCCGGAGGGGATACCTTGGAAGAAGCAAGCAAATTAAGTACAGAACTCATCAGGTCTCTTAAGAGCGGAGGATTCAACTTACGGAAATGGAATAGCAACAATAGAGAGCTGTTACAAAAACTGCCATGGGAATTACGAGAATCAGCTCCAGAATTAGATTTTGATCACGAAAGATCCATTAAAGCACTTGGGGTTCATTGGAGTCCTTCTACTGATTACTTCAAAATAAAGGTGAAACTGCCAGAAGACCGAGACCCGCTGAGCAAACGGGAACTACTATCCGAAGCTGCTAAGATATTCGACCCCATTGGACTACTAGCGCCAGTAACTATTACAATAAAATTACTATTTCAAGAAATTTGGGCAGAAAACCTAGACTGGGATCAGACGCTCCCTGAAAAAGTGAACTTAAAATGGAAACGAATCAAACAAGAATTGCCTCAGCTGTCAAAAATTCAAATACCAAGATGGATTAATTACAGATCTAATGCTGGCTTCTACGAACTGCACGGATTCTCAGATGCTTCAGAAAAAGCATACAGCGCAGCAATTTACTTCAGATCAGTCCAACCAGGTAGAATAAGTGCATCATTGTTAACGGCTAAAACCAAGGTTGCTCCTCTTAAATCAAAACTAACGCTGCCACGGTTAGAACTATGTGGAGCACATCTACTTGCAAGGTTACTAAAGGAAACAGTAGCTAATCTAGATATTCCAAATTTGAAATGTTTTGCCTGGACAGACTCAAAGATCGTACTCGCATGGATTATGGCTGATCCACACAAATGGAAAACATTTGTGGGAAATAGAGTTGCAGAGATACAATCACAAACAAAAAAGGAAAACTGGTATTATGTAAAATCATCAGAGAATCCTGCAGATGTAGCCTCGAGGGGATTATATCCGTCACACTTAGAAGCACATTCCCTGTGGTGGGAAGGTCCACAATGGCTGAAACATGCAAGAATCACATATCCAGGAGTAGAACTTGAGGAAACGGAATTGGAGAAAAGAAAACTTGCAGTTCATTCAGTGATATGCACAGAAAAACGGACATGTTCGAGCAAATATTACAAAGGCATACCTCACTGTGGAAAATTCTACGCATTGTTGCCTTTTGTAAGCGATTCATAAATAACTTGAAGCAAACACGGAATAAAAGACAGACTGAGTCACTTACTATCAAGGAAATTGAAGAAGCGTCACACTCAATCATAAAATACGTCCAAGAAAGACATTTTAAAGATGAAATTCATAAATTACGAGAAGGGCAGGAGCTGCCAAGGACAAGTCGATTACTCACACTAAATCCATTCATCGACTCAAATGATATACTACGTGTGGGCGGTAGATTAGAAAAATCAAATTTGACCTTCGATCAGAAACATCCGATTATTATCCCACATAAGGGCGAGTTAACTACACTTATCATAGACCAGGCTCACAAGAAGACACTACACGGAGGAAATAATCTTACTCTGGAAGTAATCCGTCAGAAATACTGGATAATCAATGGATTAAAATCAGTCAAGGGTCAGATACATAAATGCGTTAGATGCCACCGATACAAAGCTGAAATGTCCCAACAACTAATGGGAATGTTGCCCTCGGCCCGAGTCATTCCAAGTCGTCCATTTACTCATACTGGGGTGGACTATGCCGGACCATTCGACTTGCTAGTAAAAACTGGTAGAGGCAGTCGTACATACAAGGGATACATAGCAATTTTCATATGTCTAACTACGAAGGCAATTCACATTGAGGTAGTCACAGATCTGACATCAAAGGCCTTTATAGCCGCCTTTAAGAGATTAGTAAGTCGAAGAGGTCTTGTGGCGCACATGTATAGCGATAATGCCACACTGAGAAAAAGGAGATGTGCATTCAAATCATTCTCGCTTAACCCAACTCCGCTACGGAATTGAATACGGCGAAATCAGCATAGGGGTTAACTCAACTTCCTGGCGTAGTTGACAACGTAATGGTGTCAATTCCGTGAGGAATTGGGAGAAACCCGCCGGAATTCGTTAAATAACATACCCCCGTTGATTTTATGTTATACGCAATTGCATGAAGTACAATAGATGTTTAAGAAACGTCGCTGAGCATTTGATTTGAATATTTTTATATTTCGATTAATTTTGAAGAAATTTCATTCAAATTAAAACACTTTTGAAGGGATGTTAAAAATGTTTGAGTCGATAAAATCTGCGGTCCATCAAAAGATATCTCTCGATAGGTTCTATTTCGAGCGGGATTCGATAAATCGAAATTTTCTATTACTATAATTACTAAAAGTATTTTATTAATAGATTTATGTGAATGATAATTTTTTTATGCAAATAAATAACAGAAGACAATAAATTACTATTTCATTTTTATATTTTATAATAAACTTTCTTTGGAAAAACTATTTACAGAAATATTATATACAAAAGTTTTTCTTAAAAATAAGGTGCTTTGACCTTCAAGCTTTCCTGGTGATGATTTTCTTGAAAGGAGATCAACTTTGATGATAGATTTTCATCTGAACCTTCACCAATTCTGCCTGCATTTACCTTTAAAATAAATCAAATATTCAAAAAAAATATTCATATAAAATCAAAAAATGTGTATATTGTGCAAAGTAACTTACGATTTGGATATATGGTTAATTTTTCGAAGCTGACCTTGTCCACTTGGCGATGAAATCAATCTTATAACCGATTACGGGAATAAGAGTTGCTATTGTGAGTCCAGTTAGCAGCTTTATAGGATCTATAGTAATTTTTTGATCTAAAACAAAATATTTGTATAGAACAAATTAATGTTTAAAATATAATTGTAAATAGTATTTTAAAAGTCTATGGCATTAAAAAAATATATCTACCTTTAAACGAATTGACAAGCCCTTCAAATTCCATTTAATTAAATATCCCAAGTTTGGCCACCAGCCATCATCAAAATTTGTCTACGCAAATAAAAAAGTTTCCACATGTTGCAAATTCTACACACAAGCAGACACATCAACTTCACAATAATAATCCACTGTTTCACTGTTTAATTTTTCACTTCACTGATTGGAAATTCCACTCGAACCTGTCTTCGGGATCTTTGCACGGAGTCAACTAACATTTTGAAGAAAAAAAGTTGCACACAGCCACTGTTGATTATATTAGGGGTAGTTACAAATAGCAAACAACCAAAAAAACGTCTACCTCTACAGGTAATCAGGCGGCGACAGTGACAGTCCCGATAATAAAAAAAAACGGTCCAGTTTTTATGACGAGTTGTTTCTTTTAGCTAGATCTTAGTATGCATAAATTATTGTGTCAGCTACAGACTAAAATTTAAACAAATAATACATTTTATTAATGGAAAAAATAAATGCCCTTTCCTCAAACCAACAGCAATAAATTCAACTGCGTAAAGTTTTCAATAGGAACTCCGCCGCGGAATTGACTCAAAAAAACGCATTCTTTTGCTTTAGCATACTTTAGATTGGTATAAAGCATTATTCATTTGGTGAAACTGAACTTACTCCAATTCCTTGGCGGACTTGGTACAATTTTTGTTTTTTTCTCAGTGCACTAATTTCGTAGGTGCAAGCAAGATAATCAACAATCTTCAACAGCAAGCCACATTTAAAAATGAAGTTAACGAAGCTCTATCGGAAACAGGTACTCAATGGCACTTCATACCTCCATCATCACCACATTTTGGAGGACTGTGGGAAGCTGGCGTGAAATCTACTAAGCACCACATGCGTAGAGTGGTCGGAGAAACAAAATTAACCTATGAAGAAATGACAACACTAATGACTCAAATCGAAGCATGTCTAAATTCTCGTCCATTGTGTCCATTGTCACAAGACCCTGAGAGCCTAGAAGTGTTGACACCTGGTCATTTTCTAACTGGCGCACCTATCATGTCGCCACCTGATGAAAACTATTTGGAAAAATCTCCTAACCTCGTTAAAAGATGGGAGCAAGTGGGACGAATGTACCAAGAATTCTGGAAAAAGTGGTCAACTGAATATCTTGGAAGGCTTCAACAACGACCAAAATGGGCACAGAGAAAGCCAAACCCAGCAAAGGGAGATCTCGTGTTAATAAAGGAAGATAATCTACCCCCATCTCGTTGGGCTCTTGGAAGAATAATTGAGGTACACCCTGGAAGTGATGGGCTCATCAGAGTCGTTACATTAAGAACGAAATCCGGAGTGCTTAAGCGACCTATTACTAAAATCTCAATGCTACCAATTAATAATGATGAGAATACTATACGTGACACTTCAATTGAAGAAATGGACTCTGACAGTGACTCTCCACCACCGCCTCCTGCTCCAAAGGACACAAATAAGGATCAAATATCTAGACAAGGCGGTCTCAAACGACATAAGGACTCAGATCATAACGACCCTCAAAAGCGAAATCGAACAGATTCTAACACTCAGATAAACGGAGGTCACACCAGAACATCTAAGGTCAAGGGACACCTGTTACTACCGTCGCTATGTTGTGTCCTAGCCACAGCTAAGGCCGCTAGACCCTATGAAATAAATAACCTAGCAAACAATGAGGGAATTTACTTTAATGACATCTCTGAAGTCAGTCTATACTCTAGTGAATGGAATCTTCTCATATCGACTCATGCAACGAAGACTATAGTAACTCATTTTTGGGGGTTTTTGAGTTACCATTGTACATGGCATATATTTACCTGAAGTTTTGACCTGGAAAAGTATAGTATGTCGAAACGAAAGGGTTAGGCAACCAGAAACACTACCATAAAATATAGTAAGTCATTTTTGGCCATAAAATACTACGAATACTATATTATCTCGAGATACTATACTTCACCAATTTCTCAATTTCGTCGAAAACTATAGCATGTCGAGTTGCTACTTTTTATTAAAGCCAAACTAAGACTGGAAGACCCAGAACAAAAAAAAATGCCATATCTTCTCTGATTAAAAAAATAATAATGAACAGTTATCAAGCAAATATTTTAAACTTGTTTTTCTAAAAACTATAAATAATGACTTACTATAGTCTTCGTTGCATGAGTCGATATATTACAACTTGACAACTTACTGGAAGGAATTTTTTGCTATTCAAAATTCAATAAAACGACTAAACGCAATCTGTAACGAAGAAAGCAGACTATCAAGAGAACTCTGCCAGGCCACAATCACGCAACTGAATTTTCAAGCACTAGAAGCGGAACATCTTAATGAGTTATTGTACCAACAAAACGAGCAGCCTCACGTTCGAAATAAAAGGGCACCATTTGAAATTGTAGGCACAGTCCTCAACAAACTCTTCGGAGTTCTAGATCAAGATTGCGCAGAACAAATTGAAACTCAAATTAACCAAATTGCACAAGATGAGAATTATTGGTCTATTGTAGAGAATACCATCAATATCATTAAGAAGAATCATGACGCAGTGCAATTACAGCTATCGAGAGTCAAACTACAGATTGAAACGATTGTGAGCAGATTAAATCACTCTCAATACGAAATGTTGGCGACTGAAGCATTTAACTCGGCTGCTATCCTAATAACCATAACGTTGATATCATTTCAAAACATACAAAGAAGTATTATATCAGTTGTAATGGACACCAAACACGGTAGAATTAATCCTTTACTTTTAACACCTGTTCAGCTCAATGGACAATTAAAGGTAATACGAGAACACCTGCCTCAACACTTACAACTCCCAGGCACTGGAACAACGCATTCATTAATGACTCTCTACAACTCAATGCATGTAAATTTAAGAGTCACCGAAAATAAGATCCTGTTTGACGTTCGCATCCCGTTGCTAAGCACAGAATCATATCGCCTATATGAACTCATTCCCATTCCTGCAGTTTACGAGGATAAATTTGTTTATGTAGAACCTGGCAGCAGATATTTGACAGTGAACTCCAGAAAGGACCGTTTTAGTCCTACAAGCGAAGAAGACCTGAGAGCTTGTCAGCGACTAGCAGAAAATCAATTAATCTGCAGCCTCAAGGTACCTATGTATACATTAAGGTCCAATGTGAGTCATTGTGAAATGGAGATGTTGAATAACGGAAGGAAACTTTCACCCTTCTGTAAATTAAGGGAACAAGACATGCAAAACCAGTGGATAAAACTGAATACCAACAATAAATGGCTGTTTATCCTTAGAGAAGAGTTACGCATCGAGATCAACTGTGACAATGTAATCTACCCTCAACTGTTACGTGGAACTGGAATTCTTCAGTTAAGGGCCAACTGTGTGATTAACCATCAAACTCTACACATCAACGCCAATCACCTAGAATCCACGCTTGAATTGTCATTTATAACTGAGAACAAATTAATTTCTGATCATATAAACCAAAGCATCGGTAATTCATCCTGGATCGCAATTCCACAAATAGTCAAGAAGGTTGAATCCACTGACCTAGGTCAACTTGATAAAGCAATTCAAATGCAAAAACAACAAGTGGACAGTATGTCATCCTTAAATATCCATGACCTACATCATTACACCAGCACGTATATTCTGGTTACGTGCATTTTCGCGTTGTTACTCTACATATGGTGCAAACGAAGACGAGGCGTCAAATTCTACACCACGGCAAAGCCAACCCCCGCACCAAGAACCTGCAGGCTGGAACATCAATCACCCATAGAGCTTCCATCACTAAACCTTGAGGCGGGAGAATGTACACAGTACATCTAATCATTATAATAATATTATGATTCATTCATTTCGCGAAGCAACAGTTAACGCACGTATGCAATTTGCGCGTAAGCATTTTTTTATATGAAGTAAATGAACTTCTATGTGACAAATTGTTTTCATGCATTTTTCGCGAAATGAATGAACTTCGCTGCTGACACGTGAGTTCATTGACAGCAGCATCGACGACATTATTACAATTTAGTATTGTTTTTATATTGATTAATTTTAATTAATAAGCAAAATTTTTACATATATATAATTTATGGAAATAAATATTTTTAATTGTTGTTCAGAAACCGAAGTGGTTTTATTAAAGCAACACTGACCTCTAAAAGCTCTCTGTCACACCCTCCTGCTTACCCTTTTGTCAATCAATTAAACAGTAAACAAACAACGTACAGAGATTTATACTTCAGTAAGTACAACTAGGTGAAGGTGATGGAAAACGGGAAACTTGTGGAGAGCAAGGGGAAAACCCTGGGAACAAAGGGGGCTCCGGGAAAAAGAACGTCCTCTAGATTAGGAAGTAATACTTTAGACAGAGCTGTACGCAGAGCCTAACAAGAGAAAAGGTTGTAAAATCTCCTCATTTAAAACCCAGTCTTAGTAAATCACTAGAAACAAATAACACTGTACAAAATTCTTTATCTTTAAAAAGTAAGTCACCTAAAAATGGAAATGTTGATAAAAAAACAAAGACCTCTGATTCAAATAATTAGAACAAACCAGGTTGAGAGGGATGCAGTCATCCAAACAAAGGAATTAACAAATAATCATACCTTATACGCAAAGCCTTCTACATTTACAAGCCATGCACAACGAAATCTCACACTCCCATTCAAAGAAAATCGGACTTCAATTTATCTGTCAGAATGGACTTCCGTCAGAATGGACTTCAGTTTATCTGTGAGAAGTGCGGTTAGAAACGTCAAAATCCGTGCAAAATCAAGTGTTTTGCAGGTTATAGCTGCATTTATTATTAATTATCATTAGTTGAAAGTGAGTTTTTAAAAGTTTAAAAGTCACTCTCTCTTTGGACGTGGATGGATACGGACGCCTCAGGAATAGTTGTGAAATATTAAAGATTATTTTAAAAACATGGCGGTCTTCTAACAATTATTTTAATGAGTGGTTATTGTAAAGTGCATATTATTAATTACCAAAAGCCTTAAGTATCATATTTTTTTATAATTATTTTCCTTTTTATATGGTTTTTCTTTAAATACTTTTTGATAGATATGTACTTGTGATTTTAAATATTCATAAATTTTATATATGTTTTTTAATTTTAATTTATTTTGTTTAAATGTTTTTTTAATGTGGAAAATATTTTTCTCTTTTGATGATACATGTTAAGGGGTGTGTGATAATCAATCTATTTTCTTTCGTTTTCTATTTATCTAACCGATGATTAAAGATTTTGCCATATTTCCACGAATTATCTTTGAGGAAATTGTAGCCATCTTGAAAAACCACGTGTCGATCTGAATTGATTTCCTCTTTATTCTTGCATACAATTTTTGTTTTATACATGTGATGCTAAAAATTTAAATATCCTAAATTCTCATTGTTATCCTTTCTGATAACTACTGTTTTAAAGTGAATACTAACTTATAGTTTGATCGATATAATTGAAACGATGTGTGATAATCTAATTATTGTCTAAATTAATTTTTTGAGATTGATGATCAAGATTTCATCATACTCCTACGAATCCTTCTGAGGAATTTATATCCATTGTGGAAAACCACGAGCTGGATTAATTCTAAATTTATTCTCTCTTGTTAATTTGAATTTAATTCTTTATATATTTTTATAAATTTCGTGATATACATGTGATCCTAAAGAATGCAAATTCTTAAAGGTACCGATTAATTATTAGATTCTATTCTTAAGGGAAATTTTTTTTGTTTTTTCTGTTTTTTGATGACATATGTTAGAGGATATAAGGAGATCAATCTAGATACCTTTTAATTAAATATTGAAAAGTTTGGTAGGGTTTTTCTTTTGGATCTTGCTGAGAAAATTAGAGCCTCATCGGAAATACACGTTTTGGAGGGATCGTTCTTCATCTCCTTTTTTTAGAAACTTTTACTATTACACATAAAGCTGAAAGAGGTAAAGGCTCCTTCTTTGTTGCTGAATCAATTTACATTCAATTAAACGTTTTTTGCCGTGCACAATTCCTTTCAAAATTTTTTTCTCTTATTGTTTTTGCAAATCATCCCTTGATAGTCAATTTGAGTCTGTCTCCCGAATGTGCTTCGTTTGTTTATCTCTCGGTCTGTTTTTCCTGTCTAGCTTCAAGAGGAAGACTGTTTTATATCATTTCAGTCTTTTAGGATCAAGCATTTGAATCTTTAGCCCCCATGTGCGCCTCATTTTCAAGAAATTTTAGCTCCTCAAATGGCATTAAGTCCCAAAAGTAAATTGGACACCCTCAAAGCCCTTACAATCATACACATATGAATACACATACGTCTATAATGCCTTTATGTTAGGTCAAATAGTTCATACTATATTTTGTTGATTATTGTTAAATTTTATCTGCAAATCTTTAAGTACATTTTTCTTTATCTTGCTCTCTTGATCCCCTTGGAGATATTTTTGATCAACAAACAGTCACAAAGTTGTGGTTTCTTACTTACTTTTCAATGAAAGGAAACCTCCCAGTGAAGGACAGGCAAATATCCTTCGACAAGCTTAACTCCCCCTACTACCATATCACTTGCGACTTTTGGCTTAGCTTTTGTTTAACCCTATTTTTAGTCAACAATTCATTTTAATAAGCCACAAACTCTGCTCTATAAGTAAATGGATCTAAATGCATATAATTTCTCTTAGACTTTAACTCCTCAAAACTACAGGTTGTTGACCATACATGTACAAATAAATCAGACCCGAATAATTTAATCAACCTTTGAGTTAATCTGTCACTCAAATACTTTTCCCTCTCTCTTACAAGTAACAAAACCTTTTCTGTGTTATAAAGTCTCCTTGCAACTAATGACAATAGAAATTTTAATCTTCAAATCAATTAACAGTAGCTTGTCTTTACATCTCTAGTTTAAACTCTCCTTTATTGATTATTGTTAATTTTAATTGGCACATAGTTAAGTACATTTAATTTTCTCTTGCTCCCTTGATCCCCCCTGGAGGTAGTATTGATCAACAACACTCACAATTTTGTGGATTCTCACCTTCCTTCCAATGAAAGTAAACCTCCCATTAAAAACAGGCAAATACAATTCGACAAGCTAAATTCCCCCTACTACCATATCACTTGCTACTTTTTGGCCTAGCTCTTGTTTAACCCTAATTTCAGTCAATAATTCATTTTAATTAGCCACAAACTCTGCTCTATGAGTAAATATATCTAAATGCATATCTCTTAGATTTCAACTCCTCTAAACTACAATTTGTTGACAATACATGTACAAATAAATGAGACCTGAATAATTAAATCAACCTTTGAGTTAATTGGCACTCAAATACGTTTTCCTCTCCTTTACAGGGAACAAAACTTTTGTGTTATAAAGTCTCCTTGTTACTAAATACAATAGAAAATTCAATCTTCAAATTAATTAATAGTAGCTTGTCCTTACATCTCTAGTTCAAACTCTATGTTATTGATTATTGATAATTTTTATTTGCAAATCGTTAAATACATCTAATATTTCTCTTGCTCTCTTGATCCCCCCTGGAGGTAGTATTGATTAACAACAGTTACAATTTGTGGATTCTTACTTACTTTTCAATGAAAGGAAACCTCCCATTAAGGACAGGCAAATTCCCTTTGACAAGCTTAACTCCCCCTACTACCATATCACTTGCTGCTTTTTGGCTTAGCTCCTGTTTAACCCTAGTTTTAGTCAAAATTCATGGTAATAAGCCACAAACTCTGCTCTATGAGTAAAAGTATCTTAATGCATATAATTTCTCTTAGATTTTAACTCTTACAAACCACATTTTGTTGACAATACATGTACAAATAAATCAGACCTAAATAATTAAATCAACCTTGGAGTTAATCTGCCACTCAAATATTTTTTCCTCTCTTTTACCAGTAACAAAACTTTTTCTGTGTTACAAAGTCTCCTTGTAACTAATTACAATAAAAAATTCAACCTTCTAATTAATTAACAGCAGCTTGTCTTTACATCTCTGTGCAACTAAAAATGGGGGATAATGGGGGCAAAAGTATAACCTCCAAGGAAATTCCAGCCTCAAGAACGTCTTCCCGACTCTTGAGCAAATCCTCGGAAAAAAGCCTCAAAACTTCAACTAACAAGGGAGGTAATGCCAAAAAATGTGGAAGTGAGACGATTAAGGAGGAAAAATCAAGAAAGCAATCAGCAGCACAATCTAATTTGTCTTTGAGCAACATAAAGCCAAATAAAATGAATTCGTCAAAGGAAACCTCAATCGCCTTAGAGGACTCCAAGAATAAAGAAGCTCCCTGGGAAGATAATTCACCGAAATATAAAGAGACCAATATGGATAAGATGGGAAATGAAAAATCAATCTGCACTCTCTATGAAGAGACAGATGATGGTCCCTTTGCAGTTATAGTAAAAAAGGAGCAGATAAACCCGGGGGAGGGGATCACCTTAAATCCACTTAAACTGGGTATTTTGTTGAAAACCACAAAAGGTGTAGATAGAATTATCAAGATGGCTTTAGATAGATGTAAGAGAATTTTCACAACTGCTGAATATGCAAACGAATTTCTTACAAACTCACCATTGGAGTCAAACTTTAAAGTATTTATTCCCCTAAGCTTAATTGCGACCCCTATTTTTATCAAGGGAGTGGATCGCGACTTGGATGAGGAAGATATTCTTGAATCTCTGATCTCTTGTAACCTAAACTGGAAGATACTTAAAGTTTTTAGAATCAAATGGAAAAGAATTCATGAAAATAAGATAGAGTTGTTTAAAACTGATAAATTAAAGGTTTTTGTTAAGGGAAAGGAGATTCCAGATCTGCTGAAGATTCTCTACTCATCCTTCAGAACGTGTAGATACATAGATGCCAGTATGCCACCTTGAGGTGCTACAAATGTCAAAAATTTGGACACCAAAGCAGAACGTGCAAGTCGAAAGACTCAATTTGTGGAAGATGTGCGGGTGTTAATTGCAACAATGCAAGGAACTGCAATAATGCAACTAAATGTGCAAACTGTAAGAGCGATCATGGCGCGTATGATAAAACATGTCAGTTCTGGTTGAGAGAAAAGGAATTAATTAAAACGATGAGACAAAACAACTGCTTGCGGAAGGATGCGTGGAGAATCTTCAACAGCAAGAGAAGAACAAAAAGACAAATGTCTCAAATCCATGAACCTTCTATAGACCTAACTGTTTATGATTATACGAGGGGGAAGCAGGAGGGCGACAAGGGCGATAAGAGGGACTCCTTAATTAGTCAAACAGACACTATTCCATCAAAAGGAAAAAAATCAAATCCATTTAGAGACTCAAGAAATGATGAAAGAAATAAGTTAGCCTTGAAAAATGATCAACAACTCATGTCACTTAAAAATCTAACGACAAAATTCAGAAACGATTTTACTAAACTCTTCTGTGTAATGTTTGACAGTGATTCTGATAGGGATAAGGCAACTAAGTTCACGGACAAAGTCATCGATGATCTCCACGCTTCTCTGCTCCAAAACAATGACGGCAACAAATTAATTCCAAATATAATTATAAAGTCGGACTGTATGGTTCCAAAATGTTGAATATTTTACAAATTAATATTCAAAGCCTGATTAAAAATCTAGATGAGTTGGAGCACTATATAAATGTGTTAAATCCTGACATTATTATCATATCAGAGACCTGGCTACTGCCGTCAGATCAGGTTAATCTGAGGAACTATAATATAGACAGGAAAAATAGACTTGATGGCTATGGTGGTACAGTCATTGCAATTAATAAACGAATCCTGTTCAAGGAGTATCAATTTCAAAACAAGTTAAACTCATGTGCAATTACCACAACTAATCTGAGACATAACATAACTATTTTCGCTATCTATGCTAGTATTAGAAATAGCAACATTGAGTTTAAAAAGTCTCTGACAGATATTGTAAATAGAGCAAGTAATAATTAAAGATCTCTCATCATTGGAGACTTCAATTCAAGGAATGAGTCGTGGGGGGACTCGATGACTAATAGACGTGGCACAATTCTCGAAAACATAATGGCCAGTGGTGGTTTTGTAGTCCACAACAGTGGGAACCCTACATGTGTAACCAGAAGGTCGAACCCGTCTTCGTCCATAATTAATCTATGTTTTGCTAACTTTTCTGATTGCATAATCAGCTGCGGTGAAAGACACATCTCCCTAAGTGGAAGTCCACACATCCCAATTCTAATCAACATTGATATTGATCAATCTGACCTAATTAAAAAACAAAGAATTTCAAACATTAAAGTCATTAACTCCCTAAAATCCTTGGACCTTGATGTTAAACAATTTCCTGATATTATTAAGTTAATCTACGACTTAATAAGTCAGGCCACATACACAAGCACTGGTAAATCCGCTAAATTCATTCAAAAGCCGTGGTGGAATGATAAACTCAAAAAATTATATAGACTAAAATCAAATTCTCTGAAGAAATTTCATAAATATGGTTCAACATCTGACTTAATTAATCACAATAGATTAAATGCTATTTTCAAAAGAGAAAAAAATATTGCAAAAAAAAGATCTTGGAACTCCTTAATTGAGGAATTATGCCATAAGTCTTCTATATCGAAGTTCTGGGATAATATAAACAGGTTCAAAAGTTGCAACAGAAACAATAAATTTTCTTTCTATCAATTATCAGCGGAAGATTACCTGAATCTATTGGTTAGTAAGATCACAACCAAGTCACCCATCCCTAGTCTCACACCTATATCACCGAGAGATGAAATAAAGTGGACGGTGGAAAATCTAAATGAAATTCTGATAAATAAAAGAGGCAGATCTGCCCCTGGTTGTGACCATATTACCTTTGAGATGATTAGGTGTTTGTCGAAGAGTGGAAAAGAGGCCCTACTCCTAAATCTTAAAAATATCTTTACTACAAATTCTATACCCCAAAACTGGCTTGATATTAATACCATCCCTATTCCTAAACCCGGAAAAGATCCAACCCTTCTCTCCAGCTATAGACCAATCTCTTTAATTGCCATTCCGATCAAAATTATAAATATGTTCATTAAAAAAATAATCAATCATAAAGTAGAATCCCAGAACGTTTTACCTAAAAATTCTTTTGCCTATAGGAAGGGGAGATCGGCGACCACTTGTCTGAGCACTATCCAACAGTCAATTTCTAACAAAAAAAACTTATTTAAAGTAGTGGGTATGATCACTATTGACCTGGATTATGCTTATGACAGTGTGGATCTAAAAAAACTGTATATCACCCTTCTCGAATATGGCATTCCATTAATTTACATAAACTGGATCATGACCTTTTTCAACAATAGAAGATTGGTTTTGGTTGGTGTGTCCACCAAAGTGTCTGGAGGCATTCCTCAGGGAAGTTCACTTAGTCCAATTCTTTTCAACCTATATAGTGGCAGACTACATGATGTTACGTTTTGGGAAGTGGATTTATTTCAGTTTGCAGATGATTTTTGCTTGATAGCTGCAGGAGACAACACCACCGCAGTTGAGGCAAAACTTCAGTTGGCCATGAATAACTTTCTAGACATTGCCAAGGAAAGAAATTTCAGTATCAATTTACAAAAAACCAAAGCTATGTTCTTCAATAAAAGGAGACCTCTTTCTCTGATGTTAGAAGGAGAAAGCATTCCGAGTGTAAACAAAATTAAATTTGTTGGGTGGCTGTTCACCAAAAATCTAAAGAGCAGATTACAATACAAAGAAGCAATTGATGCGATGAGCAAAAATCAGAGAGTAATTGATATTCTTAGCAGAAAAAAACTTGGAGCATCACCCCTATAGGTCGTTAATTAGATCAAAAATTGAATATGCGAGGGCTTTGTCCTTCGATGAATCAAAGAGTCTTGAATTGAAAATAGCGACAACCTGCAACAAATTTCTAAGGAAATGTCTGGGTTTAACCCCATCGACACCTAACCACGTGATATATGCCTTGGCAAATGAGATGCCACCCAATCTGCGTGCTGAACTAATTGCGGCAAAAGATATTGCGAGGCTTTCTGCAGTTGATACTGATTTCATTAATTCCCTGAATTTAGGTTCTCCGTCAACACCCATGGAGAAAGTCTGGCTAAAGTATGCTGAAATCCTCGGCTGCAACATCCAATTCAAATTTTCAAGCCCAAGATATGCACAAAGTAATGGCCTTGCTGAAAAGGGTGTATCAATTGCAAAAAATATTCTTAAGCGATGCTATGAAGCAAATGATGTCAATCAGTTTCAGTATCGCTTATTGGAATACAACACAACACCACTAGCAAGCATGAGTCTTACACCATCAGAATTATTTTTTGGTAGGCTTGTCAAAACAAAGTTACCAGTATCGGAATCGCTCTTGCTTCGGAACAACTTGAAGGAGTTAGAAATTCAAAGCAAACTTAAGAAAAAGAAGGAAAGGCAAAAGTAATATTATGATCGAAACGCTAAATCATTGCTGGTATTGAATGTAGGTGACTTAGTTATTTTTAAAAAAAATCCAAAACAGTGGCATTATGGGAAAATAGTAGAAATTGTTAACGATCGCTCATATATTATTAAAGATAGCTTTGAAAATCATTTCAGACGCAATAGGCGTTTTATTGCTAAAACTAGGAATGAGGATTTAGATGATAGTGCTTGGTTATTTGAAGAAAATGTTAAATCTACCCAGAATAATGTCGCGAATGATTTACCCGAAATCCGAATAATAGACCCACCTCAAATTAATTTTAATTAAAATATTGTTAACTCGGATAACTTGATAAAGGTGGAGTCCCCTATTACTAATGATGCAGATAATTGTAATGTAGATGAACCAGTACCTTCAGAAGGGTATCACCCGTCAATTGCAATCACTGAAAATGCAATACCTGAAACATCTGGTTCAGAAGCAATTAGTTCAGAATCATCGACTATAATAACCACAGAACAGCTTAGGACTAGGAGCGGTCGTGCTATTATTCCGCCACGTAAATTCGGTAGGGATTATGGAGTTGAATAATGGTCCAAACGCAAGTAGTATTATTTTATTAAGTAATGTCCAAGAATGTAATTGTATTATGATAATTAGAGATACTATTAGTATTAATAAAAAAAAAAGAGCATGTAACAAGTGTAAACAACGCTTTAAGGCTTTAATGTAAATGTAACAATTGTGAACATGATATACTGTGCTGTGCTCAGGCCATGTTGCAGTGGATATACACGGAATAAAGAAGTATAAAAAAGTGGTCAATCTTTAATTTAAACTACTAATAAGCACAGCTTATTACACCCACCACTTCTCTTGAAAAGATAACACTTATGAACAGAGAATTATTTGACCTTTATGACTATGATGAGGTGAATTCAGTTTCCTGGGATAACTTCACATATCGTCGGGTCAATGCAATAGTCACGAAACTGAAATTTTGCTATTTTGAACTAACATAGTACAAAAATTCGAAAAAAATAATACAATTAAAATAACTTTTAGTTATTACTTGAAAAAATTCAAATTGAATCCCGTAGATTCCCATAAAAATTTAGATCCGTAACTTTGGCAGAAGATAATATGACTTTTTTCGCATTTTTGCACAATGTTCAAAATAGCAAAAAAATCAGTTTCGTGACTATTGCATTGACCCGACGATATGATCTATCCTTTTTAAAAGGTCTTGGGAAAAAAGACCAAATTCCCAAACACCAGATAATTGCACCCATGAATGAGAAGAGAAGCAAGTTTCCCTTGGATGGTTTAATTGTTGCTACGGATGCCTCTATTGTTTCAAATAGGATAGGAATTGGTATTTCCTTTAGTAATACAGCTAATGACAAACTTTATAGATCCTTTTGGCACATGTCTACATTATCTGCTGAGCTGATGGTCATCAAGTTGGTTTTAACTCATGCTAAAGCCATGAAACGTAACAAAATAGTCTTAATAACTGACAGCCTCAACAGCTGTAAAGTTCTAGAAAACAGAAATTCCAACAATTTAGTCAATTCTATACTCAGAGAATCACAAAGTTTTGCACAAATATATGTTTTATGGGTGCCCTCTCACTGTGGAATAATAGAAAATGAGAGAGCGGATTTTTTGGCGGACAGAGCAAGAGACTGTGGAGAGATTCTAACTCACAACCTCAGCCTAAAAGATCTTGTTCTAAACATTAAAAATAAACTGAAATACAAATGGAATGTACAGTATCAACAAATCTCTACCACCAAGGGCAGATTCTTCTCTTCTATTTTTCCCTCTGTCTCTATATCTCCTTAGTTTAAAAAACTAAACCTACCTCCCAGACTCTATAGAATGATAAAGAGAATTATTACTGGTCACACCTATGATGAAGCCAGACTGGCCTCATGGAATGTTGTTCCTAATGATGCAAGTTACACTTCCCATCATTTCGTTTATTACACCCATACACAAACCGAGTTTTTAGGCAAGGGGTCGCTGGGAAGTATATGTCATGCATGTAATTTGCACCCATCGCTGCGACCTCTTGCCTAAAAAATCGGTTTGTGTATGGGTGTAATAAACGAAATGATAGATAGTGTAACTTGCATCAATGGTACGTGCACAATGTGCAATATGATAAATGACAGTGAACACATGATCATCAAATGTAAAAAATATCTATCTGTCAGAAAGGACTTTCCATTGTTAAACGATGCCAGTAGCCTTTTAGAGATTTTCACCCCATTTAACATTCCTAATATTCAAACACTTGCTGAATTTCTGATTAAAGCCTAGTATGGAGTTCGAACGGAATTCCGTTCCCCATATAAAATACACGTAAAAAGATGCACGGAATTCCGTTCACCGAATTTTTCCGTGCCCTTTTTGTTTTATGAGTACGCAGTTCGAACGGAAAACTAGCTTGTGCAATTTCTAACAGCTTGTAGGGAATTGGAAACTTTTTTCCGTTCATGTTGGAACGGAATAAATGTTAGACAATTATTCCGTGTTGTATGTTAGGTAGGGATGGGCAACTATCATCGATAATTACAAATCATCGATGTTGCGAGTCTAAACATCGATGTTGCAACATCGATGTTTGGAGTACGTAAAAATCGCAAAATCGATGTTAATAAAATAACATCGACCTTCGATGTTGGCAAAAATTGTGTGTTTTTATGCGTAGTGTGAATGACACATCCCATTTTCCTAATTTAGTTGAAAAAATTCATGTAAACGTAGCTTAAATATCGAAAGCTTTTCTTAACTTATGGGATAGAAAGAGATTAGGAAAGGATCCAAGAAGAAGAAAAGAAGACGTCACCAAATGTGTGAATTGTGAAATTTCATTTTGGCGGCGACGGCGACGCAAGCTTCTAAAGTGTTTTGTTTGGGATTGTTTTTGCTTATGCCGTATTATTTTAATAAAAATGGAACTTCGAAGTATGTAAGTACCTGCATTTTAAGTTTGTACCTTCGAAATAACGAGAGAGACTAATAAACAGTCGCAGCATATATATTTAATTGGTATAAATAAATTATAAGGTGATGGTTATGGTTTTTTATTTTTATACAATTAATTTTATACGATTAAAAATTATGTATGTATACGACGAATATAATTTTTTTCTAGGACTATTGCGATGCCGGCAAAGAGTATTTATTGGCAATATTATGAAAGAACAGGAACAGGCAATTCATTTGCCAGGTGTCGGTCTTGTTCGAAACTGATAAAAACTTGCGGCAATACGACTAATTTGAAACTGCATGTTCAAAAAATGCATGGTTATTTAATGAAGACGGAAAAACACCGCATCACTGGTACTGAGACCGAGAGTGAGACATCCCTAAATTCAGATGACACATTCAAACAACCTGCGCCAAAGCCCTCTACAAGCTCTGCATCATTAAAAATTATTGATATTGATAGTGACAGTGAATCCGATAAAAGTGATATTTCTGATACAGTAATAAAAAAATCTGTTCAACCAACATTGAATTCAAGTTTTCGAAACATATCACAATATGAGGCAGAGACTGGTAATAAAGGTGTACGCTTGTCTAACGCAATCTTATACATGATGTGTAAGGATTCGCAGCCCTTTCAAATTGTTGAAAATGAAGGCTTTTTAAATCTCCTAAAAGTAGCTGCACCTTTATATAAAGTACCATCGAGATATACATTTAAGAGGATGCTGGAAAATAAATTCAATGTTACTCAGAACTATTTTAAAAATAAAATTCAGAAAGTGGACAGTTTAACTCTCACAACAGATATTTGGACAGACACGATGCAGTGCAGAAGTTTTCTGGGAGTTACAGTTCATTACTTAGATGGTGATAAAATGGAAATGGAAACAGCTACTCTTGGTGTCTTTGAATTGTCAGAATCACACACAGGTGAATACATTTCGAAGATATTGTTACAGACGTGTAACGAATGGGAAATAAATACCAGCAAAGTACTGGCAGTGGTCACTGATGCAGGAGCAAATATTGTTAAAGGAGTAGAAATAGCATTTGGAAGAAAATGTCATATACCGTGTTTTGCCCATATGCTAAATTTAGTGGCACAAAAATCTATTGAAAAGACTGACAAATTACCTGTGTTGATTGCTGCTGTAAAAAAGATCGTAACGTGGTTTAAACAAAGTGTAATAGCAAGTGATGAGCTAAGAAAGGAATCAGATCTAAAACTAATTCAAGAAGTATCTACTAGATGGAATTCCACTTTCTATATGATTGAAAGATTTTTGCAACTGCGTCCAGTCATTAATAATATTATTAATTGCCATGCTAGTGCACCACCCAGGCTAACAGCCGTAGATATTATAGAGTTGACAGAAGTTTGTGACATTTGGAGGCCTATAGAAGTCGCTACTCGTGAAATTTGTGGGGGAAAATACATTACAAGCAGTAAAGTAATTCCACTAACTCGTATGTTAAATATAAAAATATCCAGCATGCAAACAAAACACACCATTGGAGAAAGTCTGAAAAATAGTATCATAACAGAAATTAAAAAGCGTCTATTACCAACTGAACATGTCAATATTTTAGCTGTATCAACGTTGCTCGATCCCAGATTCAAAAACATACATTTCCAAGATGTTGTAGCATGTTCTAAGGCAATCCAAACCATCAAAAATATGCTTATAACTGCTGAAAATCGGAACAATAATAATGAACAACAGGTTGACATATTACAGGAAAACACTGAATTAAAATTTGATTTGTGGAGCGAGCACTATAAAATAGCACACACAAAAAATAGTATGTCAACTGAAACAGGAACAGATCTCCCATCAGGATCAGAGTTGAATTATTACTTAAAAAATCCTCTTTTAGATCTTAAACAAGCACCATTAGAAACATGGAATCATATAATTGGTACTACCTACCCTAAATTAAAGAAAATAGCTCTTCAATATTTAAGCTGCGTGGCTACATCGGCATCCTCTGAGAGACTATTCTCGAAAGCTGGATATACTCTTTCCCAACAGCGTAACAGACTGAAGGGGAAACTTCTATCAAAAATTTTATTTTTACAATCAATAAACAAAATGTTGTGGAATATGTAATTTTTATTATTGATTAATAAACATAAAAGTATATATGTATATTATCTTGTTTTTTTACGAAACTCTATAAAGTTATCATTTAACGTCGATGTTAAAGAACATCGATGTTTCGAGACCGATTATTATTCATCAACGATGTTCGGGCAACGATGTTGAGATCGATAGCAACATCGATGATTTGTCAACATCGCACATCCCTAATGTTAGGTAATTTTGACAGGACGAATGAAAAGTGGCTGCGTTCAGTTAGTAGCATAATGTAACATAATGTAAAATTTGTCAAAAGAAAGGAGAAGGGTAGAATGTTGCATTATGAAACGAAGCTTAACTGAACGATTTGTGTTGGTTTATGCCGCAAATGTCAAATCTACAACGACCAACTGTCAACTGTCATTATGCAACATTCAGAGAAGCTAAATAGCTTCATCGGGTTATGTTACATAAACGACATTACATCGTTGCTTACTGAACGACTTTTTGTGCTACAAACGTCAAAAATCTTTTACGTAGAAACTTAACTGAACGCTTTGTGTTACATTATGTCGCATAATGTAACATTATGCCACTAACTGAACGCACTCAGTAGCTATTGCCGTCAGTTCGTGGTTTTATATGTGATTTTTAACAGTCAGCTGTTCGCTTTTTCTCAACTGTTAGCTTTTCTCCACGGTATTCTACACGCAATTTTTCCGTGTAGAAATATTTACCAAAATTGCTGAACGGAATTCCGTGCGAACTCCATACTAGGCTTAAAGCTGAAATCTCTATTTAACTTAACTAGGTAATTATGGTATACTTAATATCGTTACCCTAAGTGGCATCCTAAATATAATTCACGAACTTAACAACAAAAAATCCGCTGGGCTTGACCGAATTTCCAACTTTATTACTAAAAAATTGCCAGCTACGGCTTCAAAGCATCTCACAATAATAATAAATAATTGTATTAACAACTGTTATTTCCCTAAAACTTGGAAGGCTGGTAGACTAACTCCGATCCCCAAAAATAACAGCAAGCATTGGGCGCGTTTAGGCCCGAGTTATTTTAACTCTGTTAAATTAGCGCTGTTAACTTAGCACCGTTTCTAGCATGCCATTTGACAATTCTCATTTTACAGCTAATAACAGGCAAAAATAATAACATTTCCCATTTTACAAATAATAAAAAACTAAAAAATGATTAATAATAACAAAATCTTCATTCTGTATTGAAATATTTCTAAATTATTTGCTTACAACAAAAAATTACAAGCAAACGTCAATTCATTTTGGCTGTGCTAAATTTTAGCTAAGCCAAAAAGCAGAAATAAGTTAGCTAACAGCGCTAAAAAAATTGCTGTTTTATGCCGTTGTTAACTTGCCTAGCTCAGTTAAATTAACTTCGGCCTAAACTCGCCCATTGAAAACTTCAGCTACGTCTTGTTGCATTCCAAATGTCCAAGCTTTGAGAAAGTTTGAGTTTTAAGACTCAAACCAAGAAAATGTCCATGATAAAATATGAACTTCCTCTGTAAATTACCTCAACCTTAATGTATTAAAGATATTTTAAGATGAGGTATTATTCATTTACTATCGGGCAACAACAAATAAATTACAATAATAATCTAGACTCACCCCTTTCTAAAAGCTGACCTTTTCACATTTTATACCGTTGTATAAATGAAATCACTGAACACAGAAAGTACCGCTTATCACACAATTGCACAATTGTTTCACAAAATAAAACCGTAAAACACCTCACCATCATGATTCCTTCTATATTCAACTAAACTATCACGAATTTCCAAATGAAAATGCACTTTATCATAAATAAAATTTGCCGGCATTAAGCAGATACATGCCAAACACGAGTCAACCCGCGGCAAGGCCAAAATAAACAAAAACAAAGTTTCGCCAGAGCAGCTGTTTCTTATTAGAGCACGTTCTGAATTTCAAAATCTCTTGGGCTGCTAATTTTACTACATTGTCTTTGCCTCTAGTACGTTTTCATTTAATCAATTTCGAGTTTGCTAATTCTTCTTCTTCTTCTCTTGCTTGATATTTGAAATAAGTTACTGGTAACCGTTATTAATAACGTAAAATCGTAATTTGAAATACATTCTTTTAATATAAACGCATTAAGTAAAAAAAACGCAGTTAAATGTGAAATTCTATAATAAATAATTCTTCTTTTCATTTGAAGGATAACATGTATTCCAAGGTTGAAAAAGGTCATAGATAAGATCGATGTATGTAATGTTTAGTAAAATTTATTTATTTAGGAAAGTGTACACAAGATACAAATCTTTTAGGCCCGTATTCACCGACCTGGATAATAAATATCGTGGATATTTCGTATTTTATTTTGTGAATTTGTGAATGAAAATTTTGTCCAATTTTGATAAGTCGAATTTTCAGAGGCTAGAAATCAGCGTATTAACTTATTATCAGGTCGGAACTGGTATTAACTTTATCCGTGTACCGAAAATCGCGGTCAGAAAATACGAAATATCCACGATATTTATTATCCAGGTCGGTGAATACGGGCCTTAGAGTCTAATATACAGGAATTAAAACTAAGGCTGTGTGCGAAACCGGCTAATTGCTTGCTAAACTTCCAGATTTTTTGGAAGCTTGTCAGTCTAATTCCAGAGCTGTGCGAAACCAAAACTGGAATTGCTTGCTAAAATTTTACCGGTTGACATGTACTTGACGTTTAATTGTAAAAGTAGTATTTGAAATATTATTTATTTAAGATTTTTTAAAAGGGGGAAAGCGGTGGACAATGAAATAATGATGAAATTATGGCAGTAATATTTTTGACGTGATAACGTCTTATAAATCGATGCGGTTGGAAGGCATTCACGAAAAAGTTGTAACGAAGCCACTAACGTCCAGTAACGTTACGATGCTCGCGCAACATTCGAGAAAGAGGCTCGCGTTCTTAGCGTCGGAGCAAAAGAAAGAAAACGTCTCAATGGGGGGTGCTACACACGAGACTAATTCGGACGGGTGAGGCTTTAAGGGTTCCAAATGACGAATTTGTGGTTAAAATTTGAAAATTCAAAATGGCGGACTACTTTTAGCAATTGTGTTCCGATTGTACTGAAAATCAGTATCGGGGGGCTTTAAGGATTTCAAATGACGAATTTGGGGTTAAAATTTGAAAATTCAAAATGGCGGACTAATTTTGGCAATTGTGTTCCGATTGGACTAAAATTCAGTATCGGGAGGCTTTAAAGGTTCCAAATGACGAATTTGTGGTTAAAATTTGAAAATTCAAAATGGCGGACTATTTTTGGCAATTGTGTTCCGATTGTACTGAAAATCAGTATCGGGGGGCTTTAAGGATTTCAAATGACGAATTTGTGGTTAAAATTTGAAAATTCAAAATGGCGGACTAATTTTGGCAATTGTGTTCCGATTGGACTAAAAATCAGTATCGGGGGGCTTTAAGGGTTCCAAATGACGAATTTGTGGTTAAAATTTGCAAATTCAAAATGTCGGACTAATTTTGGCAATTGTGTTCCGATTGTACTGAAAATCAGTATCGGGGGCTTTAAGGATTTCAAATGACGAATTTGTGGTTAAAATTTGAAAATTCAAAATTGCGGACTAATTTTGGCAATTGTGTTCCGATTGTACTGAAAATCAGTATCGGGGGGCTTGGGTTCCAAATGACGAATTTGTGGTTAAAATTTGAAAATTCAAAATGGCAGACTAATTTTGGCAATTGTGCTCCGTAGCGTAGACCTGCATCAGTGCAAGCTGCTCTACAACCGAGTACTTCATCAAACCAAACAGCGGTGCAACAGATACAATCTACGTGGTATAAGAAATGGGCTTCGTCAATAAACAGATTCACTTTCCTGGACAACGATTTTGGCCACGCTTGCTCGGGTTGTGACAGATTGTGGTAAACAAAATTAGATAACTAAATTTTAAATCTGTTCAGAAAGAATTCTAACCTCTAATTACAATAAATGTTTTCTTTAAAAATGAAGAATTGAATTTATATGAATTTAAAAGTATAATCTTCATTTAATCCTTTGTTCCAAAAAACTTATAACACAAAAAAGACGTTATCACGTTAAAACTTCGCCCGTATACGGTCTTTACAGAACCCATATTTTTTTGTAAAATTCTTGTTCTTGTACGGCAAAATGTTACGTTATTATTAAAACCATTACCAGTAGCAACTAATGTAAATATTTCAAATATTAAGCAAGAGAAGAAGAAGAATTAGCAAACTCGAAAATTTACTAAATGAAAAAGTACTAGAATTAGCAAGCAATTAGCCGGTTTCGCACACAGCCTAAATAAGAAAATGAGAAAAAAGCTAACAGTTGTCAAACAATATCCAGGTAGGCCAAGAAGTTATTGAAACTAATGTGAAGTGAAAAATCCCAAAATTACCAATTTTTCGATTTTTCAGTTGTTCCTTTGGGGTTTTTTTAAACCACCCCTGTATTGAGGCGAGCCATTTTCGAGTTTTTGCGAGACTAACGCACGGCAATTGATTTTTATATATATATTGAAAATTACACTTAAATATTATCGTATTGTGATGATTTGTGCGCCATCTATTGGGGCTTGGAGACAACTGTTTGTTCTTTGTAACGACTTTAGAACTTAAATTAACGATGATTTATGTACTAAACTATTGGCGCCATCTACTAGATTGGAATGTGACCCAGATTGTAATTAAAAGGCAAAGCTTTTAGAAGCTTCGGGAAAAAAGAATGTTCGCGTACCAATGTTCTACACGTTTCCAAATGACGTCGTTTGGCTCAACGCATATTTTACAGGGCAATCTCTTGCCTATTTTCAAGGTAAATCCAACGCAATTGTCTTTCAAATCATTCTCTGTTGTATCAGAAACAATTTCATAATTTCACACACCATTGCAGATTCAAGGGCAAATATATCATTTAGTAGGAGCATAGTGAATCTAATATCTCGAATTCTTATAGGAATAATTGGTTTTTCGTAAGTGGTTACGAAAAGTTGGTGTAATTGTTCTGTTCATCTCAAACCTATCCACAGCCGGCGACTTTGTAACTTTAGTATACAAGTCCGAAATTTGGATGGTATTTTGATATGGAAAAAAATGTTTTTCTACTACATTGAGTAAAATTTAAATTGGCGGTGCGAAAAAATATTTCATTTCAATTTTGATGTATAAAAAAACGGTTATATTTTCAGGGTGACTTTAAAGTTTGACTGACACTATGTACTTAGCACTGTGCGCTATGTACCATGCACTATGTACTAGGTACTCTGTACTATGTAGTATGTATTATCTACAACAGGGGTGGCCAACCCAAATGGTATCGCGGGCTACTTTGAAAAAGCATTATGATCCCGCGGGCCGGGTGATATATTATTGCGTGATTCAAATTTAATTTAATATAGTTTAGGGAGACCGTTTCAAAGCTGTGCTGCGAAGACAAAAGCCTGAACCAAATATGACGTGCCGAACCGTAACCGTACGTACCATAACGAACGAACATATGCAAGTCTTTAGGTCGGTACTTTATGAACAATCATGTTCATACGTTAGGGTACGTACGGTTACGGCAAGGCACGTCATATTTGGTTCAAGATATAGAAAGAACACTGAACAATTAACGTGCTGAAACGCGGAATTATTAAATTATATTTTCTGAGGGATTGCGAAAACTGCACAAAATGGTTGAGGTATGCAGGTGTGCGCTCATGTAGGATATCGTGAAACAGTCGCAGAACCCTATAATCACGAAAGTCACTTAGAGAGCAGCCCAAAACGGAGTTCGAGTAGGGTGAAACGGCGTAAATAAACAAAACGTACACAATCGTTAAACGCTTCTTCAAGTTTATGGGCGTAAGAAGAATCGAAAGTAAGTAAGTAAGTAGTAAGGCTTTAAGCAAATTCAGGCCTTTTCGACAAGGCACAATGGTAACGAAGTTTAGACCGGAGACCGTAGGTTTTACTTACAATGAAACTAATGTAATCGCAGCAGGTCATGCTGCTATTGGGCTGCCGCACACGGCTCCTCAATCAACAATCAACACAGTGGATTTGTAGGAGAGAGGGTAAAAGGGAAGGGACGAGGTGTTGTAACATCTTCAACAACTATTTTTGGCGTGAAAACTAACACATACACAATGTGCTTCTTCTTACTATTTGTCTTAGTACATTAACTTTACACACACATTTATACCTCCATGTAAAGACAAGAAAACTGCTCGCTGTTGACGATGAGCCATGAACGGCAAGAGAATCATCAGAAACTGTTGTATTGACAGTTGATTGAGGAGCCGTGTACGGCAGCCCATTCAGTAGCACCCTCACCGCAAACAAGAGGAACGGAGCTTAACGCGATAGCAGAAAAGTCAGGACGAACAATAGCAGAATGAGAGAGATAAAAATACACTACATAGGATTTAGCTGCAGTAAATTTAATGTCGACCAGTAGGAAAAATGACGCAAGTCAACAGCAAGCTTCTCCGCAGGAAATAAAGCTCCACATTGTCTGCATACATATGATTCTTAGAACATCTTTAATAAAAATACGGAATAAAAGTGGCCCAAGAATGGAGCCTTGGGGGACGCCAGCGTGGAGCAGGGCACTTGAGGAGCTTTAGTCACCTAGTTTAACCTTTTGAGAGCAGTTAGATAAGAAACTGCAAAATTTTAAGAGCAGAAAGACAAAACAGTGAGGCAGGAGTAGAGAATGTGAGTTAAAATAGGCAATAGACGAGGTATAAGCATTTTGAAGAAACTAGGCGAAATGTAATGTAATTGGTGGTACAGGTTTTCGTCAGACAAGGTGGCGCGGTATTCATTTTTCGAATCTAAATTCCATTTTCGAAAAGAAACGATTTAGTTGAAAATTTAACCAAATTTCCCAACTTTTTGTCTCAGACAGACATCTGAAATTACAAAACTTTTCTTTTTTAATATAAAAATCAAGTTTGGAGTCTGATGCCTGAAAAGTGTTTTTTATATTCAGGACCTCAAAAATATGTTAAACAATTTACAGCAGAAAGAAAGTAGTTCGGCCGGCTTAAGGGAAATGCGGATAAATGCAAACACCATTCAACGCATAGTGCTGACTAATGGCGACGTAGAATTGATAGATTAATTCTGTTACCTCATTAGCATTTTTACTGAAAATGGCGGAGCAGAAGAAAACCTCAGTTCCAGAATAAATAAAGCAAGAAGCGCATATGGATGCTGGTTCGCATATAAAGATCTACAGAAATCTCAACTAACGCTAAATTGCGGCTGTTCAACTCCAATGTTAAGGCAATTCTTTTGTATGTAATATGGAAAGTCGCCCAATTCATCACAAGGCGCCTATACGTTTTAATCCTAAAAATCCGCTAAAAAGATAGAATTACAAATGAAGAACTATTGCGCCGTGCCGGCCAAGAAAGGATTGATGACCTAATCATGCAAAGGAAATGGAATTAGAATGGCCACACCTTGCGAGGTGCAAACGAGAATCTAGCCAAGCAGGCCCTTGAATGTGATTCGCAAGGAACCCGTCGAGTTGAAAGACCAAGAACAACGTGGAGGAGAACTCTACCAAAAGAGGCCACAACAAGGAAGGCAACTGTTTCAGTCCTATGTCCCATGCGTGATTAAAGGATCAGAAGAAAAATAATCCTTCACTCATAAAACACTAGCTCGATGTTGACCAAAGAAGTGTGCTTGCTTGTAAATATGCTTGTTTTCTCTGCTACCTCCATGACACTCAGTTGCGGATGCGGTCTTTATATTCAATTGTTACCGATGAAAGCAACTGCTAGGATTTTTATCCATCAACCCGGTCATCCGGTGCACCCCAAGAGCTAATTCTCTATGAATTTAATTTTAATCATTGCTCATAACTGGCACTTTTTTTTCTTTTTCACATGTTGGAACCTTCTTAGTACCTACAAAATATTTCGTTAAATCTTGTTGAATCTCGCGGGCCGCACAATTTCCCACGAAGGGCCGCATGCGGCCCGCGGGCCGCGGGTTGGCCACCCCTGATCTACAATGTACTATGTACTTTACAGAAATTTGGATGGTATTTTTATATGAAAAAAAAAATTTCTTTGACCTTGAGTAAAAAGTTCCATTTCATACTCGAAGTCAGTTTCGAAAATCGATCTTTGTGGACCCGGTGCGAAATGACCGTCAGGTCTATACGTTGAGTGCGCATTTTGAATCTAAAGTCTCGAATTTTTATAGGAATAATTGGTTTTTCGTTAATGGTTATAAATATTTGTTAAAGAGTTGAATTTTGAAGATTAGGATTAATTTTAAATGTAGTTTAATTGTAAAACTAGTTTGTAATAAAAATAACAAGCTGTTTGAACGATGAAACGCTGGACGAGCTATGTTTTCTAAAAGCTTATTTACAGAAACACAAGAAATGAAGAAATATTTTTAATTTCATTATGTAATATTTTTTATTTGTTTTTTATGATGAATTAATTTTTGTTTTGTTTTGCAATAAATAATAATATTAAACCAATTTTTTGATTGTTTCCAGTTTTATTATGTAATTTCAACTTTGTTATGTGTAAGTTTTTTTATAAATAGTCCAATCCTAATCCCGGTACCAATCTCGGGATCCCGGGATTTGAATAATGTAATCCCGAAATCCCGGGATTGAAACTATAACACGGGATTACAAACCCTAAGATCTACATGTACTAAATCAAGTTGCCTTGTTGATGTTTTAGGATTTAGAAGATGTGATACCCTGTGTTGTTTGCCGTAAGTACATCCTGGACATACGTACTCATTCCAACCATCTTGAAACTTAATTCCATTTCCATCTCTCACATCTGCAACGTTTTACATCTCTCACATGTGCAACGTTTTGATGAGCGAGTTTTTCATGCCATTTTCTTAAGGAAATATTTACAAAACATTTTTCCGACTCTTGCATTTTGTAGGGTTTACCTTCTCTGACTGCTATTGCACCAACATTACCATTGTGATCCTTAAAGACTGGCTTGTCTTCATCGGCTGACTGTATGTATCCTTTGTCCAATACAGAACTTACGGAGAAAAGATTAAATGGCATCTTTGAATATATCGAGTTAATCTTCTAGCTCAGAAGTACACTTCTCAGCTGGGCTGAGAAACGGGCCACGCTTATGTGCAGGGACCGAATCCGGCCGAAAGCACCAAAAAAGGTATAAGAAGAAAAAAACACCGCAAAACGAGCATGCGACCGAAAATGCGGGTTCCTTCTCAACCCTCCCCGGCACTCCTGTACCGAGCCGGTCCGGTCCCTGCACACAAACGCGGTCACATTTACCACTGCACAGTGGCTTGGCTAAGACATGCAAACACAAAACAAAAAACAATGCAACATTTAAGAGCACAAAACATCAAACAGAGAAGCGTGCAAAGACAATGAAAACGTGGGACACACAAGGAGTCACGCCACATTAAAAAGAGTCCTTTTAAGGACATCTTCGCTAGTTTGCATGCTAAAAACACTCGCATTTTTGTTAACATTTATAAGCATGCGGTTAACTGGTTCGTACATCCCATAATTGGTGTTAGAGGAATTAATGTACAAGAGAGGTGGACCTCTCAGGTCGTAGTTGTTCACTCTAAATGAAGTACGGGTGCGTAGGAAGCCTGAATCAACTTTGTCATTCAACAAACGATGAACGAATATAACGTCAGCGACCTCGCGACGCTTATGGAGAGAGCTCAAGTTGAGCAATTTAAGTCTGTTCACATAAGGCGGAAGAATAAGTGGGTCATCCCACGGGAGGTGACTGAGTGCAAAACGGACGAGCTTCCTTTGAACCGATTCGATTTTATCGACATGGGAGGAGTAGTAAGGAGACCATACCTGGGAGGCGTATTCAAGTAAAGGCCTAACTAAAGATATGTACAAGTGCTTTGTGATAAGGGGGTTGTTGAATTCCTTGGACCATCTTTTTATAAATCCCAGGACTGAATTGCCCTTGGAAGAGATATAATTGATGTGGGTGGAGAAATCCAACTTACTTTCTAACCTAACCCCAAGATCGATAACAGAGTTAGTGCGGGAGATCTTGTTATCGAGAAAAGTATAGTCGTAAGTTATAACGCCACGTTTTCTACAAAAAGTCATGACCTCACATTTACTAATGTTAAGGACCAGGTTGTTGTTGGAACACCAAGTATAGAAGGTGTTTAGGTCTGCTTGCAGAAGTTTGCAATCCTCGATACTCCTTATGTGGCGGTACAGTTTGATGTCATCGGCATAAATAAGGATTTTACAGTGCCTCAGCAGGGTAAATATGTCATCGATTGATAAAATAAAAAGAAGAGGACCAAGATGACTTCCTTGCGGGACACCAGAGGACGCCTCGATGTTTTTAGATTTGGCTCCGCGGAATAGAACCTGGTAGGTTCTGTCGGCTAAGTACGACTGGAACCACATAACCAGGGCATGCGGAAAGCCTAATTTTTTTAGTTTTAGAACTATAATAGAGTGAGAGAGCATGTCGAAAGCTTTACTGAAGTCTGTATAAACACAGTCAGTTTGACAGCCAGTGACAAAGCCTCGAACAGTGTGAGAAGAGAACTCTAGTAAATTAGTAGTAGTGGAACGAGCTGCAAGAAAGCCATGTTGGTTAGTTGAGATAAGTCTCTTGCAGATAGGGGCAATAGCAGAATAAATAATGGATTCGAAAAGTTTTGGTATACATGATAACTTCGCAATCGGTCTATAATTAGATATTTCGTTCTTACAACCCTTTTTATGAACAGGGATTATAAAAGAGTTCTTCCATAAGGTTGGGAAGCGCCCTGTATTGAGGGATTTCTGAAATAAACATAGGATAGGAGACAGTAGGGCCCCTGCACAGGATTTTAGAACAGCAGGAGGGACACCATCAGGGCCGGACGAAAAATCTTGTGGAAGATCATTTATATGTTTCGAGATATCTTCCCTGGTTATAGACAGAGATAAATTTTGAGCCGTTTGTATTGCGTTGATATGTCGAAAATTGTCTTCATGAGGTTGGAAGACAGGAGACGAGAAAGATTTGAGGAAGAACGATGCGAACTTGTCGCAAATCTCGGATGAATTAGAACTAACAGAGTTCTCGTATTGCATGGTGTTAGGATAATTATCAACTTTTTTCTTAGAGTTGATAAATTGAAAGAATGCTCTGGGATCCCCATACAGTTTACCTTCCATGTTGCTAAGGTACTCCTTATAGAGAGCCTTGGACAGAGCATGGAATTGGTCATAGCAATTGAGAAAAGCATAGAAGCTCGCAGTGTCTTTTCTCTTCAGGTAGGTTTTCCAGAGTTTATTCTTCTGGTTTTTGGTGTGTCTCAACTCATTATTGTACCAGGGCGGGGATGATCTGGTCAACTCAAGAGGCTCAATAGGTACACAGGATGCGAAGGTTTCATACAGGACGGAGTAAAATCTTGTTACGTCGTCATCCAACTCATTAGAGGAAAGCAAGCTATTGAAATCGATCGAAGTGAGCTTGGATGACAGTACTTCAAGATTAGCCTTTTTAAAGTTAAAAGTAAAGGTTGACTCCTCCGGGATTAGCTTATAGTTAAAGGCAAAACAATAGCTGAGTAGGAGAGGAGGGTGATAATTATCAACAGGCGACAAGACAATTGAGCTAGGCTCAACATACATGTTGTCTGAGTCGGAAAAGAATATAAGATCTAACCACCTACCTAAAATATTATTCACACCGCTCATTTGGTTCAAACCGCATGAGAATAAGGAATTCAGAAAGTCGGATTCCCTATCATTAAGGTTGTTTTCAGGTAGGTAGTTATCGTCCTCATCGGAAGATACCCATTGAACATTGGGTAAGTTAAAATCTCCTAAAAGTAGGAGTTCGTCTTTGGAGTCCATCATATCCTGGATATGATTAATGCAAGATATTAGAATATCATAGAGGTTTTGACCTCTATCGTCAATAGTGCTGAACATACCTGGTGGGATGTAACAGCAAATTAAAAATAGGTTCTTATGGACAAGGGAGACTTTAAGAGCGAGGAGCTCAATGTCCAAAGAATTGGAAAAACTAGGAGGCGTTATTAAGCAACAGTTGAGAAGGTTACTACAGGCAAGTAGTACACCACCTCCACGAGCCTCCGAGTCAGTATATCTGTCCTTCCGAAAAACTTGGAAGGAGGTATCGAAAAGTTCGGCATTAAGAACTCCACTGTGTAACCATGTTTCTGTAAAAGCGATTATATCGAAATCACTGGCCGAAGTTGACAGAAACACATCGTGGGTTTTGGATCTGATACCCCTCACGTTTTGATAATAGAGGGAAAGCGTCTTAAGTTTTTTGAAGATTGTGGAGTGTCTGGAGTACGACGAATACGCGTGCGAGGAACAAAACACTTTGAGAAAGCACCGGGAGGCCAGAACGTGGGGTACAAAAGCTTTTCAGCTGTATTGAGCGGTGCAGTCAGAACAAAAGATGCGACCGGTTTGGAGGCATTGCTGATCTTCCGACAGGATACTGTCTCGGGATCAATTGCTTTACCCTTTAAGTATTCTTTAATCTCCTCGGACGTAGTTACAGGGAAGAAACGCGAAATAAAAATATTTTGTGGCCTGGGAACCGTTACCAAGTTGGTGTGGGTTACCGAAAACCCAGTATCCCCGATGCCCGAGGGTCCATCGATATTACTGGTACTGGTACTGGTGGGATAGAATTAGAGCCCATTGGTAGTGAGGGGGCGGGGACGGACGAAATATTAGAGGAGTTCGTAGTGACAACACCTGTAATGGGGTTCGTAGTGACAACACCTGTAATGGTGACTTTACGATTGCGTCTGTGTTTTCGATGCTTTGCGCACGTTTTCTGGTGGGCAGGAGCCAGCCTAGGGACAGTTTCGTCTGAGAAACCCTCTTCAGGTATTATAGTTTTCGGGTGGTCAGGAGCCAACCTAGAGGCAGTCTCGTCTGAAGGGCCTTCTTCAGGTATTAAAGCCGGGCCCACGACATTTCCAACCTCAGAAGCAGCAGCTAGGGTGGAGGCTGAAGGCTCGTTTTGCTCAACCACACACTGAGCAGCGCGGGAATAATTGCCATCGAAAACATTAAATTTTTCAGATAGTAATTTCAGGGCTGTAAAATTTTGAGTAACTGAGAGAGATAGTGACTCAACTTCAGCCTTGACACGCATCGTACACCTTTTAATATCATTTAAGATGGGGGTGAGGGGGGCCGGGGTTTCTGTTGAGGTGGAAAAAGCAGCACCAGGGTTTAAAAACCCTGAGTGCAGATCGTCGACGGTGTCTAAGACCGTGGAGACTCGAGATGAAAGTTCCTGGAATTTAGTAACTAGGGAGCTCGAGTTCGTTGAGAAAAGAGACATCGTGTTTGATAAGTGGTCGAGCCGGACATTCACCGATTGGATATCGTCGGCTAACGCTTGAAAATGTGCGACGTTGCCTGAGAGGGAGGTTAAGTGATTAAGAACATTTGTATGATCAGTCACAATCACCTCACTGATACCCTTCATCAACCTTAGTACATGGCAGGGTTTGATGTCAGAGCACTCTTTGCAAGTTGATCCTCTCGTAGCTGAGGACTTGCATTTGACTCGACCATTCAGGCAGTCCGGGTGAAAGACACCTCCACAGACACCATCACAAGAAATGCCATCACGCACAATCTCGGATGAGCAGTGCTTGCAAGAATGGTAACCCTCCATGTGAGAAAGGGTGGGGAAAATAGGGATGTAGTAAAAGAGGAGAACAAAAATGGATAAAATGAAAAATAAATATAGAAATAACTGTTTCACTTAAAAACTTTTACTAATACAAAAGACGAGCAGGCCCGAGAAAAAAAAGATGAGGAAAAAAAAAATAAAATTTAACAACGTAAAATATTATGAGAAAAAAAAATATTTAAAAAGAGAATAAAAATGAAAAACAGTTTGGGAACCAGTCTTTTTTTTTTTTAAAACAATTGCATACTTCCAGGATAAGTGGAAAGTAGAATTGTATGTATAGTCTGAATGTTGCCGTAAAGCATAAACAGCCAGAAAAGAACAAGGATAAGAAATTGAAATGTCATCAAACTCGAAAAGTTCAAACAACAAAACAAAGGAAACTAAAAGGAATATGGGCAAAAAACACCAATTTAACAAACCTTGAACAATAAAATGCCTTACCGAGGAAAATGCAACACAGAAATACACAAAAAACTGGGTAAAAACCACTCAAAAACGCAGCACGCAACAAACACTCAACACTTGACAGTGACAGTCTTTCGTCTTCGTCTTTCGTCACTTCGTGAGATGCTGTGGCTGGGTGATGAATCTTTGCCCTTTCTAGGTCGGCTCTAACGGTTTCTAGTTCAATCTTTACCTTTTCTTCATTTTCCCTTATGGAATGTTCCAGTTTTTCCTTCACCATCAAAAGTTCTGCCACGCTCACTGTCGCCTCTTCTGCCTCTGTTTCTACTTCCCCTTCAAACATGTAAGTTCCAGGATCCTTTCCATCGCTCGCCATAGCTTCTCGAAGCTGGGCGGTTAGGGAATTTTTAGCTACGAGCGTTTACTTAATTCTCTTTTTAAGTCCACTGTGCGTAATTCCACTAATTTTCGACCCATTTTATTATTGTGTCCTTACTTCGCACTCAAAAATTTAATTTCAGTCAACTTTATTTTTCAAGACCACTTATTTAATTTCTCTCTCAATTAATCCCACTTCTGACATCAATTGTTACGTTTTTACTGCTTAACGGATTCGTAGGATTAATTAAGGAATACACTTTTAAATGTTCACACAAAACTTATTTATTAAAAACTAAAACACAATTCAATAACAGACACAATTCAAGAGCTACTAAAACACAATTCTTAAAGTTCACTATTTCTCTATTCAATTCACTATTCAAACCAGTTTTCACTTTAGGTCACTTTCCATTTTACAACTCTTTAATCGCTTTCCAAATCAAAACTACTTCTAAATGTCGCTGCCGCTGCACTTATATACCCAAGCTTCTCTTTTATCCACGTACCCGACTCTTCTTGGTACGCAGATATTCTTCCCAGCGGGAAATAAAGCAAGTGCTTCCACTGGAAGCTTTAGTGATGCGCTTCTAGAGTATTTCGTATCGGAAGTAGGTTTGATGCAAGCTGCGAATTCTCTTTGTACATGACAATTCCCTGTGGATTTGCTTTGATTTCAGTTTTCATAGGTCTGAGCAACTAATGAGTAGTGATTTGTGAAGGAGCATAAATGGAAATTTTTGTGTGAATATCAAAATGTTCTTATGTCTAATGCTCAAAAATGCTCTGTTTTTAAGTATGAAATATTTACTCTCTCTTCAGCTCTTTTCCTTCCTCTTCAATTAAAAAAAAGCTTAAAAGCTTTGCATATCCAAACAGAACCATAATCGCAAGTGCTTCCCGCTGCATCCATTTAACAAGCTTCAGAAGCGCGTTTAAGGAAAGAAAGGGGAAGCGCATCTTTCTGATGACATCCCCATGTAAAATGGCAATGAAGTGGAATGGAACAGGCAAGCACTCCATGCTTCCAAAGAAGCGCATTAACTGCCATGTGGAAGCGCTCTTCTTCCCCGCTGGGTTTTTTCCCGAAGCTTCTAAAAGCATTGCCTTTTATACCTGTGACACATATACCATCATAATGAAAGTAACCTTTATTATCGTGGCAAAAACCCACCATAATGAAAGTCCAAAATGAAAGTATTTTACTTTCATTTGGACTGTAATTTCGCTTAAGTGACATCTTTTGGAAAATTGGAAACTACATTTTAAAATAAAATAATTTGATTTCACGTTAGTTAAGCAACAATTTGCAAGGATATTTTCTTTACTACTTTAAAAAATATTTTTTTAAATATTCCACATTAAAACAGCTTAAGATTAAAGCAAAAAACACGCAGGTTTATATCCTCACTTGATATGCCAGATGCAAATGAAAGTAAAGTGTAATGTACACCCCATCATTTCCTTGACCATCATAATGAAAGCTACCATCATAATGAAAGTATAGTGTGTCACAGGTATTAATTTCCGTTTGTTCACTTTCCAATCTAGTAGATGGCGCCAATAGTTTAGTTTTAGTACATAAGGGCCGTGTTACAATTGAGGCTTTGGCTTCGACTTCAACTCCGACTGCAAAGAAAGTCCCCAGAGACTTCGACTTTAAAATTAAATTGTAGCTTTGACTGCAATCAGCTGTTTCCTTTCAAAGCAGAAGCAAAGTCAATTTAAAATGTCTGAAAAGGAATTGGAATTTTTTTTAATGTTGTTCGCAGTCTATAAAAAATACTCGGAATTCAAAACCGTTCCTTTCGCTTTAAAAAAGTTGTTTTCAGTTTTTTCAGATAAAGTGAAGTTGGCTGCAGGCGGACGAAACTTTGAATTTTCTTAAAGCCGGACTGCAGTCGAAATACAGTCGCAGACAAAGTTCAGTCGAAGCTTTTATTTAATCTGCTTTAATGACATTACATGTAATCAAAGCCCGAAGTCAAGTCAAAGTAAAGTCAAAGCCCCAATTGTAACATCGGCCTAAATCATCACAACTTCTAAAGTCGTTACAAATAACAGTTGTATCCAACTGTAATAGATGGCGCATAAATCATCACAATATATTAATAATAAAAATGGCACGTCTTTTCTACTGGCAGGGCTGACTCGACCTGTGTCTGTCAGCATTTCCTTATGGCATCTACGCTGTGTGGCTACATAAATTATCTCCTTTCTTGATTGGTTTGATAAAATAATATGTTATAATAAATATTTGCAGTGTACAAAGTTGTGTGTCTGAGAAGTATCTATATTAAAAAATAAATGATCCTTTAGTTGTTATTTTCCGGATACTTTTTTCCGTGACTGTACATATCAGTAGATATACAATGCCGGTTCTAGCGCAATTTAACATGGGATTTTACATATACCCTCTAGATTCACCTTTTCCGCCATCTTGGATTTTCTTCGCTGTACCAATTGGTTTGTGACGTCACATGGTCATGTACGAGAGAAATAAAAGGCAAGTGAATGAGTGTATATGTGTGCGTGTGTATGTGTGATGCTCATATTACATCTTGTTGTGAAATTAGGCTGTTTTTTATTTTCGGGATTCTCGTTATAGGAAGAGGCGTTATTAATTACTAACAGCAGTTAATAATATTATTGTAAACAAAAAAAGCGAAGAAATGTTATGCGAGAGAAAACAAAAGCTGTTTTGACCGAGTGGATCTAAAGGCAAAGTAACAGGATCTCAGAATTCAAAGGAAAATCAGAAGCGCAACACTTACATATAATCTTGATCGCAGTTGCGAAGAGCCGCGAAAGTAGATATAATGAAAAACAAAATAATCAACCAGACTCAGGAAGGTATCTCGACTGCATGATAAAAGTTATGATAAGTCGACGGCCCATGCAAACTAATTTGCAATATGCATAAGCTGACGTCATAAGAAACAGTTTTTGCTTTTTCTCTTTGCTATCCGGTGGCCGGCCTCGGACGTCGTACCTGGGGTATTCACAAAAGAAGAATTTGCACTTGCGCACAAAAATTGCTGGGCAGAATCAGTTGCTTGCTGTTTAACCTGTTCCTGTGTTCCTGTTACTTACTTTGCTTTACAGCCACTTTGTTTTAACTTTAAGTTCGTTTTTAAATACTTTTGATTATTTGCCGCGCAACATTTATTTAAATAATTAATACTGGTAATATAAAAATGTTGGTAAAAAAAATTCTCACGTCCGATGATTATAAGAACCCCGAAAATAAAAATTGGTTTTTTCACATCATGATGTGAACATCTTACATACCGTCACCCTATCCCTCTCACACGATAATTTTAATTTAAGTTACTTTTATGTAAAATTTTGTTTTTTATTCATAAAAATACCTGAAGCAGAATAAATTCTGGGGGTAATCTGAGATATCAAATCGGTGTAAGTTTTCCTTTAATCTATGATGCCTCAGCTTAAATCTCATATATGAGCGAGTCCCCATCTGTGTAACACAAATTACACTTGTCACCATATTTCTCTTTCATAATGGAATTTTACTTTATGCATATTACATACATATTAACAATAATACAAGTTCTAAAGCTTTAATGTTCAGTAAAGTTGTTATGGCTGGAGGAAAAAAATTTTTTTTGCTGTATGCGTTTATGAATACCTGTTATCAACCTTTTAAAACGAACCTTTTGATCCTAATTATGAAGTCAAATTCTTTAAATATAGCTTGAAATTAAATCACGCTACCTAAACCGCACACCAAAAGGTATAAAAGGAGTAAAAATAGCCAAATATCTCATTCTTCATCTCTCACTCATAGAGACAAGAGAAAACAGGAAAGAAATTTATTTGATATAAAATATCTTTTTGGGGAAAAATCAAGGCTAATAGGAAATAATATGGAAAGTTCAGTGAAAACTTTTATTGACAGTGCGAAAGTAGCGTTTACGAAAGCTCAAAATAACTGGGGATTAATTGAACAAGGTGTTAAAGATTGTAGTAAGAGCCTAAGATGTTTAAATCGTGCTTTAAAGAGTGCCTCAACAACTAGTGAACGTCATCACTTAGGTAATGGGATTAACCTCCTACAAGGATACCGGACCCAATTGAAGGAGTTGCGGTTAGTGACAGGTGCTGGCTCATCAAAACGAACCAACTGGGCTTCAAAAAGAGTTAAATGGGAAGATGTGCAATCTGCTTTTAATGGTCGCATTAGGACAGGCGCTATTATCAACCTAAAGCATAAAGAGCCGAAGGAGTTCCTAAATGATTGCACTGGACTTTTCAGTCGTCGTATCAATAATGAATTGAAAAAGGAAGCTACAATCAAGGTCAACACGGTATTTTGCGGCGAATTTAAAACCATAAAGGCTGATGAGGAGTTATTTGAGTTAAAATACATGAACACGAAGAACGTGCCCATATACAGAGATACCGACATTAACACCTGGTTTAAACAGAATGTTGAGGAACCAATATTAAAAAAACTGGAAGAATTCCAGGAACAGGATAGTGGCTGGGCTTTATCCGCAATCATCAACCTAGCCGTTAACGTTAATAAATTCACGCCTCAACTAGGATCTTCATATATTGAGCTGCCGCAACAAATTAAGCGCAAAAAGGCCTGCGTCAATGTTAAAAACAGAGACAATGCTTGTTTCGCCTGGGCGATAGTTTCAGCTTTGCATCCAGTTGACAGAGATCCACAACGTGTAACACAGTACCTGCAATATTCCGACGTTCTGAACCTAGGTGACATTATATTCCCTATGACAATTAAACAGATTCCCCGATTCGAGAAGCAAAATAATCTTTCGGTGAACGTATACATTTCGATGAAGATTAAAAAAGATAATTTTAAAGTTCTACCAACGTATTTAACCAAGGAGAAGAAGGAAAAGCATGTAAATTTACTTATGATTCAAAATAAATACTATGATGAGGTGGATAAAAACAAGTACAACAACGAAGATGAAGAACCCATCAAATACCACTTCGTTTGGATCAAGAACCTCTCCCGGCTGCTATCATCACAGCTGTCGAAAAATGCTCATCAAAAGTACTTTTGCGATCGCTGTCTCCACTACTTTTATTCATCAGCTGCACTAGAACATCACTTGGTGGACTGCAAGGAGCTCAACGACTGTAGAATCCGGCTACCAACAGAGGCCCAGAAGGAGCTTAGATTTAAGAATTTTAGAAATAAGATAGAAGCGCCGTTTATTATTTACGCGGACTTAGAATGTCTTTTAGTAGATTGTAGTGATAAGAATGATAATCAAAATCATGTGCCGTGTAGTATAGGTTTTTTTGTTAAATGTTCATATAACCCCACGCTATCGTTTTTCAAGTCTTATCGCGGTGGGGATTGTATTGAGTGGTTTGTGCGCGAGTTAAATCAGTTCGCTGAAAATTTAGAATCAGTTTTTCTTTGCCCTCTACCGATGGACCAGATGACATCTGAGGAAATAAAGTTCTTTCAGGCTGCCACACTCTGTCATATATGTGAGAAACCTTTTACTGCGGATGATAAAAAGGTTCGCGATCACTGCCACCTAACAGGTTTATACCGAGGCCCAGCACATGAGGGATGTAATATAAATTTTCAAGATAGTCACACCGTCCCTGTAATTTTCCATAACCTTAGCGGCTATGATTCCCATTTCATTATTAAAAATATAGCTTCTGATATCCAAGGCCGCGTTGATCTCCTGCCCATAAATAAAGAGAGATATATTTCTTTTACAAAACATTTAAATGGATGTCCAATTAAATTTCGATTTATAGACTCTTTTCGCTTTATGGCCAGCAGCTTAGAAACTATATCATCATATTTAAGTTCTTTTCCAGTTTTAAAAGCTCAATTTCAAAATTTATCTGAAAATCAATTCCATCTATTAACACGTAAAGGTGTATATCCTTACAATTACTTTGACTCTAAACATAAATTTTTAGAAACTTCTTTACCTCCCATTTCTAAATTTTATAATAAGTTAAATGATTGTGATATTAGTGAGGATGATTATGCACATGCCTGTAAAGTTTGGCATGAATTCAATTTAAATAATTTGGGTGAATACTCCGATTTATATTTGAAGACAGATGTTCTATTGTTAGCTGATGTTTTTGAACAATTCCGTGCAAGCTGCTACAAAACTTACGGGCTTGATCCCGCTCATTACTTTACTCTACCAGGTTTTACTTGGGATGCAATGCTCAAGCATACCGGCATTACTTTACAGTTATTAACTGATATAGACATGCTTATGTTTGTTGAGCGTGGAATTCGGGGCGGCCTTAGTCAATGTTCAAAACGTTATTCCAAAGCAAATAATAAATATTATATGGCCGACTACGATTGCTCCCAACCTTCAAAATTTATACAATATTATGATATTAATAACCAATATGGTTGGGCGATGTCACAACTTCTACCTCACAGTGGCTTCAAGTGGGTAGAAAATGTGGACAACTTTCAAGTCGAAGATGTGCTCGATGATTCACCTGCAGGCTACATTCTAGAAGTAGATTTAGAGTATCCCCAAGAAATTCATGACCTTCATAAACATTTACCATTTTGCCCCGAACATAGAGCGCCTTCTGGTTCAAAACAAAATAAACTAATGGCTACACTGTACAACAAAACCAAATATGTTTTACATTATAAAAATTTAAAACAAGCTCTCCTTTACGGATTAAAATTAACGAAAATTCATAAAATTCTTAAATTCAATCAGTCTGCATGGCTTAAGTCCTATATTGACCTAAACACGCGCCTTAGAGCATTAGCTAAAAATGATTTTGAGAAAAATCTCTTTAAACTTATGAATAACGCAGTTTTCGGGAAGACTATGGAGAATGTTAGGAAACATAGCATTGTTAAGCTAGTAACCAAGTGGTTGGGACGATATGGTGCCGAAGCTCTTATATCCAAACCCGAATTCAAGACCTCGACAATTTTCAATGAGAACCTGGTAGCCATTGAACTTAATAAGACTGAGATTTATTTCAATAAACCAATTTATGTGGGTATGTGCATTCTCGACTTGGCAAAGACTACAATTTATGATTTCCATTACAACTATATGATCCCCCAATTTAATTACGACTGCGCAGTTTGCTATACTGATACAGACTCCCTTATTTATGAAATTACCTACCCCGATTTATATGACATATTTAAACGTGATTGCCATACTCATTTTGATACAAGTGACTATCCTCCCAATAACATCTGGAGCATCCCTCTAGTTAATAAAAAAGTGCTGGGTCTCATGAAGGATGAAAATAATGGTCGCATAATGACTGAGTTTGTTGGACTAAGATCAAAGATGTACGCGATCCGTGTAGAGGGTAAAGATAAAACTAAAAAATCTAAGGGCGTAAAAAGAAATATTGTTAAAAATAGATTAACTTTTGATGATTATGTAGAATGTTTGAATAATAATGTCGAGAAAATAGTTAGTCTAAAATTAATACAATCGAAAAAACATGAAGTAAGCACCATCACCCAATCAAAAATTGCGCTAAGTCCTCACGACGATAAGAGATATTTAATATCAAATTCCTATGAAACGTTACCGTGGGGTCATTATAGTATAATGGATATAGATTAATTTAATATTAATTAAAGTACACAGTTAAGGTAGCGAATAAGAAAAATATTGTAAATAGTATTAAAAGAAAATAAAAGAATATTTGTAATGCTTTAAATACTGTTTTATTTAAAAATCCCTAACACACTTTTCCGAGCATATCGGTCATGGCGCATTATACAACTTAAACTATTTGTTTCCAGAGGTGTAAGGTTTGGACACCCGGTTGTGTATCTTCTTCTATATCTTTAGCACTACTCAAAGAAAAATAACACTTAGTCCCTTTGGCAACAAGCATTATGTGAAGTCTAACGCTACCTTGGGGCATTTTAGCATTATGGATGTAGACTAAGTAATAATTAATTTATACAAATATATTTTTTCTTTCATTCTCCAAAAAATGTATTTTTTATATGTATGTTTTGTAAAAAAAATCTATATTAATAAAATTATTTTTTAAGTTAAAAAGTGTTTATTATTACAGAAATTACATTTGACTTTTCAATATTGCAACCTTACAACAATGACAAAAATTAAGAACAAATAATTTTTTTCATTACAGGAATATTAAAATCAATCCGAATCTACTTTTTTCCTCGTAACACTAACGGTTTCGAATTGCAAAAACATTTCATAAAAATGAATTTAAAGTTCAAACTTTTTGAAATAATTAAAAATTATCGCAATTTTGCACAAGCAAGTGAAAATTCCTAAAAAATAATGAAACAATTTGGAAACTGTTGAAATTTTTCATAGCAGATAAATGTTTTTTAAATAAAATAAAAGCAGTTTTAACAACATACTCATTTCACAATACATATTTTTTTTTTTAAGTTATTGTTTTCAAATATGTATTTGGAAAACTTTAACGAAGTATAAGGAACAATTTAAGATTTTTTTTTTGTCGAAAAGTTGTTACAACAAACAAACAATTTTTTTATTAAATATAATAACATTGTGCAAAACGTTCAGAAACAAGTGTATCTATTCGAAATAATTACTACAAATTTGATTAATAATCATTGCATAATTTATAAATATTTCATAAAGCTCCGCAGAAAGTATATTTAAATTGTTTGATTTTTCTTTTTTCAATTTAAACAATTAAAATGAAATCACTTATGTTTGTACAGAAATCACATTACGCACATAATGCAGTGGAAATCTCCTTCTTCCACTTTATTGTCTTTTATGTTCATGCAAATAAAATAAGTGTTGGATGTAATTAAGGTATATATTAGAATTAGGAACGCACTTGCTGAATTATAAAATAATTCGAATGCATTTCTAACATGGAAATTAACAAAAAATTAATTTAGCACAAATGTCAAACCACTAATTCGAATGTTTCTCATTTTCCCTCCGGCATTTTGGCATTCTAAAGTACGGAATAGTGTATTTTAATTTATATCTTTTTGCATATTTTTTCCCCCATATTTCTATTTATGTTTTTATTTGATTCTTAAAATTTTGTTTTAGCACTCATAGAGCATATTGATTTAAATAAAATCAATTAAATGAGCGGGAAACAAAAAATGCAGGTTATGAAAAGATTATTATTGCTTTTTTATTTTTTATGCCACTTTGGCTTTTACTAAAAATAACATGGTAACCTCAATTTCCTTGCGTAATAAGCTCCTTTAGAACCCGTTTTAAAGCTTTTAGAGACAAAACTCACTACCAGGTAGGCAGTCTACTATGCGCAGGGAAATATGCTGAAAGTTCGCATATGCTAAGAATTTTTGCTTTTATCCAAAAGAGACTGCACCGTAGGAATAAGCAGGTAAACAAACAGGTGATGAACAGGTCACCGAGTTGTACAGACAAAAAGTGAAAAAAAATTCTCGTGACGTCAGTGTTATTGCATATTTCGAATGATCTGCAAAAGCTTCGACTTATTAAGGGGGCCCCTCGAAACTCGGTGGCTAGGTAAACAAACTGCTGATGAACAGGAGACACAGATGATACTGACGTCACAAGAATATGATGACAAGACAAAAGTGAAAAACGTCAGTGTCATCTGTGTCTCCTGTTCATCAGCAGTTTGTTTACCTAGCCACCGAGTTTCGAGGGGCCCCCTTAATAAGTCGAAGCTTTTGCAGATCATTCGAAATATGCAATAACACTGACGTCACGAGAATTTTTTTTCACTTTTTGTCTGTACAACTCGGTGACCTGTTCATCACCTGTTTGTTTACCTGCTTATTCCTACGGTGCAGTCTCTTTTGGATAAAAGCAAAAATTCTTAGCATATGCGAACTTTCAGCATATTTCCCTGCGCATAGTAGACTGCCTACCTGGTAGTGAGTTTTGTCTCTAAAAGCTTTAAAACGGGTTCTAAAGGAGCTTATTACGCAAGGAAATTGAGGTTACCATGTTATTTTTAGTAAAAGCCAAAGTGGCATAAAAAATAAAAAAGCAATAATAATCTTTTCATAACCTGCATTTTTTGTTTCCCGCTCATTTAATTGATTTTATTTAAATCAATATGCTCTATGAGTGCTAAAACAAAATTTTAAGAATCAAATAAAAACATAAATAGAAATATGGGGGAAAAAATATGCAAAAAGATATAAATTAAAATACACTATTCCGTACTTTAGAATGCCAAAATGCCGGAGGGAAAATGAGAAACATTCGAATTAGTGGTTTGACATTTGTGCTAAATTAATTTTTTGTTAATTTCCATGTTAGAAATGCATTCGAATTATTTTATAATTCAGCAAGTGCGTTCCTAATTCTAATATATACCTTAATTACATCCAACACTTATTTTATTTGCATGAACATAAAAGACAATAAAGTGGAAGAAGGAGATTTCCACTGCATTATGTGCGTAATGTGATTTCTGTACAAACATAAGTGATTTCATTTTAATTGTTTAAATTGAAAAAAGAAAAATCAAACAATTTAAATATACTTTCTGCGGAGCTTTATGAAATATTTATAAATTATGCAATGATTATTAATCAAATTTGTAGTAATTATTTTGAATAGATACACTTGTTTCTGAACGTTTTGCACAATGTTATTATATTTAATAAAAAAATTGTTTGTTTGTTGTAACAACTTTTCGACAAAAAAAAAATCTTAAATTGTTCCTTATACTTCGTTAAAGTTTTCCAAATACATATTTGAAAACAATAACTTAAAAAAAAAAATATGTATTGTGAAATGAGTATGTTGTTAAAACTGCTTTTATTTTATTTAAAAAACATTTATCTGCTATGAAAAATTTCAACAGTTTCCAAATTGTTTCATTATTTTTTAGGAATTTTCACTTGCTTGTGCAAAATTGCGATAATTTTTAATTATTTCAAAAAGTTTGAACTTTAAATTCATTTTTATGAAATGTTTTTGCAATTCGAAACCGTTAGTGTTACGAGGAAAAAAGTAGATTCGGATTGATTTTAATATTCCTGTAATGAAAAAAATTATTTGTTCTTAATTTTTGTCATTGTTGTAAGGTTGCAATATTGAAAAGTCAAATGTAATTTCTGTAATAATAAACACTTTTTAACTTAAAAAATAATTTTATTAATATAGATTTTTTTTACAAAACATACATATAAAAAATACATTTTTTGGAGAATGAAAGAAAAAATATATTTGTATAAATTAATTATTACTTAGTCTACATCCATAATGCTAAAATGCCCCAAGGTAGCGTTAGACTTCACATAATGCTTGTTGCCAAAGGGACTAAGTGTTATTTTTCTTTGAGTAGTGCTAAAGATATAGAAGAAGATACACAACCGGGTGTCCAAACCTTACACCTCTGGAAACAAATAGTTTAAGTTGTATAATGCGCCATGACCGATATGCTCGGAAAAGTGTGTTAGGGATTTTTAAATAAAACAGTATTTAAAGCATTACAAATATTCTTTTATTTTCTTTTAATACTATTTACAATATTTTTCTTATTCGCTACCTTAACTGTGTACTTTAATTAATATTAAATTAATCTATATCCATTATACTATAATGACCCCACGGTAACGTTTCATAGGAATTTGATATTAAATATCTCTTATCGTCGTGAGGACTTAGCGCAATTTTTGATTGGGTGATGGTGCTTACTTCATGTTTTTTCGATTGTATTAATTTTAGACTAACTATTTTCTCGACATTATTATTCAAACATTCTACATAATCATCAAAAGTTAATCTATTTTTAACAATATTTCTTTTTACGCCCTTAGATTTTTTAGTTTTATCTTTACCCTCTACACGGATCGCGTACATCTTTGATCTTAGTCCAACAAACTCAGTCATTATGCGACCATTATTTTCATCCTTCATGAGACCCAGCACTTTTTTATTAACTAGAGGGATGCTCCAGATGTTATTGGGAGGATAGTCACTTGTATCAAAATGAGTATGGCAATCACGTTTAAATATGTCATATAAATCGGGGTAGTAATTTCATAAATAAGGGAGTCTGTATCAGTATAGCAAACTGCGCAGTCGTAATTAAATTGGGGGATCATATAGTTGTAATGGAAATCATAAATTGTAGTCTTTGCCAAGTCGAGAATGCACATACCCACATAAATTGGTTTATTGAAATAAATCTCAGTCTTATTAAGTTCAATGGCTACCAGGTTCTCATTGAAAATTGTCGAGGTCTTGAATTCGGGTTTGGATATAAGAGCTTCGGCACCATATCGTCCCAACCACTTGGTTACTAGCTTAACAATGCTATGTTTCCTAACATTCTCCATAGTCTTCCCGAAAACTGCGTTATTCATAAGTTTAAAGAGATTTTTCTCAAAATCATTTTTAGCTAATGCTCTAAGGCGCGTGTTTAGGTCAATATAGGACTTAAGCCATGCAGACTGATTGAATTGAAGAATTTTATGAATTTTCGTTAATTTTAATCCGTAAAGGAGAGCTTGTTTTAAATTTTTATAATGTAAAACATATTTGGTTTTGTTGTACAGTGTAGCCATTAGTTTATTTTGTTTTGAACCAGAAGGCGCTCTATGTTCGGGGCAAAATGGTAAATGTTTATGAAGGTCATGAATTTCTTGGGGATACTCTAAATCTACTTCTAGAATGTAGCCTGCAGGTGAATCATCGAGCACATCTTCGACTTGAAAGTTGTCCACATTTTCTACCCACTTGAAGCCACTGTGAGGTAGAAGTTGTGACATCGCCCAACCATATTGGTTATTAATATCATAATATTGTATAAATTTTGAAGGTTGGGAGCAATCGTAGTCGGCCATATAATATTTATTATTTGCTTTGGAATAACGTTTTGAACATTGACTAAGGCCGCCCCGAATTCCACGCTCAACAAACATAAGCATGTCTATATCAGTTAATAACTGTAAAGTAATGCCGGTATGCTTGAGCATTGCATCCCAAGTAAAACCTGGTAGAGTAAAGTAATGAGCGGGATCAAGCCCGTAAGTTTTGTAGCAGCTTGCACGGAATTGTTCAAAAACATCAGCTAACAATAGAACATCTGTCTTCAAATATAAATCGGAGTATTCACCCAAATTATTTAAATTGAATTCATGCCAAACTTTACAGGCATGTGCATAATCATCCTCACTAATATCACAATCATTTAACTTATTATAAAATTTAGAAATGGGAGGTAAAGAAGTTTCTAAAAATTTATGTTTAGAGTCAAAGTAATTGTAAGGATATACACCTTTACGTGTTAATAGATGGAATTGATTTTCAGATAAATTTTGAAATTGAGCTTTTAAAACTGGAAAAGAACTTAAATATGATGATATAGTTTCTAAGCTGCTGGCCATAAAGCGAAAAGAGTCTATAAATCGAAATTTAATTGGACATCCATTTAAATGTTTTGTAAAAGAAATATATCTCTCTTTATTTATGGGCAGGAGATCAACGCGGCCTTGGATATCAGAAGCTATATTTTTAATAATGAAATGGGAATCATAGCCGCTAAGGTTATGGAAAATTACAGGGACGGTGTGACTATCTTGAAAATTTATATTACATCCCTCATGTGCTGGGCCTCGGTATAAACCTGTTAGGTGGCAGTGATCGCGAACCTTTTTATCATCCGCAGTAAATGGTTTCTCACATATATGACAGAGTGTGGCAGCCTGAAAGAACTTTATTTCCTCAGATGTCATCTGGTCCATCGGTAGAGGGCAAAGAAAAACTGATTCTAAATTTTCAGCGAACTGATTTAACTCGCGCACAAACCACTCAATACAATCCCCACCGCGATAAGACTTGAAAAACGATAGCGTGGGGTTATATGAACATTTAACAAAAAAACCTATACTACACGGCACATGATTTTGATTATCATTCTTATCACTACAATCTACTAAAAGACATTCTAAGTCCGCGTAAATAATAAACGGCGCTTCTATCTTATTTCTAAAATTCTTAAATCTAAGCTCCTTCTGGGCCTCTGTTGGTAGCCGGATTCTACAGTCGTTGAGCTCCTTGCAGTCCACCAAGTGATGTTCTAGTGCAGCTGATGAATAAAAGTAGTGGAGACAGCGATCGCAAAAGTACTTTTGATGAGCATTTTTCGACAGCTGTGATGATAGCAGCCGGGAGAGGTTCTTGATCCAAACGAAGTGGTATTTGATGGGTTCTTCATCTTCGTTGTTGTACTTGTTTTTATCCACCTCATCATAGTATTTATTTTGAATCATAAGTAAATTTACATGCTTTTCCTTCTTCTCCTTGGTTAAATACGTTGGTAGAACTTTAAAATTATCTTTTTTAATCTTCATCGAAATGTATACGTTCACCGAAAGATTATTTTGCTTCTCGAATCGGGGAATCTGTTTAATTGTCATAGGGAATATAATGTCACCTAGGTTCAGAACGTCGGAATATTGCAGGTACTGTGTTACACGTTGTGGATCTCTGTCAACTGGATGCAAAGCTGAAACTATCGCCCAGGCGAAACAAGCATTGTCTCTGTTTTTAACATTGACGCAGGCCTTTTTGCGCTTAATTTGTTGCGGCAGCTCAATATATGAAGATCCTAGTTGAGGCGTGAATTTATTAACGTTAACGGCTAGGTTGATGATTGCGGATAAAGCCCAGCCACTATCCTGTTCCTGGAATTCTTCCAGTTTTTTTAATATTGGTTCCTCAACATTCTGTTTAAACCAGGTGTTAATGTCGGTATCTCTGTATATGGGCACGTTCTTCGTGTTCATGTATTTTAACTCAAATAACTCCTCATCAGCCTTTATGGTTTTAAATTCGCCGCAAAATACCGTGTTGACCTTGATTGTAGCTTCCTTTTTCAATTCATTATTGATACGACGACTGAAAAGTCCAGTGCAATCATTTAGGAACTCCTTCGGCTCTTTATGCTTTAGGTTGATAATAGCGCCTGTCCTAATGCGACCATTAAAAGCAGATTGCACATCTTCCCATTTAACTCTTTTTGAAGCCCAGTTGGTTCGTTTTGATGAGCCAGCACCTGTCACTAACCGCAACTCCTTCAATTGGGTCCGGTATCCTTGTAGGAGGTTAATCCCATTACCTAAGTGATGACGTTCACTAGTTGTTGAGGCACTCTTTAAAGCACGATTTAAACATCTTAGGCTCTTACTACAATCTTTAACACCTTGTTCAATTAATCCCCAGTTATTTTGAGCTTTCGTAAACGCTACTTTCGCACTGTCAATAAAAGTTTTCACTGAACTTTCCATATTATTTCCTATTAGCCTTGATTTTTCCCCAAAAAGATATTTTATATCAAATAAATTTCTTTCCTGTTTTCTCTTGTCTCTATGAGTGAGAGATGAAGAATGAGATATTTGGCTATTTTTACTCCTTTTATACCTTTTGGTGTGCGGTTTAGGTAGCGTGATTTAATTTCAAGCTATATTTAAAGAATTTGACTTCATAATTAGGATCAAAAGGTTCGTTTTAAAAGGTTGATAACAGGTATTCATAAACGCATACAGCAAAAAAAATTTTTTTCCTCCAGCCATAACAACTTTACTGAACATTAAAGCTTTAGAACTTGTATTATTGTTAATATGTATGTAATATGCATAAAGTAAAATTCCATTATGAAAGAGAAATATGGTGACACAGATGGGGACTCGCTCATATATGAGATTTAAGCTGAGGCATCATAGATTAAAGGAAAACTTACACCGATTTGATATCTCAGATTACCCCCAGAATTTATTCTGCTTCAGGTATTTTTATGAATAAAAAACAAAATTTTACATAAAAGTAACTTAAATTAAAATTATCGTGTGAGAGGGATAGGGTGACGGTATGTAAGATGTTCACATCATGATGTGAAAAAACCAATTTTTATTTTCGGGGTTCTTATAATCATCGGACGTGAGAATTTTTTTTACCAACATTTTTATATTACCAGTATTAATTATTTAAATAAATGTTGCGCGGCAAATAATCAAAAGTATTTAAAAACGAACTTAAAGTTAAAACAAAGTGGCTGTAAAGCAAAGTAAGTAACAGGAACACAGGAACAGGTTAAACAGCAAGCAACTGATTCTGCCCAGCAATTTTTGTGCGCAAGTGCAAATTCTTCTTTTGTGAATACCCCAGGTACGACGTCCGAGGCCGGCCACCGGATAGCAAAGAGAAAAAGCAAAAACTGTTTCTTATGACGTCAGCTTATGCATATTGCAAATTAGTTTGCATGGGCCGTCGACTTATCATAACTTTTATCATGCAGTCGAGATACCTTCCTGAGTCTGGTTGATTATTTTGTTTTTCATTATATCTACTTTCGCGGCTCTTCGCAACTGCGATCAAGATTATATGTAAGTGTTGCGCTTCTGATTTTCCTTTGAATTCTGAGATCCTGTTACTTTGCCTTTAGATCCACTCGGTCAAAACAGCTTTTGTTTTCTCTCGCATAACATTTCTTCGCTTTTTTTTGTTTACAATAATATTATTAACTGCTGTTAGTAATTAATAACGCCTCTTCCTATAACGAGAATCCCGAAAATAAAAAACAGCCTAATTTCACAACAAGATGTAATATGAGCATCACACATACACACGCACACATATACACTCATTCACTTGCCTTTTATTTCTCTCGTACATGACCATGTGACGTCACAAACCAATTGGTACAGCGAAGAAAATCCAAGATGGCGGAAAAGGTGAATCTAGAGGGTATATGTAAAATCCCATGTTAAATTGCGCTAGAACCGGCATTGTATATCTACTCATATCCGTGACACTTGCGACAGGTTGTGGAAGTCCGCAACAAAATAGGGAAATACCCGAAATATTAACGAATAAGTTATATTGTGCGTGTATTTTTCAGTCAACTTTGATGATATTATTGTTACGTTCTTACTGCTTAACGGATTCGTAGGATTAATTAAGGAATACACTTTTAAATGTTCACACAAAACTTATTTATTAAAAACTAAAACACAATTCAATAACAGACACAATTAAAGAACAACTTAAATACAATCCTTAAAGTTCACTATTTAACGCTATTAATTTAATATCGCACATTATTTATCGCTTTTTTATTCACTATTCCAACCACTTTTCGCTTTAGGTCACTTTCGAACTCTTTAATCGCTTTCCAAATCAAAACTGCTCCTAAATGCCGCTGCCGCTGCTTTTATACATCCAAGCTTCACGTACCCGATTTTTCTACCATTGTGTAGAACATTGGTACGCGAACATTCTTTTTTTCCCGAAGCTTCTAAAAGCTTTGCGTTTTAATTACCGCTTGTTCACATTCCAATCTAGTAGATTGCGCCAATAGTTTAGTACATAAATCATCGTTAATTTAAGTTCTAAAGTCGTTACAAAGAACAAACAGTTGTCTCCAAGCCCCAATAGATGGCGCATAAATCATCACACTGCCTCCTTCGTAGGACAGCTGTCCATCCTGGATCCGGCTGATGGTAAGGGCACAGCCTGTCTATGTGAACGATTTTCTTCTTTGCCTTGGGTCCTTGTTGAATCGTGTAGACAATGTCGTTGATCCGTGTTAGGATTTTGTAGGGCCCCTCCCACTGGCGCTGCAGTTTCGGAGACTTCCCTTTCCGTCGCCGAGGGTTGAACATCCAAACGAGGTCACCTTCCTGGTATCCACTACAGTTAGCTAGGAGGTCATATCTTGTTTTCATTCTGTCAGTGGCCATCTTAAGATTCTTCCTCGCAATCTGGTGGATTTCTGCAAGCCGATCACGAAGTTCACCTGTATAACTCGTAGTAGATTCGTTGGTTTCCACCGGCGCCCCAAATTTCAGGTCGCTTGGCAGCCGAATTTGTCTTCCAAAAATCACATTAGAAGGGGTTTGTCCTGTGGAATTATGAACTGTGGTCCGATATGCCATAAGAAAAACTGGGATGTAACTGTCCCAGTCACGCTGGTGCTCATTAACCACTTTCCTTAAATGCTCTAGCATTGTCCTGTTGAATCTTTCCACCATTCCGTCGGACTGTGGATGAAGGGGCGTCGTCCTGGTTTTCTTCACTCCGAGTTTCTTACATACTTCTTGAAAAACCCGAGATTCGAAGTTTCTCCCTTGGTCAGAATGAAGCTCATGAGGAACACCAAATCTGCAGATCCAATGGTTCACTAACTCCTCTGCAACAGTGACTGTTTCCTGATTTGGAATTGCATATGCTTCGGGCCACTTACTGAAGTAGTCCATGACCACCAAAATGTAATGATTTCCTCGATCTGACTCTGGAAAAGGTCCCGCCACATCGATTGCGTATCTTTCAAACGGAGCTCCCACGTTGTATTGTTGCATTTCTCCTCTTGTTCTTATCTCTGGACCCTTGCTGCTGGCACAAACTGTGCATTTACGACACCAGTCTGCAACATCGTCCCGCATGTGAAGCCAGTAGAACCTACCTCTTATTTTTGCTAGACTTTTGTTGACTCCCAGATGTCCTCCTGATGCGCCATTATGACACTCCTCTAGAATATCTCTTATTCTAGCACGAGGAACTATTACCTGCATTCGATGAGAGGCACCGTCAGCGGTTTCCCATTTGCGCTTTAATATTCCTCCCTGGATGTGCATCCCATTGGGCCCAATAGCTCTTCAGGGTTTCGCTTCTCTCTGCAATGTCCTTCCATTCATGCTTTTCGTCGTACTCCTTCCATGCCAGAATCGGTGAAATATCCCGGTCTTCGCGTTGAGCATCTCGTAGTCCCTGATCATCCCATCCTTTCGTTGGCTCAACAGTCGTCCTTTGACACTTTTCCTCGATACGCCAACAATGTTTACAACCTGGTTCGCATGGTCGCCAGGAGAGTGCATCTGCATTTCCATGGTTTCTTCCTTTTCTGTGTCCTATATTGAAGTCGTAGGACTGAAGTCTTTCGATCCACCTTGCCACCTGTCCTTCAGGATTTCTGAATTGCATCAACCACTTTAATGCTGCATGATCCGTCCGAAGGATGAAGTTTTGCCCATAGAGGTACTTATGGAAATGTAATTCCTCTCGGATTTCGACAGCGCTTTTCTGTAGTAGGCTATGACCTTTTCCTGTCCTTCGATGTTTTGTGATAGCACTGCACCAATACCGACATTACTGGCATCTGTGTCCAATATGAACTTTTCGCCCGGCTTCGGATATGTGAGTATTGGTGCTTCATAAAGTCCTCGCTTTAGTGTCTTGAAACTTTCCTCGCACTTGTCTGTCCAGATAAGTGGTTTCTTTTTCTGTCAGTTTATGTAATTCCTTAGCTATGTCGGCAAAGTTCCTGACAAAGCGCCTATAATAGGTGGCAAGTCCCAAGAAACTGCGAAGTTCGTGTTTATTAGGGTGGGTCAAATTGTTCGCAAAGTATGTAACATGGTCCATTTCAGCGAAATTCTTAAAATTCGTGTTATTTTAAAAAAATTTCGCAAGAAACTATATATTTTGGATAAAGTCTACCCCCCCCCCCTTTTTTTCAAAAATAGATTTTGTACTAAATGATTATTTTTATTAAAAACACTTTCAAACAAATCGCTATAACTTCTAAAATAATTGTAGTAGGTTAATGATCTAGTGCTTTTTGGATCAGGAATTTTCCCAGCTATATATTTTGGTTGAAGTCTCCCCCCTTCCCTTTTTCAAAAATATATTTTGTACTAAATGATTATTTTTTTAAAAACACTCCAAAAAATCGCTGTAACTTCTAAAATAATTGTAATAGGATAATGATCTTGTGCCTATTGGATCAGGATTTTTCCCACTGCGTTTATCAGAGGTTTACTTGCAGTATAGTAGAAAGACTTTGACGTTCAGTTGCAAAAAACTGACTAAAATGTCCACCTATCCAAATAACACCCATTTTCTATGACTTTATCTTCAAAAAATATTTTTTTTATTGCAGCATAAAAACTTCATAAAAAATCTAACAACTTTTTATTTGGGTCAATTATTTATACCTCAGTTCGTTTTGCTAGAAAAGTTTATCGAAATCCCCAGATTTGACAGCAAACAAAATTTCCAATAAATTAATAAAATTCATACAAAAATTTAGTATTAGTTTTTATAGAGGTACTAGCTGGGACCCGGTGCGCCTATGCTGCTCCCAAAAGCGAATAGTAGTAATCAGGTGATATGAATTTTAATATACCTACAGTAGGAGAGTTTGAAAAAGGTAATTTTTTGGTATTTTTGATTCCAAATAACAAAATGTGAAACTATTAGTGATATGACATTTTGATCGAGACAATAAAAACCATCCATTGATATGGCATTTTTCGAGATATAAATTTTCATACATAGATGAAGTGTCTCAATGAACCGCTTATTTTCTGTATTTTGGATAGCTGGGACCCGGTGCGCCTCGGTGCACCCAACGTCTAAATATTTAAAATCAATCCAAACCTTGAAATTCAACTCTTCTTAACCATTAACGAAAAACCAACTATTCGTATAAAAATTGGAGTCATTAGAGTCAAATTACATTTATTTGAACTATGACCAAATTGCCTGTGTATTCTGTTGAAACCGTGAACGTTAAAGGATTTAAAATTAATGCAAATAGCACCATCCAGCACTCGAAATTCGAGGGCCATTTTCTATAGCTTTTTTAATTTAAATCTAGAAGTCTTCAATAACAAAATTTTTCGAGAACAATAAAACAAAATCGAAAAATGAAACAAATATTTTATAGTTGGAAAAAGCAATGCCAAAATATTGAAAATCAAACTATTCGCAATATCTAAGGAAAGAACCAATACTTATTTCTGTAAAATTTGGAGACATTAGATTCAATATGCTTTCATATTAAGTGTGACCAAAATTACCTATGTATGTATCTTTTACAAAACTTGCTGCTGCTTTTTCGCTGCACCCAACCTTAAGAGATTTAAAATTAATCCAAATCTTCAAAATTCAATTCTTCAGAAAATATTTACACCCATTAACGAAAAACCAATTATTCCTATAAGAGTTCGAGATAGTGTTGAGCCGGACTTACACGAGGCAGTACATTTGTCTCTTACATGATGTAGATTGTACTGAGGCCTCAGTTTTTTTAAATGTCCCGGTTCAAAAATAATGTCCTACTGGTATATGAGCGTGTATCAAGATAAATGAAGCGAGGTGTGATTGTAAATTACTTAGTGGAAAGACATTTCTTCCTTCTTTTGCCGCAGTAAAATTTCCAATGTGAATTGCGCCGAGGTGAGATTGTAAACACGAACTGGAGAGACATTTCTCACTTCTTTTGCCACAGTAAAATTTCCAATATGAATTGCGTCGAGGTGAGATTGTAAACACGAACTGGAGAGACATTTCTCACTTCTTTTGCGGCAGTAAAATATCCACTTTAAGCTGAGCCGTGGTGAGATTGTAAATACGAATTGGATGGAGAGACATTTCTTACATTTTTCGAAGGAGTGAGGTTTTGTCCTAAAGAGACAATTCTTACATTTTTCGAGGGATTGAGGTTTTGTAATGAAGAGACAATTCTTACATTTTTCGAGGGAATGAGGTTTTGTCCTGAAGAGACAATTCTTACATTTTTCGAGGGAGTGAGGTTTTGTCATGAAGAGACATTTCTTACATTTTTCGAGGGAGTGAGGTTTTGTCCTGAAGAGACAATTCTTACATTTTTTGAGGGAGTGAAATTTTGTGCTGGAGAGACATTTCTTACTTTTTTTGCAGTAGCAGAATTTCCAACTTGAAATTAGGCGAGGTGGGATTGCAAAATATAAATATATGGCCATGGACAACTAATTAGAAACAGTTTCATAAAAATTGCATTTATACAGTTTTTATGTAGGAATCAAATTAAAGAATTCCCACCACCTCCTCTTAATTTTTTTTAAATATATAATGATTGAAGGAAATCAATAACAATATCATAATGAATTCCTAACAGGATTGCTACATAAAAAATAAAAAATGTATAAATGCAATTTTTATGAAACTGTTTCTAATTAGTTGTCCGTGGCTGTACATTGTGGAGGCATAGATTTCTTACTTACTCTAAGGCAGTTTAATGAATATTAGAATTAAGCTTGTAAAAATGCAATTCATTGGTATTTATTTTCTTTCTTTTTTTTAATCTGTTTGTTTTTGTCATTTTGGCATTACAATAGAACCTCGCCTCATTTGAAGTATGACATTGTACTGGCTCAAAAGAAAAAAGAGGCACCTCTTACAAACTAATTTTATAATCGTGTCCTACCCAACACTAGTTCGAGAGTTTGGATATTGGTTTGTTTGTCTAATTCTGCGAAGTAGAAGTCTTCAGTCACGCCTTTCTTGTATTTTTCCCACAAAGCCGATGGTTCTGTTGGGTATTATGCCGTCACTATAATTGCGAACAGTTTACGAATGTTATTCGGCGTGAATGCAAATGCTGCATCAGTAAGTGTCAGATCCCAATGATTGTAATTACCCATCGATTCCGAAAGTATTTCTAAGGAGTAGCAACAAGCTCTCTTTCAGATTACAGCAAGTGGAGATAAGGCATTACATTTGCACGGGCGATGTCATACGCGGTAGCCAATTGCCTCCATTCTGCATTACATAGAACTCTCAAACTGCATTACATAGAACGCTCAAATCATTACTCGTTGCATTACTTTTATGTGGAAGTAATGCAGCAAGGAAGTACTTTTCATACTCTTATTTTCAGTAATGAGACCTAAAGAAATATGAAGCAGTTCTAAAATAATTCTGCATGTAATTTATTGCCACCCAGTCGGGAATATTGGAAGCCCTTACTTATGTATGTAATTACTTCAGTCCTGATTTTACTGCAAAAAGGTAATCGGTTGAAATGTAATTAATACAGAATCCAGAACATCAACAAGCTATATTAACTATTTACTTTTTGCATTACCTGTTAATGCAGAGGGTTATGCCTCTAATGTAGTAATCTTACCTGGTAATGCAAAAATTAATACCTCTATTAGATTTCTTTTGATTCTTTCTCCCTTTTACCAGTAATAACCTAAGGCCTTCCATGGCTATGACATTTCTATGTTAATTGTAAGTAACAAAATAACCCATCTGGTAATGTATAGCATTTACAAAATCAGGCATTCAGCTTTAATGAAGTCGTGAAACACGTGGTTCCATGTTGCCGAAAGCGATAAATCCAAGCAAAATGTTTAAATTTGTATCCATGTAGCTGGATGGCAACTTTTCGTCGAACTCAAGCCACTGCGAGAAGCGTGACCTTCAACTCTGTGCGAAGCAAAATGAAATGAATTTTGACAATGCATTGCAACATTGAAACGCATACTCTCACACTCCTCGTAGCTATTGCTTCCCACACCGTAGCCTCTTACGCTGCTGGCTGTTGTTGGTGCTCTACCAAAAGTTGCCACGCTCTATCCAGCTATATTTAAGACACATGGGTACATTTCTTTGCTACACAAAATGTAGCTGGCTATAGGCGGGAAAGCAAGGAAGCAAATTTTTCCCACACATGTTGCTCAAAGTGAGTGCGCAGGAAAAAGTGCGCAACAAAAGTGCGCGTGACGCGAATTTTTAGTTTTTATCCCAGACCAAAAAGTGCCCAACGTGCCTAAAGAAGTTTTCACTTCAAAAATGGGTGTTATTTGGGTAGGTGTCAATTTTTAAGCCATTTCTTGTAACTGAACATTAAATTTTTCTACTATGACAGACTAAACATCTGACATGCACGCACAGTGGTGGAAGGCTGGAGAAATTTCTGATCCATTAAGCCCAAGGTCATTACACTACTACAATTATTTCAGAAGTTATAGCGATTTTTGGAGTGTTTTTAATAAAATAAATATTTAGTACAAAATATATTTTTGAAAAAGCGGGGGGGGGGGGAGACTTCAACCAAAATATATACCTGGGAAAATTCCTGATCCAACAAGCCCAAGAACAGTATCCTACTACAATTATTTTAGAAGTTATAGGGATTTTTGGAAAGCCATTTAAAAAATAATCATTTAATACAAAATATATTTTTGAAAAATAGGGGGTTTAGACTTCAACCAAAATATATAGCTGGGAAAATTCCTGGACCAATAAGCACAAGATCATTATGCTACTACAATTATTTTAGAAGTTATAGCGATTTAGATTTAGCGAGACAGTTGACTTGGTTTCTGAATAGCACGCACTTCTTAGGGCTGAGTTTCAGTTGGGCAGTCCTCAACTTTTGGAAAACCTCTCGTAGATTGCACAGATGTTCCTCGAAACTTTTTCCAACGACGATGATATCGTCCAAATAAACCAGACAAGTCTTCCTTGTCAGTCCTCGCAAGACGCATTCCATCAGTCGTTCGAATGTTGTTGGAGCATTACACAGTCCAAACGGCATAACTGTAAACTGCCACAAGCCGTTTCCCACAGAGAAGGCTGTCTTTTCTCGGTCCTCCGGATGAATTTCGACTTGCCAATAGCCGCTCTTAAGGTCCAACGTGGAGAACCATTGAGCTCCAGACAAAGTATCCAGTGTGTCATCGATACGAGGTAACGGGTAGCTGTCCTTTTTAGTGATATCGTTTAACCGCCGATAATCCACGCAAAACCTTGTGCTACCATCTTTCTTTCTGACTAGAACCACGGGAGACATCCAAGAGCTTTTCGACTCCTCTATAAGACCTTGTTTTCTCATATCCTCAATCATCTTGGCTGCTTGTTCCCGCTTGGCTAGTGGTAGCCTTCTTGGCGTTGCTTTATTGGCTGGGCATCTCTGGTGTCGATCTTATGTTGAACGATGTTCGTTTTTCCAAAGTCGTCGTCTCTCACGGCAAAGATATCACTAAAATCCTCCACCAATTTTCTTGCCTGGAGATACTGTGGTCGTTCGAGAAAATTAGTTGAGAGTACTGCGTCTACTAATTTTGTGGCCCTCGGCTTTGGTTTTGTCGCCGTTTCCGTATTTGCACATTCCACTGATATAATCTGCTCTGCCCGTTCCCCTTTTCCCAAAACCGTACCCTTCTTCAATCTTGTTTCTCTTTCGCCGGTATTTAGAACTCTTATTAAAACCTCCTTCTTGTCATCGATGCTCACTAGACATTTCCCAACTGCTATACTTTTGACTTGTTCCATTTTTCCGGTTCAATTAGGTAGAATCGGTAGCTTCCGGGATCACCATCGACTGTCGCTTGCACCAAATTTCTCAGCACACGGAGGAAGCACGGTATCTTCACATACGACGACTTTCAGTTGTGAATAACGAGTGGATCCTGAAGTCATTGGAATCTCCCTGTTGTCATATTGCAGTATTCCTTCTCCGATGTCCAGTTTAATTTTATGTGTTGACATAAAGTCCAACCCGAGAATACACTCGTCTGTTATATCAGCTACCAGGAATGAATGTGAAAATCCAATGTCTGCAAGTAGCACATCCATCACTATTTCCCCATATAATCGTACTGGCTCTCCTGTTGCAGTTTTCAGTCTGTATTGGTGTGCGTCTTTCAGCCACTTATTACCGACCAAGTCAGCCCGGATGACAGATTTTGAAGCGCCAGTATCTACAGTAATTGTACATTTTTCAGCTCCAATTTTTCCATAGATGACAAGACTGTTGTTGCTACAATGCAGTTGGTTGATCTTGATGATGATGACACCAGGGGCTTCGATTCCCCGGCCAACACCCGCCCCATGGAGTTAGCCTTTATTCGTTTCTCTGCTTCTGTCTGCGGGGAGACACGGTGTTAGTTCCTTCGGCCTCCCTTTCGTCGCCATTTTCCGCTGTCCGCACGTTTCACAGCAAGTTGCGTCTCTTTCGGGAGATTCTGCCTTCCTTCGCTTCCGACAATTCCTTTGCAAATGACCTGGCTCACTGCAGTTCCAGCATCGGAGTCGACCACGTCCTTCCGAGGTGTTCATTCGGTTGCAGATGTCCTCTGTCGTGTTGATTTCCCTGAGGCGGACTGCACTCCTTGTTACTTGCTTCGCTGCCTCGTATGCCAGGGCATATGCCAAAACTTCTGCGGTATCTTCTTTCCGGCCAATCTGGGTGCCTGCTGCAGATCTCGGTCGGTAAATGAGTTAAGGAAAGCTTCTCTTGCTACCTCGTTGATGTAATCTTGACCGAAACTAGGATAAGCCAGATGCACTAACCTCTCGATATCGGCGCACAGTTGCTGTAAAGTTTCTCCAGGCTTTTGAAATCTATTTCGAAGTTGAAGTCGATAGACTTCTTGTATGTGCTGATCGCCGTAACGCATTTCCAGCGCTTGAACCAAGAACCCGTAACTGTTTCGATGCTCTGCAGGAATTGACTGTAATATTTCCGCTGCTGTGCCCCTTAGTGATAACGTTAAGGACATTGCTTTTTCCTCCTCGGTCCAGTAATTACCCGCTGCTGCTGCTTCGAATTGGAGCTTGTAAGTAGGCCATGGGCTTTGCCCGTCGAAAGTTGGAGGCTGAAGTTTCCTAAGTCCGATGACTTAATTAATTAATCGAGTTAATCTTCTAGCTCAGAAGTACACTTCTCAGCTGGGCTGAGAAACGGGCCACGCTTATGTGCAGGGGCCGAATCCGGCCGAAAGCACCAAAAAAGGTATAAGAAGAAAAAAACACCGCAAAACGAGCATGCGACCGAAAATGCGGGTTCCTTCTCAACCCTCCCCGGCACTCCTGTACCGAGCCGGTCCGGTCCCTGCACACAAACGCGGTCACATTTACCACTGCACAGTGGCTCGGCTAAGACATGCAAACACAAAACAAAAAACAATGCAACATTTAAGAGCACAAAACATCAAACAGAGAAGCGTGCAAAGACAATGAAAACGTGGGACACACAAGGAGTCACGCCACATTAAAAAGAGTCCTTTTAAGGACATCTTCGCTAGTTTGCATGCTAAAAACACTCGCATTTTTGTTAACATTTATAAGCATGCGGTTAACTGGTTCGTACATCCCATAATTGGTGTTAGAGGAATTAATGTACAAGAGAGGTGGACCTCTCAGGTTGTAGTTGTTCACTCTAAATGACGTACGGGTTCGTAGGAAGCCTGAGTCAACTTTGTCATTCAACAAACGATGAACGAATATAACGTCAGCGACCTCGCGACGCTTATGGAGAGAGCTCAAGTTGAGCAATTTAAGTCTGTTCACATAAGGCGGAAGAATAAGTGGGTCATCCCACGGGAGGTGACTGAGTGCAAAACGGACAAACTTCCTTTGAACCGATTCGATTTTATCGACATGGGAGGAGTAGTAAGGAGACCATACCTGGGAGGCGTATTCAAGTAAAGGCCTAACTAAAGATATGTACAAGTGCTTTGTGATAAGGGGGTTGTTGAATTCCTTGGACCATCTTTTTATAAATCCCAGGACTGAATTGCCCTTGGAAGAGATATAATTGATGTGGGTGGAGAAATCCAACTTACTTTCTAACCTAACCCCAAGATCGATAACAGAGTTAGTGCGGGAGATCTTGTTATCGAGAAAAGTATAGTCGTAAGTTATAACGCCACGTTTTCTACAAAAAGTCATGACCTCACATTTACTAATGTTAAGGACCAGGTTGTTGTTGGAACACCAAGTATAGAAGGTGTTTAGGTCTGCTTGCAGAAGTTTGCAATCCTCGATACTCCTTATGTGGCGGTACAGTCCTCCTTATGTGGCGGATGTCATCGGCATAAATAAGGATTTTACAGTGCCTCAGCAGGGTAACAATGTCATCGATTGATAAAATAAAAAGAAGAGGACCAAGATGACTTCCTTGCGGGACACCAGAGGACGCCTCGATGTTTTTAGATTTGGCTCCGCGGAATAGAACCTGGTAGGTTCTGTCGGCTAAGTACGACTGGAACCACATAACCAGGGCATGCGGAAAGCCTAATTTTTTTAGTTTTAGAACTATAATAGAGTGAGAGAGCATGTCGAAAGCTTTACTGAAGTCTGTATAAACACAGTCAGTTTGACAGCCAGTGACAAAGCCTCGAACAGTGTGAGAAGAGAACTCTAGTAAATTAGTAGTAGTGGAACGAGCTGCAAGAAAGCCATGTTGGTTAGTTGAGATAAGTCTCTTGCAGATAGGGGCAATAGCAGAATAAATAATGGATTCGAAAAGTTTTGGTATACATGATAACTTCGCAATCGGTCTATAATTAGATATTTCGTTCTTACAACCCTTTTTATGAACAGGGATTATAAAAGAGTTCTTCCATAAGGTTGGGAAGCGCCCTGTATTGAGGGATTTCTGAAATAAACATAGGATAGGAGACAGTAGGGCCCCTGCACAGGATTTTAGAACAGCAGGAGGGACACCATCAGGGCCGGACGAAAAATCTTGTGGAAGATCATTTATATGTTTCGAGATATCTTCCCTGGTTATAGACAGAGATAAATTTTGAGCCGTTTGTATTGCGTTGATATGTCGAAAATTGTCTTCATGAGGTTGGAAGACAGGAGACGAGAAAGATTTGAGGAAGAACGATGCGAACTTGTCGCAAATCTCGGATGAATTAGAACTAACAGAGTTCTCGTATTGCATGGTGTTAGGATAATTATCAACTTTTTTCTTAGAGTTGATAAATTGAAAGAATGCTCTGGGATCCCCATACAGTTTACCTTCCATGTTGCTAAGGTACTCCTTATAGAGAGCCTTGGACAGAGCATGGAATTGGTCATAGCAATTGAGAAAAGCATAGAAGCTCGCAGTGTCTTTTCTCTTCAGGTAGGTTTTCCAGAGTTTATTCTTCTGGTTTTTGGTGTGTCTCAACTCATTATTGTACCAGGGCGGGGATGATCTGGTCAACTCAAGAGGCTCAATAGGTACACAGGATGCGAAGGTTTCATACAGGACGGAGTAAAATCTTGTTACGTCGTCATCCAACTCATTAGAGGAAAGCAAGCTATTGAAATCGATCGAAGTGAGCTTGGATGACAGTACTTCAAGATTAGCCTTTTTAAAGTTAAAAGTAAAGGTTGACTCCTCCGGGATTAGCTTATAGTTAAAGGCAAAACAATAGCTGAGTAGGAGAGGAGGGTGATAATTATCAACAGGCGACAAGACAATTGAGCTAGGCTCAACATACATGTTGTCTGAGTCGGAAAAGAATATAAGATCTAACCACCTACCTAAAATATTATTCACACCGCTCATTTGGTTCAAACCGCATGAGAATAAGGAATTCAGAAAGTCGGATTCCCTATCATTAAGGTTGTTTTCAGGTAGGTAGTTATCGTCCTCATCGGAAGATACCCATTGAACATTGGGTAAGTTAAAATCTCCTAAAAGTAGGAGTTCGTCTTTGGAGTCCATCATATCCTGGATATGATTAATGCAAGATATTAGAATATCATAGAGGTTTTGACCTCTATCGTCAATAGTGCTGAACATACCTGGTGGGATGTAACAGCAAATTAAAAATAGGTTCTTATGGACAAGGGAGACTTTAAGAGCGAGGAGCTCAATGTCCAAAGAATTGGAAAAACTAGGAGGCGTTATTAAGCAACAGTTGAGAAGGTTACTACAGGCAAGTAGTACACCACCTCCACGAGCCTCCGAGTCAGTATATCTGTCCTTCCGAAAAACTTGGAAGGAGGTATCGAAAAGTTCGGCATTAAGAACTCCACTGTGTAACCATGTTTCTGTAAAAGCGATTATATCGAAATCACTGGCCGAAGTTGACAGAAACACATCGTGGGTTTTGGATCTGATACCCCTCACGTTTTGATAATAGAGGGAAAGCGTCTTAAGTTTTTTGAAGATTGTGGAGTGTCTGGAGTACGACGAATACGCGTGCGAGGAACAAAACACTTTGAGAAAGCACCGGGAGGCCAGAACGTGGGGTACAAAAGCTTTTCAGCTGTATTGAGCGGTGCAGTCAGAACAAAAGATGCGACCGGTTTGGAGGCATTGCTGATCTTCCGACAGGATACTGTCTCGGGATCAATTGCTTTACCCTTTAAGTATTCTTTAATCTCCTCGGACGTAGTTACAGGGAAGAAACGCGAAATAAAAATATTTTGTGGCCTGGGAACCGTTACCAAGTTGGTGTGGGTTACCGAAAACCCAGTATCCCCGATGCCCGAGGGTCCATCGATATTACTGGTACTGGTTGATGCCACATCCGGCTCAGGGATAGAATTAGAGCCCATTGGTAGTGAGGGGGCGGGGACGGACGAAATATTAGAGGAGTTCGTAGTGACAACACCTGTAATGGGGTTCGTAGTGACAACACCTGTAATGGTGACTTTACGATTGCGTCTGTGTTTTCGATGCTTTGCGCACGTTTTCTGGTGGGCAGGGGCCAGCCTAGGGACAGTTTCGTCTGAGAAACCCTCTTCAGGTATTATAGTTTTCGGGTGGTCAGGAGCCAACCTAGAGGCAGTCTCGTCTGAAGGGCCTTCTTCAGGTATTAAAGCCGGGCCCACGACATTTCCAACCTCAGAAGCAGCAGCTAGGGTGGAGGCTGAAGGCTCGTTTTGCTCAACCACACACTGAGCAGCGCGGGAATAATTGCCATCGAAAACATTAAATTTTTCAGATAGTAATTTCAGGGCTGTAAAATTTTGAGTAACTGAGAGAGATAGTGACTCAACTTCAGCCTTGACACGCATCGTACACCTTTTAATATCATTTAAGATGGGGGTGAGGGGGGCCGGGGTTTCTGTTGAGGTGGAAAAAGCAGCACCAGGGTTTAAAAACCCTGAGTGCAGATCGTCGACGGTGTCTAAGACCGTGGAGACTCGAGATGAAAGTTCCTGGAATTTAGTAACTAGGGAGCTCGAGTTCGTTGAGAAAAGAGACATCGTGTTTGATAAGTGGTCGAGCCGGACATTCACCGATTGGATATCGTCGGCTAACGCTTGAAAATGTGCGACGTTGCCTGAGAGGGAGGTTAAGTGATTAAGAACATTTGTATGATCAGTCACAATCACCTCACTGATACCCTTCATCAACCTTAGTACATGGCAGGGTTTGATGTCAGAGCACTCTTTGCAAGTTGATCCTCTCGTAGCTGAGGACTTGCATTTGACTCGACCATTCAGGCAGTCCGGGTGAAAGACACCTCCACAGACACCATCACAAGAAATGCCATCACGCACAATCTCGGATGAGCAGTGCTTGCAAGAATGGTAACCCTCCATGTGAGAAAGGGTGGGGAAAATAGGGATGTAGTAAAAGAGGAGAACAAAAATGGATAAAATGAAAAATAAATATAGAAATAACTGTTTCACTTAAAAACTTTTACTAATACAAAAGACGAGCAGGCCCGAGAAAAAAAAGATGAGGAAAAAAAAATAAAATTTAACAACGTAAAATATTATGAGAAAAAAAAATATTTAAAAAGAGAATAAAAATGAAAAACAGTTTGGGAACCAGTCTTTTTTTTTTTTAAAACAATTGCATACTTCCAGGATAAGTGGAAAGTAGAATTGTATGTATAGTCTGAATGTTGCCGTAAAGCATAAACAGCCAGAAAAGAACAAGGATAAGAAATTGAAATGTCATCAAACTCGAAAAGTTCAAACAACAAAACAAAGGAAACTAAAAGGAATATGGGCAAAAAACACCAATTTAACAAACCTTGAACAATAAAATGCCTTACCGAGGAAAATGCAACACAGAAATACACAAAAAACTGGGTAAAAACCACTCAAAAACGCAGCACGCAACAAACACTCAACACTTGACAGTGACAGTCTTTCGTCTTCGTCTTTCGTCACTTCGTGAGATGCTGTGGCTGGGTGATGAATCTTTGCCCTTTCTAGGTCGGCTCTAACGGTTTCTAGTTCAATCTTTACCTTTTCTTCATTTTCCCTTATGGAATGTTCCAGTTTTTCCTTCACCATCAAAAGTTCTGCCACGCTCACTGTCGCCTCTTCTGCCTCTGTTTCTACTTCCCCTTCAAACATGTAAGTTCCAGGATCCTTTCCATCGCTCGCCATAGCTTCTCGAAGCTGGGCGGTTAGGGAATTTTTAGCTACGAGCGTTTACTTAATTCTCTTTTTAAGTCCACTGTGCGTAATTCCACTAATTTTCGACCCATTTTATTATTGTGTCCTTACTTCGCACTCAAAAATTTAATTTCAGTCAACTTTATTTTTCAAGACCACTTATTTCATTTCTCTCTCAATTAATCCCACTTCTGACATCAATTGTTACGTTTTTACTGCTTAACGGATTCGTAGGATTAATTAAGGAATACACTTTTAAATGTTCACACAAAACTTATTTATTAAAAACTAAAACACAATTCAATAACAGACACAATTAAAAAACAACTTAAACACGATCCTTAAAGTTCACTATTTGACGCTATTAATTTAATATCTCACACTATTTATCGCTTTTTAATTCACTATTCCAACCACTTTTCGCCTTAGGTCACTTTCGAACTCTTTAATCGCTTTCCAAATCAAAACTGCTCCTAAATGCCGCTGCCGCTGCTTTTATACATCCAAGCTTCACGTACCCGATTTTTCTACCATTGTGTAGAACATTGGTACGCGAACATTCTTTTTTCCCGAAGCTTCTAAAAGCTTTGCCTTTTAATTACCGCTTGTTCACATTCCAATCTAGTAGATGGCGCCAATAGTTTAATACATAATACCTGTGACACACTATACTTTCATTATGATGGTATTTTTCATTATGATGGTCAAGGAAATGATGGGGTGACACATTACACTTTACTTTCATTTGAATCTGGCATATCAAGTGAGGATATAAACCTGCGTGTTTTTTGCTTTAATTTTAAGCTGTTTTAATTTGGAATATTTAAAGAAATATTTTTTAAAGTAGTAAAGAAAATATCCTTGCAAATTGTTGCTTAACTAACGTGAAATCAATTTATTTTATTTTAAAATGTAGTCTCCAATTTTCCAACAGATGTCACTTAACCGAAATTTCAGTCCAAATGAAAGTAAAATACTTTCATTTTGGACTTTCATTATGGTGGGTTTTTGCCACGATAATGAAGGTTACTTTCATTATGATGGTATATGTGTCACAGGTATAAATCATCGTTAATTTATGTTCTAAAGTGGTTACAAATAACAGTTGTCTCCAAGCCCCAATAGATGGCGCATAAATCATCACATTATTGATATACTTGCTTCATCAAAAGCAAGGAAAATTTATACATAGTATTTAGTTTTATTAATGTATTATAATCATATTATTATTAAATATATGTATCTCCTTAGGGATAATAAATATTTACTATTTTATTGTTTTAAAACTGCGTGCTTTTAAAATATTTCTTTATAAATATGTAAAATAAATAATAGGTATCTTTTGAACTAATTCTAGATGATCATATACATTTCAAAATCTAGTCTAGTTTTCTCAACTACATTTTTTGTCTCAAATTTAAAGCCTAGCTTGAGCCTATGACTTTATTTATTTTACTTTATTTATTTATTATACCTGTGACACACTATACTTTCATTATGATGGTAACTTTCATTATGATGCTCAAGGAAATGATGGGGTGACACATTACACTTTACTTTCATTTGCATCTGGCGTATCTAGTGAGGATATAAACCTGCGTATTTTTTGCTTTAATGTTAAGTTGTCTTATTTTGGAATATTTAAAAAAAATATTTTTTAAAGTAGTAAAGAAAACATCCTTGCAAAATGTTGCTTAACTAACGTCAAATCAAATTATTTCATTTTAAAATGTAGTTTCCAATTTTCCAACAGATGTCACTTAACCGAAATTACAGTCCAAATGAAAGTAAAATACTTTCATTTTGGACTTTCATTATGGTGGGTTTTTGCCACGATAATGAAGGTTACTTTCATTATGATGGTATATGTGTCACAGGTATTATACCTGTGACACACTATACTTTCATTATGATGGTAACTTTCATTATGATGGTCAAGGAAATGATGGGGTGACAAATTACACTTTACTTTCATTTGCATCTGGCATATCAAGTGAGGATATAAACCTGCGTGTTTTTTGCTTTAATTTTAAGCTGTTTTAATTTGGAATATTTAAAAAAATATTTTTTAAAGTAGTAAGGAAAATATCCTTGCAAATTGTTGCTTAACTAACGTGAAATCAAATTATTTTATTTTAAAATGTAGTTTCCAATTTTCCAAAAGATGTCACTTAACCGAAATTTCAGTCCAAATTAATACCTGTGACACATATACCATCATAATGAAAGTAACCTTCATTATCGTGGCAAAAACCCACCATAATGAAAGTCCAAAATGAAAGTATTTTACTTTCATTTGGACTGTAATTTCGGTTAAGTGACATCTGTTGGAAAATTGGAAACTACATTTTAAAATAAAATAAATTGATTTCATGTTAGTTAAGCAACAATTTGCAAGGATATTTTCTTTACTACTTTAAAAAATATTTCTTTAAATATTCCATATTAAAACAGCTTAAAATTAAAGCAAAAAACACGCAGGTTTATATCCTCACTTGATATGCCAGATGCAAATGAAAGTAAAGTGTAATGTGTCACCCCATCATTTCCTTGACCATCATAATGAAAGTTACCATCATAATGAAAGTATAGTGTGTCACAGGTATAAAGTAAAATACTTTCATTTTGGACTTTCATTATGGTGGATTTTTTCCACGATAATGAAGGTTACTTTCATTATGATGGTATATGTGTCACAGGTATTAATTTGCGAGTATATTTTACATATAATCTTAATATATAAAAACTACTTGTCACAATGTTTGTACACGCTAATCTCCGAAACCGCCCAACAGATTTAAATGAAAATTCGGGAATGTGTAGGGTTGGTTCCAGATTGAAAGATAGGATAATTTTGGTCCTGATAAGTGAAGCTGTTGTCGAAATATAGAGAATTTCAATGTTTCACTGATTATATTTAAGTTGGCGGGGCGAAAAAATATTTAATTTGAATTGTCATGTACATATAAAAACCGTTAGCTTTAAAAAAGCACTCCGATTTTTACGAGTGACAACGTATGAATTAGTGTATAGAATGTACTGAGTGTACAGTGTGTACAGTATGTGCAGTGTGTAGAGTGTACTGTGTACTATATACTATGTACTATGAACAGTATACTATAACTACCGGAGCCCGCAAAAACACACCAGTTAAGAAACATATAATTTATATACAAAACACAAATATTTGTGAACACTGGGAAACCTGTAAAATATTAGCATCCATTGTTCTTTATATACTTCCACCGAAAAATTAGTAAAAGCTTTTAATTGGTGCGATTAAATAAAGTGTTAATAAGAAAATATATAAATGTCGAGTTTTTGCATTATGCCTCAGATTGCGGTACATCTTGAAAACGGTCAACTTGTATATTTCACTGAAGAAAATGCTCTCCAACGAGCTTTCCAGCCACCAAAAACTACACTTGCTGAATTTTTCACACTGTGCCAAAAACCTGATATTTTCGGACAATTCGCAACAACATTTTTATATACCGACGTCCCTCGCTATTATACATGGAAATGGAACAAATCAGGTAAGAAATGGAAGCCAGGTAGACAAGGCGAACCACATCCAACTATCGCACGCGTATTGAAAGCAAACACATTGGGACGACTTTACACAGTTTGGTAGATGTCTTTAAAAACCAAAAAACTACTTCTTATGCAAAACACAGAAGTCCAAGACAATTCAGCTCTATTCCAAAAATATTTACAAAAGTCTTATATCTAAATCTAAAACTAAATTACATGTGAATTGTAAGTATAAAGAGAAAATTCTTGCTTGAGTAAACTACATGTGAATTATAAGTATAAAGAGAAAATTCTTGCTTGAGTAAACTACATGTGAATTATAAGTATAAAGAGAAAATTCTTGCTTGAGTAAACTACATGTGAATTATAAGTATAAAGAGAAAATTATTATTCTAAGAACGATGTGATGGCGTTTTATTGTGTACGCCACAACAGTACATCCAAAACAACGTGAATGTTTCTTTTTGCGTTTGTTGCTGAATATTCCAGGACCAACGTCTTTCCAATTTTTACGAACAATCAATGGTCAAATATTCAATGCATTTCAAGATGCATGTCGCCAGTTGCAATTGCTGGAAGACGACAATCATTGGGATCTGACACTTACTGATGCAGCATTAGCATCCACGCCGAATAACATTCGCAGGGCCATCCTAACCACAGGGCTAAATGGGCTATAGCCCTAGGGCGCAAGCCTTTTCGAGGCGGCAAGTTTTGTGTTTTTATATTTTTTTATTATTTTTAGTTATTACTTATTTTTATTTAAAATCTTTTCATAACAAAAATAACCAAATAACCTGTTCTAATGATTGGTTATTGGTTATGTAATTTTAAAGATTCTTTGAAAGAAAATACGACAGAGCCGCCGCTAGGCACTTTGCCGCCTAGTGCACCTCCGCCGATGCCGCTCCTTTTAAGGGCAAAAATTTTTTTTTGGCTCGCTTCGCTCGCGGGTTTTTTTATTCTTAATGGCCCTTCGCAGACTTGTCCATAATTTCAAACCGGTTTTAATATGAGTTCAATAGTACACTCGGAAATCACTTTTCTCCATCATTTTCGTGTAACGATTGTAATGCCTATGTAGTAGTGTGGGGTGCAAGCACAACGAAGCAGCTTTACTGAGAACGAAAATATGCTTGTGTTAGTGTAATGGACGGTGAAACCAGAAAATGTTTGGGTGAACAAATGATGGAAAATTATGGAAGAAAAGTTGTCTTCCCTGCGACCCCTTGCCTATAAAACCGGTTTTGGTTTTGATGTTATGGACAAGTGTGCGGAAGGCCAATAGGCATTAGTATATAAGAAATTGTTAATTAAATAGATTTTCTTTCTATTTGGCAAAGTCAACCAAGTCATTTATTAGTTCAGCCTCACTTACTTCAGAATCGAGCGTGATTGCGTTTCAATGCTGCAATGCAGACGTTACTACAATTAAGCTGCTGACAGAAACAGGCGCAAACGCCGTGCGGGCAATGACAGAGAGAATAGAAGTAGTGTATTCAAATGCGCATTAACGAAATGCTGATTTACGCAACACACACACCGCGCAAGTTGCTTTACTTTCTACATTTTGCGCGTTGTCGCCGCGTAGTGTCAAGAAATGTTTGTGTTTTGAGTCGTGTTTTGGTGGCGGTGGGCATATGTTTGGAGTCGTGTGTTGGTGTTGGCTGTGATAGCAAATTTGTTGAATTTTATATTTAATGAAAATCTTTATTTTTCCAAATTGAAGTTCTTAAATTAGCACCTAAAACAAAGACAAGTCCCGTAGGGTTGAAAAATTATATGTAAATCATTCAGGTTTTTCAATTTTTACCCTATCACTTGTCACTTTGATTTCGTTGTTGTGTGCAAAGTCGGAGCGCGGCGCCGACACCGCAACATCATGTCAGTGAAAAGTCGCCACATACCGTGAAGCCAATGTCCGCACCGCGTTTGCGCCTGTTTCTGTCAGTAGCTTTACGCTACTGTCTGTTGCTGGAGCTCGACCAAAAGTTGCCATGCTCTAGCCAGCGAAATGTATGTTGGAAAAACCCATCTTTATGTGAATTTAGGGATGGTTTTCACCCCTTCTCTTCACCCGTTACCATACATTTTGAGCTCAGTTTTTATTTTTTAATTTTGTAGAAATTTTATGGTATATTTAGTGGAATGGTAATAAATTAACTTTGTCTAGATTTGACATTTTTGTATAACTGTGCCGGTCACCCCGCTCCCCCAAACATTACGTGTAATTTCTTACGAAGAGGGGCGCATTATTTTTAGTGGCCCACGGGCGCCGAATATCTTAGGACGGCCCTGAACATTCGTCAACTGTTCGCAATTATATTGACGACATGATACCCAACAGAATCATCGGTTTTGTGGGAAAAATACAAGAACGGCATGGCTGAAGACATACTTCGCAGAATTAGACAAACAAACCAATATCCAATAGGCCTCGGTAGTCTAGCGAGTAAGGCGCCTGGCTACTATCTCAGAGGTCCCGGGTTTGAATCCCGGCAGAGCCCCACGGTCCTTCGCCTTTCCCGCCTTCTTTCTTCTTCCCTCCTTACATTCCGCATTCCCCTGTCATAGCCTTCTGCTAGCACTGCCCCGCTGCACCAAGCGCATGTCATCGGTTGGTTGATGGGATTCAACTCGTTTCAGGAGGCATAACACTCCAGCGAGTTGTTTCTCATTGCCCCGATGCCAGAGTCGCGGTAGAAATGGTTGGGGTTAGGTGGTTGTGGCAGTTCCTTCCTACTTCTCTCTTCCCCTTCACTATCTATCGACTAGAGCTTGCTGTTTGACATTGCACTCTGTTCACAACTTAACCCAGAAATATTGTTCTTGCTTTCTGGCAACACAAATTTGTTCGAATTAATTTTATTCTGTAGCCTTCCCGTTAGCATTACCGTACTTTCGTTTGATGAAACTTGTTGTGCGGATTTCGTGTGGACTATAAATTTTTCATAGAACTTTTGTTTGATGAAACTTGTGCGGAATTTCTTTGGACATTACAATATTAACTAACTCCCGGTGTCCGCAAACCGTTATATATTTTTGTCGCACGTTATCATTAGCTACAAATTTTCGCTTGGACATTAAAATTGTATGGAACTTTGTTTGATCGAAATTGCTGTGCTGAATTTCTTGTGGGCAATAAAATCTTGTAGGAGCTTTGTTTAAGAGAAATTGTTATGAAAAATTTCTTTGTACATCGAAATCTTAACTAAGTCTTGGTTTCCGCAAAATTGGTATATTTTTTAGAGTGCGTTATTTTGAATATAAATTTCTGCTTGAACATTGAAATTTTATAGAACTTTGTTTAAAATTTCTTTTGAAAATTTTTTGGACATTACAAGCTTAACTAAGTACCGGTTTCCGCAAAACCGTTACCAATTTTGCCGTGCATTATTTTTTGGTTATAAATTGTTGCTTGGACATTTGGACAGTTTTATAAAAACTTTGGTTGATGAAAATTTTGTGCGGAATCCTTTTTGAACAATAAAATTTTTTAGAACGTTGTTTGATTGTTTTGTTGAGGAATTTATTTGGACATTGCAATTATTTACTGAACTCTTGATTCTTTTATTTAAATTTCCTGTGGACATTTAATGCGTTTATGCAACACTTGTTGAACGTCGCATGTTTGGTGCATACAAGTTCAAGGTCTGTCCATAGTCATTTCAACGCCTGTACATCTTGCTAATCAAAAATTTCAATAAATTCTAAACAACATACATAATAAGTGACAAGGCTGCATTGGTGCAAAAAAGAGGGAGAGCAAAGGGTACGCTTACACGAATTAAGGCTTTTGCAGAGTGCATTGACAACACAACCGATGAGGAAGACATTAAGGTCAGACTGACTAAATTGGAAGACACTTGGCTAGAGTTTCTAACTGTTGAAGATGAGCTCCTTCTAATTGAAGGTCAGGTGTCTGAAATGGAAGAGTTTGAGAAAAGATATTTTGAGACTAAGGCCATGCTGAATCGAGCACTGAGAGCATTTGTGCAGGAAACAAGGCAATCAAGTACAACAACAGAACGACAACCTATGAGCTCTACTATGAATTCAGTAGCACTTGACAGAAGTCAACTTCATTTAACAAACATCCGGTTACCAAAAATCAACATACCGCCTGTTCAAAACTAACAATTTAAGTTCTGACTCTAAGAGAAAGGTCCCGGAAGGGTGTGATCCAAATGAAAGATAAACCTTTCACTAATCAATTTCTTCCTTATATTTATTAAAACTTCAGATTTTTTACAATTCTACCTCTAATATTCAATATAATTCGCTGAGTTTAATTTATTTATTTTATATTAATTTTATGTCCTTTAAACTTCCTTCAAGGTATTAAGTTATTTGAGTTATTTGATTTATTTATTATATTGCTCGTTCTATTTTGCCGCCAAATTGCCTCGTTTGTATGTTGATTTTTTCTACTCTCTCCTGCCCTTGGATGTTCTGAAATCTTGGTTTGGAGCCTGATACGCCGTTTAGTGGGTGGTAGGTGTACTTGAAGCGATGTCTGGAATTATAATTTCAATGGTTATTTGTTGTGGTCCCACGACCTCTATGGTGGAGATGCTGACTCAAGCTCGTCAGCGGATCTCGTATAGGATAAAGGAAAAAAACCTCCAACTCGGGTTTTTCCTATCTGTTATAGCTTACTGACTCAAGCTCGTCAGTATGGATATGATGAAGGGATCTCAGCTCAATCCCTTGATTTAATGATTGAAATCACCTTTAATAAAATTCTCAAACTCGAATTTTATTGATGTCTTCGAAGCTCAAGCGCGCTTGAAGATCTTGACGTGATCTGTTGGAACGCTGGCCGTCTGCCGGTATTTATCTGAATCTTAACAATAAAATTGGTGGGGAACCTTGGTTTGGTGTACATCATTCTCGGTTCATGTAGTTGCTTCTCTTTCACTTCTTCTTCTGTCAAATAGGTTTGTTGACATATTGCTGGTAAGTTTGCTTTCTTCTATTTTAATAGTTAGTAACTAATTTTATTTCATTTCAGGAATATTTTGATGTTGGTGGGATTTGCGGGAGGTGGAGTCTCATTTTTAGTGTTGAGAGGTAAGTTCTCTTTGTGGAATTTGTGTATTTTGGACTGATTATTTTTGTTTTCCAGATTCGTGAGTTTGCCGACGGGATTTTTACCCTTGCGGAGTTTGTTTGGGGCCAGTTTGTTCTCTTTGGATTTTTTGGGCGCTCATTTGGTTTTTATTCCAGGAGGGAAGTATTTTACTATATTCATAATATTCAAAAGTTTGGTTTTCTTGGAACAATTCATCCTGTTGTCTGGCGCTGGAGGACATTGTTTTCACCCCCTTCTGCGGAGTGTTTTATTTTTAGTGAATTAGATTTGTTTATGTAGTGTTTGTTCATTAAATGTGGAGTGAATTTAAAGTTGGTGTTTTTTTTGTCATTGTTTTTTGATTTCAGGGTTGTAAGGTTTTTCCTTTTAGGTGACGGATGGAACACCGCCCTTTGCTGGAGACTACAAAGAGTGGCCTTCCTTGAAAGATCTATACCCATCAATCATCCATGAAAATGAGGGTTTAACCGGATCTCAAAAATTTCAGCACTTAAAGGGGCTCTTAACAGGAAGCGCAGCGTCAGTTGTTCGTCATCTAAATGTAACCGATGCAAATTATTTAGAGGCTTGGGACAGACCTCTGCAACGCTTTGACCGAAGTTTTCACATTGCGCCTTCGTACATTAAAGCCTTTCTTGATCAACCAACACTAAATAACCCATCTTCAAAGGGCTTGCGCAACTTAACTGACACTTTCGATGAAGTCGTTCGAGGTTTAAAGGGTCTAGGAGCAGAGGCCGAAATACGGGACGTTTGGCTAACCTACATCGCGATGTCAAAGCTCGATCATGAAACAAGAGAAAACTGGTCGCATGAGATTGCATCTAAGGACTTTCCATCGTTTAATGACTTCCTTCGGTTCCTTAATAAGAGGTGCAACGCACTCGAAGCGTGCAATGTTTCATCAAAACGGCCCACCCAATCTATGAAATCAATGCATTTGGCAACGACTTCTCTATCCAACATTTTTCCAAAATGTAATCAAGATCACCCAATTTTCCGATGCGAGATCTTCAAAAGCCAATCGCCAATGAAACGCAAGGAATTTGTTATCCTCAATTCACTTTGCTTTAAGTGCCTGGGAGCAAACCACTCTGTCCGTTCATGCAGATCCAAAATGAAGTGCAACAAATGCGCAAAATTTCATCATCCAATGTTGCATGACAGCACAGATCAACAAAATCCAATCGACTCACATTCTACACCTTCATCCCCCGGTAAAAATGATACCAAATCTGCAATCAACCTTGCTTCAATCAACTCGCCTACAATCAACACTATTCCACCCAACACCGCATCAATCAACACTCTTTCCACTGAAGCTCCAAGGTTGTCCTTACTACCAACCGCGCTCGTGAAGGTGAAGGACAATCAAGGGCAATTCGTGCAATGTCGCGCTGTTACATTCAGGGTCACAAATTTCGCTTATTTCTGAATCCTGTGCACAACGTTTAAATCTTCACCGAGAAAATGCACGTTTAGGCATCACTGGTAGGCCCGGCTCGAGGATATTTGACGCCCTGGGCAAACAAGTGTTTGGCGCTCCCCCCCCCCCCCCCCCCCTAAAGACATGGTACCATTGGTATATTCAATATTGGTAAAATAATTACTACAACGTAATAATAAACTGTTTTTTTATTGGTCACATCACAAATACTAAGATTACATAAGAAACTATAACAATGTATCGAGAAAACGATAGTCTAGTTAGAAATGGATTTTGCGAGCTTTTTTTTCTGCGAAACTTTTGGTCAAGTTTTGCTGATCTAATTTTTTCGCTAACTCGCTTTCTATCGAAAGTAACGCAAGACCGGTTAATCTATTTTCGGACATTGTTGAACGAAGATAGTTCTTAATCAATTTGAGTTTAGAGAAACTCCTTTCTCCGCTTGCTACCGTTACTGGCAGGGTGAGTAATATTCGAAGAGCGATAGCGACATTAGGAGTAAAAAACTTATTTCGTGCAATAAACCTCAGAACATTTACAGTTGTTGTACATGGTTTTATCAAATTTGTCAGAGCCAACAATTCCTCGCATAACTCGTCCGCATCTACATCAGATTCATCATTACTTGATAATGATGCAGCCAAATCTTTGCAATGTTTCAACAGATCATTTTTCTTCTCCACGAATTTTTCTTTAACTCCACCAATATCGTATAAAAACCCGAAAAGCGAGGCATGGTTCTTTAACTGAACAAATCTATCTTGAAGAGAAGTGATTGATTGAAGGAAAAACCAGGGTATCCAAAATTTGTCAAAAAAAAAAAAATAACTACAAATGCCAGGTAAACAATTGAATTCGAATTTCATTCCTGAATGACTACTTGCTTTTACTTAGGAATAAATTAAAACATAAAAAACTCGTCAGTGCCGCCCCCTTTCGACAGCGCCCTGGGCAGCTGCCCAGCTTGCCCGTGCCTTAAGCCGGGCCTGATCACTGGAGTCTTATTAGCAGAATTAGGAACAACTCGAGGAAAAGTTCCATTACAATTGAGTGCCAGGTGGAATCAAAATATTATCCTAAAGCTACAAGCATACGTTTTAACCAAATTAACGTCAGTTATACCACCCACGAGTTTACAACCGTCTCCACAGGGATTTCCTAAAGGTCTACAGTTGGCTGATCCTACATTCCAAAGGCCCTCCGAAGTAGAGATAATAATCGGCGCTGATCATGTCTTCGATGTGTTCAAGGGAGAAAAACTGTACGATGACACCGGTCGCTTATTCGGGCAAGACACTATCTTTGGATGGGTGGCAGTAGGAAACTGGTTGCTGCCATCTCCTTCACTTTAATCATTTCATTTGCAAGCATGCGAGGACCTAGATAAAACTCTAAGAAGGTTTTGGGAAGTAGAAGAAGTTACTTCAAATAACAAGAGTCCCACCCAGGAAGAAGAAAAATGTCAAACACATTTTAACCAGCACTTGAGAATAGTAGGAGAGCGGTACATGGTCGCATTGCCAATGAAAACAGAAGTTAATGACTTGGGTGACTCGCTCCCAATGGCTATTAAAAGACTGCAGAGCATGGAAAGAAAATTTCAACGCGATCCCAATCTGAAACTCCAATACACACAATTCATGCAGGAATATGAGAAGCTTGGCCATATGGAGCTCGTTCCATCCGATCAATTGAACAAAGACTGTCGCTCCTTATTTTATCTTCCGCATCATGCTGTTTTCAAGGCTTCTCCAAACCCAAAAATTAGGGTTGTATTTGACGGATCGTGCAAGTCATCTACTGGAATCTCCTTAAACAACAAATTGATGGTAGGTCCCACCATCCAAAATGACTTGACAACAATTCTGCTGAAATTTCGCCAACACAGAGTAGCATTCTGCGCAGATGTTGAGAAGATGTACCGGCAGGTCCTCATATCACCAGCCGACAGAGACTATCAGCGTATTGTCTGGCGAGAACACCCCACCCTACCGTTTAAACATTATAGGCTGACTACTGTAACCTACGGTACGGCATCTGCCCCTCTCTTAGCAACAAGAGCGTTGCATGAAATTGCCAATGAATTTGGAACATTATATACACAGGCCTCAAGCATCATAAGAACAATTTTTTACGTAGATGATCTACTAACCGGTGCAGATACTTTAACTGAAGCTCTACTCCTCAAAGAAAACATAAGAAAGATGCTAGCATCAAGAGGATTTAACCTAACCAAGTGGATGTCAAACTCACCCGAATTCATAAAAGATGACACAACAAATAATCTACTCATGACCCAAGGGCGGATCCACCGTTGTGGGCACGATGGGCATGCCCACAACCCTAATAGACTTTTGACGTCACACTTTCACGGTCTATTGAGATTGATAGGCTGATGATATTATATCCTATGCCTTAATAAAATAAAAAAATATGCTTCAGACCACACTTTAGAAGTACAACTTTTTTACCCAACAACTGCCACAATTATTAAAATATTAATCAGCTAGCAATATGCAATTGATATAGGAGGTCTGTCGGATATATAGTACGGTTTCAGAAAAGTAGGGCCAACGACAGATGCAGGAAGTATAGTGACGAGCCTACCGACGGACTTGATACAAGTACAATTTCAGAATATCAATATTTATGAATTCCTATTTAAATTAAAACCTAAAAACGAAGCAAAGGTTTTAGGATAACTGAAATATTTTCGATTGAAACTGGTCTAAAAATCGTGAGGTTCCTTATGTCGTGGTTCTTTTATCAATATTGGGTCTGTTTAGACCCTTCGCTCCCAAGAACGTTCTTCATGAACTTTGTGGATGAAGGGAGAAGTGGGGTGGTACCTCTCATCATCCTCACTTTCCCCTTCATCTACAAAGTTCGAACCTAGTATCTGATGAAAAAATAATATTGAAATTGCCACTCAAAATCATGGGGATTTCGTTGAAGTTTTGACCTAGTAAAATTGAACCTTCAGAAGTGAAGATTGTCATGTATGAATTCCGGCAGAATGAAATCGGCAGAAGAGTACTTTCGGAAATCAATTTACATACCTTTATTAGATTCCGTTATTAATGATTTAGGGCAGAGATTGTCTCCGGAAGTATAGATGTTTCCAAAAGAAGAAAATAGATTGTCGACAGTACAAAGGGCTTTCCCTCTAATCTTCCACATAAAAAAAAAACTCCGTGACACAAAAAATTTGAACAGTTCTGCGCACCTCGTTGCCAAGTTTTATAAATTTTGTTCTATCATTTCCCCTCTTTTCATTTAAAAAGACTACAAATGCAGCAAAAACTCAACAAAATAATTTGGGAAGGGATGTGCCATAACCTTCTATATTTACAAGCCATTAACAAGGAAAATATTGAGAGCGAATTTCTGCTCAATCGGACTACAGCTCGGTGCAGTCACGTTATGTTGTTAGTGTAATTTGGAGAATTTGGGAGAATTTGGTAGTCTGATTCTCTCAATATCTATTCTTGTTTATGGCTTGTAAATATAGAAGGTTATGGATGCGCGCATGCCGAATGAATAAAGTTAAGTTATCTTTATATGTATTGAGCAGAGCTCAACAAAGTAAATCTATTCATCATAATAAGTATAATTTTACTATAATTAGGCCAAATATTTCTGATCTCTAAATTTAAAATAATTTAAAAACAATCCTGAATAATTTTTTTTAAATATACATGAGCGTTTTCATTCATAAGATGAAAGTTCTCCGCAGCCGCAAGCAACACAATCTCCCCAGGCAGAAGCGCGCATGCGACTGACGAAAAACGTCACAATCCTAGTATCAAAGTATTAAAAACACAAATTTCGTATTTTTTAATTGAAATTGCTACAAATTATTTCTGTAGCAAATATGTAACATACAAAGAAGAAAATTTATCTCAAGCTTTTAAACCTTTTTAAGAGCTTTTTACCCCAACACGCGCTAAATGTCAGGGAGTTTGAAAAGATGGGCCAAGTCAATAATGCACGTTGCGCGAGCACATGACTTCTTCAGCAATTGGAAGTCTGTAGCTGAATAAGTCATTTGCTCGCGCAACGTGCATTATTGACTTGGCCCGATCTATACTCGACCTGTTTTAGTTTGGAGTTTTTCTACCTAAACCAAATGTTAGTGTCAGCGACTGGAATATCGATATCGAAACAGTTAAAAAAGTTTTCCAGATGTACCTACCGGCTATTCATTAACGATAATGAATCAACTGTTATAAATGAATACCGACTCTGGATGGCCAAATGGAAAAGAGAATGTGAAAACAATTTCGCTATACCAGAGGTGGTAGCTTATCTCATTGAAGCGACCAAGATTTGTACCCTAACATAAAAAATTTCTTACAAATACTGGCAACTTTCCCGGTCAGCGTAGCTACCGCAGAGAGATCGTTTTCTACTCTGTGAAGCGTAAAATCTTGGTTTCGTGCCTCAATGGCACAGGAAAGATTGTCCGGGCTCTCCTAAATATACACAAAGATGTGAACCTGAATATCGATGAAATTACCAACGCTTCCACGAAAAAGAAACGTAAGGTTGAATTTGTAATTTAAGTAAGCACCTAAATAAAATTATTTAATGTAAAATGTATACTAGCGTTTAATTTAATTTGATATCCATTAAAGCTGTAAAAATTTCATCAAAATCGGTTCAGTAGTTTAGAGTCTAAATGTGACATTGTGATGTGTAAACAAACACTCATTTACTTTTGTAATTTTCGTGAGCGAACAAACTAACATTTTACTGGGTAATTAATTTACCTACTAGTGTTTGCCCACGTGGAATTATACACTGTACAAAATCTTGGTCAGGGCGTCATATATTTTGTAAACATCTCTTTTGTACGAATGAACTATATCGATCATGAGCGAGTTCATACTCCGACTCGCACTTGTCCGATTTTCGGGTGGCTGTGCCCACAACCTTTTTTGAGGGCTGGATCCGCCCCTGTCATGACCATTGAGGAAAATGCGGCGACGGCTAAGATTCTAGGAATTCAATGGAACTCATTAGGTTTGTTCCCGTACTTTCTGTATTCTGCCACTTACTGCAAGTTGCTTATTGAGAGGTGGGGATGAAGTACAGAAAGTACAGGAACATGTTTCTGCAGGTTTCTGCAGTTTTAATACGGGAATGACAGTTCTGACATTGCCATATTTCAAATATCTAAGCTGCAGCAGGTTGCAGCAGCTCGTAGCTACTGCAGGTTTCTGCTTCTTACTGCAGGGTGGGGAAATGAGTATGGCGGCTGCAGTAAAAGTACGGGAACAGAATTCTGTTAAGTAATTCGAAGCAACTGACAGATTCTGTACTTTCTGCAGGTACGGGAACAGACCTATTGTTAGATGTTTTTACGTTCAAGGTATCTTTATCCGATCGTCCAGATGACACTAAAAGAAAAATTCTCTCGGAATCATCAAGAATTTTCGACCCATTGGGTTGGTTGTCACCAGTGACCATATCAGTAAAGATATTACTACAACAGTTATGGCTGTGCGAGTATAATTGGGACGACATCTTACCTAACGAAATTGTTCAAAAGTGGCAAATTATTAAGGAACAGCTGCCAGTTATAAAAACAGTGCAACTTCCTCGCTGTATCACCGTTAACAAGGAACACATTCAACTCGATCGGTTTTGCGACGCCTCAGAACTCAGTTATGCAGCAGTAGTTTACTGCAGAAGCCTAAGTGCCAATAAGGATGTGTCTAGTTAGAAATGGATTTTGCGAGCTTTTTTTTCTGCGAAACTTTTGGTCAAGTTTTGCTGATCTAATTTTTTCGCTAACTCGCTTTCTATCGAAAGTAACGCAAGACCGGTTAATCTATTTTCGGACATTGTTGAACGAAGATAGTTCTTAATCAATTTGAGTTTAGAGAAACTCCTTTCTCCGCTTGCTACCGTTACTGGCAGGGTGAGTAATATTCGAAGAGCGATAGCGACATTAGGAGTAAAAAACTTATTTCGTGCAATAAACCTCAGAACATTTACAGTTGTTGTACATGGTTTTATCAAATTTGTCAGAGCCAACAATTCCTCGCATAACTCGTCCGCATCTACATCAGATTCATCATTACTTGATAATGATGCAGCCAAATCTTTGCAATGTTTCAACAGATCATTTTTCTTCTCCACGAATTTTTCTTTAACTCCACCAATATCGTATAAAAACCCGAAAAGCGAGGCATGGTTCTTTAACTGAACAAATCTATCTTGAAGAGAAGTGATTGATTGAAGGAAAAACCAGGGTATCCAAAATTTGTCAAAAAAAAAAGAATAACTACAAATGCCAGGTAAACAATTGAATTCGAATTTCATTCCTGAATGACTACTTGCTTTTACTTAGGAATAAATTAAAACATAAAAAACTCGTCAGTGCCGCCCCCTTTCGACAGCGCCCTGGGCAGCTGCCCAGCTTGCCCGTGCCTTAAGCCGGGCCTGATCACTGGAGTCTTATTAGCAGAATTAGGAACAACTCGAGGAAAAGTTCCATTACAATTGAGTGCCAGGTGGAATCAAAATATTATCCTAAAGCTACAAGCATACGTTTTAACCAAATTAACGTCAGTTATACCACCCACGAGTTTACAACCGTCTCCACAGGGATTTCCTAAAGGTCTACAGTTGGCTGATCCTACATTCCAAAGGCCCTCCGAAGTAGAGATAATAATCGGCGCTGATCATGTCTTCGATGTGTTCAAGGGAGAAAAACTGTACGATGACACCGGTCGCTTATTCGGGCAAGACACTATCTTTGGATGGGTGGCAGTAGGAAACTGGTTGCTGCCATCTCCTTCACTTTAATCATTTCATTTGCAAGCATGCGAGGACCTAGATAAAACTCTAAGAAGGTTTTGGGAAGTAGAAGAAGTTACTTCAAATAACAAGAGTCCCACCCAGGAAGAAGAAAAATGTCAAACACATTTTAACCAGCACTTGAGAATAGTAGGAGAGCGGTACATGGTCGCATTGCCAATGAAAACAGAAGTTAATGACTTGGGTGACTCGCTCCCAATGGCTATTAAAAGACTGCAGAGCATGGAAAGAAAATTTCAACGCGATCCCAATCTGAAACTCCAATACACACAATTCATGCAGGAATATGAGAAGCTTGGCCATATGGAGCTCGTTCCATCCGATCAATTGAACAAAGACTGTCGCTCCTTATTTTATCTTCCGCATCATGCTGTTTTCAAGGCTTCTCCAAACCCAAAAATTAGGGTTGTATTTGACGGATCGTGCAAGTCATCTACTGGAATCTCCTTAAACAACAAATTGATGGTAGGTCCTACCATCCAAAATGACTTGACAACAATTCTGCTGAAATTTCGCCAACACAGAGTAGCATTCTGCGCAGATGTTGAGAAGATGTACCGGCAGGTCCTCATATCACCAGCCGACAGAGACTATCAGCGTATTGTCTGGCGAGAACACCCCACCCTACCGTTTAAACATTATAGGCTGACTACTGTAACCTACGGTACGGCATCTGCCCCTCTCTTAGCAACAAGAGCGTTGCATGAAATTGCCAATGAATTTGGAACATTATATACACAGGCCTCAAGCATCATAAGAACAATTTTTTACGTAGATGATCTACTAACCGGTGCAGATACTTTAACTGAAGCTCTACTCCTCAAAGAAAACATAAGAAAGATGCTAGCATCAAGAGGGTTTAACCTAACCAAGTGGATGTCAAACTCACCCGAATTCATAAAAGATGACACAACAAATAATCTACTCATGACCCAAGGGCGGATCCACCGTTGTGGGCACGATGGGCATGCCCACAACCCTAATAGACTTTTGACGTCACACTTTCACGGTCTATTGAGATTGATAGGCTGATGATATTATATCCTATGCCTTAATAAAATAAAAAAATATGCTTCAGACCACACTTTAGAAGTACAACTTTTTTACCCAACAACTGCCACAATTATTAAAATATTAATCAGCTAGCAATATGCAATTGATATAGGAGGTCTGTCGGATATATAGTACGGTTTCAGAAAAGTAGGGCCAACGACAGATGCAGGAAGTATAGTGACGAGCCTACCGACGGACTTGATACAAGTACAATTTCAGAATATCAATATTTATGAATTCCTATTTAAATTAAAACCTAAAAACGAAGCAAAGGTTTTAGGATAACTGAAATATTTTCGATTGAAACTGGTCTAAAAATCGTGAGGTTCCTTATGTCGTGGTTCTTTTATCAATATTGGGTCTGTTTAGACCCTTCGCTCCCAAGAACGTTCTTCATGAACTTTGTGGATGAAGGGAGAAGTGGGGTGGTACCTCTCATCATCCTCACTTTCCCCTTCATCTACAAAGTTCGAACCTAGTATCTGATGAAAAAATAATATTGAAATTGCCACTCAAAATCATGGGGATTTCGTTGAAGTTTTGACCTAGTAAAATTGAACCTTCAGAAGTGAAGATTGTCATGTATGAATTCCGGCAGAATGAAATCGGCAGAAGAGTACTTTCGGAAATCAATTTACATACCTTTATTAGATTCCGTTATTAATGATTTAGGGCAGAGATTGTCTCCGGAAGTATAGATGTTTCCAAAAGAAGAAAATAGATTGTCGACAGTACAAAGGGCTTTCCCTCTAATCTTCCACATAAAAAAAAAACTCCGTGACACAAAAAATTTGAACAGTTCTGCGCACCTCGTTGCCAAGTTTTATAAATTTTGTTCTATCATTTCCCCTCTTTTCATTTAAAAAGACTACAAATGCAGCAAAAACTCAACAAAATAATTTGGGAAGGGATGTGCCATAACCTTCTATATTTACAAGCCATTAACAAGGAAAATATTGAGAGCGAATTTCTGCTCAATCGGACTACAGCTCGGTGCAGTCACGTTATGTTGTTAGTGTAATTTGGAGAATTTGGGAGAATTTGGTAGTCCGATTCTCTCAATATCTATTCTTGTTTATGGCTTGTAAATATAGAAGGTTATGGATGCGTGCATGCCGAATGAATAAAGTTAAGTTATCTTTATATGTATTGAGCAGAGCTCAACAAAGTAAATCTATTCATCATAATAAGTATAATTTTACTATAATTAGGCCAAATATTTCTGATCTCTAAATTTAAAATATTTTTAAAACAATCCTGAATAATTTTTTTTAAATATACATGAGCGTTTTCATTCATAAGATGAAAGTTCTCCGCAGCCGCAAGCAACACAATCTCCCCAGGCAGAAGCGCGCATGCGACTGACGAAAAACGTCACAATCCTAGTATCAAAGTATTAAAAACACAAATTTCGTATTTTTTAATTGAAATTGCTACAAATTATTTCTGTAGCAAATATGTAACATACAAAGAAGAAAATTTATCTCAAGCTTTTAAACCTTTTTAAGAGCTTTTTACCCCAACACGCGCTAAATGTCAGGGAGTTTGAAAAGATGGGCCAAGTCAATAATGCACGTTGCGCGAGCACATGACTTCTTCAGCAATTGGAAGTCTGTAGCTGAATAAGTCATTTGCTCGCGCAACGTGCATTATTGACTTGGCCCGATCTATACTCGACCTGTTTTAGTTTGGAGTTTTTCTACGTAAACCAAATGTTAGTGTCAGCGACTGGAATATCGATATCGAAACAGTTAAAAAAGTTTTCCAGATGTACCTACCGGCTATTCATTAACGATAATGAATCAACTGTTATAAATGAATACCGACTCTGGATGGCCAAATGGAAAAGAGAATGTGAAAACAATTTCGCTATACCAGAGGTGGTAGCTTATCTCATTGAAGCGACCAAGATTTGTACCCTAACATAAAAAATTTCTTACAAATACTGGCAACTTTCCCGGTCAGCGTAGCTACCGCAGAGAGATCGTTTTCTACTCTGTGAAGCGTAAAATCTTGGTTTCGTGCCTCAATGGCACAGGAAAGATTGTCCGGGCTCTCCTAAATATACACAAAGATGTGAACCTGAATATCGATGAAATTACCAACGCTTCCACGAAAAAGAAACGTAAGGTTGAATTTGTAATTTAAGTAAGCACCTAAATAAAATTATTTAATGTAAAATGTATACTAGCGTTTAATTTAATTTGATATCCATTAAAGCTGTAAAAATTTCATCAAAATCGGTTCAGTAGTTTAGAGTCTAAATGTGACATTGTGATGTGTAAACAAACACTCATTTACTTTTGTAATTTTCGTGAGCGAACAAACTAACATTTTACTGGGTAATTAATTTACCTACTAGTGTTTGCCCACGTGGAATTATACACTGTACAAAATCTTGGTCAGGGCGTCATATATTTTGTAAACATCTCCTTTGTACGAATGAACTATATCGATCATGAGCGAGTTCATACTCCGACTCGCACTTGTCCGATTTTCGGGTGGCTGTGCCCACAACCTTTTTTGAGGGCTGGATCCGCCCCTGTCATGACCATTGAGGAAAATGCGGCGACGGCTAAGATTCTAGGAATTCAATGGAACTCATTAGGTTTGTTCCCGTACTTTCTGTATTCTGCCACTTACTGCAAGTTGCTTATTGAGAGGTGGGGATGAAGTACAGAAAGTACAGGAACATGTTTCTGCAGGTTTCTGCAGTTTTAATACGGGAATGACAGTTCTGACATTGCCATATTTCAAATATCTAAGCTGCAGCAGGTTGCAGCAGCTCGTAGCTACTGCAGGTTTCTGCTTCTTACTGCAGGGTGGGGAAATGAGTATGGCGGCTGCAGTAAAAGTACGGGAACAGAATTCTGTTAAGTAATTCGAAGCAACTGACAGATTCTGTACTTTCTGCAGGTACGGGAACAGACCTATTGTTAGATGTTTTTACGTTCAAGGTATCTTTATCCGATCGTCCAGATGACACTAAAAGAAAAATTCTCTCGGAATCATCAAGAATTTTCGACCCATTGGGTTGGTTGTCACCAGTGACCATATCAGTAAAGATATTACTACAACAGTTATGGCTGTGCGAGTATAATTGGGACGACATCTTACCTAACGAAATTGTTCAAAAGTGGCAAATTATTAAGGAACAGCTGCCAGTTATAAAAACAGTGCAACTTCCTCGCTGTATCACCGTTAACAAGGAACACATTCAACTCGATCGGTTTTGCGACGCCTCAGAACTCAGTTATGCAGCAGTAGTTTACTGCAGAAGCCTAAGTGCCAATAAGGATGTGTTCGTGCGACTAATAGCTGGAAAAACAAAGGTTGCACCTTTGAAACAGGTCTCCTTACCGAGACTAGAGTTGTGCGGCGCATTACTTCTCGCACAATTAATAAGAAAGGTTGCAGATGCTTTAGAAGTCAAGAATATCGAAAAATTCGCATGGACGGATTCATCAGTAGTTCTTGCATGGCTGTCGAATGTACCAAGGAAATGGAAAACCTACGTGGCAAATAGAACATCAGAAATCATAAGCTTAATACTCCGAAGTCAATGGAATCATGTGGCATCCAAAGAAAACCCGGCGGACCCAGCTTCAAGAGGAGTGTCACCTACTGCGGCCATCAATTTGGACATGTGGTGGAATGGGCCAAAGTGGCTCAGAAACGAACCAATTAGTATCCTACACAACCAACCGCCTGCTACTTCCTCCGAGGCCTTCTCTGAAATAAGAAAGTCACACAACGCTATGAATCTTCACCAACAACTCACCACGGACGTTACAGTCATCTTTGCTAACCATTCATCATATTCGAAATCATTAAGAATCATAGCGAATTGCTTACGTTTCATACAGAACTCCAGAAGTCCAAAAACACTCAGACAGCAACAGGTTGTAATACCTTCAGAAATCAAACAAGCTGAAGTACTATGTTTTCGGCGAGTGCAACAAATATTCTTTCAAGAGGAAATTCAACATTTGAAGGCAAATCAACCAGTAGCTTCAAACAGCAGTTTGGCAGCTTTATGTCCGTTCCTAGATAAGCACGAAATTCTACGAGTCTGTGGAAGACTAAAGAACGCAGACTACCATTTCAATGCCAAGCATCCAATAATCTTACCCAAAAACCACCCCATCACTCAGTCATTGGTATCAGAACTACATAAATTGCACTTGCACCCTGGATCATCATTACTGTTGGGACTTATCAGACAGCGTTTTTGGATTTTTGGTGCCCGAAGCATTGTGAAGAAGGTTAATCTTCAGTGCATCATATGTTTTCGCCAGAGAGCAGCTCGCAGTTCGCAACTAATGGCTCATTTGCCGGAAGCAAGAGTAACAATTTCTCGTCCATTCTTCAATGTTGGAGTTGACTACGGTGGTCCCATTAGACTTTGTGCACGAATTGGCAGAGGTGTACGCCCATCTTCGCAGAGTAGTTGAAGAAAGTATATTGTCCTTCGAAGAGTTCTCAACTTTACTGGCACAGATTGAGGCGATTTTGAATTCCCGGCCATATGGGCCCCTGTCATCAGATCCAGACGATTACAACGCGTTAACACCCTCCCATTTTTTAATTGTTAATTCTTTTACCTGAAGGCGACTACACCGAGATAAAGGTATCACGCTTAGGCCGATGGCAACACATCCAGGCTATGGTACAAGGATTCTGGAACCGGTGGAAAAATGAGTACTTAAGTTCACTGCAGCTCAGACCAAAATGGAGAAAGGAGCAGGATTCATTCAAGAAAGGAGAGCTGGTCTTAATTGAGGAAACCAACGTGCCACCATCGCATTGGCCGTTGGGCAGAATTCTTGCAGTCAATCCAGGAGACGATAATCTAGTTCGTGTTGTTACCGTCAAATCTAGTCATGGGACATAGAAACGACCAGTTACTACGGTTTACAGGTTACCTATTAGTCAAGCAACTGCTTGACGGCCGGGAGGATGTTCACAACTTAACCCAGAAATATTGTTCTTGCTTTCTGGCAATACAAATTTGTTCGAATTAATTTTATTCTGTAGCCTTCCCGTTAGCATTACCGTACAAATTCTCAATTTTTCATATAATTTTCACTTTGCAACCAAGAGTCGATAAGTGCATACTGAAAGTCTGAGCTGTAACAAAATTATCTAATTGTGGCTGTATACGAAGAAAATAGATTGTCGACAGTACAAAGGGCTTTTCCTGAGCTCTAGTCTTCCACATAAAAAAAAAAACTCGATCTTTTCTAGGAATAATTGGTTTTTCGTTAATGGTTATAAATATTTGTTGAAGAGTTGAATTTTGAAAATTTGGATTAATTTTAAAGGTCTTAAGGTTGGGTGCAGCGAGTCGGAAAGGTATCATCTTTGTTTATTTACGTGCCGGAAAACAAAACCAAAAACATAGTTTACCAGCAAGTTTTATAAAAGAATACATACATAGGTAATTTTGCTCTCACTTAATATGAAAGCATATTGAATCTAATGTCTCCAAATTTTACAGAAATAAGTATTGGTTCTTTCCTTAGATATTGCGAATAGTTTGATTTTTAATATTTTCATTAATTTCACATGTTTTGATGAACACAATTTCGCAATATAAGAGAAAATAAAAGTTGGTTTTTTGGCATTGCTTTTTCTAACTATAAAATATTTGTTTCATTTTTCGATTTGGTTTTATTGTTCTCGAAAAATTTTGTTATTGAAGACTTTTAAATAATTTAAATTAAAAAAGCTATAGAAAATGGCCCTCGAATTTCGAGTGCTGGATGCTGCTATTTGCAATAATTTTAAATCTTTTAACGTTCATGGTTTTAACAGAATACACAGCGGGGGCGGATCCACAGGTGGGCGATTGGAGCGATCGCCCCCACTAAATTAAAAAAAAAATTTTATGAGAAATATACCTATTCTTTTATTTATTTATTTATTTACGAATACATGTACATTGATATTAATCTTAAAAAATAGTACATTAATTAACAACATTGGACAAACTTAAGTTAAACTTAATACGGAAAAAATAAAAAAAACTTAAAAATAACTAAGTAAGTATGAACAGAAAACAAAAAGCAAAAAGAGAAGAAAAATAAAAATAAAATAGAAATATAATACAATTAATAGAAATAGAAAAAATAAAAAAAAATTGTATATTAATAAATAGTTGTATATTCATGCTCTAATTAGCCCTGGTAGAAATAAATTCGAAAAGACGCTTCTTGAAAATGCCCATTGAATCGGTACACTGTAAATCAGCAGGAAGAGAGTTTCAAAGCTGAGCTACGAAGGCAAAGAAAGAACGCTGACCAATTAACGTGCGAAAACGCGGAATTATTAAATTATTATTTCTGAGGGATTGCGAATGCTGCACAAACTGGTTGAGGTATGGAGGTTTGCGCTTGTGTAGGATATCGTGAAGCAGTCGTAGAAGCCTATACTCACGATAGTCACTTAGAGAGCAGCGCAAAACGGAGTTCGAGTAGGGTGAAATGTGGTCAAAGCGGCGTAAATTAAAAACAAAACGTACGCAATCGTTAAACGCGGGCGCAAGAAGAATCGGGAGATGGAAAGGCTATGCATTAGAAGAGGTAGTAGTAAGGCTTTTAGCAAATTCATACGCACAGCCTTTTTCAGCAAGCCACAATCGGAGTCCGTAGGTTTACCTACCTAGTAGTAAAATTTTGTAATTCACGAACATGCATAAAAATGGTTTTTCAAAACATTATAAATAAGTGTGCATTTACAGCCTCAACCTCTTTTTAATTTCACTCAGATTTCATTTTATTTCTTAGACATATCCCGAAGTAGAAACATTCAAACAGTGTTCTGTTAAATAAATATTCACAAGTTCATGGACATATAAACATTACAAATAATAAAAAACCCTTAAAATTTTTTATTTCTCAGATCGCCCCCCCTAAAAAACTTTTCTCGATCCGCCCTTGATACACAGGCAATTTTGGTCACAGTTCAAATAAATGTATTTTGAATCTAATGACTCCAACTTTTATAGGTATAGTTGGTTTTTCGTTAATGGTTAAGGAGAATTGAGTTTTGAAGGTTTGGATTGATTTTAAATGTTTAAACGTTGGGTACAGCGAGGCGAACCGGGTCCCAGCTATCCAAAATACAGAAAATAAGCGGTTCATTGAGACACTTCATCTGTGTATGAAAATTCATATCTCGAAAAATGCCATGTCAATGGATGGTTTTTATTGTCTCGATCAAAATGTCAGATCCCTAATAGTTTCACATTTTGTTATTTGGTATCAAAAATACCAAAATATTGCCTTTTTCAAACTCTTCTGCTATATATTATCATTCATATCACCTGATTACTACTATTGGCTTATGGGAGCAGCATAGGCGCGCCGGGTCTCAACTATGGTTTTCGAATGGGGGGCGCTAAAAAGGTGCGAGTTAAGCCCGCTACGCCACTGCCTTATAGAGTAGGCATAATGCAGGTAAGTCAAGATAGGACAAGAGCAAGATGAGAAATTTGTGGTAAGTGGAAACATGGGCATTTTGTCGTAAGCCAAAAGAGAATCTAATGCAGTCGTTAAAAGCCACATTCAGACGACGCCTGCAAATGGCATCCAAGGCAATGTAGCTCGAGATGCCGTACAGCAAATGCGGTATGATGAGGCTCTTTACCAGGCTTAGTGCACGGCCATAAAGGTAGAAACAGAATGGCACGGCGACCGTGGCGGTGGCCGCCGCTCAGAGAGTTTCCCATACATTTAATTTCTCCCCAGGCGGCGCGGACAAATTAAATGTATGGGAAACTCTCTGAGCGGCGGCCACCGCCACGGTCGCCGTGCCATTCTGTTTCTACCTTAACGCAGCCATCGCACCTAGCACTGCACATAGCAACATATAGGTTTAGTGTGCGATGGTCAAATTCTGTTCTTGCTAGGTGCGATGGCTGCGTTGTGGCCGTGCACTTAGGCGTGCCTGCTGAGGTAGGAGCTTACCAAATAACCATAGCCTACGAATGGAACTATATACTTTACTAAGCATCTGCGAGACGTGGTCGCAACAAGTCAACCTCGAGTTCACCACAATACCCAAATTCGTAGCCTTATTCACATGACATAATGGAGTATTATCAATCGCGATAGCATTTAGGTCATAGGTATTAACTGTCCAGGATTGAGTCGAAGATAGTTATTAGACGCCCAGCTTGACATACTGCGCAAGTCATCATTCACTCTCTTACTGCATTCACCTAGTTTATCAGATGAAGATGAGGTATATACTTGCGTTTCATCAGCAAAGAAGTGAAAACTGCAATTCCGGATGACAGAAGACATATCATTCGTGAATAATGTGTAGATCAAGGGTCCAAGAACAGAGCCCTGCGGTACTCCTGATGGTACAGGAAGAAAAGATGAGTACTTATCATTGAACTTGATGCACTGTGACCTGACCTGTGACTGTGCCCAGTATGTATTACAAATTTACGTATATTCTTCCATACCTGTTTAGATGGGAGGTCAGAATTAAGCTTAATACCAAGGACAATTATGACACTCCGGCCTCTTACGAATTCGTTTGAGTGGCACACACTCCTTGAAAACAGCTAAGATAAGGAAAGTGAACATCTGTACTTTCTCATCAATAGAGTGTAGACCAAATATCACGTTTAAAGGTAGAATGAGACATTTCGGGTGAATAGAATCATAATCAATATTGCTATAATCCCTGTAGGTGTTGAATTGATCAGAGGGACCTGTTGAGCATGAAAATCTCACAGAGAGAAACAGGAAGGCGTGGTCAAATAGGCTGGGAGGTGAAAGTTTACTCCAACAAACCACCCTTTCAACGCTCGAAGTGGCAAGAATATCAAGCAAAGAAGGTTGCAGGCAATTATTAAATGTTAGAAGAGTGTTTAAGATCTCAATGTCAACAGATTGGGGTAACCATTTGAACGTACTGCTTCTACGGTTTGACTAAAGCAGGTCAACATTAAGATTTCCAGCAATATGAATATCCCTATACTGCCTACTATGCCTAGAGAGAACGCTAAAGAGCTCCTCAGCATTTTCTTCGTTGAACAAGTTGGGCGGGCAGTACACAGAAACAAGCGCTTTAAGCTCGACAACAATGAACTCGCAATGTGCACTCCTGGATTTGTAGATGATTTTCGACGGCAGTGACTTGGAAACGTGGTTAGCCACCCCCCCCCCCAAATCCAATCCTGTCAGGCCCGTCATTACGATGAATGATAAAGTTAGGTAGAAACACATAAGAACAAGGGATATCACTATTTAGCCAAGTCTCGCTGACCAGAAATGCATGCACTCCAGTGCCATCAAACATTTCCCTCAAGTCATCAATATTGTTCCTCAAGCTTCTTGCATTAAAATAACATTATGTTGTACACCTCCAATTTTTCTTGAGAGCAAATGATATTAAGCAGTCTACCCACATCATATGTACACAGAACCAAAGCACTACCCATCTGAAAAAAGACCAGTAATATAACAGCAGCCAATATTTTCATTTTACATTTATTTAAAAAACGTTATTGTACACAAGATTAAAGACTTAAATTTGTACATAAAACAAACAAATATAGAAGTTTACAACCTAAGTAGATTACTAACTTAAAATAAAATAAAAGGAAATGAAAAATAACAGATAAGAATAAAATAAAGAAATGAAATTAATAATGCATATATATATATAGTCCAGTAAATGACCGTTTTCCCTCAGGGTTCTGTGAAACTGTGGATTTAGGTTCTACTTACCCTGTACTTCAAAGTTGGCTTTGTGCGGGGTGTTGCTTTTACCCTGGGGGTGGATGCCACCCCTTCTTGGGGGTTGAAAAACTTTTCATTGAAAATAAGTCCGGAAATAGATAGATTGGCTAATTCTAAGCAACTTTTGTTATATAAAGTTTTTTCTGAAAAACAATACATTTCGAGTTATTCGCGAGTGAAAATGTCAATTTTTTAACCAAAAAAACACGTTTTCAGACGTGCGAAAACGCGGAATTATTAAATTATTATTTCTGAGGGATTGCGAATGCTGCACAAACTGGTTGAGGTATGGAGGTTTGCGCTTGTGTAGGATATCGTGAAGCAGTCGTAGAAGCCTATACTCACGATAGTCACTTAGAGAGCAGCGCAAAACGGAGTTCGAGTAGGGTGAAATGTGGTCAAAGCGGCGTAAATTAAAAACAAAACGTACGCAATCGTTAAACGCGGGCGCAAGAAGAATCGGGAGATGGAAAGGCTATGCATTAGAAGAGGTAGTAGTAAGGCTTTTAGCAAATTCATACGCACAGCCTTTTTCAGCAAGCCACAATCGGAGTCCGTAGGTTTACCTACCTAGTAGTAAAATTTTGTAATTCACGAACATGCATAAAAATGGTTTTTCAAAACATTATAAATAAGTGTGCATTTACAGCCTCAACCTCTTTTTAATTTCACTCAGATTTCATTTTATTTCTTAGACATATCCCGAAGTAGAAACATTCAAACAGTGTTCTGTTAAATAAATATTCACAAGTTCATGGACATATAAACATTACAAATAATAAAAAACCCTTAAAATTTTTTATTTCTCAGATCGCCCCCCCTAAAAAACTTTTCTCGATCCGCCCTTGATACACAGGCAATTTTGGTCACAGTTCAAATAAATGTATTTTGAATCTAATGACTCCAACTTTTATAGGTATAGTTGGTTTTTCGTTAATGGTTAAGGAGAATTGAGTTTTGAAGGTTTGGATTGATTTTAAATGTTTAAACGTTGGGTACAGCGAGGCGAACCGGGTCCCAGCTATCCAAAATACAGAAAATAAGCGGTTCATTGAGACACTTCATCTGTGTATGAAAATTCATATCTCGAAAAATGCCATGTCAATGGATGGTTTTTATTGTCTCGATCAAAATGTCAGATCCCTAATAGTTTCACATTTTGTTATTTGGTATCAAAAATACCAAAATATTGCCTTTTTCAAACTCTTCTGCTATATATTATCATTCATATCACCTGATTACTACTATTGGCTTATGGGAGCAGCATAGGCGCGCCGGGTCTCAACTATGGTTTTCGAATGGGGGGCGCTAAAAAGGTGCGAGTTAAGCCCGCTACGCCACTGCCTTATAGAGTAGGCATAATGCAGGTAAGTCAAGATAGGACAAGAGCAAGATGAGAAATTTGTGGTAAGTGGAAACATGGGCATTTTGTCGTAAGCCAAAAGAGAATCTAATGCAGTCGTTAAAAGCCACATTCAGACGACGCCTGCAAATGGCATCCAAGGCAATGTAGCTCGAGATGCCGTACAGCAAATGCGGTATGATGAGGCTCTTTACCAGGCTTAGTGCACGGCCATAAAGGTAGAAACAGAATGGCACGGCGACCGTGGCGGTGGCCGCCGCTCAGAGAGTTTCCCATACATTTAATTTCTCCCCAGGCGGCGCGGACAAATTAAATGTATGGGAAACTCTCTGAGCGGCGGCCACCGCCACGGTCGCCGTGCCATTCTGTTTCTACCTTAACGCAGCCATCGCACCTAGCACTGCACATAGCAACATATAGGTTTAGTGTGCGATGGTCAAATTCTGTTCTTGCTAGGTGCGATGGCTGCGTTGTGGCCGTGCACTTAGGCGTGCCTGCTGAGGTAGGAGCTTACCAAATAACCATAGCCTACGAATGGAACTATATACTTTACTAAGCATCTGCGAGACGTGGTCGCAACAAGTCAACCTCGAGTTCACCACAATACCCAAATTCGTAGCCTTATTCACATGACATAATGGAGTATTATCAATCGCGATAGCATTTAGGTCATAGGTATTAACTGTCCAGGATTGAGTCGAAGATAGTTATTAGACGCCCAGCTTGACATACTGCGCAAGTCATCATTCACTCTCTTACTGCATTCACCTAGTTTATCAGATGAAGATGAGGTATATACTTGCGTTTCATCAGCAAAGAAGTGAAAACTGCAATTCCGGATGACAGAAGACATATCATTCGTGAATAATGTGTAGATCAAGGGTCCAAGAACAGAGCCCTGCGGTACTCCTGATGGTACAGGAAGAAAAGATGAGTACTTATCATTGAACTTGATGCACTGTGACCTGACCTGTGACTGTGCCCAGTATGTATTACAAATTTACGTATATTCTTCCATACCTGTTTAGATGGGAGGTCAGAATTAAGCTTAATACCAAGGACAATTATGACACTCCGGCCTCTTACGAATTCGTTTGAGTGGCACACACTCCTTGAAAACAGCTAAGATAAGGAAAGTGAACATCTGTACTTTCTCATCAATAGAGTGTAGACCAAATATCACGTTTAAAGGTAGAATGAGACATTTCGGGTGAATAGAATCATAATCAATATTGCTATAATCCCTGTAGGTGTTGAATTGATCAGAGGGACCTGTTGAGCATGAAAATCTCACAGAGAGAAACAGGAAGGCGTGGTCAAATAGGCTGGGAGGTGAAAGTTTACTCCAACAAACCACCCTTTCAACGCTCGAAGTGGCAAGAATATCAAGCAAAGAAGGTTGCAGGCAATTATTAAATGTTAGAAGAGTGTTTAAGATCTCAATGTCAACAGATTGGGGTAACCATTTGAACGTACTGCTTCTACGGTTTGACTAAAGCAGGTCAACATTAAGATTTCCAGCAATATGAATATCCCTATACTGCCTACTATGCCTAGAGAGAACGCTAAAGAGCTCCTCAGCATTTTCTTCGTTGAACAAGTTGGGCGGGCAGTACACAGAAACAAGCGCTTTAAGCTCGACAACAATGAACTCGCAATGTGCACTCCTGGATTTGTAGATGATTTTCGACGGCAGTGACTTGGAAACGTGGTTAGCCACCCCCCCCCCCCCAAATCCAATCCTGTCAGGCCCGTCATTACGATGAATGATAAAGTTAGGTAGAAACACATAAGAACAAGGGATATCACTATTTAGCCAAGTCTCGCTGACCAGAAATGCATGCACTCCAGTGCCATCAAACATTTCCCTCAAGTCATCAATATTGTTCCTCAAGCTTCTTGCATTAAAATAACATTATGTTGTACACCTCCAATTTTTCTTGAGAGCAAATGATATTAAGCAGTCTACCCACATCATATGTACACAGAACCAAAGCACTACCCATCTGAAAAAAGACCAGTAATATAACAGCAGCCAATATTTTCATTTTACATTTATTTAAAAAACGTTATTGTACACAAGATTAAAGACTTAAATTTGTACATAAAACAAACAAATATAGAAGTTTACAACCTAAGTAGATTACTAACTTAAAATAAAATAAAAGGAAATGAAAAATAACAGATAAGAATAAAATAAAGAAATGAAATTAATAATGCATATATATAGTCCAGTAAATGACCGTTTTCCCTCAGGGTTCTGTGAAACTGTGGATTTAGGTTCTACTTACCCTGTACTTCAAAGTTGGCTTTGTGCGGGGTGTTGCTTTTACCCTGGGGGTGGATGCCACCCCTTCTTGGGGGTTGAAAAACTTTTCATTGAAAATAAGTCCGGAAATAGATAGATTGGCTAATTCTAAGCAACTTTTGTTATATAAAGTTTTTTCTGAAAAACAATACATTTCGAGTTATTCGCGAGTGAAAATGTCAATTTTTTAACCAAAAAAACACGTTTTCAGACGGTTTTTCGCGAATAACTCAAAAAATAAGTATTTTAGCGAAAAATTTATTATTAATAAAACTGTATCTTATAAAAAAACAAAAAAATGGTGGGTTTATGGTGTCTGTAGACCCAATACAAAAATAGTAATAGCTTGTTCAAGGATGGTTCTTATTTGTCAAACGCCAAAATTGAAAGTTTCAACTTGAAATAAACAAAAAACAATGCATTTTTCGCGAAAAACTCATTAAACCTTTTTTAAAGTGCTTGTAAAAACCTTTATTTTTTTTTTATAAAACTCCCTAGCGAGTTATGACGAAAATAAAGTTGGTCCCTATTTTTTCGGCGACAAAAAAATGTGAAAATCACCCCCTAATTACCACCCCCATTGAAAATAATCGGCACCACTTCACAATTCACTTTATTAATGTACTAATAATATGCTGTAGAAGTTTGACCGTTTTACAGTGCTTAGTTTTGAAAATATTTGAGCTTGAAACGAAGAGAGCATTTTTATAATTTTGCAAAATATTGCCTTTTCTTCAAAATAACTCAAAAACTATTAATCATGCGCAAAATTTTGTAAAGTACACAATCGTAGGTTTTGCTTTTCTGAAAATTTTGGTTGTTTTTTTTGGATAAAAATTGAGTAAGATTTGGCCGTTTACAGTTTGCATATGTTCGTAAAAAGTAACTTGTTCAAGCCTTTTCAGCTCAAACGCTTTCAAAAATAAGGGGTGAAAGAAAGTTTAATTTATACGAGCTTATAGCTCGTGGAAAAACCTACAAAATGCTATTTGGAAACACTTGATAGCTTAAAAACTAAGCGAGTTATGGGTAAAAAACCAATCACAAACTTTGCAGATATAAGAACACGTATATTGGAGCATTGATGAATACACATTATACCTATATTTAAGACTGCCTAAACTTAAGCTCTAAAGGATTAATGGTCAGTAATTTCGCGAATGATCAAAAAGTACGCGGCAACGGATCGGGTTTCACCTTTTCATTTTGGAGGAAGAACGAAAAAACCATCTAATAGGAACGACTCTTTGCTAAAAAGTAGCATTGTTAGCTCCTGTCAAATCCTCAGCACAACTTCTTAAAGATTTCGACTTCGGAATAAGCCAGAGAACAATCCGACGAAGAGCGGAAGAAGCTGGATTATTCAGCTAAAAAGCAACTGATATCGGGAAAATATATGAAATATTGAATGGGGGTGCTTTAGTTTTGGCCAATACTGTAAATCAACTTATTCCACCTCTATTACTTCGAACAGCACCTAAAGAGCTGTTGAAAATGATTTGTTGTAGCTGTAAAAAAGGATGCGGTTGCCGAAGAGTAGGACTTTTCTGCAATTCGACATGTATAACATGCAGCGGAGACAACTGTACAAATAGTGCTCCAATTATGACTCAAGAGGAAAACGAGGATGAGGTGGACGTGGAAAGGAATGAGGATGAAGAGGAAAAGGAAGACGAGAGTGAAGAGGATTTTTGATTATTTATGTTTGTAATAACAAAATTTTGTAATCAAAATCAAAATTATTTTGTAAGGGGTGGTTTTTATAAGGGTTGAAACTTATGAAGAAATGATAAAAAATTAAAACAGTAAAAAAATCTTAATTTAATATCACTACATGAATAAATCATTCCAAGTTGCTGAATAATATTTTTCAACATTACTTTTTAATGATAATTATTCTAGGGGGCTTTTAGGGATCGAAACTGTTTAATAAATCATAAATTATGCCCCTTAATGTTAAGTGACGTTCATTCAACTTATTTAAAAATGTTTTCAAACGTCTAAAGTTGTTTTCGAATAGGGGTAGTTTTTACCCCTTAAAAATAAAAACTAGCGCGTGTACCCAGTGCACGTGAAAGATGTGAAACATCTTTCGCGATCTTTATCTTTCTTTAAATTGAATAATTAGTAAGAATAAAGGCCATTTTACATCCCAAACGCAAAGCGGAAAAGCAGCTCTGGAGCTCTTTTATCCCACAGACATTTTGCGTTTACAAAATTGAAAAATATCTCACTGCACAACACATAACAAAGTTAGCACACACTGTCAATACGTGGTAACGAATGTTTACTGTTGACATCCAGTGCTGCCGGACCTACAGATTTTTCCCTATTTTACTATAAAATTCGCGACATCTTATTGAAGAAATTTTATTGTACATATTTGAAATAATTGCTCTAATGACTTTTTATTATTCACGATATTCAAGCCTATTCTGAACTTCGCTGAATTTTCTTACATCGCTAGCATACAATGTAAGAAAATTCCAGAGAAATTAATTCCAGCGAAGTTCTTGCATTAGTTGCATATTATTATTATACTACAAAATACAGACATTTGATAATACAACAAAAAGATTGAAACACGAGGCCCTGTTGTTGACAATTCCAACAAGTGACAATCCGACGCCTGACTGGAGAAAGGGGCCGTTTGACCTCATCCACCGCAGAGTCGAAATCGTCCTCTATTGGTTGCCTGTCAGGACTCCGGTTGGCGGAGTCAATCTCGTGGACCCTGGGGAATTGTCGTCGTTCTTGGCGCTTCTGCTCCTGCCACCTCTCCGCCCGCAAGCATACCTCTCGCAGATGACGTAGTGTGGCAAACTGTTGGCCAATGACCAGTGAGCCTAGCGACACATTAAGATTTTGTACGACGATGTCCACCAGCTCAACTTCTGGCATCGTACTCGCCATACGATTAAACAAGGACACCATCCTTGATACATACATATCGTATGAGTCCCTGTCCTGTTTGCATTCAAGCATTAGCTTGATGAGTTGGAAGTCGGATTCCCGACGTCTAAATTGCCTAGTCAGGTGACCTCTCACGTCGCTCCAATCGGGGTCACGAACCTGACGACGAAATTGGGACCAGTACCAGTCCTCGGCTCTGCCCTTTAACAGCGCAGAGATGTTCCGACAGACCTCGGACTGGCTGACCCATTCGTCTCGGGCCCTCGTTTCCATTCGGAACAAAAACTCCTCCGCCGAAAACTCATTAGCTCTGTTTCTTTACTTTTCATGCAAAAAATGTTCGTGAAAAAACTTGCTCGTGTGGTGGGAGAAATTTCAAGCAAGAAAGAAAAAGTAAAGAAACACATTCGTGCAAATTCTTTATAAAATGAAGAAGAATAAAATGTCATTTTATTTTTTGTTTATATCATTAGAAAAGATTTAATTCAGTGATATAAACTAAAAATAAAAAATTTAATTATTCAGAGATTAAAGCTAAAAAATGAACATTAGTGAAAGAAAAAGGAAGGTAGCATGCGTAGTTTTACGTTTTTCAAATTCACAACTGAAATGCCAGCCACATTTGACATTCGGTAAAACATCCAAGAAAAAATGGCCTACGTACACAAGCAAAATACTTCGTGAAAATTATTGCAATAGGGGAAGCGATGTTATGACGTAATTTCCCCTCATTTTGGCATTTCACGAAAGTAAAGAAACAAAAAACTGTACGTTCGTGCGAATTCTTGATCCCGAAGGATCCCAAACTTGCGTAAAGAAACAAAGCTATTATCGTCACCGGAAAACTTTATGTTCCAAGTGGAAACTGGTGACCGCCTCTTGTTATCGAAATGAGACGCTTCCCTTCGCGGGACCGGTGACGGTTGATCCTCCATAGACTCGTCCGGAATAGTGGGTGGGATCGTAGAATTAGTCGTAGGTCTGTTTGTTAACTCCTGCCGGAGCATCTCAAAATTTTCGGTCAACGTGCGAATCGCATCACTTTGGACTGCAGTTGAATCAGGGATCCCTGCTGCTTGAGCCCCTCCTTCCTCGACGCTTCCGGTGTTATCCGGAGCAGTACTTTTCCCACCCCGTAACGTTGGCATGGTAGTGGTCCGAAATCTGTTTCTTCAATCAATTACCGATAGCAACAGCAACCAATGCGATCACAATCTTTGTACAAATTTGTTCCAAATTTTAGTAGGCAAAAGTTATCAAAAAAAATTATGCCAGCAAAATTTTTGGCAATCCTATTGGTGGTTCTAATATAGTAACGTTGTTGTAATGAATATATATCTACTGAATATCTTCTAAAATAATATATCTACTACTCTAAACACAAGCAAAACAACCTATTATATTATCAGTAATACCACAAAAGTATAAATATGGCAGCAGCGGAACAATATCTCTCCCTCCGAATAACTTTGGTGGCCGAAGTCAACGGTGGCAGTCAGTGGTGGCTATTCCACGTGCAATCATACATAATCATAACTTGATTATTAAACTCTACACCTCAACACCAGAAAAATCTATAGCGAACACCACACCACAATTCCTAATTTAGACGGAAATTATGCGAAGAAAAGAGATGGGACTAAAGCGTCGCGGTACTGCCTTAGCCCCGACGAGCCAACGACGTAGTGGTGATGCACTTCGAACTCATATAAATTTTCTCAAAAGAAAAAAAATCAGCCGTGAATGCAGCGAGCAATAATAACAAGAGTGATTAGGCAGAGCTCAAGGACAAGTAAAAGAGTTAAAGATATGAAAGAGCAGATTAGAAATAACATTAGGCAAAAAGCCAAAAAAAATATTAACAAATGCGCGATGGGCATACATTTCATGCAAAAAACACAAGAGAATGAAAGAAACAGAACATATTCCTTGATTCCGGTATTGAAATGTTTACATTCAAATTTAAGAAACACTGGAACAGAGCACGTGTAAATTGAATTTGCTTTTTGTGTATGTATGCGTAAAATTTCATGTTGGTACACAATATTAGAATTGGTTTTTAACTATGTATTGTTCGTTAAAAAAGGCGGGAATCTTGCAAAGCGATGAAGTCACTGCCCCTTCATCTTTTATCTTTCTTTCACGAACATTGCGTGTGGTGTGAAAGTAATTCTGCCTCTGTTTATCATAGATATTACTTCTTTGATATCTTGACTTTTTCGCTCCCATTGAAATTGTTATCAGCTGATCTCAAGGTCCCTGAAACATTTTTAAAAATTTGTTCTAGCTCATCACTCTTATTATTATTGCTCGCTGGTGAAGGCACTCATGGTATGCCAGACATACCGAAACCAATTTTGCTAAATAAAAAATTATTGTCCGTACAGAACTCTTAAGGGCATGAAAGCCCGCGTTGGGCGCTGTTTGTAATGTGAACCCTGGGTTGGTTGCCCGAAGAAGCCAACCTTCGATCCACTTACAAAAAACAAAAATTTGAACAAACATCTTCAACACCAAACAAAATATTCCTCAAAAAACCTGAATATTTAAGCGGTACCCCGGGCCTCAAAAGTAGGGCTGGCTCGCCGGCGGGTCGTGGAGGGTGAAGACACCAGAGGTACCACCTATTTACGTACATCACCACCACTTACCTGTCTGTGAGAGCCCCACTATCAGGTCGGACGCGGAGTGCTCATGCAGGAGAGAAGGGAGGGTGCCTGAAAAAAAACCAAAGTTATACGAGAGATAAATCTTCGCCGCCGCTATGCCATTCTTTTATGAAGTTACCCCATTATCCAGAAAAATTTACTGACTACACGAAAAATCATCAGTACAACCAATACACATATTTATTCCAACTAGTTCTTATTTATGCTACAACATGCGTATAATTCCTTAAAAACATAGTTCAAAACCTGTAACAACAATACCAGATGCCACAATATACAAACAAATATTCTTTACAATCCAAACTAACTGTATTTTAATCCATACAGCCTATTAAATCAAAAACCAATTAGAGCTGTCGAATGACTGAAGCGTAATGTATAGATTACCGATCGTATTTTTCTAAAAAAAATTGTAGGTAATTTTTCAATTTTGACAAGAAATTTTTTTTCTGTGTAGGGAATATTTGTGTTGAAATTGCAATATTTGCAGAGAATTTCAAGAAATTATTATGGCTTACAATTTAAATAGCATCGGATTTGTTTTAAATATTTGAAATAACAATTTCATATAAAATATTTTTATAGAACCAACATGAATATAGCACCATTTTTATAGCACCTACATTATAGCAACGAATGAAAATTAGTTGTGATAACTAAAATGTTTTAGTTTTTAGCTGCCGCTATATGCTTACAATCAAAACAATAGATTGAAGTTTGTGCATTATTGTGCTACGAAATAGAGATATATGAGTGAATAATTCCATAACTCAAATTTTTAGATGAAAAGTTAATTTAAGTCCACCCATTAAAATTTTTTATAGGAAATCAACTAAATTAAACTAAATAATCATTTTCAGTAATCGGTTGTAACTTCCTGGCATTCTGTCCTTCTACAGACAGAATTCTAAGAAATCCGAATGCTTCATCTAAATTTTTGTAAGTTATTGTAGTTAAGAAATTTACTGTAGTTGTGCAATTTACATTTAACAGTAAGAGTCCTTTTACGTAATTTTGAACTCTTATGCACTCCTTGCTTTATTATACCTTTTTGGAAATAATTTTAAATAAAAACTTGGAAATATAAATTAAATAAAAATCCGAATGCCGAGATCGAGAATTGAACCTGTGACTTTTTCGGAATCAACGTCGAATATCATACACTCAACCAACTCGTCCATTCTAGGATTCTTGGTTTGTTATTGTTTTAGAATCGTTGCAAATCACAACAACAATTGCATTAAGCCAAGCGTTGCAACCTTGACAAATTACTCTCAACGCGCGCAAAGATGTTTCACATCAAAAAAATCCATCCTGCACATCCATTCACAAAAAATTGTGTCGTCTGCTGCCTGGCTGGTAGGGCAAAGTGAGTGAGGGGTGGAGCAGGCGAAAAAAAAATTTCGCCCATGTGGAATGAAGCTCCGTAGCCACCATGCCCTTCCTCTCTTCCTTGGTAAATCAACAGAGAACTTGGGGAAATGCGCGGAGAGCTTTGTGGAATGTGTATTCTAAAGCTTCGCCTTAGGAATTGAAACAAATTCTACCCAGCAATTGCTGGTGCCAAAATTTTGAATGAAGCGGAACATCTGTACTGGAATATCTGGATTTTTTCATTACATAACATTGGTAAATATACTAAGAAATATTGTAATTTTCCTACATAAACGATTTAGAAAAATACACAACACTGTGCAAAGTATACGACGCCATTCAAGAAATCAACATTTACATTATAGTAGGTGAGCCCATGATGCTAAATGGGGATTTACTCGAGCGTCGTGGGGACCTATTGGATTTTGAAGGTTAGATGGTAGAAAGAAAAAGAGGATGTACCCTTTCATTGGTGGGGGGAGCGTCTGCAAGCTTTTAAAAATTGTAAAAAAAAGTGGGTGTGTGTACTTATGTACGCGCATTAGAAGTTATACTTCTTTGGCGTGATTTAAGACTAATGTTTAATTTGCATGCAAATAATTCATTGGATTGTTTTATAATTTGCGTGCATTGGCAGGTGGAAGCATCATGATGCCGACACGTTCCAGCCTGTCGGTTCTTTTCAGCAATGCTTCGCCAGCTGGATCAGCTTTTATATACCTGCTAATACTACCGATATTTCTAAGCCTTACTCTCTTCCTTTTGGTTTATTTGCGCCTTACCTTCTGATGGAGCATATTTAACGTCTCCTCCACTTTATTCTTTACAATGCCCGATATCACCATCTAGTCTACGATGTTTTCTACTCTGAGTGGTGCCTGAGCTGCCGTTTGCAGAGCAGCAGTTTGCTCGGCTAATATCGGGCATTCCAATGTGTCTTCTATCACATTTAGGAATGCCGGGGACAGCGAAGACGTCTTGTCCGAACCGATGGAGGTATGCTCTGGAACACACATGTCCACTCAAAAACTGTGCGAGGTCGTAACTCATCTCTCCATGCTCTCCCGTGACCCTTCCCTCCACATTTGTTATGAGCCTGTGGGTCCATCGACCTTGGGTAGATTTACTCCACCTCCTTTCCACTACTGAAATAAACGTCACTTCTAAATTATGTTCAATTCCCTAGATTCTTCTTCTAATAGTTACTCAATTCAATTGAGCAGCTTTAGGTAACTGAAATATGATACGAAGTGCCTTTGAACTATTTTGTTTTGGTGGACTTGGAAACACATTTTTCTAGACAAGTTGTTCTTATTTACAGAGGTTATACAGGTTTTTATGCCCCCCATGTTTTTATTTTAGTCTGTTAAAAGTCCCAGAATATTACTTAATTCGCTGACGCAGCGACACAAAATGCCCCTTGGCAAACGACACGAGAAGACAGCACTGCTACTATTCCAGAAGGTCCATGATCGTGGTCTAATTATTTTCTAGGTTTTGGTACAGCAGATTTAAAATAAAACCATTTAACTTAAAAGTTTTTTTTACCCATTTTTATTATATTCTTTTTAGTCTTAATTCTGTCATTTTTGGATTATACTTTTTACAATATTCTGGTGAAGTGATTTGTTATGCATAACATTCTTCCAGCGCCATTTTGAATTTTCTAATTTTGACAACAAATTTATTATTTCCGACGTTAAAACACCCCAAATAGCAATTTTCAGTGAAATCGAATCGTAATTGCCGCCATTTTGATTTTTTTAAAATTTTGCCCACAGATTCGTCATTTGTGACCTTAAAAACTCCCCGATACCGATTTTCAATGGATTCGGAACACATTTGCAAAATTCATCCGCCATTTTGAATTTTCAAATTTGACTACAGAATCGTCATTTGTGGCGCTAAAAGTCTCCCGATACCGGTTTTCAATGGATTAAGAAGACATTTGCAGAATTCATCCACCATTTTTAATTTTCAAATTTTGACCACAGAATCGTCATTTGTGACCCTAAAAACCTCCCGATACCGATTTTCAATGGATTCAGAAAACATTTCCAAAATTAATCCGCCATTTTGAATTTTCAAATTTTGACCACAGAATCGTCATTTGTGGCCCTAAAAACCTCCCGATAACGATTTTCAATGGATTCAGAACACATTTGCAAAATTCATCCACCATATTGGCGCCGCCATTTTGAATTTTCAAAATTTGACCACAGAATCGTCATTTGTGGCCCTAAAACCCCCGATACCGATTTTTAATGGATTCAGAACACAAGTCCAAAATTCATCCGCCATATTGGCGCCGCCATTTTTAATTTTCTAATTTTGACCACAGAATCGTCATTTGTGCCCCTAAAACCCCCCCCCAATTACCGATTTTCAATGGAATCGGAACACAATTGAAAAATTCGTCCGCCAAAATTGTCAGATTGCACTGACACGTTTGCCCAATGTGTGTGCGAAGTTTCATAAGAATCGGTTTAGTAGAAGTAGTTTAAAAAGCTGTCGCAAGATTTGAACCAAACAAATATACGAGGTCAAGCTAAATAAAAGCATTAATATCTTGTTCATTGTTTTATTTTCCCAAATAATAACAGTAAATATTTTGTATTATATATTCAAACTAATTTCTGATTGAGTAATTATATTAAGTTTTAACCATTCAAAATCATTAGTAAAACAGTAAATAATTATCGCTTATTGTACAGTTGCCATATAGCTTTATTATTATCTTGGCCAGTTTCACACGGCCCGACAAACAACCAAGAAAAATCTTCTGAAAAAATCGGCTGGTGTAAAACTAGCCCTTAGAAACTCGCGCTTATGTGAAGAATAGAACACGGATCGGATATCCCTCCATAGCCTCGCGACAGAACCCCTCATCAAGCAACGTCGTGCACAGTAAAATCGTCTACGAATCTTCATGCCTACAAAAACCCAAACCTTCGCTTAGCTGATGAATCGTACAAGAAATTTATTTACCTCCATAGCCTCAGGATAAAAACCCCCTCACCCATCGACATCGTGAACAGACATCAGCTAAAGAATGGGAGTTGAAATGCTTGCCCTCCATACCCCTTCGCCTATATTCTCTGTTCCGTCTCGCGTTGCGTCTCGCATATTCCTAAAAATTCACTCTCATAAGATTTTTAAAAACGCGCCTAAAGAAGTATAACTTCAAAAAGTCACATGGAAATACTCGAGCGCGTCAGATATTAATAGGGTATATGCCCTACGTGTCTCTGATGACGGAGGTATATTAATCTGCGGTTTGCATGGTGGGGGCGGCCGTACGGAAGGGTTAAAAATGGGGGAAAAATTTACTCGAGCGCGTCAGATATTCAGAGGGGACGTTAAGTGAACCCGAACGAAGCTCCCATTCAATGTTGGATGCGGCACGTGTGGAGCTTACTGCAGTCACCAAATTATTGTACATACTACCATTTTCTATGATATGTGTATTTTCGCCAAACAAAATAAGAAATTACCCACCCCACCAAACGTCAATGCAAGTGTGTGCGTGATATCAACGCGAGAAATAGAATCCAGAAGCGTGGATTTCCCTTCTACGCGCCTCTTCACCCTTTGCCATAAAACTCGTTCAACGACTGCAGTAAGCTCGACACGTGTCATGCCCCAAAAGACTGACGATTCGGCTGTGACACAAGCTCGATGGCGGCTTATTGAAAATGCAAAAAAATCGCCATTTTGAAATACTCGAGCGCCTCACATTTTTATACAGACGGTTCCAGCTGATGTCCTGATCGTGCTGATCCATAACCTGAGGATTATTTGGAGGGGTTCTCTTAATCTGACGGTTTGAAAAAAAAATTCAGGTTTTTTTTTATTTTTTTAATTTTACACAAAAGATATTATTGATTTATTATTTAAAAGTTCTTTATTTATAACTATACTAAATTCAGAAAAAAATAGCAAAAAAAAAATAGGTTTCAGGAAAACCTCAAAGCGAAAGGAAGCAAAACGCAAGTGCTAAAAGTGACAGTGATATAATGATTTAAACCCATAATGTCATCTGCATCAGATGGCATTATAAACCTCTATACGGAATTGATTGATCCGGGAATATTTAGGCTGGCCGCACACATACGGTTTCCGTGTTCGGATTCCGAATTCGGTTTCCGTACTCGGAAACCCGAATGCAGACATTTCATACAAATAACTCTACACAGCGCACACGTTCTTAAATTTTCCGTTCGGAAACCATTTCTGATATTCGGTTCGAAAGCCAAGACGTGCCAAAAACCGAACGTCTGCGCTAGGCTCACGGAATTCCGAGTCGGAATTCCGTATTCGGAAACCGAACACGGAAACCGTATGTGTGCGGCCAGCCTTAAAGTTATTGTCAAATCAAAGAGCTCTGCGATGAAAGACTTGTTATTTCTAGACTTTGGGTGGGATTAGGACTTGCTAACAGTGATGGCGTAATGGCTGACGGAAAGTAGTGTGTGGAACACTGACATATAGATATGGACTGCTAATTGACAACTTTCAATGGCACCATTTTTCTCCAGAAGAGAACACCTTTTCCATGTAAACAACATTTTTTTTTCGAATTTAGAGGAAAATAAGTAATAAGATGTGTGTTATAATTGATAGAAATAATTTTCCATCATTATTTTTTATTTATTAGCAGTTTTTTCGTTAAATAAATGTATTTTTTTTTAAATATGTGAGGGTTCTTTCCGTCTGTTTAACGAAATTTTAAAAATAACGAAAGTGAGAGAAAGAAGAAAAAACTCTATACCTAGTCTAGTTTTTTCTAATTATGTTTATATCGCTGACATGCACTGAACTGTTTTTTTATTTTAAAACCGATTAAAGTTCATAGGATTTTAACAGGGGAACGAGACAAAAATAGTTTTTGGCACCACTTTTTTGTATGGGATTTGCTTATTTAGCAGCCATATGTATATGTCAGTGGTGTGGAAGGTGCGAGATCGAGAAAAAGTGAAAGAGAGATAGGCGCGGAGTGGGGAATACATGTTTCACTGCAGCTGCACGCGCTAAACTTTATTGACGACTTTTGTTACTTCGGCTTGTGGCAATCGGCAGATTATATTTTTCCCGTTATCCTTGAATTATTTCCTTCGAAATAAAATAAAATTCGACCTCGCTCGAGAATGTCGAGGTCACGTTTTTTTGCCAGTTTGTGACCTTCTCACTCCCTTACGTCACGTTAAAATCGGCAGATTAGTGGAATGTACACTTTTCAGCATATGCTTAACCCACCATACCTTAATCTGACGCGCTCGAGTATTTCCACCTATCGATTTTTAATGGTTTTATTTAGCTTCTCCGCGTATATTTGTTTGTCTGTTTGTTTGTTTGGTTCAAATCTTGCGACAGCTTTTTCGTCTACTTCTACCGAACCGATTCTTATGAAATTTTGCCCACACATTGAGCTTCCGTGACAATGCAATCTGACCATTTTGTACAAAAATCAAGATGGCGGACGAATTTTGCAATTGTGTTCCGATTCCATTGAAAATCGGTATCGGGGGGTTTGTAGGGCCACAAATGACGATTCTGTGGTCAAAATTTAAAAATTCAAAATGGCGGCGCCAATATGGCGGATGAATTTTGCCAATGTGTTCTGAATCCATTGAAAATCGGTATCGGGGGTTTTGTAGGGCCACAAATGACGATTCTGTGGTCAAAATTTGAAAATTCAAAATGGCGGATGAATTTTGCCAATGTGTTCTGAATCCATTGAAAATCGGTATCGGGGGGGTTTTAGGGCCACAAATGACGATTCTGTGGTCAAAATTTGAAATTTCAAAATGGCGGCGCCAATATGGCGGATGAATTTTGCCAATGTGTTCTGAATCCATTGAAAATCGGTATCGGGGGTTTTTTAGGACTACAAATGACGATTCTGTGATCAAAATTTGAAAATACAAAATGGCGGATGAATTTTGCAAATGCGTCCTAAATCCATTGAAAATCGGTATTGCGGAGTTTTTAAGGTTAAAAATGACGAATTTGTGGTCAAAATTTTAAAAAATCAAAATGGGAAATAATGAATCTGTTGTCAAAATTATAAATTTTAAAATTCACCAGAATTTTGTAAAAAGTAAAATCCAAAAATTACTGAATTAAGACTAAAAGGAATACAATAAGGTTATTTCATTGGAATAATTTTTGATGTTTTGAATGCACCGAAGGGCTATGTATTGAGGAGCTTGATTGTCAGAAATTAACAGCTAAGAAACCGTGCAATAAAGATGCAATGAAAGAGTTGGAAGGGATGAGGAGTTTGCATAATGATACGGGCCAAAATCAAACTAAAAACTAGAAAATAAAAAAATAGGTAAAAAAACTTTTAAGTTAAATGGTTTTATTTGAAATCATAAGCTGTACCAAAAACTAGAAAATAATTAGAACACAAACATGGACCTTCTTGAGATTCCGACGTCTGGTAAGAAATCATGCAATAGTAGCCGTGCTGTTTTCTTATGTCGTATGCCAAGGTACCCTTTGTGTCGCTGCGTCAACGGATTAAGTAATATTCTAGGACTTTTAACAGACTAAAATAAAAACATGGGGCGCATAAAAACCTGTATAACCACTGTATAATTAAATAATAACGACTTGTCTAGAAGAATGTGTTTCCAAGCCCACCAATATATTTCAAATGCGCCCCATGTTTTTATTTTAGTCTGTTAAAAGTCCCAGAATATTACTTAATCCGTTGACGCAGCGACACAAAGGGTACCTTGGCATACGACATAAGAAAACAGCACGGCTACTATTGCATGATTTCTTACCAGACGTCGGAATCTCAAGAAGGTCCATGTTTGTGTTCTAATTATTTTCTAGTTTTTGGTGCAGCTTATGATTTCAAATAAAACCATTTAACTTAAAAGTTTTTTTACCTATTTTTTTTTACTATTCTGATCGGCTGACCCTATGCGCGCGACGCTATATAGAAGGCTTAGATATGGTAGAGGTACTCAACAGGGTGCAAAGGGGGGGCTACATATGCTAATCTGCCGCGCTCGAATAAATCCCAAAATCCCGCTTGGGCTCCCCTACTATTATGCAGGATTAGAGATTTTCAAATTCTTTATGTAAAGTTACAAAATTTATAGTAAAATTACAATAATTGTGTAGTAAATTAGTATGTATTGCATATCTCGATCTGTAGTTTTACTATACTGTACATTTTGTATTGTTAATTTTTATTTTTATTTTTTGCGCTCTTTTATTAAATTTTTGTATTTTCCATTGTTACGGTACTAAATAAGATTTTAATCTTGTGTACTTGTTTTTTTATAAATCTATATAAATATAATTGGAGTGTCTGTCTGTGATTTCAAAATAATTGTCATTTCCTAAGTTCATATGGTTATTTACACGATATTAACACGAAATCAAGTATTTTTAAAATTTTTGTCTGTCTGTATGTCTGTATGTCTGTATGTCTGTATGTCTGTCTGTCTGTTTGTCCGGGCTAATCTCGGAAACGGCTTATCCGATTGCGATGGGACTTTCACTGGAAGATTCAGTATTTTCTTGGGCATGTTTTAGGCTATTTTTTTACTAGGATCCGACTATCGGATCCGATTATCGAGCCCGATTACCGTGTTCGACTACCAGATTAGACCGAAAACTTGAACCTTGCAACTTGATTTTTACCCACTTCCATATAACCGATCAACTTCAAATTTTGCACATATGTATAGTTCGCGTGACAATGCAATTTAACCATTTTTGGAAAAAATCAACATGGCGGTTCCAAGATGGCGGCCGAATTTTGCAATTGTGTTCCCGGAGCCCCCGACATGGATATCAAATGAAAGGGTAAGACAAGTAGATTACAATAAGCTATGTGGGGTCATTCAAAATTCAAAATGGTGGCCAGCACAAAATGGCGGATTATTCTTCGGTATGGGCATCAAATGAAAGCGAGTATAGTGCAGTAAGCGGTGTGCAGTCATTTTAAATATAATATGACGGTTACTACAAAATGGTGGAAGACATATAATAGACTAAAAAGTAGAAAATAAAAAATATAGTCTAAAAAGACTAAAAAATACGCTTTTATTTTAAAATAAACTAAAAAGTAAAAAATAATTTTGAATGTAAAGTTTTTATTGCTCCAGCCAGTATATAATAACAACCTAGCTACCTACGTACCAACAACGGCTAATCCGATTGCGATGGGATTTTCACGGGAAGATTCAGTATTTTCTTGGGCATGTTCTAGGCTTCACTCGGTTCCGACTATTGATTCAGGCGGAAAACTTGATGCGATAGTCGCAGAAAAGCCAGTGGAAACTTTTTTTATCATTCCAATTGTAAACCTCAAAGCTCGGAACGGTTAATCCGATTTTAGGACTTTCACGGGATGATTCAGAATCTTCTTAGGCGTTTAGCATACTTTTCACTATTATCCGACTGTCGGGTTAGACCGAAAACATGACTCGATAATCGAAGGAACGCGAATGAAATGCTGTCACGGCGAGATATTGTTCTTTCGATTTTCGGAAATACTGTGAAGATTATGGTTTACCATCTCCGCAAATGATCGATAGGTCTGATAAAAATTAAAACAGAGAATATATCGAACTCAATAAACAAATGGGAACAAAATGTTGAGGACACTATTGGGCAAGTTCCGCACAGGGTGAGGCACGTGTTCTGAATGTGATTGTTGTGCATGTAGCACACAATTTTTCCGATAGGTGGCGCTCAACACCGCATTTTAAAAAAGTTCTAACACATTTTTTATAAGTAACTTTAAATTTTTTTATTTGTTTTATGTGGCAGTGCCAAGCTTAGGAATCACCCTTTGTACTACCAGTCCGTTGTCGTTTGCACGTCATGGCGCAATGTCTAGCAGGGAGTTTAGTAAGGGGGGAATAGGTTAAGGGTTATGGGGGTTCGGGGGGGTTGTTGAAGAAGGTGCGGATTAACCCTGCGTTTGAACTCTTGGATATTGTAGGAGGTCGGAAATACTGACTGTGAGAGATTATTCTATAGTCGAGTTGTGTGCCCTAAATTATGTTTTGCAAATTTGTTATTTTTTTCATTATACCTATTTCCTATCCCGGACTGTGCACACATTAGTTTTTTTTATTAAAAGGCGTTGCAACGCACGCGGGTTTTTGCTAGTAAATAAATAAAAATAAATAAATAAATTTTCACTGTGAATTTACATATTTTTTTTACAGTGTGAGTTATTCCCGCGAAAATCTGAAAATATCAATTATATCTCATTATCTCTCATAGGAAGCAATTTTCGAAAAAAAAACATGTGGAGACGTTCTTATTTTTTATTTTTTTATTTTTATTAATCACAAATATCCTACGGCTAATACATATATACAAATATATTTTTTTTTACATCAACAGCCAATATTATAACTATTATAGATTTTCCTTTTTATCACATTATATTTTTATCACAGTTTTTATCTATCACATTATATCCCATAAAAAGTCTCCATAATTTCATATTACACTGCTACAAGCCTACCCTTTCCCTAAATGTTTTGACTGATCTTACTAGTTTTATTTCCTCTGGTATTTGGTTATATAATATAAGTCCATTTTGAAATATTGATTTAGAGGCTTTACTGCTGCTTACCTTCACAAGATGAAATTTGTGTGCTTGTCTGGTTGAATAAGTGTGCACATCTACATTTTTTCTAACCAGACACTCTAAATATTCTGGCAGTAGTTTATTCTCTAATCTGTAGATAAATGTTAGTACATCCCTTTTAACTTCATTATCTATTGTAAGATATCCTAACTCTTTCAACATACCATTTACACTTTCACTTTGTTTAATACAGCTCTCATTCCTTTATTGAAGTTCTTTTTCAATTTTGTTATTTCCATTTTATTTGCCATTGTTAATATCGTGGAATAGTAGGTACTTTATGTGTAGCACTAAAATTAATTTGAATAACAACTCCTTTCCCTTTCTTGAAATGACTTTTCTTAATTTGTACAATAAATTAACTTTCTTTGCCATTTTTCCATTTATGTACTCAACATGATCTCTGAAACTTAAGGTGTTATCTATAATTACTCAAAGATATTTGTATCTTTGAACCCACTCCACTTTTGAACCCATAAGTAAAACTTTTTGTCCTCTTTCTGCCTCTTCCCTAAATCTTAACTTTCCAAATACCATACATTTTGTTTTCTGTACATTGACACACAATTGATTACTACAAAGCCACTCATATACCAGCGATAGTTCTTCATTGATTTTGGTAATTAAAAATTAATGTAAATTAATGTATCATCTGCAAACATGTGTATTTTACATTGTTCAATCACCCCTGGGAGATCATTTATGTATAGTACAAATAGCAGAGCTCCCAAACTGCTTCCTTGTCGGACACCATGTTTTACCTCCTTTTCACTAGACATACTGTCCTTAAATCGGACAGTCTGGTGCCGTCCACTTAGATAATATTTGATCCATTCATAAACTCCACCAGTTATATTATACACCTCCCGCAGTTTCTTTAATAACAATTCCCTATTTATCGTTTCAAAAGCTCTTCTGTAATCTAAAAATACTGCTACTACTCCATCTCCTCTATCCATTGTTCGTAGCCACTCTTCCACCACTAATTGGAGTGCTGATTCAGTACTGTGTTGTTCCCTAAATCCAGATTGATGATCCGTCAATAACTTATTTTCTTTAATATGATTTATTAATGTTTCATACACAATTGTTTCTGCTACTTTTTCTATTATTGGAAGAGTATTTATTGGTCTAAGATCACTACATTTTGCACTTCCCTTAATTTTACTGATAGGGACTATCGCAGATAATTTTAATTCCTTTGGCATCATCCTTTGTGTAATTGATTGTTTTACAATATCAGTTACTCTATCACCAACCACCGGCCACAGTTTTTTAATCATTTCAGTACTGATCTTGTCCGAGCCGTTAGTATCCTTTGAATTTTTAACAATTCTTTCAATTACTTCTTTGTTTACTTCGTTAAATTCTTCTAAATAATTATTGCAGTTCCCCCCATCTATTTGATAATTAGGAATCAAATCAGGTATATTTCCAATTATGTCATCAACACTATTTACAAAAAATTGATTCAGCCTATTTGCAATGTCTTCTGTATTAATTACCATTTCATCCCCAAATATAACATATTTCAATTGTTTTGTTTCAATTTTATACAGTGTTTTCAAATGTTTACAGAGTTTCTTTGGTTCATTACTCAGTCTTAAGAAACTATCCTCATAATACTCTTTCTTTGCTTCCCTCCAACTATTTACAAAATTGTTTCTGTATTGCTTATACATATTCCACGCTTCCTCAACTCCTTGTCCTGTTTCTTTTATTATTAAAAGCTATATCACGTTGTACCATACAGTCTTTTATCTCTGCTGAAAACCATGGACATGGTCTGCTTCTTACCCACTGATCTGGTCTTCTACCCTGTTGTACACTTTGAGTCATACATTCCCTTAATTTGTTATATTTATTCCCAATATCTAGATTTACTGTATCATCATTATCATCCCTTAGTTTTCTTTCAAGTATTTTTGACACTTTGCTAAAATCTACTTTTCCTTTCATTAGGAACTTTCCTTTTCTATTTATATTATTGGGTAATACCCCTTGTATACTTATTATATAATGATCCGATAACCTTGGTGTTTGTAAAACATCACACTCCATACTTCTATTATCAGTTACAACTAGATCAATCAAAGTTTCACTATCACTAGTAACCCTTGTTACCTTTGACACAATTTGTTTCAAACCCATTACATTTAAGCACGTTTTCAGTCTTCTTGTATAATAATCCTCTTCTTTAAACCAATCGATATTAAAATCTCCTCCAGCAGTACAGTCTTTTTGACTAAGGTCTGACAATTCTTCCATTATTAGAGAGAATCTATCTAAGAATTCACCTTTACTACTACTTGGTGACCTGTAAATTCCTGCAAAAGCTCCTAAAAGATATGAGTCAATAAATACCTTTACAGCCAATATCCACCATTCCCTTTCTTTGACTTCTTTTTTAACTATTTCATACGACATTTCTTCAGTAACATATCACCACTCCTCCTGTGTGCCTAGAATTAGAGTCACACCTTATACTGGTATATCCCTTAATTTCTATTAGAGCATCTTCATCCATATCTGTTACATGTGACTCAACAATTATTACTATACCTGGTTTAGTTTCTACCATAAGTAAGGCAATCATATCCCTTTTAGCAATTAAACCATTTGCATTCCAAACTAGTACACCCCCATTACCAATATTTTCTTTCTTCTTGGATTGCTATATACTCTCATACATAATTGTCCTTCGTTTTATATTTATTCTCCTTTGGTACACTGGACATTCGTTGCTGAGAACACTGTGATTCACATCTAGTTTTAAGTCTAATTTTCCATTTTCAGTTACACAATTCATGCATTTTATTTCCGATGTTCTACATTCTTTGGCCATATGTTCCCCTCCACATTTCATGCAAATTTTTCCTTTTTCACAATTTTCACTCCAGTGATCATAAGAATAACACTTCAAACATCTGGAGATTCCCTGATATTCATTTACAGTACATCTTTGCCACTTCATCTTCAATTTCTTCTCCATCATCATTCTCCTGAAATTTTTGGATCAGTCTCAATGACCACCACATATGCGCTCCTAGTTTTCTTGTTTATCTTCACTTCCATCTCTGAGTCTGTCATTACTATCTGTGGATTTTGATTTTTTATAGCTTGCAACAAATCCTCATCCTCCATTTCTTCTTCAACGTCATATATTCTTAATCTCGGATTTTTCAATTTCGGGATTTTTGCTTTATATTCCTTTCCCATTTTCTTCACAACTTCAGCATTAATCTTCTGGATTTCTTCTTTGGTCTTGCATGTTATTGCAATTCCACCATTCCTTATTTTCCTAACATTCTCAATACCAACTTTTATCTCAGCAGGATTTAGTTTTTCCTTGCAATCTCACAATAAGTACTTCTTGGGTAGTCTCTTTCACCATGTCTGCATACAATTTCTTCTTGTTATTCATCTGCACATTTTGTTTCATGATTTCATTTAATTTTTTTGCCACCATCTGTTCCATTGTTATCTTCATCGTTTCCATCATTTCAGTCATGATTTTCTTAACTGAGGTATTAATCATATGAACATATCGCACATCTAGATCTAAAGGGAATTAACTCAAAAATCTCAATTTTTGAGTTATGCACACCATCGAATTCCTTATCTCAATACCTACCGGCCAATAAAACAGATTTAAAAATATCTCGACTACTCGACACTAAATGGCGCCTAACGTCTCTTTTGTTGAACGAGCGAGCCTCCCTCCCCCCACCAAAACAGGGACATCGCTAGTTGCCATCAGAATTAGGAGTGGAGCGTACGTGTCCGTCGTAAATAAATTGGAGTTATTTTGAGTTGTACCCGTATTGAAGCAGTATTATTTTGAGTTGTGGCTATTTTGCTGGTTAGTGCTAAGTAGATTGATGAAAGATTTTGAGTTGAACCAGTATTGCTGGCACGGTGAGTAAAGTTTTTATTTTTATTTATAATTGTTACCGTATTGTTGAAACATTTTTGAATTTGTAGTTGAGTCTGTTTTGTTGAGTCATTTTTTAAACTTTTATATTTCTTTCAAAACAAGTAAAATAATTGGTCTTTTCTGCTATTGGCGATTGGAGTCTCTTCATGTTAATATAAATTAATTTTCATCCTAGCAACTGCAGAATTTGTTCCGTTTTTAGTGATCAATTTTTGAGTTAGATCTCTTTAGATGGGCTCCGTCAAATCTAATTTTACAACATCGCTAATGACATCGAAAACGTTATATTGATACCTTTTCAAACAGATTTGGCGTACATGACCCTAGTAAGTGAAATAAACATTTTCTATTTCAGACAAACAATGAACCGTGGACGGTTTTTAGTAAATTTGGTAAGAGAAAGGTACAAAGAAAACATCACTCAACAAGAAACTCTGGAAGATAAGATGTCATCGAGAGATGAAGTCTCATCTAAGGAAATTCATGCCGCCTTAGCCGTGGTTGATAAATCTATTCCGAGCACGTCTAAACAACAAAAGACCGGTGCACCAAACTATTATATTTCACCAATCCGAAGCGATGAAAGTGATTTTGACGACTCCGATGAGGATCCAAATTTCCGATTGGTTCACAAAATTAAGACCCCATCTAAGGTTGTACCTCCTATTGCATCGTTGACTTCGTCCAGTACCACCAGTAGCAGCTCAAGTTCATCGGAATCTAATAGTTCGTCGGACACCGACGATGATAGTGAGCAAGTAGATCTCCAAAAGGCTATGGTTGCTGAAAGTAATTCCCAAGAGCCTGAGACAGAAATAAAAAGTAAAAAGAGAGTACGCAAACCAGCGAAGTGGAAATCGAAAATCGCTAAAGTGCTAAGAAATTCCGGCAAAGCCTACCAATCTTTGTCGAAATCGAAGAAACAAGTGCCAGAGAGAAAACTTGGACCGCCCTGTGGAGAAAAATGTCGGCTAAAATGCAAAGATAAGATCGATGAAATGTCAAGGCAACAGATCTTTGATGCATTTTGGGAACTCGGCAATCTTGAAAGGCAGCGAGAATTTGTAGTATGACACTCGCAACAGATAAAACCTAAATATCGATACTCAAGCACACAACAATTTAGAGCTCTTAACACCGCCTTTCATTTTGAGGTTAATGGATCCAAAATTAGAGTATGCAAGCCACTTTTCAAATCCACTCTTGACTTGAGCTATAAAGCAATAAAGACAGCACTTTCCAAGAAAACTGAATCAGGAGTTATTCAAGCCGATTTAAAAGGAAAACACGACCATCATCCAACTATAAACCCACAAATTAAACAGAGCGTTATAGATTTCATAAATTCTATTCCAAGGATTGAATCTCACTACTTGAGAGCTCAAACAACAAGAGAATTTATCTCAAGTGATAAATCATTGGCCGATATCTACAGAGATTATAAACGACTTCGTGAAATGAATGGATTACCTGTTGCCACGTCTTCTACATTCAACAGGATATTCAACACCGTATTCAACATTTTTTTTTTCGTACCGAAAAAAGATCAATGTGATCTGTGCGAAAGGTACAAGAACTCAGACGAAGAAGAAAAGAGCAAGTTAAGCCAAGAATATGACCAGCATCTGAAAGAAAAAACTTTGTCAAGAACTGAAAAGGAAAATGACAAGATTAGGACAGATGGTACCATCGTAGCAGTTTATGACTTGCAAGCCGTATTGCAGATTCCGAAGGGACAAATATCCCTATTCTTTTATAAATCCAGGATAAACTGCCTTAATTTTACTATTAGCGATTTAAGGGCAAAAGATGTCGTCTGCTACTTTTGGGACGAAACCGAAGGAAAGAGTGGAGCTGTTGAAATTGGAAGCTGCATACTCGACTACATTAAATCTCAGGTAGACCAAAATCCCAATTAAGAAATAGACGTAATTTTCTACTCGGACAATTGTGGCGGTCAACAAAAAAATAAGTTTTTGTTGGTCTACCTATGCGTATGCTGTTAGCAAGTTGACAGTTAAATCTATTACTCACAAGTTTTTAATACGCGGTCATTCACAAAACGAAGGTGAGAACGTTCATAGTGTGATTGAGAAACAAATTAAAAGATATTTGCAGTCCGGTCCTATCTACATACCAGAGCAATATAAAACTTTGATTGGTACAGCAAAAAAGACAGGAAAACCGTACAAAGTCGTAGAAATGACTCATAATAAATTTTATGACGTCAAATCATTGCAAGAATCGTGGGGCACCAATTTCAATATAGATGAGGAGAAAAATCAAATCAAGTGGCACGACATTAAGGTTATCAGAGTTGAAAAAGAACATCCTGAAGCGTTTTTCTACAAAACATCATTTACTGAGGAAGCTTATAGGAAAGTTTCTGTACGAAAGAGGGTTCTTCGCGCAAGGGGAACCGGGTCAGCCATAGATCTACCGTTATTTTCAATTGGCTTAACACAGGCATACACTGAAAAAATTGCATTGTCGGATGCAAAAAAAAAGACATACAGGAATTGACAGATAAGAACGTCACTCCAAAATCTTATTATGATGCTTATTATGAAGGCGTTCTCGGCGATCATGATAATTAACTGCTTTATTGATATTAATTTCAATAACGATGATCTCAAAGTGCCATTATTAGTATTTAAATTATATTCATTATATTCCTAAGTGGATTTCTCAGCGTACCTACTGATGTGAACTTTTTGTTTTGTTTATTCTTGTAATAGGTATTTAAAAAAATATTTACTAAAAGTTAAAAATCAAGACCATCTTAGTAGATTATTATTGTTGCCAAGCCAAAGTACAAACCGATACGCAAAACTTGATTCAAATACATAAGTATAATGTATATAGTTTTATTGCTATGATTGGTTGACCTCAGAATTCTGAGTGTTTTTTGAGTTTTAACCGAGTCCTGAGTATCGTTTTGTAATAGCCCAAGAGCCCAGGCCCGCCAGACCTACGTCATTTTCTTAAAGCTGATGTTTCGTATATACATAGTGGGATACGCAGTTAAGAACGTATGCACACTCGTTATCACGGTGAATGGGTCCTTCTTTAGATAGAGGGGTTTAGGGGTAAAAAGGGGGTTAAAATTGTAAAAAAATGTCTGTCGCGGCGGACGAAGGTTCTACTAGGGCTAAATAACCGTTAAATACTAGTGGCAGACATTTTTGAACACTTGCACCCTCCCCAAGCCAACCTTAGCTGAAGTTGCCATTTCATCCCCCACACCCCAGCAAATGGTGAAAAACGTCTGCTATTAATATTTAACGGTTATTTAGCCCTAGTGGAACCTACATACGCCGCGACAGAAATTTTTCAATTTTAACCCCCTTTTTACCCCTAAACCCCTCTATCTAAAGAAGGACCCATTCACCGTGATAACGAGTGTGCATACGTTCTTAACTGCGTATCCCACTATGTATATACGAAACATCAGCTTTAAGAAAATGACGTAGGTCTGGCGGGCCTGGGCTCTCATACTATAATAATTGCGTTATCAAAATCGAATACTAAGAATTAACATGGAAAGGTCATACTTAAATTTAAGTCAAATGTGATTTTTGAAGTACATTTCAAATGGTTTTTTAAAGAACGGAAGGTTCCTATATTTTTTATGTTGTGTTAAAACTTAAATTAAACTAAGAAAATATTATTTTGTTAGTATACACTTTTACAATTAAAATGGATATAAGAGACTGTCATTTTTTATTTTTTATGGTTATTATTAATAGAAAATAGTGATTCATTTCAGTACTTCTAGTGTTTTCTTGATAATTTATCATCCAATATACCCCTAGTGTTGGTCATAGAATTAGACTAATTACAAATAATATAAAATGCGATTACATTTTAAATTTATGCTACCTCTTCAAAAGAGAGTCAACTTAAAACTAAATTCACCAACATGGGCTCAACTCAAAATAATAAAACAAATATACATACATTGTTATGCAATAGGGAAATAACTACAAAAATCCAATTTTCAGCCCCAAAACATGATTAAAACCCAAGATTCCTACAATATCCTTCTTCTAGCTCCATATAAAAAGCATAAATCTATACAGAAAACTCCTGCAGTGCACAGGGACCCAGAAATCAGTTTTTCGCCTTTTCTGAAAAAAGTGCTTTTTTGAGTTAATACCTGTTTAGATCTAGGTGTGCGATATTGTTCATTGCAATCATCACCCATCCATTTTAAGTTTTTATTTTTTTTGATCATTTTCATTTCTGCACCCGTAATTGTTACACAGGTTGAGTGGAACCACTTTTGGCAGATCCCTTCACATCCTATGCAATCATCACCAGTAATCTTCTTTTTACATTTCCCACAGTTCTCATCTTGGTTTCCCATATTGTTCGAAGGTTATGTTACCTCCCTGCTCACCCACTTTAGTCACTTTTCAGTTTTTTGTCACTCAATCAAAAACCGATATATGTAGTATTATAGTCCGTATTTCAATTCTTAATTAAAAATAAGAGTTATAACATTTTAATACTTTTAAGTTAATTAAAAATATATAAAATTTATTGCTGTCAAAAAACTTTGATATATTCGCTCTTCTTCTTCTTCTTCGTGTAGACGATTTTCTTTGTGACGATTTTCACGCTCTTCAAGTTTGTAACTATACATTAGCTGCGTTCCATTGGGTAATATTTTCTACTCCCGAGTACTCCGGAGTACTCCCAACTACCCCTGCACTTTTACGTTTTACTCGTATTTATGTACTTCTGACATCAAAAAATCGCGTTCCATTGGTGATGTTCTCCGGAGTACTCCGGATCGCCCAATGGAACGCAGCTATTATATCGAAATTTTCAACCCCTTGAGGAAATACTAATTTTTCGAGATTTTCCGGGCATTTTCCACATTTCCATAGGTGTTCGCGTGCAGAACAATTTTTTTTCTTAAAGTACTCTTCAAAAATTGCTTGTGTGCCAAAAATCATTTCTATTGGTTTTAGTGCCAGTGTGCGCGTCAATATGTACGCATGAGAAAAACTTCAAAAAAAATAAATAAATACGAGTGGTACGAATTTAAATTTATTTACGTCCGGTATGACTGAGTTGAGTTTAACAAGTGAAGTTACAATAAATTATAATTATTTTAATTCAGCGCAATTTTGCTGATTATCTACCTTTTATTTTAAAAATTTATTTCATAAATAGGCCAGAAGTTATTAAACTCGACGTTAATAACCTCTGGCTAAGTAATTAATTTATGCAAGCAATTCGTAAATTATTTAGAGCACTTGCTCAATAATTATGTTGCTTAAACATTCTGCGCCCCTTTGAAATCGCCTAGATTTCAACTGCTGCTTGATGATCTGAAAGTAAGCATTTATTTTTCGACTGTAGTAACTATAGAGGGATATAGAGAGGTTCTTTCTGTTAATGCGGTTAGATGTTGGATGTTTTCATTTTCACGGTGTGTTGATTCAGCTGTACGGGTTGATACATCATGTATGACTACGGATGTAAGTTCAGGCATTGTTTCCTTATTTTGTGATCTTACTTGTTGGTGTTTTTGGATGACGTGATTAGTTAACGTATTCCATGCCGCTGCTGAGACTCTCCAATTCCATCCGAATATTGCGTGTAATCGGGTTCCATTTAAGATAGTATCGCAAATAAATTTGATACCTTTCACACATGTGTAAAGACCAAGAATAATTAAATATATTTTCCCAATTTCGCCAAATACATTCCATATTTTGTTCTGAACGGATTCTATAACAGTGTGCATTGCTCCTGGCGTTAATAGATTAAGTACATTCATGTCTTGCCCAGGTAGAAATTTACAACCGGCACACCGTTGGGCCACCGTTGGCAACCATTGGCGAACCGTTGACATCAACGGTTTGTGGAACGTTGGGATGTGAGGCTGATTACACGTGGCCCAACCGTAGTTTACAACGGTAGGGTCAAGATTGGCGTCAACCGTCGTTTGACCGTTGATTTTAACCGTTGTTTAATCATTGATTTATACCGTTTATTAATTGTTGGCATTAGTGCTTGGCCAATCGTTTTTTATTGTAACTCTATGATTTAAATTGTTCATCGTTGATTAAAAATATAACAAATGATAGTTTTTTATTACGATCGTAAAATTGTTGTAACATTATTGCACTAAAAGCTATTTCTTTAAGTTATATTAAAACTGTAAATGAACAAAATAAATAAAATAAATTTATTTGTAAGCTGATTCAATTGTTTTTATTCATTAGACTCAATTGTCTAAGCGACATAAGTTGTAGTTATACAACTGTTCAGGCGATAACGTTCCAGCGGTTGTCAAACAGTGAAAAATAACTATTTCCCAGTCGTTTAATCAACGACAGTAAACAACGGTAAGACAACGGTCGCCCAACGTTGTCGAAGGTCGACGACGATCGTTAAGTGGTCGACAGTTGACGCCGACTGTTGAACAACCGTGGCCCGACGGTTGTCCCTACGGTTGTATAAATACGGTCGACGACAGTACTGTACCAGTGGTGTGCCGTTTGTTACTGTCGGCTGACGGTTGAAATTTCTACCTGGGTGATGATTGACGTCTTCACCTAGAAGTCGTTTTGTGATGATGTTTGTTATAGCTTGCCTTTCAGAGGCATACATTGCTTGTCTTCGCAAATCGGTGAGTGCATCTGGGGAATATATACCAGCGTTCATTAAATCTCCTGGTTCTTCATATCTCCAGTCTATATTTAGTGATGGGTGTAACTTGTTTGGAGCCTTTATTTTGTGGATTAATGGATTTAACCCATACCAGTCATTTAGAATATGATATGCAGGACTCATAATGGACGAGCAGGCAACTTCTGTACCGAATTCTTGGATGAGATGGGTTTTGGGTGTCATGAAAAAGGATTTATTCATATATGTGATCGGTAGTTCATTGAAGCAATTTTCACTTTTACGAACCGCTACTTCTACAGGTTGACATTTTATGATATATATAATTTCTCCTCTAGGTACAGCAGTATAGCCTCTTTCTTTCATATGCCTTAATGCAAATTCATCAGGGTAGTGAGGTGCTAGAGTTAGCAATGTTTGAATTACTTCTCTTTCAAGCTCGCATCTTCGAGTTATTAGGTTGATGTATAGTTGTTCAATTTGTTGCCGCATATGTCTTTCAGCATATACAAATTTAGAATTTACATATGTTATGATATCTAGGTTTGTTGGTGATATCGATTTCTTGGTGAACATAAACTGTGTAGAAAGTCTTGGTACGATTATTAAACGAGGATGTTCTGTTTGATACCCTTTAAATTTACACACAGGAATTGGTTTTCTTATCTCTAACGCAAACACAGTTTCCTCTGTATTGACAGTGTACACGATTGTCGTTTTTCCTACATCATTGTTATGTTCATTCGTTATTTTATTAGCCTTTCCTTCCCACAGAACATCGTACCTAGACTCTTCACATTTTTCTTAGGTAACTATTTTCCAAAAGGTAATCCCGTTCTCCGGATCGGTGCATTTTTCGCTAGGTACGAGCACACTATATTATTTCTAATCGTAATTTGGTTTTCGTCTAGTCTTACGGTGCTAATTCCATCGGTAATAGTGATTGTTATGGCTTGCAGGACTATTACATCTTTCCATGAATTTCCATTTAAGGTGTAGTGTATTCTTATGCATTTTCCGCTTTCTTCTAAATCACCTGCTACTACCTCAGAATATGATGATGATGAATTTGGTTTAATCCCTGCAATTATTCTTCCATTTGCTACTTTATATGTCCCTTCATTATGTAAAAGCATACATTCTTCATATGTTAGTTCCACAATAAATGTGGATAACCCTCCCGGCACCACAGAGATATGGCTAAACATGCCGCATGTGTATACGGATTGTATGATGTTAATTTTGCATTGATACGTATGTGTGTAGGTAAGTTCGCTCAACTGGAGTAATTGTATCTCTTCTAAGTCAATTTTTGTTTTCGGTTTTTCTATGTGACATTCCTCAATCTCTATCAATGAAACAGCTGACATATTTATGTTATTATGTCCGCAATCGTATGCAATGATGGCAGAAACAATTACGAAATGCAATGCTAAGCATATCGGGAAGCACAGGTGATATGAGTTCATTATGCTGGAATGAAAGGCTGTTATTATTATGATTATTTTTGTGGTATGTACTCTTGTAATTAGGTTATTTGTTTTCTTATATATTTTTGCTTATTTTAGTTTTTTTTTTTTTGTTGATATTTTAATTAACTGTTTTTACTTGCTACTTGGCTCGTTAGTGTTATGGGAGATTTTGTGGTTTTGTTTTATTGATTTTCTTCAATCGGTAATAGGCATATTTTGGTTATTGGTCTTTTAAGGGTGGATTCTTTTGATTTTACAGTCACAACTCTTACTAATCCGTCAGGTCCAGGGTGTATCTCTATTACTCTTCCTAACAACCATCGAGTAGGTGGTAATCTTTCGTCTTTTATTAAAACAAGATTTCCGGTTTTTATGTTGGGTACGTGTTTATTCCACTTAGGTCGTTGCTGCAATCTGTGGAGATATTCTTTCTGCCATTCTTTCCAAAAGGTTTGATGCATTTGCTGCATATATTTCCATCGATTTAAGTTGCTTATTTTGGTATTTATTAAATTTTCCTCTGGTGGAGCAATAATTGCATTTCCAGTAAGGAAATGCCCTGGAGTTAAAACTGCCGTATCCTCTGGGTCATTTGTAAGTGGACATAGCGGTCTTGAGTTTAAGCAGGCTTCAATCTGTGTTAATAAAGTCGTTATTTCTTCAAAGGTAAGTAAGGCGTTTCCTGTTACACGTTTCATATGGTATTTGGTAGATTTTACACCACTCTCCCATAATCCTCCAAAATGCGGAGCAGCTGGTGGTATGAAATGCCACTTTATTCCCATTTGTTCAACAATTCCGTAGACTTCATCGTCCAATCCCCATTCTTGCTGTAGTTGGATAGCGGTTAGTTTTCGGTTTGCGCCAACAAAGTTGGTGCCACAGTCACTGTATATGTGATTACTTAGCCCACGTCGTGCTACAAATCTCTTAAGGGCTGCTAGAAATGCATCACTAGATAATTCACTTACTGCTTCTAAGTGGATGGCTTTGGTTGCCAGACATACAAATATGCATACATATCCCTTTGACGTTTTTATTCTCCCTCTACACCGAGATTCTCTGATTGTAATAGGTCCACAGAAATCAATGCCAACATGTTGAAAAGGTCTACTTCTAGTAATTCTAGCTTCAGGCAGATCACCCATTAATTGTTGTTGTGTTGTTGCCTTCTGTTTCCAACATATGACGCATTTATGAATTCTTTGTTTTACAGCGGTCCTAGCCCTAAGAATCCAAAATTCCCTTCTAATAGTGGCTAGTGTTAATTGCGTTCCTCCGTGTAGGGTGGTTTTGTGCACTTCATCTATTATTGATGATGTTATTGGATTGTTTGGTTCAAGAATGATGGGGAATTTTTCGTTGTATGGTAAATTGGAATGTTTTAAACGTCCTCCTACTCTTATAATTTGATCTGTATCAATAAATGGGTTTAGGTTAAAAATAGAGCTTTTTTTGTTCAAGGGAAGATGGTTGCGCAGGTCATGAATCTCTTCTTGGAAGGAATAAAATTGTGCTTTTCTTAGAATTGCCTTTTTTGCACGTGCTAATTCTTCGCATGTTATGTATCTCGTATTCCGTTTATCTGGTGACCTACAGTTGCTAGTGAATCTGAAACAAAGTGCGGTAATTCGTATGAGTTTGCTCCATGATGAGAATTTAGTTAGCAGATCGATATCTATGTTGGTGGTTTCCTTTGCTATATGCACTGGTATTCGTCGTATTTCTATCTGAGTGGTTGTTACAATATTTTCTGGCCACTGATGTGCTGCTTCAGTAAGCCAATGTGGCCCATTCCACCAATTTTTATGGTTTAATAATTCTTTGGGTGTTAATCCTCTGCTTGCGCAATCAGCAGGATTGTCTTTTGTGGGTACATATCTCCACAGGCATCCATCGGTTTCTTTATGAATGTCGCTGACACGATTAGCAACGAACGTTTTCCATTTTGATGGATGTCCCTGTAACCATGACAGCACTATACTAGAATCACTCCATAAAAAGATTTTTGATGCCTTATCTGGTAGTGCACTTTGAACTTGTGTAAGTAGTTTTGCGACAAGTGATGCAGCACACAATTCTAATCTTGGAAGACTTAATTGTTTTATGGGAGCCACTCTTGTTTTCGATGTTAACAGTGTGCTAGTGTATTCACTATTGTTCGATACATTGTGCACCTCCCGTTCAAAGACCTTGAACCCCCCGTGCTTGGGAACGCCAAAGGGTACACATCAATTCGGATGCATCAAGTGGAGTGTTGTTTTATTTTAGTTGTTTTATTACAAATATTGTATATTTTCTAAACATTGTGAGTTACAAGTTAAGATTAAAATTTAAATACCGAAAACTAGTGGAATGTATTCAGACACAACCCAAGTGAATCAAACCTCATCATAGGATCATTATATTCAACCCACCTCATCACCAATCATCATTATGGTCCTTCGAGCCGGATTCCAAGGTAATTGGAATCTGGATTGGCAGTAAATAATCATCAAGTAACGGCGAGTATGTAAAAAAGAGCGACGATTATCAACATCCGTGTCGTATACTACACGTGGAGCTAACAACGGTACAGATAAAATAACTGTGACGAACAAGGTTAGTGAACAGGTTTCTAGTTCTAAATCATAATATCAGTGAAAGTGCCCAACGTGTTTATCAATTCAAATATAAAATTATTGTTTTTGAAATATATTTAGAGAAATCAAAAAAAAAGAAACGTAATTAACTCAACTTAAAATAAATAAACTCCAGCTACATAAAACTGTTTGCAATCATTCGAATACAAAATATACCGAAATAATCAAATTCGCAGGAAATATAAACATAAACATATATACACATATACATATATTTTCCTACACATACTTTTTCACATACACTAGCATGCAACATATTTCAGTATGTAAACATAAATTTATAAATTTAAACAGCCCTACATAAACCCTAACAAAATTACTTAATATGTACATAAATAAACAAAAAAAAAGATCATAAAATATATAAAATACAAACACACTAACCAGTGTTTCAACACACTCAATACCATTACACAAACACATTTTATATAGTAGAAAGTTTATGTCTTAATTACTGTTGGTTTTTTATTATTATATTTTATTTGTGGTTAATACATTCACAAAACTATATATATAATCCATAATCGTAAAAATTCATTGCACTCTATTGATACATAATATGCAGTTTTTCGCAACATCCGAATACATCACATACATCACATTTGAACATAACGTCGTAAATTTACAATAACATCACAAAATAATCAACATAAAAACATAAATTTGAACATAAACTGGTATAAAATTATTGGGTTTTTATATTTTGTATGTGGTTTTTTGTACATTATTTACATATCAGATTATAGTCGGCTGAAATCCAGATTACTTTACGTAACCGTTACTTGTGATTCCATATACCTGATAACAAGAGATTGCATTTTTTGGAAAAAGTAAACATTGACCTACATTTAGCGTTCTATTGTCAAGACAAATCCGCATTGTTTTGATTCGGGTATTGTTACGAACTAATTGAAATGGGTGGAAAACACAAGGGGAATAAATCGAAATCTCAAACGGCGACCACAGATGGAATATTGGAGGAAATTGACCATATGATGGATCTTTTTAAAATGCAAGCGAGTTTAATTGACGAAATAGAGACTTATAGGAGAAATTATAGGAAGCGCTCGAAAGATACTCTAACCAAAGGGTATATCCAAGGACGAATTTCAGGTATTAATGTCTGTTGGAGAAAATTTAGTGACAATCATTGTAGAATTGAATCCACGGCCGATGCGAAAGATAAAAGAAATGCATACTTCACTGATGACAAATTTAGTTTAACAGAGGAATTTTATGCAAATTTTCTTGGTGAATTAAATGACGATTTAGAGCAATTTTTACCTTCAACTTCGCTCAGCTCACCCCCGTATGACACATCTCACCATCAATCAACGATTTTACAAGTGGCGAAACCTGAAGTAAAAATGCCACGAATAGACATTCCTAAATTTTCGGGTTCTTACAAAACCTGGAGGTCATTTAGAGATTTATTTGTTTCAACTATACACAACAGTGCGATTTCAAAGGTGCAGAAAATGTATTTCTTGAAATCCAGCTTAGAAGGCGAGGCCGCAAGGCTAATTCGTCACTTAGAAGCAACAGAGGATAATTATGATGCTGCCTGGAATATCCTGTCGCAACGTTTCGAAAATAAGCGAATAGTAGTGAACCACCATTTACAACATCTCATGTCTCAACCGGCTGCAAAAGCAGAGTCACATGAATCGATCAAACAATTAATTGATGTAACGAAAGAGTCATTACATGCCCTACAAAACTTAGGGATTAATACATCCACTTGGGATTCGATTCTTATTTATACACTGATTCAAAAGGTGTCATCTGAAACTAGAGAACTATGGGAAACGTCACTTGGAAGTAAAACCGATCTACCCACTTTTAGTAATTTTCTTCTATTTTTAGAGAACAGATTTAGAACTTTGGAAATGATAAAGTCACATACGAAGACCACGTCACAAATTGAAACTCGCGAAAAATTCAACAATATTAAACGAGAAAGAAAGGCATTTCATCTACAGCCTCATTATGGATGCATTCTATGCAAGAATCAGCATCCGTTGAGAAAATGCCCTAAATTTCTAAACATGACTGCCAAGGTCAGAATGGAATGCGCTTCACGGAACTCTTTATGCCTCAATTGTCTAGCATCCAGCCACCCAACTCAAGGCTGCACTAGCCCTAGAAATTGTTATCATTGCGCTCAACGTCATCACACATTATTACATGACACAACTGCAAATAATATTCGCTCTCCAGGATTTCCTGGATCATCACACCACACTTCACACCATACGCCACACCACAACACAAGACATTCGAACTTTTCATCACATAATGCAACACGGCTCAACACTCCGCAACACATCACAACACAAGATACCACAACACATTGTAACACACCACACCACACCACAACCAACCCCAGTGAAACAAATGTCACTACGCTACATGTGAACAAAAATATTTCGTCACCTGATCTGCTGTTGGCCACAGCACTCATCTCTATCCCCACGAAAACAGGAGTATACACCCTCCGAGCTCTAGTAGATCCGTGTTCACAAGGATCTTTCATCACTCAAGATGCCGCGCAGAAATTACAACTTAAACGAACCCGTATTCAAGCACAGATAAATGGAGTTGACTTTGCCACATCCAAGTCAAACAGTCAAGTGTCCTTTAAAATCAAATCCATTCGGAAAGGAGATTTCTCCTTAGATGTTACAGCTTATGTGCTCACCACAATCACCACTCATTTACCTGCTCAATTCATTAAAGGTTCTCAAGACTGGCCTCATATAAAAAATCTTCCTCTTGCCGACCCTCACTTCACCACTCCTAGCAAGATCGACGTTTTATTAGGAGTTGAGGTTTATGCCTCCATATTATTAGCTGGTCTTCGAAAGGGACCTCCTTGTTGTCCAACCGCACTGAATACTCAGCTAGGTTGGATCGTTTTCGGCGAAATTCCTTCAGATATACATGAGCTCCAACAGAACGCACCATCTAATGTTATTACGTCACTACACTGTAACGTCGAAACTGATAAGCTCCTTCAACGATTCTGGGAAGTGGAAGAGATTATGGAGCCCCGACAACTAAACGAGGAAGATGTTAAATGCGAACAACACTATGCATCAACTCATCGCCGCGATGTTGATGGAAGATACATTGTGCACCTCCCGTTCAAAGACCTTGAACCCCCCGTGCTTGGGAACTCGCGAGAGCTAGCAATAAGAAGACTCAAGGCTATGGAACGAAAACTGGAAAAAAATCCTGAGGTTTACGCAGACTATACAAAATGCCTTCAAGAATACATTGAACTTGGGCATATGAAACCCTCCACCACAACAGAATTCGAACATTTGATCACGGACTCACAGGGGATCAGCGGCTACACCCTGAATTACTTACCTCACCATGCCGTGTTTAAAGAAAGTAGTACTACATGTCTTAGAGTTGTATTTGATGCATCAGCACGCACTTCCAATGGAATTACTTTGAACGATACATTATTAACCGGTCCAAAGCTGCAAGAAGATTTAATCGATGTCATCTTGCGCTGGAGAAAATATCCAATTGCTTTTACAGCGGACATAGCCAAGATGTATAGACAGATCAAAGTAATTGACCAACACACACCGTACCAACGCATACTTTGGAGAAGCAACCCTGATGAGAGAATCCAAGATTATGATTTGTCAACAGTCACTTTCGGGACAGCCTGCGCCCCCTATCTCGCTATGAGAACCATAAAGCAGCTGGCATATGATGAAAAAGAAGCGTATCCTCTAGCACATACCGTTGCAAATCGAGATTTTTATGTGGATGATGTCATGTCTGGTACTTATGACCTAGAAACAGGATTAACATTACAAAGTCAGCTTAATGATATGCTGGCATCTGGAGGTTTCGAGCTGAGAAAGTGGGTTAGCAATACTCCGGCCTTAACTGAACATCTATCATCAGAGAAAAGGGAAAATACACATTCGATATCGCTCGATCTTGATCACTGTATCAAAACTCTTGGAATCTGTTGGTACCCGACACATGATGTGTTTGCGGTCAAAATTTCGGAAGTTCAAAACTCAACCCAACTCTCGAAACGTTCGCTACTCTCCCAAATCGCATCTTTATTCGACCCCATTGGCTGGTTGGCACCCTACATAGTTCTAGCTAAAATCCTGATGCAACAACTTTGGTTAACAGGTGTCGGATGGGATGATTACCTGCCTGTGGAAATACAAAAGGAGTGGGACAAGTTGCGAGGCGAATTATATTTACTAAAAACTATAAGGATTCCACGATGGATTGGATCAACTACAGACACTACATCTATACAATTACATGGGTTTTGTGACGCTTCTACAAAGGCATATTGTGCAGTCATCTACACTAGAGTTACACTCAGATCCGGTGAGGTTCAAGTTTCACTGCTTACGTCCAAGACCAAAGTTGCCCCGGTTAAACCAATAACACTGCCTCGGCTTGAACTTTGCGCAGCGGTCTTGTTATCAAAATTACTTCATAAAGCTAAAAGCTTAATGTGTCATGGCAATTTGGATATCTACACCTGGACGGATTCGACTATAGCACTTAGTTGGATTCACGAGAAACCCACGAAATGGAAGACGTTTGTTTGCAACAGAGTAGCTACCATTCACGCCAAGACATCCATCAATCGTTGGCGTCATGTGCCATCTACGGACAATCCAGCAGACTGCGGCTCACGAGGTCTCTTACCATCCAAATTCATAGACCATCATTTATGGTGGCATGGCCCTCGATGGCTGAAATACACCAAAGATAATTGGCCAAATATTTTCCATCACCACACCACTGACGTTGAAACCAAAGTTATAAAAACACTGACAACACAATTTTCACCACCGTGTGAACAACTTACGAAATATTCTAATTTGAACACTCTTTTACGAATTGTGGCTTGGTGTTTTCGGTTCACAAACAATTGTAAAAATCCGAAACAACTCCGACAGTATGGCTGGTTAACTGTTAAAGAAATTCTTCAAGCACGTACATCATGCCTTAAAATTCTACAGCAAGAAGTCTACGGGGCTGAAATCAAGAGCTTACAGAATGATCACAGTGTTAATGTCAAGAGCCGTCTGTTGTCATTAAACCCCTTTCTTTCGCCAGATGGATTGTTACGAGTTGGAGGACGGCTAGAGCATTCAGACCTCAGTTACAACGAAAAACATCCGATCATACTGCCAAATCAACACTATTTCACAAAGTTGGTTGTATTAGACGCACATCACACAACCCTTCACGGTGGACCTCAACTCATGTTAGCCTATCTCCGTAAAACGTTCTGGATACCAAACCCGAGGAACTTGTTGCGACATGTAGTACATCATTGTGTCACCTGCTTCAGACAAAAGGCGGTAACATCCAGCCAACTCATGGCAAATTTGCCAGCACCCCGCTTAAAAGTCTCTCGACCCTTTACGCATACTGGGGTAGACTATGCAGGCCCAATTTTAACCCGAGTGTCAAAAGGCAGAGGCAGACAGGTCTCAAAGGGATATATTGCATTATTTATTTGCCTATGCACCAAGGCGATCCATTTAGAGGCGGTGAGCGATCTATCCACCCCCGCGTTTATGGCGGCGCTCAAAAGGTTCACGGCCAGAAGAGGACTATGTTCTGACATATACTCCGATTGCGGCACCAACTTCGTCGGGGCAAATAGAACACTTCAAGAAGACTGTCGTAAGGCTATTCGATTAGCGTCTCACAGAGCCGCATTAACGGAAGTTGAGCGTGGCATTCAATGGCATTTTTCACCACCATCGTCCCCCCACTTCGGTGGGTTATGGGAAGCCGGAGTTAAATCCACCAAACACCATCTCAGACGAACTCTCGGAGACACATCACTCACCTTTGAAGAGCTCGCGACTGTGCTCGCACAAATCGAAGCGTGCCTTAATTCTCGGCCACTCTGCCCAATGTCCACTGACTCCTCAGATCTTTCTGTTATTACTCCCGGGCACTTCTTAATTGGAGATTCACTCATGGCACCACCGGAACCGAACTACACGGACATCAAACTCCACCTCCTAACTCGTTGGCAATTCTTGCAACGACTCACGCAGCAGTTTTGGAGAAAATGGTTACACGAGTATCTTGCTCGCCTCCAAGAAAGACCTAAGTGGAATAAGACTCAGGATAACTTACAAATAGGAAATCTAGTCATCATCAAAGACGAGCAGACGAGCCCGACACAATGGCCTCTTGGTAAAGTGATACAAGTCTATCCAGGAAATGACGGCCTAGTGAGAGTGGCCTTAGTCAAAACTTCGCGAAACACACTTAAACGCCCTGTCACAAAATTGTGTTTATTACCAATTATTGATAATTACCCGACCTCAAATACTTAGGTGGCTGCGTTTAACCCACTAATTTCAGTCATGTCAACAACACCCCCCTTATAATAAAAATCAGGATGCACATTTCTAATAAACTTAAGGATATTCAGTAACAAATGAACTATAATAGACAAACTAATTTCTAATGAATTAACTTTATTGAATTAATTACAGTGAACTAAAGAACTTTTACAATAAACTTTTAGTGTGATCGCGATCAGTTAGCTCCACGTCGCGAGTTCGATATACCTGTACAACGTCAACAACACCACAAAGGAAGGTTATTTCATTTAACACAACCAGGTTGTGTCAAGGCGGCGGAGTATGTTGGAGCTACGACCCATGCTAGCTAAAAAATCACCTTCGAATTTTTTAACCCTTTTTTTATTTTTAAATAAAAAAAACCACTAATATAATTTCTTGTAGAAGTGTACCAAGTTTAGACCAGAACGATGCCACCCACATCACCAAACATTGAACTACAATTGATCTTCCGGTTGGAACAAAGTGAGAATCGATCTGGCCGAAGCTGGCACTCTATATTTGGGACCGCCAAAGGGTACACATCAATTCGGATGCATCAAGTGGAGTGTTGTTTTATTTTAGTTGTTTTATTACAAATATTGTATATTTTCTAAACATTGTGAGTTACAAGTTAAGATTAAAATTTAAATACCGAAAACTAGTGGAATGTATTCAGACACAACCCAAGTGAATCAAACCTCATCATAGGATCATTATATTCAACCCACCTCATCACCAATCATCAAAGGTAAATCACTGCTGCATACGCTTGTATAGATGCGTCGCAAAATCCGTGTAGCTCAAATTTAACATTTGAAGTTGTTTTTAACCACCTAGGGATGCTGATTGTTTCAATGATATTCAACTCAGAGCGGAATGTTTGCCATTTATCAATAATAGGTTTTGGTAATTCATCATCCCAGTTTGCTTTTAATAACCATAATTGTTGCATTAATATCTTTGTTGTTATGACAATAGGTGCCATCCATCCTAAAGGGTCAAATAATTTTGCGATTTCTGACAGTAATTCTCTTTTCGTTTTGGGTATAGTGGATGTTGCTTTTATTTTGAATTTAAAGCTATCACTAATAGGGTTCCAGTGTATCCCTAATGTTTTTATAGTGGTATTGACGCTAATTTCCATAGTAGACTTTAATTCGCGATCTTCATCCGGAATATGTTCTAAAATTTTTAAAGAGTTGCTACTACATTTACGAAGGTTAAATGCTCCTTTATTCATTACTTGACGTAAATTATGCAGTAGACTTTCTGCTTCTGCCTCGGTATTAGCTCCTGACATAATATCATCTACATAGAAATCTCGAAGAATTGTTTTGCTGGCTAGCTCATGTTCATCCTTTTCATCATGTGCCAATTGATGTAGAGTACGAATCGCTAAGAACGGTGCAGCTGAAGTTCCATAAGTGACAGTTAATAGTCGGTATTCTTTAAGTGGGTGTGTAGGATCTTCTCTCCACAGGATTCTTTGGAAGTCAGTGTCTTCTGGGGCAATTCTAATTTGCCTATACATTTTCTCTACATCTGCTGTAAACGCGAATCGATGTATTCTCCAGCGTAGTAAAATGAAATGTAAATCTTCTTGAACAGTTGGTCCAGCGATAAGGCTGTCATTTAGAGAAGTATGGTTTGTGGTTTTTGCTGAGGCATCGAATACTACTCTTACCTTTGTGGTGGTACTATCCTCCTTGATGACGCTATGGTGAGGTATGTAGTTTGTTGGCTTATTTAGGTTGGTATGGTCATTTTCAATTACTTCCATATGTCCTAATGATATGTATTCCCTCATAAATTTAATATATTCGGTTTTAAGGTTGGGATTATTTTCTAATTTCTTTTCCAAGCTAATGAATCGTTTTAATGCTAGTCCACGAGAATTGCCCAAGTTGGGAGTACGAGGATATGCTTTGAACGGTAATCTTACTTCATATCTTCCATCAGGTAAACGTTTATGTGTTTTTTGGTATATTTCTTCGCACAAGGCTTCTTCTTCGGTGAAATGTTTTTTATTTGCGGGGTCGACGGTTTCTTCAACTTCCCAAAATTTTTTGATTAAATCTGCAATTGGTGTAGCTTCACAGACTAAGCTCATAGTAGCAGTTGTTATAGGTTGGTGCTGGGTTGGTCCACAAAGGATCCAGCCTAGAGTGGTGCGTTGAGCTGAAAGACGATTAATAGAACCTTTAATTACGCCTTCCTCTATTATTTGTGCATAAATCTCAACTCCTAAAAGTATATCAATGTCTCCAGAGTTAAAGAAATACGGATCCGCTAATTGTAATCCTTTAATATGACTCCAGTTCTGAGGAATGATTGAATCGATTGGAGTTCTTCCTGTTATTTTCTTTATAACATGTGCTCGCACTCCAATCTCCTCTGTATTTGTAAAATGTGGACCCAATTTAAATTCAACAACGCTTCTTGCAGGTCCTGTTAGTGTACTGCCTATACCATTGATTATCATAAAGGTTGGTTTTTTGTTTAATTGAAGTAATTGTGCGCTTCTTTCGGTAATAAAGGACATTTGTGATCCTTGATCAATCAATGCTCTTAAGACAACAATGCCTGATTTTTCGGTGTACACCTTGACGAGTGCGGTAGCTAATAAGGCAGTTGTATTGGTTGGTCTTTCTACAAGATGTGTATATGCTTGGTTGGTATCGTATGCCGTATTGTGGTTTACATTTTCTACTTGTTGAGTGGGTGGGTGATGAATTAGGTTTTCTTGGTGTGAGGTCGTACTTAAGTGGCTGGAACTTGGTAGTGGTGTAAATGTATTATTTCTATTTGGATTTGCATCAATATGGAGCATAGTGTTATGTCTTTTTTTACATTTTTGGCATGAAAATTGCTTAGGACAAGATGTTGTGTTATGTGTTTTTCCAAAACAGTTGCAACAACGACTGTTTCCTTGAATAAACTTTAGTCGTGCATGGGGTGACATTTGGATGAATTGATGGCATTCACGCAATCGATGATTTTTATTACAGAGTGGACAGTCATTATACATTTGATAAGGTTGCTTACGCTGTAGGTTTTGCTGTTGGGATACGTGTACCTTGGTATGTTCTTGTTTATATTCTGTTTTTGGTTGAAGGTTTTTATTTCCTCCAATGGATTCTAACGTGCGGAATCGGTTTTCAAGAAATGACTTGAATTCATTGATAGTTGGAAGGGCATTAGGGTCATTGCGACTACTTAAGCTAGTTTCCCAGTGTGTAATCGTTTCTTTATTGAGCTTTTGAGAGAGAATGTGGATGATCAATGGGTCCCAACTGGTGGTATTTATTTTTAATCCTTTAAGTGCCTCCAGGACTTCATTCAATTTGTCCAACATTTTTTTTAGATTGTGGGAACCCTCATATGCATGATTAGGCATAGATGTGAGAACATTTAATTGGCACGTCACAAGAATTCTATTATTTTGATAACGCCTTTTGAGAATTTCCCATGCAGCTAGGTAGTTCGAATCACTTAATTGTAAATGTTTTATTAAATTTTCTGCCTCACCACTCACGCTACTACGTAGATAGTGTAACTTTTGTACATTCTTTAATTGATTATTTTGATCAATTAATGATTCGAAAAGAGCATGAAAGGATGGCCAATTAATGTAATTTCCGGAAAACCTTGGAATTTCAATTCGGGGTAGTTTAATATCGGTGTGCTCCGGTGTTTTAATTGTTGGTACGGACGCTATAGATCGGGATGCTGATGATTTAACTTCAGTGGGGGTATTTAATTCTTGTAGTTGCTCATTCATTTTTCCACTAGTAACACAATATGTCTCCTCAAGATTACTAATCACCTCTTCTGCAAAATAATGCCGATCCTTGTCCGCACTAGAATACAGTTTTAATAATTTTCGGTGGGTTGTATCAATAAGTTGCCATTGTTTTTGTAGCAATAGCTTTTTTTCCTTGATATAACCTTCTTTCAATCTATCTTTTGGTGTCTTCCTATAATTTTTGACAAGGCGTTCAAGTTCAGCTTGATTAATAACTTGTTCTTGTATTAATTCTTCTACCACGGAGCTTCTGGCTGTGGAAGATGTAGAAGCTGTGTTTTCTTTCGACTTACTTGTCGATGGTGGATTATTGTCACTATTATTTTCAACTGTAAAATCACTATCCTTTGAGGTCATGCTTACAGAGATTCACGTATATCACTATTAGAAATTTTATGTCACTATGTATTATAATTTTATAGATTCGTGTTGGTGTATGGTGAATTGTGCACTGGTGTACCGAGGTTGTAATTATTGATTTGTGTATTATTATGGTATATCACGGTGGTGACTAATATAGTATACTTATTTAAATGTGAATAAGGACAAATTAAATTCTGGGTATGGTAGGATTAGGTACTAAAGTCGATCAAAATGCTTACTAACCTGTTGACTTCGGTGGTGCTGATTATGATTGTGCTGCTGGTGGTGTAGATTATGGTGATTTCGGCTAGCGTTGGTGTTGATCGCTGGGTAGCTGGTTGGTGATAATTAGTTGTGGGATCGGCTCGTATGAATGCTGTGGTTGATCAGTGTTGTCTTCAATTTCACTATTTTACACTTCACGAACAAACTGGTAGATGGTGATAGATTTCCCGACAAAAATTTTGTTTGAAAAGTTATAGTTTTATTACTTTTATATTAAAACGTTTACACACGAGAGCGCGATCCGGCTCGAAGGACCATTAAATGTGCGCGTCAATATGTACGCATGAGAAAAACTTCAAAAAAAATAAATAAATACGAGTGGTACGAATTTAAATTTATTTACGTCCGGTATGACTGAGTTGAGTTTAACAAGTGAAGTTACAATAAATTATAATTATTTTAATTCAGCGCAATTTTGCTGATTATCTACCTTTTATTTTAAAAATTTATTTCATAAATAGGCCAGAAGTTATTAAACTCGACGTTAATAACCTCTGGCTAAGTAATTAATTTATGCAAGCAATTCGTAAATTATTTAGAGCACTTGCTCAATAATTATGTTGCTTAAACAGCCAGGTTTTTGGCTACCAGCGCCTGGACTAAAAAGCGTATTAAAAATTTTAATACAGAGAGATAAACAAATCAGAGAATTTACACAAAGCATACTTAGAAATTTTTTTAAATACAAAATTCTTGACAAGATTCCCACCGACCAGCGAAAGACGTAATAAGTAACTCTTTGATCATTGATGGTAATTAACAGATATTTAGTAGTTGTTTTTTAACCGCGTCTAGGCACAAACTTACAATTTATTAAATGGAATTCAGGTGATCACCAAGAGCTAAATTTATTGAAAATATCAATATACATATATTATGTATGAGATGTCAAAGCTTTTCTATGTTTTATTTCTTTTCAGCGCATTGAAACATGATTATCTTCATGAATATGGACCTCGGGTAAAGGCAGAATCTATTTGCAAGCACCTAAAAGATAGTTTAGAAAAAGTTGAAGAAAAACAAAAGAAATCATCTCTTCTATATCTTACAGAAGACTGCTTACTTCATATATTTTCATTTCTTTCGATCACCGAACAATTAAAGTTATCAAAGCTTTGCCGACGACTCCGAGACATATTTGAAATTACTTTCAAAAATAGCAAGAAAATTACTTTTCAGTATGCCGAATACAAGCACCTAAAAGCGATAGAAATAAGTAAAATGCTGCAGCAATTTGGACCATTGATACACGAAATAAAATTTGGTAGTGATAACGAAGTGTACAAAAGTAAAAAGGCCAAGTTTCTATCGTGTGCTTTACAATTTTGCCCGAATGTAAAATGTTTAAATCTTTGTAAATTTGTATTGAATCTAGATAATTGCCAAAGAATGGTGGTGGACTTAAGAAATATCACCGCGTTGAAGTTAATTAAATGCTCAGTCACTGACGAAATGTGTTTTGTTTTATCACAAGTAAAAACGATCGATGTTTTAGATTTGTCACGAAATCCCAAATTAAAAGGAAAAAATTTGATCGAGTTCAGAAATCTTAAACAGCTTTATTTAAGTGAATGTTACTCAATAATACCAAATTATTTTTCAGGATTTTGCATAATATCTGGATCCAAACTGAAAATCCTGGATATTTCTGGATGCTATAGGCTTAACACCGCAGCTTTTAGTGATTTGAGTACGGAATTAAATGATTTAGAAGCTCTAACAATGAGCTTACTCTATCAAACTAAGCAATTGGCTTTAATTACAAAATTAAAAAGATTGAAATCCTTAACTCTTTGCACTTTCGGTAACATAAAAAATTTAGACGATGCTTTCTTTGAAGAATTAATCAAAAATAAATCAGAAACTCTTGAAGAACTTACTATCGAAGATTTATTTCTAACAGATAAACCAAAACGGTACATTTTTGAATTAAAACAACTAAAAAACCTGTCACTAAAATCTGTGCAACAAATCGATGATCGATTTCTATATGAAATTGCAAATAAACTTAACTTAAAAAAGATTAAATTAGCAAATTGTAAGCTTAAATCAAAACAAGAAATTACGTCAAGTATTGATGTTACAAAAAGCGTGGAACATCTCGTTTTGATCTTTTGTCGACAATTGAAATCAGATCTTGAGTCAGAAAATATTGAGAAAAACCAACGATCTGTAACTGATGTAACTGCAGCAAAATGTATCGGCAGAAATATTGCTAATGTAAATATCAAATTTTCAAAGTAAAAATATGTTTTAATATGTATAGGCTGTTTTTTACCCGAAAGCTCTTAGCTCACTAATCGCCCTTTGTACTACAATCTGTCAAACCGTTCAGGTCATAATGCAATGTCTAGTAGTAAGCTTAGGTTGAAGGAAGGATATGACAGGAAAATAATAGCTTAGGAGGAATGTCGGTTATCCGAACCGGCAAACCGGAAAGGTTAAGCGAACTGGCCAGCCGGACCTCTAAACTAACCGAAGAGTCTACCGAACCGGCCAGTCAGCCTCGTTTACAGGCTGTGCTGCCCGGCCCTGTTAGCCTGAGTGATGGTTAATATGCAAGTCCAATTGTCGGTCGATTGTCGATTGGCCGGTTTGCTGATAATCTTGAAAAACTAAAATTGACCTCTTTCAACTCCATAAAAAACCGCACTGAGTGAAAATAAGGGTACTCAGTAATCCATTAGGACTTCGTAATACAGGTATCGACAAACATTCAGCTTTTATGGAACTCAGTTAAAATATAATCAAACGAAGTAATCTCATATTTTGCAATGAATATAAAAATAAACTAAGTCGGCCTTACAGAAACGGGGACAATATTCCTAAGTAGTACAGGTAAAATAGTAAAAATAGCGGAAATGATTGGGTACAGGCTGAAATTTCCCAGAGAGCTTCTTTTAAGGAGTATCCACACACATCAGGGACGTGCCCGGGACGTTCGATTTTTGCTCCGGCCGGGACACGGACATGTGTGAACGAGTTCGTATAAAATGTACGCACCGATATTTTTTGAACCACTGGCGGAACACTAATATGTGTGGATACTCCTTTACTCGTTCACACATGTCCGTGTCCGGGCAGGGGCTCGTTCACACATGGCCCTGTGACGTCCCGGCCACGTCCCTGATGTGTGTGGATACTCCTTTAAGGTTCTTAATAACGGGTTATAAAGTCTACAGATTTTCTACCCCGGGAACCTGTCTTTTCAGGGGGTTTTAGGGTCAAAATATCAGTTTTTTTGCAAATATATCTTAAACGGTAAGTCTTATCATAAAATAATGTTTACAAAGTTTGTAGATTATGCGATTATCTACAAAAAGATATATTATACATTTTCCCGTACGAATTGCCATTCATGAGATATCGCCGTTTTAAAGATTTAAAATTCTCATATTCACTTATTTTCGACTTGAATATGTTATCAAACGTCAAATAAGTCCTTTGTTGGAGTACTTAGCTAATATTTTCAGGGGTCATTCCTGGACATATTTGGAGAAAAAAATTGTTCTAGAGAGGGGGGCTATCCCCACTATCCACTAATATACAGGGTGTTTCAAAAAAAGAAAATGTTTTTTTTTCTTAATTTACTTCAAGTTGAATTCCCCCAGACTAATTATCGTAAAGCAACATACTTCGGCTCATCTTTCAGGTAGATGTGTATTCTTTTATTTAGTAAAAAAGCAAAAACTTGAGTGGCCCCATTTAAAAGAAATATAGTTCCAAAGCATGAGCAAATTGCTAAAAAAAAATAGGTAAAAAAACTTTTAAGTTAAATGGTTTTATTTGAAATCATAAGCTGTACCAAAAACTAGAAAATAATTAGAACACAAACATGGACCTTCTTGAGATTCCGACGTCTGGTAAGAAATCATGCAATAGTAGCCGTGCTGTTTTCTTATGTCGTATGCCAAGGTACCCTTTGTGTCGCTGCGTCAACGGATTAAGTAATATTCTGGGACTTTTAACAGACTAAAACAAAAACATGGGGCGCATATGAAATATATTGGTGGGCTTGGAAACACATTCTTCTAGACAAGTCGTTCTTATTTAATTATACAGTGGTTATACAGGTTTTTATGTCAGATTGCATTGTCACGGGAGCTCAATGTGTGGGCAAAATTTCATAAGAATCGGTTCAGTAGAAGTAGACGAAAAAGCTGTCGCAAGATTTGAACCAAACAAATATACGAGGTGAAGCTAAATAAAACCATTAAAAACGAAGAATATTGGGATTTTGCTCACACTTTGAACCTACATTTCTTCTAAATGGGGTCACTCAAGTTTTTGCTCTTTTACTAAATAAAAGAATACACATCTACCTGAAAGATGAGCCTAAGTATGTTGCTTTACGATAGTTAGTCTATAGTACGGGTGAAATAATAAAACGAAGATTTTCTTTTTTTTTGACCAAATTGGAGCAAAAATACAATATTACGTCAAAATGATGCCTTTTGTTAGAAAAACTGTACTAATACATATATTGTTAAAAAATATTATTTTTATTTCTTCTTTCAAAGTTAAAAATTAATGGACACTTCCAAATTACTATCTTGCCAATCAAAATATTGAATTTTCTGCAAATTATGTGGCTTATATAGCCTGATTTAAATATCCTGAAAATGAAAATCATAGTTATATTCCAATAATTGGAATATAAATCATTTTTGTAATTTGTAACTCACATCATTAGATTCTTAGATTGGGATTCATTTTTTGTAGAGATTTGTGGATATATTTCAAATTCTTCTGCTAAATCAAAGGCTTGGCTGTGGAAATCAATATCACACACATTCAAAGCATCACAATTTTGACATTCTGTTTCGTTGGAGCATTTTTTGCATAAAATTGGGCATTTAATGCCCGCTTTGTTGAAGGTAAATCTCATCATTACATTCTCAAGTAAAAATTTTAATGAATTAGGAACTAGATCGTCTACTTTATTCAAAAATCCTATGCTGTTTGGATAAGAATCATTATTGTATATTTTACCAGCAATATCCGATTTTATAATTTCAGCAGCTTTGCGAATTATTCTTAATTTTTCCTCGTTCTCATCGCTATGCTTTTGCAAATACCAAGAATCGCTCAAAATTTTACATCCAATATTTTTAAAGCATACAATGGTTTGATGTTTCTTATTATTAACGATTATAATATCATCTTTATAACGTTCAGTTAACTTATCTTTAATTGTAACGAATAACAGGTACATAATCGCCAGAATTTGCAGCAACATTAGTTAATTCATCCAAAGTAAATTGGCAATCACAATTATTTTCTATGAAATCATAGATCTTTTGCATTGCAGAATCAATCGAAGAGTCAAGTGGATGGTCGGGAGAATCATGGTATTTACATTCTTTGAAGAAATTTCTATGACAACGTACATGATATTTTGCTTTAACAAATTTTAAATCAAAAACCGTACTAATAAGACTTTTTACATCTCGACCAAATTTATCTCCTCTTGCATCTGCTTTAGCCAAAATTGTATTTTGGGTTTGAGATGAACTAGCACTACGCCATTCATCCCCACTTCTCTTAGTGTTAATCACTTTTTAGCAAAAAAAAACAGTGGGTTTCAAAATCAAAAACATCTCTTTTAGATCTCATTTTTTTGGGAGATACATTACAATTTGAGATTTCTATAACCTTGCGTTTTGCTGATTGTACGTTTTTCGGGTGAGTATATTGATTTCTGCAATATTTGTGATAAAATATGTTGCTTAAATTTTTAAGTTGAAAATGCTTATTATCACCTCTTTCTTTACTACAGTTTTTAATCGTTTCTATTGCTTTAGCACTAGCTGAAATTGCATCGTCATCCTGACACGTGTTTTCACAAAATAAAACAGTTTTTATTAATATCAGCCATTCTCATAAATTCACGGATTTCAAATTTCACAACAATAAAGAACAATTCAGGACTCCAATTTTCACAAAAATAATTTCACAACTTCACAGCGCTGGAAATTTTATTGAAAATACACTTCTGTTATTAAAACTCTTTGTCTTATTAAATTTTCTCTTAAGCCGGAACTATAATAGACGTACAAGTGCGTATGTAAATCTCTGCTCTAATGTGAAAATTAATGATTGACTATAATAAACCTCCTCAAATTCAAACACGTTTACTGCGATTTATGGTCGATTGTACATAAAGTTGAAGAAAACATAAAGATATTAAGAAATATTGCAAAAAAAATTGGAGAAAAATCGAAAAATACCCATTTTCAGGGCTAAAACCCTCTTAAAAGACGGGTTCCCGGGGTAGAAAATCAGTAGACTTTTTAACGCCTTATTAAGAACCCTAAAAGGAAGCTCTCTGCGAAATTTCAGCCTGTACCCAATCATTTGCGCTATATTAACTATTGTACCTGTACTAATATGGGTATTTTAAATCTTTAAAACGGCGATATCTCATTAATGGCAATTCGTACGGTAAAATGTGTAATATCTTTTTTTGTAGATAATCGCCCAATCTACAAACTTTGTAAACACTATTTTATGAAAAGACCTACTGTTTAAGATATATTTGCAAAAAACTGATATTTTGACCCTAAAACTCCCTAAAAAGACAGGTTCCCGGGGTAGAAAATCGGTAGACTTTATAACCCTTATTAAGAACCCTAAAAGGAAGCTCTCTGCCAAATTTCAGCCTGTACCCAATCATTTCCGCTATTTCGCTTTTTTCGACTTAATTTACCTGTACTAAAGCTAAAACAGATAAACCTACATACGCAACGACAGACATTTTTTCTATTTTAACCCCTTTTTTACCCCCAACCCCTCTATCTAAAAAGGGCCCATTATCCGGGCTAGCGAGTGCGCATACGTTCTTAACTGCGTATCACACTATGTATATACGAAATATCGGCTTTAAGAAAATGACGTAGGTCTGGCGGGCCTTGGCTCTTTAAGACTAATAGTCTATTCTGTTTCTTGGCCGAGTTTATGCTGCAATGTTGAATGTGGCATAAACGGCAACAATTTAAATGCAAACATCAAGTGCTTTTTAGCGTGACTAAAATGTTTCACTTTGAGGCAGGCTATTGAAAAATGTCTAGAGTTTCCAAACTCAATCCAACACCTCTTCATACACGATGATAGCATAGCCAGAGTAGAACTCTACAAAGCCATGAGAGAATTCGGCATCCCCAACAAGCTGAAAAGACTATGTAGGTTGATCATGACCAATGTGACAAGCCAAGTAAAGGTATCCGGAACCCTGTCCAAACCAATCAACATCTATAATGGACTGCGACAAGAGGACGGTCTGACATCGGCTCAGAATCGGAACCGGTGGAGAGAACAGTTGCGAGAGGCCAGGACCGGATCCCGGTTGTAGAGCCGCTAAAGAAGAAGAAGAAGAAGAAAATGTAGCAATGCTGAAAAGTTTCAATTGTCCTACGGCATAAACACTTGAGCTGTGATGAGATTTGTCATAAAAGAGTTCTTCTTGTTTAACGGCTCTACAATCACGACCCGGTCCTGACCTCTCGCAACTGTTTTCTCCCCAACTCCGGATTCTGAGCGGATGTCATCGATGAGTTTGGCATCCCTATCCCTAAGTTCGACGTGTCCTGGTCTACGCCAAGGGTGGGCCTCCCTCGCTGCCGTATCCCATAGATCCAAGTTCCATTTCCTACTCAAAATCAGTTTCGAAAATCGAACTTTCTGGACCCCGGCGCGAAATGACTCTTAGGTCACGAAATATTGTTTGCTAAAGATAAGTTGTACACAAAAGAGGCTGCGTCAACAATTTTTATGGAAGTTTTAGGTTCTACTTGAATTGGACGTAAGAAAATTCTCCATTTGTTGGTAAGAATTTCTAATTGCGTTTTCTACCACTTGACGGAAGCGACCAAGACGCTTTCTAAAATTAAGCAAGCGTTATTTCTTGCTTTATTTTTTGGAAATAGGCTCATCAGGAGCGCGTTCAAAAACCTTACCATGGTTAACCATGGTTAACTATGGTAAACTTTTGTCGTTCAAAAACTCCGTGGTTAACTACAACATAACCACGAGCATAACTTTTAGGCGTTCAAAAACTTCCGTGGTTAACCATGGTGTAGTTAAATTTTAACCCTGCTCGCGGGCATGGTTAGCGATAGTTAAGAAGAAGAAGAATGAAAACAACTCTCTGACAGTTGTTTTAATTTTAATCACATGAACAAATCAAAGTGGGATTTGTGGGATTACTACAAATAATAATTAATAAAATAATTGAAGCAATTAGCGGGGGTTATTTTTTGGAAAATTTTGAATTTATTTTTTTTCTTCTTCTTTAACCTGTAGTTAACCACGGTGCGTTCAAAAACCTCCATGGTTAAACATAAACTTTCGTGGTTAAGTGAAGTGATGCAGCATAACCACAGCTTACCTCGTGGTTTACCATAGTAAGGTTTTTGAACGCACTCCAGATAAGTTTTGAGACTGATCGCCAAAAATAACTTGCGGAACTACAGGCCCATTCTTATATAAAGATTTGTCTTCAAGGACATACTTATAGCAACACTTTGATTAGCGAGTCATTGTCCAATTGCAGATCTTTCAAATTTCCTCCATCACTGTCTTTTCCATGTCCGTCAATATCTATCGTAATAAACTTATAATTTGAGCCAACTATCGCCAGTAGAACTATAGAAAATTTATACTTGTAGCACCAGTAATACGATCCACTGTTTTTGGGACATTGGATTGCAATGTGCTTTCCAGCTAGCAATATGATTTGGAAAATGCCATAGAGACTTCAAGCCTTCACTAGACTTTTTCACAACTCTTTGTTTGAAAATAGCATATACGTCGGTTGCAGTTTTTTCCAGATATTATTGCAAACGTTCGAAACAATCCTAGCCATAGTTGATCGTCCAATTCGAAAACTGAAAGTTATTGCTTTATAAAGGGGTTCTACACCATCAGTTCAGTTGTCCGTTCAGTCTCAGTTTCAGTTCAACTGTCAGTTAAACCATAGACAAATAAAAGGAAAGATCACGGTATACAGAAACAAGGTAATGTAACAGAGACTGACAGCTTCGAATATCCCTGCAAACATTTACATTCGGAAACGATTCGAGAACGACACGCAAAACCGAGAGCTTGCTTCGAACTCGGGCTCGTAAACGACTCGTAAACGAATTCGAAGGCAATAAAAGCGGAGCAAGATATCGAAACCAATGTACTAGGAAAGCTTTTATGGTGGGTTTTGAAGCTTTTCTCGTACCTTTTGCAAGCAGTTTTCGAATCGAGAATGGTTCGAGAAAGCGAGCCTCCGAGAAAAGCCGAGAAATTGTTTGCAGGGTATCGTAGAAATTCCGTGCCGAGTGACGTCAGCACTAATGTAGAAACAACAACACAACTCCGATTTTATATGGGAAGAGCGTGCCAAGTGACGTCAGCACTCAAATGACATTTCTCCATTACATTACCTTGTTTCTGTACACCGTGAGGCATGGTTCTTGTAGAGCTACTCTCGTTTGCGCTTCTTTTTTTATAGGTTTTCTCATTTATGAAATATCGGCATGTACGAATGTGTACCTTGTATTCTAGGTAAATTTTATTAAAGGGATTTGTTGGCGGAAATAAATGTAAATAAGAAGGAAGCTATTGGGGCTACGTACACTAGTCATGATTACTATGTAGTAAAACCGAATTTTAAGAAGAGAGAGGTGAAGGGGCGGCATACTCACCCCGCCCCTTTACCTCTTTCTTCTTAAAAATCTGTTTTACTACATAGTAATCATGACTAGTGTACGTAGCCCCAATAAATGTATTGTTTGATTTTTTGTTTAAATGACAAAAAGCAATTACATATTTTTAGAAGTTTGAATATTTTGTTTTTTCAGGTCTGACTTTTCGGTTTCTACTACTTTGCAAAAGTTAGTAAAATCGTGAGTTTTGTGCGAATTTTGATATTGTTTTGATTTATAACAATGATTTCCGCGATGTGTTTATTTTGAAGATTTGGGAAAATATTATTTTGATCAAAGATTCAAAAGCAAATTATATCGTTTTACAAGGATTTCAAGATGTAAAATATCATATCATGAACAAATTTAAAAATATGAAAAGTGGAAATTATTGCTTTATGGGTATTTGTGGCCATTCTCACTTAATAGTGCAGCAAATACAAGAATTCTATCTTAGGCACTAGAAAAAAAATCCAAATAACTTGAATTTCTTTTATCTTTATTATAATGTTCAACTGACATCCTGGAAAGTTTCCTAGTTTCATCGGTCACGTTTTATTTTATTGGGGTAAATTTTAACTTGACGCAATTAATATCGACAACCATTTTATTCGTAAAACGTGCGGGAAAGTTTCGATGTCCCTCTAATACTAGTATTTTGTTGAAAATAAATACTCCTTTCCGCACCACCGCAGGGGTAGAGTATTAAGCGCGTTTATTGTAAAGTGGTTTCCCCAGGAAGCCTAATCCACAAATAAAATTTCGGAGTTACATCCCTTACAGGCATTTACGCTGCTACTCCTAAGAATTTGAGGTAACAACATTCCCTTTTAGGATTTTATAATTTTTTGCTTGGAATAGTTTTTAAATTAGTTCTTATCTTTAAATTGAAGTGAATGCCACAAACAAAATTCTCTAAGAAGAATGAGGATCAAATAATTTAAGATTTGTTTGTGGTGATCGTAACATTCATTTTAGCTAACCAGTGGGAAAAATCAGATTTTTTACTTATGGTATCCATACAACGTTCAATTATTTTGCTTTTTAAGCCTTTTATTTCAGGCGTATTTTGAATAAAAGTGAAGATTTTTACAAATATTAAAAAAATAATCTGTAGGATTTTTAAGTGCAGCAAAATCGGTACTTTTTGAATAATTTTTAAAAAAAATAAAACTTCCCGAAGGTTTTGAATACTTAACAGTTTCGTTTGGGTTTCTCATAATTTTGTGGCATAACAAACACTTTTCCTTTTTTGACAAGCGGTCAATTATGAACCCCACAAAATACCTTAAAGAAGTTTCTTCGACAGAACTCGAATCTTCATTTGCCCCATATTCCAACAAATCAATTGACTGGATTATATTGCTAACTTCGTGACCCTCATTAGTGACATCACCAATCTACAGTAAAAATACAATGATCGTCATTATTATTTATTGTTTTGCCATCACTAAATGAGTCAATAACTATAAATTGCTGATTATCTTCGTCACAATTCTTCCTATGGGAAGATATAAACAAAATTTTGATCGATATAATTTTGCAAATGATACTATAGAAATTATAAAGATGGGTTGTTACTGAAGCCCCCTCTTGATCGTACTAAGGAAAGTAGGTTTTCAATTGAGTCTTGGGTAAATTTCGATGTCACAACGAAATGTTTATTGGGAAAGTCGTTTAATATTTCATCAATTGGTTTATCGGTGGCAAAACAACTAATAATAAATTTCCAATTAGAAAATAAACGTCGGACCATAAAAACAGACAAATACTTTGGTGATTCTTTATTTCTAAAAACACCTGTATCTACAAAATCAACCATTTCATCTGTTACCTGATCATATGTTAACTCTCTTTTAATATTAATTTCATCGAATATTAACACAGTTTGCCTCATTTATACATCCCAATATGAAACAATATTCTAAAGGTTTTCTGTAATCGTGTTATTAAAACCAAGTTTAATATTTTTAATTACCGGAGTAAAAATAAAAAACGGCCTTACAGAGGGCGAACACCGGCCGCTTGGCTTTTCAAGGGGCATATGATGGCCGTAGAGTTTTTAACCATTTTTAATGGGAGCACATACGGCCTTACGACGGCCAAATTTGACCAAAAGATTTAAAAGGCCAAGTACTGAGCTGTAGAAACAGGCATTCGACGGGAAATTTGAGCCAAAAAAAGAATCTGCACCAAATGTATTGTTGAATGTGTTTTATGGGAACTTCATCATTTTCGTTATGTACAATGGTTCTTTCGATTTATCCTACTTAAAGATATCGATGCACAAGAGAAACGAGCTCGCCAGTCGTCGGTTTGTTGTACGTGAAGTGTGTGGTGCGTGTTGATTTATATTTTAGTGGGACATTTTGTTATTTAACGGCTTGAAAAAAAACACAACCGAAAAAAATCAAACATTTAATTGCAGTGAAATATATTTCTTATAGGAGGGCGAATATCCACGTTGCTGCCACTGTACCACCGTCGTATACCCGTAATAGCAACCATACGGCCGCTGTACCACCGTCGATCGCCCCCTGTACGGCCGTACTGTGCTGCAACGAGCCTTCTGTTAACCGCCAGATGGCCGAGGAATGTTTCAATCACAATCGGAATTTGACCGTTCTAAGGCCATCATTTATTTTTACTCGGGTAGTTGCCAACGATGCAAAGAGGTCAGAGATGGTAAATTTATGTTTAAATAATCTTTAAAATACCTGTAAGTTGTAGGAGATTTGTAATGGAAATTCAAAGCTAACGATCTTCCTTCATAACTCCATCTTTTTTTATTTTTCTTGTTAGAAAGTATCATAGTGCAAAAAGTTTTTGAATTTTTAGTCACATATTGCTGTTTTGCTGATACTGGCACAACTCAAAAAATTTCAAATTTCGTTTTATTGTATAGAATATCTGCATTATCTGTCTACTTTCATCCTGTAAAATGACGTATTTTTAATTCTGCAAATTTTTATCAGATAGCGCCTTGATGTTTGAAAGAAATTTTCTGAAATAACGGCAAAACTCCAAGAAAAGGTGGTGAAATCTAAGTTTTTTGTGTAATTTTATAAATTTATCGAAAAGCACCATAATTGATTAATAATTGCATCACAATAACTAATAACTCATAATAACTAACTAATAAAAATAAATAAAGTTTCTATTATTCAGCATTTTTCCATAACGTAAATCTTAAAAAGTCTCTCCTGTAAATTTGCACTTTTTTGAGTTATATGGAGCGGAGGCAATTGAAGAAGTTAACGGTCTTTTGACTATACTACTGAGATAGTTATTTCGACATATCCTTCCTTCTAGGTTCACCTTCTTACTTCTATTTTCTTTGCTGCTGCTCTTCAACTTTTCTATAAGTTTTTTATATTTACTTAATAAATTTTTATATTTTGAACGGTAGAAATTTACCGATTCCGCTGATTTTAGACAAAATTAACAGGAAAATTCGATTTCGACAGAAAGTTGTTACCTCAAATTCTTAGGAGTAGTAGCGGGAATAGCAAATTGAAGAATTGCTTTTAAAAAATACAATTTTATGACAGATTTACTCAACGAAGACTAAATAAATGCCTGTAAGGGATGTAACGCCGAAATTTTTTTTGTGGATTAGGCTTCCTGGTTAAACCACTTTAAAATAAACGCGCTTAATACTCTACCCCTGCGGTGGTGTGGAAAGGAGTATTTATTTTCCACAAAATACTAGTATTAGAGGGACACCGAAACTTTCGCGCACGTAGTAGAGGGACACCGAAACTTTCCCGCAAGTTTCCCGTACGAATAAAATGGTTGTCGATATTAATTGCGTCAAGTTAAAATTTACCCCAATAAAATAAAACGTGACCGATGAAACTAGGAAACTTTCCAGGATGTCAGTTGAACATTATAATAAAGATAAAAGAAATTCAAGTTATTTGGATTTTTTTTCTAGTGCCTAAGATAAAATTCTTGTATTTGCTGCACTATTAAGTGAGAATGGCCACAAATACCCATAAAGCAATAATTTCCACTTTTCATATTTTTAAATTTGTTCATGATATGATATTTTACATCTTGAAATCCTTGTAAAACGAGATAATTTGCTATAAATATATAAAATAATATTTATATATAAAATAATATTTTCCCAAATCTTCAAAATAAACACATCGCGGAAATCATTGTTATAAATCCCAGAGGTCCCGGGTTCGAGTCCCGGCAGAGCCCCACGGTCCTTCGCCTTTCCCACCTTCCCTCCTGTCATAGCCTTCCGCTAGCACTGCCCCGCTCCACCAAGCGCATGTCATCGGTTGGTTGATGGGATTCAACTTGTTTCAGGAGGCATAACACTCCAGCGAGTTGTTTCTCATTGCCCCGATGCCAGAGTCGCGATAGAAATGGTTGGGGTTAGGTGGTTGTGGCAGTTCCTTCCTACTTCTCTCTTCCCCTTCACTATCTATCGACTAGAGCTTGCTGTTCGACATTGCACTCTATACGAAGAAAATAGATTGTCGACAGTACAAAGGGCTTTCCCTGAGCTCTAGTCTTCCACATAAAAAAAAAAAAAAAAAAAAAAAAAGACAATATCAAAATTCGCACAAAACTCACGATTTTACTAACTTTTGCAAAGTAGTAGAAACCGAAAAGTCAGACCTGAAAAAACAAAATATTCAAACTTCTAAAAATATGTAATTGGTTTTTGTCATTTAAACACAAAATCAAACAATACATTTAATAGCTTCCTTCTTATTTACATTTATTTCCGCCAACAAATCCCTGTAATAAAATTTACCGAGAATACAAGATACACATTCGTACATGTGGCGGGCCTCGATTTACGTCGCCTCGATATAAGTCGTTTCGATTTACGTTGTCTTACTTTTTAATTCCCAGTTTCGATTTACGTCGGCAAAATTTCGATTTACTTCGGCATCTTTTTCTTGTGCATGACAATTTGTAGGAATTTCCTTCGTTCTTCATTCCTACTACCCGAAATGCACATCTGTACGTATTTCGTAGAAATATCGTTTCACCGCTGTTTAAAATTCATGGATATGTTTTTCTACGCGGGTTCATATGTGCAATGTGCATGTGCTACTTACATTGTATAAGCCGGCTCTACAAGATGCTATGAACACCCTCGAACGTTAGACGCTTGATGGTGGGACGAATTGTGTGGCCGATGCTCGAACTACGACCGCATGAGCTTTGAAAAATATCCCAAAGGAGAATCTGCCGGTTATCTGGAGGTCTAATGCAAAAGCGTGGGTTACCGCCAACATATTTTCAAAATGGTTCAATTTGTATTTTTGCCCTAAAGTCAAGGAATATTGCCGAAAAAACAATTTAGCTGAAAAAGCATTGCTCATAATTGACAATGCTCCCGGCCATCCCGCTAACTTAGATGTAACTAGTGGCGATATAAAAGTTATTGCAACTGATGGATCAAGGGGTCATTGCAACATTCAAAGCATACTATTTACGACTTACTCTGAAACAGTTAATTGAACGAATTGATAGGGGAGACGATAGCACAATCCAACGGTTTTGGAAGGAATTTACAATTTTGGATGCTCTAAACAACATTAAAAAATCTTGGGATGGGCTAAAAGAATCGAATATGAAGGGAGTATGGAAAAAATTGTTGCCAGAGGTGGACGCAGATTTCGAAAATGACGACCTTAAGCAAATTCGGAAAAAAATTATGGAAATGGATGTTCAGAGTTGTTTTTCCGAAAATGGAAGAATGTTGTTTTTCCGATGTGGAAGAATTTTTAACTTCTAATGAAGGACCCCTATCTACCGAAAAAATTTTAAAATTTAGCAATCAGCAGAATCCGGAGAACGCAAGTTCTTCACCTTCAGAAGTTGAAGACCAGAGTTGCACATTAACATTAGAGAAAATGTCGAAAGCCTTTAACTTCTTCGATCAAGCAGTAAATATCTTTCAGCAGCAAATAAGGAAGTACTTTCAACCGTGCTCTTCAACCCAATTGCAAAATTCTGTAGCAGCCGAAATGGATGAAGAGGTAGTTCTTACTGGAAACGAAGAAAAAAATCCACTTCCCATCTTATTTTAAAGAGACATATACCAACATTTCAAGTATATGTATATAGTGTACATACACATGTAGTACCTACTAAAATTAATTTCTTTTAAGTTTTTATATTACTTTAGCATTTTATGTTAAATAACTGTTTTTTTGTTACGTTTTTCTGAAATAATGTTATTTTGTACTTATTTTTATTTTTTATGTTTTTTTGTTTTAAAAATTCTACGAGAGACGCTTTTCATTTCCATGGACTACATTTCTGTTAGATTCGAAATACGTCGTTTCGGTTTACGTCGCGTTTTCGCGGTCCCGAAAACGACGTAAATCGAGGCTCGGCTGTATTTCATAAATGAGAAAACCTATAAAAAAGAAGCGCAAACGTTCTACAACCAAACGTAGCTCTACAAGAACCATCCTCCCATGCATCGCTAACGCTTTCCTTTCCATTTACTCTCTTCAGATACGATTTACTCAAATATCTTGACAGTCTCACCGAAAATAAATATTTAGGGGGCGCAGCTTTCGCTTGGAGGAAGCTTAAATGGAGGAAATAGGAAAGCTCTCTTCGCAAACTGGCAACCCAACACCAAAGCGTCTGAGGTCCCTTGAAGAACCCAATCACCCTGAGGCTAAGCGTAGTAGGAAAAGTAATATTTTACTTTCTCCTACTACTAAGACCTATAGCCAAGTGCTAAAAGGTCAAATCGCGATCGCCGTTATCGACGAGAGCGATCCAGATGGCACCATTCTGCCTGATAAATGGAGGAAAATTGAGGTCAGGCTCGCGACGATTTTCCTCCCAATTCTTCAGGAGCATCCTGGCACTGCTCCTCACTGTCGCGATGGCGGATGGCATCAGGGCCGCGTGAAGCTTATCGCATGTGCCGATCAGAGATCCGTCGGCGCTAAACTCAAGGTCGTTATGAGGGAGGATATCCCGAGTCGACCGAGAGCGCGTTCCTGGATCCCAGCGGAACCAGCCGAGCCTCAGGCTATTCTGGATATCATTCGGTTGAGTAACCCACAGCTACAGACGTCATCGTGGAGGATTACGAAACTGGAGGATCCGAAAGGTGACGGCCGAGCGGTTACACTTGTAATTAGCAAGAAGTCGCTAGGACCTTTGGCGGAATCTGATGGCGTCATAAGTTACGGGTTCTCCTCCATAACTCTGAGGCCTTTTAAAAAAGATTATTTGCCCTTCAAGCAGAGTGGAGTGGTTTCAACTGCTCCACCTGCGGCTGCAGAAGGTGAGCCCTCGGGCACTGCGGGAAACATGGGTATGGAAGTTTCTGAACCCAACGTACCTAGCACTGCGGGTGACACAGTTGCGCAAGTAGCTGAACCCAATGTGCTTGGCACTGCGGGCGACACAGGAACGGAAGTAGCTGATCCTAAGGTGTCTGAGGATACTCACCCACTAAATCTGGGTCCAAAAGACCCTCCTCTCTTATCCGAAGAGGATATCAATATCTCTGATGTTCCTTCGCCGTCAACGACGGAGGACGAACTGGGGGACTTTGCCCAACTTCTTTCGATGGGAGATGATAACATTAGTCTCACACCGGAGGAAGACGAGGCTGACATAACGGTGATCGAGATTGATCCCGCTACTCGCAACCACGATGTTGAGAGTAGCACAGATTAATCTCCATCACAGCAAGGCTGCATCCGCCAGTCTCTGCTTACGCCTTTCGAAGGCTGATTTAGATGTCGTCCTGGTACAGGAGCCTTGGATTGTCCGGGGCCTTGTATGCGGAATCAGGACTCCGAAATACAGGTTGCTATATCCCAGAAATGGGGAAGGTAAGCCTAGAACCTGTTTAATTGTTAATAATGACCTTGATGCTTTTATGTTGTCTAAATTTAGTAATGCTGACACGGTGGTGGCTTGCTTGGACAGCAGAAAGGGCGGCAAGGCTATGTGGATTGGATCTGCCTACCTACCATATGAGGGAAATATAGACAGCTCCAGTCTCTTTGATGCGGCAAAGGAAGCGGCTAAACTCGGAGCCAGCCTCATTATTGGATGTGATGCAAATGCTCACAACTCCATTTGGGGCAGCTCAGATACAAATGTAAGAGGTGAGTTGCTTTTTGACCTTTTACTCCAACATAATCTCTTGCTGTGTAACAGGGGAAATGAACCTACGTTCGTCACAAGAGTAAGACAAGAAGTCTTGGACATTACTCTTGTTTCCTCAGACCTGCTCAATTGTGTAGAAAACTGGAGAATATCCAGTGAACACTCCTTTTCTGACCACAGAGTCATTCTTTTTAATGTCAATACGTGCTAAACTGTGAAGAAGGCCCCTGGTTACTGGAATGTCCGAAGCACAAATTGGGCCGTATATAGACAAGTGGTGGACAGATCACTTCCCGAGGATGTTCCCACCCATCCCTGGAACGCTGAAGATCTCGAAGATCAGGTGAAGAATCTCAGCAACCTCTTAAATAATGCATTGGAAGCAGCCTGTCCCATTAAGAAATATAGGGGTAAAACCCTAAACTATTAGTGATCTGACATTTTGATCGAGACAATAAAAACCATCCATTGACATAGCATTTTTCGAGATATGAATCATACACAGATGAAGTGTCTCAATGAACCGCTTATTTTCTGTATTTTGGATAGCTGGGACCCGGTGCGCCTCGCTGCACCCAACGTTTAAACATTTTAAATCAATCCAAACCTTCAAAACTCAACTCTTCTTAACCATTAACGAAAAACCAACTATTCCTATAAAAGTTGGAGTCATTAGATTCAAAATACATTTATTTGAACTATGACCAAAATTGTCTGTGAATTCTGTTAAAACCAAGAACGTTAAAAGATTTAAAAGTAATGCAAATAGCAGCATCCAGCACTCGAAATTCGGGGCCATTTTTTATAGCTTTTTTTAATTTAAATCTTTTTTAATTTAAGTCTGCAATTACAAAATTTTTCGAGAACAATAAAACTAAATTGAAAAATGAAACAAATATTTTATAGTTGGAAAAAGCAATGCCAAAAAACCAACTATTATTATCTCTTAATGTCACATATTGCAAAATTGCGTTCATATATTCGAATTAAATGTAACAGATGCCATACGTTTCATAGGGGAATTAATTGTACAATTATTTTCTAATGTTTAGCGTTCTTTTGTGCCGTGCATAAATTAATTTGCGATTCTGCACTTCTTTGAGCTCAGGGCTACACGGTGAAACAGTTTTCAATATTGTTGGAGAGTTTAAACTCCGTAAAATGGTGTTACAAAATAAGTGCTTGCCGTTTAATTATATGATTTTCAAAATTAAATTCTTCATAACCAATAACGAAAAACCAAATATTCCTATAAACTTTCGAGACATTAGATTCAAAATGCATTTATTTGAAGTGTGACCAAAATTACCTACATATATGTGTTTTATTCAAAACACGAAAGTTAAAACATTTAAAATAAATCTGCAATTGCTTGGCCCCTGAGTTCTCATCTGCAATGTCACTGACCCAGGTTTTATTTGTTTACCCAGATGCCAGCCTCTTCCCTTATTGCAGAATCCTAGACTTATACCTAAAAATTCAGAGGTGATGGGTTTCTTTCCTTCTTAACCATTATACATAAATCATCCCACATTTCTGTTTCTCCTTACCATCTTTCCAAAAAAATGTTGTTGGTTGTTGATCAATTCTGAACCGATTGCTTAGAGAGCTTCAGGATACACTATATTCAATGCTTTTCCATTTGTAGCTAGAATGTAGTGTTGAGCCGGACTTACACGAGGCAGTACATTTGTCTCTTACATGATGTAAATTGTACTGAGGCCTCAGTTTTTTTAAATGTCCCGGTTCAAAAATAATGTCCTACTGGTATATGAGTGTGTATCAAGATAAATGAAGCGAGGTGTGATTGTAAATTACTTAGTGGAAAGACATTTCTTCCTTCTTTTGCCACAGTAAAATTTCCAATGTGAATTGCGGCGAGGTGAGATTGTAAACACGAACTGGAGAGACTTCACTTCTTTTGCCACAGTAAAATTTCCAATGTGAATTGCGTCGAGGTGAGATTGTAAACACGAACTGGAGAGAAATTTCTCACTTCTTTTGCGGCAGTAAAATATCCACTTTAAGCTGAGCCGTGGTGAGATTGTAAATACGAATTGGATGGAGAGACATTTCTTACATTTTTCGAGGGAGTGAGGTTTTGTCCTAAAGAGACAATTCTTACATTTGTCGAGGGAGTGAGGTTTTGTCATGGAGAGACATTTCTTACATTTTTCGAGGGAATGAGGTTTTGTCCTGAAGAGACAATTCTTACATTTTTCGAGGGAGTGAGGTTTTGTCATGAAGAGACATTTCTTACATTTTTCGAGGGAGTGAGGTTTTGTCCTGAAGAGACAATTCTTACATTTTTTGAGGGAGTGAAGTTTTGTTCTGGAGAGACATTTCTTACTTTTTTTGCAGTAGCAGAATTTCCAACTTGAAATTAGGTGAGGTGGGATTGCAAAATATAAATATATGGCCACGGACAACTAATTAGAAACAGTTTCATAAAAATTGCATTTATACAGTTTTTATGTAGGAATCAAATTAAAGAATTCCCACCACCTCCTCTTAATTTTTTTTGAATATATAATGATTGAAGGAAATTAATAACAATATCATAATGAATTCCTAACAGGATTGCTACATAAAAAATAAAAAATGTATAAATGCAATTTTTATAAAACTGTTTCTAATTAGTTGTCCGTGGTTGTACATTGTGGAGGCATAGATTTCTTACTTACGCTAAGGCCGTTTAATGAATATTAGAATTAAGCTTGTAAAAATGCAATTCATTGGTATTTATCTTCTTTCTTTTTTTTTAATCTGCTTGTTTTTGTCATTTTGGCATTACAATAGAACCTCGCCTCATTTGAAGTATGACATTGTACTGGCTCAAAAGAAAAAAGAGGCCCCTCTTACAAACTCATTTTATAATCGTGTCCTACCCAACACTACTAGAATGTCAAATTTTCCGATTTTCCAACTCTTGAACACCCTATATACTGCTAACCGGGAAATGACACTTATTTGGCAAAATTCATCCGCCATATTGGCCCCACAATTTTGAATAAGTTTTGATCATAAATTCGTTATTTACTACCTTAAAAACTCCCATATACCGATTTTAATTGGAATCGGAATTCAATTCGCAAACTCGTCGGCCATATTGGTGCGGACATTTTGGATTTAAATTTTGATCATAAATACGTTATTTGCTACCTTTAAAAACCTCAGATACAGATTTTCATTGGAATCGGAACACAATTTGAAAATTCGTCGGCCATTTTGAATTTATAAGTTTTGACCACAAAATTCGTTATTTGCGACCTTAAAAACCCCTAGATACCCACTTTCATTGGAATCGGAATAAAATTGGCAAATTCAACCATATTTCTGCGGCAATTTTGAATTTCGGTCATATTTCGGCGGCCATTTTGAATTTGGAAAATCGGGCTTCGAGGTGCATCATAGGAGACCTCTCGGACCTTCATGCAAAAATTCAAAGCTCGGCGATGATTTTCAACGAAGCTCTCCATGACAGCGCCATCTAGGAGTGGCTTTAGAAAGTAATAAAATAGCCTATGTTCTAAGTTTTTTTTATATATATATAGATTCCGTTAATAGAAGAAATTACTTCGGCTGTGTTCCGTAATATACTGGGAACACTGCGCCAGTACTACCAGTGGTAGTTTTTTCGTTCCGTTTTCACCAAACAGTGCCCTGTCGCAGTGCTCTAGGAACATTCATGACGTCATAAACCGACGTCATTTTACTACTGTGATTACTGCTCTGAAAGAGGTACTGTTCTCACAGTAGTTTGAACACATGGCAGATGTTTAATTTTTGAAAATCTGTAGACGTTTGACGCTGTACAAATAATAATGCAAGAATTCAGTTAGCTTTAATTGACAGTGACTCTCTGTCATTACAAGAAATTAAAGGAATAAGAAAATTCAAAAAATTGCAACATACTTCTACTTTCAAAATTTAAACAATAATGGCGGAGCCAGTATACTATGCACTCGTTCCGATATACAAAAATGTACTGCTTAGTCCAGTATAACTTTTTTAAACGGAACGTGTTTCCCAGTGCACTGGCATGACGTCAAAAATCGCAGTGCTCCCATTACATTACGGAACACACCCTTCGTCAATAGAAAAAATCAGTTTTTAATTAGAAAAAATCGTTTTGACATTAATTACTTAACGACATACTTAGATGTAAAATTTCAAGTCTGTAGAAGTTATATTTGTAAAACTGTTATTTTATATCTTTTGCGGCCCCGAAACCCCGCTCAGGAGTAGATTGTTGTAAAACCTTTTCTTAGTGGATGTCTATTACCTAGTTTATAGCTACTCCAAAAATAATTCGAATTATGGATCATACAAAAATTTTTGTCGTATAAACGGGGTAATTCGAATTATGGCTTAAACCGAAATTTTTCGGCTTAAGCCAAAGTTAGAAGAATGTAACTTACCCGTTTATACGTTAATTCGAAATTTTGGCGTAAGTTTAAGTTAAATCGATTTAATTTTGCTTCTATAAACTTGGTATATGTCTACTAAACAAAAGAAACATGCATGCAAAATTTCAAGTCTGTAGGTCTAATAGTTCCGGAGATATGCTGATGACCAAGTGAGTGAGTGTTTATATATATATATATATGTATATAGATTAATCAGAAGAAGAATCTTAATATATTTCCTTCTCTGGAAACACTAAAAGCCATCTTGTAGAAAAATATTGAGAGCCAATTTCCCCTGAATGAGACTTCAAATCTCCAAATTACACTAACACAACATAACGTAATATCTATGATAAAAGGAGGCAGAATTACATTCACACTTCACGAAAGTGAAAGAAAGATAAAAAAAAATAAAAAAAAACTTTTAAGTTAAATGGTTTTATTTTAAATCATAAGCTGTACCATAACCTTCTATATAAAAAGCCATGAACATCAGTTGTGTATGTGTTAGTCGGTGGTCCAGGTGCCATATTCGTTTCCTGTCAAATTGTATGGAAAAGTAGATGTGAGAATTGTTTTATTTTGTTTCTTTAGTGAAATAATTATATAAAAAGATAGTTATTAACTCAATATGCATGAAAACAATTAAATTAAAACGTTGTCATAGAAGTGATATCTAAAAGTTATGAATTTTAGTGCGATTTTAGTGTTTTACAGTGGGCCTTATTACAAAAAAAGAAACTATGTACCCTGCAAACAATTTCTGGGAGGCTCGCTTTCTCGAACCATTCTCGATTCGAAAAATGCTTGCGAAGAGTACGAGAAAAAGATTCAAAACGCAAAATGAAAGCTTTCCTGGTTGATTTGTTTCTCCCAAAGCCTTCATGCTGTAGAAAAATATTTAGAGCCGATTTCCCCTGAACGCGACTTCGAATCTCCAAATTACACTAACAACATAACGTCATTTCACCGATTTGAAGTCCTGTTGAGAGCCTTTGGTTTCTCTTCAACAATTTGTTTGGAAAGTTTGAGCTTTTGACTTGTTTTGCTCGGCGGAGTGATTTTCGGCGCAGAAGCGATTTGCTATCGATACGAGCATGCGATTCGTTATCAGCACGAGAAAGCGATTCGATCTCTTGCTACGCTTTTATTGCCTTTGAATTCGGTAACGAGTCCGAGATCGAAGCAAGCTTTCGCTTTTGGCAAATCGTTCTCGAATCGTTTCCGAATCGAAATGTTTGCAGGGTATATGTATATTCATGTAAACCTCATGTGATTTGATTAAAAAAATTAAAAAACATTGAGTGAATAAGTGTGTTAATTGTAAAGGTGGCCACTTTGTTTACATTCGCGGTGGTTTTGAAATAGCTTCTTCTCTTTATTAACGGCTGCTCCCAGCGTTTTCAAACTTTCCTATGCTCGTTTTCAAGCAGTCACTAATAGCAACAGTCATCGGGACTACAGCATATGTTGAGCAAAGTAATTCACTTTAAAGCACATAATTTGCAATAATAAATTTCAATTTGAATACAAAATACCATTTCGCGTTTGCTATTAAAGTAAGCTTAATTCTCTGTATATTTTGATTTCCACCAATCATGACTGATGGAATTGATTGAAGCTTGCATGAACGTGTAATGGACGCCTTATAAGCCGTGTCTAATGAGCTGCTCTAGGTTGAGCTAGGTTGATATATCTCAGCAAAATTATGTTTCATGAGTAATTATTGTTTCATGAGCCTGCTCTAAATTAAACTAGAGCAACTTAAAGCACGGTTTTCTGCTCTTCTTTTTTTGACAGCTGCTCTACTCTGAGCTGCCTTGAGCTGCTATGCTTTTATTTCGGTTTCCTTAAATACAGCTATAAAATGGCTTCAGTTAATCAACCAGCAGCAGCAGATACAAGCCAACAGTGGAAATTTCTTCTGGTTCAAGAACTTTTTCAATATGTGACTCGAAATACTGATAGTTGTTGAAAAGTGACACCTTGATACATTTCTTTACGAGATACTAGAGCCTACAGCTGGAATCACTATATTTTATCATGGAAAGTGATTCTCCTGCCAAGAAACAATCTCTTTCCTTCTCCTCCAGCTTCCGCACGAATCCCTCGTTTTTATGGTACATTTTATTTATTTATTAATAGTTTACCTCAAAATAATAGAGTTCATTTTATTTCATAGCGAAAACATTCCCTTGGAACTCGAATACAGTTTTATGAAAGTTTTAGGTTTGGCAAAGTAAGGTAAGTGATTCCAGATGACTGGAAGAAAGCGATTATATGCCCAATATACAAGAAAGGAGGTAAATTAACCTGTAAAAACTACAGAAACATCCCACTTCTCAGCACCAGCTACAAAACCTTAACAATTTTTGTGTGACAAAAACTAGAGCCTATAGTGGAATGCCTTATAGGAGAATATCAAGCTGGTTTCAGGACAAACAGGTCAACATCGGACCAGAGTTGTTGACCTTAAAGAAAATTTTGGAGAAAACCTGGAAAAAGAATGTAGATATGTATATACCAGATATTTGTCGACGTTCAATAGGCATATGACTCTATAAACATGGAGGGTTTTTACATGATCTTATTGGAACTAGAAGTCCCTTCAAAGCTGGTACGACTGATCAAACTCAGTGGCGAAAGCCAATATCCAAAATGCAGTAACAGTACGAAGTACGACCAATCCTTTTTAACCTCGCCCTAGAATGACTGACAATAAAAAACGTCAGTGTAGAGAACTGCGTCAAAATCAACACAGTCTGTATATTTACTTGGATATACGGATGACCTATACATCGTGGGAAGGACCTTCGCAAAGCGAAAGAATCTTATGTCGAACTAAAAGAGGCAGCAAAGGACATAGGACTGAACATCAACGAAGTAAAAACAAAGGTGATCAGTCCAGAGCTGGAAGATTTAAAATTGGAAGAAATATAACTATCGACGAACGCAGCCTAGAAGTAGTCGATAAAACAGTTTACCATGGGTCACTAAATAAAAAACGAACCGAAGAAAAGGAAGAGATAACTAAACAAATGCTACTGGTTAATAGAGCCTTTTATGACAAAAAGCAAATATGTACTGCACTAAAGATTTGTGCACAGAAAAGCGAAACTCTCACTCTACATAACATTAATACAATCAGTACTGTGCTATGGTAGTGAGACTTCGACTATGACCCAGGACATAGAGAACGAGTCAACAAGTTTGCTAGAAAAGCTCTCAGGTGCATAATAGGCCCAACGCGAGAGAATGGAATATGGCGAAAGAGGTACAACAGCGAGTTGTATGCAATTTTTGACGATCCAGAACTCTCAACTATAATAGAAATTAACAGACTAAGACTAGCTGGTCACGTAATCAGGGTGGAGGACAAACGGCTTATGGTAGCAGAAATTTCAGGAAATAGACCAGTTTTTAGACCCAGTAGACGATGGATAGATTCATGCGGAACTGGAGAAATGAGCGTAAACTTGGAGAAATACCCAAGGATCGATTGGAGCTGTAGCGCCTTTTTATGGATGGTTACTATTTTATCTCAAAATCCAGGAATTTTAATTACAATGCTAAAAGTCTTGGCAACACAGAGGCAGATTGATGGAGTTTATATTATTTCATCGGGAGAAAATTGCTGTGGAACTCGAACGAACTCCATTGCAGAATTCATTAGTGAAAAATTCTTGAAAATAAATAATTGAGTTTAAGTACAAATTTATTTTCCATTCCCAAAACATTTTTTCCTTACTATAAATTAATTTGTTCATATAACAATTCGTAAAAAAAGACTTTTATATAATTCTATAAAAGAAAAGAAAATAAACCAACAAAACGCGTTACAAAGTAATGATCTCTTAGAGGCTATTTTAAAGCACATATTATTATAAATCTTAACTTTACAAAATATTAAAGAAAAAGTAGAAAACTGGTAAAATTAAAGCAGCTTTAGAAGATGATACTCCAAGTATACATTGGAATAAACACCACATTCCATAGTAAAAGAGAAGCTGTAGAATAACATGAAGAGCCAGTAAGCTGCAGGGAAAATAAAAATTAATAATTATGTTAAATGCACATTTTTTCTGCCAAACTTACATTTTTTCTCTTTTTTTAGCTGCTTCAATTGTATCTGGAGATTCCCCATTTAGGTATTTTCGTACTCCAAGTAACATAACACTGAAGAATTCATCCCATTTTAATTCACCAATATCTATAAAATACTTCTTTTTATCCAGGTCTGCTAGACTTTTGGCCAGCTGAAGTGTTTTACTATTGTCATATTTCCATTCCGTGAAAATGAATTTTTCAAGGCTTTTTAAGGAATTCCATACATTTGTGTGCAGTCTAATTAATCTGTAAGGTATTTTTTATTGTTAAATTTATCAATATTAAAAAATGTTTTATATTTATCTTACATTGGGCGACCACCAGCAACACGAGTTACTAAATCCAAGAAAAATCCTGGAATAAAGTGGAAAAATATCGCAGCAATTCTAAACAAAAGTAAATTCTTAGAAAACTTCAAATGTGGATACCTAAAAAGATATGCGAATTAGATTTTCAAAAATGATATGTCACGAATCTTACCAAACAGCAGAATTAAGTGGATATCTGTGCATATATTCATTCACTTGGTCTAACATTGTTATAAAACGGAATGGCTTATAAGTACTTGAAGTACAATGGAAAATTGATAGTTTTTCTTCCTCTTTGAGATCTTGTCTTTGACTGAAATACAAATTGATGAAGTAAAGTATTTGTTTTGCCGGAGGTTTAGTAATTGGCTCTTATTCTAAACATTTTAGGTTTTAATTAGGTAGCTTAATATGTTTTTCATGCCTATACAATATATGTAGCCCATTGAAACATTTCTAATTTTATTTATTTAAAAATACTTAATCTATGTTAAAATGGTTCACAGTGGTGTTCAAATTATAAATGAATGCTCTTTATACTAACGCAAAAGTAGGGCAGGAACGAATCTAGCACCCAACCAATGATGCAAGTTACACTATCCATCATTTCGTTTATTACCCCCGCCCCCACACAAACCGATTTTTTAGGCAAGGGGTCGCAGGGAAGTATATGTCATGCGTGTAATTTGCACCCATCGTTGCGACCCCTTGCCTAAAAAATCGGTTTGTGTATGGGGGTAATAAACGAAATGATGGATAGTGTAACTTGCATCATTGGAAATCACAGTATACATTCTGAGTGCAATGATAATGGTCGTAGACTGGTGGACTTTGCAACTGTCATGATAGTGGTCGATGCCTGAAGGATGTCATTGGTTTTAGACCTGGTCCCCCTTACATTCTGGTAGTAGAGGGAGACCGGCTCAAGTTTTTTGATATCTGTGAAGGTCTCAGAGTGGAAGTGTTTGCATGAGAAATTCGAGAACGGTTACGCGTAAGAAAAAGCTTGGTAAGGGCACCAGCAGGCCATAACCCAGGGTCTAAAAGTATCTCGGCTGTAACAGGCGGTGTAGACAAGACAAAAGAAGCAACTGGCTTGGAAGCCTTGCTGACTTTTCTGCAAAAAACACTCTCAGTGTTAATAGATTTCGTCTTTAAATACTCACAGATAGTCTCCGTCTTAGTTTCGGGAGGGAATCGAGAGATGAAAATATTTAAAGGTTTCGGTATAGTTACCAGAGGGGCACAGGGCTCCATAGGATCAGAAAATTCAGAGGCCGGGTGATCAACCTCTATTAGAGGCGGCGAAGTTAATACCGCGACTGACATAGAGGTCGACTCCGACCCTGGAACGCGGGCCGAGGAACTCCCGGTGACACCGAGGCCAGAGGCGGCTTGGCGATTTCGACTATTCTTACGGCTTTTACAACGCGCCTTGAGACTAGACGCGACTGGAAAATTGGGAACTTGATTGAGGGCATCATTCTCCGTAAGAGAAGCACCCGTGGAGTATTGTGAAGAAGGAAACTGCTCTCCTGACAGCGGGACGTCATCAAATATTGCCCCTCTCGGGGGGGGGGGGGGGAGTTTAACGTATCGTAGACAAATTTAGAGGAAAGAGAACTCAGAGCATTATGACTGCTACTGACAGCGATTCAATATCAATTCTTGATTGGTTGAATGGCCAAAAAATAAACTCTCAATCCGTAGCCATAGTGTATAGCCAATGGATAGGTTGAAATACTCTACTGAAAAACTTTGAAGGTATTCAGAGAAACTAATCTAGATTTACCAAATCGTTGTATAGTCCTGAAGAAAACCTTGTTTAAGTGTAAGCAACACTCGGGGCAGGAGGTGGTATGACAGTGTCGGATATAGAAGAATTTAGTGGGACCAAATATGCTAATAAGATGACTTTCTTTTGTTGTTATCACCTTTCAGTTGTATGTGAAAGTAGAAAGTAAGAGTAGTGAATACAGTGTAATTCTTCTTGATGAAAGTTACCAAGGACCAGCGGTTTTTGCTGACAGTGGTAGTAGGTACTGAATATTTGTTTGCTATGAATGATTCAAAATTCTTTGGTGGAATATAGCACTTCTTTTGGCCAAACTTACATGTCTCTAAAACAAAATACTTTATTACATCCTTGGAAACCACGCCAATTCATTCTTCTTTTTTATACAGAAGACTATAGAGCTCAGAAGTAAACCCCTTTGTTTTGAACTGCCGGCGATAGCATCATGCGAACAACAAACTCTAGTCAGAAAGGTAGAAGAGAAAAGAACATCAGAATTGTCAATACGCGCTTTCCCCCCATCGGCCCATTCAATACAAAACGGAGCTTTTAGTGATCGAACAGACGACGAATTCCTCGCACTGATTACACGCAATGCCAGAATAGAAAAATTGAGGCAATTTCAGTAAAGGGGAAAATAAAATGAAAAAAAACACATGAAAGAAAACAGCTACTGCATATAAGGGAAATGCAAGTCGGAGCCATGCCTACTTCAATTATCGTTCAATTTGTAGAAGAACAATAGGCTTGGAAGCTAAGAATAAAAGACTTAATAATAATAAGATATAGAAAAAGTGTTTTTGTGTATATTTTAAAAATATATCGATCGCGTAGAAAAATTTAGATGTATATATTGTATGTAAGTATATGTATTAAATTGGGCAAACCTGCATTAGTTTAAACTTACAATTTAAGGTGAGTATGATAAGCTGTAACAAGAATTTGATTAACAACAACATCAACGGGTATGTAATCCATAATAAGAGATGGGTCTAGGGGTAGACGTCGGATGACTCCTTTTGCTGCCCCCATAAAGAATCCTTGAGGTCCATTTTTAGAAATTGTCCAGCCAGGTATAGGTTGCTTCCAGGCAGCAATAACTAAAAAAATACGTAAATATAGTTGAAGTTATATTAATGGAAAATTCCAACATACTCATGCTTGGCCTGACTATGCCACAGGGAAACTTTGTAGAATATTTGTTAACTTCATGTTCTGCCAAATGCTTAGTGAATGTGTAGGTGTTTGGGTGGTCTTTTAGCAATCTACCATGTGATTATTTACCATTATTTACGGTGAAATTGGTAAATTGTAACAAACTTACTTTGGTTCCAGTTCTTTGAGTGGTCCGTCTTGAAGAGTTTCGGAAAGCTCAATTATCTTCTCAGCATCTTCGGGTGGTGGATACAAAATTTCTTTAGGTTCAAGTATAAATGAATTAACGTAGGCACTAGAGACATGAACCATTGCCTGTGATTGCGGATTTTTTTTTAAATTATATTCTTAAATTTTATATTAATCACTTACTTTTAAATTTCGTATTTGAGCGCACAGATCCATGACTTGACGAGTTCCTTTCAAGTTAATATTAGTAGTAACTTTTAAACTTTGAAAGAAATCCAAAGTTGCTGCTGAATGAATTACGATATTTACATTATCAATGAGCACTTTTCTGTCCTCCTCCGAGATTCCTAAATTGGCTTCGCCTACATCTCCCTGAATTGGTACAATTCTTTTAAAAATATCTTTTGAAGCGGTTTCATTTAATTTGTCAAATACAGAATTTTTTGTTAAATCTTCTAAACGTTCTTGAATTGTTTTTTTCTTTTTTGGTCTCATCAGCAAATATAATTTTCCACTTTTCGGAATATCACGAAGGATTTTTTCTACTAGACATACTCCTACAAAACCTGTAGCTCCTGTTATGAACAAATTCTGTCCTTCATAGAAATCCGTCACCGGAGACTTTCTGAAAAGAGATAAATTAAAAACAATGTTAATTTAATTTATGTTTTGTTTATAATATAAGAAATTTAATATAATTGATACTATTTTATTTTTGGAAGAGAAATTTAGTTTTGTTTGTTTTACAATTATCAAATTTTGATGCGAAAATTCGTGACAAAGATTTTCTTAAGTTGTGGTGTACTCGACCGATATGCCACCCCCAAAAGATTTATAATTTAAATTTAGTTTAGAGCGCGAAATTTAATGATTTGTCTCCGGAGGTTGTAAATTAAGCCTATTTTTTTACTATTCGGTTTCTCTAGCTAGAGAATGTAACTAATTAATACTTAAGAACGGTTTTACAGCGCCCCGAAGGTATCAAAGTGACAGATTTTCTGAATAAGTTTTTTACGATTTTACCTCCTCCTCTCCCTAGAAAATCTCAATAACAGTTAGCATGTAATAATTATGAATGAATGACTTTACGTTCTAAGAAATACCGACGTGTGAGTAATGTTATAAAATTGTTTAGCAATTTATTGGGTTTTTTTTATTATTGTTATGGTATATTTGCCAAATGGGGGGGGGGGGGGTGCGAACTCGAAAACTCAAATTTAAACTTACACCGACCCACCAACACAACCCAAGAAAAAAACCTTGTCCTGCATTTTTTTAAAGTACTATTTCCATGGGCTATACCTTTTTTCTCCAAAAAATACGTAGTTAGTTAATATTTTTTTTTTCAAAATTAGATAGTAGATATCCTCATTGAATTGTGATAGCGAATATATGATACGCTGTTAAAAATCTTGGAATTTTTTGTTGAAGCTAATATTAAATTCCAGGAAAAAGTGGGAGTTAATATGAAATAAAAAACTTTTATAAATATGTTCGTGCTAGAACAAAAAATTCGTGTAAAAAAGTGTATTTGTTTTTATTGGTGAGCTGCGTTATTTCAAATTCGGGTAAAAAACCCAGCAAACATCATCTCCAAGTTCAGCGTATTTCGAAAAATTCTCAAAGAGGAAGAGAGCGAGAAAGAAATAGTTTGGAAAAAAGTTACGATAATATTTCGTTTTTGCGAAGAGAACTGCGTAAGTACTAAAAGTAAAATTCGTCATGAAAAGGTTTCGAGAATTTTTCGTTTTATCGAAAAAGTAGTGCACTTCACCATTCGCTTTATTCAGTTTTGAGACGCGCAAAGTCCTGCATGTCAAAATTATTATAATTCTTTGTTTACAAAAATGTACCATTTGTTTAATTTAAAACACAATAAATCTCTGTGCAACATGTTGAAATTCTGGCCGTAAAGAGTTAAATGTCATATGTAGGGAATCCAATCCCGCATCAAAATCTCAATCCCGCAAGCCCGCGGGATCGAGGTCATCAATCCCGCGGATCCGCGGGATTTGCGGGACTGCAAAAAAAATCATAAATTTTGTTCTAAGTAGTTATGTTCATGAATTTATGAAGTATTATATGAAATAAGAGTGTGTTATATGTCAAACAAACTATACTTTAGTCAGTCAAACAAAATATTCAGGCCAATTCTGAACTATGCTGGAATTGATTCCGCTGGAATTTTCTTACATAGTAGCATAAATTGTAATTTCGAAATTACTCTCCGTTACAGGGGCTAAGTTTCATATTTGGCATTACGACCGAATCGACAGATAAGTGCGGCCATACAAAACATCAAATTGTGTGATAATACTCCAACTTCAGCAAACCACTTATATTTAATTAAAATAGAAACTTTTTATATGCCTAAATTGGGATATATCCAGGCATATAAATATCATGGATATTTCGTATTCACCGACCGCTATTTTTGGGGCTTGGATAAAGTTAATACCAGTTTTTTTTATGTGGAAGTCTATAGTTCAGGGAAAGCCCTTTGTACTGTCGACAATCTATTTTCTTCGTATAGAGCTCGACCTGGTAATAAGTTTATTCGCGAACTTTCGAAATTTCAAAATTGAACAAAGCTGTGAGTGAAAATTAAAAAAACGAAATCAAGTGTCAAGCCGTTTTCTTTGAAAGTGGTGTAAGTCCATTTTTGACAAAAAGTTAGTTAATGATAACATTCAATGCTATCTGCTATGAACTTTTTATCTATAAACAGTTCCCAAAAAATAAATTGTCAATATAAATTTAGCTAGTTAATGAAATTACAAATATAATTACTTTGAAAGTGGTGTAAAGTCCACTTTCCGCAAAGACATAAATTTCAAAATATGCCGATTTTGGAACTATCGAGACGTCCATAAGAAAAAAATTACTGTTTATTCCTACAGATTATTATACCATCACACAACAATGCCGAAGACGTAAAAAGTTTATTTTACATGAAATGAAACGATATGATTTTGTTTCGACGAAGCTACTAGTTTAGTAGTTAGTTCTAAAAAGACGGAAAAAATAGTTATGGTGAAGAGGTAACTTGGCTGAAGATATGTTGGATAAGGTTTTAAAAAAACAAACCATATACAATGCTGTATAAAACTTCATTTGATGAAAATTGGGAGTTTAAAACATTTCAACAAACAACACACCCCACACTTGGAAGACCACAAAAATTTGAAAATATAACACTACCACCTTTATATCCATCCATCGCATCCCAAAAATTCAACGATATAATGGATCTATTACCTTATATTCCTCCAATATATCTTGGCTACTTTCTCATAATGAAAAATTTGAAAATGGAACATAATAATATAAAGTTGTAATTAATATAATATAATAATAATAATAGAGTTTATCCTTCTAGCTCAGAAGGTACACTTCTCAGCTGGGCTGAGAAACGGGCCACGCCTATGTGCAGGGACCGAACCAGCCGAAAGCACCAAAAAAGGTATAAGAAGAGAAAACACCACATAACGAGCATGCGATCGAAAATGCAGGCTCCTTCTCGACCCTCCCCGGCACTCCGGTACCGAAGAAATATTGGAATAAAACCTCTTTACTTTGTTTTTTTAACATATTTAATAAAAATTTCATAAGAAAAATTTCAATTGAAATCCCATATTTAATATTTCATCAATGTATGATTTTCATATTTTGTTGACTTTGAAAGTAGTGCAAGTCCATTTGAGATTATCAAAAGTATAAATTTCTTTTAACTAATATTTATAAAATTATAAAATTAAATCAATTTAATATATAAAAAACATAAAATGAGCGTATTAATATATACCAATATATTTCAATCCATTCAACGCAAACCCTTAAATATCTCCATATCATATAAAGTAGACTTACACTACTTTCAAAGAAAACGGGTCAAATATTGAATCAATATGAATGAATTTGTAATTCTGTAAAAATTTTAAATTGGTATATTTGCTTTCCGTGAATAGCAAAAAATATCCATAGAATTGTACGGGATAAGAAATTACCGAGAATAAATCCAGGTCGATGAATTCGGGGTTTAATGAACGTCAAACGACTTAATCCACACGTATAGAAACGATAAGGTTGTCGATATCATGTTGCCAAATGCCAATTTTCATTTATCGACAGAAATCGATATCGACTCGAGAAACCAAATACGGTCACAACAGATTTTATGCTACCGATGTAAGACAATTCCAGCCTAATCAATTCCAGCGTAGTTCAGAATTGGCCGGATTATTTTGTTTGGCTGATTCAGTAGTTTGTTTGACAAACAATACAATTAGCCGCAAAGGTAATCCTCGAACGCTCAATTCACTTGGCGAATCCCCTGTCGTAGCCGTAGTGTAACTTGACATTAATCACGTTCATATACATGCACAACACATAAATTGTTAATACTTTGCAATATTGTTAGTATTTCTCTTAGTCCCGGTTCTTTTAACAGGTCATTCTACTACTCAAATCCCGCAGATCCCGCGGATCCCGCATGTCTAATCCCGCATTTCTGATCCCGCAAAAATGGTGCGGGATCCCGCATTTGCGGGATCCCGCGTTCGCGGGATTGGATTCCCTAGTCATATGCGTATTTCAATTGCACGATTTTTATTTTCATAACTTTCTCTTCTTTTCAGGATCATGGAGAATCGTTTCAGGAAGTTAATTTACGTCTGTGGACATCATGGAAATTGTTATTTTAGAAGAATTCAATTTCTGCAATTGACTGCATAATATTTGCTTTAAAAAAATAAATAACTGAATTATGCAGTTGATAGTAGAAATTTAATTCTTTTATAACAACAATTTCCATGATGTCAACAGACGTAAACTAACTTGCTGAAACGATTCTATATCGATTCATGTTTTCGGAGAAACCTAAAATATATAAAGATGTACCTACACGAACTCATTACGAAAAAACGAAAGAAACTCTAATCGCTTTTGCGATTCGACCTAGCGGGCCTTTTCGTTCTTTTTTACTTAGATTTCAATTCGAAACCGGCTTCAAGATCGCATAAGGTCGGGAAGAGCATAAAAACAAACTATAAAATTTTGCAGCCTTGGCCGAGGTCCGGAACATTGTTAAAATTGCAAGAAATGAAATTTTGCAATATTGTCGCGAAGAAAATTCCAAAAGTTCTGCACACTTGCAGTAGTATTAAATGCTTTATTTCATATCACGTATCAGATTTGCAACCAATTTAAAGCTACGGAACATTCTTTTATTAAAAATTTATTAAATACCGTTTTTTGCAAATAAACTTACAGACAAAATTCCAAAAGTCTTGCAAACTCGAGAGCTACATCGGAACAATGTCCCGAACAATTGCATAAATTTGCAACCTTTTGAGTTGTGCGGAACATGTTTATTTATAATATTTTTCATTTGTGGTAATTTTTTCGAACAACATGGCCTCGAAATAATAGTCCGGGAAATTATCATTTAAAGGAGACAAATTTCTGAAATGGCTGAAAATTAGTCCACAGCTTCTTTGTGATTTTTTAAGAAAACAATTTAAGAAAACTCCTTAAGGAATACCCGCACCGTACTGAATATGGAAGAAACGAGCCCGTCAACAGATGTTGTATGGTCTTCAATAGCCATGGATCATGTTTTTCCCCTACAATTGACAAAATATCCTTCAAGAAAAAACTTAGATCCCTACATAGCATGAATCCTTCCCACTAACAATTATCTTTAGCCAGTGTCACTAATTTTTAAGACTATATAAGAAAACATTAATGTAATGTAATTTAAGTTAGCCTTGTTTGGCTTATATAAATAAATAAATAAATAAATAAAATCTGTTTTTTTCAATGTCCCGAACAATTGCATAAATTTGCAACCTTTTGAGTTGTGCGGAACATGTTTATTTATAATATTTTTCATTTGTGGTAATTTTTTCGAACAACATGGCCTCGAAATAATAGTCCGGGAAATTATCATTTAAAGGAGACAAATTTCTGAAATGGCTGAAAATTAGTCCACAGCTTCTTTGTGATTTTTTAAGAAAACAATTTAAGAAAACTCCTTAAGGAATACCCGCACCGTACTGAATATGGAAGAAACGAGCCCGTCAACAGATGTTGTATGGTCTTCAATAGCCATGGATCATGTTTTTCCCCTACAATTGACAAAATATCCTTCAAGAAAAAACTTAGATCCCTACATAGCATGAATCCTTCCCACTAACAATTATCTTTAGCCAGTGTCACTAATTTTTAAGACTATATAAGAAAACATTAATGTAATGTAATTTAAGTTAGCCTTGTTTGGCTTATATAAATAAATAAATAAATAAATAAAATCTGTTTTTTTCGAAAAAAAAAATGGTGAGCAGTCAATACGAAACGTTGGCAAGGGTGTCATTAGGGTAGGCAATAATCTTTTGTATAAATAGAACAAAAAAAATTTCTCAAAAATCAGTTTCTTTGTCATTTTTTGAGCAAAAACTAATTTTTTGAAATTTTGACCTTGAATAACTTCGAAGGGTTAAATTTTCAAAAAAATGACAAGAGTACTTTTTGTAGGCAATAACGTTTCGTATTGACTGCTCAAATTTTTTTTTTGAAAAAACCAGTTTTAGAGTGGTGTTTTGGCCAAAAAGTGATTTTTGATAACTTTGACCTCGAATAACTTTGAAAGGGTTAATCGGGCCAACATGTTTGTAAGAACTAAAGTTGTAGAGAATTTCATTGTCAACATTTAGGGCCTTTGTACGGGGTTGTATAGAAACCAAGATACAAGGAAAAAACCGGAAAACCGCTATATTTCCGGCGGCCATGTTTTTTTTGTGATTCCGAAATTTTGTTCTTAAAAGGTCCCAAAGAAGCTGTGGACCAATTTTCAGCCATTTCCGAGTTTTGTCTCCTTTAAATGTTAATTTCCGCGGACTCGCAATTTTCCTATGGTGGAGTTCTTAGTAGTTTTTTCCGATTACTTTTCTTCCTAATATAATTGATCATCTAAGACGAGATGTACTGCAATTAGCTTCAATTATTACTTCAATTCACTGTATATTTTTTTTATTTGTTGAAGGTATTTTGATGCAATTTCTCGTACCTTCTCTCTTTCCTCGTAACGCAACTGAATTATCGACTATTTGTCGCTAGAAATGTGCAAGTGCATTAATATCTCCTTCACAAATTTTATTGACTCTTCCGGAAAATATTCCGCACGTTTGTGGTTGATGTTTTTCACACTATTTTATATAACAGTTACTAGTATCTTCTGACTTACTTTCCGATCATCGAACTGAATAAAGAGAAAGGAATCGAAAGAAGAAATAAATGGTTGACCAAATATGAAATTTATTAACACTTTTTATCATGGCCATTGGTCTTGGTGATATCGTAAATCAGTTTCTAAACAGAATGAAAAATCGAACACCAGCTGTTGTTTACTTGTTTTTTTTATTCCGCAGCGATTATTGAATTAACATTTCTCTGAAGAGTTTATTGACTTAAAATAAATTGTATTTACATTTTGTCTTATACAACATCAATAATAATAAATAGAAGCACATTATGAAACCAAAAACTGGTAAAGGTAAAACTACCTCAGGTCGTCAAGTAACTAAGATAAATACTAGATGATGGTTTTAAATTCCATCTCTGCTTACTAGCATAATGTAAAGTGGATTTACATAAATTATAAGAAAAAATTAAATTATTCATTTCCAGGTGCATTTTTCTAGTTGCTCAATGGCTAAAACGCGCTTTTTTTTATATTTGAATCAATAATTGATATTTATTTTGTAATAAACATAGCTGCATTTATTCAGATTTTATGTTAAGTCATGTAAGAGTACATATATATTATATCACTTTGAAGGGAGCGGAATTTAATGTTTCATGGTATCTTTTATGATGAAATTACTTCATAAGCAGATTCAGAGTTTAATTTCAGCTAATAGCAGCATTATAAAATCTGAAAATTTTTTTGTGAATATTCACAAAAATTGACAAAATATTAAAAACCATAGGGTTTAATAATTGAACTCGTAATTTGATAATATTTTCGAATATTCAATATTGCAATCATTTCTCTGTTGTGTAAGAGTTAATTTAATACAAATTTTTCAGAAATGACTACAAAAATTTGGAAGTTGGTTATAATTATTTCAGTCACAAATTTTTGCAAGTTGCAAGTAGCTCCTCTAAAAGCGCAGAGATATACATCACGTTTAGATAAAGTTGAATCCATTTTAATTTCAAAGAAGGTAACTGTTTCGTATTTGGTGGTTTCTTCTTCTTCTTTACGCTCCTTTAATCCATCGTGCGGACCCTTTGGAGTTGCTTCTCGTCGCTGCACAGCAGCCTTCCATCCGCACTATTTACGGCATGTTTTTTAGCAGAGTGCTTTCCCGAGAGCTGTTTAGTAATTTGGTACAACACCTTACTGTTGCCTGTGTTTGCCGCGTTTTCCACTTTTTCTGCGAGCTCGTTTATCTGCCGCCTTTTAACACGTCGGACGCTTGTTTTTACCTCCCGGTGTAATTGGGAGCATTCCCGTTCAAGTTGGTGTCATCTTTCCGGGTCGCTTGTAGAGTTCACATTATTTTTGAGTCGCTTCTGCGTTCTAGTTTTTGCCAGATTGTGTCCGAGATCCAGTGTTGCTGGTTTCTTTGGACATAACCGATGCTTGTATCCGCTGTTGTTATTATAGCGCCCTTTGTTATGCTCCACAGCTCTTCAATATTTGTGTCGTCAGAAACGGTTTGTTGGTTTAAGATTTGTTGCAGATTCCCAGCAAATTCTCTAGGTCTACGTCTACGGTTTATGGCATCGCGTTAGACGTTTCTGATTGCGGCGATTTTCAGGCGGATAGTTGCCACTACCAAATGGTGGTCACTTCCAGTGTCTGCTCCCCTAAATCTCCAGACATCCTCCAGAATAGTTCTCCATCTGCGGCTGACGGCCACGTGATCTATCTGATTTTTCGTTCTACCGTCGGGCGATACCCAGGTCACCTTGTCTATCTTCTTGTTACAAAAGTAAGTTCAACTTACCATGAGTTTGTGGGAGCTACAGGAGTCAACGAAAAGCTCACCGTTGCTGTTAGTGACCTGGCTTATGCCTTGATTTCCAATTGTGTGTTCAAGGCCGGTGTTGTTGGGGCCGATCTGTGCGTTTAGGTCACCCATCAAAACAATGATGTCTCCCCTTGGAATAGAGTGGAAAACCTCATTCCGTCGCATATAGAACTCGTCTTTGATCTCATTGTCTGTGTCTTCAGTTGGAGTGTAGCATTGGACTAGAGTAGTACTTCTTAGTCTGGTACACAGGCGCAAGGGGGGCTGCACCTGGCGTCCTTGGTGAGTATTACGCCAACGCCTTTCCTGCGGTTTTCATTTTCGTTTCTACCAGAATATAAGAAGGACTCACCGATTGGGCAGATATGTTCCCCCGCATCGCACCATTTGGTCTCACTGAGCCCCATGACCTTGATTTTATAGCGGTTCATCTCGTTGAGGACTTCATCCAGCCGTCCATCAGCAAACAGTGTTCTCACATTCCATGATCCGATTCGTGTCCTGGTTCGAAAAGCAAAGGTCGTCGTCGTGTTGTCCATCCGGTTCCGAAGCATTGTTTGTCGATTGGTAGCAATGGTTTTTTTATAGGAGCGGGTTGCTAACCCTCAGCAGTGGCGTAGCTGAAACTTCGGAGGCCCCCCCGCCAAAATCTCAATAAGGCCCTCTATAACCCAGCGATAACCCAAAAAATCCTAAGATCCAAGCGAGTCAACCCTACGTAACCTAGAACTTACTAAACTAGCTCATTTTCCTAGTACTCAAAATACATCGACTTGAGAAGCTTATTAAAAACTCATAACTATATAAATAAAAAACATTAAATAAATTTTTATCGCTATTTAGTACGCGAGACTGCGTGAGGATTCACAATTCTTCTATTTCTTGTGCGCTCGCTTTGAAATTGCGTTACATCAACCAAACAATGTATTGCTGTTTATGTTTCAATACATGAAGTTCTGGGTTACATGGGGTAGGCTCGCTTGGGGTTTAAAATGTATACACGTAGATTGGGAAAAATTTTTTTTTAAGACACTGAGGCCGCCTAAAGCTGGAGGCCCCGCGCGCCGCGGGGTCTGCGGACCTTCAGCTACGCCACTGACCCTCAGCCCAACCGACTTAAAACTCTGTTTTCTCAATCATAATTCAATCAGTGTTACTGCGGCTCTTGCCGTGCTTAAATGCCATGGGTGAGTGTGTTTCTATTGGCGTACTTCTCTAGATTGTCGTTTTCCTTATCACCCATTCTAAGGTTGAGTGCAGTACGCAGCGTAGATTATAGAGTAGAGCATAGCAGCGAGCTGATTGCTAGCAGTGCTTGTTGCTGTTGTGTGCATAACAAAGCGTAGAATCGTCGCTCATGAATGCCTGTGTGCCAGAGGTAAACACAAAAACTTTTTCAAGTGTGCGATTGATCGTTCGCGTAGGCTTCGGGGTTACATCTTTTCTCGATTCCGAAATTTCGACTAAGTAAATGAATTTTATTTTATAAATTCAATAAAAACATATAAATGAGAAATACATTCTTAGAATTTAATATTTTCCTGAAAATCATAAAATTTATTTTTCATAATAATTGCAAATAATATTGTGGTAAATGTTGTACATCTCACCGAATATCAATTTGCATTGGGTGATTTTTCACCCATTAAGGGTTAAAAGAATTTTTCTTATAATCATGCTAACTATGAATTGGTTAAATATAATCTTACAAATACGTTTATTTTTATTTTTATACTATTTTTTTCCACACAAAGATATTAGAGAAAAAAATAGTCATTAGTAGTACGCCAATTTAAAATTATCATTGTTAATATTTTTCCATCATTCGTTCAAAATTTAAAACAAAAAATAAATTACATATAAAGCACGTTTTACAATTAAAAAAATTGTTCGACATGCACTTTTTTTGCAAAAGCATTCGCTGCTTTACAAAAAATACTCCAGGTAAAAAAATATAAAATTTTTAATTGAGTTCATTTCTAAAAATTGTTTCATATTAAACGCTTGGAAAAAATCGTACATCATACATCACACCATTCACAATATCCGCTGCTAGGAAAAAGCGCGCAAAACATCTCTCTTCAGAGACACCTGAATCCACGCTTATGATCGAGCAAGCAATCTGCGTTATGCACACTCTCGTTTAAAACCCATTGAGAGTTCTATAAGCGAGAATGCGCTGCTATGCTCCACTCTATCATCTACGCTGCGTACTGCACGTACCTTAAGGCGAGGGTAAACAGCATTGCGGCCAGTTTATCCCCTTGTCTAAGACCTTGTCGTACTTCGAACTCTTCTCATACTGCATCTTGGATCTTTACTTTCACCAGTGAGTTAGTCTGCCAATAGGTTCCCATCTATGTATGTTTCTGCAGATGTCCGTTCTTGGCTGAAACTTACTTTGTACGCTTGTCTAATTCTTCCTTCATCGAGGTCTCTCTGTATCTGTAAGATCCTCTTGTTTAGATATTCTGTCTTGTTCGTTCTGCACAGCTTGTCTGTAGTTCTTCTTCTTCTTTTTAGCTTGTTTTGATTTACTCTTAGATCAAAATTTGTTGAGGTTATTTAGCGAAGGCTAGAATCTGAATGCTTCTTGTGAGGATGCTATTTGCTCCATTTATTACTGCGTTCATTTATTGCTCCAAAGCAATATTAAAAAGTATTGATGAGATCGCATTTCTTGTCGCAGATCTGATTCTTGAATTGTGTTCTACATTCTTCTATTGTCATTTTACACATTTCTATAAGCCTTTTCGTTTTTCTCATGATGCTTCGCAACTCTTCTTCTTTAAAAAGCAGGTCATAAGCATAGAAATATAAACTAACATGGAACGGCTGTGTCGTAAGGACAGCAATAGTGTGCACAAGTGGGACATAAATTGCCGATTTGTCAGGGGTAGCTTCTTGAGTGAATGGTGGCGTGCCAAGTCAATATCCGGGGCATAGATTTTATGCCAGGAATTTTAATCGCCCCGCTTTTAAAACGTCCCTCTTATTATTTCTGCATATTTTGGCCTGCACTGCCTGACCACTACTACGGAGTGAACTCAAACACATCAGGAATTGTGGTACGCTTAATCTGACTTACAGCCATTCCGTGTTTAGTTTATATTTCTATGGTCATAAGCCTCTCCATAATCTACAAAAAGATGTATGTATGTATGTCTGTCTATGCTTTCCTCACCTTATACTATTTATATATTAAATGACTTATACCACTCCTTACATAGAAAAAAAATTGGATGCATATCTCCAATCTTCTTGTCAGTATATCATGTCAAATAATTTCTCAACAAACAATACTATGAAAATGCATATATAGCAGGTAGTACGATGTTCTTAAAAACATTTCATTGCATTAGTGTGGGAGTATAACTCCTCCTCAAAGATTTAAATTTCAAAATACAACCAGAAAGTAAAACAGGCCATTTCGTAAATCTCGATTTGCTAGTTCTGTTGGTTGTTAAGATAGGTAGTTTCTTTGGTATTTTAGCCAAACCTCCTACAGAGTTTCAACAAAATGTTAAGAGTCAAGTGGTTGCTTACATGAATATTTAAAATGGGTCGAGAGAGAATTGTAGGAACATAATGATTTAAAATAAAAAAATAAATTATGACTTCGCATGCTTTTTTATCAGTAGAGTAAAAGAGATTACTACAAGAAGCAGCAATTTTAGTAATAGTACTTCAAAGACAGTCATAAACTTCTAAGAGAACTTTAGCATATTTATTTGTTAATAAATATTATTTAACTCGAGGCAATTAAGAACTATCTGTCTAGTGTACAAACAGGTGCAAAACTATAATGAGATGCGAAGCAATAAATCAAAGATTATAACCGTTACGAATAATTGGCCAATTATCACCATTTCACTCGTTGTTATAGGTGTAAGTACTTACTAAATGCGTGATCTCATTAATGATGATAATAATGGAAATACCGTCTTATGATACTTTAATGAGTCTAAACCATTTTATGCTCAAATAGATAGGGGAAATTTTACCCAAGGTGCAGCTGAAAAAAATTTACAGCATCCAATAATAACTAAAAATGGAAAAAAGAATGTGTCAAATGGCTAGAGTAAATCATAGCTGCGTGTTTTTAAAGAATTGAACAATTCATATTTTCCAGCAGATTTACCATTGCAAAATGAATTGCGGTTATTATTTCTGTTTTGGATGCGGCACGCGTGGTGATTCTTATTGGCTGTGCATTGTTGCAAGTTCCTGTGAAAGTTAACCGTTCAAGGCGGCCAAAAATTATCTCTCCATCTTTAGAGGTGCTCTTTGTCGCAACCCAACAGTCTTCCATACTAGTAGGGGAGTGCTGACGCTTGAAAACCCACTCGCCTAACTTTCTGCCGCCTGGTAAATAAACTTTTCAAGTAATTACGAGCATTTTTTATAATATGACTTTTTATCGGGAAGTGGACCCACCTCGAGATAGGTAGTTGGGGGCGTAAAAAAGGGGTTAAAATTGCTGTGTAAGCAGGTTCTGTTAGTGCCAAATAACCGTTAAATACTAGTGGCAGAAGTTTTTGACCATTTGCACCTTCGCCAAGCCACCCCTACCTGGAGTTGCCATTTTACCCCCCAAAACCTCCAGCAAGTGTGTCTGCTTGTTGTCGCATGTTCGGATAAGTTCGACTAGTGTAAAAAGCTGCTATAAATGGGTAACTGGTTTCATATGTTCCGGCAACTGGAAAACTTGCTTTCATCTCACTGATTGTCATTGCATCAAATCACCGAACAGCAAAACGTTAATGGCTCCAAATAATTCATTCAGGTTGTTTAGCTGTTGCAGACGGGCCCGCACATGCAGAACATCTCATAAGGAACCATAGAGATTTGGTTTACGAAAAGAAACTTGTTTTGTCAACAACGCGTTACTCTTAACAATAGCTAGTCAGAAGCGGCATGTTTACGATTACTCCATCTTTTTGCACAGGTAGCGAACGCTGTAGAGCTCTTTGAACTCTTTGTGCTTTCTTTAAAAGAGTTAAACAGCTGTCTTTGGCGTGTGTTGCCGCTTACAACTGCTTATTATTCATAGCTGGTTCTGGAAATTCCTCTTCTTCGTGTTCAATATTTATTATTTCAGGTTGCTCAAAAATCTTAAATGCCGTTAATTGATTGAACATGGTTACGAGCTGCCGATCACGCTCTCGATGTTGCTGCATATGTTCGCTCTTTGTTTCAGTTGATCCTCCCGAGCTAAGAAAGCATATCTTGCATTATCAAAACCTTGTAGATATACAGTTCCTGATTGATAACGCATATATTGAATTAGCAGGCCGTAGTAAAAGTTCTCTGGATCTGACGATGCTATAAAATACGCTACTTTCACAACTGCGGAAACATTTCTTACGGCCATCGTTGATAATCAGTCCTAGTTTGAACCTAGTATGTATCAAGATCAATGCTTTCTTTTCAAGAAATTCTTTTAAGAATTTATTCCCATCATTATTACTATTATTCTGATATTCCTTTTTAAGTAAAGTACCAAATAACCTTTTGGGGACGGGGCGGGTTGTTTTTCTGACTCCCCGGGTCTAACACGATCCGCCGGCACTGTAAACAAAGTTCCTTTTCAGGATAGAAACAAATTGTAGGTTAACAGCAATAAAAATGCAAAACGAGAAAATATGCAGTTTACACTTAACAAAAGTAATAAATCTTCCTTCTATTTGTAAAGATGTTTTAAATGTTCAAAACTGCATGATTGGTTTTGCTTTAGTATTCGCTATAATTCACAGTGCTTTCCATTTATGACATTTCTTGCCAACAGTGTTGCATTAATTATTCCGAAACATTTCTAAATTGCATTTGTGTTTAAATGAATTAATAAGTATAAAATGAAATGCTCATAAATACCTTTCACTGTAAACTAGACACGACAGAGCAACACTTCAATGTATCGATGATATATTTCATCATATCTCAGTACACGATCTTGACTATAAATAACTGTTACTATTCTCCACTTTTCTTATTGTGCATCGATTTTCAATCTTTAAAGAGAAATGCAAAAGCATCACATTTGCCTACATGTTGCATAGGTCGTGCAATCGTGCAAAAGAAGTAATAATAAGAAAACCTGATGAAATGTGGGAACTTTCATAAAACCAGTTCAATGTTCGCTTAATTGTGAAAAGTTGGTAAAAGTTCAAGTTTATTTGTGGGCTATCACTTCCGATATTTCTACATGATCACGACGGATTGATGTCAACGATCTCTGCTATGGTTATGAAACTTTGATTTCAAACAATTATAATTTTATTTCAAATCGGATATCAGTTGGGTGGAATTCATCTTGAAAAATGGGTATTGATTGTAGCCAAAAAGGTTTTCCATAAGTTAATTTGCATTTTTTATGAATTAATATCTATTTTCGTATCTATTTATGTTTCGAAGATTTTTTATACATATATTCTTTGAAGATTTCATTTCGCAATTTCACTATGAGATTAAAAAACTGAAAAAGGCAAAATATTAATAAATTCATTGTTGAAATGCATTTTGATTTTCTATAAATAGTTTAGCTTCGTTTCTTTTTTGTTACCATGTTTGCTAAAAGAACTACGAGTGATTTTATAAATCGAATCCAACTTTCTTTTATGGAACTCATTAGAGGTAGAAATCACAACGTCTGTAGCTTCTATTTTTAACTGACTTCAAAAACGGAGGAAGATATTGGATTTCGAATTATCTAGTTTTGTGGGCTAAAAGTGAAAATCTTAAAATGTGTTTTTTTTTAAAATTCACTTCAAGAAAATGGTAAATAATCAAAAATATTTGGTAAGGATAGCAGAAAGTAGATTAAGCTGGGAATTGTATCTGTTGAAAAGGTACTGAATGAATTCTTAAGGCCTTTTCCAACATACCATTTCGAATTTTTCTCATTTCCCAGGGCACTTCGATATTCTAAAGTGAGCCAAAATACCAATTTAAACACTTCAATGACAGTTAACAGTTTTTGAGTAAAAATGGATGAATAAATATTTTTGCTAGATTTTCCAAATCTTTTCCAAATTTTATTGTTATTATCATTGTTTATTCTTTTTTTAATAAATAAATTATTGAGCTTTATCCCTGATTTCATTATTTTTTTATACCCCGTTTATGACTGGGTTCAACCTGGGATCGAGTTGAAACTGGGTCCACTCAACCCAATTCAGCTCTCCTACCTGGGTCGTGTTGATATTTTGCCTCATAAACGCGTGTTGAGTTGAAATTGGGTTGAATTGACATTTGTTTTGTTTGTTTACCATCCGTGAGGTCTGCCTTCGGCGTTAGTTTTGTGTTCGGTGTTTTTGTAGCGCGTTTATTTTTTTATATTAACTATATATGTAACAACAGTGGAAATTTATTTTTGACATTGGCTAAAAAAATGTTGGGGAGCATCAGGAAACAAAAACTTTGCTAGAAATAATGAAGTAACAAAATTCCCTTCATCATTTTGATGGAAAACTGTTTAGGAAGTCAGAAATATCTAAAAATAGAGAAAAAGAATTAACAAAAAGAGGTTATGTTTTAATGTCAGTTCAACTCTATCTCAACCCAAAGTGAACTCAGCAACTTTTTAACTCAACCTCGACTCAAATTTTCAACCTAATCATAAACGGGGTATTAGTTTCTTCCTCCTAAACAAAAAAAAATTACTGAAATGATGACTGCTTGCGAGTGTTTAAGACCCGAAAGAAGATGTTAAAATGATCAGACAAGCATTATTTGGGTTTAAACACCAACATAGTGGATAGAAAAAATCATAGCTGTCGTCTAGTGTAAAAGTGATGGAATAGGTTATGTTACATTTCTCAAAACATTTGTTTGACCCTTCTCCGTTTATCTAAGCAATAAACTGGTTATTTTAAGTTACGTCTTTTTGTATTTTCTTTTTTCCATAATTTATTGTTATTTACTTGTTAGCTTTTTCAAATTTATTTATCGGCTCCCCTTGATTAATAAAAACTGAAGTGAGTTCAAATAATTTACTCATTTCCATAGACGCAAACCCTCGAAAATCAAATTAGTAGCCTGAAATGAGTTTTCCATACAAATTGACGTTTGAATTGCTATTTTGGCACAGACCCAGCCGTGTTTTTTTAATGTAGGGTCTAGTGTAGTTCTTCCCCATACAAATCTCAAGACCCAGGTTTTATCGGGGTCTCTATCGAGGTTTCAGGAAATTTTAAGATTTCCCTTTTTTTAAATGTAGCAAATTTCACGTCGGTCGGAGAAAAGTCAGTGATAAGAGCAAATTTGAAAGTAGAAGAAAACTTGTTTAATATTTTGATTTTTAGAAACATAATTTCAGAGAGACATTGATGCAATAAAGGAGCCTGCGCGGCATCAATAGATGACAACAAAAAATTTAAGTGATTAGAATGGAGTAAAAACAGGAAGATTTTTGTTGTTGTTGTTGTTGTTTTAATTTTACTGGCTGCTAGGAGCCAGTGTACCCTCAGTGGGTCCCTTATGATCTCGGCCTTTGCAGCCATATGACCATGATTCTTTGATGAAACAGCTTTTTGGCCTTAAAATTAACTCGTTCTCAGTTTTCAATAGTCCCATGCATAAGGCCAAAGCAGAGGGGATTTCGTAAAAAAACTTCCTTTATATGTGATGCAGTCAGTTGTTCAAAATTTGTGTTGAAAAGTTTTTGGCCTCTCAACTTTCTCTCTACTATATCTATCCCATGCAACGTAGCCACTACGCAGCTGGGAAATCGTCTTAAAATCAGTTGATATTCAAAGTTGTCAAGTTCTTTGAGGTCTAACCAGGCATTATAAAGGTTTAATTAATAATAACACTCTGTTCTCTAACCTTAATTATGTATTGAAAACCAAACCCCTACTGCCCTTTAATGACTTCTCATCGTCAATGTTTTGTGATTTAATCAAGGAGACTATAAAAAAAAAGATTAGTGAGCCCTTATAAACTAAAAAGAAAACAATTCAAGAGCATATAAGGATGTGCAAGAAACAGTGATATGATTGATTTGTTCTCATGACTGTAGACTGTTGAGACAGTTTACTCTCATATAACTCAAAACCTGATCCAGACTGTAAGATTTATATCTTGATTAGCCAATGTTTAGAGATGTGAAGTCCCACGGAAAAAATCCGCTTTCGTACTATTCGGGCTTAGAAGGCCCTGAAGGATGAACATAGAGAAACTGAGTTAGTCTATTTACCGAGATAGATCTATACTACTAATTTTCTTTTTCCTTCTCTATTAGGTTTTCGTGAGATAAGGACCAGTATCTAACTGTGAAATTTAGGTTATCTTCGGAAATTCTCCGAGGTTGTAAGGATTTATACTTAGCGAAACCTGAGTCGTCCAGGGGAGTAAGAGATGAGTCCTTAGACCTATTTGAAAAACAGTCCAAACCACCAGTGGGAGGATCTCTCTTTTTTGAGGGAATTCTAACGACGTAGAATTTTCTTCAACTTTTTTCGAAATTTCTCTAGGCCTGCTTTTAGACAGTGAAATAGAAGCAATTTCACTTGAATTGTTTATATCTTGGACCAGGTCGCGTTTGTTTAAACCTTTTGTTGGTGTTTGCGATTTATTTTTCCCCATTGGGGATTTTTCTTTATCCTCATTTTTTTGTACCTTGTGTTTTGAGAAGTTTGTTCCTTGCTTTGTAGATTCTAAAGGCATCGGTTCTTGAAAAATTTTCTCGACGCATGTCTGTTATTATTTCTCTTTCCCTTAGCCACAGAGGGCAAACCTTTTCAAATGCTCCATGGTTGCCATGGCAGTTTGCACACTTGGAGGCTTTGGCACACTGTTTTCCCTCTTTACAGTCTTGTGTTCCACAATTACCACAGATCGTCCATTTGGATCTGCACGCTTTGCTGATGTGCCCGCACCTCTGACACTTAAAGCATCTTAAGGGAGGGGGGACGAATTTGTTGAATTTGAGGTTTGAGTAGTACAGAGTTAATTTTTCAGGAATTTTGTTACCACTTATATAGACCTTAATTTTGTTTTTTTCCCTAAAGACCACCTTTCCCTCGGAAAAACTTTTCCATTCTAATCTAAAACACCTTTTGAGGGTAACAGAAGGGTTGCAAACTCTTAAGGCCTCCAGGAGCTCTCTCTCACATAGACCTACATCAACATCATGAACTATAATAGGTGTTGCCACTAGTCCCAAAGGAATGTAGGTTCTAAAAGTTGGGCTTAAGGGGCAGTTCTTGATAAAATTGTTAGCATTTTCTGCTGAGTTAAAGGTAACTTTGCATTTATCGTTGGATGCTCTAATAAATGATTCAACTCCTTTAGCAGTTGCTATCAAGATTTTCCCCAGGGAGAGTGGATTTAGATTATTGTGATCCAAAGTGCACAGATTAGTTTTCCGCACAAGAACGAAGAAGGGTCCTACATCACCATCGTTATATTCAGTCATGTCATTTTTGCAAGGGACAGAGCCCGTATTTGATATAGGTACAGGAGTTTTAACTGCTTCGTGTTCAGTGGAAACAGTCGACAGTGACAATTTATTTGAGGGCGAGATTGAGGAGTAATTGGAGATGCTATTTTTACTCGTCGACGCTGCCTCAGTTTTTCCTGTTCTATTCAGGCTTACTTTTTCGGGAATCTTCGCTTTTGTGCGCACTTAAATTTTACCTTCATGGACCTCTTTGATCCCAGTGGGCTGTGTGCGCTTTTTGTTAATGAGTTTCGAAGATGTTCTTACCAAGACATTTGTTTTTTCTTTGGGTTTGCTCCCAGAGCCAGGAGGGGAGCTTTTTTTATACATTTAAAGATTTTTGCTTAAACCCTGTGTTTAAGAAGTATTGCTGTGAAAAGTGTTTGATCAATAGTAAATGAAGGTGTGTGAAACGTAGCCATTTGATTAGTTTTATACAATAGTTAAAAGTCTGAATGTTAAATTTGTGCTAATCACATTTTCTTTTAAGTTTTACAGATGGCAGAAGAAGTTGAAACATTCGATAGCTTCCATAAATATCTGATATGATATTAACACGATTGGTCATTTTGGTGTTGGTTTCTATTCAGCTTATCTAGTTGCGGATAAAGTAACAATTACATCACAGCATAATGATGATGAGCAGTACATTTTATAATTTCTGCAGAAAGCAGAACCATTAGTACGCGGTATAAAAATCTTTTAAGGGAGACCAGAGTGAATTCTTGGAAGAAGGCAAAGTCAAGTCCATCGTCACCTAAGACCGGCCGTATATCAGGCTGCATATCCATTTAAAATAGTGTTGGAAGAGAAATTAATTTTTGTAAATAATTTTGTTAATTATTTGAATTTTCTATATCAGGATGAATTTTTCTTAGAAAGCTAATATTAAGGAAATCAGTCCGAGAAACTCATTAATAATTTTATCGGGTTGGAGATAATGTAATTCAAGCACTAGATGTTTTAGGAAAAGGTAATGAGATGTTAGGACTAAAATACGGCAGAGACAGGAAGGGTAATTGCAGTATCAAATCTCGTAGATATACGTTCAATTCGACTAGTTTTCAATCGTTTATATTTCTAGATTTTATACATCAATGGCGGAATTTAAATATTTAACTAACCGACCTCAAACGATATAATTTTGTTGAAGGTAATTTAGAACAAAATCAAAAATGTATTTAATTTTTGGTTTAAATGTGCCGACGGCGACAGTCGTCAAATGACCCTCAACCGGCGTTTAATTTTGAAATATTTAAGCACTGAAGATATATTCAGTTGGCGCTCTATAAATTTCTCTTGTCGTTTTTTTAATAAACTCGATGGAAGAACTATACAGTTTATTAAAAAAACACGCCTTTTCATGTTCGTCGAAAAAATTCTGTAGTAGTTGGAGTGCCAGCTTTCATCTGTTGCGTCTTGGCTTCGATTACACTTTGAGTCCATCGTCTTTCCACATTTTTTGTCCTCTACTTTATAATGCCTTCATCCGACGAAGATTCTACCATCACTATCCCCAAAATATAAGTATTCACCCGAACATTTTACTTTCAGTTTTCGACTTTGGCAGATGTTTCTATTTATCTTAACCATTTGCATTCGATGTAATTCAATCAAAATTAAAGGGTGTTTCAAAAGAGATGGCAGGATATCAAAACTTAATAAGTCATATTTTGATACTTCTTCTAGTTAACTTCCCAGACATAATTTTGAGAAGAACTGTGTGTATGTGCGTACTTACGTTGTAATCGATATCGCGCGAACCAAAAAAGATATCGTCTTCGTTGAGGTGCCGTTCGAAGCCTATTAACGAAAGCATGAACTGAAAAGATTTTCATAAAATGAAAAGACTTCGGCAAGTGTGACAAGCACCTTCAATTGATTAGTTTTGCTAATATTGTTGTAGAAACTTATTTTCTAATTAAGGTATTTTAACTCTATAGAACTAGATGTTTTTTTGAGTCACAGCAGTCATTGATGCATACAGAAAAAAACATGACAGCAAGAAGATAGTCACAAGATATAGAATAAAAAAAATGGTTGTATTTAAGCTACGGCTTGTTTTAATTTAAATATACATTACCACAAAAATCAGAAGTGGGATCAGAATTTACATAAGATTCGTTAATTAGAATAACAGAAAAATTAAGAAAACAATAAACAAGTTTGCGTATATTTTTAGTTCGCATGTGATCGGTTTTTTTCCTTTTTAAACAAGTGGCGATTTTCAGACTTTTTTTTAAAAAAAAAAGATAAAAAATGCCACCCAGTCCAAGAATATCAACACAATTCCAGAGGTGTCTAAAAGCCAATGTTGTATTTAAGTAGCTATAACATTTAGATTAGCTAGGTTAAACCTTTCATACAATTTGTGTGCCCTCCTTGATACCGGTAGCAACGATACCCTGTTCAGTGAAAGCGTCTTGCCATTGTCCTTTATTAAATATCCATATACCAATGTACCAGAGGCTGCAATTTATTTTGGTGTTAGTCGTAGTCCAGTTAAAATTAATTTTGAATTATCTATTAGTCTATTAATAAAAGTGTATGTATGTATGGTGCGTTATAACGGGCGGTGCGGCGATCGCAGAGCTTCGAAATTTTGCATGAAGGTCCGTGGGGGTTTCCTCATGCACCTCAAAGCCCGATCAGAATGGCCGCGCAAATATGGCCGAATCTGCCAATTATGTATCGGGGGGTTTTAAGGTCGAAAATAACGAATTTATGGTCAAAGCTATAAATTCAAAATGGCGTGGCGTGGCAGACGAATTTTGTCACTTGTGTTCGGATTCCTATTCTCATCACTAAGTACACCTGTTTGTCAATCAAGTATAATCAAAGGACCTAGAAACAAAATTCCTAACTTTTCGAATTGCCTAGTACTCGAAGAACCCCGACCATTATTGAAAAAAATAAAGTTACAGATTTATTTACCAGCAGCAAGGCCAATCACTAAAATTAGTTGGTTTCGAAATTATTAAATCGCGTTTCTCCCATTATGCTGTATACTCAATAAACATAATACTCAAATGACCTTGAAACATAAAATTATGTTACAAGTTTTGATTTTGATATTCGAACATATTACAATAAAAAATCCTACAAACTGGGAAGTTAATTACCAAAAATTCTTCATGGTTAAAGAATTTTTTTTAACTCACGACTTACACACGTATTAACATAAGTGTGATCTTAGAACATATCTTTTAAAAGCACTTTCCTCTTTAGAATGGTTCCAGAAAATTCTCATTTAAGAATAATCGCGTTAAAATTCACAATCGTTAAGATCTCCGAGCGAGAAATTCAATGTCAACAAAAACCTGCTGTCATACATTAACTGTGTTTGAATAAAAACTTGAGCAGAGTATACATTTGCATCGGGACAAAGTTCGCAATCTTTTGCAGAATCTTATGGGCATTTTTTTTGAATACCTGTTGTTGAAAGTTGTTTGCAGGTTTTGCATTCAACACAATTTTTTTTTAAATTTTGCTTGACGTAACAGTTTTATATGATAAACATTAATACAGTTTTTTTATTATTATTGCGTAAGTTTCAGTTTATGACATATACATGCATAATTCTAAAGGAATAAAGAAACTTTTAGAGATTCTGGTATTATTTAATTTAATTATTGATACAAGAAACAAGATACAATTAATAGGCTAGCCAATGAGAAGGAAAAAATGCTAAATATAAATTTTTGATCCACAGGCGAGATTATTGTTGGAATCGCTTCGTTCTAGAGTGTAGTTGAACACCCTAAGTTTGCCATCAAACTGGTTGACATGGTTTTTAATTAACTAATTGTGAATAAAATAAGCATTTTTTTCTATATTTCTTTCAACATCTCCGTTCCTGCTAACACAACATACCTACGCATTTGGAAAGTTGTTCGTAATCAAATTCTCCAAAAATATGAGCGCTTTAGAAGTCGCTAGGTGCAATCGTGAACTTCCAAAATTTTCAAATCACGTTATTTTCACTATTTTTTAACTCGAAAACGACTGAAAATTCTTGAAGATGGTGTCTATATTGTCCCGATAATACCTACATAAAATTTCAGTAAAATCCGTTCATTACTTTTTGAGTAATTAAAGATCTGAAAATGAAATCCCATTGGAATTTTTTAAAAATCGCAATTTTGGACGATTTTATGAGGTGTTCTAGGCGCGAACTAGCTTGCTCGTTGAAGAGAGCCCTGGATCTCGGACTTTGATAAAACATACCGAACGCTGGAGGTCCGTGCCTTGATTGGCCAACTATAAGCGTTTCCTTCCTGTTAGTGAAGAGCAAACGCAAGAAGAAGACAAGACTAATATACTCTTGGTCTTGTCTTGTTCTTGCTCAGTCAGTCTTGTTCTTGGTCTTGCGAGCATAGCTTAGTCTTGTTCTTGGCCTTGTTCTTGCAAACATAGCTAAGTCTTGGTCTTGCTCTTGTTCTTGCAAACATAGCTAAGTCTTGGTCTTGTTCTTGTTCATGCAAACATAGCTAAGTCTTGGTTTGGCCTTGGTCTTTCTACATGTGCAAGACCAACACAAGACAAAACTGCAAGACCAAGGCTATTTTCGCTCATCAAGTATGTATTGTATGTATTTTTATAAATTGGTTATTAAAAAAAGAAACGTAGGAATCTTAATTTTTGAATGGTTTTCTTTTTAAATCCACTTTCCGACTCATTTTCTAGACACCAGTAATTGAAGAAAAGTAACAGAGCACCCAATTGTTTAAAAAAAGACGACAGTGTGAAACATCTACCTAAATCATTTCGGAAAATTTTGCTTCGAAATGCAGAAATATTGATTGTGAATCTCGTTGTACTTATGTACAAATGTGAATAATTGCTATTACAATTACCATACTAAAAAGTGAATATACAATACACACATATATTTATATCATAATTACTCTAGTCGCTCTGATGAATGTGAAAAAAAACAATCTCGGCCGAAAAATAAAATTTTGATGGTGCCTTTTGCAATAAAATTTGATTTTGAAAAATTTCGTTATTATTATTTATTTAACACTAGCTTTCGCCCGCAATCTCGTTCGCGTCGATTTTGCAGTGCCGGGAAAATTTGGGGCCTATGCAGAGCTTCGCCCATAACATTTTCCCATTTTTCCCAAAAAAGGTCATAAATTTTGCTAAATTTGGCTTCCACTGTGCAGCTCAAAAATTCACCCTTTGGGGCTCCTAAAAAATTTAATAAATACATTCCGGCAACATCGGCAACATTAAAAATGTCTGTGTTATGTTTTGATCGTGGTGACACTACTAACACTGATATGATCTTCGAAAAAGCCGCTGCTGTTTCTGGTTTTCGTATTTTGTGGTATCGTATTGACGCCCTGTGCAGCTTGCACAGGTACCGCCCGCAGGCACTAGAAATACAAAAATGTGCATAATATACAGGGTGTTTCAGAGTTAAATGCTAATCTGTTAAGGGGTGATTCCCGGGAATATTTGGAGAAAAAAAAATGTTCTAGGGAGGGGCCTATCTACTAAGATACAGGGTGTTTACGAAAATACGTTTTGAAAAGTTTTTAAAATACTTAAACTTTAATAACTGCTTTACCGTTTATCGTAGAGCAACATATTAAGGCTTGTTTTTTAGGTACTCTTACTGTACTGTACTCTTCAATTTGGTATAAAGAACAGAAACTTGACTGGCTTCGTTTAGAAGATATCTACGTTTAAAATTGATATTTTGCATCTGAACCATCCAAAATTTTTTATTATTTAGCTTTGTTCTCAGAAAAATCCATTATTAACCATTGTTTTCTTTCGTTTCTGATGCACCAAACAATTACCTAGGTCGTATACTTTTCCAGATAGTGAGTTTTTATACTTTATTTCCCATGGTACATTCATCTCACTTTAGCTTTATGACTGCTTTTACATAGCACGCAGAATTTTCCATATAATCTTCTTTGATTGGCATGGTCTTTCTCTTTCCTTCAGGGAGTAATGCTGCAGCAATTCAGTTTTAGTTATCTGCACATATCTTGGCTAATATAAGATTGATTTATGAAGTTTTGCCAGTGCCGCGTGGTGCGTCTAAAAAATATACACAACGGTTGATGTTACGTTGGTAGACTTCTTTTTGTTCATTTACCATGTTTATAAGCGGAGTTTCCCTCCGGATGGAAGTTTCGATCCGGAGTGAAACACCGCTTATAAACGGGGAGTGAAAATCCAGAATTTGGACTTTCGCTCCCCAAGAAAAAGCCGGAGTGAAACTTCGCTCCCGGTTTATGGTATTCTTATAAACGCTGACTGGGAGTGAGATGACCGGAGCATAATTTTTAATTTTTTTCAGAAGGAAAAAAACTTAGTGAAGAAGCAGCTAAGTGTTTTATTTTGCTATTATAGATCTTTTTAAACAAATTAAATTAAACATTGGGTTTATATTTGTGTTTGTTGCCATTTTAAATTTGAGCTCGGAGCTGTCATCTCAAACCAGAAAGTATTTTGGATTTTCACTCCCATTGCTCATAAACGTGTCGGGAGTTTCTCTTCGGATTGACTATACGGGCGTGAAACTCCGCTTATAAACGTAGTAATTGTTTAACTTAGGTTCATTGAGTTTTTCATCACATTCTCTGTTTAAATTATTATCAGACCCATCGATTTTTTGCTGAGATAGCACACCATAATGATCAATAGTATTTCCGGCTACTGAAAGAACAAGAACAATATCTTGCAGTGCCAGCAGTGCACGATTATTTCTATAAAATTTGTCTACTACACAATCAACACACAATCCATCAGTACGGAGCTATACAGGGTGTCTACCGAACAGTGACAAAGCGGCCGGCAGTGGATAGGTTATGGATAGACGAACAAAAAATGGTATGCGTGGGGGAGGGGGAAATCGTAACGGTTTAGCCGCTAGGGCGTTTTGAAGTTTTTTTATTTAGAGTTTTACATATCACCCTGTATTTTTGTAACCCTATGACCTATTTTCATGAATAAGGTATCAGTGTACGCAGAATACTCCCACCTATCCAAAACAGTCAAAATAAAGGTTCTACTCTATCAGTTCCAGAGCAATGAGTCGTCAAAGTCAAAACTTTGGCTTTTTTCACTCAACTAAAACCACATTTTTCTCCAAAAAATACGTAGTTAACTGATTTTTTTTGCAAAATTGGAAAATTGGACAATTTCCTATGAATAATGAGTTATAAGCAATTTTAATCCTAAAATTGGGTCTATTTCGTACTTTTTTAGTACTTTTTCACCAAAGCTTTGCTAAAAAGTACCAAATAAGCACCAAATAAGGCCAATTTCAACATCAAACTTTCCAATAACTTCAAAAGTAAAGGCCGTAGCATAAAAATTGTCTGGACATTATTCATAGGAAATTGTCCAAGCTTTCCAATTTTGTAAAAAAAATCAGTTAACTACGTATTTTTTGGAGAAAAATGTGGTTTTAGTTGAAATTTTAGTGAAAAAAAACCAAAGTTTCAACTCATTGCTGTGGAAGTTGATAGGGTAGAACCTTGATTTTGACGGTTTTTGATAGGTGGGAGTATTCTGCGTACCTGATACCTTATTCATGAAAATAGGTCATAGGGTTACAAAAATACAGGGTGATATGTAAAACTCTAACAAAAATATGAGTGTGCTTAAGACCACACTTCAGAAGTAAAACTTTTTTACTAACAACTGCCGCAATTATTAAAATATTAACCAGCTAGTGTGTAATATGCAATAAATATAGTGGAAGGTCTGTCGGATATATAGTACGCTTTCAGAAAAGTCAGGTCAACGACCGATGCAGCAAGTATGGTGACGAGCCTACCGAGGGACTTGATAGAAGTACAATTAGAAACTATCAATATTTATGAATTCCTATTTACATTAAAACCTAAAAAAGAAGCAAAGGTTTTATGATAACTGAAATATTTTCGATTGAAACTGGTCTAAAAATCGCGCAAAAACTGCATCAAGTGAGGTTCCATATGCCGTGGTGCTTTTGTCAACATTAGGTCTTTTAAAACGCCTCGCTCCCAGGAACGGTCCTCACACACTTTGTGGATGAAGGGAGAAGTGGGGTTGTAACTCTTATCATACCCACTTTCCCCTTCATCCACAAAGTTCGGACGCACCCTTTCTGATGAAAAATTAATATTAAAATCGCCACTCAAAATCATGGGGATTTCGTTTAAGTTTGGACCTAATAAAATTGAACCGTCAGAAGTGGAGATTGGCATGTATGAATTCCATTATTTCGCGTCAAGTTTTATGCGGTGATACAAAAATAACTACCATCAAATTCATTTGTGCATTTTCTACCATAAGTCTGCCTACACACATTTCGTGGTGATTTATCGTGAATAAACGATAACGTTTGTAGTATGTCCGTATGAGATGTTAAAACATTGGCGAAGTCCTCATCATATTTTTAATTTTTCATCCAAGTTTCTGATAAAAGCATTAGGTACATTAATTTTTTTTGCAACTTCGTCATCTAAATCATGAACGTTCACCCGTATACTTTGACAATTTAGCGAAAGTATTGATAATCCTGGTCAATCCCAAGTAAAAATTAATTAGTTGCTTAATTTTCTTAAAAGCATGAACGCGCCGCACCTAGCACGCATAGCGAACAAATGCGCATGCCACACGGGTATGCACGCTCCCGCCCAGGCATGTATGCTACCGCCACAGGTGAGATAATCTAAAATTCGCCTGCTATAAGTATACACTGTCCCGCTACAGCCATGAACATTTATAAATGTATCCGCATCTGCATAGACCATTCCAAACGCGAGTGTTGTTTTACCAAGCAATCCCTCCACTAATATTTCCAGTCGACGTAGGTGCGGTTTTAACCCTTTAGTATTACCCCTTATCATAAAATTTGGCTTGATTTGGTAACTAAATATTGATAAAAGTTTATTTCGTTGGATTATTTTTGAATTATTATTGAAATTATCGCGAAAACCCCTTTTTGAATTTTTAAGGGAGACGCCCATATTTTAGGACTGCGGACCCTGATTTTCGTAATCAGCGACCCTAAAAAACCTATAGGGAACGATTTTCATAACGGTGGTACGTATCACAATTCACTTTATTAATATACTTGTAATATGCTCTAGAAGTTTGACCGTTTTACAATGCTTAGTTTTGAAAAAAATTGAGCTTGAAGTGAAGAGAACATTTTTGTAATTTTGTAAAATATTGCGTTTTCTTCAAAATAACTCAAAAACTATTAATGATACGCAAAATTTTGTAGAGTACGTAGGTTTTGCTTTTCTGAAAATTTTGATTGTTTTTTTTTTGATAAAAATTGAGTAAGATATGGCCGTTTAGAGTTTGCATATGTTCGTAAATAGTAACTTGTTCAGGCCCTTTCAAAAATAAGGGGTGAATGAAAGTGAAAGTACATGAGCTTATAGCTCTTGAAAAAAACCTACAAAATACCGTTTGGAAGGACTTGATAGCATAAAAACTAAGCGAGTTATAGGTAAAAAACCAATCACATATTTTTGCATATATGAGAACACGTACATATATTGGAGCATTGATGAATACACATTATACCCACATTTCAAGAACAGACATACTTGCAGGTATTTACACACGTCACACACAATGATCTTGCAACCGTTGAGGAGATTTTACAAGCTGGTCAGTACTGTACTGTCATGTTGTACGGACTTCCGAAGAACACTCAATTGAATATATTGAAAAAGGTGGAAGACTTACCATTTTGAATTTATAAGTTCTGAACATATTTGTTATTTGCTTCCTTAAAAACCCCCAGATACTGATTTTCATGGAAGGAAATCGAAACACAATTGGCAAATTTGGGTGGCCATTTTGAATTTCGGTCATTCAAATCAAGATCACAATTTTTTAATAGGTAAACTTTTTTATATATATTATTAGCTAAACATTCCATTTTGAATTTTTAAATTTCATTCACGGTAACTGAAATCCGAGGTTTTCATGTTTTTTACGCTCTAGGAACTCCACTAATACGTGCTTGAAAGTTTCACCAGTTCGATTTTTTTATAACAAACGTTAAAGATTCTGAGAATATCTCAAAATCCAGTTCACAATCCAACAGAATGGATGCGCAGAACTGTGTATTTTCTCAAAGTGAACGATCTTCTGTAAGTTTACAAAAAGATAAAATGTTACCACGTCAAGATTATTTATGTAGCCTAGAAGGAATAGAAAAAGAAATACTAATAACTATTAATATGCAAGCATATAGCTAATTATTTTTATGCAAAAAGCCCCACTTTGGTTTATTGTTCAACGGGTAATGAATGAATGAAGAAACTACAAGTTAACGAGTTATTTGCAACTAGAAGATATTACAATCGAGGGAAAAAATCTTAGAGGTTTAACGCACTGCAGAGTTTGCGATAATTAAATCAGTTTAAAATACATGAGTTAATTTTGACGTTGAAAAATGACTACATAGCCAAAAGCACGTCTCAGTGCCAGTAGCTGTGTTTATTAGAGATAGCAAATCTCTCCTGCAGCCATCGGTTCTGGCTGTAATATACTAATTCTGCTTTCGACCTCTCTTCGAATATAACTAATTTTTTTAAGGCGGGGCTCTGAAAAGTACGCTATCATGGCTAAATTACAAAATTTATCGATAACAACGCCATTTCCTCTTTCATCGACCGTTGGGGCCAGATTAGTCCGCCCAGCTCATTCCCTCTGTCTACTTTCTCACTTACGCCACAAACGAGTTATTCAACAAACATAACCTTTCAAACGCAGGGTTCATCGCCATCTCCTCCTGCCTCCTCATTACCTCAAACCTGGTTCAGGGGTTTGCCTAATTGTTTGTTGCCTAGACTTGAATGTTTCAAACTGATCGCGATAAACAATGAGGCTCTGCTTATCGTCCGGCGGAAAGTGACAGAAGGACAGACTCACCTTCTTGAGACAAAACCTGCGGGTAGGCCCCTGCACCCTCTCTATACTGCATAGATGATAATTTAGATCAGAGTATCCGGTAATAAATCTAAGCAATGTTCTGAATGCTGCATTACGAGACGGCACAGGAAGAACTCGTTTGTAGTTGGTATGTTTCATCAAAGTGCGACCGGTTGCTCCGATCCGATAGCCGTATTCGGCCGATGAATTTAGTGCCAGTAAGCTGCCGGGCCAGGGCGTCTTTCCCATCGTTACTTTCAAACTAGCCGGGACCAAACAAGAGTAACTTGACAGGCCCAGCTCACCAAGAGCCCGTTTGCAGTCTTAGACCTCTTCTTATTTGCTCCTACGGAACTTTATCGCCCTGATTGCCGCCGTTTGGGCTGCCAAAAAGATGAAAATTCGTATATTAGAGTAAGCCCTTCTTAGTTTTCATAGGTACATCACTGTATCTTACCTAGCAGTTTCACCCCAGGTACCGGCACCCACACTGGACTCTATACTAAAGCGGCCCATACACTTTCAGTTTAACCGCGCAGTTTATCACGTGTGACGTCATGTCTAAGCGATAAATTGTGTGAACTGTGCGTTTTGAACTATTTTCATTCAGTCTTCAGACCTGAGCTTCCACTGTAAATCCAAGCACGTTATTAAACACGCATAAAGTGAATAATTTCATAAAATAAATGGAAAATACAAATTTTGGGTGTAAAAAAACACACTTCAGTGAATTAAATATAATTACGCATATTTTGTGAGCACTTCTAAACACAACATCCGTAATATTTTTTCAAAGCATTTGACCCGCTTAAAATTACACACATATGCGTGTAATTATGCCTACTCTGATATATCAATCAAACGTGATAATTACATTATGAATGTAATCATATATAGCTATAGCGTCGTTTGAAAATATATGTATATGGAATTACATCGACTATGAATGATATAATATGTAAATAAGGTATTCGAGAATACAAAATGATATAAATAATAACAATAGCAATATATTATAAAATGAATGAATGTTCATTAATACTTGATATCAACGTATTAACTATCATATTCTTTTTTAAATAATTGAAAGTTTTGAAAATAACTGATTATGTGTTTATTTTATAACTGGAATTCATTTCATTAGTTATATTTCAAACCTCTCCATTAATTTTTCTCGTTTTTCATTCAGTAAATAAAACATTTTACTTTATTTGTCAACTGTCAAGTTAAAAAACGTATTTGAGAAAAAGGAAATTTAAAATTTCCCTTTGTGCTGGATAGTGTTCTTGATAATCATCGGGAACAAGACTTTTGTATGGAAGCTGTTCTGTTCTGTCCTGGAACAGATTAAAAAAACGCCCTTAATGTTCAAAATGTAGAGTTTTCTAGAAAAATTGAAGGTACTTAATTAGTTACAAATACATATATTAATATTTTTGTTTTTTATATATTTTTAACTAATTGAAATTGTTTAATTTTTTTATTAAATTTCATAGTCTTAACATCATTAATTCTACTGAAGGAATATAAAAATTATTCAGGTTACACGTTTAAGGTGCGTAAAAAGTATAGTAAAAATGCACCAAAAGCGTATTTAAATAATGCGTCAAAGCGTTTAAATTAACACGGGAAAACGAATTCCCAAATTACTCACCTAAAACCGCGTAGAAAGTGACTATAAGCAAATAACACACATAAGTGTGTAAAATAACGCGCTTGGATTTACAGTGTCTGGACCCTCTTTTGCTCCGATAAACTGCGCAGTAACCCACACACTTTAAGTTCAGTTTATTGTACATGCTTTAGAGCAAGGCCCTCTCAACTACAGGCCATGCTGTAGATTTTTGCATATGTGTGACGTAGTCTGAAAGTTGGCTGAAGAACTGTCAAATTTATATGGAAAGTGCGCGAGTCGGGGCAGTTTTTAAGTTTCGTAAAAGAAATTAAAGGATATTTTGGAGTTAATAATATAAAATAAAGGTGAAATAGTAATAATAAATAGTGGCAAGTTCTTATAATAAAGTTAAATAGTGAAAGTGTTAGGGTAATTCCTGCTTTTATGTGAAAATTTAAAATTGTTGTGCCGTTTAGTAAAAATGGTTTTTAAAATAATTTTTGTTTATTTCTAATAAGAATATTCTTATTAACAAAATGAAATAGGGAAGTGGTTGAATGGTGCGTTTAGGGTAAAACGTCCTTACCATAAGTCAGAATTATTTTTTAAAGAATGTAATCAAAAATTTTGAGGTTATGGTGAAGGCGCCAAATTGATTTAAATGGAATTTCGTCGGTTTCCATACAAAATTTTGAATTTTATAAAAAAAGTAGTAATAATTAATTGCATCGCGAATAATTTACTTAAATGAGGAATGTGGAAATAATCAATTTTTATTTTATAGTGCAAAATCATTAAAAAAAACTAATTTAATAATATACTCTTTTAATAGAACATCAAATAAAAAATGAAGTTTCTAAAATAAAAAAAAGAAATTTTAAAAAAGCAGAGAAGCTGGTAGATAATCAAGACGTACGTAAGTGAAACTAATAAGCTTATCTTAAGTAGTTCGAGGTTTACCAATTTGATAAATAGCCTTTGATTTTTATTTATTTGAAAATTTATTTTGTTATATTTTATTGTAAGCATTTCATTTGAAACATTTTTTAAATAAGTCTAGTTAATTAAAGAAATGCAAACAATAATGTGGCTCCTAAAATCCAACCCCTCGTCCTCGCCGTGGGAGCTGGAAACGCAATAAGCCGCTAACGGGGCGCTGGTAAAACCCTTATAACATTTCCGAAACGATAGAATATTTTACTATTCAATCAATTCCTAATATCTCTTCTCCTTTCAAAGGCGACACTAAGAAAAGTTGTTTTAGATTTTTCGCAAAAGCATCTATGAATGCTTTTCTTATGATCTCATTGTACTAAAAAAAAGTTGTTAATTCAATATTATTACTAACACTTTTTGTAACACAACACTTCCGTACTACTAAAATTTTAAAATTCATCTATGTTACATGATTTATGATGAATAATTTACATATTTTTTATGTCATTCTAAATTATTTAAGAAATGAATTGATTGTCGAAGTTTTTATAAATAAATTCAGTATAATTTATTTATCTAAAGGCAAAAAATCTTAAATAAAATGGTTGTCATGAAAATAATTCCATTCATAATGTCAAAAATCCCATCACTTGCCTACCTTGCTCAACAAAAATTCAGACTAAGTTTGCGCTTAGTTGTGTTTGTGCAAAGATTTTATGCAAGGCCTGTAGTTGAGAGGGTTTTGTTTAGAGCCATCAGTATACCATACAAGTGCACCCTAGAGTACCTTAGGAAAACAAGCGTAATTTACTTTGTAAACAGGAGTAACATGAATTATGTGAGGCTGTTTCGCGAGGCAAGATTGGTTATGTGTGTACTTCTGTTTCGCAAACGAGTCAGCAAAAGTATGTGTTCGCGGGGCTTTTAAGTGGATTAGGTTGAGGCATTTGTGAAACGACGCAGCGTCACAATGCGGATTTGCGCCTTAATTTTGCTAAACCAATGCTCGATGAAAATTTACTTTTATTGTCGTAAATTACTTAAATTCATTCACCGAAAAGAATACAATTCAAAGTCCGAGTTCAAAAGGTTAATTATGGAAAATACAAAACAATAAGTCTGCTTCTACTGTTAAAGTCGATGTAAACAAGAAAACAATAAAATTGCAAGAGAAAGTCTAAACCTTGAAAAACTTCCGTAATCAGCACATAAGCCATTCATGTACCATCTTACTGTCACTTTTCGCTGTCACAACTGAGCCAAAACAAGTGCAACAAGCATGCAGGGGAATTTCTTCAAACCCCGGGTTAGTTATATACAACAAATGGGTTTCATGTTTTTTCAGCACGACAATTCAGCCCGATCTCGAAAATTTTAATTAAAAGAACTTAACATCACAAAAACTCATGAAATTCGGACTAGTATGTTTTTTTATGACTAAATTGCTTAAATCAATAGCAAAGTAGTACAAAGGATGATTCCTAAGCTTGTCATTAACACATAAAAAAAGCTAATTTTTAGTGCAGTTCCCTCCAGAATATCTTGAACAAATACTACAACGGGAATACATAGTGCAATTCACTTCAACATTCAACAGTGCTGTCATTTTTCGGCGATCGATCAGTAGTAAAATCTACTATTGCATTCAGTTGAAACTAAATAAGATTTCCAGGAAAAGAACTAAAGGCAGGAAAAATTTAAAGACTAGTAGGAAATGAAGGCTTAATAACACTTTCCCTTTCACTGATACGAAATGAAGGTGAGCTCCCTTCATTTTCGACATAAAATAAAATTGCTTACATAGTTTCTACGCAGACGCAATCTACTCTCTTGTATATTTGTTTTTCTAGTCATCTCAATTATTTGGTAGTGAAATTTATTTCGTTAAAACAAGATTTGAAAACAACCACACTGTTACATGCAATATTTTTATGTAGCTAGCTTAAATTGTCGCCACTTTTCGTTGGCTATCAAAACAAGTGATGGAAACGTAATTTTTATTGTCATTAAAATTAGATTGCTACTTTAGTTGTTAACGAAATGCAAGATAGACAAAATATGTCGTCGACGGAAATGCATTGAGGACCGGTAATGGCACACCGTTAATGGGTAAAGCCGCACTAGAAGTTATGTAATTAGTTGGCGAAGAGGGATCTGATCGAAAAGTTTTTTTCGGCAAGTTTTAGGGAAATATATAAAAATTATGTTGGAGAACGATAGCATAGAACAAGACGGCGTTTGTAATTGCCCGTTCACACGACTTTGGTTGTGCACTCTTTTGTACAAATTCCATGTAGTGTGGGCGGATCATAAGACAGGATAAGCAAGTAAGCAGCGAAAGAAAATCTGAAAGAGATATAGGCAAAACCGTTAGTAGGAATCATTCCACAGTGGCATTAAATTTAATTTCTTAGGAACAATAACAAACTAGGGAAATACTAGACGGCCATCTTTATTGAATGAAAGATCTAATAGAAGGGTATTAGTCCAGGAGCGATAGCGGAGAGGTAATCATATGTTATGTTTTCCAAAAAGAGGCGCTCCGGGCCTATAAGATTTTCCGCTCTATAAATTAACGAAAGAATATTTTAATAATGAAAGAGGTCATACAAAAGAATAATCACCATTATTAAATGCTTAGTTTTCAAACGTCAAAAATTTTTTATTCTTCTTAGCACGGATAACGAAAGTTGTGCACTGCGATTTGTCATTGCAGTGCAGAGAGTCATGGTAATGCAATTTCTGTAAAAAATCTTCCTTCAAATACTTGTGCTTAAGAGATAGATTGAGTTGCCTTAAACCCTTTTATTCATGTGGCGCCAAGAATTATTTTAAAAGAACACATTCTTCTATTAGATAACCCATAACCCGCAAAATCAATCAGGTTTAATTTTTGGAGTTTTATGGCATTAACTCTAACTTCCCCATCAGGCATTCTATCCAATTTGCATACGAATGCAAAGTTGACGGTAGCTTCTCCCTCACGGCACTCATGGCATAGTTTCTTCTCTTCTTTCTCTTGCGATCGCTTCTGAATTCTTCTGTAAATTTTTTCTTACCCGCCTCCTCAAAAGCATAAAAGATTCCTGCTTGTTTTCTATGAAAGTTATAAGTGACTCGTAGAACCTGGAAACTAACTCTACGGCCTCTGTGCTGAAAGTCGAGTCGTGTGGTGTGACAAGTCGTTTCAGTTGAAGACAGCGACGTTTCAGTCGAATAACGACTTTCAGAACAGGGGCCATAAACTCAATTTCGCACTTCCACTCTCTGGGGCCTACGTCTGTGTCAAAAACTTGAAGAATTTTGGAAACTATATAAGCTTTTTGGTGGCCGGAGTCACTTTTTATATAGCTTCAAGAGCCGCTACTATTTCGTTCAAATGTGCACTGGTACAGATATCACCCCACAATTTTTTCACAGTTACATTTTCAGGCTTCATTCAAAAGGATTGCAGTTATTTTGTACGTTCCGTTGATGCTTGAAAAAAGACGTATAGGTTTTGCAGCAACAGGGCCGCGGCTAGGTACTTTGCCGCCCAGTGCACATCCGCCGATACCGATCCCTTTAAGAACAAAATTTTTTTTCTCGCGGGTTGTTTTGTTCTTTATAGGAATTAGTATATAAGAAATTGTTAATTAAATTAATTTTCTTTCTGTTTGGCAAAGTCAACCAAGTCATTTATTAGTACAGTGTTCCTCTCTTACTTCAAAATCGACTTAAATGAAGTAATTCATTTAATTTCATTTTTTCGCTTTCGATGATAAGACCCGCGCTGACAAGCTGAAAACGGAAGGCGGCTTCTCTTCTACTTCATGCTGTGCCACTGGCATTCGTTTCGGCGAAGCTTCTTGCTTAGCCTTCTGCTCCACAAACTGATTTGGTCCTGACAAGGACCGTTTCTGTTTATCGTTTCGTCATCCGTTTATCATTTATCGATTAATCCGGTTTTTGGTCCAGAAAAGGCCCGATTCGCGGTTCATAATTAGGGATTTACGTTGTAGTCGATAGATCAACTAGTCTGTGGCTGGAGCTCGACCAAAAGTTGCCATGCTCATGGCAACAAGGAACGATGGAACACGTTTAGCCTATTCGACTAGGCATCTGCATTTTACATATCTGTGCTTATACCTTCTTATTGAAATGAATGCTAATGCTAAATATAGCTCATATGCCTTCATATTGGAATGAATTGTAATGGAAAAGGATGTCTTTATGTCTTCGACCCTAGGACCTCGCAATGTTAATCGAAGACTTGTTTCGATCTAGAAAGTAGGCATTACGCATTCGAAGGATAATTTATGGAATCGACTCTAGAAGGTTTCTATTCCCTACTGGGTTGTTTTTGTGTCGCCATTCGTTCATCGTTTGTTTATTGTGTACATGCTGCGTGTGCTAATTAATTATTGGTAATCTATTGAGAGATGGCAGCAAGTAAGAACTTGGTCGTTGCAAGTACCAGATTTGCTCGTAAAGATATCCATAAAGCCACCTGGATATCTCCTGATGGGGCGACTCGCAATCAAATAGACCATGTGTTGATAGACCGCCGCCACCTTTCGGGTCTGATGACGGTACGAACGTACCGAGGTGCCAACTTCGACTCAGATTACTATCTTGTTGGTATGGTGCTCCGAGAGCGCATTACAACGCTGAAAAGCTTTGTATCCGCTGATCAGGCTCGAATCAACACAGCTGCACTACGCAACGAAATGGCCAGAAACAGCTACGGTCAGGCGTTAGAACTCGCGCTCACAAGAGCAAGTCCTGGGGATGAGATGCCGGGCGTCGACGAGAGCTGGACCCGCCTTAAAAATACTGTCATTAGTACTGCTGATTCCATCTTAGGCAGAAGTCGTAGAGATCGGAACGACTGGTTCGATAATGAATGCAAGCTGGCAACTGAACGTAAGAATGCTGCGTATCGAGCAATGCAGCAGTCTCAGAGAACACGAGCACGCGAAGAGAAATATAAAGAGCTCAGAAAAGAAGAAAAGAGAATTCACAAACGAAAAAAGGAAGCCTGGGAGAAAAATCTCGTTTGTGAACTAGAACAGTACAGAGAGCGACGGCCGCACCAGGCGCGGGAGTTCTACCGAAGAATACGCGGTATGACGCAATTCACACCTCGTTGCACATACTGCAAGGACCGCCGATCACCGATCCTCAAGGCATCTTGGAGCGATGGGAAGAGCACTTTCATGAATTGCTAAATGGCGAGCTAACTGAGGATTTGGAGGTTCCACCAATATCTGACGATAATGCTACGCTGTCACCACCAAGCTTAGCAGAAGTTAGCAGTGCCATCACCAGGCTCAAAAACAACAAGGCCTCGGGTGCAGACGGCATCCCTGCGGAGCTGGTTAAATATGGAGGGCCTACATTACACCAAGCGATTCATGAATTAATTGTGCAAGTATGGGAGCAGGAAGCGATGCCAGAAAACTGGAGAAAAGGCATCCTCTGCCCGGTACATAAAAAAGGAGATATCACAACGTGCAGCAATTATCGTGGTATAACGTTGTTGAGTACCGCGTATAAGATATTCTCCGCCATCCTACAAAACAGGATGGCCCCATACGCTAGAAATATCGTAGGCCAATACCAGTGTGGCTTCAGCCCAGGCAAATCAACAACCGATCAGATTTTCACTTTAAGGCAGGCTATGGAAAAATGTCTAGAGTTTCAAAACTCAATCCAACACCTCTTCATAGACTTTAAAGCCGCCTATGATAGCATAGCCAGAGTAGAACTCTACAAAGCCATGAGAGAATTCGGCATTCCCAATAAGCTGACAAGACTATGTAGGTTGACCATGACCAATGTGACAAGCCAAGTAAAGGTATCCGGAACACTGTCCAGACCAATCAACATCTATAATGGACTCCGACAAGGGGACGGTCTGGCCTGCCTCCTTTTCAACCTGGCGTTGGAGAAAGTGATCCGAGATTCGGGCGTGACATCAAGGGGCACAATCCTTCACAAGTCCACCCAATTACTGGCTTATGCAGACGACATTGACATCATTGGAAGAACATCAACAGCTGTACAAGAAGCTTTCATCCAGATTGAGCGGGCGGCAGGAAATCTAGGACTGCACATCAACGAAAGCAAAACAAAGTACATGGTGGCCTCGTCTGCACGAACACCTAACATTGGTCCCACAATCAAGGTAGAGGAACACGAGTTTGATGTGGTAAAATCATTTACCTACCTTGGGTCAATAGTAGCAGCCGACAATAGCATGGAACCTGAAATACGCGCACGACTGCTAAAAGCCAACAAGGCCTACTATAGCCTGTCAAGGCTCTTCAAATCCAAGCATCTAACCATAACGTCTAAACTTTTACTATATAAGACGATGGTCTTGCCGGTCCTCACATATGCATCCGAAACGTGGGTGCTTAGCAAAAAGCACTCTAACCTCTTGGCGGTGTTCGAGAGGAAAATACTTCGGAGGATTGTTGGCCCCGTATGTGAGGAAGGACGATACCGGAGACTCTACAATGACGAGATCTACGAGCGCTATCCCGACATAGATGTTGTGAAGAAAATAAAGCTCGGTAGACTCCGGTGGGCAGGACATCTAGCTCGTATGAGTGAAGATGAGCCTGCTCGGAAAGTTCTCTGCGGTAAGACTTATGGGGTGCGACAGCGAGGGAGACCCAACCTCCGCTGGAAGGATGGGGTAGACCAGGACGCTCAGAGCATAGGGATGCCAAACTGGATGACATCGGCTCAGAATCGGGACCGGTGGAGAGAACAGTTGCGAGACAGGACCGGATCCCGGTTGTAGAGCCGTTAAAGAAGAAGAAGAATAATCTATTGAGTGTTGTGCTTGATGTTTGTCTTCTTTTTGTTTATCGTCGTCCCTCATTTAAATTTTTGCGCTCATCTCCAAAAATGCTTTGTCTTTTGGCGGCTGTCGTCGCCCACTTAAATTGAGATGCCGTCCTTGCCGTAGGCACGACATATTTATAAAATACTTATAAATAAGGCGCCTGGCTACCACCCAGAGGTCCCGGGTTCGAATCCTGGCAGAGCCCCACGGTCCTTCGCCTTTCCCACCTTCTTTCTTCTTCCTTCTTTACATTCCTCCTGTCATAGCCTTCCGCATTGCCCCGCTCCACCAAGCGCATGTCATCCGTTGGTTGATGGGATTCAACTCGTTTCAGGAGGCATAACACTCCAGCGAGTTGTTTCTCGTTGCCCCGATGCCAGAGTCGCGATAGATAGAAATGGTTGGCCTTAAGTGGTTGTGGCAGTTCCTTCCTACTTCTCTTTTCCCCTTCACTATCTATCGACTAGAGCTTGCTGTTCGATATTGCACTCTATAAGAAGAAAATAGATTGTCGACAGTAGAAAGGGCTTTCCCTGAGCTCTAGTATTCCACATAAAACAAAATTCGCGTGCGAAAATGCCTTTCCAAGTGCCGCCCAGTGAAAATGCACAGTCTGCACATATGGGTACCGCGGCACTGTGCAGCAACCCCAAAAACTTAGTAGCTTCTGGGTAATATTCAGGAGTGGTAGCACGTAAGTTGTTTCAATCGACCTCTCCATACAAAAATTCAGAATTTTTGTATGAAGAAGTCGATTGAAACAACTTACGTGCTTCCACCCCAGCTGCCGTGAATATTCAGCGTTTGACAAAAACCAGAGGAGCTGTTCAACTAGATCTGCGTTACCTTGAACAAATGTATAGCCTTCTCAATGCAATACACAGGATAGGTATGGCAGCAGCTTTCAGAAAGCAAGCATCTATTTTTCTCTCTTCCTCACCTCTTCTTTAGTTTTTTTTCTCTTCTCTTCTTTTCCCTATCTACTCCAATTCTCTGTCTCTTATAATTTTCTTTACTTTTAATTTTACAGTAGTTTGTAGGATTATTTATTTAAGGCTAGTTTAAGTTATTTATTTAGATTTAAATTTTTGCTTTTTTGTTTCTTTCTCCTTTTGTTCTGTACTCTAAAATATGTAGTTCTTGTGTACTTCCCCAATAAAAAGATAAAAGATAAATGTCACATTTAGCGAAAGTTGATCTACATTTGTTATATCAAGAAAATAATGGTTTTATGAAAGTTATTTTTTTCTTAGTATAACGATTATTAAAAGCTTCCAAAGCTGATCACGCAACCCGCTCGTCGCAACCTACCGCCTCGGGCAATGACCCTATGGCCTTAGGGTAAATAGTTCGACCTGTCACGTTGCCTTCCTACTCTTTGCTTCCCGGTATTCATTGCAGAGTAGTAAAGTTACTTCTAGCTTGCGCTTTGAGAGAGAATGTGCACAATCTCGGCTTTGATCCGATTTATCGCTCATACATGACGTCACACGTGATAAACTGCGCGGTTAAACTGAAAGTGTATGGGCTGCTTAATGTATAATCAAATATCTTTTTGAATACATAAACTTAACCTTCAAAAAGAAAAAGCCTTCTTTTTTTATGAGCTTAAAGTCTTAAAAAACCTGGTGAAAATTTTATGCGTAACTGCCCAAAAACAAGAGCAAGAGTAGTTGCGAGCAGCGTAGACCAGCAGTTTACTAGTTCTTTACTAGTTCCAATCGATCGCAGCTAATATTTTTGCGAATCTACAACAAAATCTAAACCTTTCCAAATTGCAGATATTCTAAACAGCAAACAGTAAAAAAATGTTTTTGATGCAAAAAACAAATGATAATCCGCATTTCTACATATACGTCGCAATATTTAATAAGCTGCTTAGCCAAACAATATATTTTTTTTTGCGTAGCAAAAATTTAGGAAGAATTTAGTTTGTTCAAAAAAAAAATAAAATTTAGCTCGTGTAAAAATATGCAAAAAAGTTGTTTTGAGTTGATTTTAAAAGTTCCGTCTTCAAAAACTAACAAAACTTTCTTCTAAAAAAATGGAAAACCCCCAAAATTAAGTTTTGACGTTCATTTTAGAAATTTTTATATAATCAGGAAAGAAAGTTGAGAATGAAATTATTCACATATAATTTTATTTAGGAAAACCTCATATAAAAAAACTTCAAATTTACACTAAAAAAAATTCGAATCTAAACAGATGTATCTATTGGTTAAAACTGGTTTTAGGATTTAAACTGTTTTTATTTTTTATATAAACTATAAATAATTTTAATATTCCTTTAGACGGTAGACGTGAGGTTTAGACCTAGAGATCATTCTTCATATCTAAAATCCATAAAAAAACATTTCGTGCAGGTTTGACATTGAATGTGGAAAATAAAAGGAATAAAAGAAGTAAACCTGACGCAACGGTGTCAAAATAAGGCATGGTTGTGTTGGCATTTTTTTGTTGTTTATTAGTGTGCCGGAATTTAACGATTGTTTATTCGCCAGATAACACGAGTTTGTATGATTATTTTTGTAAAATACTTTAAACAAGAAATTTGTTCATTTAAAAATACAAAATTGTAATAATTTGCCAAAAGTTATCATCAAAATAATCTAAGACTCAAAATAGGTTACAAGCCAATGTAACCATGAACAAATAACTGTGAATTTATTCTTTCCATTTGACAGACGAAGTTCTGCGATGACGTAGGTAACAAGAATTTAAAGCATCTGCACGCATTTTGCGGCAACTAAACGACATAACATGTCCACAATAACAACGCTTGTACAAATAAAGTAAATTAAAAGACAAAATTCAAGATACTCACTCTTCAAACATTTTGCACTCTTGTTAAGAAAACAATAATTTTAGGTAAGTACACAAAACACTAAAAACTCGACTGAAAAAAAATCACAAGACTTAAGTAAAGGTTGTGGCTGCTCGAACCGATAACTGTGATACACGTCTGCAGAATAGCGGTATTAGCAGGTAAATAAAACGAGAACGAATTGAGTTGCGCTCTGGATCTTCAGAGGTTTAAACGGGAAGTGCCAGCCACAAGAAAATACAGTCGCCTAGGTAGTGATCGCTGGTGGCTTCTCTAGATAAGTGAGTGGCAAAATTACGTCAAATCAAGTCATGACGGAGTCGAATGTGGAGATCTTGTTTATGTACTATTTATCTCCTTCCAGTAATCTTGTATGGGCTCTGTGCCCTCTTTCTGGCAATACTAATTCGCATTACCTGATTTCAGAAAATATATTTTTAAAACTTTGATCCGGTTGTTGTCCATGAAATAATGGTTATGAAGATCGGTTTTCGTATTTACTATTTTGTTAATTATCAAGAGCAAATTAGCTGGTTTTTGACATGGCGCATATAATTATATAATTATTTTAACGTTTACGTACTTTCAGGAAATTATTTTTGTGCAAGAAAAAAATTTTGTGGGAAAAACAATAAAATTACGGCACGTGTTGAAATTTCACGTAGAATTTTCTTGAATCCTGCTATAGTCCAGTCAAATTGTACATTCGCTGAACATATTACGTAAACCGCAATTTTTTTTGATGTCTATAGTCCAACATAACACCGTTAAGAAAATCGAACCCTACAAGGATTTTGGTTCGCTGATCACGAAAATCGGGGTCCGCCGGTCCTAAAATATGGGCGTCACCCTTAAAATCGCAAAAACACCCCTTTTTAAGGTGTTTTCGCGGTAATTTAAATAATAATGAATATTAATGCGATAAAATGCACTTTTTTCAATATTTATTTGCGAAGGGTGTTGATTTAGACTAAATCAAGCTAAACTTTATGATAAGGGATGATCCTAAAGGGTTAAAACTACCCCTAAATTGCCTGAAAATAAAAAAATATGTAAAAAAATTGTTTGTAGTTTATGCTTTAAATTCGATTGTATGCGTATTGTCCGGCAAAAATAAATTATTTTCTACCCTTAAGGGGTTCAAACTACCCCACAATTTGAAAAATCAACTAAAAAAAAAAATTTGCAAAAATTTTTTTTTCTGCTTTTTGCTTGAAATTGGCTTGCATAGGTTTTATCAGACAAAAATTAAATATTTTCAACCCTTAAGGGGGTAAAACTACCGCTAGATTAAAGTTGAAGTTTTTACCTGTTTTTCGCTTGGAATTATTGGGTTGAATAGGTATTATCAGACAAAAATTAATTATTTTTAACACTTAAGGGGGATTAAAGTTGAATTTGAAAATAATTTGCAGTGAAATTTTATTTTTGATGAAATATTAAAACATTTGGAAAATTTTATTGACCAAACTTACACCCTCATTACGCACATCGACAGTGACGATAAAATTGACATGTCGATAAATTCGGGACACAAAAACATGCAGATTTCATATAATAAACAATATTATTATCTCAAATATTAAAACTTCCCTAAAGGGGAATTCACCGACATTGGCATCGACATCGACAGATGACGGAAATACCAAAAAAGGTAGTGTCGATTTCAAGTTTCGGCAGCTGTCGCTGTCGATGTCGGTGTGTGTAATGAGGGTGTTACATTTCTCCAATCCACATCCTACATCGAGATTCCGCCCCCTACCTGCCAGCAACTACAGATGAGAGCCTTCCCTCATTCTATCTAAATAATGTAAACAACATTAGGAGTAGTTCGGTGGGTGAACCACTTAACTCCTGATCTTTTAAATGTAGAAAGTATAAAAACCGAATATAGCCCTATAAAATTTTGTAAAAGGCTACCGTCAAGTTCCTTGGAGATACTGTGAGTTAATACCTAAGCTAGACCCGTAAGTAAATTAGAATAAAAAAAACCTAAAGCCCCTTTTTCCTAGGACTATTCTCGTTGCGAAAAAAATCAAAAATCAAATCAAAAAACCATTCTTTCTCGTTGCGAAAAAAAGAATGAATTCAACCATTCTTTTTCGCAACGAGATATTTTTCGTTGCGAAATATTGTAAAGTTGGCTGTAAAATTTGTATATATGTATTTTACTTTTTATTGTTTGAGTTTTCGTCATGGTTACGTTTTGTTTACTTGACTAAATCTCGTTGCGAGAATTGAATTCGTAGGAACATAACTCCAAAAAATCGCACAACAGACTGCGAAATTTTTTTCGCAACGACTTTTTTCTCGCAACGAAAAGTGTCCTAGGAAAAGGGGGCTTAAGCTTTGCTAAAACTTCAAAGCAAAGGCCGTAGCGTAAAAATTTCCCAGGCACTATTGATAGGAAATAGTTCAAGCTTTCCAATTTTGCAAAAAAAAAATTAGTTAACTAGGCATTTTTTGGAGAAAAAGACAGTTTTAGATAGGTGGGAGTATTCTGCGTACAGTGATACAGAGTGATATTTAAACCTCTCTCTACCAAAAAAACTTCAAAACGCTCTAGCTGCTAAAACGTTAAGATTCCCCCCCCCCCCCGAATTTACCCACCTCTCCCTCTCTTCCGCTCTCCCCTTCTTCCGCTTGCCCTCTCCCCTCTCTCCCTCCGTCCCTCGCTCCGTCCCTCCCTCCGCCCCTCCCTCCGTCCGTCCCACCCTCCGTCCCTCCCTCTCTCCCTCCCTCCGTCCCTCCCTCCGTCCCTACCGCCGTCCCTACTGCAGTCCCCACTGCAGTCCCTACTGCAGTCAGTACTGCCGTCCCTACTGCAGTCCCTATTGCCGTCCCTACTGCAGTCCCTACCGCCGTCCCTACTGCAGTCCCTACTGCCGCCCCTACTGCAGTCCCTACTGCCGTCCTTACTATTGAACTAATCGGGGTGTAACGGAGTTTTCGGGATCCGGAGGCGTGACGTTTGGCCGCAATCTTGTTTTGAGTGGTGAAAAATAGTTTTCCTTATTTCTCGGAAGCCGTGAGTCCTACAGATTTTTTGTAAAAATGTTTTTTTAGATAATCAAATTATCTACAACTTTCGTAAATAATATTTTGCCGTAGTATTAATAATAAAAAAGATATGGACGAAAAATGACAAAAATTTTGGCGGTGGTGAACTTTAAAGCGATATAACTTTTTTATTACTGATTCTACATGGTTTAATGGAAAATGCATGGACGCAATTAAAGCTAAAGAAGCCGCTCTATAGATCGTACAGACCCTTCCCAAATGCGCCCTTCGTGCGTCATTAGTATATCAAGTTGAGAAATTCCTGTAATTCCACCATCAGGAAGGTTAAATCATCATTTCCCTACAAATTGAGAAGTAAAGGCCGTATCAGATCAGCGGCAGCAGCAGCGAAAGAGGCAGCATGCTGCCTCAGCCTCATGTATCAAATACATGGTAGCAAACTTTTTTTTATCAAACAATATTAGGTGCCACCAAATCAATTCTATTAATTTTTCTTCAATTTATTCAATTAATTTGCAAAACAAAGGCAAACAAACAAACAAAAAGCGTCTCAAAGAAAAAACTTTACTGAAATGTCAAAAAATGCTGCCTTTCTGGGCAGCATAATTAGAATTCATCATCATCATCATCATCATAAATAGCTCCACAGCCTGTTATTGGCCTTGGCTTCCTGCAACATCCTCCTCCAGAACTGTCTGTCCCTGGCTTGGGGTCTCCAATTTCTTATACCTAGGGTTCGTAGATCCTCCGCTACGCTATCTGTATATCTCTTTTTTGGACGTCCTGCGCCTCTGTGTCCGTCTGGTCTCTTGTTCATAATAATTTTTGTTATGCTGTCATCACTGCTACGTTCAACATGTCCTGCCCATCGAATTCTGCTAATTTTTATAGTTTTATGATGTTTGGATCTTTATACAACTGATACAGTTCGTGCCAACCTCCTTATGACTTCTGCCGTCGTGTCGTTATTTTTTGAGATTAGCATTCCTAAGTATATAAATTCTTTTACACCTTCGATGTTATATGTATCAATTGTCATATTCTGGCGATCATTCCGTCTTTTAGAGATGCACATATATTTCGTTTTCTCTTCATTAATTGCTAGTCCGAATTTCTTTGCTCCTCTTTCTAGCGATATGAAGGCTTCTTTCATTTCTATGCTGGATCTGGCTAGTATTACGATGTCGTCAGCGTATGCCAATAGTTGTACCGACTTGTTGAAAATACTGCCCGCGGTGTTAATTCCTGCGTCTCTTATCACTTTTTCCATAGCTACGTTAAATAGTAAGCACGATAGGGCATCTCCTTGTCTTAGTCCTACTGTGGCGTTGAATGGTTCTGACAGCTCTCCTTCAATTATTATTCTGCATATGACCTCTTTCATTGTCATTTTGGTCAAATCTACGAGGTGTTTGGGAAATCTTAAATACTCCATAGCTTTATATAATTCTTCACGTTTTATTTTATCATAGGCGTTTCTGAAGTCTCTGAAGTTCCCGCGCTTCCAGCTGGCTGCTCCGGCGCTGCAGCCTTAATCGGTCGGTTGACGGGAGTCGCCTTGTCTTAGCAGGCATAACACTGCGGTCATTCCCGTTAGCCCCGATGGATGTATCGCCGGCGCAGCCAGCTACAAACGAGGTCATCAACCTTACGCAAAACAGTCCTGAATGCGACAAGAATTTTACTTTTAATTTTTGTAACATTCGGGGACTGCATGCGAATTTCCTAGACGTTACGTGCGAACTATTGCTTCATGCCCCGAATATTTTCGCACTAAGTGAAACCCAAGTGTTACCAGATCTTGATTTAGATCGATTTCAGGTGACAGGGTATAATTTAGTGCACAATTTTTCCGCCCATAGGGGAGTAGCCATTTATATTAGGAATGACGTGGCGTTCCAGAAGGTGTACATCCTCTGATTTTAACTATCTTTGGATCAAAATAATTATTCATAGCCACGTTATATTCTTCTGTTTTCTATACAGAAGCCCTAATATTAGTAATGAAGCCACCACCTCAGCCTTCTAGGCTATTACCGAACGGATTTCTGGATTCTTATTTTCCCACCCGGAGAGTGAAATCATTGTTGCGGGTGATTTAAACGTTCACAATGTACATTGGCTAAATTACTCAAATGGCACCAGTGTTTCTGGCAAGGACGGCGAGCTCTTTGCAAACCTCAACAATTTACATCAAATTGTTAAATGTCCAACGAGAGTTCCTGACATTCCAGGTCAAGGAGCCCATCTCCTTGATCTATTTCTTACTTCGCACCCGACACGGTACTCCGTCAAAGTAGGCCATCCCCTTGGTAACTCTGACCACAGCTTAGTCAGGCCTTATTTCCCATATTCATCCTTTACCACAATCACCGCAGTTCCTAAAAGAACTGTCTGGCACTATGGGAAAGCCAACTGGTTGGGTCTTATCCGTTTCTTCCAAGCTACTGACTGGGGTTTGTGTTTCCTTGATGCCACTGCGAATTCTGCTGCTCTCTGTATCACCAAAATCACACGAGCGGGCATGCGTTTGTTCATTCCTCACTCTACCAAATCTATGAAGCCTAGGCCGAACAGATGGTTCAATGGGGAATGTATGAACGCAATAAAAGCAAAAGAAACCGCTTTTAGAGCATACAGATGTTCGCCCAATGAGTCTCTTCGTCGTGAGTACATCAAACTGAGCAACTCCATTTAATTCCATCATCAGGAAAGTCAAATCATCATTCGATGATAAGTTGAGAAGTAAGATTCTCAATACTACTATAGGCAGTAAAAATTTCTGGTCATTGGTAACTTCCATCAAGAAGAATTTTACTTCCTCCTCAACACCTCCTTTCATTCACAACAAGGAAGTGGTAACAGATAGCAAATCCAAGGCCGACATATTAGCATCTCTGTTCGCCTCAAATTCTTCTTTACCTGATACTGCTATGACACCCCCACCCTCGAGTATACCACCCACTCAATGGACGGGGTTTACTTCAGGACTCGCGAGGTTTATAGGTGTCTCAAAGAGCTTGACGTCAACAAATCCACTGGCCCTGATAAAATTCCCCCTATGGTTCTTAAAATATGTGCCTCACCTTTGGCTAAACCTCTGCGCACACTCTTTGCCCTGTCTTACTTCTCCGGAGTGTATCCTGATTCTTGGAAACTAGCTCACGTTCAGCCCATTCCAAAAAAAGGTGAAGCCAACGACCCTTTAAACTACCGCCCAATAGCAATTACTTCTGTTCTCTCCAAGATAATGGAGACAATAATCAATAGAAAGCTGATGAATTACCTAGAATCCAACCAAATTATACACGACGGGCAGTACGGCTTTAGACCAAAACGGTCTACTGGCGATCTCCTTGTGTGTTTAACCGAGCATCTCAACCAAAGCATCCATCGCTTTGGTGAGTCTGGTCTGGTTGCTCTAGATATTTCAAAGGCTCCAAACTCCAAGCTATTGGTATAAACTTAGTTCTAAGGAACTGGATTAAGAGCTTCCTTTCTGGCCGTTCAATCGAGGTAGTATTTGATGGCGTCGAATCCAACCCCCACGCCATTTCGGCAGGTGTTCCCCACGGATCAATCCTATCACCCGCACTTTTCCTAATCTTCATTAATGATCTGCTCTCAATCCCCTCGAACCCACTTCACTGCTTCGCTGATGACGGTACTCTGCGTTACTCTTATGCCTTCGACAATATAAGACAAGCGCGCCAGACCTTGTCTTCACTATCGTGAACTAATGTCCGCTTCGATCAACAAAGACATCAAATCGATTCTTGATTGGGGCCGCATGAATCGTGTTGAATTTAACGCCACCAAAACGAAGTACTGTCTCATCTCCACCAAAGCTAACACCGATATTCCTCCTATTTCAGTGGGCAAAGAGAATCTAACGGCTGGCTCAACTCTTAACATCTTAGGGGTAACTTTAACTGAGGATATGCGATGGAATGACCACATATTCCAAATCGCAAAACAAGCCTCCCAATGTCTTGGGTTTCTCAAGAGATGCAAGTTCCTCCTCCAGCCAGCCGCCCTGGCTACAATCTACAAATCCTACATTCGGCCCCGCCTTGAGTACAACTCGTATATCTGGGCAGGCGCCCCAAAGACCACCTTGGCTTGCCTCGACAATGTGCAAAATCGTGCCATCAAACTCATTGGTGATGGCCCCTTTCGCGCCTCTATAGGCTCCTTAAGCCACCGTAGGAATGTAGCAGCCCTCTGCATATTTTATCGCTATTACCATAGCGATTGTTCCACTGAAATTCAGAACCTCCTGTCTCCACGGCAATATTTTTCCCGCAACACAAGACTAGCCCGCTCGGCTCACCCCCATACCCTCCAGCCCCCCTTTTTTGCACAATACGGTCTAGAGGTTCGTTTTTGAATAGAACAACTCGACTGTGGAATAATCTCCCGCAGTCAGTATTTCCGAACTCGTACAACATCTTAGAGTTCAAACCTAAGGTTCACCGACATCTCCTCGAGCATCCCCCAGAACCCCTCTAACCTTTCCTATCCTTTTTTCTATCCTTCAAACCAAGCTACTACTAGACATTGCACCATGACGTGAACGACATGACGGACTGGTAGTACAAAGGGTGATTCCTAAGCTTGGTTTTTTCACATAAAAAAAAAAGTCTATGAATAGCGAATGTATGGTAATATTAAATTACCATAAATTATAATAAAAATTAGGAATGCAAAAGCAGCGGCAGCACTCAGTGCTACTTCTGGGGTCGTGTGACCCGCGTTGACCAATAGAAACAGTTTGCTGCTGATTTTTTTGTTGCGCTGCCTTGAATCTGATACAGCCTTAAAGGTCAAAACAGAATTGCGACTGCGACGGCGGACGGCGAAGTCGGTCGTTTAGCGCAAATGTAAAACAACGCTGTATAACGAAATTACAACTGCAGTGGCACTGCGCCGCAAAATCGAAGTCGGCGTACAAAACATAATTTTTTTCAAACACAATTTTTGGATATGCAAAACGTCACGTCTCAATAAAAGTTGTGGTTGCAATTTCGTTATACATTAGCTGCTTCGTCCAAATATGACATAAATCGCAGTTGCAGTCGGCCGTCGCAGTCGCAATTCTGTTTTGAGCTTAAGATTCTCAACACAACTGCTGTCAGCAAAAATTTCGGGTCCTTGGTAACCTACAACAAGAAGAATTTTACATCTTCCACAACCCCTCCTTTAATTCATAAGAAAGAGGTGATAACAAAAAGCAAATCCTTGCCGATCTATTAGCATCTCTGTTCGCCTCAAATTTTTCTTTAGCTGGAACCAATACGCCACCCTCAGTTCTGGAGCACAACGCCCATTCAAAGGACGGAGTTTTCTTCAGGACTCGAGAGGTGTACAAATATCCCAAAGAGCTCGACATCAATAAATCCACTGGCCCTGACAATAAGTAACGTACCTCCCCTGAGAATCTCAACCAAAGCATCCATGGCTTCGGTGAGTCCTGTCTGGTTGCTCTAGATCAGTGATGGGCATTCCTATGCTCGAGAGCAATTGAGCTTTAAGGCCCGTCCTCACTACGCGGACTTAGAATCCACGCGCTTTTGGTCGTACGGCCAGCCAAAAGCGCGCGTGATCTTTTAATTTTCCGAATCATGAGTGAGAAAAACTCAATTCTCATTTGAAACGGCGCACGCGCTTTTGAAAAGCTCATGGTGTGTGGACGCACAATGTACCTTTTTAAGCACAGCCTTTTGTCCGCGTTGTTGTGCCGCACGACCTTTACCATGGACAAAGTCGTAAAAAAGTCGTAAAAAAGTCATAAAACTCAATATGAAAAAAAAGGCAAAAGCGCGTACGACCCAAGACCGCGTAGTGTGGTCCGCCATTAAAGCTTTGAATATGTATACGAAGTCAGATGACTCGATTATCCAACAAAAAGTATATCACTCTTAATTAAGACTTCATGTGAGTGGGAGCTTTGTGCTCATACGAAGGGATACACTGTTAAAGCAGTACATTAAATTGAATGCAAGAATTTGGGTTTGTTACACAGAGGGTACGTATTTTGGAATTTTTTGAATTAGGTTTTCAATATTATGTAGTTGTTTTATTTTAGATCTTTTCAAATTAATGAAAATTTGTTTTTTTCAAAAATCCCTCTTCCTCTTCCCTTAGAAATATAAAACGCAAAATATTTTAAATTTTGTTACTTTTATTTACGGTAAGTAAATTAAAAAAACACGAGTTACAGCACCTTCATATTTTAAGATTTATTTCTCAAATTGTTTATTAATTTATTTGTCAAAATTAAAAACAACTAGTTAATATATGACACTTAAATTATATTTGTTCGAAACTTGATAACAGTGTGAAGCTTCAGAAAGCTTTTAATAACTTTTACACAAATGCATTGATTTAGCTGTGTAGGTTTGCCCATCACTGCTCTAGATATTTCCAAGGCCTTCGACAGAGTATGGCATCTCGCTCTGCTGTCTAAACTCCAAGCAATTGGTAGCGACTCAGTTCTAACCCAGCGGGAAAAGTTTGAAGGCCTTCTTCAAGAAGCTTTTAGGAAGGAGTTCGTATTCGTAGTTCCACAAAAGTAGGATGGAAGGGTCAAATATGAATATGTAATTAATGAACAGTTTTATTCAGTTAATACAATTTACCATTAAATTGTGTATAAAAATGTGTATCTAAAAGATTATTATAAAATGATTAAAGCAATATCTTCCAAGGATCTCAATATATTTAGAAGGTGTAATAAATTGTACTTCCTTGGAAGAAATAAAAGAGAACGTATCACAAACACCTTACCGGGAATGCGTGGGGAAGGTGAATGAGCTTTTAGAGCTTTTCGACTCATTCCTTCTAATGACATGCCTGCACAAAAAAGATATGGAGCGGAATGCTAAAAGGAAGGAATTCTCGCCTTCCAAAAAAGGCTACCGTCATGCTTCTTGGTATGATTTCATTTCCCGCTGGGAAGGAACTGGATTAGGAGCTTTCTCTCTGGCCATTCCATGGTGGTAGTATTGGATGTCGTCAAATCTAACGCTCAATCCATCTTTGCCGGCGTCCCCCTGAAATATGAAGCAACGCAACAACAAAAACTACCCTGCAAACATTACGACCCGAGAACGACTCGAAAACGAGTCGCGAAATCTTCGAGAAGACTTCGAGACGAGAGTCGTTATCGAAACGATATCGATTTGTAAAAGACGAAAACGGAATGCTATAGCAAATCGCTTTGACGACTCGATAACGACTCGCAGTAGCGACTTAAAATCGAAGAGCTTATTCATTTTCTTTGATGGGCGGAGAGAAATTGTAGAACAAATATATAGTACAGCTCCTAGAGATTTCTTCTGAAAAAAAATTGTAACTTAATGAAATTTGGAATGGTGCGAGTTTAGCAATAGGAGAAAAGGTAACCGTTCAGTTCCAGGCCATACTTTGTGAAAATCAGGAGAAAATTCGATTGAACGGATTGTTCGACACTTTCCCGGCCGTAACTCGGGACAAACGTCGAAATTGCAAAAATGTTAAGAGAACAAAAATAAAGCTATGAAAATTCTCGACAAAAAAGTTCCTATAAGCTTTTTCCGGAAAACCTCACGTTTGATCGGAAAATGGAGGGTAAAGAAAAAAATTATAAAAAACTTATTTCGAATTTATATTGCTTTCTTTATGCAGGGTGTCCCACCTAAAGTTACGAAGCGGCCGGCTGTGGATAGGTTTTGGATAGACGAACAAAAAATCGTATGGGAGGGTGAGGGAAATCGTAACGGTTTAGCCGCTAGGGCGCTTTGAAATTTTTTTTGTAGAGGTTTACATATCACCCTGTATGTTTGTAACCCTATGACATAATTTCATGAAAAAGGCAGCAGTATACGCAGAATACTCTCACCTACCTAAAACTGTAAAAGCGAAGGTTCTACCCGACTAACTTCCAGAGCATCAATTGTATCAATTGTTCTCAGGCATTAGTAAAGGCGGCTAAAAAATCGGTCCACTTATTTTCGGCATGATACTGGTTACGGAAGCGAGTGAGAACACCCCTGTTCTAGAATCCTAACCTTTCCTTTTCCTAGAATCCTTTCTATTTTTAACTCCATAAACCCGTACTACGCAGCTCGCGGAAAATCCCTGATCCCTTAAAAATCGTTCAGCCCTGAAAAAACGTCATTAAATGAAATATAAGAAAATTCCGATCGTTGAACGTATGTAAAAAAGTTTATTCAAGATCAGATACATTTTTTATCCTAACTATTTTTGCGTTTATGATTAAATGGACGAGTTGAGAACCAAGATTTTGGCGAGTAATTCTCGAATCGTAAACGAATCGTTAAAGCGACGAGTCGAGAAACAAGTTTTTGGCGAGCAATTCTCGACTCGTAAACGAGTCGTTTAAACGACGAGTCGGGAAAATGTCTGCAGTAAGGCTATGTATGAGTAAAACCATAGCCAAATAAAAGGAAAGATATTCCATTTCATACAAGAAAAGTGTGCGCTGTCCTGTTCAGAGAGCTTTCCTATTTCCTCCATTTAAGCTTCCTCCAAACGAAAGCTGCCCCCGCTAAATCTTTATTTTCGGTGGCACTGTCAAGATATTTGAGTAAATCTTATCTGATGAGAGTAAATGGAAGGAAAAACGATAGCGATGCATGGGAGCATGGTTCTTCGAGAGCTATTCGCGTTTGCGCTTGTTTTTTTACAGGCTTTCTCATTTATGAAATCGGCATATGTACGAATGTGTATATTGTATTCTAGGTAAATTTTATTAAAGGGATTTGTTGGTGGAAATAAATGTAAACAAGAAGGAAGCTGTTAAATGAATTGTTTGATTTTTTGTTTAAATGACAAAAATCAATTACATATTTTTAGAAGTTACGATTTTGTTTTTTCCGGTCCAACTTTTCGATTTCTGCTACTTTGCAAAATTGGTAAAACCGTGAGTTTTGTGCGAATTTTGATTCCGTTTTGATTTATAACAATCATTACCACAATGTGTTTATTTTGCAGATTTGGGAAAGTTTTATTTGGGTCAAAGATTTACAAAAGCAAATTATTGCGTTTTACAAGGATTTGAAGATGTAAAATATCAATCATATCATGAACAAATCTAAAAATATGAAAACTGGAAATTATTGCTTTATGGTTACTTATGGACATTCTCCCTTAATAGTGCAGCCAATATAAGAATTCTATCTAATGGCACTATAAAAAAATCCAAATAACTTGAATTTTTTTTACCTTTATTATGATGCTCTACTGATATCCTGGAAAGTATCCCAGTTTCAGCGGTCACGTTTTTTTATAGGGGTAAATTTTAACTTGGCGCAATTATATCAAAAACAATTTTAATCGTAAAACGTGCGGGAAAGTTTCGGTGTCCCTCTAATACTAGTTTTTTGTTAAAAATAAATACTCCTTTCTTCACCACCGCAGGGGTAAAGTATTATGCGCGTTTTTGTTAAAGTGGTTTCACCAGTAAGCCTAATCCACAAAAAATTGTCGGGCAAACCCTTACAGGTATTCATTTATAATCTTCGTTGAGTAAATCTGACATAAAATTACAATTTTCCAATTTGCTATTCACGCTACTACTAATTTGATGTAACAACTTTCCCTTTTGGGATTGTATAATTTTTTGCTTGGAAAAGTTTTTAAATGAGCTGTTATCTTTAAATTAATGTGAATGCCACAAACAAAATTTTCGAAGAAGAATGAGGATCAAATAATCCAAGATTTCTTTGTGGTGATCTAACCATTCATTTTCTTTAGCTAACCATTGGGAAAAATCAGATTTTTTAGTTATTCTATCCATACAATGTTCAATTATTTTGCTTTTTAACCCTATTATTTCAGGAGTATTCTGAACAAATTTAGTGAAGATTTTTACAAAGATTTTACAAATATTAAAAAAATAATCTGTAGGATTTTTAAGTGCAACAAAATCGGTACTTTTTGAATAATTTTTAAAATAAATAAAACTTTCCGAAGGTTTTGAATATACTTAACAGTTTCGTTGGGGTTTCTTATAATCTTATCGCACTTTTCCTTTTTTGAAAATTATGAAACCTACAAAATACCTTAAAGAAGTTTCTTCGACAGAAATCGAATTTTCATTTGCCCCACATTCCAACAAATCAATTGACTCGATTATGTTGTTAACTTCGTGACCCACATTAGTGACATCACCAACCGTCCGATCGTCTACAGTAAAAATACAATGATCGTCATTATTATTTATGGTTTTGCCATCACTAAATGAGTCAATATGAATAGCTATAAATTGCTGACCATCTTCGTCACAAGTCTTCCTTTGGAAAGATATAGACAAATTTTTTTTCGATATAATTTTGCAAATGATATATAGGTACTATTGAAATTATATAAAGAAAAGATGGATTGTTACCTCCTCTTGACCGTACTAAGGAAAATAGTTTTTCCATTGGGTCTTGGTTAAATGTCGATGTCAGAACGAAATGTTTATTGGGAAACTCGTTTAATATTTCATCAGTTAAAAGAATAATAAATTTTAGAGTCAAAATCAATCCCCAATTCAAAATGTTTTGTTTTGTTCTAAAATGAATTAAATTGGATGTAATCTAGCATTTCAGTAAGATATTTCCTTGGAGTATTTGTTTGAGTTAATCCACACTTATACCAATTTCTGCTAAAAGGTTCTTTACTATGGAGACAATGGAACAAGTTATTGAGTTTTGAAAAGAAATCAGAAGTAGAAATAGTAACTGATGGAATATTAGGGCTAAGCAAATTTAATTCCAAAGCAGTTTTAAGAGCAGCACAAACTGTGTTATTTAAAACTTGAAGAGCATAAGAAACCTTCATTTTTTCCCAAGTATTTGTCCATACAAATTTTGAAGTTAGCTTCGGCACCATTTGAGTAGAACCATTTTTTCTAAATTATAGAGTTCTTCAACACAGCTCCAACTTACTCTTCCATCTTCGCAATGAATATCTTTTACCAATAAAGTATTACGCATTAATTTGAAAAAATGCGTACTACATATTAATTTGAAAAAGGGTCCTTTTCAGGTACTCCGAGAGAACTAAAGCAACTGCGATTGTTAGAAGCCTGACTGGGGGTATACTTCGGATTTTAAGCCCAAGTTCACAACAGTAGTCCAAATTCAATTTCACTTTTTCGGCTAATACTTTAATATTAATGGGTTCATTTCCAATTAGATAATAAACCTCGGACCATAAAAACAGGAACATACTTTGCTGGTTCTTTATTTTTAAAATCACCTGTATCTACAAAATCAACTATTTCATCTGTTACCTGATCATATCTGTTAACTCTCTTCTAATATTAATTTCAACGGATATCAACAGAGCTTGCTTCATTTCTACATCCCAATATGAAACAATCTTCTTAAGGTTTTGTGTAACCGTGTTATTAAAACCAGGTTGAATACTTTTAATTAGTTGCTAACGATGCAAAGAGCTCAAGACCTCAGATGGTAAATTTATGTTTAAATTATCTTTGAAATACCTGTAAGTTGTAGCAGATTTGTAATGGAAATTCTTGTTAGAAATATCATAGTGCAAAAAGCTTTAGAATTTTTAGTCATATATGGCGTGGAGGCAATTATAGAAGTTAGCGGTCTTTTGGCTATTCCACTGATATAGTTATTTCGACATATTCATATTTCTAGATTCACCTTCTTAGTTCTATTTTCTTTTCTGCAGCTCTTCAACTTTTCTATAAGTTTTTTATATTTCTTTAATAAATTTTTATATTTTGAACGGTAGAAATTTACCGATTTCGCCGATTCCCGTCTAAAGTAAAAGAAAAATGATAGCTTACTGGGGAAACCGCTTTAAAAAAACGCGCATAATACTTTACCCCTACGATGGGGAGGAAAGGAGTAGTTTTTTTTAGCAAAATACTAGTATTAGAGGGACACCGAAACTTTCCCGCACGTTTTACAGTTAAAATGGTTTTCGATATAATTGCGCCATGTTAAAATTTACCCCTATAAAAGAAAACGTGTCCGCTGAAACTGGGATACTTTCCAGGATATCAGTAGAACATCATAATAAAGGTAAAAAAAATTCAAGTTATTTGGATTTTTTATAGTGCCATTAGATAGAATTCTTATATTGGCTGCACTATTAAGGGAGAATGTCCATAAGTAACCATAAAGCAATAATTTCCACTCTTCATATTTTTAAATTTGTTCATGATATGATTGATATTTTACATCTTCAAATCCTTGTAAAACGCAATAATTTGCTATTGTAAATCTTTGACCCAAATAAAACTTTGCGGTAATGATTGTGGTAATGATTGTTATAAATCAAAACGGAATCAAAATTCGCACAAAACTCACGGTTTTACCAATTTTGCAAAGTACCAGAAACCGAAAAGTTGGACCTGAAAAAACAAAATCGTAACTTCTAAAAATATGTAATTGATTTTTGTCATTTAAACAAAAAATCAAACAATTCATTTAACAGCTTCCTTCTTGTTTACATTTATTTCCACCAACAAATCCCTTTAATAAAATTTACCTAGAATACAATATACACATTCGTACATAATGCCGATTTCATAAATGAGAAAGCCTGTAAAAAAACAAGCGCAAACGCGAATAGCTCTCGAAGAACCATGCTCCCAAGCATCGCTAACGTTTTTCCTTCCATTTACTCTCATCAGATAAGATTTACTCAAATATCTTGACAGTGCCACCGAAAATAAAGATTTAGCGGGGGCAGCTTTCGTTTGGAGGAAGCTTAAATGGAAGAAATAGGAAAGCTCTCTGAACAGGACAGCGCACACTTTTCTTGTATGAAATGGAATATCTTTCCTTTTATTTGTCTATGGTAAAACTAAAGCTTAAGGGTATTAAAAGCTTTTTATAAAGTAAAGCAGAGAGGTTGCCTCATAGAGCCCTTTTGAGAAACTGATAAGGCATACCTCCCTGCAAACATTTCGATTCGGAAACGATTCGAGAACGATTTACCAAAACCGAAAGCTTGCTTCGATCTCGGACTCGTTAACGACTCGTAAACGAATTCGAAGGCAATAAAAGCGGAGCAAGAGATCGAATCGCTTTCTCGTGCTGATAACGAATCGCATGCTCGTGTCGATAGCAAATCGCTTTTGCGCCGAAAATCACTCCGCCGAGCAAAACAAGTCAAAAGCTCAAAGTTTCCAAACAAATCGTTGAAGAGAAACCAAAGGCTCTCAAAATTTCCTCTCAATAGGACTTCAAATCTGTGAAATGACGTTATGTTGTTAGTGTAATTTCGAGATTTGAAGTCTCATTCAGGGGAAATCGGGTCTCAATATTTTTCTACAGCATGAAGGCTTTGGGAGAAACAAATCAACCAGGAAAGCTTTCATTTTGCGTTTTGAATCTTTTTCTCGTACCCTTCGCAAGCATTTTTCGAATCGAGAATGGTCCGAGAAAGCGAGCCTCCGAGAAATTGTTTGCAGGGCTCACTTCAGTATCGCTTATTTTTTGTTGTGGTGGTGAATGAGGGAACTTAAAGGAAATCCCTCTTTCGGCATGCCCTTCATTTGGCACATGGAATGAGGCCCACACGCTGCATGAGGCAATCCTCGTTTTAAATGCTAGTCGGGTGGGGTTTAAAAAGCTTAGGCTAGGCAGTGTTAAGTTCCTTATAACTGTAATATAATACATATATTAAGTTTTTGTATGAAAAGCAGGCGTTTGACCACGTTCTGGGTTATTAGGTGTATATGAAATATTTTGGGTGTGGATTTCCCCACCCAAAGCGAGAGTGCGTGGGCACTTTTCTTTCCATCCCCACGCGCTCCGCCGCCCCTGCCTCGGGGTACGCTTACAGCACTTTGGAGACCACTACTTTAAATAACGGCATCGGCGGGATGTGCAGAGGGCGGCAAATTGTCCAGGCGCGGCTCTGCTGCTAGCGACAGAACTCTGTTATCGGTGCCCGAACAGGAGATGGCTTCTTCACTTATTATGCTTACAGGCGATGGTAGAAGACAGGGTAGGAAATTTTCGTAAAGAGGGAAGAGAAAAAAAGGAAAGTTATGTAGGTCGGAGAAATAGAAACACGAAGGACCATGCCGCCTAGTGGATTCGAAAAGCCGCGCCGCCCTCTAGGATGGTAGTCTGGCTCCTTAACCTTAAAGGACGGGCAGGAATCCAATGTACTCACAGTCTTACCGCAGCTATTGGAAAACGCTATGGATCATGATACTAGATTGAAGAATATTTACAGCTGAAACCTATACAGTCACTGTCAAAATAATGACTGTATTCACAGGTGAGGCTATCAGTGCAAAAGTGGTGTAACCGCAGACGATGTAAACCACGAGTGTAGTCAGTTTACACTAGGGAACGCAATCCCGGGATCCCGTATCCCGGGATTCCGGGATCCCGGCTATTTTTGAGGTCTCGAAAACCCGGGATTGATACGGCCTAATCCCGGGATCCCCGAAAAGTTTTTTAAACAAAAAACGTGATTTATTTAAAAAAAAATTTCGGTGGAAAAATATTTTGAATATGAAACTTATAATCTTCAAATTTAATGTTGCAATTATTTTTTAACCGCAGTATACGAAACACGCAACGAAAAATCCAATTCCTTTTTGCAGCTTCTAATTTGCTCGGCTGTGGAGACCATTGCTCTCTGTATTTTCTCGTGTGTGCCGAATTCAACCGAGCTGCAAGCGACTCCAATATGCGCAAAATTGGCAGCATCACTCAGATTGCGTATACGTCAACGTGTTTGCACAGAACTCTCTGGAATCTTGCAATATCTCCACAACCCTTGTGCTCCGGAAGATGACGATCTTTTCGAAATATGTACCCTCGAAAACTACGATACGTAAAGGTATACATAATCTTCTAAAAAGACTGTCAGTTATAAATCCTGATCAAGATCAGAGCGCTGAGGTAACTGACCCACCCGGAACTGAATTAAATCCATTTCAATGGAAGACCAATTGCAAATGGCGATTGTGCAAGGGTTTGCCAAATCAGCCATTCCGACCGCATCGGCAGCGAATTTCAATTTAGTGATAAAAAGAGAAATGCCACTATTTGAGAGCGGTGGAGCGCGTGGCTTCCATATGCAGAAGGTATATGACTTTCTTTTGACCATTCCACCAACAAGCCTGGATACTGAAAGGGCCTATTCCGCAGCCGGAATTTTATTTACGAAGTTTCGGTCAAGACTGAATGACAAAACATTGGATGCACGGTATACAGAAACGAGGGGCTGTTTCACACGAGACGACGGCCAACCAACAAAATCTGCTGTCATCGTCCATTCCCTTTTGAAAATTGAGGAAAAGTCGTACGGGCTTTCACACGGGACAATTTTTTCAACCAACTGTACGTCAAAACGCTTTAGCTTATTGTTGTTGCTTTAATTTTAATTCTCTTTTGCGTACTTTCCGAGTGAAACAAAAGTCATCTCCCTTTCTTTTCTTCTTCCAGCAAAAGGAACAAAAAACAACAACAACCACACCGCTGTCAAAAAGTCGTATCGAAAATCGTGTGAGAAAGTTGGATGGGAAAATCTTCCCTCCCCATCGTCCTCTCTCACCCTCTTCTCTAAAAAAAAATGAATATCGTACGATTTCTGTTGGTTGGCCGTCGTCCCGTGTGCAACAGGCTAAAGTAATGAAAAAGACACTGATAGCTTCGAATACCGTAGAAAAAGGGAACCAAGTGACGTCAGCACTAAAATACCGTCTTACAATATACAGTCTTTTTCATTACCTTGTTTCTGTATACCGTGATTGATTGGATGCACTTTGCTTCCTTCAAAGCAATTTTCAGCAACAGGCTAAGCAGGCCTAATTTTTCCTTTATAAATAATGAATTGTTTTTTGTTTTTAATTCACGAATAAAAATTTAAGTTTGAAAACTACATACAATGTATGTAAGTTGCATTAAACTTCTTTGTTATAAGTTATATGTTTTGTTTGCAATTATTTTTTTTACTAGAAAAACAACCATACCATCCTTATGTTCCTCAAACCCCTCGAATGCTCGAAAGCGAAAAAATTTAATTTTTGGCAACAGGCAGAATCCCGGGGTATCCCGGGATCCCGGGATTGATGAAAATGAATCCCGCAATCCCGGGTTTGGGAAAAACATCCGGGATTGCGTTCCCTAGTTTACACCCTTTTTTCTCTATTACTTCGCTATATTTGTTCTGTCCAACAGTTATGTTATATACAGTTATGTTTTTGGAAGGCAAAAAGTAGCTTACTCCACTATTGTATTGAAAGTTCATAATGTAAGGAATGCATATTACACCAAAACCGCAACCAGATTAAATTGTGGGTTACACCACTTTTGCGCTGATAGCCTCATATGTCCACCCAGCCCATTCTGTGGGGTAGCAGCACACCAGCCCATTCTGTGGGGTAGCAGCATCTACTCCGATGTGCGCCCAACTACGCCGGCGTACATACTCCAATGAAAATGAAACGCTCCATTTTTTGTCCAAACAGTTTTTTTTTATTTTTTTGAATAAAATTTAAAGCGACTTCATTTATATTTACGTTTAACTACTACTACCCTACAATTTCGGCTGGGGTAGCTGCAATTACGCCGATGTGCGCCCAACTACACCGGAGTATGTACTCCAAGGAAAATGCAACGCACCTAGTGTGGATGGTTGTCGCGCCAAGTTCACGCCTTGTTTTCCGTTCCGAGTGGATACGGCGTGAATTCTGCCATGAGCTCACGGCGTGAGTTTGGAGCCGCCTTAATATATTGTCAGTATTTAATTATTTTTATTAATAATCTTGTTATTTACCTTACCATCTTTATTTAATTCTTCCCCAATTTTATTCCATATGCCAGTTTTGAAAGTACTATCCATCCTACTAAGTATTTCCTAAATAATAAATTACAGGGTATTTACGATCAACTCAATTAATCTTTCAGCACCCATTTTTATAATTATTTCAATACAAAGTCTTTATAAAGGCACAAAACACGTCAGTCAAAAACAGAAATCGTCCAGAAGACATCTGATATTGCCGGTTCGGTGGCGGCGACGAGCCTGTCGTGTCTGATTTGAAACGGCTCCGGCTCAGTGTAGACAGTGTCATTGTGGGGTGCTACACGGAGACTCAAGAAGTACGAAAAAGCCGGTTTTATAGGAAAGAAACGAAGGAGTGGAGAGAAAAGCCTGAACCAGATATGACGTGCCGGACCGTAGCCGTACGTACCGCAACGTACGAACATGAGTGTTTATATGGCGCCGACTTAAATTAACTTAATGAACTTGCCGAATGTTCGTTAAATTCTCGAATGGTACGTGCCGTACGTGCGGGTGCCGTAAGAATGGCACAAAACCTTAGCATCCGTTAGCTATTTAAAAAATCTGTTCACATTTTAACAATTTTTTAATAAATTTGGAGCAGTAAATGACATAAAATATTATAATTATTATTTTACGCAACAACTTTCAAATTTCCATTTTATTTTTTCTAGAAATAAACATAATTAGTAGGTTAGTGACACCCGTGTTGTTTTTGTCCATTCCAAAGGATGCGGCATGCACCTCTCCTGTGCTTATGTATGAGGGCAATAAATCATTCGAATGCCTTCGTGACCTTTACCCTTTGTCGGTCGGTTGCATTTCACTGTTTTCGAAAACAAGATTTTATGACTATGTTTGTTTTCTAAAAATGTGAGAGATTTCAATTATCCTTTGTCTTCAAGTATTGTTTTTGAATGAAAGAGTTCATGTAATTAGTTAGTTTTTGGTCTTCTGAAGGAGCTGTTGTAAGCGGCATCGGTCACTAAGTAATATCCGTGGTTTTCCTCATTTTGTTGATTTCGCGATTATTTTTATTTTTTTTATGCCGAGCACTTTTAAGTTTTTTATTCTCTGTCCACAACTTAAATAATTCAATCAAATCACTTAAATCTTTATTTATTCTCGGCATTTTCACTTTTCACTGCGGTCTCACTGGTCACTTTACACTTTTATTTAGGGCTATCTGTCAAAGTGCCGTAACTGAGCTCAAATTCGTTCAGTTTTCTTACGGTCCGGCACGTCATATCTGGTTCAGGCTAAAGAAGGACGCACATGACGAAACTTTAACGAAAGAATTTTCACCCAAAAATTTCCGGGGTTAAAACTAACTCATACGCGCATTTCTTTCTCTTCTCCCTTCCCAAATGTAAACAATGACCGCGGTATACACACACAATCAAAGCTTTCATGTAGGGTAAAGAATTATTCTAACTCCCAGAACACAATGAGGCCGACAACGTCAACTTCTACGGGAAAACAACAACAATTTATATGAAAATTGTCGTTGTCGGCCTCATTGTGCCCCGGGAGTAGGGTTGCCAGGTCCAAAAATAACTAGTTGGGATGTGGCTTTTGACCCTTTCGGTCCACAAGATTAACTTCCCAGTATTCGTTCAAACAAAAAAACGACTCGAACGATTTTTACGAAAATCTTTTCAGATCATACTTCCTTTAACACGCTTTGAACGGCATCTTAACGAAGTCGGTATCTTTTTTGCTTCGCGCGAAATCGTGCCGGTACAAAAATCACTTAAGTCGTTCAAACAAAACAACGGTTCGACCGATTTTTATGAAAATCTTTTCAGATCATATGTCCTTTAACATGCTTCGAACGGCACCTTAACGAAGTCGAAATCTTTTTTGGTTCTCGCGAAATCGTGCCGGTACAAAAATCACTAAAGTCGTTCAAACAAAAAAACGGCTCGACCGATTTTTATGAAAATCTTTGAAATTCATATGTCCTTTAATACGCTTCGAACGGCACCTTAACGAAGTCAGTATCTTTTTTGGTTCGCGCGAAATCGTGCTGGTACAAAAATCACTTAAGTCGTTCAAACAAAAAAACGGCTCGACCAATTTTTATGAAAATCTTTTCAGATCATATTTCCTTGAACACGCTTCGAACGGCACCTGAACGAAGTCGATATCTTTTTCGGTTCGCGCGAAATCGTGCAGGAAAAAATGACCACATACGTACGCACACACACACACACACACACACACATATTTCTTCTCAAATTTTTGCTTAAAATGCTATTGGGACCTTGAAACGTGCAAATACATTGAAAATTTCGATTTCGATTTTCGGACCGATTACAATAACTTCCTACTGGGAAGTTAAAAAAGCCGGACACGGCGTTACATTTAGCCGGACATTTTGCCCCAAAATCCGGACTACCCATTTTGAATAGAAATAGAGTCAGTTAGGTATTTTCAATCGTTTATTTCAAAATAGACTAAATATTCTTCATTAAACAAAATAAACAATCATCTATTTTCCTTGGACGGAAAACTGGTCATTTCATTATAGTCCGGGAGGCAGCGTTGCATTTTGGATGATCTTTTCAGGTCGCTTGATTTTTGTTGGAATTGATAGTTAAGATAAGGCCACCAGTGGGGCGGTGGGGAGAAAATGTACATATTGCCACGATCAGCCCCACCACTACTCACGCAGCTGACGTTTACATCATCAACTTACTACCCGAAAGGAATAATTCTAAAATGAATCAATTGGCACGAAATGACCAGGTCAATGGCAACGCTCACTCCGGGACTACTTTTTTTATTAGTCCGGGATGCAGCGTTGGAAGTTACCTGGTCTGCTTAAATCTTTGTGCACTGGAGCTACTCTTACGTGATCAGAGGGACAATCGCTTAAAATCCGGACAAAAGCCGGACAGGCCGGACATGTATAAATTTGGCCGCCACGACTATAAAAAGCCGGATATGTCCGGCTAAATCCGGACACCTGGCAACCCTACCCGGGAGTAAGCCGAAAACAGCCTCGTGTAGCATTAAATAACGAGACTCAAATTTGATTTCGGACGACTTCTCGAGTCTCCGTGTAGCACAACCCATTAACTTTCAGAGAAAGCATGTTATTTGTGATTGATACTTCTCGGAACTGACGTAACTGATACGTGACGTGACTGATGATTGTTGACGGGTAGACTTATGCCTAATCTCCAATGGCAAAACCAACCACGAACCAACCAACCAAAATGCTGCTACCTACTCCTTCTCATTGTAAATTGATTCACCCGTCTCGCTCGTGTTTTGGTCGACTTGTGTAACTTTCCGTATGTGTTAGTTAAACCATTTGAGATGCCATATGCAATTCAGCGGGTTTTTTTTTCAGTGGTTCTAAACAATTTTGTACAGAGAAATGTCAAATATGAAGGCAAAAATGACGTTAAGTTTAATTTGAATATCGCGCCAAAAAATATGTCAACACAAAAAGTGAAAATGACATTTAATTGGAGTGCTACTAGATTAGCTAATGTTTGTAAATTTTTTATTTCATATATAATTTTGCGCGGCATTCCCGATAAAAACAAGACAGAAATTTCTGACATTTCACATCTACATTGATAGAAATGTGTGTGAACGCATTTTGTCAGCTAATTCAGCCAACTGGAACGTGGTTGGTTCGTGGTTGGTTCTCCCATTGGAGATTAGGCATTATTCTCTACCAAGGAAAACGTTGCGACTCTAAATGCTGTCCCAGACGGACAGGCAATTTTTCTCTGGGACGCACCTACCACTGCGCAACTATTCAAAATGAGGTTTTCAAACACAAACAATAACGGCTTTAACTGTGGGGTGAACAGAGCAAGGTTACAGGCATGGCACAGCACAGGATATCAAAGAAAGGGAATGCTTTAAGTGCCGCATCCTTGGATGATTTTCTTTCAAATTAATTGTGTTAAATATACATACAAACAGTGCCGGATCTTGTAAGTTTGGGGGGGCAAAAGGGGGCAAGCACCCCGGGCGGCACGTTGAGGGGCGGCAAAATGAGGAAAAAATTAATTATTTTAAAAATCAAATATTTTAAGTACGCTATTGAAAACTTGAGGGGCCAATTTTTATTTTGTTTAAATTTAAATTCTTAAATTTTCGGGAGGGGAATAACCGATCGGGCCGGGACGAGTGGTAAGAAATGAAGTGAAGGGGTGCCCGAAAGCCAAAAATGCAAAAAAATGACGGAATACTGCGTTAAACAAAGGCCTATGTATGGAATTTACTGGCCTTCGAGAAAACGATCTTATTACCGAAAATTCGCGAACGGTCTGGCCGAAAATGCCGCTTGACTCGTAAGTGTCCGGAGAATGTGGAGAGGGGAATCGTCCGAGCGTCGCGCCCGGCGTCGGCGTTCGATATTTGAAAATATACTAGATATCTGCTTAAACACGCTACTCCTTGGCAACAACGACACCTACATTGTAATAAGGTACGTCTACAGTGGTGCGCTTTCTTCTTCCTCTTTCAATTCAACATGCGTTTCAACTTGCGCTTTCATTTTTCAACATTGCATGCACGATTGAACGGAGGTTTGACGCATGCAATAAGTGTCCACATTGCTTCAATCAGTTGATCAGTAATCTAGTGAGTTACCCGTTCACCCACAATGCCGACAGCTGTTGTTTCCGCCATTTTCACAGCCCTAACCACGATCAGAACGTCCATATCACTTTCTGCTTGAAGGGTAAAACCCAGAGAACAGTCATAACAGTCATAAAAAAATGCTTTTAGAAGGCGGTAAGACTTATGGGGTGCGACAGCGAGGGAGACCCAACCTCCGCTGGAAGGATGGCGTAGACCAGGACGCTCAGAGCATAGGGATGCCAAACTGGATGACATCGGCTCAGAATCGGGACCGGTGGAGAGAACAGTTGCGAGAGGCCAGGACCGGATCCCGGTTGTAGAGCCGTTAAAGAAGAAGAAGAAGTAAAAAATAAATAACTGTAGATTCTTGATTTATAGACCAAAGACTATCAGGAAAAAATATAATATCAGCTCTTCAAAAAACTTGACTTACCCAATTGCTTTAATATTTGAAGGAAAATAGATAAAATAGTAAAGTAATATAAGTATATTATTGAAGGGAATTTAATGCTCTACAACCCTTCTGCCGACATTTACTGTGTTTCCATGCAGAGTTTATCCTGAGTTTACTCAGATTAAGCGCCCATGGAAACGGGGATTGAGTAAAGTGTCGTTAAATCCAAGTAAACTCAACGAAGCCAGTCCGATTAAGCCGGGTTTTGTATATGTGTGTGTTTCAGTATCCTTTACTGCACATATACCAACGGCGACGCAATGTAAAATTAATTATCTGTCACTTTAAGCCAGAACCGTCATGGAAACAGCATCGAGTGATCTTGAGAGAAAAAGCTTTCTGTTTACTTAACTCTACCTTGGCTCATGGAAACACAGTAATTTATTTTTTGGGTGCATCGTTGAAGAGTTATCCGTTCAAAAAGAGCAAAAAATGTGAGGCAAAAATGTTTTTTTTCCAAAATTACAGACTGTAAAGAGACCTCCTAACTACTCGAAATAAAGCTACGAAGTCAAAAATTGTGTTCCAAGCATTTCCCTCTATACCTTTTTTTGAGCATTCGCTGCATATAAACTTGCAAGCAGAGTTGAACGAAAAATCCAAGTGGCTGGATATGCCTGCATCATGACTTGCGCTGGTGAAATTGTCTTCTTTCAACATCCAAGAGGCAAGTTTAGGAAACATCGTGGAAGCGTAGTGATTTTCCGATTTTCCAACTCTTGAACAACCTACATACAGGTACCCGGGAAATGACACTTATTTGGCAAAATTCGTCGGCCATATTGACCCCACAATTTTGAATTGATCATAAATTCGTTATTTCCTACGGTAAAAATAATATTTTATGACATGTATCATATATCCATTTATCAGTATCATAGCATGTGTAGTAAAAAATCGCTTTTATTGTACATCCCCAATAGACATTTGAGCGACAACTTAAGCCGTGTTTTTTTAATGAACTATATAGTTCTTCCCCATACAAATCTGAAAACCCAGGTTTTATCCAGGTTTTTATCCAGGTCTTGGGACATTTCAAAATTTACCTTTCTTTTCGGAATGTAGCATACTTACCGGAGGTCGGAAAAACGTCATTTAAAATAAAAACAACTTAGAAGTGACGAGAGCAAATTTGAAGGCAGGAGGAAACAAATAATTTATTTTTTAGAAACTTATTTATTATTTTCTAGAGGAGAATTCGTGTAACAGTTCTTTACTGACACGCAACTTCGGATTAATTTAATATATTTAAAGCACTGAAGATGGCGCTTAGTGAAATTTCCCTTGTCGTTTTTTTAATGAACTGGATCGAAGACCTATATAGTTCATTAAAAAAACACGGCTTTAAAGACATGCACCCTCATTACACACAGCGACATCGACAGCGACAGCTGCCGACACTTGAAATCGACACTACATTTTTTGGTATTTCCGTCATCGGTCGATGTCGATGCCAATGTCGATGAATTCCCCTTTAGGGAAATTTTAAAATTTGAGATAATAGCCGTGTTTTTTAATGAACTATATAGGTCTTCGATCCAGTTCATTAAAAAAACGACAAGGGAAATTTGACTAAGCGCCATCTTCAGTGCTTTAAATATATTAAAATTAATCCGAAGTTGCGTGTCAGTAAACAACTGTTACACGAATTCCCCTCTAGAAAATAATAAATAAATTTCTAAAAAATAAACTATTTGTTTCCTCCTGTCTTCAAATTTGCTCTCGTCACTTCTAAGTTGTTTTTATTTTAAATTACGTTTTTCCGACAGCCTGTAAGTATGCTACATTCTGAAAAGAAAGGGAAATTTTGAAATGTCCCAAGACCTGGATAAAAACCTCGATAAAGCGTGGGTTTTCAGATTTGTATGAGGAAGAACTATATAGTTCATTAAAAAAACAAGGCTAATAATATTTGCCGTGTTTTTTTAATCTGTTCTATTCTGTCCTGTCCAGGAACATTAAAAAACGGCAAGGGAAATTTTCATTTTTATTTACATAAATTACGGCTTTGGGCATTTTAATTTCTTCTAATATTGCATAAAGATCGGTCTTATTTATATCTCCATTAATTTTTCTCGTTTTTCATTCAGTAAACAAAGCATTTTACTTTATTTGTCAACTGTCAAGTTAAAAAACGTATGTGAGAAAAGGGAAAAAAGGCCAATTTACAATGTTGCGAGAGTGCGATGCGAGAACGAGACGAGTCTCGCACGCGCTGTCAAAACATTTTCCATATCAGGCTTTTAAATGGCGCAATGTACAATGCAACGCGATGCGATTGTGAAGACGAGCGATTATCGAAAACATGGAGGCTATACAAGGAGATAAAACTCCGTGTTGTCAATTTTCGTTTGATTATTGGTGGCGCTGTAGTCAAATGTACCCCGAAAAACATGGCCGATTATATTTATCCGGTTCATGGTAAAGTTCGTTTATTACTAATATATTTTACGTTTAGCAGCTTACAGCTGTTTACCAGCTTCCAAATTCGATTTTATATCATGCGATTATTCGTAATTAATCAATTTTTGATGTTTCCAATGAATTTTTATTAAATTCATTTGGGGTACATCGGACAAAGGTGACATCTGTGGCCAAAAATGAACTTCTAGTTTAGTTTCTTCTACCCATCCATTTCCTGTCATTTTCCCCATAAGAGTTTTGTCTCCTTGTATATTCTCCATGATCGAAAAATTGAAATTTTGACGCTGCGATATGCGATGACAGATCTTCTTCTTTTTAGAAAATCTGAAAGAAGTTATTATTTGTGTTTATTTTTATACAAGATGCAGCGAATTAGCGAGGAGAATATTGAGAAATTAATAGATTTAATAAAAATAAAACCTGCAATATATGACAAAAGGAATCCCAACTATAAAAAAGTAAACTATAAAGAGAAGTACTGGGTGGAAATAGGAGAAATTTTAAAAATAAATGGTAAAGCAATGATTTGGAAATTTACATACAATAAAATTCTTTAAAATAATGATATTGTGTAATATTTCAGTCAATGAATGCAAAGTTGCATGGAGGTCTTTACGAGACCAATTTACAAAGAATTGGAAACAAATAAAGGGAGCATCTGGAGACGAGGCTGTGTTAAAGAAAAAATACAAATATTTTGATAATTTAATGTTTTTATGAGATACTATTGAACCGAGAAAGTATTAATGAAATTATCTATTCACATATACCCCCATAACTAATCTAGTTTCCTTTTTAGGACGTCCAGCAATTTTGAAGAGGAAGATAGCCATAACGATGCCAGCTTTGTATGGGATGAGCTAGACAACTTATCTTCGGTTTCGGTTTCCAATAATAATAATATTAGTAATGTTAGCCCTCCAACTGTCACCCCAGATATTTCAAGTGTGAGGGCTACGAAACGTAGGAAACCATCCGAAAATGAAGACTCTTTTCAAGATTTTCTGAAGGAGTTGCTGTCTCAAAATAAAGACGACACCGATGACACAGACAATTTTTTTTTAGTTTTATCATCTATGGTGAAAAAATACAACCTAGATTTATCCGACATGACTGATTTACAATGTAAATTAATGTTGTTTGTAAAAGAAGAGTTAGAAGGTTATAGAACGTGATTTATTCTAAATATTATTATTGAAATGAATTTTTTTATGTAAATAGGAATCCCAAACAGAATTTTTTTATTTATCGTTAGAGTAAGTAATGAAATGTTTGTTTTTCGTTAATTTTTTCATTGGAATAAGAATTAAGTATTGTGATATTTATGTAGATGGGAATACCAAACTGAATTTTTTTATTTATCGTTAGAGCAAGGCCCTCGTAAGTACAGGCCTGGAAGCAGACTTTTTGGTTGTGTCTGTGCGCGGCCAAAATCGTCTGACAGTTGTGGAATTAACATGGCCGAAGCCGTACGAAGCAATTTTTTAACTTTGTTTTTGGAATAAAAAGTGGTAAAATATTGTATTTTATCACTTTTTAGTGCACACGGATTATCAGTGATAAGTTATTTAGTGATCTGAGTCCATAAATTAACAAAAAAATTAGTGGTTAAGTGTATTTTAAGAGTGTTAATTGATTAGGTGACCATTTTTGTTTACAATCGCGGTGGTTTTTTTTGTTAATTTAGGGAAAAAGTGTTGAATTTGTGTAGTAATGGAATTAAAAGTGAATTTAAAGTAGTTAAAAATTATTCTAGAAGAGTTATTAAAAACATAAGTGCAAGTACTACCACACAACATGAATAACAATAACTTTTTCACTTTTCCTTCACATTTTTCTGCACTTATGTTTTTAATAACTATCCTATAATAATCTTTAATCACTTAAAAAGCACTTTTTATTATGTTACTACACAAATTCAACATTTTTTCCCTAAATTAACATGAAAAAACCACCGCGAATGTAAACAAAAATGGTCACCTAATCAATTAACACTCTTAAAATACACTTAACCAGTCACTTCATTTTAATTTTTTTTATTAAATCACTAAAGCACTAATCACTGATAATCCATGTGCACCAAAAAGTGAAAATATACAATATTTTACCACTTTTTAGTGCAAAAACAATGTTAAAAAATTGCTTCTTATCGCTTCGGCCATGTTAATTCCACAACTGTCAGAAATTTTTGGCCACTTTTCAGCTATGTTAGTATTAGTTGGCCTGTCTGCTTCCAGGCCTGTACTTACGAGGGCTTGGTTAGAGTAAATAATGAAATGTTCTTTTTTCGTTAATTTTTTCATTGGAATAAGAGTAAAGTATTGTGATATTTATGTAGATAGGAATACCAAACTGAATTTTTTTATTTATCGTTAGAGTACATAATGAAATATTTTTTTTTTAATTTTTTCATTGGCATAAGAATTTGTCGGAATAGGAACAATTAATGAAAGTAAATAAAAATGATTTATATGTGATATGATTACTGTTTTTATTTTCCTCCATTTATTATATATTATTACACAAATAATGACATAATTGTTCGCGTAAGTTGTAAGCCTCTCGAGTGGCATTGTGGCTTGTCGAAGCACGAATTGTATGCAAATCTGGATATTGTTGCCTCCAATCTCCTTGAACAAGCTTTTTATCCAAAGGCCTGTCAACATAATTCTGTGGGCAATATGCTGCACATTTATTTTTCATTAAAAAGTTGTGTAGCAGGACTGTAGCTTTTATTATCTTGTCCACGTTTTGTGGCAATGCGTGAATATCATTGCGTAGCACTCTCCATCTTGCTGATAACACACCGAAAGTATTTTCGATGGTAACACGATTTTATCGACACTGTCGATGTGCGTAATGAGGGTGTTAATTTGTTAGACTTTGATGAATAAATTGTGATTAATTGATTAAATAATTTACAGGGATCTGGTCGACGCTTTCCGTAATGTTTGCGTCGCATTGAGGATCTACGTAACTCTCCCTACAACATCTGCGACTTGTGAGAGAAGTTTTAGTAAGCTAAAGATTATAAAGAGGTCAACAATGTCTCAAGAAAGACTGTCAAACCAGGCAATGCTTTCTATTGAGAAAGGCAAAGCAAGTGCAGTAAATTATGAAGATGCAGGGTGTTTTCAATGATGCAAGTTGCGTGCGCAATTGACTTATTCAGCAATGGAAGTGTGTTGCTGAATAAGTCAATTGCACACGCAACCTGCATCATTGAAAACACCCGCAATCAACACCTTTGCCGAAAAAAAGCAAGGAAAGTTATCCTATAAAACAGTTTAGGTAGTTGACTAGTGTACTGTGCTTTCAATGATTAAAAAAAATATTTAATAAAACACTAATTGTTTAACATTTGTTTCTTGGGTGAGGGCGGCAAAATTCAACCTTGCCCCGCCTTAAAGAAATTCGCAGATCCGGCAATGCATACAAAAGCATCCAACCGCAAGACAAGGGTAATCGTGCTGATAAGTTGTGCTCAAGGTGAGATTTAAGGGAGGGACACACCGAAACTTAATAACCCCGTTAATCAAGTTTAAATATTAGAAACAAAAATATAAAGGGCGTTACAAAAAACAAGTAAGTAAACGTAATCCTGACAACCCAACTTCTCTGTAGGCAAAGTAAATGAGCGGCGATTTTTTTAACTCTAAGCAGTCCCGCAAGCCAGCCCTTGTGTTTTTAATAATTAAATCAGTTGAGAGCTTGCAAGTCCCTATAAAATAAACTCCTATAACCCAGTGCTTATTTAAATCATTGAAACTGAACTTAATTTGATAATGAGAATTAGACCTCTTAGGCGCCCATTACACGATAGGTTTTGCTGTCAGTTTTTCCACAGTTTTGCCTACGACTGACGGAAAACCTAACGTCTAAGGTGTTGACTGACGTAATCCTCCGTATATTTTGATTTCCATTAATCATGACTGGTGGAATTGATTGCCACTTGTATGAGCGTGTAATGGCCGCCTTACACGACTGACTTCTGGGGAGAAAAACTTAAACTCTAGCGAGTTGGGCCGTACGATCCACATTTATATCGTGTCTAAATGAGATTGAAAGTTTCCATTTTGTGGTTTGGGGTTTGTTCTTTAAGTTATATAACGTTTCGAGAAGTGGCATATACCTTATATTTTTGGTGGCCCTAGGTGGTGAGTTTTTTCGACTAGCGTTTCAAGGTTGTTCGCCCTTTTCTTGTGAAATAAACCAGTAATTATAAAATCAGGGATTTTTGTTTGTTTTAGTAGATATGTATTTATATTAACGGTCATTGCCCCGTTCACCTAGGCAGACTCCTGGATCCGCTCGTGTGGCCGGATCCCGCAAGCGTGAATCGTTTGCCTGTGCACCACTGACATATAGATGTGGACTGCTAAATAAGCAAAATCCCATACAAAAAAGTGGCACCAAAAACTATCGTTGTCTCGTTCCCCCGTTAAAATCCTATGAACTTTAATCGGTTTTAAAATAAAAAACAGTTCAGTGCATGTCAGCGATATAAACATAATTAGAAAAAACTAGACAGCTATAGAGTTTTTTCTTATTTCTCTACTTTCGTTATTTTTAAAAGTTCGTTAAACAGAGGGAAAGAACCTTCACATATTTAAAAAAAATACATTTATTTAACGAAAAAACTGCAACTAAATAAAAAATAATGATGAAAAATTATTTCTATCAATTATAACATACACCTTATTACTTAATTTCCTCTAAATTCGAAAAAAAATTGTTGTTTACATAGAAAAGATCTTCTTCTAGAGAAAAATGGTGCCATTGAAAGTTGTCAATTTGCAGTCCATATCTATATGTCGGTGCTGTGCACACAACAAATATTAATTCACATTCATAGCGGTTTGCACTTTTTCAATTCACCCGTTTCCGCAATCGACTGTGAAATTTGTCATGCTGAATAAGTTCATTTTGAAAGCTTAGTGCGCGAGTTGAAATTTTACAGTTGCTAAGAAATTATTATTTTTTCACTTTTTCGTTTCCATCACTAGGGGCCATCCATAAATTACGTCACACGTTAAGGGGGAGGGAGGGGGTCGACGAAGTGTGACATAGTGTGACAAGGGGTGGGAGGGGTCCTACATTTCGTGACGTCACAATTCAAAATCTAATATATCTAAGAACAGTAATACCTCGCTTTACGTGAGGGACACGTTCGAAAAAAACTCGCGTTAAGTGAAATTCGCGTATATAGGGGGTTGCGTTTAAACATAGCCAAAAGTCAGTACAAAATGCAAATCAATTCGATTCGTCCGAAGCTCGGCCAAAAAATCGCTCAATTGATTTTTGCAAATTTTTTCGAGAAGTTTTCGAAAAAATGACAAGGGTGTCATTAGGGTATAAATAGAACAAAAATAATTTCGCAAAAATCTGTTTCTGAGTCGTTTTTTGACCAAAAACTGAATTTTTGAGACTTTGACCTTGAATAACTTCGAAAGGGTTAAGTTTTCGAAAAAATGGCAAGAGGGCTTTTTTGTAGACAATAACGTTTCGTATTGACTGATCATAAACTTTTTCGAAAAAAAACAGTTTTTGAGTGATTTTTTGGCTAAAAAGTGATTTTTGATAAGTTTGACCTTGAATAACTTTAAAAGGGTTAATCGAGTCAACATGTTTATGAGAATTAAAGTTGTAGAAAGTTTCGTTGTCAACATTTGTACTGGGTTGTGCGACCTATAGAAACCGAGATACCAGGAAAACACGGGAAAAACGCGTCATGTTTTATTTTTTGTGATTCCGAAATGGTTTTCTTAAAAAGTCCCAAGGAAGCTGCGGACCAATTTTCAGCCATTTTGGAATTTTGTCTCCTTTCGTGCGCTTTTTTTGCTAATTTCCCCGGACTATAATATAATTATTGGTTTTTTTTGTTTTGTTTATTTTTTCAAAAGTGTGATGTTGATTTTATTAAAAAACTAGTTGGGATGTGGCTTTTTACCCTTTTGGTCCACAAGATTAACTTCCCAGTATTCGTTCAAACAAAAAAACGACTCGAACGATTTATATGAAAATCTTTTCAGATCATACTTCCTTTAACACGCTTTGAACGGCATCTTAACGAAGTCGGTATCTTTTTTGGTTCGCGCGAAATCGTGCTGGTACAAAAATCACTTACGTCGTTCAAACAAAAAAACGGTTCGACCGATTTTTATGAAAATCTTTTAAGATCATATGTCCTTTAACATGCTTCGAACGGCACCTTAACGAAGTCGAAATCTTTTTCGGTTCTCGCGAAATCGTGCCGGTACAAAAATCACTTAAGTCGTTCAAACAAAAAAAAACGGCTCGACCGATTTTCATGAAAATCTTTTCAGATCATATTTCCTTGAACACGCTTCGAACGGCACCTGAACGAAGTCGATATCTTTTTCGGTTCGCGCGAAATCGTGCAGGAAAAAATGACCACATACGTACGCACACACACACACATATTTCTTCTCAAATTTTTGCTTAAAATGCTATTGGGACCTTGAAACGTGTAAAAACATTGAAAATTTCGAATCCGATTTTCGGACCGATTACAATAACTTCCTACTGGGAAGTTAATAATTTAAATAGAAATAAAACTAATTTCGGAACTGCTGTTTTAATTTAATAATTTCTAGATGTAAAATTTGCAAAATATGTGACGTCACACTAGGGAGGGGGGAGTCTCACAAATGTGACCAGTTGTGACAAGGACGGGGGAGGGGTAAAAAAATCATGAAATTCGTGTGACGTAATTTATGTATGGCCCCCTACGTACTCACGAACGTTTCAAGTGTGAATAAATTTTCCCTCCTGTGAGTTATAAAAGCTCATGGGGACGGTTGCGGAATCAAAAACATGGCCGTGACCCCGTATGGCCGTGCACACAGTAATTTTCACGGTTGCGGAATCCGGCCCCCGGTTGCGCTGTTATGTGTGACCAAAGAATAGAAAGATGCGAGATGAACTGTAAAGAAAGCTCTGCTCTGAAATTTTCACAACCGGAGAATATTGGTGATCCTGAAACCTTGACCACATTCCGCAAAGAAAGACAATACAATCGGAGCTCGCGTGAAGATTCAAATTCAAAAAAAACTTAGAATAATTTAACTTAAAAAATTTATTAGTAACTAAAATACATTAAGATAACTTAATTTAACTAAACAATAAAAATTGAAGCTTCACAACCACATGAGAAAGGTCCATAGAAGAAACGCGACACCTAGTGATACAGTGGGCCCGAAGATTGGGAATGAGACCAAGTAACAAAGAAGGTAGATCGAGAAAACTCCAGCATAATACCAAACTTCAAATCTAAAAAATATGAAAATTAATAAGTCGCTTAAATTTAGTACGTCAGCTCAATATTTACATGGCCCAGTAGTGACGATGCCACTGTGTAGTTTGAAGGGACTCTTTGAAGTAGTAATGCCTTAGGCCAATCAGACAACGTTCCATGAATTCAGTCCAATCACACTGGCTGGCATCGAAGTTGTATCGCCTTTTGTCTTCCTCATTTAGCACTTTCATAATTCTCAAGGCGTTTTTCAAAGAATATCTAAAATCTTTGTCTAGGAAGTAATCGAATGCTTTGGTACCTTTATCGAACACTTTCATATATTCCAATGCACTGAAATTGAACAAATCTTTTAGCAAAAAATTTCTGATTAATAATATTTGATGCTTACGTGTGATGTGTCATGCCTAAATTGAATAATTTCTCGGGCAATAGAATTACCATAGCAGGAATGATTTGAAACAGATAGAAGAAGAGCGTGTACCTCCATCCTTGGCGAAGTTTGGTATTTGGCTTGAATACAAAATAATCGCTAGGATGATTCTTGGCACTTTTGTTTAAGATATGTGTAAATTCATTTAATGTTAGGGGATTAACTTCTCCGGAAGTGCAATGAACTACTTCTGGCTTCTCCAGGGCTCTAGTTCCAACATACCAGCCCATGACTAGAGATGAATTAATTACATAATCGCATGGGATGATGTCTATCGATGATGATGCGTTGCCACTCATTGTTCGGAAAACTCCTAGATGAAAATAATTGATTTGTTTTGTATTGAATTATTTTGAAGCTTTTGTTACCTTTAATGTATCCAGCGAGGAATCCTAGATGACCGCTATTGGCATTTCCTACCCATCCTTTTATTGGGCTCTCCCATGTTCCATATACTGCAATATTAACGAAAAAAATTCCATTAGGCTATATCCTATATATATAAAAGTGAAAGTATGTCTGTAAATGTTCAATAGACTCCGAAACCGCTTATCCGATTGGCCTGAATTTTTGTATATAGGGGTTTTCGGGTACGGCGGGTGTTCCTACGCGGTCTATTTTGCTCCATCTCGAACACTTCCGGTGGCTGTAGTGTACCGATATCCGTAAAATTCGAACTTTTGTATGGGAGGTACTCTTCGAATTACTGCTAAAGAGCTCAGATCTTTTTGGTTTTTTCCGAAAAAAATACGATTCCCAAAGTTTCAGATCGATCGGCCCAAATTTAAAATGGCGGCCAACACAAAATGGCGGATTACCTTTTTCTTTGCAAGCCATTCGGTATGGGTATCAAATGAAAGGGTATGACAAGTACAATATTATTAGCTCTGTGGCGTCATTCCAAATTCAAAATGGCGGCCAACGCAAAATGGTGGATTACCTTTTTCTTTGCAAGCCATTCGGGTATTAAATGAAAGGGTATGACAAGTAGAATATTATTAGCTCTGTGTGGAGTCATTCCAAATTCAAAATTCATATCATCTGATTACTACTATTGGTTTATGGGCGCAGCATAGGCGCACCGGGTCCCAGCTAGTATGTATATAAAAATAAAATGTGGTCAATTTTTGGTACGTAAACTAAATAAAGTAGGCAAATGTTTTTAAGGAATAATGGAAGATCTATTGGGGTCAAATGGTAGTAACGGTCTCAGGGATCTTTGGTAGTGCCGGTATACCAAAGATATAAATGCTGAGACCGTCTGTTAATGCAATGCCGTCTTTTAATACAATCTAAGATCTTCCGCCATGCTACCGAATCCTATCTCCAACCCTCGAACATGTTGACTTTACATGGGGTTGCCCCTGGATGCTCTTTCTATTTAACGGGAACAGACCGTGTAGGATGCAAGGCGAATTTATCGCGCCTCAAAGGAAACAAACACCGGACTGGTCCTCCTCCAACGGGTTGGGCTAGAAGTTGACAACCTCCTCGGAAAACAATTCTTGTTATGGAATCACGAAGTCAGCCTCGGAACAGTCAGGATTTACGGCAAAGATCTCAGCAACATCCCAGCACCAGGAAATACGAAAATTTGCAGGGTGGAATGTCAGAATATTATACATATGTATATAGGCAAACACAGGCAACAGTAAGGTGCTGTACCAAATTACTAAGCAGCTCTCGGGAAAGCACTCTACTAAAAAACATGCCGTAAAGAGTGCGGATGGAAGGCTGCTGTGCAGCGACGAGGAGCAACTCCAAAGATGGAGAGACTACTTCGCCGCCCTGAATGGTTCCTTTTCGCAGGAACCTGAAGAAAGTAACAACAATGCACAGCCAATAAGAATCGCCACTCGTGCACCATCCAAGACAGAAATAGTAACCGCAATTCATGCAATGGCCAATGGTAAAGCAGCTGGAAAAGATGGCATCCCGCCAGAATTGTTGAAAGCCGACTCAAGCCTCATAGCAGATGCGCTACAGCCAATCCTGGAAATGGCATGGAACACCTGTACCTTTCCGGAGGATTGGACGGAAGGTATCATAGTCAAAATACCAAAAAAGGGGGACCTAACAATATGTGACAACTGGAGAGGCATCTGTTTATTATCTACGGTGGGAAAAATCTTGTCCCATATATTACTATCTAGGATAAGAGAGGCAGTAGATCGAACGCTTAGAAGACAGCAGGCTGGATTCAGAAAGGGCCGCTCCTGCATAGACCATATTAACACCTTGAGAATCATAGTGGAGCAGTCTACTGAATTTCGATCCCCCCTTTACCTTGCTTTCGTAGACTATGAGAAAGCGTTCGACTCGGTCAATAGGAGCTTTATATGGCGAGCTCTACGGAAACGTGGACTGCCGGACAAAATAATAGAATTGATAAAAGCTCTATACAACAATTCCAAATGCAGAGTTCTCCATAATGGAAAATTATCCGACAGCTTTGAGGTGAGCTCAGGAGTACGACAAGGATGTCTACTTTCACCATTACTATTTCTTATAGTAATAAACGACATTCTTGTCAGCGCTCTAGATAGAAGAACAGGTGGCATACAATGGGGATTGCTAGACCGCCTTAAGGATCTCGACTACGCGGATGATATCTGTTTGCTGGCCCACAGACACCAGGACCTCAAAAACATGTTAAACAAATTGGCAACAGAAAGTAGCTCGGCGGGCTTAAGGTTAAATCCGACTAAAACAAAAGAAATGCGGATAAATGCAAACACCCTTGAACGGACAGCGCTAAATAACCGTGACGTGGAACTGGTAGACAAATTCTGTTACCTCGGTAGTATTATTACCGAAAACGGTGGTACAGAAGAAGATGTCAGTTCCAGAATAAATAAAGCAAGAAGCGCATATGCATGCCTGTTTCATATATGGAGATCAACAGAGATCTCAATTAACACCAAATTGCGGCTGTTCAACTCCAACGTTAAGGCAGTTCTTTTGTACGGTTGCGAAACATGGAAAGTCACCCAATTCATTACAGGGCGCCTGCGGGTTTTCATCAACAGATGCCTGCGTCGTGTCCTGGAAGTCCGCTGGCAAGATAGAATTTCAAATGAAGAACTATGGCGCCGTGCCGGCCAAGAAAGGATAGACGACCAAATCAGGCGAAGGAAATGGAATTGGATTGGCCACACCTTGCGACGCGAAGACGATAATCTAGCCAAACAGGCCCTTGACTGGAATCCGCAAGGATCCCGTCGAGTCGGAAGACCTAGAACAACGTGGAGGAGAACCCTATTATCAGAGGCCGCAACAACAGGGAGATCCTGGTCAGAGCTGAGAGCTGTCGCGCAAAACAGAGTCCGCTGGAGGGCAACTGTTTCCGCCCTATGTCCCATGAGGGATTAAAGGAGCAATTAGTTAGTTAGTATATAGGCTAGTGCCGAGTTTTTTGAAAAAAAAATTAATAGCAGGGAGGGACCAGCAATGAAATGTCATTAAGGTTATAACTAAAAGAAAAAAAATTTAAACTCGAAAAAAAGGGAAATGGTAAAATGGGGATGCTAGTTAGGGGTTAAAAACGATTTTTTGCGATTTGCGGTGAAATATGACCTCCTAGTTGAAAATGTATAATACAAAAGTTGTAGATAATAAAAAGATCTAAAACTGTTGTATGTAACATATTTTGACATAACCACAAATTTTCCAAGAAAATGGCGGAAAATCGATTTTTCAGTTTTTAATTTTTTTCTCCCGTAAAAATAATTCAATTTACATAAAAATTTTTAAGAGTATACCTTGTGTTGCGTTAAATAAGCATGACTTTTATTTGGAAAACGGATAGTTACGCAGAAATTAACATTTTTCGAAAAAAATACCCTTATCTTGCATGGACAACTTTATTGATGTTTTTTTCGAATTTTGATATTCAATAAGTGCTCATTTAACCATCGAAATGTCTAGTTTCAAATGGTCTATACATTTTGATACTTTATTTTCATTAAACCGATAAAATTAAGAAAAACCTAACACCTGATTTTTCGAATCACGTACAAATTTCTTGATTTTTTTATTATCTACAACTTTGCTATTAAACATTTTCCACTAGGAGGTCATGTTTCACCGCAAATCGCAAAAAATCGTTTTTAACCCCTAAATAGCATCCCCATTTTACCATTTCCCTTTTTTTCGAGTTTAAAAATTTTTTTTCTTTTAGTTATAACCTTAACGACATTTCATTGCTGGTCCCTTCCTGCTATTAATTTTTTTTCCTCATTTAAATCCGCTTTGCCACTAGCCTAATAGGGCTGGAGGAAAGGCAGAAATGATAGATGAGCTTAGACGATATAGAATACCATCTAGAGTTGAGTCGGACTTACAAGAGGCAGTACATTTGTCCCTTACACGATGGTAAATAGTACTGAGGCCTCAATTTTTTTAAATATACCGGTTCAAAAATAATGTCCTACTGTTATATGAGCGTGTTATCGAGATAAATGAAGCTAGATGTGATTGGAAATTACGAGGAGGAGAGACATTTCTTACTTCTTTTGGAACAGTAAAATAGCCAATTTGAACGGAGGCGAGGTGAGATAAGCGCGGATCCACCGTTGTGGGCACGATGGGCGTGCCCACAACCCTAATAGACTTGTGACGTCACATTTTCATGGTCTATTGAGATTGATAGGCTGATGATATTATATCCCAAAGCCTGAACTACATTGAAAAGCAGGGCAGTGCAGCACTGCGCCGTATGTAGGAGTGGTTTATTAGAGAACGCGTGGTAAAACACATTGGATAAGCAGTGTTTTGATATTGACTGTTTCCCAAAGAAATTAATAATTAGGGCCTGCGCGAATAGTGACTAAATTGATGACTAAACTAAATTTTGCAGTTTTTGTGGATAGTGGGAATTGCTGTGTGAATTCTTTCGGTGACTAAATTCTGTCAGTTATTCAACTATTTAAATAGTGAAGTAAACAAAGCATTTTAATTTGCACAGTCCGGTAACAGCAATATTACGATTTTATCCTGTTTGGGGTATCACCAGGAGTATATTCTTAAGTTTTGAACCTCGTGAGCCTTGTGCTACTTTTGTTATAAACAATTAAAGTTTTTTTACCGCGTTTTTCGAGCTTAAAATGTGAATTACTCCGGTTCTATAAGTCGGATCGGGGCAAACTAAATACCAGTCTCTTCGTAATAAAAATGCCAATAAATTCTGGTTGGTTTCAAGTCTGTGAAGTACGTACATAATCTACAAAATTGAAAAAACGAGAAAAAAACAGTATTTTTTTCATTTTAGTGCCCAAGACCGTCAACTAGACCAATTTGCATCAAACTTTCACAAAATATACTTTTTGATATTATAAAAAGACTCTGAAAAGTTGGTGTCAAAATATTGAACCCATCCGCCAAAATTGTATTTGTTATCTAAAATTTGAAATGCCCGCCATTTCATGCCATTAAGTCCAAAATGAAAATTTTTGTTTTCAAAATGTAGATATCGACGCCAGCTTTCGAAAGCAATTAAAAAGAAAATTTTTTATTGTAATTTTCGTTACTTTTTTTTCATTTGTTTATAACTCAAATAACAACAATTGCATTTTTTCGGCCATTTTGAAAAATAAATTTAAAATGTTTTATCAGATCTGGTAGAGAGTTTTCGGACCTTTAATTTAAAAAAAATAAATGGAATATTTGTTAACGTGAACTCGAGATATTTAACTTATTGCATTTTGTCCAATTGTTAATTAACAAATGCACATTGTGAGCTAAAATTTGGACTGCATCATTTTGAAACCTATTCATTTAATGTAATATATTCAAAAACAATTTAAGGTTTATAGAAACTTATTTACAAGCATTACAATGTAAGTATTGTTAATTAAATGAATTGATTTTTTTTTGGATTTTTCATAAATATTAGTTGCAAAATGCAATAACTTCCTTGTTTTTACACGACGGCCCAAAAAAAAGGAGTGTAATGTGTTTAGGTTTGTTGTGTGTATGTACGTTGTTTTCTACCACCATAACTTCTAAACGCCTGAACGGATTTAGATGACTGGGGTACCGTTAGAATCGTTTAATGAGTCTGAGTAACATAGGCTAGGTTAATTTTAAAAAAAACAATATGGCGGCCGTCAGACGCAATTTACATCACGACCAATTTAATTTTTTTTTCAGTTTGGGTCAATATGGGTATCAAACGAAAGGTAAAATTGAGACGATTTCAAATATATATAACACTTAATAGATATGTGTAAATAATCGCGAATTTTAAGCTTAAATAAAATTATATTACTCGAAACGTCTTTTAATACCCCATCACCATGAATGAACACTTAATAGTTAAGCCTAGTATGCTGTTGAGGCGAAATTAAAATTCCCAATACAAACGCTATGTAACACGACTGCACCAAAAAGGAGTGTAATGTTTTCAGGATTCATGTATGTATGTTTGTATGTTTCTTTGTTCCACCATAACTTCTAAACGCCTGAACTGATTTAGATGGTTGCGGGGCACCGTTAGAATCGTTTAGTGAGCCCGATTAACATAGGCTCGGTTAATTTTTAAAAAAACAATATGGCGGCCGTCAGACCCAATTTACGTCACACCCGATTTATTTTTTTTCTTCTGATCGGGTCAATATGGGTATCAAATGAAAGGTCTCATTGAGACGATTTCTGCCTAAACTATCAGCGTGTCTAAATTTAGATAGAATAAATCAAACTTCGATAACTTTACTTTTGCATTAAAACTGTATCTCAATAGTTGTAGGTAAGTGCTATAATAAAATCACTTAATAAAAACTACATTGGTTTACGAATTATAATCACTAAAATATCATAAAATAAAAAACAAAATAATTAAAAAATTAAAAAACACGACGCCGAATTAAAAAATGAACTAAAAAGTCAAAAACAAGTTTTAAGTACTAATGTAGGTAAGACAGAAACAAGGTAGAAGATATTTTATTTATTTTGTTAAGTATTGCACAACTATCGTATATGTATAATCTGTATTTTTGCAGATTAGCGTAGCTACCGCAGAGAGATCGTTTTCTACTCTTCGCATAGTAAAATCTTGGTTCCGTGCCTCAATGGTACAGGAAAGATTATCCGGGCTAGCTTTCTTAAATATACACAAAGATGTGAACCTGGATATCGATGAAATTATCAACGTTTTCGCGAGAAAGAAACGTAAGCTTGAATTTGTAATTTACGTAAGCACCTAAGTAAAATGTATACTAGCGTTTAATTTAATTTGATATCCTTCGAAGTTGTATAAATTTCATCAAAATCGGTTCAGTAGTTTAGAGTCTAAATGTGACATTGTGATGTGCAAACAAAAAAACATTTACTTTTGTAATTTTAGTGAGCAAACAAACTAACATTTTACAGGTTTTACATACTGTACAAAATCTTGGTCATGGCGTCATATATTTTGTAAACATCTCCTTAGTAGAAACGCGCTATATCGATCATGAGCGAGTTCATACTCCGACTCGCACTTGGCCGATTTTCGGGTGCCTGTGACCACAACATTTTTTGAGGACTGGATCCGCGCCTGAGGTGAGATTGTAAATACGAACTGGAGAGACATTTGTTAGTGAAATTTTGTACTGAAGAGACATTTCTTACATTTTGCGAAGGAGTGAAATTTTGTACTGAAGACACAATTCTTACATTTTTTGAGGTAGTGAAATTTGGTACTGGAGAGACATTTCTTACATTTTTCGAGGCAGTGAAATTTTGTACGGGAAAGACAGTTCTTACTTTTTTTTGAAGAAGTGAAATTTCCAACAAGAAATGAGATGAGGCGAGGTTGTAAATACGTACTGGAGAAACATTTCTTACTTCTTTTGGGGTACCAAAATTTCCAACTTGAAATTAGGCGAGGTAGGATTGCAAAATATAAATATATATTCATTGTGGAGGTATAGATTTTTTACTTACTCTAAGGCAGTTTAATGCATATTAGAATCAAACTAGTGAAAAAATCTCTTCATTGGTATTTATTTTCTTTCTTTTTTTAATTTGCTTGTTTTTGTCATTTTGGCATTATAATAGCACCTCGCCTCATTTGAAGTATGACATTGTACTGGCTCAAAATAAAAAAGAGGCACCTCTTACAAACTCATTTTATAATCGTGTCCTACCCAACACTAATACCATTGTCCTTTCCTACCACAGGAAAGTCGTATTAGGCGACATTAAAGCACAAGTGGCTAAGGAACCATATTATGACCCCTACGATGTCACGAGAATTAAACGATAACGAAGACAGAATGGCTGAATTGGTCATCATAAGACCTTTAATAATAGTTTGCACCTGGTTTAACTATAAGAATATAAACAAGATGAACGTCACCAGGTGGCAGATGCCATCGTAACGGTTTAGCCGCTAGGGACCGTTGAAATTGTTTTGCTAGTTTTACATATCACCCTGTATTTTTCTACCCCTATAACCCATTTCCATGAATAAGATACCAGTGTACGCAGAATTCTCCCGTTTCCATCTTACCAAGTTAGAGAGTTATAAGTCCTCAAAATCATAATTTTGGTTTTTTTTAACAAAAATTTCAACTAGAACTACCTTTTTCTCCAAAAAATACGTATAGTTACCCGATATTTTTTTTGCATAATTGGAAAGCTTGGAACATTTCCTATGAATAATGTCTAGACAATTTTTATGTAACTCCCTTAACTTTTAAAGATAAGTACCTAATTATGTTGTTAAAATTGGCTTTATTTGATAATGTAATGAAAGAACTAATTGATTTTGATAAATCGATATTGTGTGCGTCAAGGGTCTGACCTATGAACTGATCAAATACGACATGACAGAACCTTAGCTGCTCATGATGTATAATATGGCTACAAAGAAGAAGTTCGTTGTCAAAACCCGGGAACTTTATATCAAATAAATGACATCACTTACGATCTGTAGTAACATGGACAAATAAATGACCGAGCAGTGCATAAATATCATCGACAATAATTACGAAAATTGGAGATCTTCGAAAAATACCCATCGTAAAATTCACAGTATTTTCGCTAAATAAAATCGACCTGGTCTGAGTCGGCAATTCAAAGATTAATTATAACAATTCAAGAAACTAGTTCTGTTCATGATCTGCCAAATCAGACCAAAAAGTGCTCGTTTGAATGAAAATATGGGATTCAAACAACTCTTAGGCGCCCATTACACGATAGGTTTTGCTGTCAGTTTTTCCACAGTTTTGCCTACGACTGACGAAAAACCTAGCGTCTAAGGTGATGACTGAGGAAATCCTACGTATATTTTGATTTCCATTAATCATGACTGGTGGAATTGATTGCCGCTTGCTGAAAACTGCTTTTTAAAATAGCCCCACCGAAATGATTAAGGGCCGATTCACAATGAAAGCTTCAAGCCTCAAGCTTTAAGTTTCAAAAATTAGGATTATAGGATTTATGTACAATCAAAGCTTCAAGCTGCAAGCTTCAAATGAAGTTGAAACTATAGAAAAAAAAATGAAGCTTGAAGCTTGAGGTTTGAAGCGTCATTGTGAATCGGCCCTTAATCATTTCGGTGGGGCTATTTTAAAAAGCAGTTTTCAGCAAGAAACAAAAGTCGAAATTATTGAAAGATCTCCAATTATTTCTGAAAATGTCTTCAAAATGTTGGCAAAATCAATGGTTGTAAACTTTTCGAACGTTACCGTGCATTATGGATACTTTTCCATTATAGGACCTATGCACTGACATAAAATAATGGACTGCTCATCAGACATTATCCCCATACAAACTCATGGCACCAAAAAGGATAGAAAAGTATAGTCCTCTCGCTCATCCATAAGCCCCTTTTTTCACCGAACTCAAATTTTGTTAAATTTCGTGTTAAGAGTTCAGTGCATTCACTGGCAGAAATAAAATCAGATAGTGCCAAACTTGAAAAAATAAAATTTGACATTGAAAAACTGCACACTTTTCCATTTTTTTTAAATATTTTTACTCTTGACCTTCAATAAACCACAAAATACGATAACTTTTTTATCTTTGCAGTAAAATAAGAGCAGTAAATAAAATTCTGGAATGATTTTAAGCGAAATTTAAAATAAAACCGCCACAACGGTTGCGCGATATTAAAGTTGCCATACCTGATTCATTTTTTCCTTTGAACTAATGTCAGAATATTTACAAAAAAATAGATGGGTATAGTGATTTTTTATGTCTGTCTCTTTTCGCCATAAGCCCCGTATCACTGACATATAGATGAAACAGGGGAAGAGAACCTCGCATGGTTTAACATAAATATTTGTAATTAATGAAAAAAAGCATTTTAAAAGGTAAATAACATCAAAATTGCATTGTTATTTTTCTTAACAAAAATTTATTTTGTTTCCATCGTCCAAAAACGAATATAAAAAAATTTAATTTACAAAAGTAACTGACGTGTTTGTCACCTATGGAACGAATTGGTGCCATGAGAATTTCCTGATGAGCAGTCCATTCTATATGTCAGTGGACCTATGGCAATGGCATCTTATGGAGCGTGCTTGTGGTAGCATATAACCAAGCTTAATACCTTTGCTACAAAATTAAGCAGTACTCCCATCCCCGAAGGAAGCGCTAGAGACTTTATTTAATTTGGTACCGCTCCATCTTGAAGTAGAGAAATTTCCTATAAACCCTGGGCCATGATCTCCAGCAGGGACATTCAGGAAGCAGGAATAATATCAGATGGCATGCTCCTTCTCTGAACCTAAGAGGCTATCTTGGGTTTCCTCTAAGATACCAGCAGGTCGACTCGTATGGTATACGGAAGAATCCAAGACAGGAACAATTGTGAGTGCCGAGATGTGGGGTAAAAGCCGCCGGGTTAGCAGAGCGTTCAGCCTAGGCACCATATCTATACTGTTTTTAAGGCTGGGTGTACGGGATATTGCCATATGCACCCAGGAAAATTTAGAAAGGCCTACGCAAACAAGGAAATCTTTATCTTATCTGGCAGCCAAATAGCAACCAGACTATAGTATATATAGGACCAAGTTCCAATTGGTTTGAAACTGTCAACGCGCCTTTGAGGAGCGGGATACTCTCAATCGGGCCAACCTTATGTCGGCCCGGCGAGTATTTGACATCCACTTTGCCATTTTGATGAAAGGACCCTGGGCTATCGTTCTGATAAAATACCCTGAATACTGGAAGTCGATATCTGGCAATTTTTTCTTGGACCATTTTGTAACCCCCCCCCCCTCCAATACGCTTTTTTGTTCGTCTATTCAAAACCTATCTACAGCCGGCCGTTTTGTAACTTTATGCAATACACCCTGTATATAAGTAGTATACCTATAAATAAAGTTGGCTTAATAAATCGACCTTCTATTAACTCACGGCCTTTTTCCTCCAACTCGAAGTCCGTAGAAGCTCGCCTTCTGGAGAGCATAAATCCTATACCTTCTACTCAGATAGTTGCTTTATGTTAACATCACATTAATAAATTTTATGTGTTTGGATTAGTATAGCACGAAAGATTTAATTTTTTTCTGTGCATTCAATTCAAAAAGTAAATATTGACAAAAATGTCGCTTGGATCACTATGGTTCTCCCATCGACAGTTGAAGATATGCGTGGGCACATGATACAACCAGTGCGATGATTTTTAAGAATTTAGGTGGAACTTCTTCCGAGCCAACCGCCTCAGATAGAAAGAAGTGTAGAAAAAAGTTCATCCTCGCCAGTGCAGCGAAAGGAAAAGCCATCACAAGAAAAATTTAATTCGAAGGAAGACGAAATGCAGACTGCATCGGAGGTGGTGGAAAAGAATCAGGTTATCGGGATCTAATTCTGCTTTTTGGTAATTTTGACCAAAAGCTCCAAGATTGCGGAGGTTACTCCATTGCTTCTTCGGAGGTAAACTTGTGTCCAGCAGGTTACTAAAACAGGAGGGTTTAGCTGAACGAATTAACGGTAATGTTCTTTTGCGTGCTCTTTTGTACAACTTGCGCAACATTTGGGTGGCCTGGATTTGTGGCTTTTGGTACCTCTCACCACACCCTTGTCAGAGGCTATGTCAATTGGTTTGGATACTACACCGGATGTTCTGACTACATTTGCCACATTACTCATGGTCAATTTCATAATAAAAAAAATTGTCTCACACCAAGGACAGCTCAATAAAGCTCTCGCGTCATTACGGCCTTCGCTCTCTTTACTGTTATAGTTCACATACGAGATTGTTCTTCAATGCTTCTTTTTCTGCCCATGAATTTTTTTCTTTTCTTCTGTACTCTTTCAAATATTATTCATCTGCCCGTATTCGTCCCATTATCGAACTAGTCGCTTCCAGTCGAATAATATTACTGAAAGTATGTTAAAAATGTCGCCAATTATTTTTGACGCCTGGCACCTCAGCCTCAGAATGTAATCTTCAAGTACTAGCTTTAGGTGTTCGTGGTCGTTTCGTTGGGTGGCTGATATAGTATGAATCGGATTGGTCCGAAGCTTCTCTGCCATATTGGATCCGCCATTTTGTTTTTATTTTATTTTGAGTGAAGATTCGTAATCAGCGACCCCAAAATACTATTTGTACTTAATTTCATACAATTTGAATGACGTCTACATATTTTGGCCACCTTTTCGGCATTTGGAACCACTGTGCACCGTACCAATTACAGTTTGAGTTCACATTGGCACTTTTGTATCTTCATAACTTCATCAGGCACGAAAACTCTCTGCGCTTTATCAACACGTAGTACATTTGGGTGTGAATAGCTCCAGAGGCCTTTTTGGATTTCGTTACATGCAAACACCTGTTGCTCGCAACCACCAAGCTCTTAATTGCCCATCTCTGTGACTTTATTGCTTGACATTAGTGTTCTCTTCAAGCTGTCGGTGCCAACGGTTTGCCTTTATACGATCATTATGGTTCAAATCGCCCAAATTGATTTTTACATCAGACAAGTTCAAGCTTTAACTTCTTAGAAGAATTCGTCATCTGATTGAACCGTTGTTAACAGAAAAAACGCTATTCTACAGTATTATCAATGTTAGATTAAACTCTGCATTAAAGAAGTTGTTCTGGAAGACGTTGCCTCATCCTGCTGCATCCTTTGCTATCAGCACCGCCACAATGGGGGCAACTGCGATAAACTGCTCCGGGCCCATCTCAGAGCGGGGGCGAAAATTGATTGAAAGCCAAAAAGTTAAAACCACTATATCCCTGTGTTCTAAACGTCAAGCAGGCAGTAGCCTAAAACCTGTTCCGTTCTAGATGTAACTTTAGGCCTATTTGGGAACCGACCAAATCTAAAGTTATCAATAAACTTATTCTTACCACAGATTTTAAAAAGTATTATACATTTTTTTTAGTAAAATATTTTTTGGAATTTAAAATTCAAAACTCCTTAAAAGGGCCGCAATTATAAGTTAGCCCGGGCCCGCAGGGTTATGTGGCGAACCTGCTGGCTATTAGTGCAAGTTTAGAAAAGAAACTGAAAATATTTTCCCTTTTTTGAAATCAATACCAAATACACAACATAATCTATCAGTTACGTAATTAATTCGAGCTTTAGTTTGAAATTAGTCACATTTTACGACTTGTGTGTCCATCTATTACAAAACAATACAATTATTGTCTTGTGAACTTTAAATTAAAAAAAAATAAAAACATATTTTTACCATGATCGTAACTTACCAATTGATGGTCTCACAACTCCAGCGGGTAATCCAGACATTTCTTCCATAATAAGATTTTCGGCTAAATTTTTGGTAAACGTATATGTATTAGGATGATCCCGAAGCATTTCCTTCAATTTATCAAGTGTAAAATCTGTCCATGCTGAATCGTCTTCGGCCATTTTCATCATTTCATAAGGATCATAGTGCGATTTATAGACTTCTTCTAGAATATGACCACGATTGTTACTATTGCAAAATGCTGTCGATAAATAAACATAAGCTGAAAGCGTTCTAAGTCGTTTGGCAAATTCAATAGTTCGCATAGTGCCCGTTAAATTAGTCTTAATGGCTGTCCTAAGAGGCGTACTGAAACGAATTGTCGCAGCACTATGGTAGATAATGTTAACTTTTTCTGTTAGTTCATTTAGTAATTCTTCCTTAAAACCTAGATTTGGAGCGCTCAGCTCGCCGACAACTGGAACGACCTTTTGTAGAGTTTTTTGTGAATGTTTTGCAAAAATCTGAAAATGTAAAAAAAACATTATTTGAAACAAAATCTAATTTGTATGAAATTTGTGCGTTTAACTTACAGGCTTTTGCAACATTCTGTTTATTCGTTCATTTGCATCGTATCCGTGTTTTCCTCGTACAAGGACGTATATAATACCGACATCAGGACTGGAACTAAGAAGAGCTTCGACTAGCACTGTACCAAGAAATCCTGTGCCTCCAGTTATAAATATGTTTTTATTTGCAAAGAATTGTTGTACTGATATAGTATTTTCCTCATTATTATTGTTATTGTTGTTATTGTTGTTATTTTCGGTGATGATAGCCATTTCGGGTGGATGTTTTACTTCCCCCTAAAAGTTTAAAAAAAATTGTTGTTGTTAATAATTGTAAAATTTTCAAAAATTGATCAAGAATATTTTTTATATGAAAAACTAGAGTGCAACAGTTACTCGCGTTCAAATGTTCGACTGTGCTCTCTCCCAGGTCTCACAATTCCTGGCATATAAGGTAGGTTACAGAGTCTGTGTTTAAACATTATCTGCCTTTAAATTTAAATCTGTAAGAAATTTACCATAAATTGTTACATAAAGCTTGTTAATAATTATTTAGTTGTCTCTAAAAACATGGTCGATTGCATTGAATACACATGAACCAGTTCATAAAATGACCTTCAAAACAATATTACGATATCGTTTAAACAGATCATATTATAAAATAACACCACTGGAGACTACCGTGACTATCCTACTAGTCGAGGATGCTTGGTAATTTTTATTTTCTCACCAATTCTCAATTACATTTAGTATAGTATATTTGGAGTGAATAATTTCTTAACTTCATTTAATGCAATTCTACTTTAAGTATAATACTAACATGCTGTCGATAACGCCTGGTGAATAATATTATTGAAATTTGGACCACGTCGAAAACAAACTTATTACCATATTTAACTTTGTTGGAATTTGTTAGATTTCTAGTTCATTCTCAAAGTACACCAAAGAAGACAATAGCACAACTACAGCCCAGTACCAGTTACATCAATTCTGTTTTGCTAATATGCCCCAGATATGATATAGTGCCTGCCCCAGATATAATGTAAAAATCATACATCATCAATCATACTAGAAAATAAAGCTCGGTAGACTCCGGTGGCCAGAACATCTAGCTCGTATGAGTGAAGATGATCCTGCTCGGAAAGTTCTCTGCGGTAAGACCTATGGGGTGCGACAGCAAGGGAGACCCAACCTCCGCTTGACCAGAACGCTCAAAGCTTAAGGCCCCCATACACGGCCAAATTGGATGTACATCCAGATGTTTATCAAACCCATGCCTGCAACGTATTTTGATCGGCCGACCGGCTCACAATCGATAGTTTTGGTTGTACATCCGCACTTCGATGTACATCCAATTTGACCGTGTATGGGGGCCTTAGGTATGCCAAACGGGATGACATCGGCTCAGAATTGGGACAGGTGGAGAGAACAGTTGCGAGAAGCCAGGACTGGATCCCGGTTGTAGAGACGTTAGAGAGGAAGAAAAATATTATTAAGTGACTAAATCTAGTTAGGCTACTCGGTGAGAAGGAAAAAATGCTAAAAAATAAGTTTTTGGCCCACAGGCGAGATTATTGTTGAAATTACTTCCTTTTAGGGGGTAGTTGAACGGCCTAAGTTTGCCCACAAATTGGTTGACCGCATAACTTTTTAATTGACTAATGGTGAATAAAATAGGCACTTTTCCTATACTTCTTTCAATATCTCTATTCCTGATAACTTTTAGTACCTATAACATATGCATTGGAAAAGTTGTTCTTTATGAAATTCTCTAAAAAATGAGCACTGATAGAGATCGCTAGGTACAATAATTGTGAACTTGCAAATACCTTCCAAAGTTTTCAAATCACCTTATTTTCACTGTTTTTTTACTAAAAAAAAGCTGAGCATAGAGGCCTGAAAGTTCCTGAAGATGGTGTCTTTGTTGCTCCGATAATATACAAAAAAATTCAACCAGATCAGTTCATTACTTTTTGAGTAATTAACGATCTATTTTTTTAACCTTAATTAGCAATGGTGCCATTTTTTGTAAGATCGGTTTATAATTGGGAATTCGTTTAGGAAATGCAAAAAACTATTGGAAAATTAAATCCCGGTGGAATTTATGAAAAATCGCAATTTTGGCCGATTTTGTGAGGTTTTTACGCATTTATATTAATTCTGCAGTAAAAATAAGCAATTTTTCCTGCACGATATCGCGCAAACCAAACTTCTTTGAGGTGTCGTTCGAAGCGTATTAACGGAAATATGATCTGAAAAGATTTTCATAAAATTCGATCGAGCCGTTTTTTGTTAAAACGTGCTTTTTGTACCTGCACGATATCGCGCGATCGTGCCGATCGAAGCATATTAATGAAAACATGTTCTGAAGAAAATTTCATAGCATTCGGTCGAGCCCTTTATTCAGCATTCATCATCGTGTGGACCGGAAGGGTCAAACCCACAACCCAACTAGTTTATATTTATTTTTGGAAAATGCAACTTAACGTATGATTATCGACAATGGAACTATTGGTTACGACAGAGGTGGGCTACATCTGGCTTTTCCAGAGCCAGAGAGTGAGAGTGGTATAAAAACCTCGAAAGAAAAAAAAATCAACCCAAAAGAGTCAGATATATAAATGACGGACAAGTTCTCTCTTTCACCGTAAACGTATAAATTAAAAATATCGTCCCAAAATAATATTATGTTCAAAACTTAGTTAAAAATTTGTTTTTTTTAATATTAAATATTTTGCAGAGTCTTATTACAAATTTACTGAAATTTGAAAATTATTTCTTTTTGTATATTACTTGGTTTCTCCCTCTTCCGTGTTACGGAGTCAATGCAGCCAGCCGACCCAAAGATACAGTGTTGAAAGAAAAGAGAACTATAGAGAGTCCAATACTTCTCTCCCTCGAGCTTACAAGCATGATAGAAGAGTTCTGAGACTGCTTGGGAGCTCGAATACCTCCAAAGAGCCACCGTTGCCGGCTTACGAGAATCAGCAATGTCGCAAATACCAAAAGTAATTAGAACGCTCTTCACACTAGTCCTCATGTTTTGTGCTCCTGCAAATTCCAAGTATTTTAAACAAGCATTTGACAGTGTCAATAGGGAGAGTATGCACCAAGTGCTGAGGAAATTAGGACTATCAGCAAAACTATCCAGACTCATCATAATAACACTAAAAGAGACGCAAGGCAAAGTAATAGTTCAGAATAAGATGTCAAGGTCATTCCCCAACAAGAAGATGTATTGTCCATGGTAATATTTAACTTGATGCTATATTACGCAATACCAGCGGGAACATATGAGTAAAATCATACCAAATGTATGCATATTGCATATGCAGATGATGTTGCAATAGTAGCCAGAAATTATAGAAGTATGGTAGAAGAATTTGTTAAAGTAGAGGAAAATGCAAGAAGAATAGGACTAAAAGTAAACCAGGACAAAACTAAGTATATAAGAATGGCGAGATCAGATGCGAGAAGATCACCTTAAAATATAACTGTAGCTGAATATAACTTTGAAGGCGTAAATAAGTGCAAATACGTAGGTAGCACAATCTAGGGGTTGAGCTATAAATAACTTATAGCTGTACAGCCTAAGCTTTTTAAACCCCACCCGGCTAATATTTAAAAATTGGATTGCCTCATGCAGCGTGTGGCCCCATGTGGCAAACGAGGGGCATGCCGAAAGAGCGCTTTCCAATTAGTTTCCTCATGAACACCACCCACAAAAAATCATCCTTACTGAAGTGAGGTACCGCGACACCGCGCAGTTATTACTCACATATCCACGCCGAAATTCTCAAATTTTTCCAGGTAGGAATGATTTTTCCTGAAGGGAGCCAAATGGGACATTCCTTATGACAAGGAGCGAATGAGGCAGGGCGGTAAATGCCATAGAAATATAAACTAAAACGGAATGGCTGTACCACAATTCCTGACGTGTTTGAGTTCACTGGGCTAATAGTGGTCAGGCAGTGCAGGCCAAAATATGTAGAAATAATAAGAGGGGCGTTTTAAAGGCGGGCGTTTAAAGTTCCTGGCATAAAATCTATGCCCCCCGGATATTGACGTAGCACGCCACCCTGATAGTTCGGCAATTTGTGTCCCGCTTGCGCACACTATTGCTGTCGTATGAACGACACAGCAGTTCCGTGTTAGTTAATATTTCTATGGTAGATGCCCTGTGTGCGCTTTATAGAGCAATCCACACGCGGTCCATAGGAAGCAGTGGGGCTAGCCTCATATAGCCCGTCCACACGACACACGCATGCCTCGCTCGTGGTTTTTTCCCAAATAAATTTTATGTTATTTTGCAGGCGCAAACATAGTGATGTAACCATAAGCAGGTCCCAAAAAAGCACGCGTGACGTATGAAATGCGTCCACACGACACACTTAAAAATACACACATAAAAATTAGCTAGTTTTTCAGTGTGAACTAAGTTAAATAAATGAAAATGACCCAAAGTAAACATTTTTACTGCTTCCATCTTTCCGTGAAATTATAGTTTACTTTTGGATAAAGCAGTAACATTTTTACTAACGGGTGATCCATTTAGAGGTAGTTTTTTCAGTAGGTTTTTTATGACAGATCACGCGTGAGCTTAGTCAAACTGTCATGGCATTTTTATACAATATTATTTGACATCTAATCATGGAAAGACTTAGGCCGACGTAGAGTCTACAAATTATTCAAAAGAAGAAGAAGAGGGTCTTCGGGCAAAATTTTATTCAGCGATGAGGCCAATTTATGGCGTAATGGCTAGGCCAATAAGCAAACCTGCCACATTTGGACTGAAGAACAACCCGAAGAGGTTCAAGAGCTGCCATTCCATTTCCACAAAACAACGGTTTGATGTGGTTTATACGGTGGTGGAATATCGGTTCGTATACCTTCAAAAATGAGGCCGGCCGGAACGTTTGAGTATTTGCTGCTTGAAATTGAAGCTGGTGATTTCGACGTCATATAGCCCCTGAAATCATGGCTTTAGTGCAAAAACGATTCGGTGAACAGTTAATTTCATAACTCGGACCGGTGAATTGGCCGTCTAGATCATGTGTTATCAGACCTCTGGACTTATTTTGGGGGCTTCGTAAAGTCCAAAGTCTACATTGATAAGTCGGCTACGATTGAGGAATTTAAAGCCAACATTACGCACGTCATTGGCCAAATACCACTCGAAATGCTCGAACCCGCAATCGAAATTTGGAACTTCAGAATGCACCATGTAAGCCACAGTTGGAGCAGGATTTAAAAGAAATAAAGAAGATAAAATAAATTTTAAAGTTAAATATCTCGAGTTCACGTTAACAAAAATTAACTTTCTTTTCTTAAATTAGAGGTGTCAAATTTCAAAATGGCCGAAAAAATTCAATTGTTGTTATTTGAGTTAAATGCAAAAAAAAGTAACCAAAATAACATTAAAAAAATTTTTTTAATCGCATTCGAAAGGTGGCATGGAGGGCATTTCAAATTTTAGATAACAAATGCAATTTTGGGCATTGAGTTCAGTATTTTGACACTAACTTTTCAGGGTCTTTTTATAACATCAAAGAGTATATTTTCTGAAAGTTTGGTGTAAATTGGCCTAGTTGACGGTTTTTTTTCTCGTTTTTTCAGTGTTGTACGTTATGCACGTAGTTCAGGGATTTGAAACCAACGAGGATTTTTTGGCAATTTTATTACAAAGAGACTGGTTTTTAGTTTGCCCCGATCCGACTTATAGAACCGGAGTAATTGATATTTTAAGCTCGTAAAACGCGATAAACAAACTTTACTTGTTTACGAAAAAAGTAGCGCAAGTATTTCGAGGTCCAAAACTTAGGAATACATATACTCTTGGTGATACCCCAAACAGGATAAAATCATAATCTTGCTGTATCAAAACTGTACCTATCTCTTCATTTGTTGGCCTTTTTCTACTGTACTAAATGGATCACTCAACATTTCATTTTTACAGAGGTACTTTTCACCATTAAACGCTTTACCGTTTAGAAATAAAACACCCTAGCAGAAAATGAAAATGATACGTACTGCGAAAATTTGGCTTGCATCTCGGTTTTATGTGAAATTTTCATTTAGTGGCGAACGCAGTACTATACTAGGTTATCAAAATAAATTGGAATTGTTAAAAGATTATACGGCGGAAGCTTGGTTTTTTACATCGCCATACTTACATACATATATTACATTATCTATTTTTTATTCAAACATTTTTAATTACTCTTACAAAATCCTCCGAAAGGGCTGAGTAACAAGGAAAATTCCAACCACAAATTAGTCAACACTCTACAGACTTCCGTCGCGGAAGTTTTTAAATATCTTCAAAATAACTAAAAAAAAGACACCACTTTTGTGTCTCGTGGTTAAAAATTCGCAAAATATTTTTATTTCCGAATAATTCAAATTAATTTGCATTTGGTTTGGCTTTGACCATGAATTAATTAATTTGTGGCAACGGATGGACTAACAATCTTTCAATATCAAGAAAAAAATTTATAAAAATTCCAGGAAATTCTTCCTATCACCAAAAATTGTCTTCCAAAGTCATGGCATTTCTTGGACTGGAGGCCGAACCCTTGACCAAATTTCTATAGCACGTGGCAGTGAATTTGTGCAGATGAGGAATCTGATCAAGTCTATCACGATTGAAATTAAAGAAAGTGATTCACACCTTTTTTCCGAAGTTTGAACTAAATTTGAATATAAATTCTGTTTTTACATTGGAAAAACTTTATTGTCTTCGGCTCTTAATCTCTATTGAAAAATTAATATTTGATAAAAAATAAAATCGGGCCAAGTTCCTGGTTTATGGTGGGTAAAATCTTCGCTGTTTTTATTTGTAAATAATTACATTGATTGAATTGAATTGAATATGAATTGATGGATCTTCGCAACGTGTTGTTCAAATGCTGAATAAGGTAATCAAGTACACAAGGTTCGATGGTGTAATACGGTGTGGTTTAAGCGTACGTGTTGCATGTCTGCAAATACGTTGGGGCTTTGATAGATTCATTAATGGGTGTTCATCATTTCAGCACGGTAATTTGGATTTTGAATGGCTTTTGTTGATTTATCTGATGCAAGCTTTGGAGTGAATCTCCTTAGTTCTCTATTGTGTAAGTTTGACGTGAGGTTGCCGAGAGATGTTTGATTTGATTATGATTTAAAAACTTGCAATTAAAAGCGAATAATAATTAACGTTAACTGGATTAGAATTAGGAATGTCGACAGAAATAATTATCAAGACTTGATTTTCAGTGCTTCCGTGATGCACTGATTCCGAGTAGAAGAACTGGAAAAAATGGGCAACAAAGTAGAATTTATTGCCTGACTCCGTTTTAGTGTCGAGAATTACACATTGTGGCTTTATTAATGAAATTACCATGTTCCACCAGTTGGATTATGCTCTTTTGTTCAGATTGGCACAGACGCTACGGCTCTTAACTTTACACAAAGTAACTGACAAAATTTGCATATAACTAAGTAACTGCCTGTTATGTTGTGTGGATTACACCATTATTTAAGAAAATACTATGAAGAATTAAATTTCTCAGACGCATGGAATACTAGCGCGTGTTCCTTAAGTAAATGCACGTTGATTATTTCCATTATTTGAAATTCATTGTCATTTGCGACATATTCAACATGGTGAGCTGAATTTTGAAATATGGCATTTGGAAGGCAAATAACTTGAGTGAACTCATGCAGATATTGAACGAAAATTCGCGTTTTGCCGTATTATATATGTAAAATTTACGTGAAAAGTTTCCTGAAAATACTAAGTTAAATGCCATCTAAGACCGGTTCTACTTCAACACTTTTTTCTCTTTCGATCGCAAGCAGTTGTGAAAGGGGTAAAGCTGGTGATATATACAAGCGTATATGCATTGCATTCAGTGGCTGCGTGATATGCGGCGATTTACCACTGAGCACTGACGCATAATTGCATGGTTGCGTTCCCTCCCGGCTTTCACACATAACCCAAAAATCCAAGTAACGAGTCACATGTGTTTTTTGTGTATTAGTCCAGTAAAATAGTGTTTAAATCAAGAAAGTTTTGGGGTAGTTTTGATTTCTTCGGTTTCTTATGTATTCTGGGGTGGTGAAGCCGAATCCGAGGTTTGCTGACAAAATTTCGTGACGGAACATTGAGAAAAATGCAAAAATATGAAAAAATTCTGACTTTTTCGCGATTTTTCGTTTATAACTCGGAAACTATCAACTTTTTGTCAAACACATCCATATACTAAATGAAAGATCACAAAATTTCCTACAAATCACACTACTCAAGTAATTCTATCCGACTCACCGTTTTGGCTCTAGCGCTAGTTGAAAATTTACCTATTTTTCTAAGTCCGCAAAAACCTGATTTTCCAATTGACAACGCTATTATACAGGGTGTATCCGTTAAGTTTATAAAGCGGCCGGATTTTGATAGGTTTTGGTTGGACGAACAAAAGATCGTTTGGGAGGGGGTTGGAAATCGTAACGGTTTAGCCGCTAGGGCGTTTTGAAGTTTTTCCTTTAGAGTTTTACATATCCCCCTGTATTTTTGTAACCCTATGACCTATTTTCATGAGTAGGGTATGAGTGTACGCAGAGTACTCCCACCTATCTAAAACTGTAAAAGTCAAGGTTCTACCCTGTCAACTTCCAGAATAATGAGTCATCAAAGTCATGTGTGGAGAATCTCAAAACGATACTGACGTATATAATTTTATTCGTTATGTAAAATATACGACAACAAAATTATTCAAAACAATGAGAAAAAATGGGAAGGAGATAAACTAATGACAACCATCAATAATACAGGGTATTTTATGGAGAAAAAAGTGTTTTTAGTTGAAATTTTTGTTACAAAAAACCAAATCAGGATGGCCCTTAGTGCCACTTCCATCATTCTCCATACATGATTTTGATGACTCATTACTCTGGAAGTTGACAGGGTAGAACCTTGACTTTTACAGTTTTAGATAGGTGGGAGTATTCTGCGTACACTCATACCCTACTCATGAAAATAGGTCATAGGGTTACAAAAATACAGGGTGATATGTAAAACTCTAAAGGAAAAACTTCAAAACGCCCTAGCGGCTAAACCGTTACGATTTCCAACCCCCTCCCAAACGATCTTTTGTTCGTCCAACCAAAACCCATCAAAATCCGGCCGCTTTATAAACTTAACGGATACATCCTGTATAATAGCGTTGTCAATTGGAAAATCAGGTTTTTGCGGACTTAGAAAAATAGGTAAATTTTCAACTAGCGCTAGAGCCAAAACGGTGAGTCGGATAGAATTACTTGAGTAGTGAGATTTGTAGGAAATTTTGTGCTCTTTCATTTAGTATATGGATATGTTTGACAAAAAGTTGATAGTTTCCGAGTTATAAACGAAAAAACGCGAAAAAGTCAGAATTTTTTCATATTTTTGCATTTTTCTCAATGTTCCGTCACGAAATTTTGTCAGCAAACCTCGGATTCGGATTCAGCACCCCAAAATACATAAAAAACCGAAGAAATCAAAACTACCCCAAAACTTTCCCACTAGGGGCCCTTTTATTCACAAATTCACTGGATTATATGCCTGTGTGTGCTATGTCGAATGCTGAAAATTTTAAAGTAGCCCGACATTTGCGTCGCATGCGTTCCGTTCACGGAATATTCCGTCTGGTCGCATTTAAATACAAACACTTCAATATTATCTGTCACGAATGCAACGCATGCACGCCTGAATATGTCACCAGCTTAACCCTAGGAAGGCAACAGGGGTAACCCACCACCCCACCACAAGAGAAAAGTCTTTATATCTCAAGCTACACGCATTGTCTCTTTCTATCGCTCCATGTATTCTCTAATTAGTGCCAGGGCAATCAGTCCCTGGCATCAACTAGCCTTGGAATCCCCTAATAAATTGCAGAAATAGGCTATTGCTATTGGCTATTGGCTACAGGCTATTGCCTGTTGCTCTTTACGTAGGTGAAAAATGTGTTGCCTTCCTAGGGTTAAGATTACCCCTTTCGCAAGTTGCATGCGAACGAATAAGAAAAAAGGGTTGAAGTTGAACGAAAAGTTGAACGTGTAGAACCGGTCTAAGACAACAATATGTTGAGGCTGATTCAGGACCACGAATATACTAGATGTAAGAACAATGAGAGAAGCGTGTTGTGGTTTAGACGACTATCCTCTCAAGGTGAGATTTAGAACCCGGGTAACGACCAATACGCAAAGAGGGCACGACCAAAATATGACTGAAATAAACTAAAACTTGAAGAAAGAAAAGATGCCTAACAGAATGCTGTCGTACAAAACTTGAGAGATGGAATAGGAGAACAGCCCATTATAAACAACAACTGGGCAGAAATGGAACTCAGCGTAAAGGGGGCAGCAGAAGAGAAGCTAGGCTGGACCCCCAGGCAGACTAGAGTTGACTGGTTCGTTTAGGGCTTTAATTCTGCAATTGAAGAAAGCAACCAGAGCCACAGGGAGTACTTCGCAACGCCCACAAGAACAAGGATGGAAGTGTTCAAGCTAAAAAGGAGAACTGCAGACAAGCTGTGCAGAAAGAAGAAGAGAACATATCTAAACAAAAGGATCCTACAGATACAGGAAAACTTAGATAAAGGAGGAATTCTGCAAACGATAACAACCTATTAGCAGACCCTTGTAGGATAAAAAAAAGTTGGGGAGAATATTTTCAAAACTTAAAACCGTGACCCTGGCTGGATGAGGTGCGTTAAGCTGTGAACAGACAAATGAGCAACTAATCACTAGGTGTCGATAGAATCGCGGCTGGTTTGCTGAAGGAACGAGGACCGCAACTCTTCAGTACCTTACACGAACTCATATGCACTATCTGGGAAGAAGAAGTTGTACCAGATGACTGGAAGAAAGCCATTAAAGATATGTCCAATATACAAGAAAGGAGATAAATTAACCTGTAAAAACTAGAAAGGCTTCTCACTCCTCAGCCACAGTTACAAAACCTACAATTCTTGTAAAACAAAAATTAGAAAAACTTTATAGGAAAATATCAAGCTGGTTTAGGACCAACAAGTCAATATCGAAAAGTTCCTGATTTTAAAGAAAATTCTGGAGAAAAGCTGGGAAAGGAATGTGGATATTTACCATATATTTCGCGACTTTCAACAGGCATATGACTCTATAAAAAGAGAAAGTCTGTACAATATCTTATCGGAATGATGATGCAACAGTCCAGAGCTGTAAGATTTAGAATGGGAAGAAATATAACTATCGACGGGCCCACTCTGGAAGAAGTCGATAAAACAGTCTACCTTGGGCCTACAATTACAAAAAGAATACGAGGAAAAGGAAGAAATATCTAGAAGAATACTACTGACTAAAAGAGACTTTTTTGCACAAAAACAAATACTGCACTCAAGATATGTGCACAGAAAAACGAAATTTTCACTCTATAAAACAGCAATACGACCAGTACTGTGCTATGGCAGCGAGACTTGGGCTATGACCCAGGACATAGAGGAGCGAGTCTACAGGTTTGAGAGAAAATTCCTCAGGTGCATAATAGGCCCAACCAGAGAGGATGGAATATGGCGGAGGAGATACAACAGCGAGTTGTATGAAATTTTTGACGACCCAGAACTCTCAACTTTAATAAAAATTAACAGACTAAGACTAGCCGGTCATATAGTCAGGATGGAGGACAATCGCATCCCAAAACGGCTTATGATATCAGAAATATCAGGAAATAGACCAGTAGGCAGACCCAGGAGGAGATGGATAGACTCTGTGACGGCTAACGCAGAGGCAATGCTCAACATCCGGAAATGGAGACATGCTGCAAGGGACCGTCAAACTTGGAGAAATGCCCTAGAGGAGGCCAAGGCTCGATTTGGGCTGTAGTGTCATTGGATGGATGGGTCGAAATATTGAGTACCTTATTAACAAAGCTTAGTGCCGAAGATTCAAGCAAATGGCAGCGCCACGTTGACCAGGTGCAGGGGTGTTTAAACGCGACATACCAAAGGAGTATCGATTCGACACCATTTCAAGTGGTTACAGGCAGGGGCGCAAAAACGGGGTTCCAATGGGTCCGGACCCCCTTTCATATATGGGGATCCTCGATTAGGTAGATCCAACATTAAATCAAATATTTTCGAACCTAGTCGAGTAAGGAATAAAAAATCATTGCAGATTATATAGCCCAGTCACTTTATACAAAAAAACGGCCAAACCTCAAAAAAATACAACTGGAGATTTTACAGCGGGATTCTCGTTATTTTGGGGTCACAAATAATTTCCCAAAAGTCCATAAAGCCATAAAGGTCATGAAAATCAGTTTTATCGGTTTCGCGTAAATTTTGGCTAATTGAAATTTGCTCGTGAGATAAATCTGCATAAAAATGTCCTGTACAAAATTTACGTAGAACCAATAGTTTTCGAGAAATATGGGTGAAAAGCTGTGGAGCAACGCATACCCATTATCCTATACGAGTGCATGTGTTTGTTGTCTATGCTGTGGCAGCGTTATCAATAAGATCCCAGACGCTATCAGAGTACAAGCCCGTCAAGATTTCAACAGTTTAAGCCTTCTTTGGTGCATATAAAAGGGTGGCCATCTGTTAGTTTCTTTTTGAAATTGTTATTAAAACTACACCATTTAATATTTTTCAATGAATGCTGCTTTATTGAAAAGAGTATATCTTCCGATTATTTATGTAAAACAATTCCACCCAAATGGCTGCCTCAGCGGGCTTGGCAGCGGGCCCATTCTGTTAACCAAATTTTGCTTGTGGCCTTATTTGGCGAATAGCTCGACGGGAGTTTTCGTCAAGTCGGTCAATTGTTAGTAGATCGTTGTAGTAACAACGGTACTTAACATTTACCTATAAAAAAAGTCCATCGAATAAATGTTATTTAGCCAAAATTAACGTAAAAAAGATAAATTTAACAAATATTTAAGAAAAACTGATTTTTGTGACCTTTAGCCCTCCGTAACATGAGTAGCCGGTCAGTTGGCTTTATGGACTTTTGAGTAATTATTTGTGACCCCAAAATAAAGGGAACCCCTCTGGAAAATCTCCAGTTGGCATTTCTTAGAGGTGGATGATGGGAAGTGGATGCAGAAAAGTAGGATTGCCATGTTCCGTAGAGTATAGCTCTTGTTGGGGCCCGTCGTGTCTCAAATCGATGTCCGAGGGTGCAACCATTGAACCCGAGTTGAACGATGATAACCGCGACCACATTTCGATGCTTTGCTCTGAGATGAGTGTAGAGGAAGATTACGATATGAAAGAAGTGGAAATAGAAGAGATAGAGAGATAATCAACAAAATTATATTATAATTTGTAACCAATGGGCTAGGTCTACTGGCGATACCATGCAAAACGCTGCTTGCATTCTACTTCAAAGGTGGTGCGAAAACGAATGCAGCGCGATGCCCGAGTCTTCTCAGCCCCATATCTCGAAAACCATTGGTAGGATAGACCGGGGTCAGTTGAAACAGGGTACGGTTGAAACAACGATTATAATTCAAAAACTATAAGGGATAGCAGGCGGCATGCAAAGGATGATGAATGACACAGTTTTTGTGTGGGAACGTGTCCGTTAACATTCCATGTCACTTCAAGTGCACCATACGCGAAAAATTGTTGTCATTGTGTTTTTGCGTCCAAAAGTAACTATTTTTACTGCTCTTCTTTTGTTTTTTAATCCAAAACTATACCAGTTAAGGCTATTATAGTTTTTGAGGTAATAATTTTGGCTATTATCTTAAAGTAGGTGTAATTCTTTTCTTTCTATAGGGTTCATTTTGGAAGTTATGACGACAAATTTTCTAAAAGAAGTACCGGGTACGGTTGTAACAATGTTTTCGTAGTGGGATGAAACGTTTCAACTGACGCCGTTACAATACAACCGACCCCATGATTTCATTCATTATTATTTGGTTTATTTTTTTGCAGAGAAGTTTTTTTTGTTCCTCATAATTAATAATATCGATGAATGGCCAATTATAAGATTTTGAATTAATAAATACCTAAGAAACGCCATTATTCTTTTTAATTTTCTAGTGTTACAACTGACCCCAATCACTGTTACAACCGCCCCGGGCATGGGGTCGTTTGAAACATTTTCTCAGATTTTTTAAAATACCTCCAGATGGATTTGTAACGCAGATAATGCCATTATAAGCTCATCCATTTGTAGTCTGATAACTAAGGTTTAATTACCATACCCTGCCAAATACGCAGACGTAAAAATGTTGTCACAAAAAGCGATTTTGCCGAAAATGGTTCAACCGTCCCCGGTCTACCCTACTATGTAAATTTTGTATAGGACATTTTTATTCAGATTTATCTCACGAACAAACTTTACTTAGCCAGAATTTTCGTAAAGCCGATAATTTACGAAATATTTGAGAAAAACTGATTTTCATGACTTTGACCCTCCGTAACTTGAGTGGCCGGTCAGTTGGCTTTATGGACTTTTGGGAAATTATTTGCGACCCCAAAATAACGAGAATCCCGCTGTAAAATTTCTAGTTGTATTTCTTTAGAGGTTCATGTATAAAGTGACTGGGCAATAATAATCGAAAACTATTTTAAATAATTTTTTTTGAACATACGCTCCGCGACAAAAGTTTGATCCCAGGTGGAAAAACGGCAACCGAGTACGGTGGGGTGTACTAATTGCAATATTATTAATTTTGCAGGGTTGATTTTATGTGATATTGATGATTTAGTTACCAACTAATTGTTATAAGAAATAAGGAAACATTTGTAAAAAATGGGAGAAAACCGCCACGACAAAAGTTTGACCTCACCTTCAATTTCTGGAACTATTTTGGAAATTAAACAAGGGAAGGTAAGAAAAATGAGAGAAACAAAAATGTTAGGTCTAAATTTAATATTAATATTTGATATGGCCTCCTTGGTTTAACATTACATCATAAAATCTATTACCTGAACGACTACACAACTCTTGAACTTCATCCAACACTGTCCTTATTCCAGCCCTCACTTCTGCAATGATGCCATATTGTTGTTGAGAGCGTTAGACTCTTCTCGTGAGCCAGCTCCATAGGTTCTCTGTAGTGTTGGGGTCTGGACACCGATGGCCACTCCAGTTCCAGTACGTTATTGGTCTTATCCAACCCCTAACCACGATAATCTTGTTGGAAAATCCATGGTTGACCTTCCTTTATTTGTTCCACCACCGGCTTAACTTCTTCGAACATGCCCCGGTGCCTTTCTCCTGTCTGGGTTCCGTAAATGAATTTAACTTCACTGGCCCTCTAACTGAAATGGTTCCCTATAACATTATTCCTCCTTCCGTCGGTGATGTGGAGTCAAAAACATTTCCTTCCGTAAATCATAATCCGGTATATCAAGGCAGAATGGTTTTTCGCCTGAAAAGATATCTTGGATCCACTCTTTCTTCCAGGCCATGTGAGCAAATTCCAGGCGTTTCTTCTTGTGTCTATGTAATAATAGTCGGCAACGTTGTAGAACTCGCGAGTGCTTTAAAATCCTCTTATGTACAGTGCGTAAACTTGCATTTACTCCAACATCAGTTCCAATTTCCCTGGGCTGAGGTGAATATGATCCTGTTCGCAGGATCTTACTCCATTTTCTCTCTGTTGTCGCCCTTGGTCTCCCTGATATCGGCTTCCTTCCACAATTCCTTAAACAGATGTCCTTAACCAAGTTAGTGGTGACTTGGGGCTTCTATCCAATCTAACAGCGATTTGCCTGTTAAAGTACCCTTCTTCTCTCAACGTTTTGATTCGCTCAACTAGATCAGTTGGAAAATTTAAGTTTATTGTTCTTTGCGAATGATCTAAGACTCCCATGATCAGTCACGCCACATTCGTTTAGTGCAGCGGTCGGCAACCCAAATGCATTGGCGTGCCACAAAACAGATAATTAAAACTATTGCACATTAAGCCTGCCCCCAAAAATTAACTAAACATTAATGACTATTTTGGGGATCAACTTTGGAAGCTAACATAAATATTAATAATTTTAATTTAATGCACATTTCCGAATTGCCTTCGTGCCAAATACAAATGATCACGATATCCTGATGATGTTACAGCACGAGATAATTCAGATGTGTAATGAAGAAAGGGAGTCGTTAAGGAGAGGAGCTCAGGTACAAATTGCCAAGGCCCAGCAGGCCCAGAAAATGCAATTCCATCGAAGGACAAAGAAGGCTACCAAATACGCCGTGCGAGACTTAGTTGCTGTGCAGAGGACACCATTTGGTACTGGAATGAAGCTACTAAAAATTTTTTTAGGCCCATATCAAGTGAAACGAGTATTGGGACAAAATCGTTACGAGCTGGAAAACCTAACTAGAGAAGGACCTCAAACAACAACCAGTGTGGCAAATCAAATGAAGAACTGGCAACAAGAGGAGTTGGAGACCAACTACTAGCAAAATGGCCGTGTGAGCTATAAAAACCAGAACGAATTATTAGTTTTAGATCGAGTCGGCGCACACTGGGACAGATAGCAAATTTACGACGACAAAAATAATAACACCCAATTCTCTCGAAAAGTTTTGATTGAAAAAAAAACACGTGTTCAATATTTTTTGAAAATCTATCTGACAATACAGAAATTGACTGACTCCCCGCCCACCCCCCTTTGATGGCGCGGTGTAACTCTAAAATTTCAACTGGCAACCCTCATTTTTTTCACGGATTCTGATTCTCCGAAGAGAAATATGAAACTTTTACCTGAAATTTTTTTTTATCCGAAGCCGCCTGGACCCCCAACAATCATCAAAATTATCCCCAAAAATCATTCATTTTCGGGTCGTCAATTTCTGTATGGTCAGATAGAATTACAAAAAATATTGAAGACGTGTTTTTTTCATTCGAAACTTTCCGAGAGAATTGGGTGGCACGGGTGGTTTGAAACACCCTGTAGTATATGTCGATTAACATATATATAAAATGAACCAGTATTATTACTGCTGTGCTGTATTACCAACATTGCTACTACAACCACCTTCTTTTGGTTGGTCTACAAAACGACTCATTCCGCTGTAAAAGTCCTGTGCTGTTTTATTTTTTCTTTGTTTTAATATCTCTTGCCCTTTTTTTATATTTGTCGTAAAGGGGCAATCCGTCCCAGTGTGCGGCGGTGGAAGACGTAAACTTGTGACGTTGCCTAAAAATATATGTACATTGATTGATTCCTTGCGAATAAAATAACTTTAACGTTTTCTAAAGGTGCGTTTAAACTATACAAGTTTTCGCTGATATTCGCAGCCACTGCACTGACACACTGTTTACATTAGCAGAAAATACTAACAAATATTTCTCCGACAGAGGGCGATTGCCAGCGCTTCACTGATACTGAAATTGAAGGTGTTCGTATTAGGAATCCAGTTCACTGGAAAAGTTATTTGGAGAGGAATTGGAATATATTTTTTTTCAAAAAAATAAAAAAATATGTTCTTGAGTTGAACGTTTTATTCTTACTAATAACACTATGTTGTAAATTAAAGCAGAATAAATTGGTCCAACTTTCATCTTTCTATGTCAAATAGTTTTTGAACTAGAGCAACTCTCTAATTTTCAAAATGATGCGATCTTCGATTTCGAAGTCCAAAACATCTGAAAATTTATATTTTTATGAAACAAATTATAACTATCTGACGTAGTGAGGTCCAGAGCATTGGTTGATTTCATGTGGAATGACCCAGTAGTGACTATTTACAATTACAAGTGAATTTTTCGGTTAAATGAAGACCGAAAAGCAAAAATTGCTGTATTGTTATGTCATTTTGAAGAAGAAAAGAAACCAAAAATAAGGCGATTCTGATCTTATATTTTGCCATTTATTGACAACTGTTTTATCTCTTTTTAGAGATTCATATACCTACTTATATCTTGTAGAGATTTTGTTTTTAAATCTGTATTACGATATGTCCCTATTGAAGCTACTGTGGACAGTTCTTGACAATTTTCGTACAAAAATATCTTCTTTTGTCCAAGAACCGCCTGCGATTCTAGAACTTCGCTTTTCTTAATAGTATACCCATTTGTTCGCTTATTTTCCAATTTCGTTTTTCGTCACAATACTTTAAAGATGTATGTACATATGTATGTAGTTGAAACATTAATTTCGTTAGAGTTATGTTCTGTGCATTATGCCATTATTAAAAAAAGTGCTATTCTAAATTCATAAATTCATTTGCCCAGAATAACAATGTGTAAAAATAATAATGGGGAGGTACTGAGTACCAAAGAACTTGTTCTAACTACGTAGATGGTGTGAACACTTCAAAGAACTGGTAGCCCCAGATGAGGAGCAAACCATAGCAGAAACCTGGAACTAACCTGGAAGAACTAGGAGACATGCCTATATTAGAAGACGTACAGGACGCCGTGAAAAAACTAAAAAAAAACAACAAATCTCCGGGCAGAGATAACATAACATAGCAGCAGAGCTATTACAAGGAGGAGGTGAAAACATAATATTAAGCCTCTATGATATCGTAACGCTAATATGGACCCAAAAAAAATACCACCAGAATGGAGTGAGGGCATTGCGGTAATTATAGAGGGATAACTTTATTGAACGTAACAATAAATCAAATCTTTTATACGTTAAACTGCTGCCTTACGCAGCAGAAGCTTCGGGAAATTATCAAAGCAGATTCGGCCCCTGAAGGTCTACTCAGAACATATTTTCACCCTTAGGAAGATCCTAGAGAAGGCAAATGAATTTAATATAAACAAACTTCAGAAACGCATATGATAAAATAAAACGCGACTTAAGATTTCCGTAAACACTTCTTAATAAGGATTAAAGTTGAACTGTACAGAACCCTTATAAGACGAATACTACTGTATGGGTCCGAAACGTAAACATTTAAAATTAACGAAGAACACCTCCTACGGTGCTTCAAAAGAAAATCCTTCGCACTATATATGGAAGAGTGAACGAGAATGGTGTTTGGAGGAGAAGATACAATCATGAACTGTACCAGTTGCAGAAAAATCCAAATATCAAAAAAACTATAAAAATTAAGAGAATTCGATGGGCAGATGTCGTCGGTACAATAGTAAACTAGTCTATCTGAAAATTCCTTAATTTTGGAGAGACGCAAAACAAAATATAATTAATGACTGAAAATCAGGCTTTTTTCCGTAAATATTCAAATAAATCAGTTGTATTAGTCTTCGACTATGGTCTTTTGGATCACACTTTAAATAATCACAATATAAATCAAAATAAAATAAAAATTTCTCTAGTTAAGTCAAAAATTCCAAAATGTCAGATAGGTTAGTTTACCATTGGACCAACGTAGTGTTCAACGTAGCATTGATGACAGCATCACAAAGATTATTATGAACAAAAGATCAGACAGACGCGAGACCCCAAAAGAAAGATATTCACATATCGAGCCGTAGGTGTAAGAAATTGGAGACTTCAAGCCAGGGACCGACAATTCTGGAGGAGGATGTTGCAGGAAGCCAAGGCCAATAACATACTGTGGAGCAATTATTGATGACGATGATAATTTATCATTACTAACCACAGTAAAGGGGAGATCACGCCTCCTTGTGGTGTATCTCTGTTGGCGTTTTTGATTACCGTCTTGGTTCCCAAATCCGCTTGGGTTATTCTCAAGCTCAACATAACCGCCAGCCATTACCTGAGACTTCGTCTTTCTCCTCAGTGTACGTACTATAGTTGAAAAAAATTTCCATTTAGCTGTAGATAGCAACTCCTCGGATTAATTGCTTTAAAATCTATTAGCAAATGCTTGCACTTGTTTCAAACTATAAATCCTGCTCCCATTAAATGTTCTCTTGGGTCGCAACCATGGTTGTATTTGTGAAGTTTACAAAGCGGCCGGCTGTTGATAGGGTTCGGTGATTCGAATCGTAACGGCTTGCCGCTAGGGCGGTTTGAAAGGCATCGGTGTACGCAGAATACCTATTCACCTATCTAAAGTTATGAGTAGTACCAATTTCCAGAGTTATGAGTAGTTAAATTCAAAATTTTGGTTTTTTAACTAAAATTTCAACTTCAACTACCTTTTTCTCCAAAACTTTTTTCATACTTTTTCACCTAAGCTTATGTCGAAAAGTACCAAATATAACCAATTTTAACATCAAAATTGCTTATAACTTCAAAAGTAAAGGAAATACTCCAAGCTTGCTAATTTTGGAAAAAAAATTTTATTAACTACGTATTTTTGGAGAAAAAGTTAGTTGATGTTGAAATTTTAGTTTAAAAAAAAATATTGACGGGGGTGGTGTGGAACCGTTACTTTTGCAACTTTAGATAGGTGGGAGTATTCTGCGTACACTTATACCCTACTCATGTTAATAGGTTATAGGATTACAAAAATACAGGGTGATATGTAAAACTCTACCAAAAAACATTCGTTATGATTCCCATCCCCCATCCATATATATTTATCGATATACCAGCCAAACTCGATTTTAGGATAAACTAGTTGTTCCTAGGCCAAACCAGGTCATCATATATGAGATAGGATAAACCGATAAAGACTAGGCCAAACTGATCCGTCCTATGCCGATAGGAGAAACTAGTTTAACCTAGGCCTAATATGAATAATACACTTCAGGATAAACTGGTTTGACCTAGTCTATACTAATAGGGACTAATAAAATTAAAGAACTAATAAAAGCATGATGCATTTATTAATTAAAGAAATGCTATACCTTTTGAAACACTTACTTCTTTCTATCTTCTTCTTACTCTTACTTGCTGTCATCAATCTGTCAATAAATAGTTTCCTTATTATAAGTCTATTTTTTAATCTCTTTTTTTTCGTGCCATCCTAAAACCTATCCCAACACTAGGTAAAATTAGTACCTATAGACTAGTTTATCCTGAACTGTACTTATTCATATTAGGCTCAACCAGGTTAAACTAGTTTCTCCTATCTGCCATAGGACGGATCAGTGTGGCCTGTACCGGTTTGTGCTATCGCATATAGGATGAACTGGTTTGGCATAGGAAAAACTAGTTTATCCTAAAATCGGGTTTGGCCGGTAACATATACAATGATCTTACATTCTATGTTCTGTTCATAATAACAAATCTTTAGTGTTTTTTCGTATGCCGCCGTCCGGTTTCTTCTTCCACATTCTGTAAAGAGCAGGACTAAAGGAAGCCGCGCAAAGCACTGATGTTTTTCGTCGTGAGTACGTACACTCCCAGGTCCAGCCTCGGGAAAATTAAAAATTGTTTTAATAGTCGAGGCAATGAAGCACTAAAAAGGCCAAAAGTTCCTAATTGGTTGGGCGCGGACGGATCGGAATGAGGTTTTTTGCATTCGCTTCCAAAAATTATTTGTAAAAAATGGCTCATTTTTTTTTCTGAACAAACCGGAAATTGCACCTGTTCACCTGTATGTATGTTTGTATGTATGTAGACAAATCTTGCAACTTGATTTTAACCCACTTCCATATAACCGATCAACTTGAAATTTTGCATGTATGTATAGTTCGCGTGACAATGCAATCTGACCATTTTGTAAAAAAATCAAGATGGCGGTTCCAAGATGGCGGCCGAATTTTGCAATTTTGCTCCTCGACCCCCGACATGGGTATCAAATGAAAGGGTATGACAAGTACAATACAATTACCTATGTGGCGTCATTTCAAATTCAAAATGGCGGCCAACTCAAAATGGCGTATTACCTTTTTCTTTACAACGCGCTCGATATGGGTCAAATGAAAGGAAATGACAAGTAGAATACTATTACCTATGTGGCGTCATTCCAAATTCAGAATGGCGGCCAACACAAAATGGCGGATTACCTTTGTCTTTACAACGCGCTCGGTATGGGTATCAAATGAAAGGGTGTGATTTAAATCATCATCATTTCCTTTCATTTGATACCCACACCGAGGGTGTTGTAAAGAAAAATGTAGTCCGCCATTTTGTGTTGGCCGCCATTTTGAATTTACAATGACACCACTTAGGTAATTGTATTGTACTTGTCATACCCTTTCATTTGATACCCATGTCGGGGGTCGAGGAGCAAAATTGCAAAATTCGGCCGTCATCTTGGAACCGCCATCTTGATTTTTTTACAAAATGGTCAGATTGCATTGTCACGCGAACTATACATATATGCAAAATTTCAAGTTGATCGGTTATATGGAAGTGGGTCAAAATCAAGTTGCAAGATTTGTCTACATACATACAAACATACATACAGGTGAACAGGTGCAATTTCCGGTTTGTTCAGAAAAAAAATGAGCCCTTTTTTACAAATAATTTTTGGAAGCGAATGCAAAAAACCGCATTCCGATCCGTCCGCGCCCAACCAATTAGGAACTTTTTTGCTTCATTGCCTCGACTATAAAGAAAGTCCAACATCAGGAAACTTAAATCACCATTTCATGGCATGCTGAGAGGTAAGATCTACAATGCTATCACTGGCAGTAAAAACTTCTGGTCATTGGTGGGGTTCTATCAAGAAGAATTTTAGTTCATCCACAATAGTGATGAGCAAGACTGGTCTTGCAGTGGTCTGGCATTCTTGCCTGTTTTTGCACATTTAGCAAGACCAAAGCAAAACCAAGATAAGACAGCACAATACAAGACTGCAAGATCAAGATAGCAATACTTTTACTCATCACTAAGTCCCAAAAGTCTTGCAGTGATGAGCAATAAGTCTGCAAAAATCTTGCAGTCTTGTTCTTGGAAAAATTCTTGTAGGCTTAGCACATTTGGCAAAACCAAGACAAGACTTTTTGCTCATCACTGCAAGACTTTTGGCACTTAGTGATGAGCAAAAAGTCTTCCTATCTTGATCTTGCAGTCTTATCTTGTCCTGTCTTTTCTTGGTTTGCTTTGGTCTTGCTAAATGTGCAAGACCAGGCAAGTCTGCAAGACTAATTTTGGTCATCACTAATCCACAACCCCTTTTTTTAATAGAGAGATGATAACAGAAAGCAAATTCATGGCCGATTTCTCTGTTTGCCTCGAACTCGTCTTTGCTTGACTATCAGCTGCTTGTAACCAGCTACTTACTGTTACTAGGGACAAAGAAAGAACAATGTACCTCCTAAATAGACCCCTAAGATATGTTGAATTATGGCAGTAATCGCGATATATTGGCCCATAGAGGACCACGCTGCCAAGCTGGATATTCCACATAAAGTTAGGCAGCACACACTAAGAATTTCTGTTCTGGAAGACTTAAAGGCATCTCCAGACTAGGGGTCGTGGTACAGAGAGGCTTCCTAAACTCGAAGACATTAAAAACCCACCATAGTCAGTCAAAAAACCACTGCAAAGAGCGATATTTGGAGCTCCGGCAGCACTGGATGCAGCCCTAAACGCCGTGCATTAATCTCACCAGCTTTGTTACGGTAATATGTGTTAATTCTAGGGTTCTGAGCATGAAAAAGAAGCACCCGTCAGACTTTTTTTTTATGGGAACAACTTGATCTGGAACTCATGTCCAATTCAATGGGCAGTGAACTTCAACGTCATTAAAACGAAGAATTGTCTTATCTATTACTATATCTGCCCCAATATTCCTTTCGTCTCAGAGACGGCTGGTGCATCTCTTAACATCCTTAGTATAAAAATACCTGAGAATCTACGATGCAATGACCACATATTTTAAATCGCTAAACAAGCATCCCAGAGCTTGGGTTTCTTACGAAATGTAAATTTCTTCCTCAACCATCAGAACAGGCTATAATTTTCAAGAATTCTATTCGACTTCGCTTTTGATAGAATTCGTTTATTATAAACTTTATGCGGGCTGGAGCCTATACAAGGTGCAAAACCACGTTATCACATTCATCGGTGATAGCTCCATTCTCTTCTCCTTAGACACGTTTGACAACCGTGTGATTTCTTGCCCCAGCAAAGATTTACGGCTATTACCATAACGGCGGTTGCACTGTGACTAAATGTACACTCTTCTGCTTTCACGGCAATAATTACCACGCAACATAAGAGCAGCCTGCTCGATTCACTCCCGCAGCCTTCAGCGCTTCTTTTGGCGTCCATTAGAGTCATATAATTCATTCAAAAATTGAACTACTCGATCGTGGAACAATCTGCCGCAGTCGGTATTTCCAAACACCTACAACATGCAAAACTTCAAACGCAAAGTTCATAGTCTCCCCCCTTAGCGCCCTCCAAACTAGTCTTAACCTATTCTATCCTCAATTCCTACATTCGAACAAATCTTATTACTATACCGTGCACCAGGGTGAGTACGACATGACAAACTGGCAGTATATAGGGTGTTTCCTAAACTTAGCTTATTCCAAACTTGTTATCCAAACTTTTTTTAATTAAAAAAATCTCTCTTTTTTTATCAACAATGTCAGTTTTTTTAAAGTCAAGATCATTTTTCGGAAGATCACGTGAAATAATATTTCATTGCGTCTTAAGGCACTAAATTTACAGCTTCAGAAGCGAAACTCATTTGCATTTAAAAAGCTAAAATGTGGTCAAAACTTTGCTATGTGGAAACTTAAAAGGAATTACGATATATGTTTAAAACATTTGAATTTTTCTAAAATAATTTCAAAATTGTAGCCAAATTGTCCGTTATCCAAATTTTGAGAGAGAGAACGGTCACTAGATAATGCGGCAACATCAAGTCCACCTTGGACCATTATCAGGAACAGACCAATGAAAATGATTCCGTAAATAAGATCACAGTTTCTAGCCCAATTGCCCCCCCCCCCCCTCATAGGCATCACTGGCAATGTGAGTCAGATCATGTGAAAATATATACTGGAGCCGGAAAATACGGGATCCGATCCCATTAGCATAAAAAAATATACCACAACGCATGCGCCACACACAGAAATTTCGTTACTAAGCGTCGATCGTGGCTAGAAGGACGGAATGGTGTGCTGCGACATCCGCATTTTTTGCTGGGACCTCAGGCCAAGATACTTTTCAAGGTAGAATTTCAACACTATCCCGATGGATATGCGAGCTGGCTACCTATGCGTCGTCGCCACTATTAAGGTAGAAACAGAATGGCACGGCGACCGTGGCGGAGTCCGCCGCTCAGAGAGTTTCCCATACATTTAATTTCTCCCCAGGCGGCGCGGACAAATTAAATGTATGGGAAACTCTCTGAGCGGCGGACTCCGCCACGATCGCCGTGCCATTCTGTTTCTACCTTTATGCTCGTGCATAACGCCTCAGTGTGCAGTCTTCACTCAATTCTTGGAAGAAAGAAATTAAAGAAGCGAATTTCTGCTTATTACAACAAAGAAATTCGAGCACCTTTTCTGGCTGAAGCTAAGTGACAGGAAATTAATGATTTGTTAACACCTGTCAGCATTTTTGTTTGATTTTGCAACTGTTTGTTAGTTGGTACTAAAGGTCGCCTACTTTGTATGATCGGTGCCCGTTTCTATCACCAAAATCGTATGCCAATTAGCTCATATGGGCCGAATGAAAATTAGGTGCTGACGACGCCGTGGAATGTTTCATGTCTGATGCAGTAACTGGGGAAAGCTATCAACGAAAATAATCTGCGTTCGGAAAGAAATCGATAATTTAGAAATATTGCAAATTAATAGCTTCGACGCACGTGACTTTAAAGATGATTTTTTTTTGTTGGGTTTCAGCTGTGCATGCTTATTGGAATTGTGTGGATTATTGGACGTTGAGGTTTGGGCTTTTGTCAAGAAAGTTTTTTTTTGAAGGTACTCATAGGTAAATGCAAATTTTTATTGATTTTGCAATCGATTTTTAAGTTTTTTATTACGTATGCCTTTTCGTATGTCAATAATTCTTGTTGGTTTTGAGTGAAGTTTTTAAACCTTTATTATTTGTACACAATTCTGTGCGACGCTTTTCTTTGTTAAAAAAGACTTTCTTATTTCAAAAAATTATGAAAAAAGTTATTTCTAATATGTCCAAAATGACAATTTTTGTTAAAGTAGGCTCCATATGATGCAAAACATAAGTGCAAAAGCTATAATTAAATTATATTTGCACCCCACAAATTTTTTGTTACATTTGAAATTAAAATAATAGAAAAGTAAAGACCAAAGCAATGTTGCTTATAGCCTTATGACACTGGCTTTATCGTAGGCTGAAAATGCTGCTTTGGCTAGGCTGAAACCTGAGAGAAAAAATTCAAAGGAGATTTTCCCATATGTAAGAGTGAGAGGAATATATTCAAACTTTTCTTGGCTGGATTTTAAGTGTTATAAAAAGTCTAGAAAACTGTTATAAAAAGCATAGGAAAAGAATGAGATTCATGTTCTTTTTTCTATGCTTTTTATAACAGTTTGCTGCAACTCTCGACTTTTTATAACAGTGAGTGAATAACAATAAATTGAAGTGATTATAAATATAATTTAAGTGATTATAAATATAATTGAAGTTACAATAAATATAATATAAATGACAATAAATATAATTGAATTGACAATAAATATAATTGAAGGGTAAATGTTTTAAACATGGGCTCCAGTGTAAAATCGCTCAAAAAAATTTTGAGGTTTTTACGGTGATGTTTTAATGTCCCAATATTAATTTCAAGGCGGGGGAGACAATGTTTTCTTATTGCTACTGGCAGGAGTTGCGAGTTGGGCGGAGTCTATGATTTGCGTGGTGCTGCAGTGTGACCATAAACTATCTCATCTATTATAAACTCTACTTGATCGTCTGTCCAAGTAAGTTTTTCATTTCTTCTATTTTTTTTCCATTTCGTACGGACAAAACAGCAACAACTCGCAATTTATAACTAACGACAGAATTTGTTATGACCTGTCCAGAGGTGCCACAAAACTGGATCCCGATTTTTTTTAAATTATACATGACCAGGAATTAAAAAAGTGACCTGCGATCCCTGCAAGTTTTTGTATTGAAAGTAATAAACAAAAATCTAACTTGAGGAAGGAAACAGAGCCATAAAAAATCTCGATGTATGAAAGGATTTAATTGTGGGGAAACACAAAGGTGGTAAAGAAGGACTCAGGTCAAAACCAGATTTTTTATTGAGGAAGTAGCAAATTGAAAAGAAGAGAACAAAGAATTTTAATTTATGTACCTGATGTTGACGATGTTTAATTTTAAATACAATAAATTTAAATTAATTTAATTTTAATCACAATAAATTTAAATATTTCAAATATTTCCCAACGGATTTCTGCTGGATCCACTAACAACAATCTGTTATAATTATCAGAAAATCGTTCTTACTCTCACATGCTATCTCTGTCACACAGTATAACAGAATTCGTCATTTTCAGCCTAGCCAAGGCAGCATTTTCAGCCTACGAAAAAGCCAGTGTCATAAGGCTATTATCTTCTGTCAATAAGCTTACTGTCAGTAAATGGCAACATGATCTTAATGATGGAGTAAATTATTAAAAGCAACAGTTTCAGTAAGGTATAAATTATTTAAAATATCTTGCAAGATGAGTACGATCAGTAGTTACTCTTATTCAATATTTTCACAACTGACTTTAAAGATGCCTTTGCTTCCTTCTGGTATCTTTATAGTGTACTGGGCGGAGCTGAGAATTGATGTTATCCAGATGCTCAAGCGAGCTGTCTTCTGACAATTGAGGTTTACAGTTATGACTGAAAGTTGAAGATCAATTTAGAAAATACTGATCGACTCTTTTGGGGTAGCGATTGAAACGATCACCAATTATATTTGCAGTACTCATGAGTTTAAATGGACGAATGTAGGTGTTGGCTGCCCTTTACAACACTAACAAAGTATTCCATGTGGATAAGATGCCTTTTAATATTAATCATAAAGGTTGTTAATAATAATCATATATTGAGTTTATCCTGACCTATTATTGTTCCTTGTAGTAGAACATCAAGCTTCTATATTTGTTTTTTTCTTGGTTTGTTGCACAAGTCCTAATTAATCTTTCAAAGCCATTCGTACATGACTCTAGAAACTGACAATGTGTAGCTTTGCACCAACTGTATGTTTATCTGGTATATGATAGGCTTTCTCCGAAGTCTGCAGAGCTATCTTTCAGAAGTCAGTAATATGAAGGTGGTTGTACAGGCTACTTAATCAGTTATAAAATCTTTATTTCTGAATCAAAGTGGTTGATTGTGAGCAGACTGTTTTGACTAGCTTGATAAAAATAAGTTTGTACGATGGTACAATAAATCAACTGGTGGCTTGTAATTGTTTTTGTTTATGTAGAAGACTAGACTAGAGCTCAGGTAAACCGCCTTTAATTTGCAAACGGTTCCATTATATGTAGGTATGTTGCAATATCGAACCGTGGAAAGCTGGCTGGGGGTTATTAGCTTTTTACAAGCCACGGAATAAGAACTGGGCTTCCGTAGTGCCAACGCAGATGCGCTCCGTGTTAGCAAAGTTATACAAGAGTATGTATAAGAGTAATTTTAATTTCTATGTTTGCACTTGTAGTAAAACTCGCCATCCTCTCTTGTCTGAGCAAATAAAAATTTAAGTTCTACTGAAAATTGCTTTAGTGGAATTTTATCGTCACTAAATATGTAATAAATATATTTTTATGTCCATCACCAAAAAAATACCCTAAATCAGCGCAATGGACTTTTGGAAATATTTTCAATGATAAATAGTTAAATTTATCAAAAGTTCCTTATCCTAATATTATGAATTGCAAACTTACTTTTTTAGTGAAAGACACACGTAGCTCTTTTCGACTAATTTATTACAACACTAAGAAGCTTAAGATCCATCATAATATACCCAAGTAAAAATCTGACCAGATTTTTCCCAGTCCGAAAGTGGCACTAGCCAGACTTCGGCCAGTTCAACTAGCCCAGTAAAATCTGACCAGAAACTGCCCAGTTCCTAGCCAGTGTACACTATTCAAATTTATGACTTGTCAGAACTTAGCTAGGTTTGGGCCAGTCAAATTGTTACAGTTTTTTCTATCCAAAAACTTGTCAAGTTTTTCCTATCTAAAAACTTGTCAAGTTTTTTCTATCCAAAACTTGTCAAGATTTTTGTATGCGATTCAAAAAGCGTTGAGTGAAGTGATGGGCAATACCACTGACTGGGAAGGTGGGCGAAAGAATAGAAAATCTGTGAAATCCAAAGAAATCGAAGAGGAAGTTGAAAAGGAATATTAAAAGGAAGGAAAGGAAGAGTGAATTTTGGTATCGTTACGCAAAAGAAGTTCAATACGTTTAACTGTGTTCCTAAATCTAGATTGAAAAGTTACACATTCAGTTCATTTAGTCATAAATATCGTTTAATAATGCTTTAATTATTATTTTGTATCATCAAGAAAAAATAAATAAGTTCAAAAACATTGCATAATTCAATAATTTATTTCAACAGTTACGTTTCTTAGCATTTTGTAATTTGAATTAGATTTCTGCTAGTTGTCCCTGACCAGCATTTGGCAATAATTGCAGGTTAATATCTGGCCAGTAACTGGACAGACTCTTGCCAGAAACTAGCCAGTGCCAGACTAGTTTGTCTGGCTAGCGGCTAATCAGGAAGTGCGTGACGTTGCTAGACAGTGCCTAGTTCGTTTTCCTAGACAGAGCCTGGCCAGAGACTAGTAAAAACTGGCTAGTTCCATGCATAAAACTCGGCCAAATTTTTACTTGGGTAATTTTAACACTATTGACACCAGCATCGCGAATATGCGTCATTTCAAAAATATGTGTCGTATTGCTGGCGTCGAACTATTGCATCATTTACAGTTGTTGATGTCGTCTAATGCAGCGCAGAGAGCGCATTATACATCGATGGTTTAAGAAGCTCCAATCTGGCAATTTTGTATTCAAAATTACCCACGTAGGCGATCTAAGGGCAAGGTGTATAAAGATAAACTGATAGTTGCAATGGTAGCAGATTTAAATCTAACTACGTGTGAATTAGCAGAGAGGTTTGACTTAACTACTTCAAAAATGTTAAAACATATGAAATAAATCAGTAAAGTTAAAAGGCTGGATAGATTCTGTTAAATAAAGATTGTTTCGAAGTTTGCTTTTTTTACTGTCGTGATATAGAGGCGATCTATTTTTACACAGTATCATTGAACGATTTGACACAAGGGTTGTTACCCTCACAAATCTAATGGTGTCTAGTGGTTTCAGATTCATTAGATGTGGGCAATAATTTATGACGGATGTGTTCTGTAACCAATTAAACGATATAATGAGGAACGATGAGATTAACCAGGCAAGATTGGCGAATAAAAACAGTCCAATATTCTTGCAGGAGAATGTTCTACCTGTCATAAGGATACATTTTTTACACTCTTATTTATATTTAGTTATGCAATATTTTAAGGTAAATTTTTGGTATATTTCTAAAGGATGGGAAACTTCCCGGCGCGAGGATTTAATATGAGACATTGATAATAGAGTTACATATTCTATAATCAATGTGTAAGAGTACACATCCATCCGTAGCGCGTTTTGTTAGGCTATTGGGAAAATTGTGAAACTGGATTAACAGTTTAGGTGGTCTTGATATGCAATAAACATTTCATACTTATTGATAACATTTCTAATTTAAATACTTTAGTTACCGATTCGTTTTAATGCAAAACACCCTAGAATACTCTCTACAAAATCCAGTATCACATAAATACTACAAATCTGCAATTATGCAACTATGTTTCCACGCGAAATAATATGAATTCGTTCAAAAACATAAACAAATTGCCCAAATATGACTAGATCCATATTAAGGAGAAGAAAAGATATAAATAAAAAAATTCATTCATAAAATGCATAGTCTTCCGCGCCTGCGTTATAAAAATTCATCAAGTCCAAAACCTACATGATACAAGATCACAATAATTCAGAGATCAAAGTTGCTGCGGCATAAAGCAGAAAAAATAAATAAAAATTTTCGTTTAAATTTTTAACACGTTTGTTTAGTAGTAAAACTTAGGATACTACATGAGTTGCATAATAATTTTTTTGTTGACAAAGGTGGATTGAAAATTTGCATTTAAACGGAAAATATAAGCAAAAAAAACGAGGAATTTGAAAATAAATTATTGAAAAGTTTTGTTTTGAATAAAAAAAAATCTAATATTTTTTGATTAACGATAAGTTTTAATCTAAAGTTTTCAAGTTCATACCTGGTTGAAAATGCAGAGTTGATTCTGATGATTGAACACTGTTTTCAGGAACTCTACGTAGAGACGTCCATAAACTACGTTGTTTCTTTAAAAATATTTGCTTTACGTTTAAAAACGCACAAATTATATTTTTTATGTGAAACTTTTAAAATACTTTTAACCAGAATAAAAATACGATTTCCAAGTCACAAATTTTCTTAAAAAAGAAATTCATTCACGATTTTGTTTCTTTATTCAAAATTTAAAAAAAAAGTATCTAGCACGTTTTATCTTTAATAAATGACAACTTAACACTAAATTAAAAATTAAGTAAAACAAACTATGAACACCAAGTATTTCTGCAATGTTACTACTTATTAACGATTAGTTCTCATGGAATTTAACAAAAATTCACACCTTGATGAAAAAAAAATAATAATTTGTAACGCGCCAAAATTTTTGTTTAAAAGTGTCCCAACGGAAACGGTTTAAAATTGAGCTACGCAACCACACTACCGACAACCCTCGCGTAATTTAATGACTGATCGCGTTGACCGCTTCTTCTAACTTAATATCGAACTTCATAGCTCTAGGCTCGGCTCGAAGCAAATCGAAAGAGATGAAAAAATTGTAAAATTCAATAACGAAATCCCCACATTGTCAATAATTTTGGTCGCTCCATGGCTCTTTAGTTTCGACTAGTACAAGACTATATCTGCCCTCTACAGGTACATTATGCCGCTTGCTACCTTGCGTCGCTGGTATGCCTACCTTTTCGTCGCTTACCCATGCATGCATGCACGCTTCTCGTACAGACTAACTTGGAATTGCATAAATACAAAGTAAATCCAGCTTAGTGTGAGACTACCTTTAGAAAGAAAAACTAGCCGCAACAAGAGATAAAAAACCACGACATTTTCAATGCAATCACGGCCTTAGACAAAATGTCCGGGAGCTTTTGTGACCCATCGCTCAGGTGTTACAGGTGATTCAGCCCAGCGATTTGTTGTGGGCCATCATGCGTCAGCGATCTTGTTGTTTAGAGCTAAAGACACTGCCGCCGTCTCTGCGCTGTGTTCCGATCGATTGGTAAAATCCAAGGTGGCGCGGCTTAAAACTTTTCATTTTTTTATGTAATTTCACTGTCAAGTAGTGTAGGAAGTGGGCCCCACTTACATCAGGTGATCCTCATGAACTAGTGTTGGGCTTTATTCGTCTTTAAATCAAAAAACCTGTTTTTATCGAATGCATATTCGTAGACTTGCTTAGATGCATATGGAGACCATGACCTTTACCTATTTAAACTCATAAAGCATTTTCACTTCCCCGTAGAGTAAAAGTGAATTTCAACTAAACGCATTTTGATCATCCGCTGTCACCAAAACGTGACTTATTGCGAATGCGGCACAGACATAACACACCAAACTTATTGAATTCCTCTGTGATGCAAAATTAACAAAAAAGAAAAGAAATTTAAAATAAAAGTGAAAAAATTAGACCAACAAAAAACATTACGGTAAGTTACGAAATGTTCAATAAATTCTTGCAGGGGAATGAACTGCTTAATCATGGATAAATTTACCCATTTTTGAATCTGACGTAAAACTGCGGTCGGCACTATTACCTTCGCGTGGCGGAGTCAATTGCAATACAGTTGTTGTCACTAGTGGAGAACTGCCATTATATTTTGATGGTTTTTGGTAAATGTCTGTATTTCCAAAAGCACCTAAGATTTCGAATTATTCCATCGTCGAGGTTCCATCGCTCTCCAAAGCCTTTTACTTGGAAAATGTCTTTGCATTTAATTTTTTTTTTGAATAATGGGGATTCAAGTAATTTATCGAGTCTGGGCTGTTTTAGCTAAAGAATAAAATACAAATTTTTATATCAGGATAGTGTACTTTTTTATGTGTAAAAGAGTAAAGATTGGAGTATACCTACCCACTTTTTGGTACAGTTATACATAGTTCTAGTTCTGTTATATTCTCATTGTCCGCAAGATAGGAGGAAGGACGGTGCAGGTTTTGTTAGAGATGAGACAGTAATTCCCTTTTAAGGGTCGTTAAATTCAACACGATTCACGCGGTCCCAATCAAGAATCGATTTGATATTTCTGTTAATTGAATTGGACATCAGTTCACGATAATAAAGACAATGTCTGGCATGTGCTTAACTTATATTGTCGAAGGTCTAAGAGTAACGCAAAGTGGCAGAGTACCGTCATCACCGATGCAGTGAAGTGCGTCGGAGGGGATTAAGAGCAGATCATTAATGAAAATTAGAAAAATGCCGGGTGATAAAATTGACCCCTGGGGATCACCGGCCGAAATAGTGTCAAGATCAGGCGCGTACGCAGGGGGGGGGGGTTACTGGGGGTTAACCCCCCCCCCCATGATTCCAATAATAATAGGAAAAATTATAATTAATAAATATATCAACTTATTAAACAATTAAAAAAATATTCCGAATAACGATGTATAATATATGGTGGATTCTTTTCAAACGGGATAGCAAAAAAATAAATATCTCTCAAACTTTGGGAATATGTTCGTGAACTCGATGTGATATACCAAAATTTTTTTTAGCGCAATTTGGTGCGCCGTTTCGGAGTTACAACTGTTATTGAAAAAAACGCGATTTTTCAAAAATCACGTATTTCTCATTTATTTATAGCTCTCGACAAACTCTGAGTTAAAGGGATGGCCATATAGATTTTTGTAGGAAATTTTCCGTCTTTTCAGATGAAATTACGCAAAAAACAATTGGACGTATTTTTGGCCTTTTTTGGCCAAAATTTGAAAAAAAAGGAATTTTTAAATTTTTTTTTCTTGTCACCAATCGATGTTCTGACTCAAAAACTACGCGCCACCAAGTTTTCAGAGTAGTTCCCTTCTTTTCGGTAAAAAAATTGTAAAAATGCCCTAAATCAAAGTCTAAAGTCTTGCGCACACCAAGAGACCATGATTTTTGGAGAAAAACAAGACATTTTGTGATATTCGAAAAATGGTCAAAAATTATTATTTATGTTTCTTCACAATTTTCAATAAAAAAATTGCGATAAAAATATACCTATAGGTAATTATTTTTATAGTGAAATAACATAAAATATAATATAAGTACATAGTCCTATTACATAAGACATTTTTTTTTACCCAATATGTGTACAAAATATGTTTTGTGAACCCCCCCCCCCCTGGGTTTCATCCTGCGTACGCTACTGGTCAAGATGAACCTTACTTTTCCTACCATACTAATGGGACCTTTGTGGACCAATTAATCTGGGGAGGGAAAAGACAAGGAGGGCCGAAGTGGAATTGGGGAGCCCCACGGAGCACACCCGAGCCCTAATTTCGTGAACTTCTTCCCTACAGACCAAAGACAGGACGGTGGCCTGGCACCCGGGTAGCCAAGAAGCAGACCTAGACAGCCGCCTTTGCAAATTTAGTGCGTTTAAGAAAACTGTGCTCATAGTTTATGATAACGAGTGAAGAGAAGCGGGGTGAAAACTACTTCTAAATTGACATAAAGATGGAAAATGTTGGAAAAATTTCTTTTTCACTTTATTATGTAAGTTTAAAAGAACTGTGATTCAAAAATTGACAATTTGTGGTGAGAACTTCCCTTAATTCGCCTTAACGTTCAAGTAAAGGCCCAACTATGCATGGCATAAGCGCATATGTCAAAACGTCAAAAAATATCGAAAGTCAGCATTATGTCAATCAAAACATATTACCTCTTCTAAATTTTATCAATAATATGTGATAAAAAATCCGCTTCCTAACAAGTGCCGCTGCAATAGTTATTAAACAAAAGAAGTGTTAAATTGTGGTTTTTCTCGAATAGCTTTTAAAATATAATTTTTCCGAAAAAACTGATAACGCCATTCGAAAGAGGAGGATATTTTACTTAAATAACATCTAAGAAACTTTTTTATACGATCAAATCCCTGGGAGATGCGAATTTGTTAATTAAGGTCTAATACATTGCTTCATAGTATGTGTGTATGAGCAAAAAATGAGACGTGCTTCGTACAAAAATGGCTATAACTTTTGATTGGTAGAAGCAAATACAAAAAACTAAAGTGCTTATTGAAGAAAAATACTTCGCGTACTCCAACCATGTATTTAAATGAAAGAAAACATATTTAAACAATTATTATTAACTAATAATTGCAAAATATCACTTGTTTCAGTAAATCTCCTGCAAATTGTTACAAAGCAAAATTACTTTCAAATTTAATTTGTGAATTGGTTTCTTGAAATGGTCATAATTAAGAAGTATGTATTGAAAAAAATTAAAAAAATCGTGTTTTTTCAATATACGCACTTTTTATTTCATGAATTTCGGGAAAACGAGGATTTTATTTTTTCCATGCGTAACTTCAATTAATAGCTGCGTTCCATTTCTGCTTTTGAGTACTCATGAAAAGGAACGCGAAATTTGTGCTTATGAGTAAAACCTAAGCTCAAATTTTTGATTTTATTTTATTTGTATACAAATAAAAGGTTAGAATAATTTACAACAAAATTTGAATTAATGCGCTAAATTTATTATGTATACTTTTATTTATTTTATCAATAAATTAATTATTTTTATTTTCATTAATAGACGGTTTTATAGGAAAAAAGCTCAAAACAATCAAAAGTCTATCTATAGACTCAAAATAATTCACAATAGACTCAAAAAATTGACTTTTCCTCTGGCGGATGTTAGTTGCGTGACTGCTTGTGCTTTTGCTCATAACTTAGAGCAGGAGTAGCTGCAAGTGCTCACGAGCAAAAATAAGCAGAAAAGGAACGCAGCTAATAATAACGACTTAGTGACATTATTATTATATTATTAGGGAAATGAGGGGCAACCCATGTGGTGAACATTGCGGCCAAATTAGGCCTATTGTGTACGTACCCCACTAACGGAACAGACTATCAGCTTCCGGACGAAAGCAAGAAGGTCTTTAATTGAAGAAGACCGGACTTGAGCCTGGCTCATAAGTTCCCTGATAAACGTTCTTGTTCTAAGCCAGATCAGAGCAGGACATTCACAGAGAATATGTGTGGAAGTCTCGTCGCCTTCCATGGAGGGTCGGCATTCTGTCTGTTGAGACAATCCTAGGTTGTGGAGGTGATACCGCAGCCCTACATGGCCAGTCAGATAACCTACCAACAGCCTTAGGTCCGCTCTGTTTAAGGTGATGATGCCCCTTAGGGCAAAGGGTCTTATAAGATCTTTAGCCTGTCTAAGACCTGGGACTGATTCCCAATAGGCTAGGTTTAGTCCCTTAATCCACTCCTCTATCAGGGACTTGGAGGTGGACCATTAGATGCCGCAGAAGGGTTCTGGGCCCTGGACCAGCGTCTCAGACCCCTCCCTCGCGAGGTTGTCTGCAGCCTCATTGCCCTTGATACCCCAGTGACGGGGACCCTGCAGAGCGAGACTTTATTGCTTCTGGTCAGGCTATAGAGTACGTCAAAACACCGTGCAACTATTTTGGAAGAAAACTTCCACGTAGAGAGCGCCTTGATGGCAGCTTGGCTGTCAGAAAAGATTTTAATGTTGGCGCCTTTCAAACCATTCTCAAGGTTAAGCCTAGCGCAGGTCGCAATGGCATGTATGCAACTATTTTGGAAGAAAACTTACACGTAAAGAGCGGCTTGATAGCAGCTTGGCTGTCAGAAAAGATTTTAATGTTGGCGCCTTTCAAACCATTCTCAAGGTTGAGCCTAGCGCAGGTCGCAATGGCATGTATTACAGTCTGGAAAACAGAGGGCCACTTACCCATTGCAATCGAGACCCTGGAGTTGGGTCCTGCGACACCAGCCCCTGTACCATGTTCCATCTTCAGTAAACCGGTGGAGTTGTTTTGGATCCCCAGGAAGAATAAGTTCCTCCCACTCAGAACGATCCGGGATAATCGCCCTGAATTTCCTTTGGAACCGCAGTTAACCAAAGATATGGTCGGATACGCGGCAAATGGAAATGTTTGGAATATTGTCAAGAATATCCATGTGTCCTTTGACTGTATAGGGCCTGTTGGATGAGAGCTGAAGTCTCAAGGCACTTATGGCCGCGGATTTCCATATGAAAAATGCAATGGGGTCAATCCAATGATTGCCTCCATCGCAGCTGTGGGACAGGTCCGTATAGCTCCGGTAATGGAGAGGCAGGCAAGCCGTTGCAGTTTGCTGCACTTGAGGATCGACGTAACCTGTTTAATCTTGGGCCACCAAACTATAGCGGCATAAGTGACCACAGGTTTAACGATCGTGTTGTACATTCAGTACATCATTTATGGTGTAAGACCCCATGTCTTACCCAAAAGCCTTTTGCAGGCCCATATGGCCCTAGTGGCTTTACTGATGACGTAGTCCAGTTGAGCGTTCCAGTTCAGTCTCTTGTCTAGCTTTACTCCCAAGTATTTGACTGATTCTGAGTACTCAACTGTGGTACCCAGGATGTAAAGAGGACCTAGGTCCACTTTGTAGCGTTTGGGGAAAGGTACCAGGACAGCCTTATTTGGGTTGATTGACAGACCCTCTGTGGTACACCATCTTTGAACTTCTCGGAGTGCTGTTCTCATGACCTCTTTAATGGTCAGGTCAAACTTCACAGAGGCGATGATGGCAAGGTCATCTACATAGCCGATGACATCGAAACCAGATTCGGATAGTTTGGTCAAAAGTTCATCCACAACTAGTGACCAGAGTAACGGGGATAAGACCCCACCTTTAGGGCAGCCCTTAATAGCTTTTACACTAATGGTGGAGATACTTAGGGTAGAAGAAATGTCACGATCTATAAGCATGGCATTTATCCACTCAATTGTGGGAGGATCCAGGTTTCTGAGAGCCAGTGCTCTAGAAATAGAATCATAGCCAGTGTTATCGAAAGCACCTTCGATGTCAAGGAATGCACATAAAGCAGTTTCCTTAGCGAGGAAGGCTTTTTCGATTTTGCTGACCACGTGGTGTAAAGCAACCTCTGTTGATTTACCCTTCGAGCAAGTGAACTGGGAGCTATGTGAAGGAAGGGAGAGCTCCAGTCTAGCACCTAATATGAAGGTCTAGCAGCCTTTCCATCGTTTTCAAAAGAAAAGAGGTTAAGCTGATAGGTCTGTACGTTTTGGGAAGCTCCAGGGGCATGTTGCCCTGTTTGGGGATAAAAACCACCACGACTTTCCTCCAGATGGTAGGAATGTATCCCCAGTTGAAGCTGGCTCTAAAGAGGCAGACCAGGTTGTCGATAACCAGATCAAAACACTTCTGAAGGAGTGCCGGAAAACTCCATCCCCTCCCGGGGATTTATAGGGTTGAAAAGAGGCCACTGCCCATTTGAGCTTGTCACGGTCGAAGATGTTCCCAGAAAGACTTCGGGAATAACGGTCTGGGATGGTCCTATGACTACACCCAGCATCCAATGGATAAGCGGTCTGGAGGATTGACCCTGGAAAGTGCTCGCTGAGCAGGTACCTCAAAGTTTCTTCATGGTTAGAGGTGTAGGAGCCATCCTCCCTTTTGAGAAGGCCCACTCCGTTGAAGGAGTCTTTTGAAAGTAGCTTTTGGAGTCTAGTCCCTTCTGGTAGAGTCTGAAGGCTCTCACAGTGTTTCCTCCAGGCAGTCCTTTTGGAACGTCTCAACTTCTTGATGTAGGCTGTTAGGGTGAACCTATACTCATCCCAATGCCCGGTATGTTTTGCTCTATTGAACAATCTCCTAAAATCCCTACGCATTGGAGCTAATCTGTCGTTCATTTTAAGCGACGACTGAAAGGAGGAGACAGTGTTGCTGTCATGGTAGGAGGAGATCAGCACGTCAGTAAGTTGCGTGGCCGCATTCTCCAGTTCACACACTGAGCTGATAGTAGTGGCAAGCAGGTCTGATTTCGAGCCCACAAGCGCATGAAACTTAGACCAGTTGGTTTTCTTGGGAACCAAAGAAAGGGCGCGGGTATGTGGGAGACCCACAATGTCGAACCTAAAGTGCAGATGATCCGACAATGGGGCCTCATCCAGAACACGCCAGTTTTCAATCCAGTCGGAGAGAAGTCTACTAGTGAGGGTGAGATCCAGCACCTCCTCTCTACGAGCAGTGACAAAAGTGGGTTTGCATCCCCTATTTGCGATATCTATGTTATTCATAACAAGAAATTCTAGGAGACACTCACCTCTATTGTTTACATCGGTACTACCGCAAATAGTGATGACGAATTGTCGGCTCATCCTGCGACAGAACTCAATCAGTTCTTGAACCTCCTGGGGTGGCACTATTGCTACATTCACCGGAAAGTAGGCAGACGCAAGGACGATTTCCTGAAATCCGTTGGTGGTGGGAACCGCTACCGAGATCGCCACTAGATCTCTAGAAATAAAGTTAGTAATGGAGAGATGAGTGACACGATTGCCAATTAAAAGGGCAGCACGTGGCGTCCCACATCTCCGATCATATACTAGTTTACTCGAGCCGGTGGTAAGTCCTCTGACTTTGCCATTGGTTACCCAAGGCTCCTGAATAAGAGCAAGGGTAAGATGCCTCTCCGCGAGAATCTTGCACAGGGTGGAGGATGCCCCTTTCGCATGGTGCAAGGTAATTTGGAGTGCCCTTATGGCGCTCATTTTTTCTTCAAGGAATGATGTGAGTCTGAGGGAAATTACCTTCCTCCACCAGAGTGATATGAAGAGCACTCTTGCTCTTAATGAAAGAGACGTTACACCTCACCCATTCTGCTGTGTCAGGGTTTGAGCAAACTAACAGCAGTCAGCCTCTGCTTTGGAAGCTCCCTTCGAAAGATGGCTTGACTTCGCCGCCTGCTTTTTCTATAACGACATCGATGATCGCCTCCTGCAACTGTGCCATTTGCTCAGGTGCCGGCGGGCGTTTGACCATGTCAGTCGAGATGAGGCCAAGGTTAACACTGCTTACCATCTGGCTAAAGTTTTTTTTGTGGGCTTTATCAAAGCTTTTTCCAGGGCCCTGGATAGGCCCTTTGCCAGTGCTTCTTGAAACCATTCTTTCTGGCGGTTGGAGAACTTGACAAACCCAGGTTTGTCAAGCTCCATCTTTTCAAAGCCTCGGGCAATGGTTGTGGCTCCGAAAATAACCGAACACACACTGACGGATTCTGAGCCTAAAGACTCATCTCTATCGTTTGCAGAACCAGTGTGCCCAATGGCTCCGCTGGTCGAAACAGTTTGTTTCCAACTTAAGTGCCCAGTGGTTCCGCTCGTTGAAGCAATTGGTTCACCACTTGCGTGCCCAATGGCTCCGCAAGTTGAGGCAATTGCTATCTCTTGTGTCCCTATGGACACTTGAGATGTGGCCATCATCGCAATTGACGAGGTTGATGCTGTCGGAGCTGCATCAAGCTCATTATTTTTTTTATTTATTTCCATGCATGTACCCACGAGTGTACGGGAAAGTAAACCACCCACAGCGAGCCCGTATACTGCGGGAATTCTAATTAAAACTGGAGGACGCCCCATATCCAGAGTTCGGATATTAGAGACGAAGCACCCCCCTGGCCATGCATCTCTCGGTATATCCTGTTTCACCTTAGATTGGGGTGATTTTTTCAAGAGTGTTCTTCTCTCCGCCCGACTACCATCAGCCAGCACTCCTGGTAGAGACATGACCATGACAGGAGTCTGTTTCCAGTCGCCCCACGAGGAGGGTGTACGCGCGCTTCCAGCAGTGTAACACAGTTTCGGCACGGAGCACAAAGCAGCGTGTTAGTCCCCCCCCTGTACCTGTTGGCTGGCAACCCTTATTGACATTAAGTAGGTGGTCAATTTATAGCTAAAAACCTACACTTTACAATAGATAATTTTATCAAAATATTAATTAGTGATGAAACGATTATGCCTTAGTGATTACGATAACGATTACGTTTATCAGCCCCAATAACCGACGACTACAATTTCGATTACGATTATCGCAAAATTTTGTATATTTTAAATAAAACATATTTAGGCCAGGCAACGAATGCTCAAAAAAAGGTATAGAGGGAAATGCTTGGAACACAATTTTGGACTTCGTAACTTTGTTTGGACTAGTTAGGAGGTGAACATATCAAAAGTCCCCGCCCGTAGCCCTTGAGCCGGGGAGGGGGGGTTTGAAAGTCCCATTTTTCGGTTTTTCCCTTATATCTCGGAGACAAGTTTTACTCAGTCAAGTTTATCGATATCTTGTATAGTTTTCGAGATATCTGCTCTTGAAAGTCTCTAATTTTGGAAAAAAATATTTTGCCTCACATTTTTTACTCTTTTTGACCGGAGAACTCTTCAACGATGCACCCAAAAAATAAATGCCGGCAAAAGGGTTATAGAGCATTAGATTCCCTTCAATAATATTTATTAGTTTACTATTTTATCTATTTGCCTTTGTATGAAGAGGTCGAATAAAACAAATTACGTGCTACCACTCCTGGCTCGGCCCTAGAATGGGCGAAAGGAAAACGTGAGTCTAGAGAAGTCAATAGTAACACTGTCTGTACAATTACTTGCATATGCGGGAAGGTACTTTCAGGCAGCAAAAGAAGTTGTTGTCGATTCTAGGTGGAGATTTCAATATGTAATTTCCAAGAAGAGAACTCACAACCATTGTTTAAGTTTCTTTTTGAAAAATGTAATTTAAGAATGAATAATCATCCAAACTGCTCGACAGCTAAATATGGGACAACTATAGTGATGCTGTATTCAGTAGATACATTGACAAAATTGAATCGACAACTTTTGTATCATATTTTAGTTTCCACAAGCCCATTGCCTCTCGTGCTTTTTCTCCCCACAGCTTTTTTTTTTGAATTCGTGATCTGGCCGCATATTCCCAAAGTCTAGAAATAACAAGTCTTTCATCTTCATACAAAATTTTCCCGCCGTTAATTGTGTGCGTACATATACGAACATCACTGCTGAGCACAACTCAACGCATACATCGTGAACTCGGCGAGACAAAGCCAGATTCTCTCTCTTCGATAAAGTATGCAGAACAGAAAAGGAAGGAAATTGAATCGGTTGTTTTTTTTCATAAATCGAATCATTCGCACCAATACATAAAGTTTAAATCCATATAAATTCATAAAATCTTCCGCCCGCTAGTTGTGTGCGAGCGTGTATAAAAATCTTGCATTCCCTCTTATAGCTTGACCTCGTTATTTGAAGAATTTGTGCATATAGCTGTTCGCCTTTCACTCATTAACTATATGGAAATGAAAGACTTGTTAATATCTAGACTTTGCATATTCCCAGTTTAGTCATAATCGACACGATTCTGGCGATGTCCTTTCGCAACATCATCAGGAGGTCGTGTGACTTTTGCTTGCCCTGCGAGAGTCTGCTAATAAATTCCCATATATACATATGTCTCTGCACATGTCCATTCTTCGCTGAAACTTATTGTTGATCTGGCGTGTTTCTTTGTACGCTTGCCTTGTCTTAAAACAGCGACTCTCAAAAACGAATAGAATACACGGCTTTATATGAAGGTGCACATTCTGCAGACCACTACGATGGCGACGTCGCCGAGCGTGGCGACCGAATCAATACAATTTCTATTTAATAGCCGGAAAAAAAAGGAAAAATACATTCCGCTTATTAATTATAGGCAATGCGTAAAAAGCAAATCAAAAATGTTGATTAATAAAAGTGTTCGATTTGTAAAAGAATGCCTCATATGCAAAAAGCTCGATTCGAGAAAAACGCGATCAAAGTTTTCAAAGCAAAGTACAATCAGTCTGAATTTTTTTTTAAGGATAAATATGAATATTTTATATCAAAAAATGCATACAAAGCCATTTTGACCAATAATGCATATAGGTTATTTGACCTTTGCACGGCAGTAGCATAAAGGCGAAAATTGCATTCCCCACCGTTGAAGCTCTCTTTGTCGCGAGTCGTGGTACTAATATACTCATCCAGTTAATATGAACAATGCTGTCCACATTTATAGTACAAATAGAGAACCAAAAAACTACAGGACAAAAACTATTCATAAGTTTTTCCTTCTACGCCAATGGGCAATACCCCTCTTATGTCTTTACAGGAAAAGAAGAGAAAACAAAGCCAAGCTGAAAAGAAAATTAACTCCTCTTAGCAAGTTTACTTCACCTTAAGCTCGCGGTTGAGATGTTTTGCTTTTACCAAGATACAACAGAAAAAATGTCAGAGAAAATTACGTAAATTGTGTTAATTGCAAATAATTAACAAAAAAAAGAAAAACTGAAAAAAAACCATTCTTAAATCATTAAATAAAACATGAACAAAGTTTTCTTTAAAACTGATTCAATTCACGTGTGATAAGTGAAACCTGTGAGAAATCCTTGTCGCAACCTTGTGCATGGAAATCGAAAGATGTTTGCATTTGTTTATAATTAGGTTTAATAGTTACATAACCTTTAATAAGTTTTCCGTTGCCACATTTAGCTGCTCTTTTGAGGGTTGTGATGTGTTTGCTGAAGACCTGCGACTCACATAACGCCCCATATTTTGTTTCATAGTCTTTTACTGACTTTATTATTGTTTAAATTTAAAGAAATTTTCATTTTTATTCATAGTGCCAACCACCAAGTTTTGTAAGTAGTATGCACAACTACAACTCGAACTGTTGACATTCTGCTAACGGTATCTCTGTATCAATGAATGAATCCACTGCACTAACACTAATTAATTGCAATTTTGAAATTTCCCGTAAATACCATGCGCTCTCGATCAGTTGTTAAGTAAATCGATTAAATACTCCGACATTTGTCATGATTTTACCTTAAAAGGTACGCAAATCTCGGATTTCTTTGGCGTATTGCTTTCGCGTACGTGTAAATTCGTCAATTAACTTGGTTTTCACCGATTCGAATTTGGTTTGGCTGTCTCGTTCGCGTGATGCCTGCACAAAGATTCAGTTACAACTTCACCACCTTTATTCTGACGGTCATCAGCGCTACTAACTGTAATAGTGATCGCGCCTGAGCTTCTGAGTATGGTACTGAGAGTACATGTGCGCGCCCATATGCTTTCCAATCATCACCCTTTCACGGAAAAAAATTATTGTCATGCTTGCTGTGTTATGTAGCAATGTATCACCTCATCTCGCCCCGCGTCACACACTTTGGGCTTTCATTTTTCTTTTAGATAAAATGAAAATTGCCATCGGAAGCTCTTACTCAACAGGTGATCAAACGTTCTCGAATTAAAAGCTTCCAGTATACTGTCAGATGCAAGTGTTTGCGTTGACTTATGTTTGCTTTGGTAATTGGCATGTTCTGGGATAATCCTGGATCACTTAAAAATCACAAGTTTCTGCTTTAAACTAATGGAAAAATTCAATATTTTTGCACATTCTGATCAATAATCAACAAATCTCATTTTTTTAACTGAAATAAATACAAGTGGATAACAACTGCCGTTGGACTTTTATGGTAAATACTAAACTTTTATGGTAAGTATTGAGTAACGTTTTATGACTTCAATGAACTTTATCAAGTTGGAAACAGAACTTATAATATAATTTTAAATTTGGTTCAAATAACGAAAGGGGCAAAGTATTCGATTTCTTTTATTTTTTATGTGAAAGAGAACCCAAAAAGTAAAGATGTGAAACATCTTTGGCGATCTTTATCTTTCTTTAAATTGAATAATTAGTAAGAATAAGTGCTAGTGGTACTTTATCTTCTCTCTTACCAATAGTTCCCCACCTATATTACTACCCAGTAGGAAAATGAACTAGTTCTAGACTGGTAGAATAACTACATTCTAAGGAGGGAGTAGGTACTAGTTCCCACTTGGATTCCTTTTATATGAAAACAACCCACTACTTTTGTACAGCGTTGTCCTACGATGGAGTCAATTGTCCCTTCCTGCATTACTTCGAAATACTTCTAGAACTAATTCAGCTTGAACTATTTGGAGAACTAGTTTATTTTGAAGTATTTCGAGAACTAATTTTTTTTGAACTACTTGGAGAACTAGTTCATTTTGGAATACTTCGAAAACTAATTCATTTTGAACTACTAGTTCGGTTAAAGTACTTCAATAGGAATAAAAGACATTTATTTCAATTAGAGTATTATGTATTTTATAAAACTAAAATTTCTTCATTTAAAATAATAAATTAATAATAATAATATAAATAATATAAAAAAAGGCACTTCAATGATACATAAAAAAAGTTTTTAATTTTAGTTAGTATTGTTTTCTTGTTTTAAATGAAAAACACTAAAATCTATTTATTGTTGCACAGAAAAAGCACGCTCGTTCAACTCAATTAATCGCAAAATAACTGAACGAATTCGCCACGTGCCAAAATACGAACGAAATGCTCGTTTTATTACCGTTGCGAGAAAAAAATTCCCTAGAAAAATCTTTTGCATATACCACTGACCTCGTTATTTGAACTAGCTCGTCTTAGGATTACTTTGACACCAGTTCTAGAACTAGTCAATTTCCCACTAGTGTTAAAACTAGTTCTATTTTCTAAGTAGTCAGTTTATTCCGACTGGGTATATACTAGTAATGAGCGATGTATAAAATATGTAATGTCGTCGAACTTTTGATTAACAGATATATAAATAGCTACAATAACAATTATTTTCCCATTCAGAGTTCTACACTCAGTAATACAAAATCACCAACAGGTGTCGTCACTGACTTTTGTAGTTGAGTCATCTTGGGGTTTGGTGTGATAATGTTCACCTTATCATGTTGATTATGATGGATTCCCAGGTCTCCTGCTCGACCGCTCGGTCGTATATATATACAATTATATCGTATATGTATACAATTGAAGTTAGGTACACTAATTTCCTCGATTTCATTTACCCAAGTCTCAGATAGAATAATGATATACGTCAAGGAGTCGTGGGTTCGATGCCTGACCTCGGCGGTTTTTTTAAATATTTGAAAGATTACATCACAAGAGGTACATAGAAAAAGCATTCCACTAAAAAAATTTGAACTTGTACTTTTTTAGTATCATTGGAATCGTTTTCGAAATATCTACATTTTACTCTTGTTCAAAAGTCAAAAGTTTATACTTAAGTACCTACATATTTCAAAATTTTGAATTTAAGAAAGACTTAAGTTCACATACAAATTTCATAGGATTTAGAACATATTTTCAATTATTTAAGAAAACACTGTTGCCTCATCCATATAGTTAATAGAAATTTTATTGTTGATGCTCTATTTTACTAAAAAAAATAGTAATTTTTCCATTTTGACAACATTTTTTTTCTGCGCTCTTACCTATGTTCTTATTTTATTAATACTGATAACTTTCGTTAACGCCCACGCTTTTTTACATTTAAGTAAGTTATATTTCTAAATTTTACCAATAACTTCATTAATTTCATTCTGAGCTTGGTTTCGAAAGGTTGGCTGTTCCCAGGCCCGCCACATCACCTTGCGGGGCCCGGGGCTAAAATATGATTGGGGGCCCCCTTTAAGGATACTATTGAAATTCCAAAAAGTATCTGACTAAAAAAAATATTTAATACTTATTAAAATTTGTGGTAAGAAAAAGCTTATTCAGAGCGTCTTCTATATTATAATTATACAAGGAAAGCTCTTTTCAGTACCCTTCAGGAGCTTTTTTCCATATTGAAAAAATGAAAATAGCATCATCTATACTTATGGAAAGCTTTGAAAGTTCACTCATATTTTCTCATATTCTCTCAACGTAAGTTTTTGCCCAAGGTCTCTTACGGAGAGCTTTTATGGTGTGACGTCACTGGCAGTCGATTTATGAAATTTTATTAGGAAATAAATTGTTTTTAAATTTTCACGTGAAAACTACTGCACCGATTTCATCGCAATTTTGCATGGTATACGATGCTGCACCAGCTAAGAATATATGCTACCAATAATTTTAATTTTTCAAAGCATTCAACGTATATAATGGTGTTTAATGAAATATATGGGATAGCTCAAAAGTGAAGTTTCTGATATTAAGTACAATCTTCTTTAATTTGGTTTTACAATGATTTTGTTTATTTGCAAGAACATTTAAATTTTTATTCTAATTAGTAAATGCAGCCTCGGAAAAATAATTCCTTGCATTTTGCATGAAGTATTTGTACCATGGTTTTTGCCTTTCGAAAAGCTTGAAAGAGTTTGTTTACTTGCTCTTGAATGAAATATATGCAAATCGTCGAATCTTTTCTAAACGTCAAAAGGGATAATCAAAAAAAGTACAAAAAAATTGTGCAAAAGTGACTTATTGTGGTTATTTGAATTTTTAAAATGAAGAGAAGCACACAAAATAGAAATTATTACGAACAACATCGCGAAGAATTCGCTAAAAAGAGGGCATCGAGACAAACTAATGAATTGCAAGTGATGAATGGAAATGAAAGCCAAAATGTTACAAATTCTACCGGTTGTGTTCGTAGTAGTGTTGAGCCGGACTTACACGAGGCAGTACATTTGTCCCTTACACGATGTAAATTGTACTGAGGCCTCAATTATTTTAAATGTCCCGGTTCAAAAATAATGTCTTACAGGTATATGAGCCGAACGTGTATCGAGAAAAATGAATCGAGGTGTGATTGTAAATTTCTTCCTTCTTTTGCGGCAGTAAAATATCCGGCTCTACTAACTTAAAATCAATTCTGGAACCTTTTTTTAAAAATTCTTATTTTGGTTCTTCCGCAGAGCCTTTTTTTAAGCATCAAAATATAATATGGAATTCGTAAATGATAAATTCTCAATTATAAATGTCTGTTCTGGTTTAGTAACAAAACCAAAAAAAATATGAGTGTGCATAGGACCACACGGTAGTAGTGAAAACTTCTATGCCCGCCCAGTCTATATTTGCAAATCAATCTTAATATTGCAAGAGGATAAGGATCAATAAATTTTGTTTATGAATATTCCATTTAAGTTTATGTTATTGTTGTGATACTACAATAAAATATGAAATTGTTCTAATATATCTATATCTATGTATATGTATATCTATATATATATAGTATATAGTACATAATACATAGTACAAAGTGCACAGTACATAATACATAGTACAAAGTGCACAGTACAATATGTACATAATATCCCAGTAGGGAAAGCAAGTAATTACCCATCGATTCCGACAGTACTTCTAAGGGGTAGCAACTAGCTCTCGTTCAGATTAAAGCAAGTGGAGATAAGGCATTACATTTGCGCGGGCGATGTCATACGCGGTAACCAATCGCCTCCATTCTGCATTACATAGAACTCTCAAACTGCATTACATAGAACGCTCAAATCATTACTCCTGCATTACTTTTATGTGGAAGTAATGCAGCAAGGAAGTACTTTTCAAGAATAATACCCTCTTATTTTCTGTAATGAGACCTAAAGAAATATGAAGCAGTTCTAAAATAATTCTGCATGTAATTTATTGCCACCCAGTCGGGAATATTGGAAGCCCTTACTTATGTATTTAATTACTTTAGTCCTGATTTTACTGCAAAAAGATAATCGGTTGAAATGTAATTAATACAGAATCCAGAACATCAATAAGCCATAAGAACTATTTACTTTTTGCATTGCCTGGTAATGCAGAGGGTAATGCCTTTATTGTAGTAATCTTACCTGGTAATGCAAAAATTAATAGCTCTATTAGATTTCTTTTGATTCTTTCTCCCTTTTACCAGTAATGACCTATGAAAGGCCTTCCATGGCTATGACAATTCTATGTTAATTGTAATTAACAAAATAACCCTTCTGGTAATGTATACCTAGTATTTACAAAATCAGGCATTCAGCTTTAATGAAGACGCTCTTCCTTTCCCGCCTGGGCAGTTTGCCATTTCCCTACTGATAAACTTACTACCGCAGATAAGTAAAACACAGATGCCCAGTCGTGAAACACGTGGTCCTGGTTCCATGTTGCCGAAAGCGATAAATCCAAGCAAAATGTTTAAACTTGTATCCATGTAGCTGGATGGCAACTTTTCGTTGAGCTCAAGACACAGCGAGAAGCGTGACCTTCGAAGCAAAATGAAATGAATGTTGACGCTGCATTGCAACATTTAAACGCATACTCTCACACTCGTCGTAGCTATTGCTTCCCACACCGTAGCCTCTTACGCTGCTGGCTGTTGTTGGTGCTCTACCAAAAGTTGCCACGCTCTAGCCAGCTACATTTAAGACACATGGGTACATTTCTTTGCTACACAAAATTTAGCTGGTTATAGGAGGGAAGGCAAGGAAGCAAATTTTTCCCACAAATGTTGCTCAAAGTGAGTGCGCAACAAAGATGCGCAGAAATGGTACGGTAGCATGACGCGAGTTTTTAGTTTTTACCCCAGGCCAAAAAGTGCCCAACGTGCCTAGAGAAGTTTTCACTTCAAAAATAAAATTTTCTGGTTCCGATTCCCGACTTCACAGTTTTTATTTATTTAAATGCAGCCTAAAAGGCACTCTTGGTTACAGAAGTACGGAGAATTGCTTTTGACAGAGAGAAGTAACCGTTATCATTATATAGATGATATGAGTTCTTTACTGTTATACTGGAATTTGAAAAAGAATGAATTACCTTGGCTTGGTAGGCACGCTGAAATAGTACACGTTGTTCCAGCTACTCAAGTCAGCGTGGAGAGGTGCTTCTCTGGTCTAAAATTTATATTAACTGATCAAAGAAATAAGCTAACACCTACTAATCTTGAAAATATATTACTCGTACGTGTCAATAAATCATTCGATTATGACATTGAATATAACTATCAACGAATAAAAATTAAATGTGTTCAAATACTTACATATACGTATAAATACTTTTGTACCACTTTATATGAATTTGCCCTGCAAACATTTCGATTCGGAAACGATTCGAGAACGATTTGCCAAAAGCGAAAGCTTGCTTCGATCTCGGACTCGTTAACGACTCGTAAACGAATTCGAAGGCAATAAAAGCGGAGCAAGAGATCGAATCGCTTTCTCGTGCTGATAACGAACCGCATGCTCGTATCGATAGCAAATCGCTTCTGCGCCGAAAATCACTCCGCTGAACAAAACAAGTCAAAAGCTCAAACTTTCCAAACAACCCGTTGAAGAGAAACCAAAGGCTCTCAAAATTTCCTCTCAATAGGACTTCAAATCGGTGAAATGACGTTATGTTGTTAGTGTAATTTGGAGATTTGAAGTCCCATTCAGGGGAAATCGATTCTCAATATTTTTCTACAAAATGAAGGCTTTGGGAGAAACAAATCAACAAGGAAAGCTTTCATTTTGCGTTTTGAATCTTTTTCTCGTACCCTTCGCAAGCATTTTTCGAATCGAGAATGGTCCGAAAAAGCGAGCCTCCGAGAAATTGTTTGCAGGGTGTATATTTTGGTTTCAAATAAAAATTCGGTCTTAGTACCAAAATGAAAAAAATTCCAACTCTTATTTGAAATGAGTATGGAACCGATATAAAATTTTTATTCGGTTTTGGATCTGGAAACGGAATTTTTATAATCTGCAAAATCGGTTCTTAGCGTAAGTGAAACCAAAAGGAACCGATATACCGAAAAAAAAATTTTTAGGTTCCAATCACTGAATGAATATATATCCAATTTGAACTGCGGCGAGGTGAGATTGTAAACACGAACGGGAGAGACATTTCTCATTTCTTTTGCGGCAGTAAAATGTCCTATTCAAACTGAGCCGTGGTGAGATTGTAAATACGAACTGGATGGAGAGACATTTCTTACATTTTTCGAGGGAGTGAAAGGTTGTACTTGAGAGACAATTCTTACATTTTTCGAGGGAGGGAAGTTTTGTAGTGAAGAGATAATTCTTACATTTTTTGAGGGAGTGAAATTTTGTACTTGAGAGACAATTCTTACATTTTTCGAGGGAGTGAAATTTTATAGTGGAGAGACATCTCTTACTTCTTTTGCGGCATCAAAATTCCCAACTTTAAATCAGGTGAGATTGTAAAATATAAATATACTTTCTGGAGGCATATGTTACGTACCTACTCTGAGACAGTTTTATGCATAAGAGAATCAAACCCTTAATGAAAGCTTTACATTGGTATGTATTTATTTTCTTTCTTTCTTTAATTTGCTGGTTTTTGTCATTTTAGTGAGGGAGTTAAATTAAGCTAGCACCTTTTGTAATTTAGTTTGCGAATTAAGATTTCAGTGATTTTTTTATAGACAAAAACGTAAGTAAACAAAATTGTTTTTATTTAAATTTTTTCGTAAGGCAGTTCTAAAAAAATTAACTACTTTTCACGACTTACTTACACGAAAAAAATGTAAAAAAGCATATATGTACTATTTTTTTTCTCCTACATACATATGTCACGTCTGCATATGTATTTATTTTTTAACCAACGTTTCTAATATTCATTTCTTTTTTTCTGTGATTTGTTCCTTAATTTAATATATTAAGAACGGCTGAGGAGAAAAAGGCGTCGAGGGCATGGGAATATTTTGTGGACTTAAAAAATGATAAAGCTAAATGCAATTTCTGTGCTAAAGTTTTGTCTTACAAAGGTGGCGGTGCTCACAATCTAATTCGGCACACAAAGAGCAAGCATCCTCATGTTTTCTGTGCAATTTGTGAATCTCAGATTGTAAACACCGATAGCATCAGAAATGCTTCGCTTACTTCCACTTCAACATCAAATGCATCGGAACCAGAAACACCTGAATTTTGCACGCCCTCCACCTCATGTACTAATAGATATTTACCCTACGTGCACCTCGCCTCATTTCAACTTGAGAATTTTACTGCCCTAAAAAAAGTAAGAGAGAAGAAACCCACCAATGCGACAATCACACCTCGCCTCATTTGAAGTGAGACATTGTACTGGTTAAAAAGGAAAAAGAGGCTCCTCTTACAAACTCATTTTACAATCGTGTCCTACTCAACACTAGTTCGTAGGCAACTTTAAGCATTTTTCAAGGCTGCCATTCAAGATTATTGTAATAATTTTATACCGTAAAAATTCAGCTTAGATGATTTGTGCAAGGAATGTACATATTGTTCAGGTTTAAGTTATAGATTATGAGAGCTTTAGTTGATTAAGATTTTTCAAGTTGGGTTCTCAAAGTTGGCAATTCTACTGTTGAATGTCCAGAAGGAATTAAAAATACTCAGCATATTATCTATTTTAATTCCCTCTAAATTTATCTCGAAACATTTTGTTAGTGGTGGGTTTGGTGAAACTTTCACAACGCAAAATGTTCGTAGTATTTCTAAAAGAGCTGTTTTGTGTCCCAAAAAAGATCACGTCCATGTAATAAATGAGTCTGTTCTTGCTAGAATGAGCGCGGAAGAAGTGTGTGGGCCGCTTTACAGGATTTCAAAGAGGCAAGATTCACTTTATCCCACGAATTTCCTTGGATACATCAAACGACCCCGCTCTTCCATTTAATTTCAAGCGTCATCAATTTCCACTGCGCCTAGCGTATGCAATGACAATAAATAAGTCACAAGGTCAAACATTCGAAAAAGTTGGTCTTCGTCTGCCCGAACCATGTTTTACTTACGGTCAGTTGTATACAGGGATTGTAAAATTGATGTTTCAAGTGGTAAAGGAATTGTCACTGAGAACTTGGTTTATAAAGAAGTTTTAATGTAATTAAAACAATAAACCAGGAGAGAACTCTTCCTTTTTGAACCGTGCTCAAGCGATTGTAAAATTCAAGTTCGAAATGATTCAAAACAGGAAGTTACGGTTTGAAGAATAATCACTGTGGGCTTTGGGATAATTAAAATAATATATACTCTGCACAATTGTGCAGGGGCCCGACTAGTTAAATATAGATACCGAACGGTCGGTTCTTCATTCGTGAATTTGTGCTTAGCTCTGGGGCTCAGTACATTCTTCTTTTGTCAGAATCAATCCAGAAGCTATCCCAGCGGGAAAAATTCGAAGCGTTACTAAGGGGAGCTCTGAATGAAGCAATATTGGAGCTTTAAAGAATTGTATGGGACGAAGAAGACGGGCAAACATAAACCGGTTCCCGGTGGACAAGCTATAGATATTGGTACTTAGTTCGGGGACCACTTGCTAAAACTGCTAATTGGATGGTTAGACATTTTTTTCTAGGTTTGTGACTGCTTCAAAAAAGCTTCTAAAAAAAGCGGCAGTAAAAAGAACCCCATGTTAAAAAAATATAAAACTGGGATGGGAGGGGAACGCCCCAAATCTTTTAAGTGGCGTTCTAGCATTGATATTGCAGCGCTGGACTTTCCGCTGGGTAAATTTCACGTTTTCCTAACTGCTCAATTTGAGCTTATACTACTTCAGAGGTAGTAAAGTGACTACTTAAGAGCAAGGCAAATATCCCTCCTATCAGAACCAATGCAGCGCTGTAAACACAAGTGTTTTTGTTAGCTGAGGGTCGTAAATTGAATATCAAAGAGCACCAGACCAGTACGCTTGTTCATCTCTACTCCTAATTTTTCTGCACGCTGCATATTTTTGGCTCTAATACGGTGTTTAGGCATAGAATGAGCTTCTCTCTCTTGAAAGCAGCCGCACGTAGGCGTTAGTTAATTGTCATCATTTGAAAACGTAACTACTTTTAATAATATAATCTTACTATATTTTTATTATAAGTTTTTATACCCGTGAAAGGTAATTTTGCAATAAAAGCTGCTAATTAAAATTCAACGTTGAGTCTAAAAAACGCGGGTGTATCGTTTGTCGCTTTAACATACATACATATCATATATTTTAGAGTGCTGCATGCTAGGGTTTCAGGTTCCATGTTAATTCTTGCTTGACCATTAGAACCATTAGAACGGATATGCGGTTCTAACTTTTTGGATTTCGATATATTTTCGGGGCCCTTTCTGACCGGGGTCCCGGAGCAATTCGTCCCAGTTGCCCCCCCCCCCCCCGTGGCGGGCCTGGTTGTTCCCATATACTGTAACAAAGCTTACTTAATTGCTCCTTTAATCCCTCATGGGACATAGGGCGGAAACAGTTGCCCTCCAGCGGACTCAGTTTTGCGCGACAGCTCTCAGCTCTGACCAGGATCTCCCATTTGTTGCGGCCTCTGCTAATAGGGTTCTCCTCCACGTTGTCGTAGGTCTTCCGACTCGACGGGATGCTTGCGGATTCCAATCAAGGGCCTGTTTGGCTAGATTCTCGTCTTCGCGTCGCAAGGTGTGGCCAACCCAATTCCATTTTCTTCGCCTGCTTTGGTCGTCTATCCTTTCTTGGGCGGCACGGCGCCATAGTTCCTCATTTGTAATTCTATCATGCCAGCGGATTTTTAGGATACGACGTAGGTATCTGTTGATGAAAACTTGTAGGCGCCCTGTGATGAATTGGGTGACTTTCCATGTTTCGCAACCGTACAAAAGAACTGCCTTAACGTTGGAGTTGAACAGCCGCAATTTGGTGTTAATTGAGATCTCTGTTGATCTCCATATGTGAAACAGGCATGCATATGCGCTTCTTGCTTTATTTATTCTGGAACTGACGTCTTCTTCTGTACCGCCGTTTTCGGTAATAATACTACCGAGGTAACAGAATTTATCTACCAGTTCCACGTCACGGTTATTTAGCGCTGTCCGTTCAAGGGTGTTTGCATTTATCCGCATTTCTTTTGTTTTAGTCGGATTTAACCTTAAGCCCGCCGAGCTACTTTCTGTTGCCAAATTGTTTACCATGTTTTTGAGGTCCTGGTGTCTGTGGGCCAGCAAACAGATATCATCCGCGTAGTCGAGATCCTTAAGGAGGTCTAGCAATCTCCATTGTATGCCACCGTTGGCTGCCGTTTATTACTATAAGAAATAGTAATGGTGAAAGAAGGCATCCTTGTCGTACTCCTGAGCTCACCTCAAAGCTGTCGGATAATTTCCATTATGGAGAACTCTGCATTTGGAATTGTTGTATAGAGCTTTTATCAATTCCATTATTTTGTCCGGCAGTCCACGTTGCCGTAGAGCTCGCCATATAAAGCTCCTATTAACCGAGTCGAACGCTTTCTCATAGTCTACGAAAGCAAGGTAAAGGGGGGAGCGGAATTCAGTAGACTGCTCCACTATGATTCTCAAGGTGTTAATGTGGTCTACGCAGGAGCGACCTTTTCTGAATCCAGCCTGCTTTCTTCTAAGCGTTCGATCTACTGCCTCTCTTATCCTAGATAGTAATATATGGGACAAGATTTTTCCCATCGTAGATAATAGACAGATGCCTCTCTATGATACCTTCCGTCTAATCCTCCGGAAAGGTACATGTGTTCCATGCTATTTCCAGGATTGGCTGTAGCGCATCTGCCATGAGGCTTGAGTCGGCTTTCAACAATTCTGGCGGGATGCCATCTTTTCCAGCTGCTTTACCATTGGCCATTGCATGAATTGCGGTTACTATTTCTGTCTTGGATGGTGCACGAGTGGCGATTCTTATTGGCTGTGCATTGTTGTTATTTTCTTCAGGTTCCTGCGAAAAGGAACCATTCAGGGCGGCGAAGAAGTAGTCTCTCCATCTTTGGAGCTGCTCCTCGTCGCTGCACAGCAGCCTTCCATCCGCACTCTTCACGGCATGTTTTTTAGTAGAGTGCTTTCCCGAGAGCTGTTTAGTAATTTGGTACAGCACCTTACTGTTGCCTGTGTTTGCCGCGTTTTCAGCCTTTTCTTTGAGCTCGTTTATCTGCTGCATTTTATCACGCCGGACACTTCTCTTTACCTCCCGGTGTAATTGGGAGTGTTCCCTTTCAAGTTGTTGACGTTTTTCCGAGTCGCTTGTAGAGTTCACGTTATTTTTGAGGGCCCTTCTGCGTTCTACTTTTTGCCAGGTAGTGTCCGAGATCCAGTGTTGCTGGTTTCTTTGGACATAACCAATGCTTGTTTCCGCTGCTGTTATTATAGTGCCCTTTGTTGTGCTCCACAGCTCTTCAATATTTGTGTCGTCAGAAACGGTTTGCTGGTTTAAGATTTGTTGTAGATTTCCAGCAAATTCTCTCCTTTTAGCGCTCTCCCGCAGAAGGTCTACGTTACACCGTCTACGGTTTATGGCATCTCGTTGGACATTTCTGATTGCGGCGATTTTCAGGCGGATAGTTGCTACTATCAAATGGTGGTCACTTCCAGTGTCTGCTCCCCTAAAGCTCCTGATATCCTCCAGAATAGTTCTCCATCTGCGGCTGACGGCCACGTGATCTATCTGATTTTTCGTTCTACCATCAGGCGATACCCAGGTCTCCTTGTGTATCTTCTTGTGACAAAAGTAAGTTCCACCTACCATGAGTTGATGGGAACTACAGAAGTCAACGAAAAGCTCACCATTGTTATTGGTAACTTGGCTTAGGCCTTGATTTCCAATTGTGTGTTCAAGGCCGGTGTTGTTGGGGACGATCTGTGCGTTTAAGTCACCCATCAAAACAATGATGTCTCCTTTTCGAATAGAGCGAAAACCTCATTCAGTCGCATGTAGAACTCGTCTTTGATGTCATCTTTTGCGTCTTCAGTCGGAGCGTAGCATTGGACTATCGTAGTACTTCTTAGTCTGGTACGTAGGTGCACGGTAATAATCCTCTCAGAAACTGGTGACCAGCTAATGCGGCTGGATCTGGCTTCCTTGGTGAGTATTATGCCAACGCCATTCCTACGATTTTCAGTTTCGTTTCTCCCAGAATATAAGAAGGACTCACCGTTTGGACAGATATGCTCCCCCGCATCGGGCCATCTGGTCTCGCTGAGTCCCATGACCTTGATTTTATAGGGGTTCATCTCGTTGAGGACTTCATCCAGCCGTCCATCAGCAAGCAGCGTTCGTTCTCACATTCCATGATCCGATTCGTGTCCTGGTTCGAAAAGCAAAGGTCGTCGTCGTGTTGCCCATCCGGTTCCGAGGCATTTTTGCCGATTCGTAGCAATTATGTGTTTTATGGGTGCGGGTTGCTAACCCTCAGCCCAACCGACCTAAAACTCTGTTTTGTGGCGCAGAGAACTCGCCCGTCTCCCGTTAGCTCCTTCCGAAGAAGTACCCCAGGGGGCACCGCAGGAAGGTGGGATTAGGACTTGCTAACAGAGCTGCTAGGTGTTCGTCTGCAGTGACTCTTCTTGGGTTTTGGCAGAAGTGACAAATCGGGCGCCACCACCTTCCGAGGTCTTTGTTAGCCGTTCGCCCCCATAATGTAATAAAGACTACAATAAAAATTATTTTTCATTTTTTAGTTCATTTTAAAATTAAAGCGTATTGTTTAGTTTTGTGAAACTATGTTTTTTATTTTCTACTTTTTAGTCTATTATATGTTTTTCGCCATTTAGCGGCGGTCGCCATACTGGATTTAAAATGAGGTCACGAAGCTTACTGTATTCTACTAGTCATACCTTTTCATTTGATAACCATACCGAGGCGGGTGTAAAGAAAAAGTAATCCGCCATTTTGTGTTGGCCGCCATTTTTAATCTGGAATGAAGCCACTTAGCTAAATGTATTCTACTGGTCATACTCTTTCATTTGATACCCATGACGGGGGGTTTGGGAACACAATTGCACAATTCGCCCCCGTCTTGAAACCGCCATTTTAATTTTTTTCCAAAAATTCAGATTGCATTGTCACGCGAACTATGGATATGTGCAAAATTATAAGTTGAAAGTGGGTCAAAATAAAGCTGCAATTTTCAGAATCGATTTGTGATTTTAATGAAATCGATTTTTCAATAAATTTGTCTTAAAAAATCGATTTTATAAAAATTGAGTACAATATTTTAAAAAATACAAAAATTTTAAATATAAAAAACAAAGAAAATTAAGTTTCATTAATAAATCAATAAAAATAATTAAATTTTAATACACTAAAGGCATCTACTTAAATCACAGGTTTCACCCCGAGCGACAACCAACCATCAAAAATATGCTGAAAACGTTCGTTTGTGGTGAAGAGGGTGAGAAAAATGATGGGACGGGCAGATTTTGAAACTGGCCTAAACCGAAATGGTTCAGTCTGCAAAGTCCACCCCAAAAATCAAGACCAAAACGACCGAAAATGGACCGGAAACGTCCTCGTTTATGCGGTTATTTTGTACTTGTTTGATACTTTGGACCGGTTCGGTCTTACATATAAACTATAATACTATAGTTACTATACCATTGTTGGAATAATATACTTACAGTCTGCATGAGTATGCATGAAATTTCTCACCGACGAGTTTCTAATAATTCTTTACAACATTAATTCAATCAGAATGAATTTAGAAGAAGAGAAAAAAAGAAAAGAAGTCGCACTGTCTGATCCGGGGTTTGAACCCGCCATGTTTAGTTCGGTAGACTTTTACGAAGACGCTAGGCCAAGTTCTTCTTAAGAATTTGGCGACAATAAAGTATTTTTTTGCTGCTTTTGAAAATACTTCTATCTGTTGAAGGTGTATTAATTTTACCAGTTTTTCATGACTACCTTCGAGCTGCTTTATCAGAGTTTAAAAAAATTTGCTTGGGACCACCGTGGGAAACTACTCTTTCAAGCAAGAAAAAAAAGCAAAAGAGTTATTGCGTTACAAAGTTATGCGTGAACAGGACCAAAAAAAAACCTACGCGTCGAATTGATAACCTCCTCCTTTTTTGAAGTCGGTTAAAAAACGTATCGACTGGAAAAGAATCGGAAAATCCCGATTTTCTTAGACTAGACTAATTTTCTAAAATCGGTACAGAATCGCAAATCACTTTGTGCAATTTACATTTAATAAAAAAAATTTTTTAACGTCCTTTTAAACTCTTTTCCCTTGCTTTATTATACCTTTTTGGAAATAATTTTTAATAAAAATTTTGAAATATAAATAAAAAATTCAAATGCCGAGATCAAGAATTGAACCCGCGACTTTTTTGGAATATCCACGTCGACCAATTTCCCTATGTGCGGTTCGCGGCAAATAACATGACTTTTCTTAAATTTAACTTTTTTTTTAAGATTTCCGTCTTTTTCCCAGTACAGATCTTTCATACGGTTCGCGAGACGAAATTGTTCCTAATCGTTGCAAACTCTAGCGTCACAGCCTTGAAAAATTACTCTCAACGCGCGCAAAGATGTTTCACATCAAAAAGTGATGAAGTTGAAGTAACCGGTTGAAACCAATTTCAATCGATACAGGATGCAAAACAGCATCTACTGTTGATTTTGGCCGAATTTTGAACAATGCGTATAAAAAACCATAAAAGTCCTTTTTTTCGTATGCGCTGTTTAAACGCATACGATTTTTTGTTCGTCTAACAACCAAACCTATCAACAGGCGGCCGCTTTATAAACTTGGTGAATACATACACCCGTATATGTTGCCATAGTCCTAGTTGATGAGGAGATGTCAAATTTCTGCTTTTGGCAACAGTTTTATTCTTTGAAATCAAACATTTCATAGGACCTTTTTTTTTTGGGAATTTTAGGTGCTCTTTTTTCGCTTGAATACGTTTATTGAACTCGGTTCATTTAGGATATTCTCTCCAAATCGAAGTTCACCGAACCTACTTAATAGTATAGTATACTTTCTATCATTAAATCCTTTAATAAGGAATTTCAGTTGCGTGTTTTCTTTATTTTTGTATTTTTGATGTTCAAGTTAAAGTTATCAAAACCTCATCCGTTGTTGTTACTGAGATTTTTTTCAATTATTCCGGTTTTTGCATTAGTAGATCAGCTCTTCAACCTTGATATCTTATAGTTTTGATAGAATTCGGTTTGGATAGGCTTTAATATTTTTTCTTATTCAGCCTATCAACTCTGCTTTAATTACGACTTACAGCACAGGGCACTAAACTCAACTTAGCACTTCCACTTTCTGGCCCCTGTGCTGAAAGTCGTAATTCGACTGAAACACACTTTCTTCAACCCAAACGACTTGTCACACTACTCGACATTCAGAACAAGGGCCTTAGTTGCATTCTCTGACTTTTCATCACAGCCCGAATAAAAATAAAAACAATGGCCTTACAACGGGCGAACACCGGTCGCTTGGCCATGAAAGGGGCATATGATGGCCGTCGAGTTTTTTACCCCTTTTTAATGGGGGCACATACGGCTTCACGACGACCAAACTAGAAAAAAAGATTTAAATTCCCAAGTACTGAGCTGTACACACGGGCATTCGACGGCAATTTTGAGCTAAAAAAGGAATCTGCACCAAATATATTGTTGAATGTGTTTTATGGGAACTTGATTATTTTCGTTATGTACAATGTGAGGTGCCCGCATAACCTCATAGAATATAACTTTACATACACTTTGATTCACACTATAGTAATAATTATAGTTTAAGGTAGTTTATATAGAAAACTAGATTGTATTCATGTATATAGATATAAGTCAGTAGGCCTAGTTATGATAATGTGTAATAGTATATAAGGATAGTATATAAGAATCCCTACTATAAATACAAGGGAACTTTGTATGGAAAACACAGTTACTGTTCAACACTCAGCGAGTACAAGACGCTAAAAGGGCTTTAGCTCTACGCTCTGTCGCTGAGGAATAAATATTCAAATGAACTGTTTAAACTAAATAAACTGTTTTATTTAAATCCGCGAGTAAAATCCCATATTAATACATTACATGGTGATCCTGCATCACCTGGCGACCCTGCTATATATATTGAAGCATTACATGGCGATCCTGCAAGACAAGAACCTGGAGGAAGAAATGAAGGATCCGAAGGCAGGACCAAGGCCCATCGTCATAGAAGAGTACAGGAAGAGGAAGACAAAACCTGCAGAGATACCTGATCCGATGGATTTACAGAAGCCGAAAAGACCAAGGGGCGGCTACGAACGACAGCTGCGGAAGCGGAAGAAGGAGGCGTTGATGATCGCAGCGATTGCAGTCTCGATAGAGGAAAGGAACAGATTTATAGAAGAGGCGAATCAGTTAAATAGCTGGACCAAAGGCGTCACAAAAAAAAAATATAATAAATAAAAAAAAGATTTTTTTTGTTCAATGTTGAGAATGTTAGTACGTTAGTCATTTTATGTTAAGGTACCACCGCATTTGGATGAGGTTTGTTTGTTTAAAAATGTTAATAGTAATAAAAAAAACAACCCAACAAAGAAAGATATATTAATGGTAATGAGATAAAATAGCGCTCGGTGCAAGAGCACAAAGGTAGTAAGATAATGGAATATGTCAGAACATGAGGCAATAGAAATTTGTAAATGAATAAAAGGCGCCATAAAAAATAAGAACGGTGGCAAATTAAAAGAAGAGTTAAATGAGCTAGACATACGAATTAACACTGTAGAAAGCAGTGAAGATATACTAACGGAATTTAGAACAGTGTACGAGTAAATAGATGAAACAATAAAGTTATGGTTTAAATAAAGAACAATATGGGGAACTTGAGACCCTTTCCGACTTTTAAAATTGTTACAATCTAATTACCGAGTTTCCATGGGAGTCGAGTTGAGTTGTGGTTGAGTTGAAATGACACTTCAACTCAACGATTAACTCTATGCGTTTCCATTTCTGCCTTCCGTCTTCCTCTATCTTTTTCCATAAATTAATTTTGATATAGATTTTTCTTTGCCGTTTTTAGTTGCATGCGTGAACTCAATTCAACCTACCTATTTTCGTTGAATTGTGCAGAGTTGAAAATTTTTAACGAAAACTCTTAACTCATTCTGTTTCCATGACGTATAACTCGGGTTCAACTCTGGTTGAACTCTGATGGAAACTCAGTAATAGTAGATCTTAGTGATAATCCGCAAGCAAACTTGGAGTTACTTCTGGAAAAGCTAATGCTACTAATGGAAAGTTGAACACCTAATTATAAAGTTGAGTAAAGAAAAAAGCTTAGTGATAATCCGCAAGCAAACTTGGAGTTACTTCTGGAGAATCTAAAGCTATTCACGAAAAACTATAAAATTGAAACTGCCGAATAATGAGAATTGTTGAGAAAATAAGTAAAGAAGAATTAATGAGAATTATATAACAAGATGCATCAAAATGATAATGAAAGATGATTAAAGAAGTACACAAAATAGGATAAAAAAGGCGTAAAAATTTGAAGAAAACGGCATTTGAAGAATGAAAAACAAGACTAAGAATAAATAATATGAAAAATTTTAACTTAAAAAGTAAGGGAAAATTTTTCTCGTCAACCGTTGGGGGTGAGGTGCCCGCATAACCTCATAGAATATAACTTTACATACACTTTGATTCACACTATAGTAATAATTATAGTTTAAGGTAGTTTATATAGAAAACTAGATTGTGTTCATGTATATAGATATAAGTCAGTAGGCCTAGTTATGATAATATGTAATAGTATATAAGGATAGTATATAAGAATCCCTACTATAAATACAAGGGAACTTTGTATGAAAATCAGAGTCGTTGTTGAACACTCACTGACTACAGGGCGCTAAAAGGGCTTTAGCTCTACGCTCTGTCGCTGAGGAATAAATATTCAAATGAACTGTTTAAACTAAATAAACTGTTTTATTTAAATCCGCGAGTAAAATCCCATATTAATACATTACGTAGTGATCCTGCATCACCTGGCGACCCTGCGATATATATTGAAGCATTACAAATGGTCCTTTCGATTTATTCTGCAAGCTCGTCAGTAGGAGGTTTGTTGTACGTGGAATGTGTGGTGCGGGTTAATTTATATTTTGGTAGGAAATTTTGTTATTTAACCGCTTGAAGAAAAAAACAATCAAAATAAAACATAAAATTTTTGAAATGTTCGAATTCCAAGCTGTGAGCAGCGGATTTCATGATGTTTATCTTAATAAATACGCGGTGAACTCTGAGTTTTGTTGGGGAGCCACTCTCCCAAAAAATGATTTCTTTTTTGAATAGTTAAATTGCGCCAAATTAACGTATAGTTTTGCCGGGTGTCGGCCTTGAATATAAAGAGAATGAGGACATTACGATTGTCCGTTTGTGTATGCGTCTGATTTATTATAGGGGAATCCAATTGCATTAGGGTGTGTGAAAATATCTCTATATTGATGTATGTATGTGGAGGCTGGAGAAAGGCACGCATGTCTGTCAACTCTATTAAATTGCCGCACGTCAGGCAACCCCAATCGAGTTCGCAGGACGAAAAGGAAGCAGGAAGGAGATCAGATTTGCAGCGAACGTGGACGTGGGCGGTCGAGCAATTAATTTCTCCGTAGATATTATTGTATATTTTGTTCAAGGATTACTTCGGTCGTTTTATGTTGTCATTAAATAGAAACAATTTGTTCTTATAATAAATATCGTTAATTAAACTACGATTGTCAAATAAGAATTAGTTTATTCTACCAACCGGACATTTTCAATCCCACATGTATATTAAAAAGAATTTTTTTAATCACATTATATACAAACAACTCGGGAATAATATTAATCGTATATTCGACGGTGTGTGTGTGGTGTACGGCCGTACAGTCCTGCAAACAGCCTTCTGATGCCCGTCACATGGCCGAAATCGATGTTTTTAAATCACGGTTGGTGTTCGCCCGTTGTAAGGCCATCTTTTATATTTACTCGGGAGTGAAATTTATGACAGGAAACTAAATTCATCACCGTTTAGTAAATTCTTACGACGATATTGCGCGATTTTATGTTACAATAAAAATTAATATCGACAAATAAAACCTAAATAAAAAATTCGCTCTTAATCCGTTTTAGTGTTAATTAAGAGCTCGTGTATAAACAGCCAAATGGACGAATCTATGAAATTAAATATTGATCAACGGATCACACCTACTCCATGGAAACATTTAAAAAGCTTCATGACAAGTGTAGGCTGACAGAAGCGACTAGGTGCAAACAGCACAGGCGGAAGATGCTCAGTCATCGTCTTCTGTTAAATGCAGCCAGCATCTTATTGGAGGTCAAATGAATCTAGAAACTATGTCAGATTAACAAACTTTTTTCTATCAACTGTTGAAACATCCTAAGTGATGCATTATGCAATGAACAAGCGCTGTTCTCAGCAATCAGAAAGAAGAAGAAAAAAAGTTATGAGAAAATCTTAACCCCGGCCATGCATAAATAACAAATCACGGAAAATTATCTGAGAATTGAAAATAATGCGGTTGTGTGGTTTTGTTGTTATTTAAAAAGCCGTTTTTTTGTTTGTTGTTTTGCCTAATTAAAAAAATTACAGTTTGCACAGTTCGCAACAATAAAGAAAACAAATTTTCAGGCCGATGCCGATGGTCTTATGACAATGATCGGTTTTGTTGATAATTAAAACATGGCGTACGTGGGTATTTACCTATTTTCAGTTTATTTTGAATTTCACAAAACTTATTGGTGGTTCACATAGTGAACTTCAAATTAAAATGATGACGAAAATTCTGCTATTCAAATTTTGATTTCATGCAAATTGTGCAACGAAATTTTACGTTAATATTGCGAGCATCGAACATATTTTTCTTGTTGTCGGTGGGTCGATTTTTGACATAAATATAAATTGTGACGGTTAATTACATTAGGTCGCTTTAGAACGAAGGTTAAAAAGGTCGCGATAGAGAGTTTTAAAGTGCTCTTAAGTGTGATTCTTTTCTTATTAATCTCGAACAGTTTGCGATCAGTGTCGACTCGATTAAGTTTTAAAGTTAGTGTTATTGTAAGTGGGTTATTTTTAATCAACAAATTGGTGTGCAAATTTTAAAAGTATAACGCCCGATTTATATCACAAAGTCAAAGTGAAAGTGCAGCTCTGGAGCACTTTTATCGCACAGAAATTTGTATGCATTTCTCTCTGTTTCACTTTCATGCAACAAAGAAAAAATCATTCAAATTTCTGTGCGATAAAAGAGCTCTTGAGCTACACTTCCACTTTGACTTTGGAATGTAAGTCGGGCTTAATGAACCTAAATTCCTGAACTTCACTATTAATGCGTTACTAATGGTAGTGACATATTTTACCCAAGAAACTTAGGGTGCGTTCTACTAATGGTTGTGTAACGATAGTAAAAGTGAAGTCAAAGAAAAAGTGCAGAACATACAGAACAAATAGAGGTAGTTTGATGAGTAACAGTTTACAAATAGATGGCGCTAACGTCACATGCCATGAATCCCCATGAATAGATATTTGGCATTGATTCTATAATCTCTAGAGTCTTCGCTACACAAACGTCATGAAACGCCTGATGCCAAATTTCCCATTAAAGTTGAATCTCGCCCATTCATTTCTTTCCTCATTGTTAAACAGCCGTCGACCAAGAAATCAGAAATCATCATAATTTTTTCAGCCTCCTCGCCCCTCCCTGAATAAAGCAATATGAATAAACACACAGGAATCTATTTTTAGATCATCAGCCAATTGATCATAATACCGCAGCTTTTGACTCTTTTCCAAATAGTCGAGGAAATAAAACACTGAACCTAGGATTTTTTGAACAGTAAGATGGATCTTAATGCGGTTTTTTGTGTTCGATTCGTGAGAGCGTCTACAAACTTTGTGACCGGTAGTGATGAATTCATTTTGAAAAAATGCATTTCCTGCAATAAAAATATGCATTTTAGAAGTGAATCTCAAAGTGACATTCTATCACTCGGTAAATATTGATGGAAATGAGTCGACTTTTGCTACTCGGGGGTTTTTGGAGTCGCTGAGCACGAAAATAATGACGGGAACCGTCTCCGAGGTACCTGGTACCCAGAGGAGACTGAAACACCCCTTTTTAAGGGTTTTTCTCGATAAATTCAATAATAATGAAAAATAATCCAATGAAATACACTTTTTTCAATATTTATTTGCCAAGGTGGCCAGTGTTGCCACTCCCTGAGCGCTTCGTCGTATCCATTACAACATAGAAAAAGTATCCAATCGTATCGATAACCTTTCTGTACGGATCCATATGATACTAAATGTTGCTGGCGTACACGTATCATAACGTCAACGCTAAAAATCGCTTGATGCTTGATGATGCTTTCGGCGTACATGGGTATTCCCTTCACCGAGAGTAGCTTTATTATCCTTAAACAGATATGTCAACATCAGACCCAAAAAAAGATGATAAGAAGATACATTTGTGCATGTGTTAGTGTTTACGCCAAAAAATTTTGTTCAAAAAGTTACAGCAACTCTTCCTTTTGCCCCTCTGTCCTGAAAACCGGTTTTTATTGTTGACGTTATGAACCGTGTACGTAAGCCCAATTGTATATTGGTTCAAATAGAGCGAGTGTCTTCCGTTGCAGTTCTTCTATGAAAACAGGAAATTACTAAAAAATGCCGTAACTCGTAATTATTAAAAAAAATACCTATCCATCGCACTAATTTCACAGCACCACAATACGATACAATACGCAAAAAACCAGTAACATAACCGTTTTTCACTTTTAAAACCCCACACAAGGCAAAAGACAACATAATGAAAAGTAGGTCACAACTTTGAGAGAAACTGTATCAGATATTAGAAATTATTGTAGTATTAGACAAGAAGCGTTAAGTAATAGTACATTTTGAAAAATGAAAGAAAAATTACGATAAGCGTGACCGTATCCTTTTTCGGGAAAACGTTATTTTTTTTGTAGGTAGGCACTAACAGAAACCACAATTTAAGCCCTGAAACAAGGTTCTACGATAATTGCAGTCCCTGTAATTAAAAGTCAAAAAATGGCCATATTTCGCGGTTTTTATTTTTTTTTGCAAAAACCTGTCGACCGATTTCAATTGTCCAAAACTCATAATTTTCGTCTTTTTAAGCGCTATTACGTACTATATTTTGTTTTCCAAAAACAAAATTTTTTCGCACCTAAGCCGTTGAAAAACGTGTTTTCGCTACCATTATTAGCTTTTTTCTCCTGGACCGATTTTATCCAAAACACATTCATTGAATTCCTACGATTTTTCTCTTAATTATAGCGTCAAAAAATCGCAGGGTAGATTTATTTCAACTTTTGAATACTTTTCCGCTATCTCTCCTGGACTAAAACTTTCCCGCACGTTTTACGATTAAAATGGTTTTTGATATAATTGCGCCAAGTTAAAATTTACCCCTATAAAAGAAAACGTGACCCCTGAAACTAGGATACTTTCCAGGATGTCAGTAGAGCATCATAACAAAGGTAAAAAAAATCAAGTTATTTGCATTTTTTTATAGTGAGCATTAGATAGAATTCTTATATTGGCTGCACTATTAAGGGAGAATGTCCATAAGTAACCATAAAGCAATAATTTCCACTTTTCATATTTTTAAATTTGTTCATGATATGATTGATATTTTACATCTTCAATCCTATAAAAATGCGTGACATAAATAAGAAAAAGTTTATTAACTTCCCAGTAGGAAATTATTGTAATCGGTCCGAAAATCGGATTCGAAATTTTCTATGTATTTACACGTTTCAAGGTCCCAATAGCATTTTAAGCAAAAATTTGAGCAGAAATATGTGTGTGTGTGTGGTCATTTTTTCCTAAACGATTTCGGGTGAACTAAAAAAGATATCGACTTCGTTGAGGTGCCGTTCTAAGGGTGTACAAGGAAATATGATCTGAAAAGATTTTCATAAAAATCGGTCGAGCCGTTTTTTTGTTTGAACGACTTAAGTGATTTTTGTACCAGCACGATTTCGTGCGAACCAAAACAGATATCGACTTCGTTAAGGTGCCGTTCGAAGCGTATTAAAGGACATATGAATTAAACATATTTTCATAAAAATCGGTCGAGCCGTTTTTTGTTTGAACGACTTAAGTGACTTTTGTACCAGCACGTTTTCACGAGAACCAAAAAAGATATCGACTTCGTTAAGGTGCCGTTCGAAGCGTGTTAAAGGACATATGATCTGAAAAGATTTTCAGAAAAATCGGTCGAATCGTTTTTTTTGTTTGAACGCCGTAAGTGATTTTTGTACCAGTGTAATGAATCCCATCATTACCTCTACATCATTCCTTAATCCTCATTACACATCTCGTGTCATCCCCCAGTCTCGTCTCAATTCCACAGCCAAGCCCCAATAAATTCTCAAGTTACTATAACTTATATGTAACTCTATCCAGGGCTAATTAGATCACCGCTTCGAAATAAGTTTACACTTATTTCCATATCCCCAACAGCTGAAAAGCATAAATAACATTTCATCTCACAAAAGGTCCAGGCACTCAAATCCATGAACCTTTCAAAAGATCCTAAATCTTAGAATCAAAATAAAGATTCTCAGTGCACATATGCAGTGCAAAGAAAAAAAACAATGGTCAATGCCATTGTTCACATTTACTTGACGTCAATGCAAGTATATTTCAAAACATACTTTCCGGCCACACAAGCGACCACCGGGGTAATTAACCGACGGGAACATGTGTGGAGAACATATGCACAGCCTGACCCATTTCTTCGATCGCGTACGATCACCCTCGGCGAGAGTGTTTAACCTGTGCAGAAGTTCCCTCTGCACTTGCTCGCTCACAGACAGGCTTTGCAGAAATTTCCCTCTGCACTTGTCCATGCACAAGAGCGAGAAATACATTCATTAGCTCCTCCCCCCAATGCATTTGAATGCAATTAAGTAAATAACCGCGGCAACCAATTAGGGACCGCGAAGAAATTATTAAGAAAAGTAAATAATAACGGTATCTGAGGGAAGTTGTAATGCGAAAGTGATTCGAAGTGAACATTCATTCAGTTTCGTCCATCGAAACAGTTAACAAGTATTTTTAAAGCGAGGGCAAACTTTCCACTTCTAATCAGGCATTTTTATAATAAGTCCGTGGGAGCCTACACGGACAAGTGGAAAAGTTTTGCGCCAAGCTAAGTTGAAAGAATAATTATATGAGAAAAGAACAGAGTACTAAATTCAAAGTGTCAAATTATTTTATAGTAAAACTAAATAAGTGTTTGAAAATAAAATATCCAACAAACTATCAGTGAGAGTTTTCCTAAGCAAATATAAAGAAAACATTTAATCAAAAGGGCCAGTGTTCATCTCGTGAAAGCGAATGCACGACACAGTCCTTGTAACGAGAAGTACAAGTCGTTACATAAAATTTGGTGGCAGCAAGGTGAGATCTGAATAAAATCAGTATCCGCTACCGACAAATGAGGTTGTCCTGAAATAATAGGCACCTCCAACTTTAAAAAATCTACAACCGCACCAAGCATCCAACTATTAGCCCCTCCAGAGGCCAGGAGCCGGAGTTAGGGTGGTGCCAACGTAAGTAATTAATATCAGCAACCAACAAAATTCAACGTGGAATCCACTCATCAAACAATCAACGAGGGATCCTCAGCATCAGCATAAATCAACGAGGGATACTCAGCAAACCAACGCGGGATCCTCAACATCCAGCAAAACAACGTGGGAATCCATAATCAACGTGGGACTTCATTTCAACACATAAATACCAAAGCGGGATCCTCCTCAACAAACTTGTTCAACATGAAGAAATTCAGCAAATCCAACGAGGGAATATCCAAGTAAGAGATCATTAGATTCTTCTATCTATTATTGTTTAAAAAAAAAAAATGAATGAACAAACACACAAATGTTAAAATTAAGTACAATTTTTTTTTGAACTTGGTGATATACATATATGTATATATTAATCAAATTTCTTGCACGTCGCGCCATTTAATGATGGAAAAGAATTTTTTTTTTTTGTCCGAATATTTTTGATATACGAATATATTGAAATGAAAGGATTCAAGTTCCTAAAAGTTTTAAAAAGTAATTGTGTAATCTCTAACAAGGTACTCGTGATATTTTCCGCCTCAAGTGAGAAGTTTAAGTTTTCGGGGTTGAGTTAAATTTTTCTGATAAACAAAACTAAGTGCCTATGGAAGGCTGGCATTTTTTCTCTTTCTTTTGTTATTTTGGGTCGAATTTATGAACATCCTGTATTCACTTTATTGCATATTATTGTCCCCTCCTTTTAATTATTGCTTACGGTCCCCGTGGTCCAAATCTCTTACCCCTCGTAACGTCTAAGCTCTAAAGATTGAGCTCAGGAGCCTTAGAAAATTATTACCCTCTATCCCAAAGCCAGCCAGAACAAAGAAAATGGCTACCGGCAGCGATTCCCAACCACCTTCATTGGGCCAGGGCGCCGAAACAACATCCTTACGGATAACTATATCCGATGCCAGAGAAATGATACCCGAGTTTTCTGGTAACAAAAATGAATTAAACCGCTTCATATCTTGCTGTGACGAGCTGTTCAGCATCACTAAAGGTGAGCGGGATAGGGCACTATTTTTTCATATCCTAAAAACCAAAGTCTCTGGCGCTGCATATGACATCCTCGATTATGGAAATGTAACCACTTGGGAAGAATATAAAAAACATTTACTTAAGAGGTATAAACTGTCTCGGTCCACTATTCGTGAAGACCTAAGGCGGTTGAAGCAAGGCCCTAAAGAAAGTGTGAGTGAATTCTCACAAAAGATCATAAGGACCTTAGGAGAATTAAATAAGGCCACCCAAATAGCAGTCTCAGATGCTGGGGCTAGGCGACTTTTCGTAGAAGAAAACGAAAAGGAGGCAATCCGAGTATTCGAAGCCGGATTGAAGAGCGAGCGACTCCAAACGTTGGCACAGGCTAGGAATGAGACGGACCTGACAGCCTTAATTGATTACGTGCTGGATCGCGCCTCTTTTACCGAGGAAAAGCATTCAAGGGACCATTTCAACGATGGATCCCAAAGACAAATTTTAACGTGTGAATTATGCCACAAAAGAGGACATGCTCGGGAGACATGTTATAAAAATAAAATGATCCCTTCATTCTCATCTCCCCAAATAAAGAAAGAAGTTCGGAGATTATACTGCTCGTATTGTAATCGACCAAATCATGAACTTAGCGAATGCAGAACTAGACGTTCTGACATTCTGTTGAAGAGGGACCTGCAACAAAACCGGCACACAACATCCAATAATTGGAATCCGCGTAACGATGATTATAGGCAAACAAGCCAACAGCAACGGGAAGTTCCAAGAAATAACTTCCAACAACAAAGACAAGAAAGGTCTTACAGACAAGGACCTTCGGGAAATCAAAATCAGAATAGAAATGTCAATGTGAGACAAGTACGCATCCTAGCCCAGGATGAACAAGATTCGGGAAACGAGATGCCGCGGGAAGGAAGTCCCGGCATTCCGACCCGCTACGAGGAAACTCAAGCCGTGGTGCACCACCTCGCCTAAACGAAGTTGTTCTAGCTCCTATCACTATCACCGAACGCGATGTCTTGGTAACATTACCCTTTTCCGAGTCCAAAAACGGTACTTCCACCTTCATGGTAGATTCGGGATCTCAGATAAGTCTGCATAAGATTAAATCCACTGCCGACGACAGCCTAGTCGATGTAGGTCAGAGGTGCATAATTTATGGCATCACTAAAGACTACATAGTATCCGAGGGCCTGTTGTACGGAACTTTGGCATTATCTAATAGCAGGTGCGAAGTCGAGATCCGCCACCCCTTTCAGCTGGTGGAAGATGATGAACGCATATTATCATATGATGGACTGCTTGGGCATGATTTCATGACAAAGTATACATGCAAAATAAATTATTTGGATGAGGTGTTAGAGATATATCTGAACAACAAAAATGCGAGAGGAAGAAGTCCTTCAAAGGCAAGGAGCACCAAGGAAAACGAAACTTACGACATAAGAAATGATCACAATTTAACCTATAGTAATAATGAAATTAATCCAACATTAAATGGGTGCACGCAACGCTACGACCGCGGCCCCCAGCAGTTGGAGGAAACTATTGAACAAGAGGAAAGGAATCCACAACGCTACGACCGTGGTATTCTATCAAAGCCGTCAGGTGATCTTCCCCTATCTAGGAAAGCACTCCCTGATCGCCTGTTGTTTGAACCAGTCCCACATTGGGATAAAATGGTTAGCAACAGGGAAGCAATTGACCTCGACTTCAATATGATAGAAAATGGCAAGGAGAATCAAGAAGAAATTAAAGAAGAAGAAGAAGAAGAAGAAGAGCAGCATATTTATAAAATGCCACGAGAAGGCAAAAATATAATACAAACTAAAATACCCACCAACCGAGTGGAAGATAATTCAATTAGGGAGCAACCAAGTAACTCCATTTTTTTTAACGAACACGGAAATACGGTATACGGTAATAAAGTAAACGAAATTTCGGTCGATAGTTCATACAAGGAAAAACCGCAGAAGCCAGAAGAAAATGCCGCGGACATAATAAAACAAAATTACAAAGGAAGGGTTACGACCAACGAAAATCACAGACGCTCACCGCGTAACCCCGCTAAGGAAATCATCATACCAGCCAGATCTGAAATGGTCCTGGAAATACCAGCAACAGGCAACATAGACCTGATATGCCGGAAAAAGCTAATAAAACCCGGAATTTATTTAGGAGAAGGAATAACGCACCCAATAAATGGATACGCAAGAGTAACAGCCCTCAACATGAGTGAACTAGATGTAAGATGCTCGGAGGAAGAAATGACACCAACCTGGGACGAACTAGATAATTACGATATCATGTGCCCAGACTACGATAGGGATCCTACCAAAGGTAGATTAAAAATATTACAAGATCTTCTCCAATTAAACCATTGTAATGAAGAAGAACGCGAGGCAATATTAAAAATTTGTAGGGAATTCAACGATTTGTTTCATCTGGAAGGTGACTACCTTACGTGCACCGATGCAATGAAGCACACAATACCGACATTGGCAGACAAGCCACCTATATACACTAAGCCTTACAGGCTTCCAGAATCTCAAAGAGGTGAGATCGATAAACAAATTAGGAACATGCTGAACGACGGCATTATAAGTCCAAGCAGTAGCCCTTGGAATTCACCACTATTGTTAGTTCCCAAAAAGCCGGACGCTAACGGTAATAAAAAATGGAGGGTAGTAGTCGACTTTAGGAGGCTAAATGAAATCACCGTTGGTGATGCATATCCACTGCCTAACATCACGGATATTTTGGATCAATTGGGTAAATCTAAGTATTTCACTACTCTAGATTTGGCCAACGGTTTCCACCAGATACCCATGGATGAGGCAGACAGGGAGAAAACCGCATTTAGCACTCCATATGGGCACTACCACTATAATAGGATGCCATTTGGACTTAAAAGAGCTCCCGCCACTTTTCAGAGGCTGATGAACACGGTACTAACTGGACTACAAGGTCTGCGTTGCTTCGTATATTTGGATGACATCGTCGTGTACGGTTATGACCTACGCGACCATAATTCCAAACTTATGGAAGTATTCAGCAGACTTAAGGCAAATTGCTTAAAGCTCCAACCAGAAAAGTGTCATTTTCTGGCAAGGGAGTTAATATACCTAGGCCATGTAGTCAGTGCCGAAGGGGTTCATCCAGATCCAACAAAAATACAGGTTCTCAAGACTTATCCACAACCAGGCAAACCCAAGGATATAAAAGCATTTCTAGGATTCGTAGGCTATTACCGCCGTTTTATACCTGACTTTGCTAAAATAGCAAAACCACTTACGAAACTACTCAAAAAGGATGTTCCGTTCAAGTGGGACGCATTCTGCGATGAGGCATTTAGGACTCTAAAAAACAAATTAATAACCGCACCTATCCTGGCCTACCCCGAATTCGATAAGGAATTCATCGTAACAACGGACGCCAGTGACGTAGCCTTAGGAGCCATCCTCTCGCAAGGTGAAATCGGCAAAGACCGACCAATATGTTACGCTAGTCGGACTCTTAACCCAGCAGAATCCAAATACTCCACGATCGAGAAGGAATTACTCGCAATAGTGTACGCAGTCGAACAATTTCGACCCTACGTATACGGTCGAAGCTTCACAATCATAACAGACCATAAGCCACTCATTTGGCTGATGAATCTAAAGGATTGCACAAGCCGACTAACTAGGTGGAGAATTCGACTGGAGGAGTACGATTATAAAATAAAATACAAAGCGGGAAAATTGAACGCCAATGCGGACGCGTTAAGTAGGATAATACCTAGTGAAGACCATGCAGAGGTAAAAAGGGTAAATATTATCACCAGAAGCCGAGCCAAACAGAAGCCGGAACCAGAACCAAGCATTTCTACGAACACACCCCAAGAAGTAGAGGAAGAAGTAAAAATCAACGAGAAGAATGATTCCCTTTGCCGCTGTAAGACAATACAACATAAATTTTTCCTGCTACCCTTGACAACCAACGGTACGGAACAATACCTTCAGGAAATATTAGGAGACATGCCAACGGATTTGGCAATAGGACAAATCCACGAGGAAAAAAAGGAAGGCAACTACACGTTAGCAAAAGCGCCTGTCCCCCTCCGAACACTTGGAGACGAAGAGATAATAAAGAATATATTAAAAGCATTCTTACAGAAATGCCAAAACATGAAAATAACAAAACTAAATATACAATTACCACCGCTAAACAATTTAGATAGGTACCAATTGGAATCAATATTTAGATGTATTTTCAACGGTACCAATATAGAGATCATATTGTATCTAGGAAAAATAAAATTTTTAACGGACCCAGAAGAAATTAAAAGAGTGTTAAGGGAGTATCACGAAACCCCTACCGGAGGACACCAAGGTATAGCACGAACTTTCCAAAGATTGCAGAAGGATTTCCTGTGGCCACACATGCGTCGCGACATAAAAAATTTTATAAAAAATTGCCCTTCGTGCCAAACAAATAAACTAGCACCTAACAGAAGGATGCCAATGAAAATCACTACTACGAGTGGAAGACCATTCCAAAAGGTTTTCTTAGATATAGTGGGACCATTACCAACAAGTTACCAGGGGAATAAATATCTGCTCACCTTTCAAGACGACCTTACTAAATTTTCAACTGCCATCGCGTTGGAAAACACGGAAGCAATCACGGTCGCCAGAGCATTTGTCGAGAATATAATATGCAAACATGGAGCACCAGAGTCACTATTAACAGATCAGGGTTCGAATTTTCTGAGCCAGATGTTTAAAGAAGTAACAAAATTACTCAGCATTAAACAGCTGCAGACTACTCCTTATCATCCTCAAACTAACGGAGCTTTAGAAAGAAGCCACAGAACCCTGGCAGAATATCTGAGGCATTACGTTAATAGAGACCCACTTACTTTCGACACTTGGATCCCGTATGCCATGTTTGTGTATAACACCACCCCTCACTCAAGCACTAATTTCTCCCCTCATGAATTATTATATGGATTCCCAGCCACTATACCATCTAGTTTGAAGAACGACCCAACTACTTCCTATAATTATGAAAACTATTCTAACGAGTTAAGGGCAAGATCACAACACGGCCATAAAATCGCTAGGGAAAATTTAATAGCAAACAAGGAAAGAAATAAAAAATACTATGATAAAAACTCCGGAGCTAAGACATTCAATCTAGGCGACCAAGTATTGGTAAAGAACAATGCAAGAAAAAACAAGTTATCACCGCTTTGGGAAGGGCCGTATCCTGTGGTAGACATAAAATCCACGGAGAACACAACCATCAGAATAAAAAACAAAAACAAGACACTACACAATAATAATTTAAAAGTGTTTATTGAAGATACTGATGTGTAAACTTCCTACAGGTTACTCATACTGCTCTGGTTCCTCGTAACAACAGTCGCCAAGACAGAAGACCCATTTCAAATCACCCCTATCAAAAATAACACAAACCCTTCTTGAGACATTGTCAAAAACAATTAATAAAATAAATTTTTTTTTAAAAAAAGTAAACAAAAAAAACGCGTGCAAGAAATTTGTGCAACCTAAGTAAAATTTTTCTTGTCAAAGAAAGAGTTAATCACCCACAAACATGTGCCCTCAAGGACACGAAAAAAGGGAATTGTAAGATAATAAAAAAAAAAAAAAAAAAAAGGGAAAGGAAGAAAGAAAAACTTCCCTTATAACTATGTTTTAAATAAATATATATATCCACTATAAATAGAAAACATGAAAAATTATGAAATAAGTAGATAGAGTACGTTAGGAAAATTGTTTAAGTTATAAGGAGATTACTATATATATATATATATATATATAAAAAAAAAAAAGAGAGAGAAGTTCCTTTATCCACAAATATATGTCTTAAATAAATAAAAAAAAAAATAAATAGAAATAAAAAAAAAAAAGAAAAAGAAGAGAAAAACATATGAAGGAAAATAGGCAAATTTTATTATAAATTAAATTGTAACAAGTAAACAAATAAATAATTCAAATAACAACAATAATAATAAAAAAAAAAATATATATATAAATAGAAACTATAAAAATGACACGTAGTTAAATTACCCTACGTTAAGAAAATTGTTTAGAATATAAGGAATTGCAAAGTTTAAAAAAAAAAGGAAACAATAAAATTTTTTTATATAAAGAAAAATAATATAAAATAATAAATAAAAACAAAATTCGAAGGTTATAATAGAAAGAAAGAATATGACAAAAATGACGATAAGAAAAATATATAAATAAGATAACATAAGAACAAAATAAAAAAAAAAACAAACAAAATTCTAGGAAATAAGTAAATAAAACAATAAATAGAATAATAAATAGAGCATTAGTAACAAAACTTTACAACAAGAACAATACACATAACATTTTTTTTAGCGAATAAAATAACCTTTGATATATACATGTAAGACTAAACAGATAGAGACCCATATTCTAATGATAAAATTGTTTAACCTTTTAAAAAAAATTTTATAAGTTAATGATTGTTTCCTTTTCTAAAAATATAGTACCTTCGAATCGCTCACAATTCGCAACTCACGATACCACGCGACACACAGAAACCACATGCCTCCAACGAAAGTCTCGCTCCTTTTACTCGCGCAACTTTCTAATTAAGGGGATAGGTGTAATGAATCCCATCATTACCTCTACATCATTCCTTAATCCTCATTACACATCTCGTGTCATCCCCCAGTCTCGTCTCAATTCCACAGCCAAGCCCCAATAAATTCTCAAGTTACTATAACTTATATGTAACTCTATCCAGGGCTAATTAGATCACCGCTTCGAAATAAGTTTACACTTATTTCCATATCCCCAACAGCTGAAAAGCATAAATAACATTTCATCTCACAAAAGGTCCAGGCACTCAAATCCATGAACCTTTCAAAAGATCCTAAATCTTAGAATCAAAATAAAGATTCTCAGTGCACATATGCAGTGCAAAGAAAAAAAACAATGGTCAATGCCATTGTTCACATTTACTTGACGTCAATGCAAGTATATTTCAAAACATACTTTCCGGCCACACAAGCGACCACCGGGGTAATTAACCGACGGGAACATGTGTGGAGAACATATGCACAGCCTGACCCATTTCTTCGATCGCGTACGATCACCCTCGGCGAGAGTGTTTAACCTGTGCAGAAGTTCCCTCTGCACTTGCTCGCTCACAGACAGGCTTTGCAGAAATTTCCCTCTGCACTTGTCCATGCACAAGAGCGAGAAATACATTCATTAGCTCCTCCCCCCAATGCATTTGAATGCAATTAAGTAAATAACCGCGGCAACCAATTAGGGACCGCGAAGAAATTATTAAGAAAAGTAAATAATAACGGTATCTGAGGGAAGTTGTAATGCGAAAGTGATTCGAAGTGAACATTCATTCAGTTTCGTCCATCGAAACAGTTAACAAGTATTTTTAAAGCGAGGGCAAACTTTCCACTTCTAATCAGGCATTTTTATAATAAGTCCGTGGGAGCCTACACGGACAAGTGGAAAAGTTTTGCGCCAAGCTAAGTTGAAAGAATAATTATATGAGAAAAGAACAGAGTACTAAATTCAAAGTGTCAAATTATTTTATAGTAAAACTAAATAAGTGTTTGAAAATAAAATATCCAACAAACTATCAGTGAGAGTTTTCCTAAGCAAATATAAAGAAAACATTTAATCAAAAGGGCCAGTGTTCATCTCGTGAAAGCGAATGCACGACACAGTCCTTGTAACGAGAAGTACAAGTCGTTACACCAGCACGATTTCGCGAGAACGAAAAAAGATATCGACTTCGTTGAGGTGCCGTTCAAAGCGTGTTAAAGGAAATATGATCTGAAAAGATTTTCATAAAAATGAACGAAGTTCGTGATTTTTGTACCTGCCCAATATCGCCCGAGCCAAATATGATACCAACTTCGTCGATGTGCCGATCGAAGTGTATACTCGTTGGAATTAAAGCCGTTCCAAATGAGGTTAACTTTTATGGATTCAGCCGAGCAATAGCTTCCCACGAAATTTTCAATCATTTATATATTTTCTGCTATACATCTGCCTACACACACTTCACGAATAGGTGATTTATCGTGACTAAGTGTTGGCATATTTTGTAATCTAACGTCCGCATGAGTTGTTAAAGAATTAGCAGAGTGGTCCTTATTTTGGTAGATCGTAACTCCAATAGCAGCAACTTCAGGTCCCTTAAATTTAACAATATACTTGTTAAATAAGTTTTGGAATAATAACATATTCTTCATTTTTCATCCAAGTGTCAGTGTTCAAAGTATTATATTAATTTTGTTCACAACTTTGTCTTCCTAATCTTGTAAATACGCACATATCATTCGACAACCTAACGAAAGTATTCTATATTAATAAAAGAAAGTTTCTGTATGTATGTATGTATGTGTGCGCTGTAGCGGGCGCTCCAGTCATCGCAGAGCTTCAAAATTTTGCACGAAGGTCCGTTGGGGTCTTCCCTGAAACACGTCGAAGCCCGATTTTCGAAATTCAAAATGGCCGCCAAAAAAATGACCGAAATTCAAAATGGCCACCCAAATATGAATGTGCCAATTGTGTTCCGATTCCAATGAAAATCAGTATCTGGGGTTTTTTGAGGTAGCAAATAACGAATGTTTGGTCAGAACTTATAAATTCAAAGTGGCCGCGCCAATAGGGCTGACGAATGTGCCAATTGTATTCCGGTTTCAATGAAAATCGGTATCAGGGGTTTTTTGAGGTAGCAAATAACGAATGTTTAAACAAAACTTATAAATTCAAAATGGCCGCGCCAATGTGGCCGGCGAATTGCCAATTGTGTTCTGATTCCAATGAGAGTGGATATCTAGAGATTTTTAAGTTTGCAAATAACGAATTTATGATCAAAACTTATAAATTCAAAATTTGAGCTGATTTAAAGTTTGGAATCGCGCAACAGGAAGAGGACCCACTACGACCTAAGGGCAAACGGATCTAGATTTAAGGAAGGCGATCAAGCCTAGCTATTAAATCCTCTACGAATAAAAGGTAAATCGCCAAAACTACAAAGGAAATGGAATGGCCCCTCCACGGTCTTCACGAGGTTGAAGATCGCATATCGCATCCAAAAAGGTTCGACCGGTAAGAACGGCACCTGTAGGAAGTTGTGTTCGGGATGAACACTAAGTAAGAAGGGGCAGTGTAACGGCTAACCGAAAAGAGAAAGTTAAAATACCAATTCACCGAGAAGTTGCATGTTCAGAGGCACGTACTTGAATACATACATAACGCAGTGTCATATCTCAATTTAGTACGGTTGTTCTAACTGAACCGCCAAGAAAAGGAGGGAAGAACACATGTGTGCAAGAAGTTTTGTATTGAAATTAAAGTTGTTAAAAAGAAAGAAATTGTTTCAATTAATCCCTGACAAATCCGAGAACGCTCAAGAAGAAATATTACAATATTTTTTATAGGTAGGTACATAATTCTAAATTTCTGTATGGTATCCAAAATCATTTTTTCCAGATTTTTTGTTGTTTTCATTATACTTTTCGCCTACCGCGGACAGTGCACACATAAACTTTTTTTATTTAAAGGCATTGCAACGCACGCGGGATTTTTACTAGTGATAAATAAATGTGACAAATGTTAGGTATTACATATTATATATTGATTATTGTTAATTTATTATTAAAATATCCAGTAATAATATTCCACATTCATAATACTGGGAAGTTGATCTTGTGGACCGAAAGGGTCAAAACCACATCCCAACTAGTTTCGGAAACTAGCCATGCGAACCGGGATCCGATTGTAGCGCCATGCCGATTCTTGCATTTTAGCTGGATATTATTTTGACTCCCGTTTATCCACATCTATCTACTCTATAATCAATGTACTTGATGTCCTTTTTTATCCAGAAGTCTAAATCCTGAACCAAAATGAGTCGTATTCGCAACGTAAAAGTCGGGTTACACGCAACAATCTGCTTGTGCAAATTGACTGGCGCAAGTCAATTGGTGCAAATAACCTGAGTGAACATAAATCGGTTTACACGCAACGATTTAGTTGCACAAATTGACTGGCGCAAGTCAATTGGTGCAAATAAACTTTGTGAAAATGACTCGGTGGCTCTATTAGATATCGTTAGATATTTTCCGAGATTTTTAATTTGGTAGTAATTAATGGTTCATTATTTGCTCAGTAACATTAGGCAGTTGTTAAATAAATAATGGATAACAACATTTGCATACCCTCACACCATATAACACTTGATCAATAAGTGTTTGTGAACACTTTCCCAAAAATATTAGGCCATTTGGTTCTACTTAAAAACAGTTGGTACCCCTTTTGCTAATTTGACACGATTATTATATTATATTGATTATGATAAGGTGGCAGGAGCAGGTGGTCGAAAGTCACCATCCACCCAAGGGCATGCTGAGGGTTGTTGTAGCTGAGGCTTGAACATCGTTTGAACGCTCATGCCAAAACACCAACCTGAAGCCGATTTTCTAAGAACACATATTTTGCACAAGGCAAACTCTTTGGCACAAGCCAGAAATTTGGGTTTACACGCATCGATTCACTTGTGCATATTGACTGGCTCAAGCTAATTGGCACATGCAGATCGTTGCGTGTAACCCGACCTTAAGGTACAAACAGGAGTGTTTATATGCGACCGACCTAAATGGAGGTACTAAACAACGAATGTTTGTTAAATTCTGAAATGATTTGTAAATTAGGTTTTGTGACGTAAGAAGCGCACAAAAAGTAAGCATGCGTAAGCGGCATCAGTTAAAGTAATTTTTTTTAAATTACTTTGGTTTGATGTAAATTACTACGAAAGCATATTGAAGTAAGTAATGTCAAATTCGGTTTCTTACGTTACGTAAAGTTATTTTGGCTCAGACTTCTTCCGGAACCTTTCGTTCTTTTTAGTTACATTGACGGTCGTAATGACAATGTCTTGCTCGTTCTTGTTTTATAATCTCGAAGACTTAAGAGTATCTCATAATACGACGATCAGCGAAGCTTCGAGGAGCCTGAGGGAAGGCGGAGGTTAACGGCAGAGAGGATGTAATATTTAGATTCCAAGATATTTATTATTTACCCGATGACTCATTTGTTTTCGTATTTTTGGAATGGTATTTGAGTCATCGGGCAAATTTCTAACTTCTTTGGGTCTAATTCTGGATTACACCTTACCATCTGCCTTCTATTGTAATGCGTTATATAAGGGCTCTTCTAACACCTAAGAAAATAGGAGTACCCCTTACCAGATGACTACTTATATCAGTGCTCCATCGGTAAGTGCTACCTAGAATTCCTACTGGGAGGCACTTCTGAAGGAGTGCCGGAAAAATCCCATCCCCTCCCGGGGATTTATAGAGTTAAAAAGAGGCCCCTGCCCATTTGACCTTGTCACGGTCGAAGATGTTCCCAGAAAGACTTCGGGAATAACGGTCTGGGATAGTCCTCCTATGACTACTCCAGGCAATCCTTTCGGAACTTCTCACCGCCTTGTTGTAGGCTGTTAGGGTGAACCTATATTCATCCCAATGCCCGGTATGTTTTGCTCTATTGAACAATCTCCTAAAATCCCTACGCATTGCAGCTAATCTGTCGTTCCACCAGGGCATTTTACGCGACGACTGAAAGGAGGAGACAGTGTTGCTGTCATGGTAGGAGGAGATCAGCACGTCAGTAAGCTGCGTGGCCGCATTCTCCAGTTCATACACGGAGCTGATGGAAGCGGCAAGCAGGTCTGATTTCGAGGCCACAAGCGCATGAAACTTAGACCAGTTTGTTTTCTTGGGAACCAAAGAAGGGCCGCCTCTGGACTACTTTCCACTTGTCCGCGGGAACCGAGTTTTGTGCGGCGATAGTCGCCAGCACTTTCTCGTTAGTTAAGCTACCGCTCTGGGGGAAGTACCCACGAATGACGTGAGTCTGAGGGAAATTACCTTCCTCCACCAGAGTGATATGAAGAGCACTGTTGCTCTTAATGAAGGAGACGTTACTGCTAACCCATTCTGCTGTGTCAGGGTTTGGGCAGACTAACAGCAGTCAGCCTTTGCTTTGGAAGCTCCTTTCGAAAAATGTCTTGACTTCGCCGCCTGCTTTTTCTATAACGACATCGATGATCGCCTCCTGCAACTGTGCCATGTGCTCAGGTGCCAGGGGGCGGTTGACCATGTCACCCGAGATGAGGCCAAGCTTAACACTGCTTACCATCTGGCTAAAGGTGGGGCCAGTGCGCCCCTTGGCCGTCTTGGTCCTCTTCTGTTCCGGACGTTCCAGAGTTTTTTTTTGAGGGCTTTATCAAAGCTTTTTCCAGGGCCCTGGATAGGCCCTTTGCCAATGCTTCTTGAAACCATTCTTTCTGGCGGTTGGAGAACTTGACAAACCCAGGTTTGTCAAGCTCCATCTTTTCAAAGCCTCGGGCAATGGTTGTGACTCCGAAAATAACCGAACACGCACTGACCGAAGTCTGCGCTGCAGACGGATTCTGAGTCTAAAGACGCATCTTTGTGTTTTGCAGAACCAGCGTGCCCAATGGCTCCGCTGGTCGAAACAGTTTGTTTCTAACTTAAGTGCCCAGTGGCTCCGCTCGTTGAAGCAATTGGTTCCCAGCTCGTGTGCCCAATGGCTCCGCAAGTTGAGGCAATTGCTATCTCTTGAGATGTGGCCATCGTTGCAATTGACGAGGTTGATGCTGTCGGAGCTGCATCAAGCTCATTATTTTTTTTATTAATTTCCATGTATGGACCCACGAGTGTACGGGAAAGTAAGCCACCCACATCGAGCCCGTATACTGCGGGAAGGCTAATTAAAACTGGAGGACGCTAGGTATCCAGAGTTCGGATATTAGAGACCAAGCACCCCCTTGGCCATGCATCTCTTGGCATATCCTGTTTCACCTTAGATTGGGGTGATTTTTTCAAGAGTGTTCTTCCCTCCGCCCGACAACTATTAGCCAGCACTCTTGGTAGAGATATGACCATGCCAGGGGTCTGTTTCCAGTCGCCTCACGAGGAGGGTGTAGTCGCGCTTTCAGCAGTGTAGCACAGTTCTGGCACGGAGCACAAAGCAGCGTGTTAAGGGCCCAATACACGAGCGCTCCATCCGACCACTCCACGCCAAAACAACAACAATTTGTATGCAGTCGAAATTAATTATTAAATTTTTGTTGTTTCGGCGTGGCGTGGTCGGATGGAGCGCTCGGGTATTGGGCCCTTTAGTCCCCCGTGGACCTGTTGGCTGGCGACCGTGCATTATAGTTGGCCCTTTAGGTTTCTTACATTAGAAGGGTTAAATAAACAGCATGAACAAACAAAATATCGAGTTCTTTGAAGACGAATAGAGGAACGATTTTCTTTCGACGCTTTCATTATTCTTCAATATGATTAAATAATGGTTTATTGAAATACCTAGTTACTAATTTAGTATCTCCTTCTTTGTTGGTTCTGGATGCCTTGGAAAATCATAATCTTTATTTTGAAAATATGCAGGTCCCAAATCCCAGGATCCAAATTTCGCGTTTTTTCTATAAAATCTTCATGAAAATAATCGGCGCGGTCGTGTGAAATGTTTTCTGCCTTGGAAACTGTAATTGTTCTACTAAAACAGTCACTGAAGTTGTTGCATTTTCGTCGTAGAGACGGTCGTTCTCTACACAATCTTATTCAATATCTTTTCCTAAATTTATAGAAGTTAGCGTAGAACAAAAATATTCTGCAGTTCCAGCAATGCTTTGTCGACACGGCTCATTACTACGTTTATAAGCGGAGTTTCACTCCCGTATCTTCAATCCGAAGTGAAACTCCCGATGCGTTTATGAGCAATGGGAGTGAAAATCCAAAATACTATCTGGTTTGAGATGACAGCTCCGAGCTTAAATTTGAAATGGCAACAAACACAAATATAAACCCAATGTTTAATTTAATGTGTGTAAAAAAAATTTATAAGTACAGAAAAAATACTATTGTAGCAAAATAAAACACCCAACTGCTTCTTCACTAAGTTTTTTTTCCTTCTGAAAACAATTAAAAATTACGCTTTGGTCATCTCACTCCCAGTCAGCGTTTATAAGCATACCATAAACCGGGAGCGAAGTTTCACTCCGACATTTTCTTGGGGAGCGAAAGTCCAAGTTCTGGATTTTAACTCCCCGTTTATAAGCGGTGTTTCACTCCGGATCGAAACTTCCATCCGGAGGGAAACTCCGCTTATAAACGTGGTACATGATGTGGGAGTTTTATTACTTGATTGCTACTTACAGAAGTTCCTGGTGTAAAATATGATGTTAATTTTGGTAACGTTTCAATTACTTCTTTCTTAAGTGCAGCTTTTTTCCTTTTTTCAGATCCACTAGGATATAACCGTTTCGACATTTTGTATTTTAATTCAGTATTTATTATTTCTTTTACGTTAAAAACAGTCGCGAACATAAAACAACAGGCGAACAACGACTTAATTTTCAGTCCCGAACGAAAAGAAAGTGGGTGTGAAAGGAGAATCTCGGCCGACCCAATGTCATGTTCGCAAGGGGAGTCCCGATCATCACGAGTCGATTTACTTGGGTGGGTCGCGTTCAGTTTTAAGGCCCCCGTACACGAGCGCCCCATTATGGCGAGACTCCAGTTTTGCCAGTCCATTGAACCGGGTTTAAAATTAGGGCATACACACGATAGCACCAGTCAGCCGAATGCAGTCGGTTACAATAAAACAATAAATAAATTTAGTTTTAACAAAGGTTGCATTTCCCTTCGACAAAGGGATAATGGTTACAAATTAATTTTATTGTTTTATTGCTCTCAATGAGTACATCGAAATAGAAAAAATGTATCAAATGCTTCACATTTATGTCAAAATTGATATAATTTTACGATTTTTCATATAACTTATCAGCTGATAAAATTTTATGCAAAAATACATAATTTTATAAAATTATATAAAATTATTTAATATCATACCAGGCCAAAATTTCAAAAAAACGATTATATGTATATTTTTTTATGAAATTTTTTAAAAAATTTTTTTCACGGGAAGTACTTAAACCGTTCGATTTTCGTGAAATAAATGTATTTATCGGTATTATCGTTTGGTGATCTGTATGGCAACTGGGGTCCCATCGATCGCGGGGCCCTGGGCGCTTGCTAGCTTTACCAACTCTCAACAGCTCCAACCCGGGAGGATTTTAATAAATCGCCGGGGGGGGGAGGTGGCAGGGGCGTTTCCAGCCAACTGGCTTTGGGGGGGTAATTTTAAAAAAAGAAAAAACTTAAATATTTTTTTATTCCATAAATACAAAACGATTGTCTTAAATTATATACAACTAGCTGGAACCCATATAAATCCCACATTTCCGCTTCTCCTTACCATCTCACCAAAAAAATCTTGTTGATCCATTCTGAACCGGTTGCTTAGAGAGCTTCAGGATACACTATGTTCAATGTTTTTCCATTTGTAGTTAGAATGTCAAGATTTTCCGATTTTACAACTCTTGAACAACCTACATACAGTTAACCGGGAAATGACACTTAGTTGGCAAAATTCGTCCGGTATATTGGTCCGACAATTTTGAATTTATAAGTTTTGATTATAAATTCGTTATTTGCTACCTTAAGAAACCCCAGTCACCGATTTTCATTGGGATCGGAACACAATTTGAAAATTCGTCGGCCATTTTTAATTTATAAGTTTTGACCAAAAATTTGTTATTTGCGACGTTATAAACCCCTAGATATCCACTTTAATTGGAATCGGAACAAATCTAACAAAATTCGTCCGCCATATTGGTACGGCCATTTTGAATTTATAATTTCTGATCATAAATTCATTATTTGTTACCTTAAAAAATTTCAGATACCGATTTTTATTGGAATCGGAACACAATTTGCAAATTCGTCGACCATCTTGATTTTATAATTTTTGACTGCAAATACGTTATTTGCGACCTTAAAACCCTCTAGATACCCACTTTCATTGGAATCGGAATAAAATTGGCAAATTCAACCATATTTCTGCTTCCATTTTGAATTTCGGTCATATACGAGTATACCCCATGTTACTCGCTGATAATAGAGCTTTCTATTGGCGACAGAATTTTTAAAATCGGTTCGGTAGTTTTTGAGTTTATCCGGAACAAACAAACAATCAAATCTTTTCTCTTTATATAATAGTATAGATAGGCAAAGGAAGCAAATGAACCCATATATTTATGTATATTGATTTGATAAAACATATTACATAAATTTTCTTTCCTACTTTTTAGTCTATTATATGTTTTTCGCCATTTTGTGATGGCCGCCATATTAGAATCAAAATGACGTCAGCAAGATTACTGCATTACAATCGTCATACCCTTTCATTTTATACCCATTCTGAGAGGGTTTGTGAGGAAAAAAGTAATCCGCTATTTTGAATTTAGAATGACGCGAAACAACTAATTGTATTCTATCTCTCATGCCCTTCCATTTGATGCCCATGTCGGTGGGTCGGGGAACACAATTGCAAAAATCGGGCGCCATTTTGGAACCGCTTCTTGATTTTTTTACAAAATGGTCAGATATTCAAGCAAACACAGACCAAAAATCTATCAAAAATATCGCCGACTAGATTCACCATAACTTATCTTGTTTGTTTGAAATTGTGGTAATTTTTAAGAATAAAAATAAATAAGCGAACGAAAATTCTTAGGGGGGTAATTACCCAATTACCCCCCTCTGAAACCGCCCCTGGGAGGTGGATGATTAGGTAGGTGTAGAATGAAAGTCGTAGATACTTTTGTTAATTTTTATTTATAAATTTATATTTACATTGTTTCCGAGAAACATTTAATATTTCACGGTTTTTTAGCACATAAGGTTTTACATGAAAAATTGAAGTTTTGCAGTATTTGTAACTCTGCTTTTACTAACGATATGTTCATCCTGTTCCTTTCCTTGCTCCACACTTGTTACATCATGCTAAATACGCGCTCGCAAGAAGCATTAGAGACAGAAATAGAGAGAACAAATGTGACGAGCTTTTTCAATTCAAGGCAGGGATTTCGGTCTTTCGATTTCGCAAAGAAGTCAACCCAGCGTAAATCAACTCGATTCTCTTCAATGAGATGTGGTTGCATTTCACTCAAAATTCCTACCTCATCGTACAATATGTCAAGATCTAAGTCCATTTTTAAAATTTCTTGTAGTCTAGTAATGCCTGTCCATGTGATTGGTTCTTTAAGAGATAAAATGTTCATTGCTTGATATTCCGGATCTTCATAGTTATACAAATTTTGTAAATAGTTTAAACAAGTCGTAAAAAATTTATTGGTATCATTTTTGAATTTTGTTTTTTGAGGCTCATCAAAATGTTTTAATAAATCCATGGCAGAATTACCATAAAATTGATCAGTCTGTCTGTTTTGTAGCTTGGGTTTCAAATCTATCATAATGTCATGAATTTCAGTGCTTGTTAATGAATATTAATTTTATTTTAGAAAAAACCGGAGAAATTATTGCGGGCCGGAGCTCGGGAGGTTGAACATTATACCCGGAGTCTCCCGAGCATTCCGGGAGGGTTGGGAACCGTAGCACTTGCCCAGAGTGCCCAGTGGATAAGAAGGCGATGCGAATAGGAGATAGCTTCCTCGCTTATTATGCTTACAGGATATGGCAAAAGAAAGCGCAGGGGATTTCTGTGAAGAGTGAAGACAAGAAAGAACGAATGCTATGTAGATGGAACAAGTAGAAAGACGGAGGATAATGCCAGGAATCAAACCACGGACTTTACGGATCGTAATCGGGCGTCTTTCTTATAGTCAGTCTAGCGAGGCCGGTAAAATTATTTTAATATTTAATCATAAGGCTACAACGTTTCCACCAATCAGCACGAAATTCTTATATTTTAATTTTAAATGGGATCCCACATACTAAATAAGTACAATTACATCCAAATCAAACATTGCATCACTTAAAAATTAAAGACGAGAAATTATACTTTGATATTTTTTGGAATTACTTCATTAATAACAACCATGAAACATTTACACTTTCTTTAAATCTTTTTAGCGTTCATCAAATGAACGGATGAATACCATAAATAAAGTGTTAAATAAAATTTCCTATTCTTGAAAAAAATATATAACAAAATTATAAAAATCCAACCGGAATTTTAAACAATTTTTTGTTTTTGCCGTAATAAATAATGAAATTATTTTGAATGCATCTAGTTCCAGTTACCCTTGTCCTATAGGCAGGCAATTGCGCAACATATAAAATTCCACATGTTATTCTTCGCCAGTATTCAATTTTACATAAACAAAATGAATCAGAAGAAAAATCGACGTTCCCATTTCCTTGACAAAATTCACGAACGAAACTTTAAACCGGCACACGTAAATCTTTCCAATGTAAACTTAGTGACTGTCACGAGCTCTAGCCAATCTTATTTGAATTTTGTAGAAAAAAAGCCCTTATCAGGGCATAATACAGAAAAATTATTATAATTTTGATGTTTCCTCTTTATTAGATATATGCGGTCCAAACGAGATTGACTAAAAATAAACACCACTTCTGGCAGCTAATTTATGCCAATTTCAACAAGCCCAGATTAATATTAATAATAGGACAAACTAAAATGTCAGCCGAATCTCATCGAGATGAATCGCATTATCAAGAGAAATTTGCTCCAAAATTTTTGGCCAGCAGAAGGGAGTGAGTCCCTTTAAAATGTCAAAGGGTGCTTCTGTTGACATCATATGGGAAATACCACAAAATGACTTTTGAATGTTACGTATTCAACCTTGGCAAGGTTATTGCTTTTGACCGTTACTAAATTTTATTAACGTTAACTAAAAATTAAAGTAAAAATTCTTCGAGATATTTCCAATTATAAATAATATGAAAAATATGCGTATTTTTTTGCAAATAAAATAAATATAAATCGGAAACGGAAGAGGTGATAACTGCACACGAAGATCTCGTTAACCTCCACCTAAAAATATGTAGCCACACTGGAAAACCGTGCCACGATGGAAACTGCCAAAGCATGAGGCTTTTATCTACCAGTATACAGCAACATGAAGTTCAATGGGTCGAGGACTGGATTCGTTCAGTTTGATCTAAACGAAGCAAACTAGTCAACAGCACCAGCCATGTGCTGGGCCAACGCTAGACCAGGTTTGTCTTCTGGATTTTTTACTACTATTATTTTTGATTAATGCTAGCTTTCTAGATGAAAAACATGAAAGGCAAATAAATACATTACACATGTATGTACATTGACCCTCAGCAGTGCTGCTGAACCTTCAATTGTTCCTGAACTTTTATGCTATGCTTAACTTTTTACAGTATTATTAAATTTTTACAGTGCTTCACTAATTATGTAAAATATATAAAATGTATCGACTTCCATGGTGTTTTTTTGAAAGCATACTGTGTTGTGACGTGCTTTATAATAAAAATAGCTTTATTTCTTAAAACCGTTTTTAAATGAATACCCTTGGTTCTTCATTCTCTAGGTACAGTTATTTTGCTAAATATTTAAATTATTCATGCAATCTTTCGAAATTATAATAAACGCGTTTAAATGTGTTAATTATTTTAATCGGATAGCGGTAGATACATACAAGGAAAATATAGAGATTATTGATAGGTGTTATATGAGTCTACATAATTTTTCATAATTTTTAATCTTTAACCTTTCTGCAAGCTATTGTACATTGCCAGACTTACTTTTGCCTGCAGGAATAGAAACACTAAAACAATTACAAAATTGTGCAAAGAGGGTTTATATTTGGGTTTTTATATGGTTTGCATTCAAATTGAAAGTAATTGGGTGAATTTTTCAGGCTTTTGTTAATTAGTGTATAGCTTACATAAGGCTATAAGGATTGCAAAAAATATGTTTTTTGCTTACGGTAAATTTTTACTAAGCATACGTGCTGGAAAAAGTAATATAAACAATTGCAGGGGTAAGTATAGAAAGGGTTTAACTGAAAATTTTTAGGATCATACTTTTTTGGCAAAATTGAAATTGTCGCCGAATACTCTACCCTTTCCTCTTGTTAAAAACAAAATAATTAAAAAATTAAAAAACACGACGCCGAATTAAAAAATGAACTAAAAAGTCAAAAACAAGTTTTAAGTACTAATGTAAGACAGAAAAAAGGTAGAAGATATTTTATTTATTTTGATAAGTATCACACAACTATCGTATATGTATAATCTGTATTTTTTCAGTCGGGTACAGTTTTAATTGTACTTATTCTCGTAACATTTTGTACCCCGGCTGCAAAAATACAGATTATACATATACGATAGTTGTGTGATACTTAACAAAATAAATAAAATATCTTCTACCTTGTTTCTGTCTTACATTAGTACTTAAAACTTGTTTTTGACTTTTTAGTTCATTTTTTAATTCGGCGTCGTGTTTTTTAATTTTTTAATTATTTTGTTTTTTATTTTATGATATTTTAGTGATTATAATTCGTAAACCAATGTAGTTTTTATTAAGTGATTTTATTTTACTTCTTATTATTATAGCACTTACAACTATTGAGATACAGTTTTAATGCAAAAGTAAAGTTATCGAAGTTTGATTTATTCTATCTAAATTTAGACACGCTGATAGATTAGGCAGAAATCGTCTCAATGAGACCTTTCATTTGATACCCATATTGACCCGATCAGAAGAAGAAAAAAATAAATCGGCTGTGACGTAAATTGGGTCAGACCCAATGACATAATATCCATCATTTATATGGTATATAAATCTAAACAATCAGCGGTCTACATCCAACATGCCAATAAACGCGCATATATCGAGTTCGGACGAAATGGTTTATTTTCGCTGTGTCTCGAAATCGGCCCATTTTCGAAACTTGTGCCCATATACACTATTGATCGGGATGAGATAACGAATAAATTGCCGTAGGTTTGGGAAAGATCGATCGAAAGCCGTTTCCGGATCAAAAACTGCTGGGTATTTTCCTCAGGTCCCTCACAGCAAATTTTGTCAGTTGTATGAATTGGTAAAATAAAAGATTTTTTCTCTATAGCGTTGTAATAGAGAATATGTTTCAGGCTTATCCAATAATTAGAAAAGAGGACACCTATACCGTCAAAAGTAAGATTGGTTGTAACTTTAAAGTTTCTTGCTTCTGGGGATAGTTTTAAGTCTCTTGAATTTCTTACCCGCATTTCATCGTCCACGATAAGTGTTTTTCTTCCCGAAGTTTTAAAAGCAATTTTTGAAAGCCTGCAGCCTACAACAAGTAAAAACCACTTAACTTGAGTATTTATTAGTATAAAAACCACTTCAAAATAACTTTTCGCCAACTTGGTTTCACAAATTGTCGAATTAGTTCCTAGACAGTATTGTCGAGATTGCTATCTCGCCAGTACTGTCAAGACAGTAAAAAAGACGGGATTGTAGACGTTTACACGAGACAGTGATAACGGCAGTAACAGTAATACTGTCCCGTGTAAAGCCCGGGTAAAGGTACCTTTACATTATATGATTTGTCATATGACTTTCCTGTCAATAAAGTCAAACCTAAGCATAAAATGTCAAATGACATTTGTTTTTGACATGTCATACGACTATCTGTCAAAATTTGCATTGAAAATTTCTGTTTTGACTTGTCAAAATTAAGTGTGAACACAATACGAAGTCAGATGGACTATGAAATCGTAATTTTGACAGTAAAGTCATATGATAAATCACATAATGTAAAGGCACCTTAAGGGCCATTCCACATCAAATCAACCAATGCTTTGGACCTCCCCACATCCGATAGTTTTAATTTTTGAAGTGAAAACTTCTTTAGGCACGTTGGGCACTTTTTGGCCTGGGGTAAAAACTAAAAACTCGCGTGACGCGCATTTTTGTTGGGCACTTTTTCCTGCGCACTCACTTTCATGGTCATTCCATGCGTTACGAACGCGAAATTTGTACAAGTTTTTTACGTTTAAATAGTTAAAGCGTTACACTTCCGCTTTACATAAACCGAACTCTAAATATTTATCCAAAAATAATTACGTTGTTGTCATTCAGAGAAGGACTGCGCTTCGCAGAGTTTCGGGAATTCTCAAAACAAACTTTCATTCAAATGTATTGTCTTAGGTTTTATAATAGTTGCAAATGTTATCTTAATTTATATTCATAGTTTGTTGCTTAAATTATGAACTGACATTATACATAATATGCATATAATTACTTGGCACTTGCTTAGAAAATACTTGAAAAACAATCGCACAAATGTCCCGTCCGTAACGCATGGAATGACCGATATGTTAGGATGGGACGACATTGGTATCATATTGAAACAAAATTTTTTAAGTACTTGAAGAACTGAACTTCCAATGAACGAAATATAAAAAAGAATTAGTTGCGGGATAGGTAATACACACAATTTTTATGCTACGGCGTTTACTGTTGAAGTTAAAAGCAATTTTGATGTTAAAATTGGCCTTATTTGGTACTTTTCGACATAAGCTTAAGTGAAAATGTACTAAAAAAGTACGAAATAGAACAAATTTTAGCATTAAAATCGCTTATAACTTCAAAAGTAAAGACCGTAGCATAAAAATTGTCAGAACATTATTTATATAAAATACTCCAAGCTTTCTAATTTACAAAAAAAAGTATAGATTAACTACGTACTTTTTGGAGAAAAAAGTTGTTGAAGGTGAAATTTTAGTTAAAAAAAACCCACCTTTGACTTTGACGACTCATAACTCTGGAAGTTGGTAGGGTGGAACCGCCACTTCTCAATTTCAGATAGCTGGAGGAATTCTGCGTACACTGATACCTTATTCATAAAAATAGGTTATAGCGTTACAAAATACAGATACAGATACAGATGATATGTAAAGCTGTAACAAAAAAAAATTCAAAACGCCCTTAGAGTGTTCGAACAGGAGATGGCTTTCTCGCATATTACGCTTCTTACAGGCGATGGCATGAGAAATACCAGGGAAGTGCTGTAGAGAGGGAAAAAGAAAAAAAGTTAGTGGGACAAATGGAAAACGAAGTTACATGCTGCGGAGCAAAATCGAACTACGGACCTCTAAATGGTGGTCCGGCATCCTAATCCCAGCCAACGAAGCCGGCAAATAATAAACTCGATTTATAATAAAAATCATCCTAGAACCAAAAATGTTTAGTTCATGCTCTTGTATCACTTAAAAAAGTTTACAGGTAATACAAAAGAAACTATAATTTAATTTGCTTCGTTCCCGTTCTTCGTATTTTAATCAAACATAATTAACTAATAGGAAGGAAAATGAAGCCGGAATACTAAAATTGTTTTCGCTTCACAAAATCTTACAAGTGGCCTACGAGCATTCACCTGTAAATTAATTCTACCAGTGACTTAAAGGTTGAAACATTCTTAGCTAATATCTAAATCTTAAGGACAATTCAATTTTTCACTTATAACTAAAAGCCGCCAGTCCAACATCACATCTGTTACCTTTTTTATCACTCAAGAACTCCTCGGTGTACTTTTCCTCAGTTACTTTAAACAAGGCTAAATTAATCGCTTCGGTTGAATACTTTCAAAATTCAAATGTTTTGCCGCAATCGAAAACATTCATGTCCGGCACTACGGCCATGACACTACTATTTCTTTTTTCGTTGTTGCTGTGGTTGTTAATATTGTTTGTAGCAAAATGCATCAGTTGTAGCAGTAAGTAGGGTGCAAAGTTAAGGACAAAGCATACATTGATCTGCATCTGGCCAGCGGCTTCTCTTCACATAACTAATATACCAGCGAATCTGCTGATATGCTAAACTATTGGCGATTAACTGACGTTTACCTGACTCAAGGTGAGGGCAGCCACAGCAAAAGTTTTTCTTAAAGAAGAAGAAAAAAACTACGGTCATTGGCCTCGATCATGAAATCCACGGCCAATAATGAAATTCGTCAATTTGTGCAGATTGATGAAGACAGTGGTTCCGCAAACAAACAATTTAACAGGAATTTGGCAGATGGTAAGTTTTTTTTAAAAAAATGAAGACTTTGAGTTGACTGAGCCATAAAGGGCTTTCCAGTTTTTTCATAGAGAAGTTGTGCTTGAGATACCTGTAATTAGAAAATAGACCTTAATTACTGGAATTACGTGGAATTAAAGTGATGTTGCTAAACTTATCTTCTCTTTAGGGAAAAGGTATTAACAAGTAATTTATGTTGAAAAAGTAAAATGTTAAAAATAGTCAGAGGTGTATAAGATAGTTTCTTCTTCTTCTTGCATTGTATTGTGTTGATTACAACTTGAACTAATTCTTGTAAAGAACCATGAGCCATGAGCTAAAATAAAATGATGTGTATAATTACAGTATTTTAATAGTAGAATAAAACCCCAGGAACAAAAAATAGTATTAAACCAATTTTTGTATAAATTGGTACCGATAGCGTTAAATACAGATCACATCGAGTCACAGTCAGGCTTAAGGCAAAAACGCAAAAAAGTGTATTGTGTGTACACAGGATTTTTATACCCTTGACAGACGGCATAGTCTGGTCAAAATGCACATTCAACTACGGCATAAACCGAGAATAGCTGAAAATTAGTTCAGCGCTTGAAAACATCATTATAAAAGAAATGTCCAATTTGTCCAACGATTGGTGGGATCAAAAAAATTTATTCAAAAGGTCAAAATATCAGCTTTTTTTAAATATTTCTTAAACGCTAAGTCTTCTCAAAAAATAGTTTTTACAAAGTTTGTAATTTATGTTATTTTCTACAAAAAAGGATATTGTACATTTTCCCGAACGAAGATATCGCCATATTGAAAATTTAAAATACTTATGCCCTCAGATGTAGCCCTAATAAAGCATCCCGCCAACTTAACCGGTTAATAATAGGGTACCAAAGTTCCGCTTAGATCTGGCCTTCACCTAGCGGCCGGTGCACCTGCTTGTTCACCGGTAGTCTGGTACTGCCTGCGTCACACCCTTTGTTGAGTGGTAAGCGGGATTAACTTGATTCAGGAGGCATAACACTCCAACGAAGCTGTCTCCCGCTAACCCCGACGTTTGTGGGTCAGCCGGGTGCTTACAAAAATGAACTCATAAAACATCCAAGAGTTCAAACACTAAGCTGCCTGTTCCTGATGCATCCTCCAGACTACCCTTAACCTAACATATCCTTTTTATATTTTCGAGCTAGGCTTACTACTGGACACCATGCACCATGATGTGTACGACATGACGGACTGTTATACATAAGCTTAGACTTTCACATACCTCATCAGGCTTTCAATAAAATCCTTTGTTAAACTACTTGGCTAATATTTCCAGGGATGATTCCTGAATATATATATGGAGAAAAAAATCTATCCACTAACCTAGAGGGTATTTACGAAACAGAAACTTGAGTGACTCCATTTAAAACATATCGTCGGGTCAATGCAATAGTCACGGAACTGAATTTTTTTTTGCTATTTTGAACATTGTGCAAAAATGCGAAACAAGTCATATTATTTTCTGCCAAAGTTACGGATCTAAATTTTTATGGGAATCTACGGGATTCAATTTGAATTTTTTCAGGAAATAACTAAAAGTTATTTTAATTGTATTATTTTTTTTCGAATTTTTGTACTATGTTAGTTCAAAATAGCAAAAATTTCAGTTTCGTGACTATTGCATTGACCCGACGAAATGTAGGTTAAATAGTACAGCTTCCAGAGTAAAAAAATCGCTAAAACTGCAAAATAAATTGTAAGTTAATGAAATTAGGAGGGGGGAGTTTAGCAATAGGAGAAAAGGTAACCGTTGAGTTCCGGGACGAGGTTTGTGGAAATCGGGAGAAAATTCGATTCAACGCATTTTCCGACGCTTTCCCGGTCGTTACTCGAGAAAAACGTCGAAATTGAAAAAATGTCAAGTAAAGCTATGAAAATTGTCAACAAAAAAGCTCCTGTAAGCGTTTTCCGCGAAACCGCACGTTTGATCGGAAAATGGAGGATAAAGAAAAAAAATCATCCACTCCAACTTTCGATCGGAAATCTGAATCACATAAATCAAACTTATTTAGAATATATATTTTTTCTTTATGTTTTAATGTTTTTAATAGAAAAATACCTAAAAAAACTAAGGCGTCACTCCGAGTTATTCAAAACAGTGGTCCCAGAACTCCCAAAACAGCACCATGGCCCTTTAAAACCAGAAAACGGAGAGGTAAACCACTATATGAAAAATGAAGCAAAAGACTTCATCTTTCATTTTCAAACAAGAACGTATTCAGAATACTCGCATACAACAAAAATCACGGAAAAAAGTCAAAATCCGCATTTTTTGCAAGATGTTTAAACAAATTAATTTTTCAATTTTTTCCTGTTACTAATAGACTGAGAGGCCGTGAACCCTCTGGGTAACGGTCTTTCTGTAATTTCTTTCAGTGATGAGTCGTAGCATGCTAAGTACTGTAACCACCATCTGGCAGGCATCAGCCCTGCACGTCATCAGCCCTTAGACCGGTTCTACACATTTAACTTTGCATTCTACTTTTTGACGTTCAATTCATTCATATTTCTTGGCTCGTGTCTACACATGTTCAACGTTTTTCTTTCAACTTTTAAGTTTAGTTAAAAAAATGAGCTCTTTCGAGTCAGAAGAGGAAGTTCTGATAAAGAAACTGTGAAAAAAAACCAAAATGGATAAAGGAGTGGAGAAAAAGTAAAGAAAATCAAAGTTCTTTACACTTCTTACAACACGAGTTAAGATTCAAGGGTATAAAATCATACCAGAGCTTTTTACCATGAATGAAGACACGTTCGAAGTATTAATCAGCAGGATTGAGAGTTGAGAGGATTGTAAGGTAGAAAACCAAATTGACAGGCGATTTCGGTGAGGACAAGTGCCTGACAGGTGAATCGAAAGGTGTGCAGTATATGACTTAAAATAAACTTTGTTCTGTAAAGTTGAAATTTATATATATGTTTGACTAAGCGATTTAAAAAAAGCGGGTACAATGACAGGCGGTTCTGGCTAGCATAAGTCCTTGACAGGCGAGAGGAAAGATGCCATGGGAGTGCGAGTGAGACACGCAATATTAATGCTGATGCAAGAAAAATATTAACCGGTGTGATTCAATTTACAAATTCTATTTCTGCTCGTCAGAAGTCACGATATAAGAACTACAATTATATCTCATACAATGGACATTACAGGATAGCGAAGAAAAAATTATGTATTAGCGGATCTAAAAGAACATGCAATAAAGAAACATTCTTCAAAGTTATGGAACTTCATGAATACCTTCGAAAAAAATTTGAATCTATTTCAATTAATTCTAGATGAAAATTGCTGAGAAAATCAGGAGAAGAGTTAAAAGAAAAGTTTATTACTGAATGTTCCCTTAATGAGAGTAGATTTGAAGGAACGATTGCACATGTAAAAATAATGCTTTGCCTCTGAAAAAACGAAAAAACATAGACTGTTAACTCTGTCAATGCAATATAACATCGATTTGGACAAAACATTATCATGTGTCATGAAGATGGTACAATGCATAAAACTCAAATCAGCAATGGTTGAAGTTTTAAAAGCAAATATCACCAATGATGAAGTACCAGGACAGTTCAATGCTGTTATTTTTGATAGATTCTTTTCACTGCATACATTGAAAAATATCCCAAAAACATTTCCAAAAAAATTATGTCGATACTAACAACAACACATACGCCACTAGTAGATATTATTTTCGATCATTACCTACTTTTCGCCGTCTATTAAGGATTATGAGCCACCCAACGTCATGAAGTACGAAACATAAAATACTTAATTCTGGTCCACGATAAGTCAGACCGATTGATTTTATCAAAGAACTACATAATAATATACAATTCAAAAAAGCTTTGGTGGATTTTTATTTAATTACACATTGGAACACAAATGAAATGACAGGATTTATCGGGAATACCATAGTAAATTTAAATTACAAAGTATGCCATACTTATAATGTTCATAACAACTCTGTGATCTCCTACCTAGATGATAATTTATCGTGCCAATATTATGAAGAAGCTGATACAAGAAAAATATATCAAATATGCCAAATTGATAACAATGTATCCGTCGTTTTAATAAAAACGTCTGACACAGCCATTTTAATAGTGCTGGGGAACATGGACTTGAAATTTGGCATGCATGTTTCTTTTGTTCAGTAGATATCCGCTAAGAAAGGGTTTTGCAAAAATTTAATCCTAAGGGGGTTGCGGGGGGCGTTAAAGATATAAAATAACAGTTTTTCAACTATAACTTCAACGGACCTGAAATTTGATGTTGCTTATGTTGAGTAAGGATCCGGTAAGAACGAGTTTTCTAGAAATTGACTCATAAAGGGTGTAGCGGGGGAAGAGAGGAAATATTGGTTTCCTTCACAAAGTTTATAATGAATGGATCATTCTTATTGAAGATATTGTCATATTTATGCACTGAGAAGTATGGCAAGTAGAATACAATTAGCTATGTGGCGTCATTCAAAATTCAAAATGGCGGCCAACACAAAATGGCCGTCTACCTTTTTCTTTACTTACAACCCACTCGATATGGGTATGAAATGAAAGCAAATGACAAGTAGAATACTTTTAGCTCTGCGGCGTCATTCCAAATTCAAAATGGTGACCAACACAATATGGCGGACCACCTTTTTATACGCTTTATATTGGCTTCACCTGTATGTTGTATCTAGTATGTAAACAAATCTTGCAACTTGATTTTGACCCACTTCCATATAACCGATCAACTTCAAATTTTGCAAATATGTATAGTTCACGTGACAATGCAATCTGACCATTTTGTAAGAAAACCAAGATGGCGGGTGAATTTTGCAATTAGGTTCTCCAACATGGGTATCAAATGAAAGGGTATGACAAGTGCAATACAATTAGGTATGTCGCATCATTCAAAATGGCGGCCAACACCAAATGGCGGATCACCGTTTTTCTTTACAAACCACTCGATGTGGGTACCAAACGAAAGGGTATGACAAGTAAAATACTATTAGCTATGTGGTGTCATTGTAAATTCAAAATGGCGGCCAACACAAAATGGCGGATAACCTTTTTCTGTACAACCCACGCGGTATGGGTATCAAATGAAAAGGTGTGACAATTAGAAAACTTTGAATTGTGTGGCGTCATTCGAAATTCAAAATTTCGGCCAACACAAAATGGCGGTTTATCTTTTTCTTTACAACGCCCTCGGTATGAGTATTAAATGAAAGTGTATAACGAGTATAGTACCGTAAGCTGTGTCACGTCATTTTAAATCTAATATGGCTGTCATTACAAAATGGCGGAAGACATATAATAGACTAAAAAGTAGAAAATAAAAAATATAGTTTAAAAAACTAAAAAATACGCTTTTATTTTAAAATGAACTAAAAAGTAAAAAATAATTTTGAATGTAAAGTTTTTATTGCTCTAGCCAGTATATGGAAACTACCTACCTTTCGAAATGTAAAAAAGCGTGGGACTCTTTACCTATATTCTTAGCGCCCACGCTTTTTTACATTTCGAAAGATAGGTAGGTTTGAATGGACATCTCCTTTTTCTCAGTGTGTATGTCAAGTAAACCACTCCTACAGTACGGTCACGAGAGGCAAGATTTGTTATCAGTAACCGTCAATATCTGAATAAACTGGCTTACAATGTCCTCCATCTTACCAAAATCGTGATTCAAAATTAAATCAAGAACAGAAAGAAGAGTATGACGTAATATTATATAGTGTTATTTCTAATAGTGGCCAGTTATATTTTCTTGATTCACCTGGGAACTGGAAAAACATTTTTAATTAATTTGTTATTTGCAAAAAATTTTGAGTGAAAGAAGTATATATGTATTGCTGTCGCTTCCTCGGGAATTGCAGCTACTTTAATTGGCGGAGGTAAAGCAGCACACATTCTGAGTCTGTTAATTATAGCATCTCCAAGTCCAACCAAAGTGATACAGTATTTGATTTTAAAAAATCACGGGACGAAGTAGTGGGTATATACAAGCAAGTAATTAATAAAATATACTATTTTACCATTATTTTTATCTCCACGTAATGGCATTTGCACCATTGAGTTTACGTTACGTCTCTCACTCGCGCTCCCATGGCATCTTTCGTCTCGCCTGTCAAGGACTTATGCTAGCCAGAACCGCCTGCCATTGTACCCACTTTTTCTAAATCGCTTAGTCAAACATATATATAAATTTCAGCTTTACAGAACAAAGTTTATTTTAAGTCATATACTGCACACCTTTCGATTCACCTGTCAGGCACTTGTCCTCACCGAAATCGCCTGTCAATTTGGTTTTCTACCTTACAATGAATGAACTAAATCGTATTAAAATTTCAAGCTTACAGCGACAAGTTTTTTTTATTCTATTTACACTTTAAAAAATATAAGGGATGATGACGTGCAGGGCTGATGCCTGCCAGATGGTGGTTACCGTACTTAGCATGCTACGACTCATCACTGAAAGAATTTCTAGCCTTACAGAAAGACAGTTACCCAGAGGGTTCGCGAGCTTTTGGACTATAAATTCTAATGTAAAATTCACAGTCGCTTTAGAACAAATTTTGGCTTATCCTGAATTTTTTTCAGAATTTTTGGACGCCTCCTTCATTTTTAGAGGACACTCGGAAAATAGGAAAGTTGTAACCTGAAAGAAGTTCTCGTACTCGTTGATTTTCAAAGACCCATTTTTCAAAAACGAGATAAGTAAGGAAAAGGCGCTTAAGCTTAAATCGAGTTACATCCATCCATCCAATGGCGCTACAGCCCAAATCGAGCCTTGGCCTCCTCTAGGGCATTTCTCCATGTTTGACGGTCCCTTGCAGCATGTCTCCAGTTCCGGATGTTCAGCATTGTCTCTGCGTCAGCCGTCACAGAGTCTATCCATCTCCTCCTGGGTCTACCTACTGGCCTATTTCCCGAAATTTCTGATATCATAAGCCGTTTTGGGATGCGATTGTCTTCCATCCTGACTACGTGACCGGCTAGTCTTAATCTGTTAATTTTTATTAAAATTGAGAGTTCTGGGTCGTCAAAAATTTCGTACAACTCGCTGTTGTATCTCCTTCTCCATATTCCATCCTCTCTGGTTGGGCCTATTATGCACCTGAGGACTTTTCTCTCAAACCTGTTGACTCGTTCCTCTATGTCCTGGGTCATAGTCCAAGTCTCGCTGCCATAGCAAAGTACTGGTCGTATTACTGTTTTGTAGAGTGAGAGTTTGGTTTTTCTGTGCACAAATCTGGAGTGCAGTATTTTTTTTTGGGCATAAAAGGCTCTATTAGCCAGTAGTATTCGTCTAGTTATTTCTTCTTTTTCTTCGTTTCTTTTTGTGATTGTAGACCCAAGGTAGACTGTTTTATCGACTACTTCTAGGTTATGTTCGTCGATAGTTATATTTCTCCCCATTCTAAATCTTCCAGCTCTGGATTGTTGCATCACCTTAGTTTTTTCTTCATTGATCTTCAGGCCTATGTCCTTTGTCGCCTCTTTTAATTCGACATAAGCTTCCTTTGCTGCCAAAAAGGACCTTCCCACGATGTTAACGTCATCCGCATAACCAAGTAATTGTACCGACTGTGTTGCTATTGATGCTCTTCTATGGACTGACGTTTGCCTTATCACCCATTCTAGGGCGAGGTTGAAGAGCATTGGGGCCAGCCCATCCCCTTGTCTAATTCCTTGTCGAACTTCGAACTCTTCTGTTATAACATTTTGGATCCTTACCTTCGCCAATGAGCTATTTGTTGCGCATTTGATCAGTTGTACCAGCTTTGAGGGGACTCCTAATTCCGATAGGATCTCGTACAGCCTCTGTCTGTTTATTGAGTCATATGCCTGTTGAAAATCGACAAATATCTGGTATATATCTACATTCCTTTCCCAGGTTTTCTCCAGAATTTGCTTTAAGGTCAGCAGCTGGTCCGATGTTGACCTGTTTGCCCTGAAACCAGCTTGATATTCTCCTATAAGGCTTTCCGCTATAGGTTCTAGTTTTTGTTTCACAAGGATTGTGAAGGTTTTGTAGCTGGTGCTGAGGAGTGAGATGCCTCTGTAATTTTTGCAGGTTAATTTATCTCCTTTCTTATATATTGGGCATATAATCGCTTTCTTCCAATCATCTGGTATGACTTCCTCCTCCCAGATGCTGCATATGAGTTGGTGTAAGGTACGCAAGAGTTGCGGCCCTCCTTCCTTTAGCAACTCAGCTGTTATTCCGTCGACGCCCGGCGACTTGTTGCCTTTTTGCCTTTTTACAGCTTCACGTATCTCATCGAGTGTTGGTGGTTCTATTGAGATGTTATCTTGAGGAATCACAAATGCCTCTGTCTGTGGATCCTCGTTGAGTGTGGGAGTAGGATTCAATAGGTTTTGAAAATATTCTTTCCACCTTTCTTTTATCTTATCAGGGTCTGCTAATAGGTTCCCATCTATGTCTTTGCAGATGTCCGTCCTTGGCTGAAATTTATTGGTGATCTGGCGAGTTCCTTTGTACGCTTGTCTAATTCTCCCCTCATCGAAGTCTTCCTGTATTTGTAAGATCCTCCTGTTTAGATACTCTCTCTTCTTCTTTCTGCAGAGCTTGTCTGCGATTCTTCTTTTTTGCTTGAAAACTTCCATCCTTGCTCTTGTTGTCCTTGCGATGTACTCCCGGTGGCTCTGGTTTCTCTCTTCAATTGCGGCTCTACACTCCTGGTCAAACCAGTCAACTCTAGTCTGTCATCGAGTTACATACTGAGCTTCAAAACTGGTACAGGACTACGTGAGATTTTGCGTTGATTTTCAGTATAGCCACTTCAAAAACTTGTACTAGGAAAACCAATAGTTGCGGCCATTTTTAGAAGTTTCCGGGGTATGAAAAATTTGATCCTAAACCCGCTACACACTATCGTCGTTTTACTCCGCGTTCGTCGAACAGCATTGCTCGAACGACGAACGACGTTCGCCTCTATTCTATACACATTACTCGTCGTTTAGTTCGCATAGTAGCTTGGCCGGAGACATTTTGTTGGCAGTAGCGGCGGTTCTTGCTGAAAAAAAACTGTACCAAAAAAAGTATGGTGCAAGCCCATTTTTGTCCACAACCCAGGTACATATTTCACTGCTTACCGACGAACGACGACACACAGTTCGTCACACAGCGAACGGAGAAAATTTCGCTGTTGCGAAAAACACGACACACTGCAACTTTCTTTCGTCCTTCGGCGTATGTATGCATAACGCTTGAGTTGTCGAAATCCGTCCAGTAGAGCCTGAGTAATATCAGTCACAACCTGAAAGATGTTCTCTCTTGTTCAAAATGTCGGGCGTTTCCAACAGCGTTACTATGATGCTCTAAGGTATTTTCCGAGAAAACCTTGAACTTTACGTAAAAAATTCATAGAGCCTCGATGTTGAGAATTTTCATAGCTTTATTGTTGTTCTCTTGACATTTTTCCAATTTCGACGTTTTTCCCGAGTTACGGCCAGGAATGCGTCGGAAAATCCATTCAATCGAATTTTCTCTTAATTTCATAAAGTAACTCCATACCAAATTTCATTACCATACAATTTTTTTGTCAGAAGAAGTCTCTGGGGGCATGAGAAAAATCCCAATATTCTTCAAAAAAAAGTAACAATGCTTTTTTCTTCTTGTGAGTTATTTTATTCTTACGGAGTCAATGTTTTTTATTATTTATTTATTAAAATTATTTTATTATTTATTTATTATTTCATTACTGGCGGTAGTGCGAAGTTTGTTCTATTTGCGGCGTTTATTTCTTCTTTATATGTCTATCGTCTCATCGTTGTCTTCGCTGACTGTGGACCCGAGGTAGTTAAATTGGTTTACCCGTTTGAAGTTATATTCCCCAAATATAACCTCCCAGGGGTCAAAACAGGGCTGGCTCGCCAGGGGGTCGTGGGTGGATGACTCCGGAAGTACCACGAAAACCAGGCATCGCCACCTCCTTGTACGGGAACGTCCCCAGCGGAACGGGCGCAGAGACCTACAGGAGAGCGTGGAACATCTGAAACAAATTCGCGAGGCTAGTAGTGTCTGCCGCTGCTAGGCCATATCTGTCGAGTCTCTAGCCAATCATCCTGAAAAAATTAAATGCCAATAACACCAAAAAGCACCCTTAATGTTCGAGCGAACAGTACAACATTTATTTACTTCCGAACAACAAACAATGATAAAAGAACACAATCCCATCAGATGACAGGCAGACGACTCTAACCGCATTTAGCCTGGTAGTACGACCACGTCCAATTATTTCACGGGCTCTCAATATACCGGTATTTGCAACCAAAAAAATCCAATACGAGGTTAAAAAAAAGAAAAATAGGTAAGTAAATCAACTCGTCCTGGTACCAGTTCGCGTCTGTCTTTACCCCCACACTAGGTAGTTATTACCACCTCAAGCCACTACGGCCTCACAACGAACGAGCGAACAAATTCTAATCAGACGTGCTGTAGCCCTAATGCCAACTAGCCAAACACTTCACAAAACTAACAAATTAGTGAAAGAAATAAACAACGACCATAAAACTACACAAAACAAATTCTTTGGAAAACCCAATAATTAAATGAAACGTTCACGAAAATCATAGAGAATCTCTAAATCTACAACACAGAGCTCAAACAGAACAAACACAACCAAAAAGGAATGTTTCCAACAGGATAACGCCAGGGCCTTCGTCTAGCGCGCCGTTCTTGCTCCGGTCGGCTTCGGGGTCCTCAAGCTCCCTCGCTGCACCATGCCAGGGTGCCGCTCCTCCCATCTGGTCGATCACAGCCAGCAAATTCGTTCCGGGTACAGCAATATTAAAAACCTCCAACTCGTCCGTTCGGGAACCAAGGAACACCAGGACCTCGCCAAACTCAAATTTGCACCTCTGTGCACGTCAATATCCCAAAACTAACTCTCGAATTTTTTTTCGTCCTGTCCATTGTTTTTTTCTCTCCGCCTCCTTCCCTCCTAGATCCTCCCAAAAAAATTTATTCCCGAAATCAAGGTATCCTACAGTGGGCAAAGTGGGGGATAATCTAAAGGGTGCATTTATTGTGCGATTCTCCCCCGGATTTTTAAAAGCTACTAATCCATCATTAATTAACAGCAGGACTCAATTAGGCCGTACAAGCCAGTGGCTGCCTTTCAGAGAAGGGGATAGGCCTTCAGTTACAAACTCCACCTGGTGGAGTCCACCATCTTTATCCGTGAATATTTCTCAAAAGTATAGCAGTGAATTGACAAGGCATTTTATGTCATCGGCATATCCTGCCAACTGTTCTGATTTGTAAAGCAAGGTTGCCTTAGTAGTCCAGGAGGGATAGAAAAAAAGTTGAAATAAATCTACCCTGCGATTTTTCGACGCTATAATTAAGAGAAAAATCGTAGGAATTCAATGAATGTGTTTTGGAAAAAATCGGTCCAGGAGCACAGGTGGAAAAAAGCTAATAATGGTAGCGAAAACACGTTTTTCAACGTTTTAGGTGCGAAAAAATTTAGTTTTTGGAAAACAAAAAATAGTACGTAATAGCGCTTAAAAAGACGAAAATTATGAGTTTTAGACAATTAAAATCGGTCAACAGGTTTTTGTAAAAAAAAGGAAAAACCGCGAAATATGGCCATTTTCTGACATTTAATTTCAGGGACTATAATTATCGTAGAACCTTGTTTCAGGGCTGAAATTGTGGCTTCTGTTAGTGCCTACCTACAATAAAAATTTCATGCAAAAATAATTATAACTTTTCGCGTAAATCTCAAAAATGTAAAAACAGCCGTTTCAGGAAAAAAGTTTGAACACGGCCCACGGTGGTGCTAGAGTTATTTTGAAAAGCCCTATTTATTCTCGAAGAGTTACTCTACCAACCCATTTTCATGAAAAGTTTGTGAGGTTTGATTTAATACCTCATAAACGCGTTTGAAAACAGGGACAATTTTTCGCATCTAAAACATTGAAAAACGGGTTTCGCTACCATTATTAGCTTTTTTCCACCTGTTCTCCTGGACCGATTTCTTCCAAAACACATTCATTGAATTCCTACGATTTTTCTCTTAATTATAGCGTCGAAAAATCGCAGAGTAGATTTATTTCAACTTTTGAATACTTTTCCCCTATCTCTCCTGGACTATAGTATCAATGTTTACTTTGCGAATTACTCCTTCTAGGCAGAGATTATATAGCATGGGTGCCAACCCTTCGTCCTGCTTTAAGCCTTGCTTGACTGGGAAGGAGTCCGTCAATTCTCCTTGTATTCTGACTGCACACCTTATTCTCATAAAACCCATTAAAATAAATACATTCCTAGAAATACCTGAAGGAATATATTTCTCTCGAGATTGGTACAGTGAAATTGAAGTAATAAATAATTCTAGCATAGAACAAAAGCTTTATGTAGAGCAACCCCTAAAGGCCGAATAATTCGAAAATTATAGTGAAGTCAATAATATACAACGAAGAAAAAAACGCTCTCTTCAAACTTTGTAGGAAATTCGATGACGTGTTCTTTAAAGAAAATCAGCAGTTAACTTTCACTAATAAAATTAAACACAAGATCAATACCCTAAATGATCTCCCAATATACACCAAACCTTAAGGTGAAACCCCAATGTAGGCTTGGCTTGCTTGAACTTGGAGAGCTTTTCAGGTACCACGTGCCAAAGCAAATCAAGCCCAACAAGCCAAAGCAAAACAAACCCAAATGCACGCTTTGCTTTAGTTACTTTACAGTTTGCTTTTCATGAGCACAGGAAATAGAAATAGTACACGAAAGAGGTAAGAGGTATGAATTTTGCGGAATTTTTCCTTTGGAATGGACATTATTGTTTCATAAAAAGAACAAAGGATCGAATGTAAATATCTTTTGTGGAGTAGAGGGATAAAGAAGCACAAATGGTTTATGGCATTAACTGTTCAAACATTTACGAGAAATTTGTTAAAATGGGATATAGAAATAGTTGTCTCAGATTAATTTATAGTTAATGTTATTCCCAAAAAAATAATTTCTTTATGAAATAAATTTTCTCAAACATTTATTTCTCTAAGCAAAATAAATATTAAACGAAGGCGAAAGCATACAAAGCATCAAAAAATTGAACATTGGTCATTTCGAGCTTTGCTTTGCTTTGCTTTGGCTTTGCTTTGGCTTTGCCGCTTTGTCATTCGGTTTTTTCCCATAACAAAGCACTGGTTTATTTGATAAGCCAAAGCAAAGCAAAGCACTAAAGCAAGCCAAGCCTACATTGGGGTTTCACCTTTATAGATATCCGGAAATACACAAGTCCGAAGTTCGAGAACAAATCGGAAAGCTATTAAATCAAGGAATAATAAGGCCCAGCTTTTCTCCGTGGAGCAGCCCTATATGGATAGTACCAAAAAAAATCTTCGGGTAAACAAAAGTGGAGGTTGGTAGTGGATTACACGAAGCTCAATGAAAAAACCATTGACGATCGGTACCCCTGCCAAATATTACCGCAATCCTCGAGAAATTAGGGAAATCCATTTATTTCACAACCCTTGACTTAGCATCGGGTTTCCACCAAATTGAAATAGATCCCAAAGCCATTGAGAAAACTGCGTCCACAGTGGACAACGGGCACTAAGAATTCATTCGGATGCCTTTTGGCCTAAAAAACGCTCCATCCACTTTTCAAAGAGTGATGGATAATGTGTTACGAGAACTTCAAAGTAACATATGTTTAGTCTATATGAACGATATTATTGTGTTTTCTACTTCACTACAGGAACATACAGAAAGTTTGGTTCTATCGAAATTAAGAGAAGCAAACTTTAAAATACAACTGGACAAATCAGAATTTCTCCGGAAAGTGGTAGCTTTCTTAGGGCACATAGTAATGTCGCAAGGTGTTAAACCTAATCCCGACAAGATTCGTGCTATAAAACAGTTTCCCATACCACGCACCCAAAAACAGATTAAGTCCTTTTTAGGGTTGCTTGGTTATTCTTCTTCTTCTTTAACGGCTCTACTACCGGGATCCGGTCCTGGCCTCTCGCAACTGTTCTCTCCACCGGTCCCGATTCTGAGCCAATATCATCCAGTTTGGCATCCCTATGCTCTGAGCGTCCTGGTCTACGCCATCCTTCCAGCGGAGGTTGGGTCTCCCTCGCTGTCGCACCCCATAAGTCTTATGCCCGGTTTCACAGTGTTCACTTAAGCTTTCGCTCAGCCTTAAGCTTTCACTCAACTTATTTTACTATTTCACAGTAGTGGTTCAAGTGATGAACTTGGTTCAAAATTTACTTGAACTGAGTGACTAAATTTGGGCACTTAAGTCAAAGCTCAGGATATAAGTGAGAGAAATGTCATTAATTTTAGAGAAGTCACAGTGAACTTGTGTTTATTTATTGATTCTAGTTATAATTTGGATTTTTCAATTGTAAAAAAAGAGAGCATTCTACTACAAACATGCCGTAAAGAGTACGAATAGATGGAGAGATAATTTATTTGCCGCTCTGAATACTTCATTTTCACAGGAACCTGAAGAAAACTTAACAATGCAGAGCAAATAAGAATCACCACTCGTGCACCATCTAAGACAGAAATAGCAACCGCAATTTATGCAATAGGCCAGTGGTGGCGAACCTTTTTATGTGCGCGTGCCAGAAAATTACATATATTTCTTATCGTGTTGCTGGCGTGCCGGACAGTTTTTAATTTTAGGGTTTCAGAATTTTATTTACACAATTTCAAAAATTAATTTACAAAAATAATATATGACCAAAACAAAATTTTTAAAATTAAAAAAAAATTTAATAATATTGGCATTTTCCATCAACGCCTATTTTCATTAAAATAATACTTGTGCTCAACAAGACTTTGAAGCAACTCAATTGAAACAATATTCCGGGAGGCCGCAGTTTGATAATGAGCACGTACGACATACAGTCAGATTAGCTATTAACAAAAAGTATGAAACATTGGCACCAGTCCAGAGGCTGCGCGCGGGTGCGTTTCTGCACAATATTTTTATAAATACATATGTTGGAATTCCGGTTCAAATGCGAAATATGAGCAGATATGAAACCTTGACAGTATGTAGTTTATGGATAACTAATAACGAAAAACCGTTTATTACACCTGGCGGGGTGCAAATTGGTTCTTACCGGCTGATTATGTAAAATTTCCCAGAAAATTGCGAAATCTGAGCACCAATAAAATCGACAAAAATAATAAGCCATGTAACAGAGGATCTGAAGCAGCACAAAGTTGTACATAGTAACAGCCACAAAATATCCTTGTTATCAGCATTTAAGCAAACGGTCAATCCTTTCGCGAGCGATATTTATGAAAATATGCTATTTCATATTTCGACGGGAGCGATTAATCGCAGATTTTGCTCAAAAAGGGAAGAACTCAAGTCAGCATTGTATTGATGAGTGTGCTACCAATGAAAATCTTTTCGAGCGCTCTACACGTAAATTGAAAGTACGTACATTTGCTGAAATGATCGCCAAAGAAAAGTAAGGCAGTGGACGGAAATGTCATCGTGTTGAAATTGCAACGCGTTTTATTTGGGCAGCTGTTAAATATTTCGTTAAGAAAAACTCTCGGCATAGATAAAGTATTGACATATCTTTCATAAAATTAGGTCGAGCCGTTTTTTGTTTAAACAACGTTGTGATTTTGGTACTTGCACGATATCGCACGAACCAAAAACGATATCGAATTCTTTGAGGTGCCGATCGAAGCATATAAACGAAAACATGCACTGAAAAAATTTCATAACATTCGGTTGAACTCTTTTTTTGTTTAATTGAAAAGACTTGGGCTTAGAATCACAAGCACTACTTTAGCATTAGTTTTTCTAATATCTAATAAACACGTTGGAATGAAACCCGTTCTAAATAAAGTTACGTGTTCTGGATACCGCACAGCGATAGCTTCCTAACAAGACATCACTTGTCAATATCCGAGTACTCTCGTGCAAAAATTACGTCACCCTTTACAAATATCCGGAATTTTTCAAACTTTAGATCAGTACTTTTTGGACAGGGAATTGTTTTCCACCATGCGCTCTAGTGTCGCGAACGAAGTACGAAAGAAATGTTCGTTTGCTAACGTTCAGCAAAAGCAAATTCTCTAGAAAAATTCTGTAGATTTAGCACTTTAATATTAAACATTCATCATACTGGGAAGTTGATCGTGTGGACCGAAAGGCGAAAGGGTCAAATCCACATCCCACTAGTTTTTTTAGACTTGTTTCAAAGCAGCACGAAATGCAAAGCAGGAGGGGGAGTGAGTCAACGATACCATGTATCGATTTATTAGTGGTTAATGTTTCGTTTCAGTACCTGGGCCGGATTCCGCAAGGAAATTTTATTTTGTATCGTCGTGCACACTCACGCTTGCGGAATCCGGCCCCTGGACTATGTGTAAGTACCCTTGTAATGACTGGACGGGTTCATTTTAAAAAAGCGCACGTAACTTCATCCAAAACATGGCTTAATTTTAAAATTAATCTATATTAAATCCAATTTAATAATAAATCGTTCACGTGCCAGCAAAATTTTCGTACGTGCCATCTCTGGCACGCGTGCCATAGGTTCGCCACCACTGCAATAGGCAATGGTAAAGCTGCTGAAGAAGACGGCATCCCGCCAGAATTGCTGAAAACTTCTGCTAATTTAGTCTAAGAGCTGGAGACGAAAAAGGGCTTTGATCTTTGATGTGGGCAAACTCGATTGCAACTCATTCTATTACTAAACGGGATTATAAGTCCCATGGTACTGGTATGTAATAATTACAAAGGAAACCTCATAAGGGTCCCGTGACGTCACTCAGATCTTTTCTCACAAAGGAGAGACAGCCTACCTGTATTATTGTACCATGATATGTCCGAGCTCTCCGACACCAACGAGTAGTCATCTTCTTATTGAAAAAATGTCATCGATGTGGCGCATGAAAATTTGTAGGATGGAAGACTATAAACTACTTAATATAAATTCCAAGTCTCCGACAGCTAGGTTGGTGCAAAATGGGTGGGTGACAGGGGTCAATTTACCGTCGTCGTACTCGTTCTTATAGTAATAAGCGGCCATATCCTTTTCAAAAATCCTTACAACTAAAAATTAAAAACTAGAAAAATCACACAATTTATCAACCAAAAGCAAAAATTTCCCCAACTGATTCAACCACAGTGCCCTGCAAAATCCAGTTAACTAAGTTCAGCTGAACTGAGCACAAAAACAAACTGTGAAACAGTTTTGTCTTGAGCTAAAGCTCAAAATTACTGCTCAGGTTCAGCTGAGCGAAAGCTCAAATCGACACTGTGAAACCGGGCATTACTTGCTTATTATAGGAAGTTTATTAAAGACTTCGCCAAGATAACCAAACCCCTAACGGAATGCTTAAAGAAGGATAGTAAAATAGTATTTGATGAACGTTACATGAAATGTTTCGAAGAGTGTAAAGACATCCTATGCAACGATCCTTTTTTGCAATATCTCGATTTCGAAAAACCTTTTATCATTACTACAGATGCAAGTAATGTAGCAATAGGTGCAATATTAAGTCAGGGGCAAATAGGGCAAGATAAACCAATATCAAGGACATTGACACAAACCGAGCAAAATTACAGTGCAATAGAGAAAGAGCTATTAGCAATCGTAAGGGCTAGTAAATATTTTAGATCATATATTTTTGGACGTCGATTAGACAGATCATAAGCCACTCACTTGGTTGTTTTCCTTGAAGGAGCCAAATTCTAAATTAGTCCGATGGCGACTAAAGCTTGCCGAATGCGACTACGACATTGTCTACAAAAAAGGCAAATTGAACACTAATGCTGATGCCTTGAGCCGGGTAGAAATCAACCTTAATGAATCAATGCAAAATAATCCTAGTAATTCAAATTCGTCGACGATGCATTCAGCTCAGGAGAACCTTGATGATGGAATAACAATCTCCGAACGCCCAATCAAAGAATTCACGGAACAATTGATATTACTTAAAACAAACAAAATAATTAAATCAAAGCTGGTGTACAAAATGTTGTTTGATAGCAAACATCGCCGCACATTCAGCCAACCAAACTTGCATAATGAAGAAGCCGTTACAAATATCCTAAAGAAATATCTAAATCCACGAAAAACAACTGCAATTTTTACTGATGATGAAACATTTCGAGTAGTTCAATCAGTATATTCCAAATACTTTTCCAATAGTATACTGTTTAAATTAGTGCTATGTACGAAAAAATTGGACGATGTAACCGAGCCCGATAGACAAGATCAACTTATTACAGAATACCACACAAAAAGTAACCATAGAGGTATTAATGAAAACTTTAATCATCTCCGTAGAAACTACTACTTCCCTAAAATGAAAGAAAAAATAACCAAATCTATCAACAATTGCGAGAAATGCCAAATCCTAAAATATGATAGACATTCCCCAAAAATCAAGTATGAGTACTCTAACGGTAGGCAAACCTTTAGATATTTTGAACATTGATATTTACAGTATACACAATCAACAAATTTTAACAATCTTAGATTAGTTTTCCAAATTTGCCTCGGCACAAATCCTTCCTTCACGGAATAGTTTGAACGTAATAAGTGCACTTAGGGATTTCTTTTCTCAGAATGGATTACCAAATAAAATTATATGTGATTTAGGTACCGAATTTACTTCAAGTATTTTTAGAGAATTCTGAGAACAGTCCTCAATACAGTTACACATAACTACCCCACAAAATTCTACAGGAAATTCCCCCGTGGAACGAATCCATTCTACCCTTACAGAAATCTATAGAATAATCTACGATAGGGAGAAAAAACAAATCCCTAGAGATATTTTAAACGAAGTTCTTATCACTTACAATAACTCCATTCATTCTATTACTAACCTCACCCCTTTCGAATTATTTACGGGACGAACGCCAGAAATCGATAAAATAATGCAACATGTCTCCGAGCATGACTACGAGAAAAGGGTAATAGATAAATTAAACGAAACTCGCGATAAACCACCAGAACTTGTTAGACAGGTAATAGTAATCTATGAGAAAAATATTGGAAGAAATAAATTTGTGGGCAAAGAAACTTATAGTAGGAGATAATTGTAAAGTAATGGTATTAACCACTAACAATAGAAAATGTCATAAAAACAAAATTAAGAGAAAACGAAAATTTTAGGTTATTGGTGGCAATGAATCAACGAATAGAAATCCAGGACCTCTCCAACAGCCAGGGCATTCTACCGATGAGATTGGGACCTTCACGTATAATTGAGTCGCATACAAAGTTAATACATGTTGTAAATTTAACAAATTATGTATAAAACGTTGACAGGATAAGAAAAACTATACAATTAATCAATTTAAACATACACGAAAACCCAGTTAAAGTTATAATGAACCTTAAGTACGAAGAATTAGAGCGTAAACTCCATACCTTGCTGCCGAGTTATAGAATAAAAAGTGGTTTAATAAACGGTTTAGGTACTTTAATAAAAGGGATCACCGGAAACATGGATGAAAACGACGCTGTACGGATTAACAAGCAGATAGAAATTCTTAAACTCAACCAACGTGACTTAAATAGAGAATCAACTAGACAAATACAAATTAACGAACAAATGATCGAAAGATTTAACATAACAGACCGCATAAATTCACAGCAACAAATTCTTGGGAACTTTTTGAATAACTACTTGATTCATTCAGAAGAGGGGCATTTTCAATATATGCAATACATATCAAACTAGTTTTAATATCGAATTATTAACAAATCACTTACAGGAAATATCAGAGTCAATAACCCTCGCAAAATTAGATGTCATACCAAAAAAAATACTTGATCCAAATGATTAAATATAATTGAAAATATTCTAACTAAGCAAAATATAGAAATAACATCTGATGAACAAATTTACGAACTTCTGAACTTACAAGCGTAACAAATCCAACATAATATTTTGTATAAACATACCTATCCTGCCAAATGAAATATATGTATTCCTTTTATCGCCTTATAAGCCTTCCAGTAAATAAAACATTTTCCATTGACCTATCTAACCCATATACCCTTTTGAATGAAAATCGAATTCAAATAATGGACAAGCCATGTCAAATGACCGAAAAGACATTCTTCTGCCCGAAAGAAAAACAAGGACAAACTAATGCATCCAACTGTATTCTGAACTTAATTAACAACAACAAAGCTGAATGCACCCTCATCGAAGGGCCAGACTTGCAAGGAATTATGCATTAGAAGACCAATACATTTTATTGATCAACTCACCAAAGACTTATATAACATCAACATGCGGGATCGTTAACAAATCAATTTCTGGAACGGCCCTAATACACTATGATAATTGTGATGTTACCATAAATAACATTACTTATACAAGCAAACCTATCTTCTGGGACACGGTGCAGATCATCCCCCAATATTTCCGGCAATAACTCCGTCACAAGTAATAAAGAATTTAAGTCTACATAAACTGGAAAAATACCACCTTCATAACAGAGAAATGATTGAAATGCTAACCGACAAAGCATACCAACATACGTATACTTCATTCTCAATTATTTCAGTCATATTGTTTATATGTATCGTATATGCTTATAAGAAAATCAGAACTTCAATTTCAGGCATAAAACTTAAAGAACCATCTAACGCCCAGTTAGCAGCAGAAACTGCAACAGAAGAAGAACCAGCAGCACCAGTTTGATTCTCTTTCGGACTCGAATCTTAAGGAGGGAGGAGTTAAGCCTTAATTATACTGGACGCAACGGAACGGAGAGTCAACGTAATGGAATTTTCCTGGTTATACTGACGGAATCGAACGTATGCAAATGTCATTTGCTCATCTGTCAAATAGATATTTTATTTAACTTGATAAATGTTATATTTAAAATGGGCGAGTTTCTAAAAGTTATTTTTATGTTCACAATGTTTTGTGATATGTATACAATTTTAAAGAAACCAGTACTTCCTAATTTTTCGGCAATGTGTTGCCAAATTTTGGACGTATGCTTAAAATTGTGCAATTTTTTATTATATAAAATTTCATTTTCTTCCACTTCAGATATTAATTTTTCAATAAACTCTCACGACATTTTGGACTAAATAATAAATGACAAAATCAGCTGTTTTTAATGCTGATTTTGACACTTCAATCCGTCGGTTCCTTCAAGTTCCAAAGTTTTGAAACTTTAATCAAGACATTAAATGAGAGAATCACCATCAGTTAAAATACATTCTAAATTTTTAGTGTTTTTGTAGCACTTCTTTGTACATGGTTGTTCGGGGATGATCAAATCAACCCTTCTCAACCTCACATTTTCACCCAACGTAGTCACGGAAAAAGTAAAAACACGATGCTGTCAAAATCTGACACAAAATGAAAACAGTCAACGATCAAGAAGACAACATACAAAATAAAAACAACAAGAAAACGAATAACAAATCGACACTCGAAAAAAGCGCACCACGATGGGGAACATACGGGTCCACAAAAAGATGTGGGTCAATGACCGATCTGCATACAAAACTACAATAGGAAAGCGATAGTGCATTGACCTCAACAGGAGCGGGAAAGTTCTTTCCCCCCAAAACTGAAGGAAACCGCTAAGGAGACCCAATAAAAGGAAGACGGGAAAACTGGACCAGTTTCTTGTCCACGTATCATCCACAAGCAAGACGGCTGAAGAAGCTCGGACCGATAAAATTCTAAGGAAATCACCATTGAAATCAGAAGTCAACTAAAAATATTGGTAACATTAATTTTGATATAAAAAACAGGAACATTGTTTATATTGATTGAACATTTATTATATACATTTAATTATATTTAAAATTAACATAAAATTGAACTGATAACAAGTGAAGAAATTGTTAACAAAAGGAGAAATAGTTATTTTAGCTTAATATAAAAATAAATTGTGTGAAATTGGTTGAAAGTTAAGTTAATTGCGTTTTTACTGAACTATTGAACATTAATTGGAATATTACGTGTGTTCGGAATCAACTTGAGTTCGAAAATATATTTCCTTAATATTAAAGTCGAACGACTTAGAATACAATCCAAGCCACGTTTAGCCGTGAACCTGGCTGGCGGGTAGGCAAAGTAAGAGATCGGTGAACAAGTGAACCAAGTTCAAATCGTACGGAATCCGTCCTTTTATGTCCTCTCTTTTACGTCTTTTGGGGTTCCTTTTCTGATTCCATTATTCTTGTGGCAAATATTTTTTTCGTTCCAGAATTTTTAGATGAACTACAGGCAAACCGCTATCGGAAAATCAACATGGTCCTTCGAGCCGGATCGGACGGAAAACAACCACAGGAAGTGAAAACAAACTGAAATCAAACTAGTGACTGAACTCTGTGAAACCCGCGAACCCTTAACCGAGAAATCTTAATCAGAAATGAGTGAAAACTATTAAACGCGAAATCTAAACCCGAAAGCAGTGAAAAACTAAACGAACTCGAACAGTGACAATAAGTGAAACCCGGAAAATTACAAATCCAGTAAACAGTGAAATCGTAAAAGAGAGTGAAACCGATCGACTTCGGAAAACCCGCGAAAACCGAATTCTAAAAACACGAAAAAAGTTACAAACTTGTCCGAAACGTGTTAACGGTCAACGGTGTATGTTAACGGTCAACGGTGTATGTTAACGGTCAACGGTGTATGTTAACGGTCAACGATGTATGTTAACGGTCAACGGTGTATGTTAACGGTCCGTCCAAAAAACCGGGAACAGTGAACAGTTAGGCCAACGATATAAACGAAAGGTGCTAAATACAGTAAAAATACAGTGAATAATAATCGAAAGGAAAGGTGTGAATCGAGAAAAACCAGATCAGCCCAGCAGTCATCATCCAAAACCAGAAGAAGATAAAGAAAGCCCAGGCCCAGTAAGCAGAAGAAAACAATTTAAAACAGTGAGTACACAACCAATAGAATAAACAATTATTAATAAAAATTACAATAAATTCGTGTTGTATTTTATTCGATTCTTAAATTCAACATTCTTTATTAAAATAAAATTCATATAATATCATATCAGTGAAATCAAATACATTTGTTAGTAGTCTTTGGTCCTACAACTATTATTAAAAAAAAACAATATATATAATTTTGCAAATATGGATACCTTAGTGCCACAACAAGAGGCACAATATGAGCTACTGCAAAAGTGCATCAAAAATACCAAAAAGGAGCCGCAGGAGCGCAGAACTAAGGCAAACTATGAGCGGCGGCTCAAACAATTTGAGAACCTATGGGCGGATTTCCAAAATCGTCATAAGGAGATGTTCATGCTGAAATACGCCGATAAGACGGGGAGCATCGCTAAGCATGCGTATTTTGCGACCAATGTCTACGACCAAGTGGAGGATTTCTTTATGAATAATGTATCCGTGTTGGAGAATTACATAGGGCAGCTGACAACAACGGATTCACCAAACTCACAAAATGGTTCTCGAATGAACGGAATCGACGCCAGTCGTGAAAACGGTCTCAATATGTCTATAAAATTACCTAAGTTGGCAATTGAGAAATTTCGCGGGGACTATAAGAAGTGGACAACATTTCATGATTTATTTAAAACCATGATCCACGAGAACAAAGGATACGCCCCGGTACAGAAACTACAATATTTAAAACTTTTGTTGGAAGGGGACCCAGAGAATTTAATTCGACATCTGCAAATCACCGAGGACAATTATAAGACTGCTTGGGAATTATTAAAAGATAGGTACGACAACAAGCGTGTTCTAGTAAACTCCCAGCTAGAAACATTGTTCAACCAGACGGCGTTGTCTACAGAAACGGCACAGGGAATTCGACAATTGTTGGACACTACAACGGAATGCATACTCGCTCTAAGAAATTTAAATGTGGATGTTTCATCATGGGATCCACTAGTAATCTACCTAGTAGTGAAACGTTTGCCAACAGCAACCCATCAGCTGTGGGAACAAACAGCCGTGAAAAATAAGGAATTACCGACCTGGAAATTACTTCAAGAATTCCTGAACGACAGGTTCAAAACATTGGAAGCCACATCATCAAAGGCTCCATCAATTTACAATAGAGACAATAGAGTTAATGTGAAAGGAAATCAGGCAAGGGCATGTGCTAGGACATTTCAAATTACAACACAACTCTCATGTGCAGCATGTGCTCAGTCACACAATATAAGGCAATGTCACAAGTTTTCAACATACGACCCACAACGAAAAATGGATGTAGTAAAAAGGAACGGGTTGTGCATCAACTGCCTAGGATCTGGACACGTTTCAAACAGCTGTCCCAGTGACGGGAAGTGCAGGACGTGCAATCGACGGCATCATTCATTGCTACATGGGACTCCCCAACTCGGGAGAAATCAACAACCGGTATCAGGGAAAGAATCAAATGGTGACCTGAACAAGAACAATCCTCATATACAGGCCACCACCACGACGACAGCAGCCGGAACAAATAGTGTACACAACAATCCGACCCCCCTCAGTTCTCTAATGGTAAACGAAATCCAGGACAGTCAAGTCATGTTGGCCACTGCCTGGGTTAAGCTGGTGACATAAACAAGCGTACATGCATTGCATTCAGCGGCTCCCTGATATGCGGAAATTTTCCACTGACACATAATTGCATGGTTGCGTTCCGTCCCGGCTCTCCCAGATAGCCCAAAAATCTGAGTAACGAGTCGCATGTGTTTGTTGTGTATGCTTGTGTGTCCTATGTCGAATGCGGCAATGCAGAAAAAGTTGAAAGTAGCCCGACATTTGCGTGGCATGCGGAACTTTCACGGAATATTTCGTCAGGTCGCATTTGAATACACACACTTCTATATTATCTGTCAACGAATGCAACGCATGTACGCTTGTATATGTCACCAGCTTTAGGATCGTAGCACCAGGAGGAAGGGAACAAATAGCTCGAGCACTCATCGATCAAGGCTCGCAAGCGTCATTCATCACGGAAGCAATGAAACAAGATCTACGGTTAAAAGGAGAACACATAAATGCAGCTATATACGGCGTAGGATGGGAAAAGCTGGGCTCTCCGAAGTGCAGAACAAGGTTCACCATCAAGCCACTCAGAGGTGATCATGTCAGCACGGAAGTGAACGGATGGGTATTACCGAGACTAACCGATGTCAAACCAACACCTATGCCAAACCGCCAGAATTGGAGGTACTTGGAGCAACTAGAACTAGCAGATCCGGAATACTATAAACCAGGTAAAATTGATTTATTATTGGGCGCAGATGTGCATGGTAAAATAGTGATGAGCGGGTTAATAAAAGATACGCAAGGAGGACCGGTGGCAACACAAACCTCATTAGGCAAGGCGCGCACTGAGGTGATGAGAAATTGCCGTGGCGGTGGTGTGGCTATTGAAATATTTTAATCACACGGAATCAAGGGGCGCAGTGCGCATCGAGATGGAGTGGCGGTGGTGTGGTGTTTTGCAAGTGAACTAGCACCATTTGGTTGCCACTAGTCTCCGACAAGTTTAATTTTGAAGTGACATGCCATTTCACGGCCAACTTGGGTTTTTATTTTTTTTTTTTGGGAAAACACGTACGATGGCATAGGTCGCAATTTTTCTAGTAATTTACAAAATGTGGCCTTGTTGATTCTATAAACAAGTTTAAACTTATTTTTTTCCAGGTGTAAATCACCTTTATAAACATTCTAAATGCCGTATTTTGCATTTTTTGCCACAGTGGCTGGACCCAATGCACTTTTTTCTTTATTGTTTTTTTTATTTTTAAGCTTAATAATTTGCACACATGCACACATCTTCATCGTCCGACGACTACATTTTGATTGAAAATATCATGTGGTAAATCGATGTCGCGAAGTGGTGCCTGCCACTTCGGTGCGCATTAAACCACTTCGATGCCATTCCGCCGCCATTTCTCTAGCCCACCCCTTGCAACTTAATCACCATGCCAAAGCCACTTCTCAGCCACCCCACTTCAAGTGCGCGCCTTAGCTTAGGATGGATCTTATCAGGAGAAATCACGCATCCAATACGAAATCAGATCCAACTACAATCATTTCACGTACGCTCGGAACTCGATGAGCAGTTGAAGCGCTTTTGGGAATTGGAAGAAATGCAGGAAAGAGATCCATACACGAACGAGGAAAAGGAGTGTGAGGCACGATTTGTACGGACTACCACGCGTTTAGCAGAAGGACGCTATCAGGTGGAATTACCACTCAGGACGCCAGATGAACAGCTACGTTTAGGCAAGTCAAGGAGCATCGCAGTATCAAGATTGCTACAGATGGAAAGAAGATTCAGTAGAAACCCGAAGCTGCAAGAAGATTACTCCAAATGTTTGAATGAATATTTAGAAATGGGTCATACGGCCAAGGTAACTTCGTACGAAGACAGTCATCGCCAAGTGATAAACGGGAAGGAGTCTTATACATGCAGTTATTTACCTCATCATGGTGTGGTAAAGGAAACCAGTACCACAACGAAGCTCCGAGTCGTCTTTGATGGTTCAAGACCCACGGACAGTGGAGTGTCATTTAAATCATATATTATATAAGAATTTAAAATAATTGTTATAATTACTAAGCTGTTCAAATCTAGCACCTAGTGCATTTGGTGCTTGATCGATTGTAAAGTAAAAAAAGTCCAATTTACACTTTTCTTTTGGATCTTCGATCGGTTCGAAATTCCTTTTTCTTCTCCTTACGCGTGTCGTGTTATTGTTGATCCAAAATTAGCCTTCACGTCAATTTTGGTGCAAGTTCGTTTGCATCAATAACGCCTGCCGCCCGCCCTGCCTCCCGTTCCTGCCCACAATTTATTAACCTACAGAAAAGGTCAAAACATAATAAATAGATTTTTTAATTTAAACATGTTTTTATTCCCACATTCGCTATTACAAGTTGGGAATTACATATATAAACTGATTCAAGTTTTGTAACGTTTTTTTAAATTTGGATAATTTTTTGACCACCCCCCCCCCTTTCATGCCATCAATTTATCAACTTCCAAGAAAACGTCGATTAAAAATTGAGCTAATTATTGTAATTTTCAACATTAAGAAGCAATGACGAATACTACAACATACTAAAATTTCAAGGTCATCGGAGGGGTGGGCGTTAAACTGAACTGAACAATTACCGTACATTTTTTAGAGCTAGAAGGCATCTTCATACAACTATAATATTATTAGGTGGCCTAGCCGAGTATGACTTATTTTAGATAATACTAGAAATCGGAACAAAATTTTCAAAAACCCGTTGAATTTATTTAAAAACTTAACATAATGTTCTTACCCTAACTAAATACTATTCTAACTACTTTTCCTAACTACCACTAATTGTCGACTAGTTGTCGGATCAAAGGATTTTCTGATAATTCACACGAATAATAAAATTTACTGGCTAAGGAACTTAGTCTTTCTTGAACTGTGTCTATGTTTGACATAGCATGCAACTCGGAGGTGAAGAAATGCCTCGGTAAGTTAAATATCATTTTAAGAACTTTGTTTTGAGCAACTTGTAATTTATTGATATGAGTTTGAGCGCATTTTGCCCAGAGGGGGAGCACCATATACCATAACTGCTTGGAATATCACTTTATAAATCGTTGGTTTACAAGCAAAATTCACTAAGTACAATTTTCCCAGTTTTTGGTTTTTTATACTAAAGTAAGTCTTATAATGCCAACTTTATGCTGGCAAAACCTTATAAGTCGAAACCTGATATTAGTGAGGTTTTTAGGCGCACTTTTATTGCACTAAGTCAATCGTGCTATTAAATATTCAATCAGAAATCCCTAAGTTGGCTTTTAATCTAAAAAAAGTTTGACTTTTTAATCTAAAAATCCAGTATTGGAATTAAATAATTATTTCAATTCTTTTGTAAACTAAACTAAGAAGTCTAAAAAACAATGTATACTGAGCCGATTAATATCAAATACAATTCCCAAATTTTCAGAGCCAGGCACTTCTTAAATATCGATTTACTAAGAACTATGTTTTTTGACTTAGTGATTTCTGCTTTTAAACCGACGAAATGATGAGTTTGTTTTCCATACTAAGTATTGACCTTCTGTTGATAAAGGGATACATAGTTCTGATTAGTAGGCTTATTTTGTTTACATTCGATGATATATGGTTGGAAAAGGTTAATCTTTTGTCCAGGTTTATTCCTAGCATAGAAATATAAACTAACATGGAACGGCTGTGTAGTGTAAAAACCCTGTACGTGAGCGACCACATTAAAGGTAGCTTGTTTAAAGAGACAGCAATCGTGTGCACAAGTGGGACACAAATTGCTGAACTGTCAAGGGTAGCTTCTTGAGTATTATTTCTGCATATTTTGGCCTGCACTGTCTGACCACTACTACCGAGTGAACTCAAACACATCAGGAATTGTGGTACGCTTAATCTGGCTTACAGCCATTCCGTGTTTAGTTTATATTTCTATGATTCCTAGATATTTTACTTGATTTATCCATGGCACGTTATGGTTGTTTACCCCCAAATCTATGGTAGGAAAAAAAACGAGGATTTCTTCTTCGAGTGAAACACGTGGCCTGCGTTTTGCTGGGGTTTAGTTTTATCTTCCATTTACAGAGGTAATCAGGCAAAATGACAAGACCGTTTTGCAAATTTGAACATATATTTGTGGGGTCTTTATGAGAGCAAAATATGGCTGTGTCATCTGCGAATACAGATGATGAGCAATTTGGTATGTTAGGAAAATCGGCAGTATAGATATTGTACAGAATTGGACCTAATACTGAACCTTGGGACACTCCTGCCGAGTTACGCCTTGGGGTCGATACAACTGACCCTAAAAATACCCTAAAAGAACGATCGTAAAGGAATTCACGGACCAGGGCGACGAGAGGTACAGGAAATTCGAAGTTTAACATTTTATGTAACAAGCCGTCATGCCATACAGTCTCAAAAGCAGCTTGTACATCAAGAATAACAAGACCTGTAGATTTTCCTAATGCGAAATTTTTTTTATATGCTGAGAGATTATTAGTAGAGGATGTGTGATATTATATCTGCTTATAAATTCAAACTGTTGGTTGGATAATAAGTTTCTGCGTTCAATATGTTCATTAATTTTACTTTTAATTACCGTTTCGAATATTTTTGCTAGATTGCTTAATAAACTGATAGGACGGTAGCTACAGGGATCACAAGGTTGTTTACCGGGTTTTAATATTGGGATTACTTTTGCTTCTTTCCATGAAACAGGGAAGTATTGAAGCTTTAGACAGGAGTTTATGATGAACGTAAGGTTAATGATTCCGCAGTTTGGAAGCGCTTTCAGACTTTTGTTGGAAACCCCATCAGGCCCACAAGCTTTTTTTATCCGTGAGCGTTTATAATATTTTTTATTTCTTTAGGGCGAGCGCGGACGCGCCAGGTCGAGTGAATTTCATTGTTTGCAGAGTCAAGGCGACTCAAAGAGGTTTCAACTTGGCGAATAGTATCGGCATTACTAAGATGGGCTGCGATGTTTGAGTTTGCCGCAAATATTTGTGACAGGACTTCGGCTTTTTCGTTAGAAGTGATGTGCCTATTATTTCCTTCCTTAAGAACTGGAATTGACTTGTGCTTGCTTTTAATGATTTTGACTACGTTCCAGAATGGCTTTGAACATTTCTCCATACCTTGTAGGACTAAGCTCCACTTTTTATTTCTATGTTCGACAACAGATTTCTTAATTAAGTAGTTGAGTTGAACTAGCTCATTTTTGTAGCAGAGCAATCTATAACGTAGCCACTTTCCACGAATCGTATTTCGTCTCGATATTAGATCTAGTATACATTTAGGCAATTTTTCTTGTCTTCTGACAGAAGGAAGACGCGGACTAGCAATTTGGATGCTAGTGTTTATTGCATCCGAGAAGGTTGTAATCATTTTATCAGCATCAGATTTATGTTGAATGGTAGAAAGTGACAAAGTGGGTAAGTTATTTAATTTGCTTTTTATTAGCATTTGATAATGAATCCAATTTGTACGATTTGTATTAACTCTAATGGATTCATTGGTGATTGGGCTTCGTTGTAGTTTAATGAGAACCGGAAGATGGTCCGAGGAGAGTTCATTCAGTACATATGGTGGAGAAACTATGTCAGAACAGTTTGTTAGGTATAGATCAAGAAGGGATGGGTTTGCTCTAGCTTGAGTGGGTACATAAGTAGGGTCAGGCGGATATAATACGAAGTTAATCTATACTTTTTCTCCAAAATTAGAGAGCTTGGAGTATTTCCTATGAATTATATTTGGCCAATTTTTATGCTTCGGTTTTTATTTTTGGAGAAAAAGTTTGGTGAAGGTTAAGGTGTTGGTTAAAAAAATAAAAATTTTTTCTTTGACGGTTCATAACTGTGGAAGTTGGTAGCGTGGAACCGTCACTTTTACAATTTTAGATAGGTGGAAGTATTCTGGATGCACTGATACCTTATTCATGCAAATAGGTTATCGCGTTACAAAAATACAGGGTGATATGTAAAACTCTAATAAAAAAAAATCAAAACGCCCTAGCGGCTAATATAATACATAATAGGCCAGTCAAATTAGATTTTTTCGTGCCAACCGAGCCATCCGAAAAGTAAAATATGGGTAAAATATGAAAAATTCCGTAGAATTTGATGAACTACTTTTGGCACTCGTAGGCCTTTGGGAAAGTTTCCAAAATGGCGTCAAAAAAGGGCCTAAAACAAATTTTCGCGGTTTTAAAAAACAATACACATTGTACAAAAAAAGGTTTAAATAAAGTTTGTAGATCTTCTTCATACTAATAAAATGACACCAGTTTGATGTCAAGACATAAACAAATAAAGGAGTAATTGCAAAAAAACCGCTAAAAATCACGTTTTTTTAAATGCGCATATCTTTTCCCAAAAAACGATTTTGTAATGAAACTCATGGAAAGTGTAGCCCTTAGGGAATGCAATAAAACGTTTTTGTAAATTTGCAAAATAATAAATAATTATTTTTTTCGAAAAAAACGTATTTTGCAAAAATTATAATTTTTGCAAAATACGGTTTTTTCGAAAAAAAAGACCTTTGTTGTCGAATTCGAATAGCTCATAGCCATCAACACCTTCAGAAATGTTTTTGGGCTCAAAATGTTCTGGAAGAGTTGTGCTAATAGTTGTGTTTTGTGCGCACATTGCTACTTCATTGGAAACATGCGAAAAGATAGCCGGAAAAACGAAAAAAAAATTGTTGTTGTAATAATTGTAATAGTTAATAATAATTGTTTAAATATGTTTTTTATCATTTAAATACATGGATCGAGTAAGCGAAGTATTTTTCTTCAATAAGCACTTTAGTTTTTGGCATTTTCTTTTACCAATCAAAAGTTAGAGCCATTTTTATACGGAGCGCGTCTCATTTTTTGCTCATACACACATACTATGAACAGCCCCGCCACATAGGGGGGGCAACTGGGACGAATTGCCCCGGGCCCCCGGCTAAAGAGGGCCCCGAAAATAGATTGAAACCCAAAAAGTTAAAACCCCATATCCCTGCATACTAATCGCCTAGGGGCCCCGAAACTATCTTGAAACCCAAAAAGTCAAGACCGCCCTGTCCATGCGTTCTACTTGTCAAGCAAGCACTAATCTAGAGCCTGAAACCCAAGCATGCAGCACTCTAAAATATATGTTATGCTTGTATGGATATGGATTCTTCTACTCATCATACTTAAATAGTAAACACTAGAGAAGAGACAACTTACCCAGCGGTAATTGAAGCTAGAACACTCTTAAAAAGCTTGGGGCGTTCCCCTTCCCAACCCAGTTCTATATCTTTTTTAATATTGCATGATCGCCGTGGGAGCACTCCTTTTACTGCTGCTTTTTTTAGAAGCATTTTTGAAGCAGTTACAAAAGTTGAAAAAATTTTCTAACCCTCCAATTTATGTTGTAGTTGTAGCAGTGTCGAAAACCTTTATATTTTTGTTCACCTTGTGTAATTGCCTTTTCGTCATTCCAAATGCGAGTCTCGACAGAGGCTTTACCCGAGTAAAACTAAAAAACGGCCTTATAAAGGGCGAACACCGGCCGCTTGGCTTTTTAAGGTGCATATGATGGCCGTAGAGTTTTTAACCATTTTTAATGCGAGCACATACGGCCTTACGACGGCCAAATTTGACCAAAAGATTTAAAAGGCCAAGTACTGAACTGTAGAAACGGGCATTCGACGGGAAATTTGAGCCAAAAAAAACTGCACCAAATGTATTGTTGAATGCGTTTTATGGGAACTTCATCATTTTCGTTATGTACAATGGTTCTTTCGATTTATCCTACTTAAAGATATCGATGCACAAGAGAAACGAGCTCGCCAGTCGTCGGTTTGTTGTACGTGAAGTGTGTGGTGCGTGTTGATTTATATTTTAGTGGGAAATTTTGTTATTTAACGGCTTGAAAAAAAAACACAACCAAAAAAAATCAAACATTTAATTGCAGTGAAATATATTTTCTTATAGGAGGGCGAATATCCACGTTGCTGCCACTGTACCACCGTCGTATACCCGTAATAGCAACCATACGGCCGCCGTACCACCGTCGTATGGCCGTTATTGGAACTGTAAGGCTGTTGTTTCACCGTCAATCGCCCCCTGTATGGCCGTACTGTTCTGCAACAAGCCTTGTGTTAACCGCCAGATGGTCGAAGACTATGTTTCAATCACAGTCGGCATTTGCCCGTTCTAAGGCCATCATTTATTTTTACTCGGACCAAGCGGTCCCCAACTAAGTACCAACCACGTCCAATATGCTGCTTGACCAACGCATCGAACGAGAACGGGTCTCTGTCTGCCGTTTTCTTCGTTCCATACAATTCCTTAAACATCCAATCAGAGCATATTAACAGTGCTCCGAATTCGCTTCCCTTAGTAGTGCTTCGAATTTTTCCCTCTAGCTTGGATTGATTCAGCCAAAAGAAAGATGAGTGCTGAGCCCCAGAGCTAAGCACAAGGGCGTGTCTACATAAACCTGTTCCACTCTAGGTTAAACTATGTAACTATGTAACGTTTTACTGGTTCTCCAGCCATCCGGAATATGGAAATTCCTGATTATTCTCAAGCTGGTTGAGCCATTAGCTGGAAATGTTCTGGGAGCCAGCGGAAGATACAACCAGCGCTGGTAGCCACCTAAGCGGAAACCCCGCTTTAAAAACCGACAGTTCGGTATCTATATTTAATGTCTGAATGAACTTATTCTTAAGTTACCACAATTTTTTTTTAGTCAAAGATTTTTTGGAATTTCAAAATCCTTAAAGGGCCCCCAAACATATTTTAGCCCCGGGCCCCCAAGGTGATGTGGCGGGCCTGACTATAAAGCTATGTATTAGACCTTAATTAACAAATTCATATCTCCCACGGATTTCATCGTACCAAAAAGGGTCTTGGACATTATTTACCTAAAATGTCCTTCTCTTTCGAATGATGTTATCAGTTTTTTCGGAAAATTTATATTTTAAAAGCGAAAAACCATTATTTAACACTTCTTTTGTTTCATACCCATTGCAGCGGCACTTTTTAGGAAGCGGATTTTTTACCATATATTATTGATACAATTTAGAAGAGAATGGAAAAAATCCTCCCCGTTACAAAGGATTCCGAAGTGGATTCCATATTTTACTGGACTATATGACTTATGACTAGTTTTAGAATACGGGTGTTAGTTCTAAGAAACTGGATTAAGAGCTTCCTTTCTGGCAGTTCAATCAAGGTAGTATTGAACGGCTTCGGGTCACATTTCCTTGAGCACCCCCCAAACCCCTCTACCTTTCCTATTCTCCGCAAACCAACTACTACACATTGCACCATGACCTTAACGACATGACAGACTGCTAGTACAAAGGGTGACTCCAAAGCTTGGTTTTTTCATATAAAAAAAAGTCAGTTATCAAATCAGTTAAGCCAGATCAGAATATTAAAGTAAATGTTGCAATTGCCGATGATTTCATGGCTTCAGCTCTGCCACGGAAATTGCAAGAATATTGAAATACTCAAATCCTGAAGCGAACTTTCCAAATACAATGTGGTCTCAGCTAGTCACCACCAGTGCAATATACACTGCAAAACACTTCTCTTAAGACTAAGCAAGATAATTTCCCGTTTTCTTCGTCCTATACATTTTTTAAAGCCCCAATTTTGCTCCCTTTGATGTGTGAATGTGCCCTGCCTTAATTGGGTGCCGTACAGGCGATTTCGTGCGTGCTAGTTGCAGGCGCCGGCCGTGCAGACTCGACTTTTACTCGCGATTAAAACACGCCCGCTTCCTAGCATGCAGCAGTCACGCACTAGCCTGCAGCAGAGCAGGCACGCACTAGCCTGCACGGCGCCCGCAACTAACACGAAAGCTTGATTAAAAATAAGACTCGGCCGTGTCAATTGTCACTGTACGTGCGTACCTGCTGCATGCCAGGTGCGGGCGAGCTTCAGTTTTACTCGGTTGAGGTCAAACATTTGACGCGCAGTGTATATGGGTTTTCTAAGTAAATAATTCATATTTTTAGTTTTAGTTAACCAATAATATTTGTTATTGCCTATTGCAGATTTTGTTTTTAAATTATTATTATTTGACTTTTTGTTTTATCAGCGAGCAATAATAACAAGAGTGATTAGGCAGAGCTCAAGGACAAGTAAAAGAGTTAAAGATATGAAAGAGCAGATTAGAAATAACATTAAGCAAAAAGTCAAAAAAAGTATTAACAAATGCGCGACGGGTATACATTTCATGCAAAAAACACAAGAGAATGAAAAAAACAGAACATGTTCCTTGATTCCGGTATTGGAATGTTTACATTCAAATTTAAGAAACACTGGAACAGAGCACGTGCGCACTGGTCCCCGACTTTAGTATGTATGCGTGAAAATTCGTGTTGGTACACATTGTTTGCGCTATGAATTCACTTGTATTGTCCGTAAAAAAGGCGCTAATCTTGCAAGGCGACGAAGTCACTGCCCCTTCATTTTTTATCTTTCTTTCACGAACATTGCATGTAGTGTTAAAGTTATTCTGCCTCTGTTTATCATAGATATTACTTCTTTGATATCTTGACTTTTTCGCTCCCATTGAAATTGTTATCAGCTGATCTCAAGGTCCCTGAAACATTTTTAAAAATTTGTTCTAGCTCATCACTCTTATTATTATTGCTCGCTGGTTCTATGTTTTGCACAACTTTGATGTTACTTTGACTGCGGAAGTTTCCACAGATGTCTGAATAAAATTCTGTAAAGATTTCACATAAAATAAAAGGAACCGATATATTTTAGATTTTGTTTCATCAACAGCAAGCATGATGTCTTAATTATAGGATTCATCCATCGTTTGTGAAATGTTGCTTTAAGGAGAAAAACAATCTCAACTAGGCACTCACAAGTCACTATGGTTAACACAGCCAAAAATATTGAGACTGAATATATTCATCAATATAACGTAAGTCAGTTACATCTGGGGCCCCATCACAAACAACAAGTACCTTTTGGTCTCCAAAATGATATACATATGTAAAGTAAACCACTTTAGGCATTTACTAGTGCTTTTCTTCAGTTTGCCTACTAGATGCCACCACTGACAGGTGTGAATTTTTAAAGTTTAATATGCAATAAAAATTGCCTTGAAGACCTGGAATAAAGGATTTAAATGTTTTTTTTTATTGTTACAGGTGAGTGAATCTTTATTTAACATATATGGAATTAATGTAAATTAGTAGGTACGTTCTGTAAGTAAAATTTTTTATTGTTACAGAAAAACGCAATTTCGTCTTTTATTCCAAATACTCAAGATTAGAATATCATTATACATATAATGACTTTCTGTTTAGTTTATTTATAATTTCTTATAGTTGAATAAATCCTTGAAGAGAATTGCCTAAATTGCAAGCTCCTGAAGCTGCATGTAAATCTACAGCGTTTATGACATCCACAATTAAACAAAAAATAATTAAATAGGACAATAACGCATTTCTCATCACTTTAGAGCAATTTAAAAACACGTTTCAAGATCGCCAATAATGATAGTTGTTAGCTGTCAAATGAAATGTATGAAATGAAAAAAGATATACATTAGACTTTCGAAATGCTCGAAAAATTCGAAATTGTGGTTTGGTACACCGCCGAAAAAATAATAAAATCAATTTACAATTTGAAAAAAGTACGCTTTGCTTCACTAAAAGTCAAAAAAATAATTGTTATTTTTTCAGACACCATGCCTGCCATAACCTATCCTTCGAAATCGAGACAAGATTATCAAAACCTACCGCCATGCATAGGGTAGGCTCAAGTTGTTGGAGTTCATTCCGATGTTTTGTAGAAGCAAGTTGCCTATTTGTTGCTTTACCTTAGACGTCGTAATATTAAAGTGCAGTTTTTGTCAGACAGGATCAGATTCAATTATGAAGTTCGACGCACTAGACATGCCAAACTGTAAAGGAATATACAGATCGCGCCGAGAATGCAAAGATTGAACCCGTCGACAAATGTTATGTGGTTTTCAATAGACACAGTTTATGTTTCTCCCCTGTCATCTCATCATACTATAAAATCAGAATGACTGCCCTCTTAACATCCTAAACCTTTCCTACTAACAATTACTACTTAACCCTCCAATGCGCACTGATTCATAAATGAATCGATCTAAAATTTCTTCCATATTTAAGCCTACAAACTTCAAATTTCTTTTATAAGAGTTTAATTCATATAAGAATCGCTCTGGCAATGAAAGCTTCTCATTGATCTTTTCGTTCTCTCTTTAATTTGCTTGTTTCTGTCAATTCAGTAAGAGACTTTGCTTGGTTAGTACAGGTTGTGATTTTGTGCGAATTAAATTAAAATTTTAGTGATTTATAGACAAGCAGGTGAGTAAAAAAATATATTTTATTTAAATTTAAGCGTGGGGAGTATATTTCTACATATTTGAATTTGTTTGTTTATTAATTAATTGAGTTTATTGATATTTTCTGTTTGGTTCATAAATGGTACATTGTGTGTTTCACTAGGGTAAATATGTATATTTTAGATAAATGATGGTTACTAAAAAACTAACTGAAGCTGACGTTGAAGCTATGCTTTTCAATCCATCGGAAAGCGAGGATGAAATGGATTTACCTGATAATGAATTATTAATATCAAGACATGAACTGGAAGAAATCTTGGGTGATGAAGAAATTAGAGAGTTTGTAGAAGAAAACACAGAAAACATTCCCCCAAATCTATTACCTACTGCTGATTCCGCTGATTCGACTAACTGTATTTGTAATCCTACTTTATTTGAAAAACCTCGTAAACTGGTATGGAAAAAAAATAATATTAGCATCAAAGAAGAAGAAATAAAATTTTTGGGTTCGCTCAACCTGAATAATGAACTATTAAGCCTAGAAACTCCATTTGAATTTTTTAAATATTTTGTCAATGACGACATAATGAAAACAATAGTCCAGCAATCAAATTTATATAAAAATCAAAAAGACGTTTCAAATAACTTTGTAATGAATGAAGATGGTTTAAACAAATATTTAGGAATTTTAATACTTTCATCAATTGTTGATTATGCAAATTTTAGAGCATTTTGGGATGCTACTATCGGGATGCAAATTGTAAAAGAGGCTTTACCTCAAAAATTATTTGAAAAAATTCGTCAGTTTCTTCATTTTAACGACAACGAAAAATTTGTATCCGATAGAACAAACGAAAATTTTGATGCTTTACATAAACTTCGACCAATCATAAACCATTTTAATAAAAAATTTGCAAGCATTCCAGTAGAAGAAAGCCTATCTGTAGATGAACAGATCTGCAGCACTAAGTGCAGACATTATTTGAAACAATACATGCCTGCCAAACCCCACAAATGGGGTTTTAAATTATTTTTTTTGTGCGGAGTATCGGGTTTCGGATACAAATTTGAAATTTATTCAGGCCAAAATAATTTTGATACGAAGCGCTTAATGGAGGAACCAGATTTAGGGGCATCTGGAAACATAGTAATCAGACTCTTGAGAGAAGTTCCAACTGGTATCAACCATAAATTATATTTTGACAATTACTATACATCCGTTCAGCTTGTAACTTTCTTAGCTAAAAAAGGTGAATAAAGTCTTAGAATATAAATAATTTTGAAAATTCGGCAATATTTTTACAGGGATACACTCTTTAGGAACGGTGAGAAGAAATAGATTCCCGAACTGCAAATTGCCATCAGATAATGAGCTAAGAAATGCTGCAAGAGGCGAATGTTTTGAATATGTGACGTATAATCAAGATGTTCAACTTTCAAACCTCGTATGGAAGGACAACAAGCCAGTTATGTTTTTATCTAATTTTATAGGAGAAAACCCTTCAACAGAAATAAGAAGATTTGACAGAAAAATGAAAAAACAAATTAACATAAAATGTCCAACAGTAGTGCAATATTATAATAAACATATGGGTGGTGTTGATTTATTAGATAGTATGATTGGTAGATATAAAATATCAATGAGATCTCGGAAATGGTATATGAGGATGTTCTACCATCTTTTGGATGTTAGCATAGTCAATGCTTGGTTTTTATATAGAAGAGCGAACACAATGAAAAAACAACCAAACAATACGATGACTCTTTTCGATTTTCGCAAAGAAATTGCTATCACACTCCTCAAAATTAATTCAATTAATTATCCAAAAAGAGGACGTCCAACGAATTCACCAACAGTTTCGGAGTTGCACGCAGCAAAAAGAGCACGAGGTCCTGCAAAACCAATACCACCAACTGATGTTAGGAAAGACAATCGGGGCCATTTTCCAGAGTATAATAAAACCCGTCTACGATGCAAGCTTCCCGAATGTAACGCTCAAACCTACGTTAAATGCACTAAATGCACAACTGCATTGTGTTTCAGTCGAAACAAAAACTGTTTTCTGAAATTCCATTTTCGATAATATTAAAAATATATACAGTGATTGATATATATAAGTATTTTTCCTACCAAAAAGAATTTATTAATCTACATAGTTATACATATTTTTGCTTTTGTTCAAAAGACTGAAATGATTTTTTTGTTCTTAATTCTTTTTATCTCATAAGAAATGAATTGATTTGTGTTTTTTTCAACGAAGAACTTGTTTTAAGTAGCTTACATTGTTTTTTATTTTATTCATTTGTTAATTATATATTTGGAATTAAATGAATTAAAGATTTCAAATTAAAAATTTGTTTCCTTCCATACGAAAACAACGCAAAAGTGCATAAATGCATCATACTGGTTTTTCCTCTTTTCCCCCCAAATTTCCTAAATATTTTCAAAATGCTAAAACAAAAAGTGTTTCTAAATATCCTTCAAAGCTAAAAAAAAAATTTCATATAAATACAAATAATTGCGCATTGGAGGGTTAAGTTGTCAACATACATATGTATATTAAATTTATATATGCTCTTCCATTGGATGTTACATTTATGTCAAAAAACATTGTATCATTTTCTGTAACTAGTCCTAAGTGTGCCAGGTGCGTTTGGCAAAAAAATAAATAAATAAAATTGCAAATAGAACAATATAACATACTTAAGGTACTACTACCGGGAAAATTTTTAAAAAAATCGATTTTTTTTCTTTTCATTTTACGATTCCTTATACTATGAAGAATAACCTACTTAATTTTTATAAAGAAATTCGTAATAGAAAAAAAGTTACAACACGTTACAGCGGGAATAATTTCAAAAAACTTTTTTTTCCATTTTTCGTTTCCTTTCACTATGAAGAATAACCTACATCATTTTTATAAGGAAATTCGTAATAGAAAAAAAGTTACACCACTGTAGGGTACTACTACCGGGAAAAATTTCAAAAAACCGATTTTTTTTTCATTTTTCGATTCCTTATACTATGAAGAATAGCTTAGTTCATTTTTATAAAGAAATTCGTAATAGCATAAAAGTTATAGCATTTTATAGTCGACCGCCTTCGTAGTGCAAAAACCATAAAAGAAGACAACGTGTGTCCCATTCTCTCTAGTTGTTTGACCAGAGCAAACGGAAAACTCATTGCCTTCCATTTAGAGCTAAGATGTTCTTCCATTTGGAGCTAAGATGTGAAGATTTTCAGATTTCCCAACTCTTGAACAACCCACATACAGCTGACCGGAAATCCGGAATTTCTGTCATTTTTCGGCGGCCATTTTGAATTTCGAAAATCGGGCTTCGAGGTGCATCATGGAAGCCCCCACGGACATACGTGCAAAATTTCGAAGCTCTGCCATGACTGGTGCGCCAGCTATAGCGCACACATACAGAACTTTCTTTTATTAATATAAGATATATCTCCCGCCATTTTGTGGTGTCCGCAATATTAGATTTAAAATGACGTTATATAGATTACTGAATTATATTCGTCACACCCTTTCATTTGATACCCATACTGAGAGGGTTGTGAAGAAAAAGGTAATCCGCCATTTTGAATTTGGAATGACGCCACACAACTAATTGTATTCTACCTGTCATGTACTTCCATTTTATACCCATGTGGGTGGGTCGGTAAACCCAATTTCAAAAATCGGCCTCCATTTTGAAACCGCCATCTTGATTTTTTACTAAACGGTCAGATTGCACTGTCAGGCGAACTATGGGTATGTGCAAAATTTGAAGTCGATCGGTTAGATTTTGTATTTTTTAGTCTATTTTATGTATTCCGCCATTTTGTGTTGGCCGCCATTTTGAATTTGGAATGAAGCTACACCGCTAATTGTATTCTACCTGTCATACCCTTCCATTTCATACCCATGTCGGTGGTCGAGGAAGACAAATGCAAAAATCGGCCGCCATCTTGAAACCGCCATCTTTATTTTTGTACAAAATGGTCACATTGCATTGTCAAGAAAACTACGCATGTGTGCAAAATTTGAAGTTAATCGATTTCAAATGGTGGGTGGCATTTATAATTTTCTACTCAATAATGTCGGACTCCCATACAAATTTTCATACCCTATTTCAACCCCTTAAAGCCTTTGTTTCGGGATAAAAAGTAGCTTATGTCCTTCTCCAAGGTCTAATCTATCTTTGTACCAAGTTTAATCAAAATCGGTTAAGCGGTTTAGGCGCGAAAGCGTAACAGACAAACAGAGAGTTTATAATATTAGTAGGGATAAAGCGAACCAAAACATTAAACACGTTTTTCTTGAAATTGCATTTTTTCAGCTGAGTAATGCTGTAAACATGCTAAGGGCGACGGCGAAACTATTTTCCTCGGCGACTGTCAAAAACGAATAGATTACACGGCTTATATATGAAGGCGCACATTCTACAGACGACTGCGACGGCGACGTAGCCGAGCGTGGCTACCGAATCAATCCAATTTCTATTTCGTAGCCGTCGCCTGTCAAAATTGCATGGGTGCAGTGGCATGGGGTTGTGTTGCTATTCTCGTGTGTTCCTGTGTGCGTCTGTAGCATGCGGTTGTCCAAGATGATTATTCCGGTGTGTGTTTTTTAATTTGTGTCGCCGTCGCTCTTAGTGTGTGCACACAAGAAATCTCGTCGGGCCATTCGCAGTGGCCGAGAAAAGTAGTTTCGCCGTCGCCCTTAGCATGTTTACAGCATAAGAATTAATCTCAGGATCTACTGAACCAATGTAAAACGCGTTTTTCTTGAAATAACATTTTTTCAACTAAGTGAGAGTTAACCTCAGGATCTACCGAACCGATTTTAATAAACTTGGGTGCGTTTTGTTTGTTAAGGTATACCCTTCTGTAATTTACCACATTTTAGAAAAAAAATTAAGAAAAAAAAATTTGAGAAGTGAAAAAGGGTGAAAAAAAATGCAATTTTGTCAAACTTTTTTTCAAACTTTCACCATTTTTTTTTTGTTTTTAATTTTTAACTAATTGTGGTAAATTACAAGGTAAGAAACTTTCCTTTATAAAATCCCGTTCGAATTTTTTGTTGCAAACTTCTCAATTCTGAGATTATCTCTCACTCATCGGACTATCTCTTTTTTGAACTCTTGACTTCAACGCCCCCTACCTTATTGGCTAAAAATAGAAATAAACTAAAACATTTTTTTTATAACCTTTAAGGACTAATAATGTTATAAAAAAATTTTTCTTGATAATATCTAACATAGCGGCTGAGAAAAAAATTATTAAAAAAGTGCTTATTTTTGGTCGTTTTTCCGGTAGTAGTACCTTAAATGTAAAAAAAAGTGGGCGCTTTCAGAATAAGGACTCTTATACAGTTAAACTTTCACTCCCTGCATATATACAACATCAATAAAATAAGGAAATAGCACCCACACTTTTTTTATTATATTATTATAAAGTTAAACTCTATACTGGAATTATTTGTTTTTAAAAATGCAAATATGTATAATATTTTCCCGCTTTTTCATGTTTAGAATTATTGGATAAGCTACTCCTCTAACGGAAGTAACAAAATTTTATACTCAAAATAGGGCACTTTTATCATAAATACACTAATGACTAATTCTAAACATTTGTATTTAAATTCTATTTAGTTAGCCAACATCTTGGTGCTAATAACCCATTTTTTTAGGAATTGGCAAAGATTATGTTTTGCTCCTTAATGTACATAACAAAATTAAAAAAATGGATATTCGCTCAAAAAGCTTTCATGTATTCGAGCGAATTCGCCTTAAGTTTTGGTTTACTAAAGTAAAGATTCGCAATGAAAGCTTCAAGCGACAAGGTCCATGCCGCTTATGTGAAGCTTATTTCAAATTACTAACTGTGCAAGCATCAAGGTTAAGAAAAGTGATTTTTGCAAGCAATGACCGTAGATTTATTTAGTTTAATGACTTATTCGTTCTTTGTACGTGCTGCAGTTAAAGGAAATTACAAGAACGAGAGTAACTGATTTCGATTTATTACCAAGCGTCCTTAAAGAACGATTACTTTGATGTATGGGCGGAAGGTAAATTAAATCATATTTCTAAAAAATATTATGTAAGTACCGTAAATGTTTGGATTTTAGGTATTTATCGCAGAAATGTTTTCTACAAATACTTGCATGGTCCTTTCGAGTGCGGGTGCCAACAATCGTAAATCCAATTTTGAAAGTATCGCCAATAGGAGCTATTAATTTTGGATAAATGGCCTTGTTTCTGTATACCGTGGGCCCGCTTTAATATTGGTAGTTTTATTAGGTGAGCTCCAGTTTAATTTGAAGCCTGAGTTTTCTATGTGAATGATTGGACATAAAAAGTGAAGTCCTAATTTTTGACACTTGAAGCTTTCATTGTGAATCGGGCATAAATGTGAACGAAATAAACTTTTTGGAATTAAAAGTTGGTTTGGGCATTCGCTTAAAAATATTCTTCCTAAAGTTATGTGATGTGCAATATTTAACAGTGTGATCAAAAAAAAATTGTAAGACTTCATTATCGTGGTGTGGTGCGTTATAGATGGTACATTAGCTGTTTTCGATTTGCCACATTTATCTGATATGCCTCACATTTTCCTAAGTTTCACTGAAAATGGCTGTTCGATTTGGCTGTTCAGTTCCTATTTTACAACAGGTGGCGATAGCTTCCAACTGATACAAAACCAAGTGATGTGATAAAAATATTTTTTTCATCACATCAGTTGAGTAAGTGATTTGGAAGTTATGCACTGATTTATTTATTGTGGTTGAATATCTTATTTTGTAATAATTTCATATTCAGCAGCGGAAGTATTATGAAGAGACAATTTCTTTGATCTCGGTGTATGGAAAGTTAGTTTATAAAATTTTTATTATTTATCATATAAGTGACTGTTCGATTTGCTTTTTGCAATCAGTTACAATTTGGCAGAACAAAAGTGAGGCAAAAGTGAGTTCGAGATGTGACATGTGAGGAATATGTGATGAATATCAGATAATTGTGGCAAATCGAAAACAGCTATTATTTGAGCGTTATGCATCTTTTGCGTTGCAGTAACATTTGTTCGAAGGAGCTTAGATAAATTAAATAACAAATTCTATTGACTTTTATTGTTAATATGAAACCTAGTGCTGATTGTAAAACCTCTTAAATGCTAATTATAGGATTGGTGAGAAGAATTCTTTGTTATTTCTGTTGAAGATTCTGCACATCATCATTGAATCCTGCTCAAGATTTTGAAGACGGTCGTGAAAGTGTTATCTGTGAAGAATTTAATGAGAAAAATTGAGGCAAAATGGTTATAGATTACACTGAAGAGCTCAGATTCAAACATAATTAGTGAAACGAAGTTAAACCACATCCACAGTTTCAACGTAGGAAGCACTCAACTATTAAGACAACATAAAATTTACATCACCGAAAACTAATTTAAACCGTACATTTTTGGAACTAAGAAAACACCGAATATAGATACTGAAGTCGCAAGAGTAGAAGAAGTATGCTGAAGCACGAAAGTTTATTAAACGAGACAGGATCTGAATATTAGCTTGAACCTTAAAGCAAATTCTGGAGAAAACCTGGGAGAGGAATGTAGATATATACCAGATATTTGGCATAATAGGCCCAACGAGAGAATATAATATGACGAAGGAGAAAGAACAGCGAGATGTAAGAAATATTTAACGACCCATAACACTCAACCTTTATAAAAAATTAACAGACTAAGGATAGCAGGCAACACAAAAAAGCGTATGGGTGCGGGGGAAATCATAACGGTTTAGCCGCTAGGGCGTTTTGAAGTTTTTTTTTTAGTGTTTTGCACATCTCCCTGTATTTTTGTAACCCTATGTCCTATTTTCATGATTAAGGTAGTACTGCACGCAGAAAACTCCCACCTATCTCAAACTGTAAAAGTGAAGGTTATACCCTACCAACTTCAAGAGCTATGAGTCATCAAAGTCAAAAGTTTGGTATTTTAACAAAAATGTCAACTTCACCTACCTTTTTCTCCAGAAAATACGTAGTTGATCAATTTTTTCCCAAAAATTGGTATGCTTGGTCAAACTTTTGTGTTACAGCCTTTATTTTTGAAGATATTAGCAAATTTTGATGTTTAAGTTGGCTTTAATTGGTACTTTTTGTCATGAGCATATGTAAAAAATGTACCAAATAAAGCCACTGTGGATATCTAAACTAGTATTCTTTCAGCAGCAGCGAAGCCGGTTTTGGAAGTTAATCTAGGTCTACACTGGTATTTTTTCATCCAGAATAACTTTCTTGTCTTTACATGGAGATATCTGTGTGCGTGTCGATAATTATACTTGCTACCCGCGATTAAGGAAAGTAGGCGAAGGTGAATTGGGTATGTGTTAAGTTTTCACGTCAAAATTTTCTCACGAATAGGTTACTACAGTTCCCTCTTGCCCTTTCTATACTTCTCTCCTAAAAACTAGGTTCAACTGCTGCAGAAGCAATACTAGTTTAGATAGGGCCAATTTGAACATCAAAAGTTGCCCAAATTTTAAATTGGTCAATATAGCGGGCAAATTTTGTCAATTGTATTCTGATTGCAATAAAAGTGAATATCTCGGGGTATTTAAGGTCGCAAATAACGAATTTATGATCAAAACTTACAAACTCAAAATGGCCGACCAGTTTGCCAATTGTATTCCGATTCCAATGAAAATCGGTATCTAGGGGTTTTAATAACGAATTTATGAACGAAACTTATAAATTCAAAATGGCGGGGCCAATATGACGGACGAATTTGGTCAATTGCATTCCGATTCCAATGAAAGATATAAATTAGTATAATCCTTTAATTTTTTTTTCTTTCACGATGTAATAATATTTTTTGATTATGGAATGTTTAATTTAACTAAAAGTCCATAAGAATGCCTGCCTCCCCAAAAAAATATTACAGCATGAATAACGCTGTGAATCTGACATATTTTCTTGAGATTATACTATGTGCCTAATAATTGCTGGCAAAAGTCTATTTTTAAATACTCTCACTAACATGTATTTTTGGTGGATGGTTACATTTTTAAGGATATTTCATGTGTTTATTTTACTAGAAAGGCCCATAAGTTTATCTCAACGCTTACTAGTTAGTATCATATAAAAATGACACCGGAAGTGGGGCGATGCTTCTAAGCAATGCAATTATTAAAAACTTGCAGCCTTTCCGGAGTTCACTTAAAATATGCAACAAAACATGTTTGTTACAAGCATCACTAATATTGTATAGTTTCTAATCAGTCACTGCTATTGTTTATTAACTAAATAGAATAATTTCGTTTTCTGCTAGTGAAATCCTTAAAAACTAATTATTTTTTCTTTTTTCTATAAGGTATGGAAAAAAATCTAATTTCCCAATAAAGACGTTTGTGAAATAAAATTTGAGCAGACAATTCAAAAGTAGATAGCTTTTTCTTTAATTTAAATAAATCATCTACTACTTCGTTTACGCAAAACCTGTTACAAATAAAACATATATTTTATCATCACCTTCTATGAAATGTCCAATGACCATATTTCTCCCCTAAAACGAATGCTAACTCCCTCTACAAAACAGCACAGGATATCTGATAAGGATATCTCCTGACCTCTCCCAGAAAATTCACCAATACACAGTACTCAATTGTTGGATTTTTCCGGTTTCCTACCCCCACAATGCGTTTGTATTAGTGCGTACAAGTATGATAAGAGCTTGAAAGAAAGGAGAATGAAAAGTCATGATAGCCGCCACGACGTCGACGTCGCATGCAATCATAGATTATGCACGAAACGGGCAAGCGCAGTGAATTGACAGCAGAGCACCCGTCTTGACATCATCCATAAAACCCGAAGGGGTTCGGGCTGGATGTTAGTTGACAAAATTTCTTCCCCCTTTTTTCCCAAATTAAAGTTTTGCAATATCGAGAAGGACTTCGGCTTCGACATCAAGTATACCAGAGAATTGACGGACTGAATTCTCAACAGTCGAGGAAAAGTTCCCTTCAAGGTGTTTCAGTGGTGCAGAGATGCCGGTGCTGGGAATTATTTTTAGCAATTGACGCAAAATTTGCTTGCATTGTACTTCTGGTGGTCCGATGACATAAATAGGGCGGCCACAATAGTTCGTAGCGGTCCCGGCGGATATGTTATGTGTGCGTGGCGCCCTCGGTAATATCCCCAAAAAGATATTGGGATGACGTTTTGCGTTTCCTCACATTTCCATTATTTCACTTTCCTCTACTCCAGTTTAATGGGCTTACCTTTCCCCTCCGACAGAGCTGGGCCCCTCTTATACTAGGTTATTTTTCCTTGAACACCATCAATATGGCGTTTAGCATTGATTTTCAACACGGCACAGACCTCATTCTTTGGGACTTTTCTCAATTCGTTGACTGTTAAAGGAAAAAACTTACATATAACTAAAAACGCAAGGTGTTAAACGGTCCGGATCGAAGTTTGTTTTTAATTTTACACAAAAATAATTTCGGATTTAAACGGTGTATATTATTATCCTTATTGCGAAGAGTGTGTCTTGTGCGCGTTGTTAATCTGTTAACCCCGTATCCTCGATTATTAAGTGCTAAACTTTATTTAACTACAAACTGGTAGAAGAAGAAAAAAAAACGAAGAATTAAATCGATTCTTTCCTAAAAGTTAAAAGGATATTGATGCAGTCAAGGATGCTCCGGATTAGTCGGTTGCTAGTGAAATAACTGTAAAAATCGTGTAATTAGCTCAGTGATGTTGCGAAAGCAGCTTTTGTATATTTAGTGTTAGTATAGGAACTTTTCGTTAGTTTGATGTCATATTATTTAACCATTCTGAAGAATAAAGTAATAAATAAAAAGTTCGTGTCTGTCTAAAGAATTTGTAGTAAAAAAAATTATTAAAAACCGATTTAGAATTAAAAAAAAATACCTACTATATATGCATATAAGTGTGTGTTGGGAGTGTATGAGCGATTCTACCGCATAATCTTCCAAATGAAATATTGCTGAATGGCAAAAGAAAATGTGGGAAATTCAATAAAAGAAAAATTTCACTGTCATAATATTCTGCTTGCATAACCAGCTCTCCTATTGTTAAATTGTGTGTGGTATTTTCTATTATTTTTTTTTATTTTTTTTCGAAAAAAAATATAGAAGGCAAGAAATTAAAAATAAGAATGAGTGAAAAATTCTAGTGCAACTGTGACAATCTACACAAATTGGATTATGTCGCTTCCATTTCCGGGATTTCGCTGTACTTTTTTCCTCTTACGATTGTGATTTTTTCTTGGGTGTGCTCCCAGCGCTATCATCCCCTTAATTATCATTATTTCTGCCCGAGAACAGTGCAAGAACAACGAGAGGAGTTTTTTTTCTCAACTTCCCCTAAAAATCTGGATTCTGCTACAGTGCTTCTGGATCATTGTGTAAGTATCAGAGACATATAGTAAAGGAGCTTCTACATATGCGTATAGAAACTTCTATTCCAAATATCCGCTATAAGTTTTTGTGAATGGGTATTAGTGAGATAACTAAGTAAATAAATTCGAGACACAAAATTTTACCGGTTATTTTCTCACATGTGTGCGCAAAGTAAAAATTATATTTTTTTAGTTAACCTAGCAAAAATTTTAAATCCCATCGCTCTCTCCACAGTCGATAAGTAATCTTGAGCCAATCTTACCCGTCATATATACCCCACATACTCATATTTGGATGATATCATCCCTCTATCGAAGCATGCATATACACTTTTAATCTCTTCCATTTTTTTTATTATCATGAGTCGGTTATAAACATATCTAGATATATTATCTTTTGCAAGCCGTTTTATAACCTTTATTGATTAAGTAAGCACATGGTTATACGCAAATATGGTTATGGTGAATGGCGTAATTTTGTGAAATCTCTCAAAATGAATGCCCCATTTTTTACGATTTCTTTAATGTCTGGAGTCATTCAAATGGCAAAAATAAATATGGTATTGTTAAAACATTGTTGAAACCTCTATCTAATGGCGAATATTAAAAAAAATTGTTAAAAGAGAAAATCATCAATATTTTGGATTAACTTTTAAAAATGTCGATAAAATAATAAGGACTTGGCTGTCAAATAATATCAAGAACTTGTTCTAACCTTTAAATAAAATTGTTTAATCAAATATTTTATTGTTATTTAAATTTGACGAATACATTTAGAAGTAGGAGATAAAAACGATTAAAACTTTAAATATTTCAAGATGGCCGACTTTGAGTTGCATTCAGGGAGGCTTTTGTAGCTTCCGTAATATTAGGTATGTAGAAGAAGGTCAAGGAATTCTTAGATGTGAATGAATTTGAATAAGAAAATAGATTTTTATATTATGCTTTTGATAGTTGAACTGTGAAAAATACAACCAATGTAGATATCATCTAATCTTTTCCGGCTTTATTTATGATTATTTCTTTTATTACTATACTATACAATACCATCACTATAAAATAACAACGTCATCAACAGAGTTTAATAAATGAATTTATAACCACATTAACACTCCACTATTTACTATTGTTAAATTGTTTAAAGCTTCTAGGAAAAAGTTAAACAAGAGAAAATGGCCTTTCAACGCAGATAATCAGCTTGCCAGGATACAGATGGAACAATAACAGAAAAATAAAAAGTTAATGAGGGGAAATAATGATTTATACTGCAGAAAACTTGATGCAAATGCCAATACTTGTTGAAATAAATAAAGCAATTAAGAAACTAATAAATGGAGAAACTGTCCGGAAAAGATGTTATGGTAGTTGAATTTAAAGTTCACTATGTTATCCTCCACAAATCCACCCAATTACTGGCTTATGCAGACAACAATGGGCGCGTTTAGGCCCGAGTTATTTTAACTCTGTTAAATTAGCGCTGTTAACTTAGCACCGCTTCTAGCATGCCATTTGACAGTTCTCATTTTACAGTTAATAACAGCAAAAATAATAACATTTCTCATTTTACAAATAACAAAAAGCTAAAAAATGAATAATAATGATATAATATATTCATGATGCATTGAAATATTTCTAAATTATTTGCTTACAACAAAAATTTACAAGCAAACGTCAATTCATTTCGGCTGTGCTATATTTTAGCTAAGCCAAAAAGCAGAAATAAGTTAGCTAACAGCGCTAAAAAAAATTGCGTTTTATGCCGTTGTTAACTTGGCTAACTCAGTTAAATTAACTTGGGCCTAAACGCGCCCATTGACAATATTGGTAGAACATCAAGAGCTGCACAAGAAACTTTCACCCGGATTGAGCTGCCTGCACATCAATGAAAGCAAAACAAAGTACAAAATGGCCCCGTCTGTAAGAACACCTAACATTGTTAACACTATCAAAGTAGAGCAGTGTTTCCCAAACTTTCGATGTCTGTGTACCCTACTATAATTTTCGTAACGCTGAGTACCCCGCGATAAAAAAAATGCATATACTTTAATAACAATAAAAATATATTTTATTTTTTCTTCTAGAAATTTTTGATTGTCACCTCTTGTCAAACCCCGAATTACTTTTCAAGTCTGATTTAAATCCTTAAGCTTGTTTTAAAAATATAGGTATAGTTTAAAAAACAAAAAATACGCTTTGATTTTAAAATGAACTAAAAAGTAAAAAATAATTTTGAATGTAAAGTTTTTATTGCTCCAGCCAGAATATGGAAACAACCTACCTTTCGAAATGTAAAACAGCGTGGGACTCTGTTCCTATATTCTTATTTTATTAACACCGGAAATTTTCACTAGCCCACGCTTTTTACATTTCGAAAGTTAGGTTGTTTCCATATTCTGGCTGGAGCAATAAAAACTTTAAATTCAAAACTATTTTTTACTTCTTAGTTCATTTTAAAATCAAAGCGTATTTTTTTAGTTTTTTTAAACTATATATTTTTTATTTTCTATTTTTTTTTAGTCTATTATATGTCTTCCGCCATTTTGAAGTGACCGCCATATTCGATTTAAAATGACGTCACACAGTTTACTATACTATATTCGTCGTACATTTTCATTTGATACCCATACCGAGGGCGTTGTAAAGAAAAAGGTAGTCCGCCATTTTGTGTTGGCGGGAATTTTGAATGACGCCACGGAGCTAATAGTATTCTACTTGTCATTTCCTTTCATTTGATACCCATATCGAGTGGGTTGTAAAGAAAAAGGTAGTCCGTCATTTTTTGTTGGCCGCCATTTTGAATTTTGAATGACGCCACATAGCTAATTGTATTCTACTTGTAATACTCTTTCATTTGATACCTATGTCGGTGTCGGGGAGCACAATTGCGAAATTCGGCCGCCATCTTGATTTTTTTACAAAATGGTCAGATTGCATTGTCACGCGAACTATACATATGTGCAAAATTTCAAGTTGATCCGTTACCTGCAAGTGGGTCACAATCAAGTTGCAAGATTTGTTTACATGAAACATACAACATACAACATAAAGGTCAAGCTAATATAAAGCGTATAAAAACATCGACGAATTTATCTTTGTACTGGTGCGCCTCCAAATGGTTCTTTAAATTGGAAGGTTTCCTGATTTCATTTGTAAGATTTTCAAAACAAATGACGCAAAGTGAAATAGGCTAATTTGCAACTCCAAATTGAAGATATTTTTTGTCGTACTTGCGAGTTTTCCTTGCTGCTCTCTTAACAGGTTGTTCAAAATTGAAGGTGTTTCGCCATCGTTAATTTCATTTTCTGCTTGTTGATTGCTATTATAATCACTGCTTTCTTTCGGTTTACCAGTTCCAGATTTCAACCAGTGATCCATAATCTTGAACGTTAGGGATAAAAAATGTATTTTGTAAAAATAATCATCCAGTCTTTCCATTGAAGCAACCTAAAGCGACAAAAAACCAGTCCCTTTCCGCATGATACAAAATGATTTTTGTTGCCAGAACACATCGACAGGATTCATCGTGTCGACGTTATCCAACAGTCGGCTTGCAGCTTGTATCATGCGACATGGACTAGAATAATGAAAAAACCACATAATTTATTGAAGATTGCCATAATTTATTCGAATTATGGAATAACAAAATTAATGCTTTAAAAGATATTAGAAATAAAAATAATGATGGTTGTTGGCGATCAAATACTGCCGTGAGCGAAGTGCAATCCAAAAAGAGTGCCTCATCTCCCAACAAAAGAGGAAAATGGTTTGCATTTGGGCTTTTAAGTTTTTAATCGACGTCGATGTACCCAAATAAATCTGGTCGGCACACGTCCTTCAACTGATTGAAAATTCATTTCTCATTTCTTCAGTTTCAAAAGTTAACTTTGGCGTTCCATGTGGTAAATCTCTGCATACCTCTGGAAAAATTCGAGAAATACTTGGCTCAAATATCCGAAGCAGATACCTAAGTATGCGGTATTGCTTGGTAGAATCCGTACCATAAAAGAACGGACATGAGCTCGCATGTTGAGAATATAAATGTGCCGGTAATTTGCGTTTTTTAACAACAGAGAGACGTTGCTGGCTTCTTGGGAATTGAGGCTCTCATTGTTCAGCGATTTTGAAATTCTCTTCTTTTATGTTGCGGACCATATCATATTTTTTTATAGTAAGTGAGATTTTCTCAAGCAAGTACTCAAAATCTTCTTTACTCATTCGTGTAAAAGTTCGAAATAAAGCTTTATCGTCAACAACCAACGTGTTGTATAAATTATACTGGGTTTCTTGGCCAGAGTTTCTTCTCCAGCACACCACTTGGCTTTCTTTTTTCGCGATCCAAAGCTATTATCAAATAAGCTGCTGCAGCGACTGTTTGTAAAGACATGATGCTTTAAACTGAAAAACTTCTCCCTTCATCTCCAAAAATTCGTGAGGCACAGTCGCACACCTAGAAGGGTATCATGCTTCACCTCGCTCAGTGTTGCTTCAATGGAATTGCGCTTTAACAAATAACGAAGTTTTTTATTATTTTTCTATTTTTGTAATCGAAAAAAGTAAACTGCTTGTTGCACCAGATACGCCACGCGTACCCCCACTAAACTCTTCCGGTACCCCTGGGGTTACGCGTACCACACTTTGGGAAACACTGAAGTAGAGGATCGCCTATTTGAAGTATTAAAATTATTTACCTACCTTAGGTCAAAAGTAGCAGCGGACAATGATATGCAACCAGAAATACGCTAACAAAGCTAACTAAAGTGTGTCAAGCCTCTTTAAATCCAAGCATCTAACAATAGCATACAAACTGTTTCTATATAAGACGTTGGTTTTACTGGTACTCACATATGCATCCAGTGCATAGCAAGATGCACTCGAACCTCTAAGCCGTTTGCGAGAGGAAAGTGCTTTGGACAATTGTTGTCCCCTTATTTGAGGAAGGACGATTCCGGTGACTCTACAACGACGAGATCTACTAGCGCTACCGCGACATAGATGTTGTAAAGAGAATTAAGCTCGGTAAGCTCTGGTAGGCAGGGCATCTACCTCGTATGAGCGAAGGGGAGCCTTCTCTGAAAGTTGTTGCGATAAGATCTATGGGGTGCGACAGCAGGGGGACACAACGTTCGCTGTAAGATTGGCGTAGACCAAAACTGAATGACAACGTCTCAGAATCAGGACTGCTGAAGAGAACAGTTGCGAGAAGACAAATAAGAAAATCATATAACTACTACAGGGGAATAACGTTTTTAAACCATGCAGTGTTCTGAAGGATGCAAGTGGTAACGCATATCTCAAACGAAAGAGTTAGTAAGGTTGTAAAAAGTCTAATCAACCAGCATCATATTGGCTTCAGACAGAACAGTTCAACCATAGACAAAATAATCCTGATAAAACAAACCTTGGAGAACTTTAGAGAATATGGCAAGAAGTCCATTGATTTCAACAAGCTTTTGACTTATCGATACTTAATATAAAAAACCTTCCGAGGATTAGGATGACGAAAGCAAAAGTGACGGTCCAAAAAAGATATTCAGAAGCATTCAATATATAGGGTGGCGTATAAGCAACGTTATGATTTAATTAGTGAATAAATTTTTTGTTTACGTATTTTTTTTTTCCTTTTTTTTCAGGATTAACTTTGAAAAACTTGGAAATGTATGATGAAAAGACTCAGCACAGGACAGAACAAAGAACCAAAGTTGTTCAATTTTATTTTGAAAGTCAGCATTCGATTATTCAGACACAAAGATCATATCGAAATTTCTTTCATATCGCGTTTCTGATGTTAACTGGACACCACGTTCGCCCGATTTAACGGCTCCCGATTCTTTGAATGCCAGTAAGCCAATAAGCCAAAAACCAGCTGGGACCTGAAATTCTAAGAAAAGTTATGGGAAGTGCTCTGTAAAGAGCACGTCAGGTCGAAGCAAACAATGGGCACCATTTGAAAGATATTATCTTCAAAACGTAATGTGAACATATTTCCAAACTAGAATCTAAATTTTAATAAATGAAAACGTTAAATAAAATCAGAAAGAAAAAAATTATTCATTAAATAAATCATAACGTTACTTATGCGCCACCCTATATTATCTGGGGTAAGCATTCAATATATTGTCTGGGGCATAATAATATTTATGAAATTGGTCCAGGAGGAGACATTATGTCAAAATCATACATGATGACATAATAAAAATTTCCTGTAGAATATCAGACTTAAAAAACCCTTTCTAAAAAGAGATTAGATTAATAGCGGCTAAAAGTAAATTAAAATAAGACAAAATATGTGGTAATGACAAAATCAAAAAGACAGTGATTGCACAACATAAGAGAAGATAAGTTAAGAGATAAAGGTAGTTTCTCCAAGACTCGTGAATTGCATAGGTTTCTTAAGGAGCTTTTCATCCATGAATTCACTGGCGCCGCCAATAAAACCCCCAAGAAAAGTGCGTCCAATATGGCTAAAACGAGTTCGTGGAAATCAGCTCACGTTCAGCCAATATCGAAAAATTATGATTCCGGAAAACCCTCTAACTACCGACCAACACAGTTAATTCTATTCTCTCCAAAATCGTGGAATCCAACCATTTATTAGCAGCACGACTTTGAACCGAAAAGATCTAATGGCGACTTTTTTGGGAGTCAACAGAATGCCTGAACCAAAATATTCTTCATTGTTTTTCTGAGTCTGGTCTAAAGAAGAAATTATTTTTCTAGATTGAGAGTTTACTTTCGGATCCAGGTAGTATTGAACGGCTTCAAATCTACACCCCATTATATTTCGGCCGGTGCTTCTCGACCTTCATTATATCACCCGCCCCTTAATCTTTATAAACGACCATATATCTACTACTGATTTAGTAACAGTAGACGCACGGTCTTTTAAACATGCGTCTCATTCAATTATGCTGCATAATTCTAGGAGCCTGGGCAAATATGGAACCATGCTCTTCCGTCTGTTCGTTGACCGACGTCAGCGTTCTTTTGCCGGGACGGGAGCCGGTGAAATAAAATGCGCGTGCTGGTGTTGTCAGTTCTTTTATTCTTTTCTTTACTATCTTTCCGACTAGAGTTTGCTCTCCGGCATTGCCCCCAATGATAGAGCTGGTTAGCGCTGCTTTTGCACATAAAAAAGTTTTTCCGGCGAAAATTCAAGCTATTGATAACTAAGCTTCCGTCGATTTTTAATTCATTCAATCTTTTTAAATCATCTTCAAACATATCGTGTTAAAACACTCTATCCTGCCACCTGTAGGGTGTGTAGTCTTAGCTGAGTTACCCAAATGGCACCAGTGTTTCTAAGACAGACATCAAATTGTAGATTATCCTATGCGAGTCCCTGAGGTTGCACCTTCTTAACCTATTTCTTACTACCCATCCACAAATGGTATTCCGTCGAAATATCAATCATATCTATATATATAAAAGTGAAAGTATGTCTGTAAATGTTCAATAGACTCCGAAACCGCTCATCCGATTGGCCTGAATTTTTGTATATAGGGGTTTTCGGGTACGGCGGGTGTTCCTACGCGGTATATTTTGCTCTATCTCGAACACTTCGGGTGGCTGTAGTGTACCGATATCCGTAAAATTCGAACTTTTGTATGGGAGGTACTCTTCGAATTACTGCTAAAGAGCTCAAATCTATATTATTTTGGTTTTTTTCCGAAAAAAATACGATTCCCAAAGTTTCAGATCGATCGGTCCAAATTTAAAATGGCGGACAACACAAAATGCGGATTACCTTTTTCTTTGCAAGCCATTCGGGTATTAAATGAAAGGGTATGACAAGTAGAATATTATTAGCTCTGTGTTGAGTCATTCCAAATTCAAAATTCATATCACCTGATTACTACTATTGGTTTATGGGTGCAGCATAGGCGCACCGGGTCCCAGCTATTCATAATATAACGAAATCATATCAATCTTCGGCTCCAACTAACTTGTCTACTTGAAGCAATTGTTTGGCACTATGCGAAATCCAACTGGCTTATTCGCTTCTTGCAAACCGCCGACTAGGATTTGTGTTTCGCACAATAAGGAACACAAAGTGGAAGAACAAAGTGGCGCTGTACAAAACTCAAGCGCAAAGTTTCGTCGAAAGCTTGAAACTTCTACAACTGTAAACGTAAATTTTTAAAAACGGTCAAAGAGGAAACAATTTAATGAGCTGCAAAGCCTTAAGCCATGAACAAGGAAAATATTGAGAGCGAATTTCCGCTCAATCGGACTACAACTCGGTGAAGTCACGTTATGTTGTTAGTGTAATTTGGAGAATTTGGGAGAATTTGGTAGTCCGATTCTCACAATTGAGATTCTTGTTCATGGCTTGTAAATATAGAAGGTTATGCTTTTGATAGTTATATTGAATTAATGTATAGTAAAACAGATAATTTTATTAGTTTCAAAGATTTCCACATTTCGTTTTTGAAAAAAAAAAATTAGCGGATTTTTCAAACTGTCGAAAACAAGGTAAATATGCAAACAAAACCACAAGAAACCAGCGAAAGTGGCATCTAATAGGCGTTAGAATAATGAAATTGGACGAAACTAAAAGAGCACGGTAGAGCCCTACTTTGAGGTTGCAGTTTTCTGTTGCCACTTTGGTGAAACAGAGATAGAACTATACTATCTTCTATGCGATAAAAGAGCTCAGATTTGCATTTCCACTTTGTTTTTGGGATGTAAACTCCCCTTTAGGACCACAAGTCTGTTGCTCTATATGCCACTAGAATTATTCGTGCAGGATTGCATTTATTTAATATCCATTCCACCAAGTCTTTAATATATAGTAAAGTCGAGTTTTGAAGAGATGGGTTAATTTGGATTGTATGAACAGAACATAATTAAAGCTAAAGAAGCTGCGAATAGAGTGCACAGATGATCTCTAAATAAATCACTCCGTCGTGAGTTGGGCTAAACCCGGAGACTGAATCAGGCACACTTTCGTGCTTTTTTTACCACCAATCATAATCGGTTTAATTATTTTAATTGTGTTCTATTTATGACTATTTTAAATAATTAGACATACTTTGCAAGCAGATTTAAGTTTCTGTTTTTGCAGGTGATTCTTAGTTTGCTGTTTTGTAAAATTATTTACACAACCGTTAATTTCCAGTGGGCCGGAAAATATGCATTGGGCAATATTTGTGTTGTCACTAGTTGTAAAGGTATCCAGAAACATTAACACAAAACGATATGGTATTTATATGTATACTTTTTCTAACAAAAGTGCACAAAATTTAAACAACAGATAAATAAAATCGAAAAATGTAAAAATAAGTTTAATTTTGTGTATAGATCTGTATATAGATTTCTTAAGAGAGGTTTCAGCTTGTTCAAACTAAAAGTGTTAATTTTTGTTGAATTCAAAATAGCATAGACAATTTAATCAAAATTTAAATTTTTATGAATCGTCTCCTTTCGTTCTTTTGGAAAGCAATGATAACTTGCCAAAATCACGGTATTATTCATCTTATTTATTGCTTCAAAGCACTTTTTCTCCATCTTTAAGGAGTATCCACACTTATCAGGGCCGTGGCCGGGACGTCACAGGGGTCGTGTTCTGTCATGTGTGAACGAGCTCGTGCCCGGATACGGAGATGTGTGAACGAGTAAAGGAGTATCCACACATATTAGTGTTCCGTCAGGGGTTCAAAAATATTGGTGCGTACATTTTATATGAACTCGTTCACACATGTCCGTGTCCGGGCCGGAGCAAAAATCTAACGTCCCGGGCACGTCCCTGATGTGTGTGGATACTCCTTTAAAGGGTCTGGCGGAAGCTAGGGCCCGCCGGAGGTGTCTGGGAGTAATTTATATTCGTTTCGAATAGTATTCTGGGAATTAATTCTGTGCCGTAAGAATTTCACGTAGGTTGGTAGGTCTTTTTTGTACCTTTAGGCCCTAATATCTACAAAAGGGCCCATTTTGCATATGGGCCATTCCATGGTGACGTGTGGGACATTTCAACACATTTTTATACGCTTTATATTAGCTTGACCTGTATGTTGTATGTTGTATGCTGTATGTTGTATGCTTCATGTAAACAAATCTTGCAACTTGATTTTGACCCACTTTCATATAACGGATCAACTTGAAATTTTGCACATATGTATAGTTCACGTGACAATGCATTCTGACCATTTTGTAAAAAATCAAGATAGCGGTTCCAAGATGGCGGCCGAATTTTGCAATTGTGCTCCCCGACCCCCGACATGGGTATCAAATGAAAGGGTATGACAAGTAGAATAAAATTAGCTATGTGGCGTCATTCAAAATTCAAAATGGCGGCCAACACAAAATAGCCAACTACCTTTTTCTTTACTTACAACCCACTCGATATGGGTATGAAATAAAAGCAAATGACATGTAGAATACTTTTAGCTCTGTGGCGTCATTCCAAATTCAAAATGGCGGCCAACACAATATGGCGGACCACCTTTTTATACGCTTTATATTAGCTGTATGTTGTACCTAGTATATAAACAAATCTTGCAACTTGATTTTGACCCACTTCCATATAACCGATCAACTTCAAATTTTGCGCATATGTATAGTTCGCGTGACAATGCAATCTGACCATTTTGTAAGAAAATCAAGATGGCGGTGCCAAGATGGCGGGTGAATTTTGCAATAGGGTTCCCCGACATGGGTATCAAATGAAAGGGTATGACAAGTGCAATACAATTAGCTATGTGGCGTCATTCAAAATGGCGGCTAACACAAAATGGCGGATTACCGTTTTTCTTTACATCCCACTCGATATGGGTACCAAATGAAAGGGTATGACAAGTCAAATACTATTAGCTATGTGGTGTCATTGTAAATTCAAAATGGCGGCCAACACAAAATGGCGGATTACCTTTTTCTGTACAACCCACTCGGTATTGGTATTAGGTGACAATTAGAATACTATGAATTGTGTGGCGTCATTCCAAATTCAAAATTTCGGCCAACACAAAATGGCGGTTTATCTTTTTCTTTACAACGCCCGCGGTATGAGTATTAAATGAAAGTGTATGACGAGTATAGTGCAGTAAGCTGTGTGACGTCATTTTAAATCTAATATGGCTGTCATTACAAAATGGCGGAAGACATATAATAGACTAAAAAATAGAAAATAAAAAATATAGTTTAAAAAAACTAAAAAATACGCCTTTATTTTAAAATGAACCAAAAAGTAAAAAATAATTTTGAATGTAATGTTTTATTGCTCTAGGCAGTATATGGAAACTGCCTACCTTTCGAAATGCAAAAAAGCGTGGGCCTCGTTACCTATATTCTTAGCGCCCACGCTTTTTTACATTTCGAAAGATAGGTAGTTTCCATATACTGCCTATAGCAATAAAAACTTTACATTCAAAATTATTTTTTACTTTTTGGTTCATTTTAAAATAAAAGCGTATTTTTTAGTTTTTTTTTGATATACGTTCAGTTATTTTAAAGTCCAAACAAAGCACATAATACATACTGTATTTATGATAGCATTCTTAGATATATTGTTTAAGATATGATAAAAGAAAACAACATAAATATATAAGGAAGTGAAAAAACAATATGAACTTTTTATGAAGCTTAAAATGTTGTGACGGGTGGGACAGGGATCCGTGACGGGTGGGACGAGTAAAAAACTATACACACAAAACACATTAATTTTAGGCATATTTTATTAACTATTAAGATATTTTTTGGGCTTGGTGTAGGCAATTCGTGTTCTACATTTCCTTCGCTTTATAGCTCAGCTGCTGGTATTAAATCAACGTCACTTTCACTAGAAGTATATAAGTGAATATTTGAGCTTGCATTCTTCACCTAATCGCACTTTTTTTTGAATTGAATGGAAAAATCAATATTCAACTGGGAAAATACAAAAAGTAATAATTTTATTTTTTACTACACGCATATTTCCGAATACTATGGAGCTTTAACAATACTTAAAGCCTGAAATTTTTGTGATTTCCGTCACTTTTTTTTTCATTATCTTGGTGTCATTTTCCATGGAATTGTTCTTAACTGCGTATCACACTATGTACTATATATACGAAATATCAGCTTTAAGAAAATAACCTAGGTCTGGCGGGCCTGGGCTCTTGGACTATTACACCATAGGCACTGTTTTACCAAATTTAAGTGTTGACGGCGAGCTTATGTTGAAATTTACTTTACACCATTTTTATGTTTAATTCATATATTTCCTTGCCTAAAATTAAATGAAATATAAAAATAAATTAAATATTTTAAATAAAATCTTATTTATGTAACAGAGGTTCTCACTCTTCGTATTTTCTTTGTAGCTCGTTCAAGCGGAAAAAAATCGCCAGCGGTTACTTGCAACGGCGATATATAAATATAATGTTTAGTGGAGAAGAGAAACCAAATGTTTTTAGTATTTTGAGGTGTTAGCATCCACTTCTCTAAAGCCCAGCAAGTTAAAGGGATACAAACGAAGCATCCTATTTCAATAAACAAGCTTTCAACTTCCCTTAATGCGGAGCCGAATGATTGCATAACTCCAGACCTTGAGTGCTATTTAGAGCACCGTCTTTCAGTAACCTACATAGATCGCTACGCAATTGAGTGGATAAATGTAAGGCGTGACATTTCTTCTTCCCTGGGTGTCTCCACCATTAGTGTCAAGGTACGTCCTCAAGGTGGCCTTCTGTCTCCGTTACTCTGGAAACTGGTTGTGAATGAACTTTTGGCCAAACTACACAAATCTGGTTTCAATGTCACCAGCTACGCAGATGATCTTGCCGTCATTGTCTCGGGGAAGTTTGACTTGAGATATGTAGGAGGCAAGAGACTGAACTGGATTGCTGAACTGGACTACGCCATCAGTAAAGCACTATGGTCCTGTAAAAGGCTTCTGGGTAAGGCATGGGGTCTTACACCATAAATGATGTACTGGATGTCTGGTGGTCCAAGATTAAACAGGTCACGGCGATCGTAAAGTGCAGCAGATTACAATGGTTTGCTTGCTTCTCCATTGCTGAAGCTATGCGGACGTGTCGCTCAGTTGTGATGGAGACAATCATTGGATTGAATCCATTACACATCTCCATATGGAAATCCTCCGCCATAAGTGCCTTAAGACTTCAGCTCTCATTTAACTGACCCTATACAGTCAAAGAACATATGGTTATCATTAACGGTATCCCAAACATTTCAATTTGCCCCTTATCCAACCATATGGTTGGTGACCTGGCGGTTCCAGAAGAAATTCAGTGCGATTATTCCGGATAGATCTGGGTAGTAGGAATTTGTTATTCCGGGGGTCCAAGAAATCAAAGACGGAACATGGTACCTACATGGGCTGGTGTCGCAGGACCCAATTCCAAGATCTCGATTGCCCTCTGTTTTCCAGACTGAAATACATGCCATTGAGACCTTCGCTAGGCTCAACCTTGAGAAAGGTTTGAAAATCTTTTTTGACAGTCAAGCTGCCCTCAAGGTACTCTCAACGTGGAAGTTTGAGTTTCTGGCATAACATGGTCAACCTCCAAGCCCCTGATAGAGGACTGGACTATTGGGAATCAGTGCCTAGTCCTAGGTCGTAGACAGGCTAAAGACTCTTTGCCCTAAGGGGCGTTATCACTTTAAACAGGGCGGACCTTAGGCCCTGACTGGCCATGTAGAGCTGCGGTATCACCTCCACAACTCTGCATGTACGGCGACGAGACTTCCGCAGAAGAACTTTTATCAGAGAGCTCGTGAGCCCCGCTCAAGTCCGGTCAAATTCGTGCAACTACGAGATATGGGGAAAATATCATCCAACATAACGCCAATGATAAATAATTGTTTTAGGTAAATAAAACTCGTCCCAATGTTTGTCAAAATATCTCGAATACTCGTAAATTACATTACCGTAATTTCTTCCTTTCAGACAAGTTTCCATAAAATTGGCATAACTAACATTTACATTTTAATATTCAGTACAGAATACACGCAGATTCCCAAAAACGTATAAATACATTTCATGGTAAATTTTTTGCTAGCAAATCTTTATGTCTCAAATCTAGATTGTGTACCGACACGTGGCAGGTAAATTCTATGGAGTTTGTTGTTACTTAAAGATCTCGTAATAACGTCATCGGAAATTCCTTAAAAAATAAAAGCACATTATGTACATATGTACACACATACCATTTACGTGCTAAAACAAAATTCCACTTATGGCGTTTCAGTGACGTTGTTTTCTTTTCAATTCATATTTACTATTTAGGGTCTCTTGATATTAATATTTACTATTATTAATGTGAGTTTGAGTGTCTCTTTAAGATCTCTTCTCAGCGTAATTTACATTCTACTAGCGTCATGTAACACAATGGCAAATATTGAGCTTCCTGCGAAACGTTTCTTCATTTTTGAAAAGGCAATCAAACGTTTGTAAACTTGAACTTTGTAATTTGTAGATAAATTCAAGCCGGAAAACCAACAAAAACAAAATTCTCCTACCTTAAAAGTTCGACAGAATCAACTAAACTTATCGCAGAGTGCTGGGGCGGGGGAGAGAGGGGGAAAACTTCGATTTTATTGAGATAAAAATTATTGGTTTCAATTTCGTCGTAAATTCAATATTAAGTAGGAAATTACGAACTTTAATGGAAGTCCCAAATTATTCAGGATCCAGATCGATACATGTGCTATTAACAAGCTTCTGTCATTGTCCTTAGGAATTGATTGTCGAAATAATCAACGTCGACGTAATTTCTAAATATAGATATGGCGGCTGTCAATCTCCCTTTTGCTTTAGCCGTGTCAGAGCGCGCTTACACAATGCGGGCTTTATTAATGTTTAACGGTGTGTTGTTTCCATTATTTTTGGTAGGCAGGCAATTATTTAACAGGATGAGAATAATTGAAATATGGCAGGATTCAATTTATAATGAGTGAAAAATTGTGTTTTTATTTTAGGCATGATACAGAGTCGTTAAGCATTCATTCAGTGCGCTCGAAAGCAATGGCTATGATTTGAATATTAAGTTGTGTCGTCCTGCAAGGAATTTATGTGACTGTATGCCATTATGAGTGTGTAAACGGTTTATGAAACATAATTTTTTGTACACTGGCAAACAAATATGGCTTTTTATTTTATTTACATTAATTAAAGAACATTGACCGATGCTCTTTGAATTATGAGTGTTTGGACTTGTATTTAATTTATGTTTATGGGTTTTTAAATAGGGTTGGACTTTGCAAATATACATTTATGAAATAATGGCTGATACCGACATGATTTCGGAGTTGCTTCTCAATACTATACACAACAAAACCAACAGAGAGGGATCAGTGAATAGCACTCAATATGGACAGATATGGACATGGATCAATATGGACTAACGCTGAGAGAGGTGAAACTGGAAAATAAGAAAAAAGTGCGGCGGGGGGGCAGATATGGAACGAAGAAAGATTGCCAAACAAATGGAAGGAGGTAATAATTATTAACTTCCCAAAAAAGAACATCTAAAAGAATGCGGGAATCGGAGAGGTATTACCATACAAAATATGGTAGCAAAAATACTGTCCTCCATGGGTAGAAGCGGTAGTCCCATCCAGGCCGTATTCTGGGACATAATTGGCGCAAAGGTACGCCATTTTGTAGCCGAACTTCTGAAACACTTTTGCGTGAAAGCGGTAAGAAGCTAGAAGGGATTTAGATCCATCTCGTCATATTTAGGTACCGAATCAAATCTCCTATTTTGAGTTTCGAAACATCCCCAAATCCTTTAAGAAGAGGCTTCCAAATTCACGGTGTCCGATATTGACCAAAGCCGGACATCCGCAGAAAAAACGTTCTCACTGGCCTGTTCCACGCCCCAGTTACGGCAGTGGGTGTTATGCGGAACTCTCAATGTGGCTGCATGTGCCCAATTGGCCAGTGTCCCGTTATTATCAACACGATTCGGACGATATCCTTGCGTGGCAACATCAAGAGGTCTCGTGATCTCTGTTTGTTGTAACAAGGCCAAGTCGTCCTAGACTTGGCACATGTTTATAGACTTCTTCATCTGAAGCCAGCTACTGAGAGCAAGTATATGGAGATGTCTGACTTTAGGACGCACAGAGGCTTCTGTATATTCTTTACTGGTGTGCCTGCGAGAGTTGTCCCCCGTCTGGCCAATACATCTGCCTGCTGGTTGCCCTCGATGTTCCTGTGACCCGGTACCCACTGGAGAATGACTTGGCCGTTTGCTATCTGAATTATCCTGGCTCCCGGCCTTGGGTTTGAATGCAATGCTAGGCAGGCATGAAAAATTACCAGAAGTTCTGCCTGGAAAACGCTGGCGAAATTAGGCAGGCGGAACCATTTTTGCAAATTAATCGATAGGGAACAAAACTCTACACCCGACTCTGAATTGGATCCGTCAGTGTACAAGACAACATCATGGTCCTTGTCGGGTTGGAAATCTTCCCATTCCTCTCTTGGGATCCGGAAATTGAAGTTTAATGCCGATATTTAATTTTGCGACCATGTAGTGGGTGGTCCCTAATACTATTTCCTCTGTAGAGAGCCAATATATTAATTTGCCCATAGGTCTTCTCGACTCAGCAACCCGGAGGGCGGTGCAGACCGCCTGATGTATAAATCAGGTTGCAGCAATTCGAAAATTACTTTGAGTGCTTCCGTCGGAGTTGTTAGCATGCCGCCCGTTATTCCAAGCCAGGTCATTCTTTCTACTTCGCCCAGTCTGGAGCCCTATAGCTGGTGACATAAACAAGCGTACATGCATTGCATTCAGCGGCTCCCTGAAATGCGGAGATTTTCCACTGACACATAATTGCATGGTTGCGTTCCGTCCCGGCTCTCCCAGATAGCCCAAAAACCTGAGTAACGAGTCGCATGTGTTTGTTGTGTATGCTTGTGTGTCCTATGTCAAATGCGGCAATGCAGAAAAAGTTGAAAGTAGCCCGACATTTGCGTGGCATGCGGAACTTTCGCGGAATATTTCGTCAGGTCGCATTTGAATACACACACTTCTATATTATCTGTCAACGAATGCAACGCATGTACGCTTGTATATGTCACCAGCTTATGTCAGCCCTGGTCTGATCCCTGCCGTGTATAGCCAGCGCACCATGTGCGGCTTCAAACCCCATCTTTACGAAAGTCTACTTACAGGCATAGAAAGCTATACTGACTGGCCTTCCTCGCTGTTTCTTCGACATTCAACCTCCACTTCGGCTTTGGGTCCAGAATAAGACTCAGTATTCGACCGTTAAGGGAAGGTGGGTTTTAAGTCCTGTTTGTGAAAAGCATCATTAATGTCTTTTCCGGGTTGACGGATAGCCCGCAGCGGTTGGACCAAGCGCTAACCTTTGCAAGTGCAATCTCCATAAACTCACTGATTGTGTGGCGGAATTTTCGCGATACTAGTACCACCATGTCGTCCGCATAGGCAACTGCCTTTATTCCTTAGCTCTCTAGTGTACTTAAGATCTTGTACATGGCCATGGTGGTGACGTTGTTAAAAGTGCCTTCCATATCTAGGAAAGCTGCCGGGATAAACTGTTTGTATTCTAGGGAGTATACCACAGTGCGCGTTACTTGGTGACGAGCACCGCTACCAAGGGGCCATCCATAAATTGCGTAACGCAAAAAATCCGTCATTTTGAACCCCCCGTACCCCTTGTAACGCTCCGTAAAGCTTTGCTAGACCCCCCTTATAAATTACGTAACAAATTCATACACCCCCCCCCCCAATTATATTTTAGCAATTCAGAATAATACATATTTTATATATTTTCGATTTATAAAATTTTATTGAACGATCGTGATTTTTTTGAGCGAAAATTTTAAGAATCTTTTTAAAAATACATAAAAATTTTATTCCTGAAGTACTAAATTTATTTCAGAAAAGTGTTACGTAACGTCGTGAATTTATCCCTCCCCCCCCCCTATGTCACACTTTATAACGCTAGAACGGACCCCACCCTCCCCTAAGTGCCTTACGTAATTTATGGATGGCCCCCAAGTCACGGAGATATATATGTCTAGTATGCGTTCTACACTGTAAACAAATATGTAAATTCAAGGTGCAAATGTACAGTAAAATTGCAAATCGCTGCATGAATGAAATACTAATTTACTACACAGTTATTGTAATTTTACTATAAGTTTAGTAATTTCACATAAAGAAATTGAGAATCTCCAATACTGCATGACGTAAATGTTGATTACCTGAACGTGACCTAAATTTTACACAATGTTGTGTATTTTTCTAAATCGTTTATGTAGAAAAATTACAATATTTCTTAGTATTATTTATCAATGTTATGTACTGAACTTTGTACTGTAATTTTACAGTAAGAGGCGTAATTTTAGAGCTTATATTTTCAGTAAAATTACAAATTGTTCATTGGAATGTAAGGTTTAAATTTTCGCTCTCAAAGATATAATTCACAGGTAACAATGGAATACTAAGCATACATATATACCCGTTTGTTCTTAAGTTAAGGTCAGACCTTTGACTTTGGTCAGGGTCTGGGCAGTTCTTGTAACAGCCAAGAAATTTTTGATAATTTTTGATGCTTAGGGCCGATGCACAATTAAAGCTTCAAGCTGCAAGCTTCAAGCTTCAAAAATTAGGATAAAAGGGTTTGTACAATGATTCACAGCTTCAAGCTGCAGTGCTCAAATAAAGCAAAACTTGGTTGAAGCTTGTAGTTTGAAGCTTGCAGCGTGACGCTTGCAGCTTGAAGCTTTCATTGCGAATCGGTTCTTGCATGGTGAACAAAATGCTATTTTTATGTATAGGGAGAAGGCATACCCAAGAGTTTTGGAAATTTACAAAACTATGAAGTGAAAGCTCCAATACAAATAATGTATATTTACTACACAGTTGGTAAAAATACGTAAAGTAGAATTGGAATAATAATATATATTGCAAATTTACAAAACTGCTTGTGAATAAAACTTCCAGTATTTTTTTTTGTAAAATTACCACAGAAATTTTTTACAGTGTAGGGACTTTAGGACAAAAGATGACAAGCTTATTGACCTGTATTCTGTAGCGGCTTTATGCCCGCGTCTACCAACCTTCGGGATGAAAATCACTTTGACCCTCCTCCAGGAGCGGGTCACGTTACTGTAGTGTAAACAGAACTTGTAGATTGATATAAGCCATGTCATGCGTCTTTTGGAGCATAATTGGCATTATGTTGTCCATGCCTGGGGGAGACTTGTACGGGAAGAAACAGTACAGCGCCCATCACACTTTTCCACAGCTTAACAGGTTACCAGGGTTGCGTATAGAGGAATTTGGCGAACCTGGCCGAGTCTCCTAGACTCTCAATAGCGTGGCAATTATCCCTCCGTTATTGATTTTTGCCATACTTACCGCTTTATTATACAGCTATAGACAGTCCTTGTAAGGTTTCCAATATTTCTGTCTATAGCAGATATTGAAAATCTCCCTGGTTAGCTGTCTAAGATCTGATAATTCTTCGTTCCACCACAGTGGAAAAACTTTCTTACTATATTTACCTGGGCATGACGCCCTGTATGACAATTAAATGACCCAATAACAGCAACGACTGAAATGAAGCAAGGTTGCCTCTTTTCACCATTAAGCCGGAACTATAATAGACGTGAAAGAACGTACGTCAATCCCTGCGTTGCCAGGGCTCTATGATGAGAATTAATGATTGACTATAATAAACGTACATCACATGTACTTGTTTTCGTTAATGTTTCGTTAAACGTAGTATTACGCCGTCTTATGGGACCTGGATCCCAGTTGACGGCGTTGTTATGTCAAAATCGTAGCAAATTCAAACAATGTTTACTGCGATTATTATGGTCGATTGTACTTCACGGTTTACGATGACAGATACGTACGTCTACATTCGTTAAAAACGTACGTCGATCTACGTCTATTATAGTTCAGGCTTTACTCTTCATTACAGTACTTGACGAAATAATGAAGAAAGCCAGCAGAGAAGCAAGCGGAATCCGATGGCGAATGCTAGAACGGCTAGGAAATCTCGAATACGCTGATGATATCGATTCCTGAGAAGATATCTAAAGAAAGAATTAATGTCCGGCCGAAGCTTCGCCTTCCAGGTCAGCCCAGCCGCTGAAAAGGAAAGGAATCGACAGTGTGATGTGAATGTGACATTAAAACGTAATACATAGTCCAGAAGCTGAGCGGCCAAAAAATGAAACTGTTTTATAAAATCTGAAATTTTGATATTATGTAGTAATAAGGGTGTACAGCAATACCCTGCCGCCAGTCATCTAGTTTCCCTAACATTTGGTGTGGGCGGGCTTTAAAGTTGTCAATGAACCATGTAAGTCGCAAAAGCTTTATAAAATCAGAAAATAGGTTCGTGAATACTAAAATAACTGAGAAACGATGTGGATATGGTTAGTCTTCAAAATATTGTAACGGGACGTGTCTGCGGCGCCCCGACTATAAGTGTATTGTTCAAATAAAAATAAATAAAACTGAGTTTATTATTTTTGCAAAGTCGCCACTTTTTTTTATTATACGCTTTTATTAGCTTCACCTGTAACTAACTACATTATGTAAGAAAATTTTACCCATTTCCGATTGAGCTGAAATTTTGCATACACGTTTAGTTTGAATGACAATGCAATCTGACCATATTGTAAAAAAAATAAAGATGGCGGCCGAATTTTGCAATTGTGTTCCCGACGGCCGACATTTTTTTTATGTGGTAAAACCAAGCATAGGAATCACCCTTTGTACCACTAGTCCGTCATGTCGTTCGAGTCATGGTGCAATGTCTAGTAGTAAGCTTGGTTTGAAGGATAGAGGAGAAAAGATAGGTTAGACGTTTGATCTCAGATGTTGTATGAGTTCAGAAACACCGACTGCGGAAGACAGTTCCACAATCGAGTTATTCTATTTATAAATGAACTTGGCTAGTCTTGTGTTGCGAGAGAAAAGTTGCCGTGGAGCGCTAACGAAAAGTTTCAGTGTTAATAAAATAAGAATATAGGTAAAGAGTCCCACGCTTTTTTACATTTCGAAAGGCAGGTTGTTCCCATATTCTGCCTGGAGCAATAAAAACTTTACATTCGAAATTATTTTTTACTTTATAGTTCATTTTAAAGCGTATTTTTTAGTTTTTTTAAACTCCCGCTTTAGCCGTATAGTTGTGCTACGGCAGGAGTAAAATGGAAATAAATCATCTGTGTGGTGGGTTTTGACCCTTTAGGAAGGACCAACTTCGCAGTATGATGAATGTTAATATTTTAATAAATGAACAGAAAACATAATAATACAGAAAACTCACAACCTGGAAAAGTATACTATCCCAATGGTCTAGTAATTCTTTTGGAGGGAACTATTTGAGGCAATGGTTTGGTGCACCAGAAACGCTAGGGAAAATCTACTGTTTTCTGAGAAAAATTCTAAACACGATGAATTGTGGCAGGTTAAGATGCAAAACACCGATTTGAGCCTAAATATCTCAATTAAACTCTGCATATGTTGGAACAAATATGCCTTAACATTTCCATGTGAAAATCTCGACAAACAATTTTTCTGTCCTAAAAAAAGCACGATCTAGCCTGCTGAGCTTGTACCTCATGCCCAATTAAAACTGGGACACATACATATTTCTTAAAATTAATTAAAATTTATACTTGTTACGGATAACTAAAAACTCCGTTTGTGTCACACTCAAAATGAATCAAGAACAACCAAATCTCGGCGAAATCGGTGACCATTTGTAACTATTTGCTGATAGTGTGCCAAGATCACTGGCATGGTATTTTGGCCACGAGCAAGACTCGGCGGCAATTTGTCGTAAAAATATTCGTTGCCCCAGCGTCCATCAGTGGGCATCTTTATAAGATCAGAATTGTGAGAGGAAATTGTCATTTAAAATTCTGAAAATATCGCATTAAAAAAATCTAATTCTGTTGGCACAAAACGGTGACGGGTGAATGGTCCGCGACGCCCTACGCATTTTGCAGGGTACTTTATTGCGAGCAATCATTCGCCACCAGTTTCATATAATGCCAGCTCTAGCCCTTGACTGGCACAAAGGGGCGAAATAGCGTCCACATTTTATTTCAAGGTTCCATATTTCTACGTCGGTCGCATTATGGCGGCACCACGTTTCTTGTTCCTTGGACAGATTTAAATTGAATGCGGCGCGGCTTTAACGGAGGGAGAGAACAGGGGTATTTTTCTGACGTATTTTTCATTAATTATTTACAAGTGCATGAGGTGCATGAGGGATGTACTGCTCTACATCATGCATTAAAGGAGAACTATGCATGTTGATGATGATGAGCAATTTCAGGCATATCAGACTTTACTGCAGCAAATTGTCGAGTTATTGGGCTGTGTTGTACCTTGGCGTTGTGATGTAACTACAGTTTTAATAAATAATAAACTTTTAATTACTTAAGCGATATTAAACATGAAAACGTTATCATGAAAGTTGTAATTTTATGAATATAGCGAATTGTATAATTAATCCCGCTTTAGCTCAGGAGTCACCTTTTGTACTAGTATAGTTCGTCAATTCTTTCACCTTACGCTGCAATATCTAGTAGTAGACTTAACTGGAGGTAGTGTTGGGTAGGACAAGATTTTAAAATGAGTTTGTGAGAGGTGCCTCTTTTTTTGAGCCAGTACAATGTAATACTTCAAATGAGGCGAGGTGCCATTGTAATCCCAAAATGACAAAAACAAGCGGTAAATGTATAGTATAACTGCCCCCACCTCCGATTTTTTTGAAATTTAAAAATTTTATATATTTTGGTGCGTAGAATCCATTTCTGAAAAAATTATTTGCCGCTGGCTCGCCGTTTCTGAGTTATGCAATTTCAAAGTTGCCAAATTTCGCTTATTTCGAACGTGAAAATCGCTATATTTCATCTACGAATTTTTTGAAATTTACATATTTTATGTATTTTGATGCGTAGAATTCATTTTAGAAAAAATTAATTGCCACTGACGCACCGTTTCTGAGTTATGCAATTTCAAAGTTGCATAATTTTGTTTATTTCAAAAGTGGAAACAGCCATATTTTCCCTCCGATTTTTGTGAAATTTATATATTTAACGCATTTTGATGCATACTTTTAAATAAAAATATTATATAACACGAAATAAATATTTAATCCAGCTGTATTGGCTGCTTTACAAAAAGAAGCACAAATTCATCTTATAATTATTAAATTATAACAAATAAAATATTTAATTATTTTTTATATTAGCATTGAAATTGAGGTCAATCATTTTTTTGAAATATACATGATAACTATATACACGGCTACGTCGCTCATGTCCAATACGCTTTCTATAAAATTAACTCTTTTTTTGGAGGAAGCATCCAACATTTGAATGAAACATTTATTTTATTTTATATAATTTATTTATTTAAAATCATACATCAAAATACATTAAAGATCTTAATTTCCCAAAAATCGGAGGTGAGATATGGTGATTTTCACGTTCGAAATAAATGAAATGTGGCAACTTTGAAATTGCATAACTCAGAAACGGTGCGTCAGCGGCAAATAATTTTTTCAGAAATGGATTCTACGCACCAAAATACATAAAATTTTAAAATTTCAAAAAAATCGGAGGTTGGGGCAGTTATACTATACATTTACAAAACAAGCAAATTGAAAAAAGAAAGAAAATAAATACCAGGGAAGAGCTTTTTTCGAGTTTGATTATAATATGCATTAAAACAGCCTAAGACTAATTAAGAAACCTATGCCTCCACAATGTATATTTATATTTTACAATTTCACCTCGTCTAATTTAAAGTTGGGAAATTTTGTTGCCATAAAAGAAGTATGAAATGTCTCTTCAGTACGTATTTACAACCTCGCTTGGCCTCATTTCAAGTTGGAAATTTCACTACCTCAAAAGAAGTAAGAAATGTTTTTCTAGTTCGTATTTGCAATTACACCTCGCCTCATTTGGCTCAATACATGCTCATATACCAGTAGGACATTATTTATGAACCGGTGCATTTAAAAAATTGAGGCCTCAATACAATTTAACATCGTGTACGGGACAAATGTACTACCTCGTGTAAGTCCGGCTCAACTCTAACTGGAAGGAGAGTTTAAGGATAGGTTAAGGGTAGTCTGACATTGCTGTAGGAGAAGGCGATGAAGTTTGGTTTTGTACTGTTGGATTTTGTACAAGTTCGGCAATACTGAGCGTGGAAAATTGTTCCGCATTTAAGAACTTCTGCTTACAAACGTACTTCTAAATTTTACGGTGCGGGAAAATCAAGGTTTCAGAATGTGGAAGTACGGATTACGAATATAACAATGCCGTGGACACAGAAGAGTTTTTGTTACTTGAGCGATGCATCAAATCGTAGGTTAAATTTGCAACAATTTGAGGCCAGAACGACCAATAGTTTCGGAGAAACAGCTTTTCAAACTTTGGCCAATTTTTTAAGTTACACGATTTTTAGAAAAATTTCATTTTCAGTAATATTCACCTTAGGCCAGTGTTTTTCAACCGGGGTGCCGCAAAGATTAGCCATTTACTTGCGTGCAATTCAAGATAACTCATTGTCAGTTTTATTTTGATACGAGATAAGTAGTAAACAAAGAAGCGATGGCTAATCACATGCGCCCAAAGCACATTGCTTGGCCTTCATATTCCCAGTACTAGTAACAGGCCAAACAGCAAAAAGGAACGATGTGGCACTTGTGTCTTGTATCAATCACAAATTAGGTGACCCCCTCGGCGGACCTCACCCCAGCGTTGCGCGTGATATTCCTTTTCGCAAAAAAATTAGCCCTCCCCCCATTCAGATTCTAGATCCGCCAATGGGGCTAAAAAATACCATCCGAGAGAGAACAACGGAGCTCTTTAACAGTCTGTGCAAAGAAGGGGGTTGCTTACAGGATAGTGATGTCGCCAATTAAGGGCAACCATTCGCAAACGATTACCTGACCCTATGGTCCCTGTTTGCTGTTCCCACTGAACATGGAACATGGATAGCCTGCCTGCAGTAAACGTAGATGAAGCAGACATCCCAGAGGTAAGGGAGGAAAGCCGTGAAGAGGAGTGTTCCCTGAGCAAGAGGACCCGTCGACCTACAGGCCGATATATCTTCTCAACACTATGGGCAAGCTCAACACTAGGGGGTTTCCTGTTTAAACACGTCTACGTGAAAATTTCGTTGAACTTAAGGATTGGGATACCTGGACAAGCGCTGAATAATGATCCTTCATTAGTCACGGGAGCTCCAGATAGCTTTGAAAAGATTTCAAATAATTTTTGAGTCTTGAAATGAAATATAAAAAAGGTAAGTTAAAGGATCAAAAAAAGTTTTGAGCGGATCAGAAAGTGCACTTTTCAATCGTGGGATCGGGAAAGTTAGCGATTGTCCCCAAACCTCCCGTTTCTACGCCACTTTCTGCTTGGACAAAGTCGCGGGTAAAAGCTAGTTTCTAATAAAATCAGCATTGTCTTTCCTTTCATCTCAGTGAATGGGGCGAATCTAAAGGCTGATCCTTCTCCTAACATCTTGTGCATAACATATCCGAGGATCATCGACTGAATTATCATATATTGTAAATCACCAAACAAGCAGCGTAATGTCTGGGATTACTTAAGAGATGTAAGTTCCTCTTTGCATTAGGAGCCAGTGCTACAATCTACAAGTCCTACATTTCACACTGCCTCGAATACAACTTATTTTTCTTGGCAAGATGCAAATCCGCGCCATCAAACTCGTCGGTGATGGAATCTTTTACATCTCCATAAACTCATTGAGCCACCGTAGAAATGTAGCAGCCTAGGCAAAATTTGTTCCACTAAAATTACCTATTGCCATCTGCACCCCCAGACCCCCTCTAACCTATTCTATTTTCTTCTATATTTCAAATTAAGCTCACAAGAATACTAGACGTTGCATCATGATGACCTGACAGTCATGAGGGGCAGGTAGTACAAAGGGTGATTCCTAAGCTTGATTTTTGCCTATAAAAAAAACGTTTTCTTTTGTCAGATACTGACTGAATTAATCTGACACAAAGATATCTGATTAGATACCTCCTAATCGGATTGTTTCAGGGCAACCTTATTAGAAGAAAATGTTTCCCTGAAAGAATTGTTACCTACATATTGTGCCCGAGAGGAAAAGGGTTTCTGACAATAAGGTTAGAGAAAACATTAAAAAGATGTTATTAAAAATAATGAAATTGCATAACTGATTAACATTGAATACATTATAGCTTTTCTTTAAGCTGCAGCAACACTTTTCGACCAAGCCCGACAGACATTCCCCAAATCTCAAAAAATTTTCTTTTGATTAAGCCCAACAGGGCCATGACTCGAAGCTACCTTTTCACGAGCTTGCAATCATTTTCCACATCAATTAGTCATCAAAAGAAAGCCCAAAGCGAGACGCATCTCTATTGCAAGACGTGAGCCGAAGTCAATGTCCATGTTCCCCTCTGCTCCAAGTTTGCAGCCGGTAAGAGGTAACTCTTACCATTCGCAGCCCCGCATAAAATCGTTCACGTCTCTTTTGATGTTTTCAGTTAAGTTAGCGCCGGCTTCAGAGCCGTTTGAATTCATACCGGAAACAGTGTTCGACAGAGCAATTCTAACCGTTTGTGCATTTAGCTAGAAAGTACTTTTTTTGGGTAACTTAAAGAGATTTGTTAATAATATTAATTTGCCGAAAATAAGGTGAAGCAGTGCCCAGTGCCGGATCGTGATTACCGAAAAATTGAATCAATTCTCGCGCCTCTTCTTAATAATCTCAGCTGAATACGATTCTGGGCTGTCGGTTTGGTGGCATGACCTACTTCCGGGTGTGTTTTCGGCTTTTCTCCAATTTTAACATTTGATCCGTTTGGTTGTCTCCGGTGGAAGAAGGTGTACGCGGAAAAGTAGGCCGCCGTTTTGTGAATACTGGTCCGCCTGAAAGCTGAATGAATTGATGATCTTTGAAGTTAAAAAAGTGTTGCCCGAGTGGTAAAAGTGGACATCGGTACTACATACAGTGTGGAACGGGGCGCATAATTTATTATACATATATATAAAGCCTCCAGTGATATCATTTCATTCCAAGCAAAATGAAATTAGTGACATTCCAGCTGATGTGATCTGATGTGTTGTTGTTGTTGTTTGTCCGACATATGAAATACAGTGAACAAATTAAGCTGCATCATTAAGCCCGGGCTAGAAAAATAGGATATTGTCCGACTACAGGCAGAATTACTTTAAGCAATTAGGGGTCATCGCCTGACCTGGATTAATGTAATGTAAGTTAAACGCTTGAGATTATTACACAGGTTTCAGTTGTGCATCAGGATTAGTATTTTTTTATCTTGTAGCTCTGCGTCATCGTCGTCTGCTAAATTTCTTCTAATTATACCGTTAGTTATTCAACGTCTTAAGAAATTGAACTCGTCTGCAAGTTTGCGGTTCAGTTAATTTCTTCATTTTCAAAGACAATTTTTAAGACGTGTGCGTTTTTTTTTGTTCTTTTTTTCTGGCGTATCTTCTGGGTTCGTTCTTCGACTTTTCTTCGTGTTGCTTAGCTTCTATGACTGCTGGCGATATTATGTTTGTTTAATACTTTTCGTTTTAGTTGAAGAAAATCGCGAACACCTGCTTTTGCATATAACTACTACATATTTACAATTGCTTGAAGTAAATCTGAAAATAAATTTTTCATCATTACAAGGAGAAGAAAAAAGTTGATTAATGTAAAAGAACTGATAAAAAAAACTGTGCAAGGACAAACTTCTGATTAGAAATGCCTCTCCTATTATTGATTTTACTTACACATGTATTGTTGGGTTGTTGTTGTTGAATTCGCCTCCATTTGAACTTCGTTGGAGTTATGATAAATTAACAAATGAGAAATGCTTATGCTTTATTAAAGGATATTTTTTTTATATGTTTATCTTTTTTAATTACTCATGCACAGCAATTATTAAAGAATTTGATCGAAATCGAATTTAACTGCAAAAAAATTACTTTCATTAGTTTTTATGGCATCCATTTATTTATTTAGCGATTGATGTAATGCTGTTATGAGCAATAAACTATACTAGTAAATACTAGTGTTGTCAAAATAAGCAGCGGGAGAAATAAAATAGGGGATTTTAAAAGAAAAGACCAAGTAATATTTTAATCCGTATATTTCGAGTTTTATAATGCTACTTAAATGACAACCAACCGTTTTTACTAGGGGGCTGGGTGCTTGGAATATCAATACAGCTGATAGTCACAAAATTAGTCACAAAATTTCAATGGCAAAAGCTTATGATTTATGATTAGTCACAATTTAGAATAGGGGGTAATTTTTATTCTCAAGTTCAGTCCAGTTTTAATGGTTAAAATGGGTGATAAGGGTATATCTTATAGCGGTTTGCAAACTCTCAACTATTTAAATTGTAAGGGCTTGGCTGGGTTGTGTGGGACAGTTTTACTTACTTGTTTTTTTGTAACGTCCTTTATATTTTTATTTCTAATATTTAAACTTGGTTATCGGGGTTATTAGGTTTTGTAGTGCTTGGAAGGGATCGCCCCTTTCGCCCCTCCCCTAAATCCGCCCTTGCTCTCTAAAATCTCCTGATTGCTTCTGGTGTCTATTATGAGCGGATCGGAACTTTTGTATGTATTATGCTTTCCATCGTTTAACACACAGGGGTGGAAATTGTGCGGCCCGCGAGATTCAACAAGATTTAACAAAATATTTTGTACTAGAAGGTTCCAACATGTGAAAAAAAGAGCCAGCTATGAGCAGAGATTAAAATTAACTCTCGGGGTGCACCGGGTTGTTGGATAAAAATCCAAGCAACTGCTTTTCTCGGTAACAATTCAACATAAAGACTGCATCAGCAACAAAAATTGAGTGTCATGGAGGTAGAGAGAAAACAAGCATATTTACAAGCGAGCACACTTGTTTGGTCAACAACGATTTTTTTCTTCTGCTGCTTTAATCCCGCATGGGACATAGAGCGGAAACAGTTGCCCTACTTGTTGTGGCCTCTTTTGGTAAGGTTCTCAGTTCTCCTCCTTGTTGTTCTAGGTCTACCAACTTGACGAATTCCTTGCGGATTACAGTCAAGGGCCTGTTTGGCAAGATTCTCGTTTTTACCTCGCAAAGTGTGGCCATTCCAATTCCATTTCCTTTGCATGGGTAAATATTGAGTATACTAGTGTATTTTGGTCCGTAGAATTCATTTTTCGCTTGCCGTTTTCGAGTAATGAATTTTTAAAGTTGTGTAAAATCGGTTGGCAGAAAAGTGATAACCGCCATATGAAAACATTTATTTAGAAGCCGAAGGGGAGTTTTTCGGGGGTTATTGATAGGTAAAAACTATAAAGAGGGGTAATGGGGGCTTAAATGGGTAAGGGGGCGTAGCCCCCCAGAATTAAAATGTTAATTATTAAAAGGGGGTAAGAAGAGGAAATCTTGAAACCATCCCAAATGTATCTACTAAAAAATATTTTCTCTGTCGGTAAATAAAAAAGTTACAACTGTAATACTTTAACTAAGCTACTACTGCAAAACCTTCTTTTGGCTCTTCTAAAATTAGGAACTCCCCAGGCGAATCTTAGCATTGGTATACATGCGCAAGGATTCAGAAAAATCGTGAAATTAGCACTGGTGTCGAACGTTCAATTACAAATCATCTTATATGTTCTTCTAAAAAGGGTGCAATTGAAAAATAAAGTACGCTTTTTATGGAATGGGGGCCCCGCCCCCATACCCCGTTTGGGGGGCTCTGCCCCCATACCGCCCTTTTAAGCTTCCCTCTTTCCCCTTAGTGATTTTGGCAATAACAAATTGATTACAACTGTTTTTCCAGTTCCAGCAGGGGAATTAAGAAAATATAGCTGGCCAGCATTAGAAGTATCACTATATAATACTACGTCATACTCTTCTTTCTGTCCTTGATTTAATTTTGGAGCGTTTTCAGGCACGAGTTCATTCGGATATTGAAGGTTACTGATAAAAAATCTTGCCTCTCGTGATGGTGATAAAAGATCGAAGTGTAGGGGAACAAATAGACATGCCACAAAAGTATGCACGCTTCCGCCACAAGTATCCCCCCTCCCGCCACAGGCATGGACACTCTCGCCACAGGCATGCACGCTCCCGCCACAAGCACGAAAATCTAAAAATTTGTTCGCTAGAGGCATCCACTCTCCCGCCAATGACACAAAATCTAAAAATTCAGACATGAACAATTTATAAATACATCCGCATCGGCATAGACCATTCCAAACGCGAGTGTTGTTTTACCAAGCAGTCCTCCAGCTAAGCACTAACCACTCCCAATGCTGCTTGACCTACGCAATCGAAAGAGAACTGTTCTAATGAGTATGCTATTGGCACCCTTTATGGTCACCAAGATAATTGCCTCTTTTCTTCGTCCTCTACAATTTTTTAAAGCAATACAGCCGATTTCGTGCATGCCTGTGGCGGGAGCGTGCATCCCTGTTGGTTGAGCGTGCATGCCTGTGGCGGGAGTGTGTGTATTACGAATTATTAATCTGGCATTAAAAAAACGTGTTCCCGGTTGCATGTTCAAAGCAAAACTAATGATAAGTGAAACCTAAAAAAATGATTACCACTAATATCTTAACTTAAAAGACAATGCCTTAAAACATCTAACTCAATCAATAATAAAACCAATTCAAGTATACGCCTTCTGAAAAAGTTTATTTTTTTTATATAATATTGCAACTTCGTATGGTTTCGCTTAATTCGTACTTGATCTGGTATTTGTTGTTCAGGTTCTTTATATGCATAATAGCATAATAATATTGCAAAATAGATTTCAAATGCTCCACAATAAATCCCATTATTTTGATTTTAAGCTTTACGAAATATTGAAAATCGATACACTGCATTTAATGAATCGAAATAATCTTTCCTTTAAATGATTTTTATATAAATATGACGGTTTCCGTTTCTATCATATTTTATACAAATCCACTAGCCTATGATGTCCGGATTTAAATGCCCACTATGTTTATTTAAATATTGCTTCCGGATATTGCATGTAATTACGTATCGATCGCCACCAAGAATTCCTAATACCTATTTTCTGTGCTCTTTTTATTCATTAAAACGTCTGGACCGAATTTACTATAATAAAATAGCTTTCAGCCTATATTTACGTTGAAACGTTTCGATTGGCACTGGTAAGTCAATATGAGTATCTGCACGCGAACTAAGGTAAAAAATTGTTTTTTTTTGGAGATATTGGGTCCAAAAGTACCGCCATGGAGAATATACAAGGAGGTAAAACTCTTATGGCGAAAATGACAGGAAATGGATGGGTAGAAGAAATTAAACTTCTAGTTCATTTTTGGCCACAGATGTCACCTTTGTCTGATGTACCCCACATGAAATAATAAAAATTCATTGAAAACATCAAAAATTTATTAATTACGAATAATCGCATTGATATAAATTTAATTTAGAAGGTGGTAAATAGCTGTAAGCTGGTAAACATAAAATATATTAGTATTAAACGAACTTGGCCATGAACCGGATAAATACATTCGGTTTTTTGGGGTACATTTCACTGCAGCGCCACCATTAATCAAACGAAAATTGACAACACGTAGTTTTAGCTCCTTGTATAGTCTCCACGACTACCGCGGCCATTCGGTTGACCTATTGTACTACACCCCTATACCTCATATTTATTGGCCAGACCGCTGGAACTAGTTCAGCAGTCTGCCTAGTGGCTTGTCGTTTCCACTTGACTGTTCAAGCTTCCCGGGTTTCCGTTCGCAGTCCTGCCTTTGGTCTGTTCTCGGAAGGAGTTCACGAAAGCGGGGCTCGTTTGTGCTCCCTGAGGCTCCCGAATTCCACTTCGGCCCTCGTTCCCTTGGCCCTCTCCAGATAAATTGGTCCACCAAAGTCCCATGAGTATGGTAGGAAAAGCAAGGTCCATCCTGACAGAGCCTCCATATCAGAATATGGTATTATACAACTGGGTGCGCCCGGTGCCCAGAGGAAATCGTTAAGTGACAGTGCAGAACCTACCCACTGCCATTCAGCCCTCGACACGATAATTTTACATCTTGGCTTGGTAGGCCCGATCATATTAGTCCATTCCTTTTCAGGACAGCTTCCAGTAGCCACCGCGAGGAGGTTATGATCGCACTTCCACCAGTGCAAGATAGTTACGGCACGTGCGTATTTAAATATTTAAATACACTACACTGTAAAAAAATATGTAAATTCAGAGTCCAAATGTATAGTAAAATTACAAATCGCGGTATGAAATACTTATTTACTACAAAATTATTGTAATTTTATTATAAATTTTGAAATTTCACATAAAGAAATTGAGAATCTCCAATACTGCATGACGTAAATGTTGATTACCTGAACGTGACCTAAATTTTACACAATGTTGTGTATTTTTCTAAATCGTTTATGTAGGAAAATTACAATATTTCTTAGTATTATTTATCAATGTTATGTACTGAACTTTGTACTGTAATTTTACAGTAAGAGGCGTAATTTTAGAACTTATATTTTTAGTAAAATTACAAATTGTTCATTGGAATGTAAGGTTTAAAATTTCCCTCTCATAGATATAATTTGCAGTTAACAATGGAATACTAAGCATATATACCCCATTGTTCTTAAATTTAGGTCAGACCTTTGACTTTGGTCAGGGTCTGGGCAGTTCTTGTAACAGCCAAGAAATTTTTGATAATTTTTTATTTTTAGGGCCGATTCACAATAAAGGCTTCAAGCTTCAAGCTTCAAAAATTAGGATAAAAGGGTTTGTACAATGATTCACATTCACAGCTTCAAGCTGCAGTGCTCTAATAAAGCAAAACTCAGTTGAAGCTTGTAGTTTGAAGCTTGCAGCTTGACGCTTGCAGCTTGAAGCTTGAAGCTTTCATTTCGAATCGGTCCTTGCATGGTGAGCAAAATGCTATTTTATGTATAGGGAGAGGGCATACACAAAAGTTTTGGAAATTTACAAAACTATGAAGTGAAAGCTCCAATACTGATTGTATTTTTACATCCCACAAATAATGTATATTTACTACACAGTTGGTAAAAATACGTAAAGTAGAATTAGTCCAGTCAAATTAGTAAATGAAATTGCATTTTAAGAGGTACGGATTTTTTTTTTGGTATTTGTTCGGGTACATCTGACAATGATAAAACCAAGTTTGTGGGGTCGCAGTCGCTTGGGAAAAGCCGCCATCTTGAAAAGGAGGGAGATCTTGTTTATATTAAATAGCTCGTTTGCATGCAATGATAGCTGGTAATGATCAATGGCAAAGTTGTGGAGAATAAAATTATCTAAAAAATGAGCCCTCAACGAGCTCTGTAAGTTGATTTGGCTCAAAGTAATGGCCGGTCAAAGTTCAACCATGATCGTGTGGTGAGGGTTGAATGCAGTTTTTTGCAATTAACTCGCCAAATGTTAATTTTTTTGGCTTAATGCCCATTAACAAATTTAAGATATTATTCTGGAAACGGGAAACGTTCTTAATTTTCCGCAGGCTGTCGAGCGTTCACGGCTGTAGTATGTCGTTAAAGCACTCATAGATTTGATCATTGTAGAATCTTCCGAATCGTTCTATAATAATAATAATAGAGGAAACCCTTCTAACTTAGTAGGCGCACTTCTCAGCTGGTCCAAGAAAAATTCACCAACTCAGAACAAGCAAGCGCTGAGATGAGGCTCAACTACAGCATGCAAACATATAATAAAACAAAAAAAATATAGTTTAAAAAAACTAAAAAATACGCTTTTATTTTAAAATGAACTAAAAAGTAAAAAATAATTTTGAATACTAAGTTTTCATTGCTCCAGCCAGTATATGGAAACAGCCTACCTTTCGAAATGTAGAAAAGCGTGGAACTCTTTACCTATATTCATATTTTATAAATGAACACCGGAACGAGTGCCCCACGCTTTTTTACATTTCGAAAGGTAGATTGTTTCATTATACTGGCTGGAGCAATGAAAACTTAGTATTCAAAACTATTTTTTACTTTTTAGTTCATTTTAAAATAAAAGCGTATTTTTTAGTTTTTTTAAACTATATTTTTTATTTTCTATTTTTTAGTCTATTATATGTGTTCCGCCATTTTGTCGTGACCGCCATATTAGATTTACAATGACGTCACACAGCTTATTGTACTATACTCGTCTTACATTTTCATTACCCATACCGAGCGTGTTGTAAAGAAAAGGTAAACCGCTATTTTGTGTTGGCAGCCATTTGGAATTTCGAATGACGCCACGGAGCTTATAGTATTCTAATTGTCAAACCCTTTCATTTGATACCCATACCGACTGGGTTGTAAAAAAAAAGGTAGTCCGCCATTTTGTTTTGGCCGCCATTTTGAATTTTGAATGGCGCCACACATCTAATTGTATTCTACCTGTCATGCCCTTTCATTTGATACCCATGTCGGAGGGTCGGGGAACACAATAGCAAAAATCAGCCGCCGTCTTGGAACCGCCATCTTGATTTTCTTACAAAATGGTCAGATTGCATTGTCACGCGAACTATACATATGTGCAAAACTTGAAGTTGATCGGTTATATGGAAGTGGGTCAAAATCAAGTTGCAGGATTTGTTTACGTAGAACATACATACATACATACATACTTACATACAAACATACATACATACATTTGGTAAAGCCATAACCTTCTATATTACAAGCCATGAACAAGGAAAATATTGAGAGCGAATTTCCGCTCAATCGGACTACAACTCGGTGAAGTCACGTTATGTTGTTAGTGTAATTTGGAGAATTGGGGAGAATTTGGTAGTCCGATTCTCTCAATTGAGATTCTTGTTCATGGCTTGTAAATATAGAAGGTTATGGTAAAGCTAATATAAAACTAATACAAACATACATACAAACATGCATACCTACAGAGACACATACATACAGGTGAAGCTAATGTAAAACGTATAAAAAGTAAGAACGAACACACAAAGAAGCGTGCAGCACAGGAGGAGCGAGACACATAAGCAGCCACGCGAGTTTAAAAAGACTCTTTTTGAGAACATCCTTGCTTATGGTCACGCTAAAAACGTAATATTTTTGTTCGCATTGATGAACATTCGATTCACGGGTTCTCTCTTACATAATGCCCTCATCAGACTAACGTCGCTACGACAAAAATTTGTCGTTACGGCGAATATTCAGGTACGAAAACCAAAGACGCAAAATTTTACGTCGGTACGACGAAAACTCAAATAATTAAACTCTGTACTGGCGGTGGATTTTTTTTAAATTTCGTTTGTGAGTCTTCACTACTAATCCCCTTATTACAACTGTCAAAACATAATGACGGATTTTACCGTGTTCTACTCCCTAAAAAGACATCGAAGAAACTTCCGGTGCAGGATAGTCATTTAGGTCCGCTTTTATTCAATATATTCATCTCCTATCTGTTGGTTAAACTACAGAACATCTCACATCTATTTTACACAGATGAACTCAAAATATATAGTCATAAGGTCCCAAGTTGACGTAGCCTTGTTTCAGTGGAAACTGAATGCATTCCAAGATTGGTGCCCTATAAATAAATTGCACCCGCAGTAAAAATGCACAACCCCAGTGCTATTTTCTCAACGACAAAGCACTGGAGCAGGTCTATCAAAATATGGATCTAGGTATTCTTTCAAACAAAAAGTAGAATTTTAATTTGCACTACCAGAATATCACTGCCAAAGCTAACAAGATTTTAGGCTTTATAAAGAGAACGCTAACGAATTCAACAATATTTGGGTGACAAAGCCATTTCTGTTCACTAAATACGCATACCCTATCTGGAATCCTATATTCCAAATAAGAAGCAGCAGAATTGAATCAGTGCAAAAGAAATTTCTTCTTTTTGCTCTAAGAAATTTATACGACTCGCGTGATTATCAAACCTGCCACCCTACACGGATAGGCTCAAGTTGTTGGAGCTCATTCCGCTATTTTGTAGAAGAAAGTTGCTTATTTCTTGACGTCCTAAGCGATAATATTAAAGTGGAGTTTTTGTCTGACAGAACCAGATTCAATGATGAAGTTGGACCTACTGGACATACGAAACTGCTAAAAGAATATCCACATGGCTCCGAGTATGCAATGAAAGACTCGCTTATGTGGTTAGAGTGCTTTTTGCTGCCCGCCAAGCCTCTTCTTCATAAGTGGTTTTTGGCGACGCCATTGTCTTATACAATAACCGTTTTGATATTATGGTTAGATAAATTTGAAGAGCCTTGCCTGGCGTATTTCTGGTTCCATGCTGTTGTCGGAAATCCAAGTTATAGGAATGAACAACTTCAAAATCATGTTCACTACCTTCATTAAGGGAGAAATGGAAAACCTGCCATTCTGACAGGTAGTTTTATGTACATGTACTTACAGGTAAACAGTTCCAAATATAGTTATTGTTTCAAGTTAAAGACGAGTGTAGGCGCTGTAGTTTCCCCCCCTTTGCTAAACCTAATCCTGCCACTTGCTTATTCTGCTAGTTTTTTCCATGTGAAACTGAAAACATCTCCAAAGTCTCAGTCTAGAATCCTGTTGTCAGATAGCCAAGTGGCCATCAAAGGCTAAGTGTGGTCCGTGCAACGCATGGGCTGTTCGAAACCTGTCAAAAGGAGCTCCGTTTCTTGGCTATAAGGTAAAGGATCACTCTTCAGTGAATACGAGGTCACAGGAAAATCAAGGCAATGAGAAGGCAGATGAATTATCCAGACTTGGAGTAAACCTTGTAGACACACCAGTAGATAATGTACAGAAGCCGTTGTGTGTAACAAAGGCCGCGTTTATGTGCAGGGACCGAATCGGCACCGAACGGGTCCAAAGTACCAAAAAAGGTCCAAAAAACCCCGCATAAACGAGCACGGGACCGAAAATGCTGGCGTTTTCTGGACCTTTTTTGATACTTTGGACCGGTTCGGTACCGATTCGGTCCCTGCACATAAATGCGGTCAAAGAGAGAGATATTACCATGCACGTCTTTTCAGTTGCAAGCTCCAGGATGTTTAACATCAAACACCATGATTAGAAAGAAAGACTTGGCTTGATTACAGCAAGCACAGATCATGCGACGTGCCGCGGATTGGCATCGCCAGAATCGAGTCTATTATAACATGTCGCTGGCCAATTGAGAATCTCCCACTTCGGTGGCTCACAGCTAAGTCAAACAAATATTTTCTTTGTAGTTGGCCAGGTTCGGCTTGGATCGCACATTTGGAAATATTACATGGGACATGGGAGAGGTTTCGAACCTAAAGATAGTGCCTGTTCACACAGGTCGCTTTGAGGCGCGACAAAGCGAACGAAAAAGCGAATATTTGTTTACACGTTTCGTTTTGTGTCCAGTCGTTTTTATGACAGGTGGAACATACGGTACGGGAACAGAGTTTGTGATTTTCATAAAAGTGACATAAATTTTTATAAACTGTGATTACCTGAATATAATTAATTTTAGTAAAATATCTGTGCAACAAAACTGAAGCTTGAAAATTGTCCTATCGCACGTTTGCTCCCAATACGGGTGAAACGAAAATAAAATGGAACAGTAAGGTGATACAAAATGAAATTGAAACAGTCAGCTGGTCAGAAAAGCGAACGTGAGTCGCTTTCAAATCGAGACGCACTTCCTTCCCACCCGAACGCTCCCCGCACCCGTAAATTTCGTGTTGAAAGGTCGCGGTGAACACCCGTGTGAACAGGCACATACAGTGGCGGATTAGCCACGTAGCAAGAGTAGCAAATGCTACGGGCCCCGCGCACCTACGCCTTCTGACCATAAAAAATTATCAATTTAGATAGAAGCGTGAAAATATTTTTTCAAATCAATGTAGGTACAATGCTAAATGCGCTGCAGACTGCTGTACAGAAGCATCAATTTTCTTTGATTTCATTCAAAACTATACATTTTTTCCGCTTCTACCTATCGACGGAGTCGTCTTACGAACGCACTTAAAGGGAGTACCTCAAAAATTCCTATTTTGAAAATGTCAGACACTAGGTGGTCAGCCCGAGCTGATGCTTCGAAAGCACTTTTATGTGGTTTTACTACTATCAAGAAAATTTTGGAAGACACTTCCAATAACGGGGATCAAAAGGCAAAGTGCCGTAATCAAGCTTACGGACTAGTTTCAAAGATGAGTAAGTTGGAAAAGGGAATAATGACAATTGCGTGGAACGGAATCCTAGAACGTTTGGAAGCGACTAATGCTTCGCTTCAGTCGGCTGATCAAGACTATTACTAGCGGCTCAACTACATTCGACGACTTTGTTGAAAATCAAACACCTGGACAACGTTATGAAATTCAGGTGTTTATTGTCATTATTGATAACGTACTGACTACTTTAGCTAAACGTATGAAAGCATATTATCTTAAAATTGCTGGCGTTTTTGGAATATTCCGACAGCTAAAATCTTTTCCAACAGAAGAGATTTTGAAAAAAATCTTCAATTGTCGTCAGTGCTTACGTAGATAATTTGGAGGACAGCCTAGGCGACGAATTAGTGCAGTTTGCTGCATTGCTAAAATCTGATGTGGCTAGTATTATTCACAGCAAGAAGCACGAGGCTCTGAGACTGTAATTTTACAAGCTTTTATTAAATAATTCTTTAGAATCTTGTTTCCCAAACGTAGAAATTGCCTTGCGCATTTATTTGTCTCTCATGATCACCAACTGCAGTGGTGAACGTTCTTTCTCAACATTAAAACGTGTTAAAAATGAGTTAAGGAACACGATGAACGTCTTAATCACTTCACTTTGATGAATATTGAATACTATTTGTTTAGAGAAGTCAATATGAACAGAAAAATTTGTTTGTAACAATTTTGTTTTATTTAATACCATAAACCTGATAACCTAAAACAAACCAAGGGCCCCTTGATAGAATTTGCTACAGGCCCCGCCCTGGCTTAATCCGGCACTGGGCACATAGGAGATGTGATCATTCATTCATCACTGGCGCTACAGCCCTCTGGGAACCTTGGCCTTCTCAAGAATCTTCTGCCATCGTTCTCGGTCGTATTATGCGTAAGACCATTTCTATGTCGTATTTTTACCTCTTTCGCATCTCTGCGGTAAGATCGACAACGGGGGACCCAACCTCCACTGGCACTGGAAAACTGGATGGCATCGGCTCAGAATCCGCTAAAGAAGAAGTAGAGCTTCCTTGTGGCTTTCTTCCCTTTGTATAATTGGTACAGTTCATGCTTGTATCTTCTTCTCCAGACACCCTCTTAATTTACCTATAATTTGCCAATAATCTTGCGGAGAATTTTTCTCTCGCAACTGCGAAAAACGCGCGCGTCATACGTACTTCTCATCGTATGTTGTTGTCTTTGTTAATTAAGAGATATGATCGGTTACCTGAATGACTGATTGGATCCAAAGTTACACTAAGTACACCAAAAAACCGTGTCCTTTCAGTACCAATTGTTTTCCCGTCTACGATCCCTGTACCTACCTTCCTTGATTGTCGAGCCAATATTATATCGTGTCGCAGAGGGTTCACCATGATCTTTGCTTTTGCTTTTTTACTTTGATATGCAAAACCAATGTTCGTGCTGTTAATCTGGGTGATAGCGTCCTTTACAGTCGAATGTTATCAAAAGGCGGCATTTGTGGAGTATTGTACCTCTTTCGGTCACACCCAAATATCGGATCACTGTCACCAAATTCAGGCTGAAGAGTAGGCAGGCCAGACCGTCCTCTTCTCGAAGTCTATTATTGTTGTTGATTAGCCTGATCGGTTCTGGATATCTTAGCTTTTGTCACATTGGTCATAGTCAACCTATATAATCACGTTAGTCACATTTTCGTATGGTTTTATCGAGTTCTTCACTGTAAAAAATTTCTACGGTAATTTTACACAAAGGCACTGGAAGTTTTATTCACAAGCAGTTTTGTAAATTTACAATACCAGGGTATATGTGTATACCATACGCTAAGTTTATAAACCGGGCTGTTGATAGGTTTTGGTTAGACGAACAAAAAATCGTATGGGAGTGGGGGGTCGTTGAATCGTGACGGTTTAGCCACTAGGGCGTTTTGAAGTTTTTGATATGTAACATCTTTGCGCGCGTTTAGAGTTATTTTTCAAGTTCGGGGACGATTTGGGACGATTCGATCCATTTTCATCCCGCGAAACGTACGGAAGATCTCTATTAACGAAGAGAGAATAAGATGGAGATATTAAAGAAAGAGTAGCACCAAGGAGAGCTCTTTATATGCCACTAGTCAGACATAACCAAAGTCTAGAAATTAACAAGGCTTTCATCTTCATATGGTTACTGAGTGAAAGGCGAACAGCTATATGCCCAAATTCTTCAAATGACGATGTCAAGCTATGAGAGAGGGAAGGCAACACTCGTACAGGCGAAGATTTTATGATTTTATATGGGAATAAACCAAAGCCTTCGTTATTTACAAGCCATGCTGTGAAAAATATTGAGAGCCAATTTCCCCTGAATGGGACTTCAAATCTCCAAATTACACTAACAACATAACTTATTTCACCGCTTTGAAGTCCCATTGAGAGGAAATTTTGAGAGCCAAATTTTCTACAGCATGGCTTGTAAATATAGAAGGATTTGGGATAAACTCGATATATTGGTGCATATTTTGAAAAAAAAACAGCTGATTTAATTTTCCTTCCGTTTCTGTTCTGCATACTTTATCTCAGAGAGAGAATCTGGCTTTGTCTCGACGAGTTCACGATGTATGCGTTGAGTTGTGCCAAGGCAAGTCCATCTCAAGTTTAGGCCTGGAAGTTGCCGGGCCTACTAACGCAGCTGGTCCCAAATTAATAATAATATTATGGAAAGCAGTACATTTAAGAAGTTTTCGGTATATTTTTGCAGTAAAAAGTGATAAAATAACAAAGATAGTGCTTTAGTTATTTAATTAAGAAAATTAAAAAAAAATTTAGTGATTAAGTGTGTTTTAAGTGTGTTAATTGCCTTTATTTTTGATGTTAAAATTGGCCTTTGGTACTTTTCGACATAAGCTTAAGTAAAAAAGTACTAAAAAAGTACGAAATAGAGCCAATTTTATATAGCATTAAAATTTCTTATAACTTCAAAAGTAAAGGCCGTAGCACAAAAATTGTCCGTGCATTATTCATAGGGAATACTCCAAGCTTTCTAATTTTGGGGGAAAAGTGTAGGTTGTTAACTACGTAGTTTATGGAGAAAAAGGTGGTTGAAGTTGAAGTTTTAGTAAAAAAAACCGAAATTTTGACTTTGATGACTCAACAATTGATTGGTCGTTAGCGCTTTCAGATATGTAGTCATTCACGATGTAGGTCAATGGACGCTCATTGACTATAATCTTAGATTTATCCAGCAGAGTTTTAAGCTACTCCAAGTACTACTACCGGATCCCGGTTGTAAAGCCGTCAAAAAAGAAGAAGGAGAATGTTGTAGTAGCCTTGACAAGATTTTATGGCTATTACCATAAATGACAGTTCCAACGAAATTACCGCCTTCCTGCCTGGACGGTAATACTTTTCTCACAACAGAAGACTATCGCACTCGGCTTGCTCTCACAACTTGTAATCCCCCTTTTGCGCATAGTACGTACGATCTAAAAGTGCGGGGCTTGAGTGTGCTCCGCGGGGCGCCGCAATTCCACACCACCCTCCTTGCCTTGGCCTTCTGGTGGGCCCAGAAACTTAGGGCAGAGCGACGGCTGTCTGGGGCTGCTGGTTGTCCCGGTAGGAGGACATTACGGCACCCTGTTTTTTTCTTCTGCCGTTCCTTCCTCGTGGATGAGTACTAGACCTGAACGATAACACAGACTGGTAGTACAAAGATTGAGTCCTAAGTTTATAATAATAAATTTGCCCATGCATTTTATTATCCGGCCAAAACAAAGCCGTCGACCGTGTGCAGTTTACATTTTGAATACTGCCTATACAGATCTAACTCGAACTCAATCCATTCAAAAAACTATTCACAAATTTCTAAAAGTATACAAACAAAAGAAAAAACTGCACAAAGTAAAATCTCATTATTAAGCATGGTTTAGAGACGAAAAAGTAATTAGAGGTGATAATTCCGTTTCGCTGTATTTCCGAATTATGCAAAGGAATTTCATAATGCTGTAATCTTTTTCAAGTATTTATGTACTTAAAAAATCAACAGCAACGGACTTATGAAAGTCTTATGTCAGTTTATTTGCGGTTCATAAAGCATAAGACGCTGGACGACTGAAATTATTTTGACGAGATGTTAAATAATTGATGACTGTTTAATTTTCAACATCGGCGTTTTTTTGGAGAGTTGCTTTTGCAAATGGGGAGAAAAAACTTATGCATTATTAAGTTATAAATTAACAAAGAAATTCCCCACACTACGCATTTAAGAACTCAATTTTATTTAAGATTAATTTTGCCAAAAATCGAACTTTCACCTTGTCTTGATGACTGACCCCACCGAAAAGCGAAAGTATTGTATTTCAAATGTTTGTTCGTGTTTGCTGGCTGGAGATTATATATGCACATTGGTTGACAGGAATTAATTAATGAAAAAGATGTATTTTGTTCATTGCTTAAAAATGTTCAAAATTTATCGAGTGCGAATTTCATTGCACTTTCAATGTGCCAATGAACTTTTAATTAATTGAAAAATAGCACACGAATTTAATCGAAACAAAAGGCCCTTGATTACCTCGGTTTTAACGCATTCAATTAACCCAGAAATTTTCTTTCGACTGTTAATAAAATAGAGTTTACATAACGGTGGTAACTAGAGGTGCCGATGATGCAGGCATGAAGTTAAACAATTATACAAACTATTTTGGTGAGATGGAGTAGCAGGAAAGCAGCTAAACATTGGTTGAAATGTCACTTTTGAGTTATCCGTTATTGGTCGTGTATAAAGGATCTTGGTAAAGGTTGCGCCGAATCAAAAGGAAAACAAAAAAACGCTGTTTCCATGAGCAGTGTGAGTCTTTAATGGCGTAGTGAGAAACTCAAGTAGAACTTAATGAATAAAATTTATTACCGTTTTAGTGCATACTATATTTAGTCCTACTTTATAACTAACAAAGATTTTTAGCAGTGTATGATAACTCTGTTCGTTTAAAAACGCAAATTACCGGCTCAGTTATATTCTCAATGGGCCCGCGTACACGGATCATTACGTCAACACGTCAAAGGAACTTTTTAAACAAAACTTTTTAACTTTTTAAACATAAATTTTTGGAGTGAAAGCTAATACATACAGAAATGATTCCTCATCTATATTAATAAAAGAAAGTGTCTGTCTTTCTGTCTGTCTGTCTTTCTGTCTGTCTGTCTGTCTGCTTGTGCGTACCGTCGCGCGTTGGGGCCAAACTAGAAGAGATAGAAATCTGATTTTTTTTTGTAGATGCATGGATACCTAAACAGGTGACTATAAGTTTCCGTTTTTCGATATTTTAATTAGTTTTTTTTTAATTAATTAATTAGTACGTCACCATTTTTTACGTTCTACGCCGCTTGCAACTTGATTTTGACTCCCTTTCATGTAACCAATCAACCCGATTTTTCGAAAAATCAAGATGGCGGTTCCAAGATGGCGGCCGAATTTTTCAATTGTGTTTCCCGATTCCCGACATGGGCATCAAATGAAAGGGTATTACGAGTAGAATACAATTAGCTGTGTGGCGCCATGCCAAATTCAAAATGCCGGCCAACACAGGATGGCGGAAGACATAATAGAATAAAAAGTAGAAAATATAACCTATCAACTTTAAATTTTGCACATATGCATAGTTCGCGTGACAATGCAATCGGACCATTTTGTAAAAAAACTCAAGATGGTGGTTCCGAGATGGCGGCCGAATTTTGCACTTGTGTTCCCCGACTCCCGGCATGATTATCAAATGAAAGGATATGACAAATAGAATACTATTAGCTGTGTGACGTCATTCCGAATTCAAAATGGCGGCCAATAGAAAATGGCGAATTACCTTTTTCTTTACAAGCAACTCGGTATGGGTATGAAATGAAAGGGTATAACAAGTATAATACTATTAACTCTGTGGCGTCATTCCAAATTCAAAATAGCGGCAAACACAAAATGGCGGCCAACCAAATATGGGGATTACCTTTTTCTTTACAACGCGCTCGGTATGCGGGTATCAAATGAAAGGGTGTGACAAGTAGAATACTATTAGCTGTGTGGCGTTATTCCAAATTCAAAATGGCGGCCAACACAAAATGGCGGATTACCTTTTTTTACAAGCCACTAGGTATTAGTATTAATTAAAAGGGTATGGCAAGTTGAATACTATTAGCTGTGTGGCGTCATTTCAAATTCAAAATGGCGGCAAACACAAAATGGCGCCCAACACAACACAGGGGATAACCTTTTTCTTTTCAACGCGCTCGATATGGGTAACAAAAGAAAGGGTGTGATAAGTAGAATACTATTATGTGGCGTCATTCCAAACTCAAAATGGTGGTCACCACAAAATGGCGGAAGACATATAATAGACTAAAAAGTAGGAAATAAAATATATAGTTTAAAAAAACTAAAAAATACACTTTTATTTTAATATGAACTGAAAAGTAAAAAATAATTTTGAATGTAAAGTTTTAATTGCTCCAGCCAGTATATGGGAACAACCTACCTTTAGAAATGTGAAAAAGCGCCAGAACATTAATAAGCTATTGAAAAGGTCCAAAATTAAAGGGTAGAAAGGAACAATTGCGTTCAAGCATTTTTATGGTTTAATATGTTAGCTTGGCACATAAATATGCTAAAATCACAAAGTGCCCCCCTTTTTTAGGGGTGCGTTTTTGAGCCCCGACCCTAAGTACCCCTTTTTCAGTTTGTTCAAAATATCTCGAAAACAAAGCGAAATTCGAGATTTTTACTAAAATACTTTTTTGTAGAAAATTAAATTTCTTATCGAAATGGGTTTTTTAAATTTTTTTTCACCATTTGTAATTCAAAGAATAATCGAAAAACTAAACTAAATTTTTTCGAAAAAATCTCGTTTTTTCTTTTTTTTATTAATTTGGTTATAACTTTTTTTACGGCATCCTGGGTATACATAAATGTTCCCAGAAAAGAAACGTTATGAAAAATTGAAGAAAAATTCATCCGCCATTCAAATTTTGACCACAGAATCGTCATTTATGGCCCTAAAAACCCCCGGATACCGATTTTCACTGGATTCAGAACATATTTGCAAAATTCATCCGCCATATTGGCGCGGCCATTTTGAATTTTCAATTTTTGACCACAGAATGGTCACTTGTGGCCCTAAACACCCCCCGATACTGATTTTCAATGGAATCGGAACACAATTGGAAAATCCGTCCGCCATCTTGGAACCGCCATCTTGATTTTTTTACAAAAATGTCAGATTGCATTGTCACGGGAACTCAATATGTGTGCAAAGAATCGGTTAAGTAGAAGTAGTTGAAAAAGCTGTCGCAAGATTTGAACCGAACAAACAAACAAACAAATAAAACCATTAAATATAAATAATAAAATTCAAATGCCGAATTGAACCCGCGACTATTTGGAATATCAACGTCGTAAGGCAAACACTCAACCATTTGTTCCATTCTGCCTATGTCTGGCTCGCGGCATATAAACACTTTTCTTTGGTGCTACTATTTTTTTTTAAAATCCCCGTCTTATTCTGTCTTCCTCAATGCAGATCTTCCGTTTCCCGGTATAAAAATTGGATTGGACGAAGCGTTCCCTATAAAGCGTTCCCTAAAAAGCGTTCCCACAAAATGTTCCCGACCTTGAAGAATTACTCTCAACGCGCGCAAAGATGTTTCACATCAAAAATTGTTATGCTCATATTCGGTTTCAGCGACCCCAAAAACGTGGGTAGGGGGATGTACCCTCTGGGTCTTGACATTTTTTTTTGTGTGCCTGTGTTATTAAACACGAGAAGAAAGAACACCATTACTGTATATAACACTGTTCTATGGTTCTGATAATTTTTCATATCCTATTGTAAGTTTAATAAAAAAATGAGGCCTTTTTTTAATGCTATTCGCGAATGTGAAAAATATGACATTCGTAAAATCCCTACTTGGGAGTACCAAAAATCGCCCAGTGGATCGCAGCTATTGGGCTGGCGTACACGAATCATAATGTCAACACTAAAAAACCGGTTTTTTATGATGCCCTCGGCGTACATGGGTATTCTCTTCACCGAGAGTAACTTTATTATCCTTACACGGCATATCAATGTGTTCACACCTCGAACGCGAATAATAAACAGATATGTCAGCATCAGACCCAAAAAAGAAGAAGATAAGAAGATACATTAGTGCATGTGTTAGTTTTCACGCCAAAACTTTCTGTTCAAAAAGTTACAACAACTTTCTCTGTTCCTTTTGCCCCTCTGTCCAGAAAACCGGTTTTTTAGTGTTGACGTTATGATCCGTTTATGCCAGCCCATTGACAGAGACTAGAACCCAACCACCATAGACTGTATTATCTCCAACTTGGAGTTGAGCATGAAGTTCAAAGTCAAAATTCCAACCAGACGGGAGCGGTAAAGCAGATACGTTTCAGCAGATGTGGACACGGCAATCTACACAGATGGTTCAAAGTTGAAAAGGAAGAGTACGTGCCGGAGTCGAAATTTCGCAGACTAAGCAGAAATCAGTACGGCCAAGAGAACATGGCCATCCCACAACAAAAACAAAACTGATAACCTCCTAAAGCTATCCCGCACGAACTTAGCCGGATCTATAGCTTTGCATACGGGACACTGGCCGATAGAAGAGCATGCATCAAGAATTGGCATCCCATTCAACACGTCATACCGTAGCTGCAAGGACCCAAATGAAAAAGGAACTGTGGTGCACTTCGTGTGCAATCGTCCGGCACTAGCCAGGGCCATGCACAGTTCATTTGGCAGCCACATGGTTCTAAAAAACGAAATGCTAATTGGAGGTCAGCACAGAGTAGGTATGTGAGCCTTACCTAACAAACAGAAGTTTTTCAATAAAGGTTCTTTATAATTTAAATTTATTTTGCATTTGGACATGGCAGAGGAAGTCTCCTTATAACTTCTAGCACATCAGTTATCCACCTATTTCTCGGTCGTCCTAACATTGAATATCCTGGCCTTCTTCCGAAGCTCGTACAATGTGTCCGAGACATTGTAGTCTACTCAACTTTATATATATATTTATTTAGTCATACATTTCTTCAAGCTCTTCTTTTGTTCTAATGCGCCATTCGTTTTGGTTAACCCTTACAGGACCAAATGTTGGCCTTAGGATTTTCCATCCGAAGATTTTGAGCTGATATTCAATGTCAATGTGGTGGTGGATTAATGTTTTGTATATTCACATTTTGCATTGTTTTGACATTGTTTTCTTTTTGATACAACCATATATTTTGTTTTCGTGTCATTTATTCTTAGATTGAACTTTGCTCAGCTTTCTGCAATTCATGAAAAGGTTTCCTTTACGTCTTGCGCTTTACATCCAGTTATGCCTGTGTCAGCTGCGAAGGCTAGTATATGAATGTTTCTTATGAAGAAGCTACTTGGTCCATTAAGTTCTACTTCTCTCATTATTGCTTGCAGAGCAATGTTATTGGTGAGATCGCATCTCCTTGTCGCAGGTCTGATTCTTGAGGGAAGTTTATTGAACTGCACCCTAGTATCATCACTTAGGTTTACTTTTCACTTCGGTCGTCATTTTTCACAGTTCTATTAACTTTTTCGGGAAACCCATTTATCTCATGTTGCTCCACAGCTCTTTTTTATAAAGTAGGTCAGAGGCAGTTCTGTAGTCGACAAAAAGAGATGTACATCGATGCCTTCTTCCCATCATTTTTCCAGAATTTGTCTAATTATGAAAATGTGGCCTGTTGTCGATATGTTCGCTCCAAATCCTGTTTGATAATCTCCTACTCTGTCTACCATATATGGTTTCAGTCTACTTAACAAAATATGTGAAAGAACTTTGTAAGTAGTGTTCAACAACATGATTGGTCTGTAGTTATTTATTCCTTATATTGACCCATTGTTAAGAAAGTACATCGAAGTGAGCTCAGGGGATATTCAAGAATAAAGCGGTGACAATTTAGTGTTTGAATCTTTTTTATGCGAAAAACTAGAACTGCGAGATGAACCTCATTTCAGAGTCAACGGTTCCATCATTGAGTATAATGTCCAACAGCAAGCTCTAGTCGGAAAGACATAGGTAGTAGATAGAAGAGTGAAAGAACTGCCACACCAACACGCAGTTTTATTCCGCTGGATTTCAGTATTATCGCAACAGAACGCTGACTTCGGTGACCGAACAGGAGATTGCATCCATGATTTTTATGTTTACATAATTCCCTAGACAGACTAGCACCCAATATCCTTGATACACGGGCTTCATCGAATGATCGTTCTTTTAAGAATGTTCATTCGCGGCCCGTGTAAGCTTGAATGATCATTCATAGCTTCATTCATCATTCGAAAGAATGAAGTAAAATCTGATTCATTTATGAGAAATGAAACTGGAAGTGGGGAAATTTCCATCAACTTTCGATGAAATTTCCATTACTATCATAAAATTTAAAAAAAATCGAACTGTCAAAAAAAACTCAAAAACTTATAAATAGAATCGAATTGTTTTTCGTATGACAATTGCTTTCATCTTTTAGATATTGAATCAAATTATGCAAATAATTTTGACATTTTAATAAAAAAATATATAGCTTAAAAAAACTAAAAAATACGCTTTTATTTTAAAATGAACTAAAAAGAAAAAAATAATTTTGAAGCTTTTATTGCTCCAGCCAGTGTAGGGAACAACCTACCTTTCGAAATCAGGCAAATAACTAAATTAATGAAGTTATTGGTAAAAATTATAAATATAACTTACTTAAATGTAAAAAATCGTGGGCCTCTTTACCTACATATATTATTATTTTATTAACACTGGAGCTTTTCGTTAGCGGCCAACGCTTTTTTTACATTTAAGTAAGTTATATTTATAATTTTTACCAATAACTTCATTAATTTAGTTATTTGCCTGATTTCGAAAGGTAGGTTGTTCCCTACACTGGCTGGAGCAATAAAAGCTTCAAAATTATTTTTTTCTTTTTAGTTCATTTTAAAATAAAAGCGTATTTTTTAGTTTTTTTAAGCTATATATTTTTATTTTTTACTTTTTAGTCTACCATTTATCTTCCACCATTTTGTTGTGGCCGCCATATTACTTTTGCCGGTCCGATAACTTAGCAAGCACAGCTCAGTTTAAGACAAGAAAGCAATGATAAAGAAGGAAATACGGAATAGAAAAATGCAATAAACTCAAAATCATCGAATTTGCATTTCTGGCTTTTTACTGTAGATATGTGCAATATTTTTCATATCATTTTAAAATAAAAACGAATTTTTTAGTTTTGCTAAATTGTACATTTTTGTTTTTTTACTTTTTGGTCTTCTTCCGTTTTTTGGTAGTCGCCATATTAGGTTTAAAATGACGTCACACGGCTTAATGTATTCTACTCGTCATACTCTTTCATTTGATACCCATATCGAGGGTGTTGTAAAGAAAAAGGTAGTCCGCCATTTTGTGTGGGCCGCCATTTTGAATTTGGAATAACGCCACACAGCTTATAGTGTTCCACTTGTCATATCCTTTCATTTGATACCCATTTTAAGTATGTTAGAAAGAAAAAGTTAATCCGCCATTTTGTAATGGCCGCCATTTTGAATTTGGGATGACGCCATAAGGCTAATTGTATTCTATTTGTCATACCCTTTCATTTGATACCCATGTCGGGGGTCCGGGAGCACAATAGCAAAATTCGGCCGCCATCTTGGAACCGCCATCTTGATTATTTCACAAAATGGTCAGATTGCATTGTCACGCCAGCTTTACATATGGGCAAAATTTGAAGTTGATCGGTTATATGGAAGTGGGTCAAAATCAAGTTGCAAGATTTGTCTACATACATACATACACACATACATACATACATACATACATACATACAGGTGAAGCTAATATAAAGCGTATAATTAAGTGAAAATGAAGTATTGTCTCACCTCGAATTCGAATGTTCATTCATGGCCAATAAAACTGGATGAATTATCATTCGATGAAGCCCGTGTATCAAGGATATAACCCGGATTATGACGTCAGAATGACGTAGACTCCATTTTATTTCCTTATCTTTTATATGGGTCTACGTCATTCTGACGTCATAATTCGGATTAAGTTTCTAGTCTGTCTCCGGTATAAGATGACAAGAAAACAGGCAAAAATTGCTGTAAAGAGGAAATAGGGTAAGGAAGGAATCTTATCTAGGTAGGATGAGTGGAGAAGGGAAGGACCATGCGCTTGTGCCTTGGTTACCGAGGCAGGCGCAAGTATTTTGTGGGAATCGAATTTCAGTGAAACCCATTCTCTGTGGTAGCAACGATAAAGTTTTGCTAGGGCTATTACATTTTTATGGTCTCAATTGGCTTATGATGGCGTTTAAGGGCGAGATTTTGCACTTGGTCCAGTCACCTTAAGTTCGAGGCCCAAGTCCAAATAAACGAGTTATATAATGTCGAAGATAGGCCGATTGTAGGATTTGCAAATTAGAGTCAGCTACAAAGGCTGAAATAAGAATCTCTCTTGAGAAACCTGGGATAGCCGTTTAGATATCTTGAATATGTGATCATTTCGTCGTAGATCTGCAGCCTATGTTACACCTAGAGCCTATGTTACACACTGTTAGATGGCAGGTTAGTATTCTTCCCAATTTCCAGGCCAAATTAGATCTTTGGAAGTAGCCTCGAGTAACTTTGGAATCAAGTTTTAATATCCCAAGCAGAAATATAATTGTTAGATGATACTTAACAGAGCAGGGACTGAACAAAGAAGACAGGAATAATTTTCTTTGACCTAATCTATTATGATGTATAATTTGTATAATTTCTTTCATGATGTCAGAATAACAAAGTTGTTCCTGCTGAGTTCAGGATCAACCCTGAAGTCCTTTTAGTGTCTTTATATTGGCCTAACTATCTAAATGGATAATGGTTGTAGAGCAGTGAACTAGTGCCTTGGAAATACGGGGTCCCGGGGCCGTGTTAATGAGATGAGATATTAGATTTGAGTGTGAGTCATATTTTAACTCTCTACTTCAATCAATGGGCAGGTTTACCAATTTTCCGTTTTCATTTTTGTGTTAGATTGAAAAACAGAATGAAAGTTCTTAGTATTAGACGCTGATGGATTAAGGGCTGTTAAAGGATACAGGGTATGGCTCAGGAGCAGGAAGTTGGATTGTTGCCATTTTTGGTGGTGGGACCAGGCACAAGGTAATCCGGACTATTAGATCCGTTTATTACACTTACCTAAAATCCTAAATGCCTAGAAATCGCAGAGCTTTTAACTCAATGTCAAAAATGACACGGTAGACACGATTTAATAGCAAGGGTTCTCAAATGAAAATGAATCATATGATGAAGCTTGTAATTAAAGGTTACTAGTTGGGACCCGGCGCACAGTGGGACAGAATCCCTAAAGGCTGGCCAAAACCCCTAAAATGAAGATTCTATTTCGGGACTTTCTCTTTGCGGAATTTTAAGTAAGGGCCCCGAGGGTCACAGAACATCTGTCGTTTTTCTCCCTTTGTAGGATCAGTTCGAAAGTGGCCGTTACACGAGACGCAGCTATCGAAGTTTCTAACACATATTGGGCATTGAAAATAAATATTTGTTAAATAGTGGCAATTAGTGCTTTTGAAAAGTTTAAAAATGGATTCTGTTCATGAAGGTGAGTGGAATTAAATCGAATATGTATAATCGTAAAATATTCATTGCAGAATTATTGACGTGAATTTAAATAAATCAACTTTTTTGCAAAACGCAGAGAAAAACTAATTTTTCAAATAACTTCAAGTTTATTAGTCGTCCTCGCTCGTTTTCTAAAAATTTTTTTTTCACTTGTCATAGTCTAAAGAAAAAAACAAGAAGTAAATTAAAGTGCGAATTTGTGCGAATTTGGAGATACCATTTTTTTTTCTTAAATCGCGCAAAAATCGTTGCACAGCAGGGGGTAATGAAACCGACAAAAAGTTCCGAAATGGCAAGGAATCTCTTGAAAACTATATAACAGGGGGTTTTCGAGGTCGCTGATTACGAATTTGACATTATTTTTTCAAAAAACAAAATGGCAGATCCAATATGGCGGATCCAGCTACTCAACGCTGCTACCTTTGCAAAGCCACGTCAAAAGATTTTAATAATCTTGACAAAATGTTAACGCTGTCAATCAATGAAGAACATTTTAACTTTGGTCTCTCTTCGTTGCATTCATGGATACGCTGCTTCGAGTGCTGTTTGCATTTATCTTATAAATTAGACATTAAAAAATGGCAAGCACGATCAGAGAAAGAAAAACAAAATGTAAAAGAACGAAAAACAGCCACGCAAGAGTCTTTTAGAAAAAACCTTGGTCTAATTGTTGACAAGCCAAAGCCAGGATTCGGGGGCAATGATGGTAACACTGCTCGTCGCTTTTTTGAAAATGCCAAAATTTCATCCGAAATAACTGGAGTAGACCTTCGTTTGATTACCAGATTTCATTCCATTTTACAAGTTGTTTCATCAGGACGCGAAATTAATATTCAAAAATTTAGAGATTACGCTTGGGAAACTGCGAAACTATTTGTTGAATTGTACCCATAGTTCTTCATGCCACCATCAGTTCATAAACTGCTCATTCATGGCCCAGAAATCATTGCTTCGGCTTTGCTTCCAATCGGTCAGATGTCTGAAGAAGCCCAGGAAAGTTGCAATAAATATGTATATTAAAAAATTTCGTCAGGACTTCTCGCGCAAAAGCAGCCGTTCTGTGACAATGAGAGATGTATTTTGCCGCCTTTTAATTAGTTCTGATCCTTACATTTCAAGCGCAAGAAAACTTCCAAAAACTAAAAGAAAACAAATGTCGTCTGATGCTAAAGATTTAGTTGTACCCGATGGCAGGGACTCTGAAGATGAAACTGATGTGCCGACATCGATTTATGTGATAGCGACAGCGAATAGATAGAGCCTATATGTTAAAAATAAAAATGTAAATTATAAACTGAATTATTACTTTGTATTTATTTGTACTTATTCCTTGTGTACGATACTATTTTTATGCTTCTGAAATTTTTTTAATACGATGAAATTGTATTAAAACTAAAAATATCAATTTTTTATATGACTGTCCTCCATATTGGATCCGCCATCTTGTTTTTTGAAAAAATAATGTCAAATTCGTAATCAGCGACCTCGAAAACCCCCGGGTACAGAATTTCATCAGCGAATATGCATTTTTTCATGTGGTCGTCCGCCATATTGGATCCGCCATCTTGTTTTTTGAAAAAATAATATCAATTCGTAATCAGCGACCTCAAAAACCCCCGGGTACAGAATTTCATCCGCGAATATGCATTTTTTCATGTGGTCGTCCGCCGTATTGGATCCGCCATCTTGTTTTTGGAAAAAATTATGTCAAATTCGTAATCAGCGACCTTGAAAACCCGCAAGTAAGAAATTTCAAAGCGATTATTGCTGATTGCCGGTTCTGTCCCACTGTGCGGCGTGCCTATGCTGCTCCCATAAGCCAATAGTAGTAATCAGGTGATATGAATTTTAATATACAGTAGGAGAGTTTTAAAAAGGCAATTTTTTGGTATTTTTGATTCCAAATAATAAAATGTGAAACTATTAAAATGTTAAACTATAAAAACCATCCATTGACATGGCATTTTTCCAGATAGGAATTTTCATACACAGATGAAGTGTCTCAATGAACCGTATTTTGGATAGCTGGGACCTGGTGCCCCTCGCCCCTCGCTGACCCAACGTTTAATCATTTAAAATCAATCCAAACCTTCAAATTTCAACTCTTCTTAACCATTAACGAAAATCCAACTATTCCTATAAAAGTTGGAGTCGAGATTCAAAATACATTTATTTGAACTGTGACCAAAATTGCCTATGTATTCTGTTAAAACCATGAACGTTAAAAGATTTAAAATTAATGCAAATAGCAGCATCAAGCACTCGAAATTCCAGGGCCATTTTCTAAAGCTTTTTTTAATTTAAATCTAGAAGTCTTCAATAACAAAAATTTTTCGAGAACAATAAAACAAAATCGAAAAATGAAACAAATATTTTATAGTTGGAAAAAGCAATGCCAAAAAACCAACTTTTATTTTCTCTTATATTGCGAAATTGTGTTCGTCAAAACATGTGAAATTAATGCAAATACTGAAAATCATACTATTCGCAATATCTAATGAAAGAACCAATATTTATTTCTGTAAAATTTGGAGACATTAGATTCAATGTACTTTCATATTAAGTGTGACCAAAATCTATGTATGTATTCTTTTACAAAACTTGCCGGTAAACTATGTTTTGGTTTTGTTTTCCGGTGCGTAAATAAACAAAGAGGATGGCTTTCCGACTCGCTGCAGCCAACCTTAAGACATTTAAAATTAATCCAAATCTTCAAAATTCAACTCTTCAACAAATATGTATAACCATCAACGAAAAACCAATTATTCCTATAAAAGTTCGACGAGAGTTTGGATATTGGTTTGTTTGTTTAATTCTGCGAACTATGTCTTCAGTCATGCCGTTCTCGTATTCTTGCCACAAAACCGATGGTTCTGTTAGATATCATGTCGTCAATATAATTGCGAACAGTTGACGAATGCTATTCGGCGTGGATGCAAATGCTGCATCAGTAAGTGTCAGATCCCAATGATTGTCGTCTTCCAGCAATTGCAACTCGCGACATGCATCTTGAAATGTATTGAATATATGACTATTGACTGTTCATAAAAATTCGAAAGACGTTGGTCCTGGAACATTCAGCAACAACAAACGCAAAAGGAAACATTCACGTTGTTTTGGATGTACTGTGTAAAGTCGTCCCAATGTCTTTGCTTTCAATACGCGTGCGATAGTTGGATGTGGTTCGCCTTGTCTACGTGGCTTCCATTTTTTACCTGATTTGTTCAATGTATAATAGCGAGGGACGTCGGTATATAACAATGTTGTTGCGAATTGTCCGAAAATATCAGGTTTTTGGCACAGTGTGAAAAATTCAGTAAGTGAAGTTTTTGGTGGCTGGAAAGCTCGTTGGAGAGCATTTTCTTCAGTGAAATATATACGTTGACCGTTTTCAAGATGTACTGAAATCTGAGGCATAATACAAAACTCCACATTTATATATTTTCTTATTAACACTTTATTTAATCGCACAAAGAACAATGGATGCTAATATTTTACAGGTTTCCCAATGTTCACAAATATTTTTATTTTGTATATAAATTATGTTTGTTGTGTGTTTTTGCGGGCTCCGGTAGTTATAGTATACAATCCATAGTACATAGTATATAGTACACAGTACACTGTACACACTGTGCATACTGTACACACTGTACACTCAGTACACTCAATACACTAATTCATACTTTGTCACTCGTAAAAATGGGAGTGCTTTTTTAAAGCTAACGGTTTTTTATATGTACATGACAATTAAAATTAAATATTTTTTCGCCCCGCCAACTTAAATATAATCAGTGAAACATTGAAATTCTCTATATTTCGAGAACAGCTTCACTTATCTGGATCCTATCTTTCAATCTGGAACCAACCCTACACATTCCCAAATTTTCATTTAAATCTGTTGGGCGGTTTCGGAGATTCTTCTTCTTCTTTAACGGCTCTACAACCGGGATCCGGTCCTGGCCTCTCGCAACTGTTCTCTCCACCGGTCCCGATTCTGAGCCGATGTCATCCAATTTGGCATCCCTATGCTCTGAGCGTCCTGGTCTACGCCATCCTTCCAGTGGAGGTTGGGTCTCCCTCGCTGTCGCACCCCATAAGTCTTACCGCAGAGAACTTTCCGAGCAGGCTCATCTTCACTCATACGAGCTAGATGTCCTGCCCATCGGAGTCTACCGAGCTTTATTTTCCTCACAACATCTATGTCGCGATAGCGCTCGTAGATCTCGTCATTGTAGAGTCTCCGGAATCGTCCTTCCTCACATACGGGGCCAACAATTCTCCGAAGTATTTTCCTCTCGAACACCGCCAAGAGGTTAGAGTGCTTTTTGCTAAGCACCCACGTTTCGGATGCATATGTGAGGACCGGCAAGACCATCGTCTTATATAGTAAAAGTTTAGACGTTATGGTTAGATGCTTGGATTTGAAGCGCCTTGACAGGCTATAGTAGGCTTTGTTGGCTTTTAGCAGTCGTGCGCGTATTTCAGGTTCCATGCTATTGTCGGCTGCTACTATTGACCCAAGGTAGGTAAATGATTTTACCACATCAAACTCGTGTTCCTCTACCTTGATTGTGGGACCAATGTTAGGTGTTCTTGCAGACGAGGCCACCATGTACTTTGTTTTGCTTTCGTTGATGTGCAGTCCTAGATTTCCTGCCGCCCGCTCAATCTGGATGAAAGCTTCTTGTACAGCTGTTGATGTTCTTCCAATGATGTCAATGTCGTCTGCGTAAGCCAGTAATTGGGTGGACTTGTGGAGGATTGTGCCCCTTGATGTCACGCCCGAATCTCGGACCACTTTCTCCAACGCCAGGTTGAAAAGGAGGCAGGCCAGACCGTCCCCTTGTCGGAGTCCATTATAGATGTTGATTGGTCTGGACAGTATTCCGGATACCTTTACTTGGCTTGTCACATTGGTCATGGTCAACCTACATAGTCTTGTCAGCTTATTGGGAATGCCGAATTCTCTCATGGCTTTGTAGAGTTCTACTCTGGCTATGCTATCATAGGCGGCTTTAAAGTCTATGAAAAGGTGTTTGATTGAGTTTTGAAACTCTAGACATTTTTCCATAGCCTGCCTCGAAGTGAAAATCTGATCGGTTGTTGATTTGCCTGGGCTGAAGCCACACTGGTATTGGCCTATGATGTTTCTAGCGCATGGGGCCATCCTGTTTTGTAGGATGGCGGAGAATATCTTATACGCGGTACTCAACAACGTTATACCACGATAATTGCTGCACGTTGTGATATCTCCTTTTTTATGTACCGGGCAGAGGATGCCTTTTCTCCAGTCTTCTGGGATCGCTTCCTGCTCCCATACTTGCACAATTAATTCATGAATCGCTTGGTGTAATGTAGGCCCTCCATATTTAACCAGCTCCGCAGGGATGCCGTCTGCACCCGAGGCCTTCTTGTTTTTGAGGTTTCGGAGATTAGCGTGTATAAACCTTGTGACACGTAGTTTTTATATATTAAGATTAAAGGTGGATTCACAAAAATATGGGTTCATTGACGTTCATATTCTCCTGTGATTAGATAGTCTACTTACCTACTTCCTGGGGATAGACGAAAAGGTAAGACCATAATCAATTGACAAAGTTATTAAACATAAATTATCTGATCCCAATCTAGAGCCCATCTTCCATTAGATTGCTAGCTAACACAACTATGGTCCACGGTACATGTAGTACCTACACTGAACAGAAACTAACCATACATGGTGGACAGGGCCTGCATCAAGAATTAGTCAAAGAAACTCAGACTGGAGAGAGTGGAGGAATATAAAAATCAATGACGTTGTTCTTGACAACCGCTAGATAGTGCCATATGCTCTTTCGCATCTACCGCTACAGATGAATTAGCAGGAGAGCTGGTGGCCATTTTTGAGTACATATTTGAGGCACATTGAACATATTTGAGACACATTCCTTGCTGATGTAGGGACATGAAATAGGCGACCTGGCTGGGTGGTGAGGGGAGGTTGCCAAGCTACGAATTTTTTAATTTGCGAAAATTTCAATGCAAAAAACAATGTTGAGGCACTTTCAAATTTTTACATTTTGAATTTTAATATTTAATTAAGCGAAATATTATTATGCCAGGCGATTTGGTCGGGATTAAAATGGTGACAGGCGATTAAAAGATATTATTTTTATAATATGCAAAAAATGTATTTGAGGCACGCTGGCATTTACACACAATAATTATTTTTTTGAAAGATTGAGATATATCAAATGACAGGCCGTTCTGATGGATATTTATTTCTGCCAGGTGATAATCATTGTTGCATTATTTCATTCTTCATCACTACCCATTGCTATTTTATCTTCGGTAAACTCCAAGATCAGTAAACGCCTTTTGATAACGTTGATTTTTAACAGTAGTTGGAAGGGCCTCTTCTTGCCTTTTTTGAAAAATGAGGGATTGTAGTCACATCCCGTGACTGCATGAAAACCTGGCAAACTTGTGCACATTGACTACCCTAATTCGGTATATAGGTAATTTCGTTATATTTATAAACCTTCGTTTATTTCCAGTGCCGTACTCCATGAATATCCTTAAGTTGTCACTATCAAGATGATCCATGTTTCCAAGCATGATTATTAAAACGTCTCTAGCGCATGATTTTATAAGAACATTTGTTGTGGTATCAGCATTGATTTTACACACATGGTGCGCTATTTTTGTATCTGCTTCCTCATGATGACCACATGTCATATTTTCATTTATTTCCATAAGAATTGAATTATTGCCAGCTCTGTATGAATAACAGGAATCATAATTTAAGTTAATTAACATAGTACCAATAAACGGAACCATTTCACCTTCCGACCAATGATCGATTAAAAATTTTACTAAGACCTGTTTAAATTTTATGTTTTTTAATTCTTTCATAAAATCTGTAGGTAGGATTTGACTGGGACCAGTAATATTAAAGTCAATATCGTTTTGTTCATTCCTTCGTGCACGTTCATAATCTTTGATTGATGGAGTAAAATACTGATCAAAAATTATATCAACACGTGAAGCTCGTGTAGCTGTTAACATTTTCATTATTTTTTTTAGAAATGTTTCTGAATGAAGCAGGAATATAATTGATAGTATGTAATAAAAAAAATCCGTCAATTACGGCAACATCAAAAGTATTTGGTACATTCTCGCATTGATGATCTTTTTCTAACATTTGTACAATTACTGATTTCTGTGTTTGGTATATGCTTCCATCTAAGCGGCACATAGACATCGGAATAGGTATAATCGGAAAACTCAAAATTTTTTCTATATCAATCTTGAAATCCATAGACAAACCTACCATTCAACCAAACATATAACGTTGCATCTTTATTTCTTGAGATTTCTTACCACTCCTTACAGTTCTTTTTGAGATCTCGGTAGAAAAATTCTTTATTTTCACTCTTGAAATAGATTTCTCAAACCTTTCGGCAGATTGGTTACATTCTAAAATGAATTTTACACGTAAATTATTACCTGTTTCTTGAATACCTAACAAAAAATCTTGTACGGCATTTGAAGCTGCTTTTCCAGTAGCAATATTGAAAAGCTATTATTGGTCAATGTTCGTATCGAATGGGTTCATAAATTTGGAAAATGCACTGATAAATGAATTAATCTGCACAGTATCTCTTTTTATATTACATTTTTGCAAATCGGATGTAACATCTTGCCGTTTCCGTAAACCAGTAGTCTCGTAGGTAAATGATATGACAGAAGATCGGATTTCGTGGCTTTTACACCAGCGTGCCCCAAATACATTTTTTGCATATTATAAAAATAATAACTTTTAATCGCCTGTCACCTTTTAAATCCCGACCAAATCGCCTGGCATAATAATATTTCGCTTATTTAAATATTAAACTTCAAAATGTAAAAATTTGAAAGTGCCTCAACAATGTTTTTTGCATTGAAATTTTCGCAAATTAAAAAATTCGTAGCTTGGCAACCCCCCTCACCACCCAGCCAGGTCGCCTATTTCATGTGCCTACATCAGCAAGGAATGTGTCTCAAATATTTTCAATGTGCCTCAAATATGTACTCAAAAATGGCCACCAGCTCTTAGGCTAAATATTGAATACTGGAATTTAGTAAAATCCATGAAAAGCATCTACCTATAAAATGTCGGAGCTATTTGCCATCATGTTAATTTTCTGCCAAGGTAGAAATCCGCTTAAATTGTTTGAGCAACACAGATACAATCTTGCAGAAGTCTTTAGATGGCAAATGGAAAAAGAAAGATAGAGCACGGAGATGTCCACTGGTCCTTGACGTTGTTTACAACCAATGCCATATCCTTCTTCAGGATATTGTTACACTTATATCCATGACGGCCAAAACACTCCAACAATTTCAACTTGCAATGCCTTTGTCAATACTTGTGACAAGTGTCACAAGTATGTCATTTTTTGATCAATCTGTCTCTTGTCACATAAGGAGTGAGTGAAAGCAATATCGCAATTGCCGTCGCTTCCTCGTGTATTGCAGGTACATTGGCTTCAATTTACTTCTCAACCTAAATCATTCTGAATTTCCATTTTGGAGCATCTCAGACCAAGTCACATGGTGGTCCGTGAAGCTATAGTTATCGTGTAGGATGAGTTCGCCAAGACTCACAGGTTGTAAACAAGACGATCTAGGATATCAGAGGCCAAAAATAATTTTAGGAGTGGAGTTACGGTGCTTTAGACTGGTGATTTTAAAATTTGTCTGTTGTGGCATGATGGATTAGTGTAGACTGTAGATGATTAAGCAACTTAGCAACTCCACTCTAGGCCCCTGTGCTGAAAGTCGTAATTCGACTGAAGCGTCACTTTCTTCAACCCAAACGACTTGTCACGAAACACGACTCGACTTTCAGCACCGGGACCGAAGTTAAGGCCTGTTTCAAGTCATATGTCAAAACCCTATCCTTAAGAGTTAGCGCGAGAAAGCAGTTTTCTACTTATTACTTAATATTGGCGCGGAAATATTTTGGAACTTACAGATTATGAATTTGTAGACTTACTAGTTGAGGTCGAAGATACTGCACAGTTGATTTCTTGTCTTAGGCGCTCAAATCATAACTGTCTAAAACTGGGCATTGACACGACTCTTCAGGTGAAAATTCAGTAAATCGTAATCAAAGCCAAAATTACCATAGGTCTCAATCAAGAAGAACCCGTCTTTATCACCAGTATTCCCCACGTTCACACGACCGCTTTCATCTGTAATTTCTTCTAAAGGTTCATTAGACTATGACAAACAAGGCACAGGGATTGGAAATGGCTGCTCTGGACCTGAGGAGAATTCTTCCTGATATATGTGGCGTGCCCCAGAATCATTCCCCTAGTAGTCCTCCAATCATTCATACTAGTAGTCCCCCAACCAAAGAGAAAAAACAGAAATATTGTATGCAAGGATGTCCTGAAAAATCATCATTACTATCTTGAAGACCGGAGAAACACAAAAAGCACAGTTTCGGCTATCAGCTAATATATAATAAAAGCTAAGTTTTATAATTTTGTTCAAAGAAATCAACATACTTATTTAAATCTATCAACAGCTTCATTGAAAACTATTACGAACAAATTTAAATAAAAATTTTATCCACTAATTTCGTATATCATACTAAAATTGCTTTTCTATTTATCTAAGACATAAATTAAAGGTTAAGTGTTATAAATAATATAAACAAACTGTTACACTTCCTAAATCAATTATAATAAAGTTTACGTAAATGTATAAAAAAACCCTAAGAAATTGCAAAAAATAAATCTTCAGAAGAAACCTTTTCAACTTTCACACCAAATGCGTAATAGGGTTGCCATTACATCAGAATTATTTTAAAAATTTTAATCGTCTTTGCAGTTTGTCGTTCAATGTAATAGTGCTATCTAACGTAAAAATGATTGCTTCGATCAAGATTGAGTGACATTATTACCTTAATATCATTTGTATAGATAACGCATTCTCTTTTCTTCATTACGTAACGAAATTTACTGAAATGATATAATGAAGAATGTTTTCATGTCAGATATCATTTATTTCCATTGATAATTTTGCCTTGAATGTAGATTACATACTCAGGGAGTTGTTTTAAATACTGATTATTTTATAATAATTATAAGCTGTATGAGCGCAAATAACATTTGTATTGGAATTTGGAACGATATGCTATTAATTTGGGAAAACAAATTTGTGATGTGCAGAAGTACATACATAATGTATATCTATTTCATAATATTTGCAGAAATAATAGAATGGCAAAAATTCATTTTGTAATTTAAACAATTTCAAATGTTTTCTAGCAATAGTTGATTTCTATGGGATTAAAAATATTGGATGTACAAATGTGTTATGTATTTCATTCACCATATTTCATAAGCGTTTCAGTTTCGACTACAACGCCATCTGAAATTTGCATATTTACGTCAATTTCCTTTCAAATAACATTCGCATTCCTTGTGGCTAAAAAAATATGAATATAATACTGATAAAGTCATGTACGCAAACACACATACATTTATATTTAAACAAGACAGATTTTTATAGTATCGGCAATTGCGCTATGGACAACATTTGAGACAGAGAAAGATGACTGTGAAAGCACATCGCTCATGGTCAGTGGTGGTACCAAAATTGTAGAAATTGGATAAAGGTTTTTTTTCTCAAAAGATTTCTGCATATTTATGCATTTTGTTTGAAACTTGTCTATTATTTTATTATATTTTTTGGGAAATCTTTATATATTGTAAACTTTTAAGAAAAATAGTTCAAAAAACGTTTGAAATACAAACAATCCTAGAAATTAAAATAGTACTTATGTTATCTGGGCGGAAGTGGAACTTCCTTGGGTCATCTCCATCCAGACAACCCACTTTCACGGAATCGAGTTAGGGAAACTAGCAAGAGTTCGTGGAAGCTAGCACCCTAGCTGAAATTTACTTAAATCGAAAATTATTACTAAATTAAAAACTGGAGCTATATGCTAAATAGGCCCTAGAATACTCATTAACAATAACTTGCAAGTAACATAAACTTTTATCAAAATTCCAGCGGGAACAAATACCGTACAATGGAGAGTTCGCCATCCCCCTGGACAAAGAATTGCAATTGGAAGCATCTCACTTGTCGCTACCTAAGAGATAAAACCACAGTTTTCCCAATGAGAATTCCCATATTAGAGGGAAAGATTCTGTACCATACGGGACAAGGTAGTTCAAACCCGGACTGGCCAAACTTGAATATCCCTATCTCCAAATGAACAACATTCTAATAACAAATTCTAAAACTTGCTCTATTCTTCTGATTGGTTTGTATATTTATATCGAATAACATCCTGCAACTATGCATTGCTTCCATATGCCAGTTGTCTAAATGTAAAGTTTGAATTTGACAAAATAAAAATAGTATCAATATCTTGTATCGCTTATGTAAATAAGAGGCCACTTGAAAAAAAAAATCGGGCGATGCTTGAATTGGGGCACACCCTATTAATTTCTCTTGCCAAAACCCCAATCAAACCAACAATCAACAAAATTTTACGCCGAATAATACAAGAGTTTATGAATGCGCGTACCTTCATTAACAATTTTTATGGCTCGTTCGTGAGTTCCTAATTTCGTATCAATTTTCCATACTTGTATCCACCCTCAAAAAATGCAGTAATAACGAGATCGCTGACGCAGTTCGCTCACCATAAAACTTTAATTGATTCTGCTGACCACAATTAACAATGCCGAACTCATTTTTATTAATTTAATAATGAATAAGAAAGTTTTTCCCTACAAAACTTTCATACCCGAAAGAATCACACAAAAAGCAAACCGAAGAAAGCAAAAATAACGAAAAAAAAATTCTTCGTTAAAAAAATACCACGAAAAATGCTGCTCGAGCCAAATCGCTAGTTCAATAGCCTCAGAATGAAGAAGACCTTGACCGAGTACAGTTAGTGAATTTGTTTTGTAGTTAACCTCAATATGGAAATTTATATCCGATTTGTATCGAGACTTCTTTTAAAATGAATTCTGTTGATTCTTAATCTATTGACACGAAGTGAAAGTCGGTGTTAACGCCAACAGTCTCGCGTCATGTTAATACCGCAAACGTGACAAAGGTGTGTGTTCTCAGATTCACTGAAGTAAAAATTTCCCCACACAAAACGGAACCTGAAATATCTAGAAGCAGGCAGCGATTTTGTGCTTGTTGCTGAAAAGTAAGACCAAGAAGACAAGATTTTTGTGTCTGGAAAAGGTGAAAATACCGCTGAAGGCTGACAATCTCCGTCAGCAAGCAATCTGACAACCGCAAGATCGACGGTGCACGCAGATCAAGTTTTGCACATGAACTTGGCAATGATGGCATTGGGTCAAGTTGCCCAACGTATTCGAGGCTGACATAACACTTGATGAGTTGCGGGACAGACAATTATTGTAACTGGAACTTCTCGTTGTATGGGAAAAAGCAGACCGATTTCTTGGCCTAAATAAAGGGATTTTTTTACGTCAGAAGAAGGTCGTCATATTGTTTTCGTGGAGAAAGTCGGATCGTATTCATGGTGTTGAGGAGACAATCCGAAGGGCAGGGGCAAGGGAATTTTATAGCCCGAGGCTGTATTTATGTAACAAGGTAGCAAACGCAGCTGATCAATGAAAGATGAACTCGAAAAATTTGGTCGGACATTAAGAGTACTATTGACAAGTCTGTGGCGGACGTTGTAGAAGAACTTTATTCATAGTTAAAATTCATGAATTTTGAAGTAACTTAAAGCCCGCCCGTATTGCGTCATTCTGTTTTTGTGTTTTTGATCTATACATATTTTATGATCGGAACAGATAACCAATAAATGGGTTTACGTTAAAAGATTTAAATTTTATTTGCAGCAAAAGAATTATTTTGTTTATATTGTTCAAGAACGTCATGTAGAAACTACGATGGTTGTGTACTTTAAAATTTGCTTTTAGCTGTGCTTTTCAACATGGTACCTTCTTACCAGATTGGTTTTATTTACGTTTCTGCGATGATCTCGTGCGATGTTAATTGTTACTACTGAACTACATATTTCTCTTTTATACGAAAAAAGGAGGGCATCGCCGGTGGCCAGATTTGAAAGAGAAGATAAACTCCCTCAGTCCCGAATTTTCTATATTTTTTGCTCGACATTTGAGCGGCATGTTACACAATGTCGCTATCAAAAACGTTTTTGAATTTTTATTTTGGTGAGATGGTGGTATCATTTGGTCTTAACGAGGTAAAAAAAAAAGTAGAGGTGTTGCGGGACGATCGACAGAAGCGAAGCTTTTACGCATTTTTCGGTGGAAGTACATACATATGTAAAGAATATATGGCTGCTAATATTTTACAGGTTTCCCAAGGTTCACAAATATTTTTATTTTGTATAAAAATAATATGTTTCTTAACTGGTGTGCTTTTACGGGCTCCGGTAGTTACCCTAACGCCCAACCCCTCTACCAGGAGTACCGGATCCGGATTTCGGTAAATGTATAGTACAACTGCCCCCACCTACGAAATCGGAAGGGAGATATGGCTATTTTCACTTTTGAAATAAACGAAATTATGCAACTTTAAAATTGCATAACTCAGAAACGGTGCGTCAGAGGCAATTAATTTTTTCAAAAATGAATTCTACGCATCAAAATACAAAAAATTTTAAAATTTCTCAAAAATCGAAGGTGAGATATGGCGATTTTCACGTTCGAAATAAGTGAAATTTGGCAACTTTGAAATTGCATAACTCAGAAACGGTGCGTCAGGGGCAATTATTTTTTCAGAAATGGATTCTACGCACCAAAATATATAAAATTTGAAAATTTCTTAAAAATCTGAGATGGGGGCAGTTATACTATACATTTACCTAAATTTCAATAACATCTGTTAAACACATAATAAATAAAACTTAAGCCATGTCCTTTGCCGCCTCTTTTAATTCGACATAAACTTCTTTTGCTGCCATAAAGTACCTTCCCGCATATCCTAGTTATTAAGTGTTGCTACTGATGCACTTCTCTGGACTGAAGTGTTCCTTTCACCCATTCTTGCGCCAGGTTAAAAAGTATTGCAGGCAGACTTACGTATCCTTTATTCCGTCGAAACTCAATGCATTCTGGTGCACCGCAATTAAATTTTAACCCCAGCAAATGTAAAGCAATTATCTGCTCTCGAAATAATTATTATTATCTCAACGACAAGGTGTTGAATCATGTCGATCTAGGTTTTGTCCTCGACAAAAAAACTTAATTTCTATTTACACTATGATAATATTTCTGCCAGAGCCAACAAACTTCTTGGCTGTATAAAGAGAAGAGCTGTAGAATTCGACAATGTATAGTAGAGGTTACAATAACTTCTTTTCTCTAGTCCGCCCTATCCTATATGGGACCTCATATTTCTCGTAACTAGCAACAGGATTGAATCAATTCAAAACAAATTTCTTCTTTTTGCTCTGAGAAGTCTACACGACAAAGCCAACACTATGCGGTCAGGCTCAAAGCGTTGGAACTTATGCCACCATCTGATCGCAGATCTTACACTGGAAGCCCTTATCGGCAACCTTGAAGCTCGGTTTCTCTCGAATATGATCAAGTTCCACTAAGATATTCAACATACAAAACATTCGAAACTACCTAAGCAGTACCCACTTTGGACCGAGTATGCAAGTTGCTTTATGGTCACTAAGATGCACAGATGCTTTATGGTCACTAAGAATAACTCATGCTTTTCTCCTTCAATAAATAATGCATTCTAAAAAAAACTTAAATCCATTCTGAGATCCTAAATATTAATACAGGGTGTATCCGCTAAGTTTACAAAGCGGCCGGCTGTTGATAGGTTTTAGTTAGACGAACAAAAAATCGTATGGGAGGGGGGAAATCGTAACGGTTTAGCCGCTAGGGCGTTTTGAAGTTTTTTTAAGGTGATATGTATTTTTGTAACTCTATGACCTATTTTCATGAATATGATAGCACTGTACGCAGAATACTCCCACCTATCTTAAACTGTAAAGGTGAAAGTTCTACTCGACTGTCAAAGGCATAATTAGAGAAAAACACTTAACGTTGCTCGGTTGAGTGTTCTATGAAAAAAAAAGAAGAAGAATTTTTATATCGGGCGGCCTTTTATTTTTTTGAGGGATTTCATTCTCCGAATCGAAGATGCCTGAGACGGGACGTTCTGGATTAACGGCTCATTAGTCCAGGAGGGATAGAAAAAAAGTTGAAAAAAATCTACCCTGCGATTTTTGGACGCTATAATTAAGAGAAAAATCGTAGGAATTCAATGAATGTGTTTTCGATAAAATCGGTCCAGGAGAACAGGTGGAAAAAAGTTAATAATGATAGCAAAGATAGATAGTTTTTCAACGTTTTAGGTGCGAACAAATTTTGTAATAGCGCTAAAAAAGACACAAAATATGAGTTTTGGACAATTGAAATCGGTCAACAGGTTTTTGAAAAAAAAAAAAAAACCGCGAAATATGGCCATTTTTTGACATTTAATTACAGGGACTGTAATTATCGTAGAACCTTGTATGTTATCAAAAAACCCTTAGATTTTGACCGCTATGTTATGTGATTGAAGACCTGGAAGGACTAATGGTTACGGGAAGGAATTTTCTTCAGTGTATTCATCAAAAAAATTAAAACCTTGGTGCCAGTCTGCTCCAATTTTAGAAGACGAAGAAATCGAGGACGATTACGACACTACAAACTTCTAGAGTTATGAGTCATCAAAGACAAAATTTTGGTTTTTATAAGAAAATATCAACTTCAACTACATTTTCTCCAAAAAAAAAGTAGTTAACCAATATTGTTTTTCCAAAATTGGAAAGCTTGGACAATTTCCTATGAATAATGTCCAGGCAATTGTTATGGATACCCCCTGTATATTTCAGAATAATAAATTTAAATGTGCCAGTACTGTTGCTTGTTATTTGTTTGCCGGAAAAATAAATAATTAATAAATAAATAAATAAATCGCACTTCGATCTCATTACAATAAGGTAAAACGAAAGGTCACCAAAACTTGACTACATAACTAGATTACTTAAGTAAGTAAGAACGGTTGCTATATACCTAGTCCTAGTCTTAATTGTAAAATAAAGCGGATAGGTTCCATACCAGTAGAATAAACAATTGTGCGATGTTTTAAATAAATGTAACAAATGCAAATTTAACCGCCGCCCGAAAAAGGAATGTGAGGCGTAATTGCTTATGGATTAACTACCGAGTCTTCTTTTAAATAAAAAAAGTCGCGTTATGTTATTATCTAGTTTCAAATTGAACAGTGAAGAGTTTACATTCAATATGAAATTTATGTGATGCAAGTTTACTCGTCAAATTCACAATTAAATCAAAATTTCGTTTTACTAAGAAGTTCAAGTAATATTGTTGGTGAACTGGTTTTGCATTATAGTAATTTGTTAGTTTAATTTTATGTTGTTATTACTAAAACTTCTTATAATGTAAGTTGGCTGAGTTATAAAGTTGACTGGTGATAGAACAGTGTCTTGACTAGTGTTGAGCCGGACTTACACGAGGCAGTACATTTGTCTCTTACATGATGTAAATTGTAGTGAGGCCTCAGTTTTTTTAAATGTCCCGGTTCAAAAATAATGTCCTGCTGGTATATGAGCGTGTATCAAAATAAATGAAGCGAGGTGTGATCGTAAATTACTTAATGGAAAGACATTTTTTCCTTCTTTTGCCACAGTAAAATTTCCAATGTGAATCGCGGCGAGGTGAGATTGTAAACACGAACTGGAGAGACATTTCTCACTTCTTTTGCGGCAGTAAAATATCCACTTTAAGCTGAGCCGTGGTGAGATTGTAAATACGAATTGGATGGAGAGACATTTCTTACATTTTTCGAGGGAGTGAGGTTTTGTCCTAAAGAGACAATTCTTACATTTTTCGAGGGAGTGAGGTTTTGTCATGAAGAGACATTTCTTACATTTTTCGAGGGAATGAGGTTTTGTCCTGAGGAGACAATTCTTACATTTTTCGAGGGAGTGAGGTTTTGTCATGAAGAGACATTTCTTACATTTTTCGAGGGAGTGAGGTTTTGTCCTGAAGAGACAATTCTTACATTTTTTGAGGTAGTGAAATTTTGTGCTGGAGAGACATTTCTTACTTTTTTTGCAGTAGCAGAATTTCCAACTTGAAATTAGGCGAGGTGGGATTGCAAAATATAAATATATGGCCACGGACAACTAATTAGAAACAGTTTCATAAAAATTGCATTTATACAGTTTTTATGTAGGAATCAAATTAAAAAATTCCCACCACCTCCTCTTAATTTTTTTTAAATATATAATGATTGAAGGAAATCAATAACAATATCGTAATGAATTCCTAACAGGATTGCTACATAAAAAATAAAAAATGTATAAATGCAATTTTTATGAAACTGTTTCTAATTAGTTGTCCGTGGCTGTACATTGTGGAGGCATAGATTTCTTACTTACTCTAAGGCAGTTTAATGAATATTAGAATTAAGCTTGTAAAAATACACTTCATTGGTATTTATTTTCTTTCTTTTTGAAGTGAAAACTTCTATAGGCACGTTGGGCACTTTTTGGCCTGGGGAAAAAACTAAAAACTTGCGTCACGCGCACTTTTTGTGTGCCATCACGCGCACGTACCATCACGAGAGAAAAATGTTTCCTTTGGGGGTTTTAGTTTTAATTATGTAGTATGAATTATATATTATATATTTAATATTATATATTAAGTATTGTGTATTATGGACTATGTAGTGTACTACGTACTATGAGCTATATACTAATTATTATGTATTAATTATTATGTTCTATGTGCTATGTATTATGAATTATGTAGTATGTACTATGTACTATGCACTATGTACTATGCACTATGTACTATGCACTATGTATTATGTACTATGTACTACACACTATTTACTATGTACTGGATATTATGCACTATTTACTATGTACTATATACTATATACTATGTACTATGTATTATGTTCTATGTACTATGTACAATGCATTATGTATTATATACTATGTACTATTTACTATGCACTATGTACTGTATATTATGCACTATTTACTATGTACTATATACTATGTATTATGTTCTATGTACTATGTACTATGTTCTATGTACTATGTACAATGCATTATGTATTATATACTATGTAATATTTACTATGCACTATGTACTGTATATTATGCTTATTTACTATGTACTATATACTATGTATTATGTACTATGTACTATGTACTATGTTATATGTACTATGTACAATGCATTATGTATTATATACTATGTACTATTTACTATGCACTATGTACTGTATATTATGCTTGTTAAGAAATGCTAAAATCATCACTTCCATACAACAACCATCAATGCCAAAAATTATTCAAAATAATCCAGACGTAATTTGACGCCTCTTCCGTTCGATGGATCGAACACGTTAAAATTTGTGAAACCATTTTGCCCAGATAGCAATTTTGAGGGAAACATGTGTACTTATTGATTACGCAGCAATTTAAGTTTAAACCTTTGAATTTTGTTCTTATTTCATGTATGTAGTTGTTTGTTATTTAATTTAATTTGTTATTATTATGTTTGTATTAATAAGTATAAATACCTGGAGAAGTGAAAAATAAATTCATTCATATTTTGAAGCTTGAGAATTGATTTTTATCATTTTAATTATCATTCATTGCGCTTAAGTGTTGCACTTATAGCGCAGCTCATCAAAGGTCTAGGTGTTACACCTAAATCTAAAACAAAGCGAAGAAACAAAAGAGTTTCTCCGCTTAACAAATACATTGGTGACCCCGACGTGATCACAAGTGAATCACTTGTGACACGATCACAGCCATCAGTTGAACCACATCAACAATCCTGCAATCATCTCGCCATAGAGACGCCAGATTTTATCCAGAGGTTTAAATTGGAATAAAACCAGGTACATCCAGCAGGGGCAGCTATCTACACCACACAGTTAAACCACAACTCCAGCGAGGATGGATGAACTTTTGGATTTACAATCGCAGTTAGGCGAAGAGATCCAGAACAACCTCCGCAACTTCAGAAAGGATTCCAACAAAAGGAAGACAAGGGAATACCTAACCAACCGCCTAGAATGGCTTGAACAGAGATGGGAGCAATTCCACGCTAACCATCACCAACTCACAGACTTTGAAGCCAGCAGTCCAGATAATGATTATTTCACCAGAAATTATTTCAACACTATTGAAGAATTAGTAAACCAATACAAGCAACTATTGCTTGAATTATTGCAAAACCAGCCGGGTCCGAGCCAGTCAGCACATGAAGCCAGCCAAAAGGCACCAGCGAAGACTGCAGCAGAACACCAGGCTGAGCATAGCCCACCAAGGGAAGCCCAGCAAAGAGTAAGGTTTCAAGAACCACTCAGCCCAGCATCATCAGAGCAGTCGCAAGAAGAAATACAGAGGAAGATTAGGCGACAACAACGTGCCATGGCAATATTAACGCGAACCCTGAATGACATAACAACCAAGTCAAGTAGTACACAGTCAAGGGTGTTCTACGAAATCAACCTTCAAACCATCCACAAAATGTTCGATGCAATAACTGACCTGGATCAAGAAATTTGGGAGGAAGTTGTGGATGCGCCACTAGATTACACTAAAGAATTATATGAAGGCCTCTACGATTGGGTACAGGAAACCGTCGTACACTTACACGAAAAATTAGAAGCCAGGGAAGCCACCACACCAAATGGGCAGCCACCCCAAATCAAACTACCACGTGTTACATTGCCAGTCTTCGATGGAGACTACACAAAATGGACTCAATTTCATGACTTGTTTGAACAAATGATAGAGTCCAAACCGATTAGCAAGACGGAAAAGATGTTCTACCTCACAACAAATTTGAGCGGTGAAGCAAAGGCACTACTGAACCATCTTCCTATATCAGATGCGAACTACACCACAGCATGGGAGACCTTGAACAAGAGATACAATAACCAGAGGTTGCTTTGTACAGCATTGCTCAACAAACTCTGGGACCAACCATGCACGCAGGGTCAATCAGCAAACTCAATCAAACAGCTCCACGATGTAACCAGTGAATGCATACTCGCCTTAGAAAACATAAAGGTTTCCACCACAAACTGGGATCCAATGCTAATACATCTTCTTCTCAAAAAGCTGGATAAGAACACACACGCTCTTTTTGAAGCTTCATTGGATTCACCAAGAAATACTCCCACCATAAAGGACCTGCTAAATTTCCTAGAGAAAAGATTCCAGACCTTAGAAGCTCTTGGTAAAGAATCATCAGGCCATTCTTCAGGGCGAGAACAAGTATCCTCGAGGAAAGGTAACAGTTATCCTCGCTCCTCACTGATGTCGACAAACAAATCCGCCCAGTGCATAGTCTGCAAACACAAGAATCACCCGCTGTACGCATGCCGAGAATTCCTAGCACAACCAATCGCAAGCCGTCGACAAACCATCAGGCAGCATAATTTGTGCATGAATTGTTTGAACGATGGACACAAGACAGTAGAATGCACTCTTAGAAGATGCCCCAAGTGCTCTGAAAGACATAACTCCTTACTACACTTGGACATTGCCCCCAAATCAGTTCACGTTAAGCAAGGGAACTCCAAACAATCTCACCCTTCAACTTCAACACCAGCTCCCAAATCATACTTCAATCAAGGAATTTCAAGGCAAACTCAACCACCAGGTTCACCGGTTGATATAACTGCACCAAATCCAACGGCATTAACAACCAACGCTAGAAATAATATGCGTAGCTATGTGATGCTAGGCACAGTCATCGTAGAAGTTAGCAGTGGCCAGGGACAACGAGTGCGATGTCGAGCAGTCCTTGATTCTGGATCCCAACTCAGCTTCATCACTGAGGATTTGGCAAGGCGACTACGAGCTCTCCGTATTCCCGAAGCAATGTATATCGATGGCATAGGTGTGGAGCGACTAAAAAGTAACCATAGGGTCAATATTCAGGTACACTCCACGATCAATAACTACTCTACACGACTAGAAACCTTCGTACTTCGCGACATCATAACAAAGCAACCAGGCCACAAGATAGAAAGGGAAACCTGGCCCATTCCAAATAACTTGCACTTGGCGGACCCCGACTTCGACGTACCCGACACCATCGACATGTTGATCGGAGCAGAAATATTCCTCGACTTGTTATCAGTCGGACAGATCAAGCTCGGTGAGGGATTGCCAACACTCCAGAATACAGTATTTGGATGGATGATAGCTGGACCAGTACGCCATGAAGGTGCATCCTATGCTGTGTGCGGCATCTGCAGTGAAGACGAGAAGCTTGAGAACCAACTCAGCAAATTTTGGAGACTGGAAGAAGTCGAATCATCAGACGAAATCAGTACATTGACCAGAGTAGAACAAAGGTGCGTGGACCACTTCAATCAACATGTCAAAAGAGACGAACAGGGCAGATTCATTGTCAAACTCCCTTTCGCACAAGATCCCAACTCGCTTGGAAAATCAAGAGACATCGCTCTGCAGCGATTCCACTCATTAGAAAAAAGGCTTCTTCGACAACCGGACCTACAGCAACAATACATCAAGTTCATGAGGGAGTATGAAGCATTAGGACACATGAAGGAAACAGATGCATCCTCTATCAAAGGTCCTCATTACTTCCTGCCACACCACTGCGTCACTAAGTTAGATAGTAGCACAACAAAGCTACGAGTCGTTTTCGATGCGTCGGCAAAGACCGCATCAAATTTATCATTAAACGACGTGCTATGCAAGGGCCCAACCATTCAAAATGAACTATTATCAATCTTGATACGCTTCAGGGTTCCTAAATTTGTATTCACAGCGGACATCGAGAAGATGTACCGACAAGTAAAGATTGCTGAAGAGGACCAACAGTATCAATTAATCGCCTGGAGAGAACATCCACAACACCCATTGAAATATTTCAAACTCTGCACTGTCACATATGGATTAACACCAGCTCCGTTTCTAGCTACTAAATGCTTGGATATGCTTGCTACCCAAGGTACCCTGATGCATCCACTGGCAGCTCAGGCTCTCAAACGCGACTTCTATGTGGATGATGTCATGTCAGGATCGGATAGTTTACCCGAAATACTAGAAATTCAAGGGCAACTCAAGGATCTCCTGTCTTCTGCCGGGTTCAATCTTCGCAAATGGTGCGGAAATCATCCACAGCTACTGAAGAACATCCCAAGAGAAGACATCGAGCTTGAAGTAAACTTTGACAAGCCTACGGACGAATCCATCAAAACACTTGGGCTGACTTGGCAACCAAGCGCTGATACTTTTCAAATAAAAACCAACTGGAGTGACACACGAAGGATTACCAAACGAACAGCTCTCTCTGATATATCACACATATTCGACCCACTTGGATTCATGAGCCCTGTCACAATAATCGCCAAGATGTTCATCCGAAAGATCTGGACATTGAAACTGGACTGGGATGCAGCCTTACCAATGGACATGAACACTAGCTGGAGTAGATTCCGGGAGGAGCTAAGAGTACTCAACGATATAAGAATTCCAAGACATATAGCGTCTGGGAAAAGATACAAAACAATTCAATTTCATGCCTTCTCAGATGCATCTGAAGCCGCGTACGGAGCTGCTATATATGTGAGGACGACACACCATGACGGCATCATCACTGTTCGTTTGCTATGTGCTAAATCAAAGGTAGCCCCAGTAAAGACCACGACCCTACCAAGACTCGAACTATCTGCTGCAAAACTGGCAGCCCAGCTGATGCAAAGAGTAAGAAAGGAAGTGAATCTGCCCAACGTGAAGGTGCATTTTTGGACAGATTCTGAAATAGTTCTGGCCTGGATCCGATCAGATTCGTCATCCTACCACACGTTTGTGGCCAACCGCGTTGCAGCAATTCAACGGTTGTCCAACCCAGAACAATGGAGGCACGTTGGATCTAAGGACAATCCCGCAGACATTGTTTCACGAGGAATGACACCAGCTAAACTGATTAAATGTAATCTCTGGTTTTATGGACCACAATATCTACACGGTCCAGAGACCATTTGGCCTGCACAACCACCAACAACAAACACAGATATAGAGAAAAAAGGTCAAGGAAAAGTGGCATTAACATCAACCAATCAAATCTCATGGATCAATGACATCAATCATGGCAACTCATTTCAAAGACTCCTGAGAATTGTTGCTTATGTGTTACGCTTTGTTCAAAGACCAGCAAAACAACAGTCGGAGAGACAAAAGACTCGGCATCTAACAGTCAGTGAGTTAGACAAAGCTCACCGAGTGATCATTTCCCAGATACAACAGGAAGGATTTAAGGACGAGCTCCATCAGCTTCAACAACACAATTGCGTCAACAACAACAGTCCATTGAACAGCTTGTGTCCTTTCCTCGATGAAGGAAATATTATCCGTGTCGGAGGCAGACTAACAAACGCAGAGATACCATACGATGCTAAGCATCAAATGTTGCTTCCGTACTCTCACCCATTGACGATCATGGTGATGACAGACATCCATATTCGTAATCTCCATATTGGGCCTCAAGGACTTCTGGCAGTCACCAGGCAACGTTATTGGCCTATCAAAGGCAAAAGCATTGCCCGAGCGATCGTGCAACCTTGTGTCCGATGCAACAAGGTGAAGCCCAAACTGATGACACAAATCATGGGAAATCTACCCGCAATGAGAGTTCAACCTGCCAGACCTTTCGTAAATGCTGGGGTTGACTTCTGCGGCCCGATAGAGACCCACTTCAAGCTACGAGGAAAGCGACCTCAGAAATCATACATCGCCGTCTACTGCTGTTTTGCCACAAAGGCCGTTCACCTAGAGGTCGCAAGTGACCTCACTACAGAGGCCTTCATAGGAACACTCAAACGCTTCATCGCCAGAAGAGGGAATTGCCGAAACCTCCATTGTGACAACGCAACAAACTTTGTTGGTGCCAAAAACCAGCTTATGGAGCTCCAGGACTCCATATACTCTCCTGCCTCACAGCAGAAAATTTCCTCGTTTTGCCAAATAAAAGGAATAGACTTCCACATGATTCCTCCTCGAGCACCTCATTTTGGAGGTCTATGGGAGGCCGCGGTAAAATCAGCCAAGACATTATTACGAAAATCAGTAGCCTCAGCAGCACTTACCTTTGAAGAACTATCAACCGTAACCGCAGAAATCGAAGCCATCTTAAATTCAAGGCCTATAACGCCATTAACTGCTAACCCAAATAACTTGACAGCTCTAACCCCTGGGCATTTCTTAATTGGAGAACCACTCACCACAATTGTGGACCCAAATGCTGCTCCACAAAATGTCAACCTTATAAGAAGATGGAAGCTGGTATCGCACATCAAACACGAATTCTGGCGGCGATGGTCCCATGAATACCTGTGTGAACTGCAACAACGACAAAAGTGGAGACAACAAGGCCAAAATGCCAAGCCCGGGATGATGGTGTTAATCAAAGAGGACAATCTACCACCATTGAAGTGGCAACTTGGACGAATCGAGCGCACCATCCAAGGAAACGACGGATTCGTGCGAGTTGCTGACGTCAAAACTACTTCAGGAACATTGAGACGACCAATCCACAAACTAGCCCCATTGCCAATTGAAACGGAGGAAAAGTGCACAACCGAAGAGTCAACTGAACCCCTCAGAAGCAACACCAACACAAGACCAGCCATAGCTAGCAAAACACACCACAGGGCTAAAAGAATGCGGCCATCAACCAGTTCAGCTATCAGCACGTTTCTCCTAACTTGCCTCATCCTACCAATCCTGGGACAATCTGCAGTTGAAGTTACGCCATTTACCTCACAATCAGGAATGTACTTCGAAAACCTCGGCACAGCAAACTTAATCAGGAACGAGTGGTCACTCATTGTCTACTACAACATGGAAGGTTACTGGAAGGAGAGTGCTGCAATAGACGTTAGTATTAATAATCTGCGCAAGCTTTGCAATTCACGCAAAGACACAGATCATTGTTCTCTGGTCATCAATCAATTTGCTCAGTTATCACAAGAACTCGCCAGCAACAACGAATTACTGCAACCTGTCGCGTCCAAAAGATTGAAGCGATCCCCACTCAACATCGTTGGAAACATTGCCGGAGCACTATTTGGGGTCCTCGATTTCGAATATGCTGAAAAACTATCAGCCACAATAGACAACATACGGAGCAATGAAAACCATCTTCTAGATCTGTTCAAAAATCAGACATCTCTCATAGATTCCACCTTGAACGTATTGAAAAATGATCACAAGGCAACAGAGATGCAGCTAGAAGCCATTAATAAGCACATAAGACTTATAGACGATCAAGTCAACAAAGTTTCAGACGAACTCTACCAACAAAGGGTGGCAGAAGCTTTTTCGATGTTGGCAGTGCAACTGACTTTGATGACAATGAACTATCAGCGGGCACAGACGGCAATTACAAATGTGCTAATCGACACCCATCACGGGAAGGTCAACCCTCAGCTCCTGTCTCCTAAACAAGTAAGGGAACAATTATCCACTATAAAAGATTATTTACCATCAACACTGAGACTACCTGCAAGACCAGACAACTTGCTTCATCTATATAGGCTTATGAAAATACAGGGTCGAGCTACAAACAAATATATTATCTTTCAAATAAGACTTCCACTGCTTGCATTTGAAGAATTCGAATTGTATCATCTCATACCTGTACCCGTCATAGTCAACGGAACATTTATGGCAATTAAGCCGTCCGCCGAATTCTTTGTGATCAATCTACACAAGGACAAATACTATCCACTCAACAAGCAGGAATTCGCGCTATGTGAGACCATCGGCGAATTCGATCACATGTGCATTCAACAACATCCAATTTATAGAAAAGGTGCAAACATCAGCTCCTGTGAACTCAATCTCATCACTTACCTCGAGCCAACCAGCACTTGTGAAATAATCAACGCCGAAGAACTCCCTAAATGGATTCAGCTCTACAATCCCAACAAATGGATTTACTATGTGCGTAAAACCACGCTTGTCACAATCATTTGTGGCGATACAACTGTTCAACAAGTCCTTCAAGGAACAGGAATCTTGAGTATGGGAATCAATTGTGAACTTAGGCAGGACTATCTAACATTGCAGTCCCACAACGTCTATCCGAAAACAATGAAGTCTTCGTTCAATCCAACACAAAATCTCACAGATTTGTTGCACTTGGAAGGCCAGGAGCCTCTCCTCAAATTCGCGGCACCTATCACTCATCGTAATTTTGAGGAAATTAAGAATTTACAGCAGCAAATCCAAGACCTCAAAAGGAATGAAGTTCTTCCCCATAAAATAGACTCAAACAACACACACCAACTTGCATTGGGATACACAGCCCTAGTAATTGCTGCATTAACAGCATCCACCATGTTGTTCATCAAGTGGTACAGAAGGAAGCAGACATCCAGAGGCAGACCAATTCCAGCCCCAAGATCTTCACTTGGCAGTCGGTTTGTGATCGATCCGGAACTCATCAATTGCCCAGAAGCTGGTCAAGGCGGGGGAAGATGTTAAGAAATGCTAAAATCATCACTTCCATACAACAACCATCAATGCCAAAAATTATTCATAATAATCCAGACGTAATTTGACGCCTCTTCCGTTCGATGGATCGAACACGTTAAAATTTGTGAAACCATTTTGCCCAGATAGCAATTTTGAGGGAAACATGTGTACTTATTGATTACGCAGCAATTTAAGTTTAAACCTTTGAATTTTGTTCTTATTTCATGTATGTAGTTGTTTGTTATTTAATTTAATTTGTTATTATTATGTTTGTATTAATAAGTATAAATACCTGGAGAAGTGAAAAATAAATTCATTCATATTTTGAAGCTTGAGAATTGATTTTTATCATTTTAATTATCATTCATTGCGCTTAAGTGTTGCACTTATAGCGCAGCTCATCAAAGGTCTAGGTGTTACACCTAAATCTAAAACAAAGCGAAGAAACAAAAGAGTTTCTCCGCTTAACAAATACAATGCTTATTTACTATGTACTATATACTATGTATTGTGTACTATGTACTATGTACTATGTACTAGGTACTATGTATAATGCATTATGTATTATATACTATGTACCATTTACTATGTACTATGTACTATTTACAATGTATGCACTATGTACTATCCACTATGTACTATGGCCATAGAAATCCATACATTTGAAAATTAGTATGTGGGTATAAAGTTTAATCGTGCATTTCCGAAGCTTGGTTTAGCCTTCCACGCGACTCATCGGATACCAAAAATGTATGTACATCGTTCATTATATTTATAGGAAGTGAGTAACTACTTTTGACTGCATTAAATTAGTTATCCTTATCCTATTGTAATATTAAGATTGATTTGGAAATATAGACTGGCCGGCCATAGAAGTTTTCACTTCCAACGTGTGGTCCTACGCACACTCATATTTTTTTTTAATCTGCTTGTTTTTGTCATTTTGGCATTACAATAGAACGTCTCCGATAATTCATATTCATTTCTTTCAAATCCCCGACTGGAATTTATGTTTCCGCGGTAAGAACTCCAACTAAGTCACTTTTAACTTTTATTTTTTGGCGACTTCAACCTTAACAATAATCCACAGACATCGACAGCCGCTTGTTTCATTTACAATCCATTAGCCTGGCTTCAAAATTAGCAGTTTGCAGTCTTCCATGTGAGTAATTGTACATAAATTCTATAGCTCTAGGCCACGTGTTCATCCGAGTTTCCGCATACACTGTGAAGTTTTGACGTTGCCCGGTGCCATTTAGATGGATGGATCACTCGTGTATGGGTGCCCTTAATGGCCTCCATACATGGGCGCTCCATTATGGCGACACTCTATTGTTTCCAATCCATTAAACCGGCTCCAAAATTAGAGCACACACACGAGCCCCTAAACCAGTTAGCCGAGTGCAATCGCAACTAATGAAAGGTGATATGTTGGACCATACGGGGCAACAATAAGTTAAAATTGGTCTGGCAAGAGCAGCACTTACATTTCTATTGCAATACAGGTATTGGGTTTCTTTTGTCTTTACCTTTTTTTGGTATTGGGTACACCACTGCCATTTTCCAATTATGGTAAATGGGCGTTGTTTAATGCATTGTTAAACAAACTGGTGTATATAACTATAGCCACACAGACAGTGTTCGGAATACCATCTACTCCCAGGACTATGTTCGTAATACCATCTACTTCCTTCCAACGTCTTCTTATTATTTAAGGTGCTGATAGACGATGAGAATATTCTCAACGCACATTTTGGTACTTATATTTTCATGTGTGTTTACACAAGGCATGGTATGATGGTTCCCGCGAGAATAAATATCGTTCTCATGGTGGCAGTTCTCATGAGAATATTCTCATGTGAGTTTTTCTCGCGCTGCCAGTCGTTCGTTATTTTCATTTGTATTTTCATCGCTATGTTAAAAAGACGCAAATTAAAAAAAGTGAAAAAAATCGAATAGAAAATCGTGAATTTTTGTATTTTTTCGTCAATTTTCTCGAAAAATTCCACTTTTTATTGATAAAACCAAATTATTTTTTGGCATACATATGTCAAATTTTTTTTCTTTCACCATCATAAAGTGAATAAAAAAAGCTATACTTAAAATAAAAACGATCCTCATACGTTGCGATGCACAAAAGTAATTGGCCAATCAATTTTCAAATTTGAGGTTAATTTTTGAGACTTGTATTAAAAATTTCGACTTGAAATTTTAGCCAGTTATTGCTCACATTATAAAGTACATATAATTTCTGAAAATTTCATAAAATTTTACTTAAAACATCCGTTTTATAATTTAGCAGTTTCTTCATTTGTAACACATTTGCACACTGTAAGTATTTTTTCTAGTAAAATTCTGCTAGACATATCCTAGTGAATTCTTTTCCTAGATTCTTAGTGGTTTTATGATTAATACTTTGAAATCTAGTTAGTTACACTAGAAGTTTTAAATATTTTAATTATTGAGCGTATTCCGCTAGATAGTAAACGCTAATTTCACTTTATTTCTAGTGAAACCAGAAAGTTATTGAAAATTTAGTTAGTTGTACTAGAATATTTTTTAATTTTACAGATGTATTTGTTAATTCAATCATTTCTTCATTCATTCATTTCTTGTTGAATTGTATACTCAAACTTTATTAGCTTATAGTTGAAGTTTACTAGAAAATTGGACATTTATAATGTGCTTGCGTCAGTTTGCATCAATTTCTTCATTCAGTCTGAAGTATCCAATCAGTTCAGTGGTTTTAGTATAAATCAAATAAAATTAAATATTGGAAGTTTACTTTTTTGAAACATATTTAATAAAGAGGTAAAATTTTTTACTAGTTAATAAATTAATTACAAATAATACTCTCATAGGAATATGGATGTTGAAAGTTTTTTCCAATATCTATGTTGCTGATTCATAAGTGAAAAAATATTAAATTAGAAATTCATAACGAAAAAACTGAATAGAAAGTACGAAATTTCATATAATTATACTAGAATACCAGCGGAACAAACTGATGTGACTAGGGCCGTGTGCGAAACCGTCTAATTGCTTGCTAATTCTAGTACTTTTTCATTTAGTAAATTTTCGAGCTTGCTAATTCTTCTTCTTCTTTTGCTAAATATTTGAAATATTTACATTTATGCAGTGGTTGCTACTGGTAACGGTTTTAATAAAAACGTAACATTTTGCCGTACATGAACCACAATTATGCAAAAACTATTAGTGCCATCATTTCATCATTATTTCATTGTCCGAGACTTTCCCCTTTTAAAAAATCTTAAATAAATAATATTTCAAATACTTCTTTTACAATTAAACGTCAAGTACATGGCAACCGGTAAAATTTTAGCAAGCAATTCCAGTTTTGGTTTCGCACAGCAGTGGAAGTAGACTGGGAAACTTCCAAAAAATCTGGAAGTTTAGCAAGCAATTAGCCGGTTTCGCACAGGGCCTAGGATACGAAAAATAGTATAGCATTAGAAAAATATAGAAAATAATTTAAAATAACTAGGAATAAAGTGAACAGGTTTGCTAGAATATTATACAAACTTTACAGTGAGTTTAATTAATGCAACTAGATATATAGGGAATGCATGAACTAGTAATCTATTGATTTTATTTTCACTAGAATCATAACTAGAAAATCTAGGTGCTCCGATCTAGTTGTATTTTGCTAGAATCTAGTTGAAAAAAATTTACAGTGCAGATTAAAATTTCATTTTGTAACTGCTGATAGGTAATATCATAATGAACAGCCTAAATTTTTTTCGATTTCTTTGGACCTACACATACCGAGAAATTCTCATCTATATTTAGAAAGCTCGACCAAAATGGTAGATTTTCCACAAAATGGCCCATAACTTACTTAGCGGCGGTTGCCCGTGTTAGAAAATGTCCATTTCGTATAGTATTCGATGTAACTAACATATTAAGAAAACAAAAATTGAGACTGGAAACAATTCCTTATGTTTTGCTGGTCCGACTCCACTAATATATGAAAACGCTCGAAAATTTCCATCGCAGGAAGCTCGGCCGGCAGAAAGCTTGCCTACACCATATTTCACTTCCCCTTCGCTTAAAGGTGTTTTTTTCTGAAAATCAAGAAAAGTGCCTGTTTTCAAACGCGCTTATGAGGTATTAAATCGAACCTAACCAACTTTTCAAGAAAATGGGTTGATAGAGTAACTCTTCGAGAATAAATAGGGCTTTTCAAAATAACCCCGCGATTCTAGATCATAGAAATCTAACAATAGTCAGAAAATGAGTAAAAAGCTCAAAGCTCTTGCCCCTTCGGTGGAGACTATGTGCTTTTGTCAGAAAAAGAGAGGATTTGGTATTCTGGATGTTAGATCTAACAAATGGAGGGGAATTGTAAGCTTTGAAAATCTAACTATTGCCAGCGACTCGCGAGCTGGCTGTTATGGTCGTATTAATGATTTAGGTATTAAATTCTATGACTAAAATTTTAATTAGGCTAGTGCCAAAGCGGATTTTTTGCGATTTGCGGTGAAATATAACCTCCTAGAGGAAAATGTTTCATACGAAAGTAGTAGATAATAAAAAGATTAAAACTTTTGTATATAACATATTTTGACATAACCTCAAATTTTCCAAGAAAATGGCGGAAAAACGATTTATCAGTTTTTAATTTTTTTCTCCCGTAAAAATAATTCAAATTACATAAAAATTTGTAAGAGTATACCTTGTGTTGCGTTAAATAAGCATGATTTTTTTTTGTTTGGATAACGGATAGTTTCCTACACATTTTTCGAAAAAAATACCCTAGTCTTGCATGGACAACTTTATTGATGTTTTTGTCGAATTTTGATGTTCAATAAGTGCTCATTTAACCATTGAAATGTCTAGTTTCAAATGGTCTATAAATTTTGATACTTTATTTTCATTAAACCGCTTAAAATTAAGAAAAACCGAACACCAGATTTTTTTAATCACGTACATCACTCTTGTTTCCTCAGACCTGCTCAATTGTGTACAAAACTGGAGAATATCCAGTGAACACTCCTTTTCTGACCATAGAGTCATTCTTTTTAATGTCAATACGTGCTCAAGTGTGAAGAAGGCCCCTGGTTACAGGAATGTCCGAAGCACAGATTGGGCCGTATATAGACAATTGGTGGAAAGATCACTTCCCGAGGATGTTCCCACCCATTTTTGGAAGGCTGAAGATCTCGAAGATCAGGTGAAAAATCTCAGCAACTTCTTAAATTATGCATTGGAAGCAGCCTGTCCCATTAAGAAATACAGGGGTAAAACCAAACCTCCTTGGTGGAACAGTAAGCTTCTCAAACTAAGGTCTGAAAGTAGACAGGCCTTCAACAAAGCCAAACGGTCTAACTTGGATTCAGACTGGGACAACTACAAAAGGCGTCTTAGGGATGCGAAATTTCTGGGTCTCATACTGGATAGGAAATTAACGTGGAGCCGAATCTTTTAGAGAGAGCCAATAAGGCCAAAACAGTTCTCTTCTTATGCCAAAGAACGATCGGAGTTAATTGGGGCCTTAAACCCCGCATCGTCCACTGGTTGTATACAGCCGTAATCAGACCTATACTTATGCATGGCATATCGGTATGGTGGACTGCATTACAGAAAATTACGTATCGGAAGATACTGGAAAGAGTCCAAAGAACAGCTGAGCTGAGTGGTCTTTTGGCGAGTAGACTTAAATTTTTCTACAGTTGACTAAATTGTTGTTATGGTTACAATTTAAATATTTGAATAACTGACAGAATTACCTTGTTTCTGTATACCGTGAACAAACACCGGCTAACATGATTGAGCGAACTGCTGAAGGGGAAGTCTGACAATTCAAAGTCTCCAAAATCGAGGGGAAAGCTTTACGCCAAAGCTCTTTTCGATACCTGGGGTCGAGTTGTTAGATCTGACAACAATCTAACAACTAGAATCGCGGGGTAACTCTAGCCCCACCGTAAACTTCAAACTTTTTTCCTGAAACGGCTGTTTTTACATTTTTGAGATTTACGCGAAAAGTTATAATTATTTTTGCATGAAATTTTTATTGTAGGTAGGCACTAACAGAAGCCACAATTTCAGCCCTGAAACAAGGTTCTACGATAATTACTGTCAAAAAATGGGCATATTTCGCGGTTTTTATTTTTTTTTGCAAAAACCTGTTGGCCGATTTCAATTGTCCAAAACTCATCATTTTCGTCTTTTTAAGCGCTATTAGCGCTTTATGCCATCGTGTGTGGTCAACATCACACCCCAATTTTTTCTGCATTCCATTTGACAGTCAATTTTACGGTTCTATGTCTATCTTTTGTTCTCATCTATGCACACATGGAGAAATTCAAAAAGTGGCGTGTCATTTGGAGTGTAGTGTTGATAGTTGTTAGGTTTTGTGGATTTTCTGAAAAAGGTATTATACTCAGGCTGATAGTTGATTTCTGTCCCCGACATGATTGCCCCTTTAATCGACGCATACCTTAACAAACAACACCATGGATACAGAAAAGGGCGTTCGACCACCTGAAATCTTATGGTTCTAATCTCCGAAGTACGTTGTGCTATGGAGAGCGGCCATAAAATTGTCTATACGGATTTCAGCAAGGCCTTTGATCGACTGCACCACCACATTTTAATTGCAAAACTATTCAAATTTGGAATCTCTGGCTCTACCCTGGAGTGAATAAAATCATATCTTAACGGAAGAGCACAAGTTGTGAGATTTCAAGGATTTCTGTCCAACGAAAATGAAGAAACTTTCGGTGTTCCTCAGCGTAGTCACCTAGGTCATCTTCTTTTTAATATCTTCATCTCCGATTAGTCAATATTCCACATCTCTTCTACGCTGATGACCTAGGTGTTGCCTTAGACAACAAATTGAGCTTCAATCAGCACTATGATAATATTACTGAGGGTTACAAAAACACTTTTCTGTTCAGTAGTCCGCCCAATCCTGGAATACGCGTGCCGATCTGGGATCCTATATTCCAAATAAGCAGCAGGATTGAATTAGTTCAGAAGAGATTTCTTCTTTTTGTTCTGAGAAATCTGTACGACCTGCATGATTATCTCAGCCTACCACCCTACGCAGACAGACTGACCGCATTTATGTGCAGGGACCAAACCGGAACCGAACCGGTCCAAAGTACCAAGAATGGTCCAAAAAAAGCCCGCATTTTCGGTCCCGTGCTCGTTTATGCGGGGTTTTCTTGGACCTTTTTTGGTACTTTGGACCGGTTCGGTCCCTGCACATAAACGCGGCCACTTAAGACCTTGGGTCTCATGCCGCTGTCTTGTAGGAGAAAATTGCTTTTATCATGCTTTACCTTAAATGTTCTAAACGGCTTATTTCTTCAAGTTAATTCCCAAACTCATGTGCATCCTGAAATCATCATTCTGAAATAGTTATATAAATCTGCCGGATAATTTGTTTTCACTAAATTTATTTCTCTTAGCCAGCCAATTTTTTTGCCAAAGCCTTTTTGGTTTTATGAAATACTCGTATAAATTCTTTATATGTACTAGGTACTGAGTTTTGGTGGTTTATGGCGTGGAACGTTGAAAAAACAGCCACTCCACACGCCGAGTCAAATACATATATTTTGCTGTTGTTTTTCAAAAGCTCCTTAACTGCCACGCAATCCGACTAATTAACTTTTAATTGTGTATGGACATCGAGCTTTGTCAAACACGCAACGCAAAGTGGCAGTTTTTTCAACGCGACAACCGACAGTTTTTTCGAAAGAAAAAACTCTTAGTGTATGGCTTACTATTGACAGTGTAGACAGGGGGTAAACAAAATTGCTCATAACAATTCTTATACTTTTCTTTTGACTTCACTGGTAGGAAATTTGAACTAGCTTCTTCAACTGCTTTTAAAATATCAGAAAACCCTTCACTTAATTCACTCATCTTCAAAATGAAAAAAATGTATTACTAACTCGTTATTCTATTATTTTGCTACCTTGTCAACAGAAAATGGCATACTTAAACCAATTATTATTTATTTACAATTTTTGATTTTCAATGAACGTATTTCTATACCATTCCCGAAAAAATAGCATGTTCAACGCGTTAAGGAAAGTGAGTTTTTCTCGCTACGCTCGCTCGTGAATTAAAAATTTACACTCACTGGAAAACTATCACTTTTCTTTACTTGTAGAACAGTCTACTATTTCCAATTTTTCTTCCGGCCATTCCTGTGTATATTATATATTCAAATAAAAAAAAATTTCCAAATAATACTGTTTTCTTTTTAATTTCAACCGCACTTTTGCTTAATTTTTTTTCCGTCGTAGCAAACTTTAGCACAACAAAAACAAAGCATTTGAAAATCGCAAATGAGATCGCATGAGAACATTCGTTCTTTCCAACATGTTGGAAAGAATGCATTCTCACGCTTTTTAATTGTAATTTTCTCACGTCACCTATTTACACGTATGAGAAAACGATTCTCATGAGAACGCTCGATAATACTTCCATGACAATAAGAACAAAGAAGTATTCTCGTTCTTATTTACACATGTATGAGACCGCGAGAACATTTGCATGAGAATATTCTCACCGTCTATCAGCACCGTCTATCAGCACCTTTAAACGACGAAATATTTACAGAAGATCGATTTTTCCAATGAAAGTAGAATTTACGTGCCCCTCGGGAATATCATTCTCTGAGCAGTCTTCATTGAATTCGATGATTGTTCGAATCTCAGATTTTCAAGTTTCGAGTTCATTGGCTAATCTAAAGTGGTTCAACAAAGCTCTACTTTCAGAGACAAAATTCGTACCAACACTAGTGTTCACCGAATAGATTCTCTGATAGTAGACCTCACTCACTGACCTATTTTTACTGTTTTTAGTGTTTTAAAATACTTAAAACAGATCAGTGAGTGACGCCATTTCTGAATGGTAAACAGCAAAAAAACCAAGACAGCTATAGTCTTGGAGTGTTCCACAATTTTTTTAAGAAACTTTGGAAGATGGTAAAAAAGTTTAGAAAAAAGGATCTTAACGACCTATAGATAGTATACTATGCCCACTGCAACGGATCGACAGCGTTCAATGCTCCTATGCAACGTTAGGCAATTGTTAATGATTGCCATGATCTTGTCCGTATTATGCACGGAGCGTAACGACACCAGCAAAATATTCTAGCAGTGGATTTGTTGTCGGTGACGGAACGGTCTATTGGGCGCTGTTTGAAATTAATTCATAGAAAGAATATTTTTTTGCTTAGTTCGATACGGTTACGATAATGGTATGATACTTTGTAGTGGACAGACTCCTTTAAGCCTGTCGAACTACTTTCTGTTGGCATATTGTTGAACATGTTTCATCCGCATAGAGAGATTCTTAAGGCGGTCTAGCAATCGCGATTGTACTGTATTCTACTATCAACCTGGTGGGCAACCCTTTTTATAACATGGGCCAGAATAAATTTTAGGTTTTTTCCACGGGCCGTAGTACTTAATTGACACCTGTAATTTTTTAGTCTGCATTTGAAGTGAAAGATGCTTTAATGGGGTAAATTACACTATCTATCACCCGGTCCTCAACTCAAATAGGTTTTTGTATAATGTAATATTCATTTTTCTGTCTCTTTTTCGTGTAGCCATTGCGATGCCTGTGGAGTTGTACAATAAACGCGACTGCGAAGGGGATTTTCTCATAGTTTCCACAGACCCCAAGTACGCTGTTATAATAGTGTTAGTGTGATGGATGGGTGAGTCTGAAAAATTTGCTGAGGCAAACTTGAGGAAAAATACACACTTCCCTGCAACCCCTTGTCTATAAAACCAGTTTGTGTTTTGCCTAATAAAAGAAATGAGTCATAGGTGCAAATTATACTATCCATCACTCGATACTCACATCAAAACGGTTTGTGTATGATGCGGGTATTACACTAAGCATTCATTTTCCTTCCTCTTTTTCGTGTAACGATTTTGATGCCTATGAAGTTGTACAATAAACGTGAATTGAGAAGAGGAAGTTCTCATAGTTTCCGCAGACCCCGAGTGCGATGTTATATTTGCGTTAGTGTAATGGATGGGTGAGTCTGGCTAAGTTTATGGCTCAAAAGTGAGGAGACATGACGCATGACATATACTTCCCTGCGACACCTTGCCTAAAAAACCGGTTTGTGTATGGGGGTAATAAACGAAATGATGGATAGTTTAACTTGCATCATAGTGTAAATTACCCCAATGGATGCTAGTTTTAACATTAGTAAGTACTAATTTATGAACATACATATGTAGAGTGTTGACAAGGATGTCGTGTATTACTATAAGGAAGAGTAATGGCGGAAGTAGGCATCGTTGTCGTTTTGCTGAGCTCACCTCAAAACTTTCAGATAATTTCTGTCCAAAGTGGCCAAAACCGCAAGTCAGCTGGGAAGCTTATTCCGTCCGTATTTTGGGATGGAAAAAATCTTCATCCACTATCTTGAAAATGGTTAAAAGTGAATATGAAATAGGACTATTAGTGCGTTTTAACGACGAAATCGTGAAAAAATTGACCTAAATGAAGAAGAAAAAAGTGCTCTTCAGCAAGACAATGCACCGTGCCACAAGTCCTTCACAACAAGTTTGCCTGAAAGTTATTGTTTTAGTAGTCATCCTACGAACTTATTGAGTGATGTGTTATTCCGGGTTTCCACCAAACGGGCAAAACAAGATACAGAAACAAAAACTGTTTTTGCCAACAAAAATATCAATGTTTTGTAAAAATCGAACGTATGGGTAGCACTGTACAAGCGATAATAAGATTTCACTGTCAAAGTGAACAAAAAATTGAACAAAACGACTCTGCTGGTTAATCGATCATAACCACGAATCCGTTTCTTTTTTGTGGTCGACGCTTATGATCCCAGTAGGGAATGGAAGTACTTCTAAAAGTACTTTTAGAAGTCATTCTGCAGAAGCAGTCAAGTACTTCCACCCAGTACAAAAAAGACATTACATTAACACGGCGATGGCCTAGGCGGGGTAGTACTTCCTTTTTCACTTCCACGGAATGTGTTGTAGAAGTACTTACACCACATTCATTTAGAAGTACTTCCTTCCAGTACAAAAAATACATTACATATAACATGATGATGGCCTACGCGGGAATGACTTCCTTTTTTCCTTCCTTAGAGTGTGATCTGTAAGTACTTCTAGATGTATATAATATTGGCTAACATTTATGTATGTGTTTTTATGAAAGCTTATGAAAGCTTTATAAAGTACTTTCTTAAATACCAAAGAAGTACTTCTGTAATGGCTTAATAGTAATGCAGAGAAGAATGGGTTTGGTGACTGTGCGTTTGATTTTGCGCAAAAAGCGTGTTCAAAAACCTCGTAGCTTGCGTTTTCTTTCTTTATCATATCAGTCACGTTTTACTTCTCAAAAAGGCAATATATAAATTCATAGTCCAGTCAAAGTAGATATGTGACTGGGAGATAATTGGGAAGTTGAGTTAAAAACCAGCATTATAAATAAAATGTATAACTCGCTTAATTTTACCACCTCCACCCACTCCACTTTTAGAAGTACTTCCATTCCCTACTGGGTATTGGAAAAAAATATATGATAGGTTAAGAGTAGTCTGGAGGGTTCATGAGGCGTAAGCCACAGATGCAACCCTCGTCGGAGTGTTATTCCTCCTGAAACAGTGAGTTAGCAGCCAACAACCCGACCCGTCAGCACGGGACTCTTACTTTAAAGAAACTCAATCTGGGCTTCGCGTCTGACAGCCTTGTGCATGTCAACGAGAGCCTGACCTCGAAAAATAACGACATATTCCACACGGCACGAAAACTTCAAAAACAGAATCTGGTAGCATCGGTCTTTACTCGTCGGGGTTACGTTTATGTACAGCTGGAGAAAAATAAGCAGCCACGATTATTCAAATCAGCTCTTGATTTAAGCGAAGCCATCAATGCAGCTTCAACTCCATGCTCACACTAGAGAATTTGGGGCAATCCGCTCTTATTTGTGGAGTAGCGTTTGCATGCTTTCATTTAGTTTTAGGTTTGTTTATATGCAGCTGGAGAGAAATAAAGAGTCCCAAATATATACTTCTGCTCTCGTGTACAATGAGACGGTCCGCTCACCATCAACTCCTGGATCTCCCTGAAGAATTTGGAGCCCATTTTCACGTATGAATTTTAGCATTTAAAAATGAATTTATTTTTTGTCATTACGCTCTATTATATATTAAGATCTTATAAGTTTTTCCTGTACTGTGTTGTCCCTGTCGATGTTCTTTCTTTGTCTGCTTCTTCTTTTCCTCTCTTCTATTTCTTATTTCTTTTAATTATCTTCCTCTGCTTTTTAAAAATTTTCCTTACGTTTGCTTTTGAGCTGTTGGTTGTGCGTTTTGCTGATATTATTTATGAATCCTAGTTTTCCTAATCGAGTGTGCAATGAGGGAATGCTACTTAATATCCTTTGCTCCTTTTCCTCAGGACTGAACATATGCACTCTGAATGCAAGAAGTTTAAGAAATAAAATGGACGAGTTGAGGTATATGTTTGACCGTACTAAAATACATGCTCTTCTCGTAAGTGAAACTTGGCTGAAACCTGAAATCCCCTCTTCTTTTGTCTCTTTCCCTGGGTTTTCGATACATCGCAATGATCGTGTTGGTCGCATTGGTGGCGGTGTTGCTATGTATATTTCCTCTTCGCTTTCCTCCAGAGTAGTTGGCATGTCGCGTGGCTCTCCTTTTGAATTTATTGCTGTTGAACTAAAATCTACATATGACAAATGCGTTGTCATCAATGTATATTGTATATATAAGCTTGATCCTACTTTAAACTCAAAACAACTTTGGTCTAATCTTCGTTCGCTAGACATTCATTCTTCTGTGCCTATCCCTTTTAATGTTGATGTAAACCTTCTCAACATGTCTTTTTTGCAACATCCTCCTGATCCTACCTCCTCTGCCCTTTCTAATGTTCTCCCATTAGATGCTCTTAGTTCTGATGGCTTTAGTTTCCGTTGCGTCGACTCAGTTGAAGTCCTAGAAATATTGCTATCTATTTCCTCTAACAGAGTGTTGGGTATGATGGAATTTGTCCCCGTTTTCTCAAGCTTCTCTCTCCCCTAATCGTGGTAACTATCACGCATATTTTCAATTACTGCCTGACAACTTCCCAAGTTCCCATGCTCTGGAAAAAAGCCCTAGTGATTCCTTTACCTAAAAAATCCTCTCCCACTGATATGTCTGATTTTCGTCCTATCAGTATTCTTCCTTTCGTTGCCAAAGCTTTTGAGAAAATTCTTTTTATCCAAGTTCTGCGATATCTCGAATCTAATAACTTCCTTTCTAAATTCCAATCTGGCTTCCGTAAATCCCATAGTTGCGAAACTGCTGTACTAAAGGTAACGACTGATCTGCGTGCTGCACTCGACCACGGTGACACTGCGATTTTAGTTCTTCTTGATTTCTCTAAGGTATTCGATTCTGTGGTTCACTCGCTTCTGCTATCCAAACTTAGCCAACTCTACCACTTTTCGTCTTCTGCTACTCGACTTTTTTCTTCTCTTCTTTCTAATAGGCTCCAATGTGTTCGCCACAACAGCGTTGTATCATCCTTCCTTCCTGTGCCCTTGGGAGTGCCTCAAGGTTCAATTCTTGGTCCTCTACTTTTCTCTCTGTATGTTAATGATCTTCCCTCTGTTATCAATCGCTGTTCCTTTCATCTGTATGCTGATGATCTCCAGCTGTATACTTCATGCCCTCCTAATCGGATTTATTCCTGTATTGGAGAACTCAATAACGTCTTATCTCGAATAAATGAATGGAGCTCCTCCAATTTCCTTAAACTAAATCCAAATAAATCCCAAGTACTCCTTCTTAGTCGTTGCCCTTTGTCCATTGACAGTATGCCACCTATTTCTCTTAATAATGTTCCTCTTCCTGTTGTCGACTGTGTCAATAATCTTGGCATTGCCATTAATTCCAAACTATCTTGCTGCAAACATGTCTCTCTTATGCTCTCCAAGATCTATGGCACATTACGTAAACTATGGCTGTATGGTAGTCTTCTATCGTCGTCTATTCGGCTAAAGCTTGTCAAATCTCTAATTCTGCCACATTTCCTCTACGGGTCTCTTGTTTACATATCCTTCGATGCGTCTTGCCGCCAGCGCCTCAATATTGCATTTAATGATTGTTTAAGGTTTATTTTTCACTTACGAAGATCAGATCATGTGTCAGCTGTGCGTAATTCATTACTAGGTTGTGACCTCTTTCATTTTATAGATGTCATGGCATTGGTCCTCTTGCATAAACTTCTTTACACCAAAAGTCCTTCTTACCTCTCCGACTTCCTTTGTCCTTTGCAGTCCTTGAGATCGATTAAATTTCTCATTCCTGCTCACTGTTCCTTAATGGGTAGTCGTTCCTTCTTTGTGCATTCGTTTAGGCTTTGGAATAATCTCCCTAATTCCATTCAAAGAATAAGCACAGTCAAGAGTTTTAGGACGCAAGCATCTCATTTTCTATCTTCCTCTTCTTCTCTTTAGTACTTTCACTTTCTCTGTCTTTTTGCTTCTCTCTCTACTTCTTCTCTTTACATGATCCTTATTCGGACACTTCCTTTTCTTTCTTTTTTCTTTTCTTTTTTCTTCTTCTTTTTTCTTCTTCTTAGTTTAGTAAGATTAGACTAGTTTATATATTAAAATTTACCAATGAATTATTGTACTTTAAAAGATGTACATCAAGTTAGCGAAACAGTTTTGGTAAATCAAGTCGTAAATGTGCGGATAATTTGCCGTTAATTAGCCGCTAATTAGTTGTGATAATTATTATTTTGCCGTTTTTTGTTTTTTTAAAAAAACTAGATGCTTCGCTAACTTGATATCAAGTTAGCGAAACACTTGGGCAAAATTGACTGAATTTCAAAAAGTCTTAGTTGAATCAAGTTCGCCGAATTTGCCGCTAATAGTTGTGCACATATCAATGCGGTAATACTTTATTTGAAAAAAAAAAAAAAAATTTTTAAAAAAAAAGATGCAAAAATAACTTAATAACAAAAACTCTAAGTTGAATTATGTTCGCCGATTTTGCCGTTAATTAGTTGTGGTAAGAACAGATATCTAGAACTAGAACGGTTGTCAATACCGACAGATATAGTAAAACAACAGCAAAACAGGTTGATAAAACAATGTCAGGTACAAAAATTTGGTTTCCAATAATAATTAGATGTTTCCTAGAAACATAAAAACATAAACATATTATTTCGAAAAATATGTCACCGAAAATAATCAAACAAATGTGGGTGATCCGCTCTCCTTCTCAAAAAGAATTATAATTAAATTTATTAAAAAATGAATTGCTGCTCACGCCAAATTCGAGAACACCACAACTAATTAGAATCGAACGAGCGGCAAATTCTGGACCCGATTTCCAGTCGATTGGGCCCTTCTGGAAACTCACGAATCAGAAAATTTAAAGGTCTTTCCGCTAAAAGCGCGTGGGATCTAAGTCCGCGTAGTGAGGACGGGCCTTAAGGCGAGACGGATCAGATATTCACGTGAAAAGTAATAACAATAAACATTTTTCATCGCCATACAGGCTCGGGAAATACATTTTTCAAAAAGTTTTCATTCGACCGAGAAAACATGTTATGAAGAATAATGTCCTACCGAATCGAATACCACTCGTTCGATACTAATAAGCTGTGGTGTTCTCTCACTTCACTGACTTTTCTTGCACGCTTCTTTGTGTATTGCATTTCTTTCTGTTTTAATTGAATGTGCAGTTTCGGGGGGGCCACATCTCGCATATAAAAATATGCGAGGTGTGACCTTTTATGGATTGCATATACAATTTATATGTTTGGATGCTTTAGTTGAGCCTATCTCAGTGCTACTTGTGCTGAGCTGGTGAATTTTTCTTGGCCCAGCTAAGAAGTGTACCTTCTGAATTAGAAGGGTTAACTCTATTGCATGATTGTGTATTGCATGAAATAAATTTGTCGTGAGCAGCAATTATTTTTTTAATAATTTTAACGACAATTTTTTCGCGAAAGATAGCGAAACAGCGATAAAACTTATTCCAGAAGGGCCCAATCGACTGGAAATCGGGCCCAGAATTTGCCGCTCGTTCGATTCTAATTAGTTGTGGTGTTCTAGAATTTGGCGTGAGCAGCAATTCATTTTTTAATAATTTTAACGACAATTTTTTCGCGAAGATAGCGAAACAGCGATAAAACTTATTCCAGAAGGGCTCAATCGACTGGAAATCGGGCCCAGAATTTGCCGCTCGTTCGATTCTAATTAGTTGTGGTGTTCTCGAATTTGGCGTGAGCAGCAATTCATTTTTTAATAAATTTAATTATAATTCTTTTTGAGAAGGAGAGCGGATCACCCACATTTGTTTGATTATTTTCGGTGACATATTTTTCGAAATAATATGTTTATGTTTTTATGTTTCTAGGAAACATCTAATTATTATTGGAAACCAAATTTTTGTACCTGACATTGTTTTGTCAACCTGTTTTGCTGTTGTTTTACTATATCTGTCGGTATTGACAACCGTTCTAGTTCTAGAGATCTGTTCTTACCACAACTAATTAACGGCAAAATCGGCGAACATAATTCAACTTAGAGTTTTTGTTATTAAGTTATTTTTGCATCTTTTTTTTTAAAATTTTTTTTTTTTTTTTCAAATAAAGTATTACCGCATTGATATGTGCACAACTATTAGCGGCAAATTCGGCGAACTTGATTCAACTAAGACTTTTTGAAATTCAGTCAATTTTGCCCAAGTGTTTCGCTAACTTGATATCAAGTTAGCGAAGCATCTAGTTTTTTTAAAAAAACAAAAAACGGCAAAATAATAATTATCACAACTAATTAGCGGCTAATTAACGGCAAATTATCCGCACATTTACGACTTGATTTGCCAAAACTGTTTCGCTAACTTGATGTACATCTTTAAAAGACGTGTCTTGTGTACTTCCGAACTTTATGAATAAATAAATAAATAAATAAATAAACAAAGCCTGTGATGCCGGCAGTACCAGACTACTAGGTGAACAAGGAGGTGCACCTCTGCTGGCTGGGTGACGACCCGACCAAAGCGAAACTTTGGTCCCTTATTATTAACCGGTTAAGCCGGCAATTAGGGCTACTAATAAAACGCACACTTGATAAATTTCTAAAAAGGTTGGCTATTGACACCTTGATTATGTTTTCACTTTTACGACTGACATTAGCTGTGTTCCAAAATTCGAACAAAGTGCTCGCAAGCAGTTGGCTTTCTCTCTCTACTCATGTCTTTGTTGAGAAGTAGGAACGAGTAGGCCAACTGCTTGCGAGTACTTTGCTCGAATTTTGGAACACAGCTATTGTACTGCTGGTAGTAATTTTAACTGCGCGCGGCTTGAATTTACCTGTGGAACAACGAAATTTTTGGTCATAGTCAGCCATTACAGTACTACTGGCACTTTTGGCCAGTTTTACTGATAGTCTCCTGAAAATCCAAGACTTTTTTATATGAGTAAATCAGCTACGCATTGGGAGTTACACGTTAATTTATATTTTGCCCTCCAAAACTTTACCGCTTTCATTGCTGTCATGGAAGAGGTCCCTTAAGGTGGCGGTGCAAAGTCATTGAAAAAACTTAAAAATATTTTAGAAATAATAGGCTAAAAAAATGCTAATTAAGTGCCTTAATATCGAATTTGAGGCTCTTTTGCTTTTTTTTAAATTAAAGGTTCGGCTAACAGAAGAAATACTTAGCGGAACATAATATATTTTGATGCGAATGTTTATTAAAAATTTTAGGCTAATTAAAGGCTTTTAAATAAAAGATACAGGATCGAATTTATCAGATAAGTTACATGTTTTCATATTCATATTCGCCCAGCCACTTTATACATGAACTTCTAAAAAATCCTACTGGAGATTTTCCTGCGGGATTCTCTTTATTTTGGGGTCACAAATAATTTCCCAAAAGTCCATAAAGCCAACTGACCGGCCACTCGAGTTACGGAGGGTCAAAGGTCACGAAAATCAATTTTTCTCAAATATCTCGTAAATTATCGGTTTTACGTAAATTTTGGCTAAATAAAATTTGTTCGTGAGATAAATCTGCATAAAAATGTCCTATATAAAATTTACGCAGAACCAATAGTTTTCAAGATATGGGGCTAAGAAAACTTGGGCATCATTTGCGTCGCAAAAAGTTTAAGGGTACAAAACATTCAAGACTTTGTCCAGATCACTTTAGATGTGAAGATTAGATTATATTAAGGAAAGATTTGAGGGGTCAGTATATGAATATTATATTTTAGTTGTTGTTGTTTGCGGCGCCATCTGAGCTTACCTTTGCGTAAGATCCCCTATTGTTAGTAGATCGTTGAAATAACAACGGAACTTAACATTTACCTATAAAAAAAAGTCCATCGAATAAAGGTTATTTAGCCAAAATGGTAACGTAAAACAGATAATTTACGAGAAAAACTGATTTTTGTGACCTTTAGTCCTCCGTAATTTGAGCAGTCGGTCAGTTGGCTTTATGGACTTTTGGCGAATTATGTGTGACCATAAAATAAAGAGAATCCCGGTGGAAAATATCCAGTTGGCATTTCTTAGAGGTGAATGATGGGAAGTGGATGCAGGAAATTAGGATTGCCATGTTCCGTAGCATATGGGTCTTGTCGGGGCCTGATCTGAAAGAAGTGGACGATCTGAAAGAAGTGGAAATACAAGAGATAGAGAGATAATCAACAAAATTATATCATAACTTGTAACCTATGGACTAGGCCTACTAGGGATACCATGTAAAAACGCTGCTTACATTCTACTTCAAAGGTGGTGCGGTAAACGAATGAAGCGCGATGCCGAAGTTTTCTTAGCCCAATATCTCGAAAACTATTGGTTCTGGGTAAATTTTATATAGGACATTTTTATGCAGATTTATCTCACGAGCAAATCTGTGGTTTTTTTAACTAACTGCTTATCTGCAAAATATCCGATTTTGAGTTATTTATACTAAACAATTCAGAATTAAAATATACACAAAACTTTATAATTCTTGCATTTAAATTTACTATTATTAACAAAGTTTTTTTGCTGATAACATCTTGTTTGCAGAAAAACCTCATAGATTGTTTTGAAATAACAATACAAGTGAAGATAATAAAAAAATTTCCCGCCACTTTTGAGAAAAACGATATAACTAAAGATAACATGTCCATTTGCTGTGAAAAATTTTTTTACTCAACAATATAATATCTTCATGTAGTTAGTTAGCATGAAATGAAACACATCCCAAATATTCACATAAATCGTTTTCCCAGAAAATAAGTGCAGTTATTCAGTTATTACGAAAAAAAACCATTTGGGTTCCAATATAAAAAATATTAGTCTAAGAGCTAGCGAACCATCTGACTAACCCGTTTCCCACAAAGCTAGAAAATTTTTAAATGATGTTTTATTATCAGTCAATTAAGAAAGTACCATTCTGCAGGCATCTCGCGGTTGCGTCATCATCCCTTAAATTTTTGAAAAAACATTTTTTTTAATCTACTCCCACAAGGCTACCATTTTAATATGTTGTAATTTACATATCGCTGGTGTGCGAGAATAGTGACGCAACTAAAAATGATTGCTTTTAGAGAATGAGGTTTTTAAATTTTTTTATAATTACTCGAGAATGTTTTGTCTCAAATGAATAATGACGATATATCTTTCTAACGATAGTTGATATATGTAAACAGCAGGAATAAGCCGGACTTTTGCCGTACCCTTTATACTCGTCTGGCAGATATTTGCAACCGCCAGAATAATTCTGGCGGTTGCAAGTATCTGCCAGACGAGTATAAAGGGTACGGCAAAAGTCCGGCAACGATGCGTTATTTCCTGAAGAGTACGTTTTCGTGAAAAAGTTGTGAACAAAAGTTGCTCAACTTCGAGAGTGGAATCTTTTGCATACAAATTTCACCCCCACCCACTCACCCCCTCGCACGAGGTAGGGGTGAATCTAAAATTTCAGATTTCATTTGTGACCCCAAAATAAAGAGAATCCCGCTGGAAAATCTCCAGTAGGATTTTTTAGAAGTTCATGTATAAAGTGGCTGGGCGAATATGAATATGAAAACATGTAACTTATCTGATAAATTCGATCCTGTATCTTTTATTTAAAAGCCTTTAATTAGCCTAAAATTTTTAATAAACATTCGCATCAAAATACATATTTTTTAATTAAAGTTTATATTAAGTTCCGCTAAGTATTTCTTCTGTCAGCGGAACCTTTAATTTAAAAAAAAGCAAAAGAGCCTCAAATTCGATATTAAGGCACTTAATTAGCATTTTTTTAGCCTATTATTTCTAAAATATTTTTAAGTTTTTTCAATGACTTTGCACCGCCACCTTAAGGGACCTTCATGGAAGATAATTATCAGTTTATTAGTATTGGTTCTTCCGTAAGTGCATGCCACAACCTTCTATATTACAAGCCATGAACAAGGAAAATATTGAGAGCGAATTTCCGCTCAATCGGACCACAACTCGGTGAAATCACGTTATGTTGTTAGTGTAATTTGGAGAATTTGGGAGAATTTGGTGGTCCGATTCTCTCAATTGAGATTCTTGTTCATGGCTTGTAATATAGAAGGTTGTGTGCATGCCCATAAAGCGTATACACCTCTGATTGAAATATAGAAGCTAGGTTATACAAGCGGATAGCCCCATTAAATTTGGGACTTTTACCCTTGCGCCACCCGCACCTGCTTCTGCCTTAGGAGTCTTCTCTTTGGTATCTCACGATGGGAAGACCCACCATAGTCTATTTTGGTTCAAATTTTGAGATCTTCACAAGCATTCTATTTTGCTTTCCTTCATAATGCCAGCAACCGTATAATGTCAGCTGAAGAACATCGCCCTGGTGGCCATTCGCTCTCAGTATGAGTAAGGTTTTCAGCGCTGCAGTCGGCGAGGTGCACATATCCCTGTCTTCGATTAGTAACGTCATGATGTCTAGTAGTAAGCTTAGTTTAGAAGATAGAATAGATTAAAAGGAATGTGGAAGGCGCTGAAAGGCATGGCGATGACTATTGGATGCAGTTCGGAAATACAGATACTGGTCCAAATAAACAGGTTATATTCGAGTCACCACCGAATATAAAATTTGTAAAATATTGCTTGTGACCAATGATGACTAAAAACTGGGATGGTGGGGATGATGTGTTTGTACCATCGGTCGAATCTTTGTCATTTTCACTATTTAAAGAAGTGTATTAGTTATAGATCGTCCACTTAAATGCAAGGGAGAGTGGTGCAGATTTTAATGAAGATAAGGCAATACATACTTCGATTTAAAGTCATTGATTTCACGATTATTCTTATTTTTCCACGTATACCGTCATGAGGAAAACTGTGGAGTTGGTTAAGGAGTAAAGAAAAGAAGTGTTTTTTATTTAGGTCACAAAAAGAGCAGATGGTAGTCCTGGGAACACCAAAAGAGATGATATACGTGTTAGTTTTTCGGCCTACAATACTATCTTGAATAAAAGGCTATTAAAGAAACAACCAATTTAATTATTTAGAACTTAACAATACGAATAAATTAGATCTTCGAAGAAACATAATAGAAAGACTTAAAAAAATTAATTCCATAAATTCGAAGTAGATGTTCGTTATCAAATGACCTTTGTAATATTATGGATTTAGCTTGAATTTAATATAATCTAAAGATACTGTTTAATATTTGAATGTAAATAATCCAAAAATGAAATAATATGTATTACTAAAAAATCCCTTTTCTTTCAGGTTTGGAAATACTACCAATATATCAAAATGAAGCCTAAAGCGAATATTAAAAGAAAATTTAATAAGAGTTGATAGTGCATAAAAAAATCAAATTAAAAAAAACAAAAAGGACAGTAATAAATTAAAACTCTTTGATAATTTGTTTGGCGAAATACATAATAATAATAACTACTAACTTAACAAATACAATAAGAATTATTTAAAGACTTAACAATAAATAAAAATTTAATGTTAAAGAAAGTTTTCATGTAAATAGTGTACATAAAAAATCTCTTAACTAGAAAAAAGAAATTTAAGAGAAAAAAATATAACAAATCCCACGTCCATCACAACACCGTAATTCTAAATAAATAATATTAAATATCATTATTTAAAATTTAATTTGTGAATTATTAATATTATTAAGAAAAACCAAAATAAAACAAAATTCGTTACGTAAATAACATTATAACAATTGAAAAAATAAATATAAATAATTTAATTTTGAAGAATAAAGTATAAAAAAATATTTACCAAAAACGAAACAAGAATTAGTAAAGATCTTCCGCTATCTTCCAGTTGTTATTGACGAAAAATTAAAATTATTATTTTTTTTGGTAATAAAAAAAAAAGAAAAATTTTGAAATAACAAAAAAAGGAAATAAATCGCACACCGAAAACACTGCTTCCTACAACGAGCTGTAAAGTAATTTTAACAAAAGAAAAAGTTATCGGAAATAGCTTATAGCGGTTATTTAATTAATTATTTTTTTAATTTCTTATTAAAACAATAATCAAACCTATAAAAAAATGGCAAATCCCCTTGAAGCTGAAACGGATCAGATGACTATGAAAGGAGGACAACATTTGGCGACTTCTTCTGCCAAAGTGGATCGTTGCTCACAGGATATGACTGGCTACATTTCAGTTTCACAATTCTATTCAGGACGAAGTGTCTTTATAACAGGAGGCACTGGATTCATGGGAAAGGTAAGATGATTCCTTTGTAGGTATAAGATTAAATTTTCGTAATTAAAAATAATACCTCGTGTAATTTGACTTTTTACGAAATCTATTGTTCATTTTTCTGACTACTTATAGAGACATTTTTTAAGAATTTAGTGACCTATAGATGGAGCTTTAATGCGCATTTTGTGCCATTGGGAATTTGATACTCCCGTCATAGTTTTCATTCTTTTTTACTAAATATTATCACTGGAACTACATATACTCAGCCCTACATCCTTTTGTTATATCTCATCTATCATTATACGAGTATTCCATCAAAATTGGTTCATTTTATCTTCATTTAACCTTGTTGCTTGTTGCTAAAATTATGCAGCTAAGAATGTGTTTGCATGAACTTAATACCTATAAAAGAAGGGAGGCAAAGATATAGAGAGAGCAACTGAAAGAGAGAATAAAATTTTCGGTCTACTAACACCTTTGCGTTTGAATGCACAAAACTGTGGAAATAATTATTAAAAAGGATGATCTGGAACAAAATTATACAACTAAATTAATTTAACAATTAATTTACGAAAATTCAAGAAATTATTTGGAAAAAATGATTAAACTTAGAAAATAAATTCAATTTTAAATTTTGAAAGGTGTCTTTTGACACCTTTGGTAGAAATAGTGTTAAATTTAAAGTTAAAAAAGAAATGAATTTTGATTGCGTATAACATGTAAACTAATGAATTTAGCACACCATTCTCTACAAAACTGTTATGAAGATTTCTTCGTAAAACATTTTTTAGAAGAGCTATGTAACAACTAACAGCACGCGGAGTTTTCGTTATGTGATTCTTATGGAAAATCTAAAAGCGTGATGAGGCATCCTTTAATCTCATTTTCCAGGATTCTCCTTATACGAAAATTTCCTTTACTCCCATTCTAACAATTTCTCGAGTATCACTTAAAAAGAAATATTGCTTTTTTTGGCCCACCCTAGTTCCCGTTCCGTTTGTTCCAACTGTCTTAAAAGCGACTCAAAGCGACCAGTCTAAATAAACTTTCGCGCCTCAAAAGGAGCGACAAAGCGACCAGTCTAAACAGGCAGCATGGAACATTGTAGCTTGGCTTGTCAGATAGAATAGGTACGTGCGCTTCTTAAATTTTCATAGGAGTATGGTAAGAGAGGGCAAAGCTATACTTGAAAGACACCTGGTGCTTTTCCCAAATCCCGGTATCTATTAATCTTGCTTCTATAGCTGCGATCCATTGGGATTGGTAAACTACTCAAAACTGCTGCTAGCTACTCGCAACTAGGGTTACCATTCGTCAGGATTTCGCCTGACATGTCAGGCATTCTATAGTCTTGTCAGGCTCAGGGCAGGCTTTAGTTGATGTCAGGCTTTTTATAATTAAGATTTTAATTCTTTTTTCCTTTTGGGTTTTCTTCTTATTATGTTTTCTTTGTTATTTTCCATATTTTTGGTGAAAAATCACAAAAATTTAATCTCAACAATCAACGCCAACTGATATACATTAGCTAAATTGAATGGGATTGAAGCTTAATGTTACGTTTACATGAAATCTACTCAATATCACTGAAATTTGGCTCTAATAGGGGTGTTCCTTTTCCATTCTTTAGTACTTGCGAGTAAAGCAGAAAAGGAACACCAAATTTGCTAATTTGAGTAAAATCTAAACTTACATTTTTGATGTTACTTTATTTGAATACAAATAAAAGTTTAGAATAATATACAACATAATTTAAATTAATGCGGTAAAGGAGGATGCACATTTTGGTATCCACCTCCAATGGATATGTGTAATACGTTGTTGGATAGGTTTTTTTTCAGCTGAATATAAGTTACTATAGCGCCTAGTTCTAAATCTTTGTCCGTTCTGAGTAATACGGTCAGAACTGTACAAAGATAGAGTTTAACATATCACCCTATATTTTTGTAACCGTATAACCTATTTCCATGAATAAGGTACCAATGAGCGCAGAATTCCTCCACCTATCTATGATGGTAAAAGCGATGGTTCTATCTTACTAACTATTAAAGTTATCAGTCGTCAATTTTAGCTTTTGGAAAAAACGTATAGGTTAATTACGTATTTTTTGGAGAAAAAGGTAGTTGAAGTTGGTTTCTTGTCGCTTTTACCATCACTTTTTCAGAAGCTTATTTTGTATTAATGCATTCGTTCTTTCCTATTTTCCAAGAGAAGATTTTACAAATATAAAAGGAAAAAACCTCCATTGTAGAAGTGATATCAATTATAGATTCTGTTTAAACTGCAATCGATTTAAGATTAACTGAAAAATTTATATACCAATATTATTAAAATTATCAAAATTATTATTAAAGTTGCAGAAAATAGTGCTAAGACAATTTTTTTAACGAAGAAATTACGAAAATGTACATATTACCTGGAGAAATGGACAGATTCTTTCCAAGAATTCAAAGTATTAGGCGAGATTATTGTTGAAATCGCTTCGTTTTAGGGTGTAGTTGAATACCCTAAGTTTGGCCACAAATTGGTTGACCGCATAACTTTTGAATTAACTAATTGTGAATAAAATAGGCACTTTTCTATACTTTTTTCAATACTTTCGTTCATGATAACTTTTAGTATAAGATATGCTAAGATATGCTTTGGGAAAGTTATTAGTTGTGAAATTTTCTTAAAAATGAGTACCGATAGAGGTCGCTAGGTGCAATTGTCAACTTACAAATACCTTCCAAAGCTTTTAAATCACGTTATTTTTGCTATTTTTTTACTCGAAAACAACTAAACATAGAGGGCTTGAAGATAATGAACAAAAAATTTCAGCTTCACGTTTGAAGTAATTAACGATCAATTATTTTGTTTTAACATTAAGTAACAATGGTGCCATTTTTTGTAAGATCGGTTTACAATTGTGAAACTCATTTATAAAATTCAAAAAACAATTGAAAAATGAAATCTCGATGAATTTTTTGAAAAATCGCAATTTTGGCCGATTTTATGAGGTTTTCTTCGCGTTTATATAAATTCTGCACTAAAATACAGAACAGTACAATGTTGTAAATCCTGTAGTTGATTAATAAAAGAAACTAAAGTTACTGTAAGTTATTTTATATCACTTGAATTAAGATTGCATCACTTGATCTTGATAAAGTTTTAAAAAGTAGTAGAATATTAAAATATTTTTTACTTGTCAGGCTTTTTACAGGCGTTTTTGGGCAGATACATTTTACTGGCAATTGTCAAAAATCGCCTTCCATTGGTGCCCAATGGATCGCAGTTAATGTCACCACGCTAATTCTTCGAAACGTACGATTGCAAAGTACCATTCTGTAAAATAGACTTTAGTCTAAGCTATAAGCTACATTAAAAAACTTCTTAATACTACAGCAATAACTAAGCTGAGTGTAGCGGAAGAGAATCTGATGTATGTGTCCGAACAGGACCTTAGAAGTTCATAAAAGCTGTCACAAAGTTTACCTAATTTATATCGAAAATTAAAACTAACGGCCAGCACCAAAAATACGGGTCACACGGATCACACGGGTCACACGGACCACGAGAAACACGGATTGAACAAGGTTACTATTAGACTTTTTTTTATAAAAATACAAGGTGTTTGCTGGTACCACCAGAGTACCTCCCTTTCCGATGTGATCATTAGTCCCTGAACCTGCCAGTCTTGACTATTTTCCGTGTCCGTGTTGTTTGATAACTCGGTGGTTCTTCTGGCGACTCATGATCTGGTTGTGGCTCCTTTATCATGTAAGCCGGTTTGAGTCGAGCGATAGATTTGACGACTTCTTTTCCTACAATTTTGAACGTTTTTGGTTCTTTTTTCATTAGGAAAAGGTCCCTCGTATGGCGACGTGAGCGGTGCTCTAACCTTGTCATCCCGCACAAATACGTGTGCCGTCGTTTGGAGATCCTTCGGAACGAATGGTTTTCTGCTGTCATGATTGGAAGTTAATGATGGTTTAACCGTGTCGAAGTGTTAATTGGGGTTGTTGAACTGGGCTAACGGACTTCTTGTGCGCTTATTAATTTTACCTTTTTAACATACGATAGCCGCTTTTACAATTCTATTAATGTAAGTATTCATGTAAGGTCACCCATAACGTCTGGTAATAAATTTCCTTGATGCTCGTCACCCTAGGTGTACTAATCCGTGTAAGTCTCGCAAACTGTTTTCCTGAACCTCTCTGGTACGTAGGGTCATACTGCTTGTTCACCCGTGACTCAATACAGTTGGGATTTGCTGTTGGGAAGAAGGCATCGTTTTAATTTGATTGTTGTAGTTCGATCGTTTAACAACTTAGCGAGGTCTGGATCACTCTCTTGTTCCTTAGCCATTTCTTCGAAATCAATCATTGACGGCGCCAATACTGTATTTATACGCGACAAACAATCTACGTCCTAGTTGTCCTTTCCGCTTATGTGAACTATGTTTGTTGAAAATTTACTGATAAAATCCAGTTGTATGCCGGAAATATTTTACCCCTGCACATATATCGCCAGTAATTCCCTACCGTAGGCTTTAAATCGTTTATCAGTGTCGAAAGGGTTGTTAGCCGGCGTTAACCGACTGTTGTAACGCAGGACCTAATGCTGTAACTGACGCGTCTTTAACTATAGAGATTAGGGTGCCATGTGTAGGAAACACTAACATTGTTGTTTCCGACAGACTGATTAACATTTTTTGAATGCTTATTCGCGTCAGTATCCCAGCTGATCTCAGCTCTATAATTCTTCTTTGAACGGCCAAGGAACTTCTATACAGCCAGCTGATTTTCTACTGCGGGTGGAATGAAACGCCGATAGAAATTGTACAACCCTAAGAAAGCTCTTAGCTCGCGTACTTCTATTGGCCTGGGAAAATTTTTTATTCAGCGCAGACAGTGGATAGAGTACAAATTGCACGGGTATAGATTTTCTCCAATTCTGGAAGAAATTACTACCCGAGCCCTGTGCCGCCCGTATAGCCCACATCCCGAGCCTTGTTGAACCCGTGTGGCCCGAATAGCCCGTGTGACCCATATTTTTGGTGCGAATAGACACACCGTAAAACTAAAATGTAGAGTAGAGATAAAACTTACCTAAGACCCAAACGATTCATTAAAGGTAATGGCTACAAGTAAAACTAACCTATATACTGTCCTGAAAGGACATCCAACTATTGAGTATTCTCCACCCATCAATACCGGATTTTATGTACGTACTATTTATGTATGTATATCTTTTGAGGATCCGTTTGCTGAACCTCAGAAGCCCTCATTCGTAAGGCCGGCTTCACACGTTGGCACCAAGGTCGGTCCCAATGCTGCTTGTCCAACGTGTGGATCGAGATATTTGCAGTTGGCGTGAGCATTGGGGATTGGCCGTCACGTGTCGGAATCTGCGCCAACGTTCCCTGGTAACCAACATGTGGAGGCGGTGTAAAATTTTCGGCTGCCAACGCAATTTTTATATAGACAAATTTCTTAGAATCAAACTATTGCATATAAATGGCTCTCGAGAAATTGAGCCGCGTTCTGAAGCTATTTAATGATAATAAAGGCCGATTCACACCGCCGATTGTGTTTCAAGTGCGATCGCAATCAATCGCAACAGGGCAGTTTAAATTAGGAGTGCACATCGAGAACGCAAAATACTAACGTTCAGCCATTCCTGTTGCGTTCCGCTTTGTGAATGCGTCCAGCGGCATTTGATCGCACATCGCGAGTTGGAAAATCATTGACACTACGAATCCGAAAACATGATCAAAAGCCATTTTAGCATCTAAAAGTAGTTTTTTTATATGAAATTTCGTACTTGCGGGTTTTTAAGGGCGCTGATTAAGGATCCGCTATCAATTTTCCAAAAAATAAAATGGCGGATACAAAATGGCGGACCATTTTGCTTAATAATCAGCAAAATTCCATGAAACTCATTATAGGGGACTTTTCGAGGGCGCTGATCCTCAATAATACTAAATTTATCTGTTCTTTACGAGAAAGAAAATATCGTTTCTTTGTAAAAAGATGTCTGTTCCTGAAAAATAAAATTATTACGAAAATGACGAAAAATTGTATTGTAAATTTTTCAGCTAGGTGCAGCTATTTTCTTTTTTACTTTAAGCAGAAATGTATACTGGACAAAATGCGCCCAGTTTCAAGGCGGTAACTTCCGGTTCTTTCTACTAATCACCTATTTTATCAGAGTTATCTTATTTTATTGCAACTTACCTTGTTAGCAGCTAACATAAGTTGCAATAAAGGTTTCGTTTAGTGACGTAATAAAAGTATACTCACTTTCAGGAGAAGAATCCATGTCTCACTGTTACAATGCACTAAAAAAACAAAATTCCACAGCGCTTTGAATGCGGACTACTTTTTCTTACTTAGCGGAGTCGAAATTTCGGTCGCGAGATGCCCACTTTCAGAATTAAATATAACGGATTCCCGGAAAATCTACTTACTTTTAATAGTTTCAAATGATGCTAAAAGGGCTTTACTACAAATATTTGGCGGGTCAAAAGCCCCTAAAAAATACTTCGGGATTCTGAACCACTGTGCGTGGTCCGAAATTTTTAATCAAACTGTGAAAAATTATCTAATTCTATTTGATTTATCACACGCAGAATACAAGAATGTTGAAAAAACATAAAATATAGAAAGAAATTGGAAATAAATGGACAAGCCCCGCCCCGAAAAAGGCAAAGACATAATCATGCTACTTGTAATTCTAATTAGTAGGGGAGCTGACGGTTGGAAAAACCATGTCATCCTAAATTTCTGGCGGCTGGGATATCAGCTTATCAAGTAATTTCGAGCATTTTTTATAATATGATTTTTTTCGAGAAGTGGACCCATCTCGAGATAAGGGTTGGGGGGGGGGTAAAAAAGGAAAAAAATGTCTGCCGCTACGTATGTAAGTTCTGTTAGGGCTAAATAACCGTTAAATACTAGTCGCAGAATTTTTTACCATTTGTTGGGGGTGGGGTGAAATAGCAACTTCATCTAGGGTGGCTTGAGGAGGGTACAGGGAATTGCAGGGAACTGATTCATTAATTTGCGATAAACATCAAGATGGTTCACTATAATCTTCTGATCGCATGTCAATTGTTTAGGTCTTTCTCTGTTCGAGTGAGGCGAATTCTCATGAAGAAGCATGGTATAATAGAACATTATCAGGCGCAATGGGGCGATACGATCGTGCTGCACCCTTCAGGTTGAAATTATCGTCTTGAAAAGTGCATTGAGCCATTTTTTTGGCATAGCGTTCTGCTAGGTATACTGGAAAGATCTCCTGCTTGCAGGCAGGAATAGCAGCATATATCGAAAATGATCATATAATTCTTCCAAGTTTATTTCATCCCTACCGTAATGCTCTCCGGAATAGCCAGAACGGAATTAAATCAAGCGAATAGGGAAGTTGTGCATCGATATGACGTTTTGGTAGTTAGAAATCATTGTTTCACAAACATTAACACGATTTTCTTTTCCGAAAAAATTTAGTGAAACCAAACGAGATGCGACGCTTCTGGGGCTTAAATGATCTTTCAAAATCGATTGTATCGACCCAAACGATATTTTCGCAATGTCCACAAGATCGACGATTTTTGAGCACCAAATCCTTAACTTCGGAGGTAGATGCGCTACCAACCCTAAGAAAAATGGGGAAAACATTTCTTAACGGGTTCGTTCCTTACATACTCGGTCCGATTTGGGTATTCCTTAAATAGTTTCGTATGCCGATAAATTCCAGAATAAGGCGAACTAGCGAACAGAAGGTTGTTATTGTAACCCATAGAGCCAAATTACACGGCCCATCACTTCTTCCATCAACACTTCCAATAATTCCAATAAAGCAATTTTATAGGCAAGGGGTCGCAGGGAAGTCTCACTTGTGCATCCCAAAAAATTGTCGACTGCACCAAGCAGCACACTACACAAGCATAACTGCGTTCTCGGGAGTTGCGAAAAGTTGTTTTGTACACAGCTACATAGACAATAGAATCGGTACACGAAAAAATTCAGAACAGTCAGTTTATCGTGTAATTCGTATAACATGCACAAACCGGTTTGTTAAAAGGCAAAGTGTTAGGCCGTGTAATTTGGCTCATTCATTGGCGAATTCTTTAGCTCTTCTCTTTATACATGCAAGAAGTTTATTGGCTCTGGCAATAATATTGCCATAGTGCAAAATGATTTTTTTGTCTATGACAACACGTATACCGACAATTTGATCGGCCTTGTCGTTGAAATAAAAATACTGTGTTATTTTTACGAGAAATTAGTGCACCATTCCTGTATTGCATTGAGTTTCGAGTGAATAAAGAATACATGAGTGGGGGACTTGATAACACTTATATATTTTGAGATCGTCTGCGTAAAAGAGATTCGGAATATCCTCTAATTTCTCGGACAGGTCCGAGGTGAAAATATTGAACAGAAGAGGGCCAAGATGACTACCCTGAAGAACACCGGAAGTTACTTCGATTGTATTTGAAATGAATCCTTGGATTTTGATAAGCTGTGTTCTTCCGGTGAGATATGATCTTATCCATTCAAGGGCAGAACATGATATACCAAAGTTTTTCAATTAAAATATAATGGTCTACTTTATCAAAGGCCTTGCTGAAGTCAGTGTAAAAGGCATCATTTTGATGGCCGCCGCTCTCCATATTACGGTGCCGTTCAGAGATTAAAACCGAAGTGGTCGAACGCTCTTTTCGGAAACCGTGTTGCTGTTTCGAGTAGAGGGGAAATCTTATCGCTATCGTCTACGATTAGAGTTTGTGTCCCGGGAATTCTCGTCCCGGGACTTCCCGGGACTTCAGCTTGTCTCGATGTCGGGAAATATAGCTCGAGACATTCGAGACACATTTCTCTTTGAAGTAGGTCGCGCGTGCGATTCGCACTTAGAGGCCGACGGTGTCCTTTGATACATTAGAACTCCGATGTGGTCAACCCCGCTGTAGTCAACATTACATTATAGTTAACTAACCGATTTTACAGTAGTCAACTTCCTTGTCCCACCAAAAAAAGTGTATCACGCTTAGTGTAGACCTATTTCATGTAGATACATCTAGTCAACTTTCTCCGCCAGGGGCATGAAAAGCGTTGGGGGAGAAAGTCGACTACATCGAAAGAGTCAAGATTTTATTGGTTGACTACAGCGTTTACTGTGAACACGTTCGGATCCGTCGGTGTTTCTGGGCGTCAGTAATTAAGACTTATTAATACAAGTGCAGATAAAACGGGTCAAGGTAAGTCGTTCTATCTGTAACTCAGCATATCATAATATCAATTATCTAGTTGCTTTTCTGCATAATAAAGTCAATTTCGTTAAACTGGGTTATTTTCATCGAGTTTTTGGATTGGTCGGATTAAAATCAAAATCAAAATATTTTTATTGTATGGAAATGGTTAAAACATCTTTCACAACGTTGGAGCTACCACCTTTCGGAAGGTGCTACGGCTGTGGAGAAGAATGCCAAGAAACTGCACCACTAAGAGACATTTTTAGTTACCACAATCAAAATATTACTAAAATTTTTAGTTAAATACGGCATCAAATAAATATATTTAGTTGTCGTTATTAAAAAAAATGCTTCTCATGACCAGAAAAAATTGTTGGAGTAACAAATATTTCCACTATAGTCGTATAGTAACATGAACTAAATATTTACATTAAAAATTTTATTGTTACAGATACTAAATAATAATATGCTGATAACTATATATTTTAGTTGATATACTCAATAAATTTTTAAAAACCGACTACAGAAAAAACCAAATGCACAAAAAAAGATGAAATAATTGTTTGTAATTCTTTACAACGGATTTAGAACGAGAGAAAAATTAAAAAAAAGTCGTACTGCCCCATCCGGGTTTTGAACCCGCAACCCTTCCTCCCTAGATCAACTCCTGTTTTGTTTTAGATCAACGAATATAAGAATTTGTTAGAACAACTATTTCACGTTAACTAAAATTTCTACAGTAACATTAACAACGGTAGTTGATGCTGTAGGCAGCCGTATCATGAAACCTGAAGATGACATAGATAAAATGTTAAAAGAAGTTCGCATCATTATAAAAATGTTTAAAAACAAGTCGTTTGAAGAATATAATGTCCCCAAACCATGTAAAAGCTGAATTTGGATTGGAATTGAGTCTACTTTATGATGTTAAATCATATGGAACTCTATGTTGATCATGATCGAGTGTTTTTTGAAGCTAACAAATGCTATCAAGAAAGGCGCTCATTGATTTGGAATTATCCAGTGAGTGGATAGAGGAAAACATTGCGTTATTAGAAAAACTACAAACAATTTTGAAACCCACAAAACTCGCGGTGGAAGCATTAAGCAGGCAGGATGCCTATTTGTTAACAGGAGAGGCGACAGTCAACATACTGCTCTAAAATTTGGCGAGTATCGACGACTCTTTGGGTGAAACACTATTTAACACTCTCAAACTCAAGATCGCAGACCGTCGAAACACACATCCTATATATCACTTATTAATTATTTAAACAGTTCTGATCATAATGGAAATGACTACTTCCTAAACAGCAGCAAAACTAACATGATCAGTTTCGCAGAGGAAATGTTTAACAGACACCCCGCCAGTGCCAGCGGCACAGCTAGCTACTGCTGAAGCTCGTATTGATTCAGATCTCGATGCAACATTTATCGAACCAGAGCCGAACACATTTGAGAATCAGTTAGACAATGCAGTTACAGGCATTTTGACTAAAGAAACTCAAAGCAAAGAACTTGATCTACAGGCCAAAGATCTCCAAATATGGACAGCTTAAAAATCTAAAATGTCTCGGATGTCTCGAAATTCCGGGGATATTTAGCTCGAGATTCCTCGCGACCCGAGACTTTAAAAACCTCGGGACTTCACAAACTCTATCTACGATAGATATAGCTTGGGAATTGAAGATAGGATTGCAATGTCTCTGTAGTTATCCACCAATGTAATGTTAGAAACATATTTGTCAATGGTGAAATAATAGTGTAGAAGTACGCCACTACTTCGTCAAGGTCATTGCCCGAATATCTATGCTCCCAGTCAACAAGGGATAATTCGAAACCAATACTACGGTTTGCATTTTTAAAGTCATATACAATTGAGTTACTATATGACTTGTGATGATTAGTGTTAGTGGTATTAAGTCCAAGGACCCATGCGGAGTGGTGAATAGAATTAATGAATAGGTTCTCCTCTTCGGAAGAGGGTTGAATGACTACCTCCTCATAAGAATTAGTGAAGATTAGATCGAACCGTTTATGCTGCTGCAAACATGTCAGACAACAGCAAAGCAGCTCAGACAGAAACACAGCCTTTTCTTCTTCCTCGACCAAGCCGTAATACCCCTTAGTGGCAACGTATAATCAATTTGATATCCAAGATATTTGTTCATGACTTGCCACATAGTCCCACTTGACAAAAACCTTAAGTTTCCTGTTTTAAAAAAACTCAGAACCTTGACGACAATTTCCCCCAGGTAACAATATAATCTAAGCGCCATACGTTGTTTCGATTTTATATCAATTTAAAATGAAGGCTCTAGTATCTTTATTTTTGCCTATTCAAGTGTACGCCCAGCAAAAGACAAGCTGACAAACATAAATCATGATAAAACCTGTCCCAAAAGCAATCTTCGAAAATGATTTGGTAGGTTTAAAACGGTAACAATCGCCCGAATCCTCCACAAAATACGTAATATTATTGGTCCCATGATATTATCCTTTTTCGTATTTATATGTATGTAGTTTTGCTTATATTGTAAACAAAAGTAGAATAGAAACGACGCAAAAGCCAAACTATCAAGTGAAAGCTTTACTAAGTGAAGAGAATGTTTTAATGTGATAAGATAAAATGCGAAAGAAATTCAATCTGCCAAAATTAAGATATCTCTAAAAATACGAAAGGTTAACACGCCGAAAACGGAATCATCACCTTTCAAGGCTAAATACGTTGCTATCCAAAAGGTTATCCGCTGTTGACGCCCCTGGAAGCGCTTTTTTCAACTAATGAAGGTAATTTGTTTTTATGGCGCTTAGTCATAAATTCCCGTGACGTTCGCCAAAGCATTAATATATAAAACTCTAGGAGGGTCTACACGTCTAGCCTCCTCCATGTCCTTCTGTTCCCATAGCAATGAAAATGAATATTCAAGGGGCGCGAACGACGAATACAATAAAATTCTCGAGGGGTAGAGCTCTGGGCGCGGGTATCTCTTGGTGTAGATGGAGAGTATGGATCCTGCTCCAAGTTATTCTAAGCTAAAAGGAGATTATGTCCTTAATTCTAAGGCGCAACATCTCACAACAGAAGAGTAGGCATTGGTATTTTAGGGTGAAAATTTAAATGTAACCGTGTCGAGCCTATACTAACTATATCGTAGCAGCAGGAGAATCACCGCCGGTAAATTGAGGGGGATTGATCCAATTCCAAGACTTCATACGTAAGGAAAATTTTAATAAAGTAAACTTGCATTAAGAAAAATATCTACAAGGCACCCTTCATTCAGTATTGATTACGTATGCTGTAGCGTTGGCTCGTGCTTTATGAGGCGTGTTCTGGGGTTGTTCTGCGGGTTTCATTAAAAATTTACGGCATGGAAATTTAAAAAAAGGACAACCTCTAATCAGGTTGATATACACATGCATTGCTAAAGGATTTTGAAAATGCTGCTTTGTTACGTCTTTCGTGCACTGACAAACTATGCAATGAAAATAGATTTTTATAGGTTCATGCACGAACAATATTTTCTTTTAAGAAAGGCAAAAAATTAATAGGAAATATCTCTAGGGACATTCTTCTAGCATGTGTTATTGACCTACCCGTTTCCTGTCTCTCTTTTCGTATTGATTTATCCACGATGATGGAGCTGGTATGATTACAGAAGCATACTCCTAATGACTACTTAGCCAGACTGCCTTAAGTGTTTCTTAAAGCATAAGATTATTATTATATATAATGAATTTCTTCAAAAGATCTCATACACGAGTATATCCCTGATATAGAATTTTCTAGATGTAACAAAATAAAGTCAAAATCAATTTACTAGAAGCTAAGTTTTTTTGTGACATGCACATGTTTACGGTGAAGACTGAAGCTAGGGGAGCCCATGGGAACATGACCTAAATGTCCTTCACATGCCTCTTTTATGAAATTATGTAAATAGAAAATATTGCGGCAACGACATTATAGAAGGAGTCCTGTTCTGGAAAGCCCCAAAGGATCCAACTTTAAATCTCAGTAAAATTTTATTTTGCATGCGGGCATTTGTATTCAAGTGATTTTTTATGAAGTCTAGCCAATATGTGTATTTATTTCAGAGGTAAGAGAAAGTTTTGTCTTTGTTTTTTCTTAAGACGAGAACATGTTTTTATGTTTTATGTAAAACTTACTGTCTTTTGTTAGTTTTAACACTAAACGTATCCACTTTTTTTGAAAACTCATCCGATCTGTGACCTCTTAAAAACATATGTTCAATTGGATTTTGTCTACAATATATTGAACCTATTTTTGTTTTATTTTAAATAATAGAGTTCAGAGGTAAAACCCTTTATACTCTTGACATAGTAGGTAGGTGGATAAAGGCAACAGGCCAGTCCAAGGAACCGAATACCATTGGCGCTGTAGGGACACCGAAACCTATCCCAACTCCCAAGTTCTGTAATATAATGCACGGTATCTGATCCCAGCTAGAACCGAATTCTACTTTTCCAAATGCAGCCCACTACAGGCACTTACAGGAATAGTCCAAACGAAGCACGGTACGCTCACAGTTTTTTGTACTTTAAAAAATTGTATAGGATAACGAAAACGGGCAATTATCTTGGTGACCATAAAGGGTGCCATTAGCATATTCAATACACCGGTTCTCATTCGATTGCATAAGTCGAGCACCATTAGACTTGGTTAGTGCTTAGTAGGGGGACCGCTGGTTAAACGACACTCGCGTTTTAGTACAGGTAAATTAAGTCGAAAAAGCGAAATAACGGAAATAATTAGATACAGGCTGAAAATTGACAGCGAGCTTCCTTTCAGGATTCTTAATAAGGGGTTATAAAGTTTACCGATTTTCCACCCTGGGAACCCCTTTTTTGAGGTTTTGCCCCCAAAATGGATATTTTTCGACCTACGTCATTTTCTTAAAGCTGATATTTCGTATATACAGCAGTGGCCAAAACAATACCAACAAAAGTTGAGAATTTTCATTTTGGCAAAAATACAAAGAACTGAATAGGTTTTAATATAAATTTTATTTTATATTGAAAGAATGTTTGCTAGTCTTCCATAAACATAAAAAAAGTATTTCAATGACAACAACAAAAACATTAAATAAAATTAAATTCTTTCAAAGTAGGTACTGTATGAAGCTGGTCAAAACTATAGCAACTTAATCTGGCAGTACTGATTTCTCACCTTGGAATGAACAATTGGAATCTCTTGGAAGAAAACCGTTAACAGTTTAATTGTTGCAGCGTAGAAGCAGTTAAGTCTAGCAAATAGGAGTAATTTGTTTTGTCCTTAATCATAACAAAGGGAAATGACGAAAACAAAATACAATGATTTTTTAAATTGAAAATAATCAATGATTTTGAAAGTGATTTGAGACAGATATGTATTAGTCAAAAATATGGCGCAGAGAAGTCGGTTGTTTCACGAATAATCAGACGTTATCATGCGAGAGGATCCGTAAAAACTGTGCATAGAGGATGTCGACGCAGAAAAACTTCTCAAAGAATGGATAATTTAATTTGTAGACAAATTAAAAATGGTCCGTTTAAGAGATCGAGAGAAATTGTGAAGACAAGCGAAGAAGCCACTAATTTTTCACAGGAATAGAAGAGCCAGAGTTAGTTTTGCAATATGGAACAGTGACTGGACAGCCACAAAATGGCAAAACATCTTTTTAGTGACGAATGCAAATTTAATATGAAGGAATAAGATGGATATGAATACTGTAAGGCGCCCGAAAGGTCAAAGACTGTCGGCATACTGTAAGCCATGGGGGGAGGTCTGTAATGGTCTGGGGTTGTTTCTCTGGGAAAGGAATGGGGCCTATTCACGAGTTAGAGAAATAATGGATCGTTATCAATATAAAAACATTTTGGAAACCGTTATGTTGAAGCACGCGGAAGATAATGCTCCTTCGTTTCATACCCCCGCCACCACATCTCGATGCGTTTGCGATTCAAATTTTGGCCCGATGCGCTATGTTTAGAAGCAGTTTTAACATTATTCTCCAAACTAATATGACAATGTGAGATAGGCAAATTATAGCCTTTAATCTCTACTTTCAAAAACCGTTTTGTAAATTTAAATCGAGCCACTCTGCTAATATCGGCGCAATGTGCAAGAATAACCCGGTGTCTACACTAGCCATCATCCATGGCAATGTCAATCAAAATGACCTGTGTAGACGCCTTATGTCTCTTGGCAAGACATCACGAGGATTACGTCACGCTGACATTTGACATGCCATGGATGATGGCTAGTGTAGATTCTGCCTTAGATCTATGTATTCTGCAATTAATGCGACAAAATTTCATCTCTCGGCAATTTAAAGTATACATATGTAATAAGCTATCATTTCCCTTAATAATGAAAATTAACAGAGGTATGACTTTTTGAAAAAAGCGTAATTTTTAAGAGTTTTTTCGGCTGAAATGGTCGGATCGGGATCTATAATAAAATAAATTTTTAAAAACCGACTTCAGCAAAACCTAAAATAATGCACAAAAAACCAAAAATAATGCACAAAAAAGGATAAAATAATTGTTTGAAATTCTTTACAACATTAATCCAATCAGAATGGATTTAATAAGAAGAATCACTTTTGAAGACGGTGCCAGGTAGTAGTTGACTGTCATTGCATTAACTATTGCTGCGCAAATTGTATTCATTTCTTTGTTAGCCTTATGCCCTTAATACATCACCCCGAAAACAGGTGTTGGCACCGTCTTCAAAAGTGATTCTTCTTATTAAATCCATTCTGATTGGATTAATGTTGTAAAGAATTTCAAACAATTATTTTATCCTTTTTTGTGCATTATTTTTGGTTTTTTGTGCATTATTTTAGGTTTTGCTGAAGTCGGTTTTTAAAAATTTATTTTATTTCGTACTTTCTAGTCCGTTAATTTTTTTTCGGGGGTAATATAAAAAAAAATTATTTATTACGAGAAGTATGACACTCAGCCGCGCGCCGTCGAAAAGAATTGAGGCAGTAGCTAAATAGTTTTTGCAGTAATGAATTTGCGTATTTTCGGAGCAATTTAAAAAAAAACTTATTTAATATGAAACAAAATTCCCCAAAGGAAATTAAAAAGAAATATTTATTGTGTCGATTGAAAAAAAAATTGCTCCAGGTCAAAGAATCGAACTCGCAACCTCCAGGACGAGAGGCTAGCCTCTCAGTCGTTGTGCTACGGTAGATTGTTACAACAAGATGGCTAAATACGTAAATAAAGCTTTTCAGAAACTGCTTTAAATAGAATTTCATTCCAAAGGAATACTCTCTTACAGTCTGCATGAGTAGAGTATGCATGAAATTTCTCACCGAAGAGTTTGTAATTCTTTACAACATTAATCCAATCAGAATGGATTTTAGAAAGAGAAAAAAAGAAAAAAAGTCGAACTACCCTCCGGGGTTTGAACCCGCAATTTTTATTTGCAGGTCAACGCCTTTGCCGATTCATCCACCGGCCTCTTCTCGAGCACGCGACAATAAAGTAATTTGTTCGCTGCCTTTGAAAATACTTCTATCCGTTCAAGGTGTACTAATTTTACCAGTTTTTTACGCCTACCTTCGAACTCCTTTATCAGAATTCAAAAAAAATTGTACGGGACCACCGTGGGAAACTACCCTTTCAAACAAAAAAGAAAAAAAGCAAAAAAGTCTTTGCGTTACAAAGTTATGCGTGAACAGGACCAAAAAATACCTACGCGTCGAATTGATAACCTCCTCCTTTTTTGAAGTCGGTTAAAAAACCATTTTGTAGGGTTTTCAATTCTCTATAAATGTCCTGTTGAGGATAACGCGATTCATCCAGTATTTTTTATTGTATACGCAAAAAACGAAAAAATACCTTTTTTTGTTGTTAGTTATTGTTTAAACAATTCCATAGGGCTAAAATTTGACTGGTTTTGACGTGATAACGTCTTATAAATCGATGCGGTTAGAAGGCATTCACGAAAAAGTTGTAACGAAGCCACTAACGTCCGGTAACGTTACGATGCTCGCGCAACATTCGAGAAAGAGGCTCGCGTTCTTAGCGTCGGAGCAAAAGAAAGAAAGCGTCTCAATGGGGGGTGCTACACACGAGACTAATTCGGACGGGTGAGGCTTTAAGGATTTCAAATGACGAATTTGTGGTTAAAATTTGAAAATTCAAAATGGCGGACTAATTTTGTCAATTGTGTTCCGATTGGACTGAAAATCAGTATCGGGGGCTTTAAGGGTTCCAAATGACGAATTTGTGGTTAAAATTTGAAAATTCAAAATGGCGGGCTAATTTTGGCAATTGTGTTCCGATTGGACTGAAAATCAGTATCGGGGGCTTTAAGGGTTCCAAATGACGAATTTGTGGTTAAAATTTGAAAATTCAAAATGGCGGACCAATTTTGGCAATTGTGTTCCGATTGGACTGAAAATCAGTATCGGGGGCTTTAAGGATTTCAAATGACGAATTTGTGGTTAAAATTTGAAAATTCAAAATGGCGGGCTAATTTTGGCAATTGTGTTTCGATTGGACTGAAAATCAGTATCGGGGGCTTTAAGGGTTTCAAATGACGAATTTGTGGTTAAAATTTGAAAATTCAAAATGGCGGTCTAATTTTGGCAATTGTGTTCCGATTGGACTGAAAATCAGTATCGGGGCTTTAAGGGTTCCAAATGACGAATTTGTGGTTAAAATTTGAAAATTAAAAATGGCGGACTAATTTTGGCAATTGTGTTCCGATTGGACTGAAAATCAGTATCGGGGGGCTTTAAGGATTTCAAATGACGAATTTGTGGTTAAAAATTGAAAATTCAAAATGGCGAACTAATTTTGGCAAATTGTGTTCCGATTGGACTGAAAATCAGTATCGGGGGGCTTTAAGGGTTTCAAATGACGAATTTGTGGTTAAAATTTGAAAATTCAAAATGGCGGACTAATTTTGGCAATTGTGTTCCGATTGGACTGAAAATCAGTATCGGGGGTTTCAAATGACGAATTTGTGGTTAAAATTTGAAAACTAAAAATGGCGGACTAATTTTGGCAATTGTGTTCCGATTGGACTGAAAATCAGTATCGGGGGGCTTTAAGGATTTCAAATGACGAATTTGTGGTTAAAATTTGAAAATTCAAAATGGCGGGCTAATTTTGGCAATTGTGTTCCGATTGGACTGAAAATCAGTATCGGGGGCTATAAGGCTTTCAAATGACGAATTTGTGGTTAAAATTTGAAAATTCAAAATGGCGGAAACACAAAAAGACGCTATCACGTAAAAACTTCGCCCGTATACGGTCTTTACAGGAACCCATATTTTTGGATTTTAGTTATCTTTGGGGTATCTACCCTGAAGTAGTAGTGCCAGTAGTTTGCTCTACAATTTTATAACAAAAGCGGCCTTTTTTTCGCTCTAATGACTGGGCTAAATATTAAAATTAATATCCTGTGGATAATGTAAAGGCTGTAGCATAAAAATTGTCTGGACATTCATCCTTCCTCATCCGGCTCCTTTAATCCCTCGTGGAACATAGGGCGGGAACGGTTGCCCTCCAGCGGACTCTCAGCTCTGACCAGGATCTCCCAGTTGTTGCGGCCTCTGCTAATAGGGTTCTCCTCCAAGTTGTTCTAGGTCTTCCGACTCTACGGGATCCTTGCGGATTCCAGTCAAGGGCCTGTTTGGCTAGATTATCGTCTTCAATTCCATTTCCTTCGTCTGATTTGGCCGTCTATCCTTTCTTGGCCGGCACGGCGCCATAGTTCCTCATTTTTAATTCTATCTTGCCAGCGGATTTTTAGGATACGACGTAGGCATCTGTTGATGAAAACTTGTAGGCGCCCCGTGATGAATTGGGTGACTTTCCATGTTTCGCAACCGTACAAAAGAACTGCCTTACCGTTGGAGTTGAACAGCCGCAATTTGGTGTTAAGATCTCCGTCGATCTCCATATGTGAAACAGGCATACATATGCGCTTCTTGCCTTATTTATTCTGGAACTGACGTCTTCTTCTGCACCACCATTTTCGGTAATAATACTACCAAGGTAGCAGAATTTATCTACCAGTTCCACATCACGTTATTTACCGCTGTCCGTTCAAGGGTGTTTGCATTTATCCGCATTTCTTTAGTTTTAGTCTGATTTAGCCTTAAGCCTACTGCACTACTTTCTGCTGCCGAATTTTTTAACAAGTTTTTGAGGTCCTGGGTTTGGGGGCCAGCAAACAGATACCATCCGCGTAGCCGAGATCCTTAAGGCGGTCAAGCAATCCCCATAGTATGCCACCTGCTCTACCATCTAGAGCGCTGACAAGGATGTCATTTATTACTATAAGAAATAGTAATGGCGAAAGTAGGTATCCTTGTCGCACTCCTGTGCTCACTTCAAAACCGTCGGATAATTTTCCATTGTGAAGAACTCTGCATTTGGAATTGTTGTATAGGGCCTGTATTAATTCTATTATTTTCTCAGGAAATGTACGATGCCGTAGAGCTCGCCATATAAAGCTCCTATAAACCGAGTCGAACGCTTTCTCATAGTCTACGAAGGCAAGGTAAAGGGGGCATCGAAATTCAGTAGACTGCTCCACTATGATTCTCTAGGTGTTAATATGATCTATGCAGGAGCGGCCCTTTCTGAATCCAGCCTGCTGTCTTCTAAGCGTTCGATCTACTGCCTCTCTTATCCTAGATAGTAATATATGGGACAAGATTTTTCCCATCGTAGATAATAGACAGATGCCTATCCAGTTGTCACATATTGTTAGGTCACCCTTTTTTGGTATTTTAACTATGATATCTTCCGTCCAATCCTCCGGAAAGGTACAGGTGTTCCATGCTTTTTCCAGGATTGGATCTAGCGCATCTGCTATGAGGCTTGAGTCGGCTTTCAACAATTCTGGCGGGATGCCATCTTTTCCAGCTGCTTTACCATTGGCCATTGCATAAATTGCGGTTACTATTTCAGTCTTGGATGGGGCACGAGTGGTGATTCTTATTGGCTGTGCATTGTTGCTACTGTCTTGAGGTTCCTGTACAAATTAACTATTCAGGGTGGCGAAGAAATGATCTCTCCATCTTTGGAGTTGCTCCTGGTAGCTGCACAGAAACCTTCCATCCGCACTCTTTACGGCATGCTTTTTAGTAGAGTGCTCTCCTGTTTAGTGAAGCACCTTACTGTTGCCTGTGTTTGCCGCGTTTTCCGCTTTCTCTGCGAGCTCGTTTATCTGCCGTCTTTTATCACGCCGGACGCTTCTCTTTACCTTCCGGTGTAATTGGGAGTATTCCCGCTCAAGTTGGTGGCGTCTTTTCGGGTCGCTTGTAGATTTCACATTATTTTTTAGGGCCCTCCTGCTTTCTATTTTTTGCCAGGTTGTGTCCGAGATCCAGTGTTGCTGGTTTCTTTGGACATAAGCGACGCTTGTTTCCGCTGCTGTTATTATAGCGCCCTTTGTTGTACTCTTCAATATTATTTTCATCAGAAACGTTTTGCTGGTTTAAAGTTTGTTGTAGTTTCCCAGAAAATTCTGGCCTTTTAATGCTGTCACGTAGAAAGTAAACGTTAAACCTTCTACGGTTTATATCATCGCGTTGGAGATTTCTGATTGCGGCGATTCTTAGGCGGATAGTTGCTACTACCAAATGGTGGTTACTTCCAGTGTCTGCTCCCCTAAAGCTCCTCACATCCTCCAGAATAGTTCTCCATCTGCGACTCGCGGCCACGTGATCTATCTGACTTCTCGTTCTACCATCAGGCGGCGATACCCAGGTCTCCTTATGTATCTTCTTGTGACAGAAGTAAGTTCCACCTACTACAAGTTGATAGGAACTACAGAAGTCAACGAAAAGCTCACCATTGTTATTGGTAACTTGCCTTATATTAGGCCTTGATTTCCAATTGTGTTTTCAAGGCCGGTGTTGTTGGGGCCGATCTGTGCGTTTAAGTCACCCATCAAAACAATGATGTCCCCATGAAATAGAGCGAAAAACCTTATTCAGTCGCATATAGAACTCGTCTTTGATGTCATCGTCTGCGTCTTCAGTTGGAGCGTAGCATTGGACTATCGTAGTACTTCTTAGTCTGGTACGCAGGCTCACGGTAATAATCCTCTCAGAAATTGGTGACCAGCTAATGAGGCTGGACCTGGCTTCCTTGGTGAGTATTACTCCAACGCCATTCCTACGGTTTTCAGTTTCGTTTCCCCCAGAATATAAGAAGGACTCACCGTTTGGGCAGATATGCTCCCCCACACCGTGCCATCTGGTCTCGCTGAGTCCAATGACCTTAATTTTATAGTGGTTCATCTCGTTGAGGACTTCATCCAGGCGTCCACCAGCAAGCAGAGTTCTCACATTCCATGACCCGATTCGTGTCCTGGTTCGAAAAGCAAAGGTCGTCGTCATGTTGTCTGTCAGGTTCCGAGGCATTGTTTGCCGATTCGTAGCAATTGTGTGTTTTATGGGAGCGGGCTGCTAACACTCAGCCCAACCGACCTAAAACTCTGTTTTGTGGCGCAGAGAACTCGCCATTCGACCGTCGCCCGTTAGCTCCTTCCGAAGAAGTTCCCCCGGGGGCACCGCGAGGAGGTGGGATTATGTAAACCTCTAACAAAAAAAATTCAAAACACTCTAGCGGCTAAACCGTTGCGATCCTCCCACCCCATAACATTTTTTGTTCGTCTATACAAAACCTAACAACAGCCGGCCGCTTTGTAAACTTAGCAGGTACACCCTGTATATATTTGTTTATTACATACTTGAAATTTAATAAAAAAATATCATTGGGATAAATAAAAAAAAGGAAAAATATCGAAAAATACCGATTTTGTGGGCTAATATTCCCTAGAAAAGGGTTTTTTCGAGGTGGAAAATCGTGAGACTTTAATGCCTCTTATTAAGAACCCTAAACGAAAGATCTCTGCTCATGTTTTGCCTTTAACTAACAAAATTGCAGAAAAATCGGTGGGCTTCCCGGGGTAGAAAATCGGTAGACTTTATATCCCGTTATTAATAACCCTAAAAAGAAGCTCCCCGCCAAATTTCAGCCTGTACTTAATTTTTCGGCTATTTTTCTTATTTTACCTGCACTCTTTGGAATGGTCGATTACGAATATATTTATATCTGCAACAAAAGTGTGGCGTACATTTCTCTGGCGTGTGCTTTTTTATATGCCTCTAGCGGGAGCGTGCATACCTCTGGCAGGCGCATTTTTAGGTTTTTATGCTTGTAGCGGGAGGATGCACACTTCTATGGCGGGCGCATTTTTAGATTTTCATACCTGTGGGAGCGTGCGTATTTGTTCGCTATGCGTGCAAGTTGTGTGCCAGTGTATGCTTTTAAAAAAAGTAACCAACTGAAATATTTTTACTCGGGCGGCCAGTGCTCTTGTGATCGAGAATTCTTTCTGCGGCATCCAGAAGATCTCTACTTGTTGTAGTCAGGCCAAGTCTTTCTAGTGTTGGCGTATGATTTTAAACTCCTCCACCTGGAGCCTGCCATTGAAAGGAAGTGCATGGCCAAATCTCTGAATCACACTCGTGCAAAGCCAGCGCACCATATCGTCCGCTTAGAGTGTAAACCTGCTAACTAACTTTAATGAAATTTTACAGCGCGGACAAAAAACTTCTAATAATTTATATTTGTGGCTTAGAAAGCAGTAGTAGTCTAAACCATAGTATTTACTATACAATATTACAACATAAACCAACTATATTTTGGGTTTTCTAAGGTACAAATATAAATTATTAGAAGTTTTTTGTCCGCGCTGTAAAATTTCATTAAAGTTAGTTAACAGGTTTACACTCTAAGCGGACGATATGTGGCTTCACGCCCCATCTCTTGCCGAAGGTCTGCTTACTAGCATATACTGATTTCTTTGCCTTTCTTCATTGTTGAGTCTTCATTTCAGATTTAGGTCCAGAATAAGGCCCAAGTGCTTATACCGGAGACAGACTAGAAACTTAATCCAGATTATGACGCAGACCCGGAGACGACCCCCCAAACGTACAAAGGCCAACGATTTGAAATTATTTTCATGGAATGTTAGAACATTATACCAACGCGGTAAGTTAAAAATTCTCCTAGACGAATTGATGAAATTCAGGAGATGAGATGGACTGGACAGGGAATATTCGAAAAAAGAACACATAACGTATTTTATAGCTGCAAAGAAATGGACCACATATTAGGTACAGCATTCATTGTTCGGAAGGAAATAAAGCACCTCGTCATAGGATTTGAAGCCATAGATGAAAGAATGTGCAAGATTCGTTTAAGGGGCAAATTCTTCAATTATTCAGTTACAAATGTACACGCTCCAACAGAAGAGAGCCCGGAAGAAAAAAAGGACATGTTTTACGACTCTTTAGAGAGAGTATACAGAAACTGTCCTCGTCATGACATAAAGATAGTCATTGGAGATGCCAATGCTAAAATAGGACGGGAAGCAGCGTTTCAGCCTACAATCGGTAAGTTTAGTTTGCACGAACACCACAATGATAATGGATTAAGACTGATAAACTTCGCCATGGCGCAAAATATGGTTATATTCAGCACAAAATTCCAGCATAAAGATATTCAAAAAGCAACCTAGAAGTCGTCAGATGGAGTAACCAACAACGCAATTGATTATGTCCTTATAGACGCACGCCACCAGTCCAATGTGCTTGATGTGAGAGTATACCGCGGCGCAAATATACTCTGACTACTTCTTAATGGGAACGAAAATTAGGGCCAGGATATCTGCAATAAAAACAAGAAGAGGAAACAGAGACAGAAAATATAACGTGGCAGGATTGCAGGAAGAGCAAACTAGGGCTGATTATGAGAACCTGCTCAACGTAAGAATAAATGAAATTGGTCAAAACACACATGAAAACTTGAAGGACCAATGGAATGACATGAAAACAGCAGTAAAAGGAACAGCAGAAGATATTCTAGGTTTCGTGCAACAAACACGAAGAATAGAATGGTTTGATGAAGAATACGCCCAGGTGACAATGGAGAAAAACCGAGCTTACCAAGTCATGCTAAGTAGGCACAGAACAAGAAACTCTGAAGAGGAGTATAAAGAAAAGAGGCGAGCTGAGAAGAGAATGCACAAAGCGAAAAAAAGGCAGTATTGGGAAGAACAAATGAAAAAAATAGAAGAATCAGCAAGCCTAAATGATGCAAGAAACTTCTACGAAAAGGTAAACCAACAACGGAAAGAATTTAAGCCTAGAGTCACAATCTGCAAGGATAAAACTGCGGAGATATTAAGTAATAAGGACGAAGTATTAGCTAGATGGGCAGAGCATTTCGAGGAACTACTACTAATGAACCCAGAGCAGGGGCACATTGGTACCCGAAATGCACAGAACATGAATGCGGACGATGAGAATGACAGCACAGCAGCCCCTACCATTGAGGAAGTACTCCAGGCATTGCGAGCATTAAAAAAGGGATCAGGGTCTGGCAGCATACCTGCAGAACTCATTAAGCAAGGCGGAGAGGAAACTATCCAAAAACTACATGAAGTAACAGTGGAAATCTGGAGACGGAAAGAAATGCCTGATGAGTGGAATGAAGGCCCTTACACAAAAAATGAGACCCTCTATCTTGCAACAACTATAGAGGAATAACGCTATTAAACACAACATACAAAGTATTTTCACGTGTTCTCTATAATAAACTACGACCATACGTGGAAAGAATATTAGGAGAGTATCAATGCGGTTTTCGTCCTGCAAGATCCACAACAGACCAGCTATTTGTACTCAGAGAAACCCTAGAAAAAGCTGTTGAATTTAACATAAACATCCACAGGTTATTCATCGACTACAAATATGCTTACGATAGTGTGAACCGTATTGAGTTATTCGATGCTATGGAGCAGCTCGGAATACCTAAACACCTAGTAGAACTGACGGAAATTTCGATGAAAGATGCAAGGTGTAGAGTCAGAATAGATGGTGAATTATCTCCACCCCTCAGAACAAATAGAGGATTAAGGCAAGGCGACGCAATCTCCTGCTTGTTTTTCAACGTGGCCCTAGAAAAAGCAGTAAGAGATGCATCGATTAACACATCAGGGTGCATCTTTGATAGGTCAGTGCAAATATTAGCCTTTGCCGACGATATTGCTATCCTTGGAAGATCATTCGAGAGCAAGCCGCTAAAAATCTCTGGTTGGAAATAAACGAGCACAAAACAAAGTATATGTGAGCAAAAAACGCCAGAATTAGCAGACAGAACATAACGATAGACACCTACAATATAGAAGCAGTAGATGATTTTGTGTACCTCGGCACGATTATAACAAAAGGTAATGATACATCGGCCGAAATCAGAAGACGAATAGCACTGGCTAATAAATGCTACTTTGGTCTACGCAGGCACCTGGCGTCTACAAATATATCAAGGAAGACAAAACTGGCACTTTACACAACACTAATAAGGCCTGTCCCACTATATGGTTCGGAAGTGTGGACATTGAAAAACGCAGACGAAGCATTGGTAGGAAGATTTGAAAGGAGAATTCTTCGTTCGATCTACAAAGGAATACAGGTTGATGGCATTTGGAGGAGAAGATACAACTCAGAGTTGTATGAAATCAGTAAGATTCCAAACATTGTCAAAGTGATAAAAATAAACAGACTACGATGGATTGGTCACGCCCAACGAGGTGCGGAACGGAACCCGACAAAGATAGTGTTGGGGAAAGTACCGTCAGGTAAAAGGAGACCAGGTCGGCCTAAGAAAAGATATATTAATGACGTCGAGGAAGACTTGAGACAGTTGGGAATAAGAAACTGGAAAAGTCGGGAGGCGAACGCTGGAGGAAGCCAAGGCCAACAATAGCTCCTGATGATGATGAATTCAAGAATTCGTAACCTTCGACTGGAAGATATGCCAAAAATTAAATGGGCTCACAATACAACCATTGTGTCTTAGTATTATTTATTGATTTATTTATTTATTTTAGTACCAAATTCTTTACAAGTATTATTATATTATGTTATTAATAATTTGTGTTCAGACTGCTTGTTCGTCTTTTCACAACAGATGCGTAGATGAGTTGCTTTTTATGTAGGAAATTGGGTCGAGAGGAAAGGTACTAGTAAAACCTCTTTCGCGGTTTTGTGATATGTTAGAATTAGAACTTATCCTATCTTAACCTAGGCGGTGTGGACATTTCCACGTATTTTTTTTACTACTGGTCACTGGTTTTTGCTAAGAAATTACGTTTTAATTTTTTAATTTTCTTAGCTATTAAATTGATCTTTGCTGTTGTATGGATTTCTCTTGACGATATATGCCACGGTTTGTTCATCGCTAACTTTAAGAATTTGTTTTGCGCACTTTGTAAAGATTTTATATGCGTTTTTGCACAGTCACTCCATACTGGGTCGCACAATAGCTTTGTATAGGATGAGTTTGTTTTCCTGGGATAAGTGCGATTCCCTGTTGATCAATGGGTATAAAGCTAGCAGGATCTTGTTCACCTTTGATATAGTTTGTTTAGTATTTTGGATTATTTACGAGACAATGACCATGTTTACGCGAAGCCACTAAAACTCTTTAGAGCAACCTTAACACTGATTTTCATACCCGTGAACACCCCTTAACATGGCTTTCGTTAGTGGTGTTAAGCCTTAATAAATGTGCTAAGGTAACACATTTATTAAGGAAAACCGAGTTAAGAGCCACGCGTAAACGGAATTGTGATGCTACAGTACATGTCAGCTGACGTAATACACGGTGCATAATTTCTCTATGATGATTTATAAGGATTATGTACTGCGTTTGTGTGGGGTTGTGGATGCAGAGATTGATGGTGGTGTTCTTGAGTTTGTTACTTACATTTGCGTTGCGTGCTTTGTTTCTGATTTCCAAGTATTCTAGTCGTTTTGGGCATGATGGGTATTTTTTTTTTTTATGTGGAAGACTAGAGCTCAGGGAAAGCCCTTGAGAGATGGTTCCCGTTGCAGTTGGCACATTTGATTTCTTGGTCATGCTGTTTAGTACAGGAGCTGTGGTGATGACTTTCGCCGCATATCATACATTTTGCTGCTAGATGACAATGAGATGACCCATGTCCATATTGTTGGCAGTTCCTACACTGTGTTGGTCCTCTTCGTTTGTGCGAGTGGTAGTTCCATTTTATTATAGTGTTTAGTATGACTGGGAACGATTTCCTTAACTCGCTGAGTTTAAAAGATGCGTGCTTGAAGTATATTAGGTAGATCGCATGATCTTCGTAGGGTTTCTTGGTTACATTAAGAGATTTAACATCCATGCATTGGAGGTTCAACTGAAGGAGGTGGTCTTTCAGAGTTTCGATTTCCATGGAGTGTAGTCCTGCTAGGATTATTTTAATTTACCGTTCATCCTTCCTGGCGTGGGTGAAGAACTTCACTTTCTTTTCTGTTTATGTGTTTAGTGATTTTTTCATAGTCGTCAATATCGTCTAAAAACAGTTTCGTGCCTATGAACGATAGTTTGTATTTATAATTTGTGATGTTGAAACTATCCAATATTGTTTTAATGGTGTTTTTGGGTAGATCTGTGAATGCAATTGGCGGCGGTTTGATTTTTGGGCTACTGATGTTGCGATGTCATCGTCATCCTTGTCATTATCGGACATCAAAATACTAAATCTGTTGCTAGTGGCTGCCATTTTGTTGTGTTGTTCGACTTTTCTTTGTTTCAGTCGGTCTTTAATTAACTCTTCACCATGGCTCCTCTTAGGGGCCATGTAATTGCGAATGGTTTCGCTAAGAGTTGTTGCGGTTTGTTTGGTTTCTATCAATATGATTGATGAAACTCAAAAGCACTTTGCACAATGCACTTAAGATGGCGTACACTAAAACTAATTGACAAGTTCTTGGATACTTTCACTAGGAACACACGCGACCGTCATCAACAAATTCACGGAGAAGAGTGGTTGTGTCTTAGTAAAAGTTGTTCAAAATGTCATGTTAAGGCAGGTCATCTCATTTGTTTTTTTTTAGTTTATTTCAGCGAAATTGTATGAAAAGACCCATTTTTCGAACTCAAAAAAAACCAAAGATAATGGCCCTACAGCTTTGATGCCTGTTTGTAGCTTTATGCGAGATACTCTAGTTACCACACATTGAAAAGTTCAGTTGAGATCTGTTGAATTTTCGACTCGCGTATATGAATACTGAACGAAGTCAACGGATATTCCCATTCCATGCATCGGATAAAACACATTGATGCAACGAATATGGAAAGAATATTTTCCAAACTTATTGAATCCGACCCGCACAGTAAACGAGGATCCACGGACGGAGGCATTTGTAATTCCTCAAGATAATATCACCATAGAACCACCAACACTGGATGACGTACGTGAAGCTGTAAAAAGGCAAAAAAGCAACAAATCGCAAGGTATCGATGGAATAGCAGCTGAGCTTACACCACTGATATGCTGCATCTGGGAGGAATCAGCTATACCAGATGACTGGCGGAAAGCCATTATATGTCCAATATACAAGAAAGGAGATAAATTAACCTGTAAAAACTACAGAGGCATCTCTTTCCTCAGCACCAGCTATAAAACCTTCACAATCTTTGTGAAACAAAAGCCAGAACCTATAGCGGAAGGCCTCATAGGAGAATATCAAGCTGGTTTTAGGGCAAACAGGTCAACATCGGACCAGCTACTGACCTAAAACCAAATTCTGGAAAAAACCTGGGAAAGAAATGTGGATATATACCAGATATTTGTTGACTTTCAACAGGCATATGACTCAATAAACAGAGAGAGGCTGTACGAGATCTTATTGGAATTAGGAGTCCCCTCAAAGCTTATACGACTGGTCAAAAGCGCAACAAATGGCTCACTGGTGAAAGTATGGATCCAAAATGCAGTAACAGAAGAGTTCGAAGTGCGACAAGGTCTTAGACAAGCTTTTCAACCTGGCCCTAGAATGGGTGATAAGGAAAACGTCAGTGGCGGTTCGTAAGGTTCAGGATAAGGGAAGCAATGCGTAGGGCGTCAAAGCTAATGTACCCCGCGAGCGATAAAAGTAAAGGTATCGGCGGCTTTAATTAAAAAAACTGAAAAATGACAAATTTGAAAACGAATTAAGTAATTAACCCCATCCAAAAGTAGAAACCCTACTACCAATCTATATTCTTTTTATTTTAATATAATAAAAAATAATATAGTAAGATATACATACAGTGGCGAACAGAAGTCAACGTACACCATATAAAATAGCGAAAATTCGTATTTTTATTTTATTTTTAAAAATTGAAAAAAATTGTGATATCACAATATACGTATCAAAACATTTTATTGAAATTCCATAATAAATTATTTCTACAAAAAAAATAACAAAAAAGTGAAATATACAGAATTCACAAATAACAAAAGTCTACCCAGTCTACGTGCACTTAAAAATTTTTATTATTTTTTTTTGTAGAAACAATTTCATTATGCAATTTCAATATAATGTTTTTGTACAAAGGATTGTACTTATTTATTTTGTAATATCACAATTTTTTTTATGCTATAGTAAACGAATTTTCGCTATTTTATATGGTGTACGTTGACTTTTGTTCGCCACTGTATAACACAATTCAAAAAAATAATCTCGCTCTATCCCTTTAAATCGTCATTAAAGAGAATCATAAAAAACAAATGGAAGCTACAAATTTTCAGCTACTTCAATACACACCTCCTGCCACCCCATTAGAATAAAGAGAAAGTTCACCCATCATCGCTCTTTTTTTATTGACTCAAACGAAAATTCATATTAAGAATCAAAACAAATTTCGAAGCAAAATGTTCAAGAGTAACTCCACAGCAGACGAAACCAGAGCAGAATACCAGAAAACGAAACCAAGAAAACAAGAGAATATGGTGGATAGAGAAAATTTGTCTATGTTCGACTTCTCATATCCCGGTATTCAGCTCCGAAGAAGCTGCGTTTAGTTCAGCTTCTGAGGGACCTGTATCAACGCAAACCTTTGCGTGAGTGTGAGTTCAATTGAATTGAATGTGTTGGACTTTTCACGTTGATTTTCGGTGCCAAAGAAGCTGGAGATATTACAGCTTCCCTACGTTGTGTTAAGCCTCGGCCACGATAAGAGCGGCGAGCGGCACCAGAAAAATTTAATGTCTCGGATTAGAGGTGAGCGGCACTTTAGTATTGCCGAGGCTTTATTCTTTGTATACAGTAGTATGCATTGTACATTTTATATAAAAAAATCTGTACATTGCTTGCTTAGTGTTTCCAGATGAAGAAATATATTAAGATTTTGTTTTTGATTAATCTTAATATATTTAAATTAATTTTTTATGAAGTTGCCTATTTGGTCAAGGGAAGCAGTGCTTCCTTTGCTTCCAAAGAGGAACCGCCACTGGAAAACGTCAGTCCAGAGAAGTGCATCAATAGCAACCCAATCTGTACAATTACTTGGGTACGCGGACGACGTGAACATCGTGGGAAGGTCCTTTTTGGCAGCAAAAGAAGTTTATGTGGAACTAAAAGAGGCGGCAAAGGACATAGGCCTGAACATCAACGAAGAGAAAACAAAGGTGATGCAACAATCCAGAGCTGAAATATTTAGAATGGGAAGAAATATATACAACCTAGAATATACAACCTAGAAGTAGTCGATAAAACAGTCTACCTTGGGTCTACAATTACAAAAATAAACGAAAAAAAGGAAGATATAACTCGACGAGTACTACTGGCTAGTAGAGCCTTTTATGCCAAAAAACAAATACTGCACTCAAGATTATCGATATCGACTTCGTTGAGGTGCCGTTCGAAGTGTACTAAAAGGAAATATGATCTGAAAAGATTTTCAAAAAATCGGTCGAGCCGTTTTTTTGTTTGAACGAAGTTCGTGACTTTTGTACCTGCAGGATACCGCGCGGGCGAAGAATGTTATAGACTTCGTTGAGGTGACGATCGAAGCACATTTACGAAAACATGTTCTGTAAAAAAATTCATAACATTCGGTCAAGCACTTAATTTGTTTAAATGAAAAGACTTCGGCTAAGGGTCACAAGCACCTTTGATTGGTGTTTCTAACAGCTAATAAACTCGTTGAAATGAAACCCATTCTAAATGAAATTACATTTTCTGGATTCATCAGAGTGATAGCTTCCCATCAAGATATCACTTGTAAAAATCCGAGCACTCTTTAAAAACCGGGCAAAAATTACGTAACCCTTTACAAACATCACGAATTTTTCAAAATTTTAGATCAGCACTTTTATGACGGAGAGAGAATTGTTTTGCACATCCTACAGGTTCTGGAAATTGAAGTTCATCCCGGAATTTCCAGTAGTTAGGAAACATTTGGCCTTTTCGGTCAAGTCTGACAAGTCCTTTAAATTGAATAGTTTTGCTAATACATATCTCCTGTATTTCCAAGTTTATCGTTATTTGAACTAGCTACTCTCAGGATTACTTTGGAACTAGTTCTGACACTAGCCAATTTCCCACTACTAATAAAACTATTACTATTTTCTAAGTAGACAATTTATTAATATTATTTAAAATTACAAGATTTTTACTATTAGGTGTAGGAGTTGTGTTAGTTTGAAGAACCAGATGTATGAATTTGGTGTGATTTTTTCTTACAATTTGTTGTTAGTATTGTTCATTTATTATAAAAATATCCATTGATAATATTCAACATTCATTATACTGGGAAGTTCATCGTGTGGACAGAAAGAGTCAAACCCACATCCTAACTTAATTTTGTTTTTGTTTTTTAGGAGTAGACATTTTTTTCCGCCACTTTTAATTCCGTGCCCGCCGCCCAAACAATATTCTAGATCCGCGCCTGCTCTGTGACGGCTGACGCAGAGGCAATGCTCAACAACCGGAACTGGAGACTTGCTGCAAGGGACCGTCAAGCGTGGAGAAATGCCCTAGAGGAGGCCTAGGCTCGATTTGGGCTGTAGCGCCATCAGTGGCGTGGCGTGCTTTGAATTGTAGGGGATGCAATCTTGCAGAAGTGTGGAAAACCTCCGTTCCGCAGATGCACGTTATATATTCAAAAGGAGTATTAAGATTATCTATATTATCGAGCGAGTGTGAACTACTTTTGGAAGTCTTCGCTTTAAAAACAAGTCGACAATAGCGGTTCGTTCAGTTGAATGATTAAAGAAATTTGAGAAACCTGTGATTGACTGAAAGAAGATTCGGCACTCATGAATCTTGTCACACGATTTCGATAAAGCAATATTTAAGCGATGGACAAAGCAGTGTACAAAAAGAGCATTTGGAGGTTTCTTTAACTCAAACTTCACCCGCCATAACTGAAGCTCCGTCATAGCAATTGTAACTTGGAACCACATGCGAAATTCTGCATAACATTAACTACATGCTGCTGCTCTTCTATCATCGCTGAGCTGCTCTTCTATCATCGCAAATATTTTTAAAACTAATGAATGTTTCTTTCGTGTCACCAGAGGAATAAATGTATCTCAAAGCGGTTGACAACATAAATCGACAGGAAATATCTGTGGTTTCATTACAAATAATTGCGACAAACTCAGAATTTTGGATTTCAGAAGTAATTTGAATTTTTAGTAAGAGTGCAGGAAATAGCCATTATTAAATCATTTTGAATATTGTTTGATAATCCAGAAAATACTGAAGCTGATTTTTAAGTTCTGGATTATGTTTGGCCAAAAGTAAAATTAATTTAACATAATTTTACCGATTAATAGAATCTTTACCCTCGCAGTGTCCGCGAAAGGCTTGCTCCTGACGTGCCAAGTGGCAAACAACATCTAAACAAATTTTAATAATTTTCCAGTTCTTTTTAACTAACTCATTGTTTTCATAATTGAGGATTTATAAGGAGTGTCTACTAGATTTTCAATCCTTTGGCCTGTACCGAATTTAGAAAGAGCTAAAACTGATTTTAGGAGTATCCACACACATCAGGGACGTGCCCGGGACGTTCGATTTTTGCTCCGGCCGGGACACGGACATGTGTGAACGAGTTCGTATAAAGTGTACGCACCGATATTTTTTGAACCCTTGTCGGAACACTAATATGTGTGGATACTCCTTTACTCGTTCACACATGTCCGTGTCCGGGCAGGGGCTCGTTCACACATGACAGAACTCGGCCCTGTGACGTCCCGGGCACGGCCCTGATGTGTGTGGATACTCCTTTTAAATGCTCGGACGATTTTTGACCATGCCTATCAACGTTTTCATGAAAATTATTTAAATAATTAAATCCCGAAGACCGCCAAACATTCTTTTCAGTTGAAAATAAAATGCAAGGCCAACACAATTTTTTTTTTGCTTATTTTGACAACAGATAAGCCAATTCGCGCTATTGTATAATTTTATAGAAAAATGCCTAGTTTTATTATGTTTTATTTTCACCAAAATGCATTTTCCGTAAGAGCCAAAGGATTGCTGCAAAAAATCATCCATTATGCAAAAATGCTTACCATCAACATTACCCATTATATTTAATAAAGCAAAAACAAACTAAAAAGAACTAGCATACATAAATATATAAATAAGCTGGGACCCGGTGCGCCTATGCTGCACCCATAAACCAATAGTAGTAATCAGGTGATATGAATTTTAATATACAGTAGGAGAGTTTGAAAAATGCAATTTTTTGGTATTTTTGATTTCAAATAACAAAATGTGAAACTATTAGGGATCTGACATTTTGATCAAGACAATAAAAACCATCCATTGACATGGCATTTTTCGAGATATGAATTTTCATACACAGATGAAGTGTCTCCATGAACCACTTATTTTCTGTATTTTGGATAGCTGGGACCCGGTGCGCCTTGCTGCACCCAACGTTTAAACATTTAAAATCAATCCAAACCTTCAAAATTCATCTCTTCTTAACCAGTAACGAAAAACCAACTATTCCTATAAAAGTTCGAGACATTGGATTCAAAATTCATTTATTTGCAGTGTGACCAAAATTACCTATTATTGTAAAGCTCTGGGGCAGACAATATTTTTTGTCGGCGTGGCCCGTAATAAAGTTATGGTTCTTTCTGGTAAAATAAACACACACGAATATCCTTAAAAATATAACTACCCACCAAAAATAAATATTAGTGAAAGACTATTTTAAAATAAGGCTTTTTCCAGCAACTATTAGACACATAGTATAATTTCAAGAAAATATGTCATATCCACAGTGTTATCCATGCTACAATCTTTTTTCGTATGGACTTTTAGTTAAATTAAACACTCAATAATCGACAAATATTATTACATCCTGAAAGAAAAAAAAAATTAAAGGATTATATCTACTAATTTCATATTTAGAAATGGACTTTTGACGGTGATGGACATTATACGCTACAAATTACATGTCTTGCAATTGCTTGGCCCCTGGGTTCTCATCTGCAATGTCACTGACTCAGGTTTTATTTGTTTACCCAGATGCCAGCCTCTTCCCGTATTGCAGAATCCTAGACTTATACCTAAAAATTCAGAGGTGATGGGTTTCTTTCCTTTTTATCCATTATACATAAATCATCTCATATTTCCGTTTCTCCTTACCACCTTTCCAAAAAAACCTTGTTGATCAATTCTGAACCTATTGCTTAGAGAGCTTCAGGATACACTACATTCAATGTTTTTCCATTTGTAGCTAGAATGTCAAAATTTTCCGATTTTCCAACTCTTGAACAACCTACATACAGCTAACCGGGAAATGACACTTATTTGGCAAAATTCTTCCGCCATATTGGCCCCACAATTTTGAATAAGTTTTGATCATAAATTCGTTATTTACTACCTTAAAAATTCCCATATAACGATTTTAATTGGAATCGGAATACAATTCGCAAACTCGTCGGCCATATTGGCGCGGCCATTTTGAATTTAAATTTTGATCATAAAGTCGTTATTTGCTACCTTAAAAAACCTCAGATACAGATTTTCATTGGAATCGGAACACAATTTGCAAATTCGTCGGCCATTTTGAATTTATAAGTTTTGACCACAAATTTGTTATTTGCGACCTTAAAAACCCCTAGATACCCACTTTCATTGGAATCGGAATAAAATTGGCAAATTCAACCATATTTCTGCGGCAATTTTGAATTTCGGTCATATTTCGGCGGCCATTTTGAATTTCGAAAATCGGGCTACGAGGTGCATCATAGGAGACCCCACCGACCTTCATGCAAAAATTCAAGGCTCTGTGATGACTTTCAACAAAGCTCTTCATGACAGCGCCATCTAGGAGTAGCTTTAGAAAGTAATAGAATAGCCTATGTTCTTCCCTTTAATGTAAATAGCATATGGTTAAAATTTCATTAAGATCGGTTACGCGGTGTAGGAGCCTATTGCGTACAGACAGACAGACAGACAGACAGACAGACAAACATTCAGTTTTATATAGTAGATTTTTCAATTTATCCAATTTTCTTTTCAAACTTACTTTTTAAAACTACTGGCACTATTTTTAACTTGCAAAACAAACCACACCAACTAAACTGCAGGCAAAACATTTTTTTATTTATTTTAATTAATTAATTAATTACTCCAAAAATACTGCTTTTTACTATTTTCTACAATTAAGTCATTAATTTCAAGCCACAGTGTACAAATTCATTTCCAATTAGATTGCTTATAGAAATAAATTCCCTCCAATCTTATTAGAAAACTTCTCTCCGCTCTCACCCAACAAAAAATATAAGTTAATAAATTTTTATTCTTTTTTATTAAAAAAACAAACTTTAATTTAATGGGATTTTATTTGTGACCTGTATTGCTTTAAATTCAAATTCGAACTGATAACAATAATTCTTACAATTATTCTTATGGCATAGGTTTAAGCTTAATTTGGAAACGGCGCGTGCATTCCCTAGAGGCGGTGTCAGCATTCCAATATTCTTGTTGGGTGATCCAATAAATTGTCGGTTTACTTAAAATTGCTGATTTTGCTGGCTCGTGGTGTTAACTCTTCCCCTCTTAGATTATAGATTGTCCTCGATCGTTAAAAGTATGGTTGATCGTAAAATTTCCGACTTGGAGCTTCTGCGGGTTGTATGAACTTAAGGGAAGTTTCTGTTGGTCTTATCGCTGGTGTTTCTGGTTTTTCCATGATGATCTTAATGTTGCTCTTATTCTTCTTAAACTGCCAGATTATGAATAATGAGAAAACTATCGTTATTGTCGCCATGAATCCATAGGTTGCGAATTGGTTTGTATCATTTTCAGATTGCAAATTTTGGATTTCTTGCGTGTTGTTGATGTGGAGTTCTTTCATCATCTCGAAGGAAAGCAGCTCGCGATATTTCTTTTCTTTAGATGACTGTTGTAATATGGCAGGAAGTGGGTTGATTGATGATACTTCTCTAGAGATGAACGTGTAACCATTAAGGTAGGTTCAGTTGGGATTGTGCGTAGAGCTTCCAGCTATCAGGGGTCCTGTGAATTGATTTAATAAGAGAATACCTGTGCTAACTTCTTCTATAGTTTGTATGTGCTGATTATTTGTAGTATTACATTCGGCTGTTACGCTGTTGAGCAGGCGGGGAATGCACGTATCATTGCTTAAATTTACTATATTATTAGACTTACAAATAGAAAGGTTATTAAATGTTTTACATTCTTTTGAAATGCCATATATTTCTTTATCATTCTTTAAAATTTCTTTAAACAAAATTTCGGTTACAAAGTTATTTATTTTTACGGGTTTTATTAATAGTTTCTGATAAATAGTTTCAGTGGCTAATGGAATATTTATTATGTATAGAATTACAGATCCATTTGTTAGGATTTTTACTTCGGAAAAATCTAATGCTTCTTCGATTGTTGTATAGGGTAATTTTTGCTCTGTTAATGCATTGATAGCTAATTTAATTTCATTTTTTGACAGAATAATTGTATTTATAATTCCCAATTTTGTCCAGTGAATGGCATAGCTTAAATTTTCTAGTTCTTCTTTAACTAGCTTAATTCTATATTGGATATTGCTAATAGCTTCTAGATTTACGTTATTATTTTCTTTAAGTAATTTTTGAATTTCGTTTTGTATTAGTGTTATATTATTTATTCTTTGATTATATAGTTCATTTATTATTACTTGCTTATTGTTATTTTTAAGTACATCTGTTACCTTCTCTTTGATTGTAATAAAATCGTCATGGTCAGGATTTCCAGCAATCCATTTCCATGCTGAACCTATGAAATTTAAGGATCGCTTTGCATGTCTTGGCTTTAAATTGTGCAATAATTCTTGAATCTGTTGCAGCTCATGTTGGAGTAAAGGATAGAGGATATGTCCGTTGGTGGGTTGAGAATTAATTATTGGTAGTATGTCATTAGTGAATGCCTCGTATCGGTCTAGGTTTATTTCATGTATAAGTTTGAAGTTTCCATTCTGTATTTTAGCTTGCCCCGTATGTAGAGATATTATTTGTGAATTAGTGTAGTCTAGTATTGCTAATGGTTTTTCTGCGAGCAACCTATTATTGGTGTCGATTTTTTCTAATCTCCTATGCCAATCTGCAAGAGACCATGTTGTTCCGAATTTGGTGACAGTTTCCGGAAGGTGCAGAGATGGTAAGTAATGAGATGAGCTAGAGGAGATCGACAGGGTTTGCTGGTGGAGGTTATTTAAATTAGGAGAGCGGAGGGTAAAATTATCCTTCCAGTTTAAACGGTGGTCATCCAGTTCTTCGGAGAGTGAGATTGTCCGTTCATTTGGCTCAGCATCAATCGCAGTATCATTGGGCGTAGAAGGTTTATTGTCACCGATAGCTTCCATGAAAACCTTTAAATTTGATAATTCCGCCCCAAGATGAGAGAACTGCATTTTTAAGTCGGCTTTAAGCTGTGCCATTGTGTCGTCCAGAAGAGAGAGCTTGTCGAAAGAATCGCAGATTTTGGAGAGTAGCTGTGATTGTTCGTTTTTAATGCATTCATCATTGTCTGTATTAATTTTTATCTTTTTAATGCACGAGCTAATAGAATTCATTTCAAATCTCATAACTTTCGATAGGTGGTCGATCATAGAGTCATTTTCCGATGCATTATTAATGGATAAATTGTCTAATCTAAATTTAATTAATTCAAAGTTTTTGGAGTAACTTTGGTAATTATTATCTATACGATCGACTGCATGCGAAAGCTCATCAACGTTCTCCAAGAGAAGATGTGTGCTTTTCTCCATGTTAAGAGTTTTTTCACTGCGAGCTTCGAGGTCCGTTCTCATATTGCTGATAGTCTCACTCAAATTTATAACGTTGTCGTTATTAGACTTAATGGCTAGCAATATATGCGACAGATTAATGGACTTACAATCAGAGCAGTAGAACTTGAAAGCTCTCCGATACTCTTTCAAGAATCGGATGGCCGGGCGGGAAAGTCCAATGCACGAAGCGTGGAAAGAGCTTTCACATACTCCGTTACACGTTACCCATTCTATTTCTTCAGCGTCTGAAAAGTCAGCTGAGCAATTCTTATTACACTTGTTCATTATGAAATTATGAGCGGTTATGAAATTAAAATAACGAAAGTTCAAAGTCCAAATTAAATTGTAACGAAAACAGAGTGTTATATTATATATATAAATTACACTTATACATAAATCACTCGCGGAAATTTAATTTAGAACTAGTTTTAATAGTTAAAAGACTAATCTTAGTAGTTAAAAGATTAATCACAGGGAGGAAAGGGCGAAAGAATTTTTAAATTAATATCGAACTCACGACAACCCGATCGGCACGGTGGTCAGACTAATTTGTATGTTGCTACTGCCTAAGTGTAGGAGGAATCTGAAAAGAAGAAAAGTTTGTGGTATGGTGAATAAGAACGTTGGAAGGATAGAGAGGTTGTATTATCAGCTTTTGATATTGCTTTTATGAACGACTTTTCCTGATTCAGTTAGTATAGTAGTATTTCTATTTTCTTTCACTGTTTCTGGACGATAGCGAATGGTTAGTTTGGATCCGATTCTTTTGTTATGCTTTACGTACACTTGTTGTCCACGCTGGTATTGCTTTATAGGTTTCCTTTTCTTGTTATGGTTTTTCATATCCTTCTCTTGTTTAGCCTTTAGTTTTTCGATGTTACTTAGACGGGCTTTTTCGAAGTCTTCAGGGTTAATTCTGGGAGCTCGACCGAAAAGTAATTCAACTGGCCTTTTGCCGGTTGTCGAATGTACTGTGGAGTTGTACTCATTGACTGATCTTTCTAAAAGCTCTTCGAAGGTTCTGCTTGAGTTTTCTGCTTTTAAGCATCTTATTATTTCTGCTATTGTCGAATGAAAGCGTTCGATATGACCGTTTACTTCGCTTTTGTATGGGGGGGTTTTAAATACTTTTATTTGGAGATCGTCTTCTAACATGGATATAATAGAGGCGGAATTTAAAGATTTTTCGTTGTCGATCATTATGATTTCAGGAATGCAGAAAAAGAATAAAATATCTCTTAATGGTTGTTTTATGTCTTCGATAGCACGGGAAGCAATAATTTTAGTTTGAGCGAATTTTGTAAATTTATCTATTGCTGTTAGTACAAGGTGCTTTTCTGTCGAGAAGATGTCAATGTGTAGTGTGTGTCCTGGATAGTTGGGGATAGGTGTAGATTCTATTACTGGGTTGTTGGGATGCCGGTCATATTTATTTTCTTTGCAAATGGAACTTCGTTTTACTAGTGCTTTAATTTTAGCAGACATTTTTGGAAAATAAAAGTTCTCTAGAATCTGGATGCGATTCTCATCGGCGTTTCGATGGGCTCTTCTGTGTACTTTGAGGATTTTTTCTTCCTCTTCTTGTTCATTTGGAATATCTTCTACTAATTTTTGAGTGAATCTTATCTTGTAATCCTTGAAGTGTTGTGGATAGATTTCTTGTATAATTCCCATAGTTCGTTCATCAGTCAGGAGTCCGTTTATTGTGTTGGGGTTTAAATATCTTTTAAAGATGTTTATAATATCGGGTTCGGTATAATGGGGCTGTCTAAAGATATGTCGCATGTAGCCTTCGAAAGGGACTTGGATTTGGTAGCTGGTTTCGATGTCTGATTTTAAGATTAATTGGGTGCGAAATACGTTGATAGGATTTTCTACACATGGGATGAGGTTGTGACAAGAACTTTCGTCGCTATGTGCGGTAGGAGTCATGGAATTGACTTCAGAAGTTTTTGGAGGTCTTGACAAAGAGTCGGCTACTACATTTGCTTTACCGGGTTTATATTTTAGCTCGTAGTTATACTCTTCCAGAATCGATTTCCATCTTTTCATTTTACTATTAGTGTTTTTGTTACTAAGTGCATATGTTAGTGGCTGGTGATCAGTGAAAATCTTTACCTTTTGGGAACCGTATAAATAGTTTCTCAGACTGTTAAGTGACCATATAATAGCGAGCATTTCTTTCTCGTTAGTGGCATAATTTTCCTCAGTTTTGCTAAGCGTTTGGGATAGAAATGAAATAGGTTTATCTTCCTGAGAAAGTACTGCTCCGATGGCGTGGTTGGAAGCATCTGTTGTCAATTCAAAGTCCTTGTCAAAATCTGGGTGTACTAGAGTTACTTCTTTGGATAAAAGAGAGTTCTTAAGTTTGGTAAATGAATTCATGGCATCGCTATTTAGAGTTATGAGTTTATTTTTTGAGACGTTTTTGGAAATATGTCCATCCTCCCCTCTTAAGAGGGATGTCAGGGGTTTTGCTATTTTTGCATAATCTTTTATAAAGCGGCGGTAGTACCCTGACATACCGAGGAATGATCGAAGATCTTTGAGTGTTTGAGGTTTAGGAAAGTTGGCAATGGCTTCTACCTTTTTGGGATTTGTTTTAATGCCGTCTATGCTAACTACATAACCCAAGAATTCTATTTCTCTTTGCATGAATTCACATTTATCCAGTTGCACTTTTAAGTTGGTGTTTTCCAATGTTCGGAATACTAGGTCGATATTTTTGAGATGTTCGGCCTCATCCTTGCCAAAGATGATAATATCGTCGATGTATACGTAACAACGTTTCTCGATGTGCTCTCTCAAAATGTCGTCTAAAGCCCTTTGGAATATAGAGGGGGCGTTTTTTAACCCAAATGGTAGTCTTGTAAACTCGAATTTTCCGTTGTTTATGGAGAAAGCTGTTTTTTCAGTGTCGCGCTGTTTAAGTGGGATTTGGTGGAAACCACTTTTTAAATCGATGATGGTGAAGAGCTTGTTCTTGCCTAAGTTGGAAAGAACTTGATTGATTTCGGGTATGGGATACTTGTCTGCGATAGTAACAGAATTGAGCTTGCGGTAATCAATCACAAGTCGAAATTTTTTTTCCCCGCAAGCATCTGATTTCTTCGGAACAATCCATACCGGTGAGTTATATGGAGACTTAGAGGGCCTGATGATTCCATCTTCGAGTAGTTTGTTGACTTCCTTTTCTACTTGATCTTTGAGAGCCATGCGGTAAGGGTAACTCCTAGAATATATTGGGTCTTCGGTTGTCGTACGTATTTCTCCTTTTATGACAGTTGTGAATGGAAGCTTTTTGTTCGGGTCGGTAAATAGATTCCGGTATTCCTTTATAATCGAGTGAAGACTTTCTTTCTGCGTGCTAGATAGGTGAGAATCTCTAATGGTCAGATTGTTTACAGGGTGGGAAATATGTTCTTTTCGATAGTCATGAAATTATCGTAGGTGTGTATTATGGCTTTCATTTGTTTTATACTGTCATTGCCTACAATGCCTGCGAATGCGATCAGTGAGGGTAAGATTAAGAATTGGAGTTTTTCTGTTTCTAACCCGAATAGATTTACGAATGAGTGGTGTGTTACTTCAATTGAACCGCATACAGAAACTGCGTGAAATGGATTTTTCTTTGGGATTGGATTCCTTATAAGTCGGGGCTGGATGTAATTTTTATTTGATCCTGTATCTATGAGAAATTTAAGCACTTCACCGCTCCTCGCGACATGTTCTACGTATGGTAACGAGGAGCTCTTTAATCTAAAAAATAGATATCTTCGAGCTCTTCGATTTCAGGAGAGTTGGTGTTGTCCATGAGGTCAAGATATTCGTTAAACGTTTGTACTTGATTTTCATCTTCTGTTACAATGTTTTGTTCAGCGCTTTCTTGCTCGTTAGCATATTCTTCCATTTGTTCAGTATGATTAATTCGCTGATGCTTGTTCGGGAATCTGGTCTGTTGCGATAGCATTCTTTTAGCTGGTTGAACTGGTTGTCCTTGGTATCGTGGCCTGTTTTGGTAGTTTACTTGTTTCGATCTAATGGAATGATCTACGTCCATTGGCTCAGGAAAGTGACGGGATGCGTTAGTATTATATGCTGGAGGGCGATGTGCTTGCTTGTTAAAGTGCGGAACTTGGGGTGCACGAGGGCTGTGGAATAATTCCGGATAATATTCACGTCTGGGTGCGGGGATTGGAGCCGGTCGCGAAGCAAAGTTCTGGTTTCTTCGTGCAGGAATTGGTGGTACATCTGCATTAACTCTGGGTGATTGTGAATGATTCGCGTGTTGCGTACGGTAGTCCACATTTTGTAACTTGAGGCATAGATGTAGTGCTTGTGGAAGATCTGCAGGTTCCCGTATACTGAGTAGTCTGGGCAGATCGCCTTTGAGACCTCTGACGAAAGTATCTAGTGCCTTGTCGCGATATGCTTGCGTCATATTGTTGAGATATTCTTGTCCCATCTCCATTGATGACAATTTGTTCAGAATTAGGGAAAATGTTGATATACCGCTTGGTAGAACTCTGGAATACTACTTGAACCCAGTACCAGCGTTGTCATCTGGTACTCTGAAGTGCCTAAATCTCTTTTATCGGCGTAGTGTAGTGTGAGGCATTTTGAGATTTTCTCCAGGTTAAGTGGAGTATTGTGGGACTCTAGTGCTATGTCCGCTTGTCCTACGATTTTGTTTCTCACTACGGAGAGAATTCCGTAATATTTGGGAGTGCCTTTGAGGTGTTGGTAGATTTTAAGAATACGATCTACACTTTTTCGCCATGAGCTGAATTTTCCTGGCTGACCAGAAAAATCTCTCAGACTTTTTACGACATCTGGAATCTTGTCCATATCTGACAAGTTCCTATCTGCTCCTACGTTTATTGGAATATCAACATCATTGTTAATATCCGAAGCGGGATTTAGAAAAGAATTAAACATCTGTCTTCCCTGTATCTGCAAAGTTTCAGATACCAATCTAGTAATTAATTGTATCATTTCGGCATTGAGCAGGTTGTTTGTGGGTGCATTACTAGGACTAGGTGTAGGATTCGGGGGAATTCTCTATATTTTCGTTCTGTTAATTAATTTGCTATTCACTATTAATAAAAAAATATCGCAATCCACTATTAATGAAAATTTCTATCTTCGTTTACGTTTTTATCAAAATTTGATTCTTAATTCCTTTATTGGGATATCATTGTTATTGTTTTTCTTTTGTAAGAAATGATTATGAAAAGAAAATGTAATTTTGTTCGACTTACATTAATATAATGATTCTAACTAATTTCATTTTATAAGATGAGATTATTTCTTCAGTTTTTCCTGTATGTAGTGGTTCTGTTGGTGGTGACTCTGCAGGGGAAGATTAAGGCGGCTGTTGTCCTAAATGATGTTTTAACTCCTTTTTGCCTGTTGATGTACGGGCTACTGGGGGGCCTCTTTCCTCAACACAATTTCCTGTACCGTAAATTTATACACGAGCACTTGTATTTGATTGTGCACGAAAACACCTGGTTACAGTGTAGTTTATACAAAAACTCGCGTTTCTATTAGTGGCGTTATGATTTCGCGTACACGACTTTTACGTCTATAGTTACGCACTTGACTTTATGTCTTACTAGCGCGCTTGACTTTTACGTCTTTAATTTTTGCGTTTAACTGTTACGTTAAAAATTGACTTTACGTCTAACACGAATTACTTTACGGTACACACACTGCAGAGTCCCTGCTCGGGCGCCAGTTAATAAATTTTTATTCTTTTTTTATTAAAAAAAACAAACTTTAATTTAATGGGATTTTATTTGTGACCTGTATTGCTTTAAATTCAAATTCGAACTGATAACAATAATTCTTACAATTATTCTTATGGCATAGGTTTAAGCTTAGTTTGGAAACGGCGCGTGCATTCCCTAGACGCGGTGTCAGCATTCCAATATTCTTGTTGGGTGATCCAATAAATTGTCGGTTTACTTAAAATTGCTGATTTTGCTGGCTCGTGGTGTTAACTTATACTCTCTGACAAAACTTCGTATGGATGCAAAATCTGAATTGCTTCCCTTGGCACTGGTCACAGGAACAAACGTTCGTTGTGTTCCCCCAACTCCACTTCCCTCTTCATCACCAAGTTCGCACCGAAGTGCGTTCCAACGGTCAAGGAAAGCAATTCAAATTCTGCTTCTCGAAGTCCGCTGGCATGTTTCTTTTGTATGCGAATTCAGAGAGAAGGAGGGGAGAACTAATTGCGAACACTTAAGGAAGAACTGAAATTAAACAAAACCATTTAAGGTTATGAATGCTATTTATTACTGAAAGCTAACTGTAACTAATCAATCTTATGTTCTCATAATCAACATAGTTAAATCTTCAATATAAAATTAAATATTAATAAAAAACAAAACATTGAAGTTCGGGAGTACACCATTACACATGGGATAATTACGGATGGTGTGTGGGAAACACTAACACAAAACTATATTTTTATTTGAGGTTAGAATCGCGTGGTGCACGCGGCTAGCCCTTCAAAACATTGTTAAATACTACGTTAATTCGACAAACTAATGCAAAATTTCTATGTTATACCTAAAATATTATACACCTATTCAATTTTAGTCAAAAATTATATGAAATTGTCGAAAAATCTTTAAGTAAACATATCTTGTAACACGAGTACGTCGTCACTTTAATATTTATTGCTCGGCACTGCATTCGGTAATGACTCATGATTGCATCACTCAGAATATCTTCCATCCTTTTCTAACACAGTCAAACAGGCACCCCACTCTCCCCTATATATTGCGACTCGTCAATCTGTCCATCCTTTCAATTGAAAGAAAAGTTTCAAAAGAAATTGATTTCACTACAGTTATTGAGGAGTTCAGCAAAATGAAGTCAGGAAAACATATGTAGTGATATTATTTACATAGTATTACATATGTACCTAATACATATTTAGGCAAGAAAATATATATTTTCTTGCCTTCGTTTTATTTACTTATATTCTTATATACGTACATAAAATATACGCCACCTATTATTTTATTTTTACTAATTGTTTTTTTGCTAATTCTTATTTTATTTTCCTCATCCATATCCACATTCTATGTATATCTACATATGTAAGTCGAATTTAAATTTTACTTGCAAGATTTTAACTAAATAAACATACACACACAAATGGCAACTGAATAAAAGGCTTCTAAAATTACATCAGCTTCTTAAGGCTGGTTTAAGTAGTTAAGTATTCAACTAAATTTTAACTTAATTTTAAGTAACCGTTTACACGTTTTCAACACGTAATATAAGTTCGCTAATGATGAACGTCAAAGTCTTAAAAAATACTGTCATAAAATTTGTTCGAAGTGAGATTTTGGCCGAAGTAAAGGATGAAATAGTCAGGCAAGCGAGAATACCTAAAAGATTGTGGGTGAGAAACTGGATTCAGTGTATTTGAAAGGCCTATTCCCATCGCTCCTGATAAAATTGACAAGGTTGTCAAAACCTGGTGCGTTCTCCACAATTGGCTTCATAAAACAAAAAGGAACATGAATGTTCCAACAGTAGACATTGAAGACACACACAGTGGCCGTATTATTCCAGGAGATAGGAGACATGTACCATCAGAAGGGTTCCAAGATCTACCTGCGACTACTTACAATCATTCATTTCGAGATGCCCGTTGATTTTTGACTCAACTTCCTTAATTCCAAAATTAGTGATAATGGCTGACACTATATCGGCAAGCCCTTGTTTTGCTTGCTTATTTCTATAATTCGAGCTTCTTATATTCCACAAACAATCGTTCTTTAAATATTCTTCAACAAACTTCACTGTAGTGTCTTCTGTCCAGATCAACATTTTCAAAAAAATATTCAATCACATGAACGCGACGCTACGTCAAACAAAAGCAACTAACGTGTCAAGTGATTGGCCAAACCCATCAAATTAACCGAAAAATAGACAAAATTCTATTCTACTTGTTTACTTACACGTTAAATTTTAACTTGCAACTTATTACTAAATTCAATGCCTACATGCATTAAGGGTGAGTTGCACCAACTAACTTTAACGGTAACAAAAGCTGAATCGGCTGTCAAATCTCCGGTTAGACAAAAAGAGAGTTGCACCGTTTAACCATTGTTAACATGACGTAACATTTTAACGTTAACTTTAACCAAGCAAAGTCGGCCGGTTAGTGTTATTGTTATTGTTAACTTATGACAGTTGTCAAATTTATTTTGTGATGTAGAATTTGCTTTTTTGTGTAGTTTTATGTTATTTATAAATAAATTTTGTGTTTTTAAAATTTTTGAGGTGAAGTAAGTGCTATAAATTTGTGTGTGAAGCAAATCCCAGAGGAAATTAAAGGATATTTTACGACAAAGCTTTTAACAAAAGCTTTAACAAACGATATTGTGGTGCAACTCAATTTTGCTAACCGGAACTTTAACAACCTTGTTATTGTTAAAGTTAATTTTAACAATTACGTTAACCAATGATTTGGTGCAACTCACCCTAAGTCACTTAAAATTAAGTTAAAATTTAGTTAAATACTCGGTGTTTAAAAAATGTCTAAATACTTGAATACTTCATACGTCTAAACCAGCCATAGACTAAGGGCCTCATTCAGCTTTGCCGCCCCGGGCCTCTGACGGGCTTAGTCCGCCACCGCTATGGTTAACCATGGTTAACTATGGTAAACTTTTGTTGTTCAAAAACTCCATGGTTAACTGCAACATAACCACGAGCATAACTTTTTGGCGTTCAAAAACTCTCGTGGTTAACCATGGTGTAGTTAAATTTTAACCCTGCTCGGGAGCATGGTTAGCAATAGTTAAGAAGAAGAAGAATAAAAATAACTCTCTGACAGTTGTTTTAATGTTAAGCACATGAACAAATTAAAGTGGGATTTGTGGATTATTGCAAATAAATAATTAATGAAATAATTGAAGCAATTAGCGGGGACTATTTTATGGAAAATTCTGTTTTTATTTTTTTCTTCTTCTTTAACTTGTAGTTAACCACGATGCGTTCAAAAACCTCCATGGTTAAACATAAACTTTCGTGGTTAAGTGAAGGATGCAGCACACCCACGGCTTACCTCGTGGTTTACCATAGTAAGGTTTTTGAACGCGCTTCGGGTCAGTTCGATGCATCGTGTCTATACATCGATGCATATCGTCCATCCCTTCACGTTGGTCCCAACGCGGGTACCAGCGAACGTTGGGCCAATGCAAATTTATCGATCCACACGTTGGACAAGTACCATTGGAGCCAACCTTGGTGCCAACGTGTGGAGCGTATTCAGTACCCGGTTAAATTTAAATACAATTCCTTAAAAATTATTCAGTAGATAGTTTTTTCTTCATCCTGTAAAATTTCTCAAAATGGAGATACGATGTCTGATAATTAAGCCATCGCATAGCATGGATTGGTAAAAGCTGTTCACCAATAATGTTATCTGTTTTCTGGAGCATAATTGTTATTATGTTATCCATTCCGGTTGACTTATACGTGGAGAAACTTCACTACCCAACGCACCTTTTCCATGGTCGTAGTTTGGCAGGCTATTCCATGGCACTGCTGTCTCCACCTGCAACCTTGTATAAAACAGGAAAAACAATGGGCCTCCAAAGCAGACTCCGTCGAGATATTGCCAGAATCACGGCAATTATCACCGGACATTGGCCCATAGGTGACCACGCTGCCAAGCTGAAAGCTGAAACACTTGCTCATTTCGCGTGTAAATACCTGGCTAATTGCGTCTCCGGCCCCACTGGAGGCAGCCCTACATCTAACCCAAAAAAAAAGATTACCAAATAAAAAACAAATCATGGAGAAACACAGCCGACGATTCCTTCACCAAGCTATTAACAAAATATTTTTACATAACAGTGTACTTGGTCTTGTAACAAAATCCTCAATCTTGTAACATTAAGTAATTATTATTCCTATGAAAAATTAAATTTATTTCTTAATACGAAACATGTTTTCTTTTGTATTTACAGGTTCTTGTTGAAAAACTCCTGAGATCTTGTCCAGAGATCAAGAACATCTATTTACTCATACGACCGAAACGAGGTCAAGAGGTGTCCGCTAGACTGAATGAACTTCTGAATGCCCCGGTAAGCTACTTACAAACTTGCATTGAAGCTATCAAATAAGCTTAGCGGTCTCTAAATTGGATTAATTAACAATCGTTTTAAGGCACTTTAAGTGGCAGTTTCATTTTATGTGATTTTTTATTATCTATTTAGAAAAAAATGCAGTTAAAGAATTAAGTTCTAAATTTAAACTAGGTTTAGGGAGGCATGCTTTTGCATTTTATATTTGTTATGATAAAGTATAGAAAATAGTCGTATCGTAAATCAATGTGTCATATACCAAACTGCATATCAATTTCTGTACATTCCCAGGTTTATCGTGATTCCGAATTGTTCTTCCGATGACAGATGAAATTAAGAATCAATATAATGTTAAATACGGATACGGATTATTGAAACTTTTAAGATGGCTTAGCAGATTCAGAATAATTGCTCGATAAACCTTTTAGTGATGGAAAATTGCACCTTTGGGGGGTGTCAACTCGCAACAAATTTCATTAAAGATTATTTAATCGATACTAGAAATCTCCTGTGCACTTGTACAGTATGCCTAGGCTAAATATTCTTCAAACAACTCACCGCTGAAATGTAAAGGATCAAAAATACGTAAAAATCTGTACGAATATTTGAAAAGATTTTATTTAGCGGTGTTACTATATTTCTCATCGCTGTTGAATGATTTGCATCATGAGATAAATTAATTGTCCATCCAAACTGTCTTTTCGGGAAAAGGGTGAGAACTATTTAGATCTAACCTTAGATAAGCAGGGTTATTTCCGTCCCGACCTGAAACCTAAGTTAAGGTAACATCATTCGCGAGTGTTGGCGCATTGCGCATACATTTTAGACTAGTCAAATTGTCGAAAAAAACCTCGTAGCAAAAATTCCGTAGAATTTGATGAACTACTTTTGACCTTCGTAGACCCTTTGGGAGCGTTTCCAAAATGGGTTTTCGCGTTTTTAAAAAAAATTAATTTGTAGAACTTTGCTTTACTAATAAAATAAGAGCAGTTGGATATCAATACATAAACAAATAAAGTACTTATTGCAAAAAAAATCTAAAAATCACATTTTTTTTTAAATGCTCAAATCCTTTATTGTTTTTTTTATGTGGAAGACTAGAGCTCAGGAAAAGCCCTATACATGTACTGTCGACAATCTATTTTTTTCGTATAGAGCGCAATGTCGAACAGCAAGCTAGTCGATAGATAGTGAAGCGAAAGAGAGAAGTGAAGGAAGGAACTGCCAAACCACCTACTCCCAACCAACCTTACAAACAAAACGATTTTTAATGAAACTCCCTGAAAGTATAGTCCTTGGCGAGTGCAATAAAAGCGTTTTTGAAAATTTGCAAAGTAATAAATAGTTTAAAACAAAAACGTTTTTGTCGAATTCGATTAGCTCATACCCATCAGCACCCACAGAAACGTTTTTGGGCTTAAAATGTTCTCGAAGAGTTGTGCGTCCAAAGGTACTGCGGCCAATCATCGCTTAAACAAGTTCAGCAGTCTGCATAGTGGCTTGTCGCTTACACTTGAATAATCGAGCAGGGACTCCTCGAATAAAGAAATCCTGCTCCTCGCTATTGCGAGACATTCACAGAGGACGTGAAAAGCAGACTCATCCTCCTTCAGGCAAAGCCTGCAGGTGGGGTCCTCCGCCTTTCCTATCCTCCATAAATGGTAATTTAGGGCGCAGTGTCCGGTAATCAAGCCAACAAGTGTCCTGACATCATTCTTACTACGCCCTAACAATTCCTTGGTCGTGTTAGGAGACGGCCCAGGAAGGAACCGCTTAGAGTTGGATAGGACCTCCCAGCGTTCAGTATGTTTCATCAAAGTCCGATCGGCTAGGGCCGTTTGCAGCAAGCTGGTAGGTGCTCCGGTAGCCGACTCTGGACCGATGAATGCTATGCCAGAGCCCTGTTTAGCTAGGGCATCCACTTTTCCATTGCCTTTGAAGCCCCGATGACCCGAAACCCAGACAAGGGTAACTTGATTGAGAACGCCTAGCTCAGCAAGAGCACGTTGGCAGTCCCAAACTAATTTAGACTTGGGACCTTATCGTCCTAATTTCCGCTGGGCTATCAGAGAAGATAAAATCCGTTTATTTAGTAGGCTCTTCTTAAGTTCTCATGAGTGCATGCCAATATAGCGTACACCTCTGCTTGGAAAACAGTTGCTAGGTTGCCTAAGCTTATCGCTCCGCTGAATCTGGGGCTTTCGCTCCAGATTCCGGCGCCCACACCTGTCTCTGTTTTGGAGCCATCCGTGTACCATACTAGTCCACCCGGCGATAACTTAGGAAAAGTCCAGGTTAGTCTATCTTGTTTGTGCACAGAGGGCTGCCCAAATTTTGAAATTCTAAAGGGCGTGGCATCCCTTCTATAATGTTGATAATTATAGAATGTCCTCGTCCAAGACCAGTACCCAGATAGCCATTCGCTTTCAGTCGCAGCGCCGCGTTTACCGCACATTTCTCTACCTCAAGGTGGAGTGGTACCAGATTGAGGACCAGTGCTACCGTCGGCGCAGTGCGGATGGCTCCAGTGATGGAAAGGCAGACCATTCTTTGAATTTTGCCCAGGTTGGTTATGAAACCCTTAAGCGCCGTTCTGTGCCACCAAACTAAGGCCTCATAAGTTACCATGGACCTAATGATGGAAGTGTATATCCAGCACATGGTTTTCGGCTGCAAACCCCATGTGGAACCACAAGCTCTGCGGCAAGCCCACAGGGATCTGCCCGTCCTGCTCATCAAAGTTTCCATGTGCTGGCTCGAGTTGAGCTTGGAATCTAGCGTCACTCCTAAATATTTGGCTTCTTGTGAAAAGCCTATAGTTCTCCCTGCGAGGGTCGGTTCCGAAAGCCCCGGTAGTGATCGTTTCCTGATGAAAGGAACCAGAATCGTTTTGTCGGGTTTGACTTTTAGTCCTACGCTGTCGCACCAGCTAGATACTAAGTCTAGTGCCTGCTGCAGACGTCTTGACATGGCTCCTTCAGTTTCGTCTGTTACTACGATGACGACATCGTCTGCGTAGCCCTGCGGAAAACCTTTTGCAATAGTGCCCTCCAGAGACCCCTCAACATGAGAAACCATTAGTTTGCGAGTTCGCATAGAGTCGATCCAGTCGCAGAAAGTGCTACATAGACTTCGTCCACTTAGAGCATCAAAGCATGTATTGTCGATGGCTCCTTTGATATCGAGGAAGGTCGCCAGCGCAAGTCCTTTGTTTAGTGCTGCGCGTTCCAGCCTGAGCACCAGATTGTGCAATGCTGTCTCAGTGGACTTGCCCGCCTCGTATGCAGGCTGATAGGAGCTTATTGGTTCTCGTTGAAGATAAGTTTCCCTTATCACCCTGTCGACAATTTTCTCCATTGTATCCAAGGCAAAAGACGAGAGCCTTAACGGCCTGAAATTTAGCCAAGGTGTAACCGAACGCCCTGGCTTGAGTAGTATATCGTCGTTGCGACTTTAAGATCTCCTATGTGCAAAATGTAAAACTTTAGGAAAACTGAAAAAAACTGTTTTGTGAAAAAATTACTTAAACAACTGGTTTTGAAAAAAATATATAGATTTGCTTTAATTTGTATACTAACAATGCAATTTAATGTTATAAACAAAACCTATGAGGGTTAGTAGAAAAATTTGGTTTCCAAATTTCGTGCACATAAGAGGTTTTAATTGCGACTATTTGTTACATAGGTGCTTTTTATAGGAAATGGTACTGAATAAAACTAACACATTGTTACAAAATTATTTATTGGAAAATTATAAAACATCACAAAAATAAAGGTTACTGTAAAATTAACTAAAGCAGGGTTATTGCAGCAGTGAAAGTGCGTGAATAATTCATATTTCATGGCATATCGTTCAACTTTCACTTTAGAATCAAATCAAAAAGATAATCAGCTGTGTTCTACACATTTTGGTAAAGTAGGTAATAACCCACTCCCTACACATAGAAAAATAGCATATTGCTCGCCATGCCTTGTTAGCCATGTACGTGAGCCAACGTCTATCAAAATTTCTTGACTGTTACAATAACTGCCGAGACCCTCATCAAAGTCAAAGGTTTGGCCTTAACTTAAAAACAATTAGGTATATATGCTTAGTATTCTATTTTTGCCTGTGAATTATATCCATGAGAGCAAAAATTTAAACCTTACATTCCAATAACTAACTAACTAATTGCTCCTTTAATCCCTCATGGGACTTAGGGCGGAAACAGTTGCCCTCCAGCAACTCCAGACTCTGTTTTGCGCGACAGCTCTCAGTTCTGACCTGGATCTCTCAGTTGTTGCGGCCTCTGCTAATAGGGTTCTCCTCCACGTTGTTGTAGGTTTTCCGACTAGACGGGATCCTTGCGGATTCCAATCAAGGGCCTGTTTGGCTAGATTCTCGTTTTCGCGTCGCAAAGTGTGGCCAACCCAATCCCCTTTCCTTCGCGTGATTTGGTCGTCTATCCTTTCTTGGCCGGCCATAGTTCCGCATTTGTAATGCTATCTTGCCAGCGTATTTTTAGGATACGACGTAGGCATCTGTTGTAGGCGTCCTGTGATGAATTGGGTGACTTTCCATGTTTCGCAACTGCTTTAACGTTGAAGTTTAACAGCCGCAATTTGGATTTAATTGAGATCTCCGTCAATCTCCATATGTGAAACAGACATGCATATGCGCTTCTTGCTTCATTTATTCTGGAACTGACGTTTCCTTCTTCACCGCCGTTTTCGGTAATAATACTACCGAGGTAACAGAATTTATCTACCAGTTCCACGTCACAGTTATTTACCGCTGTCCGATCAAGGGTGTTTGCATTTATCCGCATTTCTTTAGTTTTAGTCGGATTTAACCTTAAGCCAGCCTAACTACTTTCTGTTGCCAAATTGTTTAACATGTTTTTGAGGTCCTGGTGTCTGTGGGCCAGTAAACAGATATCATTCTTGTAGTCGAGATCCTTAAGGTGGTCTAACAATCCCCATTGTATGCCACTTGTTCTTCTATCTAGAGCGCTGACAAGAATGTCGTTTATTACTATAAGAAATAGTAATGGCGAAAGTAGGCATCCTTGTCGCACTCCTGAGCTCACCTCAACGCTGTCGGATAATTTTCCATTATGGAGAACTCTGCATTGTTGTATTCCAGAATTGTTGTTGGGCTTTTATCAGTTCTATTATTTTGTCTGGCAGTCGACGTTGCCGTAGAGCTCGTCATATAAAGCTCCTATTAACCGAGTCGAACGCTTTCTCATAGTCTACGAAAGCAAAGTAAAGGGGGATCGGAATTCAGTAGACTGCTCCACTATGATTCTCAAGTTGTGAATATGGTCTATGCAGGAGACAGGCGCGATGCCATCTTTTCCAGCTGGCCATTGTATGAATCGCGGTTACTATTTCTGTCTTGGATGGTGCACGAGTGGCTATTTGTAGTTTTACCGAAAACATAAGTTCTAAAAGTACGCCTCTTACTGTAAAATTACAGTACCAGATTTTTTTAGTAAATAACATTGATGAATATACTATCCCTAAATCGACTGGAAATAAAAGCATCTGTAAAAAATTGATTTTCGAACTTTAAGCTTCAAATTCTATTGAATGTGGGCCATAATCTAACATACCCCTTTTGGATTACCATTTATCATAAAATTTGGCTTTATTTGGTATAAATCAACCACTTTCGCAAATAAATATTGAAAAAAGTGTATTCATTGGATTATTTTTGATTATTATTGAAATTATCGCGTAAAACCCTTAAAAAGGGGTAGTTTTGCATTTTTAAGGGTGACGTCCATATTTTAGGACTGCGGGACCCTGATTTTCGTCATCAGCGACCAAAAAAGTTATTTATATAGTATATTTTACAGAGTATTTACTTAAAAAGCATTCAGAAATCATCATCGCGTTACTAATCAGACCTATATTCAGTTATTGAATGTTTTCTATTCTCACATTTTTTATGAATTAAATCATTATTTTGGTACTCAATGAATAAAACTATGGGCGTATAATATATATGATACAAAGTTTCCGATTCAATCTTTTCAATGCATCAATACAGCATCTATAGTTGTCTCATATTTAGCTGCCGAACGGTTTGGAGTATTATTCATTGTTAAATTCAATTTTTCAAACATAAAATTAACCAATGTCTGTGATTTGAACATAATACATAGTACATGATAGTACATATTTCATAGTATGTACATACTACTTAGTACAAAATACCTAGCACATTAAACATAGTGCATAGTAGATAGTACATATTTCATTGTACGTACCACATATTACGAGGTACATAGCATATAATGCGTACTACATAGTATATTGCACGTAGTACATAGAAGATAGTACACAGTACATAGTACACAGTACATAGTACATAGTACACAGCACATAGTACACAGTACACATATCACATATCACATACTCAATTTCTATCTCCAAACTTAGCTATAAACTGAAATCTCAACTCAACTCCTAACTCAATTCAACTCAACGGACTCTTTAACTTATAGTAACTCTTAAGACAACTCCATTTAACTCGACTTAACTTATCTCAATTCAACTCGACTCAATTCAACTGAACTGTTAGCCCAATTCTTAACCTAACTCAAGACAAATATTACGACATGCCGCTTGGCGCCATGCCGTTTGCTGGCACGGCATACGAGTCGATCTTACCTGCCAATAGATGTCTCACATCAAAAATATCTAGTTAACGGTGACGTTTTTTCTAGGTATTGCTCCCTATTAAACATCGTTAATTAAGTTCTAATTAGGATATCAATCATTCAAGTCACAAGTTCTAATAAATTTTAAATAAATGCATAGCAAATTAGATGTAAATAATTGAGCTCATATGTAAATTGAAATTTATTTTGAAAATGGCTTAAAAAAATAAATTTCACACACTGATCCAAATATACTTAAGCATTGCATCTGGCCAGGGTTTTCAATCCGAAGAGGTTTTAAATGGTTTTATGATTTTTGATGTAACCCAAAAAGCACACGAGAAAATCAATATGCAAACCTTCATGCTGAGGTAACTATTCAAGATCTGATTATGTAAAGGATAACCGAATAAAAGTACCTGAAATTGCGTGTACAAAATATTTTGCATGACAAATGAAAGAGCTGCTATGGGAGTCATGTGTGAACACGTCCTATCATGGTTTAAACCGTTAACAAAATTATAGGGCTATGCGACTATCGGTATATTCTACTTAAGAGAACTAAGGTAGTTCTAATTGACAATTGTGATCGTTTTGGAAATGAATCAATCAAATCCGTGACATTGCCTTCAATACTTTCTAAAAACAATTAGACAAAAGAGATTAATGCACACATTTCACTTTAAGCAAAACGAAAAAAACACAATTTATTACTGAGTTTAGAATTTAGTTGACCAATAGGAAACATATAATCGCCGTTTGACAGTCTTTCCATCCTTAGTATTCCGGCCAAGAATTACCGTTGTATATTCATTAGCATAGTCAGTTCCACCAAAGTCCTGAAACGGTTTGTTCGTTTCTGTCGCTCTCATTTTCTTGAATTATATTATTGAAGTCTCGTCCGCTTTTTGATAGGTAAAACCACATCATCAATATCGATCAATCAATCCAATTAATAAGATATATCTATAGAACGCACTAACATAAAAATAAAACGTTCCAGCAAGGCACATAAGTCTCTACAGCTAATTGATAACGTCCTTTGTATTGACGATGGTTCTATCTAGTCAGATATTGTTTGTTGAAGTTATCGAAATTATCAAAAATCAACTAGAACGCCAGTAAGAGATACGTTCCCATCTTAACTGATCAATTCTCATTTTTACTGAGCTTCAGAAGATTCCTAAAACTCTCAGTATAAATATAACATAATCTGATGCGAGAATAGATTGGTTCACCGGAGCGGGAGGGTTTGCTGGAATGATTTTTAATCGATAACAACTACACCGAATCGAGGGAACAAATAATTACCATCAATATTGACACAATTTCAATTGACAAATATCAATCTTATTTGGTACTGGAGGAAGCATCGTGAGAGCCTGCAGATTCCACCAGAGGCAGCCAGATTCCAAAAGCTCCTCTCCAAAAACATTGCCTGCTGAGCGAGCACTTTCCAGGGTCAATCCTCCATGCTGCTTATCCCTGGATGCTGGGTACAGTCATAGGACCATTCCAAACCGATATTTCCGGAGCCTCTCTGGAAACATCTTCCCCCGGGCAAGGTTAAATGGGCTGTGCCCTTATTTCTACCTTACACATCCCATACACGGAGGAGATGGAATTTTCGCGGCACTTTTTCTGAAGTGCCTCGATCTGATTTTCGACAACCTGGTCTGTCTGTTTAGAGCCAGCTTCAATTGTGGATACATTCCAACCATCTCACTGGCTATGATTCTAATTCACTGGCACTGAGAAACCTGGATCCGCACACAATTGAGTGGATATGTGCCATGCTTAAGATCAAGATCAAGATCCAATTTGTATCCACGGTACTACAGTTGAGTTCTCAAACTCGTCAAATATCTAGGAGCAATGCTAAAGAAGAGACTGAACTTTAGCGTTCCGGACTGCGCCATCAATAGGTAAAGTCACTAGGGCTATATGGGCCTGCAAAAGGCTTTTGGGTAAGACATAGGGTTTTACACCACAAATGATGTACTGGATGTATAACACGATCGGTACCGATTATTCGGTACCGCTCAGAGTGGAGGAAGCGATCCTTCCTGAGGATCTAAGAAATCTCCACTGGTTTACCGACGGGTTAAAGATGGAACATGGTACGCGGGCAGGGTGTTTTGACGTACTACAGGGCCTGGCCAGGAAAAATAGGGTCTCGCTCTGCTGGGTCCTCGTCCACGGGGGTCCCAGGTCTTAGACAGGGTAAAGAGCTAATAAGACTAATAAGGAGCGTTATCACTTTAAACAGGCGGACCTTAGGCTGTTGGTGGGTATCTGACTGGCCATGTAGGGCTGCGGTATCATCTCCACAACCTGGGACTGTGGAAATAAAATTTTTTTTGTTTTTGTAAATTTGTAGAAAAATGTCAGCTATCGATTGGCAATAATGTCATTCCAATATAATGAAATATGTGAAAGATATGCGCAATAATTGCATATGCAAGCGCAACTGTTAAACCGAAAAAAACGATTTTGCAAAAAAAAATGCAATATTTTGCAAGTCTATAAAAACGCTCTTATTCGACATATCTTGTACAACGCTTTCACAATGTTTCGTTAAAAAATATCTTTTTTTCACGGAGATTTCAAGAATTACTAGTTTTAGCGGCTTTTTTGCAATAACTAATTAATTTTGAAATTTTTTGAGACCGAATGGCCGCCCATGCTAAAGCAAGTGGGTAGCAAGAGGTTTTTAAGGTCGTGAATAACGAATTTGTGGTCAAAACTTATAAATTTAAAATGGCTGCGCCAATATGGCAGAGGAATTTGCCAATTGTGTTCCGATTCCAATGAAAATCGGTATATGGGGCTTTTTAAAGTAGCAAATAACGAATCTATAATCACAACTTTCATTTCTAGGTCAGCTGTATGTAGGTTGCTCAAGGAAAATCTGAAAATCTTCACATCTTAGCCCCAAATGGAAGAATATTGAACATAGTGTATCCTGAAGCTCTCTAAGCAATCGGTTCAGAATTTATCCACAAGGGTTTTCCAATTTGTTTTTTATTGTTTATTTCCTACCTTTCAGAATATTGTAGAAGTATTCACGTCATTTGTCCGTATCCACGGTTCAGACGCCCGCTTTTTTTATACAACGCCGTTTTTTTTAAACGTAAAAACTGTTTTTCGCCAACTTTGGCCGCCATTTTGAAAGGGAAGCATGCGCGTCATTTGTTTTAAAAATAGTTCATTGAATTCTAGGGAAAATTTCCGATTTTTTACATACCTTGGTTTGCGGTTAATAGTTTTTGATAACATTCTAAAAAATCCTAGAAGCATGGGAAAAATTACTTTCAAACCATAGAGGAAATTCAGAAAATATTATAAAATTACATCGAGTACGTAGTGTCAGGAAACCCCATCGCAGGAACCGCTCCAAAAATTAGTTTGGGTGCAGCTAGGCCCCAATGTGTTTCCGACCTTGAATAGAACATTATACAAACAGACCAGAAAAGTTCTTGAAGGATAAGTTTCCAGTTTTATTGGCCGCACTTGGTTCATTACTACAATTTATTTCACACTGTAAGAATTCATGTTATTTAGCTATCCATCACTTCCCTGTGGGGTTACTTTTCGTAAATGTAAAATTGCATATTAATTACATACCATAGTTCCTTTGTTATAATTTAGAATTGTATTCTGATTCGGATTCGATTAGTCTTTATAAGGCGCCTACTTTTTATTAATTTCTTTTCCACATCTATTTTTAAGAAAATGTTACAATACAAATCAACACTTAAAAACAAATTTATTAAAACAAAATTTTTAAATTTTAGTTATTCGACACACTAAGAAGGGAGAAACCAAAAGAACTGAGTAAAGTCATACCAATCTCAGGTGATATAACATCCGAACATTTAGGAATTTCAGAAAGTGATCAGGTAAGTGTTCAATTATTATTTCACAAATGTAATTCCTAATTATGTCGTATGATATTTTTAGGCCTTACTATGCAAATCAGTATCAATAGTTTTTCATTCGGCTGCAACAGTGAAATTCGACGAGAAGCTCAAACTATCTGTCACAATAAATATGCTTGGTACAAAGCGATTAGTAGAGTTATGCCACAGAATGATGTCCCTAGATGTAAAAGAACCTTAATAAATAAACACAACGCCTTTTCTAATAATAAAATATAAATATTTTAGGCGCTTGTGCACGTCTCCACTGCCTACTGTAACTGCGATAGGACCGAAGTATCTGAAGTGATATACGCTCCACCCTACAACCCAGATGATATTATCTCACTTATTAATTGGCTTCCAGAAGATATGTTGGACCAGGTAAGCGACAATAATCTTAGTAATCGTTAACTATCCTGTAAATTCTAATATAAAAACAATTCCAGTTAACTCCATCCTTAATTGGAAAGAGACCTAACACGTACACCTTTACAAAAGCTCTTGCAGAGCATATGCTTCTCAAGGAGGCTGGAAACTTGCCAGTCGCCATTGTTCGGCCCTCCATAGGTAAACATTTCGTATATCATAGCATAATAATAAAACACACGACTTATCTAAATTTTAGTTATCGCCAGCCTAAACGAACCCTTGGCTGGATGGGTCGATAATTGGAATGGGCCCACGGGACTAGTATCTGCTGTTGGTAAAGGACTCTTTCGGACGATTATGTGTGAACAGAACTTTGTAGCAGATATGGTACCTGTTGATATTGTAATTAACCTCATGATCGCCGCTGCATGGCGGACAGCAATAGCAAAGCCTGATGGTATGTCAATTTATAATTGCTGCACAGGCCAGCAGCACCCGATCACATGGGGAAATTTTGTACAAATGGCCATTGAACAAACAAGAAAACATCCATTAGGTATGCAAAATCCATTTTTTGTCTTTCACTCACTATAATCTGTTTTTATTTAATTTATTTAAGAGGGCTGTCTTTGGTATCCAACGGGAGTACTGCGAATGAATCGACCCCTCAATCTTTTTCATGGATTTTTAGTTCACTACATTCCAGCGTATATATTAGATTTTTTTGCCAGATTAGCCGGAAAGAAGCCCATGTGAGTATAAGAGAATATTTTAATTTCAACTATTAAACTAAGGTAATACGTAACACTGAGCGCACAAGTATATAAGATAAAGAAAGTTTTAATTTAAGATTTTACTTTTTCATTTTCATATTTAAAATGAGATGGAAGAATTTAAAACATCAGTAGCACAATAACCCTCGCTGTTTATGTGCAAAAGCCTCAAAGTCAACGAAAACGCCTTAAAACTTCCTTTCCACTTGCTAAGAAATAGTTAACGGAACCATCAACGTCCTTCCTTCATTGGTATCTTTATCTCGTCGACGGACTAACTTATCTAACTGCACCTGACATCATCGCCTCTTTCCTGAAGCTGGCTTAAGCTCTACAAATGTATTGCTAAAAGCAATAATTGGCAAAAGTAGCATCAACACTTTTACAAAAAAGTACATGACATGGTGTGTGCTCGTGCTTACCCTATTAACTTGTTATTTGTTGTTTTCATATTGAATCTCAGATGTTTATAAGATATGATAAACATGATCTAACTTCCTCATTGTGATGGGTCATAGTGATGTCCAAGGCACTGCAATAGATATCAGCCGGCTCTTTTTTGTGTTTGCTAGGAAACTATCGAGCACCATCGATTTTATAAATGATATTGCAGCAAATTCTTTGCGCTTTTCTCAATGGTTCTATTCGCTTAGTGTTTTCACTAGCTTCGTAAGGGAAGCCATCGAAAATGACAACGGCATTAGATTTGTAACTTCACTTGACATGATACATAACTGCTGGAAATTTTTGTTTGTCAGTGATGCTATTTGACCGGATGTAACAAAAACCCTCCTAGCTAGCTAGGCCACGCTATCCGATGGGGTATAATTCGCGGATCCGGTCCTCCTGGTAGTGGGGTTGGGCGTTGGGCTAACTTCCGGACCCACTAAGAACACATCAGTTAAGAAACCAGAAGCAAAGCCTCGGAACGGACAGGATGAATGGCAACAACACCTGGAAATGATTTTCGGAACATGGAACACGCGAAGTATGTACAGAACTGCAGCAGTTAAGTCACTATTAGACGAAGTGAGCAGATATAAAATAAGATTACTCGCGTTACAAGAGATCAGATGGATAGGAGAGGGGACAATGGACCTTGGTAACTACAGAATTTTCTACAGCTGCGGAAGGGAGCATCACTTAGGAGTAGGCTTTGTAATACACAAAACCATTATAGATAATGTCATAGAGATCAAGCCAATGGGCCTTTCCACACTAGTCTTCATTTTGCAGTATGCAAACCAGATTGACAACAACCACGATTTCCACACCTGTATTCTTGCAGCGGCGTAAGCATTCATATTCCGATTTAGTACTTGAATGTGTGCGTGTGCTTTTCTGATCATTTCGAATTGAGTGCTTGATGTTTCTGACACCCCAAACTGTTTCTCTATTTGTGTTAGTGAGTTGAAGACCGAGAAATAGGTTTAAAATGTGCTGCACATTTCTCTCCAAGTTCATCACTTTTTGTAGAGAATTCTCCTTGATTCTCTTCCCCTTGCCTAAAAAACCGGTTTGAATAATGCTGCAAGAATACTAGTGTGGAAAGGCCCAATAAGTGAACGACTATGTTCAATACGACTCCGAACACACTAAGAAGTAATGAAATCCAGAGACATCCACTGAAAAACGAAAATAAGAATCTACAAAACGATCATACGTACAGTAGCTACGTATGGGTGTGAAGCATGGAGTATCTCCCAAAAGTCCGCAGATAAGATGGATATATCTAAGAGGAAGGTTCTCCGAAGAATATACGGCCCAACCGGAGAATACGCTACAATCACGAATTGTACGATCTATACAAAGAGTGCAAACTTTAAACACATGCCAAGCTACTGCGCTTACGTTGGGCCGGCCATGTCCAAAGAATGGATGACTCAAGGATACCAAAGAAAGCCCTGTATTTACTACCAAATGGCAAAAGAACAGTTGGCAAAGCACGGTCAAGGTGGGAAGACAAGGTTAAGGCTGATGCAGCAAAACTCCTCAACATCAGAAACTGGAGGCAAGCTGCGGAACAGAGAGAGGTCTGGAGGAAGAAGCTGATGGAGGCCAAGGCTCGAATTGGGCTGTAGAGCCATCGAAGAAGAAGAACAAAAACCCTCCATTGATGAAATATTTTCTATCGTTCACGTCCGCCTGTTGAGTAGGTGAAACAGCCCTGTAAAGGTTCGGTTTTGTTCCTTTGCTTATCCGATGCTCATCGAAAATAGAGAAAAAGGGGTAGGGGCTAAGTTCGTAACGCAAAAATTATCGCAGCACTTCATCTGAATGTCCTGCCCTGTCTTGTATCCGAATAAATTGCAAGAGCCTGCACTGTTTCGCTTCGTTTGAATTTTACAGCTTGAAGATCGCCACAGAAGTGCGTTTTTACGACAATTTTCAACTAGCCCTTGACCCCGAACGGTTCGTCGAAGAAATAGTGGAATATGTAAGAAATAGCGAGGTTATTTAGGAAAAGTTGATAGTTTCCGAGTTATAAGCAAAAACCCCAGTCAATGGACGGAGTTTTCTTCAGGACTCGCGAGGTGTATAAATGTCTCAAAGAGGTTGACGTCAATAAAACTACTGGCCCTGACAATATTCCGCCTATGGTACTTAAGGAAAGTACCTCACGTTTGGTACGCCAACTTAAATTCTATTATAAGTGTGACTGTCATTATAAATGGTAATTTTTCCCAAAAGATAAGCCGTATCCCGTATAGGCTCGTGAAACGGTATCTCCGTATCCTTGCAGCCCCGTGCGTGACACGATATGCCCGTATATGGTGCGAATAGTGCCGCTAGTGCAGGAAACAGGAATAACAGATAATTTTTTTTTGCTTAAACTATAAATATATATAACGTCTTTGCGTAAAACTTGCAGAGAATAAGTGCATTAAATTCATTGAACTATATTATAAAACATACATTATACATATTGTAAAACATTCCACTATTAGACATATACATATATAAACATAAATAAAGGAAGCCATCTCGTAAGACAAATAATAACCTAAATAGTGATACGAACACAAACCAACAGAAATTTAACATTTAAAAAATCAAGGTTGAATTCGAACATAGTTTTCATTAAAGAGCAATTTCAAGTACAGCTCGATAAATCGTGACGTAGGTATAAGTCATTACATCGACTCCGTGGATTATTCGAACTCCTCATACGAGGAAGTGAAGCAGCATCTGCTTGAGAAGTACGGCACATCGGAGAAGCGCCGGCTCGAGCAGCTGCTGTCAGTGCAAGAGCCTGGAGACCGAAAACCTTCGGAGTTCCTCCAGGCTCTCAAGGCACTAGCCGGTGGATCAACGGCCGTCAATGATGACCTGATCCGGACCCTGTGGGAGAGGAGACTTCCACAGGCCATCCAGGTCACATTGGCCGCTAGCCGGGCTGGCCAACATAGCAGACAAGGTATGGGAAGTGCTTCCACACGGAGGCGCCTCATACACGTCCGCTGTCGGAGTAACTTCGGCCAACACAGAGGCCCCATGGATGTCGCTGGAAAGCGCCATCAACAAGCTGACCTCCAAGCTGGACACTTTGGTGAAAGGCCAGCAAGGTACAAGAGGCCGAACACCTACCAATCGGCAGGGCGGCCCTTCACAGCCCTCGGCCAATCGGCCACCAGGGGCCAACAAACTGCGGGGTAGCCTGTGCTATTTCCACTACCGTTATGGTAGTGAAGCACGTAGGTGCAAGGCCCCCTGCAGTTTTAACGGTGGTGGCCAAGCCAAGCCGGCGAAAAAAAGGCCACCTCCACCCCTAAAAAAACTAGAGAGACCGGGGGTCGACATGAGCGAGCAAATAACTGGCCGCTCATATCGTTTGTTCGTCCGTGACACCAACAATCGGATGGATTTCCTGATTGATTCGGGCTCGGACGTTTCAATTGTTCCTGCCAAGGCGTTCCCGGCCCATAACGGAAGCCCGAACGTACTCCTGCATGCGGCCAACAGATCACTGATCCGAACTTTCGGCACAAAGTTGCTTGAACTCCATCTCGGCTTACGCCGACGATATGTTCACAACTTTATCATAGCCGCCACCACAAAAGCCATTATTGGGGCGGAGTTCTTAACGAAGTTCGAGTTGTGCGTCGATTTCAAGTATCGACATTTAGTAGACCAGCGCACGAATTTTAAAATTAACGTGTGCGCTACAGTCGACTACAACCCCGAATCCCATCCATGCCTAATTACAGGTATATATAAAGAGCTATTAACGAAGTACGCTTCGTTAACAAAACCGCCCAATTTTAACCTTCCAGTTAAACACAATGTGCAACACCACATTGTGACTAAAGGGCAATTACCTTTCGTCACCGCTCGGCGACTCCATCCGGAGAAACTGAAGGTGGCAAAACTAGAATTTGACCATATGGTCCAATTGGGGATTTGTCGACCTTCGTCGTCCCCCGCAGCATCTCCACTTCATCTGGTGCCTAAACGGGACTCACATGATTGGAGGCCATGCGGCGACTACCGTCGCCTGAATGCTGTCACTGTGCCGGATAGATATCCGATCCCGCATATACAGAATTTTTCCGTGAATCTTCACGGTTGCACAATTTTTTCGAAGGTTGACTTGGTACGTGCATATCATCACATACCAATCGCCCCAGAAGACGTGCATAAGACTGCACTCATTATGCCATTCGGCCTATATGAGTTTGCCCGTATGCCATTCGGCTTACGGAATGCAGCTCAAACCTTTCAAAGGTTTATTAACGAAGTTACGAGAGATCTCGACTTCGTTTATGTATACTTGGACGATATACTTATCTATACCGAGGAAGAACATATCGTTCACCTCGAAGAGCTCTTTAAACGCCTCGATAGCTTCGGTTTAACCATTAAGCTAGAGAAATGCGTTTTTGGTGCACAAGAGATTAAGTTTCTAAGCCACCGCATCACAAAAGATGGAATACTTCCTTCCTCCGATCGGGTTCAGGCTATCGTTGATCTCGCAACTCCAACTTCTGTCAAATCGATCCAGAAGTTTCTGGGAATGGTGAATTTCTATCACCGATTTATACCAAAATTGGCTGAACAGTTGGTGCCGATAAACGAGCATTTGAGAGAACTTCTCAACCACTCGCGTGCCAATAAAGTATTTACCTGGCCAGCAGAATGTCAGGCAGCATTCCTCAAGGTTAAAACCTCGATGGCTGAAGCAACTCTGCTGAACCATCCAATCGAGGATGCAAAATACAGTCTAACTACTGACGCTTCTGATTATGCAATCGGAAGCGTATTGGAACAATTTAACGGTCACCGGTGGCAACCACTAGCTTTTTATTCCAAAAAGCTGTCACCAACAGAACGGAAGTACTCTGCATTCGATCGCGAACTTCTCGCAATCTATGCAGCGCTCAAACACTTCCGCTACTTCGTTGAAGGACGCAATTTCGTGGTCTATACTGATCACAAACCACTGGTTCGTGCCCTTCACACAAAGACCGAACGATCCCCTAGACAGACCAGACATTTGGGTCTAATCTTTCAGTTTACCACAGACATCAGACATGTGTCGGGTAAACAAAACGTTGTCGCAGACTACTTGTCGCGCTCACTGGCAACCGACAACGTTGACTCAGCCACCTTCGACCTGCCTACACTAGCTCAGGCTCAACAAGGTGACACAGAGCTGAAATTTCTACAAGAGCACCCCAGCAACGGCTCACGGGTAAAACTAGTTCTCACACCCATAGCATTTACCGCCCATCAGGTGTGGTGTGAAACTAGTATAGGCATTCCTAGGCCTTATATACCCACTTCCTTACGTAGACTAGCGTTCAACTCCGAACATAGTCTCTCTCACCCTGGCATTCGTGCTACAAGACGAGCCCTTACCAAGAAATACTTCTGGCCATCATCAATAAAGACTGCAATGAGTGGTCTCGATCATGCCTAGGTTGCCAAAAGTCCAAGGTTTCAAGGCATACCAAATCTCCATTTGAAGCTTTCAAGCTTCCAAATAATAGGTTTGACCATATACATATGGATATAGTGGGACCCCTACCCCCATCTCGTGGATACTCTTATATCTTAACGATAGTCGATAGATTCACGCGATGGCCTGAAGCATGCCCAATTCGGGATATTTCAGCTTCAACAGTGGCAAAAAGATTCGTCACTGAATTTGTCCCACGATTCGGCGTACCACTTGAGATCACAACCGATCAAGGTACACAGTTCGAATCGAAACTGTTCAATGAAGTTGCCAAATTACTCGGCACTCATCGAATCCGGACAACCGCCTACCATCCGCAAGCAAATGGGATGGTCGAACGGTTCCACAGGCAACTAAAAGCAGCCTTAATGGCAAGGGATAACACTGCTCATTGGAGTGAAGACTTGCCCTTTGTCATGTTAGGCATATGCACGGCAATTAAGACCGACTTACAATGCTCACCAGCCGAGCTCGTATACGGTCAGAATCTGAGACTTCCCAATTCGATTTCTATCACAACCGATGAAAATCCAATTGAAGAATCAGAATTCCTCTCTCGACTTCGTTCTCATATGCAGAACATTAAGGCAATACATCCTCGGCAACCCGTCTAAAAGGATGCCTACGTGCCAGTAGCCCTGGAGAACGCCGACTATGTTTTCATACGAGTCGACAGAGTTCGAAAACCTTTCGAACCTCCATATGAGGGCCCATATGAAGTAATCAAACGATTGCGAAAACACTTCGTCGTCAAATTGAACGGCACAACCAAGTCAATATCCATCGACAGGCTAAAGCCAGCCTTCGGTTGTGACCGCGACAACGAAGCTAAGCCATCTAAAGCGGTAACATTCCGTTAACGCTACGCTGGGGGGGGGGGGGGGGCAGTATGTGGTGACCACGTAAACTTAATTACTAAGTTTTACGCAATGTCACACAACAACTTCCGGCACGATCAGAACGATCGGTCCGAACACTCCCTCGATCACTGAATTCCAAAGTTCAGTGATCTAGCCAATTTCCGGCATCTCCTTTACTTCACTGATTTGCAAGAGAGAAGAAAAACAAATAAGTTTGGTCAATTAGTACAATATATATATGTATATACATATTGCAAGATTGTCATAATAATTTAATAGAATAAATCTAGTGATATAATTAGTTAAATAAATCGTTATAGTGACAAAATAAAAAGCAAGTGTTTTATTAAAACGCTGCGGCAGAAGACGCCGACCATAGGAGTTGTGTTGGTTTGAAGAACCAGGTGTATGAATTTGGTGTGATTTTTTCTTACAATTTGTTGTTATTATTGTTCATTTATTATTAAAATATCCATTCATAATATTCAACATTCATCATACTGGGAAGTTGATCGTGTGGACCGATAGGGTAAAACCCAACCCAAATAGTTAGTTAATTTTTTTCGTTCTGATATACGAATTTTATTTATTGTTACTTGGGAACCGGTTCATTGTTTGTTTGTCACTTGATTACGTGTTTAGTGAATAGGCAGTCGATGCTGGAACGCTTTGATTCATAAGAAACTCAACTGGCTTTAGCAAAATATGTGGACCACATATTTGCGCCCATATAGAAACATGCTTGAACCACTTTATTGAAAGGTGGTATAAGCCTTTCATACAGCTTGATATTTTCCAAACTATAATTCAATTTATTGTTAAAGGGTGTGCAGTAATTATAACTGTTTTTTATGATTAAATTTAATATTTATATTGTTATTTATTATATTATTTCAGAATGGTAAAAATTCAAGATAAAATAGCCAAAGCAGTTGAATGTTTAGAGTACTTCACAACACACCAATGGAGGTTTAAGGATGAAAATGTCCGGTGCTTGCTACAAACGCTTAGCGAAAAAGACAGAGACGCGTTCCAATTTGATGTTAAGGCAATTGAATGGGAAAGATATCTTGAACGTTATGTATTAGGATTTAGAGAATTTTTATTTAAACAAAGTCCAGAATCTCTTCCATCGAGCAGAAAGAAAATGATAAGGTAAAGAAAAGAAATAGTAAAATATTTAAAATTTACAGTAAAATTATTTTATTTTTATTTTTAGATTATACTACTTACATCAGTTTTCAAAAGTTCTAGTCGTTATAGTAACGTGGCGTTTTTTGATGGTAAGATCAAAGAAGCTTCGCGATTTGTGGACTAAATTCCTTCAATTAGCGTTACAAATGGCACGCTTAATTCCCTTTTTGTAATTTCAAAAACAAGGGGTTATTGTTTTCCTTATTCCTTTATTTATTAAATAATTTTGTGCGTTTTTACATAAAAAAATATAAATATATATATAAAAAGGGCAACAAAAATATTGTAGGGACTTAGTTTTCTTTTTGCTACGTTATTGTATAAGAAGTTATAAATAAATGACAACTTAAAAAATAAAAACAAAAAAATTAAAAAAAATTAAATAACTCAGTAAAAAAAAATAAAAAAAGCGATATGAAAAGGTAATAAATTATTTTTATTTTAGGGAAACTTACAAAAAAGTATATAAATATATAAATATATATTTGAATGAATACAATAAAAGACAAAAAACAAATAATATTTCAAATAATGTTAAATATAAAAAAAATAATTAAAAAAAACTAAGAAAGAAGCAACAAGTTTGATAGTTAAAAACGTTTATGATTTTATGATAGTAGATTTGTTATTTAATTTAGCTATAAAATATTTTGTTTTCGTGATTCAAGTTTTCTAAATATTGTGCAGAAATTTATAATTGTGAGAAGAAGAAAAAATTAAAACTATTCGAAAAAATTTCCATTATTTGTGTTAAGAATATATTTTTAAGAGAGAAATTGAAGGGAAAAAATGAAAAAAAATCAAGTGTTTGTCGCTTCATTTATAAAAATTCCAAAGGTTAAACGTAAAATAAAAAGCAAGCGTCTTTTATCTAAGAGTGTAAATAAGATTTTTGCCATATATAAAAATGCATATAAAAATGTTTACCAGATATGTTTTTTTGCGTTAATATAATTTTATGTTTATGCAAGGGCAGCACTCATATTATTTGAAAATTTGTTAACTTCCGAGAGGATCGTAAAGTTTAATTGACCTTTAGTTATCTGATAAACAAAAATACGTTGGCTAGTTAAGTTCGGTATAAAGTAAAAACAACTATAACATAGTGAAAAAGACGTATAGTATTAATCTTGTATTAAAGCCACCAGCGACCACCAATTTGACAAACACGAACTAAACATATACGAAAAGAAGAAGGCAGAAACCTCTTTATTTCGTGAACAGCTATTACCAGCTTATTTTAATTGGCTTTATTAAGTAGTTGCTCCATGGAAAGTAATTTTAGACTATATTTATTTAGAAAAAATATTATTTTATGTATTTATTTAATTTTTAGAATAGAAGGCATTAAACAGAAATAGTATATCCAGTATCTAAACATAAAATTTTAACTATTGTTCTAATTCGGTAAAATTCTGAAGAAAGTATTTTATTACTAGTGGGGCCCCTGTTTAAACACAAAACGTAATAGAGCAAAAAAATGAAACACAGAACGAAATTCTCTTCTGTAAAAAATTCTCTTCCGATCAAACAAAACAACAGAAAATAAAAAATAAAAAAATCCTCTTCTGAAAAAAATTCTCGTTCGATTTCTTGCAAAAATGTTGAAAGTGGCACAACTAGAATATTATTATAGATCACCGGTTTTTCTTTATATTTATGAGCTTTTTAAAAGGTAATTTGTATTTTGGGGATCTTAAAAAAGGGCATTCGCTAAACATATCAAATTTTACCGATCAATGCGAGTCAATATTACTTTTATTTTATACATGTTTAAAGCTAACATGAAATTCTATATGAGCTGCGATCAAATTACAATTTCTATCTCTTCTTCAAACAATAAAAATAATCATGTCATGTTTTGGAAACAGAAGCACGGAAATACACCCATCGGTCGAATAATAAAGACATTGAAAATCGTTCAAACTGGAACCGCCTAAAACAAAGAAAACTTTTATAAACGACAGAACGATATGCTCATGTAAAAAATTTAAAATATATAAAGAAATATCCACGATATTTTGAATATGGTAGTTATAGTTCTGGAAGCGCACTTTGTACTACCAGTTCGTCATGTCGTTAGTCACGTCATAGCTCAATACCTATTATCAAATTTAACTCGAACGAGAGAATAGGTTTCAAGATATGAGGAGCGAAGAGCGAAGAGAGCAGTTTAGTCAAATGGTGTTATCGCCAATTAGCCCAATACCTCGTTTTCGTACTTTATCTAGGCACGATAGGGTGTTAAATGTAGCATTTATATGTATAGGTGCCGAATGTGGGATTTGTATATTAAAGGCCGAATTGTTGCTCTACACCGTTGGCTGAAACAAGCGGAGGAGTATAGCAGGTTTTATCGGAGATATGACAGTGCTTACTTTTGGTGGAATTAGATTGGACACCCCCCAATCAATGTCGCTGCTGGTAGTTCTTAATCAAGAAGATAAGGACTAGTATGAATTATCTAAGTCGTAAGAACAATGCAGAAAACCGTCATCAGCTAAACTGTGAAGTGGGTCCAAGGAGACTGGCACGGGGTATTTATAAAAGGTCTGTTCGCCAACTGCTTCAGCTCAGAAAAAAAGGGTGATGATACACGGCTTAATGTTTTGACCAATTCCATACATTGATAGGCCAAGGGAAAGGGATTAGAGTGAAGTTTGCGGGGAAATCTAGTCAATGCATTGCGCTGCGAACCGTCACGCTTGTGATTTTTACTGAATTGAGTGGCCGAACAGACCTATTGATAAAACTGATGAGTATATTCATTGTAAACGTAGAAAATGAGAAAAAAAATACATGAATAAAAGAGATTGCTTGTACAGAATTTTCTAAGCCGTTTGAAAGCTCATACTGTTTCAATTACAATTAAAAACTGTAATTTTGCTATCTGAGCCACTAATATAAATTTCATTAACCTTAACAGGCACTACTTTAAAAGATTGGCTATATTTTTAAATATGTCAATCATATTTGATTTATTGGATGGTATAAAATGGATTATCAACATTTTCTAACCATTTCGAGGCGAGCATGCTTATAAATTTCTTCGTATTGCATTTTTATTGTTCAATCCAATTGAGCTATATTAGTATTATCGTCGGAACTGATAATTTCATCAATTTTATCAGGAATCGAATTTACTAAGTTCAAAAGATCCGGATTTGAAATTTACTTATCCTCAGACCACTATGCTGTATCTGAAATTAAAATCTTTTAACGTTTCTTTCAATGGAATCAAATAGATCTTTGTCTATATCTCATTTCCTGTGTGAATTTTTTTTTGGGCGATGGCTGAAGCGACATTTGGAACATAATTTAAAATTGCTACACTTCAGGAAGAGTAAAGTAAATTTTCCGCAAACTTTCGTTTAATATAAGAACTTCTAAACGTGGGAATTTCCCCCGATTCTTGATGTTATACAATCAAAGTTTTACGAGAAGGCACAGTAAAGATATAACGAAAATTTTTTTGTTTTAACTTTTCACTTCAGGTATGAAAGCTCCCATACACAAATCCTCATCTTGTGTTGGGAAACACGGACGGACTCGTGGTCCAGACCCACCGAGTTGGATGTTCAATTGCTTCAAAATCCATGAGGCCGGCCCATCGAGCCATTTATTGGCTTGCTCGTGCGGCGATACACGGAGTTTAATTCCGCAGATACATCCACTGAACTCAGTGTATGTGTGCAATGCCCGATCCAAACTGCCGGCCTAAAGCATTAAAGCTTCAAGCTGCACACTTCCAAAATTACAACTAAAGGATTTGTGTACAATCATTCATATTGAAGGCTGAAAGCTGAATAATCCCGTTCTTCAGCAGATAAAGGGAAGACTTTAAACTTTTCGAAGATATCTTATAACTTTATTAGAATTGTGATAAGTTTTAAAAGCTAGCATATCTTTTGAATTGTCGCTTTCGATAACCAACGCACATTCACAGCTCACGCCCTTAATATGTCTAGCTTATTCGTTAATACATCAGATTTTATTTTGTTACCCAACAAATTATATGGTCAAAGCAAAGTTGGCAGTCAGTCTGCCTACCTTTGTGTAAAAGTTGATTTATCGGCTTCAACGGCCACAATATAAATTTGTAGGTAAATGCCAGGCTCCTTTATTTGAGCACAACATTTTTAGTTGTCAATTTGATCAATTTTTATCCTGTTATTTTTAACTCTTGTTCTACTCGGTGTATAGGGCATTAAACATATTTATGATTTTATAACATCTAACAGACAAGAGTCCTTACAACTCTACTGTGTATGATTTGTAAACACACATTTGAAGTACGTGTAATTGGGCACTACTTGAAGCACAAGAAACCTTACATTACAAATCTAATAATAAAAATCATAACTGGCCGCGAAACTTGTTACTTATGACTCATTTAATTTAATTTATCACTTTAGTTTTATTTTTACGAAATAAATATTGAATATTTGTTTTATATAAGTGATATGTGCTTTGTAATAATTCCGAAGTCGCAGTCCTAATTTTTGAGATAAGAAATTGACCGAGATCTTGCAATTCCGGATTATGTTCTCTACTTGTTATAGAAAGGTGAACTTAATCTCTCCCTCGTTCTTTGGGATTATAAATGTGCATGACTATTAACTATAATTAAATGACCCAAAACAAATAAAATAAATATTGCACTACAGCCGTTATGTTTTTAGCAGTTTTAAAATTATGGTACAGCGATCGAATCACCTACAAAACCGATTTTAAAGCCTATTTTAGCATTTTTAGGTGAACTGAAAATGTGAATGCCAATAAAACAACTTAAACACTTATATATATATATATATATATATATATATATATATATATATATATATATATATATATATATATATATATATATATATATATATATATATATATATATGTATATGTGTATATGAAGATTGATTTAAAATTACTGCTGCTAATGCATTATTATTATCATGAATTATTTAAAAAAAACCAAACCTCAGTCTGCAATTTTAAGAAAACTCTAATCTCATTTGAATAGTCATTGGTCATATTAAAACCGTAAAGAAAAAAGATAAAAAAAACAGTTCGTAAATAGTTTGCAAGGTATAATTTATTTAACGAAGCAGAATATGTAAAAAAAAATAATTGCTTTAAGCTATAAATAAATACTATTTAAAACGCTGTTTCGTTATTTTGGTAAAAAGAAAATAATTTATTTAAATAATAAGAAAAATTTAGTCAAAATAGGCTAAAATATTTCACTTCATTGCTTAAAAAGCTCCCCGGTACATTTCTTCCTTTGAATTTTATTTGTATTTTTTTTATATAGTGATGAACCGGCGCGCGCCTAGAAGTCTTTTTTAAGTAAACAAATAGTAAAACAAGTTTTCCGTTTTTTTATTTCAATAAATAGTGGATAATATCAACGTTCGTTCACTTGTTTATTAATTTCACTAATTTCGGCTAGAATTTCTTACTTATGTTCTAGGTATATTACTCTAAACTTTAGCTTTCAAATAGTCCAAACAGAAAAAAATGTCGGTGTTAAATCGAATGATTTCGGAGGCCAAACGCTAATACCATTTCTAGATATCGAATAGCCATAGAATTTCGTACGCAATAAAGCGGTATCATCATGTGTTGTCTGTGGCGCCGTCTTGGTCAAAACAAATACCAGAAATATCAATTCATTCAAGTTCTGTCTATAAAAAGTCCGGCAACGGAAGGTACCGGCGGCATCAGCATCGTTTTTAAAGAAGTAAGGTTAACACCTAACTTAACTTTCTGGACACTTTTGTTCATTTCTTCCGTAATGGTACCATTATCGTGCTCTTGCAACAATTCCATCAAGAAAGAGACCAGGGGTGGTAGCACGTAAGTTGTTTCAATCGACCTCTTCATACAAAAATTCAGAATTTTTGTATGAAGAGGTCGATTGAAACAACTTACGTGCTACCACCCCTGCTCCTGATGAGTTACCTACGGGCTTGTAAGCAATGAAGACGCTCACTTTTTGGTTTATCTTTATTAACTATAATGCATGTAAGAAACACACTTCATCTGTGTGCTCTTATGGAAACAATCATGTCGCCAATAATGCACATACGTCGTTCATGTTCTTAAAGGGTCAACGGAACGCATTATAAATTATAATTGTGGCGCAAATCTAATGCAATGAAGTATTTAACTGATCTTACAAAAGCCAAAATTTTATTTTGAACTCCACTTCCAAGCAAGCCAATCAAGTTGTTTTGAATGCATTTGCCTCAATAGTGCATATTGGTGTCCTTATTAACCATTCGGCGAAGGTACTTCATCATTACAGGATTAAATTGTACTACGATTTGCATTAGACCTGGAAAGTTGCCATTACTAGGAGTATATAAAGTTTTAGATACAAAGCGCCCTTCGCTTGAGGGGAAAATTATTGCTTGAGATCATCGAAGACGGTACCCAGTGCTCTCGCATTGCGCGCATCGACCTAAGGCAAGCATTCGTCGACTCTTTCAGCAGATTGTCTTGATCTAAAAAATCACGAATATTGCGATCGGTATTTTGAAAGGTCACCCATTTCCGTTACAACTTTCGATGATATCCTGTTTGACATTGCATGTTTCAATTTGCCAAACATACTAAATATGTATATTAAAAATAAACAAACAAGTGTTGTATACATATTTATTAAGTATTGGCACCTAGGCGTCAGTACTAAAAACCTCAATTTAAAAACATTTTCGGCTTTTTCCTTGTTAGGTCAGGCAACGAAAAGGTATAGAGGGAAATGTTTCGAACACAATTTTTGACTTCGTAACTTTGTTTGAACTAGTTAGGAGGTGAACATATCAAAAGTCCCCGCCCGTAGCCCTTGAGCCGGGGGGAGGAGGGGTTTGAAGGTCCCATTTTTCGGTTTTTCGCTTTTATCTCGGAAACTATGCGTCCTAGCGACATGACCATGACCACAAAATGAAAGAAGATGAAATTTGCTACAAGTTTTACTCAGTCAAGTTTGATATCTTGTATAGTTCTCGAGATATCTGCTCTTGAAAGTCTGTAATTTTGGAAAAAAACATTTTTGCCTCACATTTTTTGTTCTTTTTGACCGGATAACTTTTCAACGATGCACCCAAAAAATAAATGCCAAGGGTTGTAGGGCATTAAATTCCCTTCAATAATATATATTACTTTACTATTTTATCTATTTTCCGTCAAATGATAAAACAATTTCAGTGTTGAGCGTGAAATCTGAAACCGAAATATGCACCATTATGTACACATAGTGAGTACTGGACGTCTAAATAGCACAGATATTCATTTTAGAATACATATGTATATACTTGTAGGACCGCTGACCAGTTTCCTCACACTTAATTAAAGAAGATCTAGACCATTTGAATGGGAAACTATGTTACTATGACCATGTTTGGGCAGATGTGAGTGTCTATAAGGCATTGGGATAGTTTTATAAAGCACAACTATTAAATAAAAAAAAAATTTTTGAGATAGAAAAGTGAAATAACATAAATAAAACATTACAACAACGCACTATTGAGTCAATTTCTTGCTCTCTTGGGGTGGGAAGGACCTTCATCCTCGTAGTAAATCTCATCAGATTTCATTTTGTGGTCATGGTCATGTCGCTAGGACGCATAGTTTCCGAGATATAAGCGAAAAACCGAAAAATGGGACTTCCAACCCCCCCCCCCCCCCCGGCTCAAGGGGTACGGGCGGGGACTTTTGATATGTCCACCTCCTAACTAGTCGAAACAAAGTTACGAAGTCAAAAATTGTGTTCCAAACATTTCCCTCTATTCCTTTTTTTGAGCATTCGTTGCCTGGCCTATTGTTCCGTTTATAAAAATATTTTTTGTTATAATTTGAAAAAGAAGGAACTTTGTTCCAAAACTTATTAATAACACATAAAGCATAGTACACAAAAACCAACGCCTGGCATCTGTTACTAAAAGCAGATGTAAATGTATAAATTATTGTTATATGTGAATTTTATAAAAAAAGAGTAATTAATAAATAATATATGGAAATACAAAAATAAAAATTAATGTGACACCTGAGCCACTATTTCATGAGCAAAAAAATGTTTACGAGTGCAAAAATAATTATTTGTTTTATAAAAAATGAATCTACCCCCTCTGAGCAAAGTTCTTTGAAATTAAAATATAATTTAAAATTAAAATTACAAAAAATTTTATTTCCCAGTACTTTCACTTATAAAAAGCGCATGTGTGTTCAAAAAATACAATAAAATTTACAAAAAACCAAAATTATATGAAGTTTAAAAAAGTTGCTTCCTCTTTAATGTGTAGTTTGTAAAAAATACAATGGATGCAAAAAAAAGTCTGTTCATGGAAATCGTGAAATATAGAAAAAAAGTAGAGAGAGTATAAACAAAAAAAAATTTCAACAGTAAGAGAAAAAAAAAAACAAAGCAAAGAAATTATAAAATTATAAATTTAAATAAATTCAAATCTATATTTAAAAAAGCAGAATGCTTGATGTGTTTTTATTATATGTATGTCTTTATTTTTTTTATTTTTTATTACGAAATAGTTAATATCACTTGTTTTTTGTTTGTAACATAATTTATTATATCTGGATGCTGGCTGTTCATATATTGATACGATCGTTAAAATTTTGTTTCTTAATTCTAGATTTTAAAATTTAAGTGTGTGAAGTTATGCGATATGTTGCAAGTCTATGCGAAATACCATCCTTTTATGATGTTATGATTAAATCAGGATTTTTAGTTGTGAAATGTTAGAATGACATATAACAATTCTGGGTAAAAAATAGTGACGTTAAATTACTTTCTAATGCAAATCCGGATATCACTACCGAAATAAAAACTTAATAAATCGATTAGGATCTACAGATATCTCTTATCGAATCATTGTAAATACTGTATTTCCCAAAGCATTTTCAGGTTCGCTTAGAGTAATTTGGGAAAAAAAGTCACTTAAGAATAACTTTATTAATATAATTCCTAGGTTGCATAAGGGTAAGACATCTTGGGTTCAGCGCCAGAGATTTCGTTAAACGCATCCTTAACTTCATTAATTTGTCCTATGCCCTCATATACTCGTTACTTAACATTCAATACTAGACCTTGAACTATGACAAGCTTCAACTTTCCCATAATAAAAAAAAGTTGTGACTGTTGTTTCTGCAGGGTGTGCCGAACTCACTTTATTAGTTAAAAATTAAATAGCAAATAAAAATGAATTAAATAAAAGTTAAAAACAACAGCTAAAGAATATTACGCTATAAAATAATTACGTCTTTTTCCTGGAACATGCAATGGTACGAACATTTTGTATGGGCAATTATTAAGTTTATGCAAAAATGTACACTCGTTTTTAGTGAGTCTATTTTTTTTAAAACTACAAACCCAAAATACACTAAAATTATGTTTAAAAACAAACCCCATCTGCTTCAATAACCACTCCATTTTCTAGATTGCACTTCTAAAAACTGACGATCCTAAGATGCAATCCACAGTGTGCATATAAATGAATACAATAATACTAAGATTCCTCTAGGAAAAGCGTTATAATGACTTTTTATTCTTAAAAATAAATTCTCTTAAGAGGAAATAAACTAATATAAAACAATTAAATAAAAACAAGTGATATCATACTATTTAATTAAAAATAAAATAACCTGCAATGAAAAAATGCTTTCAAAAAATTTTTAAACTGAAAACTATATATAAAACCTAGCTTGAATTCGAATCATTATTGAAAATATTTCTTATGTAAAGCTATAAAATAATAGATAATAGTATAATTCAGTAAACTATAGCAAAACAAAAAAACAATGACGCCTCAAATTTAATTATTAAGAATTATAAAAAATGGTTAAGAGCCATTTTAGTACGGCAAATTTGCCAAACCAAACATTATACTAATTAATTATTATAATTATTATGAATTAAAGTATGACCTTGGAATTATAAACCAATGAAAATATAATATTAACGTTATTACTATAAATTGTTTTAGTTACAAATTACATACCCCATTAATTCTACAGCCCTGTAAACGTATTCAGTGCTAACTGTGCCTTCATTATTGATCTATGTAGTTATAAATTGAGTATATTTTATTATTTTATTGAGAAAAGGAATCAATATGGTAGGTACTTTGAAAGAATATGTACTCGGCTACATTTTTCTTCTTTGAATTAAAACAGCTTTATTATGATGAAGCATCTTTCTTAAAACATAATTTAGAGAAGTATGAGGTAATTTTTTTCCTGCACGATATCGGGCAAACCAAAAATGATATCGACTTAGAAATGATCTGGAAAAAATTTCATAACATTCGGTTAAACCTTTTTTTTTATTTAAACGAAAAGATTTCCAAAAAAGTAGATTTGGAGATTTCTTGAAAAATATACAGAGGGTTTTTGACTATGATTAGGCTTGATTCCTGGATATACATGTAGCTTCCGGATAGGGAAAGGTTCGAACAACAAAATAGGAATAACCGGATCAGCGGAAAAACAGCGCATGCATAGTAACGTAGCATGCATAGTAACGCAAAGGAAGGAAGGAAAAGCAGAAGGATTTCTAACTCCGATCGACAAACTAGAAAGGCAGTTGCATACATAGCAAGGCGCCACACTTGAACTGCTGACATATATAAAAATGAAGATAAATGGTAACGAAAATGATCGAAGAAGAATTAGTAGAAGAACTGGTAGAAAGTTGGAGACAACTAAAAAGTAAAACAAAAAAAATCAGAAAATTCAAATGGAAAACAGAAAAACTTCAATAAAGGCAGAAAAAATGAAAGAAGCGTAGTAGTGCTAAAACGTACCTAGTTTGGCCCATGCGGTAACAAAAGTAAAGAGAGCGAACAGATACAATGTAGAAAAAATCGGAGAAGAGGTACCAAAACAAACAATCTTACTTTTCTGCATTCACTTGATACATGTACCTCTGTCAACTGCCAACTGGAGATTTTCGATCGGGATTCTCTTTATTTTGGGGTCACAAATAATTTCTCAAAAGTCCATAAAGCCAATTGACCGGCTACTCAAGTTTCGGTGGGTCAAAGGTACATGTATCAAGTGAATGCAGAAAAGTAGGATTGCCATGTTCCGTAGCGTATGGTTCTTGTCGAAGCCAGTCGTGTCTCAATTCGATGTCCGAGGATACAACCATTGAACCTGAGTTGAACGATTATAACGCCGACCAAATTTCGTTATTTTCCTGTGAGATGAGTGTTGATGAAGAGGACAATATGAAAGAAGTGGGAATAGAAGAGATAGAGAGATAATCAAAAAAATTGTATTATAACTTGTAGGCCTACGGGAACAAAATGTAAAAAACGACCCTTGCGTTCTACCTCAGAGGTGGTGCGGAAACGAGTGCAGCACAATGCTAAGACTTCTCAGCCCTTTATCTCGAAAACTATTGGTTCTAGGTAAATTCAGTATAGGACACTTTTATGCAGATTTATCTAATGAACAATCTTTACTTAACCAAAATTTACGTAAAGCCGATAATTTACGAGATATTTGCGAAAAACTGATTTTGGTCACCTTTGACCTCTAATATCTCAAGACGCGGACACGAGATTTTATGAGACTTTTGACACCTCATTTAGAATGCCAAAGCAAAGGTTCATACAAATTTTCACCTTACTACCTCTCATTCCGAGGTTGACCCCTTTTTTTGCCTTATTTGATTGGACTATGGCTCCATCGCGGGGGTCGCGCACAGGGGGGTTTATGCACAATATTGCACATGTAAGACTTTGACAGTATGTAATTTATGGATAAACATTAACGAAAAACCATTTCTTACGCCTGGAGGACCGGACAAAATGGATCTTACACGCTGATAGTTATGTAAAAATTTCCGTGCGATTGCGAAATCTGACCACTAAACGATCGAACGTTTTTAGAAGCTTATAAGTTAGGTAAACTTCTTCTTCTTCTTGAATGGCGCTACAGTCCTTGCAGGACTCGGGTCTCTCGAAGTCTCCTCTTCCAGTCATCTCTACGTCTTGCTAGCTCTCTCCAATTTGTTAAACGAAATTTCCGTATATCTGCTAGCACGTCTTCCATCCACCTATTTCTTGGTCGCCCTACTCTTCTTCTTCCTGATGGTCTACCATTAAAAATCCTGGCCAGCATTCTATCTTCTGAAGCTCGTACAACGTGTCCAAGCCATCGCAGTCTATTCAGTCTTATGTATGTAGCTATATTTATTTCGTCATACATTTCTTGTTTGTCCTAATGCGCCATTCGTTCTGGTTACCCCTTACAGGACCAAATATTCTTCTTAAGATTTTCTGTTTGTTGGGTCAATGTCCAAGCCTCAGACCCGTAGCATAGGACTGGGCGGATTAATGTTTTATATAGTCTGACCTTGCACTGTCTTGAAATCTCTTTGTTTTTTAGGACCGGGACTAGTGCAAAATAGGTTTTATTTGCGGCCACGATGCGTCTATGGATGTCGTCCCTTATCTTATTTTCTGCAGTAAGCATTGTCCCTAAATAGATAAAATTTTCTACAATTTCCACACTATGACCGTCAAGGCTGATACTTTGCCCTAATCGTTGTCCTCGTTTTGATACGATCATATACTTTGTTTTTGTGTCATTTACTCGTAGATTGAACTTTGCTGAACTTTCTACAATTTTGGAAAAGGTTTCCTTTACATCTTCCGCTTTGCGTCCAATTATGACTATGTCATCTGCGAAGGCTAGTATCTGAATGTTCCTTGTGAAGATGCTATTTGCTCCATTAAGCTGTGTTTCCCTCATTATTGCTTCCAGAGCAATGTTAAAAAGTATTGGTGAGATCGCATCTCCTTGTCGCAGACCCGATTCTTGAGGGAAGTTGATCGAGTTGCATCCTCGTATTCTCACTTGTGTTTTACAATCTTTGGTCGTCATTCTACATAGGTCTATTAATGTTTTCGGGAAACCCATTTCACTCATCTTCTTCTACAACTCTCTTTTATTCAGCAGGTCGTAAGCATTTCTATAGTCTACAAAAAGAAGGTGAATATCAATGCTTTCTTCCCAGCATTTTTCAAGTTTTTGTCTCATTATGAAAATCTGGTCTGTTGTCGATCTATTCGTTCTAAATCCTGCTTGGTAATCACCTACTTTATCTTCCAAATGTGGTTTCAGTCTATTAAATAAAATATGTGAAAGCACTTTGTAGGCTGTGTTCAACAAAGATATTGTCTGTAGTTTTTGCAGCTCATCAATTCACCTTTTTTATGGACTGGGACTATTGTCCTAAAAGCCATTCTTCTGGCATCTTGCTCTTCTCCATAGTTTTACGATGTGAGGTAGGTAAACAGAAAAATAAATTCTTTGGCTGCATCGTGGTCTGCTTCTTACTTACAAGCGTTCGAAAGTGCGCACCGACGCTCGCCCATCATTTTTCGGAAATCGGCTATTTGTTCTGACGCCTTGTTCTGCCACCCCGGTAGGAATATTAAACAGCACACTTTTATCGATATCTCGGGCAAAAAGGATTAATCGTTTGCCTCAATGCACAAAGCAAAAACTGTGTTTCTTTCTGTGCATGATTCTGTTCTGTGTCTGGTCAGTGACTTCAAGTTGGTAACCGGTTTTGTACCTTAAAACCCAGGTTTGGCGCTCTCTTGGAGAGCGGCATGTTGCACCTCAAACTTTATCTTACTTCGCACTCAATAAGATCTAGGTCCCTGCGCTGAAAGTCGAGTCGTATGGCGTGACAAGTCGTTTGAGTTTAAGAAAGTGACGTTTCAGTCGAATTACGACTTTCGGCACAGCCGCCAGAGAGGGGAAGTGCTAAGTTGAGTTTAGGCCCTGTGCTACGATTTGTCACGCCCTGTTAAGCTGAGTGTCACTTCAAGCGAGGCGGACACATTTTGATGGGTTGAATATTTCAATGAAACTGGTTTATTAAAGTATGCAACATAATAGATGTTGACTGATGTCACTTTGTAACAATTTGTAAAGGAGTAAATTTGATTTGAAAAAGGTTGAAACAGTGTTATATAAATCATGAAATTAAAATACATTTAAATATAATGACTTTATTCAAATATACTTACAAACAACAATACTTGTGAAAATATAAAACATGAAGAACAACTTTGATTTATAGAAATTAAATTATGTTTGTGCTAAAATTGAGCGCTCAAATTTGGCATTTTCCTTTTTTTGACAGAACAACGACAACATCAACAAGCCAATAAAATGATTGTCGCAAATCACCTTCACATAAATATGGAGCTTTCGTCCAAGCTTCCACTTTGAAACCGATACTTTCTAGAATTTCAAAAAACAACGTCGCTTCTGCTTCGAAAGAAAATTGCCTTGCCTTATCAGGCCAGTGCGGTAGAAGTGGTCTTAAAGGCGTATGTGAACTATCTAAAAATAAATAATAAACATTAAATTCGATTTCTTTTTAAATTTTTAAAAATAACATATAATAAAACTTACTGAACTCTACATAATGGACATAAGGTAGAACTAAGGCTATCACAACTCTTCCATTTGGCGCCAGAACATCGTAAATATCCTGGATTATTTGGTACGGATCAATACACCTATCTAAAACGTTTAGGCAAGATACTAATGGAATGTTTGCGACATCGCGAATTTTATCTACAACTCTAATTTTAAATTTAAATTAATTTATATCATATTAAGCCAATTCTTTTTTAACTTACACATAATGTCTGCCCTGCAGACGCTCTCTCATAGTCCAGCTAGTTTCAGTGGCATATACCCTGACAGGAACATTTTGTCCCATCTGTATCACAGACTTAGCTAGCCTATCAGTTATGTCTCCATCTCCAGCACCAATATCAAGGATATCAATCTAAATTAATTAAGTTAATCTAATAATTATACTTTCTTTAATTATAAGCATGTCCTTACAGATGAAAAATTTTGAAAATTTTCTAAGTTAAATCCGGCAGAAGTTAGTAGTTTAGTAAATTGAGGCTCTGATAAAATAAACATTGATCCTCGTTTAAGGAACCCATTTACATCAGTCTGGGTCATAAAGAATGACAAAAATACACGTGCAACCGTGTGCCATATTTGTAGCCAAATATTAGCTGATAAAATTTTAGCCTTTTCTAACCAGCTGATTGTAGTTGTGTCTGGTCTTTCAAGTGGCACAAACTTTGACTGAAACGGTTCAGGTAAAGGATTTGCAACTTTGTACCACTGTAAAGATCAAAATTAATAGCTGTTGTAGTTGCAGGTAAAATATTTTTGATTATGTCTACTTACTAAGCGAGTATCGTATCCATCTAAATACTGGTCATTGTGTACTTTTTCGAAAATTGCTCTAGCTAAAGTACCGCGAGGTCTGTAGTAAGTCATTGTGACATTGTCTAAAAAAATACAAATATTCTTAAATATCTTATAAAATTATAATTTGTATAAATTGACGAAAATATTATTATTTAGTTAACTGTAAATTTAAGTAGAGTTTCCGCCAAATCCAAAGGAAAATGAGCGCGCATGTGGGGAAATGATAACTCCGCATTATTATTTAATAACTACACAAATGAACATTTTACGGGATCTCGGCGGTAGTGTCGTGTTCGCCCACCGCCCGCCTAAAGACAGTAATGCGTATAAGATATAAGTATATTTATCACGCATCAGTCTTAAGTCGAAATTCGTCTCAAGCTTCATTTATTTCAGGTTAAGACGAATTATTGTGTGCATGTGTGGAGTTCTCAAAAGGTCTGATTTTGGCCTTAGATTAAAAGAATAATCTCACTCTATTCCGGTTAGTGATTAAGGTTTTATTAATGCAAATTATGGAACGTACATTTTCAATGTTTGAGAGAGAATTCGAATCTGTTTATACAGGCAATTCGTCTTAAGACGATTTTAAGCTTAAAACCGTCTTACGCATAAACAAGGTAATCGATTTCGTACTGTAACACTTTCTGTTTACTAGATAAACGTAATTTTTTTCATTTTTTCTATAACAAAATTAACCAGGGATAGAAAAAGATGCCTGTTACCAAATAGCCATTTGTTGTATTAAAAGAGTTTATTGGAATTGAATATGCAATTTCGAAAAGGTCACATCTCGCATATAAAAGTATGCGAGATGTGACCTTTTCGAAATTGCATTATTCAATTCAATTCTAAATTTTTTGGAGAAGTAATTTTGCTATAAGGCACTCCGCACACGAGTCGACTGTTTTGCAATCCAAGTTTGCAACTGGGTTCACAATAATGACGTTCGCAACCAGTTTGCAAGCAAAAAGAAACCCTGCTCCACACATGAGCGCAACTGATTTTTGATCAATCGGTGTTCTCTGCCCACAAAATTTTTAGTCACGGACATTTGGCAAAATGTCAAGTGGTTCTAATGAAGTGCAACCACGCAACTTAAATCGCTTGCGACCGGCAAGAACAGTCCGCACACAAGGCAACTGATTTGCAAACGCAGTTGCGTCGGCAACTGTATAGTGACCTTTCCTGTGTGCGCAAGTGGGAACCCACACACGGGTCGACTGAAAAGTGACCGATTTGAAACTAGTTTGCAACTGGTCGCGTGCGACTGTTCTTGGCCGTCGCAAGCGATTTCAGTTGGGTGATTGCACTTCATTTAAACTACTTGACATATTGCCAAATGTTCGTGACTAAAAACTTTGTGGGCGCAGAACCCTCCTTTTAAAGGTAAAAGAGCTTATTGCTGTAAATGTAATACCAAATTTCAAGTAAAAACTTATTAATTGCAACAAAAGCACATAAATTTAAAGAAATAAAATGAAATATACTTTTATTTTTTCATAATTTAATAACAAAAAAAGACTTCTTTTAAGCCTAAACAAATTCCGTATTCGTACACATAATATCGATACTGGAAAGCGAAGTTGTTGTAAGCGACATTTCACAAATTTGTCAGGAGAGGCAAAAAACAAATTGTACAATAAATAGGCAGAATTTTGTACAACTTAATTCACATATCAATGGATATACATAGTTGCTTTGTAATGATATGCATCTGTTGTATAGCCATAGCATTCATTTTATGAAGAAAGTGTAGAAAACTATTGTTTTGGTGGCGTTTGTGTCTTTAACCATTCCAAAAGATGGCAGAATAATAAAATTTAGCGATTGAAACAATAGGTTTTAAAATAAAAAAGCTCTTTTTAGTTAGTATTTTATTAAGTAACCGATTTTTAGGCTGTTTTATTTATTTCAAATATTTAAATGAATCTCCCTATCTTCTATATTCTCGGTGTCGGTATCTGCCAGTTCGTCAGTATCGTTGGATTCAGAGGGAATGTTTTTATATTCACGTTTAAAACGCTTTGGAATAATATGTTTCGATAACAACTGCATTAAATCTTTCTTTTTTTGTCCTAAAATAGGTATTTTCCTGAGTAAACCTGCTTAGGACTTACGAATATTGGTGAGGCCTTTGCGGCCTTTGATCGGCTTATATCTATGGTTTTCGCATCGCCCTGAATCACATTATAGTCCTCCCTCATATACTTAATTAAAAAAGATCCTTTCTCGAATGTGAAAACTTTCCCTTGTGCGATTTTAAAAATGTCACCTTCTCTGGTCTTAGGTTTATTTGGAGAAATATATTTGATTCAAGTAAATTTTATGATGTCATTTTTCTAACACAATTCTAACGAAAAGACAAAACCGAGGTTGCGAAGTTGAAATATATTCGGAATTTAGGTTGAATGCAAAATATGGTTTTTTCAAGACAGTGCAAGGTCAGACTATATAAAACATTAATCCGCCCAGTCCTATGCTACGGGTCTGAGGCTTGGACATTGACCCAACAAACAGAAAATCAGCTTAAAATCTTCGAAAGGAAGATCTTAAGAAGAATATTTGGTCCTGTAAGGGTTAACCAAAACGAATGGCGCATTAGGACAAACAAAGAACTTCAAGAAATGTATGACGAAATAAATATAGCTACATACATAAGACTGAATAGACTGCGATGGCTTCAGAAGATAGAATGCTAGCCAGGATTTTTAATGGTAGACCATCAGGAAGAAGAAGAGTAGGGCGACCAAGAAATAGGTGGATGGATGACGTGCTAGCAGATATACGGAAATTTCGTATAACAAATTGGAGAGAGCTAGCAAGACGTAGAGACGACTGGAAGAGGAGACGTCGAGACCCGAATCCTGCAAGGACTGTAGCGCCATTCAAGAAGAAGAAGAAAATATGGTATATCCTGTCTGCTGCTTGATACAAACGACACAATTTTACTGGGAAAGGGCTCAATAATCAAAACTACTTTGTTACAAACGCCAAAATGGTTGTAACAAACGACTAGTTACAACAATTTGGATCTGCTTGCCTCGTTTGTAACAATTTTAGTTTGTAACAGAGGTGTTTATAACAACTTCACAGTCGCTTGTTACAAAATTCGAGTTCTACTTTTCGTATTCTTGCCAAAATGGCGTTTATAACAAAGTATTTTTTTAAGATTTTTTGATTTTTAATATTAAATCATGGAAATTGGGGAATGACATTAAAAAACTCATTTTCGAAAAATTGGCGCTTGCAATAATTTCGCTTTCCAGTATCGTCATGTTACCATAAAAGGCGTTGGTGTTAGTTTTAATATTTTTTGGGATAGCCCTTTTGCACTGACATATAAGCCGTGTTTTTTTAATGAACTATATACATTGATTATATACTAATAATCCAGTGAATTTGTGAATAAAAGGGCCCCTAGTGGGAAAGTTTTGGGGTAGTTTTGATTTCTTTGGTTTTTTATGTATTTTGGGGTGCTGAATCCGAATCTGAGGTTTGCTGACAAAATTTCGTGACGGAACCTTGAGAAAAATGTAAAAATATAAAAAATTTTGGACTTTTTCGCGGGTTTTCGCTTATAATTCGGAAACTATCAACTTTTCGTCCAAAGCACAAAATTTCCTTCAAATCTCACTACCTAAGTATCTCTATCCGACTCACCGTTTTGGTTCTAGCGCTAGTTGAAAATTTCCATATTTTTCTAAGTCAGCAAAAAGCCGATTTCCCAATTGACAACGTTCTTATGCAGGATGTATCCGTTAAGTTTACAAAGCGGCCGGCTGTTGATAGGTTTTGGTTGGACGAACAAAAAATCTTCTGTGAGGCGGGTGGAAATCATAACGGTTTAGCCGCTAGGGCCTTTTGAAGTTTTTTCTTTAGAGTTTTACATATCACCCTGTATTATTGTAACCCTATGTCCTATTTTCATGAGTAAGGTATCAGTGTACGCAGAATACTCCCGCCTATCTAAAACTGTAAAAGTCAAGGTTCCACCCTATCAACCTCCAGAGTAATGAGTTATCAAAGTCAAATGTTTTTTTAAACTAAAATTTCAACTAAAAACACCTTTTTCTTCATAAAATACTCTGTATTATTGATAGAGCAAGAGCCCGTGAACGCCAGACTTACGTCATAGTATAAACGTTGAAAATTTTTCTGCTTAAGGACTAGAGAGTCACGTTTCCCGGATTATTTTTGTTCCCGGGAAACGGGAAAAATAAGTTCATTTTTCCCGGGATTCCCGGGAACCCGGGAAAAATGAAATCTATTAGGAATAAGGAGTGAAATGGGAATTAGGAGGAACAATTACTGTTGAAAAATAAATGAAAAACTCATTTAAGCAAAGATACAAGTAAATTTAATTCAAAATATGATTGGTCCCGTCCGGTCCAGATGGATAAATTGTGCCAATATTGCCTTGCTTTAAAATTTCAAAAAGAAGCAACTGTGATTTGCTGCTGTTCCAACGACAATGATGCAAGTGACACTAGCCATCATTTCGTATATTACCCCTATACACAAACCGGTTTTTTAGGAAAGGGGTCGCAGGGAGTATATGTCATACATCATATATGAGGCTATCAGCGCAAAAGTGGTGTAACCCACAATTTAGTCGAGTTGCGGCTTTGGTGTACTTGTAATATACATTCCTTACATTATAAACTTTCAATACAATAGTGGAGTAAGCAACTTTTTGCCTTCCAAAAACATAACTGTACACAACATAACTCTTGGACAAAACAAATATAGCGAAGTAATAGAGCAAAAAGGGTGTAAGCTGACTACACCGGTGGTTTACATCGTCTGGGGTTACACCACTTTTGCACTGATAGCCTCATATCTCCTCACTTTTGAGCCAGAAAATTTGCCAGACTCACCCATCCATTACACTAACACAATTATAACATCGCACTCCGGGGTCTGCGAAAACTATGAGAAATTCCCCTTCTCATTCACCCCAGCGGGAGAAGTGGAAGCCGCTTCCTCTGGAATCAAATTATAAGTGCTTCCTGGTCGCGCTTCAGAAGCATTTTGGAAGAATTTCCTGTGCATATGACTACAAATAACTCATTCTCAACTTTGTTGGTAAATTTTTTGTTTTGAGAGATTCCCTGGATCTCTGCTTGCAAAACTTAAAACTTCAAAATAGCTTCCCAGGAAGCTAATTAGAAGAAAATCGAACAAACTGCTTCTTGCTAATGACATGCAATGATAAAAAAGATATGGATAGGGATAGGGAAGGGAAGCACTTCTAAGATACACAAGGATAGCTTCTTCATGCATCAGTGAAGGCTTCTATTTCCCGCGTACGTTTATTGTTACAACTACAAAGGCATCACAATCGTTACACGAAAAGGAAGAAGACAAATGAATGCTTAGTGTAATACCCCAAATACCCGCATCATACACATACTTTTTGATGTGAGTATCGAGTGATGGATAGTGTAATTTGCACCAATGGCTCCACCTGAGTCACGTGGATAGGAAATATTCGTTGCCAAATATTTTTTACAATTTCTTTTATTTCGCTATGATGGGTGCAGCAAGGCGCACCGGGTTCCAGCTAGCTTTATAGAAGGATTTTGATATAACAGTTACTTATTTTAATTTTAAAACCTTGAAATAGTTAGTGTTTTCAAGATTTTTCCAAGAAAATTTGCGATTTGAAACAATAAATTTTTTCCCGGGAAATTTATTTTTTCCCGGGGAAACTGGAAATACATTTTCTTTCGGTTTCCCGGGAAATCCCGGGCGGGAATTCCCGGGAAGGACTCTCTATTAAGGACACTACAGCAGGTAACAACGTTTGGCTACTAAGAACCTTGAGCCGCAGTGGCTTTGGCAGGAAGGAGGTAGCAAACGTGCAGAAAATTTATGTCTACTTACGTCATTTTATAAACGCTGTTTTTTTGATATTTCCTCTACTATTAGAAGTCACGTCCTCCAGTGCCAGACGGTTTGCATAGTGAAAACCCCACGCCAGACAACTTTAATAGTCCATTCAAAACGTCGAAACGTAGCACCACGGTTTTAAACTCGTTCCCTATATGCTTTTTGGTTCGCTGATTACGAAAATCAGGGTCCCGCATTCCTAAAATATGGCCTCATCCTTACAAATGCAAAAATACCTCTTTTTAAGGGGTTTTCGCGACAATGTCAATAATAATCAAAAATAATCCAATGAAACACACTCATTTATGCCAAATCAAGCCAAATTTTATGGTAAGGGGTACTCCTAAAGGGGTTAAACTATCCCTAAATCTACTGGAAATAAAAGCATTTGTAAAAAATTGTTTTTCCAACTTTAAGCTTCAAATTCTATTAAATGTGTATTTCGGTTTAAAAAAACCGAAAATTTGACTTTGATGACTTGTTACTCTGGAGGTTGATAGGATGGAACCTTGACTTTTACAGTTTTAGATAGGTGGGTGTATTCTGCGTACACTGATACCTTACTCATGAAAATAGGACATAGGGTTACAAAAATACAGGTTTCCGAAATAAACTTTTCCTTGTTATGAAAAAGCCCTTCGCGCATTTGGAAAAAAAATCAGAAGCTGCGGCTTTTATTTTAGTGCCTGCGGATCTAAAAATAGATTCCTACGTTTTTTGTGATGATGATTTCGTGGCCAATGGGTGAAATCATAACCTTCTATATAGAAAGCCATGAACATGCCATGCTCACACACACATGTAAGCAATTCGGTGGTCCCGGTGCCATATTCGTTTCCTATTACGTTTTGTATGGAAAAGTGGATGTGAGAATTGTTTTTTTTTGTTTCTTTAGTGAAATAATTATATAAAAAAAAATTTATTAACTCAATATGTATGAAAACAATTAAATTAAAACGTTGTCATAGAAGTGATACCTAAAAATTATGAATTTTAGTGCGATTTTAGTGTTTTTTTAGTGTCTTACAATGGGCCTTAGTACAAAAAAAGAAACTACATATTATATTCATGTAAACCTCATGTGATTTGATTAAAAAAATTAAAAAACATTGAGTGGTTAAGTGTGTTAATTGTAAAGGTGACCACTTTGTTTCGATTCGCGGTGGTTTTGTCGTGTTTCATTATGAAAATTTTTTTGAGCTTTTCATGTTGTGCGGTGGTAATCGAATTACCAGTGATTTTAAAGTGATTAATATCTTCATTTTGGTGCAATTATTAAAAATATAAGTGCTGAAAAATGTGAAAGAAAGAGCTAAAGTTATTGTTTTGAATGCCATTTAAATTGGGGCTTATTCAGTGCATTTATAAAGATTTTATCTTGGATATGAAGCCATTGCAGATTTTGCCGATTACTGCTATATTCACAGTCTAGAATGTTTTTATATCCAAGATTAAATATTTATACATAAATGCACTAAATATGCCCCAATTTAAATGGCAATCAAAACAATAACTTCAGCACTTTCTTTCATATTTTTCAGCACTTATATTTTTAATAATTACTACCGCACAACATGAACATTTTTATCCTAATGAAGCACGACAAAACCACCGCGAATATAAACAAAGTGGCCACCTTTACAATTAACACACTTAACCACTCAATGTTTTTTTAATTTTTTTAATCAAATCACATGAGGTTTACATGAATATAATATGTACATAGTTTCTCTTTTTGTAATAAGGCCCACTGTAAGACACTAAAATCGCACTAAAATTCATAATTTTTAGATATCACTTCTATGACAACGTTTTAATTTGTTTTCATGCATATTGAGTTAATAACTTTCTTTTTATATAATTATTTCACTAAAGAAACAAAAAAAAACAATTCTCACATCCACTTTTCCATACAATTTGATAGGAAACGAATATGGCACCCGGCCCACCGACTAACACATACACAATTGGTGTTCATGGCTTTCTATATAGAAGGTTATGGTGAAATTTGACAATGGGGTAAAGAAATGAATGGGCGAGACGACTTTAATGGGAAATTTGGCATCAAGCGTTTCTTATTATGTTGAGAAAAATGAAATGGGTTTTAAGGGATTATTTCATTTTTAGCGAAAAATGTGACAAATTAGACGAGTTGGCTAGTATTGTGTTGCGAGAAAAAAGTTGCCGTGTATAGGTTCTTAATTTCAGTGGAGCAGTCGCTATGGTAATAGCAGTAAAATTTAGGGAGGGCTGCTACATTCCTACGGTGTCTTTAGTGGTCTATGGAGGAGCAGAGGGGCGGTTTTGCACCTTCTCCAGCCAAGTCAAAGTAGTTTTTGGGGCACCCGCTCAAATATACGAATAATATTCAAGGCGAGGCGGAATGTAGGATTTGTAGATTGCAGCCAGGGCAGCTGGCTTAAGGAGTATCCACATATATCAGGGCCGTGCCCGGGACGTCACAGGGCCGTGTTCTGTCATGTGTGAACGAGCCCGTCCCCGGACGCGGACATGTGTGAACGAGTAAAGGAATATCCACACTTATTAGTGTTCCGCCAGGGGTTCAAAAAATATTGGTGCGTACATTTTATATGTACTCGTTCACACATGTCCGTGTCCGGGCCGGAGAAAAAATCTAACGTCCCGGCCACGTCCCTGAGGAGGAACTTGCATCTTTTGAGGAATCTCAGGCATTGATAAACTTGTTGGGCGATTTGGAATATGTGATTATTCGATCGCAGATCTAAAGATAAAATTTCGTCTAAGATGTTTACAGATGAGTCAGCCATTAGATTTTTTTTGCCTGCTGAAATAAAGGGAAGGACGGTGCAGGTTTTTGTAGAGATAAGACAGTACTTGGTTTTGGTTGCGTTGAAATTCGACACAATTCTATAGGCCCCAATCAAGAATGAGTTCAATGTCTCGTTAATAGAGTTGGACATGAGCTCACGGCCTAGGAGACAAGGTGTGGCAAGTGCTTTTCTTATGTTGTCGAAGGCGTAGGAGAAACGCAGAGTACTGTCGTCGGCAAAAGGGGATTGAGAGCAGATCATTAATGGGAACGCCAGCCGAGATGGAATGAGGGTTGGGCTCGACGTGATCAAATCCTTCCTTCATTGAACGGCCAGAAATAAAGCTCTCAAACCAGTTCCTTAGAACTGAGATGTAAGTTAATTTTACAGTTTTACAGAAGGCTTCTAATTAGAGCCTGCAACAATTTTCCGCTTTTCCGTTGCACGCATAGCTCTACTCTCAAGTTTCTGAAAGGAACAAAAATGTATGTAGTTTTGAACAGGGCCGGCCTTTCTATCTACTCAATAAACTCAGTAATTTGCAAAGTGACAAAGAACTTATGTTGTTTAATGGTGGGTCCACATGAAAGAGGCTTTTGTCGCTCGTACTTTGAAGTTTGAATGGAACGTCCGCCGGAATGCCTGTGTGGACAATGTCGACGGAATGTTTGTGCGCACTGTTTCCAGCGGCTTACGAGCGCCTTTTCTTTGTTTCACGGGTATTATTCTATGGGAAAAAAGTTTTGCGAACAAAGTTTGTGTTGTCCCCTTCCACATATGTACATATGTACCTAAATACCAAAATTTTTAGAATTTTGGGTAATTACTTACTTTAACACCTCATCCCCCAGGGGGGGTAGGGGTTGTATAGGGCATTGACCTGAGCACATTTCCTTTGGAATTAGCCGTCGTTCACCCCTAAAAAGTTATTCAGGGTTGAAATTTTGTAAAAATCAATTTTCTACAAGTAACTTTTTTTTAAAATAGCGGTTCAATAAGCAGTTATTTTAGTAACGACTTTGACTTTGGATTGCGCGCCCCCAAAAACTCCCCCACCTCAATTTCTACCTCATTCTCGGAGTAGGGCGCGACCCTTTTGGTGCTGCGCCCAGAGCGGAGGACTAGGCGATAAAGTAAACAATCACCCTACAAACATTTAAAAAAACTTTCAAAATCTGTACTGTTATTCCTTCATTGAATTCGACTTATCTTGAGAAATATGAAGTAAGGTTTTGAACGAAAATTCTGATTTTTTTATTGTAAACAAATACATATATTCAAATTTACCCAACTAACCACTCAAATTTTCTCTATAAGCAATAATAAAATCAATAAAAAAAGTTTGAATTTTTGTTAAAAAAAACCTAATTCATTTTTCTCAAAATGGAAAAAAACACGATGATTAATTTCCCATTACATTTGCATCTCCATTCATCATCTTCTTGATGCAAGTTACACTTTCCATCATTTCGTTTATTACCCCCATACACAAACCGATTTTTAAGGCAAGGGGTCGCAGCGATGGGTGCAAATTACATGCATGATATATACTTCCCCGCGACCTCTTGCCTAAAAAATCGGTTTGTGTGGGGGGGGGGGGTAATAAACGAAATGATGGAAAGTGTAACTTGCATCCTTCATTGTTAAATTTCAGCCACCGACCAAGAAATCGTATTTTCCAACAACAACAAAACAACAAAACAAAAGGAATACGCGCACAGGAATTTATTTTTAGATCCAAAACTTCTGGCTTTTCTTCCAACATCCGTGAAGGGCTTTGTAATGCTTTTTAAAATTCAGGCGCAAACCGGCTTTTTTCAAGTTTTACTAAAAATTAACAAAATTGAAATTTTTTTATATTTTATAATTATTATGCACGTATAAGGAAATAATATTAATTATTTAATGTTGAAAACCCACTGCCATTGATTTTAGAGGCGTACAACAGAAATTCGCAGCCCTAAAACTTAAAACCGTACAACTATCGCCATCTAGTATCGTAGCTGGACAAATGTTTGTCCATAACGTCATTTAAAATAAAAACAACAGGGAAGTGACGAGAGCAAATTTGAAGGCATGAGGAAACAAATAATTTATTTTTTAGAAACTTATTTATTATGGCTGAAGATGGCGCTGTTTAAATTTCCTTTGTCGTTTTTTTAATGAACTGGATCGAAGACCTATATAGTTCATTAAAAAAATACGGCTATAGAATGGACTGCTCATCAGGAATTTTTCATGGCACCAATTCGTTCCATTGCTGGTAAACCTTTTTTCAGTGACATGTAAAAATGTCAGCTACTTTTTTAAATTAAAATTCGAAACAAAATAAATTGTTCCTAAAAAAATAACAAATGCAATTTTGATGTTATTTCCCTTTTATATTGCATTTTTTCATTAATTACAAATATTTATGTTAAACCATGCGAGTTCTCTACACCTGTTTCATCTAAATGAAATGCCTAAAAAATCGGTTTTTGTATGGGGGTAATAAACGAAATGATGGAAAGTGTAACTTGCATCAGTTGCACCCATCGCTGCGACCCCTTGCCCCAAAAATCGGTTTGTGTATGGGGGTAATTAACGAAATGATGGATAGTGTAACTTGCATCAATGTCAGTGATTCCGGGTCTTATGCCGGGTTTTCACTAGTAGAATTAGTGGTAGAGTAACTGGCCTACTTTTAAGGGGTCGAGTAACTTTACCACGGTGCTATCCCACTCTACTCTACTATAACCGAGTTTTCATTAGGTGAGTTCACAGGGTAGTTAGTACTCGACCAGTATACTCTACCACTAATTCTACTAGTGAAAACCCGGCATTATGGCGAAACGAGACAGAAATAAAAAAATCACTATACCCAGCTATTTTTTGTAAATATTCTGACATTAGTTCAAAGGAAAAAATGAAATCAGGTATGGCAACTTTAATATCGTGCAACCGTTCTAGAAATTTATTTACTGTTCTTATTTTACTGCAAAGATAAAAAGGTTATCGTATTTTGTGGTTTATTGAAGGTCAAGAGTAAAATTATTTAAAAAAAATGGAAAAGTGTGCAGTTTTTGAATGTTAAATTTTATTTTTTCAAGTTTGGCACTATCTGATTTTATTTCTGGCAGTGAATGCACTGAACTCTTAACACGAAATTTAACAAAATTTGAGTTCGGTGAAAAAAGGGGCTTATGGATGAGCGAGAGGACTATACTTTTCTTTACTTTTTGGTGCCATGAGTTTATATGGGAATAATGTCGGATGAGCAGTCCATTATTATATGTCAGTGCTCTTTTGTTATAAAATGGCCATTAGCTTTGCAGGCATCGATGCCACAAGTTATTATTATTTATTATTATTTATTATTAATTAAATACATGCGGTAATTACACAAGACTTTCGTCTTTTAGAGTAACAAAAAAATATATATATATAAAAATCGGAAACTTAATAAGTAGCTTAAACTAACCTTAACTAAATAATTGTAAAAACTAATTAAAATAATTTCTTGATCATAAAAGGATAGAAGAAAGAAAGGTTAAATAGGCTAAAGAAGAGAAAATTAAGAGGAGGAGAGAAAAATAGATGCTTGCTTTCTGAAAGCCGCGACTGTGCCTAATCTTTGCACTACGTTGGGAAGGCTATTCCAAAGTCTAATAGTATGCACAAAGAAGGAGCGACTACCAATTAGGGACAATTGAGCAGGAATAAGAAATTTAAGTGATCTAGTGGAGTGCAAGGGAGATAAGAAATCAGATAGGTAACAAGGACTTTTTGTATAGAATACTTTATATAGAAGAACCAGAGCCATGATGTCGAGAAGACGAAAAATGTCATACCCTAAGGCGCCCATTACACGATAGGTTTTGCTGTCAGTTTTTCCACAGTTTTGCCTACGACTGACGGAAAACCTAACGTCTAAGGTGTTGACTGACGTAATCCTCCGTATATTTTGATTTCCATTAATCATGACTGGTGGAATTGATTGCCGCTTTCATGAACGTGTAATGGCCCCCTAACAAGGAGACGTGTCCGAGACGTGATCTGTTCGTCTCAAATGAGACAACGCAGGCAATCATTAAATGCAACCTTGAGACGTTGACGACAAGATGAATCAAAAGATATATAAACAAGGGAGCCATAAATAAAGTGTGGTAACACGAGAGCTTTAACCAGTTTGGCACGAATAGATGGAGATAAGAGACTGCCGTAGAGCCAAAGTTTACGTAGTGTACCATAGATCTTGGAGAGCGTAAGTGAGACTTGATTGCAGCAGGGTAGTTTGTAATTAATAGCAATGCCAAGATTATTGACACAGTTAACAAAGGCCGGTTATACCCGACCGGACACCGAACAGACAAAACGAACGAACAAACTGGGGTTTATTGGAGAGGGTGAGAGAGGACGATGGAAAACCGGCCCCTCTCACCCTCTTTCCCATAAACCTAAGTTTGTTTGTTCGTTTTGTCTGTTCGGTGTCCGGTCGTGTAAAAGGGCCCAAAGGGAAGACGAATATTATCAAGGAATAAATTTGGAATATTGTCCAGGAACATAGTGGGACGTCTTAGGACGAGAGCTTTGGACTTATTAGGATTTAATTTGAGGAAATTGGATGAACTCACTCGTTTATTTGGAACAGGATATTATTGAGGTCAGAGATGCAAGATCTAATCTGACTAGGAGGACAAGAGGTATACAACTGGAGATCATCAGCATACAAATGGAAGGAACAACGTTGGATGACAGATATGACATCATCTTGTAGAACCCCCAAAGGTATTGGTAGAAAGGAAGATACAGCACCATTATGGCGCACGCACTGAAGTCGATTAGATAGAAGAGAAGAGAAAAGTCGAATAGCAGAAGAAGAAAAATTATAGAGTGTACTAAGTTTGTTGAGCAAAAGTGAGTGAACTACTGAGTCAAACGCTTTGGAGAAATCAAGCAGAACTAGTATTGCTAAGTCACCCTGATCTAGCACTGAACGAAGATCTGAAGTTACTTTCAATATAGCGGTTTCACAACTGTGGTTTTTACGGAAGCCAGATTGGAATTTAGACAGGAAGTTAGTCGACTCGAGATAGCGTGTGATCTGAACGAAGAGTTTTCTCAAAGATTTTGGCAACACACAGAAGAATACTGATAGGGCGATAATCTTTCAAATCTACGGGTGAGGATTTCTTTGGTAACGGAATCACAACAGACTTCTTCCAAAGCAGCGGTACTTGGGAAGATGTCAGGCAGTAATTGAAAATATGCGTGATAGTTTCTACAATTAGGGGAGAAAGCAGCTTGAGAAAGCGTGGAGAAATTTCATCGCAACCAATGTAGTTAGACGAGATCGATAGCAATGTTTCAAGAACCTCGCAGGAGTCCACACAACGGAAGTTAAAACCATCAGTGCTGGGTGAACTAGATGATTGAGAGCACGAAAGAGTGGGGAGTGTAGGATCAGGAGGAGATTGAATGAAGGAAGCATTGAGGAGATCTACATCAACATGAAACGGTGTAGATTCGGAAGCATTAATACCTAACGACCGGAGATTCGACCACAGTTGTTTGGAAATTAGGGCAGGATCAAGCTTGCGGGAATAAAACTCACGTTTAGCAAATTTTACTTTACTATTGATGAGGTTGCGAAGTTGCTTGTAAGGACTAAGACAGCTAGGAATCTTTGTTTTACGATAACGTCTGTACATAAATTCACGCTGATTAATCAGATCACGGATCTCATTAGAATACCAAGGACAGGGGGGCAGAAGACGGAGCCTTCTTGTTGTTGAATGAATGTGGTCAATAGATCAACCTTAGTGTCAACACAAGTGGTATAATAGATATCATCCCAAGGCATGGAGGCGGTGACTTCAGATAGCTGATTTAAATTAATATTTTTATAGTCACGATATGATACTGAGGAAGATGAAGTAGATGGGGAAAATGCAAAACGAGTGGAAAGGAATAGTAGGTCATGGTCAAGAAAACTAGGAGGGGAGATTTGATTTGTTTTATCACACAATCCGGGGTGGTAGTAGCTAGAATATAGAGTAAGGAAGGATTCCGGTAGTTCAGAAATGTTGGTAATTGATTTAAAATATGCAAATCCAGCGATATAAGAAAATGCCTGAGCGAATCCGTACGAGTATTAGCTTTAAGGAGGTCTACATTAAAATCACCAGCAACTATTATATTTTCGTAGTGGTGAGAGAGGCTAGAGACAAGGTTGGCAAATTCAGTGGAATCTCGGTGTTAAATATATAAATATATATTAAATATATTAAATATATATATATATGTATACACTAACAACAACACATTTATCACAGGCAGATTTTAATTCAACCGCAATAAATTCAAGTTGAAAGCTATAGTATTTGCCCACCACTCTTGAGGAAAGCAATGATGAACAATATATAGCAACACCTCCACCAGTACGACCTATGCGATCATTGCGATGCAGCAAAAAACCAGGAAGCGTAACTAGAGAGGTTGGGATTTCAGGTTTTAACCAAGTCTCACTTACCAACAGAACATGTATTTTTGTACTATCATAACCTTCTATATTACAAGCCATGAACAAGGAAAATATTGAGAGCGAATTTCCGCTCAATCGGACTACAACTCGGTGAAGTCACGTTATGTTGTTAGTGTAATTTGGAGAATTTGGTAGTCCGATTCTCTCAATTGAGATTCTTGTTCATGGCTTGTAAATATAGAAGGTTATGGTACTATCCAACATTAGACTAAATTCGTCAATTTTATTTTTCAAACTTCGTGCATTTAGGACACAGATGTTCAGGCCTCTGGAGGAAGAGGAAAGGATATTAAGTAGCAGTCCCTGCCTGTGCACACTATTAGGAAGATTACATATAACTGCAAAAAAAGCTCAGGACCACAACCGCAGCATCCAGAAAGCAAATAGAGACAGAGTAAGAGTAAATAGAAGGTAAGAGGATAATAAGACATAGAGAGAGAGGCTATGATCACAGACAACACAATTTGGAAACATCTATAAAAACTTAAAATTAAATACAATGGAAAAATCAAATAAAATGAAAAAATTACATACATACTAAACATACGTAGCAAATCCTCCACAGTAAAGTAGGATGATCAAATGCTTCTAACGCAAACCAGGAGATGTGGCTGAATTGAAGAGCTCGTTCAGGTCGAGAGCGGAGACAAACTTTCGAGGCTGTTTGTTCTTCTCCAGCTGCACATAAACATACCCGCGACGTGTGAATACGGAGACAACGTTATTGGATCTCTGGAGCTTCCGTGCTAACTGCAGAATGTCATTATTTTTCGGCGTCCGACTTTCAATGATGTAAATTTTGCTGTCTGAAGTAAAGCCAAATTTCAAACGCTTTAAAGTAAGAGTTCCATGGTGGCGGCTTTTTTTCAGGATCTCTAGCTGCTCGTTTGCTGACGGAAATTTAACAACCAACAAAGGGCTGTGATGTTTTGAGCTTCCATTCGGGGATTCATCGTTTTGCCGCTTAACTGGCCGAAAAACATTCACGTACGGCGTCAGCTCATGCCCTATGGCAGACGCAATGGAATTCAAGATCAGTCTCGGATTGTCGGTGTCGCACAAGGGAACTCCTCGAATGACCACATCATGTAGGCGGGACTGGCGGCGCACGTCCTCAAGTTAATTCGAAACAACGGCAAGGTCATGTTGGACTGATTCGACCTCATTGCGCAATTCTCCCACTAAGTTATTAAATGTGGCACGTATCTCATCAATTTGCGAAAATAAACGCGTCTCCAGTTGTTTCAGTTTATCCTCGAAGGCAGCGGATTGATCATCCAGCATACGGTTGATGTTGGTCAATAACCTTTTTATACGCTTTATATTAGCTTCACCTGGATGTATGTATGTATGTATGTATGTAGACAAATCTTGCAACTTGATTTTCACCCACTTGCGTATAACCGATCAACTTCAAATTTTGCACATATGTATAGCTCGCGTGACAATGCAATCTGACCATTTTGTGAAATAATCAAGATGGCGGTTCCAAGATGGCGGCCGAATTTTGCTATTGTGCTCCGCGACCCTCGACATGGGTATCAAATGAAAGGGTATGACAAATAGAATACAATTAGCGTCATTCCAAATTCAAAATGGCGGCCATCACAAAAGGGCGGAAAACTTTTTCTTTCTAACATACTTAAAATGGGTATCAAATGAAAGGATATGACAAGTGGAATACTATAAGCTGTGTGGCGTCATTCGAAATTCAAAATGGCGGCCGACACAAAATGGCGGCGTACCTTTTCTTTACAACACCCTCGATATGGGTATCAAATGAAAGAGTATGACGAGTAGAATACATTAAGCCGTGTGACGTCATTTTAAACCTAATATGGCCACTACCAAAAAACGGAAGAAGACATAAGGCTAAAAAGTAAAAAACTAAAAATGTACAGTTTAGCAAAACTAAAATATACGTTTTTTTTAAAATGATCTGAAAAATATTGCACATATCTACAGTAAAAAGCCAGAAATGTTTAAATGCAAATTCGATGATTTTGAGTTTATTGCATTTCGTATTCCGTATTCCGTATTTCCTTCTTTATCATTGCTTTCTTGTCTTAAACTGAGCTGTGCTTGCTAAGTTATCGGACCGGCAAAAGTAATATGGCGGCAACAACAAAATGGCGGAAGATATATGGTAGACTAAAAAGTAAAAAATAAAAATATATAGCTTAAAAAAACTAAAAAATACGCTTTTATTTTAAAATGAACTAAAAAGAAAAAAATAATTTTGAAGCTTTTAACCTACCTTTCGGAATCAGGCAAATATCTAAATTAATGAAGTTATTGGTAAAAATTATAAATATAACTTACTTAAATGTAAAAAAAGCGTGGGCCGCTAACGAAAAGCTCCAGTGTTAATAAAATAATAATACATATGTAGGTAAAGAGGCCCACGTTTTTTTACATTTAAATAAGTTATATTTATAATTTTTACCAATAACTTCATTAATTTAGTTATTTGCCTGATTTCGAAAGGTAGGTTGTTCCCTATACTGGCTGGAGCAATAAAAGCTTCAAAATTATTTTTTTCTTTTTAGTTCATTTTAAAATAAAAGCGTATTTTTTAGTTTTTTTAAGCTATATATTTTTTTCTAACAGCTCAAGGCGGTTATCCGGAGCTGAAATTGATGATGATCTTGGTGCTTTCTTGTTCCTACAGTTATCATTACGTTTGCTGGCTGAGTTCTCAGGAGTGTGGTTAATAGCGCCATTAGAAGATTCCACCTCAACAAACTTCCTTGTGACAGGTCTTGCTGGTGTTGATTTAGGCATTTTTAAAAATTAGTAGATTAGCCTTGGTGAGATTCTCGAAGCAAACGCAGTGAGAGCAGCAAAATAAGAAAATAAAACTATTTGGCACAGAATTTCACAGCTAGGTTTGTAAATCCTGTTCTATCAAATCTGGATCCTTATGGATTAATTGCAAAGGTACGAATTTGAATTTATTGTGCGGAAATGCGCGAGTCAAGTTTTTTGTTAAACTCTGTGATATTTTATACCTCTCCCTCCTCCAAACTTCCTTCAAACCTCTAATGTTTTAAATTTCGTATTGTTTCAACTTTTTTGAAAAATTCTTTAAATCTACGTGTTTTTGTCGCAATTAATAAGTTTTTACTTGGAATTTGGTATTATATTCACAGCAATAAACTCTTTTCCCTATAAAACGAGGGTGTACTAATACGGATTTTGCATACTGTATATACATAGATATTGAAGGTATCAGCACTGGAATTCCTTAACTGTTACCGCACCGGTTTTTTGGAGAGAGGTATAGAAAAGGCCAGAGGGAAATGTATGAAAATCCAGTTCGGTAACAGTTGAAGGAATACCAGTGTAGATACCCTAACTTTAGTTTGGAATGAGATAAAACCAAACATGGCTTCTTAAGTACGAAAAATCTATTATTATTTATTTTTGAAGGCGTATGTTTTATAAAAAGAAAACATTTCTATAATTTTGAAAGTGACTTGCCTATTAACGGCAAAAAAAAACTTAAACTAGTAAATTCCACATTTCCAGCTATACAAACACATGAAGCCAATCTATATTTTTAAATAAATTTAAACGCAAAAATCTTGCAATCATACAGTGTTGCCAGATTGGGGATTTTTTCCCCAAACTGGGGAAAATATTATGACCGTGCGAAAAATTGGGGAAACAAATTTAGTGGGGAAAACATTGGGGAAAAATTGATTCAGAGATTTTAAATCCATTTTTGCTTATTATGCTCTGCGCTGATACAATTCGAACCAAGAAATATATATTTAACAATTAAGAATGCAATTATTTGCATAAAGAAATATGAAATTCTCAAATTTAATACATTTTTAATACAAAACCGTCAGTAAAATTTTATCGAGAGCTAAAAAACGACAGACCAGAAATGTTGTTATTACCGACCGAACTTGTGTTTTTCGAAATTGTGTTTACGATTTCATAGAACTGGATTCATTAGTTTGTCAGTGTAAGCACTGACATATAGAATGGACTGCTCATCAGGAAATTTCCATGGCACCAATTCGTTCCATTGCTGGCAAACCTTTTTTCACTGACATGTAAACACGTCAGTTACTTTTGTAAATTAAAATTGTTTTTATTCGTTTTTGGACGATGGAAACTAAATAAATTGTTCTTAAAAAAAATAACAAATGCAATTTTGATGTTATTTCCCTTTTATAATGCATTTTATCATTAATTACAAATATTTATGTTAAACCGTGCGAGTTCTCCACCCCTGTTACATTTAAATGTCAGTGATTCCGGGTCTTATGGCGAAACGAAACAGAAATAAAAAAATCACTATACCCAGCTATTTTTTGTAAATATTCTGACATTAGTTCAAAGGAAAAAATGAAATCAGGTATGGCAACTTCAATATCGTGCAACCGTTGTGGCGGTTTTATTTTAAATTTCGCTTAAAATCATTCCAGAATTTTATTTACCGTTCTTATTTTACTGCAAAGATAAAAAAGTTATCGTATTTTGTGGTTTATTGAAAGTCAAGAGTAAAAATATTTAATAAAATGGAAAAGTGTGCAGTTTTTTAATGTCAAATTTTATTTTTTCAAGTTTGGCACTATCTGATTTTATTTCTGCTAGTGAATGCACTGAACTCTTAATACGAAATTGAACAAAAGTTGAGTTCAGTAACAAAGAGGGCTTATGGATGAGCGAGAGGACTATTCTTTTCTTTACTTTTTGGTGCCATGAGTTTGTATGGGAATAATGTCTGATGAGCAGTCCACAAAGCCTTCTACATTTACAAGCCATGCACAACGAAATCTCACACTCCCATTCAAAGAAAATGGGACTTCAATTTATCTGACAGAATGGACTTCAGTCAGAATGGACTTCAATTTAGCTGTGAGAAAAGCAATTTTTTAACTTAGTTTTTGCAATAAAAAGTGGTAAAATATTGTATTTTATCACTTTTTACTGCACACGGATTATCAGTAATAAGTTATTTAGTGATCTGAGTTTATAAATTAAAAAAAATTGAGTGGTTAAGTGTATTTTAAGAGTGTTAATTGATTAGGTGACGTTTTTGTTTACATTCGCGGTGGTTTTTTCGTGTTAATTTAGGGAAAAATGTTGAATTTGTGTAGAAATGGAATTAAAAGTGAATTTAAAGTAGTTAAAAATTATTATAGAAGAGTTATTAAAAACATAAGTGCAAGTACTACCACACAAAATGAATAACAATAACTTTTTCACTTTTCCTTCACTTTTTTCTACACTTATGTTTTTAATAACTCTTCTATAATAATCTTTAATCACTTAAAAAGGACTTTTTATTATATTACTACACAAATTCAACATTTTTTCCCTAAATGAACACGAAAAAACCAACGCGAATGTAAACAAAAACGGTCACCTAATCAATTAACACTCTAAACATACACTTAACCACTCACTTCTTTTTAATTTTTTTTATTAAATCACTAAAGCACTAATCACTGATAATCCATGTGCACCAAAAAGTGATAATATACATTATTTTACCACTTTTAAGTGCAAAAACAAAGTTAAAAAATTGTTTCGTACGGCTTCGGCAGTGTTAATTCCACAATTTTGGCACTTCATACACATACATGCACATACCTGGGGCATGGCTTGTAAATGTAGAAGGCTTTGGCAGTCCATTATTATATGTCAGTGAGTGTGAGCCAGTCCTGCCAGTAATTCAGAGTGAGCCAGAAAACATTTTTGACTAATAAAAAAATACCTCGACGAATTGAAAAAATATCAACTAGGAAATATTAGAAAAGCTTGGGAGTCCGAAACAAAATTTTCAAGTAAAATTATGTATTCAAATCATCCAAAATTGAGGCGAGACGCACCGGGTCCCAGCTTGTTTATAATAATATTCATTGTAATTTATAATTGCAGTCATATTTCAAAAATGGGGAAAATTTGTTGGAAAGGTATAATTTTGGGGAATTTTCACACAAAGTTTTGGGAAATCACTTTCTGGGTCTGGCAACACTGCAATCATAATGTTCTGAGATTCCTTTACCGTGATCAAGACCCTCGTAAGTACAGGCCTGAGTGGTTATTCTGTAACTGTGAGAAAGTGAAAACGTGAAAAGTCTTTTCATTCTCATTCTCATCGGGTCTTCTCATTTTGAATTCTCATTTTTGTCAGCAAAGCGATTCTATAACCTAAAGTGAGATATTCCACTGACAAATGAGCTGAATATAGTTCACATTGGAAATTCTCACTAGTATAAACGTCAAATGTGGGGTTTTATGTCATATTTTGTACTTATCCGAGTGGCCTACTTTGTAGATAAGATTTTGTAACATTTAAAAAGACAACAGTATTTTTATTTATAGAGCAAAGAAGAAGACGCCAAAGGTGGACAATTATAATTTGGGCTTGCACTCAAAATTCATGGTTTTACATTTCAAATTCCCCTTTTTTTGCAAAAACCGTCGAACTTAAAAAGTTACACATTACTACTTAAATTTAAAAAGTTACACCTAGAGCATTTAAATGAGTGGCACACTCCTCCCATAATTTTTTTTGAAAATTAAAAGTTTTCACACTTCTCACAACTGTTGTAATTTGAAAATGTCAAGTTCTCACATTTCTCACTAGAAAAATTTTGGTGAGAAAATACTTTTCACCATGAAATAATTTGACAGATAAACTCACGTTCTCATCGTTCTAGAATCGCATTTATTGGAATTCTCACTGAAAAGACTTTTCACTAGACTTTTCACAGTTACAGAATAACCGCTCTGGAAGCAGACTTTTTGGTTGTGTCTGTGCGCGGCCAAAATCGTCTGACAGTTGTGGAATTAACATGGCCGAAGCCGTACGAAGCAATTTTTTAACTTTGCTTTTGGAATAAAAAGTGGTAAAATATTGTATTTTATCACTTTTTAGTGCACACGGATTATCAGTGATAAGTTATTTAGTGATCTGAGTCCATAAATTAAAAAAAAATTAGTGGTTAAGTGTATTTTAAGAGTGTTAATTGATTAGGTGACCATTTTTGTTTACAATCGCGGTGGTTTTTTTTTTGTTAATTTAGGGAAAAAGTGTTGAATTTGTGTAGTAATGGAATTAAAAGTGAATTTAAAGTAGTTAAAAATTATTCTAGAAGAGTTATTAAAAACATAAGTGCAAGTACTACCACACAACATGAATAACAATAACTTTTTCACTTTTCCTTCACATTTTTCTGCACTTATGTTTTTAATAACTATCCTATAATAATCTTTAATCACTTAAAAAGCACTTTTTATTATGTTACTAAACAAATTCAACAGTTTTTCCCTAAATTAACACGAAAAAACCACCGCGAATGTAAACAACAATGGTCACCTAATCAATTAACACTCTTAAAATACACTTAACCACTCACTTCATTTTAATTTTTTTTATTAAATCACTAAAACACTAATCACTGATAATCCATGTGCACCAAAAAGTGAAAATATACAATATTTTACCACTTTTTAGTGCAAAAACAATGTTAAAAAATTGCTTCTTATGGCTTCGGCCATGTTAATTCCACAACTGTCAGAAATTTTTGGCCACTTTTCAGCTATGTTAGTATTAGTTGGCCTGTCTGCTTCCAGGCCTGTACTTACGAGGGTCTTGCCGTGATACGAATTGATGCAAGTCACACTATCGATGCAAGTTACACTATCCATCACTTCGTTTATTACCCCCATACACAAACCGATTTTTTAGGCAAGGGGTCGCAGCGATGGGTGCAAATTACATGCATGACATATACTTCCCTGCGACCCCTTGCCTAAAAAATCGGTTTGTGTATGGGAGTAATAAACGAAATGATGGAAAGTGTAGCTTGCATCATAGACTGGCTATTACTATTACAAGTTTCATTGATGCAAGTCACACTATCCATCATTTCGTTTATTAACCCCATACACAAACCGATTTTTTAGGCAAGGGGTCGCAGGGAAGTATATGCCATGCGTGTAAATTGCATACTTCGCTGCGACCCCTTGCCTAAAAAGTCGGTTTGTGTATGGGGGTAATTAACGAAGTGATGGATAGTGTAACTTGCATCATTGATTACACATAATTCCCAGAAAATCCGGCATGCATAACAAGAAATTAATGATGCCACAGTGTTTTCCCATTGGAAAAATCAGAGTTTCTGAGAAATCCTTAATGATATATGTTTTTCCAATGAATAAATTCAGCGGTTGCATTACATATTAGTAAGATTAGTAGATATTTTTCCACTGTCGTACAGAAGTTAAACAAATAACAAAACGTTGATTTAATTTATCGAGAACTCTTTGTACTACAAGCCAATTTCAGCAATTTCCATATTTTACTTTAATTTAAACCTAGATCACAAACTTTTGCCTTCTTAGATTGCTTGAAATTGTTAAATTTATGAAAAACAAAAGATGTCCTTTAAAAAGCTTCAGCATCAATGTTTTGTTTATTTGATTACGTCCTTCCCATAAACAAAATTAGTTCAGTATTAGTAACAGAATGAAACCGATTTGTATATCACTAAACTCTTTAGATTCCAAGGAATAAAAGGCAAGAGTGAAAGAAAGATGAAATATTGATTACTTTGGAATTATGTATATTGATTTTAAGATAACAATTAAGGAAAGAATGATTCCCAAATGCATATAATTTTTTCTTGATAGTTTAAAAGAAACCATCTACCTTGTATTTAAACAACATTATTTAATTTATATTAAATATCTGTTTTAAGTAGAACCTTTTATGATTACCCTTTTTGTGACAAATTCGTAAATTAGCAGTAACTCTCTTGTTAGGAAGTATAAAGAATCCACAAAAACAACACCCCAAACACCGTATTGTTATAATTTATAGCCATGAATTTAATCGCAACAGAAAAACTTTGATACTGTTTACTATCTGAAAGATTAATATGATGATAAACAGAGTTCCGCAGTGCTGACGTAGCGTGTTAATAAATTATTTAAAAGTATTTACTCCTGAAGATCCACAAGGAACTCTTACTTTTTCTCTGTTATAAAGGGCTATGGCAGATAAATGAACTTATTTTTTAGAATGAAATCATTACTTACTTAATTTTTAATTCAACATTAGATGATTATCTTCATTATTGCAGGATTTTAAAAGAATTCCAAATAGCACACAATTAAAATTACTAAATCTGTCAGAATCAAAAATGATACTTGACATTTTTCAAAATTGTTCGAAATTCGATAGATCACACTCAGCTGGTTTCGAAAATTTTAGCCAATGCACATGTCATTTAGCAACGGCACAAAATGTAAAAAACCAACAAACTTTTCGCAGTTATTAAATTTGAAAATCACAAACTTTAAAGCTGGCATAAAACCGAGCCTAAAAAGTAACTTCAAAGAATGAATGAATGCCAGCAGAAAATATTACTGGAACTACTTTCCTCAAGGAAAGGACACGCTGTGTGATGCAAGTTACACTATCCATCATTTCGTTTATTACCGCCATACACAAACCGATTTTTAAGGCAAGGGTCGCAGGGAAGCATATGTCATGCGTGTAATTTGCATACTTCGCTGCGACCCCTTGCCTAAAAAATCGGTTTGTGTAGGGGGGTAATTAACGAAGTGATGGATAGTGTAACTTGCATCATTTACTGAGTTTCCACGGGGATCGAGTTGAGTTGTGGTTGAGTTGAAATGACACTTCAACTCAACGATTAACTCGATGCGTTTCCATATCTGCCTTCCGTCTTCCTCTATCTTTTTCCATAAATTAATTTTGTTATAGATTTTTCTTTAAAGGTATTTATTAAATAGAAAGAGGTGCGACATTTTCAGTTTTTGTACCTTTGCTAGTGTGCCGTTTTTAGTTGCATGCGTGAACTCAATTCAACACGCCGGTTTTTGAGGGATATAAACTTAGAATACAAAACTACAGGAAGGGCCCTCGGAGAATTTTAGCGTAGTGAAATTCAAACTGCACATTTCATTGCTCTTTTTTTCACTGAAAATTCACTCGTAACAACTTCAATTACACTAAAAACAAATTCTTTAAACTTTCTTTCTTCTTTTCAATTAGTTTTGCGAAAAACTATAAATAAATTTTATAGAAAAACTCGTTTTAAAGAAAGTGCCGCGGGAAAATTTGACAGTTAACTAACAAGAAATTGTACCAATTTGACAGTTGACTGATAGCGATTTCACTACGCTCCCATACACGGATTTTCAATATGGCCGAGAAGACGTTGAAGATTACGCACACCCAGATAAAATTATTCAAAAAACCGGTAATATGATCCGATCGGTTAATCAGCATTACTACCTTGAGATTCTTCCAAAAATAGGAAAAACGAGCAGAATTGTGGAAAAAAGTCATGGGATCTTCATCAGAAGAATTTTCTTCCAACAGATTTCTTATATAATTAAATAAATAAAAGTGTGTTCTTTAGTATTAAATATAAAATCTTAAAATGATTTTTCTCCTATTCTAGTTGTAAAGCCACATTTCATACATTTTTCCGTTTCAATTTATGTACATCAATACATCATCATCGTTCATCATATAAGACGTCCATTGGGGCAACGTAAACTAGTCATGATTACTACGTAGTAAAACCGATTTTTAAGAAGAGAGCGGTGAAGGGGAAGGGTGAGTATGTAGTAAAATCAGTCTTACTACATGTTGAAGCATGACTAGTCTACATAGCCCCATTAGGCGGCAATCAATTCCACCAGTTATGATTAAAGCCGAAACACACACTTTTGTGTTGTGGTGTGTCGTGGCCCTCTGTGTCGTGGATCCTCATGTATTATTTTATATGGGGCTGATTACATTCCCAGCAGAACCACCAGTGATTACAACATTGAATATGTAATCACTACTATTGGTTATCATAACTACTACATTACAGCATACATTACTTTTCTTCTTAGTTGTCATAGGGCAGTAGCGATAAAGACTACCTTCGCTTACCAAAATAATCAATGAGTTCATCAGCTATTGGTAGCAGGCCCGCCACAACGGGGGGGCAACTGGGATGAATTGCCCCGGGCCCCAGGTCAGAGGGGGGCCCGGAAATAGATTGAAAGCCAAAAAGTTAAAACCACTATATCCCTGCGTTCTAAAGGTCAAGCAGGCAGTAGCCTAAGACCTATTCCGTTCTAGGCTGACCCATGCAACTTCTATTCGGAAACCGACCGTTCATTTTGAAGTTATGAATGAACTTATTCTTACCACAGGTTTTAAAAAGTATTAAACATTTTTTTAGTAACAGATTTTTTGGAATTTCAATTTCCTTAAAGGGGCCCCAAGCATATTTTAGCCCCGGGCCCCGCAAGGTGATGTGGCGGCCCTGATTGGTAGTTATTGATTTTATTAGGAAGACGGGTGCAATAAGAATTATTAGATTTGCTTGTTATATGCAGTTGAAAATGGTCATATTTACTAGAGCTTATGAAATAATTAACGTCACCTGTTTATCACTTCACTGCTAAAATGAAAATTAGAGCGCATATACCCCATACTCTCCAGTTTTCCGCTAAAAAAGATGATGCATTGTATTTTATTTTTCAGGAAATGCTTAGTCTTAAGAGAAAAGTCTCAATCGCTTACTTTATACATTACCAGCTAGATTACTTTTTCATTGCTTACTTTTTCATCATTTTCATCTATTATATATGTAATCAATGAAAATCTCATTGATTTGATAATTTCCTGCTGGGTTATTATGGTGTGTTGTGGTATGGCGCGTCCAGATTTGGCGTTTCTGATTGGGCACAGAGCGCCACGACACACCACAACACAAAAGTGTGTTTTCGGCTTAATGGAAATCAAAATATACGGAGGATTACGTCAGTCATCACCTTAGACGTTACGCGGCCATTACACGTTCATGCAAGCGGCAATCAATTCCACCAGTCATGATTAATGGAAATCAAAATATACGGAGGATTACGTCAGTCAACACCTTAGACGTTAGGTTTTCCGTCAGTCGTAGGCAAAACTGTGGAAAAACTGGCAGCAAAACCTATCGTGTAATGGGCGCCTTAGGTTTTCCGTCAGTCGCAGGCAAAACTGACAGCAAAACCTATCGTGTAATGAGCGCCTTAGACGATAGGTTTTGCTGTCAGCTTTGCCACAGTCACTGCTATGACTGACGGAAAACTTACTGTCTAAAGTGATGACTGATGCTTGCATGAAATTGATTGACAAATAATCTGGATATTCTGTTTTTTCGCCATGCAATCATCAATCATGACTTTTGAGTGAACGTGTAGGGACATTTCGTCATTCACCCGTCAGTCAGCGCCAGAACAGCGATGAAGTCGGACCCGGATCACGTCCAAGAAGAGGAGAGTGTGCACTCGCGCAGTGAAACACCTTCGCCGTCGCTCCCGTCTATTAAGTTAGAGCTAGAAAAAGATTTCATACTAACATTTGAGACTCTCACTTTGTTGTGGGATAAGACGAATCCACAGTACACAAATAAATACAAAAGGTATGTATATGTTTGATTTTTATAATTTCTGTAAGTTATCATCTATGAGTCGGTAATTAGATTTATATCTATTACGTTAAAGAGTTTGACTAGCTGTAAACTGAAAGCTGAAGATAATAGGTTTATTTAATTTTAGGAATGACAACTTGAAGAAATTGTTACCAATTTTAAAAAAGTTGAAACCAAATGCTACTGTAGACGACGTCAAAAGGAAAATAAATACCATACGATCTAACTACGGGAGAGAGCTGAAAAAAATTGCGTTATCCAAAAGATCTGGTGCCGGGGCAGAAGAAATTTACATACCTAAAATATGGTATTTCCCATACCTACATTTTCTAAGAAAATCAGAAGAAGAAGAACCAGAGCCAAGACACCAGGTACTTAATTTTTTTTAATCCTATTAAGAAAATAAAAATTGTGTATTTGTAAAAAAATTTGTGTATTGTATAAAAACAGACATTTTATTTAAAGCAGATATTAAACAAAAGTACGTTTGTTTGTTAGTTCTTTCGGTAAAATAGGTTAATTGAGTAGGTAGGCAACAAGGAACTATAGCCATTGTAGTAAAACAAAGCTATACATATTTTTTAATCATTTTTATTAATATTCTCTAATTAATGAAAGTTGTGAGTAAATTATAAGTGGGTAATTATCAAATGGAAATTCATTTATAATTTTCCCTAATTATTGAAATAATGACATTATTTCTCTGATTTGTTTTCGCAGCTGTTGAAGGATTTCGCTTGTTAGTAGGTTCTAAATTCAATAATTGCTCACTATTTTGTTTATCAAGTTTCCAAGTTGATGTCAGATATTGATTTCTTGAAGTTTTAATCAAGTAATTGTGTAAATAGCAACATGTGGCTACTACTAATGCAGCTTTATTTGGTTTGAAATTAATGTCCGTCTGGAAAACGTAGAATTTTGTTCGGAGTGTCCCAAAGGTACATTCAATAACAGAATGGGCTCGAGAGAGTCTGTAGTTGAATGTCTTCCGGTCATTATTACAAGCTTCATGAGATTTTCATCCAATGCAAAAGCTTCATCAGCATCTGATGTGTTTGGTAATGCGGTTGTTTCTAGCAAGAACAGGCTTCCTTGTTGATACCCAGAATTTAGTGTAAAATCTTCACCATGGGAAACTTGTCTATTAGCACCAACATCGATCATTACAAACTCTCTTCTTGCATTTGTCAATGCCAAAAGAACGATGCTGAAATGACTTTGTAATTATAATACAACGAGCCCGAACGCGGCGGTTTCTGAATATAAACATCAAGTGCCCCTACACAATTCCAAAACTGACACCTTTCACCGAAATCTCTTGCAATAACGTTCCACTCTTCTTCTGACGATGATATCTGAAATTATAGCAATATTATGATGTTAATGTCTGAAATCACGCTATCATGTAAATGATGGAAAAAAATTTTGTTTACAGAGTGAATCAGCATCAGAAGCAGAACCAACAACCCACCAAAGTAAACAACAATCAAGAGAAATTACTCAAAAAAGGTTATTTTCATCAATCTCAACAGTTCCTAAATCATCTATATCTTCAACAAAAAAAAGGAAACAGATAAATAACGACGAGTTGCTGGATCGTTCCTGCCGATATTTGAGCGAACCATGTACCCAAACTATTCAACAAATCAATTTGCCTAATCCCATCGCATTGGAATGGTCCAACACATTAGATAGGCTCGACCCGCTTCAACTACTTTACGCAAAAAAAGCTATTAACGATATTTTATTTGAAGCAGAGCTCGGCAATTTGAATAGGAACTCTGTAAGAATCAATGATGCTTCGTCACCCTCACCTCATCAGACAGCTCCTGTAACCTACACTTCGCCAGAAGCTTACAGTCCATATTCACAGTATTCCTCTCCAAAAGACTCCATTATTCCATTAACTTTGTTATCTCCACCTAATCCACCGTCACCGCATCACAACAACAACCTCAACAAACTGGCCCAATAATCAGCAATATACTTACAGAGGATATAAGATCTCCACAATGTAAGAACACGTAAGAATTTAACGTTGCCTTTTTTTTGTTTTCTGTTCAATGATTTTTATACTTGGAGTTAAAATGAATTTTTATAACCAGTTGTCGAACTACATTAAAGAGAAATACTCAAAATTAAATCGTTGTTTTTTTTTATAAAATACTAAAAAAATAAAAGGACAGTGCATTGTTTCACAAAACGTTTATTCTTCTTCTTAAATGGCGCTGCAGTTCTTGTAGGACCCGGGCCTCTTAAAGTCTCTTCGCCCAGTTGGTTACACGAAGTTTCCGTATATCTTCCAGGACGTCATCCAACACCCTATTTCTTGGTCGTCCTACAATTCTTTTGTCTGATGGTCTGCCATTGAAAATCCTGGCTAGCATTCTTTCTTCAGAAGCTCGTACAAAACCAAGTAAAACGTTCCAATATTAGACTATCCGCCTCATTCATCTAACCTGGCACCATGTGCTTGTTGTATGTTGAAAGGGATAATTAAATATGCACAAATTTAAAACGAAAAGTTTTACAGCATCAGTCTCGTTATTTTATAGCCATACCTGCTATATACTCACTGCATTAACTTGAGATTCTCCTTCTTTAAAATTTACCTAGTGCGAAATAATTTTTATATGCCGTCACGAATTATCTATGCATGTCTGCTTTGATATTCTTTGGGGTTAGCATTATCCCTAGTTATAAAAACTAATCGTAAGGTGCAGCTAACCGTAAAAACGAATTAAAAATTTAAACTTTATAGTTCAGTTCATATTATGATGATGATGTCTCTTACTACTATTTCTTAGCGGAAAAGTTCTGTATTGCTTAAGCCCTTTTTTCCTAGAACAATTCTCGTTGCGAAAAAAATCAAAAATCTCGCACCCTTAGTGCGAGAAGCCATTCTTTCTCGTTGCGAAAAAATGAATGAATTCGACCATTCTTTCTCGCAACGAAATATTTTTCGTATTTTGATTTTGTATTGCGGATCGACTTGAACAAACAGGAAAACATAGTTATCGACTTTAAATGTCGATAAAATCGACAAATATTTCGCAATGTGGACATCCGCAATACGCATTCAGTCATCATTTTAGAATCGACTATCGACTCGACAATCACAATAGGGGTGATTTCTTTTAACTTGTTTATAATTTATTAACACATAAGGAAACAAAACGAATGACAGTTCTTAAAATGTCATTCTTGACTAAATCGCACAACAGACTGCGAGATTTTTCTCGCAAGGTTTTTTTTCGCAACGAGGATTGTGCTAGGAAAAAGGGGTTTTACTTAAAGCTTTGCTTTAAATAAGACTGAGAAAGACATGACTCCTATTTTTTATTTATTTTTGTTGAAATCGCAAATTATAATGTTTTTACATGTTAACTCTTTTCAAATGCAACATCTAAATATGGAAATATGAAATTCCTATCTCTAAAAAAACCAAATACTCCAGCTTTAATAACTCATATAACTATATTGATGTCTATATCGTGAATGAATGATTATATTTTTTCTTTTCTTTCTCTAATTGGCAGACCTTAACTTGCAGAGATGAGATCTGGGGAATATTTGTGGCATTTGATCATTCAAATTACAAACACAAGTACTTCCCGATATGGAAACAACAGTTCCCATCGCTTCTCTCTCATCACCATAAATAACTTTAAATTCATCACCAACATCTGGTGGCACTGGTACCAAATGCTCGCATGGAATAGAAACAATGCGATCTTCTTGTCTCAGGAAAACAGCGCACTGTTCATTATTAACGGTACGAATTATACCAGTTTGACCCACCAAATCTGTGTCGTTATGATTGTGAATCTTCACTTCAATATCAGGTGTGCACCAATCACCCATGTGAGAATCAAGACTGGCTCCTGGTGTTTGTGGATTAAATGGAGATTGTGGTGCTCCACCTCCTGGTGTATTAGGTGAATAGGCTGATGGAGAAGGTGTACTCATATACCCAACAGGATATGGCGAAGGGCTTGGACTGGGGCTTGCATTGTAAGGACTGTAGCTGTGATCTGATCCATACAATGTTCCAGGAGTATGTGGGGCGAATGGTGTATTCATCTGATAACCAGGAGTGCCTAAAATAAAATAACGTTACCAAAAATTAAAAAAAATTGAAAAATTCAATCAATTACTTGGATTATATCCGGGACTTGGACTAGGCTCTTCCATGTTGAACTCAAAGTCATTTGGTCTTGCGGGCGTATTAGTAACACTTGGATCCCAAGCATTATGTCTAGGTGTCATACTGCCATCATGTGAAGGTGTCATAGAACTATAAGGTGTACGACCCTCGGCATCCCATTGTGGAGTTTGACTTCCAAGTAATGGAGTTTTTGATCCAGCGTAAACTGGTGTCTGTGAACCATAACCAGGTGTACGTCCCGGAGTTCGGCCATAGGTAGAGACGCTTCCTTCCCTTCCAGGCACCCCAACAACAGCAATGTGATTTCTATCGACAGAGATAGTTTGACATGATGTATGCAGTTCCACTCGGGCAGTACTTTCCGTTGCGTCCTTGACAATACCGACAGCACCTAAATTAATTATTATATTATTTATGGACGATATAAACAAATTAATCACAAACCTTTATAAGGGCCTCCACTAATTTTAATCGTTTTACCAAGAATTTCGCGATCTCTAGTTACCCTAAATCCTCCGCGTCCTCGTCCACCACCTCCTCGTCCTCCACCTCTGCCACCAGAAGGATGCATTGGAGATTGTATTCTTGGAGACATGTAGCCCAGGCCTCCAACTGGTCCAAAGCTACTTGAATGATTCTTATTTCCTCCTGCTAGTTGCAAGTGGCGAGTTTTACAAACGAAAATACCGCCATTTTCAGTATACATTCGACAATGTAAAAATGCTAAATTGCGGTATAAATGTTTTATTTCACCATGACGGCCCTAAAATGAAAGATATAGATAAATGTTTTTATTAAACTCTTGAATTTTATGTGTTTGGAAAAGTGATTGTGCCAAATTATTCCATACTAGTAGGGCCCCTGTTTAAACACAAAACGTAAAATAGCAAAAAAATCAAACACACAACGAAATTCTCTTCTGTAAAAAGTTCTCTTCCGATCAAACAAAACAACAGAAAATAAAAAAATTCTCTTCTGGAAAAAATTCTCGTCCGATTTCTTGGGAAAATGTTGAAAGTGGCACACCTAGAATATTATTATAGCTGGTGCAATAAAAAAAGGCCAAAAATTTGAAAAAATAGGTATTGTCTGGTAACAGCAAGATTATGATTTTATCCTGTTTGGGATATCACCAGGAGTATATTGCTAAGTTTTGGACCAACTCGAAAAACTTGTGCTACTTTTTTTATAAACAATTAAAGTTTTTTTACAACGTTTTTCGAGCTTAAAATGCGGATTCTATAAGTCATATCGGGGCAAACTAAATACCAGTCTCTTCGTAATAAAATTTCCAATGAATCCTCGGTTTCAAGTTTCTGAAGTACATACATAACCTACAAAACTGAAAAAACGAGAAAAAACAGTATTTTTTTCAATTTAATCCCCAAGACAGTCAACTAGACCAATTTGCATCAAACTTTCAAAAAATATACTTTTTGATTTTATAAAAAGACCCTGAAAAATTAGTGTCAAAATATTGAACCCGTTGGCCAAAATTACATTTGTTATCTAAAATTTGAAATGCCCGCCATTTTATGCCATTAAGTCCAAAATGAAAATTTCTTTTTTCAAAATGTAGGCCTCGATGCCATTTCGGGACCTTTAATTTAAAAAAAACAAGGTTCATTTTGGTTAACGTGAACTCGAGATATTTAACTTTTTGCATTGGCATTTTTTGGCATTTTTTACATTTCAAAATATTATAATCATGTGTTGTTGCAATCGGCTTCGCATAGTGGAACAGTTTTCACAGATTATTTTGCTTGTAAATAAGTTATAATGCTTGTAAAAAAGTTTCCATAAAACTTAAATTTTTTTTGAATTGATCACATGAAATGAATAGGTTTCAAAATGCTACAGTCCAAATTGTAGCTCAAAATATGGATTTGTTAATTAACAATTGGACAAAATGCAAAAATTTAAATATCTCGGGTTTACGTTAACAAAAATGAACGTTCTTTTTTCAAATTAAAGGTCCCAACATTTTCTACCAGATCTGATAAAAAATTTAAAATTTTTTTTCAAAATGGCCGAAAAAATGCAATTGTTATTATTTGAGTTATAAGCAAATTAAAAAAAGTAACCAAAACTACATTAAAAAGAACTTTTTTAATTGCATTCGAAAGGTGGCATCGTGACCACATTTTGAAAAAAGAAATTTTCATTTTGGAGTTAATGGCATAAAATGGCGGGCATTTCAAATTTTAGATACCAAAAGCAATTTTGGCCAACGGGTTCAGTATTTTGACACCAATTTTCCAGGGTCTTTTTATAACCTCTAAAAGTATATTTTTTGAAATTGGTCTAGTTGACTGTCTTGGGGATTAAACTGAAAAAAATACTGTTTTTTCAGTTTTGTAGGTTATGTATGTACCTACTTCAGAAACTTGAAACCAACGAGGATTTATTCGAAATTTTATTAGGAAGAGACTGGTATTTAGTTTGTCCCGATCCGACTTATAGAACCAGAGTAATGCACATTTTAAGCTCGAAAAACGTGGTAAAAAACTTTAATTGTTTATAAAAAAAGTAGCACAAGTTTTTCGAGGTCCAAAACTTAGCAATATACTCCCGGGGATATCCCAAACAGGATAAAATCATAATCTTGCTGTTACCAGACTGTGTAAATTAAAATGCTTTTTTTACTGCACTAATAATTATGTCGTTCTATTAATGGAATAATTCCTAGAGTATAGTATTACACTCAAAAAGGAGCACTGCAGGCGCTGTAGGAAATGGGCTAATCGGGCTTGTATAGAATTGAGCGAAAATTACTGTCGGGCAGACATAGTTTTCATTTTCGTCAAATATAATCTAAAATTTATTCACATGATTCACTGATAGCGTTCCAGTAGTTTTTTATTTTTTCTTTGTTTTCTTAATTAATGTTAATTTTTTGCGAAAATAATCGTAAGCAAGACATTTAGACTAAGTGATAGTGTTAGTAAGCAATACAAAAAGCCAATAGTAGTCTTGAAATAATAATTACAAAATTGAATCGTTAATATAAAAATTGCATAAAGCCTCAAATGCTATAACAAATGCTTAAACGTAAAGTGATCACTATACTTACAGCATGCGGTCCTTCCATAACTTTAACAATATCTCTTCGTCTAATTTGATTTTCTTCTGCGTCAAGTGCAATTGTATTGCGATTTTCCCTTCTCTTTTGCAAAGCCGTTGGTTTGCATTCAATGACTTTACCATGCATTCCCAAAACGTGGAAATTTTCACGTTCTAGACGTACAATCACACCAACCGTTTGTGGACTAAAAATAATTAAATAAGTTTTTTTTATTAATCGCATATTTCATATTAATCATACTCCAGTTGAACTAAATCTCCCCATTGAAACTGCCCAAGAGAATCCACTCCAGTTGCCATATCAGAACATAATTGTAAATCTCTTGGAAGAACCTCCAGTTCATGCATGGTTAAATCGGATACAAGAACAACCCGAGATGGCTCAACACGAACGATCAAACCAGTTTCACCTTCGTAACGTCCTGCTAAAACTTTAGCGTGATCACCAGTTTTGAAATATTTGCGCAATTCGTTAGCTTTGAATATTAAAGGATCCTAAAATAAAAATAATTATTTGCAAATGACTTAAAGAAATGTAGACGTGTATTACTTTTAGATCCTGATGCTTTGGCATTACTGTTATCATTCCGCCATCAATAGCAATAATTTTTGCCTGCAAATTTTCTAAATCACCAACGCAAACTTCAACATTATCACCCATAGAAAATGAGTGTGCAGTAGTTGGATCATCTTTGCTTGCGACAGTTAGTTCGATGTTAATTTCTAAAATGAAATAACATTAATTTCTATTCTGCAAGATACCGTACATTTCCAAAATGCCAACCTTCTGGCTGTTCCTCAAATCGTTCTAATTCAGCCAATGTTGGTTTAACTCCCTCAGCTAAAATAGCTGACATAGCGAAATTTTTGTACAAGAACCCCTTGCGAGAATAACGATTGCCTTCGAAGAGGAGAAAATCACCATCAGAATGAACTTCCCCACCAATCGCCCTGTAAATATTTCCACAAATGATCGAGTACTTAAATAAGTGTAAAGCAAACATACCGCACAGCTTCTGGATCAAATGGTTTTGCTGGTGGACGACGTTTCTTTTTTCTCTTTGCATCTTCGCTTTCCTGATAATAAATTTTTAAATACAAAGACCAAGTAATAATAATTAAAATTTTACAGAATTCGTTGTTCGTAATGCTCCTCTCATACGAGTGTAATCAATTCTTGGCAATAGCTTAAGATGGACTTGATTCTGTGCCAAATCAACGTAATCAACTTGAGCAATGTCATCTTTGTACAAACCGCGCTTCAATCGCACCCACTGTTTCACCTTAAGTCCAGCTTGTTCTTTTACTACTTTTAGGACATCAGTCATCTCCTTAATGGGAACCATCTCCTGTTTCCATTGCCCCATACGTAAATTGCCCACATTTTGTATAGCTGCTTTAACATGAGTTTGTTTATAGGATTCGATATAAATGTAACCCTTTACACCCTCGGGTGCAACAACAGATTTTATTTGTAATGGCTCGTCAGTGTTAAGATAAGTTAAAAATTTTCTCATTAAAAGGAGAACGGTCGCCTTTTCTTCTCCAATGCGACATTTAACCATCCATAGATTAGGATCTCTGCGATAAAATGATGTCTAGTTTCTTTACTAGAAAAAAATTTAAAATAACTTACTTTATTCCTGGGAGTAATGTTTGTTGTGTGATCTCATCAGACATTTCTTCACCTCCATCGCCAAAATGACGCTTAGCAACCGATTCATCTGCATATTTCTTGCGGAGATATTCTTCGATCTCATCTTCTTTTTGTGTACTATAGTAATAAAAATCAAATATAAAATTGAATTATTTTCTATTTTGAATAACTATTCCAAATTTTAAAATAATATCTCTATTTAATTTCCTAATTAATAAGAAAACAGGTAACGTTATTACTATGTAGTTTTTGCGGCCTATCACGAACTTTCGAAAGCATAGTAATTTTCTTGAGCACTTGTAATCGGCAGCTACTAGCAAACTTGGAACGGCGTGAGCTAAAATTGGAATCACGGTGCAATTTTTTCAATTTTATCTGCACACAAGCAGAGTCTCCGACTATTTATATTAAAGTGTTGCATTTATACTACGAACCATTCAAATACCAGGCAAAACATTGGAAAAATTTCACATTAATTGAAGATGTGAATGTTGAAAATTTAATTTCCACCGGAAATTCAATTTACAATCCAGCAAAAATATATTTCAAACCCATTTATTGAAGACATAAATGTTCAGTTCTTATAAATATTTACTGGAACTATTTTAATGTAACGGAGCAAAAGACCAAGAAATAGATTGATGGATGACGCTCTAGAAGATATATGAAAACTACGTAAAACCAGCTGAAGAGAATTAACAAAAAGTAGAGCGACGACGAAGAGATTTCAAGAGGTCCAGTGTTACAAGGACCGTAGCGTCATTTAAAAAAGCGAAGATAGAGAGAGAATCAATGGTATTTTCTAGGGATAGCAAACGGTTGCAATCCCTGATGAAAAATTAAAAATCATTACGAGTTAGTTTTGGTATATCTATTGGGTACGGACCGAAATTTCGGTATTTTAAAAATATAGCGCATCGTTACATAAAGCATCGAGTCTTAAATCATTTTCTATTAATACAATACCGAAGTGGGCGCTCATTTAGCAAATCACTTATTTTCTAACTTCTGAAGCATAAAGTCTGTAAAAGTATGTGTACTGTATATATTATGCATATGTTAAATTATTAAAGTCACCAAGTAAATGCATATATATAAAATAATAGAAGAATTACTCATACATGAAGGCAACTACTTGTCAATAAGGAAGATTAATGAACAAGACTTAAAAGATTTTTTTAGAAAGTCTTGTGTTTGGAAAATGCAAATGGTGGACTCGCAAAATTTCCAGAAAAATAATCAGGCCAACTAATCCTGACATGATGTAAGCCAAAAACATTAAATTACTCTTTTAACAGGGTGGTTTCTAATAATACGCACTTCTCAGCTGGGCCAAGAAAAATTTACCAACTCAGCGCAAGAAAGCGATGAGATGAGGCTCAACTAAAGCATGCAAAAATATACAGGTTAAAAAAACAAGAAGCAATCACAAAGTACCACCTAAGAAGCGTGCAAATAACAGAAGGAGCGAGATATTTAGACAGTCACGTGAGATTAAAAAGACTCCTTTTAAGGACATCTTTACTATTGCTCACGCTAAAAACATTAATATTTTTGTTAACATTAATGAACATGCGATTTACAGGTTCAAATTAGGGATGTTACGAATGTTCGCATTCGCTTATGCGAATTATTCGCATCATTTTAAACATTCGCATCGACATTCGCATTCGCATCAGGTAATGCGAATGTTTTGCGAATGCGAATGTCAGTGCCGGATCTGGGTCTCATGCGGCCCTAGGCAGTGCCGAAGGTTCCGGCCCCTCCCTTTGGCCTCTTTTCATTATCTATTTCACAAAATCGAAGTGTAAGGTCCAGACTTTTCGATACTTTTGGTTGAAGAGTCGAACTATTGGACCAATTTTCTTTAACATAGGAAAAAAATCAGGGAAATGATTTTTCACCCTTTAGTGTAGTTTTCGCCCGTCGAGAAACTCCATCTCCTAACTCTTATTTGAAAGAGAGTCGGTGACCCGGTGGAATTTTATGAGATTGCTAAAATATTATGTATTTTGCAGAAAAAATCGACCCCGAATATGTCTGTAGAACCCCGGCTTGCAGCCCCCTGGGCCCTGCGATCCTAGGCAGCCGCCTATACTGCCTATTGGCTAATCCGTCACTGGCGAATGTGTGTAGGACGTGTCGTGCTTCGTGGAAAACAAAATTAAAATACGACAAATTTACAGATTTGGCTCCCAAATATCTGAGTGCTCCACCGGCCAGGGTTCCGAATGAGCAATTGTTCAGTGCAGCCGGCCCTATATAGGAGCCCTTAAGGACCTCTTTCACAACAGGCCGCCGGCAGGCCGTAGCCTTTTAAGCCTGGTTAGTTGGTACCGCCCAATGAAGGCCATACATTACTAAGTCTGGCTGAAGGATGACGACTTGAGGCATACAACTGACAGGCCGTGGACTGCAGGTGATCCCATGATTCCCTACATACACACAGGCTAGGTTGTTAATTTAAGTGCAAATATATTTATGGCCTCAACGAAAATTTTAGCTGAATAGAAGTTTAGATCTTCAGATTTTTGTCAGTTTTCTTGGACTGCAGGCCCAGCGGGCTCCACCCATTTGACGGTACGGTTGAGTGAGTGTGTGGTTATACTTGGCCTCAAAGCGAGACCCCTTCAGGCCATGGCTTGCCGGCCGCTTGTATAGGAATGGGGGCCTTTAAAAATTACCTCATGGAAATATAATATTCCTCTCTTAAACTTTGACTATTAAATACGAGAAGAAAGAATACCATTACCGTATATAACATTGGTCTATTGTTCTAATACTTTTTCATATCCTATTTATGTAATAAAAAAATGAGGCCTTAATTTAATTAAAATTTTTTCATGCTATTCCTAAACATTCGTATTCGCATTCGCATTCGCACATTCGCATTCCGAACATTCGCGTTCGCATTCGCATTCGCGAATGTGAAAAATATCACATTCGTAACATCCCTAGTTCAAATGGCCGTAAGTGGTGTTAGAGGAGTTGATGTGTAAGAGAGATGGCCCTCTCAAATTGTATCCACACGGCGACTTAGAAAACCTGAGTCAACTCTTCCATTAAGGAGCTGGTGAACAAAAACAACATTGGCCACTTCACGACACTTGTGGAGAGTGCTTAAGTTGAGTAACTTAAGCCGGTATTCGTATGATGGAAGAACAAAAGGGTCTTCCCAAGGAAGGTGATTCAGTAGGAATCGAACGAACCTACGTTGAACCGATTCAGTTATTCCAACATGCGTAGAATAGTGAGGAGACCAAACCTGGGACGCATATTCAAGTAAAGGTCTGACAAGAGAAATATATAGGTGTTTAGTGATCAGGGTGTTGTTAAATTCTTTGGACCACCTTTTTATAAAACCCAGGACTAAACTGCCCTTGGAAGAAATATAGTTGATGTGAGTGGAAAAGTCCAGCTTACTGTCGAATCTAATCCCTAGATCTTTGACATAGTTAACACGAGAGACACCCTCATTAAAAAAGGAGTAGTTATAAATTATAGGATCACGTCTCCTACAAAAAGTCATGACTTCGCATTTACTAATATTAAGAACCAGGTTGTTCAAGAGTAAAACGTGTCAAGGTCAACTTGCAAAAGTTGGCAATCCTCAACACTCTTTATGTGACGGTACAATTTGATGTCATCAGCATAAATCAAGATTCTACAGTATCTTAACAAGGGAACAATGTCATCAATTGATAGAATGGAGGAGAGAGCCAAGATCGCTGCCTTGAGGGACACCGGATGACGCCTTTATGGTTGCATATTTGGATGCACGGAAAAGAACTTGGTAGGTCCTGTCAGCTAAGTAAGACTGGAACCATAATAGAAGGGCTTGCCTAACTTTCTTAGTTTAAGAATTATAATGGAGTGGGAGAGCTTGTCAAATGCCTTACTGAAATTAGTGTAAACACAGTCAGTTTGGCAACCGGAAACGAATCCCTCGACAGCATGGGAAGTGAACTCAAGAAGATTGGTGATAGTAAAACGAGCTGGAAGAAAATCATGTTGATTCGTGGAGATAAGCTTTTTTCGATTCTTAGAGGTGCTAAAAATGGCAATTCGTTTTCATGCCAATATAAACTCTATGTATATAATATCATTGAAAATCTAAAATTCAATCAACAACCTAATCTAAGTTACGAAATACTTTGGTATTTTACAAGAAATATAAACCGTCAAGCCAAACTTTCTGCTTAGGTTTTATTAGTTTCAATTGCTATCTATTTCAATAATTAGACCGCTAACTTCCCTTAAAGTTTGACGGTCACATATTTCTATATGTACCTTTCATTATCATTTTATTAATGGTTTTTTTTATGTATTTTCTAGTTAATAACTAATTTTATTGTGGGGTGCTACACGGAGACTCAAGACGTACGAAAAACCCGGTTTTATAGGAAAGAAACGAAGGAGAGGAGAGAAAGACGGACGCACATGACGAAACTTTAACGAAAGAATTTTCACCCAAAAATTTCCGAGGTGAAAACTAACTCATACGCACATTTCTTTCTCTTCCTCCTTCTCAGATGTAAACAATGACCGCGGTAAACACACACAATCAAAGCTTTCATGTAGGATAAAGAATTATTCCAAGCCGAAGGCAGCCTCGTGTAGCATTAAATAACGAGACTCAAATTTGATTTCGGACGACTTCTCGAGTCTCCGTGTAGCACCACCCATTGGTATATACACTCCTGCAAAAAACGATAGGGACAAGTAAATATTTACTTGTTTTTTTATAAATTGACAGTGAAAAGAAGGAACTTTTTTGTTTATTTCTAATGCCTTTTATTGAAAATATTTTACCAATAATTAGAAGTTATCTGTTAAGTTATCTGTTGTAACTAACGGTAAAGAAAATTATTGAAGGATTGTGTTGTAGAACCTGTGAATAATTATAGGGACGAAACATTTTTTTGATGTGAAACATCTTTGCGCGCGTTGAGAGTAATTCTTCAAGGTCGGGAACATTTTGTGGGAACGCTTTTTAGGGAACGCTTTATAGGGAACGCTTCGTCCAATCCAATTTTCATTCCGGGAAACGGAAGATCTGTATTGAGCAAGACAGAATAAGACGGAGATTTTAAAAAAAATAGTAGCACCAAAGAAAAGTGGTTATATGCCGCGAGTCAGACATGACGAGCCAGACATAGGCAGAATGGAACAAAAGGTTGAGTGGTTGCCTTACGACGTTGATATTCCAAAAAGTCGCGGGTTCAATTCTTGATCTCTGCATTTGAATTTTATTATTTATATTGAATGGTTTTATTTAGCAACCTCGTATATTTGTTTGTTTGTTTGTTCGGTTCAAATCTTGCGACAGCTTTTTCAACTACTTCTACTTAACCGATTCTTATGAAACTTTGCACACACATTGAGTTCCCGTGACAATACAATCTGACATTTTTGTAAAAAATCAAGATGGCGGATTGAAAATTCAAAATGGCCGCGCCATGAATGACGATTCTGTGGTCAAAATTTGAAAATTCAAAATGGCGGATGAATTTTGCAAATGTGTTCTGAATATGTTTAAAATCTGTATCGGGGAGTTTTTAAGATCACAAATGACGAATCTGTTTTCAAAATTCGAAAATTCAAAATGGCGGCGGCAATATGGCGGATGAATTTTGCAGATATGTTCTGAATCCATTGAAAATCGGTATGGTAGGGTTTTTAAGGTGACAGATGACGAATGTGTGGTCAAAATTTGAAAATTCAAAATGGCGGTACGATTTTGGTAATAACAATTCGATTTCACTGAAAATCTCTATTTGGGTGTGTTTAAGGGCGGAAATAATGAATTTGTTGTCAAAATTAGAAAATTCAAAATGCCGCTGGCAATATGGTATGTAGCATTGAGTCGCGTAAGAACTTTGGAAGGGCTATGTATTGAGGAGCTTGATTGTGAGAAATTAACAGGTAAGAAACCGTGCAACAAAGATGCAATGAAAGGGTTGGAAAGGATGAGAAGTTTGCATGATGATACGAGCCAAAAACCAAACTAAAAACTAGAACATAAAAATAGGTAAAAAAAACTTTTAAGTTAAATGGTTTTATTTGAAATCATAAGCTGTATCAAAAACTAGAAAATAATTAGAACGCAAACATGGGCTTTCTTGAGATTCTGACGTCTGGTAAGAAATCGTGTAATAGTAGCCGTGCTGTTTTCTCATGTCGTATGCCAAGGGGCGCTTTAAGTCGCTGCGTCGCGTCAGCGGATAAATATGTATAACGACTGTATAATTAAATAAAATCGACTTGTCTAGAAAAATGTGTTTCCAAGCCCACCAAAAATATATTTCAAATGCGGTAAGACATCATGGTCGAAGGTCATCAATGGTACATTTTCAACACAAATCGGTGTGTAAAAAATTTACGGCTTTTTTACATCCCAAACGCAAAATTGCTGTGCGATAAAAGAGCTCCAGAGCTGCTTTTCTACTTTGCGTTTGGGATGTAAAATGGCCTTTATTCTTACTAATTATTCAATTTAAAGAAAGATAAAGATCGCCAAAGATGTTTCACATCTTTCACGTGTACTGGTTACACGCGCTATATTTTTTTAATTTAGAGATTTTGTGAAATAAAATAGCAACCCACCTTTTGACTTGGGTACTAATAGTGAGTATTGTTCCCATTTTTCTGAATAACTTCCTTAAAGATCCTTCTTTTCGCTGTCAATTTATAAAAAACAGTAAATATTTACTTGTCCCTATCGTTTTTCACAGGAGTGTATTATCTACTATATATTTTTCGGTGTAGAATGCACCAATACTTCACTATCTGTTTCACTACCCTTACTTTACCGACTGAATAGCATAATAACTGAAAAATTGTGGTATCGTGTAAAAGTGATTTCAGTGATTGAGCAAATGTTGGCCACATCTATGAACCAAATTACAATAGTCGCAAAATTCTTAAATGTTAGTACCACAAACTTAAACAATAATTATAACAAAATTTACTCACTCCCAAAGATTTGTTCCACGTCGTCGAATTTCGATTTCCCGTGCAGTGGGGCCTAATTCATCAACTTCGTTTCCAACAATTCCGAGCTCATTAGCTCCATCTTCCCACTCGTCGTCCTCGTCAACCTTAATTTAGAAATAACAATAAAGTCTCATCTTATGAAGTTGTTATTGAACATACTTCATCATCCACTTCAGCTTCATCAATAATAAATCCACCAAAACGTTCCTTCTTTTTCTTCTTTTTGGGGCGGTCATCATCTTCATCTTCCTCATCATATTCCTCTGAATCTAGATCTTCTCCTTCTGGTTCCTGTTCTTCTTCCACATCCTCTTCTTCGTCTTGTGATCTGCTGCGGCTTCTGATCCTTCGCCTATTATTCCCTATTTCGGAACCCGATCCGGATCCTGCTGAAGCTGACCTCGATCTTGATCGCGAAGCGGATCTTGATTTAGAACGAGGAGATCTTGAAACCGACCTAGATCGTGATCTGGAAGCTGAATGTGATCTAAAAATAATCAACATTAACGATGAATGAACATGCTGCTACAAAATATTACCTTGCACTACGTTGGGAATGATTCGATCCCATACTACCCACATCAGACCCACTGTCGGACATATTACTTGCCTCAGAGTCCGACATTTCACATGCAGCTGCTAGAAAAAGAAATTTAAAATATGGTCGCCAAAGCACATCAATCAATATATTGAAAAAGAAAAATTATTGGGCTTATTTTATATAAAATGATTATTCAAAATATTCCTTCGAGTGATACAGATACGTTTTAACACTTCTTACCCCTATCTTACTTATAAGAAAAGTATATCGCCAACTTTCACAGAATGAAAAATGAATCCATTCTTAAAAAACGAATGTCAAAAAATTTGACGCATGCAAAATGCAAATACACCACTTTAAAATTAAAATTTCCCAACTTTTTTAAAATACATGGCATGAATGAAACTGTCAATTCAATTCAATTCATTTATTCGTCTACCAATTCAATTACAATTACCAAAGGGATTTTTTTTTAATCTGTTCCAGCACAGAACAGAACAGCTTCCATACAAAAGTCTTGTCGCCGATAATTATCAAGAACACTATCCAGCACAAAGGGAAATTTTAAATTTCCTTTTTCTCACATACGTTTTTTAACTTGACAGTTGACAAATAAAGTAAAATGCTTTGTTTACTGAATGAAAAACGAGAAAAATTAGTTGAGAGATAAAAAAGATCTTTATGCAATATTAGAAGAAATTCCCAAAGCCGTAATTTATGTAAATAAAAATGAAAATTTCCCTTGCCGTTTTTTTATGCCGTGTTTTTTTAATCTGTTCTATTCTGTTCTGTCCTGGAACATTAAACAAACGGCAAGGGAAATTTTCATTTTTATTTACATAAATTACGGCTTTGGGCATTTTAATTTCTTCTAATATTGCATAAAGATCGGTCTTATTTATCTCTCCATTAATTTTTCTCGTTTTTCATTCAGTAAACAAAACATTTAACTTTATTTGTCAACTGTCAAGTTAAAAAACGTATTTGAGAAAAGGGAAATTTAAAATTTCCCTTTGTTCTGGATAGTGTTCTTGATAATTATCGGGGACAAGACTTTTGTATAGAAGCTGTTCTGTTCTGTGCTGGAACCTTAGAATACAAAACTACAGGAAGGGCCCTCGGAAAATTTTAGCGTAGTGAAATTCAAACTGCACATTTCATTGCTCTTTTTTTCACTGTAACAACAATTTTCACTCGTAACAACAATTACACTAAAAACAAATTCTTTAAACTTTCTTTCTTCTTTTTAATTGGTTTTGCGAAAAACTGTAAATAAATTTTATAGAAAAACTCGTTTTAAAGAAAGTGCCGCGGGAAAATTTGACAGTTAACTAACAAGAAATTGTACCAATTTGACAGTTGACTGATAGCGATTTCACTACGCTCCCATACACGGATTTTATACCCGAGGGCCTTTCCTGTAGTTCTATATTCTAAGGCTGAAACAGATTAAAAAAACACCCCTATAGATAAAAAATATATATACAAATGATAAAAAAAATCAAACATTAAGGAACACTAAAAACCCTTGAATTTATTTTATCCTGAAACTAAAGCAAGGAGTCGCGATTTTATTACTCAACATTTAAAGTTATTAATCGAATCTCATTCAAAATGAGCCGACAAGATTTTAAATGAGATTCGATTATATCCATCTTTATAATCAAGGAATCATTTGAGCTTATCAATGATTCCCTGACTATAAAAAAAGGCCATTCTTATTATTAGATAGCTTAAAATCTTAACATTAACCTATAAAGAAATTATGTTCATAATTTATTACAACTTAGTGCTCAACTTCAATTTGCATATTTATTATTTTAATGTATTCACTAACTATAATGCAAGAAATACTTAGCATTGGCTTAGGCCATATCCATTATCAATTACCCTAACTGCATGAGGGAAATTTTAAATCATCTTACACTAACCTAAAGTTATTAAATGGCCCATGCACAAAACAGAAGAAAATATCTTTTTGTTGTATTACTAACGTCAATCTTCTAATATTGGAAAAAAAAAATTTATCAGTTTTTTTTAAAAAGTTAGAAGAGTTTAACAAAAGCTTAGCTATGTTGTCTTAGCAATCAACCTATAAAATATTATGTACAGTAATCTACTGCAACTTAATATTAACTTGAACTAATTAAATATGCATATTTATTATTTTAGTGCATTCATATAACTTGTGAAGCATGGAATTCTTAACATTATCCATTAGATGTTCAACCACGTCTTAACCGTAATTAGATGACCTCTATTGAAGGAATAGTTATAAGCTGGATTCATCTTAAATTCAGGTTGTCCGTCTAATTCTCCTATATTTTCGGGAACTTAATCTCCACAATTACACTTATTTCAAATATTTCTTTGTTGAAAAAGCAGATTACTAATAATTTTGTACGAATACCGTACTAACGGTTCCTAACGGAAGCTAATGTCTCCCACGTTTCCTATTATCGGACCTTACTATGTTGTGGAACAATTTCCTTAATTAATTAATTTCTCAAAGTTTGAGACCTTATCTGTTGAAAAAACTAATTAAAATAACTTTAATTAGAATACCGTATTTGTACGGTTAGCTTTTTTTCATTTCGACGCGACACGCCTAGACACTTGCGCTTATCACCAAGAACTCGAATGAAACTGTCAGAAAATATTTTGGCAGCCTAAATATATTGGTACAAAAATCTCGTATTTTTTAATCTTTTTATAAAGTAAAATTAGTTAATGGGATCATAATTTAATTCTACGTATTTAAACTACTGTAATAGATTTATACAGCCTTTTCAGGTATGAAAGGCATTTTTGGAGAATTATTCAACTATAATTTATGTTTATTTTAAAAAAAATTATAGGATAAATTATTTCTTAAATGTTGGGCATCTCGACAAAATAATATTTTTAAATTTTTAAATAATACTTTCTGGGCGCCATGCCTTCAAAAGGCGCGTTTCATTTTCATTGGAGTACGTACGCCAGCGTAGTTGGGCGCACATCGGAGTAGATGCTGCCACAGCTGAATGTGCGCTGAACTACTCCAGAGTGCTTACCCCAATGAAAATGAAACGCGCCTAAAAACTACTCCTTAGAATACAAAACTACAGGAAGGGCCCTCGGAGAATTTTAGTGTAGTGAAATTCAAACTGCACACTTCATTGTTATTTTTTTCCCTGAAAATTCACTCGTAACAACTTCAATTACACTAAAAACAAATTTTTTAAACTTTCTTTCTTCTTTTTAATTAGTTTTGCGAAAAACTGTAAATAAATTTTATAGAAAAACTCGTTTTAAAGAAAGTGCCGCGGGAAAATTTGACAGTTAACTAACAAGAAATTGTACCAATTTGACAGTTGACTGATAGCGATTTCACTACGCTACCATACACGGATTTTATACCCGAGGGCCTTTCCTGTAGTTCTATATTCTAAGAACTACTCGTCGTGAAAATTTCCTCTTTAAAAATTAGTTAAAATTTATATTGGGAAATTTTTGACATTTGAATTTCTGGGGTTATGTTTAAAGTTTGTTTACAATTAAAGTAGCGCTTATTAAATAATATTATTAAAATGAGTGTAATTGAATTAAAAGACTTAAAAACTGTACCAGATATCATTCATGAATATACACCGGCATATAAATCATCGAACATTCCTTTAATAATCGACAATGGTAAAAATTCATATACAAATTTATTTAAATATTTCGTGAATTTAGTTTCTACCGAGGCTCAACTGAAGAATAACTATATATTATCCAGTATTCATATATATCTTTTTTAGAATATGACCATGTTATATCCATGGGTAGTTTCTCGATAGTGGTTCCTAACGAAACGCGTGGGCGTTAAAGATGCCGGTTTGGTGCTGGCCGAAATTTTATTAGTAACTATTTGTTTCTTAGTTAAATCAAGAGATAATGTAATAAAGAACTCAAAAAAAGTTTGTCCTACAGAACTGATGGTCCAAGAAACGTAATGAATATCGTGAATGATAATGTAAACGTAATGAATATCGTGTAATTTGAAATCAAAAATGATTTCCTTTGGAATAAATAGCTGCATTTTCCTGACTATGCTCCATTCACGTAAAATGCTCGTCCCATGGTTTACCCTCTTGGAAATGTAGTTCTTAAGTAAGACAAAATGATCTGATTTGCTTGTTTAACTTTACCATTAGCTCTTGGTGCTCGTAAGGTAGTTTTTATGTGTTGGATACCGTTCTGACTGCAATAATATTCGAATGTTTTGGAGGTACAATGCTGCAGTACCTCTATTAGAAATAATACGTTTAGGTAACCCAATATATGTGGTAAGCTCATTAAGTAAGTTAATAACAGAATTTGGCTTTGCGGTTTTTACAATCAAATATTTGCTAAAAGCGTCGGATATTGCAATGAAATATGTATTTTTTTTTATGTGGAAGACTAGAGCTCAGGAAAGCCCTTTGTACTGTATTCCCTTTCTTACTGCGTATGTCCTAAATGGTTACTATGCCATTGGAGCAATGGTATGGTTCTAATTCATCGTAGTGTAACTAGTCTTTTCTCTTTTTAACCAGTACTTTTTTGGAGCAACAATTGACACAACTAGCAATATAATACTAAGTGTACTTGCGTATTCGTGGAAATCAAAAATGTTGTTTGATTCTTCCACATCAAATGATTATTATAATGCTATGATGAAAACTTTAATGGAAGTTTGTCTCAGTGCTGCTGGGCAGTTTATTTTCGAAATGGCACGCTTTATGCAAAAACAGGAACTGAACATCGACCTGTAAAACGACATAGGTTCACAAAGAATCTTTCGAGTGGCCATTTTGATGTTTATGTTTCACAAAAAAAAAGTATTCTCTTCTGAAAGTTTCGACTTAAAATCACGATTATTCAGGAACAGTGATTTTGGGAAGCCTGAAGTCTGAGATCGGCCAGATGGCTTTGAATCTAAACCTTGCTCCACCACTACAGATGCCCTCTAGATCTCTTTGCTGATGGCAATACTACTCGATACTCTTACACTTTTGCTATTTCAACTTATGGCCAGTTCCATTTTTAACTAATTCTTTATTAGAACCGCAATAATCAAATTCAGTACCTCCAAGACGAAGTAGAAGAAAAATAAAAAAAAGGAAAAATCGACTCCGCCCTTTCTTCGGTTTCAGGAGACGGTATGGAATAACGGGCTCACTCAATTTTTTACATCGTAAGCGTAACATGGTCTTAATTGTCTGCTGGCCTTGATATGCTATGGGCTAAGACGCCCAAAACCATCCCAGAATTTCATGGTTCGATTCCACGCAGTGGCATGATTTCTTTCGTCGCTCCACTTTCTCCACTGGATACTTCTGCCTTTACAGTAATTCCCCATAGCCTCCTGCCAACGCCTGTAAGAACAATAAGCTATATCTTGTTCGATTGGAGAAGTCAGTGTCCTGTCGCGGTAGTATCGGACGGGAGTTCATTGATGAAAATCGGGTGTTGGCGTTGGTAGTTCTCTGTTCTACCTACCTATTTCCGACTACAGTTTAGAGCTTGTCATTGCACTCTAGATAGAATCGGTAAACAAACAATTTACTTTTGAGCTCCTTTACATATTTCAAATTAAAGAAATTGATTGAACTTACCGGCTTTTATACGTTCCTGTAAATTGGAGACTTGTCGAGTTATGGACTAAATAAATAGAGAAATCTTGCAAAAAGCCCATAAGCAAAGTTGTTTTCACATTTTTAGAATTTATTCTTATCATAAGAATTTTTCATCCGAACCTTAAGTTTGTCATTAGCTACATAATAAAGCTATAAATCAATAAAAAGTAACTAAAAAAATTTCAAAATAAAATTTATTTCAATAGGCTCTTATCAGTGTCGCGTAGGCTGGCGAAACTCTGCAAAACCGCTTCTTATATTTCGTAATTTAATAGCCAAACCACGAAAAGACCGAATAAAAAAAGATGGATCGGAAGTCTTTGTTAATCCTCCCATACAAATAGGTAATGACATCGTTAACATTGAAGCCATGAGATTTCAACTTAAGACTCAGGTATTTATGTACATTCAACGACAGTTTTATGTATAATAAAAAATAAATAATTTAAGTTTGACAGAAATGTAGTTACGCATTATCACAATCAGGAACAAATTTTCGACTATACGTTCACCCATTTAGGCATTGATAACGAAGGATCAGTCCCTCACCCCATAGTTATGACGGAGTGTTTTGCAAACCCGAATTACTGTCGCCAATGTAAGTTAAGAATTTCTTTATCTTCATCTTATAAAATTTCTAGATTCTAGTAATGTCTGAACTGCTTTTTGAGTGCTACGATGTTCCTTCTGTTTGTTACGGAATCGATGCCATATACAGTTTCCAAAGTAATAATTTAGGTGAAAATGGACTTATTATTTCTTTCGGATACTACACTACCCACGTTATACCCGTTTTAAATAACATAATGATTGCGGATAAAGCTCGTCGTATCAATCTCGGTGGCTTTCACATGATAAATTTTCTGCATCGACTATTGCAATTAAAATATCCAGTTCATTTGAATGCGATAACTATTAGCAGAATTGAAGAACTTCTACATAATCACTGCTCTATTTCTGTAAACTATATTGATGACCTGAAAAAATGGGCATTTATTGATTTTTATGAGCAAAACGTAAAAAAGGTTCAACTTCCTTATGTCCAGCCAACAACATCAACTACTTTAACAGCAGAACAAAAGTTTGAAAAGCGAAAGGAATTAGCCAGACGTTTGACAGAGATTAATGCTAGAAAACGTGAAGAAAGGCTGATTGACGATGAGGATCAGCTTCAAAAAATGTTAACTATTAAAGAATTGCTAAATGATGGCGAAGTTGAGGAATTTGAAGCAACACTTAAGGACAATGATATTGCAGATTTAGAAGAATTGGAGGTTTTTAATATGTGTTACTTAATTCATTATTCTAAATTCTTGAATTTTTAGAAATTAATAGCTAGTGTAAAGACTAGAATCGAAAGAACTAAGCAAAAAATTGTATCAAGCGAATCGCAAACTCAAATTGTAATTGAAGAAAAAGTTACACCGGCACCGCAACCTCCTCCTGATATACCTTTAGAGGACTGGGTGATAGACGTTAAAACAAAGGTAATGCATAAACTAAAATTATTAAAGTTGAACTCATTTTTGCTTTCGTTTTAGCGCACACAACTTTTCGAAAAACGGCAAGCTCGACGGCAGAGGAAGCAGGACTTAGCAAAACGACGAACTGCAGCAGCTCAAGAGCGAATGAGAATTATATCACAACTAGCACGCAAGGAGAAAGGCTCTGACAATTTTGGAATGCGTGATGAAGACTGGGACATATATAAATCAATAAGTAAAGAAAATGGTGATAGTGATAGTGAAGCAGAAAATGAAAAGTTAATTGAGTATGAAGATATTTTACGTCATTACGATCCAAACTTTGAAGAGCCAATAGCAGTTCCAGCTGGTGCTGCAGAATATCATCAAGTAAGATGGAATTTAAATAGTATTTTTTATTTTGATATTTCCATTTTTATAATATGACGTTATAAGATGGATTTTGGGTAGGACAGTAGATAAGTTTATATGATCTTTTAATAGTCGGAGAGCCAGAGCCGAGATTTTAACTTCATCCGTAATATGGACAAACTTTACGGTAATATCTTCCGAAGGTAAGGCTGATAACGATCCTACGCAGGCGGACAGCTCAATAAGGGCGGAGGCTAGAAATAATGGGTCAAAGTAACCCCTTTTTTTTAAATTAAACTCATCGATATAGTGCACGAAAATTTGCAGAAAACATAGATCAAAATAAACTAAATCCAATTCCAAATGGGCGGACACGTAAGTTGGGGCAAAACGGGTGGCGGACAGAGGTGAAGTACCCCTAAATTTATGAAAGAAAACGTCATCAGTAATATGTCCGCCATTTACACTACCCAATTGTGTACATTTAAGACACAATATGCCAAAAGGGCGGACAGCTAAGTAGAGGCGATCAGCTGTAAAACGAGGTTACATGAGGTACTTAAAGAACTAAACTTTCAATGAACGAAATAAAAAAAAAATTTTTTTAACTGCGTGCCAGTCGATACACCCCACTGATAATGGCACCTTTTACTAATTTGGGTAAGGCGAACTCAACTTGATCGGAAACTACCCCAGGACAACCTTTATTACTAAAATTGAGTTATTCGCACTTGCTTATACAAATAACCCCCACCATTTTGGAAGGCGCATCATCAGTAATATGTCCGCCATTTGCACTACCGTATTGTGCGCCATTTAGGACACAACATACCAAAATGGCGGACAGCTAGGTAGAGGCGAAGCTGTAAAACGAGGCTCTTTGAGCTGCGTAACCGAACACGTCTTTTGCGTATCGCAGGCGGAGGCGTCCTACACCTGCGAGTAAGTAATATAATTGCCGTTCTCAAATACGTTTATACATTACTACAATATTGTGTGTATTAATTAATAATAGTTATTAGTCCGCAATAAATACCTAGTACAGTACAGCTGGACTAGAAAATCGGGGTATGCGCCCAAAAATTCTTGGAAGGATGATTTTTCATAAATCGTTAATGGAGCATAAAAGAAGCTTAACTTTAAATTTGAGGGAAATTTCGAGTGGACGTTTTTTGGAAAACTCAAAAAGTTTTTGAAAAGCGTTTTTCTCTGAATCTACGCATTTTAGAGAAAAGTTGTTTAAACAAAAAATGTAGAGGACATTGTTACCTACAATTTGTTTCATAGAGGTCAGGCTGTACAACTTCAAATACAGAAGCTAGGTGGCGCCAAAGTTTCCAAAAAGTGTTTTTTCGGTTTTTGTCCCAGAAAAAATGGTTTTTTTACAAAAGTGTAAATCAGTAAATTGTTCCTCTTAAAAATGTCTACAACATTTATTTAAACTTTTTTTTCCCTCCGACTTACCGTTCCAAAGTTATAGGCAGTAAATGCTACGCTGCATAGTTAACGATGCTATTGTTACTAAGAAGCGTCCATTTTTCAGTTGGTATGCATACATAACGACATAATTAATTTTATAATTTTATTTATACTATCTTTTATTAGTGATTGAAATTACAAATTCTTCATTTTTATTCGTATTACTAATAGACCATTCTATTTTATTATTTCTGTTGTGTCAAAAAAAATATGTCATACGCATTGCCCACAGCTTGTCTCAAAAATCTGTAAGTATTGATCACAATAATACATTGTTCATTGGAGTTGAAATTTAAAACAATAATAATTATTAAGAGTTGTTAATCAGTTTAAACAATCATAGCTCATTCAATGGCAACGTACCAATTATAACTGTACTCAAATTAACCTGTGTGTGCCGTCTTCAGAGCACAATTCTCATACTTCAGCACGCTATAACTTTGGAACGGTAAGTCGGAGGGGAAAAAAGTTTAAATAAATGTTGTAGACATTTTTAAGAGGAACAATTTACTGATTTACACTTTTGTAAAAAAACCATTTTTTCTGGGACAAAAGCCGAAAAAACACTTTTTTGGAAACTTTGGCGCCACCTAGCTTCTGTATTTGAAGTTGTACAGCCTGACCTCTATGAAACAAATTGTAGGTAACAATTACTGTGTTTCCATGAGCCAGGGTAGAGTTTTCGTTAAGTAAACAGAAAGCTTTTTCTCTCAAGATCACTCGATGCTGTTTCCATGACGGTTCTGGGTTAAAGTGACAGATAATTAATTTTACATTGCCTCGCCGTTGGTATATGTGTAGTAAAGGATACTGAAACACACACATATGCAAAACCCGGCTTAATCGGACTGGCTTCGTTGAGTTTACATGGATTTAACGACACTTTACTCAATCCCCGTTTCCATGGGCGCTTAATCCGAGTAAACTCAGATAAACTCTGCATGGAAACACAGTAAATGTCCTCTACATTTTTTGTTTAAACAACTTTTCTCTAAAATGCGTAGATTCAGAGAAAAACGCTTTTCAAAAACTTTTTGAGTTTTCCAAAAAACGTCCACTCGAAATTTCCCTCAAATTTAAAGTTAAGCTTCTTTTATGCTCCATTAACGATTTATGAAAAATCATCCTTCCAAGAATTTTTGGGCGCATACCCCGATTTTCTAGTCCAGCTGTACTGTACTAGGTATTTATTGCGGACTAATAACTATTATTAATTAATACACACATTAATAATATTGTAGTAATGTATAAATGTATTTGAGAACGGCAATTATATTACTTACTCGCAGGTGTAGGACGCCTCCGCCTGCGATACGCAAAAGACGTGTTCGGATACGCAGCTCAAAGAGCCTCGTTTTACAGCTTCGCCTCTACCTAGCTGTCCGCCATTTTGGTATGTCGTGTCCTAAATGGCGCACAATACGGTAGTGCAAATGGCGGACATATTACTGATGATGCGCCTTCCAAAATGTTAGGGGTTATTTGTATAAGCAAGTGCGAATAACTCAATTTTAGTAATAAAGGTTGTCCTGGGGTAGTTTCCGATCAAGTTAGAGGGTTGGTTTTATTTTTATTGAGTTCGCCTTAAGGCCCGTCCTCACTACGCTGACTTAGAATCCACGCGCTTTTGGTCGTACGGCCAGACAAAAGCGCGCGTGATCTTTTAATTTTCTGAATCATGAGTGAGAAAAACTCAATTCTCATTTGAAACGGCGCACGCGCTTTTGAAAAGCTCATGGTGTGTGGACGCACAATGTACCTTTTTAAGCACAGCCTTTTGTCCGCGTTGTTTGGTCGCAATGCCTTTACCATGGACAAAGTCGTAAAAAAGTCATAAAACTCTATATGAAAAAAAAAGGCAAAAGCGCGTACGACCCAAGACCGCGTAGTGTGGTCCCACCATTACCCAAATTAGTAAAAGGTGCCATTATCAGTGGGGTGTATCGACTGGCACGTAGTTAAAAAAATTTTTTTTTTATATTTCGTTCATTGAAAGTTTAGTTCTTTAAGTACCTCATGTAACCTCGTTTTACAGCTGATCGCCTCTACTTAGCTGTCCGCCCTTTTGGCATATTGTGTCTTAAATGTACACAATTGGGTAGTGTAAATGGCGGACATATTACTGATGACGTTTTCTTTCATAAATTTAGGGCTACTTCACCCCTGTCCGCCACCCGTTTTGCCCCAACTTACGTGTCCGCCCATTTGGAATTGGATTTAGTTTATTTTGATCTATGTTTTCTGCAAATTTTCGTGCACTATATCGATGAGGTTAATTTAAAAAAAAGGGGGTTACTTTGACCCATTATTTCTAGCCTCCGCCCCTATTGAGCTGTCCGCCTGCGTAGGATCGTTATCACCCTTACCCTCGGAAGATATTACCGTAAAGTTTGTCCATATTACGGATGAAGTTAAAATCTCGGCTCTGGCTCTTAGACTATAAGTTTCGCAAAGTTTCCCATATTGATTTCATAACTGCGTTTAATGATTTTGGCAATAATATGCGAATTCACATCATCAAATGGCTAAAAAATTGATTAAATTCTTTTCGTAATGCTTCACTTTTGTAATTTTTCAGATACATATACAAATTTCAAGTATTATGTTTATATTAATTACAGAAGTCACACTGGTGAGCAATTAATTAGTCTAAAGGTAAGAGGTCCTAGTTTTAATCTCGTAGACCGTGCTCCTCATAGCTTCCTCTTCTCTCTTTCAAGAAATTGGTATAGGTGATCCTAGCCCAGAGTCAGACAACTGCAGAGAAAATGTTCGGTTATCACTCTTACTTATTCCTAGCTACAGCCAGGGTTGCCACTTTGGCTCTATAGAGCCATTTGCGGCTCTTTATCAAATAAACTTTTAAAATTGGCTCTTTGGCTCTTTTTCAACATAAATGGCTCTTTTGCTGCTGCCCTGCTGGAATGTGCAGAATCCCACGCAAAAGTTGCCGCAGTGAAGAAATTAAGGTACAAAGCCCATTCAGAACCGACAGTGACAAACTGTACCTATTGGCTAAATGTGGTCACATGACAACTGCTGCTGCTTTTTCATCTCTAATCCGAATTTTGCTTCTTTGGTCGAACGGCAGCATTTTTGACATTTCAAAGTCTGACAACTATCAAATAAAAGGTCTGCTGCTGCTGCTAATTCTGATTTAAAAGGCAGCATGCTGCCTGTAGTGCTTCTGCTACCGCTGGTCGAAAATTAGGTTCTGATACAGCCTATAGATTCCTTACGACATCTACGCTCAAGCTGTTGAGAAGAAGTTGGGTGCAAGCCCTGAAGAGATACGCAATTTAGCTGTGAATTAATTTTTATATAATATATTGGCTTGAGAAGAATATATGTATGTTTATATTTTGTATACACATACATATGTTTAATAAATATATGTTTATATAATTGTGCTTGATTTGGCTCTTTTTTATCAGCATTGGCTCTTTTTTTCGGAAAATTTGGCTCGAAAATGTTTTGTTGAGTGGCAACCCTGGCTACAGCTATGGCAGTGACTGTTGTATGAAATCCTCGATGTGACCGCATATTCCGAATTGGCCAAAGTGATCGGGAATAGGGGCCATTGTATCTGCCATCTGGTGACGTCCAAGGAATCTTGTGTATATACTTATGATTAAACCAGGTACTAGCTTTGTTACATCAAATGAGGAATTCAGCCATTCTGTTCCCGTTATTGTTTCATTCTTTGCCAGCGTAGGGCTAATAATATGGTTCATTACTCACTTTTGCGTTAATGTAACCATGTCTAACGAAGGAACTTTATCATGTCACTTCCAATTTTTCATAAAAGTCAACACATAAAAACCTACACCAAAGTTCCTTCTGGAGTCATTATTGCTGCTGTAGAATATGGTAGTGTATTTTCGTTTTTGGACTTTTTTATCAATCCTTAGTTCTTGTGGTCCAGCGTCATTTCAGTGGTCATTTTTGCCATTGCTCCAAATCTACTTATATAATATTCCGACATTAAATTTGCGAGTTTTATATATTAGTTCCTTAAATTAGTCCTGGGACATTGCGGAGGCCTTTGCCGTAAAGCCTGACTGTTTCGAGACTGACTTCACGATTCCATAACAAGAATTGTTTTCCGAGGAGAGGTTGTCAACCTCTCACTCAAGCCCTACCAGAGGACCGGTCCCCGAATATTTATGTGGCCTCGCCCTCGGTTGGTATAGTCAGGCCCGCCCCAAAGGGGGCAATTGGGACGAATTGTCCCGGGCCTCATGCCAGAGGGGGTCCCGAGAATAGATTGAAATCCGAAAAGTGAAAACCCCATATCCCTGCGTACTAATCGCCTAGGGGCACTGAAACTATCTTGAAACCCAAAAAGTCAAAACCGCCATATCCCCACGTTCTTATCGTCAAGCAAGCACTAATCTAGAGTCTGAAACCCAAGCATGCAGCACTCTAAAATATATATTATGTTTGTATGGGTATGGTCCTGCTACTCGTCATATTTAAATAGTAAGCACTATTTTTCTTGCTTTTTTTCCCGCAAAGTCGTCGATGACATCGTCATATATGACATATTTTTTGCCAGCTCTCGTTCTATTGATAATATCATGCAATGTGACTCATCCATACATGATCTTAGATAATTTTATATCATTTTTAATTTACTGAAACCATTTTAACCAGTCGCAACACCGATACCTATTATCACAATAAAAAGATGTAAGCAAATTGAGGATAAACAGATTGAAGACCTTTATCAAAGATTAGATTGGGAGATTTGGCTAGCCCTTGAGTAGTCTCTTTACTACCACTGGGGTATTATAAGCTCGAATTGAGTATTATGGGAAAAGAGAAAACTTACCCAGCGGGAAATAGAACTAGAACGCTCCTTAAAAAGCTTGGGGCGTTCCCCTTCCCATCCCAGTTCTATATCTTTTTTAACATTGCATGATCGCAGTGGGGCTTTTACTGCTACTTTTTTAGAAGCGTTTTTGAAGCAGTCACACAAGAGTAAAAAAACTTTCCAACCCTCCAATTTATGTTATAGTGCCTTTCGATAAGAGAAACAACTGTTGTCGAAAAGCTTTATATTTTTGTTCACCTTGTGCACTTGCCTTTTCGTCCTTCCAAACGCGAGTGTCGACAGCGGTTTTACCAAGCGGTGCCCCAACTATGTACCAAGCGCGTTCAATATGCTGCTTGATCACCGCTTCGAACGAGAACCGGTCTATGTGTGCCGTTTTCTTCGTTCCATACAATTCCTTAAAGATCCAATCGGAGCATATTAATAGCGCTCCCAATTCGCTTCCCTTAGTAGTGCTTCAAATTTTTCCCTCTGTGATAGCTTCTGGATTTATTCTGCCAAAAGAAACATGAGAACTGAGGGCCAGAGCTAAGCACAAGGGCCTGTCTACATAAAACCTGTTCAATGCTAGGTTGCACTATGTTCATCCGCGAATAAAGAACCGACCGTTCGGTATCTATATTTGAATGAACTTATTCTCACGTTACCACAAATATTTCTTTAGTCAAAGATTTTTTGCAATTTCAAAATCCTTAAAGGGCCCCCCAACATATTTTAGCCCCAGGCCCCGCAAGGTGATGTGGCGGGCCTGGTTATAGGTTTACAGAAAGCCATTCTTTGGAATTGGTCTAATTTGGATTTGTTATATTCTTTTCCAAGAGCAAAGCGACAAAGCCGTATATCAGCAATAGTTGAATCACTGATGTATAGAGCCAGCGCACTATTTTGTTCTATTGGTGAAAACTATCAGTTATTGCATTATATGCTAACATGACTTTCCGAATACTAGGCTCAGCATATCGTCCACATAAGCTACTGCCTTTATCCTGTCGTTATAAGTGACACACAAGAATTTTAATTTTGAAAATATTTCCAGATATGCTTTTGATAACCGTACCATAACCTTCTATATTTACAAGCCATGAACAAGACTCTCAATTGAGAGAATCGGACTACCAAATTCTCCAAATTACACTAACAACATAACGTGACTTCAGCGAGTTGTAGTCCGATTGAGCGGAAATTCGCTCTCATTATTTCCCTTGTTCATGGCTTGTAATATAGAAGGTTATGACCGTACTGAATTCGTAAACTTGTGGCAGTTAATTCTAGTTTGCTGAGTTTTCTTCGCTGCTGTGCTCCCTTAAAACACTACTAAAATTTTAACTTTGTGTGATCTCTAGAGATTCCCATTGAGCATAAAGATCTCGTTTTTATAGTAGTTATGATTATTTACGGGCTATTATTGTGCAAGTTGCTTTCCAATTGAAATTATGTATTACCTATTCTGCTTCGGCAATGTAGCCGCTTTGATAAAGATTTGGAAACGGTTAAAAATTTGCAACTTCAATAGAACAAATTCGAAACAGAATAAATATCTTTATTTTATGTGCAAAAAAAATTCTTAATATAATCAAATTAAAGTTTTCGGAACAAATACCAATAGAATTACTTTGCAATAGCAAAATTCCCCACTTTAAATATCACTTGTTCATAGACATTTTGCATACTACTCCTTCTACTGGTGTAATTAATTCCTGGTTCTTAAAAATCATCACTTTGGTAAAGCTGTTTCTTTTTTAATCTGCTTTGCAACATATCGTTTTCATTCACTGATATATGCGTCGGCGGAATGAGTGCAGCCGCAACCATTCTACTTTCCGCATTCAAGAAATTAAAAGTAGCGCAAGCCTTAGGAGATAAATAATATTATTTATAACGCGAGTTTACGAAATGTCACCTGTTCTGTCCTGAGGATTTCTACATTTATTTTATGCTTTCTCATGAAATTCATTATTTTCATAGAAAATTGTGGTGTTACTTCCTGATCTCCAATTCCCAAGACTAATACATCAATTTTCGGATCTAGTGTATAAAATAAACTTAGACTATCTTCGCTTATATCCTCAAAGGTGTTAACATTCCAAGACAGGACTGACCTGAAATGATGTTTGATGAGCTAAGAAATTGACGAAAAAATCACTTCACAACCGTGGAAAAATTGCCATTGGACCCATTACAACCATGTCATTATTTAATCGAAAGCCAAATTGACTGAATGAATTTATCATAAGCCCCATGTCCAATTCCTTGTTTAAAATGTTCACTCTGGTTTTTCCGTCTCCTTCATAAGCCGACCCGTGATTCCTTGGGAAATTGCTGACCCTGTAAGAAAACATCTGAATCCAGTTTGTGGTACTCGAAATACACTTACAATACGGGCCTTAATTTATTTGGATGAAGCTGTGATTTCAATGTCGAAAATATTTTTGTTGCTAATTGTGCCATTTCTTAGGGATTTCTAGAATAAATTATGTAAACACAAGTTATGATTTCGCAGTTTAAGGCCGATGTTACAATTGGGGCTTTGACTTTACTTTGACTTAACTTCGGGCTTTGATTACATGTAATGTCATTAAAGCAGATTAAATAAAAGCTTCGACTGAACTTTGTCTGCGACTGTATTTCGACTGCAGTCCGGCTTTAAGAAAATTCAAAGTTTCGTCCGCCTGCAGCCAACTTCACTTTATCTGAAAAAACTGAAAACAACTTTTTTAAAGCGAAAGGAACGGTTTTGAATTCCGAGTATTTTTTATAGACTGCGAACAACATTAAAAAAAATTCCAATTCCTTTTCAGACATTTTAAAATTTTGATATTTCTACTTTGCTTCTGCTTTGAAAGGAAACAGCTGATTGCAGTCAAAGCTACAATTTAATTTTAAAGTCGAAGTCTCCGGGGGCTTTCTTTGCAGTCGGAGTTGAAGTCGAAGCCAAAGCCTCAATTGTAACACGGCCCTAAATCTTTTGCGAGCATTAAGGTTATGTTATTGTTTTGACATTCTATAAAATCTTAGCATATAGAAATACAGGAAGGGCCCTCGCCGAATTTTAGCGTAGTGAAATTCAAACTGCACACTTCATTGTTATTTTTTTTGACTGAAAATTCACTCGTAACAACTTCAATTACACTAAAAACAAATTTTTTAACCTTTCTTTCTTTTTTGATATTAGTTTTTTAAAAAACTGGAAATAAATTTTATAGAAAAACTCGTTTTTTATACGCGAGGGCCTTTAAGGCCCAACTATAATGCACGTAAGAAACGCACGTCAGCCGACGTGCGTAAATATCAAACTTTCGTCAAACGTATAATGGTTTGTGTATACGGAAAGTTTTCACAAGTTTAAAATTATTAAAATGCATAAATATTATTCATTGACTATTAAAACTTGGCTATTAATCTTTGCATATTAAAAATGATCATGTTTATTTTCAATTATAATAAATTCCTCATCAAAATCACTCCCATAAATTTGAAGCACAACATTTTCCATACTCTTTCTTTTTTAAAACCCACAAAACAACAACAACAAAATCAGCTATCATCAATTGAACTACGAATTCTCACAAAGTGCCTGTTCACACAGGTGGTCACCGCGACCTTTCAACACGAAATTTACAGGTGCGGGGAGCCTTCGGGTGGGAAGGAAGTGCGTCTCGATTTGAAAGCGACTCACGTTCGTTTTTCTGACCAGCTGACTGTTTCAATTTCATTTTGTATCACCTTACTGTTCCATTTTATTTTCGTTTCAACCGTATTGGGAGCAAACGTGCGATAGGACAATTTTCAGGCTTCAGTTTTGTTGCACAGATTTTTTACTAAAATTAATTATATTCAGGTAATCACAGTTTATAAAAATGTATGTCACTTTTATGAAAATCACAAACTTTGTTGCCGTACCGTATGTTCCACCTGTCATAAAAACGACTGGACACAAAGCGAAACGTGTAAACAAATATTCGCTTTTTCGTTCGCTTTGTCGCGCCTCAAAGCGACCTGTGTGAACAGGCACAAAACGTACGTTGAGCGCGGTTCTTTTCGCATTTTTACGTTTAACGAAACTTAAGGCCGTATCAGAACCTAAAAATATGCAACGTGCAGCAGCAGCACCAGAGCAACATGTTGCAGTCGGTATCAGATACTAGTCTTTTCCGCTGTGCAGCGCACTTTTTATTTGATAGCTAAACCTCAAATTAAAAATTTAAAAATTGCACTAGTTCTACCAATTATTACTCCATGTCCTTTTAAATAATTTAAAACAAAAAATTCCGCGTCTCCTTGTTTAAAATCACTTGCCGCATTACGAAGTGTCAAAAGTGCTGCATGTATATGCAGCAAAATTACGATTTAAGGCCGTATCAGAACCTAAAAATATGCAGCGTGCAGCAGCAGCACCAGAGCAACATGCTGCAGTCGGTATCAGATACTAGTCTTTTTCGCTGTGCAGCGCACTTTTTATTTGATAGCTAAACCTCAAATTAAAAATTTAAAAATTGCACTAGTTCTACCAATTATTACTCCATGTCCTTTTAAATAATTTAAAACAAAAAATTCCGCGTCTCCTTGTTTAAAATCACTTGCCGCATTACGAAGTGTCAAAAGTGCTGCATGTATATGCAGCAAAATTAGGATTTGAGATGAAAATGCAGCATGCTGGTCTGGTGCTGCTTTGCTTATCATTTTACCAGCCTCAGCCAATAGAAACACTTGTCGTTGCAGCGCTGCATAGGTTCTGATACGGCCTTTAAGATGAAAATGCAGCACGCTGGTCTGGTGCTGCTTTGCTTGTCATTTTACCAGCCTCAGCCAATAGAAACACTTGTCGTTGCAGCGCTGCATAGGTTCTGATACGGCCTTTAACGAAACAAAATATGACCGACGTACGTCCAATATGGCCGAACCCATTAATTTCCATGAGAGCGCCCAGATGACGTGCGTTTCTTACGTTCATTATAGTTGAGCCTTACTGTAGTTCTATATTCTAGTATAAAATGCGTAGATTTTGGAAAGTGGGAAATTGCTAAAATTTCGCCCTAAACCAGATAAAGCCAATAGTTACCCCGTTTATGATTAGGTTGAAAAGTTGAGTTGAAATTTCGAGCACCGTATATAATTGCCTTTTTTTTAATTTGTTCTATCGTGGAACCTTAAAAAAAAGGCAAGGGAAATTTTCACTTTTATTTACATAAATTACGGCTTTGGGTATTTTAATTTCTTCTAATATTGCATAAGGATCGGTCTTATTTATCTCTCCATTAATTTTTCTCGTTTTTCATTCAGTAAACAAAACATTTTACTTTATTTGTCAACTGTCAAGTTAAAAAACGTATGTGAGAAAAGGGAAATTTAAAATTTCCCTTTGTGCTGGATAGTGTCCTTGATAATTATCGGGGACAAGACTTTTGTATGGAAGCTGTTCTGTTCTGTCCTGGAACAGATTAAAAAAACACCCCTAATGTCGAGTTGAGTCCACTGTGGGTTGAAATAGAGTTGAACCGACATCAAAACATAACCTCAAATTTTTGTGTGAAATTCTCATTTTTAGATACAATAGTCTCTTTTTGTTAATTCTTTTTCTATAGTTTTCAATATTTCTGATTTTCTAAAGTTTTTCATCAAAATGAACTTCACGGATGCTAAACAAACAAAACAAATGTCACTTCAACCCTATTACAACTCAACCCGCGTATATGAGGCGAAATTTTAACTCGACCCAGGTAGGAGAGCTGAGTTGAGTGGAGCCAGTTTCAACTCGACATCCGTTTATAGCTTTATTCGCGTACTTTTCTGGCTAAAATCTCTGGCACTCTCTGGCTGTAGAAGTAAAAATTTCCACGCTTTTTGTAGCCCGAAAAAGTAAACGAACAGAAATCTGGCGGTTTCTGGCGCCCGAGGGATCCCGCGAGCGAAGTACGCGAACACACTTTATGGCTGGGTTGAACCTAGTCATAAACGACCTAAAGCCCTAGACAGACTGGCACGCTAATCGGGATTATGACGTCAAAATGACGTATATCGACATAAAAGCTATGAGAGTAAACTGGATTTGTTAATCCTCAATATACAACTCGATTTGCTTGGATTTGTTTACCATTTACTGCCATCAGCGCCATTAGTGGTGAGTTACTTTATCAAAATTGAATGTCATCTCGTAGCTGAAAACGTAACAAAAATATTTATTGTGGGAACACTTCGACGGAAATAAGGAAAAAATGCACAATTATTTAATTTAAGAGAAATGGAGAATTTAGGGAGTCTACCAAGGTAATAGCAGCGAGCAATAATAACAAGAGTGATTAGGCAGAGCTCAAGGACAAGTAAAAGAGTTAAAAATAGGAAAGAAGAGATTAGCAATAACATTAAGCAAAAAGTCCAAAAAAATATTAACAAACGCTCGATGGATATACATTTTGTGCAAAAAACACAAGAATATGAAAGAAACAGAAGATGTTCCTTATTTCCCCTATTCAAATGTTTACATTTAAATGGAAGCAACAATGGAACAGAGCACGTGTAAATTGGGTTTGCACGGATTGTATGTATGCGTAAAATTTCGTGTTTGGTACAAAGCCTTCTGTATTTACAAGCCATGCACTAGAAAATTTGGCTCTCTAAATTTCCTCTCAATAGGACTTCAATTGTCTGAAGTCACGTTATGTTGTTAGTGTAATTTGGAGAATTGAAGTCCTATTCAGGGGAAATTGGCTCTCAATATTTTTCTAGTGCATGGCCATAACCAGCGAGCAATAATAACAAGAGTGATTAGGCAGAGCTCAAGGACAAGTAAAAGAGTTAAAGATATGAAAGAGCAGATTAGAAATAACATTAGGCAAAAAGCCAAAAAAAATATTAACAAATGCGCGATGGGCATACATTTCATGCAAAAAACACAAGAGAATGAAAGAAACAGAACATATTCCTTGATTCCGGTATTGGAATGTTTACATTCAAATTTAAGAAACACTGGAACAGAGCACGTGTAAATTGAATTTGCTTTTTGTGTATGTATGCGTAAAATTTCATGTTGGTACCAAAGCCTTCTACATTTACATTTACAATATTAGAATTGGTTTTTAACTATGTATTGTTCGTTAAAAAAGGCGGGAATCTTGCAAGGCGATGAAGTCACTGCCCCTTCATCTTTTATCTTTCTTTCACGAACATTGCGTGTGGTGTGAAAGTAATTCTGCCTGTTTATCATAGATATTACTTCTTTGATATCTTGACTTTTTCGCTCCCATTGAAATTGTTATCAGCTGATCTCAAGGTCCCTGAAACATTTTTAAAAATTTATTCTAGCTCATCACTCTTATTATTATTGCTCGCTGCCATAACCTTTTATATTTACAAGCCATGAACAAGAATCTCAATTGAGAGAATCGGACCACCAAATTCTCCCAAATTCTCCAAATTACACTAACAACATAACGTGATTTCACCGAGTTGTGGTCCGATTGAGCGGAAATTCGCTCTCAATATTTTCCTTGTTCATGGCTTGTAATATAGAAGGTTGTGGCATGGCTTGTAAATACAGAAGGCTTTGGTTGGTACACAATATTAGGAATGGATTTCCACTTGTATTGTCCGTTAAAAAGGGGCGAATATTGCAAGGCGAGGAAGTCACTTCCCCTTCATTTTTTATGTTTCTTTCACATACATTGCGTGTAGTGTGAAAGTAATTCTGCCTCCTTTTATCATAGATATTACTTCTTTGATATTTTGACTTTTTCACTCCCATTGAAATTTTTATCAGGTGATCTCAAGAGCATTGAAACATTTTTAAAAATTTGTTCTAGCTCATCACTCTTATTATTATTGCTCGCTGGTAATAGTTAAAACGTTTATATCAGCTGGCAATTAATCTGGATAAAGAAGCCAGATGTGTCACTATGATATTAATCCGGATTCCGAGAGTCAAGTATGACGTCATAATCCGGATTAAGTGTGCCAGTCTGTCTAGGGCTTAAGTGGGATTCCGTATCGATTTAGACTTGAGAGGAAGAGAGAAACTGGCAATATCTACACGAGTAGCCACATTCATGTTGTTAAAGCAGTTTCACCCATTGCTCTCTGTCTACATGGGCCGGTTTTATACAACCGGACACCGAACAGACAAAACGAACGAACAAACGGGTTTATGGGGAAGAAGGTGAGAGAGGACGATGGAAAACCGGCCCCTCTCTCACCCTCTTTCCCATAAACCCCAGTTTGTTCGTTCGTTTTGTCTGTTCGGTGTCCGGTCGTGTAAAAGAGCCCATGGCGGGGAATTCCCCATGAGAAACTTTCTCGTCTCTACAAGGAGATATCAAAGTGTATGTGCAATGCTTCTTGCTTCTTCTTTTTCCTTTTTATAAAAATCTGTTAAACTTCACAGCCAAGAAAGAAGAAGATAAAAAGTAATAAAGCTAACTCTGCATGTTTAGGCCCGATTCACAATTACTATCGGGGTATTCATTATCTGTGTTATTTGTGTTATTCGTGTTATTGAAAAAAGTTTAACAAATCGAGAAAATTTCCTTAGTAAATGACATTTGCTTCGATTTTAACAAATAACATCTGAAAAGGCGTGTTAATTCAACAACTCGAGATCGAGATCGAAAATCGCACGTCATTTTTTTCCTTTTACTGTCAACAGCTGTTTAGAATTTATTTTGATTGATAGATGTATTTGAAAGGTGCAAATTAATATAAAAAAATACCCTTTAACATGGAAATTTAAAGGGGTCGCTCACGATCTTGTCTATTTCGAAGATAACATTTTACGATTTCTCGACGTTTAACACAGATCATGAATACCCCTTAAGCCCTAGACAGACTGGCACGCTAATCGGGATTATGACGTCAAAATGACTTAGATCGATATAAAAGCTATGAGAGTAAACTGGATTTGTTAATCCTCAATATACAACTCGATTTGCCTGGATTTGTTTACCATTTACTGCCATCAGCGCCTTTAGTGGTGAGTTACTTTATCAAAATTGAATGTCATCTCCTATCTGAAAACGTGAAAAGAATGTTTATTGTGGGAAAACTTCGAAGGAAACAAGAAAAAAATACACAATTATTTAATTTATAAAAGAAATGGAGAATTTAGGGAGTCTTCCAAGGTAATAGTTAAAAAGTTTATATCAGCTGACAATTAATCTGGATCAAGAAGCCGGATGTGTCACCGGATTCCGAAAGTCAAGTATGACGTCATAATCCGGATTAAGTGTGCCAGTCTGTCTAGGGCTTTATGATTACATGCATACTTGAAGTCGGCTTCAAGTAGACTTGAAAGTGATGTAACCTCAGATCGACTTCAAGCACTAAGCATATCACATAGAGGAGTCACGTAGAACAAAAATTTGTGCACGGCATGTATATTCTTCTTCCCTGCGTACCCAGCGCGCCTGCTACTATACACCAGACTCTGCTTCAGAGGGCTAAGGTGGTAGCAGATTATTGTAAAGGCAGTTGGTAGAGCATTCCGGTGAGGTAAGGAAATCTGGGGGGAGATTTGTTCTGGGTTCCAGACGTCTGAGATGCGTGGATTGAGTTTTTTCCTTTTATGTGCATTCGAAGAAAAAAATCAAAGTCGTCTGCCCATGAACAAAATTAACACCCTCATAACGGAATAGATATTCTTTGTGATATTGAATTTTTCTTGTTGGAATTATTGTAAAATTTAAAATATGAGATTACAGATTTTATTTAATTTTGTAAGTAATGATTTTAAGGCAAGCTGAGTACCCTAAATTTCACCCGATGAGGTGTTTAGTTTTTCTTAATTATCCATTGATTTGTTTATTTAAATAGTTATTACAAAAATTGTTCATTAGGTTTAAAAATAGCTGTAAAAAAGTTCGTTCAATTTTCGGAAAACAATATATTTTGTCTTTTTTTGTACAATTAGTAGATAGTTATAAAACGTGCGATGAAGTTTGAATGCTCCTTTAAAGGTAGTATTTTTGTTTAACATGAATACTTCCACCACCGGGATACTTCCACCGCCGGGGTACAGTATAAAGGGCGATTTTTATATGTGGTGTTCCCCAGTAGGCCTAATCCACATTTAGAGATATTTTTTACATGAAGTAACTCAACGGCAACGTAAGAAACCAAGGCAGAAATTCAAGGAAGTTGGCCTGTACCACTGGCTCGTGTATTTATAAGCGCAGGTGAAGTGTATGAGCCCTTTTACTAGCAAATATTGAGGCACAGGTGCGTGTCAATACTTGTGATCGTTGCATTTTTCAAGTAGGCGGTATATATGGTTAGGCTGAGCGCTTCCTTAGGCTACGGTCACGTCTCGCGCTTGTAAGAGTATAGCTTGTAACTTTCCGTGTTTTTGATGTAAAATCTTACAAGCGCGAGTACGATTTTATATCAAAAACACGGAAAATTACAAGCTTACACTCTTACAAGCGCGAGACGCGACCGCAGCCTAAAACTAGGGCTGCGGAGTTGGAGTTGGAGTCGGAGTCGGAAGAATTTTCTAGTTACTGGAGTCACAAAAAAATTTTCCTCTCTGTAAAATACGAAATACCATAACTATAAATTATAATAATTATTAATTATTGAATTAAGTACATATTTTAAAATGAATTACACATAATGTGAGTATCTCATTGTGGTTAGGTCTTAATGCTGGTCAACTTAAGAATTTATTTTGAAAAATTACTAGAATTTCCGCAATAAAAAAAATTGGTGTGCATAGGACCACACGTTGGAAGTGAAAACTTCTATGGCCAGTCTATATTTCCAAATTAATCTTAGCTCTGCACGAGGATAATTTTCTAGTTACTGGAGTCACAAAAAAATTTTCCTCTCTGTAAAATACGAAATACCACAACTATAAATTATAATAATTATTAATTATTGAATTAAGTACATATTTTAAAATGAATTACACATAATGTGAGTATCTCATTGTGGTTAGGTCTTAATGCTGGTCAACTTAAGAATTTATTTTGAAAAATTACTAGAATTCCCGCAATAAAAAAATTGGTGTGCATAGGACCACACGTTGGAAGTGAAAACTTCTATGGCCAGTCTATATTTCCAAATTAATCTTAGCTCTGCACGAGGATAAGGATCAATAAATTTTTTCTATCAAGTTTAAATAAGAAAAACAAAATCATAATAGGACATAATACATAGTGCATAGCATATAATACATAGTACATATTACATAATACATAGTACGTAGTACATAGGGGCGCATTTTAAATATTTTTTTTGCGGACTTGGAAACACATATTTCTAGACAAGTCGTTCTAATTTAATTATGCAGTCGTTATCCCGTTTTTTATGCGCGCCATGTTTTTATTTTAGTCTGTTAAAAGTACCAGATTATTACTTAATCTGCTGACGCAGCGCCCTTGGCATAAGACATACGAAGACAGCACTGCTACTATTGCACGATTTCTTACCAGACGTCAGAATCTCAAGAAGGTCCATGTTTGTTTTCTAATTATTTTATAGTTTTTGGTACAGCTTATGATTTAAAATAAAACCATATAACTTAAAAGTTTTTTTACCTATTTTTATTGTATTCTTTTTAATCTTAATTCAGTAATTTTTGGATTTTCCTTTCTACAAAATTCTGGTGAAGTGATTTGTTATGCATACCATATTGCCAGCGCCATTTTGAATTTTCTCATTTTGAAAACAAATTCATTATTTCCGACCTTAAACCCCCCAAAAAGCGATTTTCAGTGATTTCGAATGGTAATTTCCAAAATCGTACCGCCATATTGGCGCCGCTATTTTGACTTTTCAAATTTTTACCACAGATTCGTCATTTGTGACCTTAAAAACTCCCCGATACCGATTTTCAATGGATTCAGAGCATTTGCAAAATTCATCCGCCATATTGGCGCCGCCATTTTGAATTTTCAAATTTTGATCACAGAATCGTCATTTGTGGCCCTAAAACCCCCTATACGGATTTTCAATAGAATCAGAACACAATTGCAAAATTCGTCCGCCATATTGGCGCCGCCATTTTTAATTTTCAAATTTTGACCACAGAATCGTCATTTGTGGCCCTAAAAACCCCCGAAACCGATTTTCAATGGAATCGGAACACCGTTGCAAAATTCGTCCGCCATCTTGGAACAGCCATCTTGATTTTTTTACAAAATTGTCAGATTGCATTGTCACGGGAACTCAAAGTGTGTACAAAGTTTCATAAGAATCGGTTTGGTAGAAGTAGTTGAAAAAGCTGTCGCAAGATTTGAACCAAAGAAATATACGAGGTCAAGCTAATTAATAATGCATAATAATATATAATAATGTAAAATACATATTAATCCATAACACATAATCATAAATAAGAATACATAATAATAAATAATAATACATAAAACAAACTAAAACCTCCTAAATCACAAAAAAAGTGCGCGTGATGGTACGCAAACAAGTGCGCTGGATGGTACCAAAAAAAAGTGCGCGTGACGCGAGTTTTTAGTTTTTCCCCAGGCCAAAAAGTGTCCAACGTGCCTATAGAAGTTTTCACTTCAAATAGCCAAACGTGATAAGCTGGACACGTCGACCGTATGCCGGAAGAGAGAGCAGCCAAGAAGGTCTTCACTGTCATCATCGAAGGAGAAAGACCCGTAGGCAGGCGGACGAAAAGGTGGACTGCGATTGCTACAGATGCGGAGACATTACTCCACATATCGAACTGGAGAACTTCGGCCAAAATCGAGAAGACTGGAGGAAAAGAAGCAGAACGTGGTAAAACAATACGTCATAAGGGTTGAAAAACCCCGTCCCTGCGGTCGCAAGTGCGCCAGTAAGCGATTTATTATACGCCTACGGCACGATTCCCTATTAATTAAAATAACTAAGAAGTTGGAGGATAACAAGGGATCTTGAAATGAAAACTGATTCGAATCAGATGCAGAACACGATAAAATAAAAATTACAGCAGTCGCTTGCGAGCTCTTGAACTGAGCAGTGATTTTTTCAAATCAGTCAGCAGTGATTACGGTATCAAAACCAGTTTCTTGTGTTTTTTTTCTGCTATTTGATTGTGCGTCAGTGCGTATAGTTTCTTGCGGTGTTGTGATTTATTTTCGCAGCTTCCCGGTTTTTGCTTTGGTTTAAGATAAGTAACTTTTTCTATTAAATTAGTAGCTAGTTTTTTTATTTATTTACAAGCTTTGTCCTCATATTTTGGGGTATAGTCTCCAACATGGGCCCGGACCCTGGAGGGTCTAATCGTTTCTCCCCCTTGGCTGACCTGCATCAACCTACTCCAAAAAAAAACGATCCAAACGCGATCTTACAACTTTTGCCTCACCCTCCACCCTTTTCGATTTTCCACCTCTACCCTCCCAACAGCTCACAAACCCGGCAAAATTCATCACACTGCAATCGTGTAAGCCCAATAAAACTCTGAGAGATGAAAACGCGTTTCTTTTGAAATTGGCTGTCGACGGTATCAGCAAGCAGTATTCTAAGTACTCTTGGCTGCATGACGGTTCTCTACTCTTACTATGTGATAACCAGCAGATAGCTGAGAAATTCACGGCGACAAAGGTTCTACCAGGTCCCATTTCAGTTAACATAACTTTTCATGAAAAGTTGAACCAAACCAGAGGTACTATCTATTGCCGTTCCATCGCTCACCTCTCCCCCAAAGAAATAATTGACGGCCTTGCTAAATACGACGTCACGGATGTTAGGATTCATACCAGGAAGGATGGTGACAAAGACATCCCTTCAGGCCTCATCTTCCTTACTTTCAACCGCTTCACACTTCCTGAAAAGATCGAAATTGGGTTCGAACTGGTAAAAGTTCGGGAATTCTTCCCGAATCCCATGCGTTGTCGCAAGTGCCAACGAATTGGGCACACCACTGTCCGCTGCTCTGGCAATGAACTATGTCCCTCATGCGGCTACCCCCCTCATCAAGGCGAATGCACCAGAATCTTCTGCATTAATTGTGAAGTTGAAACACACACATCTGGAGCAAATGACTGTCCAAAATATACGGAAGCCAAGGAAGTCCTCAAAATACAGACAAAATACAAGTGCTCCAGGTATGAAGCTAGACAGCGCTATTTCGAGCAATTAAAGGCTACCTCTACTGACCCCAATATTTCATACTATGACCCCAATATTTCATACTGCTATTTCAAATGCTACCCTTACAACACCTCCAGTATCCAACTTCCAATCCTCCTCCACCCATTCAACTACTTCTGGCAAACCAGCTTCACTTGATTTACTTCAAGCCTCTACGAAACCTGCTGCATCCTCGCAGAACGCCACTCACCCCTCCGTTACTCACTCTAAAATCTCAACGACTACAATTCCACTTGCCGACAATTCACCCCTCGTACCCAACAGCCACTCTCACTCACTTACAACTCTCAACACCCAATCAAACTCTAACTTAACTCCTTGCACATTTTCTAATTTTGTCGAACCTACCTTTCCTACACCAAACTCAACAACTCAAAAAAGTATAGACTCACATAAAATGGAAACTGCCTCTTCTCTATCTGAGTCCGATTGTGCTGCCTCCTCCGCACCTTCTAAAGCCATATCACGCCAAAAGAAAAAACAACAAGCAAAACGCAAAATCAATCCCAAAGTCCCACAAAAAAATCTACTTGAAAGTATCAACTAAGTACTTCCGTGATTTGCTCTAGCTATAGATCCTTCTGTTTTTTCTTCATCTATTTTTCATATGATCTCGATAAAAAATCTTATATGCCTTCAATGGAATATTCGCGGCTTTTACAATAATCTTCCCTATCTGCAAAACTTATTACATTTTTACAAACCGCACATAGTCCTGCTACAGGAAACTAAGTTGTTACTTGGCGAAGGACCAACTCACGTTGGTCAGTATAACTGCTATCACTACAATAAGAGCTACCCGAATAGGAAAAGTGGCGTTGCCATACTTGTTCACAAATCCATATCCCACACCCCCCTATCACTACGTACAAATCTTGTGACTAACTGTGTTCTTATTCACTCTTCCCCCCCTACAGCCTTTGCCAATGTCTATTTAGAAACTGATCAAAGCGCCTCTCTAACTGACCTCCAAGATCTTTACGTTCAACTGCCAAGCACTTTTATTATGGGTGATGATTTTAATGCTCACAGCCCTTGTTGGGGCAGCCCTTCCATCGATACTAGAGGTAAAATAATCGAAGACTTCATCACTAGTAATCAGCCCATTGTCCTCCTAAACAATGGTGCTTGCACTCATCTATCCACTCACAACACCCTAACATCCATAGATCTTACTTTTAGCACCTCTAATATATCCCCTTTGCTTAGCTGGACAACCCACGCCAGCCTTGAGAGCAGTGACCATTTTCCCATCATTATACGTTCGAGCATCTCCCTCGCTGATACAAAACACGTTTCCTACTTTCTCCTCAAAAAAGCCAAATGGGAGCTTTTCTCCACAAAAGTCACTGACTTGTCGTCAACCTGTCCTGTCTCGAGAAATGTCGATCAGGAAGCGGCCAAGCTCAGCAAAATTCTCCGTGGCGCTGCGTCCGTCTCTATCCCCACTAGTCATCCCAAATCCATATCACAGCCCAAATGGATGACACGCGACATCCTTGACTTGATAAGAACTAAAAACAGATCCTGGCAGCTCTGTCGTCGTCACCCTTCCCAGTCTAATTTCCTGAGGTTTCGTCTGGATTCAGCTATTTTAAAAAGAACAATCAAAAAAGCTAAAACGGACTCATGGCTTTCCTTTGCGAATTCCATAGACGTCCGCACCAATCTTAAAGAGGCTTGGGCGAAAGTACGTGCGGTTTCCGTTGGTCCATCCACCAGGCTAATATCAAATGTTCATTCAGGCGGTGTAAATTTCACCAGCTCTCCCGAAATTGCCAAAGAGTTTGCCACAGTTTGGTCGAGCTACTCAGCAGACAGTAACTTCACTGCTGAACATAGGCAAAGTAAAGTAAATATAGCCTCTGATATACAGCGATACCCTGGTGACACAGCCGTTACACTTTCTCACCGTATTACCTTAAGCGAATTTAAAAATGCTTTAAATTCCTTCAAGGGCACAACCCCTGGGCTCGATAAGATCTCCTACGAATTAATCAGGAAATCTCCCATTTCTTTCCAATTTCGTCTCCTCAACCTATATAATTCTATCCTCTTGCAAAAATCTTTCCCCCGCGCTTGGAAACATGCGCTTCTTGTCCCTATTCCCAAGGAAGCCTCTACTTCTTTGTGCGTCAGTAACTTCCGCCCCATATCCTTGATCTCGTGCCTATCAAAAATTCTAGAAAAAATTCTTTCAAATAGAATAAATGCAAGCCTGTGTAACTTGTTCTCTAAGTCCCAACATGCTTATATTCCTCAAAAAGGCACGCATACTCTCCTACACCTTCTAGACGCTGACATCTGCGATAGTCTGGCTCGGCGAAAACACACTTCCATCCTTTCCCTTGATCTGACGAAGGCTTACGATAGATTGAGTGCTTCGTTCCTCGCTAACCAACTCGCAAAATTAAAAGTTGACAAAAACTTCATATTCCTCATCCTCAACTTCCTCAGTCATAGGTCTATCCAAGTACGGGTCAATGGTTTCCTTTCCCCCATTATGCCGCTACAGAATGGAACTCCACAAGGCTCGCCGCTTTCATGTGCGCTTTTCAATTTGTACACCATCTCCCTTTGCTCCAGCTTAAATAAAATTAATAATACTACTTCTTATCTTTATGCTGACAACCTCCTAATTTTCAGCTCAGGTAATCCCAAATCAGTCTCAAAAAAGCTAACTGTCGCACTGAAAACAGCGCTGAACTGGGCTTCTTCTGCCGAAGCAATATTTTCAAAGGACAAATCAGAACTACTTCACATCTGCAGAAAACGGAACTGCATGGTACCCACCATCTCAGTCAAAGATTACCGCATCACCCCTTTTAACCAATTAAAAATTTTAGGCCTCCTCTTCTCGAAAAACCTTAAATGGAACCTGCACATTAAGACAGTGATTAGTAAAATGGACAAAATTAATAATTTGGTGAAATGCTTAGCTTCTCGCAAAAACGGCCTGTCAATTGCCCCCCTCTTACACATCTGTAAGTCTCTTATCCTGGGCACTGCTGGTTACTGCCTGTCAATATATGGTAACTCTTCAGCCACTGTTCTCCAACCTCTTCAAACCTCAATCAACAATGTCCTTAGGTCAGCTACTGGTGCTCTTCGCTCTACCCCAATCGACTCCTTACTCGTTGAAACAGGTTTCACCCATATTTCTGCGAGAGTCCGAAAGGTTCAAGTCAAACTTCTCTCACAGCACATCATAAACCCTTCCGCACCTCTGTATCATCGGCTTCGCAATTACATCAATACCAACTCTAAAAGTTTTTCCGCTCTCCGACATTGCACTTTGCTTATAGCTCAACTCAACATACCCACACCCGAACACCCGCCCGATCTTTGGCATACGTTGACTCCTTGGTACCCCCTATCACACCATTTTGTCACGGATGCCGAGCCCCTCAACAAGAAAGATACCCCTTCCGTTATTTACCGCCAACTCCACCAAGAAATATTAGCGCGTTTCCCTGACCATATAGCCCTATACACTGATGCCAGTAAATCCGATCATAAGGCTGCCTTCGCTGTGGCAAAAGTAATAAATAAAGAGGTGTCCCTACTACAATCAGGTCTCCTGGCCTACCACACCTCCCCTCAGGTTGCAGAAATTTTCGCTATCTTCCAAGCAATCCAAATTCTACAGAATACCCCTCTCAACCATCTTATTTTCACCGATTCCTTATCTTCTGTACTGGCCATCAGAAATAGAAACAACAAAAGCTATCTTCCGTCTATCATCCGGTGTCTTCTTTCACAAAATAGTCACATAAAAATTTGCTGGATTCCAGGACATGTTGGTATAAAAGGTAATGAAGTCGCAGATAGCATGGCGAAAAATGTTCCCCTCTCCGACAATCATTCACTCATCATACCTCCTTCAGAATCCTGCTTTCGCCTTTATGCAGTTAACGCCCTTCACACGGAAGCACTTTCAAAGTGGAATACTTCCTCGTCCTTCTTACGTTTCCCTACGCCCTCACCAACCCCGCCCCGTTATAATCCAGATCTTCCCAGACTTAAGGCACGTATGCTCTGTAGGATCAGACTCGGTCATACATTCTTCTCCCACGGACATCTTTTTACTAAATCCTTTCCCCGCACCTGCAACAATTGCCCCAATGCGCCACCCCTCACAGTCAGACATATTTTAACTGAATGTCTAAAAACTGCAAACATTTTTGGAGATTATCCTTCACTTTCATCCTTACTAGAACCCGGTCAGAACCATAACAGCCCTCTTTTTAGACTTCTCAGATCTCTAGACATCACTGACTCAATTTAACTATTCTCACACCTCAGCGCCTTTTGGATCTATAGTCCGTGTGCGCTTAACTTGGTCGGTTGTGCTTTCAAGCCTTCCTGCCTCTTGTAATAATAATAATAATAATAAAAATTACAGGGAACCCGGCAGGATGTAGACATAATTACCGCTTAAAGACCAAAGTTTTGTAAGCGTACTCGTAAAAAGCCTTTACATAAGCACTTGTCGGTGAGCTTGGAGTGACTTTAAATCCAGTCTAGCCCGTCAAACTCAGATATCCGATCATACCTCTCATTTTAAGCTTCGAAATCTCTCCCAACTTATGTAAGAAAAGGTTTCCAATTGTACAGTGTTTTATCCTAGCAAGAACCAGACAACTGCAACGAAATTGTTCGTCAAAGAGGGGAAAACAACAGTTATACATATATAGGACCACGTCATAGCTCTTGTTAGGCTGCAATATTTCCCATCCCTTTCTGGTGGAGATCTGGACATTGAAACCTGAGTTGAAATTAATTTTCGATGTAATCAGTTCTGTGTAGAGCCAGGAACTCATGTGTACCTTCAAGTTTCATTTCTTGCCGGGGGTCTAGGCGCAGCACATGCCCATATTTGTAGGTAGACTGAAACCATAGATTTTTTTCTATAGGTGAAAATAGCAGCGGCGAAAGGCTTCCTGGGGTGTGCTACTGCACGTCGTCTTTACCACTCTGTTGTTGCTTAAGCTGCTGTGGGCGATTCTAGATTTTAGCATGACCACTGACTGCACAATTCGCTAGGGCCACCTGGTTAGCCTCGATCGTGACTTTGTTGAAAGTGCCTTCTCTATCCAGGAAGATTGCCAAGGTAAATTGGTTGTATTCTACGGAGTACTCTACGGTACGCACTGTAGCAGTCGCTACGCATTATTTTTGGTTTTTATCTTGTTACGAGTTTTATTAATTATCTAATTCAAATATGGGTGCTTACGATTTTGGAGTACAGTGTGCGTTACGTCATCGTTTTGGATTTTCACTACTATAGTCCGTTTCATATTTATAAGGTCACTTAATTTTTTTTTAAATATAAAACAGTAGCACATATGTTACCCCAACTACGCCTCTGTAATGTTCCCTATGAGTGTACAAATAGCACAGAGTATAAATGTGCTATTACTAACTAACGGTATTTCCGCTAGGCCAACAAACACAACTTGATCTTGTTTCATATTTATAAGGTCAAAAAAAAATTCTCTTTTATTTCAATTTTTTAAATTATAAACATAAAAAATAAATGCTAAACTATATAAAAATTAACAAATAAAACTACCCCCATTCAAAAAAACATCATCTAATCGCTTTCCCATAGTGCCTATGAGATTTGAAATGATTCCTGGCTCAATTCGGCTCCATTCCACTTTTATTGCTCGAATAAGCTCCGGAATGGAATTAAATTGACGGTTATTGGCGTATACCCTTTGGGATAAGATGCCCCATAAATTTTCTATTGGATTCAAGTCCGGTGAGCAGGCGGGCCATTCCATAACTTTAATCCTTTTATCAATAAGCCAACGTTTTGTTTCGCGGTTTACATGGATGCTCGCGTTATCCTGCTGTAATATCCATTCTTCTGAGCCCTCCTGTTCATTAAAAAATGGTATTAAAGCCTCCTCTAAAACTTTAATGTAGTCTGCACTCTTCATTCGAGAGGAAACAAACTGCATTTCTAAACATCCTTCAGCAGAAAACGCGGCCCATGTCATCACATTACCGCCACCGAAATTCCTCTTTGTAAAAGTTAATGGATCTTGTCGGATATCATGATAATATCCTCGAGAACCATCAGGACCATCGAGATTCCACTTCTTCTCGTCGGAGAACACGATCTTAAATTGATAGATGTCTATTTGAATCAAGTTTTTTACATTGGTTTTTTTTACTTACCCGATTCCAATTTGTGTCGACGTTATTCCTTGCGAATTTTAACCTGGCCTCTTTGTGTTTGGCAGTCAATTTTGTCACTAACTTTTTTTTTCGTATCGAATAAAATTCGTACGCTTTAAGGTTCTCCAAACGGTAGAACGCGATACTTCATTGCCTACCAGGGCTCTAAGTTGGTTAAGAGAGATAGAGGCGTTGGAAGATGCGCGTACAATTCTCCTTTGTGCAGTTTGGTCCAGCTTTCTTTTTCTTCCAGATCGTTTTTGAGTGCCGTAGGAATCTGGAGAATTCAAATAATTTTGCACAACACACAAACTTCTTTTAATTTTACGCGAAATCTCTCTCAAACCATAGTTTTCCCCATGAAGAGCATTAATAAAACCCTTTTCTTCGTCACTCAATGTTTTTCCACGTGGCATTATTTCTAAATTGATTGGATTTTAATAAAACAATGAAAATCCTAGCTCTTAATTATCGCGTTGTTATTACTTTTCGCTATTATCACAACTGACCTTATAAATGTGAAACGGGATCAAATTTTGTTTGTTGGCACAGAGGGAATACCGTTAGTTAGTAATAGCACATTTGTTCTCTCTGCTATTTGTACACTCAGAGGGAACATTACAGAGGCGTAGTTGGGGTAACATATGTGCTACTGTTTCATATTTAAAAAAAAATTAAGTGACCTTGTAAATATGAAACGGACTATATGTACTTTGAAAATACACTATTTCACGTTGAATTTGAATGGTTGCAGTTTTTTCTAAAATTGATTTGGTTAGAGCATGTCATCATATACCTATGGCAGAAGAGGATATTTTCAAAACAGCTATTACTACACCTTTCGGTTTATTCGAGTTCACTCGAATGCCCTTTGGTCTTAGGAACGCTGCCAAACTTTTCAACGTTTTATGGATCAAGTGTTAAACGGATTAAATTTTGTTTTCGTTTATATTGATGATATTCTTGTGGCAGGCAGAGATGAAGAAGAGCACGAAGCTCATTTGGAACAAGTTTTTCGCGGAGTGAACAGTTTGGAATTAATATCAATCCAGGGAAATGTCTCAGAGGACAGAGTTAAATTCATCCAAAATTTTCCGTCGCCGACATCTTTAAGGCAAGTCCAACAGTTTATAGGAATGGTAAACTATTTCCATAGGTTCATTCCTCGGCTAACAGAATTATTAAGTCCTATTCATAGCCATTTAGCCAAAGAACTGAAGAAAGCAAAGAACGTTAAAAATTTGGATTGGACGAAGGAATGCGAGGACGCTTTTGTCAAAACCAAGAACGCATTTATTTCAGCAACTATTGGTTCATCCTGCAGAGAACGCTATTTTTAGTTTGACCGTCGATGCATCGAACGTGGCTGTAGGAGCAATGCTGGAGCAACTGAGCAAAAATAGGGCTGAACCTTTAGCATTTTATTCAAAGAAGTTAAGTGCCGCGGAAATGAAATATTCAACCTTTGATAGAGAGCTTTTAGCCATATACTTGGCAATTAAACATTTCAGACATTTTTTGGAAGGTCATGAGTTTGCCATTTTTACTGCCCATAAGCCGTTAACTTCGGCAATTTGGACCAAGGCTGTAAGAAGTCCAAGACAAGCGAGACAATTGGATTATATTACGCAATTCACATCTGATATTAGATATATCAAAGGCAAAGCTAACGTGGTAGCGGGTACGTTATCAAGAGTAGACACAGAAAATAGTAGTAGGGGAGCTGGCACTTGAAAAAATCGTGTCGCCCCAACCTTCTGCCGTTTGGTATATAAGCTTTTGAAGTAATTTTAAGCATTTTTTATAATATGATATTTTTGCGGGAAGTGGACCCATTTCGAGTTAGGGGTTTTGGGGGGTAAAAAGGGGGTTAAAATTGAAACAAATTTCTGTCGCTTCGTATGTAGGTTCTTTTAGGGCTAAATAACCGTTAAATACTAGTGGCAGACATTTTTGACCATTTGGACCCTCCCCAAGCCACCCCTAGCTGAAGTTGCCATTTTTCTCCCCACACCCTAGCAAATAGTCAAAAATTTCTGCCACTAGTATTTAACGATTATTTAGCCCTAAAAGAACCTACATACGAAGCGGCAGAAATTTTTTTCAATTTTAACCCCCCAAAACCCTTAACTCGAAATTGGTCCACTTCCCGCAAAAATGTCATATTATAAAAAATGCTTAAAATTACTTCAAAAGCTTATATACCAAACGGCAGAAGGTTGGGACGACACGATTTTTTCAAGTGCCAGCTCCCCTACTATAGTGGGTGTGACGCGATTAAGGAAAACCAAATAGATTTAGAGATTATCGCGGAAGCACAGAAAAATGATGTAGAATTGAAACATCTAATGGAAGATTCTGGCAACAATTCAAGAATAATATTAACGGAAAAAGGAGGTACCTTCCACAAAGAGTAAAATTTGGTTGGAATGTTCAACCAATAGAGATAGACCGTTTGTTCCGAAAGTTCTACGACGAGACGTTTTTAATATAGCCGTGTTCCTTTTCTGCTATTTTTTACTCGTATTTACTTGGAACCACTCCTGCTCTCACAGAGGTTTATATAGGTTTTACTCTAATCGACAAATTTTGCGTTCCTTTAATTTTTTACTCCGGAGTACTTAAAAGTAGAAAAGGAACACAGCTTATGTTCCATAACTTAGCACATCCAAGTATTCGAAGTACGAGAAAGTTAATAGCAGGAAGATATTTCTGGCCTAGGATGAACAGTCATATTAATTTATGGGCGAAAGCATGCGTAGAATGCCAGAAAGCGAAGGTTCATAGGCATACTAAATCGCCAAACCAAAAATTTAAGACCCCAATAAGAAGATTCGAACATATACCCTTAGACATAGTTGGACCACTGCAGCCAGCAGAAGGATTTGCCTATTTATTAACTATCGTGGACCGTTTTACCAGATGGCCGGAAGTGTATCCCCTTAAGAGTATCACGGCACAGGTGGTTGTAAGAACATTGTATGAACAATATTTCCCAAGATTCGGAAATATTTCCCAAGATTCGGAATTCCGTTGACAGTTACCACAGACCAAGGAGGCCAGTTTGAAGGAAAAATGTTTGAGGAGTTCTCGAAGCTTTTAGGAACACATAGAATTCGAACAACGTCGTATCATCCGCAAGCGATTGGAATGGTGGAGAGACTTCATAGACAACTGAAAGCGTCATTGAGAGCCAAGATGGATAATCCGAAATGGTTACTGCACTTACCAGCTATTTTACTGGGTTTGCGAACTGCAGTCAAAGAAGACCTCAAGTGTAGTCCAGCGGAATTGGTTTATGGCCAAGAGCTACGAATTCCGGGAGAATTTTTTGTAAGGGACGCTCAACTTATATCAGACCCGACAGACTTTGTGGGGATGTTGAGAAACCACATGAGTAGTATTGTTCCAACGGACTCTAGAGATCACAAGAAAGGTTTTTTTATGCCAACGGGATTGAAAGACTGCGACATTGCAAAATCCATATGAAGGACCCTACAAGGTGATTAAAAGAGGAGATAACAATTTCCCGATTGGTGTTAACGGTAAAGTGGTGCTGGTATCAATCGATAGATTAAAACCGGCTTGTATAGAAAGAAGCGAAGTCATAAATAGGCCAGTAACACGAAGTTCAAAGAAAAGAGTTTCGTTTCAATTGTAGAATAAATTTTCAGTTCTGATGTTGGATGTATATTCATGGACGCTCGCGCTGAAGGGGGAGTTATGTAGCAGTCGCTACGCACTATTTTTGGATTTTTCTTGTTACGAGTTTTATTAATTATCTAATTCAAATTTGGGTACTTACGATTTTGGGGTACAGTGTGCGTAACGTCATCGTTTTGGATTTTCACTACTACTTTGAAAATATACTTTAGGGAAATCACAATCACGTACGCAGACACTGTACAAGTATTAATGTTTCTAAAAAAACATAGACACACGAATTTTGATTTGTAAAAATAAAAAAATAAGTAGTAGTAGTTAGAAGTTCCACTGAATAGGAACTTCCTTTATTCAAGTTAACGGTTACATAATTAAATTTGTAAAATAAAATTTCTAAAAATAAATAACAGTTACATCATAGTTTTGAATTTGAAAACGCTTGGTAAAAAAAATATATAAAAATTTATAATAAATATAGATCGATGGCAATATTCCATCCTATTTATTATAATGAAGTGGAGTAGGGCTATTTCAAGGTTTTGAATTACGTAACGTGTGTCCAACCCATTTCACGCACTACTTCATGCAGTGCGGTGTCATTCAAATTTTTCTTGCAATATGCATACTGAGAGGAAAACTTCAGCTATAGAATTGCGTTCTAGGGTGTTGACGACCCATATCATCCTTTGCCGTTTCGTCTACCTACCTTCGAAATAAATATCACTTTGACCCTTCTCCAGTAGTGCAGGCTATTCCTGTAGATTGACAAGAGCAATGAACCCCCATTGATGTCATTCGTCTTATTATGTAATCCATTCCTTATGATAAGAGAAACTTTTCACTGACAAGAGCTCCTTATAGTCCGGTTGCGCCCTAAGCCTTCATGAAAATTTTTAATTGTGCCCTTGCTTCCAAAAAGGTTAACCACCCTGCACAATAAAATTAGTTCTTTTTTGTTCTTCGGTACAAATATAAATATTTCCCATTATTATATAACAGACGGAGTCGGATTTAAAATTTGAAAACATTGGAGTTGGCGTCGCAAATTTTAAGGGCCGACTCACAGCCCTGCTTCAAACTTCATCCAGACTTTGTCTGTCACTTGGAAAAAGCCGTTGAGTTACTTCATGTAACATATCTCTAAATGTGGATTAGGCCTACTGGGCAACACCACATACTTATAAAAAAACGCACCTTATACTCTACGCCCGCGGTGGTGCGGAAAGGTGTATTCATTTTAAACAAAAATACTAACTTTCAAGGGGTATTCAAACTTCATCGCACGTTTTATAACTACATATCTACTAATTATACAAAAAAAAGACAAAATATATTGTTTTCCGAAAATTGAACGAACTCTTTTACAATTATTTTTAAACCTAATGAACAATTTTTGTAATAACTATTTACATAAACAAATCAATGGATAATTAAGAAAAACTAAACACCTCATCGGGTCAAATTTAGGGTACTCAGCTTGCCTTAAAATCTTTATTACTTACAAAATTAAATAAAATCTGTAATCTCATATTTTAAATTTTACAATAATTCCAACAAAAAAAATTCAATATCCCAAAGAATATCTATTCCTACACTGATAAAAAAATTGTTTTGATTCCAGCAATTCGATAGTCTTCGTTTCGTTGCCTTGAGTAGAAAAATTTTTCATTCTTAACATGAGAATGCTGTCTCAGAGTAAGACACTGGAAATTCTTGAGCCAAGCAAAAGTATTTCTTAGCTCAATACTTATATTTTTCGACCATGATATTTCTTTCTCGAACTAAGATTGTTTAATTTTTTACTCAAGAAACTAAATTCTTAATTCATCGGACTTTTTTCGTTTACCGGACTTTCAAGCTCTAAAAATGTATCACAACTATTAAGACCGATTTTAAAACTTGAATTTTTTTCAATTATAATATCATCGGTTTCGTATTTTTTTTTACTTCAAGTCAACTTTTGTCTGCATCCAAGAAAATAAAACGAAGACTATGGGTGCCTTCCATTTAGACACAGAAAGACACAGTTGTGTCTAACAGGGTGTTCCATCACCGTCGTGTTTAAATATATTTCACCTGGCGGTGCACATTTTTGCCGTTGATGGAACGCCCTGTTAGACACACTGTGTCTCTCTGTGTCTAAATGGAAGGCACCCTATGAGTATTGCTTATCCCGAGACAATTTTGTTTTCGTTATATACAAAACATGAGTTGCTTGGTTCAAAAAAGTGCTTTAAGCCAAGAAATCTTTTTATCAATGTAAGCTAAAACAAAAAAGTACATTTCTTCTGCTATCCACCAAAATTTAATTTTGTTCATGGGCAGACGACTTTGATTTTTTTCTTCGAATGCGCATAAAAGGAAAAAACTCAATCCACGCATCTCAGACGTCTGGAACCCAGAACAAACCTCCCCCCAGATTCCCTTACCTCACCGGAATGCTCTACCAACTGCCTTTGCAATAATTTGCTACCACCTTAGCCCTCTGAAGCAGAGTCTGGTGTATAGTAGCAGGGGGGGTCCCGAGGGAAGAACTTAGCGATCTGAAGCAGATTCTGGTGTATAGTAGCCTTAGAATATAGAACTACAGGAAGGGCCCTCGCCGAATTTTAGCGTAGTGAAATCCTTTTTGTGTGAGTGCTCACGTTTTAGTAGTTGCTTGTCCATTACAAGCGGATAAAGCGAATGGAATAGAGGAGGGGCAAGAGCGAGTTGAAATAATCAGTTAACTAAAATAAAATCTTGCCCCTACAAATGAACTTTTTACACGCCGTCACTACGCATTCTAATCAGCTGATCCCCTTGAATTTTGGGTGGCATTAGTTAATGTAAACAAAGAAATCCAAGCACACAAAATTTACATTATTTCGAGTATTTAGCTCAGTGATTTCCACAATTATTAAAGGAAATATGTAATATATATGTTTAGGAAGTATTTGAGTTTACCCACTTAACTGAAAAAGGATTTTCCTCGCGGAATTAGCGAATTTTTCGTACATCCAAAAACTGCACACTTCATTGTTCTTATTTCACTTAAAATTCACTTGTAACAACTTTAATCGCACTGAAAACAAATTCTTTGAACTTTCTTTTTTCTTTTAATTTAGTTTTGAAAAAAAAACGAAGTAAATTTGATAAAAAACACTCGTTTCAAAGAAAATGCACTACCGAACGCGAGAAAACAATTTATAATTTGACAGGCAACTAACAAACAAATAGCCCAGTTTGACAGTTGTCTGATACCCGGATTTCACTACGCTCACGTACAGGGATTTTACACGCGAGGGCCTTTCCTGTAGTTCTCTATTCTAAGATAGTAGCAGGCGCGCTGGGTCCCCAGGGAAGAAGAAGATAAATGCCGTGCACAAATTTTTGTTCTACGTGACTCCTCTATGTGTTATATGCTTAGTGCTTGAAGTCTACTTCACTCAAGTCGGTCCAAAAAAATTGTTGGATCGACTTGAACAAGCCATGTAATCTCTGCTTCAGCGCTTTAGTTTTGAAATCCGTTTTACTCCGTTGATGTGCAACTCACTTCCTGTGCAATTGACTTAATAAATTTATTTTATTTATATAAGCTGAACATAAAATTGTTTCTTCCATCACATATTTCGCAGCAAATTTATGTGAAGTGTCAAATATATTTCAAGCCAGCTTGAAGTCAAGCTCTCAAGTAGGTAAGCTGTCGCCGCGGATTAAACTGTCAGTTCAAGTTCAAGTCAAGTCCTCAGTCCGACATGTAACCTTAGTAAATGAGAGCTTCAAGCCTCACCCCCGGTCTACACCAGACATAAATTCTCTCTTGAAATGTGCCCCTTCTCTTTCGCTCACATGCAAAGTTATGCTATGGACACACATGTGGTTTCGATACCATGGTATCGATACCAAGCTTGTTTTATACTACATAGTATACTAACCCCTGACACATATCTTTTTGTGGTATACATTTGACAGCTCTCAACTGACTGTTATTTGTAAAGCTTTTAAAAATGGAAAACGAATCAGTTTGTGCTCTTTTACGTCAATAAATATGCTTGAAATCGAAAGTAAAACTTTTCACTTAAAAAATTTTCTTTTTTTTTCAACAAAAACACAGCTAAATTTTTATTTACTCAAAAATTTAATTTTTAAAATGGAAAAATTAGGTGTTTTTATTTTCCGCTTCTATATAATGGCGTTGTTAGCAGTTAAAAGGCCACTATACCAGGTTTGTGCATAAGGAAACCAAGAAAAATTGGCTCATTTCGATACCACGTCGAATGATAGTATACCAAGTTTTTGGAATGGTATTGACCTGGTATTAGGTGACACACATCTGGTATACTACGTGGTATTTGAATACCATGGTATCGAAACCACATGTGGGTCCATAGCATTCGAAAGAGAGTCCCCCAAGTTGGCCATGAAAATATCTATCAAGCGATGGCGATGGCAAGACACCGATTAAGAAAGATTTTTGACATTTGGTAAAAGAGAAATGGCGGTTTGTCGATTTGAAATGTTTTTTTGCGAATGGATGTTTACAATACCTAACCAAATTATTTCAGGACGAGAATAATGAATCAACTGCAAAATATTACGAACGATTTTGTTCACTTTGCCATTTTTCCCGATGATTTTGGCGCTTTTAAAACAATGTTGCTTCGTTGAAAATTATTTTCAACTGAAATGTCATGACAGAATTGGCCCACAAAAAATGCTCTGACATATGTCAAAAGAGATATCATACCAGAAGATATATCTCGTGTAGACCCGGGGTCAAGCTTAAAGCCCTAGAGACTGGCACACTTAATCCGGATTATGACGTAATACTTGACTTTCGGAATCCGGATTAATATCATAGTGACACATCCGGCTTCTTGATCTAGATTAATTGTCAACTGATATAAACGTTTTAACTATTACCTAGGTAGACTCCCTAAATTCTCCATTTCTTTTAAATTAAATAATTGTGTTTTCCCTTGTTTCCGTCGAAGTGTTCCCACAATAAATATTTTTCTTACGTTTTCAGCTGGCAGATGACATTCAATTTTGATAAAGTAACTCACCACTAATGGCGCTGATGGCAGTAAATGGTAAACAAATCCAGGCAAATCGAGTTGTATATTGAGGATTAACAAATCCAGTTTACTCTCATAGCTTTTATATCGATATACGTCATTTTGACGTCATAATCCCGATTAGCGTGACAGTCTGTCTAGGGCTTAAAGCTGCAAAAATTTAGGATTATAGGATTTATGTACAATGATTCACTTTCACAGCTTCAAGCTTCAAATGAAGCTGAAACTATGGTAAAAAAATTTGAAGCATGAAGCTTTCATTGTGAATCGGGCTTAAGTTTTCCCGGCAAAAATTTTGTGTTGAAAATGTTACAACACTTCCCTCTTTCCGCTTTGCTCCTCTCGCCTAAAAAGCCGGTTTTACAACACGTAAGCAATACTCGTGGAGATTCCCACACTCTAAATCGAAAGTGTTTCTCTAAGTTAGAGTAGTTGGTATTCTGTAAGCAACTTAAAACGAAGTTCTAGATCTTCGTGGGAATTTATTACATTTTTATGAAAATACATTCGGTAACGATCTTTAAAGGCCTGAACATGTAACCAAAGCGAAACGAAAACGAAATGGAACCGAAACGAATTCCAATATGATTGCGCTTATATAGGCCTGTTTCACACGGGACGACGACCAACCAACAGAAATCGTACGATATTCATTTGTTTTAGAGAAGAGGATGAGAGGGGACGATGGGGAGGGAAGATTTTCCCCACCCAACTTTCTCACCCTCTTCTCTAAAAAAATGAATATCGTACGATTTCTGTTGGTTGGTCGTCGTCCCGTGTGAAACAGGCCATAGCAATCGGACCATAGAAATATAAACTAACATGGAACGGCTGTGTCGTGTAAAAACCCTGTACGTGAGCGACCACACTCAAGGTAGCTTGTTTAAAAGGACAGCAATAATGTGTACAAGTGGGACACAAATTGCCGAACTGTCTGGGGTAGCTTCTTGAGTGAATGGTGGCGTGCCAAGTCAATATCCGGGGGCATAGATTTTATGCCAGGAATTTTAATCGCTCCGCTTTTAAAACGTCCCTCTTATTATTTCTGCATATTTTGGCCTGCACTGCCTTACCACTACTACCGAGTGAACTCAAACACATCAGGAATTGTGGTACGTTTAATCTGGCTTACAGCCATTCCGTGTTTAGTTTATATTTCTATGAATCGGACCGAATGGGTTTTTGACATTTCTTGACAATTTTTATGTTCAATGAAGGAGCGGCTGAACAGTTTTTCATTTTCGTATTATTCCTACATACTCCAACTCCCCTCTCATAGTCCTTTTTATCACTTTTTTCAATTCTTTAAACTTTCTTTCTTTTTTATTTTAGTTTCTAAAAAAACTGTAAGTAAATTTTAAACTCGTTTCAAAGTAAGTGCGCTATCTGTCAGTTGCTTCGAATTACTTAACTTTCTGCTCCCGTACTTTTACTGCAGCCGCCACTCACTTGTGAGTAAAATCAAACTCTAAGTTAGAGGAAAAAAGCGTTACAGAATCGATTATTTACTCTAAATTTAGGGAACTCGGGTACAAAAATTTAAAACAGTCGTATTACGAAGATGGGTATTTTTGATTTCTACTAGAAGGCGCTTAAAACCCATTCTTTCTAACTTAGAGTGCTCAAATCTGCACTAAATTTAGAGTATGGGTAACTTCAAAAATTCATCACTCCCGCATCACTGCAGGAATCAGCTACAGACTTCCAATTGCTGAATTCTGCAGTGTTGAGTTTTTGAAGATACCCTATTTTTGGTTAGAGAATACCATTTACTCTAAATTTAGAGATTTTACTCTAAAATGTAAACTCTAAATCGATACGGAATCCCACTACAGGTTTTCAGATTTGGATGAAGAATAACGTAAATGCGTTCTTAATTAGATTCAAGTTGCAGCAGCTGAGCAGTACGCATTTTATTTCACAGCTAAAATGCTGCTATGAAACTCGCGCTTTGTTCTAGGCTGGAAACAAGTGCCTGAAATAGTGATGAGCAATTTTCAAAATATAAAATCGATTTTCGATAAAATTGTCTTAAAAAATCGATTTTATAAAAATCGAGTATAATATTCGAAATTTCCTCTCGGTAGTCTGTTAAGGTCAATTTCATCCGGCCCAACAACCAACCAACAAAAATCCTGAATATTCTGAATTTTGTCCGTTACTAGCGGGAGTTCCGCAAGGAGGCGTATTGGTACTCTTCCTATATCTGCTCTATACTGCGGATATACCAACAACAGATAACACGTTTATCGGTACATTCGCTGATGACAACGGGTCCTTATTGTGGTTGTCACTTCACCATAGTGAGAAATGTCACCTTTAAATATCAAATAAGAAAAATTTCACTTACAAACATCAAATGAGAACAATTGTAACTGAATTCGCCGTTTCTCGATATCAGTGATAACTGTAATACGCCTTATCTCAATGAAAGAGAACCATAATAGCATTTTTGTCTCAGTTCGCCATTTGTCACCATAAGTGACAACCATAACAAGGGCCCGTAATTATGTCAACAGACGTATCCCAACCAAAAGCAGTGGAACAACTCCAACGAGCTATACAATTTGTTCTTTTAGTTGCATGTTGGAGTAGAAGCTATAAGAGCCCCAGAATTACTTTTTCAACCGAGTATGATGGGCAGCTCAGAGGCAGGCCTTGCAGAGACAATCGATTTCATTTTTAAAATGTTTACTGCAGACGAGCAATCAATTCTAGCTCAAAACGTTTTTTTGACGGGAGGTTGTGCCCAATTTCCAGGTAAAATTTTCCTGCTTTTTTCATACAGAAATAATAAAACTTAAGTTAATTCATTTCAGGCCTTAAGGATCGATTATCAAAGGAACTTCTTGAAATGAGGCCATTTAAAACTCCTCATAAAATTTATATTGCTTCTTCTCCTTCCTTGGATGCCTGGTTTGGTTCTCGCAACTTCGCAACTGCAACGAATCTACAGAAGTTTGCAGTAACAAAGGCGGAATATCAAGAGAAAGGTGGGGAGTACTTAAAAGGGCATTCGGCTAGCAACTATTACTATCCAACACCCAGTCCAATTATAACAGAAACGCAACCTGAAAAAATTGAATAAAACAAATTTTTTATTTTGTATTTTATTTCTTATTTTTTAAAAAAAGAAAAAAAAAATAATTAAGACTTTTTACTATTAAGAATGATACCATCGTACTTCTGCTGGAACCATTTCATGGCATCTTCTTTAGTTAAGCGATGAGGAAATCCAACTGTTCCAGTTTTACGACGTCTATGTGCAACATTAAATCCTGAAATAGTAAAGTGTATTGTGTTATTTATTTTATAATGGTGTGTTAGTACATATTAATTCTCAAAACAATCGTTTACAAAGACGAAATCGAAAATATGGAATCAAATAAGAATTTTCGAATAGATAAATAAGTTGACGATTTATTGAAAGAAGTTGTCGTTAAACTTACACAAAAGTGCTGTGAAAATAAGAGTCGCACCAAACCTTCTGTAAAATGAACAATTAAAATTAATGCAAATAGCAGCATCCAGCACTCGAAATTCGAGGGCCATTTTCTATAGCTTTTTTTAATTTAAATCTAGAAGTCTTCAATAACAAAATTTTTCGAGAACAATAAAACAAAATCGAAAAATGGAACAAATATTTTATAGTTGGAAAAAGCAATGCCAAAAACCAAGTTTTATTTTCTCTTATATTGCGAAATTGTGTTCGTCAAAACATGAGAAATTAATGCAAATATTGAAAATCAGACTATTCGCAATATCTAAGGAAAGAACCAATACTTGGGCCTTATCATGAAATGCGATACGAAAGTGAAGTTGTGCGAAAATCGAAAAAAGCGATCATGCAATGCGAATTCGAATCGGTTTGATACGATTGGTATCGGAAATTTATCCGATAGCGGTGCATCTATCGCATTTGACTTTTTTAGATGGAAACATTAGAAGTTAAAAAATTAAAACTAGAGTTAGAGGAGAAGAAATTGGGGAATTGCTCTTCATTAATAAAGAATCCCAAGGAGGACAACAAAATATTAATTAATGACAATATTTTTATTTATGCTGTAAACTTTTAACTTGTTATTCCTAGAAAGGAACTTTATTATAATGCTTGAATTTAAATATTATTCCTTATATTTATAGATATATTGCCTCCTTCAGAATCTGTATAATCTTATACTTTATTAACGCACTTAAAAAATGTCAAATACTGGCATGAAGTTGTCTGCTTTCCCAATATTGGAAAGAATTCCTAAGTTAAGTGGGGCAGCATTCTCTCAGTGATTCGAATTCGTAGCAAACGGATCCGATGATCGGTAGATGCATTCGTATCGCAATTTAGTTTCGGTTCGTATTTACTTTCGTATCGCATTTCATGATAAGGCCCCTTATTTCTGTAAAATTTGGAGACATTAGATTCAATATGCTTTCATATTAAGTGTGACCAAAATTACCTATGTATGTATTCTTTTACAAAACTTGCTGGTAAACTATGTTTTTGGTTTTGTTTTTCGGCGCGTAAATAAACAAAGATGATGGCTTTCCGACTCGCTGCACCAAACCTTAAGACATTTAAAATTAATCCAAATCTTCAAAATTCAACTCTTCAACAAATATTTATAACCCTTACCGAAAAACAAATTCTTCCTATAAAAGTTCGAGAGTTTGGATATTGGTTTGTTTGTCTAATTCTGCGAAGTATGTCTTCAGTCATGCCGTTCTTGTATTCTTCCCACAAAACCGATGGTTCTGTTGGGTATCATGTCGTCAATATAATTGCAACAGTTGACGAATGTTATTCGGCGTGGATGCAAATGCTGCATCAGTAAGTGTCAGATCCCAATGATTATCTAAGTAATTGCTCCTTTAATCCCTCATGGGACATAGGGCGGAAACAGTTGTCCTCCAGCGGACTCTGTTTTGCACCCAATGATTATCGTTTTCCAGCAATTGCAACTCGCGACATGCATCTTGAAATGTATTGAATATTTGGCCATTGACTGTTCGTAAAAATTCGAAAGACGTTGGTCCTGGAACATTGAGCAACAACAAACGCAAAAAGAAACATTCACGCTGTTTTGGATGTATTGTGTACAGGCGTCCCAATGTCTTTGCTTTCAATACGCGTGCGATAGTTGGATGTGGTTCACCTTGTCTACGTGGCTTCCATTTTTTCCTGATTTGTTCCATGTATAATAGCGAGGGACGTCGGTATATAACAATGTTGTTGCGAATTGTCCGAAAATATCAGGTTTTTGGCATAGTGTGAAACATTCAGTAAGGGTAGTTTTTGGTGGCTGGAAAGTTCGTTGGAGAGCATTTTCTTCAGTGAAATATACACGTAGACCGTTTTCAAGATGTACCGCAATCTGAGGCATAATGCAAAAACTCGACATTTATATATTTTCTTATAACACTTTATTTAATCGCACCAATTAAGAGCTTTTACGCATTTTTCGGTGAAAGTATATAAAGAAGAATGGATGCTAATATTTTACAGGTTTCCCAATGTTCACAAATACTACAAATGTTGAAGGTAATCCAGATGAGAATAATGGAGAATATGATCTTGCACCTTAAAGATGTTAATAAGATAATATTTAAGTGTAATTTTCAATTATCTACATTGTATAAAAATCAATTGCCGTGCGTTAGTCTCACAAAAACTCGAAAATGGCTCGCCTCAATTAAGGGGTGGTTAAAAGAATAATAAAAACCCAAAGGAACTACTGAAAAATCTAAAAAATTTGTCATTTTGGGAGTTTGCACTGCAGATTAGTTTTAATAGCTTCATGGCCTACCCATACATTGTATGACAGCTCCGTAAATGTGAAATTGTCATTAAATTGGGGTTTTTGAGAAATTACCGATTTAATTTAATGACAATTTCACATTTACGCAGCTGTCAAACAATATATAGGTAGGCCATGAAGCTATTGAAACTAATGTGTGGTGAAAAATCCCAAAATTACCAATTTTTTTGGTTTTGCAGCTGTTCCTTTTGGTTTTTTGAAATGGTTTCTTTACTAAAATCACCCCTGTATTGAGGCGAGCAAAACAAAAAAAAAATTATTGAAATTGGTCGAGCCATTTTCGAGTTTTTGCGGGACTAACGCACGGCATTCATTTTTATATACAAGAAGATTGGATTTCCAACTGCGGGATCCTGATTTTCGTAATCAGCGACCCAAAAAACATATAGGGAACGAGTTTCAAAGCGGAGTGTTACGTTTCGTCGTTTTGAATGAACTATTAACGTAAGTTCAAGCAACTACGGCTCAAGATTCTTAGTAGCCTGATAAACTGATGGGGACAAACTGAGGAAGTTTTTAAAATAAAGCTAAATTCAAAATAGCTTGTACTTCTTTTTAAAATGAATTTAGAATTTGACACTTTTCATAACATTTAAACCTTTTTACGAAACTTTTTTTCTTAATATCAGTTGGATCAAGTATTGATTGATTTAGAGTAAGAATACATTGAAGAATATAACAAAAATGATTTCATGATATTACAACTACAAACAAAAAAGTTATGACGATTTTAAGGTTACATTTTGAGTAATTTTGTAAAAAAAACGAAAAAAAATCATTTCTAAGCTACCGTGGCCCTAGGACATAGCGGCTAACGGTGAAAACAAGCAAATGGCCCCGCCAACCCACCAAACAATTTTGACGGTTCATCTGTCGCAGAGAAAGCGGAAAACGCGGCAAACACAGGCAACAGTAAAGTGCTGTAACAAATCACTAAACAGCTCTCGGGAAAGCACTCTACTAAAAAGCATGCCGTAAAGAGTGCGGATGGAAGGCTGCTGTGCAGCGACGAGGAGCAACTCCAAAGATGGAGAGATGCCCTGAATGGTTCATTTACACAGGAACCTCAGGAAAACAACAACAATGCACAGCTAATAAGAATCACCACTCGTGCCCCATCCAAGACTGAAATAGTAACCGCAATTCATGCAATGGCCAATGGTAAAGCAGCTGGAAAAGATGGCATCCCGCCAGAATTGTTGAAAGCCGACTCAAGCCTCATAGCAGATGCGCTACAGCCAATCCTGGAAATAGCATGGAACACCTGTACCTTTCCGGAGGATTGGACGGAAGGTATCATAGTCAAAATACCAAAAAAGGGGGACCTAACAATATGTGACAACTGGAGAGGCATCTGTCTATTATCTACTGTGGGCAAAATCTTGTCCCACATATTACTATCAAGGATAAGAGAGGCAGTAGATCGAACGCTTAGAAGACAGCAGGCTGGATCCAGAAAAGGCCGCTCCTGCATAGACCACATTAACACGTTGAGAATCATAGTGGAGCAGTCTACTGAGTTCCGATCCCCCCTTTACCTTGCTTTCGCAGACTATGAGAAAGCGTTCGACTCGGTTAATAGGAGCTTTATATGGCGAGCTCTACGGCAACGTGGACTGCCGGATAAAATAATAGAATTGATAAAAGCTCTATACAACAATTCCAAATGCAGAGTTCTTCACAATGGAAAACTATCCGACAGCTTTGAAGTGAGATCAGGAGTACGGCAAGGATGCCTACTTTCGCCATTACTATTTCTTATAGTAATAAACGACATCCTTGTCAGCGCTCTAGATACTAGAACAGGTGGCATACAATGGGGATTGTTAGACCGCCTTGAGGACCTCGACTACGCGGATGATATCTGTTTGCTGGCCCACAGACACCAGGACCTCAAAAACATGGTAAACAATTTGGCAACAGAAAGTACCTCGGCAGGCTTAAGGTTAAATCCGACTAAAACCAAAAAAATGCGGATAAATGCAAACACCCTTGAACGAACAGCGCTAAATAACCGCGACGTGGAACTGGTAGATAAATTCTGTTACCCCGGTAGTATTATTACCGAACGCGGCGGTACAGAAGAAGACGTCAGTTCCAGAATAAATAAAGCAAGAAGCGCATATGCATGCCTGTTTCACATATGGAGATCGACGGCGATCTCAATTAACACCAAATTGCGGCTGTTCAACTCCAACGTTAAGGCAGTTCTTTTGTACGGTTGCGAAACATGGAAAGTCACCCAATTCATCACAGGCCGCCTACAAGTTTTCATCAACAGATGCCTACGTCGTATCCTAAAAATCCGCTGGCAAGACAGAATTTCAAATGAAGAACTATGGCGCCGTGCCGGCCAAGAAAGGATAGACGACCAAATCAGGCGAAGGAAATGGAATTGGATTGGCCACACCTTGCGACGCGAAAACGAGAATCTAGCCAACCAGGCCCTCGACTGGAATCCGCAAGGAACCCGTCGAGTCGGAAGACCTAGAACAACGTGGAGGAGAACCCTATTAGCAGAGGCCGCAACAACCGGGAGATCCTGGTCAGAGCTGAGCTGTCGCGCAAAACAGAGTCCGCTGGAGGGCAACTGTTTCCGCCCTATGTCCCATGAGGGATTAAAGGAGCAATTAGTAGTTAGTTAGTAGTTAGTATCTGCCAAACACCCTGTATATATAAAAACACCTTTTCTCAGACTGCATTTTTGTGAGGTAGCAAAACCAAGCGCCTGAAATAATCACTTGACAAACGTGAAAAACGCAACTTTGTCTCTTAAAACGCCAACTGTGCTACGCCTGAACGCGTTTTCCCGACAAATGGCAGTTTTTTCGAGAGCTATGATTCCGTTTTACAGTCCCCGCACCATTTCTCACTTCAAGCGTCAACCATGATGAGGCCCAATGAACAAAAAAATTCTCAGCTACGATTTAGGCAGTTCCCGCATACAGTTTATTCAACAATTTTTTATCATTCATATTTTTGACATAAAAAATTATGACGATTATGGTCAATTTTCTCAGATCAGTCGCGCGCGTGGTTTGGCTGATTGTGCTTTTGTTTGCTTGTGCATGCGCTTTTACTTTGACCTACTCTTTCAGCGTATCATCGAATTAAGATCCTTGTAGATACTTTTTGTTTAATAGGGACTTTGTCAATTTCGCGGAGTTGGGAACGAATAAAATTATAGGGTTCAACAGCCATAATACGTAAGCACAGTCAAAGCATGAACACTCAAGCAGATTGAAAAAATCGACTAAGCCTGAAATACATTAAGAGGCAGTGCGTCGCGTCGCTGTTCGCCGCAGTGGTTGATTAAAGTATGAACGTTAACGCACATTGAAAGCGCTGCGCGTTTTCTTGACAATTTGATTCTTCATGTATTAAAAGGCAAATAATTAATTAAAATAAATATGTTGAAACGAAACCAGGTTAAAAGAAGATTGTAGTCTCGATGGCTTTTATTATATAACAATTCTTTGCCGCATACTAACTTAATTAACCTTTCTTCTTCCATGTTATCGGTGTGATGGATGACAACTGTCAAAAGAAGCAGTGTTTTAGAAATTAGCCTAAGCCAAAGCAGCGCGTCGCGTCGCGGTGCGTCGCAGTGCGATTAATGTGACTCGCCACATTCTGTAACTATAAATGGGCATATTCACACGCTGCCATAATTGTGGTGAGTAAAACCGGTTTTATTCAACTCCTAGCAACTCAGACAGAATGCTATCCAGGAACCTTTAAATGTATTGCAGATGAAATTTACTTGTTAGAGAAAAACAGAGCTAAAGAATGCAAGAGATAGAAGTAACTTTTTATATGTGTGCCAGTTTTCACGCCTTTGCTTTTGCGTGAAAAATGTTTCGTTAAGTTCTTCCGCTCCCTTCCCTCTCTCATCTATAAAACCGGTTTTAGGCGCCATGAATGTGCACTGTGTGAATATGCCCAATCTAAATTTTACTGCGACGCGACGCACTGCCTCTTAATGTATTTCGGGCTTAAGGCCTCGTCAGTTGGCCCTCATATATGTCATTTTGAAAGCGAGGGTACATGGTAAGTGGGTGTAGAGGACACCGCTTTATCATTGCGACAAAATACGGGAATTCACGATTAGATTCGTAAGTTCAGGAGGAACGTTGGAAAGCCGTACAATAATTTTACAGAATCCGCAATATAAAATTTTCCTATGTAATGGAAAATAACCCATTGTCAATAGCCTAGTACCAGCGAGCAATAATAACAAGAGTGATTAGCTGGGCCTCAAGGACAAGTAAAAGAGTTAAACATATGAAAGAAGAGATTAGAAATAACATTAAGCAAAAAGTCAAAAAAAATATTAACAAATGCGCGACGGGTATACATTTTATGCAAAAAACACAAGAGTATGAAAGAAACAGAAGATGTTCCTTGATTCCGCTATTGGAATGTTTACATTTTGAATGTTTACAAATTTAAGAAACACTGGAACAGAGCACGTGTAAATGGCTCTCCGACTTTAGTATGTATGCGTGAAAATTCGTGTAGGTGTACACATTGCGGACCGATGAATTCACTTGTATTGTCGGTTAAAAAAGGCGCGAATCTTGCAATTTTTCCCGTGTTGGGTTAATTTTGTCTTAACCTCAAAAAAAGTCTAAGTCTGTGTACATTAAATAAAGTGAGATATAAGGTTTTTAAAAACGTCGTTATTAAGACCATTTATATCAGTGAATTAACGTGCTAATAATATTAATTCGTGATAATTATAATAACAATTTATAAAAGTGATTTAAAATTAAAATAATTGTTATAATAAGTGAGACATAAAGTTTTTAAAAACGTCTTTATTAAGACGATTTATATCAGTGTATGAACGTGTTAATTATAATAATTCGCGATAATTATAAGAGCATTTTATAAAAGTGAATTAAAATAAAAATAATTGTGATAATTATAATAATTGTGAGTACTAAAGTATTTAAAAACAAGAATCTCAACACTAAAAACTAATAAATGTTTTGTTTATAATGCTATCGGAAATCAAGGTATGGTATGCTCTTCCATGAGTTCTTAGTGTTGAGATATTGAATACAAATAATTGTGAGATTATACAGGGTGTATACCCTTAAGTTTACAAAGCGGCCGGCTGTGGATAGGTTTTGGATAGACGAACAAAAAAATCGAGGGGGGGGGGGGGGCGAAATCGTAACGGTTTTGCAGCTAGGGCATTTTGAAGTGTTTTTGGTCGAGTTTTACATATCATCCTGTATTCTTGTAACCCTATGAGCTATTTTCATGAATAAGGTATCAGTGTACGTAGAATACTCCCACCTATCTAAAACTGTAAAATTCAAGGTTCTACCCTATCAACTACCAGAGCAATGAGTCATCAAAATTTCAGTTTTTTTAAACTAAAATTTCAACTAAAAACACTACGGCCTTTACTTTTGAAGTTATTAGCAAGTTTCTTGTAAAAATTGGCCTTATTTGGTGCTTATTTGGTAATTTTTGGCAAAGCTTAGGCGAAAAAGTACCTACTAAAAAATAGCCAATTTTAGCATTTAAATTGCTTATAACTCCAAAAATAAAAGCCGTAGGATAAAAATTGTCCAGACATTATCGATAGGAAATTATCCAAGCTTTCCAATTTTGAAAAAAAATATTAGTTAACTAGGTATTTTATGGAGAAAAAGATGGTTTTAGTTGAAATTTTAGTTAAAAAAAACAAAATTTTGACTTTGATGACTCATTGCTCTTTAAGTTGATAGGGTAGAACCTTGACTTTTACAGTTTAAGATAGGTGGGAGTATTCTATGTGCACTAATACCTTATTCATGAAAATAGCTAAGTTTACAAAAATACAGGGTGATATGTAAAACTCTAAAAAAAAATACTTCAAACACCCTAGCTGCTAAACCGTTACGATGGTGGCCGGCTGTTGATAGGTTTTGGGTGGAAGAAAAGTGAAGATATCCGCAATTGAAGAAAAATCGTATATGCACTACCTATTCACACTGACGATCGTAAACAGTGATATCAAATCAAAATTGGATCGTAAGTACAAATCGTAAATAATTTCAACCAAATCGTGTTCAATGATTAGGCCCCAGGTAATTCTAATGAATTCAAAAATTCTGTGTGATAATTTACCACATCTTCTTCATTGGTAACGATATCTACAGACTTATACGAAACCAAATTACCGGGTATTTTGAACTGTATAGCACTGTATAGTATTCATTAACATCGTGATCAATCCAGTTTCGTCTCCTGGAATTACATTATTTCCAATATTCAACAATTGCTTGTAAAATTCACTTCCAGAGACATCATTTTGCAGTTGAACACGCACATTTGTAGAAAGTTTAAATGTTTTAACTGATTTCCATAAAAATTGTGATTTCAAACAGGCATTAATTTCATCAGCAGGAGTAGACCGAGGAATAACCGGCAATGTTTGTCTAAAGTCACCTGCTAACAAAATTAAAGCACCACCAAATAACTGAGGATTTTCTCGAAGATCTTTTATAGTTCTTATTGTACATTATCCCACACGATAAAACTACATTGTTTCAAAAGGCTGCAATAGCGAAGAAGCAAGTGCCAATGCAACTACTACCACCACTACCACCTATAATTGATTCATACGCTACTTTTTGCTGAGCATTCCATTTCGAAACATTTGGCGGAACAAAACCAATCATTCATTGCGATCATATTGCTCTTCATGTTGCAATTCCTGGTTCAATATATCATGCATTGGTCGATTAGGCGATGACATACCTAATTGACCTAAGGCTTTGTTTGCTACCATCAAACACATATCCTCAATCATGACCATTGCTTTGTTATAAATTTCGGTTGTAAATTCCAATACTGCTTTAGAACTGATGCGACGTACTCGATATAAAATATCTTCTGTCATATAGGGATATCGACAACAGTTTCTTTTTGGTTTAGATCCTTACAGCTACGGCATAATGTGTTGAATGGGATGCTCATTCTCTATGCATGATTTCCTATTGGCCAGTGCCGACGAATTGGCTGCCCGTTACCACCGCAATATTCCCTCTTCTCGAGTTGTCTTCTCTCTCTAGTTGGCACGCCTTCAAAATTCCCAGGATTTCTGATTGCAAGACACTGGATCCATGCGGGAGCCGTAATTTTTTGCCTATATTGAATGATTTAGAGAAGACCACGGCGCCTACTCCACCATAATATTATTGAATTGAAAGGGAAAAGGATATTACAAACACATGAAATCAAAATTTTTTCGGAATTGATGATAATAAGCTAGCTTCAAAGACTTGCACTTGCACCCTTTTTCCTTTCAACTTACTCAATTATATTATATTATATTATAATTATAATATAATTTTATATTATATCATAATTTTGAAATCAAATGCTTAACTAACATACACTTATTAGCTTACCGGAATAAGTCAACACAAAAGTCAAATTCAAAAGAATTTATTCCGGATTACTACATGAAAATGTTATTAATTACTACCTCTATATCATTCTCCAACGATCTGGATCAACTTCTACTTTCCTTGCTGCCTTAATTAATCGGTTCATAGCTGTAGATTGAACTGCTGAACCTTCAATTTCAGCTCCACTAAAGTTCTTTGTAAGTGTAGCTAGCTCTTTTGTACATATCTAGCATTCGTTTTGTGCCAATATTTTAAATTTGATGACGCTTCAAATCCAGGGGTGGTAGCACGTAAGTTGTTCAATCGATCTCCTCATACAAAAATTCAACTGTTTAAAAAATTTTTGTATGAAGGAGTCGATTGAAACAACTTACGTGCTTCCACCCCAGTACTAAATGCCTAGAAAATACAATACTTATATGTAATTTGCTACTAATGCCATTCAAGATTATTAATTACTACCTCTATATCATTCTCCAACGATCTGGATCAACTTCTACTTTACTTGCTGCCTTAATTAATCGGTTCATAGTTGTAGATTGAACTGCTGAACCTTCAATTTCAGCTCCACTAAAGTTCTTTGTAAGTGTAGCTAGCTCTTTTGTACATATCTAGCATTCGTTTTGTGCCAATATTTTAAATTTTATGACGCTTCAAATCCAGGGGTGGTAGCACGTAAATTGCTTCAATCGATCTCTTCATACAAAAATTGAAGTGTTTAAAAAAAAATTTTGTATGAAGGAGTCGATTGAAACAACTTACGTGCTTCCACCCCAGTACTAAATGCCTAGAAAATACAATATATGTAATTTGCTACTAATGCCATTCAAGATTATTAATTACTACCTCTATATCATTCTCCAACGATCTGGATCAACTTCTACTTTACTTGCTGGCTTAATTAATCGGTTCATAGCTGTAGATTGAGCTGCACGTAAGTTTGTAAGTGTAGCTAGCTCTTTTGTATCTATCTCAGGAGCCAAATTTTTATAATCCCGCATTCGTTTTGTGTGAATATTTACAATTTGATGACGACGACGAAATCACGACAATCCTTGTAGAGGCTAGCGACACATAAATATCACTTTTCACTGAACAAATGGTCACTTTTCACTGTACGAATAAAGATTTGATAACCGAACTGCAACACTATTTGCAAATAAAAACGTAAATATTCGCTTTCCGAATTAAAAACGCGACTTTAATGCAAATAAAAACGTAAATATTCGCTTTCCGAATTAAAAACGCGACTTTTAATGCCATTCAACCGAGAACTGTCAAAATATTTCCAATGCACATTCCAGTCACTTCCCGCACATTTTTTAGGCGGGCCGCACACTTGTGCGACATTTATTTCATTGAGATATGCAATTGAGACTGCAATGCAACAAATATCACATGATCCCATTTGAAAAGGACGCAGAGTGCAGTTACTGCCGCACATCAATGCGACCAATTGAAATATTGCGTTGCAACACGAAGGAGATATCACAAAGAGATAGAAACGTCTTCCTTCAATGCAATATTTACAGCGTGTCGCATTGCGATTTGGAAGTTTGACTTCGTGAGAAGTGTTTTTTGCAAAATTAAAAAATGAGTTCAAAAAACATGAAAAGGGAAGATCCAATTTATTTAAAAAATACCAAAATATAGGCACTTCATCTTCACTAGAACTCATTTTGTTAAACTTGCTTATATTTACAGCATCACACCTTGTGGTAAATGTCGCATAAATATGCGGTTTCAAATCTCACTGCAGTAATTACCGCATTGCGACATTTATCTCAATGCAACGAATGTCGCACAAGTGTGGCCCGCCTTATCTTTCTTTCACACACATTGCGTGTAGTGTGAAAGTAATTCTGCCTCTGTTTATCATAGATATTACTTCTTTGATATTTTGACTTTTTCGCTCCCATTGAAATTTTTATCAGCTGATTTCAAGGTCCCTGAAACATTTTTAAAAATTTTTTCTAGCTCATCACTCTTATTGAACCAAATTACACGGCTTAACACTTTGCCTCTTAACAAACCGGTTTGTGCATGTTATAGAGCCAAATTACACGGCCTATCACTTTCCCAGACTCAATATTTCCAATAAACCGGTTTTTTAGACAAGGGGGCGCAGGGAAGGGTTTGTGTTGAGCCTCACTAGTAAATCCAAAAATGTTTTCGGTCTCACAGCAAATTACACTAACACAAGCATAATTTTGTTCTCTGGGGCTGCGAAAAATATGAGAATTTTTGTTGCTTTGTTCACAACCACATAGACAATAAAATCGTTACACGGAAAAGAGGCTGAAAATTAGGTGCATCGTGTAATACTCAAATTATACACAGACAGGTTTGACGTGAGTCCCAAGTGAATGGCCGTGTAATTTCACTCATACGAATTACACGATGAACTGACCGTTCTGCATTTTTTCGTGTACCGATTCTATTGTCTATGTAGCTGTGTACAAAACAACAAAAAATCTCATGCTTTTTGCAACTCCCGAGAACGAAGTTTTGCTTGTGTAGTGTGCTGCTCGGTGCAGTCGACAATTTTTTGGGATGCACAAGTGAGAGACTTCCCTGCGACCCCTTGCCTATAAAACCGGTTTATCGGAATTCTTGGAAGTGTTGATGGAAGAAGTGATGGGCCGTGTAATTTGGCTCATTATTATTGCGCGCTGCTAGTACTAAGTTCCCCGCTAAATGAAATTTCCATACAAAATTTAGCGCGAAAATTTATGAAGCTAAATTTTAGCAACATCTTTAGCGCATGCAGTACTAAGTTCGCCGCTAAAATGCTCGCTAAATCCACGTTTCTATTTATTTAAAACAGATGGCAGCAATGTTAAGCCTCGGCCACAATACGAGCGGCGAGCGGCGAAAAGTGAGCGGCGAGCGGCACCAGAAAAATTTAATGTCTCGAATTAGCGGCGAGCGGCAGTTGTGCGGCACTTTAGTATTGCCGCTCTACCTATCAACGCTCCCCGCGCGTATCGTGACCGGATTCGAGCGTTTTCCATATAAAACAATACAAAATAAAACTCAGAATCGTCGCTCTGCCGCTCACCGCTAGCCGCACGCCGCTCGTATCGTGGCCGAGGCTTTAGTCTCCACATTTTTAGCTGCATTTTTTATCGTGCAGGCACCTTATTTCACGCTAAATTTTGTTGAAAAAACCAGTGATATAAAAAAACAGAAAAATAACATAATTTACGTTGTAGAAATTTCAAGTGCGGAAATAAAACTAAAAGAACAGTTTGTGCTTGAAAAAATAGTAAAAATAATAAATAATTCTGTGTGTTTAGAATATTTTGAAACACGGTTTAATAATTTTATATTGCCAGTGGATTTTGAGGAGTTTTATTTCGAAGAAGACCTTGAAATTTAATTCAAAAAAAAACGTTAATATGAACTTTCTCTACAATTCTACATTGTCAAATTTTATCTTGCTAAAAAAGGGTACAAGTTTGGAGAGGCGCTAAAATTTAGTTTAGCGCCGAACTTAGTACTAGGCTAATGTCATGTTAAGTGAAATTTTGCAGGCGGCGATTATGTAAATGATGGGTATCTTCAAAAACGCATCACGGCAGCATCACTGCAGAATTCAGCAATTGGAAGTCTGTTGCTGAATTCTGTAGTGATGCGGGAGTGATGAGTTTTTGAAGTTACCCTATTTCGTCTCATTTTGAAGCCTAGATAGATGGCTAGCGAAGTGCAAAATCAAATCAATAAGACGGTGACTACACTGTTCGTTCCTACGTACGTTTCTCACGAGCTTTTAGATGAACGGGGAAGTGGAGATGACGCCCTTCATCATCTCCACTTCCCCGTTCATCTAAAAAGCTCGTGAGGAACGTACGTAGGAACGAACAGTGTAATTACCGTCTTATGGACCGAAGAGTAAATTGATGACAGTTCTTGACAATCAGCTGATGAGAAAAATTCTCATTATCAAGGAATATCCCTAATGAAATTAAATGCCGACCTTCAAGGCTAACATCCTGGTTAATTTATCCACGCGAGCGATGCTTTTATCAGCAATAAAAAGAGATGTAGTTTGCAATAGTCCTTCATACCCATATGTTTAGTACCGACTTTATTTACGTATTTTAAGTGTGTTTCTTAACTAAATCCCGGGATCCCTGGGAGCCCAATTCATGTTTCTTTACTTTCTCGGAATCATTTCCCCTCCATCCCAAAGAGCCAGAAGTCTGGACTTCTGGCGGCTTGGATTAAATGAGAAATGTCAAAAGGTGACAGTTCTCAGCTAAGGTGACAGTTCTCAATTTTAAACATCAATTGATTTAATAAAAGATATTCGTGTTATCGAGGCAATAGTGCAAATAATAAATAAATTGAAGTGTTGTGTTATCGAAACAACAGTGAAAATAATAATTAAATTGAAGTTTTTTGTTATCGAGACTATTAGTGCAAATAAATAAATAGTTCTTCTTCTTGGATTTCTCAATCATCCCAGAAAGCATTTCTTTACTTTGACAGTTGTATCCCCACCCTTTAACAAAAACTCGGGCTCCCAGAGATCCCGGGATTTAGTTAAGAAACACACTTTTTGATTCAAAACAATGCAGAAGCTTCGCTGCCCCTATATTCTATGCACATTTAATTTACCCTAAGAATAAAAATTGTTGAATGAGTAACTTACCAGGACGTCCAAGAACAACATAGAAGTCAAGACCGTATATTCCAATTGAGGGATCGTACTTGATGCCCAAATCAATATGTTCTTGAATACCAAATCCGAAATTTCCAGTTGATGAAAAGTTATCACGTCTCAACTCATATTCGCGGACCTAAAAAGATTTCTTTTAAATAAATTCAAACGCGATATTTATCCATATTCCAACCTTAAGACCTCTTTCTAAAATTTCTTCGGCCTTAGCACCTCGAACAGTACAATGAACAGCAATTTTCTCATTGCGTCTAATTCCAAAAGAACGAACAGTATAACGTGCTTTTGAGAACACTGGTTGTTGTCCAGTTAATTGTTCTAAAACCTGCCGAGAAAAAGTTTGGTTAAAACAAGACTGTATTCTAGTTTTATTTACAAACCTTAGCAGCCCTAGTTAGTCTATCGCCAGACTCTCCTACACAAATATTTAGGCATAATTTTCTAATATGGAGATCTCTCATAGGATTTTTAGCTGGATCCCTTTTAATTTTCTTTGGCGGTGCTGCCGCCGCGGCTGGTTTTTTATCTGCAACTGGCTACAAGAACAAAACTGTGAAATTGTTTTGTCTTTAAATATAAGCTTGCAAAAATTGTTATTTGTATAGCTTTGAGAAAAAATATATAATGTTTTGTAATTCATGATATCAATTTGCGTGCTATTATTTTCCCGATGAACAATGATTTTCGCAAATCTAAAAATTTGTGTTACGTACCGACATAGCGAATCGCTGAAAGGAGATGTCAAAAAGGTTTTTGTTCAATGGCTGTGTCAAAACCAAGGCCCAACTATAATGCACGTAAAAAACGCACGTCAGTCGACGTGCGTAAATATCAAACTTTCGTCAAACGTATAATGGTTTGTGTATACGGAAAGTTTTCACAAGTTTAAAATTATTAAAATGCATAAATATTATTCATTGACTATTAAAACTAGGCTATTAATCTTTGCATAGTAAAAACAATCATGATTATTTTCAATGGGCATATTCACACGCTGCCATAATTGTGGTGAGTAAAACCGGTTTTATTCAACTCCTAGCAACTCAGACGGGGCGTAAATGAGTGTAGTAAATTTGAATGCTATACAGGAACCTTTAAATGTATTGCAGATGAAATTAACTTGTTAGAGAAAAACAGAGCTAAAGAATGCAAGAGATAGAAGTAACTTTTTATATGTGTGCCAGTTTTCACGCGTTTGCTTTTGCGTGAAAAATGTTTCGTTAAGTTCTTCCGCTCCCTTTCCTCTCTCATCTATAAAACCGGTTTTAGGCGCCATGAATGTGCACTGTGTGAATATGCCCAATTATAATAAATTTCTCATCAAAATCACTCCCATAAATTTGAAGCACAACATTTTCCATACTCTTTTTTGTTTAAAACTCACAAAACAACAACAAAAAAAATCAGCTGTCATCAATTTAACTACAAATCATGGAGAATATACAAGTACTGTGTTTCCATGCAGAGTTTATCCTGAGTTTAGTCAGATTAAGCGCGCATGGAAACGGGGATTGAGTAAATTCTCGTTAAATCCAAGTAAACTCAACGAAGCCAGTCCGCTTAAGCCGGGTTTTGCATATGTGTGTGTTTCAGTATCCTTTACTGCACATATACCAACGGCGAGGCAATGCAAAATTAATTATCTGTCACTTTAACCCAGAACCGTCATGGAACCAGCATCGAGTGATCTTGAGAGAAAAAGCTTTCTACTTAACGAAAACTCTACCCTGGCTCATGTACTGTGTTTCCATGAGCCAGGGTCGAGTTTTCGTTAAGTAAACAGAAAGCTTTTTCTCTCAAGATCACTCGATGCTGTTTCCATGACGGTTCTGGGTTAAAGTGACAGATAATTCTTTTTACATTGCGTCGCCTTTGGTATATGTGCAGTAAAGGATACTGAAACACACACATATACAAAACCCGGCTTAATCGGACTGACTTCGTTGAGTTTACTTGGATTTAACGAGACTTTACTCAATCCCCGTTTCCATGGGCGCTTAATCTGAGTAAACTCAGGATAAACTCTGCATGGAAACACAGTAATGGAAACACAGTAAAGGAGACAAAACTCTTATGGGGAAAATGCCAGGAAATGGATGGGTAGAAGAAACTAAACTAGAAGTTCATTTTTGGCCACAGATGTCACCTTTGTCCGATGTTCCCCACATGAATTTGATAAAAATTCATTGGAAACATCAAAAATTGATTAATTACGAATAATCGCATTGATATAAAATCGAATTTAGAAGCTGGTAAAGAGCTGTAAGCTGCTAAACGTAAAATATATTAGTAAATAAACGAACTTTACCATGAACCGGATAAATATAATCGGCCATCGCCACCAATAATCAAACGAAAATTGACAACACGGAGTTTTGTCTCCTTGTATATCCTCCATGCTACAAATTCTCACAAAACGTACGTTGAGCGCGGTTCTTTCCGCATTTTTACGTTTAACGAAACTTAACGAAACAAAATATGACCGACGCAAGAGCGCCCAGATGTGCGCACGTGCGTTTCTTACGTGCATTATAGTTGGGCCTTTAGAATATAAAGGCAGAAACAAATTACACTTAACAACGCGGCAAAATTTAGGCAACGCTGATTTGCATAGTACAACACGAATTGAGTGCGGCACAGCAACGCGTCAAAATATTTTGCGGCGTAGTCATCTCTAACCTAATTTTGCCGCACAACTTCAGTGCTTCCAACCAAAAAATTTAACAGGGGTACCAAAGAAATATGTTTATTTTGATACTTTACATACTTGTTCATTATGAGTTGTGTTTATTGAGCTGCTCTAGGTTGAGCTAGGTTGAGATATCTCAGGGAAAGGTGTTTTATGAGCAATTCGCTTGCTCTAACTTGCCTGAAGTTGCTCTGATTTGTGTTTCATGAGCCTGCTCTAAGTTGAGCTAGCGCACGGTTTTCTGCTCTACCTTTTTTGGGAGAGCAACTTCGGGGAAGCAATCAGCTGTTTGTCAACTGTCACAAAACGGCAACAGTTAATCGAAAACTGTTAAAAATAAATTACAGTTACACGCCAGACCTCAATACGAGTTTAAATTTAATATTTTAAATAGACTAAAAACTAAAATTAAAATTTCCACTTTAAAAACTGACAGATTGAACTTCTGACAATTCACTTTGAGAATTGTTGCCCGAAAAGTGTTTCATGAGATTTCTTGCTCTGAATTGCTCCAACTTGCCTGATTGTTTTTTGACAGCTGCTCTACTGTGAGATGCCCTGCTTTTTTTTCTGTCTCAATAAACACAGCTATGTTTATTATGTTTTTTTGTTGTTGCGATAACAGTTTTTGTCCACTATTTTATTATTAAATTAACTATATACTATTAAAAGTTGCTCCATATATTGATACCGTATTAACCGAAGTGTCAAATATAATGCCGCTTCCATGTGCTATCTGGGTCACACCGCAGCACTGCCGCCGTGCCGCCCAATTTACCGCGTTGTTAAGTGTAATCTGATTCTGCCTATAGAACTACAGCACCTGGATTCCGTAACGATTAAAGGCCCAAACATATAGCAAAAACGAAAACGAACCGAAACGAAAAGAATTAAATAAACCGTATGAAAATGTATGAACTCGGTTATATTAACGAACAGAACCGAATCGGAACGAATGATATAAATTTATTTCATTTCGGTATTCGTTTCAGCTATTCAGCCCGTTACTTTGACAGTTCTACACAGTTTGTTTTCGAATTTAAAGTAGTTGAAAGAACGAAAAAGAAGTTATTTTAAAAGAATGCAGTCAATACAAGATGAAAAAATTTAAATTATGATTTCTCTTGTGATTTCTCGACAACCGCCATAAATTATATAAATCGTATAATATATGTATTTATCGAAAATAAAAAACTCTTCTACTCAATGCAAAACTTGTCAACAAATGTCAAAAACCGATTAGCTCAGGCACCTATATAATCGCTATCATTTTCAAGTTCATTTTGTTTTCGTTTCGGTTTCTTTTCGTTTCTGCTATATGATTGGGCCTTAAAGGCTCAAGCCTAGTATGCTGTTCGTGCAGAGTTCGCTCTGTAGAGAATCCATATAACTAGTCTGAATTCCGCTTAGCTGGGAGAGTTTATGTAGACAAGGTAGACCTGATGATATAACAGTGACTGTTTGGACACAACACACTCGCGAAACAACTTTTTTCGGCATAAAAGTGATAAACGTCAAAACTTCCGCTCGAGAAAATATAAATTTTATTTCTTGGCTTGCAGAAAATGAAACGAGAAGTCTCCACTTAGGAAAAACGCTATCCATTTTCTAGAGAACAAGGTTCATTTACGGTCTGAATTCAGACTGAACAGCCAGTCCGATTAAAGGCCCAAACATATATATGGAAGTTACATGACATACTCAACACGAACTGAGTACAATTTTCGGTTCGGTTTGAGTCATGTAACTAGCAACCGACCGCAAAAATTGTGCCGAACGTGTTCTGAGTGGGTTCACGAGTTTTTGCTTGGTTGAGTACACTTTTCGGTCGGAATGTCATGTAACTAGCGATTGAAAAACCGAGATTGCTTTAACAAGGTGAAAAACTTTTTTTGTTGGAGTATTATAATTTCATTAAATACATAAAAAAAAATTTCCATTTTCACGAATAATTTCACTGACGAACTGATAATAATAAAACCAAAATTACAACTAAAAACTCAAGTTCGGTATGTCATATAACACTCGACTGAAACTGCAAGCTCAGATCGAGTTGAGTTCGGTTTACTTTCGGTTTGTCATGTAACTTCCATAATAGCAGAAACGAAAAGAAACCGAAACGAAAACAAAATGAACTTGAAAATGATAGCGATTGTATAGGTGCCTGAGCGAATCGGTTCTTGACATTTGTTGACAAGTTTTGCATTGAGTAGAAGAGTTTTTTATTTTCGATAAACACATATTATAGGTGTGTTCGATGACTGCTCCATCTCAAGCCGGAGCAGAAAAAATCAGCAATTTGCGTTCATTGAGACTTTTTGACAGTTCTTTTCTGCTCACAATTTCTCTGCTCTGTGTTTTTTGAGCCTGCTCTGGGTTGAGAATTCTCACTTTTTCTGCTCCACCAAATTTGTAGGAGCAGGCAGAGCAGAAAAATTCTTCTTCTTCTTTTTCTTTTGACAATTGTAAAATCGAAAACATGAAAACTCGGAAAATTGATTTATGAATGATTTATTCAGAAAATACTTGGAAATATTAAAACTTAAACATTAATATTTATAAAAATAACATTTCGATATTGTTCAGTTGTTTTTATTAGCATATATTTCTTCTTCTAAAATTGTCATTTGTATCTAACCTCTAAAAACGGAATTTAGAGCAAAGTTGAGCAGAAAAGTGTTTTTTGAGATTGTTGCTATTTTCTGATTTTTTCTGCTCTGACATCAATTTGGCAGCTGCTCCCAACTGGGCTGCTCTGCTCTGCTCTGAACTTTTTAAGCAGTCATCGAACACACTTATACACTTTATATGATTTATGGCGGATGTCGAGAAATCACAAGAGAAATCATAATTTAAATTTTTTCACCTCGTATTGACTGCATTCTTTTAAAAACTCTTCCTTTTCGTTCTTTCAACTATTTTTAATTTGAAAACATCGAACTGTCAAAGTAACGGGCTGAATAGCTGAAACGAATACCGAAATGAAATAAATTTATATCATGCGTTCCGATTCGGTTCTGTTCGTTTATTTAACCGAGTTCATACATTTTCATACGATTTATTTCATTCTTTTCGTTTCGGATCGTTTTCGTTTCTGCTATATGTTTGGGCCTTAAGCCGGGTTTTGCATATGTGTGTGTTTCAGTATCATTTACGCACATATACCAACGGCGAGGCAATGTAAAATTAATTATCTGTCACTTTAACCCAGAACCGTCATTGAAACAGAATCCAGTGATCTTGAGAGAAAAAGCTTTCTGTTTACTTAACGAAAACTCTACCCTGGCTCATGTACTGTGTTTCCATGAGCCAGGGTAGAGTTTTCGTTAAGTAAACAGAAAGCTTTTTCTCTCAAGATCACTCAATGCTGTTTCCATGACGGTTCTGGGTTACAGTGACAGATAATTAATTTTACATTGCGTCGCCGTTGGTATATGTGCAGTAAAGGATACTGAAACACACACATTTGCAAAACCCGACGTAATCGGACTGGCTTCGTTGAGTTTACTTGGATTTAACGACACTTTACTCAATCCCCGTTTCCATGGGCGCTTAATCCGAGTAAACTCAGGATAAACTCTGCATGGAAACACAGTAAGTGTGGTGAGTAAAACCGGTTTTATTCAACTCCTAGCAACTCACACGGGGCGTAAATTATGGATAGTAAATTTGAATGCTATACAGGAACATTTAAATGTATTGCAGATGAAATTTACTTGTTAAGCCTAGTACTAAGTTCACGTGAAATGAAATTTAAATGGGCTACTCAATGTAAATTTTCACGAGTGAATATTTCGCTTGTCAAAATTTCATTTGTGATACTAAGTTCACGTGAAGTGTTTGGTGAATAAATCACACTCTGCTGCTCTCTAACAGATGGCGCAGCATGTATTCACCACAAGATTTCATTTTCATTTCATTTAAAAGAATGCGCTTGGGCATTTTTTCCACGTGAAAAGTTGTGAGCTGTTAAATGTTCAAAAGGCGATAACTGGAAAAACGCGATAAGTGAATATTAAGAGGCGTTTTGTGAATAATTATGAAAAAGTACGTAATTAATATTTTATATTTAGACATATTTATTTGTTAATTGATGTATATATTTAGTTGGCGGGATTTATTTTATTTATTTCAACTTATTTTTTGTAGAATGGAAAACACTTTGCTACAAAGTTACGAACAGCTGATTAACTCACCACGGTTGCTTTTTCACTAGCCCAAAATGCCCAATTCCATTTCACGTGAACTTAGTACTAGGCTTTAGAGAAAAACAGAGCTAAAGAATGCAAGAGATAGAATTAACTTTTTATATGTGCGCTAGTTTTCACGCGCTTGGTTTGGCGTGAAAAATGTTTCGTTAAGTTCTTCCGCTCCCTTACCTCTCTCATCGTTAGGCGCGTTTCATTTTCATTGGAGTACGTACTCCGGAGTAGTTTTAGCGCACATTCAGCTGTGGCAGCATCTACTCCGATGTGCGCCCAACTACGCTGGCGTACGTACTCCAATGAAAATGAAACGCGCCTAATAAAACCGGTTTTAGGCGCCATGAATATGCCATGATGACAGCTGATTTTTTTTGTGGTTGTTTTGTAGGTTTTAAAGCCTAGTATGGAGTTCGATCAGAATTCCGTTCCCCATATAAAATACACGTAAAAAGATGCACGGAATTCCGTTCACCAAATTTTTTCGTGCCCTTTTTGTTTTATGAGTACGCAGTTCGAACGGAAAACTATTGGTAATATTTAGTTTGTGCAATTCTCTAACAGGTGGCTTGCAGGGAATTGGAGACTTTTTTCCGTTCATGTTGGAACGGAATAAATGTTAGACAATAGGTCTGTTCCCGCACCTGCAGAAAGTACAGAATCTGTCAGTTGCTTCGAATTACTTAACAGCATTCTGTTCCCGTACTTTTATTGCAGCCGCCATACTCATTTCCCCACCCTGCAGTAAGAAGCAGAAACCTGCAGTACCTACGAGCTGCTGTAACCTGCTGCAGCTTAGATATTTGAAATATGGCAATGTCAGAACTGTCATTCCCGTGTTAAAACTGCAGAAACCTGCAGAAACATGTTCGTGTACTTTCTGTACTTCTTCCCCACCTCTCAATAAGCAACTTGCAGTAAGTGGCAGAATGCAGAAAGTACGGGAACAAACCTAATTATTCCGTATTGTGTGTTAGGTAATTTTGACAGGACGACTGAAAAACAGCTATTGCCGTCAGTTCGTGGATTTATATGTGGATTTTTAACAGTCAGCTGTTCGCTTTTTCTCAACTGTTAGCTTTTCTCCACGGTATTCTACACGCAATTTTTTCGTGTAGAAATATTTACCAAATATGCTGAACGGAATTCCGTGCGAACTCCATACTAGGCTTAAACAAGAAAGAGTATGGAAAATGTTGTGCTTCAAATTTATGGGAGTGATTTTGATGAGGAATTTATTATAATTGAAAATAAACATGATCATTTTTAATATGCAAAGATTAATAGCCAAGTTTTAATAGTCAATGAAAAATATTTATGCATTTTAATAATTTTAAACTTGTGAAAACTTTCCGTATACACAAATCATTACACGTTTGACGAAAGTTTGATATTTACGCACGTCGGTTGACGTGCATTATAGTTGGGCCTTTACGCTGGTCAAGTGACATGAAAAGCAGAAGAGTTCTGCCGCTGCTTTTTCATCTCACAATTCCTAATTTTGCTGCTTTGCAAAGCAGAATTTTTTGTCATTTCAAACACGGTATACAGAAACAAGATAATGTAATGGAGAAATGTCATTTGAGTGCTGACGTCACTTGGCACGCTCTTCCCATATAAAATCGGAGTTGTGTTGTTGTTTCTACATTAGTGCTGACGTCACTCGGCACGAAATTTCTACGATATTCGAAGCTGTCAGTCTCTGTTACATTACCTTGTTTCTGTATACCGTGATTTCAAATATCTTTCACTTTGCAAGTTGTTTTTAAATAGGCGCCCATCCACGGTCAAAAAAACCATCACATTTGTGGCCAACATCGAAAAAATTCTAAGTGTGCGTGTATAAAAGACAAGTTTTCGAAGTTGGCCGCTGTTTGAAGAAAATATTCGTCTGGTTTAACATTTCCTTCAAACAGCTCAAATGTGTGTGTGCATTTTTTATGTGTGCCATGTAGAACATATGAAAGTTCGTTTTGTTTACAGGAATTGTCGCTCGGGATGTTTGAAGAAAGTTTCCCTCGTTGATGGCCAACAAATGTCAAAGCATAAATGTGTGCGCTGTTTGTCGAAAATTGGTTTGATGATTTGTTTGACCGTGGATGGGGGCCTAATTGCACCATTTTTCTCCAGAAGAAGAAGACCTTTTCTATGGGTCATTTTACACGATGAAACACGAAACAAAAAGTTTCATGCAACTTTGCTCGGTTTGATGGGGAGAGGAGAGGGAGGGTTCGAGGGAACACGTGGTCCCTCCAGCCCTCTCTCTCCTCTCCACTTCAAACGGAGCAAAGTTTCATGAAACTTTTTGTTTCCTGTTTCATCGTGTAAATTGGGCCTATGTAAACAACAATTTTTTTTTCAAATTTAGAGGAAAATAAGTAATAAGATGTGTGTTATAATTGATAGAAATAATTTTCCATCATTATTTTTTATTTAGTAGCAGTTTTTTCGTTAAATAAATGTATTTTTTTAAATATGTGAGGCTTCTTTCCCTCTGTTTAACGAACTTTTAAAAATAACGAAAGTAGAGAAAGAAGAAAAAACTCTATAGCTGTCTAGTTTTTTCTAATTTTGTTTATATCGCTGACATGCACTGAACTGTTTTTTATTTTAAAACCGATTAAAGTTCATAGGATTTTAAGGGGGGAACGAGACAACGATAGTTTTTGGTGCCACTTTTTTGTATGGGATTTTGCTTATTTAGCAGTCCATATCTATATGTCAGTGCTGGAAACAGATTGAACGTTCATAAGCGTTCATCAGCGCCGAAAAAAGTCTAAAAGAAAATGAATACACACAACCTAATTACAGTGAACAGATGGTACGGTTATCAGCGCTGGAATAGGCTCTATTTCTATTCTGATGAGCGTAGTTCTGCGTTTTTTGACTTTTCTGGCAGTTGGGACCATGGAGGCTATACAAGGAGACAAAACTCCGTGTTGTCAATTTTCGTTTGATTATTGGTGGCGCTGCAGTCAAATGTACCAAAAAAAATGGCCGATGTATTTATTCGGTTCATGACAAAGTTCGTTTATTACTAATATATTTTACGTTTACCAGCTTCTAAATTCAATTTATATCAATGCGATTATTCGTAATTAATCAATTTTTGATGTTTCCAATGAATTTTTATTAATTTCATGTGGGGTACATCGGACAAAGGTGACATCTGTGGCCAAAAATGAACTAGAAGTTTAGTTTCTTCTACCCATCCATCACGGTATACAGAAACAAGGTAATGTAAAAGAGAAATGTCATTTGAATGATGACGTCACTCGGCAAGTCTTCCCCATACAAAATCGAAATTGTTGTTGTTGTTTTCTGTATTAACTTGCCGGGTGACGTCGGCTTTTTCTACGATATTCGTACGATATTCGAGCTGTCAGTCTCTTTTACACTACCTTGTTTCTGTATACCGTGCCCATCCATTTCCTGTCATTTCCCCCATAAGAGTTTTTCCTCCTTGTATATTCTCCATGGTTTGGACTTTGTTGTGATTGTCAGTTTGGGTTATTTTAAATAATGGGTTCTTTTAATGAAAATAATTTCGACGAGAATTAATTTCACGGAACTTCAATGCAGTAAGAAACGAAAAATTTCACAAAAATAAACATTGGAAGTTTCCAATATTGTCTTATTTTGACGTTTGGCGAACTCTGATGACCGTTCAATGTGTTTACCACACGACGTTATGAACGTCTTTTGACATTTCACAGCGCTGATGAACGCTTGTGAACCTAAACACAATGCACGGGTGACAAAATACCAAAATGTCAACATTTTTAAAACACTTGAACGTAAGTGCAATCGCTCACAATTCGCATACAAGAGACAAGAAAGATTTTATACCAAATACAAAATTAGATTAAATTCTATTTTTGTATCGCGTATTCGCGTTTTTACATGGTTGACATGCCGAAGAAATTCGTTTTGTTTAATTTATAGGTGTCAAGTGTTTGTAATGCGCTTTTCAGAGATAGTAAAGGCAGCGAGCAATAATAACAAGAGTGATTAGGCAGAGCTCAAGGACAAGTAAAAGAGTTAAAGATATGAAAGAGCAGATTAGAAATAACATTAGGCAAAAAGCCAAAAAAAATATTAACAAATGCGCGATGGGCATACATTTCATGCAAAAAACACAAGAGAATGAAAGAAACAGAACATGTTCCTTGATTCCGGTATTGGAATGTTTACATTCAAATTTAAGAAATACTGGAACAGAGCACGTGCGCACTGGTCCCCGACTTTAGTATGTATGCGTGAAAATTCGTGTTGGTACACATTGTTTGAGCCATGTGATTCACTTGTATTGCCTGTTAAAAAAGGCGCGAATCTTGCAAGGCGACGAAGTCACTGCCCCTTCATCTTTTATCTTTCTTTCACGAACATTGCGTGTAGTGTGAAAGTAATTCTGCCTCTGTTTATCATAGATATTACTTCTTTGATATCAGTCGCTTGCGAGCTCTTGAACTGAGCAGTGATTTTTTCAAATCAGTCAGCAGTGATTACGGTATCAAAACCAGTTTCTTGTGTTTTTTTTCTTCTGCTATTTGACTATGCGTCAGTGCGTATAGTTTCTTGCGGTGTTGTGATTTATTTTCGCAGCTTCCCGGTTTTTGCTTTGGTTTAAGATAAGTAACTTTTTCTATTAATTTAGTAGCTAGCTTTTTTATTTATTTACAAGTTTTGTCCTCATATTTTGGGGTATAGTCTCCAACATGGGCCCGGGCCCTGGAGGGTCTAATCGTTTCTCCCCCTTGGCTGACCTGCATCAACCTACTCCAAAAAAAACGATCCAAACGCGATCTTAAAACTTTTGCCTTACCCTCCACCCTTTTCGATTTTCCACTCTCTCAACAGCTCACAAACCCGGCAAAATTCATCGTGTAAGCCCAATAAAACTTTGAGAGATGAAAACGCGTTTCTTTTGAAATTGGCTGTCGACGGTATCAGCAAGCAGTATTCTAAGTACTCTTGGCTGTATGACGGTTCTCTACTCTTACTATGTGATAACCAGCAGATAGCTGAGAAATTCACGGCGACAAAGGTTCTACCAGGTCCCATTCCAGTTAACATAACTTTTCATGAAAAGTTGAACCAAACCAGAGGTACTATCTATTGCCGTTCCATCGCTCACCTCTCCTCCAAAGAAATAATTGACGGCCTTGCTAAATACGACGTCACGGATGTTAGGATTCATACCAGGAAGGATGGTGACAAAGACATCCCTTCAGGCCTCATCTTCCTTACTTTCAACCGCTTCACACTTCCTGAAAAGATCGAAATTGGGTTCGAACTGGTAAAAGTTCGGGAATTCTTCCCGAATCCCATGCGTTGTCGCAAGTGCCAACGAATTGGGCACACCACTGTCCGCTGCTCTGGCAATGAACTATGTCCCTCATGCGGCTACCCCCCTCATCAAGGCGAATGCACCAGAATCTTCTGCATTAATTGTGAAGTTGAAACACACACGTCTGGAGCAAATGACTGTCCAAGATATACGGAAGCCAAGGAAGTCCTCAAAATACAGACAAAATACAAGTGCTCCAGGTATGAAGCTAGACAGCGCTATTTCGAGCAATTAAAGGCTACCTCTACTGAGCCCAATATTTCATACTCATCTGCTATTTCAAATGCTACCCTTACAACACCTCCAGTATCAACTACCAATCCTCCTCCACCCATTCAACTACTTCTGGCAAACCAGCTTCACTTGATTTACTTCAAGCCTCTACGAAACCTACTGCATCCTCGCAAAACCCCACTCAACCCTCCGTTACTCACTCCAAAATCTCAACGACTACAATTCCACTTGCCGACAATTCACCCCTCGTACCCAACAGCCACTCTCACTCACTTACAACTCTCAACACCCAATCAAACTCTAACTTAACTCCTTGCACATTTTCTAATTTTGTCGAACCTACCTTTCCTACACCAAACTCAACAACTCAAAAAAGTATAGACTCACATAAAATAGAAACTGCCTCTTCTCTATCTGAGTCCGATTGTGCTGCCTCCTCCGCACCTTCTAAAGCCATATCACGCCAAAAGAAAAAACAACAAGCAAAACGCAAAATCAATCCCAAAGTCCCACAAAAAAATCTACTTGAAAGTATCAACTAAGTACTTCCGTGCTTTGCTCTAGCTATAGATCTTTCTGTTTTTTCTTCATCTATTTTTCATATGATCTCGATAAAAAATCTTATATGCCTTCAATGGAATATTCGCGGCTTTTACAATAATCTTCCCTATCTGCAAAACTTATTACATTTTTACAAACCGCACATAGTCCTGCTACAGGAAACTAAGTTGTTACTTGGCGAAGGACCAACTCACGTTGGTCACTATAACTGCTATCACTACAATAAGAGCTACCCGAATAGGAAAAGTGGCGTTGCCTTACTTGTTCACAAATCCATATCCCACACTCCCCTATCCCTACGTACAAATCTTGTGACTAACTGTGTTCTTATTCACTCTTCCCCCCTACAGCCTTTGCCAATGTCTATTTAGAAAATGATCAAAGCACCTCTCTAACTGACCTCCAAGATCTTTACGATCAACTGCCAAGCACTTTTATTATGGGTGGCGCCCCTTGTTGGGGCAGCCCTTCCACCGATACTAGAGGTAAAATAATCGAAGACTTCATCACTAGTAATCAGCCCATTGTCCTCCTAAACAATGGTGCTTGCACTCATCTATCCACTCACAACACCCTAACATCCATAGATCTTACTTTTAGCACCTCTAATATATCCCCTTTGCTTAGCTGGACAACCCACGCCAGCCTTGAGGGCAGTGACCATTTTCCCATCATTATACGTTCGAGCATCTCCCTCGCTGATACAAAACACGTTTCCTACTTTCTCCTCAAAAAAGCCAAATGGGAGCTTTTCTCCACAAAAGTCACTGACTTGTCGTCAACCTGTCCTGTCTCGAGAAATGTCGATCAGGAAGCGGCCAAGCTCAGCAAAATTCTCCGTGGCGCTGCGTCCGTCTCTATCCCCACTAGTCATCCCAAATCCATATCACGTGCGGTTTCCGTTGGTCCATCCACCAGGCTAATATCAAATGTTCATTCAGGCGGTGTAAATTTCACCAGCTCTCCCGAAATTGCTAAAGAGTTTGCCACAGTTTGGTCGAGCTACTCAGCAGACAGTAACTTCACTGCTGAACATAGGCAAAGTAAAGTAAATATAGCCTCTGATATACAGCGATACCCTGGTGACACAGCCGTTACACTTTCTCACCGTATTACCTTAAGCGAATTTAAAAATGCTTTAAATTCCTTCAAGGGCACAACCCCTGGGCTCGATAAGATCTCCTACGAATTAATCAGGAAATCTCCCATTTCTTTCCAATTTCGTCTCCTCAACCTATATAATTCTATCCTCTTGCAAAAATCTTTCCCCCGCGCTTGGAAACATGCGCTTCTTGTCCCTATTCCCAAGGAAGCCTCTACTTCTTTGTGCGTCAGTAACTTCCGCCCCATATCCTTGATCTCGTGCCTATCAAAAATTCTAGAAAAAATGCTTTCAAATAGAATAAATGCAAGCCTGTGTAACTTGTTCTCTAAGTCCCAACATGCTTATATTCCTCAAAAAGGCACGCATACTCTCCTACACCTTCTAGACGCTGACATCTGCGATAGTCTGGCTCGGCGAAAACACACTTCCATCCTTTCCCTTGATCTGACGAAGGCTTACGATAGATTGAGTGCTTCGTTCCTCGCTAACCAACTCGCAAAATTAAAAGTTGACAAAAACTTCATATTCCTCATCCTCAACTTCCTCAGTCATAGGTCTATCCAAGTACGGGTCAATGGTTTCCTTTCCCCCATTATGCCGCTACAGAATGGAACTCCACAAGGCTCGCCGCTTTCATGTGCGCTTTTCAATTTGTACACCATCTCCCTTTGCTCCAGCTTAAATAAAATTAATAATACTACTTCTTATCTTTATGCTGACAACCTCCTAATTTTCAGCTCAGGTAATCCCAAATCAGTCTCAAAAAAGCTAACTGTCGCACTGAAAACAGCGCTGAACTGGGCTTCTTCTGCCGAAGCAATATTTTCAAAGGACAAATCAGAACTACTTCACATCTGCAGAAAACGGAACTGCATGGTACCCACCATCTCAGTCAAAGATTACCGCATCACCCGTCTTAACCAATTAAAAATTTTAGGCCTCCTCTTCTCGAAAAACCTTAAATGGAACCTGCACATTAAGACAGTGATTAGTAAAATGGACAAAATTAATAATTTGGTGAAATGCTTAGCTTCTCGCAAAAACGGCCTGTCAATTGCCCCCCTCTTACACATCTGTAAGTCTCTTATCCTGGGCACTGCTGGTTACTGCCTGTCAATATATGGTAACTCTTCAGCCACTGTTCTCAAACCTCTTCAAACCTCAATCAACAATGTCCTTAGATCAGCTACTGGTGCTCTTCGCTCTACCCCAATCGACTCCTTACTCGTTGAAACATGTTTCACCCATATTTCTGCGAGAGTCCAAAAGGTTCAAGTCAAACTTCTCTCACAGCACATCATAAACCCTTCCGCACCTCTGTATCATCGGCTTCGCAATTACATCAATACCAACTCTAAAAGTTTTTCCGCTCTCCGACATTGCACTTTGCTTATAGCTCAACTCAACATACCCACACCCGAACACCCGCCCGATCTTTGGCATACGTTGACTCCTTGGTACCCCCCATCACACCATTTTGTCACGGATGCCGAGCCCCTCAACAAGAAAGATACCCCTTCCGTTATTTACCGCCAACTCCACCAAGAAATATTAGCGCGTTTCCCTGACCATATAGCCCTATACACTGATGCCAGTAAATCCGATCATAAGGCTGCCTTCGCTGTGGCAAAAGTAATAAATAAAGAGGTGTCCCTACTAAAATCAGGTCTCCTGGCCCACCACACCTCCCCTCAGGTTGCAGAAATTTTCGCTATCTTCCAAGCAATCCAAATTCTACAGAACACCCCTCTCAACCATCTTATTTTCACCGATTCCTTATCTTCTGTACTGGCCATCAGAAATAGAAACAACAAAAGCTATCTTCCGTCTATCATCCGGTGTCTACTTTCACAAAATAGTCACATAAAAATTTGCTGGATTCCAGGACATGTTGGTATAAAAGGTAATGAAGTTGCAGATAGCATGGCGAAAAATGTTCCCCTCTCCGACAATCATTCACTCATCATACCTCCTTCAGAATCCTGCTTTCGCCTTTATGCACTTAACGCCCTTCACACGGAAGCACTTTCAAAGTGGAATACTTCCTCGTCCTTCTTACGTTTCCATACGCCCTCACCAACCCCGGCCCGTTATAATCCAGATCTTCCCAGACTTAAGGCACGTATGCTCTGTAGGATCAGACTCGGTCATACATTCTTCTCCCACGGACATCTTTTTACTAAATCCTCTCCACGCACCTGCAACAATTGCCCCAATGCGCCACCCCTCACAGTCAGACATATTTTAACTGAATGTCTAAAAACTGCAAACATTTTCGGAGATTATCCTTCACTTTCATCCTTACTAGAACCCGGTCAGAACCATAACAGCCCTCTTTTTAGACTTCTCAGATCTCTAGACATCACTGACTCAATTTAACTATTCTCACAACTCAGCGCCTTTTGGATCTATAGTCCGTGTGCGCTTAACTTGGTCGGTTGTGCTTTCAAGCCTTCCTGCCTCTTGTAATAATAATAATAATAATTCTTTGATATCTTGACTTTTTCGCTCCCATTGAAATTGTTATCACCTGATCTCAAGGTCCCTGAAACATTTTTAAAAATTTGTTCTAGCTCATCACTCTTATTATTATTGCTCGCTGGTAAAGGTATTCACGATTCGTGGCAAATGTTTCCCAGGATTACTTTTCCAAGAGCTGTTTTCTTCATATCGTGAATCCCCCTTGACAAATTAGAATTCGTCCACTTTTTACTTGGTTTTGATCTGCTTTTACTTTTTTTTTACACTTTCGCTAGCCATTTGAAGCAAAATCGCCATCCACATGTCACGATTGTCATAAATGATTTCTCGTTGCATAGGAAAGCTTTACACTGGGTCTGGGGTATAGAAATTTTTTACAGTATTGGAAACTGTGGTTCTGTACAATTGTTGTTGTATCGTTGGAAAGTTTTCCTACGTTGCACCCGAACCTACGAATCTAGACCTGTTTCCACCGAATCGTGAATACCCTTATTGAAAAAAGTTAGTAATAAACTTAGTTAGTTAGTAATAAATTTTTTACAGTATTGGAAACTGTGGTTCTGTACAATTGTTGTTGTATCGTTGGAAAGTTTTCCTACGTTGCACCCGAACCTACGAATCTAGACCTGTTTCCACCGAATCGTGAATACCCTTATTGAAAAAAGTTAGTAATAAACTATATAAGCTTTATCGAGTAGAATAAGTCATTTTTAAGGTCAAATTTAAACAAATTATTACTTTTTTTGACTTTTTTAAATTTTTATAAACGATGGGTTTTGCCAAGCCCCTCGTAAGTACAGGGCTGGAAGCAGCCAGGCCAAAATACTAACATAGCTGAAAACAGGCCAAAAATATTCTGACAGTTGTGGAATTAACATGGCCGAAGCCATAGGAAGCAATTTTTTAAGTTTGTTTTTGCACTAAAAAGTGGTAAAATATTGTATATTATCACTTTTTGGTGCACATGGGTTATCAGTGATTAGTGCTTTAGTGATTTAATAAAAAAAATTAAAATGAAGTGAGTGCTTAAGTGTATTTTAAGAGTGTTAATTGATTAGGTGACCATTTTTGTTCACATTCGCGGTGGTTTTTTCGTGTTAATTTAGGGAAAAAATGTTGAATTTGTGTAGTAATATAATAAAAAGTGCTTTTTAAGTGATTAAAGATTATTATAGAATAGTTATTAAAAACATAAATGCAGAAAAATGTGAAGGAAAAGTGAAAAAGTTATTGTTATTCATGTTGTGTGGTAGTACTTGCTAAATAAACACGAAAAAACCACCGCGATTGTAAACAAAAATGGTCACCTAATCAATTAACACTCTTAAAATACACTTAACCACTAATTTTTTTTTAATTTATGGACTCAGATCACTAAATAACTTATCACTGATAATCCGTGTGTACTAAAAAGTGATAAAATACAATATTTAACCACTTTTTTTCCAAAACCAAAGTTAAAAAATTGCTTCGTACGGCTTCGGCCATGTTAATCCCACAACTGTCAGACGATTTCGGCCTCGCACAGACCCAACCAAAAAGTCTGCTTCCAGGCCTGTACTTACGAGGGGCTTGGTTTTGCATTTCTCCAAGCCCCTCGTAAGGCCTGGAAGCAGACTTTTTGGTTGTGTCTGTGCGAGGCCAAAATCGTCTGACAGTTGTGGAATTAACATGGCCGAAGCCGTACGAAGCAATTTTTTAACTTTGGTTTTGGAATAAAAAGTGGTAAAATATTGTATTTTATCATTTTTTAGCGCACACGGTTTATCAGTGATTAGTGCTTTAGTGATTTAATAAAAAAAATTAAAATGAAGTTAATTCCACAACTGTCATGGTTTACCATAGTAAAGTTTTTGAACGCGCTCCTGGTCCATCATTACAAAGTTTGTATCCCGTCATGGATCTTCGTATTGTGAGCAGGTCAGCGACATGTCTGCCGTGGTGAGATATTTAGACATTTAATTTTTGTATTTTGTCTCACTTATGTGCATTGTGTTTAGGGCATTATGAACGTTCAATCTGTTTCGAGCTTTATGCTGTAAACATAATTGGGGCGACCGACGCAATTACTTTCGCAAAAACTGTCAAAAACCAATAGAATATACGTCTGTATATGAGCGTGCACATAAATTCGACCACGGCTACGGCCACGTCGCTGACCACGGCGGCTCAATCAATCTAATTTCTATTTTGTAGCTATCGCCTGTCAAAGATGTTTATCTACTGAGGTTATGTTTTCATAATTTGTGTGTATTTTTTATTTTGAGGTTTGAGTAAACAAAGCCTTTGTTATATAATTGATGCAATATTTTTTATATTGCTTATTTTTTTCATATTTTTCATGATTAAAGACCGGTATGCAAGGCTCAAGAAATTTCTTTGCCTATCTAAAAACTATGTAAAAAAAATGGTCAAGAAATGGTTCAGAAATATTTTCTGGAGCGATTTCTGTAACCGGTATGCTCGAGTCAAGAAATTCACACCAGAAATATCGTGTTTTTTAGTGACACGCAGATGTCGCTTTTGATAAAATTTTAGTTTTTCCTCCAGAAATAAGTGTCGATTCATTTATTTCTTGAAGGAATTTTAGCGGTTCATGAGTACATGACATGTCAGCTGTTTTTTGAATTTGAAAGGAACTTTCCGCAATACTAAAAATTACATTTTATTAATTTTTATTATTATTTTTTTAATTCTTTTTTAATTCCTTATTAATTAAAACAATTTCATTAATTCCAAACAATCATAAAACAATTTATGTAAAGCTCGCAATGAAAAAAAGGCACTGTCAAAATTTCTGAACTGCTGTCATTTTTTCTTAGAAAATAAATGCAGAAGTTTTCTTGAGCAAATGTCTTGAGCCTTGCATACCGGGCTTATATCAAAAAATATTTCTTCACAAATAACAATAAAAAACAAAAATTAAGTCGCCGTTGCTCCAATCATGTTCACACAACGAATTTCAGCCCCGAAATCGCTGTTGCCGTCGCCGCCGCCGTGGTTCGAATTGTGTTTCATTAAGCCCAAAACAGAATGAATGCAGAAACTTCGACTTCAACTTTGCATTTTGACAGTTTCATACATTTTCTATAGTACTCACGTTCAGTTAACAGAATCAATGCAGTAAACGTTGCAGTAAACTTTGCGCCGACTTCGACTTTGAAAATTTTAAAAGTTGCCGCAAAAGTTTCAGAACTACCAACACAACATTTCAATTTTGCGACTGTAGCCAAATTAGAAAATTTAAATTGATTGAGTTTATCGTATGCAAAACTTAATAATTGCAGGTAATATACGTAAAAGTCGTAAAAAATTGGTAAATTTTTTAAAATTTATAATTTTTATTATGTTATTAAATGGTGATCGCAATTGTAAATTCTATCTGTCAAATTATAGACTTTGAAGTTCTGAAATGAATGTGTTAGCGCTGTGCAGCAAATTCGACTTTACTGCAACGGTGAAGTCAAAGTCGAAGTTACTGCATTCATTCTGTTTTGGGCTTTAGAGTTAGATTTTAGAGCCAAAATTCTAAATTAGAGCAGTTTGGTATTCTGTAGGCCTAATGCCCTAAACACAATGCACATACGGGAGACAAAATACATGATTCAACAAGAGGCGTCAAAATTTTTAAAACACATGAACGTAAGTGCACTCGCTCACAATTTGCATTCAAGAGACAAGAAATATTTTATACCAAATACAAAATTAGATTAATTCTATTTTTGTATCTCGTATTCACGTTTTTACATGATTGACATGCGGAAAAAATTCATTTTGTTTAATTTATAGGTGTCAAGTGTTTGTAATGCACTTTTCAGAGATATTGAAAAAAGTTACTAATAAACTATATAAGCCTTATCGAGTAGAATAAGTCATTTTTAAGGTCAAATTTAACAAATTATTACTTTTTGTTGACTTTTTTAAATTTTTATAAACGATGGGTTAATTATTTTTATAAACGACGGGATAATTAACGCAATTAATGCAATTTTAGCTACTTTTGTTAGATTTTTTAATTCCATCTGGTCCATCATAACAAACTTTTTATCTCGTCTTGGAACTTCGTATTGTGAGCAGGTCAGCGACATATCTGCCGTGGTGGGATATTTAGACATTTAATTTTTGTATTTAAGTGAGATGTATTTTGTCTCACGTATGTGCATTGGGGTACCGTAGACTAGTTATGATTACTATGTAGTAAAACCGATTTTTTAGAAGAGAGGGATGAAGGGGCGGGGTGAGTATGGAGTAAAATCAGTCTTACTACATGACCTGATCTACACGATACGTTTTTTGCTGCATAAAGCACGAGTTTTTGGGAGAGAAGCTGAGGGACCGAGAGGGACTGCCATCACGGGTAGACCACTCACAGCATACGTTTTCTTGATTTTCTTTTCTCCCTTTTTCGTCATACAAACACACACACACACGCAAACATCACGCTGTTAAAACACAACAATGTGGCATTTTTGACGCACGTTAAAAACTTCATCGTATAAACCTACAGCGGTGGGCACGCACGTAACACAAAAGAGAATTCTTAACAAAGCAGACCAAAAAACGTGTCGTGTAAATCAGGTCCATGTTGAAGCATGACTAGTCTACGTAGTCCCATTGTGTTTAGGCAAAGCCTTCTATATTTACAAGCCTTGCCCAAGGTGTGTGCATGTATGTGTATGAAGTGCCAAAGAGACTTCAAAATCCGCGCTAAACAAGTGTTTTGCAGGTTATAGCTGCATTTATTATCAGTTTAAAGTGAGTTTTTAAAAGTTTAAAGGTGTTTTTGTGAACATTAATACCTGTGACACATATACCATCATAATGAAAGTAACCTTCATTATCGTGGCAAAAACCCACAATAATGAAAGTCCAAAATGAAACTATTTTACTTTCATTTGGACTGTAATTTCGGTTAAGTGACATCTGTTGGAAAATTGGAAACTACATTTTAAAATAAAATAATTTGATTTCACGTTAGTTAAGCAACAATTTGCAAGGATGTTTTCTTTACTGCTTTAAAAAATATTTTTTTAAATATTCCAAATTAAAACAGCTTAAAATTAAAGCAAAAAACACACAGGTTTATATCCTCACTTGATATGCCAGATGCAAATGAAAGTAAAGTGTAATGTGTCACCCCATCATTTCCTTGACCATCACAATGAAAGTTACCATCATAATGAAAGTATAGTGTGCCACAGGCACAGACGTGTAGAATGGACTGCTCATCAGGAAATTTTCATTGCACCAATTCGTTCCATTGCTGGCAAACCTTTTTTCACTGACATGTAAACACGTCAGTTACTTTTGTAAATTAAAATTGTTTATATTCGTTTTTGGACGATGGAAACAATATAAAATTGTTCCTAAAAAAATAACAAATGCAATTTTGATGTTATTTCCCTTTTATAATGCATTTTTTCATTAATTACAAATATTTATGTTAAACCATGCGAGGTTCTCTACTCCTGTTTCATCTAAATGTCAGTAATTCCGGGTCTTATGGCGAAACGAGACAGAAATAAAAAAATCACTATACCCATCTATTTTTTGTAAATATTCTGACATTAATTCAAAGGAAAAAATGAAATCAGGTATGGCAACTTTAATATCGTGCAACAGGAGCGCGTTCAAAAACCTTACTATGGTAAACCACTTGGTAAGCTGTGGTTATGCTGCATCACTTCACTTAACCACAAAAGTTTATGTTTAACCATTGAGGTTTTTGAACGCACCGTGGTTAACTACAGGTTAAAGAAGAAGAAAAAAAATAAAAACAAAATTTTCCATAAAATAGTCCCCGATAATTGCGTCAAATATTTCATTGGGCATATTCACACAGTGCACATTCATGGCGCCTAAAACCGGTTTTATAGATGAGAGAGGGAAGGGAGCGGAAGAACTTAACGAAACATTTTTCACGCAAAAGCAAACGCGTGAAAACTGGCACACATATATAAAGTTACTTCTATCTCTTGCATTCTTTAGCTCTGTTTTTCTCTAACAAATAAATTTCATCTGCAATACATTTAAAGGTACCTGTATAGCATTCAAATTTACTACACTCATTTACGCCCCGTCTGAGTTGCTAGGAGTTTAATAAAACTGGTTTTACTCACCACAATTATGGCAGCGTGTGAATATGCCCATTAATTATTTATTTGCAATAATCCCACAAATCCCACTTTGATTTGTTCATGTGTTTACATTAAAACAACTGTCAGAGAGTTGTTTTTATTCTTCTTCTTCTTAACTATCGCTAACCATGCTCCCGAGCAGGGTTAAAATTTAACTACACCATGGTTAACCACGAGAGTTTTTGAACGCCAAAATGCTATGCTCGTGGTTATGTTGTAGTTAACCACGGGGTTTTTGAACGACAAAAGTTTACCATAGTTAACCATGGTTAACCATAGTAAGGTTTTTGAATGCGCTCAAGTTGTGGCGGTTTTATTTTAAATTTCGCTTAAAATCATTCCAGAATTTTATTTACCGTTCTTATTTTACTGCAAAGATAAAAAAGTTATCGTATTTTGTGGTTTATTGAAGGTCAAGAGTAAAATTATAAAAAAAATGGAAAAGTGTGCAGTTTTTTATTGTCAAATTTTATTTTTTCAAGTTTGGCACTATCTGATTTCATTTCTGCCAGTGAATGCACTGAACTCTTAACACGAAATTTAACAAAATTTGAGTTCAGTGACAAAGGGGGCTTATGGATGAGCGAGAGGAGTATACTTTTTGGTGCCATGAGTTTATATGGGAATAATGTCTTATGAGCAGTCCATTATTATATGTCAGTGGTCACAGGTATAAAGTGCATAGGGTGGCTCTACACGAGCGTACAACGAACACATTTTTGTGTTTTCGAAACGTGAGTTTATTGGGAAGAGGGTGAGAGAGGAGGTGGAATTCCATCATCCCTTCACACCCTCTTCTCCACGAACGACGTTTCTAAAACACAAAAATGTGTTCGTTGTACGCTCGTGTAGAACCACCCATAGGAAGTGCCCAGGATAATGATCATCGTTGGAAAAAGATTAACTAATTGCCTGTAAGTAATTTTATTATAGTTTTTGCATGCTTGTAAAAAATGTTGCAATGGCACTTCCTATGCACTTTAATGCTCACGAAAACACAAAAATTCACTTTAAACTAACAATAAATGCAGCTATAACCTGCAAAACACTTGCTTAACGCGGATTTTGACGTTTCTAACCGCACTTCTCACAGATAAATTGAAGTCCATTCTGACTGAAGTCCATTCTGTCAGATAAATTGAAGTCCCATTTTCTTTGAATGGGAGTGTGAGATTTCGTTGTGCATTACTGTGTTTCCATGAGCCAAGGTAGAGTTTTCGTTAACTAAACAGAAAGCTTTTTCTCTCAAGATCCCTCGATGCTGTTTCCATGACGATGCTGTTTCAAGTGACAGATACTTAATTTTACATTGCGTCGCCGTTGGTATATGTGCAGTAAACACTGGGCGCGTTTAGGCCCGAGTTATTTTAACTCTGTTAAATTAGCGCTGTTAACTTAGCACCGTTTCTAGCATGCCATTTGACAGTCATTATTTTACAGTTAATAACAGGCAAAAATAATAACATTTCTCATTTTACAATAATAAAAAGCTAAAAAATGAATAATAATAATAAAATCTTCATTCTGTATTGAAATATTTCTAAATTATTTGCTTACAACAAAAATTTACAAGCAAACGTCAATTCAGTTTGGCTGTGCTATATTTTAGCTAAGCCAAAAAGCAGAAATAAGTTAGATAACAGCGCTAAAAAAATTGCTGTTTATGCCGTTGTTAACTTGCCTAGCTCAGTTAAATTAACTTCGGCCTAAACGCGCCCACTGACATATAGATATGGACTGCTAATTGACAACTTTCAATGGCACCATTTTTCTCCAGAAGAAGAAGACCTTTTCTATGTAAACAACAATTTCTTTTTCGAATTTAGAGGAAAATAAGTAATAAGATGTATGTTATAATTGATAGAAATAATTTTCCATCATTATTTTTTATTTAGTAGCAGTTTTTTCGTTAAATAAATGTATTTTTTTTAAATATGTGAGGGTTTTTTCCCTCTGTTTAACGAACTTTTAAAAATAAAGAAAATAGAGAAAGAAGAAAAAACTCTATAGCTGTCTAGTTTTTTCTAATTATGTTTATATCGCTGACATGCACTGAACTGTTTTTTATTTTAAAACCGATTCAAGTTCATAGGATTTTTGCGGGGGAGCGAGAGGTCAATAGTTTTTGGTGCCACTTTTTTGTATGGGATTTTGCTTATTTAGCAGTCCATATCTATATGTCAGTGGGCATATTCACACGCTGCCATAATTGTGGTGAGTAAAACCGGTTTTATTCAACTCCTAGCAACTCAGACGGGGCGTAAATGAGTGTAGTAAATTTGAATGCTATACAGGAACCTTTAAATGTATTGCAGATGAAATTTACTTGTTAGAGAAAAACAGAGCTAAAGAATGCAAGAGATAGAAGTAACTTTTTATATGTGTGCCAGTTTTCACGCGTTTGCTTTTGCGTGAAAAATGTTTCGTTAAGTTCTTCCGCTCCCTTCCCTCTCTCATCTATAAAACCGGTTTTAGGCGCCATGAATGTGCACTGTGTGAATATGCCCAGTGGCAGTAAAGGATACTGAAACCCACACATATACAAAACCCGGCTTAATCGGACTGGCTTCGTTGAGTTTACTTGGATTTAACGACACTTTACTCAATCCCCGTTTCCATGGGCGCTTAATCTAAGTAAACTCAGGATCAACTCTGCATAGAAACACAGTACATGGCTTGTAAATGTAGAAGGCTTTGGTTAAAACATAACCACGGTATACAGAAACAAGGTAATGTAACAGAGAACAATGTGTCATTTTTGACGCACGTTAAAAACTTCATCGTATAAGGCCCAACTATAATGCAGGTAAGAAACGCACGTCGGCCGACGTGCGTAAATATGAAACTTTCGTCAAACGTATAATGGTTTGTGTATACGGAAAGTTTTCACAAGTTTAAAATTAGTAAAATTCATAAATATGATTCATTGACTATTAAAACTTGTCTATTAATATTTGAATATTAAAAATAATCATATTTATTTTCAATTATAATAAATTTTTCATCAAAATCACTCCCATAAATTTGAAGCACAACATTTTCTATACTCTTTCTAGCTTAAAACCCACAAAACAACAACAACAAAATCAGCTGTCACCAATTTAACTACAAATTCTCACAAAAAGTACGTTGAGCGCGGTTCTTTTCGCATTTTTACGTTTAACGAAACTTAACGAAACAAAATATGACCGACGTACGTCCAATATGGCCGAACCCATTAATTTCCATGAGAGCGCCCAGATGACGTGCGTTTCTTACGTGCATTATAGTTGGGCCCACTGCACTGACATATAGATATGGACTGCTAATTGACAATTTTCAATGGCACCATTTTTCTCCAGAAGAAGAAGACCTTTTCTATGTAAACAACAATTTGTTTTTCGAATTTAGAGGAAAATAAGTAATAAGATGTATGTTATAATTGATAGAAATAATTTTCCATCATTATTTTTTATTTAGTAGCAGTTTTTTCGTTAAATAAATGTATTTTTTTAAATATGTGAGGGTTTTTTCCCTCTGTTGAACGAACTTTTAAAAATAAAGAAAATAGAGAAAGAAGAAAAAACTCTATAGCTGTCTAGTTTTTTCTAATTATGTTTATATCGCTGACATGCACTGAAATGTTTTTTATTTTAAAACCGATTAAAGTTCATAGGATTTTGAAGGGGGAACGAGACAACGATAGTTTTTGGTGCCACTTTTTTGTATGGGATTTTGCTTATTTAGCAGTCCATATCTATATGTCAGTGGGTCTACCCGTGATGGCAGTCCCTCTCGGTCCCTCTGCTTCCCTCTCCCAAAAACTCGTGCTTTATGCAGCAAAAAACGTGTCGTGTAGATCAGGTCAAAAAAATTTAGCAACATCTTGAGCGTATACAGTACTAAGTTCGCCGCTAAAATGTTCGCTAAATCCACGTTTCTATTTCTTTAAAACAGATGGCAGCAATGTTAGTCTCCACATTTTTAGCTGCATTTACAGGCACCTTATTTCACGCTAAATTTTGTTGAAAAAAACCAGTATATAAAAAAACAGAAAAATAAGCTAATTTACGGTTGTAGAAGTTTCAAGTGCGGAAATAAAACTAAAATAACAGTTTCTGCATGAAAAAATACTAAAAATAATAAATAATTCTGTGTTTACAATATTTTGAAACACGGTTTAATAATTTTATATTTCCAGTGGATTTTGAGGAGTTTTATTTCGAAGAAGACTTTGAAATTTAACCCAAAAAAACGTTAATATGAACTTTCTCTACAATTCTACATTGTCAAATTTTATCTTGCTAAAAAAGGGTACAAGTTTGGAGACGTGCTAAAATTTAGTTTAGCGCCGAACTTAGTACCTAGGCATAGGCTAAAATTTTTTGTTTTTCTCGCATACTCCATTCCAAATTTTGAATTAAATTGTTCGGGAAGTGATTTTATTAACGCTTTCGGAAATTTCCGCGAGAAGGGGCCATAATCAAAGGGGAGAAATAACCGACCGTTACACCCTGTCCATTGAATAGGGCCCCATACACTCCAGGTTTTATGCGTACAAACAAGGCGTTCAAAGGGCATATTCACACAGTGCACATTGATGGCGCCTAAAACCGGTTTTATAGATGAGAGAGGGAAGGGAGCGGAAGAACTTAACGAAACATTTTTCACGCAAAAGCAAACGCGTGAAAACTGGCACACATATAAAAAAGTTACTTCTATCTCTCGCATTCTTTAGCTCTGTTTTTCTCTAACAAGTAAATTTCAACTGCAATACATTTAAAGGTTCCTGTATAGCATTCAAATTTACTACACTCATTTACGCCCCGTCTGAGTTGATAGGAGTTTAATAAAACCGGTTTTACTCACCACAATTATGGCAGCGTGTGAATATGCCCAAACAAAGATTGACAGTGTGTGGTGAATTTGGTTTTTGGTTCTATGTTTGTCACAAGTTTGTCCCAAATATCAAAACGTTTTGATCTTTTCGTGGTTTTATCTGACAGTTATCTCCATAACATAAAAAACGTCTGCTCTGGTGTTGTTTATTTTGTTTCGGTATTTTTAGTAATTAGCTGCATTTATGTATTTAGTTTTGCTGTAAAACCTTATAGTGTATGGGCAGGCTCAGTGTACAAACAAGTTTGTCAAAAAGACTGTGGGACATGTTTGTACGCATAAAACCTTGTAGTGTATGGGGCCCTTTTGAACGTTATACTCGAGAGCCGGGGGTAACGCATGGCCGGCATTCTCTATAAAGGCGCCTTGGTGCAAGAAATCATTTGCGGGCCCTAAATTTTTTCTAAAGTAAACAAAATTACAAACACGAACTCAGGGTGTTTCATACTAAAATACTAATCCGGGGTGATTCCTGGGTATATTTGGAGAACAAATTGTTCTAGGGAGGCACTATGTTTTTGCGAAAATACGTTTTGAAAAGTTTTTAATGTACTTAAACTTTAATAACTTTAGCAGATATGTAGGTTTAAAATCGACATTTTGCATCTGAACCATCCAAAATTCTTCTTTTTTTTCTTTCGTTTCTGATGCACCAAACAATTACCTCCATGGAGACATCCTTTTGCCATAGTGCCCGTCAGGACCCCTGAAGATGGAAGACCATTAGTTTGCGGATTCTCAGCATAGAGTCAATCCATTCGCAGAAAGTGCTACTTATGGTGCCCATTCATTAACAGGCCACCTCCAGGTCATGACCTTTGAGGCCACGACTGACGACTTCGTTTGACATTGGCCACACATTATTCAGTCTGCCTGTCAGATCGCGGCATGCAGATCGCCTCTTGCTTCACCACACACTACATGCAAAAACTGCCGAATCAGTCAGTTTATTAGTGCCCCAGTGTCAAGTAAAACTGGTATCGCGAAAAAGGAAATTGTGTTTATTATTAATAATACAATTGTTAACTGAACATCTTGGTAAAAAAAGAAAAGTATGGGTAAAATATTGGTTAATGGAACTTAGAAAATTTTCCCAGATGAGGCTTGTGAAAAATTGCGAGAATGTAATGCGAAAGATTTAAAAAACTACCTACGAATAACGTTACGAACATTAAAAGTTCATTGTATCCTTTCTCGTGAAGCCCTCTATCCAAAAACAATTTTGATTTTACTTGCAACAAAGCTTCATTTTTACGATAAATGTTAATGAATTCTCCCACAAAATCTTCATTTTTATCCATTTCAACAGGTATACGAAAAGAACACAACTCAACTCAACTTTCCGCGCGATTTCAGTTTGATATTTCGCCTGAAGGCAGTGGACGACAGTTTTTTCGCCACCTCCGCTAGTTTCGACGAATTTCAAATATTGCCTCTCTCTGGCACGCTGTAAGTGTGTGTTGAAAATCGGTGACCGATGTTTTGGCCTTCAGGCGGCCTATTAGTGGATGAGCACCATTAGACTTCGTCTTCTTAGAGCCCTAGCTATAGTACTAAAGGCTCTGTTGTCGAAGTCTCTCTTGTTAATGAGGAAGGCCACTAATGCAACTCCTTTGTTTGGTGCTGCGCATTCCAGCCTGAGCACCAGATTGTGCAGTGCTGTCTCGGTGGACTTGCGAACCTGATGCCGGGTTTTGATTAGTAGAATTAGTGGTAGAGTAACTAGCGTACTTTTAAGTCGACGGCAAGTGGTAGAGTAACTTTACCACGGTCATATCCCACTCTACTTTACTTTAACCAAGTACTCTACTCTACCACTTACGTTTTCATTAGGCGTGTTCACAGGATAGTTAGTACTCGCCCAGTATACTCTATCACTAATTCTACTAATGAAAACCCGGCATGATACGGATGCCGGTAGGAGTTAGGAAAGCTGTTGGCGTTGTGAAGATAAGTTTCCCTTATTACCCCGTCGACTTCTCTAGTTAAATTTCTTCCGCTGTTCTTTCCATCCCGGTCGTGGCCGGTGACTGAAGAAGTGCTGCAGTATGCTACTGTTTTGACCTGAAAACATAAAATTTATTAATTAACATAATTAAAAGAAAATGCATAAACTTACCTGCTATCGTCCATCCATACTCAGGTCCCCGAAATTTATATTAAATATGCCTAAAAATAAAAAATTATTAACAAATAAACACAAATAATACTTACCTGCAGAATCAAAATAAATAAAAACAACAAATGTCAATTTGACCACTGTGAGGCAAATTTGACAGCGTGTAAACGCAGTTTATGGAAAAACCACAAAAAATGTGGAACACGGCAAGAATAATTTGCTCAAAATAGTGCTAAAAAATTTCTCCCACCCCAGCACCAGGAAGAAGGTGCTGGATAAAACTAAAGAACTTGGAACTGAATTTCCAATCTTCTTTGGACTCGACGCCGAGAAGGTTGGCGATTTTTTGGATTTCCTCCTAAAATCGTGTTAGGGATTTAGATAGTTGGTTGGTTTTTCACCGCTGACTTATGTGATAGTTTAGTTTGGCCGGTTTTACACGACCGGACACCGAACAGACAAATCGAACGAACAAACTGGGGTTTATGGGGAAGAGGGTGAGCGAGGACGATGGAAAACCGGCCCCTCTCACACCCTCTTCCCTATAAACCCCAGTTTGTTCGTTCGTTTTGTCTGTTCGGTGTCCGGTCGTGTAAAACCGGCCTTTGCATGACTGTTGTTGTTTTTCAGGTGGCGGATTTAAGTCTTCGAAATAAAGGATTTCAATTGAAATTATCAGGGATAATTTCTTCTACGAAATTGAAATTAAAATAAGTTTAATAGAAATTATATGGAATAATTTCTACTACGAAATTGAACTTATTTAAGTAGAGAATTTTAATAATTTTAGGATCTCAATTGAAATTATACGAGATAATTTCTTTTACGATATTGAGATTCAAACAAATTCAATAGAAATTATATGAGATAATTTCTACTACGAAATTGAATTTGTTGTGGTAAATAGTCGTCACGCGCAGTATAGGAAAGAGTTTCAATTAGATTTTACGTACGGTAATTTCTTTTACGACATTGAAACTCAAGCAAGGTCAATAGAAATTATATGGGATAACGAAATTGACCTTGTATTAGCGGAAAAACTTGGCGTCCTTGGTAAAAAGTGAAGAATCTCAACGGAAGTTATTTAAAATATAGTTCCTTTTACGAAGTTTAGAGTCAATTAAGATTCAATCACATAAGGTGAACTTGAACGGGTTAATTGAACCAAAGGGCAGATTGATTGCGTTGGATATTACCCCGCGTATTCATAAAGAAGGTATCAATGGGATACCCTTCGCCCTGTTTTCTCACGAATAGACCAGCACGGGCAACAAAGTAAACTAAAACGTAGAGAGACGAGTTGAATAGGCAACAGGCGATATATACAGGAGACAGAAGTCCAAAAAGGGAATAAACCCGCAGCAAAAAAGGAACGCCTGGCAGAACGGGAATTAAGCACGCACCAAGGGCGGCTGAAAAGAAAAAAATAGGTTTAAGAATATTTGGAGAGTTCTTATTGAATAAAGAAAATTTTAATGAATTAATATTAAAAATTGAACTGATTAATTAAAAATTGAATTGTAAAATTAAGTTAGAGTTAATTAGCTTTTGTAGGATCTAGGAGAGAATATATTTGGTACAAAACGAACCTAGTCTCTTTTTTTTAGAGCATTAACCTGCACCTATCCGTATAATAATATTTCTAGTAATAATAACTTTATATTACGGCTTTACGCGCCGTATTTTTTTGTTGGGAGTTACTCGTTTAACTAACACTACTGCTCAAAAGTCAAAAGCAAAGAGTGAGTATATTGATGAAGCAAAAATTTAAGGAAAGTAATAGGAAAACATTGGGTATTTTTTGTGTAATGTAGGTTAATTTATCATAAGCAATACAATTAATTATTAATAATACTAATTCAATTTGGTTTAATTTTTGTATAAATCACATTTAAACCTGGGTGCGAAAATAATGTTGAAAGGTAGTGTATCTTCGTTTTATGCATTATTTTAATTTCTTAACGCGGACTATAAGATCCTATCAGGTGGTGATTCTCGGGAGTTCCCCGAATCAAGAAACAAAAACTAAACACTCGTATCATCAAGAATTAGTTTGAAGATTGTCGAAATTCATAATTTTTACGATAAAATGTACTTTTCGTCATATTGACAACGACAGAAATATTGTCAAGTTTTCATGGGCAACAGTACATTACTTTAGTTCGTGATCATGTTGCGGCCCCGGTGCATAGCATCCAGCGCATCCCCCAGATGACCGGCCCTGGGGTAGCGAATCGGTTACGTGTAAAGAGGAATTTGAGGCAAACAGAGGTGCTAATAAATCGGCGTTAGATTTATAATGAGCCAACTCATTACCTTACACCCTACATCATCTCTGCGTACATAATCATCATCAATAAACAATGTCACAAGACAGATAAACCTTTCCTTCACGGAATAACACCATACGGTCAACAGCCGCCGTAAATCACATTTCATTTCATACATTTTACCAATTTCCCAACAACAGCAAAATTACATTCGGTCACTCCAGCCGTCCATGAGTTAAGAAAACACATTGGACCCCAGATAAGTGTTTTCTTAGGTTGAATCAATTAAATTTGGCTTACTAGCAACGCTCTTGTGGCCTTCATGCAAGTTGGTAATAGGAGCCATGCAGTAAAATCCCGACCTACCGCAAAGCCGTTTTGGCAAGAATAGAGATTTTTTCCTTAACATATGCACAAGTAGGGTTGCAACATCGTGCCTAAAAACATCGATGTTTGAAAACATTGATGTTGCCACGACAAACATCGATGTTAAAAAACATCGGTTATAAAAACGATACATCGATGTTTTCCCAATATTTTAATTATCTTATCCATCACATGACTTAAAACGTGTGGTTCGAGACATTTTAAGGAGCATAAAGTAACTAGATTCACATATTTCATTATGTAGTACGTAACTTAAGCAATTTATTTATTTGAACGTAACAATTTTCAAATGGATTTTAGGAAGGAACAATATAATAAAGGAACTCAATTCATATTTTCCGGGGACAGGGGAAATGAGAAGTGCTGACAATTCAATAATTTGAATTATTTACAGTGTTTGGTAATGTCAACCCCAGGCCCGTATCCAGAAATTCGTTTCGGGGGGGGCTCAAAGACGAAAAATATTTATAAGCTTGGAAAAAATTTACCACAACAAAAAATTTTTTATTAATTGTTAAAATACTTTAATTGTTATTCATTTGATGTTATTTTAAAATAAATTATTATAATTATATATTAACATTCTAAAAGTTTTTGAAACAGTTTTTGTTTATGATCATGATTACTTATTTATTGTATATTGTATATACTCACTATTAACATTTTCTGCATCGTCTGAATTATCTGATTTCGGCTTCTTGAAAAACGATGTAATCGTTGTTTGACCTTGGCGACGTTTCATATTTGGTGAAATAAGTAGTCTTTTTAAAATCTCGGAGGTTTATGATAGAAAAAGTTGCTTGGATTGTACACAAACCCATAACACTCACGTGCAGTGATTCATTTGTTTTTGTTCGATGAGTCCAACATAAGAAGCTAAAAATCCCTAGATCTCGATCAGAATCGATTCGTACAATTGAACTATATTGTTCAATGCTGCCACATGTGAGATGTAAAAAGTCGTGTTACTGAACATGGCAGGCAGGCTTTTCATAATTTAAAAATATAAGGATACGTTCGATTGACACCAAACGTGCTTTCCGCCGACTAAAAAATCAAACTTCAAAGAATAGAAAATTCTATACTGAAGACTTTTCTGTGAAGAATATCGAATGGAAAAAATTCTCAAATTTCGGGATTTCGGGGGGGGCCCGGGCCCCTCCCCTGGATACGTGCCTGGTCAACCCCCTTCCTTTACTAGACTACATGAAATTTTTATGTTTATTTATTCATTAAATATAAACTTGTTTAGTTGGTTATATTAACCTGAATATGTTAATTTTATGTTTTGTTTGTGCGGTTTATTTGTTTGAGTTTTAAGGTATGACGCTCTATGATATCCTCTGTGGTGTGCGGCATCCCTTTCCCGGTAAAATTCTAATATTTTTTTTCTATTTTAAACTGGTGTAATTCTTTCTAAGTTTCGAAGATTGTGGTTACAGGTAGTAAATTTCTTCCATGATGTCGATGTTGAACAGTTTTGCCGACGATGTATCGTCCACCAAAACATTGATGTTAATATCGATGTTTGTGATCGAAACATCGATGTTTTGCAAATATTTTTCTAAAAAACGCCCCTTTCTTTCTTTCTTGCTTTTCGTTATGTACGTAAAATAAGTGACCACCGATTGGTTACAATTGCCAATTGCCCAATAATTTTTAATTATTGATGACTAGGACGATGACGATTTTTAGGTGACTTTCGACAGGAGTGGGGTTTGGAAAATAGAGAATAAAAGCGGTATGCCTAGTCCAAAAAGGACAGTGCTTGTTTACCAGCGTGACCGTAAAAGAAAAATAATAAGGTTAAAATAACAGCAACCCTATGAGAGCCTGCTTAGGGACCTAAAAAATTAGTACAAGTTAGCTGTCTTATTAAATTAAATAATAAAAAGTAAAAGTCTAAGTGCTTAAATTAATAAAAGTTCATTGAATAAAAAGTAAAAGTTGAAGTGTCTCATTTATTGGAGGTAAAAATAAGAAGAACCGTTGGAGAAGACCCAAGAACGAAATAGGGCAGGTGCCCCTACTATCCATAACACTCCCTCATCCTAGTGGTGACAAGTACCCAGTTGTGAAAACTGAACTGATTCCAGAAGAATCAGTTCAGAATTAATAGCTAAGTAAGCAATTGATTCCTTTTTTAATTACTGGTAATGCAGAAAATAATCAAATATGATTTCTTGTGTTTCCAAAGATTTAAATGCAACGTAAAAACATGACATGTAATCGCATTCGAATTGATTACAAGTTAATAAATTTATTACCGCCTATGACATGCCCGTGTAAAAGTAATTCATTCTTTACGTGTATGGTAATCCGAAGTGGAATCTATTTAGAATCGATAGAATTAATGTGGAATCAATTCCAGTTACAACCGGGTAATTTGGAAGTGTCACTACAGACTTGCTGTTTGTTATTACCTTCTCATTGTAGATGAAGGAAAGGGTTGTGGGGGTAGTAAAATTCTTCTTGATGGAACTTACCAAGGACCATAGGTTTTGCTACTAGAGGTTGCATTAAGGAGTTTCTCAACTTGTCAAATGAAATTTTGGCTTTACAGGAATTGCTTAGTTTTATATACATACTCTAGAGTCTAGACCAGTGATTTCCAAACTTATTTCGGTCATGGACGCCTTACTGTAACAAAAACCTAATCATGCACCGCCAAACCCAAGTGAATCAAGTTTTATGATATAATAAAACCTACTAAAAATATTTAATCTGTGCTCTCTGATAAGACAATTGCACGTAGCTAGGTAAATGAATTAAGTACATATTTTTCATTGTTAAGAAAACAAAAGAAAAAATGCAATTGTTCTTGGAAATATAGGTACTTAATACTTAAATAATTTTAAGTAAGTAGGATGAATGGGTCGTATTCATAAAAATGAAGGATATCCTCCCAAGCATAAGGTAGAAGTATAAGGTTATGATTTAAAGTAAAAGGTAGAAGTATATGCATTTCCTTCTTTGCGTATTCAAAATGATTACCTTATACTTGCGAGGATATCCTCCAAGCACAAGTAAAGGTTGGCCAAAACATCGTTCAATTATATTACTCTCTCTTTTTTCAAGAGCTTGTTATAATTTTGCTCAGCACCAAAAGCAGGGTTTCTGATTTCAGGAGTCTTGAGGCATGGCTCTATCCCATATCCATCATCACCAAGTAATACAACATTTTTTCTTAATTGTAAGCATACTTGTGAATTTCTCCATATCCTCGAGTCGTGCACGGATCCAGGCCAACTAAAGTCAACACCAGTGAACATTTCTTAGGCATCACAAGCAGCTTGAACGTTGAGAGTAAGGCTTACCTTTCCGGTTAATGTACTCATCACCATGGAGATTTGGTTTCAGTATCCCTATGTGGGTACAATCGACTACACCAATAGCTGGGGGAAACTTATACTTCCTTATGCTGTCAACTACTGCATTTACAGTCCGAAATACCGTAGCTTGACTAACACCAAGTTCTTGCCCGATAGCCAGGATCACTGGGATAATGCAAACATATCTTCATTCTATGAACAGATGACAACGCATCTCCACGAGTTTCTTCATTTGTCACTAAAAATCTGTCTGCAAGTCACTATAAATTTCTTTCTTCCAAACGGTATAATGCTTTAAATCAGGAGCAAGTGAAGGTAAGCGGGGGTTGTAATGTTTAACATTCCTCACGTCCACGACATCTGCCATCGCACTGAAAATCGGATAACACAACCATTGGGCTTCCTCACACGGTGCCACATTCATGGTAAGTAAAACCGGTTTTATAGATGAGAGAGGGGAGGGAATGGAATAGATTTACGAATAAAACCGGGTTTACTCAATACACTTATGGCATCGTGTGAACTGGCTCATTCACCACTGAGATGTGTCTACTACTGGCCAAACCCAGCTTTTTTGGGGGATATGCTTTTCACTTAAAGTAGAAGGTCAAGTATATGTATACTTCTTTACTTTTATGTGAGTATAAGGATAGGCTTCTACTCTAAAGTATAAGGTTCTGCTTGAAATTATTATGAATACAAGTAGAAGGAATTCCTTAATAATTTGCAAGTAAAAGCATGATATCAGTTTGTTTATGTTTTGCTCCTTTTTTGCAATTTAAGTCGGGAAGTAATTTGTAGTAGGTTTCGGTTCTCCGTAATAACGTTTGTCACTGCATTAAATCCACGTTCTACCAAATATGATGACTGGAAAGCAATCAACAACTTCTGTACAATAGCCCGTAATGCAAGGAACCAAATTGGAACCCGCCTTTGTAACCAAAAATGGTGGAATCCTTCTTTAAACTTTGATTTCAGCTTCTCATACTGGTCTCCAAGTTCTTTGTAAAATTGAAGATAGGAAAGGTCGTGGATGTATAGTCAACTCAAACACGTGGAGCAGATAGTCGAGCAATCTTTAGAATGGAAGTCACCGTCGTAGATTTCATGCGAGCATTGGACACAATTCATAAAGTAGCCATTTGGGAAGCTTTGAAAAAGAAGGCAGTCAGCAAAATTAATCCAAGTGATCATAGTGCTATACGACGAAGCAGAACTAAGAACCCTTCATAATGGACAACTAAGTGACCCAATAACGACAAGTGGAGTTAAGCAAGGTTGCCCGTTTTCGCCATTACTGTACCTACTCGACGAAATAATGAAGAAAGCCAGCAGAGAATCAAGGGGAATTCGATGGGGATTGGAAGAACGGCTAGAAGATCTCGAATACGCAGTTGATATCGCGCTTCCCGCTCATTCAAGAGAAGACATGCACAGAAAAATACACAACTTAGAAATATGTGCATTGGAAGCAGGTCTTAGAATAAATGTACAAAAAACAAAATCAATGAGAATTAATACCACAAACACTAACACCTTAATAATAAAAGATAAAACAATAGAAGCCGTGAGGGAGTTGAATTACCTTGGTAGTATAATTACTACGGAAGGAGGTGCGAGGAAGGATATATTAAGTAGCCTTAAAAAAGCTAGATGTACATTCAATAGATTATGGAATTTAAATATTATTTAAAGAAAAAAAAGCCCTTGAATGGAATCCGCGCGGAAGTAGAGGTATCAGTAGACCGAAAAACACATGGAGAAGGACAATAATGAAAGGAATCGAAAATTTTGACAAAACCAGGATTGATACCAATAGGATAGCTCAAAACAAACCCCGAGACTTCGATTCTATTTGAATAAGGGTCCAATACCCAATCTGGTATGTTAATGTGAAGTATGTTATGAAATCTTTGACTGAAGTCAGAATGTTCTGATTGCGTTCATACACTCCCGATTAAACCATCTGATGATGATTTAAATCACACCCTTTCATTTGATACCCATACCGAGCGCGTTGTAAAGAAAAAGGTAATACGCCATTTTGAGTTGGCCGCCATTTTGAATTTGAAATGACGCCACATAGGTAATTGTATTGTACTTGTCATACCCTTTCATTTGATACCCATGTCGGGGGTCGAGGAGCAAAATTGCAAAATTCGGCCGCCATCTTGGAACCGCCATCTTGATTTTTTTACAAAATGGTCAGATTGCATTGTTACGCGAACTATACATATATGCAAAATTTCAAGTTGATCGGTTATATGGAAGTGGGTCAAAATCAAGTTGCAAGATTTGTCTACATACATACAAACATACATACAGGTGAACAGGTGCAATTTCCGGTTTGTTCAGAAAAAAAAAATGAGCAATTTTTTACAAATAATTTTTGGAAGCGAATGCAAAAAACCGCATTCCGATCCGTCCGCGCCCAACCAATTAGGAACTTTTGGCCTTTTTAGTGCTTCATTGCCTCGACTAATAGTTAAACACATAAAATTGAGCGGACTACGATGATTAAGACACGTTGTACGAGATTCCGAAGAAATTAAGCTAGCCCGGATTTTAAAACGAAAAATAAGCGTAGGGCTACCAAGAAATAGGTGGATGGAAGACGTGTTAAAAGATATACTATACGAAAACTTCGTATAGTAAACTGGAGAGAACTAGCAGGACTTAGAGATGATTGGAAAAAGAGACTTCAAGAGGCCCGAGTCCTACAAAGACTCTAGGACAATTTAAGAAGATTACCAAACAGTTGACTTTGTAAAAAAAAATGTCCAGTAAATATACTGTGAAAGAGTGAAAGCGGTGCCTACTGTAAAAACCATTCTAAAAGTACAAAATGGCAAGATAGAAAAAAACCTTTTACATAGTAAAAATCCCTTTATTTTATGAACTTTACTTACTTACTTCGTCGGCTCTATAACCGGGACCCGGTCCTGGCATCTCGCAACTGTTCTCTCCACCGGTCCCGGATCTGAGTCGATGTCATCCAGTGTGGCAAACCTAAGCTCTGAGCGTCCTGGGCTACGCCATCCTTCCAGCGGAGGTTATAACGATGTTGAGTACCGCGTATAAGATATTTTCCGTTATACGCGGTACTCAACAACGTTATAGGGTATATAGTGCTTGTTATTAATAGAAAAAAACATTATGTACGTGAATCTAGTATTCATAGTAAATACGTAAAAGTAATTCGATTTGACAGAAAACGAAGTTTTAGAAAAATGTTATATTCATTTCTACATTATTAGATAATGACTAAAAATATCCACATTTCAGATATAGACCAACTTTGAACATGGTACCAGCTCCGCGAAATAATACCATTAACCAACAAAAAAGTGCAGGACGAACAACAGCACGATTGCACCGAATTGTGTAATTCAATTCGGTTACCTGAGTCACACTAGCAGTAACGACTTAGTTTGCAAGGCTGAAATAAAAGATGTACCTTACTTCAACGCACCTATATATATGGCAAATAGAAAAGAAATTGGAAAAATTGATGAAATTTTTGGAAATCCAAGGGATTACTTTGTTTCAATTAGGCTACATGATAATATGAAAGCTTCTAGTTTTCAACTTGAACAGAAATTTTTCATTAATTCGTTGAAGCTGATTCCTTTGAGTAAATTTTTCCCTAATCGCTTAGAATCAGCACCGAAACTTCAGAAAAAGAAAAAACGTTCCTTTAATAACGTGAAAAATCATGGCAGTTTTACTCGCGGAAAGCAGCAATTTCGATTTTGTAGAGGACCGCAAAGGAAGAATATGCAAGAGTCGTCGAGATCTTATAGTTTTAAACCAAACTCAAGGAATAATTTTCAAAGACCCAGAAGGCGGCTTAATTTTGGTTTTGGGTACACATAATATTTCATGTTGTAATTAAAAACATGCATTTTTTTATGTAAACTTTTATGAAGTGTTTCTTTTTAATTTTTTAGTCTTGTTATTATTAATAATAAGAATTATATGAACCGAAGGTAATTGTTTACGGAGTCGCAAAGTTTTCTAGAACTTCATTTTACGGCGCATAGGAAAACGGGAGATTTACCAGTCGAAAAAATATTTCATTTCAATTTTGATGTATAAAAAACGGTTATATTATCAGGTTGATTTTAAAGTTGACTGATACTATGTACTAAGTACTATGCACTATGTACGATGTATTTTATACTATGTATGTACTATGCAATACTGTGTACTATGTATTATGTACTCTGCACTATGTACTATCTACTATGCACAATGTACTATGTATCATCTATATATACAATAAAAATGAAAAAATGTTCGTTAGTTAATCCAATCCATCCAGTCTGTGAAAGGTTTATAGCCAAAAGTCGATGAAATTAGAAAATAAAGTTGTTAAATCGCGATAAATGTAGATGCACGCACAAAATTGGATGTATGTATTCATGTTCCCTAATACCTCGCAAACCATTCAAGCGATCTCCACAAAAATTTACCCATATATTCGGCGGTGTTCCACAATTCGAGTGGAATGCAATAGAAATCGGAATTCAATTTCACTCGAATTCAAAGTCGATGTTCCGAATTTCGAGTGAATTTCGTTTGTTCGAAATCACTTTCGAAAACAGAAATCTGGTTGACACTTCAAATTTATGTTTATTTTTATGTTAGTTTGTGTCCAAGTTCAAAAAATTAAAAAATTTTGAGCCCCAAAAAAAGGATTTTGCGTTAAGGGGTAATATACCCTTGTGAACAATAAATTTCATGTGATTTTCTGAGACGTACCACGAACGATAGGAAAGAGATAGAGCTATGAGGTTTTGTACTGTACATATGAAAGTACTAGTCTTTAACTACAAAGAGCATGTTTTATTTTATTTTTTTCGAAAAATTGATTTAGAAAAAAATGGCGTTAATTTGAACTTTTTTTTCTTGTTTTTTCGAAAAAATCGTGCGAAAATTGCTTATAGAATCTATAAAAATCAAGATATCAAAAAAATCCTACGACGTTCGCTAGATTTTGGACTATGTTTTAAGGAACTTTTTGGTTTTTTGTTCCAGATTAAAAATTGTGACCTGTAGCGGTACGCCCATGCCAAACGTCCGAGATTTTTTTTACCTCGTGTACGCCGCCATTTTGTATCGTAAAATTAAAATAAAACATGCTCTTTGTAGTTAAAGACTAGTACTTTTATATGTACAAAACCTCATAGCTCTATCTCTTTCCTATCGTTCGTGGTACGTCTCAGAAAATCACATGAAATTTATTGTTCACAAGGGTATATTACCCCTTAATAGCCGCAGTAATTGAAGAAAGAGAGATTGAAGAAAGAGAGCTTCAAAGGAAGGACAAAATTTAAAAAAGATTGTTAAGGGATAATCCCAATCCTTTGAATCTTCCTGATTCCTTGTAGATCATTACTGAGTTAATAAAGAAGGATTTTGTATATCCTCTTGCTATTTCTGTATTATTTCTCGCAAATTCACGCATAATGGTCTCCTGTCTGTTATTCCACTTTCAATTCACAAACGGCTACTCAATCGGATTTATTTCGAGTGACATTACGATTTAATTGAAATTTGGAACACCTAAGTTTCGAGTTGGAATTTCTATTTCACATACATGGAATTAATCAAAATGTGGGACACCTAATTTCGATTTCGACTATCGATTTCACAAAAATCGAATTGTGGAACACCGCCGATTATTTACGTTAAGATAGTGGTTTTGGCGTCGCTGCTTACTTTCAAAATTCACTCCTAGAGAGCGCTGTCATAGAGAGCTTTGATTCGATTAATATACACTAGCAGACCCAGCACTCGAAATTCGAGCCATTTTCTATACCTTTTTTGAATTTAAGCGTGTCCAGTTTCCTGTCTTCAATCGCAAGGCCAATCTTTGGAAGTGTGTGGAATAAACCTTGAATTGCCATGTTTTTCACATGGGCAGTTGTACGTGGTGTACTCGAGAGTAGGTAAACCATCGGCGCTATTCGTTTTCTCTCCGAACGGAAAGACAAAAAATATCGTCCATCACCAAGCGTTGCGATGAACGCATTACTTATTTTTTGTAAATGTTTGTAATATTCCTATGAAAAGTTGTTGAATAGTTGAATTTTGAAGATTTGAATTAATTTAAAATGTTTTAAGGTTCGTGGTTTTTAAAGAATAAATAGGAAATTTTGGTCATTAAATGTATACATATATTGAATCTGTCTTGAATTTTTATAGGAATAATTGGTTTTTCTTTGGTGGTTGTTTTAACGTTCGTAGTTTTAACAGAATACAGAGTTTAATTTTGAAGATCATATAATTAAACGGCAAGCACTTATTTTATAGCACCATTTTTCAGAAATTAAACTCTCCAAATGTAATGAAAACTATTTCACCATGTAGCCCTGAGCTCAAAGAAGTTCAGAATAACTGTTTTATTTATACACGGCACAATACAACGCTAACAAATAGAAAATAATTTTACAATTATTTCCCATATGAAACGTACGGCGTCTGTTACATGGTTTTTTTAGCATTGCCTTTTCCAACTATAAAAAATTTGTTTCATTTTTCAATTTTGTTTTATTGTTCTCGAAAAATTTTGTTATTGAAGGCTTCTAGATTTAAATTCAAAAAAGCTATATAAAATGGCCCTGGAATTTCGAGTGCTGGGTCCTGCTATTTGCATTAATTTTAACTGTTTTAAAGTTCTTTGTTTTAAAATAATACACAGGTCATATTTCAAATAAATGCATTTTGAATCTAATGTCTCCAACTTTTATAGGAATAGTTGGTTTTTCGTTAATGGTTAAGAAGAGTTGAATTTTGAAGTTTTGGATTGATTATACGCTTTATATTAGCTTCACCTGTATGTATGTATGTATGTATGTATGTATGTGTGTATGTATGTATGTAGACAAATCTTGCAACTTGATTTTGACCCACTTCCATATAACCGATCAACTTCAAATTTTGCCCATATGTAAAGCTGGCGTGACAATGCAATCTGACCATTTTGTGAAATAATCAAGATGGCGGTTCCAAGATGGCGGCCGAATTTTGCTATTGTGCTCCCGGACCCCCGACATGGGTATCAAATGAAAGGGTATGACAAATAGAATACAATTAGCCTTATGGCGTCATCCCAAATTCAAAATGGCGGCCATTACAAAATGGCGGATTAACTTTTTCTTTCTAACATACTTAAAATGGGTATCAAATGAAAGGATATGACAAGTGGAACACTATAAGCTGTGTGGCGTTATTCCAAATTCAAAATGGCGGCCGACACAAAATGGCGGACTACCTTTTTCTTTACAACACCCTCGATATGGGTATCAAATGAAAGAGTATGACGAGTAGAATACATTAAGCCGTGTGACGTCATTTTAAACCTAATATGGCGACTACCAAAAAACGGAAGAAGACCAAAAAGTAAAAAAATAAAAATGTACAATTTAGCAAAACTAAAAAATTCGTTTTTATTTTAAAATGATCTGAAAAATATTGCACATATCTACAGTAAAAAGCCAGAAATGCAAATTCGATGATTTTGAATTTATTGCATTTTTCTATTCCGTATTTCCTTCTTTATCATTGCTTTCTTGTCTTAAACTGAGCTGTGCTTGCTAAGTTATCGGACCGGCAAAAGTAATATGGCGGCCACACCAAAATGGTGGAAGATAAATGGTAGACTAAAAAGTAAAAAATAAAAATATATAGCTTAAAAAAACTAAAAAATACGCTTTTATTTTAAAATGAACTAAAAAGAAAAAAATAATTTTGAAGCTTTTATTGCTCCAGCCAGTGTAGGGAACAACCTACCTTTCGAAATCAGGCAAATAACTAAATTAATGAAGTTATTGGTAAAAATTATAAATATAACTTACTTAAATGTAAAAAAAGCGTGGGCCGCTAACGAAAAGCTCCAGTGTTAATAAAATAATAATATATGTAGGTAAAGAGGCCCACGATTTTTTACATTTAAGTAAGTTATATTTATAATTTTTACCAATAACTTCATTAATTTAGTTATTTGCCTGATTTCGAAAGGTAGGTTGTTCCCTACACTGGCTGGAGCAATAAAAGCTTCAAAATTATTTTTTTCTTTTTAGTTCATTTTAAAATAAAAGCGTATTTTTTAGTTTTTTTAAGCTATATATTTTTTTAAATGTTTAAACGTTGGGTGCACCGGGTCCCAGTCCCAGCTATACAGAAAATAAGTGGTTAATGGAGACACGTCATCTGTGTATGAAAATTCATATCTCGAAAAATGCCATGTTTCTATTGTCTCGATCAAAATGTCAGATCCCTAATAGTTTCACATTTTGTTTTTTGGAATCAAAAATACAAAAAAAATTGCCTTTTTCAAACTCTCCTGCTGTATATTAAAATTCATATCACCTTATGGGTGCAGCATAGGCGCGCCGGGTCCCAGCTAGTTCAAGATAAAATAGATTGCCAGCTAAGATAGCAAGTAGGAGTTAGGAAAGGTCGCGGTTGTTTAGGGATAGGCAACTCGAACACCCTAATACCCGTGACAGACTGGTAGTATCGAAACCATGGTTAACAAGAAAACTATCAGTCTGTACTCAAAAACCACGTTTGTACTAGGCACAACCCTGGTATTATCATGGTTTCGAAATCTACATCTACTGCCAATTTCCAGCTGCGGAAATTAAAGGAAACTTATATTTCCGGTTGTTTGACAGCAAATTGGTTGTCAATGGTAAAAACAATCTAGTTTGCGTTTTATTTGCCTTCACGTTATTCTTTCCCGCCAAAAACTTTTAACTTTGACAGTTATGAATACTATCAAAGCTGTCTGCCACTGATAGACGACGAGAATATTATCAACGTAAATTTTGGTATTCTCATGAGAATATTCTCATGGCTGTTTACACGAGGAATGGTATTTGTTCCCGCGAGAATAAATATCGTTCTCATGGTGGCAGTTGTCATGAGAATATTCTCATGAATTCTCATGTGCGTTTACACGATGAGAATAAAAGCTGTGGCATGAGAATAATTTTTCTTCTCGCACTGCCAGTTGTTTGTTATTTTCATCGCCATGTCAAAAAGACGAAAATTAATGTTGGGATTTTGTGTGAGTTTTTTTGTATCACGCACTCTTCAAAATATGACCTTGATTATATTTACAATGGGGCAAATCGGCTCTATTCACAATCTTTAGGCAAGGCTTTTACGAACTGTTTCATTAAACCCAGTGTAATGTAAAGAGGTGGCAGAAGGACCTTTTTTTGATTTACTACAGTTTTATGCAAAATGTTCTTCTCTCCAGGTGTTAAGATTTTCTTTGCAGGTCAATGTTTTGTGGACCAGTGTTGATTCCTTGCTCTGCTGTCCCACTCACATATAAAACATGGGAACTTAGTAAACCCCTTTGGTTGTCCAAGGAACATGCAAATTACTTTCGAATCTCCACATCATCCAATCGTGAGCAGGATAGTTGAATTTCTTTATTTCGTATATTCAATAAATGTGAAACAATGGTGGGTGATACGACTTTTTTGCTATTGTTTTCGGACTCAGCACACCTAAAAACATAAGAATCAGGCAAAACCATAAAAACGTTTTTTCATCGTTGGCCTGTGTAATTTTCGTTTGATTTTTTCCACAACAAAGCATTTGAAAATAGCAAATGAGATCGCATGAGAACATTCGTTCTTTCCGACATGCTGGAAAGAATGCATTCTCACGCTTTTTAATGGGAATATCCTCACGCCACCTATTTACACGTATGAGAAAACGATTCTCACGAGAACGCTTGAAAATACCTCCTTGAGAACAAGAACGTATTATCATGCATATTTACACTTGTACGAGAACGAATTTTTGTTTTCGCGAGAACATTTGTATGAGAATATTCTCATCGTCTATCGGCACCTTTAAGGTGCCGATTTGCCCTTTTTTAAATATAATCAAGGTCATATTTTGAAGAACTGTGCGTGATACAAAAAAACTCACATAAAATCCCAACATTAATTTTCGTCTTTTTGACATGGCGATGAAAATAACAAACAACGAAGAAAAATTATTCTCAAGCCACAGCTTTTATTCTCATCGTGTAAACGCACATGAGAATTCATGAGAACATTCTCATGACAACTGCCACCATGAGAACGATATTTATTCTCGCGGGAACAAATACCATTCCTCGTGTAAACAGCCATGAGAATACCAAAATTTACGTTGAGAATATTCTCATCGTCTATCAGCACCTTAAGATTAATAGTCGAACAATCTAGAAAATAGAAGCCATCATAGACACACACTAGTCTATATAAGAGTAACAGGCGGAGAAGGGTTAGCAAACGGTGGACTGCTCCTCCAGGTTGGGGGTTGGACAGCAGGCTGACAACCTTTCCCCGTAAAACCCCACCCAACACGAATCCTCAAGGTATGCCTTGGAGAGGACGAACCCAACGGCAACTACCCAGGCAACAGAATATGGAATTCGATCGAGGAATTTGGAACGTTAGAAAGAAGAAGAGAGAGTATCTAAACAGAGGGATCCTTGAGATACAGGAAGCGTATAAAGGAACACGCCAGATCAGCCAATAGCAGATCCTGATAGGATAAAAGTTGGAAAGAATATTTTCACAACTTATTGAATCCGAACCCCCTAGTAAACGAGGACCGACAGACGGAGGCATCTGTAATTCGTCAAGATAATATATCAATAAAACCACGGATACTGGATGAGGTGTGTGAGGTTGAAAAAAGGCAAAAAAGGAACAAATCGCCAGGCGTCGATGGAATAGCAGCTGAAAGGAAGGAGGCCCGCAACTCTTAGGAACCTTACACGAACTCATATGCAGCATCTGGGAGGAAAAAGTTATACCAAATCGTTGGAAGAAAGTGATTATATGCAAATTCTGGAGAAAACCTGGAAAAGTTATGTAGATATATACCAGATATTTGTCGACTTTCAACAGACATATGACTCTATAAAAAGAGAAAAGCTATACAAGATTTTATCGGAATTAGGAGTCCCCTCAAATCTGGTACGACTGATCAAATGTCAAGGTCTTTTTTGGCAGCAAAAGATGAGCTAGAAAATTTAGAATGGGAAGAAATATAACTATGGTCGACCACAACCTAGAAATAGTCGATAAAACAGTCTACCTTGGGTCTACAATTACAAAAAGAATCGAGAAAATGGAAGAGATAGCTAGAAGAATATGGCTGGTGCCCAAAAGCATATACTGCACTCAAGATTTTTTGCACAGAAAAACGAAATTCTCACTCTACAAAACAGTAATACGACCAGTACTGTGCTATGGTAGCGAGACTTGGACTATGACCAAGGACATAGACAAACGAGCCAACAGGTTTGAGAGAAAAGTTCTCAGATGCATAATGGGCTCAACGAGAGAGGATGGAATATGACGAAGGAGATACAACCGCGAGTTTCATGAAATTTTTGACGACCCACAACTCTCAACTTTTATAAAAATTAAAACTAAGACTAACTGCCGACGTAATCGGGATGCAAGACAAACGTATCCCAAACCGGCTTAGGGTAGCAGATATTTCGGAAATTGACACTAGGCAGACCCAGGAGGAGATGGATCGACTCTGTGACGGCTGAAGCAATGCTCAACATCCGGAACTGGAGATATGCTGCAAGGGACCATCAAAATTGGGGAAATGCCCTAGAGCAGGCCAAGGTTCGATTTGGGCTGTAGCGCCATAGGATGGATGGATGGGAGAATCTTTCATAATGAACAATTAACTGGAGGGAAACAATGTTGCCCCGTTTCACCAGTCCTCTTCATTACTGTAATGGAACTTTGGTACCCTATTATTAACCGGCGGGGTGTCTTATTGGGGCTACCTTTTGAATGCGCTAGAAGGGCGTATCATCTGCGTAATCGAGATCTTCTAGCTGTTCTACCATACCGCATCGGGTTCACCTTGCTTCTCTGCTGGCTTTCTACATTATTTCGTCCGGTACAGTAATGGAGAGTACCGGTGAAACGGGGCAACATTGTTTCCAACACTCCGGCAAGGCTGCCCCACGCTAACCCCGATGGTTGCACCCGTGGCTTAGCCAGCTGCTTAAAAAAATGAACTCATACAATATCCAAGAGTTCGAACGCGAACCTGGCCTCCTTCTCATGCACCCCCCTTCAGACTACCCTTGACCGATCATATCCTTTTTCCATCCTTCGAACTGAGCTTACTACTGGGCATTGAACCATAACGTGAACGACATGACGGCCTGGTAGTATAAAGGATGACACCTGAGCTTGGACTATTACATAAAAAATTGTTATAAATTATTAACCTAGAAGAGTTTCTGAGTAGCTTGATATGTTTAAATAACTCATAATACAATTCGGTAACCAAGACCTTTCGAGTTCATATTGATACCCTCAAACGAAAATTTTAAATTATTTCAAACTCATCATCAGCAGTAGCTCCACAGCCTATTGTTGGCCTTGCTCCAGCGTTCGCCTCCATTATTCTCGATCTCTGGCCCGACTTTTCCAGTTTCTTATTCCCAACTGTCTCAAGTCTTCCTCAACGTCATCTGTATATCTTTAATTAGGCCGACCTGGTCTCCGTTTTCCTGACGATACTTTCCCCAGCACTATCTTGGTCGGGTTCCGTTCCGCACCTCGTTGGATGTGACCAATCCATCGTAGTCTGTTTATTTGCCTATAAAAATATGGCCGCAAGTATGTTTAAGCCAGGTGTAAGCTCTGTTAAATATATACGTTCATAACGTATCCTCTTAAGTTATATATCAAATTAAAGCTAATTTTTTTCTTTACACGATAGAATAGGGTTGCCACTGTCAAAGTGGCCGCAAATAGGGGTTGCCAGCCCTAAAAAAAATTAAAAAAAAATAAAATACATTTCCAAATACTTGCTGGCAACCCCTATTTGCGGCTACTTCGACAGAGGCAACCCTATTTTATCGTGTAAAGAAAAAAATTAGCTTTAATTTGATATATAACTTAAGAGGATACGTTATGAATGTATATATTTAACAGAGCTTACACCTGGCTTAAACATACTTGCGGCCATATTTTTATAGGCAACCCGGCATAAATAAATTTCTCTACTTAAAACTATCAATAAAAATTGCATTTTGAGTAAAAAACAGATGAGTGCAGAAATTTGCAGCCGGATCTTGTACTATAGCTACCGAGACCGAAAAATTTGTTTGTAAATAGAACCAAATCCAAAGCAGTTCCGACATGACAGACTGGTAGTATAAAGGGTGAGAGCTTGGCTTAGACTTTTACATAAAAAGAGATGGTTTTTTCTATGACCATCTCTATGGCGTTTTGTGCCCAACACAGGATGTTCCATCAATGACAAAGCTGTGCTTGCTTATACCCGGCTATGCACAGCTGTGTCGTTCATGGAATGCTCTGTCTAAATAGAAAGCACTTTTTATTTACATGTAACTGCAGGGAATTAAATTATTACGACTAAATTGTCAACACTGCAAGTGACGATACGAAAGAATCTTCCATACACGAGCACATTACTTAGCCTATTGTGTACTAAAGTATACAACCCCCTAATATAGCGAAGTATCAATGTTGTAAATAAACTTCATTTTATAAAATAAACTATAAATATTTTGTTTCCAACCAAAATTTATTGCTTAAAAATGAAATTAGTACCCAAGTACCTTCTAACTTGATGGTTGAGAGCAAACATACGGATTACCAGATTTTAAAAATTAAAATGCATTTAAACAATTTTTGGTTTAAGTAATATGAAAATTAAAATAGATTATGATTTGTTTGAAATAAAAAGAAACTCTTAAATAAATTAAATAAAAATTATTTGTACTTGACAATGCTTCTACCGTTAACTGATATTTTACCATGTCAATCTTGTAACATGATCCGTTTTCTGTTTTGATGTTTTAATATATCCCAATAGTTGGAGCTCAGCTACTGTTCGAGTAAATCTCGCCCTGAAATTATAAAGTATTTAATAAAAAAATGTTTTTTTTATCAATTAAACCTTACTGAATTTTAGGATCAATTTGTTCCTGCTCATCTTCATTGAAATCCACTACAGCTCGAAAGGCCTGCAACCAATCGAATAAATTTATCATTCTGCCACATTCACGATGCAGCTTATATGATACTGTCAAGTCAGGCATAGTTGGTACCAATCTAGTTTCTTCATCCAACTCGCAACATGAACATTGTAAATAAAACTGAGGATTGTTTAGTGCAGTATGTAAAGCAGCTCGTGGTGTACCAACGATTTTATGACGGACATTGGATATATCACTAAAAACGAATAATTCGTACAATGGCGGCGCATGAGTACTAAATGGCAGTAGATATTTGGTAATTAACTCGTCTTTAATATAATCTAATGTATCTGTTAGAGATTTGGTAAAATCTGAAACTGGTTTTGATTGCTTTGACATTTTGAGGAGTTGTTCTTTAAGCTCTTCACGAGTTAGTTGTGTAAGATCTGTTTGTTTGGATGAGGATTCTTTTGAAGTGTGTGTCCCGGCTAGCCAAACTCTTGTTAAAAGCTGATTGACCTCTTCAAATTTCTAAATAACACCAAATTAAATAAAATTCTTATAGGAAAATTATAAATTACATTAAGTAAAACTTCCATACAATCATTTGATAATTTGTCGTTTTTTAAATTATTACGCATAAAATTTGTTGTACAATTAATGGCCTTTGATATTCTCGACATAAATTCATCTTTTGATAGAAAACTTAATATTTGCCAACATTCTTTAAATTCAGGCAGTTCAACTACACTATTTGATGAGCATGTTGCATAAATTTCACGTTTGTGCTTTCCTAATGGACTTTTTGGTAAATCGTCTATGAGTTGAGTTAAAAATTCCACCAGGCAACGAAACATTATAAAGAATTTATGACAATTTTTTAGCAACTTTGGAATGTTATCTTTAAAATATGCATCATCGTTAAGAGTCGATATTATCTTATTACGACTTTCCATTGCTTCTACGTAGGGCCGAAAAGACAGCAAACGTCGAATTGCTTCTACTTCATTATGTTTTAAGTCCTCAATGATACCTAAAGATTCTGTGTAATTGTTGCATAGTGAAAAGGCGTTTCCTTGAAAGTAATGCTCCATCATACAATACTGAAATACAAATGGAAGAATATATTAAAAACGAATTTGTTCCATCTAAAATAATTTAAAAGATGCACTATATAGGTTAAATAGATTAGAGTTGAGTCTGGCTTACACGAGGCAGTACATTTGTTCCTTACACGATGGTAAATTGTACTGAGGCTTAAATTTTTTTAAATGTCCCGGTACAAAAATAATGTCAAACATCTTGAAATGAGGCGAGGTGGATTGTAAATACGTACTCGAGAGACATTTCTTACTTCTTTTGGGGCAGTTAAATATCCAATTTGAAGTGAGGCGAGGTGTGATTGTAAAATATAAATATTCATCTCATTCTCTCGTAGGGAAAAAACCAGAGTACCGAAACGCACACGCTCGTGTGCGATAAATTTTGTGTGAGCCAAAACGCACATACTCATGAGTTGTGTGCGCTTTTCTTGTCCTTATTATTCACGCACGTGAGCTGTGTGCAATTGAATAATTTCGTGTGCGCACATAAATCGAAAAATGAGTTTTGAGTCGTTCTTGTGCGTACATCAGTATTTTCAATTACTCATGTGTGCACAAGTGCGACTCAAAACTCATTTTTCTACTCATGTGCGCACACGAAATAGTTCAAGTGCACACAGCTCACGGGCGTGAGTTATTGACAATAATTGTCCTTATTACTCACACACGTGAGATGTGTGCACTTGAATTTTTCGTGTGCGCACATGAGTAGAAAATGAGTTTTGAGTCGTTTCTGTGCGCACGGGAGTGTACGTTTCCGAACTCTGGTAAAAACACAGTGGTAGCCGGTTGCCTGCTTGTTGAAAACCAGCACAGTGGCGACCTAAAACATATCCGGTGCAAGCAGAAAATCACTCATCATGCATCCTCATCATTTATTCAAACAATTAAGACACCATAACGACAGATTTTTAAACTTTCAGGGCCTGTCCGAATCCAAATCTTCGTCTTGTTATAACAGTTCATGATGTCAGCGAATGAGCTATTAAAACAATTAAGAAAAAGGCAAGGCTAACCTGTCCGAATTACTTTGCTTAGTTTTACATTTGACATTTGAAATTTACTGTTTACTAGTTGGGGCCCGGTGCGCCTCGCTGCACCCAACGTTAAAACATTTAAAATTAATCTAAACCTTCAAAATTAAATTCTTCTTAACCATTAACGAAAAACCAACTATTCCTATAAAAGCTGGAGACATTAGATTCAAAATGCATTTATTTGAAGTATGACCAAAATTACCTGTGTATTCTGTTCAAACAATGAACGTTAAAACATTTAAAATGAATGCAAATAGCAGGATCCAGCACTCTAAATTCGTGGGCCATTTTCTATACCTGTTTTGAATTTAAATCTAGAAGTCTTCAATAACAAAATTTTCCGAGAACAATAAAACAAAATTGAAAAAAGAAACAAATTTTTTATAGTTGGTGTTAATATTAGGTCTGTTCCCGTACCTGCAGAAAGTACAGAATCTGTCAGTTGCTTCGAATTACTTAACAGAATTCTGTTCCCGTACTTTTACTGCAGCCGCCATACTCATTTCCCCACCCTGCAGTAAGAAGCAGAAACCTGCAGTACCTACGAGCTGCTGTAACCTGCTGCAGCTTAGATATTTGAAATATGGCAATGTCAGAACTGTCATTCCCGTGTTAAAACTGCAGAAACCTGCAGAAATATGTTCCTGTACTTTCTGTACTTCATCCCCACCTCTCAATAAGCAACTTGCAGTAAGTGGCAGAATGCAGAAAGTACGGGAACAAACCTATTATATCAAAATAAGATTACCATTACTGCCATCTATTGTATATTATACCTGTGACACATATACCATCATAATGAAAGTAACCTTCATTATCGTGGCAAAACCCCACCATAATGAAATTATTTTACTTTCATTTGGACTGTAATTTCGGTTAAGTGACATCTGTTGGAAAATTGGAAACTACATTTTAAAATAAAATAATTTGATTTCACGTTAGTTAAGCAACAATTTGCAAGGATATTTTCTTTACTACTTTAAAAAATATTTTTTTAAATATTCCAAATTAAAACAGCTTAAAATTAAAGCAAAAAACAGGCCGGTTTATATCTTCACTTGATATGCCAGATGCAAATGAAAGTAAAGTGTAATGTGTCACCCCACCATTTCCTTGACCATCATAATGAAAGTTACCATCATAATGAAAGTATAGTGTGTCACAGGTATTATAAATGTTGTCATGAATGTATAATACCTGTGACACACTATACTTTCATTATGATGGTCAAGGAAATGATGGGGTGGCACATTACACTTTACTTTCATTTGCATCTGGCATATCAAGTGAAGATTTAAACCGGCGTGGTTTTTGGTTTAATTTTAAGCTGTTTTAATTTGGAATATTTAAAAAAATATTTTTTAAAGTAGTAAAGAAAATATCCTTGCAAATTGTTGCTTAACTAACGTGAAATCAAATTATTTTATTTTAAAATGTAGTTTCCAATTTTCCAACAGATGTCACTTATCCGAAATTACAGTCCAAATGAAAGCAAAATACTTTCATTTTGGACTTTCATTATGGTGGATTTTTGGCACGATAATGAAGGTTACTTTCATTGGGCCTATTCACACAGTGCACATTCATGGCGCCTAAAACCGGTTTTATAGATGAGAGAGGGAAAGGAGCGGAAGAACTTAACGAAACATTTTTCACGCAAAAGCAAACGCGTGAAAACTGGCACACATAAAAAAGTTACTTCTATCTCTTGCATTCTTTAGCTCTGTTTTTCTCTAACAAGTAAATTTCATCTGCAATACATTTAAATGTTCCTGTATAGCATTCAAATTTACTACACTCATTTACGCCCCGTCTGAGTTGCTAGGAGTTGAATAAAACCGGTTTTACTCACCACAATTATGGCAGCGTGTGAATATGCCCAATGGGCATATTCACACAGTGCACATTCATGGCGCCTAAAACCGGTTTTATAGATGAGAGAGGGAAGGGAGCGGAAGAACTTAACGAAACATTTTTCACGCAAAACCAAACGCGTGAAAACTAGCACACATATAAAAAGTTACTTCTATCTCTTGCATTCTTTAGCTCTGTTTTTCTCTAACAAGTAAATTTCATCTGCAATACATTTAAATGTTCCTGTATAGCATTCAAATTTACTACACTCATTTACGCCCCGTCTGAGTTTCTAGGAGTTGAATAAAACCGGTTTTACTCACCACAATTATGGCAGCGTGTGAATATGCCCATTATGATGGTATATGTGTCACAGGTATTATGGTGGGTTTTGGCCACGATAATGAAGGTTACTAATAAATTATATTCATTGGGTGGTGCTACACGGAGACTCGAGAAGTCGGCCGAAATCAGATTTGAGTCTCGTTATTTAATGCTACACGAGGCTGCCTTCGGCTTGGAATAATTCTTTATCCTACATGAAAGCTTTGATTGTGTGTGTTTACCGCGGTCATTGTTTACATCTGAGAAGGGAGAAAGGAAAGAAATGTGCGTACGAGTTAGTTTTCACCCCGGAAATTTTTGGGTGAAAATTCTTTCATTAAAGTTTCGTCATGTGCGTCCTTCTTTCTCTCCTCACCTTCGTTTCTTTCCTATAAAACCGGGTTTTTCGTACGTCTTGAGTCTCCGTGTAGCACCCCACATTCTCTTGTTTGCCACCGAACACGTCGTTTCATTATAGGTTATGGGCCCAGGCTCCAAGTATTTTTTAATCTAGCAGTCTTATTTTTTTCAAATAAAAAAAACGAAATAAAATTAAATAAAAATTTTATTGACGTTTCTGTTACGAAATAAAAATTAAAATAAAAAGCTTGCAAGAATGTCGACTAACTAAGAGGCCGGGAAAACTACAACGAATGGATTTTCGCCGCGGAGAATTTTCTAATCGTGGAGGGTATGGTGCACTGCATCAAGCCAGTAGCTGAGAAAGCGATAGAAGCCGCAGATGACGTGAGAACCAGAGCAAAATTAATAACGACAGTGCGTTATATGTACATATTAAGGACGTACAGACCACGTTGGAGCTATGGGAAAAGCTCAAGGCATTATTTGATGATTCAGGATTTACACGGAGAATATCCCTTTTACGTAATTTGATATCAATACGCCTGGAAAATTGTGGTTCTATGAAGTCGTACGTAACGCAAATAGTCGAAACGGGACAAAAGTTAAGTGGCACAGGATTCAAAATTAGTGATGAGTGGATCGGTTGCTTACTATTAGCAGGATTATCAGAAAAATTCATGCCAATGATCATGGCGATTGAGCATTCAGGCATTCAGATCACGACGGACGCCATTTGAACAAAATTAATGGATATGGAAACGGAAGTGAGCGGAAAAAATCAATCAGTTGAAGTTAGCAGTACATTCGCTAGTAGCATACAGAAATGGCAACAGAAGAAAAATAATAAATTGTCTGTGGTGAATGCGCATAGAAAATAAATGCAACCAAATGTTAATGTTGGTGTCAAAAGTAATGTCAAGTGCTATCGATGTCAACAAACAGGACATTACAAAAATCAATGCACAAATACTGCAAATAACGATAATACCAATCAACGTAAACAAAGTAATGCATTCAGTGCGGTGTTTTTAAATGGAAAATTTAATAAATATGTAAAATGGTTAAATATTATTCGGGTAAAGAAACACGAGCTAAGAACAATTATTACATTTATTGAAAAAAACAAAGGAAAACAATAAGTCAAGCCCAAATAATCGCACGTCCTTAGCCAACGCTTGCTTGCTAGATTGTGTCAGGATTTTATTCATTTACAATTAACTCTGTTGCCGGGTTACTATGTTTACAGCTCGGCCAACCTGCAATGACAGCGCCCTCGCTGTCTTCGTCATCCTCGCAGCTCTCCTCGTCTTCGTAGGATTGTTCTTCTTCGCTCTCGTCCCCTGGGGGCACGCTACACCAGCGTTTCATCCACTAGAAAATTTATGTTAACTCGTTCTATTGACAGGTAGCTACCTCCAAGGAATCCTCTTATTTGATTATGCCACCGCTGTTTAAGCTCATTGAGATTACTGGCTATGCATTTTCTTACCATCGAGCAATCTGAACCGCTATCGATGAACGCTACATAATCGGTATCGCCTATTTTAATAATCTTGTGATACTCGTTCTTAACTTCAGACTGCAGGTACCCAACTACATTCCTGTTCTGACTACAGTTTTCTGGAGAACCCTTACGATGAACCTTATTACATATCATACATCTATCTCGTCTAGAAGGTATCGGACAATCTTTTGATACGTGCCCCTGTTGGTGGCAGTTATAACACTCGATCCGTCTTACGCTTTTGCAGTCCCTAGATAAGTGCCCTGATCGATTACAATTGTAACAACTGACGCCACGTTCGGGTTTGACACTCGTATTTTCTGGCCTGCCGACCGTAGGCGCCGACGATTTCTTCGTTAAAGCCTTCAGGTTCCGAAGATTCAAACACCATTCGACTCTGTCTCGAAGTTCTGCTATCGTATCAATACGTTGACTCTGAAAAATGGAAAATAGCTCGTCGTCCTGCATACCCATGATAAAGTATTTTATAATACTTGATTCCGATAAACTTCCTGTCTGGCCGATCTTTATCATCTCGTCTAAGTATGGCAACAAATTTTCTTGTCGGGAACGCTTTCTATTTGCTAATGTTAAGTGGACATCAGCTTCACTATATTTCGAAGAAAACTCGTCAATCATCGCTTTTGATAGTTCTCGCCAACTATTGTATATCTCGCTTCTATCAATCCATGATCTAGCCGAACCCTTTAACTTTGTAGTAACTGCAAACAGCAACAGCTGTTCTGGCCACCCGTAGATTCCATATAATGCATCTATTCTTTTAACCCACTCGTGAATTGTTAGGGCTCCCACAGATGGATCATACTCAGGCAAGGCATCACTGACATCACGCGGAGAAAACAATATGTCTCGTACAGGATTATTTGCTGCTTCAGCCATAATTCTTTCGATTATATCGTGCTTATTACCTTTCGCGGATAATCCAGCAGCCTTTGCTCTTGTTCTCAACTCATCTAACTTTAGTGAATATACGTTTTCAGCCAGATGTCGATCGTTATTTTTTCCTTTCTGGGTCTTAATTCTGGGATTTGGTAACAGCGTTCTTTACTGTTAGTGAGAACTTATTTAAATGATATTGTATGCTGTCTCGCTTTTTCTCACATCCAGTATGAATGACCGATTTCCCGTATTATTTCGCTACTAACCGAATACCAGATTTAATATTCCAATCCCACTTCTGATTTGTAAAATGGTTAAATATTATTCGGGTAAAGAAACACGAGCTAAGAACAATTATTACATTTATTGAAAAAAACAAAGGAAAACAATAAGTCAAGCCCAAATAATCGCACGTCCTTAGCCAACGCTTGCTTGCTAGATTGTGTCAGGATTTTATTCATTTACAATTAACTCTGTTGCCGGGTTACTATGTTTACAAATATGACTGGTACATAGACTCTGGTGCGAGCGTACACCTAACTGCCAATGAACAGTGGATTGAGAATACTACATATCACAAAATGAAAGATATATGTGTTGCTAATAATGAAAGATTGCAAGTAGTATGTTCCGGAGATGTGACCATTGTAACTAAAACTGATCAATGTGAATTTGAAATTCCAGTCAAGGATGTATTATGTGCTCCAGGATTGACTACAAACTTGTTGTTAGTGAGCCAGTTAATAAAATCCGGTAATAAAGTTCAGTTTACGGCAAATGGCTGCGAAGTATTTAAAAGAAACAATGAACTAGTAGCCACAGCTGCGTTAATCAATGGAGTGTACAAGATATTATTACCTGACAATGCAGGTGCTAATTTGGCTGTATCAGGACATACTTGACATCGCCGATTAGGTCATGTCAATAGTAAATACTTAAATAAAATGACCAGTGCTGTTGAAGGAATGAACCTCAAAGAAAAGGTTGATCTAGACAAGACATCATGTACAGTTTGCTGTGAAGGTAAGCAGTGTCGATTGCCATTCTCAAACGAGGTTTCTAGAAGCAACGAATTACTTCATTTAGTTCACACTGATATTTGTGGACCTATGGAGCATGAATTATTAGTAGGTTCCAGGTATTTTATATTATTTATTGATGACTTTAGTCGAATGACGTTTGTTTATTTCATTAAAAATAAAAGTGAAACACTTAAATGTTTTACAGAATTTAAAGCAAAAGTGGAGAAACAAACTAACATGAAAAATACTGAGAAGCGATAACGGGTGTGAATACTGTAACAAAGAATTTGACACATATCTCAAGAATGAAGGTATCATTCACCAAAGAAGTAACCCATATACTCCTGAACAAAATGGCTTATCAGAGCGTAATAATCGTACCATAGTAGAGAAAGCCAGATGCCTGTTATTTAATGCAAATATGGGTAAAGAATTCTGGGCAGAGGCCACCAATACTGCCGTTTATCTAAAAAATCGTACTGTTCTTCCTGCTCTTAATGAACAGACTCATTATGAAGTCTGGACTCGATGCAAACCTGACGTAAGTCACTTACGCATTTTTGGTAGCGAAGTCACGGTTTATATGGCTAAAGAGAAGAGGCAAAAATGGGGCAGAAAGTCTGAGAAGGACATACTAGTTGGTTATCCAGATGTCTTCAAAGGTTACCGAATTTACAACCCTAGAACAAAACGTGTGACAACTAGCAGAGATGCCATCGTCATGGAAGACGAGAAGAACCTTGAGATCAGTATACCAATAACTGAAAGGGGTCAAAACTCGTGTTCAGTAGGGGACACAATTATTACAGATACAAATTCAAATGAAAATGAAATAATGATTGATGAGGATACACTAATCGAAACATCATATAGCTCAGATAGTACGTACGTTCCTAGTGAATATGAAGATGCTAATGGCTCTCTTGAGGTGCATTTGAGACCCAGCAGAATTACAAGGAAACCAGAAAGATATGGGATATCAAGTATGTGTATTCCTGAGGAAGTGTTTGATGATGCTAGTGGACTAAGTCGAAAAGAAGCACTACAAGGAGCAGAAAAGGGACAGTGGTTACAGGCCGTAAAAGAAGAATTTCAGTGTTTTGAGGAAAATAATGCATGGGAGTTAGCGGATATGCCAAAGAATGGTGAAACTGTAGTGAAGTGTAAGTGGGTACTGCGTAAAAAGATGAACAGCGATGACAGCGTTCGTTACCGTGCTCGTTTAGTGGCCAAGGGATATATGCAGAAGCAAAATGTGGACTATTCAGAGGTTTTCTCGCCGGTAGTCAGGGGCCGTATTTGGTTTCTCGAGTCGATATCGATTCCTCTCGATAAATACAAATTGGCATTTAGCAACACGATATCGACAACCTTATCGTCTCTTTGCGTGTCGATCAAGACGTTTGACGTTTATTAAAAGGCTCAATTTATGCATACAATCAACTTTTAATAGTTTCTTTTTTAATTAAATATACGTGGTTTGCTGTACTTGGAGTAATATGACACAATTTGATGGTTTTCTATGGCAGCGCTTATCTGTCGATTTGGTCGTAATGCCTAATATGAAACTTAGAGAAAATCGAGAAGCTTTTTTTTGTCCAAATACGGCCCCAGGTATTCAACTTTGAGATTACTGTTTGCATTATCTGTTAAACTTGGATTAGACGTTACACATCTCGATGTCACTACAGCATTCTTGAATGGGGACCTTGGGGAAACAATTTGCATGCAAATACCAGAAGGTTTGCCAAGCTCTCAAAAAAATCATAATAATAAAGTACTTAAATTGAATAAAGCAATTTATGGTTTAAAGCAATCTTCAAGGGCCTGGTACAAGAAAGTTGATGAATGTCTTACTGGCTATGGTTATAAACGCTCCAAACTAGAACCATGCTTGTATACTAAAATTCATAATGATAAGAAGACTATAATAACTTTATATGTTGATGATTCTTTTGTGTTTCTAAATGATGATATTGAATGTAATAATTTGAAAAAGGTATTAGCTTTAAATTTCAAACTAAAAGATTTAGGACAGGTTAAAAATTGTTTAGGAATGACTGTTAATATTGATAAAATTAATGGTACAGTTACATTAAGCCAAGAAAATTATGCTAATCAGTTATTAAATAGATTTAACATGGCAGATTGTAAAGTAGCTGATACGCCTTTAGAGTCTAAGTTGAACATCAACATAGCAGATAAAAAATTGTAACAGGCAAATACCTTATCAGCAACTCATTGGTGGGCTCATGTATTTGGCAGTGTTAACTAGGCCTGACTGTAAGTTTCCTAAGTCTGATTCAGTAAGTTTCCTAAGTCAATTTAATAATTGCTATATACATGAAACTTGGGCATATGCTAAATGAGTTTTGAAATATCTTAAGGAAACTAAATATTTTGGATTAAAATATTCTTGATGTATAGTTCTCAATTAGAAGGATTAATTTGTTGATGCAGATTGAGGGAATAATATCATCGACAGAAGGTCTTACACAGGTTTATGTTTTACATTAGCCGGAAGTGTTGTTTCATGGGAGGCAAAAAAGCAGTCGCCCTCTCAAGCACAGAAGCAGAATACATGAGTATAGCTGATGCTTGTAAAGAAGCTATTTATTTGCATAATTTGTCAAAGGAAATTATTAATGAGCCATACACCATTACTTTATTTAATGATAACCAATGTGCACTTAAGCTGTGTTCAAATAATAGTTTCAATAAAAGAACCAAGCACATTGATATTCGCTACCACTTTTGCAAAGAATGTATTGCTGATAATAAAATTAAACTGAAATATTTGGAAACAGCTAAAATGCCAGCAGACCTGTTTACAAAAGGTTTAAGGTGGGGCCCAATGAACGCCGCGCCGCCGAGCTCGCCTTGACAGATCAAATGAACTGTGTGCTTCCTTATGGCAGTGCGCCAAATGAGAAAGGCGATCACGGCGAACCGCAGCTTGGATTTGGGAAATGTTCATATCCAACGGCGCCGCGGTACGCCTTGACAGTTGTGAATTCACAGCTGTTTTATATTTACAGAGAAAAGCGCCCGTTTGTGTCGGTCACGGAAAATTATTTAAAGCAAAATATAAGTAAGTTCATTTATTTATTAAAATATAATGATTGGAGGAATTTATTCAATTTAAATTTATTTTTTCAGTTTATGTTCGAAGAAAAATTGATTAACAAAATCCACTTATATTTGTTTATTTGCTAATAAATTGCATTATAAACTTACGTTTTCTAGCAAAGAATAAATATTTAACTTTCTAATTGAACTAAACAAATAAAAAACTTTAGTTGTCAAAGCTTTCATTGGGCCCGGGTTTGCTGAGTTTGCTGCGCCTGCCGCGATATGTCAAGGCGAGCGTAGTAGGCGCGGCGTTCATTGGGCTCGTACCTTTAGGAAGTAGTAAGCAGTATTACTTTATGCAGTTGCTAGGAATACAGGATGTAAAAATTATATAATAATTTGTTTTGTTTAGTTAAGATGGGGTTGATTGTTGTGTGTATCTATATTATTTTGATAAGTAGCGGTGTCCATATTATATCAAAATAAGATTACCATTACTGTCATCTATTGTCTATTATCAAGACCTTCTCAAGTACAGGCCTGGAAGTTGCCCATCTCACTAACACTAACGCAGCTGCTCGTAGTCCCAGAATCTGTCACTTTTGTTGGCATATATACGCCGTGATGTAAAGTTCGGAATATTTTTGCATTAGTTTGCCGTAAAAAGTCATAAAATAATATATTTAACCAGTTTTTGTTGCAATAGGATTACCAGTCAATAGTGCTTTAGTGATTTAGTTAAGAAAATTTAAAAAAATTGAGAGTTTAAGTGTGTTTTAAGTGTGTTAAATGTGAAGGTGGCCAATTTTGTTTACATTCGCGGTGATTTTTTCTTGTTTATTTAGCGGAAAAATGTTGAATTTGTGTAGTAATATAATAAAAAGTGCTTTTTGAGTGATTAAAAATTGGCCACCTTCACAATTAACACACTTAAAACACACTTAACCACTCGATTTTTTTAAATTTTCTTAAATAAATCACTAAAGCACTATTCACTGGTAATCCTATTGCAACAAAAACTGGTTAAATATATTATTTTGTGACTTTTTACGGCAAAATATCCCGAACTTTTACCTCCTCCATATAATTTCTTCCTATTTGACAGATAATGGGTCTATTACCAACACAAACACAAACTCTGCTTCCAGGCCTGTACTTGAGAAGGTCTTGCTATTATAAATGTTATCATGAATGTATAAAAGTTATACACAATAAATTATATTCATTCTCTTGTTTGCCACCGAACACGTCGTTTCATTATAGTTGGAAAAAGCAATGCCAAAAAATGAACTTTTATTATCTCTTAATGTCACATATTGCAAAATTGTGTTCATATATGGGAATTAAATGTAAGAGATGCCATACGTTTCATATGGGAATTAAATGTAAAATTATTGTCTAATTTTAAGCGTTGTGTTGTGCCGTGTATAAATAAAATTGTGATTCTGCATTTCTTTGAGCTCAGGGTTACACGGTGAAACAGTTTTCAATATAGTTGGGGAGTTTAAACTCTGTAAAATTGTGACACAAAATAAGTGTTTGCCGTACAACTGCCCATGTGAAAAACATGGCATTTCAAGGTTTATTCCACACACTTCCAACAAGGGCGGATCCACAGTTGTGGGCACGATGGGCATGCCCACAACCCTAATAGACTTTTGACGTCACACTTTCACGGTCTATTGAGATTGATAGGCGGATGATATTATATCCTATGCCTTAATAAAATAAAAAAATATGCTTCAGGCCACACTTTAGAAGTACAACTTTTTTACCCAACAACTGCCACAATTATTAAAATATTAATCAGCTAGCAATATGCAATTGATATAGGAGGTCTGTCGGATATATAGTACGGCTTCAGAAAAGTAGGGCCAACGACAGATGCAGGAAGTATAGTGACGAGCCTACCGAGGCACTTGATACAAGTACAATTTTAGAATATCAATATTTATGAATTCCTATTTAAATTAAAACCTAAAAACGAAGCAAAGGTTTTAGGATAACTGAAATATTTTCGATTGAAACTGGTCTAAAAATCGTGAGGTTCCTTATGTCGTGGTTCTTTTGTCAATATTGGGTCTGTTTAGACCCTTCGCTTCCAAGAACGTTCTTCATGAACTTTGTGGATGAAGGGAGAATTGGGGTGGTATCTCTCATCATCCCCACTTTCCTCTTCATCCACAAAGTTCGAACCTAGTATCTGATGAAAAAATAATATTGAAATCGCCACTCAAAATCATGGGGATTTCGTTGAAGTTTTGACCTAGTAAAATTGAACCTTCAGAAGTGAAGATTGTCATGTATGAATTCCGGCAGAATGAAATCGGCAGAAGAGTACTTTCGGAAATCAATTTACATACCTTTATTAGATTCCGTTATTAATGATTTAGGGCAGAGATTGTCTCCGGAAGTATAGATGTTTTCAAAAGAAGAAAATTGTCGACAGTACAAAGGGCTTTCCCTCTAATCTTCCACATAAAAAAAACTCCGTGACACAAAAAATTTGAACAGTTCTGCGCACCTCGTTGCCAAGTTTTATAAATTTTGTTCTATCATTTCCCCTCTTTTCATTTAAAAAGACAACAAATGCAGCAAAAACTCAACAAAATAATTTGGGAAGGGATTTGCCATAACCTATATTTACAAGCCATTAACAAGGAAAATATTGAGAGCGAATTTCCGCTCAATCGGACTACAGCTCGGTGCAGTCACGTTATGTTGTTAGTGTAATCTGGAGAATTTGGGAGAATTTGGTAGTCCGATTCTCTCAATATCTATTCTTGTTTATGGCTTGTAAATACAGAAGGAAGGATGCGCGCATGCCGAATGAATAAAGTTAAGTTATCTTTATATGTATTGAGCAGAGCTCAACCAAGTAAATCTATTCATCATAATAAGTATAATTTTACTATAATTATGCGAAATATTTCTGATCTCTAAATTTAAAATAATTTAAAAACAATCCTGAATAATTTTTTTTAAATATACATGAGCGTTTTCATTCATAAGATGAAAGTTCTCCGCAGCCGCAAGCAACACAATCTCCCCAGACAGAAGCGCGCATGCGACTGACGAAAAACGTCACAATCCTAGTATCAAAGTATTAAAAACACAAATTTCGTATTTTTTAATTGAAATTGCTACAATTTATTTCTGTAGCAAATATGTAAAATACAAAGAAGAAAATTTATCTCAAGCTTATAAACATTTTTAAGAGCTTTTTACCCCAACATGCGCTAAATGTCACGGAGTTTAAAAAGATGGGCCAAGTCAATAATGCACGTTGCGCGAGCAAATGACTTCTTCAGCAATTGGAAGCCTGTAGCTGAATAAGTCATTTGCTCGCGCAACGTGCATTATTGACTTGGCCCGATCTATACTCGACCTGTTTCAGTTTGGAGTTTTTCTACCTAAACCAAATGTTAGTGTCAGCGACTGGAATATCGATATCGAAACAGTTAAAAAAGTTTTCCAGATGTACCTACCGGCTATTCATTAACGATAATGAATCAACTGTTATAAATGAATACCGACTCTGGATGGCCAAATGGAAAAGAGAATGTGAAAACAATTTCGCTATACCAGATGTGGTAGCTTATCTCATTGAAGCGACCAAGATTTGTACCCTAAAATAAAAATTTTCTTACAAATACTGGCAACTTTCCCGGTCAGCGTAGCTACCGCAGAGAGATCGTTTTCTACTCTGTGAAGCGTAAAATCTTGGTTTCGTGCCTCAATGGCACAGGAAAGATTGTCCGGGCTCTCCTAAATATACACAAAGATGTGAACCTGAATATCGATGAAATTACCAACCCTGCCGCGAAAAGAAACGTAAGCTTGAATTTGTAATTTAAGTAAGCACTAAATAAAATTATTTAATGTAAAATGTATACTAGCGTTTAATTTAATTTGATATCCATTAAAGCTGTAAAAATTTCATCAAAATCGGTTCAGTAGTTTAGAGTCTAAATGTGACATTGTGATGTGTAAACAAACACTCATTTACTTTTGTAATTTTCGTGAGCGAACAAACTAACATTTTACTGGGTAATTAATTTACCTACTAGTGTTTGCCCACGTGGAATTATACACTGTACAAAATCTTGGTCAGAGCGTCATATATTTTGTAAACATCTCCTTTGTAGGAATGAACTATATCGATCATGAGCGAGTTCATAGTCCGACTCGCACTTGTCCGATTTTCGGGTGGCTGTGCCCACAACCTTTATTGAGGGCTGGATCCGCCCCTGACTTCCAAAGCTTGGCCTTGCGATTGGAAATGTGCTCCCTAGGAGTGAATTTTGAAAGTAGGCACCGACGCCAAAACCACCTTAACGTAAATAATATATGATTCAATTTTTGTGGTGATCGATTGAATGGTTTAGGAGTTATTAGACATACATGCATACAAAGATACAGCCATGTGCAAAAGTATTAGGCACCCATCTTTTTTTAGAGTTTTGCCTATCACCCTGTATTTTTGTAACCTATTTTCGGACCTATTTTCATGGATAAAATATCAGTGTACGCAGAATACTCCCACCTATCTAAAACTGTAAAAGTAAGACCACTTTTAACATCAAAATTTGCAATATTTTCAAAGGTAAAGGCCGTAGCATAAAAAGTAGCTGGACATTATTCATTGCAAATTGTCCAAGTTTTCCAATTTTGGAAAAAAAATATTGGTAGACTACGTATTGTTTGGAGAGAAAAATAGTTGAAGTTGACATTTTTGTTAAAAAAACAAAATTTTGATGACTCCTATCTTTGAAAGTTGGTAGGGCAGAAGAACCTTTACTTTTACAGTTTTAGATAGGTGGGAGTATTCCGTGTACACTGATATTTTATCCATGAAAATAGGTCATAGGGTTACAAAAATACAGGGTGATATGCAAAACTGTAAAAAAAAGATGGGCGCCTAATACTTTTGCACACGGCTGTACATCGAATTTTGTGCGTGCGTGTACGTTTACCGCGATTTAACAATTTTCTTTTCTAATTTTACTGACTTTTTGGCTATAAACCTTCCAAACACTACTACAAAAAATATCAAGAAAAAAAGAAAGTGCGTATCAGCTCCAACGGGTGCCTGGAGTTAACTCCTGAAAAATGATTGTCTAAAAATATATACAATAGGCAAAGGAAGTTAATGAACCCATATATTTATTTATATTGATTTGATGAAATATATTACATAAATAAATTTTATTTTCTACTTTTTAGTCTATTATATGTCTTCCGCCATTTTGTGGTGGCCGCCATATTAGATTTAAAATGACTTCAGACAGATTACTGTATGATAATCGTCATACCCTTTCATTTGATACCCATACTAAGGGGTTGTGAAGAAAAGGTAATCCGCCATTTTGAATTTGGAATGACGCCACACAACTAATTGTATTCTACCTGGAGCGCGTTCTAAAACCTTACTATGGTTAACCATGGTTAACTATGGTAAACTTTTATCGTTCAAAAACCCCGTGGTTAACTACAACATAACCACGAGCATAACTTTTTGGCGTTCAAAAACTCCCGTGGTTAACCATGGTGTAGTTAAATTTTAACCCTGCTCGGGAGCGTGGTTAGCGATAGTTAAGAAGAAGAAGAATAAAAACAACTCACTGACAGTTGTTTTAATGGTAAACAAATAAACAAATCAAAGTGGGATTTGTGGGATTATTGCAAATAAATAATTGAAGCAATTAGCGGGGGACTATTTTATGGAAAATTTTGTTTTTATTTTTCTTTTTCTTCTTTAACCTGAAGTTAACCATGGTGCGTTCAAAAACCTCCATGGTTAAACATAAACTTTGGTGGTTAAGCGAAGTGATGCAGCATAACCACAGCTAACCTCGTGGTTTACCATAGTAAGGTTTTTGAACGCGCTCCTGTCATGTCCTTTCATTTGATACCCATATCGGGGGTCGGGAACACAATTGCAAAAATCGGCGCTGCTGACGCGTCCCGTTACAAATTTTGAAGACTGACCATATCCACATCGTTTTTCAATTATTTTAGTATTCACAAACCAATTTTCAGATTTTATAAAGCATTTCCGACATACATGGTTCTTTGACAACTTTGAAGCCACGCCCACGCAAAATGTTAGGGAAACCAGCTGACTGACGGCAGGCTATTGGTGTACGATTACTACATAATACCAAAATTTCAGATTTTATAAAACCGTTGCATTTTTTGGCCGCTTAGCTCCCGTGGTATAAGGAGTAAGCTCCAAGAAAAATCAAAGAAATCTGTTGAGCCATTCGTAAGTTATGGATTAACTATCGAACATTTTTTTCATTTTTATTATTGATATATATTATATAGTGCTTAGTACATAGTACATAATACATAGTACACAGTACATAGTGCATAGTATATAGTACATACATAACACATAATACATCGTACAAAGTGCATAGTAAATCGTACATAGAACATAGTAGATAGTTCATAGTACTTGTGTAGTATAGTACATAATACCGGTGGTCAGTCACCAGCGAGATAGAGGGAGCAAAATGTAGTGTATTTAAATATTTAAATACGCACGTGCCGTAACTATCTTGGACTGGTGGAAGTGCGATCATAACCTCCTCGTGGTGGCCACTGGAAGCTGTCCTGAAAGGGACGGACTAATATGATCGGGCCTACCAAGCCAAGATGTAAAGTTATCGTGTCGAGAGCTGAATGGCAGTGGGTAGGTTTTGCACTGTTACTTAACGATCTCCTCTGGGCACCGGGCGCACCCAGCTGTATAATGCCTTATTCTGATATGGAGACTCTGTCAGGATGGACCTTACTTTCCCTACCATACTCATGGGACTTTTGTGGACCAACTTATCTGGAGAGGGCCAAGGGAAGGAGGGCCGAAGTGGAATTGGGGAGCCCCACGGAGCACACCGAGCCCCGCTTTCGTGAAATCCTTCCCTACAGACCAAAGACAGGACGGTGGCCTGGAACCTGGGTAGCCAAGAAGCAGACCTGGACAGCCGCCGCTCTGCCCAAAGTTTTTGGACCCGCCAGAAAATTGGCAGCACTAGGTCCCTCTAGGGGGAACCCTCCCATAATCATAAATTAATAAATTAAAAACTAAGCGTGGAATCGCAATTAGCCTCACACTGGGACAGCAAGCAGACCCAGACGGCCGTCGTTCTGCCCTAAGGTTCTGGTCTCACTAAAAGTGGCAAGGAGGGCCGATGTGGGATTGGGGAGCTCACGGAGCATACCCGAGCCCGCTTTCGTGAACTCCTTCCGAGAACAGAGCGAAAGCAGGACTGCGGACGGGAACCCGGGAAGCTTGAACAGTCAAGTTGAAGCGACAAGCTACTAGGCAGACTGCTGAACTAGTTCCAGCGGTCTGGCCAATAAATATGATGGGACTTTTGTGGGCCAGTTTATCTGGAGGGCCAAGGGTAGGAGGGCCGAAGTGGATTTGGGGAGCCCCACGGAGTACACCCGAGCCCCGCTTTCGTGAACTCCTTCCCTACAGGCAAAAGACATAACGGCGGCCTAGAACCCGGGTAGCCAAGAAGCAGACCTGGATAGCCGCCGCTCTGCCAAAGTTTTTGGACCCGCCAGAAGATTGGCAGCACCAGCTCCCATATAATCTAGGGAGAACACTCCCATCATCATAAATTATGCCTCGTTTCAGGAGGCATAACACTCCAGCGAGTTGTTTCTCATTGCCCCGATGCCCGAGTCGCGAAAGAAATGGTTGGGATTAGGTGGTTGTGGCAGTTCCTTCCTACTTCTCTCTTCTCTCGCTGTTTGACATTGCACTCTATACGAAGAAAATAGATTGTCGACAGTAAAAAGGGCTTTCCCTGAGCTCTAGTCTTTCCCATAAAAAAAAATTAAAAAATTAGCGTGGAATCGCAATTAGCCTCCTACTGGGACAGCAAGCAGACCCAGACGGCCGTCGTTCTGCCCAAAGGTTCTGGTCTCACTAAAAGTGGCAAGGAGGGACGAAGTGGAATCGGGGAGACCACGGAGCATAGCCGAGCACGCTTTCGTGAACTCCTTCCGAGAACAGACCAAAGGCAGGGCTGCGGACGGGAACCCGGGAAGCTTGAACAGTCAAGTGGAAACGACTAGCTACTAGGCCGACTGCTGAAATAATTCTAGCAGTCTCGCCAATAAATATGCGGTATAGGGGTGTAGTACAATAGGTCAACCGAATGGTCGCGGTACTTTTGGACCCAATAGTCCAAGAGCTAGTGACAGAATTGCAAAGTGATTTTGTAGAGGATGGGCCTTTGATATAAGGTAGATTAGGTAAAGCACAACCGATTAAAAATATTCGCCAGTTCGAGTCTACTTAAGTTTTAATTTTATGAATTTTTGAACTTGTCGATTTTTTGACCATGAAAAAAGTGATATTGCAGAGGATGGGACTTGGTATATAGGTTAATTGGGTTGCCCCCAACACATATTCCGATTCCCATCTCGTTTGGAGGTTAGGTTTGACTTTTGGGAATTTTTGAACATGTCGGTCTGATCAAGATGGACAAAGTGATATTGGAGAGGATGGGGTTTGGTATAATGGTGAGATAGGCCACCAAGAACCCTAATTCAGCTGCCCATCTCATATGCAATCACGGTTGCGATTTTGGCGGCTTTTAATTTTGTGGCCATTTTCGGTATGACCCAAGTGATTTTGTAGGAGATGGGATTTGAATATTAGGGTTCGTTACAACATCTACAATACATATCCACTTGCCCATCTCTTTCCCAGTTGTAGAAACCCTTGCCATCTCCAGTTGAAGTTGAAAAATCGTAAAATCTAGTTTTATATAGCAAATTGAGTTAAAATGGATGTATATACCCCTCTAGTGGCATATTTATGTTATATATTTCAGATATTATGAGTAGTTGTGTATTGTATATACAAACATACATTATAACCCGGCCCGCTGGGTGCGGGCGTGCAGAGTGTGCACCGCACGCGGGCGGCACTTTCAGGGGGCGGCAAACACAACAATCTCGTGATCGAACTCATTTTCATCATTTGCAGCTAGGTTCTTTTTAGAATGCCATAACAATTACATGTATTGATCTCCTTTAAAAATAAACCGATAAACCGAAAACGTTCAAACCACTTAAGAAGGATCGATCTCTGAAAATAGTATAATATAAGGACAGAGAATGTAAAATTAAATTCCCATGATAGAAGTCAAATTTATTCTGTAAATAAAAGTTGACATTCTAATCTGATTATAATTATTGACAAAATTTTAAAGCAGTTTGACGTCTAGTTATGGAGAATTATCCATTTTTATGTGCAATAAATTCCCACGTTTAATATCATTTTTACTCGACCTTTACTTGAATATTGAATACTAATTACTCGAATGCAAGACGTCCAATGTTTTTTAAAAAATTTTATTGAATGTATGAGATATCAATAAATAACGTATTCAAATTTCAGATTTTTAATTTGGAATATGCTCCTTCAATCGATCTTCCTTAAGATAATTTTAAAGAGAATTCCCCGTTGTTCCATGTAGAGGAAAAACCAAATAAAAAGAAAACGAGTTTCCCATTCGCTCTGGTTGTTAAAAAGCGCAGCTTTTTCACTCATGCTGCGGGCTCCGTTTGCTTCTTAAAGCCCGGGACACACATATCCGAACCGTGCCTGCACCGCATGACAGCCATGTGTTGGATAACACACGGAGAGAAAATAAACAAGTAAAATTTGATGCGGTGCGGACATGGAGACGCGGAAATGTGGGGACTGACTGGTAAGATTTTACTTGTTTACTTTTTCTCCGTGTGTTTTCCAACACACGGCCGTCACGCTGTGCGCAAATGTGTGTCTCGGGCTTAAGCCGGCTCTTCACGATGCGGTGAACGTTTCATTCGAATATTGGCTTCCAACGTTGGACGATTTTCGGCGAAAGTAGATCTCCTATCGAAAAAAGTTAAATATAAAAGTTGTAGGTAATAAAAAGATCTACAACTTTTGTACAAACCATTTTTTCCACCTTACCAACTTCCAGAGCAATGAGTCATCAAAGTCAAATTTTGGGTTTTTTTTAACTAAAATTTCAACTAAAACCACCTTTTTCTCCAAAAAATACCTAGTTAACTAATATTTTTTTTTACAAAATTGGAAAGCTTGGACAATTTCTTATCAATAATGTCCGGACAATTTGTATCCTACGGCTTTTATTTTTGGAGTTATAAGCAATTTTAACGCTAAAATTGGCTCTTTTTTTGTGCCTTTTCACCTAAGCTTTGCCAAAAAGTACCAAATAAGCACCAAATAAGGCAAATTTTAACATCAAACTTGCTAATAACTTCAAAAGTAAAGGCCGTAGCGTAAAAATTGTCCAGACAATATTGATAGGAATTGTCCAAGCTTTCCAATTTTGCAAAAAAAATATCAGTTAACTAGGTATTTTTTGGAGAAAAATTTGTTTTTAGTTGAAATTTTAGTTAAAAAAAACGAAATTTTGACTTTGCCTTGATTTTGACAGTTTTAGATAGGTGGGAGTATTCTACGTACACTGGTATCCTATTCATGAAAATAGCTCAAAGGGTTACATAAATACAGGGTGATATGTAAACCTCTACAAAAAAATTCAAAACGCCCTAGCTGCTAAACCGTTAAGATTTACCCCCCCACCCATACGATTTTTTTTCCGTCTATCCAAAACCTATCTACAGCCGGCCGCTTTGTAAGCTTAAAGGTATACACCCTGTATAATCATCAAAATGTTTTTTTTTTCCATCAACCAATTTTTCTCAATTAAACGGAAAATATTGATGGAACGGAGATGGGATTGAAAATGTAACATTTGGCAGATGCCACGAGCCTATGGTCCAAATCTTGGGTTCTACAAAATCACTTGGGTCATACCGAAAATGGCCACAAAATTAAAAGCCGCCAAAATCGCAACCGTGATTGCATATGAGATGGGCAGCTGAATTAGGGTTCTTGGTGGCCTATCTCACCATTATACCAAACCCCATCCTCTCCAATATCACTTTGTCCATCTTGATCAGACCGACATGTTCAAAAATTCCCAAAAGTCAAACCTAACCTCCAAACGAGATGGGAATCGGAATATGTGTTGGGGGCAACCCAATTAACCTATATACCAAGTCCCATCCTCTGCAATATCACTTTTTTCATGGTCAAAAAATCGACAAGTTCAAAAATTCATAAAATTAAAACTTAAGTAGACTCGAACTGGCGAATATTTTTAATCGGTTGTGCTTTACCTAATCTACCTTATATCAAAGGCCCATCCTCTACAAAATCACTTTGCAATTCTGTCACTAGCTCTTGGACTACAATATCTCAAAAAAAAAGTACATAGTACCAGTCAACTTTAAAATCACTATGAAAATATAACCGTTTTTTTTATACATCAAAATTGAAATGAAATATTTGTCTATGTATATGTGTCTATGTATTTTTGGCGGCTGAAATCGTATCGTATTTACGAACTGTTTCATTAAACCTAGTTTAATGTGAAGAGGTGGCAGAAGCACCTTTTTTGGATTCACTACAGTTTTATGCAAAATGTTCTTCTCTCCAGGTGTTAAGATTTTCCTTGCAGGCCAATGTTTTGTGGACCAGTGTTGATTCCTTGCTCTGCTGTCGCACTCACATATGTACATTGAACATACATATAAAACATGTAAGTTCCCATCTAAGCCCCTTTAGTTGTCCAAGGAGCATGCAAATTACTTTCGAATCTCCACCATCAATCTCTCATATTTCGTATTATTCAATAAATGTGAAAAATTGTGGGTGATACGACTTTTTTCCTATTGTTTTCGGACTCAGCACACCCAAAACCATAAGAATCAGGCAAAACCATTAAAAAAGTTTTTTCATCGTTGGCCTGTGTTATTCTCAGAACATGTCTATAACAATCACAATTAATTGTATTTAGATTTTGTAGCTGACATTGTTAATTCTATTCAAAACTCCTTACTACCAACAAACCAATTTAACGCATTCTACCCTCACGAAGTCAACCCAAGCGTTGATTCGCTCATCAAGCTAAGCAATTGACTTAACTGTTATACTTCGTAGCCAAGCTATCAGCCACAGTCATGAATTCGCACGGTGTGACGTCATAAACTGATATAACAAGACAAAGACGAAGACTTGGATTCGGACAGGTCCTCAGTATCCATTTCCAGTCTGATGCGAAGCAGGCAACCGTCAAGAAAAAACTAATTTTTAATTTCGGTAAATTCATCAGCTCCGACAGCCGGCACCGACAAGTCTCAACCTGCCGGGACTGTGTTATTGCCCAATTAATGCGTTAATTCAAAATGATTATAAGCGCATCGGCGCCGAATACCGGAAAGCGGGAAACCTGTTTTTACACTTACTCTGATACAGTTTAATGCATTTTTGCATTGCAATGGCACCTCGTTTTCATTTGAAGTATGACATTGTACTGGCTCGAAAGAAAAACTTATGGGCCCCTATTCCCATAGTCACGTCACCCATTGAAAAATGTGACAAACCAATTTTCGCATTCTCGTAGTCACCTGCTGTAGAAAAAGTGACGCTAGTTCTATATACATACATATGATATATTTCTATTTGCATATCCTATTCGTAATTTTAATTCTAGGACATAAGAATAATCTTAAAATATTAAATATTAAAATAAAACATATTTCTTTCCCTTTGTCACTATCCATTTTAAATAAATCGAAGCGTCACCTACAAAGTCCAAGTGATAAAAAATGACAATTTTCAGTGACATTTGCTACAAAAGATGACTTCGAGAATACCACAACTAGTTTTGTGACATTTTCTCTCATTAACTTTTTCCTTGTCATTCGACTATGAGAATACCACTTTAAAAGTGACGTGACAAAAAATGTGACGTAAAAAAAAGTGAGGTGACTATGGGAATAGGGGCCATGAACTCATTTTATAATAATTGTGTCCTACCCAACACTAAAATAAATGAAGTTAGGATAGACGTCTAATTAATTGTAGAAAAAGTATTCCTGTAAAATGACTACAACAAATCCGATATTTATATCGCTCCTTTAGTTCCCGTGAAGGCAAGTGCCTGGATAGCGATCAAGTACATATGAGGAGAGTCTGTTCAAAATGGCGTAATTCCATCACAAACAAACTTTACAGAAATCGAAAAAAACTGCCTGATCCTATAAATAAAATTCTAAAATATATTTAAATGCACATTCATGTGAAGGTTAAGACTACAATATGATATGGGTTTTTTATTTAAAAAAATACACATTAAAACTATAGTTTTTTTTAATTATTTGTTTAGATAGGCCTTTTTGATCGGGATTGTGAGAAATACGACCTTTTGATTAGTCACTTCAAGAAATAAGCCTTTTTGAATAGAATTTTTGGAAATACTTGCAGTGAAGTTTTTTGGGGTTCTGTCAAAAGCAAAAATCCTTTTAGCAAAATTTTTATGTCCACCTATCCAATCCTAGTATAACTTTGAGCTAAAATTAAATTTTCTATTGTGTTAGGGCTCTAATACCAAAGTGCCAAAGTACCAAACTACCAAATAAAGCCAACTTTAACATCAAAATTTGCTAATATCTTCAAAAATAAAAGCCGTAACACAAAATTGTTGGACATTATTTATAGGAAATTGTCCGTGCTTTCCAATTTTGGAAAAAAAATATTGACTAACTACGTATTTTTGGGGGAAAGGGTAGTTGAAGTTGATAGTTTTGTTAAAAAAAACAAAATTTTGACTTTGATGCCTCATTACTCTGGAAGGTGGTAGGGTAGAACCTTCACTTTTACATTTTTAGATAGGGGGGATTATTCTGCGTGCAGTGCAGTTTGTAATTTTTTTAAATAAAATATTTTAGTACGGTGAGAGTATTTTTTTTAAAAATCACACTTCCTTATAATTCATTAACTAAAGCTGATATAAAAAAACTGATAATATATTTGAAATCAGCGTCAAAAATTAGTTTAGGTAGGGGAAAGCTGTTTAACAGTAACAGTAAAACAGCTAATATTAGGTTTGTTCCCGTACTTTCTGTATTCTGCCACTTACTGCAAGTTGCTTATTGAGAGGTGGGGATGAAGTACAGAAAGTACAGGAACATGTTTCTGCAGGTTTCTGCAGTTTTAATACGGGAATGACAGTTCTGACATTGCCATATTTCAAATATCTAAGCTGCAGCAGGTTGCAGCAGCTCGTAGCTACTGCAGGTTTCTGCTTCTTACTGCAGGGTGGGGAAATGAGTATGGCGGCTGCAGTAAAAGTACGGGAACAGAATTCTGTTAAGTAATTCGAAGCAACTGACAGATTCTGTACTTTCTGCAGGTACGGGAACAGACCTATTATGTTCACCTGCATTTCGTATTGCAAATTCAATGTAGGGGTTCGGGCTATATTTTTGTATTGATATACCGCAAGTCCCGCCGCTCTAACACTTCCCGGTTAAAATTTTACTATGCAATCAAAATTAGGTATTTGAACGTCTTCTTCATTAGAAACCCACGTTTCTGATAAGAAAAAAAGTTTCTTTACGAAATCCCGGGATCCCTGCGATCCAAATTCGTGTTTCTTTACTCTCTCGGCCTCATTTCCCCTCCATCCCAAAGAGCCAGAGGTCTGAACTTTTGGCGGCTTGGATGAAATAGCCTTGTTCGTTTACTCCACACGGGATCCCGAGATTTGAGACGTTTTGACGTATTTGCATGAGAGGGAGTGAGAGAGAAATAGCAAAATTTGTGCCCGCGGGATCCCGTGTGGCGTAAACGAACAAAGCTAATGAGAAATGTCGAAAGGTGACAGTTCTCAGCTAAGGTGACAGTTCTCAATTTTCAACATCAATTGATTTAATAAAAGATATTCGTGTTATCGAGGCAATAGTTCAAATAATAAATAAATTGAAAATTTGTGTTATCGAAACAACAGTGAAAATCTATATTAATCAGCCTGTTTCTTTACGAAATCCCGGGATCCCTGGGATCCAAATTCGTGTTTCTTTACTCTCTCGGCCTCATTTCCCCTCCATCCCAAAGAGCCAGAGGTCTGAACTTCTGGCGGCTTGGATTAAATGAGAAATGTCAAAAGGTGACAGTTCTCAGCTAAAGTGACAGTTCTCAATTTTCAACATCAATTGATTTAATAAAAGAGATTCCTGTAATCGAGGCAATAGTGCAAATAATAAATAAATTGAAGTGTTGTGTTATCGAAACAACAGTGAAAATAATAATTAAATTGAAATTTTTTGTTATCGAGACAAATAGTGCAAATAAATAAATAGTTCTTCTTGGATTTCTCAAATATCCCAGAAAGCGTTTCTTAACTTTTGACATTTCTATCCCCACCCTTTCAAAAAAACTCGGGATCCCAGAGATCCCGGGATTCGTAAAGAAACACTCGGTAATCTAGGGAGTAAGGCGCCTGTCTACTATCCCAGAGGTCCCGGGTTCGAGTCCCGGCAGAGCCCCACGGTCCTTCGCCTTTCCCACCTTCCCTCCTGTCATAGCCTTCCGCTAGCACTGCCCCGCTCCACGAAGCGCATGTCACCGGTTGGTTGATGGGATTCAACTTGTTTCAGGAGGCATAACACTCCAGCGAGTTGTTTCTCATTGCCCTGCCCCGATGCCAGAGTCGCGATAGAAATGGTTGGGGTTAGGTGGTTGTGGCAGTTCCTTCCTACTTCTCTCTTCCCCTTCACTATGTATCGACTACTAGAGCTTGCTGTTCGACATTGCACTCTATACGAAGAAAATAGATTGTCGACAGTACAAAGGGCTTTCCCTGAGCTCTAGTCTTCCACATAAAAAAAACTTAATAAAAGAAAGTTTCTGATGTATGTATGTACGTATGTATATATGTATGTGTGCGCTATAGCGGGCGCACCAGTCATCGCAGAGCTTCCAAATTTTGCACGAAGGTCCGTGAACGTCTCCCATGAAATATCTCGGAGCCCGATTTTCGAAATTCAGAATGGCCGCTGAAAAATGGCCGAAATTCAAAATGGCCACTGAAATATGAATTCGCAAATTGTGTTCCGATTTCAATGAAATTGGGTATCTAGGGGTTTTTAAGGTCGCTAATAACGAATTTGTGGTCAACATTTAGAAATTCAAAATGGCCGCTGAAAATGGCCGAAATTCAAAAAGGCCACTCAAATGGGAATTCGCAAATTGTGTTCCGATTTCAATGAAATTGGGTATCTAGGGGTTTTTAAGGTCGCTAATAACGAATTTGTGGTCAAAATTTAGAAATTCAAAATGGCCGCGTCAATATAGCCGACGAATTTGTCAATCGTGTTCCGATTCCAACGAAAATCGGTATCTGGGTTTTTAAGGTAGTAAATAACGAATGTTTGATCAGAACTTATTAATTCAAAATGGCCGTCGAAATATGACTTAAATTCAAAATGGCCACCCAAATTTGCCAATTGTGTTCCGAATTCCATGAAAATCGGTATCTGGGGGTTTTAAGGTATCAAATAACGAATTTATGATCCGAACTTATAAATTCAAAATGGCCGCGGACGAAATTTTCCAATTGTATTCCGATTCCAATGAAAGTGGATATCTAGGGGTTTTTAAGGTTGCAAACAACAAATTTATGATTAAAACTTATAAATTCAAAATGGCCGCTCCAATATGGCGGACGAATTTGCCAATTGTGGCCCGATTCCAATGAAAATGGGTATCTAGGAATTTTTAAGGTTGCAAATAACGAATTTATGATCAAAACTTATAAGTTCAAAATGGCCGCACCAATATGGCCGATGAGTTTGCCAATTGTATTCCGATTCCAATGAAAATCGGTATCTGGGGGTTTTTAATATAGCAAATAACGAATTTATGATCAAACCTAATAAATTTAAAATTTCGGTTGTTCAAGAGTTGGGAAATCTGAATCTTCACGTCCTAGCTCCAAATGGAAGAACATTGAACATAGTGTATCTTGGTCATTTCCTCTATTGTCGTGAAGTTTGCCACGCGATCGAGTGTACCTATAAAATGCTCGACTAATCAAAGGTAAATCGCCAAAATTATTTATTGGGATTTAACATGGGTCCTCATTTTTTTAGGTGCAACCAAGCGTTGGGCACTTGATTTCCATCGGTTCAAGGTGAAACTTGGTATCCTTAGGTTTTCGATACCACTGAATACGAATATCATATCAAAAACCGGCTTTGACTAATGACAGTTGTCAAAAAAGCTGTCAATAGAAATTAACCATATAAAAGGTATCCAAAATCATATTTTCCAGATTTGTTGTTTCTTTCACTTTTTTCCTACCGCGGACAGTGCACACATAAACTTTTTTTATTTAAGGGCGTTGCAACGCACGCGGGTTTTTTGCTAGTAATAAATAAATTGAAGCTTTTTGTTATCGAGACAATAGTGCTAATAAATAAATAGTTCTTCTTCTTGGATTTCTCAAATTATCCCAGAAAGCGTTTCTTAACTTTTGCCATTTCTATCCCCACCCTTTCAAAAAAACTCGGGATCCCCGAGATCCCGGGATTCGTAAAGATCTGACGTGTAACTGTAATTTATTTTTAACAGTTTTCGATGAACTGTTGCCGGCTTTGTGACAGTTGACAAACAGCTGATTGCTTGCTCGAAGTTGCTCTACCAAAAAAGATAGAGCAGAAAACCGTGCTCTAGCTCAACTTAGAGCAGGCTCATGAAACACAAATCAGAGCAACTTCAGGCAAGTTAGAGCAAGCGAATTGCTCATGAAACACTTTTTCTTGAGATATCTCAACCTAGAGCAGCTCATTAAACACAACTATTAAATCAATTGATGTTGAAAATTGAGAACTGTCACCTTAGCTGAGAACTGTCACCTTTTAACATTTCTCATTTCATCCAAGCCGCCAGAAGTCCAGACCTCTGGCTCTTTGGGATGGAGGGGAAATGAGCCCGAGAAAGTAAAGAAACACGAATTGGGAGCCCAGGGATCCCGGGATTTCGTAAAGAAACAGGCTGCAAGTCAGCTTTTATAAGCACAACATAAACCGGGAGCGAAGTTTCACTCCGGCTTTTTCTTCGGGAGCGAAAATCCAAGTTCTGGATTTTCACTCCCCGTTTATAAGCGCTGTTTCACTCCGGATCGAAACTTCCATCCGGAGGGAAACTGCGCTTATAAACGTGGTAAAGGATCGTTTAACTTAACTCCTCTCTCTCTCTCTTAAGTAGCAAGTTTTGAGTTAGACGAGGCATAGCTATTCGAAAACAACGAACGACAGAGTTAGAAAAATTAACTTAATGAGCTATACAGCTTCGCATATGATTATTAATCAAAAGTTTTAATTCGTAGATATATGCCCAGGGAAAGGCTTGATTTATAAAAATAAAATTATTAAATTTAGTTTTTATTCATACCTTAAATCCTTGAATAAATCCATTGATCGAAAAATCGTAAAAAAGAAAAATATCGATAAGAAACTTAAATGTTTTACCAGATAGATGAAAAGGGCACTCCGGAGATAAAATGACATTATCAATAATCTGCAAAATAATGTTTAATATAATTTCATATTCCTTAATAAAAATAAAGCACTTACCTCATTTAATAAACTAGGAGCCGATTGCATTTGAAATATCTGCAGCCTAATTTTACTTGTTACATGATACGGCAATGTGCTATGTAAAGTAGAAACGGCAGTAGCTACTCCAAGTATCAGAACGATAGGCAACTTGTGGCAATATGAGCTCAAAATTAAGATGAAGTCCTGCAAGACATTTGCTTCGAAACATTCAAAATCAGGCATAACAATAACTAAAGTCTTATCTTTTTCAGGGTATTCACTAATATACCAAGACTGCAGCACTTGCATTGTATATTGCGATTTCCTTAATCTTTTGAAAGAACGATCCTCATCATCTACATCTTCTTCAATTAAGTTACTAACTAATGTTTCTATACCACATTTTACTGAGGAGCAATCCCTGGCTTGAATTATGCAGACTTTAGCAACTGTACTTTCACTGATCCTTTGAGACAGGTTTTCGAATTGTCGATAATGATCAGGTTGATTGATACCTGGAAGTAAGTTTTCTCCGTCGTAATGAAAACACAAATATGAATACTCCAGATAGATTACCTGTCATTAGAGCTGCAGCTGGTAGTACATGGTCGATATTATTTTGATAAGCATCACTGACAAAATTCGTCACATCCTCCATGGCTTTAGTACTGCTCATTTTCTGGTAATTATAAATTTCTGATTCAATGTTTTTCCATAATTTTGAGTACACTGTATAGAACGGTTGATTTGTTATACTTTTATCTAAAAGCGGGACATATTCCTTTTTCTTTTTCGATTTTTTATTTCTATTTCTTGAGTTTGTTGCGCCATTCTTGAACACAAAGCAACCCTAAAAGAGTAACATTTTTATGGGATTATTGTTTAATTTAAGATGCTCAGGGTACCTTTGAAACTGAAATTGTTGGATCCATTTCTAATAGATGAAATTCTATGTTCTATTACCGTAGTTCTTTCTACCGTTTGTTGGGTTTACGCATTTTGACATTTTGCATTCGCGCCAAAACACGGGGAAAATTAAATCCTTAGAATAGAAAACTACAGGAAAGGCCCTCGGGTATAAAATCCGTGTATGGGAGCGTAGTGAAATCGCTATCAAACAACTGTCAAATTGGTACAATTTCTTGTTAGTTAACTGTCAAATTTTCCCGCGGCACTTTCTTTAAAACGAGTTTTTCTATAAAATTTATTTACAGTTTTTCGCAAAACTAATTAAAAAGAAGAAAGAAAGTTTAAAGAATTTGTTTTTGTCAATTAGAAGTTGTTACGAGTGAATTTTCAGTGAAAAAAAGAGCAATGAAGTGTGCAGTTTGAATTTCACTACGCTAAAATTCTCCGAGGGCCCTTCCTGTAGTTTTGTATTCTAAGATTAAATCACTGCATGTGCATGCGCGGTTGGTTTGTGGTTTGTCTTTACGATAATAGGTTTGTTTATTAGTCAGTCCTAGAACTATCTAAAGGCCTAATTATAATGAACGGATTTGAGCGTATTGGAATGTCAAAAAACGCATTGGATCGGATAGGAAATTGACTGGTTATAATAACGCATCTGCTCGGATTAAAACGTCAAAATTTATTGTAAACAACAGTGCAAAAAATTTGACGCTAAAGTATACTTAAAGGGCGAATAATGGACGGAGTGATTAATAATTATAATTAATATTAGGTTAGGTTAGGTTGAAATGGCTGCTCCCCCACTAGGGAGCCCACTTAGGCACACCATTGGGCCCATTGTGATGCCATTCTAGTGTTGGGACAAAATTTAGGCCATTTCAAGCCATTTGGAGCTTTTAATAAAGCGACAGGTCAAAAACACCAGTGTTTTGCAGCTCACTCAATCCATCAAGGAAAGGTGAGCCAAGGAAGGCCCCTCTTTTCCTCGCGAGGGCCGGGCATGTACAGAGAAGATGGGAGACAGTTTCTTCCTCATCCTCATTGCCACAACTTCTGCAAAGTCGTTGTGGGGAAGTCCCAATCTTTCGGCGTGTGGGCCAAAGGGACAGTGACCTGTCAGCACCTTCACTACATAGCTTATCTCTTTTTTGTTCAACTGAACTAGAGATTTTGAACGCTTTGCGTCCAAGGTCGGCCATATTGTGTGGAGAGTGCGGCACACTGTTGCTGTGGTCCATCTCAGCCCGGCTCGAGCTAAGCTGATATTTTCCACAGCCAGTTTATAGGTGGCTAAGGGCATTCCCATCTGGGTTAAGTGGGGTGTCCTTTCCACTTCGGTTCCCTGTCTAGCAAGCTCATCTGCCCTGCAGTTTCCCCTAATCCCTCTGTGTCCAGGAACCCAACACAGAGTTATATAAAACTGAGTGGCAGTCTCACACAGAGACCTGCGGCAGTTCAGAACAGTCGTGGATGTTGTGACGACAGAATTAAGAGCCTTGAGGGCCGCCTGGCTATCCGATAGAATACATATATTCTTATGAGATATATTATTTATCTTCAGCCATTCGAGAGCCTCCCAGATAGCAGTGACTTCCGCCTGGAAGACACTGCAATGATCGGGTAAGCGAAGAGAGGTATCTATATTTAATGCCTCAGAAAAGATACCACAACCTACGCTGTTCCCAATTTTTGAGCCATCAGTATAGATACATAATGACCCAGTCGGGATAACACCATCTGTCCAGTCATCTCTGGCCGGAATGATGGTATTGAAACCTTTCTCCAAGGTCCACGTAGGTGTAGTATAATCTAGGTTGTCCGCAGCGGTAGCGAACTTCCTAAGGATGGATGAGTGACCATATAAGTATGGAGTCCATCCAAGAGAAGCCTTTGTCCTGGCAGCCGTCCAGGCTGCCATTTTCTCGGCATATATGTCCAAGGGGATAAGATGCAATAAGACATCCAGCGCGGCTGTTGGGGTGCTTCTCATTGCACCACTAATACACAGCTCGGCTGTTCTTTGGACTCTTTCCAGTATCTTCCGATACGTAACTTTCTGTAATGCAGTCCACCATACCGATATGCCATGCATAAGTATAGGTCTGATTACGGCTGTATACAACCAGTGGACGATACGGGGCTTAAGGCCCCAATTAACTCCGATCGTTCTTTGGCATAAGAAGAGAGCTGTTTTGGCCTTATTGGCTCTCTCTAAAAGATTCGGTCTCCACGTTAGTTTTCTATCCAGTATGAGACCCAGAAATTTCACATCCTCCTTAAGTTGCAATATTTCATTGCAAAGTCTTAGAGAAGGAAAATCAGGAAGTCTATGCTTTCTTGTGAAGAGCACTACTTCAGTCTTAGCTGGGTTAACGCCTAGACCCTTTGTAGTAGCCCATTGAACAAGAGTGTCCAATGCTCGTTGCATTATATCTCTTATTGTTGAGATGTACTTGCCAGTCACCACCAGCACAATATCATCAGCATAGGCCACAGTAGTGCAGCCAGACTCCCTTAGGGTTATCAGAACTTCATTGACTGTTATATTCCAAAGGAGCGGCGATAGGACTCCACCCTGCGGTGTGCCTCTTCCAACCAGTCTGACTTCTTCCGAGAGCCCCAGACTAGACTTTATAACCCTGCACTTCAGCAGCTGATCAATAAAGGACCTGGAGCACCCGTCGACACCCAGACGCTGGAGTGCCCCCGTAACCGCAGAAGATTCAACATTGTTGAAAGCACCTTCAATATCTAGGAAAGCAGCCAAAGTGAACTCCTTGAATTCAAGGGATTTTTCAATGACCGCTACCAGGGAATGGAGAGCAGTGTCTACCGATTTACCTTTCGTGTAGGCATGCTGCGAGGGAGAAAGCAGTTCTCTATCAATGCTTTGCTTAATATGAATCTCCACAAGTCTTTCGAGGATCTTGAGGAGAAAGGATGTGAGACATATAGGTCTCAAGTTCTTTGGATTGTGGTAGGAGATTTTACCCGCCTTCGGAATGAAAGCCACCTTCGCTACCCTCCAGGATGTTGGAATGTAGCTTAGGCGAAGGGAACTCCTGTAGATGGTTGCAAGCCAGTTCAGAATTAGGTCACTGACTTTCTGAATTTCAATAGGATAAATTCCGTCCGGTCCAGGTGTTTTATAAGGCTTAAAACCTTTTATGGCCCGTAGGAGTAAATCCCTGTTTATCAGTCTGTCAATAGTACCTAAATTATATTCACTAATTGGGCTCCCAAAACCTAATTCTGCGGATACCGCGAGAGATTTCGTGCCCGGAAAGTGGGTATCGAGCAGAAGTTTCAATGACTCCTGACTACTTGTAGTCCATGTACCATCCGCTTGTTGCAGCAGTTCTTGGCACATCGGGCTTTTGGAGAGAACCTTTCTAAGTCTTGCAGTGTCCGAAAAACCTTCTATTGTCTCACAAAAGGTCTTCCAGGATTCCCTCTTTGACTTACGCAGTTCGTACTTGAACTCCCTAAGACGTCTTTTATAGTTGTCCCAGTCTGAGTCCAAGTTAGACCGTTTGGCTTTGTTGAAGGCCTTTCTACTTTCAGACCTTAGTTTGAGAAGCTTACTGTTCCACCAAGGAGGTTTGGTTTTACCCCTATATTTCTTAATGGGACAGGCTGCTTCCAATGCATTATTTAAGAGGTTGCTGAGATTCTTCACCTGATCTTCGAGATCTTCAGCGTTCCAGAGATGGGTGGGAACATCCTCGGGAAGTGATCTTTCCACCACTTGCCTATATACGGCCCAATTTGTGCTTCGGACATTCCTGTAACCAGGGGCCTTCTTCACAGTTTAGCACGTATTGACATTAAAAAGAATGACTCTGTGGTCAGAAAAGGAGTGTTCACTGGATATTCTCCAGTTTTCTACACAATTGAGCAGGTCTGAGGAAACAAGAGTAATGTCCAAGACTTCTTGTCTTACTCTTGTGACGAACGTAGGTTCATTTCCCCTGTTACACAGCAAGAGATTATGTTGGAGTAAAAGGTCAAAAAGCAACTCACCTCTTACATTTGTGTCTGAGCTGCCCCAAATGGAGTTGTGAGCATTTGCATCACATCCAATAATGAGGCTGGCTCCGAGTTTAGCCGCTGCCTTTGCCGCATCAAAGAGACTGGACCTGTCTATATTTCCCTCATATGGTAGGTAGGCAGATCCAATCCACATAGCCTTGCCGCCCTTTCTGCTGTCCAAGCAAGCCACCACCGTGTCAGCATTACTAAATTTAGACAACATAAAAGCATCAAGGTCATTATTAACAATTAAACAGGTTCTAGGCTTACCTTCCCCATTTCTGGGATATAGCAACCTGTATTTCGGAGTCCTGATTCCGCATACAAGGCCCCGGACAATCTAAGGCTCCTGTACCAGGACGACATCTAAATCAGCCTTCGAAAGGCGTAAGCAGAGACTGGCGGATGCAGCCTTGCTGTGATGGAGATTAATCTGTGCTACTCTCAACATCGTGGTTGCGAGTAGCGGGATCAATCTCGATCACCGTTATGTCAGCCTCGTCTGTGAGACTAATGTTATCATCTCCCATCGAAAGAAGTTGGGCAAAGTCCCCCAGTTCGTCCTCCGTCGTTGACGGCGAAGGAACACCAGAGATATTGATATCCTCTTCAGATAAGAGAGGAGGGTCTTTTGGACCCAGATTTAGGGGGTGAGTATCCTCAGACACCTTAGGATCAGCTACTTCCGTTCCTGTGTCGCCCGCAGTGCCAAGCACATTGGGTTCAGCTACTTGCGCAACTGTGTCACCCGCAGTGCTAGGTACGTTGGGTTCAGAAACTTCCATACCCATGTTTCCCGCAGTGCCCGAGGGCTCACCTTCTGCAGCCGCAGGTGGAGCAGTTGAAACCACTCCACTCTGCTTGAAGGGCAAATAATCTTTTTTAAAAGGCCTCAGAGTAATGGAGGAGAACCCGTAACTTATGACGCCATCAGATTCCGCCAAAGGTCCTAGCGACTCCTTGCTAATTACAAGTGTAACCGCTCGGCCGTCACCTTTCGGATCCTCCAGTTTCGTAATCCTCCACGATGACGTCTGTAGCTGTGGGTTACTCAACCGAATGATATCCAGAATAGCCTGAGGCTCGGCTGGTTCCGCTGGGATCCAGGAACGCGCTCTTGGTCGACTCGGGATATCCTCCCTCATAACGACCTTGAGTTTGGCGCCTGGCCATGCTTCCCCGATTCTGGATATGGCAAGTTTATAGAGATCGACGGATCTCTGATCGGCACATGCGATAAGCTTCACGCGGCCCTGATGCCATCCGCCATCACGACAGTGAGGAGCAGTGCCAGGATGCTCCTGAAGAATTGGGAGGAAAATCGTCGCGAGCCTGACCTCAATTTTCCTCCATTTATCAGGCAGAATGGTGCCATCTGGATCGCTCTCGTCGATAACGGCGATCGCGATTTGACCTTTTAGCACTTGGCTATAGGTCTTAGTAGTAGGAGAAAGTAAAATATTACTTTTCCTACTACGCTTAGCCTCAGGGTGATTGGGTTCCTCAAGGGACCTCAGACGCTTTGGTGTTGGGTTGCCAGTTTGCGAAGTATGCTCGCTGACAACCTGCGTCGCCCACCTTATTGAAGCCAGTTGCTTCTCGGTGATATCACCCTTCGCAACTCCCTTGAATCGAGCAAGGACTCTTTGGGCGTTGCGTTGCTCTTGGTACTTCACCCTTGCTGGCGGAGCGCCTTTAGAGCCGGAAGGCATAACATTTTTGTTAGCCTCCTCAGAGGCACTGGGTAACTGCACGGGTGTAGTTGAGGGGCCTGCTTCTGTCGAAGCAACTGGCTTAGAGGGATTGGGGAGCTTCGGATTGGAGTCTAAAGCTCTCTTCTCCACGGGTGCGGTTGAAGGGCCTGCTTCTGTCGAAGCAACACGCTTAGAGGGATTGGGGAGCTTCGGATTAGTCTAAAGCTCCCTTTTTCCCTTTACCAACCTTACTGCCTTTAAAGACAGTAGTTTTGGTTTTATGAGCCTCCACATTGGAGGCAAGTAGTTTTTTATTTTTGTTTTTATTTGTTTCCATGAAAGGTCCCACGAGTAGTATTATTAATTAATAATTTTTAACCTCGTTGATGAGTTGTTCGCCGGTAAACATTTTTGCACTTATACTTTGAAGGTTATATTTATCAAATTTTTGACAGTTCAATGCGGCAATTTCTAATCTTTTAAAAACGATTGCGCTCAAATCCGACCGAATCCGCTTGAATGCGTCCATTACTGTGTTTCCATGAGCCAGGGTAGAGTTTTCGTTAAGTAAACAGAAAGCTTTTTCTCTCAAGATCACTCGACGCTGTTTCCATGACGGTTCTGGGTTAAAGTGACAGATAATTAATTTTACATTGCGTCGCCGTTGGTATATGTGCAGTAAAGGATACTGAAAGACACACATATACAAAACCCGGTTTAATCGGACTGGCTTCGTTGAGTTTCCTTGGATTTAACGACACTTTACTCAATCCCCGTTTCCATTACTGTGTTTCCATGCAGAGTTTATCCTGAGTTTACTCAGATTAAGCGCCCATGGAAACGGGGATTGAGTAAAGTCTCGTTAAATCCAAGTAAACTCAACGAAGCCAGTCCGATTAAGCCGGGTTTTGCATATGTGTGTGTTTCAGTATCCTTTACTGCACACATACCAACGGGGAGGCAATGTAAAATTAATTATCTGTCACTTTAACCCAGAACCGTCATGGAAACAGCATCGAGTGATCTTGAGAGAAAAAGCTTTCTGTTTACTTAACGAAAACTCTACCCTGGCTCATGGAAACACAGTACATGGGCGCTTAATCTGAGTAAACTCAGGATAAACTCTGCATGGAAACACAGTACATTATAATCGGTTAGGTTTAAAATGTACGCTGGGAAAACCGATTTGAAAGTTCAATCCGTTTTGTTGCGCTCAAATCCGTTCATTATAATTGGGCCTTTAATCATCCTAGAACAGAAAAGTACAGGCTTTGGCGTTCATTAGTTTTAAAACTTGTTATTTTTTGTCCGAGAGTATTCTAGTTTGGTGTTCATTAAGTTGTTCTAAAGTGTTCTAAGTTTTACTTTTTGGTTCTAGATTTTTCTCAGGACAGTTTTGGACAAGAGTTTTTTGTTGTTGTTTTTTCTTAGTTTTGAAAGATGTGTATATGAAATTATGAGAACAGAAAATGTAGAACAAAAAAGTACAAAAAAGCGTTCATTAGATTTTCTGTTCTAAATTGTTCTAAAGTGTTTGACGTTGAATTGCTTGCTGTTCTATTCTATTCTGTTCTGTCCGGTTCTGAAAACTAATAAACAAACCTATTAGGTGCGTTTCGTTTGGCCCACTGACATATAGATAATGGACTGCTAATTGACAACCATGGAGGCTATACAAGGAGATAAAACTCCGTGTTGTCAATTTTCGTTTGATTATTGGTGGCGCTGTAGTCAAATGTACCCCAAAAAACATGGCCGATTATATTTATCCGGTTCATGGTAAAGTTCGTTTATTACTAATATATTTTACGTTTAGCAGCTTACAGCTGTTTACCAGCTTCCAAATTCGATTTTATATCAATGCGATTATTCGTAATTAATCAATTTTTGATGTTTCCAATGAATTTTTATTAAATTCATGCGGGGTACATCGGACAAAGGTGACATCTGTGGCCAAAAATGAACTTCTAGTTTAGTTTCTTCTACCCATCCATTTCCTGTCATTTTCCCCATAAGAGTTTTGTCTCCTTGTATATTCTCCATGTTGACAACTTTCAATGGCACCATTTTTCTCCAGAAGAAGAAGACCTTTTCTATGTAAACAACAATTTTTTTTTCGAATTTAGAGGAAAATAAGTAATAAGATGTATGTTATAATTGATAGAAATAATTTTCCATCATTACTTTTTATTTAGTAGCAGATTTTTCGTTAAATAAATGTATTTTTTTAAATATGTGCGGGTTTTTTCCCTCTGTTTAACGAACTTTTAAAAATAAAGAAAATAGAGAAAGAAGAAAAAACTCTATAGCTGTCTAGTTTTTTCTAATTATGTTTATATCGCTGACATGGACTGAACTGTTTTTTATTTTAAAACCGATTAAAGTTCATAGGATTTTGAAGGGGGAACCAGACAACGATAGTTTTTGGTGCCACTTTTTTGTATGGGATTTTGCTTATTTAGCAGTCCATATCTATGTCAGTGGTTTGGCCTGTTTCACACGAGACGACGGCCAAGGCCTGTTTCACACGGAACGACGGCCAACCAACAGAAATTTACTATGATTACATGCATACTTGAAGTAGGTTTCAAGTAGACTTGAAAGTTATGTAACCTCGGATCGACTTCAGGTCGGTCCAAAAAATTTGTCGGATCGACTAGAACTAGTCATGTAACCCTTGCTTCAGCGCTTGAGTTTTGAAATTAGTTCTCCGTTGACTGTGCAATTTACTTCCTGTGCAATTTCACTTAATAAATTTATATTATTTATATAAGCTGCATATAAAATTATTTCTTCCATCACGTATTTCGCGCCAAATTTATGCGAAGTGTCAAATACATTTCAAGCCAGCTTGAAGTCAAGCTCTCAAGTAGGTAAGCTGTCGCCGCGGATTAAACTGTCAGTTCAAGTTCAAGTCAAGTCCTCAGTCCGACATGTAACCTTAGTAATTGTACGATATTCATTTTTTTTGAGAAAAGGCCGTATCAGAACCTAAAAATATGCAGCGTGCAGCAGCAGCACCAGAGCAACATGCTGCAGTCGGTATCAGATTCTAGTCTTTTCCGCTGTGCAGCGCACTTTTTATTTGATAGCTAAACCTCAAATTAAAAATTTAAAAATTGCACTAGTTCTACCAATTATTACTCCATGTCCTTTTAAATAATTTAAAACAAAAAATTCCGCGTCTCCTTGTTTAAAATCACTTGCCGCATTACGAAGTGTCAAAAGTGCTACATGTATATGCAGCAAAATTAGGATTTGAGATGAAAATGCAGCACGCTGGTCTGGTGCTGCTTTGCTTGTCATTTTACCAGCCTCAGCCAATAGAAACACTTGTCGTTGCAGCGCTGCATAGCTTCTGATACGGCCTAAATGGGTGATAGAGGACGATGGTGGGGTGATACACGGAGACTCAAGAAGTACGAAAAACCCGGTTTTATAGGAAAAGCCTAGTACTAAGTTTGGCGCTAAACTAAATTTTAGCGCGTCTCCAAACTTGTACCCTTTTTTAGCAAGATAAAATATGACCATGTAGAATTGTAGGGAAAGTTCATATTAACGTTTTTTTGGGTTAAATTTCAAAGTCTTCTTCGAAATAAAACTCCTCAAAATCCACTGGAAATATAAAATTATTTAAAACGTGTTTCAAAATATTCTAAACACATAGAATTATTTATTATTTTTACTATTTTTTTATGCACAAACTTTTATTTTAGTTTTATTTCTGCACTTGAAACTTCTACAACCGTAAAGTAGCGTATTTTTCTGTTTGTTTTTTATCACTGTTTTTTTTTCAACAAAATTTAGCGTGAAATAAGGTGCCTGCACGATAAAAAATGCAGCTAAAAATGTGGAGACTAACATTGCTGCCATCTGTTTTAAAGAAATAGAAACGTGGATTTATCGAGCTAAAATACGGCGAACTTAGTACTGCATGCGCTAAAGATGTTGCTAAAACTTAGCTTGATAAATTTTCGCGCTAAATTTTGTATGGAAATTTCATTTAGCGGGGAACTTAGTACTAGGCTAAAGAAACGAAGGAGTGGAGAGAAAGAAGGACGCACATGACGAATCTTTAACGAAAGAATTTTCACCCAAAAATTTCCGGGGTGAAAACTTAAGACCCAACTATAATGCACGTAAGAAACGCACGTCATCTGGGCGCTCTCATCGAAATTAATGGGTTCGGCCATATTGGACGTACGTCGGTCATACTTTGTTTCGTTAAGTTTCGTTAAACGTAAAAATGCGAAAAGAACCGCGCTCAACGTAAGTTTTGTGAGAATTTTTAGTTAAATTGATGACAGCTGATTTTTGTTGTTGTTGTTTTGTGGGTTTTAAACAAAAAAGATTATGGAAAATGTTGGGCTTCAAATTTATGGGAGTGATTTTGATGAGAAATTTATTATAATTGAAAATAAACATGATTGTTTTTAATATGCAAAGATTAATAGCCAAGTTTTAATAGTCAATGAATAATATTTATGCATTTTAATAATTTTAAACTTGTGAAAACTTTCCGTATACACAAACCATTATACGTTTGACGAAAGTTTGATATTTACGCACGTCGACTGACATGCTTTTCTTATGTGCATTATCAAGCCCCTCGTAAGTACAGGCCTGGAAGCAGACAGGCCAACTAATACTAACATAGCTGAAAAGTGGCCAAAAATTTCTGACAGTTGTGGAATTAACATGGCCGAAGCCATAAAAAGCAATTTTTTAAGTTTGTTTTGCACTAAAAAGTGGTAAAATATTGTATATTTTCACTTTTTGGTGCACATGGATTATCAGTGATTAGTGCTTTAGTGATTTAATAAAAAAAATTAAAAAGAAGTGAGTGGTTAAGTGTATTTTTCGAGTGTTAATTGATTAGGTGACCGTTTTTGTTTACATTCGCGTTGGTTTTTTCGTGTTAATTTAGGGAAAAAATGTTGAATTTGTGTAGTAACATAATAAAAAGTGCTTTTTAAGTGATTAAAGATTATTATAGGATAGTTATTAAAAACATAAGTGCAGAAAAATGTGAAGGAAAAGTGAAAAAGTTATTGTTATTCATGTTGTGTGGTAGTACTTGCACTTATGTTTTTAATAACTCTTCTATAATAATTTTTAACTACTTTAAATTCACTTTTAATTCCATTACTACACAAATTCAACACCTTTTCCCTAAATTAACACGAAAAAACCACCGCGATTGTAAACAAAAATGGTCACCTAATCAATTAACACTCTTAAAATACACTTAACCACTAATTTTTTTTTAATTTATGGACTCAGATCACTAAATAACTTATCACTGATAATCCGTGTGCACTAAAAAGTGATAAAATACATTATTTTACCACTTTTTATTCCAAAAGCAAAGTTAAAAAATTGCTTCGTACGGCTTCGGCCATGTTAATTCCACAACTGTCAGACGATTTTGGCCCCGCACAGACACAACCAAAAAGTCTGCTTCCAGGCCTGTACTTACGAGGGACTTGGCATTATAGTTAGACCTTAACTCATACGCACATTTCTTTCTCTTCTCCCTTCTCAGATGTAAACAACGACCGCGGTAAACACACACAATCAAAGCTTTCATGTAGGATAAAGAATTATTCCAAGCCAAAGCCTTCAGGCGATGGCCCAATCACGACTTTATTCGCGTTTACGCGCGTCAAAGCGTTCACGTGCTTTGTCGTCGATACTTGATTGTATGTAATTCAAATCGAGCTATCCAAGCCCTCGTAAGTACAGGCGTGGAAGCAGACTTTTTGGTTGGGTCTGTGCGAGGCCAAAATCGTCTGACAGTTGTGGAATTAACATGGCCGAAGCCGTACGAAGCAATTTTTTAACTTTGGTTTTGGAATAAAAAGTGGCAAAATATTGTATTTTATCACTTTTTAGTGCACACGGATTATCAGTGATAAGTTATTTAGTGATCTGAGTCTATAAATTAAAAAAAAATTAGTGGTTAAGTGTATTTTAAGAGTGTTAATTGATTAGGTGACCATTTTTGTTTACAATCGCGGTGGTTTTTTCGTGTTTATTTAGCAAGTACTACCACACAACATGAATAACAATAACTTTTTCACTTTTCCTACACATTTTTCTGCACTTATGTTTTTAATAACTATTCTATAATAATCTTTAATCACTTAAAAAGCACTTTTTATTATATTACTACACGAATTCAACATTTTTTCCCTAAATTAACACGAAAAAACCACCGCGAATGTAAACAAAAATGGTCACCTAATCAATTAACACTCTTAAAATACACTTAACCACTCACTTCATTTTAATTTTTTTTATTAAATCACTAAAGCACTAATCACTGATAATTCATGTGCACCAAAAAGTGATAATATACAATATTTTACCACTTTTTAGTGCAAAAACAAACTTAAAAAATTGCTTCGTATGGCTTCGGCCATGTTAATTCCACAACTGTCAGAATATTTTTGGCCTGTTTTCAGCTATGTTAGTATTAGTTGGCCTGGCTGCTTCCAGGCTTGTACTTACGAGGGGCTTGAGCTATCCCATTAGGCCCCCATCCACGGTCAAACAAATCATCAAATTTGTGGCCAACATCGAAAAAAATCAAAGTGTGCGTGTATAAAATACAAGTTTTCGAAGTTGGCCCCTGTTTGAAGAAAATATTCGTCTGGTTTAATATTTCCTTCAAACAGCTTAAATGTGTGTGTGGATTTTTCATGTGTCATGTAAAGCATATGAAAGTTCGTTTTGTTTACAGGAATTGTCGCTCGGGATGTTTGAAGAAAGTTTCCCTCGTTGATGGCCAACAAAAGTCAAAGCATAAATGTGTGCGTTGTTTGTCGAAAATTGGTTAGATGATTTGTTTGACCGTGGATGGGGGCCTATTCACGACTTTGCGGCGTCAAGCGACGGCAAAAGTCGACCAACTTTCAACTTTTCGCCCGTTGGCGTTGAAAATTGCCAAACTGTCAAACTGTCGAATTATCAAGATTGAGATTTGAAAGTTTGCATTTTAAATTAATTTCGCAGTGCATACATAAATTCCAATCAAAGCAACATTTTTGAAGTCTTGACGCTATGAATGAACCTTCAACGGACGTCAACGCGCATGAAGCGCCTGCTGCGTATAACGCGCCGTCAGCATTGGGCCTTCGCCTTTCTACATTTACAAGCCATGCCCCAGGTCTGCATGTGTATGAAGTGCCAAAGAGACTTCAAAATCCGCGCTAAACAAGTGTTTGCAGGTTATAGCTGCATTTATTATTAGTTTAAAGTGAGTTTTTAAAAGTTTAAAAGTGTTTTTGTGAACATTAGAGTGCGTAGTGCCTGTTCACACGGGTGGTCACTGCGACCTTTCAACACGAAATTTACAGGTGCGGGGAGCGTTCGGGTGGGAAGAAAGTGCGTCTCGATTTGAAAGCGACTCACGTTCGCTTTTCTGACCAGCTGACTGTTTCAATTTCATTTTGTATCACCTTACTGTTCCATTTTATTTTCGTTTCACCCGTATTGGGAGCAAACGTGCGATAGGACAATTTTCAGGCTTCAGTTTTGTTGCACAGATTTTTTACTAAAATTAATTATATTCAGGTAATCACAGTTTATAAAAATTTATGTCACTTTTATGAAAATCACAAACTTTGTTCCCGTACCGTATGTTCCACCTGTCATAAAAACGACTGGACACAAAGCGAAACGTGTAAACAAATATTCGCTTTTTCGTTCGCTTTGTCGCGCCTCAAAGCGACCTATGTGAACCGGCACATAGGAAGTGCCCAGGATAATGATCATCATTGGAAAACGATTAACTAATTGCCTGTAAGTAATTTTATTATTGTTTTTGCATGCCTGTAGAAAATGTTGCAATCGCCCTTGCAAATAAAAATAAGTGTACCTATTTACAATAAAAGAAATTTATTTTTGTCTTATTGTAATGTTTACGAATGTGCCTGTTCACACAGGTCGCTTTGAGGCGCGACAAAGCGAACAAAAAAGCGAATATTTGTTTACACGTTTCGCTTTGTGTCCAGTCGTTTTTATGACAGGTGGAACATACGGTACGGGAACAAAGTTTGTGATTTTCATAAAAGTGACATAAATTTTTATAAACTGTGATTACCTGAATATAATTAATTTTAGTAAAAAATCTGTGCAACAAAAGTGAAGCCTGAAAATTGTCCTATCGCACGTTTGTTCCCAATACGGGTGAAACGAAAATAAAATGGAACAGTAAGGTGATACAAAATGAAATTGAAACAGTCAGCTGGTCAGAAAAGCGAACGTGAGTCGCTTTCAAATCGAGACGCATTTCCTTCCCACCCGAACGCTCCCCGCACCTGTAAATTTCGTGTTGAAAGGTCGCGGTGACCACCCGTGTGAACAGGCACAATAAGTATAAATATTTCTTTTATTGTTTTAATTGGTAATAACAACTACCTATTTCGTGGCGGTTGCAACATCAAAAGAAAAAAACAGCATTTCTTACTTGAGCCCTCTTTATTCCTTTGTCTTTAGTTTTATCAACAAGAGGGAGGAAGAAATTTTGTAAACTATTTTTAAAGGTAAACAATTTAAGTTTAATTTTCATTTTTAATCGGAATAATTTGTGCATCATTGAGCGAGTTTACACGGGTACATCAAATAATTAAATTATGATCAATGATGCACAAATTAGTCCGATTAAAAATGAAAATTAAACTTAAATTGTTTAACTTTAAAAATTGTTTACAAACTTCTTCCTCTTGTTGATAAAACCAAAGGCAAAGTAATAAAGAGGGCTCAAGGAAGAAATGCTGCTATTTTCTTGAACCGCCACGAAATTAGTAATTGTTATTACCAATTAAAACAATAAAAGAAATATTTATACTTATCCGTAAACATTGCAATAAGACAAAAATATTTATTTTATTGTAAACAGGTACATTTATTTTTATTTTCAAGGGCGATTGCAACATTTTTTACTGGCATGCAAAAACTATAATAAAATTACTTACAGGCAATTAGTTAATCATTTTCCATCGATGATCATTATCCTGGGCACTTTCTATGCACTTTAATGCTCACGAAAACACAAAAATTCACTTAAAACTAATAATAAATGCAGCTATAACCTGCAAAACACTTGCTTAAAGCGGATTTTGACGTTTCTAACCGCACTTCTCACAGATAAATTGAAGTCCATTCTGTCAGATAAATTGAAGTCCGATTTTCTTTGAATGGGAGTGTGAGATTTCGTTGTGCATGGCTTGTAAATGTAGAAGGCTTTGTTCCAAGCCGAAGGCAGCCTCGTGTAGCATTAAATAACGAGACTCAAATCTGATTTCGGCCGACTTCTCGAGTCCCCGTGTAGCACCACCCATGGGAAGGGAAGATTTTCCTATGAGCTGTTTCACACGAGACGGCGGCCAACCAACAAAATCTGCTGTCAACGTCAGTTCCCTTTTGAAATTTGACGAAAAGTCGTACGGGCTTTCACACGGGCTTTCAACTTTCTCACACGATTTTCGATACGACTTTTTGGCAGCGGTGTGGTTGTTTTTTGTACCTTTTGCTACGAGAAGAAAAGAAAGAGAAATGACTTTTGCTTCACTCGGAAAGTACGCAAAAGAAAATTAAAATAAAAGCAACAATAAGCTAACACAGCGTCTACACTAGCCATGGCCATGGCCATTTCCATATGGCATGGACCGTGTAGACCCTGAAAGTTGGCCATATTTGACGGCAGATCTTATGGCAAACTCGATGGAAAGCCATTATGGCCGGCCATCAAATCTGTCATGAATTTGGCCATAATTTGACGTTTGTTCACACAACTATGGCGGAAGGTTTAAAATTTAGTTTGATTCGGTGTGAATACATGTACGCATGTTTATAATTCTGAAAATATTTTTGTCTCGATAACATTTGTGAAAATGTGCCATTTTTTCCATGAAAATTCATGCCATGAATTGCCCACCACCATAACATTTGAGAGCTCAAGCCATAAAATATGGCAAAGTCGATGGCGAAAAATATGGAATGTGTAGACGCTGTGTAAAGCATTTTGACGTACAGTTGGTTGGAAAAATTGGCCCGTGGTAAAGCCCGTACGACTTCGTCAAATTTCAAAGGGTAATGGAAGATGACAGCAGATTTTGTTGGTTGGCCGTCGTCTCGTGTGAAACAACCCTTTTCATTGGAGTACGCACGCCGGAGAAATTGGGCGCACTTCGGCGTAGATGCAGCTACCCCGGCCCATGCTATGTACCTGTTCACACGGGTGGTTGCCGGGACCTTTCAACACGAAATTCGTAGGTGCGGGGAGCGTTCGGGTGGGAAGGAAGTGCGTCTCGATTTGAAAGCGACTTACGTCCGCTTTTTCTCACCAGCTGACTTTTAATTTCATTTTGTATCACCTTACTGTTCCATTTTATTTTCGTTTCACCCGCAGTGGGAGCAGACGTATGATAGGACAATTTTTAGGCTTCACTTTTGTTTTCGTGACAAATTTATTTTGTAAAACTTTGGGAGCAGCCATGAATTTAAGTTACTTTTATAAAAATCACAAACTTTGTTCCCGTACCGTTTGTTTCAACGTGTAAGCAAATGTTCGCTTTTTCGTTCGCTTTGTCGCGCCTCAAAGCGACCCGTGTGAACAGGCACTATAGCCTAGTACTAAGTTCCCCGCTAAATGAAATTTCCAACAAAATTTATCAAGCTAAATTTTAGCAGCATCTTTAGCGCATGCAGTACTAAGTTCGCCGCTAAAATGCTCGCTAAATCCATGTTTCTATTTCTTTAAAACAGATGGCAGCAATGTTAGTCTCCACATTTTTAGCTGCATTTTTATCGTGCAGGCACCTTATTTCACGCTAAATTTTGTTGAAAAAAAACCAGTGATATAAAAAAACAGAAAAATAAGCTAATTTACGGTTGTGGAAGTTTCAAGTGCGGAAATAAAACTAAAATAACAGTTTGTGCATGAAAAAATAGTAAAAATAATAAATAATTCTGCGTGTTTAGAATATTTTGAAACACGGTTTAATAATTTTATATTTCCAGTGGATTTTGAGGAGTTTTATTTCGAAGAAGACTTTGAAATTTAACCCAAAAAAACGTTAATATGAACTTTCTCTACAATTCTACATTGTCAAATTTCATCTTGCTAAAAAAGGGTACAAGTTTGGAGACGCGCTAAAATTTAGTTTAGCGCTGAACTTAGTACTAGGCTTAAGGAGTAACAACAGGGAGTAATTACGTTGTCTTTTTCCAATAGATGGCTTTTAGTATTTTTGAATTACGATAAAGTATTAAAGCTAAAACAGTTCAATAATAATAAAAATATTAGGGGTATTCATGATCTGTGTTAAACGGCGGGAAATCGTAAAATGTTATCTTCGAAATAGATAAGATCGTGAACGACCCATTTAAATTTCCATGTAAAAGCGTTATTTTTTATATTAATTTGTACTTTTCAAATACAGTTATCAATCAAAAAAAATTCTAAACAGCTGTTGACAGTAAAAGAAAAAAATACGTCCCATTTTCGATCTCGATCTCGAGTTGTCGAATTAACACGCCTTTTCAGATGTTATTTGTTAAAATCGAAACAAATGTCATTAACTAAGGCCCATGATACACAAGCCAATGAACCAATCAATTCGAACTGTCACCAGGCAGTTAATCGGTCGAGGGAGGGATCCGGGTGACGTTTGCGCGGTTGAGCGAAAATGGTATCGGTTTCTATTTTTCTGCCAATTGCATGAAAAATGTTTATGTGTGTGTGATTGTTTCAAGCACATTTTGAAACGTCAACGAAAAAAACATAAATTTCACCAGTTGGCGCTATTCAAGTAAACTTTTTTGAGGTATTTAAATAAAAATTGGGAGAAACCACCATGCACTCTATCGTATCGAATCGTTGATAAATAAAACACGGATGTCTACTTTGAAATATTACCTACATATATAAACTGTGTTGTTACACAAAAAATTGCGTGAAACGAATTGCAACGTGTATCACCTATGCACAATAAACTGACAGTTTTGACGTAAGGATTGAGTGAAGGAATTGACTCGTGTACCATCAGGCTAAGGAAAGTTTCTCGATTTGTTAAACTTTTTTCTCGATTTAACACAAATAACACAGATCATTAATACCCCTATTATAAATTTTATGCTATATTATTGTACCATAAACACATAAATATAAAAAATTAAAATAAATAATGGTAAATATGGAAAATTTTATAAATTTGAAGGAAAAATTATTAAAAAAATGGAATATTTATTAAAATAATAAATATTGAATCAACACTTGTAATTCACTAAAGCCAAATATTCCCACTTAATGATTGGTTCTACACGAGCGTACAACGGACGAACAATTCGAACACACAAACGTGAGTTTATGGGGAAGAGGGTGAGAGAGGAGGTGGAATTCCATCTACCTCTCTCACCCTCTTCTCTACAAACGACGTTTCGAAAACACAAAAATGTGTTCGTTGTACGCTCGTGTAGAACCACCCAATGTTATATTAAAGGGGTTTTTTTTAATCTATTCCAGCACAGAACAGCTTCCACACAAAACTCTTGCCCCCGATAATTATCAAGAACCAGCTCAAAGGGAAATTTTCAATTTCCTTTTTCTCACATACGTTTTTTAACTTGACAGTTGACAAATAAAGTAAAATGCTTTGTTTACTGAATGAAAAACGAGAAAAATTAATGGAGAGATAAATAAGACCGATCTTATGCCATATTAGAAGAAATTAAAATGCCCAAAGCCGCAATATATGTAAATAAAAATGAAAATTTCCCTTGCCGTTTTTTTAATGTTCCAGGACACAACAGAATAGAACAGATTAAAAAAACACGGCATAAGTTATGAAATACGCCAGAAGAGGAAAAGACCTTTTCATTTACCAAGGGTGCCTTCCATTTAGACACAGAAAGACAATTGTGTCCGACACAGCGTGTCGCTCTGTGTCGTTCTGTGTAAGCCCAAATGGAACACATAAGTTCATGAAAAATCCGCCACGGCGCACTTTCCTCGTTTTTACTTTTGTTTGGCAAGTAAATCGTAAATTTTATGTTGATAATTTCTTTAAATTAATTACCCGACAACTTATAAATGCTGGGTATCTTAAAAATGAAACAATATTGTTGTAATTATAAATTAACGATCACATTTCAATTGGCAAGGGTTGGTAGCATTGTCTTAGTTGTGCCCGGCTGTGTCTAGCTGTTTCGTTGATGGAACACTTCTGTGTCGGACACAGTGTAACACTGTGTCTCTCTGTGTCTAAATGGAAGGCACCCCAAGTAGGCCGGGGCACCTACTCCAATTAAAATGAAACGCACCTATTGTGGAATGTGTTATGCTGTAGCCACAATTGGGGCGACGGCCACGAAAGTAGTCGCGTGAACAATGACTAAATTTTTCCATCGTTTTTTACATTTCTCGACTAAAAGAAGCAATAAAAATGATTTCATTTCAGCATATAATCGCACCCTTAGAATGAAAGTGACCTAACTCAAAATTCCTGTAACTTCTGATTTTGCTATAAACTAATCTTCAAAATCCTACTCTGGAACCCTGTGATGAAAACGATCCGGAATTATGACTAGAAAAAGGGACAGCGTATACATCGGTCGCTTATGCATGAATACTATACTTTCTTGCTCATTTCCCACAAATCGCAATTTTTGAGTTCGGCCACTTTCATTCTAAGGGTGCGATATGTACACATGTATTAATAAGCCGCTATATAAACTGCTTATAATAATGTACTATCATTCCATGTCGAAAAACAAAAATCACAAAACAACTTTTTCCAGATGACGGCGACGAATTAGAAGTTTGATATAATGGCGCGCTCATCGCCGTGGTACATTTTTGGGCACTTTATAAGAATCTTGTGAATTTATCTCTACTTTAGGCCCCCATCCACGGTCAAACAAACCATAAAATTTGTGGCCAACATCGAAAAAATTCTAAGTGTGCGTGTATAAAATACAAATTTTCGAAGTTGGCCGCTGTTTGAAGAATATAATGAAGAAATATTCGTCTGGTTTAATATTTCCTTCAAACAGCTTAAATGTGTGTGTGGATTTTTTATGTGTGCCATGTAAAGCATATGAAAGTTCGTTTTGTTTACAGGAATTGTCGTTCGGGATGTTTGAAGAAAGTTTCCCTCGTTGATGGCCAACAAAAGTCAAAGCATAAATGTGTGTGTTGATTGTCGAAAATTGGTTTGATGATTTGTTTGACCGTGGATGGGGGCCTATTAATTTGTGAGAAAAGGGATATTTAAAATTCCCCTTTGCGCTGGATTCTGTAAAATTTTACTCTTGCCGTGTTTTTTTAATCTGTTATATTCTGTTCCTTAGAATACAAAACTACAGGAAGGGCCCTCGGAGAATTTTAGCGTAGTGAAATTCAAACTGCACACTCATTGCTCTTTTTTCACTGAAAATTCACTCGTAACAACTTCTAATTGACAAAAACAAATTCTTTAAACTTTCTTTCTTCTTTTTAATTAGTTTTGCGAAAAACTGTAAATAAATTTTATAGAAAAACTCGTTTTAAAGAAAGTGCCGCGGGAAAATTTGACAGTTAACTAACAAGAAATTGTACCAATTTGACAGTTGTCTGATAGCGATTTCACTACGCTCCCATACACGGATTTTATAACCGAGGGCCTTTCCTGTAGTTCTCTATTCTAAGTTCTGTTCTGTCCTGGAACATTAAAAAAACGGCAAGGGAAATTTTCATTTTTATTTACATAAATTACGGCTTTGAAAATTTTAATTTCTTCTAATATTGCCTAAATATCGGTCTCATTTATCTTTCCATAAATTTTTCTGGTTTTTCATTCAATAAACAGAACATTTTACTTTATTTGTCACGGTATACAGAAACAAGGTAATGTAAAAGACGAAATATCGTATCGTAAGTGCGAATATCGTAGAAAAAGGTGACGTCACCCGGCAAGGTTAATACAGAAAACAACAACAAAAATTTCGATTTTGTATGATGGTGATTAGACTGTTCGTTCCTACGTACGTTCCTTTATAGATGAACGGGGAAGTGGAGGTGATGAGGGGCATCACCTCCACTTCCCGGTTCATCTAAAAGCTCGTGAGGAACGTACGTAGGAACGAACAGTCTAATCACCGTCTATGGGGAAGACTTGCCGAGTGACGTCGCACTAATACGATATTCTACGATATTCAGTCTTACCGTGTTATTTGCCACGGTATACAGAAACAAGGTAATGTAAAAGACGTAATATCGTATCGTAAGTGCGAATATCGTAGAAAAAGGCGACGTCACCCGGCAAGCTTAATACAGAAAACAACAACAACAATTTCGATTTTGTATGGGGAAGACTTGCCGAGTGACGTCGCACTAATACGATATTCTACGATATTCAGTCTTTTACATTACCTTGTTTCTGTATACCGTGGTTATTTGTCAACTGTCAAGTTAAAAAACGTATGTGAGAAAAGGGAAATTTAATATTTCCCTTTGTGCTGGATAGTGTTCTTGATAATTATCGGGGACAAGACTTTTGTATGGAAGCTGTTCTGTTCTGTGCTGGAACAGATTAAAAAAACACCCCTTCTATTTATTCTATTTACTTTTATTTAGCCCCCCTATTCTAAATTATGACCAATCATAAGTCATAAGGCCGTATCAGAACCTAAAAATATGCAGCGTGCAGCAGCAGCACCAGAGCAACATGCTGCCGTCGGTATCAGATCCTAGTTGTTTCCGCTGTGCAGCGCACTTTTTATTTGGCAGCTAAACCTCAAATTAAAAATTTAAAAAACGCACTAGTTCTATCAATTATTCCTCCATGTCCCTTTAAATAATTTAAAAAAAAATCCCGCATCTCCTTGTTTAAAATCACTTGCCGCATTACGAAGTGTCAAAAGTGCTGCATATATATGCAGCAAAATTAGGATTTGAGATGAAAATGCAGCACGCTGGTCTGGTGCTGCTTTGCTTGTCATTTTACCAGCCTCAGCCAATAGAAACACTTGTGATTGCAGCGCTGCATAGGTTCTGATACGGCTTATAAGCTTTTGAGATTCGTGCTTATTATTGAAAGCTTGAGACACTATTCTTGATACTATCAGCTGTTTTGGTATTCTAAGCACCCAGTCACCAGAAAATGTAAAATAAATTCACCTCTAATGATGAATTTATATTTGTATAATGAGATAGACGAAAGCCTGCGCACCAAGTAGCAAACGTACGCCAAAAAATATTGAGCACCTCTCATCGAAGCTGGCTGTGTGGCGAGATTGTGTGAAATTTTGAAAAATATACTAGAAACGTGCTCTTTAAACTCTTGTGACCTGTTATCTATCCAGTCATAATTTTGAGAGTCGTTGAGACTGAATGCAGATTGTCAAAATCGTGAGAACAAAATTAGAATTGTCTCAAGTTGATACTCACCCCATACTTGATATTGCGTTATGACTTAAGACTAGTTTTAGAATACGGGTGTTAATTTGAGAAAAACCTGTGAGAAACGCTTTATTTTTTTCAGGAAAATACAATTTCAATAAATCTGACATTTGATTTTTACAAAGCTCACTCATCTTACTTAACTTAATTGCTCCTTTAATCCCTCATGGGACATAGCGCGGACTCTGTTTTGCGCGACAGCTCTCAGCTCTGACCCGGATCTCCCAGTTGTTGCGGCCTCTGCTAATAGGGTTCTCCTCCACGTTGTGTAGGTCTTCCGACTCGACGGGATCCTTGCGGATTCAAATCAAGGGCCTGTTTGGCTAGTATCTCGTTTTCGCGTCGCAAGGTGTGGCCAACCCAATTCCATTTTCTTCACCTGATTTGGTCGTCTATCCTTTCTTGGCCGGCACGGCGCCATAGTTCCTCATTTGTAATTCTATCATGCCAGCGGATTTTTAGGATACGGCGTAGGCATCTGTTGATGAAAACTTGTAGGCGCCCTGTGATGAATTGGGTGACTTTCCATGTTTCGCAACCGTACAAAAGAACTGCCTTAACGTTGGAGTGGAACAGCCGCAATTTGGTGTTAATTGAGATCTTTGTTGATCTCCGTATGTGAAACAGGCATGCATATGCGCTTCTTGCTTTATTTATTCTGGAACTGACGTCGCCGTTTTCGGTAATAATACTACCGAGGTTACAGAATTTTTCTACCTGTTCCACGTCACGGTTATTTAGCGCTGTCCGTTCAAGGGTGTTTGCATTTATCCGCATTTCTTTTGTTTTAGTCGGATTTAACCTTAAGCCCGCCGAGCTACTTTCTGTTGCCAAATTGTTTACCATGTTTTTAAGGTCCTGGTGTCTGTGGGCCAGCAAACAGATATCATCCGCGTAGTCGAGATCCTTAAGGCGGTCTAGCAATCCCCATTGTATGCCACCTGTTCTACTATCTAGAGGGCTGACAAGGATGTCATTTATTACTATAAGAAATAGTAATGGTGAAAGAAGGCATCCTTGTCGTACTCCTGAGCTCATCTCAAAGCTGTCAGATAATTTTCCATTATGGAGAACTCTGCATTTGGAATTGTTGTATATAGAGCTTTTATCAATTCTATTATTTTGACCGGCAGTCCACGTTGCCGTAGAGCTCGCCATATAAAGCTCCTATTAACCGAGTCGAACGCTTTCTCATAGTCTATGAAAGCAAGGTAAAGGGGGGATCGGAATTCAGTAGACTGCTCCAATATGATTCTCAAGGTGTTAATGTGGTCTATGCAGGAGCGACCTTTTCTGAATCCAGCCTGCTGTCTTCTAAGCGTTCGATCTACTGCCTCTCTTATCCTAGATAGTAATATATGGGACAAGATTTTTCCCATCGTAGATAATAGACAGATGCCTCTCCAGTTGTCACATATTGTTAGGTCCCCCTTTTTGGGTATTTTGACTATGATACCTTCCGTCCAATCCTCCGGGAAGGTACAGGTGTTCCATGCTATTTCCAGGAGTGGCTGTAGCGCATCTGCTATGAGGCTTGAGTCGGCTTTCAACAATTCTGGAGGGATGCTATCTTTTCCAGCTGCTTTACCATTGGCCTTTGCATGAATTGTGGTTACTATTTTTGTCTTGGATGGTGCACGAGTGGCGATTCTTATTGGCTGTGCATTGTTGTTATTTTCTTCAGTTTCCTGCGAAAAGGAACCATTCAGGGCGGCGAAGAAGTAGTCTCTCCGTCTTTAGAGCTGCTCATCGTCGCTGCACAGCAGCCTTCCATCCGCATTCTTCACGGCATGTTTTTTAGTAGCTTGCGAAAAATTTTCAATTTTCCGAAAATTTCTCGCAACGCATTCGCGCCACGCATCCCATTGCAGATTTTGCCGGGTTTAATCTAAGAATACAGAAGAACATAGCGTACATGTATACGGATTCGAGGGAAGCACTTGGATTCAAGAACCTCTCGCTCTAAAAGAAAAGAAACAGCCATATGTTCATAGGTTTTATGCATCTCCCGAACAGAGGTGTACCGAAATTCGGTCGCGTTTGCTACAAACATTTACAGACAAGTGATGTGTTCTCATTTGGATGGTTGCTGAGAAACGCAATCCTCTCCCGGTTTTTGACTAAATATGATACCGCCGTTGTCCCAAAGCCTAGATATAACAAGTCTTTCATCTTCATACAAAATTTTCCCCCAGTTAGTTGTCTGCGTGCATATATGAACATCATTGCTGAGCACAACTCAACGCATAAATCTTGAACCCGGCGAGACAAAGCCAGATTCTCTCTCTTCGATAAAGTATGCAGAACAGAAAAGGAAGGAAAATTGAATCAGCTGTTTTTTTCATAAATAGTAAATATGCACCAATACATCAAGTTTATCCCCATAATAAAATCATAAAATCGTCCGCTGGCTAGTTGTGTGCGAGCGTGTATAAAAATGTCGCATTCTCTCTCTGGTAACCTGACATCGTCATTTGAAGAATGTGTGCATATAGCTGTTCGCCTTTCACTCACTAATCATATGAAGATGAAAGACTTGTTAATATCTAGACTTTGCATTGTCCGGGAGCTTCACAAATACTATGGGAGTGTTGTGCATATGAGTTGCCGAAATCTGTGGTGCTAAGGCAGAACCCGATATGTATAAAAAACGATTTTTCGTTTATATTGCCAACAGTCGAAAGTTTATGAAAGAAAATGTTCCCCAAAGCCAATATTGTAGACTGTTTCTCTAAAATAATTTAGTTTCAAAACTAAAGAGTCCAATATGTCCATATTGTGATGATTTATGCGCCATCATGCGCCATGCGCGTTATTTGTAACGACTTCAGAACTTGAATTAACGATGATTTATGTACTAAAAACTATTGGCGCCATCTACTAGATTGGAATGAGAACAAAAGGTAATTAAAAGGCAAAGCTTTTAGAAGCTTCGGAACAAAGAATATTCGCGTACCAATTACTGTGTTTCCATGAAGAGTTTATCCTGAGTTTACTCAGATTAAGCGCCCATGGAAACGGGGATTGAGTAAAGTGTCGTTAAATCCAAGTAAACTCAACGAAGCCAGTCCGATTAAGCCGGGTTTTGCATATGTGTGTGTTTCAGTATCCTTTACTACACATATACCAACGGCGAGGCAATGTAAAATTAATTATCTGTCACTTTAACCCAGAACCGTCATGTACTGTGTTTCCATGCAGAGTTTATCCTGAGTTTACTCAGATTTAGCGCCCATGGAAACGGGATTGAGTAAAGTGTCGTTAAATCCAAGTAAACTCAACGAAGCCAGTCCGATTAAGCCGGGTTTTGCATATGTGTGTGTTTCACTATCCTTTACTGCACATATACCAACGGCGAGGCAATGTAAAATTAATTATCTGTCACTTGAACCCAGAACCGTCATGGAAACAGCATCGTGTGATCTTGAGAGAAAAAGCTTTCTGTTTGCTTAACGAAAACTCTACCCTGGCTCATGGAAACACAGTAATGGAAACAGCATCGAGTGATCTTGAAAGAAAAAGCTTTCTGTTTACTTAACGAAAACTCAACCCTGGCTCATGGAAACACAGTAAATGTTCTACACAATGGTAGAAAAATCGGGTGCGTGTAGCTTGGATGTATAAAAGCAGCGGCAGCGGCATTTATAGCCGTGTTTTTTTAATGAACTATATAGGTCTTCGATCCAGTTCATTAAAAAAACGACAAGGGAAATTTCACTAAGCGCCATCTTCAGTGCTTTAAATATATTAAAATTAATCCGAAGTTGCGTGTCAGTAAACAACTGTTACACGAATTCCCCTCTAGAAAATAATGAATAAGTTTCTAAAAAATAAATTATTTGTTTCCTCATGCCTTCAAATTTGCTCTCGTCACTTCTATGTTGTTTTTATTTTAAATGACGTTTTTCCGACAGCCGGTAAGTATGCTACATTCCGAAAAGAAAGGGAAATTTTGAAATGTCCCAAGACCTGGATAAAAACCTGGATAAAACCTGGGTTTTCAGATTTGTATGCGGAAGAACTATATATACTGAGTTTCCATGAGAGTTCAACCAGAGTTGAACCCGAGTTATACGTCATGTACTGTGTTTCCATGCACAGTTTATCCTGAGTTTACTCAGATTAAGCGCCCATGGAAACGGGGATTGAGTAAAGTGTCGTTAAATCCAAGTAAACTCAACGAAGCCAGTCCGATTAAGCAAGGTTTTGCATATGTGTGCGTTTCAGTATCGTTTACTGCACATATACCAATGGCGACGCAATGTAAAATTAAGTATCTGTCACTTTAACCCAGAACCGTCATGGAAACAGCATCGAGTGATCTTGAGAGAAAAAGCTTTCTGTTTACTTAACGAAAACTCTACCCTGGCTCATGGAAACACAGTAATGGAAACAGAATGAGTTAAGAGTTTTCGTTAAAAATTTTAAACTCTGCACAACTCAACGAAAATAAGTAGGTTGAATTGAGTTCACGCATGCAACTAAAAACGGCACACTAGCAAAGGTACAAAAACTGAAAATGTCGCTCCTCTTTATATTTAATAAATACTTTTAAAGAAAAATCTAAAACAAAATTAATTGATGGAAAAAGATACAGGAAGACGGAAGGCAGATATGGAAACGCATTAATCGTTGAATTGAAGTGTCATTTCAACTCAACCACAACTCAACTCGACTCCAATGGAAACTCAGTAATAGTTCATTAAAAAAGCACGGCTTATATGGGGTTCACACTGGAACCCAAAACATGTTTTAGAAAGCTCCTCAAGTTTCGGTGCAAAACAGGGTAAAACATGTGTTTTACCCATATATTTTATAAAGAGCGAGCTTTTTGAAACAAGTAGGGGCATTTTCAGTAATGCAGGTTGCGTGTGCAACTGACTTATTCAGCAACACACTTCCATTGCTGAATAAGTCAGTTGCGCACGCAACCTGCATTACTGAAAATGCCCTAGGTTTTGACTTGTTTTAAAATAAAACACGTATAAAACACTTGCTGACAATGCTGAATACTCGCTCAGTTGTAATCAGAACGTCATTTTTGACTTTTTGAGAGTTGAAGTTGTAATATTTGAAGTGATTTATACTGTTTACAAGTTTTTCATCGAAAACTAGATGGAAATAAAATTTTTATGAAATGATGGGGTGACACATTACACTTTACTTTCATTTGCATCTGCGTATTTTTTGTTTTAATTTTAAGTTGTTTTAATTTCGAATATTTAAAAAAATATGTTTTGAAGTAGTAAAGAAAACATCCTTGCAAATTTTTGCTTAACTAACGTGAAATCAAATTATTTTATTTTAAAATGTAGTTTCCAATTTTCCAACAGGTGTCACTTAACCGAAATTACAGTCCAAATGAAAGTAAAATAGTTTCATTTTGGACTTTCATTATTGTGGGTTTTTGCCACGATAATGAAGGTTACTTTCATTATGATGGTATATGTGTCACAGGTATTAAAAAGCGATAAGTTGAATTTAATAGTGTGAAATATTAAATTAATAGTGACAAATAGTGAACTTTAAGAATTGTGTTTTAGTGGTTCTTGAATTGTGTGTGTTATTGAATTGTGTTTTGGTTTTTAATAAATAACTTTTGTGTGAGCATTTAAAAGTGTTTTCCTTAATTAATCCTACGAATCCGTTAAGCAGTAAAAACGTAACAATTGGTGTCAGAAGTGGGATTAATTAAGAGAAAAGTGAAATTGACTTGAAAAACAATTGTGACTGGATTTTCAATTTGGTGCGTGCGAAATAAGGACACAATAATAAAATGGGTCGAAAAGTAGTGGAATTACGCACAGTGGACTTAAAAAGAGAATTAAGTAAACGCTCGTTGTCAACGGTGGGAGCTAAAAATTCCCTAACCGCCCAGCTTCGAGAAGCTATGGTGAGCGAGGGAAAAGATCCGGAAACTTACATTTTTGAAGACGAGGCAGAAACAGAATCAGAAGAGGCGACAGTGTGCAAGGCAGAAATTTTGAAGACATTGATGGAGATGAAGGAAGTGCAAGAAAGGTCATCAGCTGCGCAAGAACGTGCATCGGCATAGATGAAGGAAGCGCAAGAACGGGCATCAGCGGAGATGAAGGAGATTCAAGAACGGTCATCAGCGGAGATGAAGGAAGCAACAACAGTAATCAAGGCGGAAGTATTGGCATTAAAAGATGAACAAAAATTGTTAACAGTAGTTCATGAACGGTCGATCGCAGAGCTCAAAGAGTCTATGGAAGAACAGAGGAACCAGCTGGAATAGAAAATCGAATTAATGTCACTTTCTGTTGACAAAAAGCTGGATAGCAAGATAGAAATTGTAAGGAATGATTTAGAAAAGCTCGAAACTGAACTAGAAACCTTTAGAGCCGACCTAGAAAGGGTAAAGATCCATCATACAGCGACATCTCAGGAATTCATCAAAGGTAGGAAACTGCAGCCTCCAACATTCGACGGACAAACCCCATGGCCTATTTACAAGATCCAATTCGAAGCAGCAGCAGCGGGTAATTACTGGACCGAGGAAGAAAAAGCAATGGCCTTAACGTTGTCGCTAAGGGGTGCAGCAGCTGAAATATTGCTGTGGATACCTGCAGAACATCGCAATAGTTACGGGTTCTTGGTACAAGCACTGGATATGCGTTACGGCAATCAACACATGCAACCAGTCTATCGAGTTCAATTACGAAATAGACTTCAAATGGAAGGAAAAACGTTGCAGCAGCTGCGGGCAAATATCGAGAGGCTAGCGCGTTTGGCATATCCTAATTTTGGTGAAGACTACATTAACGAGATGGCAAGAGAAGCTCTTCTTAACTCATTTACTGATCCCGAAATGCAAGAGGCAGGCCGTTTGGCCGGAAAGAAGACTACCGCAGAAGTTTTGGCATATGCTCTGGCATACGAGGCAGTGAAACAGGCAACAAGGATTGCGGTCCACTTCAGGGAAATCAGTATCGCCGAGGACATTTGTAACCGCATAAACACTTCGAAAGTACGTAGCCGACTACGATGCTGGAACTGTGGTGAGCCGGGCCATTTACAAGGGAATTGTCGAAAGCAAAGAAGAGCAGGATCTCCAGGGAGTAGGAGTGGCTCAACTTGGTGTGAAAAATGCGGACAGTGGGAGAAAGGCGACCAAAGGGAATTGGTCAAGGGAATCAAAGCCAATGGTGTCATGGTAAACATCAGCCAACTACAGCGTAGCATAACAGCCTTATCATCAAGGGGAAAGTTGGAGATGAAAAATGCACAATAACCCTTGATACTGGTGCTTCAAGGTCTGTCATCCGGGCTGACTTTGTCGGTAGAAAATGGCTGAAAAACGCAAACCGATATATGGTGAAAACTGTAACAGGAGAGCCAGTGAAATTATACGGGGAGATCATCATCGATTTGTTGATCGGCGACATTGGATTTTCACATCCGTTCCTGGTAGCTAATATAACAGACGAGTGTATTCTCGGATTGGACTTTATGTCAACACACGAAATCCTATTGGACATTGGAGAAGAAACGATGAAATTTCGCAACAGGGAAATTCCAATGGATACTGCACTCACCCGTCGACCATGTGAACCAGGTTTTAAACATCGTTTGCGTAACGAGGAAAAATTACAGAGGGTGACTGCTGAGCCTAGTATAGGATGTGAAGACCAGCGACTTCGAGATGCTCAACGTAACGACCCAGATATTTCCCCGATATTATGGGAAACCGCTGATGGAACCTCTCATCGAATGCAGGTGCTGGTCCCTCGTGCGGAAATAAGAAATATTCTCGAGGAGTGTCATAATAGCCCGTCAGGAGGACTTTTCGGAGTCAACAAAACTCTGGGAAAATTAAAGGAACGATTCTACTGGCTACACATATTGGAGAATGTTACGAACTGGTGTCGTAAATGCACAGATTGTTTCAACAGCAAGAGTCCTCGAGTAAGACCAAAAGAAGAGACGCAACGACACCACGTGGGAGCCTCAGTTGAAAGAATCGCAAGGGAGAATCTGAAGACCGCCAGCGACAGAATGAAAACAAGATATGACCTTCGAGCAAACTGTAGTGGATACCAGGAAGCTTACCTCGTTTGGCTGTTGAACCCTCGGCGACGGAAAGGGAAGTCTCCGAAACTTCATCACCAGTGGTAGGGGCCCTATAAAATATCCTAACACGTCTACAGGATTCAACAAGGACCCAAGGCAAAGAAGAAAATCATGCACATAGACAGGCTGTGCCCTTACCATCAGCCGGATCCAGGATGGACAACTGTTCGGGACGAACAGTCTTAAGAAGGGGCAGTGTAATGATTTATGCGCCATCTATTAGGAGACAACTGTTATTTGTAACGACTTTAGAACTTGAATTAACGATGATTTATGTACTACAAACTATTGGCGCCATCTACTAGATTGGAATGAGAACAAAAGGTAATTAAAAAGCAAAGCTTTTAGAAGCTTCGGAACACTACACAATGGTAGAAAAATCGGGTACGTGGAGCTTGGATGTATAAAAGCAGCGGCAGCGGTATTTAGGAGCAGTTGGTGATTTGAAAAGCGATTAAAGAGTTCGAAAGTGACCTAAAGCGAAAAGTGGTTGGAATAGTGAATTAAAAAGCGCTAAGTTGAATTTAATAGTGTGAAATATCAAATTAATAATGACAAATAGTGAACTTTAAGAATTGTGTTTCAGTAGTTCTTGAATTGTGTTTTGGTTTTTTTATAAATAAGTTTTGTGTGAGCATTTAAGTGTTTTCCTTAATTAATCCTACGAATCCGTTAAGCAGTAAAAACGTAACAATATGCTTACAATACGGCGATGGCACAATCCAATATTACTTGACCCAATATCGACAATTACCTATTTTGACATATTGGGTTCTGCCTTAACTTAACTGCGCTTCCTTCTCTATTCTGGGGTACAATTCTATGCGTTGAATCTACTTTTGACAGCTATGCGATACTCGGGCCTTTAGTCATTTCGGTTAAAAATATATTCTGACGATTTAATTCAATTTTTATTTAAAATATTTTATCATAAAATTTTAAAAATAACATTTGTTTTTATACGCGTTGCATGTTGTATGTTGTCTAGTATGTAAACAAATCTTGCAACTTGATTATAACTAACCAACTTAAAATTTTGCAAACATATGCAAAGTTCGCGTCGCGTGACAATGCAATTTGACTTTAAAAAATAAAGGTGCGGTTAGGAAACCCCAGTCAGGAACGAAGTTCCTTACGCTTTTTCTTCAACTGCGAATGTAATTCCAAACGGATATGTTTTAGGTCGCCACCGGGTACGACCTAGGCTATTACAGGAAACCAGCTACCACGGAGGAAACCGGTAACCAATCGCCTCCATACTGCATTACATCTCAAACTGCATTACATAGAAAGTTCAAATCATTACTCCTTGCATTACTTTTGTGTGGAAGTAATGCAGCAAGAAAGTACTTATCAAGAATAAAACCGCGTTAAGGAACTTTGTTCCAAAAAATCATGATTGCGGTTCCAAGATGGCGGACGAATTTTGGAATTGTGTTCCCGACCCCACGACTTGGGTATCAAATGAAGGGGTATAACAAGTGCAAGGGTATGACAAGTAGAATACAATAGGGAACCTTGCTGGAAATTTATCCCGCTAGGGGCGCCAAATTATTGTAACGTAAGCATAAAATGACATTTGTCTCCGCCTGCCAGACACTTGGTTCTATTGTGTTTTTTTGGATATTCAATGGCTGCGTTCAGTTAGTGGCATAATGTAACATAATGTAAAATTTGTAAAAAGAAAGGAGAAGGGTAGAATGTTGCATTTTGTAACGAAGCTTAACTGAACGATTTGTGTTGGTTTATGTCGCAAATGTCAAATCTATAACGACCAACTGTCAACTGTCATTATGCAACATTCAGAGAAGCAAAATAGCATGGAGAATATACAAGGAGACAAAACTCTTATGGGGAAAATGACAGGAAATGGATGGGTAGAAGAAACTAAACTTCTAGTTCATTTTTGGCCACAGATGTCACCTTTGTCCGATGTACCCCGCATGAATTTGTTAAAATTCATTGGAAACATCAAAAATTGATTAATTACGAATAATCGCATTGATATAAAATCGAATTTAGAAGCTGGTAAACAGCTGTAAGCTGCTAAACGTAAAATATATTAGTAATAAACGAACTTTACCATGAACCGGATAAATACAATCGGCCATGTTTTTTGGGGTACATTTGACTGCAGCGCCACCAATAATCAAACGAAAATTGACAACACGGAGTTTTGTCTCCTTGTATAGCCTCCATGCATCCACCGATAACATAAACAAAACTTCAAATGTCAAAATGAAGACATGCAAGTAAATGCAATATATGGAAAGCGTCAACGTTGCAATGGGATATATGGAAAGCGGCAACATTATACAGCAGGAAAACAGCACTAATAATTGCGCTCTGATTTTGAGCAACTATACCCCCCACCTAGCCTCGATATCCAGCATCAAGAAGACGACGAAGGATACGAGGCTAGGAACCAGAAATCAAAAATTTAATCTTCTCTGAACATCGGCCGAGAAGGTTAGTATTAGGAATTATTCCGATACATAGGGACTTAGATAATTGGTGGGCTTTTAGTCGCTGATTTATGTGATGGGTTATTTAGACAAGTGTTGTGTTTCAGGATTTTTGATTTTTGATTGGACAATATTGCCCCTATTCCCATAGTCACGTCACCCATTGAAAAATGTGACAAACTTATTTTCGTATTCTCGTAGTCACTTGTTATAGAAAAAGTGACGGTATTTCTATATATGTACATATGATATATTTCTATTTACATATCCTGTTCGTTATTTTAATTCTAGGATATAATAATAATGTTAAATCATCAAAAATATTAAATAAAATATACTTTTTACTTTAAAAGTGACGTGACAAAAAATGTGAGGTGAGAGAAAAAGTGAGGTGATTATGGGAATAGGGGCCTATAAATATTGTAATTAATCCGGTAGTAATATTTAACAAGCGAAAATTAAAGAAAATTCCTTCGTTGCATATTGAAGCATACAAAATAATTGAGTATTTTGCCGGTTGATTATTTCAAATATTTATTACTCGGTATTAAATATAACCAGGCAGTTTGATATCGGGGCGCATTAAGATAAACAGAATAATTGTTCAGTTTGTCGGGTAATTATTCTCCAAAATTTTTGCACAAGGTTAAATAGCGGTTGGCTGATTCAGCCACTGTGCGCCACACACAATAAAGCAGGATTGAAGCAGAGTTATTTGCGGTAACTGTTGCAAACGATCCGCAAAGGCATTTTAAGTCCTCTGGTCGGAAGTATTCCACCAGGCATCGGTTGAACTTATTAGTAAAACAATTCCATTTTCTAGCAACTTAGTGGTATACATTGATTATAGAGTAAGTAGATATGGACAAACATTTGTCCAGCTACGATACTAGATGGCGATAGTTGTACCGTTTTAAGTTTTAGGGCTGCGAATTTCTGTTGTACGCCTCTAAAATCAATGGGAATGGATTTTCAACATTAATTAATTAATATTATTTCCTTATACGTGCATAATAATCTTAATCTTAATATATAAAAACTACGTGTCACAAGCTTTGTTCACGCTAATCTCCGAAACCGCCCCACAGATTTAAATACAAATTTGGGAATGTGTAGTGTTGGTTCCGGATTGAGAGATAGGATAGTTTTGGTCCAGATAAGTGAAGCTGTTCTCGAAATATAGAGAATTTGAATGTTTCACTGATTATATTTAAGTTGGCGGGGCGAAAAAATAATTAATTTTAATTGTCATGTACATATAAAAAACCGTTAGCTTTAAAAAAGCACTCTGATTTTTACGAGTGACAACGTATGAATTTGTGTATTGAGTGTACTGAGTGTACAGTGTGTACAGTATGTACAGTGTGTACAGTTACACTGTACTGTGTACTGTGTACTATATACTATGTACTATGGACTGTATACTATAACTACCGGAGCACGCAAAAACACACCAGTTAAGAAACATATAATTTATATACAAAATAAAAATATTTTTGAACATTGGGAAACCTCTAAAATACCAGCATCCATTGTTCTTTATATACTTCCACCGAAAATTACGTAAAAGCTTTTAATTGGTTCGATAAAATAATTTGTTTTTAAAAAAATCTGCCTTCTTTTAAAAAAATATATATTTTATGTAAATTTCGTGAAAAAAAGTGGTACAGTTTGGCAATTATTGCATTTTTGAAGTGTTAGCGCTTTACAGTTAAAAAAAAGGTAACGGTGCATGAGTGTCAAATTTTTTTTTCAAAAATAAATTGTCCACATCAAAATATACTATGTGTCCAAATTTCATCAATATTGGTGGAATAATATAGGAATTATTAACTGCTGCATTATTAGAATTACGGCACTTTACAGTAAGATTACCGCGTAACGGGACTTGGCTGACACTTTTTATTAACGTAGTTGGATTCTACATATTTAACTGTACATTGTGTAAAAAATGAGGTGGGGGAGTTATTCTGGATATTTACCAAATAAAGTGTTAATAAGGAAATATATAAAATGTCGAGTTTTTGCATTACGCCTCAGATTGCGGTACATCTTGAAAACGGTCAACGTATATATTTCACTGAAGAAAATGCTCTCCAACGAGTTTTCAAGCCACCAAAAACTACACTTAGTGAATTTTTCACACTGTGCCAAAAACCTGATATTTTCGGACAATTCGCAAAAACATTGTTAAATACCGACGTCCCTCGCTATTATACATGGAACAAATCAGGTAAAAAATGGAAGCTACGTAGACAAGGCGAACGACATCCAACTATCGCACGCGTATTGCAAGCAAAGACATTGGGACGACTTTACACAGTACATCCAAAACAACGTGAATGTTTCTTTTTGCGTTTGTTGTTGCTGAATGTACCAACGTCTTTCGAATTTTTACAAACAGTCAATGGTCAAATATTCAATACATTTCAAGATGCATGTCGCGAGTTGAAATTGCTGGAAGACGACAATCATTGGGATCTGAAACTTACTGATTCATCATTTGCATCCACGCCGAATAACATTCATCAACTGTTCGCAATTATATTGACGACATGATACCCAACAGAACCATCGGTTTTGTGGGGAAAATACAAGAACGGCATGACTGAAGACAAACTTCGCAGAATTAGGCAAACAAACCAATATCCAAACTCTCGAACTTTTATAGGAATAATTGGTTTTTCGTTAATGGTTATAAATATTTGTTGAAGAGTTGAATTTTGAAGATTTGGATTAATTTTAAATGTCTTAAGGTTGGGTGGCAGCGAGCCGGAAAGGTATCATTTTTTTTATTTACGCGCCGGAAAACAAAACCAAAAACATAGTTTACCAGCAAGTTTTGCAAAAGAATACATACATAGGTAATTTTGGTCACACTTAATATGAAAGCATATTGAATCTAATGTCTCCAAATTTTACAGAAATAAGGATTGGTTCTTTCCTTAGATATTGCGAATAGTTTGATTTTCAATATTTGCATTAATTTCACATGTTTTGACGAACACAATTTCGCAATATAAGAGAAAATAAAAGTTGGTTTTTTGGCATTGCTTTTTCCAACTATTAAAGTTTTTCTTTAATGGTTAAGAAGAGTTGAATTTTTAAGGTTTGGTTGATTTTAAATGTTTAAACGTTGGGTGCAGCAAAATGTCAGATCCCTAATAGTTTCACCTTTTTTTATTTGGAATGAAAAATACCAAAAAAAATTGCCTTTTTCAAACTCTCCTACTGTATATTAAAATTCATATCACCTGATTACTACTATTGGCTTATGGGAGCAGCATAGGCGCGCCGGATCCCAACTAGTTTATTATAAAATACAAAATTTTTTCAATTTTGTTAATTTTTAGTAAAACTTGAAAAAAGCCGGTTTGCGCCTGAATTTTAAAAAGCATTACAAAGCCCTTCACGCATGTTGGAAGAAAAGCCAGAAGTTTCGGATCTAAAAATAGATTCCTGTTTGTGTATTCCTTTTGTTTTGTTGTTTTGTTGTTGTTGGAAAATACGATTTCTTGGTCGGTGGCTCAAATTTAACAATGAAGAAGATGATGAATGGAGATGCAAATGTAATTATTAAATTAAGCGTCGTATTTTTTTCCATGTTGAGAAAAATGAAATAGGTTTTTTTTAACAAACATTCAAGCTTTTTTTATTTATTTTATTATTGATTATAGAGAAAATTTGAGTGATTAGTTTGGGTAAATTTGAATATATTTGTTTACAATAATAAAAAAAACAATATATCTCAAGAGAAGTCGAATGAATGAAGGAATAACAGTTCCGATTTTGAAAGTTTTTTTAAATGTTTGTATTAAGGGTGATTGTTTACTTTATCGCGCCGCCCTCCGCTCTGGGCGCAACACCAAAATGGTCGGGCCCTACTCCGAGAATGGGGTAGAAGTTGAGGTGGCGAAGTGTTTGGGGGCGCGCAATCCAGAGTCAAAGTCGTTACTAAAATGACTGCTTAATGAACCGCTATTTTTGAAAAAAATACATATAAAAAAGTGATTTTTACAAAATTTCAACCCCGAATAACTTTTTAACGGGTGACCGACGGCTAATTGCAAAAGGGAATGTGTTTAGGTTAACCCCTTATGCAATCCCTGCGCGGTGGGGTGATAAAGTAAATAATTACCCAAAATTCTAAGAATTTTTGAATATACATCTACATATATATCCCACGCCATTACCCATTCATTATTTATGGTAGCTTCAATAAAACCACCCCCTTGCTTACTTTCGATAGCATCAAATTTTCAAATTTAATGAAAACAATCCAAGAATTGGAAATAAAAATACTGCCGTGAAAACCCATAACTAATGGAGAGTTCCGCGACACAAAAACTCACTTGTTTTGTGGTGACAAAAAGATTGCAAACAAGTTGGAATTCTTGATGTGAAGGTTGCAACGAGATCTTAAATCAAAGAAGAAAGTTGTAGATGTGGACATATTGTGTAGTTATAAGCAATATGAGGGATCACAATCCCCTGCCGACCAGCTTCCAAAAGGAGTATGGTGTTACAGAAGTACTAGAAATTAACCAATAATTGAAAGAATTTAATATTTAATATTTATTCGTAATATTCAATATTCATCATACTGGGTAGTTGGTCATGTGAGCCCTATGACCCACACACCACATACTTTGTTCGCGTGAACCGTGAAACAAAGGAAAGATGCTGCCAAGCCGCTGGAAAAAGTGGACACAAACATTCCGTCGACATTGTCCGCACAGGCATTCCGTCGGCCGTTTCATTCAAACTTCAAAGAACGACCGACAAAAGCCTCTTTCATGTGGACCTACCATTAAACAACATAAGTCCATAAGTCCTATAATACATATGTATATCTACAATATTTTCATTCATTTTTAATGTATTTTTTTGATTCAAAGGTAAATTTTTTTTAAATGCTTGCGTTTTTCTTAAAACTTGTTACTTGCAAATTACTGAGTTTATTGAGTAGATAGACAGGAGGCCTCTTCAAAACTACGCACATTTTTGTTGGTTGCAGAGACTCTAGAGTAGAGTTATGCGTGCAACTGAAAAGCAGAAAATTGTTGCAGCCTCTAATTCGACGCCTTCTGTAAAACTGAAAAATTAACTTACATCTCAGCTCTTAGGAACTGGTTTGAGAGCTTTGTTTCTGGTCGTTCAATCAAGATTGTAGTGGATGGCGTCGAATCCAACCCTCATTCCATCTCGGCTGGCCTTCCCCAAGGGTCGATTCTCTCACCTGCTTTCTTTCTAATATTCTTTAATGATCTGCTCTCAATCTCCTCCAACCCACTTCATAGTTTTGCCGATGGCGGTACTCTGCGTTACTCCTACGCCTTCGACAATAAAAAACAAGCACGGGCCAAACCTTATTTCCTAGACCGTGAACTCATGTCCAACTCTATTAACAGGACATTGAACTCATTCTTGATGGGGGCCGCAAGAATCTTGTCAAATCCAACGCAAGCAAATCAAAGTACCGTCATCAGGTGCCCTGGCTACAATTTACAAGTCCTACATTCCACCCCGCTTTGAATATAACTCGTCCCAAAACTTCTTTCGCTGGAGAACGTGCAAGACCGCACCTTTCTCCTCCATAGATCCTTTAAGCCACCTTAGGAATGCAGCAGCCCTCATTAAGTTTTACCGCCATTACCATAGCGACTGCTCCACTGACAACTTTATTCCCGCAACACAATACTAGCCAACTCCTCTCACCCCCGGCTCACTGCAGACCTCCTGTTCGCGCCATTAAGGTTTAGAAGTTCGTTTATAAAGAGAATAGATATATGTAAATATAAATAACAACTCGATTGTGGAACTGCCTTCCACAGTCTGTGTTGCTGAACCCAGCAGAGTTCAAACGCAAGGTTCATCGACATCTACTCACGCACCATGCACCATGCCACATAAAAAAAATTCAAAAATAAAAATTATTTTATATATCTCAATCCAAATATGTACAATTATCCCTAAAAATCTCAAGTTTCTACGAATCTAAAAATTTGTCACATTTTCGCTAAAAAAAATTATATAATCCCTTAAAAGCCATTTCATTTTTCTCAACATAATAAAAAACCCTTGATGCCAAAATTCCGATTAAAGTTGTCTCGCCCATTCATTTCATACCCCCATTGTCAAATTTCACCCATCGGCCACGAAATCAAAAGCAAAACAATAGGAATAATCGCATAAGGATACAAAAATTGAATCTGCCATAAAAGAATACCTGGAAGGCGAGCAGTTCATGGAATTCGAAGAAACATATTCCGAATTTCTGGGAGAACTTGAGGACGCAATGAGTGCCTGCCCGCCGCAACCAAATACAACAACCGCACAGAGCACATATTTTAGTGAACAATCAGGTTCACCAAGGCTTAAACTTCCTACTCTGGAGATTCCTAAGTTCGATGGCCAGTACACATCGTGGAGGACTTTTCACGACCGGTATGTTTCATTGATACACAATGAACATTGCCTGATGCCAGTCGATAAATTGCATTACTTAAAGAGTAGTCTCACAGGAGAGGCCCGTAGAGACTTGAACTCGTTCGGCATGACATCAGACCACTACGAAGCAGTATGGGATTTATTGTGCAAGCGGTATAACAAAAAGAGACTGCTGATATACGCACAACTCAAGGTATTATTCAATCACAACGCGATCAGGACCGAGTCACACAAGGAGTTACGAACCTTGCTTGACGAACTGCATCGCATACGGCATGCACTGCAAGTGCTTAAAGTAAGCATCCTCGATTGGGACCCTATCTTCGTGTATGTCACAGCGCAAAGGCTTCCAGAAAAAACACGTCATTTATGGGAGCAGTTGATCGCCAAATCCGATGAGATTTGACTAAATTTCTGGAGGAAAGATATAGGAGTTTAGAGGCGATCAAAGATGCTCATAGTAGCAAGCCGAACCAGGAGATTCGCAGGCCGGAGCAGGCACGGCAAAAGGCTACCAGTTACCATACCCAGCAGCAAGGCGTCAATGCAGCAGAGGAGCGTAGACACGGAGATGGAGGAGGCAAGCAACTTCCCCAATGCCGAATGTGTCACAAGGAGCATTCATTGTCGCAGTGTGGATCATTTAAAGCGCTATCCACCGAGGCCAGAATACAGTAAGGCAAAGGCTATGCTTCGTATGTTTCAAGCCGCATCACAGCAGACTTTGTAGCAGTAAGAGCAAATGTCCCAGATGCCAAAGAAGGCATCATTTACTGCTTCACAAGGATGACCCAAGAAAGTCAAAGGTAGCTGGCAACCTAGCATCACCACCAGAGAAAAGCATTGAGCCAACTGTGGCAACTTGTAATTATAACATGAACACAACGGAATCAATGTTAGCAACAGCTCTGGTTAAGGTGAAGGACAACCATGGCAATAGTCTGGCCCTACGTGCCCTCATTGATCCAGGGTCACAGTGCTCGTTCATAACGGAGTCTGCATTTCAATCCCTACGACCAGAGGTCGTCTCGGCGTCAATGCAAGTCGATGGCTTAGAATTTACACAGGTAGCAACTTCGAAGAAGTTGGCGAAATTTACGATAGCGTCAATGTCAAAGTCTAGATACGCGATCGAGATGCAAGCTTACGTGATTAAAAACATAACCAAAGCCTTTCCCCCAAAGCAGATTGACAAAGGGGATTGGTCATCTCTCGATGGACTAGAATTAGCCGATCCACAGTTCATGGATCAAGGACGCATCGATCTTTTACTTGGCGTAAATGTATATGGGGACATACTGGAAAACGGTTTGCGTAAAAGACCTAAGGGAAAAATCGCGTTGCAAAAAACTAGTCTTGGATGGATTATTTTTGGGAAATCACCAGCAGCCACCGGGCATGAGAAGAACACGACCTTCAGAAAGATGCATTTACCGAGCTGCACGAACAACTAAAAAAGTTTTGGGAGCAAGAAGAACTGCCTTCTACAAGGATATTGACGAATGAGGAGGAGCAGTGTGAACGGTTCTACAACGAGACTTGCAAGCGACTACCGGATGGACGGTACGAAGTCAGATTGCCATTTCGGAATGGTGAACCTCCCATCCTCGGAGACTCCAGAAGGCAAGCAACATCAAGGTTAATGCAACTGGAGAAAAAGCTAGCAGAAAGGCCCACACTAAAGGCACCATATTACCAGTGTCTTCAGGAATACGTAGACCTAGGTCACATGAAGCTAATCAAGCAGCGCGAAAATCAACGTTACTATATGCCACATCACGCCGTGATAAAAGAAAGCACGACGACGAAAGTACGCGTGGTATTTGACGCCTCCGCACGAAGTTCGAATGGTAATGGGTTAAATCAGCAGATGTTAACAGGTCCCACGCTGCAACCAAAGCTATTTTCAACATTATTAAAATGGCGCAAGTATCGATACGCAATAACGGCCGATATCGAGAAAATGTATAGGATGATTCTCGTTCATCCAGACGATCGGAAATACCAGACCATCCTGTGGAGGAATGGACAGACGGAACCGATCAAAGAATATGAATTGCAAACCGGAATTGCATTCGGGACAACCTCAGCCCCATACTTGGCGATTAAAACCTTACAGAAATTGGCAATCGATAATCAGCAGCAGTACCCCAAGGCAGCAGAAGTCACCCTCACAGACTTTTACGTGGACGACGTGTTAACGGGGGGAGAAACGGTACAAAATGTTATCGAGTTACAAAGCCAATTAATCGGGCTGCTGAGAGGTGGAGGATTCCATTTAAGAAAATGGGCAGCGAACCACCACGATCTGTTAAAAACAATTCCTCCCGAAGATTGCGAACTCCAATTACCCCTTCAGGTAAAGGAGGACGAACGCATAAAAGCTTTAGGCATTTATTGGCACCCAGTAGAGGACTATTTTTCCTACGCCATCAAACTGGAAGAATTTCACAAATTGGCTACCACTAAGAGGAGAATATTGTCGGAAGTAGCCAAACTATTTGACCCACTTGGTTGGATCACTCCGTGTTTGGTATTAGCAAAGCTGTTAATGCAAAAGATTTGGATTACTGGGTCCAATTGGGATGACACAGTAGATGAAGATATACAAGAGGAATGGACCCAATTCAAAGATCAATTACACCATATCCAAGACATCAAGTTGCCACGATGGATTAATATTGATCAAACAATACGAGAGTGTCAGCTCATAGGTTTTTGCGACGCGTCAACTAGAGCGTATGCAGCAGTTGTGTATATGCGAACGATTAGCATGCAAGGGAAAATAGCCGTATCTCTACTTATGGCAAAAACACGAGTGGCCCCAATTAAACCTATGTCGCTTCCTCGTTTGGAATTGTGCGGTGCTGTATTACTGAGCCGATTGATCAAACAAGCGAAGGAAGATATGCATCTAGGCAACATACGCAGCCAATGTTGGACAGATTCCAAGGTAGTCCTTGCTTGGTTAAAGGGATTGCCACGGAGGCGGAAAACCTTTGTAGCAAATCCCACGGTGGAGATAAACGAAAACGCTTCAAACACGTCAAGGCAATATGTTCCAACTAAGGAAAATCCAGCCGATGTAGCATCAAGAGGATTGATGCCAGGGAAACTGAAGAGCGCTACCATATGGTGGCATGGACCCAGCTGGTTGGAGGAAAAAGAGGACAAGTGGCCCAAAGAAGCTTCAATCGAATTTAAGACGGAATTGGAAGCCAAGACCACAGCGAATGTGTTGCTGACCATTCAACCCCAAGAGGACGAATGGTGGATGAAATTCTCGTCGTATACAAAAACATTAAGAGTCATCGCCTATTGTTGTCGGTTTGCAAACAACTGTCGAAATAAAGAACACCTCCAACATTCGCAGATTTTAGCAGAGGAGATCGAAGACGCGAAAAAGCTAGTTCGAATGGCTCAAAAAATAATGTTTGTCGACGAGTACAAGCAATTAGAAAGCACGAAAGCCATCACCAAGCAGAGTCGGCTAAAGGGACTGAACCCGTTTATAGCGACAGATGGCACATTGAGAGTTGGCGGCAGGTTACATAATTCAGACCTGCAATACAACCAACGACATCCGATGATCCTACAAGGAAAGCATCATCTAACAAATATTATCATCGACCATTACCACGAGGTCACGATACACGGCGGAGCCCACCTAGTGCTGACCAATATCAGAAATGAATTCTGGGTAATAAATGGATTGGCAGCCGTCAAGAAGCGCATATACAAATGCGTAAGGTGTGTGAGGTATCGCGCAGCAACACCAAGACAATTAATGGGTGAGCTACTTAAAGCAAGGGTAACAAGAGCCAACACATTTGAGAATGTTGGCGTCGACTACGCTGGACCGTGCGAGCTAAAGATGTCAAAACACAAAGGCTCAAAAATCTACAAGGGGTATTTCTGTATCTTCATATGTATGAGCACTAAGGCTATACATATCGAAGTAGCATCAGATATGTCAACGGATGCTTTCCTCGAAGCCCTAAGGAGATTCATAGGACGGAGAGGCCAGTGCCGCCACATCTATCCAGATAATGGCACGAATTTTGTCGGCGCTAATAAGCAGCTACAAGCACAATTGAGGAAAGCTATAGAAGGTGCTGCTAAAGAAACCGCGGCCAAATTGGCCAACGACGGAATTCAATGGCATTTAAACCCCCCATCAGCTCCACATTTTGGAGGAATCTGGGAAGCTGGAATAAAAAGGATCAAATATCATCTAAAAAGAGTAACGTGCGAGAAAATACTTACGTTCGAAGAGCTGAATACGTTGCTCATCCAGATCGAATCCTGCCTGAATTCGCGGCCTTTATGTCTCCTATCAGCTGACCCGTCAAATTTGGAAATTCTTACCCCTGGACATTTTCTAATAGGGAGACATATGAAGGCTATTCCAGAACTAGACACCACATCAAGCACTGTTAAGTATACAGATAGATGGAAACAGATACAACAAACTGTTCAAAGATTTTGGAAACATTGGTCCAACGACTATCTGGTCCAATTACAAAACAGATCAAAATGGCAAACAAAGCAACCCAACATAAAGGTTGGACAAGTAGTGATCATTATGGACAGCAATAGGCCACCTAATCAATGGCCCTTAGGAGTAATAAAGGAGACCCATCCAGGTGTCGATGGACAAGTCAGGGTAGTCACAGTCAAGACAAGCACTACCACTTTCAAAAGACCCATCACTAAACTCTGTGTATTGTCCGCTTGAAATGGTGTACATGTCGTCCGTCCCAATTTATGTTAGTATAACACAACGCGACTAAAAATGGCATTATTCTTTTTACAGCGTTAACACAACAGGCAACATGACAAATTACGAAGACCTAGATCTTGATTTGGACAATTTTTTAGACCTATGGCCTTTATCTGCTGAGCAGATGGAAGAGCTGTGGGACCACGAGCCCTTTGAGCAAGATTGGAGCTTAGACACACCACCGCTTTCTCCAACGTCCGACCGTGACCTACCTTCAACTCCAGGAAAAAACCTTCCAGGCATTCTGCCGGAAACAGAAGAACTGGAAGGACCTTCAATAGGACTTCCTGTAACACACGAGCCCTCGGTCCAAACGCCAAAGATACACGGTGAAGTTAGGCGGTGGTAGAAGGGTACATTTGAAGAGGCGCAACAACGTCTCTTACTGGTACAATTACACCGAGTAATTCAAAACCTGAATATTAAAGAATTTATAGAACTAGAAAATAGTGAATTTAAATGAATTATGATAAAGTAAAAACTGGACTCAATGAACAATATAATTATTAGTACTTAAGTTAAAACAAGGCTGAAATATAATTTACAAACAACAAACTTAAAAGTAGTTAATTTAAAATAAAAAAAGGGGGTTGGATTACAATTTATAATAAGATAGTATTAACATAACCAAGGTGTCATCGCCGTAATCATGTTGATGTAACGCATCAACAAGGGGGGAGTATGTTTTGTCCTAAAATGGACAAACCAATTAAAAAGGTATAAAAACGCAAAAAAATAACCTTTTCTCAAGGGGCAATAATAAAAATAACAAAAAAAACGCACAAAACTCAAAACTCAAACAGTTTTTATTCATTAAATCATAAAAGTTGGTACAAAGCTTACATGTGTATGAAAATTTACTGGTCCATAGGACGGCTGTAGTACAAATGACAATGACAATACTTAGACACTAAGTGAATATAAGGTAAAATACATTGGGGTTAAACCAAAGCCTTCTACATTTACAAGCCATGCCCTACGAAATCTCACACTCACATTCAAAGAAAATGGGACTTCAATTTATCTGTCAGAATGGACTTCAGTCAGAATGGACTTCAATTTAGCTGTGAGAAAAGCAATTTTTTAACTTAGTTTTTGCAATAAAAAGTGGTAAAATATTGTATTTTATCACTTTTTACTGCACACGGATTATCAGTGATAAGTTATTTAGTGATCTGAGTCCATAAATTAAAAAAAATTGAGTGGTTAAGTGTATTTTAAGAGTGTTAATTGATTAGGTGACGTTTTTGTTTACATTCGCGGTGGTTTTTTCGTGTTAATTTAGGGAAAAAATGTTGAATTTGTGTAGTAATGGAATTAAAAGTGAATTTAAAGTAGTTAAAAATTATTATAGAAGAGTTATTAAAAACATAAGTGCAAGTACTACCACACAAAATGAATAACAATAACTTTTTCACTTTTCCTTCACATTTTTCTGCACTTATGTTTTTGATAACTATTCTATAATAATCTTTAATCACTTAAAAAGCACTTTTTATTATATTACTACACAAATTCAAATTTTTTTTGCCTAAATTAACACGAAAAAACCAACGCGAATGTAAACAAAAACGTCACCTAATCAATTAACACTCTTAAAATACACTTAACCACTCACTTCTTTTTAATTTTTTTCATTAAATCACTAAAGCACTAATCACTGATAATCCATGTGCACCAAAAAGTTATAATATACATTATTTTACCACTTTTAAGTGCAAAAACAAAGTTAAAAAATTGTTTCGTACGGCTTCGGCAATGTTAATTCCACAATTTTGGCACTTCATACACATACATGCACATACCTGGGGCATGGCTTGTAAATGTAGAAGGCTTTGGGTTAAACCAAGCCCCTCGTAAGTACAGGCCTGGAAGCAGACTTTTTGGTTGTGTCTGTGCGAGGCCAAAATCGTCTGACAGTTGTGGAATTAACGTGGCCGAAGCCGTACGAAGCAATTTTTTAACTTTGGTTTTGGAATAAAAAGTGGTAAAATATTGTATTTTATCACTTTTTAGTGCACACGGATTATCAGTGATGAGTTATTTAGTGATCTGAGTCCATAAATTAAAGAAAAACTAGTGGTAAGTGTATATGAAGAGTGTTAATTGATTAGGTGACCATTTTTGTTTACATTCCCGGTGTTTTTTTCGTGTTAATTTAGGGAAAAAGTGTTGAATTTGTATAGTAATGGAATTAAAAGTGAATTTAAAGTAGTTAAAAATTATTATAGAAGAGTTATTAAAAACATAAGTGCAAGTACTACCACACAACATGAATAACAATAACTTTTTCACTTTTCCTTCACATTTTTCTGCACTTATGTTTTTAATAACTATTCTATAATAATCTTTAACCACTTAAAAAGCACTTTTTATTATATTACTACACAAATTCAACATTTTTTCCCTAAATTAACACGAAAAAACCACCGCGCGAATGTAAACAAAAACGTCACCTAATCAATTAACACTCTTAAAATACACTTAACCACTCACTTCATTTTAATTTTTTTTATTAAATCACTAAAGCACTAATCACTGATAATCCATGTTCACCAAAAAGTGATAATATACAATATTTTACCACTTTTTAGTGCAAAAACAAACTTAAAAAATTGCTTCGTATGGCTTCGGCCATGTTAATTCCACAACTGTCAGAATATTTTTGGCCTGTTTTCAGCTATGTTAGTATTAGTTGGCCTGGCTGCTTCCAGGCCTGTACTTACGAGGGCCTTGGCATAACCTTCTATATAGAAAGCCATGAACACCAGTTGTGTATGTGTTAGTCGGTGGTCCAGGTGCCATATTCGTTTCCTGTCAAATTGTATGGAAAAGTGGACGTGAGAATTGTTTTTTTGTTTCTTTAGTGAAATAATTATATAAAAAGAAAGTTATTAACTCAATATGATGAAAACAATTAAATAAGAATGTTGTCATAGAAGTGATATCTAAAAATTATAAATTTTAGTGCGATTTTCGTGTTTTTTAGTGTCTTACGGTGGGCCTTATTACAAAAAAAGAAACTACATATTATATTCATGTAAACCTCATGTGATTTGATTAAAAATATTAAAAAACATTGAGTGATTAAGTGTGTTAATTGTAAAGGTGGCCACTTTGTTTACATTCGCGGTGGTTTTGTCGTGCTTCATTAAGATTAAAAAATGTTCGTGCGGTGGTAATTATTAAAAACATAAGTGCTGAAAAATGTGAAAGAAAGTGCTAAAATGTTTGTTTTGATTGCCATTTAAATTGGGGCATATTTAGTGCATTTATGTATAAATATTTAATCTTGGATATAAAAACATTTTAGACTATGGATATATAGCAGTAATCGGCAAAATCTGTAATGGCTTCATATCGAAGATAAAATCTTTATAAATGCACTTAATATGCCCCAATTTAAATGGCATTCAAAACAATAACTTTAGCACTTTCTTTCACATTTTTCAGCACTTATATTTTTAATAATTACACCGTAATGAAGATATTAATAACTTTAAAATCACTGGTAATTCGATTACCACCGCACAACATGAAAAACTCAACAATTTTCCTAATGAAACACGACAAAACCACCGCGAATGTAAACAAAGTGGCCACCTTTACAATTAACACACTTAATCACTCAGTTTTTTAATTTTTTTAATAAAATCACATGAGGTTTACATGAATATAATATGTAGTTTCTTTTTTTGTAATAAGGCCCACTGTAAGACACTAAAAATACACGAAAATCGCACTAAAATTTATAATTTTTAGATATCACTTCTATGACAACATTTTTATTTAATTGTTTTCATCATATTGAGTTAATAACTTTCTTTTTATATAATTATTTCACTAAAGAAACAAAAAAAAACAATTCTCACATCCACTTTTCCATACAATTTGACAGGAAGCGAATATGGCACCTGGACCACCGAATTGCTTACATGTATGTGTGCGGATGGCATGTTCATGGCTTTCTATATAGAAGGTGATGGCCTTGGTTAAACTAATAAGTATAGCCGAGGCCAGGAGAATAGGCTGGCAGCGGAAGATCTTAGTGGTGGTTATCACAAGAGAGATAGGCAGACTGGGCCCAAAGTCTAGATATAACAAGTCTTTCATCTTCATACAAAATTTCCCCCCCGTTAGTTGTGTGCGTGCATATATGAACATCATTGCTGAGCACAACTTAACGCATACATCGTGAACTCGGTGAGACAAAGCCAGATGTGCTCTTCGATAAAGAATGCAGAACAGAAAAGGAAGCAAAATTGAATCAGTTGCTTTTTTTCATAAATAGTAAATACGCACCAATACATCAAGTTTATCCCCATATAAAATCATGAAATCTTCCGCTGGCTTGTTGTGTGCGAGCGTGTATAAAAATGTTGCATTCTCTTTCTGGTACCCTGACATCGTCATTTAAAAAATGTGTGCATATAGCTGTTCGCTTTTCACTCACTAACCATATGAAGATGAAAGACTTGTTAATATCTAGACTTTGACTGGGCCGCGCATGTACCCGAGCCCGATGAGGGGATACAAGCCCCTCGTAAGTACAGGCCTGGAAGCAGACAGGCCAACTAATACTAACATAGCTGAAAAGTGGCCAAAAATTTCTGACAGTTGTGGAATTAACATGGCCGAAGCCATAAAAAGCAATTTTTTAAGTTTGTTTTTGCACTAAAAAGTGGTAAAATATTGTATATTTTCACTTTTTGGTGCACATGGATTATCAGTGATTAGTGCTTTAGTGATTTAATAAAAAAAATTAAAATGAAGTGAGTGGTTAAGTGTATTTTAAGAGTGTTAATTGATTAGGTGACCATTTTTGTTTACATTCGCGGTGGTTTTTTCGTGTTAATTTAGGGAAAAAATGTTGAATTTGTGTAGTAACATAATAAAAAGTGCTTTTTAAGTGATTAAAGATTATTATAGGATAGTTATTAAAAACATAAGTGCAGAAAAATGTGAAGGAAAAGTGAAAAAGTTATTGTTATTCATGTTGTGTGGTAGTACTTGCACTTATGTTTTTAATAACTCTTCTATAATAATTTTTAACTACTTTAAATTCACTTTTAATTCCATTACTACACAAATTCAACACCTTTTCCCTAAATTAACACGAAAAAACCACCGCGATTGTAAACAAAAATGGTCACCTAATCAATTAACACTCTTAAAATACACTTAACCACTAATTTTTTTTTAATTTATGGACTCAGATCACTAAATAACTTATCACTGATAATCCGTGTGCACTAAAAAGTGATAAAATACATTATTTTACCACTTTTTATTCCAAAAGCAAAGTTAAAAAATTGCTTCGTACGGCTTCGGCCATGTTAATTCCACAACTGTCAGACTATTTTGGCCCCGCACAGACACAACCAAAAAGTCTGCTTCCAGGCCTGTACTTACGAGGGCCTTGGGGGATATGGTTGTGTAAATAGGAGAGCAGACACCGACGATGTCCCTTCTGTGAAGCCGCTAATGCGCAATTGCAGCTTCAGGAAGCGGCATTGCCGCATCTGAACCTTTTCTTAAGGCCCGTCCTCACTACGCGGACTTAGAATCCACGCGCTTTTGGTCGTACGGCCAGCCAAAAGCGCGCGTGATCTTTTAATTTTCTGAGTCATGAGTGAGAAAAAATCAATTCTCATTTGAAACGGCGTACGCGCTTTTGAAAAGCTCATAGTGTGTGGACGCACAATGTACCTTTTTAACCACAGCCTTTTGTCCGCGTTGTTTGGCCGCACGGCCTTTACCATGGACAAAGTCGAAAAAAAGTCGTAAAAAAGTCATAAAACTCTATATGAAAAAAAAGGCAAAAGCGCGTACGACCCAAGACCGCGTAGTGTGGCCACACCATTATTTATATTTACAGATGTATATATTAGGTCTGTTCCCGTACCTGCAGAAAGTACAGAATCTGTCAGTTCTGAATTCTGTTCCCGTACTTTAACTGCAGCCGCCATACTCATTTCCCCACCCTGCAGTAAGAAGCAGAAACCTGCAGTAGCTACGAGCTGCTGCAACCTGCTGCAGCTTAGATATTTGAAATATGGCAATGTCAGAACTGTCATTCCCGTATTAAAACTGCAGAAACCTGCAGAAACATGTTCCTGTACTTTCTGTACTTCATCTCCACCTCTCAATAAGCAACTTGCAGTAAGTGGCAGAATACAGAAAGTACGGGAACAAACCTATTATTAAATATGTTTTTTTTTTTTTTTTTAAACAAATAATTTGTGAGGTGAATGAAATTAAATAGATTCAGTCATTATAAAATTAAAATTGCATTTCGTTAATTGTTTTCGGGATATGTACATTTATGTTTATCCAATAGGGCATTTAGTTAATTTTATTTTGTCTAGGCTGCGCTAGTTAGTTACTTTACTGATTCAGGCATTTTATAAAATTTGTGTGGTAAATGAAATTAAATAGATTCAGTCATTATAAAATTAAAATTAAGTTTCGTTAATAGTTTTTCAGGATATGTACATTTATGTTTAGTCAAAAGGACATTTAGTTAATTTTATTTTATCTAGGCTGCCTATAGTTAGTTACTTTGAATTGATTAAGTCATTTTATATAATTTGTGGGGTAAATGAAATTAAATAGATTCAGTCATTATAAAATTAAAATTGACATTCGTTAATTGTTTTCAGGGTATGTACATTTATGTTTATTCAATAGGGCATTTAGTTAATTTTATTTTGTCTAAGCTGCCTATAGTTAGTTATGATTCAGGCATTTTATAAAATTTGTGTGGTAAATGAAATTAAATAGATTCAGTCATTATAAAGTTAAAAATTAAGTTTCGTTAATAGTTTTTCAGGATATGTACATTTATGTTTGGTCAAAAATTTTTTTTTTCTCATTTTGTTATTTTAGTCGCTTATTACTAATTATGAATGAATGCTAAAATAAATTATGTACATGAGTTATTTGTTTATGGACGGTATATTTCAGTCTCACAAAGGTGAGGCCGAGCGACCTGACTGCGACTTTACATTTTAAATTTTAATTTGTTCAGCTGTTGTTTTTTTTTTATTATTTTTATTTTGTAATATTTTGCATAACTGTATGTTAAACCCAAAAGGGGGCTGCCCTCCCGCTGCGTCCCCTATCCCCTATTATGAAGCGAGTCTCGACCAGTGTAGAAACCAGGGGGGGGGGGGGGCGCCTGCGAAGTTGAGAGGCCCTAGATAGTAGGAGGTCGTGGGAGCTCTATCGGACCAGCATTTTCTGATAAGGGGATTTTCGTGGGATGAGAGCTTGGCTGCTCTAACTTTCCATTTTTCTTTTAGATAATCTAGTAGAGGGGGGACGTTGGCCCTGTCATGTAGTTCCAGGTTGGAGAAGTATCTGTTTCTGGTTTTGTATCTGACGGAGCAGCATTGGCGGAGGATTTTTCGTTCAAGCTTTTCGAGGCAGTTGGCCCAGGTGGGGGAAATTGTGTGCCAGCAGGGAAATCCATAGCTGATAACAGGCCTTATTATCTGTTTGTATAATAGCAGCTTAGAGTTCATGTTGAGCTTGCTGTTGAATTTTAGCACCGGGTTAAGAAGCCCAAGGATGGATTTGACTTTAGAGACGATTATTTTGGCGTGCTGATTGAATTTGAGGAGGTGGTTAAAGTTGATCCCCAGGTATTTGAGGGTTTTAGAAACCCTGATTTCGGTGTTATTGAGGTGGAAACGGAGGGTTCCGCACTCCCTCGCGACTCCCCTCCTGCCCCTGCTCCACGCATTCCGGAAGGCGATGAATTTAGTTTTATTGTGGTTGAGGCTAAGACCCCATGTGCTGAAGTAGCGTTTTAGGATTGTGATGTGCTTGCAGAGCCATTCCATGCTCTTCATAGTATTGCTGTCGGACGCATAGATTAGCGTGTCGTCGGCATATAGTAAGGCTTTGGAGTTGAAAGAAGGGACGGAGTGGGGCATATCGTGAAGGAATATGTTAAAGAGTTTGGGGCCCAGGATGGAGCCCTGGGGGACACCGGACCTGACAGAAACTGGATTGGAGTGTGAGTCATTGATTTGAACGGAGAGTGTGCGATCTGAGAGGAAACTATAGGTTAACTTGAGAATGTGGGTGGGGAAGTTGAGCTGGGACATCTTATAAATGAGACCGGTATGCCACACCGAGTCGAAGGCCGCCTTGATGTCCAGCGAACAAGCCACAGTAGCGTTCTTCTGTCTGAGACTGGCGGAAATGTCGTTGTGCAGTACGAGTAGGGCGTGCTCAGTGGAGTGAGACGCTTTAAAGCCGAACTGGTGGTGAGGGATTATATTATGCTGAAGGCAGTGGTGGTCCAGGTCCAGTGACATGGCCCGCTCTAGAATTTTCCCAAGGTTGGAGAGTGAGGAGATGGGCCTGAAGTCAGACGGGGAAGACAGCGGTTCGCCTTTCTTAGGGATAGGAATCAGCCGAGAGGCCTTCCATGCCCTCGGGAAATAGCAGTTGTTGATGCAGTTATTGAGTATTGTTAAGAGTGTGGGGGAGATGAAAGGGTAGATCTTTTTGATGATATGGTTTGAGAAGTTATCGAAGCCTGCCGACTTTTTTCCATTGAGGGAGAAGATGATGTCGTCGAGAGTTGTGGAGGTGATGAAAGCGGCTGGTAAGTCATTGCTACCTGAGTCAGTTTGCTCGAAATTGAAGGAGGGGAGGTGTTGATGAAGCTGAAGGGCTTCCACTGACCGGGAGACGAGTTCTCTGTTAGCCGAGTTGTAGACTGGCTGCCTGAGTGAGTACGTGTCTTCATAGTGGGAGGCAAGTCTCTGCAATGTCCTTGGGGGAGGAAAGGGGGCCGGAGAAGAGACCGCCGAACGGTTGTGGGCGCTTACGTCCTACGATTCTTGTAGAGAGAGGGCCCCGGCTTCATTGCCCTGAGTTTGGCTTGGAAGGAGGAGTTGAGGAAGTGTGACACTCTGGCCTCTACTATTCGGTTTAGCAGCTCAATTCTGTTGGCTAGTTCCAGAGATCCGGGGTTGTGGCGATAAAGATTCCTCTCCAGCCTTCTTTGGAGGTTGCTTCTCCATTTCTTGCGGGTCCTGAAGAGACTTTGAATGTCTGCGGGGAGCCTGTCGAGGAACCTGAGGAGCTTAAGAGGTGCTTCACTGTCAAGTAGGGAAATGAAATTGGAGTTAAGTAGCTGGATGGCGGAGTCTATATCACTATTATTGAGGTTTGCGCTGGGGGAGAGTGGGGAGGAGCTGAGGGAGTTGATGAGTTGGGTTCCGAATTGTTCCCAATCTACATTGTCGAGGGTGCGAAACATGGGCACAGAGGTGATGGCGGGCCTGAGGGTCGCAAGTCCAAATTCGAGTACCACCATATAGTGATCGGAGAAGGTAGAGGAGGTCTAGCAATCATGGATGTCAATATTGCCGGAGAGTTTATGGGATACCAAAAATAAATCTATGCAGCTTGAGGAGCGGGGGAACGTAGGGCATCCTGAGCCAAGGACCCGGTAAAAGTCCGAAAGTGGATTACGAGTACTCCAGTCCCTGAGGAGCTTTCCGTTTTTGTTAGTGATTACGTTGCACCAGTCGGGGTGTTTGGCATTGAGGTCGCCAGCTATAAGGATGCCATCATAATTAGCTTCTAGCCCGTTAAGATAATGCATGAGGGTATTAAAGTTAGGAGAGTTGACATCGATTGGGAGATAGAGGGACACAATTAGGAATACGCTAGGCCTATCAGATTGATTTTTGAGCAGAAGTTCCACTGCCACACAAGTGAAGGGAAGAGAGGGGAAAATTTGACGTGAGATAAATTTATTGCAGCAGAGAAGGGCGGTGCCCTGGAGGGAATTGTCCCTATATACGTTATAACCGGTCATGCTTAATTTGGCTTTTGGGTGGAGGTGTGTCTCTTGTATGCACAAGAAATCATAATGATGTTTATGGAGAATGTCTCTAAGAGACCATTTCCGACTAGAAGACACAAGGGAGCAGGCGTTGAGGGTGGCGCACCTCAGGGTCCTAGTATCCATCCCCGCAGAGACTGAAATAAAACCCGAGGATGACCAATCCCTTCTCCTCCCGGTCCCTAGCGTCCTTGTACAGTGGGATGTGGCTTCTGATTTTTTGCATTAAGATGTTTAGTGGAACTCCCAGAATTGGTTCTGGGTTAATAAAGTCCTGAACGTATTGGGCGTCGCTTGGTGCCTGTTGCGGCTGCTTTATGCAGTCCGCATAAGATTGGGAGTGGTATTGTCCATTGTAGCCTGTGCTGGAGTTTTTTCTAAGGGGGGGGGGAAACTTTCGTTGTCTGGATTGGCTTCCGGGGGCTTATGGCTGTTTGGTTTCGTCTTGTTAGCTTCACGCCGAAGGTATACCGGGCATCCCCTGTAGCTGGCCGGATGGCCGAAAGATTTACAATTGACGCAGTACGGGGCTATGTCGTCCGGTCTAGTGCAGTTCTCTTTACCGGGGGGATGGGCTCCGTCGCACTTTACGCAGCGATAATTCCTGTTACAGTTCGCGGCAGCGTGGCCATGCAGTTGGCAATTTTTACATTGCACGGATCCACTCCTCTTTACCTTCTCCCAGGATACCCTTTGGTGCATTATTATTTTGATTAGGGACACCTTAGCAAGATCCGTGTCCGCGGGGAATTGGACCGAGAACAGGTTTAGGGGCAATTTGTTTTTTCTCGAGTGAGGGGTGGTGTAAGAATGGACGCTGTGTACTGTAAGCGAGGGGTATGTGCTTTTAAGAAAGTTGTGTATCTCCTCGGGCTTGAATACCGAGTCGATACCACGTAGAATAAGGGTTTGGAGCCTGTCTTCGGGGTGTGTAAAGGTATGGGACACCGCCTTCCTCTCCTTAAGTTTTAGAAAAAAACCCCTTTGGTATTCCTTTTTTTTGAAGAATACTTTGCAGGCGCCCCGCCGGTCCTCGCCATTTTGAATTCTGCATCCGGGTAGATGCCGAGAATCATCCGGGTAAGGTTTCTAAAATTGACGTCGGGGATAACAATGGGGGGCAGAAACCCTTATTTCTGGTATTATGGTCAAAGCTGAAATTATTAAAATCAAAATGTTTGGTTTTTGTGTTCTTAAAAGTAGGGTTAGTATCAGAGTATTTGTAAGAGTTCTTAAAATTAATATTATTATTTGAGTAAGGTGACTTAAAATTAAATTTATCATTTCCGTTGGGAACTGTATGGTGTACTTTGAATGCGTTGTTTCTGTTGCCTTCGAACTCGTCATTCAGCGACGAGAAACGGTTGTGGCCGCTCAAGTTATCCTTATTTGGAACAGGAACTGAAGAGACTGTCGGAGATGGGTTTTTTTTGAAGGACCATGGTCCAGCCTTCATCGGTGTCGAGAATTTCGTCATTGGTATTATTGATATTAATGTTATTATCTGCAGTTGTGTCGGCTGTAGGTGAGCCAAAGCTGTTCATAAAAGGATCCTGTACGTCGGCCGCATTTTTGTTATCACTATGAGGGCTTGTAGAATTTGACGTTAGAGTTAAAGTTGCGTTAGCGCCGCTTGTTGGATTGCCGTTTATGCGGCCACATGTTGCGTTGAGTTTTTTTATTATGTTCTCCTTAAAGTTAGAGTATGAATGGTCTCCTACCTTGTTTCTTTTTTTGCTCCTTTAGTTTTGGTGTTAGAATTTGGAAAATTGGGCCAGGGGTCCGGATGGTTCCCCCCGGGTCCATGTCGGTGTCGTCCTTCAAGGTGGGGATAGTATTTAATGAAGCTATCCCGTTCTGTAAATTCTGTGTTCTGTTTGGGTTGCTTAGGTAGGCAAGGGACGGTCCTCTACGCTATGCTAAGTTCCGGCTTAAGCACCAAACTATTGTTATAAGGAATTATTCTATAAGGTTAGGAGTGCACTAAGTCCACGACGAGATTATATATTAATAGGGCGATCAAACGCGTCCGTGAAGAATCCCGCTTCTTGTATCTATTCCCTGCAGGGGGTGTCGATGTAATTAGAATTAAAATTAAAACAAAACAGGACAAGATAAGATTTTGCGTTGATGGTGATATAAGGTATATTGAAGTTTGTGCGCTCACTATATGTTTTTGGATATTTTTGTGGATGTTTCTGTTTGGAGCACGAGGGTGCTGTGTGAATATGAGTACAACACGCGTCCACGCCAATTCGCTATTATTTCGGTGCAATTAACGGATGTAAAGGAAAATAATGGGTGTTTATTAGGTACAAAACTGGTGTCTCTTTATTTGTACTGATGTCCAGGCCTGGGAGTCGCGGATGCTATATGAAATGTTAGGATAATGCTGATGCTGATAATGTCCACGCTGAGTGAAAGTCTCCGAATTCACTTTTAGGTTAGGGTGCAGGTGTCGTCTAATGGGTAATTAATTGTTTGTGGAGAATTAGTATTACTGATGATGGCGGAGTTCAGCGCTTAATAATATGAAAGGCTGTTTTCTAATTTAATTAAATTATAATTAATTATAAATCCGATTAGATTTTGGGTTTGGTTGGCACTGATGCTATGGCGGCGGGCCTAATGGCGTCCGCGCCGAATCACGCTATTTAACTTGTTGGTATATTACTTCATTTCCGATTTTTTTTTAAAACTAGCAAAATAAGGAGAGGTTATTATTATGCCCGGGAATGAATTACGATGTTTAAATCAATTTTCGATTTTGGAGATATATATATATTTAAAACTACAGAAACCGATAAGAAAAAATTTTATTGCGTCGCGAAACACGTCTCCGAAAGGAAAAGAAATAGATAAAAAAAATAAAAAAAAACGCACAACTTTCCATCCACCGATAACATAAACAAAACTTCAAATGTCAAAATGAAGACATGCAAGTAAATGCAATATATGGAAAGCGTCAACGTTGCAATGGGATATATGGAAAGCGGCAACATTATACAGCAGGAAAACAGCACTAATAATTGCGCTCTGATTTTTAGCAACTATATCCCCCACCTAGCCTCGATATCCAGCATCAAGAAGACGACGAAGGATACGAGGCTAGGAACCAAAAATCAAAAATTTAATTTTCTCTGGACATCGGCCGAGAAGGTTAGTATTAGGAATTATTCCGATACATAGGGACTTAGATAATTGGTGGGCTTTTAGCCGCTGATTTATGTGATAGGTTCTTTAGACAAGTGTTGTGTTTCAGGATTTTGGATTTTTGATTGGACAATATAAATATTGTAATTAATCCGGTAGTAATATTTAACAAGCGAAAATTAAAGAAAATTCCTTCGTTGCATATTGAAGCATACAAAATAATTGAGTATTTTGCCGGTTGATTATTTCAAATATTTATTACTCGGTATTAAATATAACCAGGCAGTTTGATATCGGGGCGCATTAAGATAAACAGAATAATTGTTCAGTTTGTCGGGTAATTATTCTCCAAAATTTTTGCACAAGGTTAACACTGCGTCTACACATTCCATATTTTTCGCCATCGACTTTGCCATATTTTATGGCTTGAGCTGTCAAATGTTATGGTGGTGGGCAATTCATGGCATGAATTTTCATGGGAAAAATGGCACATTTTCACAAATGTTATCGAGACAAAAATATTTTCAGAATTATAAACATGCGTACATGTATTTACACCGAATCAAACTAAATTTTAAACTTTCCGCCATAGTTGCGTGAACAAACGTCAAATTATGGCCAAATTCATGGCAGATTTGATGGCCGGCCATAATGGCTTTCCATCGAGTTTGCCATAAGATCTGCCGTCAAATATGGCCAACTTTCAGGGTCTACACGGTCCATGCCATATGGAAATGGCCATGGCCATGGCTAGTGTAGACGCAGTGTAAATAGCGGTTGGCTGATTCAGCCACTGTGCGCCACACACAATAAAGCACGATTGAAGCAGAGTTATTTGCGGTAACTGTTGCAAACGATCCGCAAAGGCATTTTAAGTCCTCTGGCCGGAAGTATTCCACCAGGCATCGGTTGAACTTATTAGTAAAACAATTCCATTTTCTAGCAACTTAGTGGTATACAAGTTGTGTAGAGTAAACAGAATATTTTTCTGGTTAAGATTGTTGCATACAATTCGGCGCAGTAAATTTACTCCATTTTTTTTAGCAACTCTGTGGTATACAAGTTGCGTAGAGTCACCAGAACATTTTTCTGGTTAAATATTGTTGCAAACAATTCGGCGCAGTAAATTTACTCCATTTTGTAGCAACTTAGTGGTATACAAGTTGCGTAGAGTCACCAGAACATTTTTCTGGTTAAATATTGTTGCAAACAATTCGGCGCAGTAAATTTACTCCATTTTGTAGCAACTTAGTGGTATACAAGTTGCGTAGAGTCACCAGAATATTTCTCTGGTTAAGATTGTTGCATACAATTCGGCGCAGTAAATTTACTCCATTTTTTTAGCAACTTTGTGGTATACAAGTTGCCGGTTTAAAAATTGTTTCAAAGAATTTGGCACGGATAATTAATTCTAGGTCCAGGACTTTCATCCGGTAACCAGTTCAAGACAATTTTGCATAAGCCTGTATAGGACAAGTGCCATACAAGGCGTCTTCACACAAGGCATAATTTTATGGTTTGGGTTATCCAACAATGCAATAAATAAATATAACCTTTTATTTTTATTTAAAGATTTATTAGGACTTGGTTCAGCCAGAAGCAGCCCCAGGTTGGATCGACGACAAGTTTACCTGACCGCTGCAGTACTAACCAGGAATATTTGGATTTGGATTCAACGTGTGCATGCTATTATTTTAGTTATATTTTGATTTTCATTTTTAAATAGACAAAACCAATTAACGTAAAATTAATATTAAGACTAAGTTTAATTAGAATTTATATACGGTAGGAGAAATATATTTGTATCAAACGGACCTTAGACTCTTTTACTTAGAGCAGCCGGCACCTATCCTACTTTTCAGTTATTCTTCAATCGTTGAGACGATCACCCCCCTAACACCAGGTCATTGACCGGTTTTAAGAAGGTGACGCCATAACAATCACTCTAAAACAGAACCGGGACTTCTATCAATGATGAAAGAAATTACACTATCATGATGAAAGAAATTACACTAAAAATATTGTGTACAGAGAAGTATTTGATTCTTAAACTAAGATATTTTAAATGTAATGCAATAAAATGTAATAATTAAACGGCAAGCATTTATTTTGTGGCGCCATTTTACAGAGTCCAACTCTATTGAAAGCTCTTACACCGTGTAGTTCTGATCTCAAGGAAGTGTAAAATCACAATGTTATTTATACACGGCACAATACAACGCTAGAAATTAGAAAATGATTTTACAATTAATTCCCATATATGAAACGTACGCCTTCTGCTACATTTAATTCCCATGTGTGAACACAATTTTGTAAACAGAAGAAAAAAAATATGGGCGGTATTTTTAATTGAGCTTCAATCAAACGCTAAAAATTAGGAAATAATTTTACATAACGCTAAAAATTAGAAAATAAAAAATAATTTTACAATTAATCCCCACCTATGAAACGTACGCCATCTGGGCGGTATTTTTAATTGAGCTTCAATATTGATTTTCTATAAGTAGATACGTAGCCTTGTTGTATGGTCTTGAATATAGATGGCCATACTTACACTGAATTGAAAAACCCATGTTAAAACTTAGGCTCACGAGCTTTCGAAAAATATACCGAGTTTCCATGGGAGTCGAGTTGAGTTGTGGTTAAGTTGAAGTGACACTTCAACTCAACGATTAACTCTATGCGTTTCCATTTCTGCCTTCCATCTTCCTCCATATTTTTCCATCAATTAATTTTATTATAGATTTTTCTTTAAAAGTATTTATTAAATATAAAGAAGCGAGACGTTTTCACTTTTTGTACCTTTGCTAGTATGCCGTTTTTAGTTGTATGCGTGAACTCAGTTCAACCTACCTATTTCCGTTGAGTTGAGCAGAGTTGAAAATCTTTAACGAAAACTCTTAACTCAATCTGTTTCCGTGACGTATAGCTCGAGTTCAACTCTGGTTGAACTCTCATGGAAACTCAGTAATATAAAAGCTGTCTATCAGTCTCGCAGTTTATGTACATAGAACTTTTGAAATTATGTATATAGCATGATTTGTAAAAATTATAACTCACCAAGAAATTGCAATACAATAAGTCTGTGCACTCTCTTCCACACCATCTAAGAGGTCGAGTACAGGGCGCGTTTTTTATAACTTGTTGTTCCCAGTAGGCCTAATCCACGGCTTTCAAACAAAAAGATCCTTTCGCATTCAGGCATTGCTTTGGATTTAGGACTTTGGCAATAATGATGGATCCACATACATATATCATCTAACTAACTAACTAATTGCTCCTTTAATCCCTCATGGGACATAGGGCGGAAACAGTTGCCCTCCAGCGGACTCTGTTTTGCGGGACAGCTCTCAGCTCTGACCAGGATCTCCCCGTTGTTGCGGCCTCTGATAATAGGGTTCTCCTCCACGTTGTTCTAGGTCTTCCGACTCGACGGGATCCCTGCGGATTCCAGTCAAGGGCCTGTTTGGCTAGATTATCGTCTTCGCGTCGCAAGGTGTGGCCAATCCAATTCCATTTCCTTCGCCTGATTTGGTCGTCTATCCTTTCTTGGCCGGCACGGCGCCATAGTTCTTCATTTGAAATTCTATCTTGCCAGCGGATTTTCAGGATATCTACGACGTAGGCATCTGTTGATGAAAACTTGTAGGCGCCCTGTGATGAATTGGGTGACTTTCCATGTTTCGCAACCGTACAAAAGAACTGCCTTAACGTTGGAGTTGAACAGCCGCAATTTCGTGTTAATTGAGATCTCTGTTGATCTCCATATGTGAAACAGGCATGCATATGCGCTTCTTGCTTTATTTATTCTGGAACTGACATCTTTTTCTGTACCGCCGTTTTCGGTAATAATACTACCGAGGTAACAGAATTTGTCTACCAGTTCCACGTCACGGTTATTTAGCGCTGTCCGTTCAAGGGTGTTTGCATTTATCCGCATTTCTTTTGTTTTAGTCGGATTTAACCTTAAGCCCGCCGAGCTACTTTCTGTTGCCAATTTGTTTAACATGTTTTTGAGGTCCTGGTGTCTGTGGGCCAGCAAACAGATATCCGCGTAGTCGAGATCCTTAAGGCGGTCTAGCAATCCCCATTGAATGCCACCTGTTCTTCTATCTAGAGCGCTGACAACAATGTCGTTTATTACTATAAGAAATAGTAATGGTGAAAGTAGACTTTCTTGTCGTACTCCTGAGCTCACTTCAAAGCTGTCGGATAATTTTCCATTATGGAGAACTCTGCATTTGGAATTGTTGTATAGAGCTTTTATCAATTCTATTATTTTGTCCGGCAGTTTCCGTAGAGCTCGCCATATAAAGCTCCTATTGACCGAGTCGAACGCTTTCTCATAGTCTACGAAAGCAAGGTAAAGGGGGGATCGGAATTCAGTAGACTGCTCCACTATGATGTTAATATGGTCTATGTAGGAGCGGCCCTTTCTGAATCCAGCCTGCTGTCTTCTAAGCGTTCGATCTACTGCCTCTCTTATCCTAGATAGTAATATATGGGACAAGATTTTTCCCACCGTAGATAATAAACAGATGCCTCTCCAGTTGTCACATATTGTTAGGTCCCCCTTTTTTGGTATTTTGACTATGGCTGTGTTTCCATGCAGAGTTTACCCTGAGTTTACTCAGGATAAGTGCCCATGGAAACGGGGATTGAGTAAAGTGTCGTTAAATCCAAGTAAACTCAACGAAGCCAGTCCGATTAAGCCGGGTTTTGCATATGTGTGTGTTGCAGTATCCTTTACTGCACATATACCAACGGCGAGGCAATGTAAAATTAATTATCTGTCACTTTAACCCAGAACCGTCATGGAAACAGCATCTAGTGATCTTGAGAGAAAAAGCTTTCTGTTTACTTAACGAAAACTCTACCCTGGCTCATGGAAACACAGTATATGATACCTTCCGTCCAATCCTCCGGAAAGGTACAGGTGTTCCATGCTATTTCCAGGATTGGCTGTAGCGCATCTGTTATGAGGCTTGAGTCGGCTTTCAACAATTCTGGCGGGATGCCATCTTTTCCAGCTGCTTTACGATTGGCCATTGCATGAATTGCGGTTACTATTTCTGTCTTGGATGGTGCACGAGTGGCAATTCTTGTTGGCTGTGCATTGTTGTTATTTTCTTCAGATTTCTGCGAAAAGGAACCATTCAGGGCGGCGAAGAAGTAGTCTCTCCATCTTTGGAGTTGCTACTCGTCGCTGCACAGCAGCCTTCCATCCGCACTCTTTACGGCATGCTTTTTAGTAGAGTGCTTTCCCGAGAGCTGCTTAGTAATTTGGTACAGCACCTTACTGTTGCCTGTGTTTGCCGCGTTTTCCGCTTTCTCTGCGAGCTCATTTATCTGCCGCCTTTTATCACACCGGACACTTCTCTTTACCTCCCGGTGTAATTGGGAGTATTCCCGTTCAAGTTGTTGGCGTCTTTCCGGGTCGCATGTAGAGTTCACGTTATTTTTGAGGGCCCTTCTGCGTTCTATTTTTTGCCAGGTTTTGTCCGAGATCCAGTGTTGCTGGTTTCTTTGGACATAACCAATGCTTGTTTCCGCTGCTGTTATTATAGCGCCCTTTGTTGTGCTCCACAGCTCTTCAATATTCGTGTCGTCAGAAACGGTTTGCTGGTTTAAGATTTATTGCAGATTTCCAGCAAATTCTCTCCTTTTAGTGCTCTCCCGCAGAAGGTCTACGTTAAACCGTCTACGGTTTATAGCATCGCGTTGAACGTTTCTGATTGCGGCGATTTTTAGGCGGATAGTTGCTACTACCAAATGGTGGTCACTTCCAGTGTCTGCTCCCCTAAAGCTCCTGACATCCTCCAGAATAGTTCTCCATCTGCGGCTGACGGCCACGTGATCTATCTGATTTTTCGTTCTACCATCGGGCGATACCCAGGTCTCCTTGTGTATCTTCTTGTGACAAAAGTAGGTTCCACCTACCATGAGTTGATGGGAACTACAGAAGTCAACGAAAAGCTCACCATTGTTATTGGTAACTTGGCTTAGGCCTTGATTTCCAATAGTGTGCTCAAGGCTGGTGTTGTTGGGCCGATCTGTGCGTTTAAATCACCCATCAAAACAATGATGCCTCCCCTTGGAATAGAGCGAAAAACCTCATTCAGTCGCATGTAGAACTCGTCTTTGATGTCATCTTCTGCGTCTTCAGTTCGAGCGTAGCATTGGACTATCGTAGTACTTCTTAGCCTGGTACGTAGGCGCACGGTAATAATCCTCTCAGAAACTGGTGACCAGCTAATGAGGCTGGACCTGGCTTCCTTGGTGAGTATTACGCCAACGCCATTCCTACGATTTTCAGTTTCGTTTCTCCCAGAATATAAGAAGGACTCACCGTTTGGGCAGATATGTTCCCCGCATCGGTCCATCTGGTCTCGCTGAGTCCCATGACCTTGATTTTATAGCGGTTCATCACGTTGAGGACTTCATCCAGCCGTCCATCAGCAAGCAGCGTTCTCACATTCCATGATCCGATTCGTGTCCTGGTTCGAAAAGCAAAGGTCGTCGTCGTGTTGTCCATCCGGTTCCGAGGCATTGTTTGCCGATTCGTAGCAATTATGTGTTTTATAGGAGCGGGTTGCTAACCCTCAGCCCAACCGACTTAGAACTCTGTTTTGTGGCGCAGAGAACTCATCATTCGACCGTCTCCCGTTAGCTCCTTCCGAAGAAGTACCCCAGGGGGCACCGCGGGGAGGTGGGATTAGGACTTGCTAACAGAGCTGCTAGGTGTTCGTCTGCAGTGACTCTTCTCGGGTTTTGGCAGAAGTGACAAATCGGGTGCCACCACCTTCCGAGGTCTTTGTTAGCCGTTCGCCCCACATATATCATCGTCGAACTGTAAAACATTTGAATCCTTTTTTCAGGCATACATATATAAAATCACACCCATTATTTCAATTTTCAAAATTTGAATTCGACAGCGCAACAGGGGCAGGCTGAGTATAGTATTAACTGGCTTTACTAAGTATTAACTGGCTTTGTTAATATCCATCCTCACATCTTCACATGCGGGGTCAGCTCGGCGTGGTTTTGTCATAGTCTTCAGGACTCGCGAGGTATATAGGAGTTCGATGCCAATAAATCAACTAGACAATATAACCCCTATCGTCTTAAAGAAATGCACCTTTTTTAGTATAGGATGGCGTTAAATCTGAATATCACCCCATCTCTGGAGGGGTCCCCAGGGGTCAATTGTCTCACATTTTTTTACATTGTTGTAATGCTCAAACATAACAAAATTTATAATAACGTATATCCTTGACATCCATTTTTATTATTTAAAATTAAAAATTACAGATTATATAATATTTATGTATTACAGATTATATAATATTTATGTATCCAAGGGGTTACATCCAGTTGTAGGGTCGAAAAATGCGGATTTATTGAAAAATTCATTATAACTAAATTAAGTAATAAATGGTAGTTTATTATTATCTATACAAGTAAATATATTATACATTTACAAAATAAAAACAATCATCTAAAGTAAAAACAAAAATTGGTTTGAGGGTGGTCGATCGCCAGAACTACATTTTTAAAGACGGTGTCTCAGGCGCGGATCTAGAATTTTATTTTGGGGGGTCACGGAATTAAAAGTGGCGAACAAAAATTTCTGCTCCTAAGGGCTTATTTAGACGGTTCGCTCCCAGGAGCATGCCTCACGAACTTTGTTGATGAAGGAGGTAGTGGGGCAGTGCCGCGGCTGGCATATGTAAAGGATGTGCACCTGCACAGGGCCGCGTGATTTTGGGGCCGCGCTAGCGAGGCGAGCGAAAAATTATTTTGGAATAAAAATCATTTGAATTCATTATTTGCGTTTTTACTTCATTGAGAATGGGCCATACAAATGAGTATGGGCCACAGAAATCAACATATGGGACATTATTCTGTCGTGGGGACGGGTTTGTATGAAGAGAAATGCGTGAGCAAAGCGAGCGAAATTTTTTTTGGAGTCTCCCCGAATCCCCCAAATTGTCTGGCCGCGGCACTGTAGTGGGGTTGATTAGAGGTACCACCCCACCTCCCTTCATCCACAAAGTTCATGAGGAACGTTCCTGGGAGCGAAGCGTCTAAACAGGTTTTTTAGGGACAAACACAAAATTAACAAACCGAACAAATCTAACCGAATTTTCTTGTGGATTAAAAACAAACGTAGTCCGCTCAAATTAGTTAAAAAATCGCTGTTTTTAGGAAAGTTTTCCCACAACTATGAGACCGGTGCCAAGTGAAGTCTCTATTTTGTGGAGAACTTATGCATTTTGGTGAAAATATCAAAGTTGGAGAGCATAAAATTACCTACAAATTTTACTTTTACAATTTTTCCCAACTCCGCATATTTTCGCCGATGGAGGCCGTTTTGCTCCATTTTTAGATTTTGAGTCAAAATTATGTATTTGTATGAATAATTAAATGAGATCAAAGTAGTAGTTGTAGTTTTTCAACGGCCTTTCTTTGGACGCTTTGATTATCAACAGAGTCTGAAAAAAGGCGCAAAACGAGCTCTACCGGCGAAACAATGCCGAATTCGAAAAAACAGTGAAGGCAAAATTTGCAGGAAATTTTATGCCTTATAACTTTGCTCTTTTGATATTTTGACCAAAATGCACAGTTTCTCTTAAAAATAGAGAAAACAACCCTTTTTGCGAACTGCGGGTTGTGAAAATCATGCTTAGACAACCCATATCCTTCACTTGGCACCGGTCTCATAGCTGTGGGAAAAATTTCTTTAATTGTCCCTAATTTGAGCGGAGTAGGGCAGAAAACGTGCCCTAATGTGTTTTTGATGAAGACGCGCCCTTTCTTGTGAGTGCAGCTAACTTCAGAGGTTACAAATCAAAATATATAGAAAGAGTATAGATCAATCTGTAGTTGACCTTGAAGGTCATTTTTTAAGGTCGCTGCTTTAATTTGCAAAAAAGTTGGGTCGGTTTTGGACGTTTGGTTATTTTTTGTTTTTGTTTTTTTAGTTGGATCAATTTTGTTTTTTAAACAGCGAGCGCTTTTGGGGGTCATGACCCCCGTGACCCCCTTTAAATCCGCGCCTGCTGTGTCTGTACACCATAAATTAAAGGTTGAACGGTTGTTGAGTTATGGTGTACAATTTCTTCAAAAAAGTAATTCGCGGGATCGTCCACTACCGGCGAATAATTTTTTTTTACTTTATATGACTAATTTTATTTTGTAAATGTATAATATACCTCTATAGAAAAAAATAAACTATTTTTATCATTTAATTTAGTTGTAATGATTTTTTTATCAAATGTCCATTTTTCGACTCTAGACTGGATGTTACCTCTTTAATATATTATAATAGCCATTTTTTTTATTCAAAAAGGTAAGTATTTGAATATTCTTTTCTTTTAACGAAGCGCTATCGATATTTTTCCACCTCTAGTCTCACTCCATCCCCCTGAAGCCCCTCTTTTCGGGCACTCTACAAAATAGTAATTCGTCTTGAAATATAAAAACTTGATTCTGGAATAATCTCTGGCAGTCAGTATTTCCGAGCTCCTCAAACATCCAAGAGTTCAAACGCAGAACTCCCGGACCCTCATAACCCTTAACCTTTACCACCCCGTACTTACTAAGCTTACTGCTAGACATTGCACCATGACGAAAAGTCCAGATGATCAGACTTTATATATTTTTTTGTGAATAAATAATGGCTCTCCAAGACTCAACCAATTTAATTTAATATTATTATTTAATCATTTTTCAAATTCAACATGAATCTAGGGTAGTTTTACCTCCTTAAGGGTTGAAACTAATTTATTTCTTCTTGACAATACCTACAACCAAATATCAAAACATAGCAAAACGATTTTTTTATTTAAAGTTGACTACTTCAATTAAGGAGTAGTTTTCTCCCCTTAACGGTTGAAAATAATTTATTTTTCCTAACAATACGTATTCAATCGAATTTGAAACATACAGCTGAAAACACAATTTGGTATTGTAGAGTTTAACCCCCACCCCTCCGATATTCTTGAAATTAGAAACTTATTCATTATTTTCTAGAGTGGAATTCGTGTAACAGTTGTTTACTGACACGCAACTTCGGATTAATTCTAATATATTTAAAGCACTGAAGATGGCGCGATCGAAGACCTATATAGTTCATTAAAAAAACACGGCTTACAATCAATGCTATATAGTTCTTCCCCATACAAATATGAAAACCCAGGTTTTATCGAGGTCTTTATCCAGGTTTTGGGAAATTTAAAAATTTCCCTTTCTTTTCGGAACGTAGCATACTTACAAGCTGTCGGAAAAACGTCGTTTAAAATAAAACAACAGGGGAGCAAATTTGTAGGCATGAGGAAACAAATAATTTATTTTTTAGAAACTTATTTATTATTTTCTAGAGGGGAATTCGTGTAACAGTTGTGTACTGACACGCAACTTCGGTTTAATTTTAATAAATTTAAAGCACTGAAGATGGGGCTTAGTGAAATTTCTCTTGTCGTTTTTTTAATGAGCTGGATCGAAGACATATATAAGCCGTGTTTTTTTAATGAACTATATAGTTCTTCCCCATACAAATCTGAAAACCCAGGTTTTATCGAGGTTTGTATCCAGGTCTTGGGACATTTCAAAATTTCCCTTTTTTTTCGGAATGTAGCATACTTACAGGCTGTCGGAAAAACGTCATTTAAAATAAAAACAACATAGAAGTGACGCGAGCAAATTTGAAGGCATTATAACTAAATTAAGTAATAAATGGTAGTTTATTATTATCTATACAAGTAAATATATTATACATTTACAAAATAAAAACAATCATCTAAAGTAAAAACAAAAATTGGTTTGAGGGTGGTCGATCGCCAGAACTACATTTTTAAAGACGGTGTCTCAGGCGCGGATCTAGAATTTTATTTTGGGGGGTCACGGAATTAAAAGTGGCGAACAAAAATTTCTGCTCCTAAGGGCTTATTTAGACGGTTCGCTCCCAGGAGCATGCCTCACGAACTTTGTTGATGAAGGAGGTAGTGGGGCAGTGCCGCGGCTGGCATATGTAAAGGATGTGCACCTGCACAGGGCCGCGTGATTTTGGGGCCGCGCTAGCGAGGCGAGCGAAAAATTATTTTGGAATAAAAATCATTTGAATTCATTATTTGCGTTTTTACTTCATTGAGAATGGGCCATACAAATGAGTATGGGCCACAGAAATCAACATATGGGACATTATTCTGTCGTGGGGACGGGTTTGTATGAAGAGAAATGCGTGAGCAAAGCGAGCGAAATTTTTTTTGGAGTCTCCCCGAATCCCCCAAATTGTCTGGCCGCGGCACTGTAGTGGGGTTGATTAGAGGTACCACCCCACCTCCCTTCATCCACAAAGTTCATGAGGAACGTTCCTGGGAGCGAAGCGTCTAAACAGGTTTTTTAGGGACAAACACAAAATTAACAAACCGAACAAATCTAACCGAATTTTCTTGTGGATTAAAAACAAACGTAGTCCGCTCAAATTAGTTAAAAAATCGCTGTTTTTAGGAAAGTTTTCCCACAACTATGAGACCGGTGCCAAGTGAAGTCTCTATTTTGTGGAGAACTTATGCATTTTGGTGAAAATATCAAAGTTGGAGAGCATAAAATTACCTACAAATTTTACTTTTACAATTTTTCCCAACTCCGCATATTTTCGCCGATGGAGGCCGTTTTGCTCCATTTTTAGATTTTGAGTCAAAATTATGTATTTGTATGAATAATTAAATGAGATCAAAGTAGTAGTTGTAGTTTTTCAACGGCCTTTCTTTGGACGCTTTGATTATCAACAGAGTCTGAAAAAAGGCGCAAAACGAGCTCTACCGGCGAAACAATGCCGAATTCGAAAAAACAGTGAAGGCAAAATTTGCAGGAAATTTTATGCCTTATAACTTTGCTCTTTTGATATTTTGACCAAAATGCACAGTTTCTCTTAAAAATAGAGAAAACAACCCTTTTTGCGAACTGCGGGTTGTGAAAATCATGCTTAGACAACCCATATCCTTCACTTGGCACCGGTCTCATAGCTGTGGGAAAAATTTCTTTAATTGTCCCTAATTTGAGCGGAGTAGGGCAGAAAACGTGCCCTAATGTGTTTTTGATGAAGACGCGCCCTTTCTTGTGAGTGCAGCTAACTTCAGAGGTTACAAATCAAAATATATAGAAAGAGTATAGATCAATCTGTAGTTGACCTTGAAGGTCATTTTTTAAGGTCGCTGCTTTAATTTGCAAAAAAGTTGGGTCGGTTTTGGACGTTTGGTTATTTTTTGTTTTTGTTTTTTTAGTTGGATCAATTTTGTTTTTTAAACAGCGAGCGCTTTTGGGGGTCATGACCCCCGTGACCCCCTTTAAATCCGCGCCTGCTGTGTCTGTACACCATAAATTAAAGGTTGAACGGTTGTTGAGTTATGGTGTACAATTTCTTCAAAAAAGTAATTCGCGGGATCGTCCACTACCGGCGAATAATTTTTTTTTACTTTATATGACTAATTTTATTTTGTAAATGTATAATATACCTCTATAGAAAAAAATAAACTATTTTTATCATTTAATTTAGTTGTAATGATTTTTTTATCAAATGTCCATTTTTCGACTCTAGACTGGATGTTACCTCTTTAATATATTATAATAGCCATTTTTTTTATTCAAAAAGGTAAGTATTTGAATATTCTTTTCTTTTAACGAAGCGCTATCGATATTTTTCCACCTCTAGTCTCACTCCATCCCCCTGAAGCCCCTCTTTTCGGGCACTCTACAAAATAGTAATTCGTCTTGAAATATAAAAACTTGATTCTGGAATAATCTCTGGCAGTCAGTATTTCCGAGCTCCTCAAACATCCAAGAGTTCAAACGCAGAACTCCCGGACCCTCATAACCCTTAACCTTTACCACCCCGTACTTACTAAGCTTACTGCTAGACATTGCACCATGACGAAAAGTCCAGATGATCAGACTTTATATATTTTTTTGTGAATAAATAATGGCTCTCCAAGACTCAACCAATTTAATTTAATATTATTATTTAATCATTTTTCAAATTCAACATGAATCTAGGGTAGTTTTACCTCCTTAAGGGTTGAAACTAATTTATTTCTTCTTGACAATACCTACAACCAAATATCAAAACATAGCAAAACGATTTTTTTATTTAAAGTTGACTACTTCAATTAAGGAGTAGTTTTCTCCCCTTAACGGTTGAAAATAATTTATTTTTCCTAACAATACGTATTCAATCGAATTTGAAACATACAGCTGAAAACACAATTTGGTATTGTAGAGTTTAACCCCCACCCCTCCGATATTCTTGAAATTAGAAACTTATTCATTATTTTCTAGAGTGGAATTCGTGTAACAGTTGTTTACTGACACGCAACTTCGGATTAATTCTAATATATTTAAAGCACTGAAGATGGCGCGATCGAAGACCTATATAGTTCATTAAAAAAACACGGCTTACAATCAATGCTATATAGTTCTTCCCCATACAAATATGAAAACCCAGGTTTTATCGAGGTCTTTATCCAGGTTTTGGGAAATTTAAAAATTTCCCTTTCTTTTCGGAACGTAGCATACTTACAAGCTGTCGGAAAAACGTCGTTTAAAATAAAACAACAGGGGAGCAAATTTGTAGGCATGAGGAAACAAATAATTTATTTTTTAGAAACTTATTTATTATTTTCTAGAGGGGAATTCGTGTAACAGTTGTGTACTGACACGCAACTTCGGTTTAATTTTAATAAATTTAAAGCACTGAAGATGGGGCTTAGTGAAATTTCTCTTGTCGTTTTTTTAATGAGCTGGATCGAAGACATATATAAGCCGTGTTTTTTTAATGAACTATATAGTTCTTCCCCATACAAATCTGAAAACCCAGGTTTTATCGAGGTTTGTATCCAGGTCTTGGGACATTTCAAAATTTCCCTTTTTTTTCGGAATGTAGCATACTTACAGGCTGTCGGAAAAACGTCATTTAAAATAAAAACAACATAGAAGTGACGCGAGCAAATTTGAAGGCATGAGGAAACAAATAATTTATTTTTTAGAAACCTTTTCATTATTTTCTAGAGGGGAATTCGTGTAACAGTTGTTTACTGACTCGCAACTTCGGATTAATTTTAATATATTTAAAGCACTGAAGATGGCGCTTAGTGAAATTTTCCTTGTCGTTTTTTAATGAACTGGATCGAAGACCTATATAGTTCATTAAAAAAATACGGCTATAGTAGATTAAAAAACACGGCTCTTGTTTCTGAATACCGTGTTGAAGCCCAAAATGGCAAAACCGCGTGCGCTTTAATCGTAACATATACTACGTTTCCATGACAGCTTGAGTGCTCGAAATCTTTAAAATCTCAAGAACTCGAGCGCGTATATGCTCTGCCTACTTAAAGCGGCATATTAGCTTGAAATGAGCTTGAGTTCTTGAGCTGACACTTGAAAGCCGTGTTTTTTTAATGAACTATATACAGTGGAGTTCACTTAACACGAAAACTGATAACGCGAAATATTGCTTAACTTCGTCTCTTTACCTACATATATTATTATTTTTTAACACTGGAGCTTTTCCTTAGCGGCCCACGCTTTTTTTACATTTAAGTAAGTTATATTTATAATTTTTACCAATAACTTCATTAATTTGGTTATTTGCCTGATTTCGAAAGGTAGGTTGTTCCCTATACTGGCTGGAGCAATAAAAGCTTCAAAATTATTTTTTTCTTTTTAGTTCATTTTAAAATAAAAGCTTATTTTTTAGTTTTTTTAAGCTGTATATTTTTATTTTTTACTTTTTAGTCTACCACATATCTTCCGCCAATTTGTTGTGGCCGGGATATTACTTTTGCCGGTCCGTTAACTTAGCAAGCACAGCTCAGTTTAAGACAAGAAAGCAATGATAAAGAAGAAAATACGGAATACGGAATACGAAATGCAATAAAGTCAAAATCATCGAATTTGCATTTAAACATTTCTGGCTTTTTACTGTAGATATGTGCAATATTTTTCAGATCATTTTAAAATAAAAACGTATTTTTTAGTTTTGATAAACTGTACATTTTTAGTTTTTTACTTTTGAGCGTTACGTCTGCTTCCGTTTTTTGATAGTCGCCATATTAGGTTTAAAATGACGTCACACGGCTTAATGTATTCTACTCGTCATACTCTTTCATTTGATACCCATATCGAGGGTGTTGTAAAGAAAAAGGTAGACCGCCATTTTGTGTCGGCCGCCAATTTTATTTGGAATGACGCCACACAGCTTATAGTATTCCACTTGTGATATTCTTTCATTTGATACCCATTTTAAGTATAAGGTAGTCCGCCATTTTGTGATGGCCGCCATTTTGAATTTGGAATAACGCTAATTGTATTCTATTTGTCATACCCTTTCATTTGATACCCATGTCGGGGGTCGGGGAGCACAATAGCAAAATTCGCCCGCCATATTGGAGCCGCCATCTTGATTATTTCACAAAATGGTCAGATTGCATTGTCACGCAAACTATACGTATGTGCAAAATTTGAAGTTGATCGGTTATATGCAAGTGGGTGAAAATCAAGTTGCAAGATTTGTCTACATACATGCATACATACATACATACATACTATTAGAAACAAGATAAAATAAATAGATCGCGCACGGAATAAATATTTATTAAAACAAAAAAAGAATTATTGGAAACAAAGTCTCTCTAAACTTTTTATTTAATTTACACTCTAACGCTTCCGCTTTCAAAAACCTACTGCGTCATGTGGAATGTGCTTGACCCGTCGCGTCCTATAAAGAGATTAAAAGGGAATAGTCAGTAAATTATTACTGTGTGAGTAGAAATAAAAACACAATAGAAAACACACACCATGCCTACATTCACACTCGCAACCATTCACACGGTCATCGACATGTTTGTGGGTTTTTTCCCTTTCTCGGGTCTCGCAGACCCCGTCGCCTTAATCCCACACAAAACACGCTACCTCCCTGATCACGCAGCCCAGCGCATGCCATGAGCCTCTCCAGCCAAGCCGGATGACTCATCCATCGACCCTTGAGTTAAGGCACGCAGCCCCCAGCTCAACTACCAACTTTACTTGCGCACACTCAACACTTCCCTATACACCACTTTTCTAACACTAGCTAACTAATTACCATACAATTCTACCGTTACAAATTCCACTCACAGTTTTTGCGCGGTCCGTGCTCTGAGACACTGTTTTTACTTCTGATCTACATTTTTAAGCTACTTGCGCATTTCTGCTTTATGGTTAGCTAACATGTGCATGCAAATGTACATAGACAAGATTTATTTTTAGAAATGGGTTTTTAGTTTGTCCCCTTTTTTTCCCTCTTACCTCAAAGATCTTCTGACAATACATACAGGTGAAGCTAATATAAAACGTATAAAAAAGGTAATGAAATTCGATTATTCGCAATAACACTTTAACGTGAAAATTTAAAGGGGTTGCTCATGATCTTGTCTATTTCGAAGATAACATTTTACGATTTCTCGACGAACACAGATCATGAATACTCCTATAGATTAAAAAAAACTAAAAAATACGCTTTTATTTTAAAATGAACTAAAACGAAAAAAGTAATTTTGAACGTAAAGTTTTTATTGCTCTAGCCCAGTGGTGGCGAACCTTTTTATGTGCGCGTGCCAGAAAATTACAAATATTATTTATCGTGTTGCTGGACAGTTTTTAATTTTGGTGTTTCAAAATTTTATTTGGACAATTTTAAAAATTAATAGACAAAAATAATATATTACCAGAATCAAAATTGACAGAACCATCATACCTATTAAATTGAAGGAAAATCAAACATTTTTTAATTTAATATAATATTGGAATTTTCCATCAACGCCTATTTTCACAATCACAATACAAATATAGATTAAAACTACCGAAAAACAACTCAACAAGGCTTTGAAGCAACTCAATTGAAACAATATTCCGGGAGGCCGCGGTATTGATGATATTGATGAGTTTGCTACCAATGAAAATCGTTTCGAGCGCCCTACACGTAGATTGAAATTACGTACATTTGCTGAAATGATCGCCAAAGAAAAGTAAGGCAGTGGACGGAAAAGTCATCGAGTTGAAATTGCAACGCGATTTTTTCGGCCAGCTCCTAAATATTCCGTTAAGAAAAAACTTTCGGCATAGATAAAGTATTAATATAAATCTTTCATAAAATTTGGTCGAGCCGTTTTTTTTGTTTAAACGACGTTGTGATTTTTGTACCTGCAGGATATCGCACGAACCAAAAACATATCGATTTTTTTGAGGTGCCGATTGAAGCATATTAACGAAAACATGCTCTGAAAAAATTTCATAATATTCGGTCGAGCCCCTTTTTTGTTTAAATGACAAGACTTCGGCTAAGAATCACAAGCAATAGTTTAGCATTAGTTTTTCTAATATCTAATAAACTCTTTGGAATGAAACCCATTATAAATAAAGTCACCCATTCTGGATTCCGCACAGCGATAGCTTTCCAACAAGACATCACTTGTCAAAATCCGAGCACTCTCGTGCAAAAATTACGTTACCCTTTACAAACATCAGGAATTTAACATAGCGTAAAACGGAGTCACTTTTGCAGGTTTCGACCGATTTAGAACCAATTTCTTAAAAACTACGTGCAATATATTTTTTAAAATAATTTTTTAAAATTTGATCGTGCCTTGTCTATATGTACATACTAGCTGGGACCCGGCGCGCCTATGCTGCACCCATAAGCCAATAGGAGTAATCAGTTGATATGAATTTTAATAAACAGTAGGAGAGTTTGCAAAAAAGGCAATTTTTTGGTATTTTTGATTCCAAATAACAAAATGTGAAACTATTAGGCAAATTCGTCGGCCATATTGGCGCGGCCATTTTGAATTTATAAGTTAGTTAGGAGTAATCAGTTGATATGAATTTTAATAAACAGTAGGAGAGTTTGCAAAAAAGGCAATTTTTTGGTATTTTTGATTCCAAATAACAAAATGTGAAACTATTAGGCAAATTCGTCGGCCATATTGGCGCGGTGATTTTGAATTTATAAGTTCTGATCATAAATTCGTTATTTGCTAGCTTAAAAAACCCCAGATATCGATTTTCATTGGAATCGGAACACAATTGGCAAATTCGTCGGCCATATTGGCGCGGCCATTTTGAATTTATAAGTTCTGATCACAAATTCGTTATTTGCAACTTTAAGAACTGTTTGTTTTGCGAGGGCGCGTTTCGCTTCTTTTTTTTTCTTTTGTACCAAAATTTTTCTCTGCAATTACCTTTTTTCTATTTTCCTTGGGCGCCATCTACCGGAGCGTATTTGCGCCATGCGGTTTACTGAGATTTAGTCAAAACGCACATTCTGTGAAAGTTTCAGCTCAATCGGCCGTCTAGTTTTTGAGTTTTAGTGTCGCATTACAAACCAACAGACATTCATTTTAATATATATAGATATTCAGTGGCGGACTAAGGGTGGGGCGGAAGGGGCGGTCCGCCCGGGCCTCTGGTTCCTGGGGGCTTCCAAATGTCTACAAGTTCCCTTGATCAAATCCTAAACAAGGCTTTTAAAATATGGTCAGTGCCTACCTAAGTGGTACTTTGGAGTCGGAGGTCCCGTACAATGTTCCCGTAGACACAAATAAGTACAGCATGTAATTATTAAAATGGGACATTATTGAATCGTTATACACCGCTTATTATTCAATACTTCTGGACCATTTTCATCTCGGTTGCAACATGCAAGATGAGTTTTTCTAAACTTAAGCCTGGGGCCCGATTCCGCAACGTTCACCGATTTCAGTGTACACTGCTTATTTTCGCGTCCGCAAGAGTGAGAATGATTTTTTTTGACATTTGCGGTGAACACCGCCGCGCCGTGAAAAATTTCTCACTGAGCAAAAGGCTGTGAATTTACGGTGAGTAAAGTTGTTTTTGTAATTTCGTGCGATTATTTTTGAATAAGTTTTTTAATTTTTTTTAAAAATAATTTTTTTGAGAGATTTGTTTGGTATGTAAAAATAGTTTTAGTTTATTGTTCTAAAAGATTTTATTTAATTAGAATTTTTAAAATGGGAAGGTCAAGACAGTACCAACTCAGCGCATCATTCAGCCACTTTAAAAATCTTTCAGCACTTTAAAACTCACTGGCACTTACGGAATCGCATTTTAAAGAAAAGTGAACACCGAGGTTGTCAGTGAGTTTTTCCTTCGGTGTTCACTGGCGAAAAACTCACCGTTTCGGAATCGGTCCCCTGGTGTCCACTATAGAGCTTTTTGCATAGAGCTAGAGAAAACTCTCCCATAGAGACGCGTAGAGAAGTGTATACACCCTCTGGAGCTGTACACATGCACTCTACACCCACTCTACGGGAAAATTTTCTCTGCTAAAAAACTCTATAGTGTATAAGCAATTTGTTTGTGTTGTGTAGAGCTCTACATCTGCTCTACGCTCTATCAAGCATGTTTGATAGAGTTTTCTCTCTACAGTATTCATTCTTATTTACATTTCGACTGCGCTTCGAATTGTTGTACATCCGCCTGTTAAATAACAACGAAATTCGAATACGACATACGCAGAAAATGTGTCTTCTTCCGTGAGCTCATTCAAAAATTCTCGATACATTCCAGCGTTTTATTTTCTTGCGCCGAACATTTCCTTTCCTTCTTTTTCTCTTCTTCGAGCAAAAATACAACGGCAGCAGCTTGTTTTTGGCGAGACCTCATTATATTATTTTCTTGTTTTCTATTAATTTCCTTTAAATTTTTTTCACAATATGTGTACGCACACATCTCTGAATAACTGAGAAATTAAATGACATGCAAAAGTTGATGGCCGACTCTACAGTAGAGAAAACGCATCTGCAGTGTGCAGTCTGTAGAGCACGTGGTAGAGCTCTATTCAAAATTTCTCTAGAGCAATTCTACGGGCGGTGGGGTGGTAGAGTGGTAGAGACGCGCTGTAGTGTACACACTACAAGTATAGCTTTACACTCTACACTCTACCAAAAAAAACTCCATAGTGGACACTTGGCTTTAGAACTACTTTCGGAATCGATGGGTAATTAGATGCTTTCTCTGCTGGGAAATAAACATACACACACTTTTACATACAAATGAAAACTGAATAAAAGACTTTTAAAATTACATCAACTTCTTAGACTGAGGGCCTCATTCAGCTTTGCCGCCCCGGGCCTCTGACGGGCTTAGTCCGCCACTGTAGATATGTCCAATTTACAAGAAATTTGACTTCAGTACCATGATTATAAAAGCCTTAATTTTTTTTTGCTGCCAAAGTAGGCAGTAAGTTTGGAGTAACTTAAAATAATAAATTGCTTTTAACTTGAAATAGGCGGCTACGTCGGGCTAATTTGGCACCAAAAAATATGCACCCATCATCCTCTTTCTTGAAAAATTAAATTTGTAAAAATGGGAGCATTAAAACCAAAGGCTTTAAGTTGGCTGCCAATCAGACCCCTATATCCAGTTTTGTTAAGGCCGGCTCCACACGTTGGCACCTTGTAAACCCCAATGCTACTTGTCCAACGTGGAAGCAAGGAAACCCCAATTGCTCACAACATTTAAGGTGTTGGTAAGAACTTGCTACTCCTGGGCAATGAAAATGGTAGGTGACCTAGTTTTCTGGTACGTATGCTCATTAGTTTGTTCTGAAGCGTCCCACGTGAACAGCGGAACCTTTGGCTCGCTGCAGCTTAAGACATGCCGCCTCGAAGTTTCTTTGTATAGTTTCTCGGCATTTTAAATTAATTTAGATATGTAACAAAGAGAAAAACTTTAAATAATAGAAAACAAAAAGGAACTGAAGAAACAAAAAATAAAATTAGCTAATGAAGGTAGGCTGCCAAAGTAGCCCCCTAGTGCCAAAGTAACCCCGTTTTACGGTACTTTAGATCAGTACTTTTTGGACAGGGAATTGTTTTCCACCATCGACCATGCGCTGTAGTGTCGCGAACAAAGTACGAAGGAAATGTTCGTTTGCTAACGTTCAGGAAAAACAAATTCTCGAGAAAAATCCAGTAGATTTACCACTTCATAATAGCCGTGTTCCTTTTCTGCTCTTTTTTACTCGTATTAACTTGGAATTACTCCTGCTCTCACTTAAAATTCATATGTTTTACTCATATCGACAAATTTTGCGTTCCTTTAATTTTTTACTCCGGAGTACTTAAAAGTAGAAAAGGAACACGGCTAATATTCAACATTAATCATACTGGGAAGTTGATCGTGTGGACCGAAAGGGTCAAACCCACATCTTTTAGACTTGTTTTAAAGCAGCACGAAGTGCAAAGCCAGAAAGAAAGTGAGTCAGCGATACCATCTATCGATATTAGTCATTAGGGTTTTCGGTTCGCCAAGGAAATTGCCTTTGTTTCGCCGTGCACACAGTCGCCTGGACTATGTATATGCAAGTATATAATTGTACACTTTGCAATGACTGGGCGGGTTCATTTTAAAAAGGCACACGCAACTTCATCCAAAGCATGGCTTAATTTTAAAATTAATTTATATTAAATTCAATTTAATAATAAATCGTTCACGTGCCAGCAAAATTTTCGTACGTGCCATCTCTGGCACGCGTGAAATAGGTTCGCCACCACTGCTCTAGCCAGTATATGAGAACAACCTACCTTTCGAAATCAAGGTAAGAAATTAGTGAAGTTATTGTAAAAATTATAAAAATAACTTTCTTAAATTTAAAAAAAAGCGCGGGGCGCTAATGAAAAGTTGCAGTATTAACGCCCCACGCTCACAAGAGTATAATGCCCCGGTTACACGAATGACAAAAAATGACAATTGTCATAATCTCTGGTCATAATTAATGACATTGTTGTTTACACGACGGAAATAATGACAAATAATGACATGTGTGGAGCTTTGTCATAAAATGTCATTAAATTATGACCAGTTGCGCTCCCGTTTATCTAAAAGCTCGTTCTTGCATGTCATGCATGCTCGCTAGTGGATAGGGGCCTTAAGGCGCGGCGCTGATGGTTTCATGGGGAATCGCATAAATGCCAAAGACGCCTTCAATAGCGGCAACAAGCGATTTTTGAAAAAGAATAAAAACGGTCGTCGATTGCATTAAAGGGCGATCGGAATTTTGTTGGTGACTGATTTTGTGATTCGGGGGTAGGGAGAAACGTTTTGCTTGGTTGGGGATTCGGTTGTCAGTGGGGGAGTTGAAAGGAAGATTATACGGTGATTTTGGTTAAAGCGAATTCGTGCGCCACAAGTCTTAAGAATTTCAGATTAATTTCGAACAAAGCAAATCTCGAGTTTAACTTGATTAATTGATAAAAAAGTCCCGAGGGAAAAAGTGCGTTCTAAGGAAAGGTGATAATCTTGCTGCAAAGTCCATAAAAACCAGGAAGAAAATAATAAAAAAATCTAAAAAGTGTTGGAGCAAGATAATAAAAAGGGAAGAAATATAAATAAATAAACTAATACATAACTCAAGAAATAAATAAATAGCCAAATGAAACATATATTTAACTAAACACATAATAAAATTCTGTAAATAATTAACCATAAATAATTATAAGAGCGGTTTGAATTATTTTGTTCTAAAATGATTTGTGAACTGCCAGATTGATAGGAAACTGCAAAGCTAGTTGAATTGTTTTGGTCAGATTTCAGCAACAGGTTGAAGGGGAAGTTTCGTTTATATCTTTATTAGTCTTGCTTTTAGGGGTATTTAAATAATCACAAGGAGGAAATAATGATCATACAAATGATAACTTAATCTTCAAAACAAGCTAGAAATGAGGGAAATAGAATGATGCGGTCTGTCAAAAACTGATTTATTTTAAAGCTTATAGCTAGTGGAAATAAGTATACTTAAAGATCTTCATAACATTGATCAGAAACTAGTTGGTGGTTATTTCATAATTTTAGCTTATTAAAACAATATAAAAATACCTAAATGAATAAATAAAAACACAAATAATAGAATAAATAGATAAATAATTGAAGAAATAAGTAACTAATTAAAGCAATTAAACCAATTGAATAAATACCCCAATAATAGATTAAATAAATAAATTAGATTAAACGAACGAAATAAATAGATACCATGAAATTAAACGAATAAGCTAAATAGCTACACTGAAATTAAATAGGAAAGTTAACATTAAGGATAAACTAATTACATACACCGAGATTAAAAATATACATTAAATAAAAAACACCGACATTAAATAAACAAATTAAATAAAACAAACAAGTTATGAATTCAAATAACTACCTGTACCACCGAGAAATAATGAGTGCTTGAGACCCCTCACTGGTGTGGCCCCTGGAAGTAGGATGTCCCAAACAAGGTAAGTGCCTTCCACATACTTTTCTATAGACTGACATTATGTAACCCCCTAATGGTGACCGGCGACCAGTGACCACTCTCTCGTTGGCCTCGGACGGCTCAGCACCCCCATCATCGTCCTATTCAGTTTTTTAAGGCACGAGTTTTTTTGGTTAACGGTCCCCTTTGTTTTCTGCATCCCTGTACCACGAACTCCTCCCCATCCGGCGAGCTAGCTTGAGCATTGCACGTCGTGCCGCCGCTTAGTACAGTGCACACTCGGGTCAGATAAAAAATTACCGTTCAAAAATCGGTGGAGCCGTCAATTTTCATCGAATTAACTTCGCTTTTTTTGAAATGTTCGTTGTGCAATTCTCTATCGATCTGTCGAGCCGGATTTTTCATATATTTTCATACCATATTCCTGTTTTCCCCTATTTAGGGGTTGATTTACCCTCTCTGAGACGTCGTTTCTAGAAAACGGTTATGTAAGTTCCGGGAGATAAATTTTAATAAACCTTTCTAAACTAAATTAGGCTCAAATATACCTTTTTGGCACGTTTCTCTGCATTTTTCCTAATGCAGAATATATTTTTGACAAAAAAACTCAATTTCCACTGCAAATTGTAAAAAATTGCAAATATATATGAAAAATCCGGGTCGACAGATCGATAGAGAATTGCACAACGAACGATACTATTTAACCTGACTCAGGAACGGGCGAAAGGAAAACTTCAGTCCAGAGAAGTACATCAATAGCAACACAGCCTGTACAATTACTTGGATATGCGGGAAGGGACTTTTTGGCAACAAAAGAAGTTTATGTCGATTTAAAAAAGGCGGCAAAGGATATAATACATGACTTAAGTGCTACTAATTACTCCAACACACAATGCAGAAAAATGCCTGAAAATGAAATATGTACCTCTTTTTTATACCTGTGACCCCACTTTCCTTAGACTTACCTGCAATTGCACTGCAATAAAATCAATAAGAACAATCCTAATTCAATAAATGACCACATCAAATTATTCGCAAGAAAATGCTCTACAAATAAACTCTAAGAGATTTTTTATGTAGAATCAATAATAAAAAAGTTATAGCGCCTTAAGGCCCAGTTACATAGCAGCGTTGCGTTGCGTTGCGCAGCTGCTGTCAAAATTAAAACTGTATAATTAAATGGGGTTTGCTACATTGCGCGCAACGCTACGCAACGCAACGCATGAGTTGAGCAAAATTCAACTTTTTACGCGAGACATAACGTTGGGAATTTAAAAAAGTGTCAGTTGGCAATTTAAAAGGTGTCAGTTGATTAAAAGTTAACAAAAAATGTCAATAAGGTAAATAATTTTGGTTTTAATTTGTAAAACACTTGTTTTCAAACATTTTACTTTATCTGTCTAATAATGGAACGCTAAGCTGCTATGTGACTAGGTTGCGAAAAGTAATGCTCAGCTCAGCTACGCAACGCAACGCAACGCTGCTATGTAACTGGGGCTTTAAAGTTCATCACCCCCAAAAATTTTGTAATTTTTGTAGATAATTTGATTATCTAAAAAAAATGTTTTTACAAAAATTCTGTAGGACTCAGGGTTTCCGAGAAATAAGGAAAACCATTTTCGCCACTCAAAACAAGATGGCGGCCGAACGTCACGCCTCCGGATCCCGAAAACTCGGTTTTATACTTCCGACCAACCCCCGTACACATTAAATAAATAAAATTGCTGTTTACATATAATGTTCAGATGGTCCTTTTTTTGCACCATTTTACTGGACTACACGCTCAATGTTGCAAAGTAGATTCTCCTTGGAGACACGAGGTCTTCACGTTGATTGAGCGCGACCAAAAACAAAATCTTTACTGTGACAGTAAATGAACCCTGCTCGTTGGACAGTCGGATAATGAATGATCGATGGACAGTCGGAAAATGAAAGAGGAAATCAGTTTAAAGAGATAATTTCTTGTCCAGCGACACGTGAACATGTGCCTGTCTTTCAATTTTCTCTTCTGTTTAAATATTAAACATATAATAATGTATAGGTACTTAAGCTAAGTATGCTGTTCCTAAGTACGGCGGTCAAAAAAAATTTCCCCATATAAACTTTATGTAAAAAAACGTTTAAGTAATCGGTCAAGAAATGCTCTAGGAATTTTTGCTCAAGAAATTTCTGTACCTAGTACGGTGTTCGCTCAAGAAAAGTGCTAGTACTATTCTGACACGTAGATGGAGCCTTTTTCTGATGCGGTGAAGAAAAAATTGGGAAGACAATTTTTTCTTGACCGAAATTGACATTTCGTTTGTGACGGAAAATAAATTTGGCAGCGGGAAGTGTTTTCATTATTTTTTTTATAGTTTTTATAGAGCTTAATATAATTAAAGGACAGTTTAAGTGATTATTCATTATTTAAGTGTTGTTTTAAAATACGTTTCTGAGAAAATTCCTTCTTTTTATTGTGCGGAAGGACTCAAAAAAAACATTTCCCGCAGCCAGATATTATTTTCCTACACATAAATGTTAAATGTCAATTTCTGTAGAAAAAAAGTCTTCGCATTCACTTGTCAAAATTTTCTGTACCGGGGTCGAGAAATAATAAGAGCACTTTTCTTGACCGCCGTACTTAAGAACAACATACTTAGCTTTACAAGTAATTATTCATAACCCATGGGTTCGGGACCACTTCAGTCCTTTGCGGGAGAACTCTGGGATCAAGCGCCCATTGAATAACGGGGTTTTTTGTTATTTGACATATTTTAGCAAAACGCATTTTGGAGGAAAACTTTATTTTTTGATAAAATACATTGTAACGAATCATTTGACACCGGTTTTGTGTATGAGGCTGTAATTTTTGGAAATTTCGGAGTTTCGGGCGGATTTATTGAACCGGGGGTCAAGGCACCGAGCAATTTGGAGGGAAATATTTTTCCCGTAATCTGGGGTGTCCCAGATGCCCTCCAGTCATTTTCACCCAAATGGTAGAAACTTTTTGAAATCGCTAGGGCAAATCTGGAAAAAACTTACCCTACTCGACAAGACGGATTTTGAGAGGGGGACTCGAACTATAGAAAAATATGCTCAACGTCCATTTTGTAGTTATGAGCCTTTTTTGTCGCCGTCTCTCTAACTATAAGGCCGGGCGCCCACTAAAGTGAAGTGGCAGTGACATGGCAGTGGCGTGGCGGACTAATGGCAAGTGGAAAAATTTATTCCCGTATAATAAAATGAAGTCGCGCACATTGAAGTGGTGTGGCGATGGTGTGGCATCTGGCAAGTGGCGTGGCACCACTTGATTGCCACAAGTCTCCGACAAGTTTAATTTTTGAGTGGTAAGTGGCAGTGGATGCCACTTCTCGTTAGCTATTGCTTGAAAGGGAAAGTACTTAGTTGTGTTTATTGTTGTTTATTTATTGTTTGTGTGCTTAAAATGCGGGTGATCAGGAATTTAATATTCGTTTTGTTGGACTTGTTGACCCATGTATATATGATTATACCCGAGATTAGTTTTAAAAATGTAAAAATGATTAGTTTTAACAATGCACATTTCTTCATGATAAAACAATTTAAATTTGTTGTCATCAAGATTTAAATCACTTTTATATATATTATAAATCCCGTAATTGGCATTTCCTTGCCATAGCGGATGTACCCACTGGAGTCTTTTTTTATTTTTTTACTGGCATTTGCATTTATAATTTGCACTAATGCAAGAGCGTTTTCATCCTCTGATGATGACATTTTGAATAACATGATATAGAATCACTTACACGTTACGCTGTTTGCCATTTCGATGAGCGCTTAATAATTTTAATACCACTCCGTCACCATTAAACTGCCGCACCACTTTGTTTCCACATGGCAGACCAAAACCACGCCGCTGCCATGCCACTGCCATACCACTTTAGTGGGCGCCCGGCCTAAGAGATATTTGCAGAAAACTGCCTTTTGACCTTTTGAATTAATTTTTTTGCTCCCCACCGACCTTTGCAGAAATTCGACATTTCATTTATAATTATGTTTTGAGGGGTGCACAATTTTCAGCTTAATTTTCGGTTTATGCCGCTGACTGGGTATAAAAAAACGTGTGTACACCTGTGTTTTAGGTCTAACTGTGACTCGATGTGATCTTTTTAACCCTATCGGTACCAAATATTACGAAAATTGTTCCATCAATGCAACTAATGGACTGAAAGGGTTAAAATGAATGTCTTTGAGTCAAATTACACGGCCTATGAACCAAATTACACGGCCTATGAGCCAAATTACACGGACCATCACTTTCCCAGACTCACTTTCCAATACATATTTCCAATAAACCGGTTTTTTAGACAAGGGGGCGCAGGGAAGTTTATGTGTTGAGCTCACTTGTGAATCCAAAAAAAATTTTCGGTCTCAGCAAATTACACCAACACAAGCATAATTTTGGTCTCTGGGGCTGCGAAAATGATTAGAATTTTTGTTGCTTTGTACACAACCAGATAGATAATAGAATCGTTACACGAAGAAGAGGGAGAAAATTAAGTGCCTCGTGTAACACACCAGCGCGAAGTGGAGGGCTCCAATAGCGCTGTTTGAGCACTCCTTAAAAAGCTTACAGCGCTCCCGTTACGCTCCAGTTCCATATACTTTTTAACATTGCATGTTATTGCAGGGGAGCATACGTTTTTATGCTCCTTCAAAAGCGTTCTAGGAGCATTATAAAAAAGCTTTTTAATAAAGAATTTTCATGGACGCCTGTGGATATGTGATCCGGGTGTCGAAAAGCTTTTATTTTGCTTATCTTTTGCTATTGCCTTTTCCTTTCCAAGCGCGAGTGTGGTTTTATCAAAGCAGTCCCACAACTAAATTCTAACCACTTTTAAAGCTGCTTCTCCTTCGTATCGAACGAGAGCCGGTCCACTGAGAATGCTAATGCCACCCTTTATGGTCATCAAGATAATCGCTCATTTTCTTCGTTCTATAAAATTTATGAAAGCTCCGGTAATGCTCCCTCGGGAGCATATTCAACAGCGCTTAAAGTAAGCTCCCCTGAACAGCGCTCCCAATTTTTCCCACTGGGACCACTAAGCATATAACACATAAGAGGAACACTTAGAACAAAAATTCGCGATTTCACACCATGTCTAGCCACGTAATGCGGTTCTCGGCGCCCGGCCAAGATATACGAGTTGAATTCAAGGCGCGGACGAATGTACGATTTCTAGATTATAGCCCTGACCGACGACGGCTGAAGGAGCAAATTGTATCTTTTGAGAAATTCCAAGCTAGTCGAGGAAATAAAGCACTGAACCTAGGATTTTTTGAACAGTAAGATGGATCTTAATGCGGTTTTTTGTGTTCGATTCGTGAGAGCGTCTACAAACTTTGTGACCGGTAGTGATGAATTCATTTTGAAAAAATGCATTTCCTGCAATAAAAATATGCATTTTAGAAGTGCATCTCAAAGAGACATTCTATCATCGGTAAATATTGATGGAAATGAGTCGACTTTTGCTACTCGGGGGTTTTTGGGGTCGCTGAGCACGAAAATAATGACAGAATCCGTCTCCGAGGTACCTGGTACCCAGGGGGGACTGAAACACCCATTTTTAAGGGTTTTTCGCGATAAATTCAATAATAATGAAAAATAATCCAATGAAATATACTTTTTTCAATATTTATTTGCCAAGGTGGTTGATTTATACTAAGAGGGTTGAAATCACCCCTAAATCGACTGAAAATAAAAAAATGTGTAAACATTTTTTTTTCAAGTTTGTCCTTTAAATTCCATTGTATGCGTATTTTCAGGCAAAAATAAATTTATTTTTAACTCTTAAGGGGTTAAAATTACCCCTACAATTTGAAAAAAAAATAGCAAAAAAAAATTTTTTTTACATTTCCTTGAAATTTGGTTCAATAGTTATTATCAGCCAAGAATATATTATTATCAACCCTTGAGGGGTAAAACTACCCCTAGATTAAAGTTAAATTTGAAAAAAGATTAAATTTATTTTTTTGCATATAATTTTTATTTTTGATGAAATATTATTAAAAAATTTGGGTAATTTATTCTAACCCCTCCAAACCACCCCTAAATCGAAACAGAATAAAAAATACATTAAAGAAAAATTTGTTTTCGTAGATAGAAATAAAATTTAAATGCAAAAAAAATTTCAATCTTTTTTCAAATACAACTTTAATCTAGGGGTAGTTTTACCCCCTCAAGGGTTGATAATAATATATTCTTGGATGATAATACCTATTCAACCAAATTTCAAGCAAATAGTAAAAAAAAAATTTTTTTGCAATTTCTTTTATTTAAAGTTGATTTTTCAAATTGTAGGGGTAGTTTTAACCCCTTAAGGGTATAAATCAACCACCTTCGCAAATAAATATTGAAAAAAGTGTATTTCATTGGATTATTTTTCATTATTATTGGATTTATCGCGAAAAACTCTTAAAAAGGGGTGTTTCAGTCCCCCCCGGGTACCAGGTACCTCGGAGACTGTTGCCGTCGTTATTTTCGTATTCAGAGACCCCAAAAACCCCCGAGTAGCAAAACTCGACTCATTTCCATCAATATTTACATAGTGGTACAATGTCTCTTTGCGATGCACTTCTAAAATGAATATTTTTATTGCAGGAAATGCATTTTTTCAAAATGAATGCATCACTACCGGTCACAAAGTTTGTAGACGCTCTCACGAATCGAACACAAAAAACCGCATTAAGATCCATCTTACTGTTCAAAAAATCCTAGGTTTGGCACATTTTAGTGCTTTATTTCCTCGACTAAGCATTGTGAAGCTTGTTTTGCAATTTGGAATATGTATATGATTGTACAATTAGTTTTTTTTAGTTTCCGTTTAATTCCAGTTTTATATAATCGGGATGATTTATTTTCCACAGATTTTCTATGCTTTCAATGCATGAAATTAATTTTTCGCCGCCCCTTTTTAGTATAACCTTTTGTTTAACTGAACCGGGCCTTTTGTTTAACTGAAAAATTCAGACTCATCTGAGAGCGAATTTTTATTCCAATTCTGAAAAATTCAAACTACTTTTCAGACTGAAGCAGTCTGAATTTTTTCAGACCGTTTGGAATTTCTGACAATTCATTTCTGTGCATTTTTATGAAATCCGAAAAATTCAGAGTCTAATTCAGACTCATGTGACTTAGCCTAACTATAATTACTGAAAACTTAACTACTATTGTCAAGAGAGGTGGGAGTATTTAGTAGGGGTCTGAGTAATTTTTTATAGGATGCCTTGTTGAGTGAAGGGGAGAAACAGGAGCTGTGACTGTTAAAGGTCCTTCGCAGACTTGTCCATAATTTCAAACCGGTTTTAATATGAGTTCAATAGTACACTCGGAACTCACTTTTCTCCATCATTTTCGTGTCACGATTGTAATGCCTATGGAGTAGTGTGGGGTGCAAGCAAAGCGAAGCAGCTTTGCCGAGAACGAAAACATGCTTGTGTTAGTGTAATGGACGGTGAAACCAGAAAATGTTTGGGTGAACAAATGATGGAAAATTATGGAAGAAAAACTGTCTTCCCTGCGACCCCTTGCCTATAAAACCGGTTTTTGTTTTGATGTTATGGACAAGTGTGCGGAAGGCCAAAGACCATACAACATCTGTTGACGGGCTCGTTCCTAGCGTAATCGGTCCGATGCAAGTATTCCCCAAGTAATTTAGTCTGTCGTGTGGGTCGGACTTCATCAATGAATTTGATCTTGTCCGACTGAAACCCCACTTGAAGTTTTCCACTTAGGACGTCAGTCGCAACACAAGATATGAGCAGTTTTCTCGTGCTAGATAACGGCATGAGATGAAGCACTTTGAGCCTAACACAAGCATAACTTTGTTCTCTGGGGCTACGAAAATTATGAGAGTTTTTGTTGCTTTGTACCAAAGCCTCCTACATTTACAAGCCATGCCCCAGGTGTGTACATGTATGTGTATGAAGTGCCAAAGAGACTTCAAAATCCGCGCTAAAGAAGAGTTTTGCAGATTATAGCTGCATTTATTATTAATTATTATTAGTTGAAAGTGAGTTTTTAAAAGTTTAAAAATGTTTTTGTTAATATTAAAGTGCCTAGGAAGTGCCCAGGATAAGTGTCATCGTTGGAAAAGGACTAACTTATTGACTGTAAGTAATTTTATTATAGTTTTTGCATGCCTGTAAAAAATGTTGCAATCGCCCTTGCAAATAACAATAAATGTACCTATTTGCAATAAAAGAAATTTATTTTTGTCTTATTGCAATGTTTACGAATAAGTATAAATATTTCTTTTATTGTTTTAATTGGTAATAACAACTACCTTTTTCGTGGCGGTTGCAACATCAAAAGAAAAGACAAAAATAAATTTCTTTTATTGTAAATAGGTACATTTATTGTTATTTGCAAGGGCGATTGCAACATTTTTTACAGGCATGCAAAAACTATAATAAAATTACTTACAGTCAATAAGTTAATCCTTTTCCAACGATGACACTTATCCTGGGCACTTCCTATGTACTTTAATATTAACAAAAACACTTTTAAACTTTTAAAAACTCACTTTCAACTAATAATAATTAATAATAAATGCAGCTATAACCTGCAAAACACTTGTTTAGCACGGATTTTGACGTTTCTAACCGCACTTCTCACAGATAAATTGAAGTCCATTCAGACTGAAGTCCATTCTGTCAGATAAATTGAAGTCCGATTTTCTTTGAATGTGAGTGTGAGATTCGTTGTGCATGGCTTGTAAATGTAGAAGGCTTTGCTTTGTACACAATAGAGTCATTACACGGAAAAGAGGCAGAAAATTACCTGCATCGTGTAATACTCAAATCATACACAAAACAGGTTTGACGTGAGTCCAAAGTGAATGGCCGTGTAATTACAGTCTTTCTGTGTTCCTTGAGATTCGTCGGTTTCGGTGGGTGATGGTGCAGGTTTGCACGCATACCAAGAGTAGTAGGATATTATTTTTGAAGTGGGAAATTTAAAAAAATTGAGGCCTCAGTGCAATTTACCGTCGTGTAAGGGACAAATGTACTGCCTCGTATAGGTGCTGTTCAACTTTAACCGTAGGGAAGCGGAAGGTGAAAATCAAATAGCTCACAGAGCTATTGTCGCTAGATAAAGTTTCTAAAATGAGTTTTCTATTAAGCCAAGTTTTTCAAAATTCAACAATTTCAGTTACACATATCTAGGTATTTCGATTAGTTAACATTTCAAACTAAGCACACAACTACAATTTAAAAATTGGATAACATTTTTTCAAGATTTTTTTTTCGTTAAAAATAAAGACACTAATTTTTATATACATATAGAGGTAAATTTCCCTCATTCCCCCCCCCCCTTGTATCCACCACTGATTGATATGACAATAGGTAGAGGGACGAAAAAGGACGCGAAAAAGTGGATCGATCAATCTAACAGTATAATTTTATTATGGAGGAAAATTTATGCTTAAACACGAAGTTTTAGAGTTTGGTTTCCTTTTTCTGTTATATTTTGGACTTGAACTTGCTCCCGAATGAAAAACATGGAGTTATGAACTCTTTCAAGTGTGTTAGTTTGTCACGGATTTTTGACGCTGGCGATTTGGAATTGGGGGTAAACTAATTAAAAATCTTCAGTTGATTAAGTCTGAAATATTAGGAGAGTCAAAGCAATGTTTTGTTATTCTGTACACAGATAGTAAAGGGATTGGCACGAAGAATCACTTTACTCATTCGACGAAATGAAAAGCTGGACAGAGAACGGTTATATTCACCATAATTATAATGGAGAGGGTTTTTTTCATATCTTTAGTTGTGTTATTTAGTGATACTCAAGTTAATGTATCGGTGCAAAGCGAGATATTCCGAATTTTGGTTTAGGTTCATTATTGATCAGATCAACGATAACTAGTGATCCCTTCATGATTTTTATGGTAAACAAACTTCTCTATAAATATAAGTGGGTTGACAAGCAGTTAAGTTCGGGATTTAATTCAAAGCTAATTCGAGTAAGTAACTATTTCACATAAATCAGCTTTTACAGAAGGATTTAATTATTATTGGCTTTGCTAATTTTCGACCGGGTATCAGTGGCATTCTCTATTACAATATCCGATCGGATAACACAACAGATTTCGAGTACAAATTTAACAATATTGTTAAATTTTCAAGTAAAATGCGTGCCAATATTGTAATAGAGAATTCGGTTTCGCCAGTGTCGTTTAAAAATATGATAATATTGTAGTAGAGTATAAAGGCCCAGCTTCCTTTACTCCTGAGGACGGCACCAACCAGCAACTATTTCTTTAAAGTAAGTAAGAGGAAAAATTCATGGGAAGAGCAACAGTACATGATAATAAAAGCCATTCGTTCCGCTGGCAGTGACAACAGCCGTCTGCACGTCAGCTTCGATCCCATAACACGGTGGTTAATTTTTTTCTCTTATTTTATTTTCCTATGCAAATTTTTTTCTTTAAATTTTGGTGCTCCTACAATATATTATAATCGTTCCCACACACTATAGCCACGATTGAGTATATTCTTTATTAGTTATGGCCCACAACCTGTTATGGTGCACACGCCTAGTGCATAGACGCAAGAATAGTAATTAATATTGATAAAATTGACCACTTAGACCGATCAAGAAGTACATAAGTGGTTAGCGCATGTTTTTCTTCAAAAAGCTTTAGCAGAGCTTTCATCTATACAACAGAATCTATGTACGCGCAAGCTGTAGTTCTTCAATTAAGAAAAATTCACCGGAAAATTAAGTGAAAATCTAGTTGCCAATAGCACTTAGATTTTTTCGCATTCAAACGAGAATTGGCGTCGTCTCGTCCGGCAGAAAAGTGATCGTTACTGTGTACAACGTGTGAGTGTTGCGACAGTTTATAGTGAACATCAGAACATGCTGAATTTATTTATAGTGCCTCTTGGACTGATCTATATTTAATATCTGATTTAAGGGAATTAATAAAGATAAGTTTTAATAAAAAAAAATTGTTTAGTAATATTCGATTGCATAAGCGACATTTTTTTTGCTTTTCGCAAAGATCGCGTCAGTTTTTTACGTTCAGGTGCGGAAATTGAATTGAAGACAAAAAAATTTGCACATATCGTAGAACTGAGGTTTAGTTCCAAAAATATATTCCGGATTAGTGCTAAAGTATTTTTTAAGAGAACGTCGAGATGTCTATGAACGCGCTTGGTGTAAGCTCTTGCTTTATAGTAGGATGCTGTATTCTTGCGGTGATCGCCCGAAAGCTGGTTGGGAGATTCTTCAAAGAGGGTATGCTTCCAGGACTTCTCTTTGAAGCAATCTCAGCAGCCGAGCTGTGTTCCTGCTGTTTCGAATTAATTATAAGTAATTAAATTATTTCAATTATTAAATATTTCAATTCAATTTAAGATCTGTAATAATAGCGATCAACCTTTTTTAGTTGCTGATAATTTCGGAGTAGCAACGTACGCTGTTTATCTTTTCCTTCTAACAATATGGTGGGGTCAAGTTTGGGGAGACGCCACAGCCTGTCCGTATACACATTTAGAAGATTTAATCCAAGGTAAAAGTGGCTTCCGCGAAGTTTCACTAAAAATATGGGCGGAGCTTATGGGTGGTTGTTGTGTTTATAGAATTGTACAAGTCTTTTGGTGGTTTGAAATTGCCGAAACTCATGCCGGACGAGCTTTTGCCGATTGCTCAGCTGATTTACAAGTAACAATTGATCTTGTTAATACTGTATTTTAAAAATTCATCTTAACTAATATTTTAGGTAACACCATACCTGGGAGCAGCTATTGAAGGTGTCGCAACTTTACTATGCCGACTAGCATCAAAATCTCTTGCCGAGAAGGGTCCTCGTTTCGCTAGCGTCTTAGACTCATTCATTGCAACTAGTCTCGTCGTTGCTGGTAACTAATAATAATTTTTAAACTAATTACCCAATGTTGAATTAATTAACCCTCTAATAAAGTTTATATTTTTAATTATTTATTACTTTTAGCTTTTAACTTTTCCGGTGGATATTTTAATCCAGTTTTGGCAACTGCACTAAAATGGGGCTGCAGTGGTCATACCAATATCGAACATATAATTGTCTACTGGATTGGTGCTTGTGTTGGGGCTATTATTTCTGTTCCATTGTTTAAGGTGCCAGCTGTGAGGGAATATTTGGTTGGTCCAAAGCAGAAGGAGGCATAAAGAAAAGTATTGAAAAATTTGATTAGATGTAAACAAAATTTAAAGACAATTTTCGAGTGCATTTTGAGTTTAGTTGATATTTTTTGCTAATTTTATTGATTAATTCACTTATTAATTTACTTATTTATTTATTTATTTATTAAATAAAATCGTTTTATTTTTGCCTTTTTTATACTTTTACGTTTTTTGAGTTGTAGTTAAACTAGTTGATTTAAATTGTGAGCATTTCTAAAAAGTTACTCTCTTTTACACCACTTAAAAATACCATAAGGGCTCTTTCGATTCACCAGTGGTAGCTACCTTTTTGGTGGCGCTACCATATTGGTAATCTGATCATGCACTGAGCTTCCATGCAGCGTTTGGCTCATCCGAACACAGTAATGGGTAGTATCGAGCAGTAGATGTGGTTAAGTGTTGGATTTTCGAACAAAAATTTGATATTTGTGTTTTTTCATGTTTTTGTTTTTTAAATTAAATATTTGAAGTAAATAAAAGTGTGTGGATAATGGATTTAATAATAAAAAACTTTGTGTTTTCAGTAGCAGGGCAATGTGTTGAAGTTATTTCAAGTTCAAGCTCTTGTTCGAGTTTTGATTCAAAATTAGAAAATACCATATCACAGTTTTAATTAATTACAATTTATATCACACATCTTTCAAAAACGTAAATATTTTCAAATCTACCACTTCAACCATCAAAAGCATATGGGTCCTGTGGTGGACTGTGCTTACCTTACCGCTAGTATTTGAACATGGTGAATGGTATGGTGACCGGATTTTAATATTGGTAAAGCGGGACATCATTGTCCGAGTTTGGGGGGGGGGGTTTGGTACAAATTTGGGCTTGGTAGATTGCTGTCGTTGTTTAAAAGGTCATGAAATTTTTCATAAGAATTTGTTAAATTATATTTCACACATAAAATGGCTTTCAAAGTCTCAACACTTAATTGGGATTTTTCTGATGTCCACACTTTATTGACAAAACGCGTTCAGTCGCAGCATTAGATCCTGGTAAGGACAGCGCGTATTCCACAATTTTTAGTGCATTATTGTATGGAATATGGTTTGTTTCAGAATGAAATATTTCTAACCACTTGTTCTCTATTGTGATTTTTGCTTATGCCCAAGATTTAATCTTTTCCTTATCAATAGGCCCCTATTCCCATAGTCACCTCACTTTTTCTCATCTCACATTTTTTGTCACGTCACTTTTAAAGTGGTATTCTCATAGTCGAGTGACAAGGGAAAAGTTAATAAGATAAAATGTGACAAAACTAGGTGTGGTATTCTCGAAGTCATTTTTTGTAGCAAATGTCACTGAAAATTGTCATTTTTTATCACTTGGAATTTGTAGGTGACGCTACGATTTTTTAAAAATGGATAGTGACAAAGGGTAAGAAATATGTTTTATTTCAATATTTTCGATGATTTAACATTATTCTTATATCCGAACAGGATATGTAAATAGAAATATATCATATATATATATATATATATATATATATATATATATATATATATATATATATATATATATAGAAAAACCGTCACTTTTTCTACAACAAGTGACTACGAGAATACGAAAATTGGTTTGCCACTTTTTTCAATGGGTGACTTGACTATGGGAATATGGGCCTATTTCTTTGTTTTCGGTGTTGCCAATGCCATTGTTCATTAGGTGCAAACAATTGGTGGTCGAATTCTAACAATTGATCAACAATACGAATTTTGTTACGCAGTTCTCGATAATCAGTTCTCAGCAATTATTATTTGTTATTATTATAAAATTAACAAAAATAATATAAAACTCATATCCTGGCTAAATATACACAACACGGCCGCCAAAAACCGCTATTCCCTTCCCATTCCCCCGCCGTTCCCTTGTCGTGAATTTTTTCTAAAAATCGGGACTTTTTTAAAACGCCGCGGGACGCGGGACAAATTGTTAAAAATCGGGACTGTCTGGTCACCTTAGTGAATGGTGACTTATGGTGAGTGATAAATTTTGGAACATAGATTAACTTCTGGCCAAGGGCGTTTCCAGCCAACTGGCTTAGGGGGGTAATATAAAAAAAGAGAAAAAACTTAAATATTTTTTTTATTCCATAAATACCATTTCCACCATCCCCAAGCCACCCCTACCATTTGCACCCTCCCCAAGCTACCCCTAGCTGAAGTTGCCATTTCACCCCCACCTTATTTAGCCCTAATAAAGCCTACATACGCAGCGGCGTCGTCGATTCTCTTTTGGTGTTCGGTGAAAAATCGTATGAGCTTCTACACTAGGGAACAACTTGCAGGCAACAAAATCATACTGGCTTTGTTGTTGTTTTAGACATTCTTTTTTTGAGCAAAAGGGAATTTCAGAAAAAAACAACAGCAGTGCAGGAGCTGTCAAAGTGTTCGATCAAAAATCAGCTGAAAATATCGTTCAAATTTTTGTGCCCTCCCCATCGTCCTCTCTCACGTTCATAAACCACTTTGTAGCCGACTCTTGTCGTGTCGACTCTGGGTCTAATACTAGATCCTAAACTCAACTGGAAGGCGAACATCGACGAAAGGGTAAAGAAAGCCTCTATAACCTTCTACACCTGTAAAAAGACTTTTGGCAAAAGATGGGGTCTTAGGCCAAAGATGGTCCTGTGGATGTACACCGCTGTGGTACGCCCAATTCTCAAGTATGGGTCGCTTGTATGGTGGCCAGCGCTGAGCAGGACATATAACCCCATAAAGTTGGGAAGGGATGAGGACAAGCCCCACGATAGCTCTCGACGTTCTCTTGCACATACCCCCCCCCCCCCCCCATCATATCAAACATCTGACCGTCATATCAAATATTTAGCCTCTTGCAGTGCCCTCAGACTCAGGGAATCCGGGGCCTGAACCCTACGGACATAGCAATATTATGAATCCGCTACCGGAGGGTATGGTCGCTACAACCACAGACTACCTTCTCCCTAGATTGACCTTTAGGAAGGATTTCTCCGTCGAACTACCCTCAAGAAGAGAGTGGAAAAACGGAGACGTCCTGCGAAAGTTCGATGTACGAATATTCACCAAAGGCTCGCAGACGTCAGAGGGCGTCGGAGCAGGGGTTTCTCTAGAGTCCACTTACAGTTCACTGTCCTGGCACCTGCCGGTATACGCTAGTGTCTTTCAAGCTGAAGTGTTGGCTATCCTGAACGCCTGCCAGACAATGAACTCAGCACCTACACAAGGATGTAGTATTGGAATTTTCATAGACAGCCAAGCCTCTATAAAAGCTATGGATTCAGTAAGAATGCGCTCCCAGCTATTGGAGCGATGCAGAGCTGAGCCAGATATGCTAGGTAGAAAGCCCAACGTGACTCTCGTCTGGGTTCCGGGTCATAAGAACATAAAGGGGAACGAGAAAGCCGGCTACCTAGCCAAGCAGAGAGTCTCGCTCCGAGGCTAGGAGACCGAGATGGTCGGCAGCCCAATAGGTGGAGTCAAAAACGCTATTTTTGACTACCACCTGCTGTTAGCCAGCCAAAAGTGGAGCACTGGAGACTCTAGTGTGACTTGGCCGACTTATAACAAAGAAAAAACAATGGGCTTCTTAAACAGACCCCGACGAGATATTGCCAGAATCACGGCAATCATCACGGGACATTGGCCCGTAGGAGACCACGCTGCCAAGTTGGGCATCCCGTTCAACGTCTGTTGTCGTAGCTGCGGAGAGACGAACGAGAGTGAAACACTTGTTCACTTCCTCTGTAAGTGCCCGGCTTTAGCTAAAGTCAGGCAGCGCACACTAGGCAGTTACGTTTTGGAAGACTTAAAAGAGATTTCCAGACTGGAGATCAGATCACTGTTAAGCTTCCTAAATTCCACAGGATGGCTTTAGGCATCCGTCACACCCGACCAAACAACCACTCAACATAAGGTACACGAGTTGTGGCAACAAAACGTCACGCCAAGCGCTAATTGGGCCTCCGGTCGCACAGGAGGCAGCCCTTCACCTACCTAAGTTATAGTGTCGTGTGAACGCTCGTGTGGAATCAGCCATAGCGGGCCATATTAGCGGGAGTCTCGGGTATCGGTACCGTCCACGGCTCTCCAGCAGTTTTGAAAAATACACCGTCATAGATCGCCGACTAGATAACTTAACTTGTTTGTTTGAAATATTGGTATTTTTTAAGAATAAAAATAAATAAGCGAACGAAAATTCTTAGGGGGGGTAATTACCCAATTACCCCCCTCTGAAACCGCCCCTGCTTCTGGCTCGACAGATAGTTACCATCGTGAATTCTCGATACTACCCTAACATTTTAATATTTGGTCCAAGATGTGGAGGTTGTTGTTCTACCGATGTCGGGATTGTTGCCCTAACAACTTCGGCCGAGAGCGAAACAATAGAAATAGGGCTCTTTGATGATGGGAGACTTCTCAAGAAAAGATCAGTGGATTTTCCAGGAAAAATATGAGCTGCAACTCCCTGAAAGAGACTCGAAGTTTAGCTCCAAGAACGATTCCAGCTAAAGATCGATTAAACTACCCTGGATTGGCTTACCAGATCAAACCTTGGCTGGATGATCAACTGCTGCTGTGAAAGACGAAAATATATTTCGGCTTCAGGTACGGTACCCTTCGGCCTTGGATATTTTCCCACAGTGGGGAGGGCAAGAATGAGGTCAAGGAGTAGGTACCGAAGGCGAACAGTTCAGTGCCCGAGCAGCAAAACCCGGCATAAACACTGGCAACTAACATCCAGCTCATCTACAGACGTGGGAGTAAAAAGAACACCAAAGTCCAAGATTCCTAAAACAAAGGCAAAACGACCCTTTCTAGACCATTCCCAAAACTTCAAGGGTCAAAAGAAGGGGTAAGGAACCAGATCCAGATTGAGCCAAAAACATTAAAATAGATCACTTCCTCAAAAGAAAAGGCTTTTGCAATGCATTCAGCTAAACCTGCATTATGCGAAAGCTGTGGCCCCTAGTCCGATTCTCGTCAAACAGTCGAACGAATGTTAGATCGAAAAAGTAGTACAGTATGGCACGGATAAGTGCGCCTACAAAAATGCACTTTTCCGGTACAGGCACTAAGGCATATTTGGATAAGCGCCTTGTACAGGTACATATCCAACATTTTCACAATTTATCCAACATCATCGACGTAGTCAAAAACTTTTGTAAAATAAACGCATTTTTTAATTTTATTTTTTAAAATATTTTTATTTTTACCGAACACAATAAAATAAGAAAGAAAAAATTTTTCATAAATTAATAAAAGAATATAAATATATACGAATTCAATTTACACAGAAAAAATGTGGTCGGAAAATGATGCTGAAGTAAGATATGATATAGTTTTAATTAAAATAGTCAGTAATTTTTTTCTGAATTTTTTTAAAAGTGAGACTTGCAATCTTTTCCTCCAAAGTCTCTACATCCTCTGCAGAAATATGCTTAGCGACTAAAAACCTTTTGATTGTATCCAGTGCAAACAATGCTTCTTTAAGTGTCGGTTCTTGGTTCGTTGCGTTCTCTATTACGTCTTCTTGGTCTGTATTCTCTGAGCTTATGGTACCTTCCCCATTGTTTTTTTTCAATTTCTTCTATGATTTCGTCTTCAGTTCTTAGTCCATAACACTCTAGATTTCTATCGCACATCACATATTCTTCAAATTCTGGTAAATTCACTGATGCAGGTAGATCTAAATAAATATCTTCTGAATCGTCATTATTAGCATCCATGTTAATAAAACCAGCCTGATACAGAGGGATCGTAAGAAATTTCTTTAATTACATGAAAAATATTCAACTTACGCGACGAAAACAATTTTGAATGGTTTGCTTTGTAACCAACCACCAAGATCTTTTCACATAATGCAATACGTCTATTATTTTGATAGATTTTGAAAATTCTTTTATTGTTAATCCTTTTTCAACTGCAAGTAATTGTTTGCGTATAAGTGTTTGTCTATAATATGATTTAAAGGAGTGAATTATGCCCTGATCGAGCGGCTGAATCAAACTTGTTGTATTTGGTGGAAGAAATTCGATTCTAACATAATTAGTTCTGATGGGGGATTTGTGACAGGATGCATTATCTACAAATAAAATGACTTGTCTATTTGCTTTCTCCATTTCTTCTTCAAATTCTACAATTATGGAAGTCCCCATATATCCGTCGTCATCCAAGCTCTTCAATTAGAATAGTATGGTACAGGAATTTGTTTATTTCTGAAGCAACGTGGGTTTTTTGCTTTTCCTATAACAACAATTTTTTTGTATGTTCCGTTCGCATTACAGAGAAATAGCAAACTTAGCCGTGATTTCTGTGATTTATTTCCTCTGTTTTTCTCTGTTTCTCTGCAAAAAGTCCCTGTAGGCAATGCTTTAAAAAATAAGCCGCTTTCATCGGCGTTGAATATGTTATCTAAACTATATTCGGTCAATATTGGTGGTAGCACTTCTTTTAAATATTCTTCAGCACCACTAAAATCAGCATCATTTTGCTCCCCATGTAATTTTTTAAAACTTATGTTTTGACGCTTTTGCCACCGCCACAACCAGGCCCGATTGGTATCAAAATCTATCCTCAGTTTTATAGCAAATTGTTTTGCTTTTTCTAGCAAAATTGGTCCAGATATTACAGCCTTTTTCATTCTTGATTCAGTGAACCAGATAGTCAAAGCCTCATCTAATTTCGGATAAATACAATTCCTTAATCTTTTTCTCTTAAGGCTTTGGTTATTTTTAACAACGCTTTGAATATTTTTTTCGTTTCGTATACATCTTCTTACTGTTGAAATATCGCAACCATATTTAACTGCCAATTCTTTTCAAGTCTCTTTTTTATTTTGAAATTTGTTTACAATTTCAAGTTTTTCTTTAATAGTTAATAATTTTAATTTCCTTCCCATGTATAAAAAAATAAAAACGTAAAAGTAAGAAAATATTTAATATATTAAAATTTACAACCTTGCGTTATAAACGTTCCGTCTCAAATTTTATTTTGACATGTAAAGCGAGGGAAATCCCCAGAAATTATGTGTGCACACTTTTCTTGTTGCGAGTTATAAGCACAGCACTTATGCGAGCAAAAGGATTAGGAATTATTATTATTTATTTCAACATATAGATGGCACTAAAACAATCAAGGTGTGGCGGTTACGAACTGAAATTAGTTCCTCAGAAATCCACGGGAGGAGATAGAGCGTGAGGATAGTAAAACTTGACATGGCCGCCGAAGCTTAAAAACTAGATTTCGTAATAATTCTTAAATTCATTTTTATAATTCTTAAATTCATTTTTATAGTGTAATCTCTTTTGTAATTGATAATTTATATATTGTAATGGAATAATTATTTTGATTTTGTAAACGAACGAATAAATTAAGCTGAAACTATTCGGTCGCGTTTCTAATTTGCGTATCCTCAACTACCGCGCGGAGGTTATAATTCTCGGGCCTATTCAGGCCCCATAGAAACTGGTAACCCCGATCGGAAAACAATTTCGTTGTTTAACTTATGTACATTTGTTTCGCAAAAGAAAAGACTTTAAGTGACGTCGCACATAACCTAAAAATTGTGAGCATTAATTCCGCGCAGTAACAAACCGGATTAGAAAGATGGCAGATAGCGAGGACAACGGTGGCACACACACACAGGACACAGACAAGACAACTGGCGCGATTCTTCAGCCGATTTCTTCTGCAGGAATGTCAAAAACAGAGGACCATCAATCCGTGATGGCATCTCGTATTACTAAGTTCCCGACATTCCTTAAGGACCACCCTGAATTTTGGATAATGCAGGTGGAATCAGCTTTCCGCACTCATGACATTTCAAAAGATCAAACCAAATTCGACTACATTGTGCAGCACGCACCGGCGGAGGTGTACCCGCACATCGTCGCCATGGCTGTCAACCCGCCTAACGCAAATAAGTATGAGGCTATAAAAAAGCGCATCTTGGACGCTTTTTCGGAATCAGAGGAAGCACGAATTCGGCGAGTTTTACAAGGACAAAATCTCGGAGGTCAAAAGCCGTCACATTATCTTCAGGAACTGCGAAACACAGCAGGCAATAGAGTTGGTGACACGGTTCTTCGTTCAATTTTTATCGAACAGCTACCGGAGCAGGCACGTTATATTCTCGCAGCCACAGAGGAATCAAATTTAGACAAAATCGCAAAGGTCGCGGACCGCATCGTCGAGCTTCAGCACCCAATCAATGTCGCGTCAGTACAGTCGAGCACACCGAGCAGGAGAATTGATCAGCCTGAGGACGCCATGTCCCAGATCATAGCCCGACTGGACAGATTAGAAAAGCGTTATGCACGTCCTAAGCGAGATAGTTCACAAAAGCGACAACTTAGGTCAAGGTCAGGTGAGAAAAGTAATAAGCCTTTTTGTTATTACCATTGCAGGTTCGGACAGAAAGCAAAGAAATGTCAAAAGCCCTGCCAGTGGAGTGAAAACACTCCTATGCAGTCGGAAAACTAGTAGAGTCGTTTCGAGAGCAGACGGTCGGAAGCGACGTACCTGGGGGAAGCCGTCTGATAATCACGGACAAAAAGACCGGGCTAAGATTCCTGATCGACACCGGTTCCGACTTATCAGTCATACCCAGAAAACTCACCAGAACAATAGCAATACCCGCACAGCTGAAACTTTTCGCAGGCAACAATACAATAATCAATACCTTCGGAGAGAAATTAATCAACCTGGACTTGGGACTTCGCCGTTCAATTAACTGGGTTTTCACAATAGCAGAATTAGACCAACCCATAATTGGCGCAGACCTACTCACCCACTACGGAATACTCGTGGATCTACAAGGTAAGAGACTAGTTGATAGAACTACCAAACTTTTCTCCCTAGGCAACATATCAAAAGGACCGCATCAGATTATTTCTTCTATCGCAAAGGGTTTCCAATATCAAGACATTCTTAGGAATTTTGTAGAGGTTACGGTCCCAAAAAAGTCACTGGGGGCGGCCAAACGAAACGTGTACCACCACATAATAACAGAGGGACCGCCTGTGGCCCAACGTCCTAGAAGGTTATCACCAGAAAAGCTCCGAGAAGCAAAAGCAGCATTCCAGTTCATGATGGCCGAGGGTATTTGCCAGCCGTCGAGCAGCCCGTGGGCCAGCCCACTGCACATGGTCCCCAAATCAAACGGGGAATGGCGGCCGTGTGGAGATTTTAGGAAACTGAATTCGGTAACAGTACCCGATAAGTACCCTATTGCACACTTACACGATTTCTCTTATAAGCTACATGGGTGTAACATATTTTCAACTTTTGATTTGGTCCGTGCATATTTCCAAATCCCGATGGCACCGGAAGATATTCAGAAAACAGCTGTAACAACACCATTCGGCTCATTCGAGTTTAAGGTTATGCCTTTCGGCTTGTCAAACGCAGCCCAAACCTTTCAGCGTTATATCGACTCCGCTCTACGCGATTTGGATTTTTGCTACGTCTACATTGACGATATTTTGATCGCCTCTAAGAATCCACAACAACACCGTCAACACATCAGAGTAGTCTTAGAACGATTGCTTGATTGGGGTTTATCAATAAACATTAACAAATGTGTTTTTGGTGCGAAGGAGGTTCGATTCTTGGGATACTTGATTAATTCTGAGGGAATTAGCCCGCTGCCCGAACGAATAGCCGCCATAAAGGAATACAAAAAGCCCACGAACATCGCAGAACTGAGAAAATTTCTCGGATTCATCAATTTCTACCGGAAATTTGTGAAAAATGCAGCAATAACACAAGCACCGCTCCATGATTATTTAAAAGGGGCCAAAAAGAGGGACAAAACACCTATAAATTGGAATCCTGTCTCAGAACGAGCTTTTGAAGATTGCAAAGAACAACTTTGCAGCGCAACACTGTTGCGACACCCAGCTGAGAGCGTACCCCTTGCAATTCAGTGTGATGCATCCGACACTGGAATGGGCGCCGTTCTCGAACAATATTGCAAAGGCACTTGGGAACCACTAGGGTTTTTCTCAAAAAAGTTTAGCGAAACGCAACAACGATACAGCACCTATGACCGAGAATTGCAAGCGATTTACAGCTCAATAAAATTTTTTCAACATATGTTAGAAGGCAGATCTCTAGTCATTAAAACAGACCACAAGCCACTAGTTTTTGCATTTCGTCAGAAACCAGAGAAAGCTTCGCCTCGCCAGTTGAGACAATTGGACTACATAGGACAATTTACGACCAACATAGTCCATATTGCAGGAAATGCAAATATAACAGCAGATTTCTTGTCTCGTATCAGCAGCATAAACATGCCAGTTTCAGTAACTACTAAGGACATCGCAGAGGCTCAAGATGGGGATGAAGAACTGCAGCAGTTGTTAAAGTCAAGCACACCATGGGAGCTTCGAAAATTCGCTTTGGACGGGAAAGACACGACAGTTTATTGTGACGTGTCCACTGAGGTAATGCGACCATATGTTCCTTCTATTTTTAGGAAACAAATTTTTGACACCATACACAGCTTATCACATCCAAGTGGTAGAGTTATCAGAAAAATGATAGAACGTAAATTCATCTGGCCTGGCATGGCCAAAGACATTAAAGAATGGGCTCGTTCCTGCATGGCCTGTCAGAAAAGCAAGATCGGACGACACATCAGACTACCGCATGAACATATCACAGTCCCAGATAAACGATTTGACGAGGTGCACATCGACATCGTGGGACCGCTTACACCCTCGAAAGGTTTTTCTTATGTGCTCACAATTATAGACCGTTTTACTAGGTGGCCAGAGGCGATTCCGCTTAGAAATATTACCGCCGACGCCGTCGCAGACGCGTTTTATACCGGCTGGATTGCACGTTTTGGGGCGCCAAGTGTTCTAATCTCTGATCAGGGCACCCAATTTGAGTCCATGTTATTTAAGGCGCTAACTCATTTGGTCGGTTGCAGCAAAACTAGAACCACGGCATATCATCCCTCATCCAACGGCATGATAGAGCGCTGGCATCGATCGCTGAAGGCCTCAATTAGGTGCCATGGAGACAGAGAATGGATCGAGGTATTGCCTACCGTCCTTCTCGGACTAAGGACTAGCATCAAAGAGGATATAGGAGCGACAGCAGCAGAATTAGTGTATGGAACCACCTTGCGTATGCCGGGAGAATTTTTTGCTGGAGAAGAAGACACCACACCGAATCCAAAAATATTTGTGGAAAAATTCCGCGAACATATGCGAAAGATTCGACCTACACAGAGTTCTCATCACGACAGGAGGAGAGTTTTCGTACACAAGGATTTGCATTCATGTACCCACATTTTTGTGCGACGGGATAGAGTCAAGAAACCACTGGAACAGCCATACGAAGGACCTTATAGGATATTGGAACGATTGTCGGAACAGGTTTTTAGGATCAACATTGAAGGAAAAGAAACTAATGTAAACGTCGAGCGCCTAAAGCCGGCATATGTAGAAACGGCCGCTACACAACAGTCCACGAGTTCACCGGAGATAAGCAACAGCAATCAACCAGAAAATCCTAAATCCGTGAGAACCTATCCACCAGCTAAAGGAAAAAAGTCAATTTCCTTCTCCTTTCCCTCGCAACCGTAACAATTTCTTTACAGGCTAACCAAAGGATGACTGAAGTATCGTGACTGGCCGAGTCACTCGGAGGGGAGTACTGTGGCGGTTACGAACTGAAATTAGTTCCTCAGAAATCCACGGGAGGAGATAGAGCGTGAGGATAGTAAAACTTGACATGGCCGCCGAAGCTTAAAAACTAGATTTCGTAATAATTCTTAAATTCATTTTTATAATTCTTAAATTCATTTTTATAGTGTAATCTCTTTTGTAATTGATAATTTATATATTGTAATGGAATAATTATTTTGATTTTGTAAACGAACGAATAAATTAAGCTGAAACTATTCGGTCGCGTTTCTAATTTGCGTATCCTCAGCTACCGCGCGGAGGTTATAATTCTCGGGCCTATTCAGGCCCCATAAAGGTACTTAAGCAAAATGCGATTAAGAGAGCAAATTTGTACGGACTTCATAGGAAATATTAAAATACTGAAATTTATTTTGCACTTAAGCGTGATTGGCACTTATCCATAGCAGTACTTAACCGTGTCATACTGTAGTTCCATTCTCGATTGTAGTGAACCGAGTCGATTGCAGTCGATGACAGTTCACGATTGCATTTAGATGGTCGAATGCGTGTGTTATGTTTATTTTATTGAAACACCAACAACGTTGCCATTAAATTTCTTTCGAAAAATTCATCAAAATGTCAGAAAATTTTCAGTAACAAAATGGCGGTACTTTTTGTTCGATTCGACTGCGTTACGAACTACCAATCTTTTTCACAATCGAATCAGCTTTCGATTCTCGATCGATTGACGAATCGAATTTGGGACTAGGGGCCTGTATCATGTGTACTTTGCATGCAAGATAGAAACTTAATGCGAGTTATGACGTCAGAATGACGTAGACCCATATAACAGGTATGGAAATAAAATGGAGTCTACGTCATTCTGTCGTCATAATCAGGTATATCAAGCTAGCTGGCCAAAGAGTTGTGCCACACACGTGTCTAGGTTTATAATTTGTCGCTAATTTGTCGCTAATTTGTTACGTCAAAAAAAATTTTGTCGCTCATCTCATTGTTTAGAAAATAATGAAAACGCTAGCTTGATATCAAGCTAGCTAGCCACACACTGTATCTTTCCAACTAAGCAAGATAACAAAAAGGCATTCGTGCAATAATTTGTCGCTAATTTGTCGCTGAAAGGATCACGTAATGCCGATTTTGTCGCCGCTTTTTTAAGGAGCCAGAAGGCGATTATTACCGATCGGCGTATCAAGGTGGCTGGCCAACGTGCGTTTCTTCCATTCCAAAGGAGATAACAAAAGGGCATTGGTGCAGTATTTTGTCGCTAATTTGTCGCTGAAAGGATCACGTAATACCGATTTTGTCGCAGGTTTTTTAAGGAGCCAGAAGGCGATTATTACCGATCGGCGTATCAAGGTGGCTGGCCAACGTGCGTTTCTTCCATTCCAAAGGAGATAACAAAAGGGCATTGGTGCAGTATTTTGTCACTAATTTGTCGCTGAAAGGATCACGTAATACCGATTTTGTCGCAGGTTTTTTATGGAGCCAGAAGGCGATTATTACCGATCGGCGTATCAAGGTGGCTGGCCAACGTGCGTTTCTTCCATTCCAAAGGAGATAACAAAAGGGCATTGGTGCAGTATTTTGTCGCTAATTTGTCGCTGAAAGGATCACGTAATACCGATTTTGTCGCAGGTTTTTTAAGGAGCCAGAAGGCGATTATTACCGATCGGCGTATCAAGGTGGCTGGCCAACGTGCGTTTCTTCCATTCCAAAGGAGATAACAAAAGGGCATTGGTGCAGTATTTTGTCGCTAATTTGTCGCTGAAAGGATCACGTAATACCGATTTTGTCGCAGGTTTTTTAAGGAGCCAGAAGGCGATTATTACCGATCGGCGTACAAGGTGGCTGGCCAACGTGCGTTTCTTCCATTCCAAAGGAGATAACAAAAGGGCATTGGTGCAGTATTTTGTCGCTAATTTGTCGCTGAAAGGATCACGTAATACCGATTTTGTCGCAGGTTTTTTAAGGAGCCAGAAGGCGATTATTACCGATCGGCGTATCAAGGTGGCTGGCCAACGTGCGTTTCTTCCATTCCAAAGGAGATAACAAAAGGGCATTGGTGCAGTATTTTGTCGCTAATTTGTCGCTGAAAGGATCACGTAATACCGATTTTGTCGCAGGTTTTTTAAGGAGCCAGAAGGCGATTATTACCGATCGGCGTATCAAGGTGGCTGGCCAACGTGCGTTTCTTCCATTCCAAAGGAGATAACAAAAGGGCATTGGTGCAGTATTTTGTCGCTAATTTGTCGCTGAAAGGATCACGTAATACCGATTTTGTCGCAGGTTTTTTATGGAGCCAGAAGGCGATTATTACCGATCGGCGTATCAAGGTGGCTGGCCAACGTGCGTTTCTTCCATTCCAAAGGAGATAACAAAAGGGCATTGGTGCAGTATTTTGTCGCTAATTTGTCGCTGAAAGGATCACGTAATACCGATTTTGTCGCAGGTTTTTTAAGGAGCCAGAAGGCGATTATTACCGATCGGCGTACAAGGTGGCTGGCCAACGTGCGTTTCTTCCATTCCAAAGGAGATAACAAAAGGGCATTGGTGCAGTATTTTGTCGCTAATTTGTCGCTGAAAGGATCACGTAATACCGATTTTGTCGCAGGTTTTTTAAGGAGCCAGAAGGCGATTATTACCGATCGGCGTATCAAGGTGGCTGGCCAACGTGCGTTTCTTCCATTCCAAAGGAGATAACAAAAGGGCATTGGTGCAGTATTTTGTCGCTAATTTGTCGCTGAAAGGATCACGTAATACCGATTTTGTCGCAGGTTTTTTAAGGAGCCAGAAGGCGATTATTACCGATCGGCGTATCAAGGTGGCTGGCCAACGTGCGTTTCTTCCATTCCAAAGGAGATAACAAAAGGGCATTGGTGCAGTATTTTGTCGCTAATTTGTCGCTGAAAGGATCACGTAATACCGATTTTGTCGCAGGTTTTTTATGGAGCCAGAAGGCGATTATTACCGATCGGCGTATCAAGGTGGCTGGCCAACGTGCGTTTCTTCCATTCCAAAGGAGATAACAAAAGGGCATTGGTGCAGTATTTTGTCGCTAATTTGTCGCTGAAAGGATCACGTAATACCGATTTTGTCGCAGGTTTTTTAAGGAGCCAGAAGGCGATTATTACCGATCGGCGTACAAGGTGGCTGGCCAACGTGCGTTTCTTCCATTCCAAAGGAGATAACAAAAGGGCATTGGTGCAGTATTTTGTCGCTAATTTGTCGCTGAAAGGATCACGTAATACCGATTTTGTCGCAGGTTTTTTAAGGAGCCAGAAGGCGATTATTACCGATCGGCGTGTCAAGGTGGCTGGCCAACGTGCGTTTCTTCTATTGAAAAGGAGATAACCAAACAGGGTTTGCGCCATAATTTGACGCTAGTTTGTTGCTGGAAGAATAGCCTAATTTCCATTTTGTTGGTAGCAGTAGGAAGGTAAATGAAGCTGATTCCCCTAATTCGGTATTAATCTTGATGGCCAGAAAGCGTAGCCGTGCTTGTTTGTTTGCTGAACTATATATTTTTTCTATACGAGATTTAATATTTTCTGTTTACTGAATTGTATCGGCTGCAATTATTTTAATTAATCGAACAAGTAATCTTTTAAGAATATGTTTGCATCGCCAAGTTAAGGGGGTTGTATCACAAAACCGTTGTTTCAAGTTATTTTTGTCAAAAATTCTTAAAGATTATAAAAAGAAACGGGTTTTGGATAAAAATAAAAAGATTTGTGTCTGGGTGTTTGTGGATGTTTGTTTTTAGATGTTCATTTACCTTCCTACCGCTACTAACAAAACAAATTACGCTATTCTTCCAGCAACAAACTAGCGACAAATTATGGCGCAAACCCTGTTTGGTTATCTCCTTTTGAATGGGAGAAACGCACGCTGATAGGCCGATCGGTAATAATCGCCTTCTGGCTCCTTAAAAAACCGGCGACAAAATCGGTATTACGTGATCCTTTCAGCGACAAATTAGCGACAAATTACTGCACCAATGCCTTTTTGTTATCTCTTTTGGAATGGAAGAAACGCACGTTGGCCAGCCACCTTGTACGCCGATCGGTAATAATCGCCTTCTGGCTCCTTAAGAAACCTGCGACAAAATCGGTATTACGTGGCCCTTTCAGCGACAAATTAGCGACAAATTACTGCACCAATGCCTTTTTGTTATCTTGCTTAGTTGGAAAGATACAGTGTGTGGCTAGCTAGCTTGATATCAAGCTAGCGTTTTCATCATTTTCTAAACAATGAGAAGAGCGACAAAATTTTTTTTGACGTAACAAATTAGCTACAAATTAGCGACAAATTATAAACCTAGACACGTGTGTGGCACGACTTTTTGGCTAGCTAGCTTGATATACCTGTCATAATCCGGATTAAGGGTGCTAGTCCGTCTAAGGTCCAGTGGAACCTAAGGGTGCCTTATTGGTTAACACTAAACTTGATGCTCTTTCAATTCCAGAACTCGTAAGCTCGTAAGGATTTTGCTGTAATGATTGTTTGGTAGTCACAGCGGACAGAGATAAACTAGAAATTGTTGTTGCTACAAAGACGAAGAGTAGAGTGGTTTGATGAAAAATGCGCCCAGGCGTCAATGGAGAAAAACCGAGCATATCAAGTCTTGCGAAGTAGACACAGAACAAGAAATTCTGAAGAGGAGTATAAAGAAAACAGGGGAGCTGAGAAGAGAAACCACAAAGTGAAAAAGAGGCAGTATTGGGAAAAACAAATGGAAAAAATAGATGAATCAGCAAGCTTAATTGAAGCAAGAAACTTCTACAAAAAGGTAAATTAACAAAGGAAAGAATTTAAGCCTAGAGTGACAATGTGCAAGGATAAAAGTGGGGAGATACTAAGTAATATGGGCAAAGTATTGGCTAGATGGGCAGAGCATTTCGAAGAACTACTACTAATGAACCCAGAGGGCACCCGAAATGTGCAGAACATGAACGCGGACGATGAGAATGACATCACAGCAGCCCCTACCACAGAAGAAGTACGCCAAGCATTGGGAGCATTAAAAAATAATAAGGTCTCAGGGTCTAACAGCATACCTGCAGAAGTCATTAAGCAAGGCGAAGAGGAAACTATCTGAAAACTACATGAAGTTACAGTGGAAGTCTGGAGACGGAAAGACGGAAATCTAATGAGTGGAACGAACAGAAAAGGAGACTCCCTATCTTGTAGCAACTATAGAGGAATAACGCTATTGAACACAACATATAAAGTATTTTCACGTGTACTCTATAAATACTATAGACTACAACCATACGAGGAAAGAATATTAGGAGAGTATCAATGCGGTTTTCGTCCTGAAAGATCCACAACAGACCAGCTATTTGTACTCAGAAAAACTTTAGAAAAAGCTGTTGAATTTAACATAAACATCCACAGGTCATTCATCGACTACAAATATGCTTACGATAGTGTGAACCTCAATGAGTTATTTTATGCTATGGAGCAGCTGGGAATACCTAAACCCGTAGTAGAACTGACGGAAATTTCGATGAAAGATGCAAGGTTTAGAGTCAGAATAGACGGTGAACTATCCTCACCCCTCAGAACAAATAGAGGATTAAGGCAAGGTGACGCACTTTCGTGCTTGTTATTCAACGGTGGCCATAGAAAAAGCAGTAAGAGATGCATCGATTAACAAATCACGGTGTATCTTTGATAGGTCAGTGCAAATATTAGCCTTCTTCTTCCTCTTTAACGGGATCCGGTCCTGGCCTCTCGCAACTGTTCTCTCCACCGGTCCCGATTCTGAGCCGATGTCATCCAGTTTGGCATCCCTATGCTCTGAGCGTCCTGGTCTACGCCATCCTTCCAGCGGAGGTTGGGTCTTCCTCGCTGTCGCACCCCATAAGTCTTACCGCAGAGAACTTTCCCAGCAGGCTCATCTTCACTCATACGAGCTAGATGTCCTGCCCACCGGAGTCTACCGAGCTTTATTTTCTTCACAACATCTATGTCGCGATAGCGCTCGTAGATCTCGTCATTGTAGAGTCTCCGGAATCGTCCTTCCTCACATACGGGGCCAACAATCCTCCGAAGTATTTTCACGTTTCGGATGCATATGTGAGGACCGGCAAGACCATCGTCTTATATAGTAAAAGTTTAGACGTTATGGTTAGATGCTTGGATTTGAAGAGCATTGACAGGCTATAGTAGGCTTTGTTGGCTTTTAGCAGTCGTGCGCGTATTTCAGGTTCCATGCTATTGTCGGCTGCTACTATTGACCCAAGGTAGGTAAATGATTTTACCACATCAAACTCGTGTTCCTCTACCTTGATTGTGGGACCAATGCTAGCTGTTCTTGCAGACGAGACCGCCATGTACTTTGTTTTGCTTTCGTTGATGTGCAGTCCCAGATTTCCTGCCGCGCGCTCAATCTGGATGAAAGCTTCTTGTACAGCTGTTGGTGTTCTTCCAATGATGTCAATGTCGTCTGCGTAAGCCAGTAATTGGGTGGACTTGTGGAGGATTGTGCCCCTTGATGTTACGCCCGAATCTCGGATCACTTTCTCCAACGCCAGGTTGAAAAGGAGGCAGGCCAGACCGTCCCCTTGTCGGAGTCCATTATAGATGTTGATAGGTCTGGACAGTATTCCGGATACCTTTACTTGGCTTGCCACATTGGTAATGGTCAACCTACATAGTCTTGTCAGCTTATTGGGAATGCCGAATTCTCTCATGGCTTTGTATAGTTCTACTCTGGCTATGCTATCATAGGCGGCTTTAAAGTTTATGAAGAGGTGTTGGATTGAGTTTTGAAACTCTAGACATTTTTCCATAGCCTGCCTCGAAGTGAAATCTGATCGGTTGTTGATTTTCCTGGGCTGAAGCCACACTGGTATTGGCCTACGATGTTTCTAGCGTATGGGGCCATCCTGTTTTGTAGGATGGCGGAGAATATCTTATACGCGGTACTCAACAACGTTATACCACGATAATTGCTGCACGTTGTGATATCTCCTTTTTTATGTACCGGGCAGAGGATGCCTTTTCTCCAGTCTTCTGGCATCGCTTCTTGCTCTCATACTTGCACAATTAATTCATGAATCGCTTGGTGTAATGTAGGCCCTCCATATTTAACCAGCTCCGCAGGGATGCCGTCTGCACCCGAGGCCTTGTTGTTTTTGAGGCGGGTGATGGCACTGCTAACTTCTGCTAAGCTTGGTGGTGACAGCATAGCATTATCGTCAGATATTGGTGGAGTCTCCAAATCCTCCGTTAGCTCGCCATTTAGCAATACATGGAAGTGCTCTTCCCATCGCTCCAAGATGCCTTGAGGATCGGTGATCAGATTCCCTTCTTTGTCCTTGCAGTATGTGCAACGAGGTGTGAATTGCGTCATACCGCGTACTCTTCGGTAGAACTCCCGCGCCTGGTGCGGCCGTCGCTCTCTGTACCGTTCTAGTTCACAAACGAGATTTTTCTCCCAGGCATCCTTTTTTCGTTTGTGAATTCTCTTTTCTTCTTTTCTGAGCTGTTTATATTTCTCTTCGCGTGCTCGTGTTCACTGAGACTGCTGCATTGCTCGATACGCAGCATTCTTACGTTCAGTTGCCAGCTTGCATTCATTATCGAACCAGTCGTTCCGATCTCTACGACTTCTGCCTAAGATGGAATCAGCAGTACTAATGACAGTATTTTTAAGGCGGGTCCAGCTCTCGTCGACGCCCGGCATCTCATCCCCAGGACTTGCTCTTCTGAGCGCGAGTTCTAACGCCTGGCCGTAGCTGTTTCTGGCCATTTCGTTGCGGAGTGCAGCTGTGTTGATTCGAGCCTGATCAGCGGATACAAAGCTTTTCAGCGTTGTAATGCGCTCTCGGAGCACCATACCAACAAGATAGTGATCTGAGTCGAAGTTGGCACCTCGGTACGTTCATACCGTCATCAGACCCGGAAGGTGGCGGCGGTCTATCAACACATGGTCTATTTGATTGCGAGTTGCCCCATCAGGAGATATCCAGGTGGCTTTATGGATATCTTTACGCGCAAATCTGGTACTTGCAACGACCAAGTTCTTACTTGCTGCCATCTCTATAACTCGCTGTCCATTGTCATTAGTGTTCTCATGCAAGCTCATGCCGACATATTGCCTGTATACGGGCTCCCGGCCTACTTTGGCGTTCAGGTCTCCCAATATGATTTTTACATCATATCTGGGGCAGGCATTAAGTTCCCGTTCAACTACTTGGAAGAATTCTTCTTTTTCATCGTCTGGGGACTCTTCTGTAGGTGCGTGAACGTTTATGAGGCTGATGTTCTTAAATTTGCCTCGCACACGAAGGGTACATAGCCTTTCGTTTATTGCTTTAAAGCCGATAATGGTAGGCTTCATCCTTTTGCTGACCATAAAACCTACCCGGGCACATGGTGTTCATCTTCTCGTAAAGCGGGACCGTTTAATTAGAAGACTGTTCGTCGTAGTTCGCCAGTACCTACATAAAACTCTCCCGTCTTATGAGGAGATGATTCTGTTTCAACGCGCATGCGAAGCAAACTTACGGCAAGGGGGCAGAGGAGAAAGGAGAGATAAATATATAGGCGGAGAACTGTCTGTTGAAGTTCACAGTGGCGGCCACCAGAGAACTTGCCACAGTACACCAAGAGGTCCTCCAAATTTTTTGGAAAATTTTTCCCGGAAAAATTGTCTATTATCTAGCTCCGCGCGCCGAGTTTCCCGTGTTTCCCTCACCACCAACGCGACTTTATTTTCAGTGGTGGAGGCCGGACCGGCGGTGGGGAAAGCATGGAGAGCTCGGCGCGCGGAGTCGCCAGTTTTCTGGCGGCTGCCACTCACCACTGTAGTTGCCGCAACTCTACCTGTACACGAATCTCCGACCAAATTATTAAAGTATATTCTTGTATATTTGTATATTTAACAGTTGGAAAATACTTGAAGAACGATTTGGCTTCCTTTGCGATTTCGAATCCTTCATCGAATTCTTAAGTGACAAAGATAAACTGGTGAAGGTGAAAAATGAATGCTCTAAAATCGCTGAATTACCCAGATAACTTGGATGGTGAAGCCTTATTTAGCGACGTTGAAGATGTTGTACATCTATTCAAAAGAGCGCAGAAAAATGGACAGCAAGTAGGATTTTCGCCAAAGCAACTTTTGTTGTATATTTCTTCGATGGGACTTGAAGCCTACAGCAACAGCTCTACGAATACTTCTTACCATTCCAGTTTCAGTTGCATCCTGCGAAATGTCGTTCAGCAAACTCATATTGATAAAATCATACTTAAGATCAACCATGAATCAACAAAGACTGTCGAAACTCGCAATTCTCTCAATAGAAAATGAAACCACTGCAAGTTTAGATTATAATGACATCATTGATGAATTTGCGAGTACTCAAACGAGAAAAGTGATGTTTTGAAATCTATCTACAATAAAAACTTTATAATCTGATAAAAATTCAATAAAAATTTGAAGTTCTTATTTGTAAATATTTATGGTGTTATTTGTAAATCTTTATAAATACCGATGACCATTTTGCCCCCTTTGGGACGACAGCCCCCTTCGCTCCCCTAGTTACGCCACTGATCGCATCGCAACACAAAACATTGCCGCAGAAATACGCCTAGTAAGCGATCCGTCAGTACGAAAATGATGTAGAAAGATTTTTGTTATGCGATGCGCTGCGGTGCGGCCCGCCCTAGTCTGCGCGAGCCTTTACACAACACAAATAAGGCCTGTCCTACTATATAGTTCGGAAGTGTGGCATTGAAAAACGCAGACGCAGCATTGGTAGGAAGGGAGAATTCTTCGTTCGATCTATGTACAAAGGAATACAGGTTGATGGCATTTGGAGGAAAAGATACAACTCACAGTTGTATGAAATCAGTAAAATTCCAAACATTATCAAAGTGATCAAAATAAACAGACTTGGTCATGTCGAACGAGGTGCGGAACGGAACCAGGCAAAGATAGTGCTGGGGAAAGTATGTACCGGCACAATGGAGCTCCTTGCTGGTGACGGCAAGGCTACTGCCATCATGCTTGGGTAGACATAAAAATTTAGAAACAAACATCCTCCCTATTCTTCCGAAACATTCATAGGGGATGTTAAGCCGGTTACACGGTTCACACTAGCTCGCCGGAAGGGGTCGTGGGGTGTGTGACCAGCCCGACACCTATTTGGTTCACCACTTACCTAGTTATCTGTGTGAAAGTTCTTCATGTCCTTATCGTTCTGATGTCCATTCTCACAGAGATCCTAGAGAAAAATCTCCCTTCACAACCATCCTGGAAACTCAAAGGAAAAATCTAGCACTGCATACTAAGTAAAGACGTGCACAGCGTAATTAAGTTTTAACATATATATTATTTAATGACTAGTACATCATGCTTGCAATTCAAACTAAAAATTAACAAACCCGCAATCAGAGAATATTTTATAAAAACCAAACCAACATCAAATAATTACTCGAATGACTTAACTTGTAATGTAAAATTACTTATCGGGTTAAAATCACCACCACCCGAGATTACGAGAAAATTAACTCACGAAACAAAAAAAACGCTCTGGTACCAGTCCGTTCCTTCAAAAATTTTTCTGTAAATCGAATAGGTTGAAAACATTTAAAACCATTACCACGTAGTCAATTCGTCACACAAAAAAACAATATTAATATATCAAACCACTCAATGACTATTACCATAGACAAATAAAAGGAAAGATATTCCATTTCATACAAGAAAAGTGTGCAAGTTCTTGCTGAGAGAGCTTTCCTATTTCCTCCATTTAAGCTTCCTCCAAGCGAAAGCTGCCCCCGCTAAATCTTTATTTTCGGTGGCACTGTCCAGATATTTGAGTAAATCTTATCTGAAGAGAGTAAATGGAAAGAAAAACGTCGGCGATGCATGGGAGCAGGGTTCTTTTAGAGCTATTCGCGTTTGCGCTTCTTTTTTTACAGGTTTTCTCATTTATGAATGGCATATTTACGAATGTGTATATTGTATTCTAGGTAAATTTCATTAAAGGGATTTGTTGGTGGAAATAAATGAAAATAAGAAGGAAGCTGTTTCTTTGATTTTTTGTTTAAATGACAAAAATCAATTACATATTTTTAGAAGTTACCATTTTATTTTTTCAGGTCCGACTTTTCGGTTTCTACTTTGCAAAAGTTAGTAAAACCGTGATTTTTGTGCGAATTTTGATTTCGTTTTGATTTATAACAATCATTTCCGCAATGTGTTTATTTTGCAGATTTGGAAAAGTTTTATTGTGGTCAAAGGTTCACAAGGAAATTATTGCGTTTTACAAGGATTTGAAAATGTAAAATATCAAATCATGAATAAATTTAGAAATATGAAAAGTGGAAATTATTTCTTTATGGCTATTTAAGGACATTCTCACTTAATAGTGCAGCCAATATAAGAATTCTATCTAATGGCCCTATAAAAAAATATCCAAATAACTTGAATTTTTTTTATCTTTATTATGATGTTCTACTGACATCCTGGAAAGTTTTCTTCTATTGGGGTAAATTTTAACTTGGCGCAATTATATCGAAACCGTTTTATTCGTAAACGGGCGGGAAAGTTTCGGTGTCCCTCTAATACTAGTATTTTGTTAAAAAAAATACTCCTTTCCACACATTTATTTAGTCTTCATTGAGTGAGTCCGACATAAAATGTTGGCAGACGTAAAAACGGAGTAAGCTTCGATATAGTTTTGGCAGACAGTTTATTCTATACATTATTACAGAATAGAGTTCAATTATTTCAAGGAAAAAGGATTGTGTGTTTCTTTATATATAATATAAGATAAGGACACAACATAAAATTGTATTTGTTGTTGAAATTGCTATTCACGCTACTACTCCTAAGAATTTGATGAAATTAACAACTTCCCCTTTTAGGATTGTATAATTTTTTGCTTGGAATAGTTTTTTAATGAGCTCTTATCTTTAAATTGATGTGAATGCCACAAACAAAGAAGAAGAATAAGGATCAAATAATCTAAGATTTGTTTGTGGTGATCGTAACATTCATTTTCTTTAGCTAACCAGTTGGAAAATTCAGATTTTTTACTTATTGTATCCATACAATGTTCAATTATTTTGCTTTTTAAACCTTTTATTTCAGGAGTACTCTGAACAAATTTAGCGAAGATTTTAACAAAGATTTTACAAATATTAAAAAAATAATCTGTTGGATTTTTAAGTGCACCAAAATCGGTACTTTTTGAATAATTTTTAAAATAAATAAAACTTTCCGAAGGTTTTGAATACTTAACAGTTTCGTTTGGGTTTCTCACAACCTTATCGCATAACAAACACTTTTCTTTTTTTGAAAAGCGGTCAATTATGAAACCTCCAAAATACCTTAAAGAAGTTTCTTCGACAGAAATCGAATCTTCATTTGCCCCACATTCCAACAAATCAATTGACTCGATTATGTTGCTAACTTCGTGACCCTCATTAGTGACATCACCAATCGTCCGATCCTCAACAGTAAAAATACCATGGTCGTTATTATTATTTATGGTTTTGCCATCACTAAATGAGTCAATAGCTATAAATTGCTGACTATCTTCGTCACAATTCTTCCTATGGGAAGATATAGACAAAATTTTGTTCGACATAATTTTGCAAATAAAAATATTGAAACTATATATGGATTATTACTGAAGCCCCCTCTTAATCTTTCTAAGGAAAAAAGGTTTTCAATTGGGTCTTGGTTAAATTTCGAAGTCAGAACGAACTCTTTATTGGGAAACTCGTTTAATATTTCATCAGTTAAAAGAATAATGAATTTTAGAGTCAAAATCAATCCCCCAATTCAAAATGTTTTGTTTTTGTTCCCAAATGAAATTGATTGAATGTAACGTAACATTTCAGAAAGATATTTCCTTGGAGTATTTGTTTGAGTTAATCCACACTTATACCAATTTCTACTAAAAGGTTCTTTACTATTGAGACAATCGAACAAGTTTTTGAGTTTTGAAAAGAAATCGGAAGTAGAAAGAGTAACTGATGAAACATTAGGGCTAAGCAAATTTAATTCTAAAGCAGTTTTAAGAGCATCACAAACTGTGTTACTTAAAACTTGAAGAGCATAAGAAACCTTCATCTTTTCCCAAGTATTTGGCCATACATGTTTTGAAGTTAACTTCGGCACCATTTTAGTAGAACCATTTTTTTCTAAATTATAGAGTTCTTTAACACAGTTCCAACTTACTGTTCCATCTTCACAGTGAATATCTTTTACCAATAAAGTATTACGTATTGATGTGAACAAATGCGGAACATCGAACATTGCAAAAATCTTTTGATTATTATAATAAAAAAAAGGGTCCTTTTCCGTTACTCCGAGAGAACTAAAGCAACTGCGATTGTTAGAAGCCTGATCTGAGGCTATACTTCGGATTTTAAGACCAAGTTCACAACAGTAGTCTAAATTCAGCTTCATTTTTTCGGCTAATACTTTACTGTTAATTGGTTGACCGGTGGCAAAAAAACTAATAATAAATTTCCAATTAGAAAATAAGCCTCGAACCATAAAAACAGAAACATACTTTTAGTACAGTCATTTGGTAGTTTTACCTGGAAAGTTTTCCGGGAGTTTTGAAAATGTGTAATTTTATAGATTTCGAGGTGCTCTTTCCGAATTTCAACTTTGCCACCTCGTATCTTTGCCGCTCGCGCCGCCATGTTGGAAAAATGGCGCCAAAAAGCAGTTTTTTTTGACAATATCTCCTTTCCGGCTCACTTTACGATAAAAACACTTATACACAAAATGAAACTAGAGAAAATTTCCTACAATTTATGTCGCCGCAAAGTGAATTCAACAGGCGTTTTGGCCAAAAAACTCATTTCCACACCACCTTGAGGCAGAGTAAGCAGCGCGTTTTTTATCGTGGTATCCCCAGTAGGCCTAATCCACATGCAATTCGTTGTTCCAAAATTTAGCTCATTCTCCTTCGCTTCGCTGTTTTTGATGGACCAGGTGTTGCGAGTTCATTGTGTTTAGTACCACTACAATTCGTGCATATAACAGAGCACTTTAACCCACTATAGATATGCATGCTTCACAACATCAGCATATAAAAGTAAATTTCATATTGCGTCACTACCACCAACAGAAGCCGCAGCACGACAACATTCGTTCCGAACCTACCCAGTAGGACTTGTAAGCTTACACTGATAAAAAAAATTTCTTGGCTTAGAGCACTTTTTCTTGAACCAAGCAACTCATGTTTTGGATATAATGAAAACAAAATTGTCTCGGGATAAGCAATTCTCATAGTCTTGATTTTATTGTCTTGGATGAAGACAAAAGTTAACTTGAAGTAAAATAAAATGCGAAACCGATGATATTATATTTTAAAAAAATTCAAGTTCTAAAATCGGTCTTATTGGTTGTGATACATTTTTAGAACTTGAAAGTCCGATAACCGAAAAAAGTCCGATGAATTAAGAATTTAGTTTCTTGAGTAAAAAATTAAACAATCTTATTTCGAGAAAAATATATCTTGGTCGAAAAATATAAGTATTGAGCGAAGAAATACGATTGTTTGGCACAAGAATTTCCAGTGTCTTACTCTGAGACAGCATTCTCATGATAAGACTGAAAAAATTTTCTACTCAAGATAACGAAACGAAGACTATCGAATTGCTGGAATCAAGACAATTTTTTTATCAGTGTACAGAAGTACTGAAATGAGCCCTCACTAGTAAGGGGTAGGCCTTACCATACCCCTTACAGAAGTACTTATTTTTACACACGATGTCATAGGAGGTAAGGCCTTACTTTTTACTACATCGATGATGGAAAAGAAATAAGAACGGGCTAATTCCTGTCACCACACTCGAGCTCCCAGCTCCGGAACGCTTGTTAAAACTTATTTCTTGCAAATGCAAGAAGAGATGTCAGAAAGCCTGTGGATGCAGAAAGGCTGGGTTAAAGTGCTCCGTTATATGCACGAATTGTAGTGGTGCCTGTGATAACTCGCAAGTTCCATTACAAGATAGCGATGAAGAGGAAGAAATGGAGACTATTTTCGGGCAAACTTTCGATAAAATTGAGAACGAAGATGAAACTGGTAATCCGATCGCGGATGATGTGGAAAAAATTTCGGTTTCGATAGGTAAACACAATGAACTCGCAACACCTGGTCCATCAAAAACAGCGAAGCGAAGGAGAATGCGCTAAATTTTGGAACAACGAATTGCATGTGGATTAGGCCTACTGGGGATACCACGATAAAAAAACGCGCTGCTTACTCTACCTCAAGGTGGTGTGGAAATGAGTTTTTTGGCCAAAACGCGTGTTGAACTACAGTTTGCGGCGACATAAATTGTAGGAAATTTTCTCTAGTTTCATTTTGTATATAAGTGTTTTTATCGTAAAGTGAGCCGGAAAGGAGATATTGTCAAAAAACTGCTTTTTGGCGCCATTTTCCAACATGGCGGCGCGAGCGGCAAAGATACGAGGTGGCAAAGTTGAAATTCGGAAAGAGCACCTCGAAATCTATAAAATTACTCATTTTCAAAACTCCCGGAAAACTTTCCAGATACCTATACGTATTTTTTGGAGAAAAGAGTGGTTTTAGTTGAAATTTTGGTTAAAAAACCGAAATTTTAACTTTGATGACTCATTACTCTGGAAGTTGATAGAGTAGAACCTTGACTTTTACAGTTTTAGATAGGTGGGAGTATTCTACGTAGACTGATACTTTACTCATGAAAATAGGCCATAGGGTTACAAAAATACAGGGTGATATGTAAACCTCTAAAAAAAAACTGCAAAACACCCTAGCGGCTAAACCGTTACGACTTCCTCCTCCCGCCCATACGATTTTTTGTTCGTCTATCCATAACCTATCCACAGCCTGCCTCTTTGTAACTTTTCGTAGTACACCCTGTAGATTTCAGGTAAAATTAAATGTGACGGGTTGGCGTAGATGTATAAGGGTTTGCGGCGCTCGTACGCCAAAACTATTGACTTTACGAAAAAAAGGTTATTACATAAATTGTAGGAAATTTTCTCTAGTTTCATTTTGTATATAAGTGTTTTTATCGTAAAGTGAGCCGGAAAGGAGATATTGTCAAAAAACTGCTTTTTGGCGCCATTTTTCCAACATGGCGGCGCGAGCGGCAAAGATACGAGGTGGCAAAGTTGAAATTCGGAAAGAGCTCATCGAAATCTATAAAATTACAAATTTTCAAAACTCCCGGAAAACTTTCCAGGTAACCTTTTTTTTAGAACCAAATGACTGTACTATTTGCTGGTTCTTTATTTCTAAAATCACCTGTATCGACAAAACCAACTATTTCATCTGTTACCTGGTCATTTATGTTAACTCTCTTCTAATATTAATTTCATCAAATATCAACACAGCTTGTCTCATTTCTAAATCCCAATGTGAAAAAATCTTCTTAAGGTTTTCTGTAACCGTGTTATTAAAACCAGGTTGAATATTTTTAATAAGTTGCCAACGATGCAGAGAGCTCAGAGATGGTAAATTTATGTTTAAATTATCTTTAAAATACCTGTAAGTTGTAGGAGATTTGTAATGGAAATTTAAAGCTAACGATCTTTCGTCATAACTCCATCTTTTTTTATTTTTCTTGTTAGAAAGTATCATAGTGCAAAAAGTTTTTGAATTTTTAGTCACATAGGGCGCGGAGGCAATTAAAGAAGTTAGCGGTGTTTTGACTATTCTACTGAGATAGTTGTTTCGACATATCCTTCTTTCTAGGTTCACTTTCTTAGTTCTATTTTCCTTGCTGCAGCTCTTTAACTGTTCTATAAGTTTTTTATATTTACTTAATAAATTTGTATATTTTGAGCGGTAGAAATTTACCGATTTCGCCGATTTTAGACAAAAGGAGCAGGACAATTCCATTTCGACAGAAGCAAATGAGGGATTTGGCTCTAGTACATAGAAAAAAATAGAACATCGCAATACATAAATGATAAATGGGCCTATGAAACAGTTCCTTTCTTATTTCATAAATTAATTTATAACATGTACCTAGAATTAATATGTTATAACAAAGCCTGTAAAAAAGGGCAAAGGCAAAAATCTCAACCATGCTCGATCCATCGCTATCATTTCTCTTTCCACAGCCTTCGTCTGGAGGAAACTTAAAGGTAGAAACAGAATGGCACGGCGACCGTGGCGGTGGCCGCCGCTCAGAGAGTTTCCCATACATTTAATTTGTCCGCGACGCCTGGGGAGAAATTAAATGTATGGGAAACTCTCTGAGCGGCGGCCACCGCCACGGTCGCCGTGCCATTCTGTTTCTACCTTAATGGAGGAAATAGGAAACCTCTCTGAAGGGAAAAGTGGACACTTTCCTGAAATGGAACATCTTTCCTTTTATTTGTCTATAGTAAAAGAAAAGAGAAACAAAAATAATAGCTTATTGGGGAAACCACTTTAAAAAAACGCGCCAATTACTCTACCCCTGCGGTGGTGTGGAAAGGAGTATTTTTTTTTAACAAAATACTAGTATTAGAAGGACACCGAAACTTTCCCGCCCGTTTACGAATAAAACGGTTTCGATATAATTGCGCCAAGTTAAAATTTACCCCAATAGAAGAAAACTTTCCAGGATGTCAGTAGAACATCATAATAAAGATAAAAAAAATTCAAGTTATTTGGATATTTTTTTATAGGGCCATTAGATAGAATTCTTATATTGGCTGCACTATTAAGTGAGAATGTCCTTAAATAGCCATAAAGAAATAATTTCCACTTTTCATATTTCTAAATTTATTCATGATTTGATATTTTACATTTTCAAATCCTTGTAAAACGCAATAATTTCCTTGTGAACCTTTGACCAAAATAAAACTTTTCCAAATCTGCAAAATAAACACATTGCGGAAATGATTGTTATAAATCAAAACGAAATCAAAATTCGCACAAAAATCACGGTTTTACTAACTTTTGCAAAGTAGAAACCGAAAAGTCGGACCTGAAAAAATAAAATGGTAACTTCTAAAAATATGTAATTGATTTTTGTCATTTAAACAAAAAATCAAAGAAACAGCTTCCTTCTTATTTTCATTTATTTCCACCAACAAATCCCTTTAATGAAATTTACCTAGAATACAATATACACATTCGTAAATATGCCATTCATAAATGAGAAAACCTGTAAAAAAAGAAGCGCAAACGCGAATAGCTCTAAAAGAACCCTGCTCCCATGCATCGCCGACGTTTTTCTTTCCATTTACTCTCTTCAGATAAGATTTACTCAAATATCTGGACAGTGCCACCGAAAATAAAGATTTAGCGGGGGCAGCTTTCGCTTGGAGGAAGCTTAAATGGAGGAAATAGGAAAGCTCTCTCAGCAAGAACTTGCACACTTTTCTTGTATGAAATGGAATATCTTTCCTTTTATTTGTCTATGCTATTACCTAGAAAACTAAAACTAACATCAATATCAATCTATATATATAAAACACAAAAAATGTTTCTTTGTCCGTTATAGACTTTGAAACCATCCAACCGATTGCCACAAAAATTTAACCACATATTACTTACATCCAGGGGGTGGTTATAGAATTATATTCAAAATGGCCGCGCCAATATGGCCGACGAATTTGCCAATTGTCTTCCGATTCCAATGAATATCGGTATCTGGGGTTTCTTGAGGTAGCAAATAACGAATGTTTAATCAAAACTTATAAATTCAAAATGGCCGCGCCAATATGGCCGACGAATTTGCCAATCGTATTCCGATTTCAATGAAAATCGGTATCTGGGGTTTTTTGAGGTAGTAAATAAAGAATGTTTAATCAAAACTTACAAATTCAAAATGGCCGCGCCAATATGGTGGACGAATTTTTGCAATTGTATTCCGATTCCAATGAAAGTGGATATCTAGGGTTTTTACGGTTGCAAATATAGAATTTATGATCAAAACTTATAAATTCAAAATGGCCGCGCCAATATGGCCAATGAGTTTGCCAATTGTATTCCGATTCCAATGAAAATCGGTATCTGGGGGATTTTAAGGTAACAAATAAAGAATTTATAATCAAAACTTATAAATTTTAAATTTCGGGGCCAAATAAGTGTCATTTCCCGGTCAGCTGTATGTAGGTTGTTCAAGGGTTAGGAAATCGAAAAATTTTCACATCCTAGATCCAAATGGAAGAACATGTAGGAAATTTCTTAAATTTGCCCTAACCAGTATAGAAACAGTAAAAACGGTAGAAATAGGTTTTCAAATTAATATGAAGAACATCTCTATATAATTCAATAAAAAAAAACGCTGTACAGGACAGTTATCCACGTTCTACCGGTCAGACGCCTGCAAAGATGATTTTCGGGAAACAGATTACGCTGCCAAGTGATTTAAATTTGGGAATCGCCCAACAGGATGAAGACCCACTACGACCTAAGGAAGGCGATCGAGTCTAGCTATACGAGTATAATCCTCCACGAATGAAAGGTAAATTGTCAAAACTACAAAGGAAATGGAACGGCCCCACCACAGTAATCACGAGGTTAAACGATGTCATCTATCGCATACAAAAAGGTTCGATCGGTAAGAACGGGACCTGTAGGAAACTGTGTTCGGGACGAATATTAAGTAAGAAGGGGGCAGTGTAACGGCTAACCGAAAAGAGAAAGTTAAAATACCAATTCACCCAGAAGTTTCATGTTCAGAGGCACCTACTTGAATGCATACATAACGCAGTGTCACATCTCAATTTAGTACGGTTGTTCTAACTGAACCGCCAAGAAGAGAAAGTATGAGCACATGTGTGCAAAAAGTTTTGTTTTGAAATTAAAGTTGTTAAAAAGAAACAAATTGTTCCAATTAATCCCTGACGAATCCGAGAACGCTCGAGAAGAAATATTACAATATTTTTTATAGGTAACTCTAAATTTCTGTATGGTATCCAAAATCATTTTTTCCAGATTTTTTGTTGTTTTCATTATACTTTTTTCCTACCGCGGACTGTGCACACATCAACTTTTTTTATTTGGAGGCGTTGCAACGCACGCGGGTTTTTTACTAGTTAAATATAAAACAAAAACACTAGTTGAATCGGTTGTTTGAGAAACCCCATAAGTCAAGTGAGATCAACTTTTGGTAAATCGAGAAAAACTGTTTATACGGTAACCGGCAACCCAGGGGCGGTTCCAGGACTGATTTTCGGGGGGGGGGCCATCGTGCTTTTATTCACACTTTTGGTCTTAAGAATCACAACTTTTTTTTATCTGGTAGACTAGAGCTCAGAGATAATCCCTGATGGTATTAATTACTGATGTAATCGATATTAAAGCTTGCTTTAGAACATAGAGAAAATGATTTTATGCTATTTTCAAGATTTTTTAATCTCATAACATATCGTTTAAAAGTTATTTTTAAAAAATAAAACTAATAACGTATAAGATTTAACACAGCGACTGTTTTATGCACGTAGAGTACTCAAATTAAAAAGCGAAAGATTTTCTGAAGCAATACAATCACAAAAATTAAAACTTTGTATTAATCGAAACAATTCAAAAAGAATTCGGAAAACAATGTCACTAAAGAGGCGGTAACAAATTATCTTAATTCGGAACACTTATATCAAAGTTCCAATCTCAAATCGTTTGAACTGGGGAAGTGGATTGAGGATTTAATTCATAATTGAATGTTGTTTTAATTTGTAACGGTAACAGGCGCGGATCTAGAATTTTGTTTTGAGGGGGCTCACGGAATTAAAAGTAGCGGAAAAATTTTTTTACTCCTAAAAAAAAATTAACAAAATGAACAGAACTAACCGAAATTTCTGGTGGATTAAAAACAAACGTGCCCTACGAAAACGTGCCCTATTGTGTTTTTGATGAAGACGCGCCCTTGCTTGTGAGTGCAGCTAACTTCAGAGTTTGCAAATCAAAACATATAGAAAGAGTATAGCCCCATTCAGAACCAGCAGCGGCTGCAGACAGTTCCTATTGGCTAATGGTGGTCACATGTAGGTATGGTTGCCAGGTCCAAAAATAAAAAGGCCGGACACAGCGTTACATTTAGCCGGACATTTTTCTTACCCATTTTAAATAGAAATAGAGTCGGTTAGGTATTTTCAATCGTTTATTAATAAAATCTTATGTCAAAATAAACTAAATATTCTTCATTAAACAAAATATACAATCATCTATTCTCCTTGGATGGAAAACTGGTCATTTCATTATAGTCCGGGAGGAATAGTTGCATTTTGGATGGTCATTTCAGGTCCCCTGATTTTTTTGTAATTGATAGTTTAGATAAGGCTTATAACAGTAGCAAGAGTCAGCCAGCAGAATCGCAGAATCGTGGGGAGAAAATGTACAGATCAACAACTTACTACCCGAAAGGAATAATTTCCAAAACCAATCAATTGGCACGAAATGACCAGGCCACTTGCAACGCTCACTCCGGGACTACTTTTTATTAGTCCGGGATGCAGCGTTGTAAGTTACCTGGTGTGCTTAAATCTTTGATTGCAAAACAAAGAAAAGCTTTCAGCTATCATCTATCTATGCTACGCTGCGTACTGTACGTATCCTTACATGACCAGAGGGACAATCGCTTAATATCCGGTCATAAGCCGGACATGCATATATTTGGCCGCCACGACCGTAAAAGGCCGGATATGTCCGGCTAAATCCGGACACCTGGCAACCCTAGTCACATTGCTAGTAAAACTAATTGATTGCTAGTAAAACTAAACATGCTGCCGCTGCTGTTGCTGCTGCTGGTTCTGAATGGGCCTTATAGAACAATCTGTTATTGACCTTGAAGGTCATTTTTTAAGGTCGTTTTTTTTAATTTGCAAAAAAGCTGAGTCGGTTTAGTCGTTTGGTAATTTTTTCTTTTTGTTTTTTTAGTTGGGTCAATTTTGTTTTTTAAACAGCGAGCGCTTTGGGGGGGGGGTCATGACCCCCGTGACCCCCCACCCCCTTGAATCCTAGTTTGTTTAGTTCTGCATTTTAAGTAGATTATCTATTCTTAAATTTTCGTTGTACCAATTGAAAATTATAAAAATTTTAGTTAAAGCTTGAAATATTAGATAAATTATTGAAAATGCCCAGTTGCTCAAATTAGCCTAAACAAAAAGTCTATATGAATTTCAAGCTTTTATACGAGAAATTTTTATTTCATTAAAAATCATTTTATTTTTTTCGTTGCTGGCTTAGGAATGTCAAAACTTCTATGTGCGTGTAAATGATTGTTATTATTCAAAAGATGTTCGTCACACATGTGTGACCGTGGATGGGGGCCTAATGAATTCGTTAAGATAACTTAAAATTGCCAGTGCTGCCAATCGAGATTGATTAAATTAGCTGGTACCATTAATCTCCACACTTTATAAAGCGATGCATTTTCGATGGCTTGATTTTGTAATACGGTACAAGGATTGTTAATTAATTCAAGTCGTATAATTTAATCAACTAAAAACTTCATTAATTTTTCTATTCTCGGGGGGGGCCATGGCCCCCATGGCCCCCCCTTGAAACCGCCACTGCGGCAACCTCTACTATTATTATTTTCAATAAAATATATTGTTTGAAGCTAAATCCAATCTTTGTTGTCAATGGAATTCTCAAAAGTTAAATAATTTAATTATTATGGATTTTTAAAGTGGCTTGACTTATGGGGTTTCTCAAATACATATACTTTTGGCAAAAAGGAATTATATTCTAAACTGTATAAAATAAAAAGTACACTCAGTAAACCTTAAAAATGTATTCTAAACGAAGTAGAAACATTAACTAAGATTATTTATTTCTATGAAAAAGAATGGTATAAAATATATAAATAAAAATAACATTTATTCATCATTAGCGTCGTTCTCTGACAACTAAGAATCAGATGTAGGCCACTGGTGAACTATCTCTTTGTAGAATGCTTGAATATTTTCCTCATCTAGGAAGTATTTCATCAGTTTTTTTAGATATTCAAATTTTTTTCTTATTGATGGGGATTTTATCTCTTGGATATAGTAGTTCATTTGGGAATGATAGATGCAGTTTTTTTTGTTGTTTAGCCTTCAAGTGTGACTGCACAACCCACCAATAAAAGGTTTGGTGATTACAACATCCTTATGTTTGAAAGAGTGTGAAAAGTGCATGAACTGCGAGATTTTAAAAGCTACTTTCTTATCCTTTGCAACTTTGGCCCATTAATAACAAAACACGTGTGATTAATACCATTAATAACAAAACCCGTGTGATGAATGTACACGGATTAACCTGCGCTTATCCTGAAAGCAAACTTCGAGCATGCTCGTCGCCTGAGATGCGGACGTGTATTCGAGAAACCCCATAAGTCATAGGACTTGTGGGCGTTCTCTAATAAACGAAAACTTTCGTACGGTCCAACTCTATTTAGAATTACCTGATTCGTGGGACTTCGCTTCTAAAAGATGCATCTACCTCTGACGAGTAGATTTTTACCTAAAACTCGATTTCGACAAAAAATGACTTATGGGGTTTCTCAAATAACCGATTCAGTTGGAAACTTAACCAAATATGCATTTCGTCACAAGAAACGGTGGGACAGTTATGCCCAAAGGGATACTAAATTAGGATAAATGTTCCTCAGCAAGGCCGCCTTAAGTGCTCTGCAGATGTTTCCATCCAGGGATATTCTTTATCAATCCCCTTGCAGTGACAGCCAATGTCGCGAACGTGAATTTTTGGTACTTTTATATAAAAATCGGTGCTGTTTTGCTATTATTTAAATTAATTATATAACAAGTTTGGTGTTTCTTTTTTTCCTCTAACGAAATATAACAGGTTAGGTGTCAAGTGATACTGCAAACTCGCACTTCACATACACATACACCCCCTTATTATAGGAAAATATTACTTAGCTGGATGTCCAAATGTTAGGGTGAGATACCCCCTCGATCCAGCACTCTTCACAGACCTCAACGTTGTTACCTTCAGGAACTGGTTACTTTTCTCCAGAACACTTTCCTGACCTCGTTCTATCCAGGTCCTTCTGCGGAAGTTGGTTCTTGTTTTGACTCAATCGGATAAACGACTTGGTTCACCTGCCTGCATAGAAGACTGTATCTTCATTTAATACTTCGGGCAAATTCCATAAAAAAACCCTAATAGTACAGGGAAATTAAACAAAAAAAAGCGAAGTTATGATATAGTTGGGAAGTTGGATTTTTTTGTTTTTTTTTTACATATGTTCAGATAAAGCGAAAAAAAATTTCTGCCAAATCGGCCCTGTGCTGAACGAGAAAATTGCATAAATGTCCATTTTTGATGCATTTTGAGTGCATTGCTACACTATTGTTTTAATATCTCCAGTTCTAGTTCACTAAAAAAATTCAATTTTTCAATTTTTTGCCCGTTTTTCATAGTTAGCAAGTAGCTTTTCATAGTAAGCAAAAGGCAAAAAATTGAAAATTGAAATTTTTTAGTGTTTTCAAAGGCCTAAAATGGGCATTTCAAATAAAGTAACGAAGTATTGCGTATGCTCACAAGAAAATACATAAAAAAACCTACAATTTAAAAAAAAATATTTTACCGTACAATGATTTGGCATAAAATGGCGGCAATTTTAATTTTTTTTCGAAAACTGCCAATTTTTGCTGTAAAAAGCGAAATTTTTTCTTGAAATTTCAACCACGTATTTATAACATCAAAGTACATCTTTTATCAAAATCCGACCTTTTTCCCGTTATTTATTGCATTTTTAGTAAAATAAAACAAAAATTTCCTACATTTTGGTTTTTTGAGGTTAGGATTCATTTTTAAAGTATTTATACCGAATCAGTTCGATAATCGATTCATTTACGAGTATTTTCCAATTTTTTTTATTGTTCTACGACCAACAGAACTGGAGAAATTAAAAAAATAGTGTAGCAATGCACTCAAAATGCATCAAAAATGGACATTTATGCAATTTTCTGGTGCAGCACAGGGCCGATTTTGCAGAAATTTTTTTTTCGCTTTATCTTAACATATGTAAAGAAAAAAAACAAAAAAATCCAACTTCCCAACTACATCACTATCATATGACAATTTCCCTCTACTATAATTGCCTGTCTCGGGCAAATTCTCAGAACCGACTGCCTGAAAAATTCTAATTTTTTTCCTCTAAGAAAAATTTTGTTTTTCTCTCGCCTACTTTATTCGAAAATATTGGAATTCAAATTTTGCGGGAAGTGACTTGCTTAATAGTTTGGTAAATTTCCGCGAGATGGGGGGAACAATTACTAAAGAGAAATTATCGACAAATAACCGACCGTTACAAGTAGCCTCAGGAAAACGGAGACCAGGTCGGCTTAAGAAAAGATATATAGACGACGTCGAGGAAGACTTAAGACAGCTAGGAATAAGAAACTGGAAAAGACGGGCCAGAAATCGAGAATCGTGGATGCGAACGCTGGAGGAAGCCAAGGCCAACAATAGGCTGTGGAGCTGCTGATGATGAGTTGTTGATTTGGCTTACCTTCCCGGAGCGAGGAGATGCCCAATCCGCACTCGAGGGTCTAGAAGACTATTGCAAAAGAGAGAGAGAGAGAGATTCAATTTATCTTAATCTAGGAGATGCATGGTTTTCATTTAATGTGCTGCATGCAGTCTGTCACGGATAACTAAAGGCCGTATCAGAACCTAAAAATATGCAGCGTGCAGCAGCAGCACCAGAGCAACATGCTGCAGTTGGTATCAGATCCTAGTCTTTTCCGCTGTGCAGCGCACTTTTTATTTGATAGCTAAACCTCAAATTAAAAATTTAAAAATTGCACTAGTTCTACCAATTATTACTCCATGTCCTTTTAAATAATTTAAAACAAAAAATCCCGCGTCTCCTTGTTTAAAATCACTTGCCGCATTACGAAGTGTCAAAAGTGCTGCATATATATGCAGCAAAATTAGGATTTGAGATGAAAATGCAGCACGCTGGTCTGGTGCTGCTTTGCTTGTCATTTTACCAGCCTCAGCCAATAGAAACACTTGTCGTTGCAGCGCTGCAGAGGTTCTGATACGGCCTTAAATCCAAGCATTTAACTATGACATCCAAACTTCGGCTGTATAATACTATGGGCTTGCAAGGTCTCTTATATGGATGCTTACCAAATAGTAACCTGTGCTCTTAGTACTGTTCGAAGGAAAGCAGTTTGGAGAATTGTTGACCCCTCTTATTGGATGAAAGACGAATCAGAAGACTGGAGAAAATGACGAGGTGGGCAGGACCTCTAGCAAGCAAAAAAGAACCTGCGAGATGCGACAGCAAATCACCTTTTTGGATGACAAACTGCACGACATGGGTTCTAAACCGATCCAACCGATCTAATGAAAAGAAGAGGTTTTTACAAAGTCTCCCTTGCAAAGGGCACATGCACATGGCCCCTATTCCCATAGTCACCTCACTTTTTTTCTTACGTCACATTTTTTGTCACGTTACTTTTAAAGTGGTATTCTCATAGTCGAGTGACAAGGAAAAAGTTAATAAGAGAAAATGTCACAAAACTAGGTGCGGTATTCTCGAAGTCATTTTTTGTATCAAATGTCACTGATAATTGAACGTGTGAGAAGAAGAACAGTAATATTCCAAAAACATCTTTTTCGGGAAATTAAAAAAAACTGTTTATCAAAGAAACTTGAAGTTTAAAAAAAAACGTATTATTGTAAATCTGTAGATCTATGGGTCCTACATATTATCTCAAAATAGGAAATTAGTCGCATTATTAGTTTTGTATATATTTACTATAATATATCATGGAATATTATCTTTCTTCCACTCAATAAAAGTTTTTTCTCAAAAATAGGTATGCATAACTGTTTTTTATTTACTTGTTGTAAGATAACATTTTTAATGAATATAGAAAAGAGAAAATAACAATGTTTAGATATTAACACACATGTTTTGAATGATTAAATGTCTCAGTTTTCTTTAAATGCCTGTCCTTCTAGTGGACTCAGAAAAGCAAAACATAAGGAATTGTTTCCCGTCTCAAATTTTTTTTTGTAACATGTTAGTTACATCGAATACTATACGAAATATGCATTTTCTACCTCTGGCAACCGCCACTACGCAAGAAATCGGCCATTTTGTAAAAAAACCACCATTTTGGTCGTTCTTTCTAAATATAGATGAGTTTTTCTCGGTATGTGTAGGTCCAAAAAAAACGAAAAAAATTGAGGCTATTCGTTATGATATTGGCTTTCAGCGGTTACAATATGAAATTTTTACTTATATGCACACGTAACCTCAAAAAAATTAAAAACCGAAAAAATTGCCAATTTTTGGTTTTTTGGTTATTACTTCGGATGTTTTAGGTGAAATTTGATGAAATTTTTAGAAGTTATACTTTATAACGTGAACAATGCCTGGTTACAATTTCAAGTCAAAGTATTTAATACAAGTCTCAAAAATTGACCTTAAATTTGAACACTGATTGCCCATTAACTTTTGTGCATCACTTCGAATGAAGTTCCTTTTTATTTCAAATGTAGGTATTTTTATGCAACTTAAGATAGTGAACAAGAAAAAATTTTAAACTTGAAAAATTATGAAAAAAATAGAATCGAAAATCGTGAATTTTTGTATTTTTTCGTCAATTTTTTCGAAAAATCCGGTTTTTTTTGATAAAACTCAATTTTTTCTTATCATATGCCTCAAATGAATTATTAATAACGGCCTACTCTGAGATACAGCGCTGTGGCAGACGCGAGTACTACGCGAGCACAGCGGCTGAGTGGAAGAACAGTAACATTCCTGGAATGTTATCTTTCTTCCACACATTACAAACTCCTAAGCATTATTTAACGGACAGGATCGACGGGAATATTTCTCATTTTCCGCTGAACGATAGACCTACATTTAAATTGCATAATGGCTATCTTAAACTTTTTTTTGGAATTCTTGGAATATTACTGTTCTTCCACTAGCACGTTCAATTGTCATTTTTTATCACTTGAAATTTGTAGGTGACACTACGATTTTTTTAAAATGGATAGTGACAAAGGGTACGAAATATACTTTATTTTAATATTTTTGATGATTTAACATTATTTTTATATCCTAGAATTAAAATAACGAACACGATATGAAAATAGAATAAATCATATGTTATGTGGGATTTAGACCTAACGGCGAAACGCACGCCACCCGCTAGATACGCCTAGGAGGAGAGAGGAAGTCACGGAGAAGTTGTCGTAAAGTGGAGTTTTAAGTGGTGCAAGGCAAATCATAATAAGAATAGTGAGAATTAGTGCTAAATTAGTGGACAGAAAAGAAAATTGTATTATTAGAAAACTAAGGAAATCTGAATATACAATTTGAATTGGATGTAACAAATAAAATTTGGACTGAACGTTACCTGTTTTAACAAAACAAAACAAAACCCTTGATTTACCCATATTACCACATAAAATGGTGTCAGAAGTGGGATCAAGGTATTAATAGGTAAAAGAACAAATTGGAGCATATAACAAAGGAAAATAGGACCGTTTAAAAGGTCAGATCTTTCCGTATTATTAAGAAAATTAACAAGAGCAGGACATTTTACGATTATAATATTAATTAAATGCTAACCCTTTGAAATTTTTTGCATGGTTTTAATGAAATTGCTGAGATATCGGAATTTATATAACATTATAAAGTAGTGAAAAAAATTCCTGAAAAAGACAAAGTGCATTGAGGTTTAGAAGAACTTTAACGGAATTTGAAATTTTTATACGCCGATAACGAAATTGCTTCGTATTTTTGCATGCCTTTTATGAAATTGCTGAGATAGCGGAAATTTACATAATATGAACATCTTAACGTAGTGAGAAAAAAAATTTTTTTTTGAAAGAGACAAAGTAGCATTAGGTTTTAGAAAAACTTTAACGGAAATTTAAAATTGTACATGGTTAGCGAAATTGTTTCGTAAAATAGCGGATTCTATTTAACATGTGAAGAAACTTTTTATCGAACTGCAAAAATATTCGCAAAAGGTGAAATACGTTTTATAGGGACTTGAACGGCGCGGCGCTTTCGTGTCTTATGGAATATTTAGAAAAGTGTACGGTATCCGAATTACAGGACTTGTTAAGGGAACGTGGTCTTCCTGTCGGTTGCAAGAAAAAGAACGAGCTCGTTAACCGTTTAAAATTATTTGAGAGAGGTAGAACCGAAAACGAAATTCTCGATCCAGTTAGTGAACACCGGTCCGAAAAGAGTAACGAAGGCGAAGGGGACTTTGAGAACTTTGAATTGTTTAGCGAGGTTAGGGAGGCAATTGAAGCAGAGTTCGCGGGAGATCTTAAGAATCAACGAGAGTTATCTGAAAGCTGGCAAATAATTTTGTATTTAATAATTTTGTATTTAAAGATATTGAAGACTCTCTCGAGAAATTCAACGGTGAATCGGGAAAGGATGTTGTCTCGTGGTTGAAAGACTTCGGTGATATAGCAACAGTGTGCTCATGGACTGAAATACAAAAGTATTTGTACGCGCGACGATTATTGACTGGCGCGGCTAGATTAGCGGTTGAAGCCTCTACTGAAATTAGTAGCTGGGAAGCCCTTCAAACTTTTTTGCAAACAGAGTTCAGCAGCGTTGCAACTGGTATAAGCGTTCATAGACGTGTCGAAAGCAGAAAGAAAAAGGCCGACGAAACATTTCTGGAGTATCTGTATGTTATGAAACAGATTGCTAGGTGTAGTAGTTAGATGAGGAATCAATTGTGTCATATATAGGCCGGTTTTACACGACCGGACTGTTTAGCCCCAAGCCGCTAAAGAAGGGGAAAATTAAAAATAAATAACTCACCAGAATAAAAAAAAATCAGCAGATATTTATTGTCAAAAAAAAAATTATAATAATTGATATTATTAAGTTGAATTACAAATAAACCTAAAAAGAAATATGAATTAATATAATGAAGTATTTAATGCATGATACACATACTTACCTACCTGGCAAACAAATCTATAGAAGAAACAAAAAATGAATTAAAACCAAAAATAATAATAAACCAAAATAAAATATATTTAATCAAACTATACGTAAAATAAATGAATTTCAACAACCTTACATGCAAACATAACAAATAAATACAAAAAGGCTACATGCAATTACAACAACAACAACACTAGCAATGAATTCAATATAAAAACAACACAAAATAACACAAATTGAACACAAATAACACAATACAGTTGTTTACTAGGTGGTAAAGACTACTTTTTTCACCAAATGATATACTGAAATTGAAGCCCCAGGTGAAAAAAGGGACTTCAAAAACACCCACTGACAGGTGTACACACAAAAACATAAACATTGAAATACACGAAAAATTCACCATTTCCACCACCAAAACTACATAGAAAACGCAAAACAAGAGTGATCACACAAACACAAAACGCGTTAATCACCTGATCCGTCCACAACTGGTAAAAATCGCGAATAACATTGCGCGAACTCGCGAAACTTTACCGCGCGCAGAAACGTCAAACTTTATTGACTTGAAACATTATGATATGTTAAGTCGACGTAAAATTTGACGAGGAATTCAATGGTGATGCCCGAAAACCGAAATAAATTATGGGAAAAAAGATATTAAGGAAAATAAAATTTACCTAAAGATAATGAGAGAAAAAAGGACAATAAAAAGGATTAAAAATGGAAAGAGATAATACTATAAATTCAAAAATTATTCGTTGATACTGCAGCAATTTAATTAAATATCCCAAAGGGAAATTTTTAGTACAGGATAAAAATTGAAGGAAATTTAACGAAATGAAAATAAATATCGAAAAATAATGAGAATTATAATGAATTAAAATATTAGAAAAATTTATAAAATCAAAAGAGGTAATAAAAAGGCGATATTAATAAATTTTAAACTAAGAAACAAATTTCCCAAATTTCCTAAAGGACGAGAATGCAGTTCAAACCAGGAAACACCGTTGACTTCGGCCTATAAAAACCCGGCGTCAGAAGCAGTCGGTCTCTCTGTTCATCAGAAAGTCGCAAGAGGTAAGCCAAGTAATATATCCATTGTACATGCCAATTGGTAATCGCGTATCACATGCTTGGTGCTGGTAAAAAATATTAACATTCATTTCTACAAGTAATAAGTGCAATACATGCCAGACATATCCTGGTAATCGTTGACACTATATGCTTGGAATTTTCAGATAGTCAACGAGGGACATCCTGGACCAACATTATCAACAAAAAGATATTAATATTACTAAAATTTAATAATTTTTTAAAATAGTGTTTAAGTGCTACAATTTGTGAAAGAAACTAAAATAAAATTTGAATGTAAACTGACACGTTAAAGTTTTTTATTTACGTAATACCTAATTTTCCAATCAGTGGTATTTGCATTAAACATTTTGGTGGTTCCATCCAGGAACACGTGTGCAGCACATTCAGATTTTATTAGTTTTCAATTGTTTGTGATAAATTGGTTAAACCTCATCAAGGATGACGTCTCTGCAAGAATTGTGCCAAGCTCAAAGTCGCCTGAAAACTCGCCTGGAGAACTACATAAAAACTGCCAGGAAGACGGCAATAGCCAAGCGGAATCTAGGATTTTACAAATCAAGGATCGTCGGGCTGAAGGAAATATGGGAGGAATTTCAGAGGAACGACCTAACATTAGACAACGCAGCAGCACACGTAGAAGCCACAGCGACGTCACTCGAATATTTTACGCTCGACCTATACAGTGTCGTGGAAAGTAAATATTTTGACTATCTTGGAGATCTAATGGACGGATTAGAGAAATGTCAATTAAGCCTCATGCCAACTCCATCAGTCGCTCCAGTCATTCCAGCAGCAGCAACACCGCATGACATACAATTGCCAAGGATTAGTCTACCAAAATGTAATGGAGATTATGATATGTGGCGATCGTTCCATGACGTGTTCGTCTCGTTAGTGCACAGCAATTCAAGACTCTCCTCTGTACAAAAGCTACATTACCTGAAGGAATGTTTGGTGGGTGAAGCACAAACCCTGCTAAGGCACGTACCTACCACACACGACGATTATCTACCAGCTTGGACAAAGGTAAAGGAACGGTATGAAAATAAAAGGATGTTAGTCAATCATCAGTTAAAGACCTTCATAAATATACCTAAACTATCCACCGAAGCAGAGGCGGCATTCAAACAATTAGGTGCCACAGCAACAAATACTACGGTAACAATTACAGGCTTAAACATTAGCCAAGCAACAACAGCTCACCGACAAGTCAACCTTACTCTCAAACCACGCGGCCTTACTACGGGATCCGTGGCAGTCGACCTGTTAGTTATCAATGAAATCACCGATCGTCTACCAACAAAGGTAGTGTGCAAGGAGGATTGGAATCACCTCAACAACTTGCAATTAGCAGATCCAACATTCTGGAAACCAGGACGGATCGATGCACTTTTAGGAGCAGAAACTTACACAGAAATATTACAAGACGGAATCCGACGTGGACCGAAAAGGGCTCCAATAGGCATCGACTCTTTGGATGGATCATAATGGGACCAACAAAGAACACAACTTCCGAGAAAGTCTCCGAATTTACGGCTAGATCAACAGATCAGAATAAAAGCCAGCTACTCACACGTTTTTGGGACATCGAAGAAGTTCCAGCAAAACCAACCCTAACAAGGGATGAAGAACTCTGTCAACAGATCTTCGAAGCAACACACAAACGTACCTCAACTGGAAGGTACCAAGTGACGTTGCCATTCATAGACAACCAGTCACCAACGCTTGGACAATCAAGACCACAAGCACTAAAGAGATTCGCATCATTGCAACGACATTTTGCATGGAATCCCCAACTCCAAGACGAGTACAGCAAGTGTCTGGATGAATACATCGAACTTGGGCACATGGAAGCAGTAGATCCTCCCAAAGAATCAGAAGAACACTATTACATTCCGCATCATGCAGTGTTCAAAGAAAGCACGACCACCAAACTAAGAGTGGTCTTCGATGCTTCCGCCAAAACTACCAATGGGAAGTCACTTAATGAGCTTCTCTTAACAGGGCCAACGCTACAACCCAAGCTCTTTGCAACATTGCTGAAATGGAGGAAGTATAAAATAGCCATAAATGCGGATATAGAGAAAATGTACCGCATGATAGAGGTCCACCCTAAGCACCACACATTCCAAAGGATAATTTGGCGACATCCTCAAACGATGCAGTGGCAAGACTACAATTTGAAAATAGTAACGTTTGGGACATCCAGTGCTCCCTACTTAGCCATACGAACCCTTCAACAACTAGCGGAGGACGACAGAAAAAACTGGCCTGCTGCCTCGAAGGCAATATACACAAACTTCTACGTCGACGACTTGTTAACTGGAGCAGACAACGTCAAAGAGGCAAAACTACTAGAAATGGAATTAATGGCCAAAACGAAAGCAGGCGGATTTAATCTTCGAAAATGGGCCAGCAATGTCCAAGCATTGCTGGACGATCTACCAGTAGAATATCGGGAGCTAAAAACATCACTAAGTTTTACAGAGGACCAAACGGTGAAAACACTTGGAATACGCTGGCACCCTGGACCAGATCATTTTACGTTCAGTGTCACCCCATTGCGCAATCATGACATTCCAACAAAACGTAATAGCTCTCCGACATAGCATCGTTGTATGATCCATTAGGGTGGCTATCCCCGGTCATAATTATCGCCAAAACCCTGATGCAAGCATTATGGATAACTGGGTGCTCATGGGATCAAAGGGTGTCCACACACATCGAAAACGAGTGGGCAACATTTAAGCGAGAATTAAACAACCTGGAGGCACTACAAATTCCCAGATGGATCAACTATTCAGCGACCGCGAATGCACAATTACATGGGTTTTGCGATGCTTCCGCAAAGGCTTATGCTGCAGTGCTGTATCTGAGAGTAGAAAAGGACAACGGAGAAATCATATCTACGTTATTCACCTCTAAAACGAAGGTAGCTCCCATCAAGCCGACAACCATACCCCGGTTGGAATTAAACGGAGCTGTGATTTTGGCAAGACTACTGAAGAGCACCATGGACGACATGCAACTCCAACATCTTCCTGTGTTTGCCTGGACAGACTCAACAATAGCATTACAATGGGTAAAAGAGCATCCATCCAAATGGAAAACCTACGTTGCTAATCGTGTGGTAGACATCCAAGAGGTAATACGATATGACCAGTGGAGACATATTCCAACAAAGGACAATCCTGCGGATTTGGCATCTCGAGGTATTTCAGCATCAAACTTGCTGAACAATCAACTGTGGTGGCACGGACCAACTTGGCTAACCAAATCTCAAATACATTGGCCGCAGTTCCATGACATAAAGGAACAGACTGATCTAGAAGCAAGAAAGCCAACCATACTGAGTTGTGTCACCCAGTTCGAAGATCAACTATTTGGACGTTATTCATCAATAACACGACTAACCCATATAATAGCCCTTATCTTACGATTCAAGTATAATTGTAAGAACCCCAAGACAAAACGAACGGAACACATGTCTGTCGTGGAGTGGCAACAAGCAGAAAACACCATTTGGAGGTTCGTACAACAGGCAGTTTTTTCAGAAGAATACAGCAACCTATTGAAAAACAAACCATTAGCAATGAATAGTCGATTAATAAAATTGAACCCATTCCTGGACAAGACTCAGCTATTACGAGTAGGAGGAAGATTGCAGAATGCGCCAATTTCGTATGATACAAAACATCCCATAATTTTGCCACAGGAACATTTCATAACACATATGCTAATTGATAAGACACACCTAGATACCCTACACGGTGGAACATCCTTAGTACTAAGTACTAGTCGGCAAAGGTACTGGATCCTCAATGCAAGAAGATGCATCACCAGTCGAATAAACAAATGTGTCATCTGCGCCAAACAACGAGGAGAAACGATGACACAATTAATGGGACACTTACCAACACCTAGAGTCAGCATCAGTACACCATTTACCAGTGTTGGTATCGATTATGCCGGTCCCATCACAATCAAGGCGTCCACTATTAGAAACGCAAAGCTGCAGAAGGCCTACATTTGCATCTTCGTTTGTCTCAGCACCAAGGCGATCCACATTGAGTTAGTGTCCAACCTATCCTCACCAGCATTTCTTGCCGCATTGCGAAGATTTACAGCCCGACGCGGATTGTGCACGGACATATATTCCGATTGTGGGTCCAACTTCATCGGCGCGAAAGCCACACTAGATAAAGACATGAAACATGCAATTAAGAAAGCCACCACAGAAGAGGCCCGCGATTGCACATCAAAAAACATTACCTGGCACTTCAACCCACCAGGGGCACCACATTTTGGAGGGTTATGGGAAGCTAGCGTAAAATCCATCAAACCCCATTTGTACCGGACAGTAAGGAATGCTATACTCACGTAGAGCGGCAGAATCTGTTTCGTGGTCACAACGTTGGAGCTACATTCAGCTTATGGTTAAACAGTTTTGGAAGGAGTGGACGAAGGACTATCGCCACCAATTACAGCAAAGACCAAAATGGCAAAAGGAACAAACACCAGTGCAAATCGGCGACGTGGTACTCGTAAAGCATGAGAATACGCCACCAATAAAATGGCCTCTTGATCCCATCGAAGCAGTTTTCCCAGGAAAGGATGGATTAATCCGCATTGTACAAGTAAGGACAAGTCACAACACGTTCCAACGGTCAATCACCAAAATCTGCCGCCTACCAATAGACCAGACTACAAACTCAAGGGACGCACCATCTCCTTGATGAAACAACCTTTCCTGTGTCGTCTTGTTAAATGTTTGTATCGTTAAATCCTGTACCCCTATTCCCGATAAGCAATATCTAACCAATATTTAGTTATTCCAGTTTTCCAAGCACCAGTGCGAAGAATCCAATCGAAGATGTCTCAACAAGAATATGATTATACCGAAGACGATTTAGCAGCCATCGAAGACAGCTGGCTGTATCCAGATGGCAACCCAACGGGAAGTCCGTATTTAGATATCGACTTCGATATAGAAGCTGAGCTAGAAGCGTTAACGAGTCTAGATGCCAACAAAAAGCGCCCAGACAGCATCGAAGACGCACCACCATCTAAGCATGCAAGATCACCTAAGGCAGCGACACCAATGCGAGGTCAAGAACCTCTCAAGAGCAGTATGGATGCAGAAAAAACCGTCCAGGTTCCCCCATCCCGACAGCCAACACAAAACACTGCAAGGGTCAACATCCAATCACGAAGAACACCTTCCGACAGTCCAGTTGACAAGAAATACCCAAAAAATCGTTGCTGGAGTTCACCGCAAAGGCCGATCTGGAAAAGAAACTTTGAAGCGATGCCCTGTGGACCGGAAATCCGAATTCGGTTAGCGCCAAGACGGGTTCCCACGTCCAACCTTGAAGCCAGACAACTGCAAAAGGAGTCAAACGAACCAGCAGGAAAACAGACGCAAGGTCAACGGCGCAAACCCATGGTCAACTTAGCAGCCAACCAACAAGCAGGTAAAATGATTTTCATTGACCTCACGACAGCCGACCCACCAGAACCCCTTCGGATTGTGAAACCGCAGCATAAAATATCAGATGAAGTCAGTCAACCAGCCTTCAAACCACAACCACCGCGCAAAATTCCAGTGCCTAAGCTGCAGGAGCCAGCCTTAATAAACGGCCGTGAGGTGAACCAACTACATTTGCTACGTCCAACAACAAGCCTCAAGGAACTAAAGGAGCGACTGAACAACGACTTCCAGCGGTTCATCACTAGAGAGGGAGAAGACCTTTACCTGCCTAAACAATTATTGCAAAAAATCAATTTTGATTAAGTACAAAAAACAAAAAAGAAGGAGCATACCATAAACCTGCCGAATAACTTCCAGGTACGGGTGCAGGTGAAAGCAGATGGGCGAGTCATTTTTCACCACCACCACAAACGAGGCATCAGCAAACAAAAAGCCTCCTTGAACGTAACCGTTCAACAAGGGGGAGAATGTTTAGCCCCAAGCCGCTAAAGAAGGGGAAAATTAAAAATAAATAACTCACCAGAATAAAAAAAAATCAGCAGATATTTATTGTCAAAAAAAAAGTTATAATAATTGATATTATTAAGTTGAATTACAAATAAACCTAAAAAGAAATATGAATTAATGTAATGAAGTAATTAATGCATGATACACATACTTACCTACCTGGCAAACAAATCTATAGAAGAAACAAAAAATGAATTAAAACCAAAAATAATAATAAACCAAAATAAAATATATTTAATCAAACTATACGTAAAATAAATGAATTTCAACAACCTTACATGCAAACATAACAAATAAATACAAAAAGGCTACATGCAATTACAACAACAACAACACTAGCAATGAATTCAATATAAAAACAACACAAAATAACACAAATTGAACACAAATAACACAATACAGTTGTTTACTAGGTGGTAAAGACTACTTTTTTCACCAAATGATATACTGAAATTGAAGCCCCAGGTGAAAAAAGGGACTTCAAAAACACCCACTGACAGGTGTACACACAAAAACATAAACATTGAAATACACGAAAAATTCACATTTCCGCCACCAAAACTACATAGAAAACGCAAAACAAGAGTGATTACACAAACACAAAACGCCTTAATCACCTGATCCGTCCACAACTGGTAAAAATCGCGAATAACATTGCGCGAACTCGCGAAACTTTACCGCGCGCAGAAACGTCAAACTTTATTGACTTGAAACATATGAAATGTTAAGTCGACGTAAAATTTGACGAGGAATTCAATGGTGATGCCCGAAAACCGAAATAAATTATGGGAAAAAAGATATTAAGGAAAATAAAATTTACCATAAAGATAATGAGAGAAAAAAGGACAATAAAAAGGGAAAATAAATATCGAAAAATAATGAGAATTATAATGAATTAAAATATTAGAAAAATTTATAAAATCAAAAGAGATAATAAAAAGGCGATATTAATAAATTTTAAACTAAGAAACAAATTTCCCAAATTTCCCAAAGGACGAGAATGCAGTTCAAACCAGGAAACACCGTTGACTTCGGCCTATAAAAACCCGGCGTCAGAAGCAGTCGGTCTCTCTGTCCAATATATCCATTGTACATGCCAATTGGTAATCGGGTATCACATGCTTGGTGCTGGTAAAAAATATTAACATTCATTTCTACAAGTAATAAATGCAATACATGCCAGACATATCCTGGTAATCGTTGACACTATATGCTTGTAATTTTCAGATAGTCAACGAGGGACATCCTGGACCAACATTATCAACAAAAAGATATTAATATTACTAAAATTTAATAATTTTTTAAAATAGTGTTTAAGTGCTACAATTTGTGAAAGAAACTAAAATAAAATTTGAATGTAAACTGACACGTTAAAGTTTTTTATTTACGTAATACCTAATTTTCCAATCAGTGGTATTTGCTTTAAACACGGATACCGAACAGACAAATCGAGCGAACAGACTGGGGTTTATGGGGAAGAGGGTGAGAGAGGACGATGGAAAACCGGCGCCTCTCTCACCCTCTTTCCCATAAACCCCAGTTTGTTCGTTCGTTTTGTCTGTTCGGTGTCCGGTCGTGTAAAAGGGTCCATAGTAGCGGGAATTTCTGATTCAGTTCAAGGCAAAACATTATTGTATGAAGCTCGGACTCTAACCCAGTTGAAAGATAAGTTCAAGGTGTATGAAAATATGAAAGCGAATTTTAGGGAGACGAAGTCAAGTGAGAAGCCGATAAAATTTGAATCGTCCAAAGGGAAAGGGGGTCAGAACCAGACGAGATGTTACAATTGTGGGGCGAATCACATTTGAGCAACAACTGTCCAAACAGACTCAAGGGGTCGCGATGTTTTAACTGCGGATCATTTGGGCATATGGCCACAAACTGTCCTCAGAAAAATTCCGCAAGAATGGCTGATAGTCGTGAAGTATCAGGAAGTCATGTCAATGTCATCGAGGTTCCAGACTTACGTGTTACTGTAAGACTTCGGCATCGAGAGTACAAGGCCCTTGTTGACACCGGCAGTGGGGTGAGCCTTATTAGAAGGTCTTTAATTGGGAATTTTAGGCGCGAGTCATCAGAATTGGGCCCAAGTATGCTTTTGACAGGATTCGGACGTCATCTGAAACGAACCTTTGGATCAGTGTTACGCGTTTTGGTTATAAATAACGACGAATATAATGTACGTCTTCATAATGTGCCTAACCAATGGATAAGCCAAGATATATTGCTAGGAACAAACATGCTGAAGGATGCGACGCTCTTAGTCGACCACGGAAAGCTGACGATTACTAAAGCGAAAAGGGAATGTGATGTTGTGGAAGAGGAGGATTTCCTAAAAAAAATTGACACCGTTCAGGTAATCCATGAACCAAATTACGAGAGTCTGGAAGAGATAGAAGATATCGATCTTCGAAAAAGTGTACGAGAAGTTGTGGTGGGGTAAGCACACAAACGGCCACAAGAGTCGTGTATAAAAATGAAGATTCATCTAGATAATGAAGCCCCTATATATTTCAAACCACGGCGGTTGTCCCCTAAAGAGAAGGAGGTAGTTACATCGCAGGTAAATGAATTTCTAAGCGAGGGCATAGTTAGACCAAGCTGTTCGGATTTCTCAAGTCCCGTCGTACTAGCTAAGAAAAAGGATGGTAGTTATCGCTTGTGTATCGACCATAGGAAAATTAATCGACACATTATTAAGGACCGATACCCGTTGCCGGTGACGGAAGAAACTTTGGAAGATTTGCATCATGCATCGGTATTCACGACATTAGATCTTCGAAATGGGTTTTTCTACGTCGATGTCGATGAATCAAGTAAGAAGTTTACAGCCTTCTCAACGGCAGACGGCCATTTTGAATTTAATAAGATGCCGTTCTGTTTATGCAGCTCTCCAGCCGTATTCCAGAGGTTCGTAAACTCAGTATTCCAACCCTTGATAAGAGATAAGACGCTGTTGATTTATATGGATGATATCATCATTCCTTCATCTACCGAAACTCAGAACCTAGAAAAGCTAGAGAAGACCTTGCAGTTAGCCGAAAGCTATGGACTGGAAATTAAGTGTCGAAAAGTAAGTTCTTGAGAAGAAGTGCGAATTTTTAGGGCACATAGTCGAACGCGGTTCCATCAAACCATCTGTCGGAAAAGTTGAGGCCGTACAAAGATTTCCTATTCCGCGTAATGTCAAGCAGGTGCAAAGCTTTCTCGGACTTACTGGTTTTTTCCGCAAATTCATCTTTAACTATTCTGTCGTTGCGAAGCCACTGTCGGACCAAATTAAGAAGGACTCTCCATTCGTGTTTGGTCAAAAGGAGCAGGATGCTTTTGATACCCTTAAGGCACATTTGCGCTCTCATCCCGTTCTGAAGTTATTTGATCCGCAAGCCCAAACCGAACAACATACTGATGCCAGCAAAGTGGGATATGGAGCCGTCCTGTTACAAAAATCTTTGGACGACGATAAACTCCATCCGGTGTTTTATATAAGTTTCAAGACGACAGACGTGGAGCAGCGGTACTCCAGTTACGAATTAGAAGTCCTGGCAATCATCAAGGCACTTAAAAAGCTGCGACCCTATTTACTGGGTATACAATTTGTAATATACACGGATTGCAAAGCTTTTGAGCTTACGATGAGAAAGAAGGAAATTAGTAGTAGAGTCGCAAGGTGGGCGCTGTTTCTAGAAGAGTTCGACTGTGTAGTGCACCATAAATCTGGATCAGCCATGCGTCACGTTGATGTTTTAAGCCGCTACCCTGCAGTGATGTTAGTGGAGGATAATATTTTATATCGTATTAAAAAGGCTCAGGAAGAAGACTGCCAAGCTATAAAGAAATGTCTGGAGAACGGGGAGTACCAAAATTTTCTATTACGGGGCCAAGTTCTCTTTAAATTCGTGGATGGGGACTACTTGTTAGTCGTCCCGAAGACGTTACAGAGGTGGATCATAAGAAATTCTCACGAAAATGGTCATATAAATTCAAAGAAGCTCGAGGTTATGTTACGGCAGGAGTATTATATCCCAAATTTAGCAAAGAAGGTTGAATATGTCCTGTCCTGGTGTCAAGGAAGGCCGGAAAACCTGAGGGTCTTTTAAGTCCAATAGAGAAGCTGGACCAGCCACTTCACACGTACCACTTAGACCATTTAGGACCGCTAAACTCTACTGCCAAGAACTACAAACACCTCTTCGTCGTGGTCGACGCCTTCAGTAAGTTTTCCTGGATCTATCCTGTTAAGTCGACTACAACGGACGAAGTCATGCGTAAACTAGAGTTCCAAGCTGACCTCTTCGGTAATCCACGCAGGATCGTAACGGACAATGGTACAGCGTTCACGTCAACGTCCTTTCGAGAGTATTGCGAGCAGAGGAATATTACGCAAGTGTTCATCACGACGGGGGTCCCGAGGGGAAACGGCCAAGTCGAGCGACTAAATCAGATCATCATCAGTGTCCTATCCAAGATGTCGGTATCTGATCCTACGAAATGGTATAAGCATGTCCCTCAACTGCAACGAGTGTTAAATTCGACGCCCAGTCGGTCTACAGGGAAAACACCTTTTCAGATTATGTTTGGAGTGAAGATGTCTAACTCAAGTCATCAGGAACTCAGGGATGTCATCGAAGAAGAAATCGTATTATCATTTGAGAATGAACGCAACGCTTGCCGGCTGGAGGCCAAAGGACAGATCGCTAAGGTGCAAGAGGAGAACAGGAGGTATTCGATGAGAGAGAGGAAACCCGCTAAGAAGTACAAACTTGGGGATTTGGTAGCCATCAAGCGTACACAGTATGCCCCTGGAGCAAAGCTGTATCCAAAATTTCTTGGCCCATATGAGATAACCAACGTTAGGTGCAACGACCGGTATGAAATCAAGAAGGTTGGCAATCACGAGGGCCCAAACCCCACCAGCTCAGCAGCCGATTACATGAAGCCATGGTCTCAGGTTGATGAAGAAGATGGTCTATCCGGGACGGATGAAATTCAGGATGGCCGGATGTGGGATTTAGATTCCTAAACGCTTACAAACGGCACTTTACGACAAAACGCCTAACGGCAAAACGCACGCCACCCGCTAGATACGCCTAGGAGGAGAGAGGCAGTCACGGAGAAGTTTTCATAAATAGTCCATGGAAATGGTACTTTTTAATTGCAAAAATGCAGGACAAGGTTTTTTTTTGGGTTGTGTAGGGGGTCGGTGTAAGCTTAAATTTGAGTTTTCGGGCTCGGGCCCCCATTTATCCGCCATCTTGGAAAAGGTGTGCAAATGGGTTTTCCACTATATCTCCGTAACAGTACATCTTACAGAAAATTTGTACAGAGGTTTTTTGTTTAGAATTAAATTATCTACATTTTATTATATTAGCTTTTTTGTCGTAAATTGAATAATTAAGAAGTTATAAGCCTTAGAACACAAAAATTAGTCACAATATTTTCTTTTAAGGGCTATAACTTTTTTTCCTTCAATTTTAACAAAAAAAATAACAAATTTTTTTAGAGGGTTTCATAACGAATAATTTTCATTCATTGTTTTTTTAATTTCATTCACTACGAAGGGTTTTACAACGCCCCGAAAGTATCAAAGTGACAAATTTTCTGAATAATTGTTTTACGATTTTACCTTCTCCTTTCCCTAGAAATTCTCAATAACAGGAAGCAAGTAATAATAATGAATGAATCACTTTACGTGCCGATGTTTGAGTAATGCAAAAAATTGTTTAGCAGTTTATTGCGGTTTTTTATTATTGTTTTGGTATGTTTACAAGGTAGGAGATCTCAATAAGAGGTAGCAAGTAATAATAATGAATGAATGACTTTACGCTCTAAGGAATGCCGATGTTTGAGTAATGCAATAAAATTGTTTAGCAGTTAGCAGAAGAATGGGGCTGGAAAAAAACATCACGCATGTTTATGCCAGTGCAAAATACAAAACCTCCAGCTCCTCCTGAGCTGTTGAAGTTAATATTTTGTCGTTGCAAAGGCAACTGTGGTGCAGTTTGTGGGTGTCGCAAATCTGGATTAAACTGTTCCACCGGGTGCGAAAATTGCTGTGGTGAGACTTGCAGCAATGTAATGGAATTTTCAAAATTAATAGTTGAAGACGAGATGGAAGACGAATTTCCAACCTTGACACCTTTGCCCTCTGCTACAATTTCTCAGCAAATTGAAAAATACCCTGTTCATGAACCTCAGGCCGGCCCTTCAAAAAGAACAAGAGCGGAGTAGATAGAAAAGCAGCACATAGTGGATTAGGCCTCTTGGGGATACCACTTTAAAAAAACGCGCCAACAAACTCTACCTCGCAGGTGGTGTGGAAATGAGTTGTAAAACCTACAAACTCTAGTCATAACAGAATGAAGCCCTTTTTTGTGCAGCCCTAACACAAATTATTTAAAAAAAATTGAAGTAACTAATACATGTTATTATTCAAAGAATTTCATTTTAAACCATCTCGTACCTTGTAAAACATACCAAAACAATAATAAAAAACCACAATAAACTGCTAAACAATTTTTTGCATTACTCAAACATCGGCATTCCTTAGAACGTAAAGTGATTCATTCATTATTATTACTTGCTTCCTGTTATTGAGAATTTCTAGGGAGAGGAGAAGGTAAAATCGTAAAACAATTATTCAGAAAATTTGTCACTTTGATACCTTCGGGGCGCTGTAAAACCCTTCGTAGTCAATGAAATTAAAAAAACAACGAATGAAAATTATTCGTTATGAAACCCTCTAAAAAAACTTGTTATTTTCTTTGTTAAAATTGAAGGAAAAAAAGTTATAGCCCTTAAAAGAAAATATTGTGACTAATTTTTGTGTTCTAAGGCTTATAACTTCTTAATTATTCAATTTACGACAAAAAAGCTTATATAATAAAATGTAGATAATTTAATTCTAAACAAAAAACCTCTGTACAAATTTTCTGTAAGATGTACTGTTACGGAGATATAGTGGAAAACCCATTTGCACACCTTTTCCAAGATGGCGGCCAAATGGGGGGGCCTCGAACCCGAAAACTCAAATTTAAGCTTACACCGACCCCCCCCCCCCCTACACAACCCAAAAAAACCTTGTCCTGCATTTTTGCAATTCAAAAGTACCATTTCCATGGACTAAAAGTGGAGGTGTTAAGTGGTGCAAGGCAAATCATAATAAGACTAGTGAGAATTAGTGCTAAATATTATTAGTGGACAGAAAAGAAAATTGTATTATTAGAAAACTAAGGAAATCTGAATATACAATTTGAATTGGATGTAACAGATAAAATTTGGACTAAACGTTACCTGTTTTAACAAAACAAATAGAAATACCGTCACTTTTTCTACAACCGGTGACTACGAGAATACGAAAATTAGTTTGTCACATTTTTCAATGGGTGGACTATGGGAATAGGGGCCCATGTTCACATTACATTATGTGGTATGTTTCGTTGATCTTGGAAATTTTTTTGAACTTAATCTGAAGATTCATGAATTTGCCAATTTTAGATTCGCGTTTAATTTTTTATTAATGTTATAGTAAGTTAGCTAATTGTCTACCCCTTTGGGGGTAAAAGTGTTGAACGAAGGCAAGTTTCTATCTGTGTTAGAGTGAAATCGTGTTATTTATAAGATACCGTATTATATGAGAGTTATCTTCAAAATGAAAATAATGCTAACAACCTATAATGTGCAAGGATGGCTCGCTTTTTTATTTGTAATATAAAAACATATAGATTTAAGCATTCAAAATATAAATTAAATAACAATTCGAGAATTTAATACTAAAAGGCTAAATCTACAATTTTAAATCTTCTTCCTTTCCAAGCCTTTCTGCCTCTTCAACCTTGAAATAAAAATTTTACTGTACATCTTTTCTACTTCTCTAGTAATTAACTTACTGTATCCGGTAGTTTTGTCCTAAATGTTTCTGGTAATATAAAAACAAGAAGACCTGCAATTAGTGAGACTGCGGCGAATACTAGAAGTGGTAATGGTCTGAAGTAAATGCCCTGAAAATAATTTTGTGTATTTAATTTATTAGTGTGGGAAATAAGAAAAATATTTACTAATAAAGGAACAAAAGGAGCAATCATTGCTCCAAATCTTGCCACCGTTGACATGCAGCCCACACCAGCGCTGCGTATTATCTGAAATTATAAAAGTTTCAAAATTATTATATAGTATTTGTTTTAGAATTTTGCATTACCGTTGGCAACATTTCGGCAGTGTGCGTGTATATTATTGAAAAAGACGATGTAACTCCCAATTTTCCAATTAAAAACAAAGTTATTACCGCCCATGATATGTCTAATAAATAATTCAAAAAGTTATATTTGAAATAATATTAAAGTTTTACCTTGATTCACAAAACCACCAGCAGCACAAGTAAATGCACATAAAAGAAGCGATCCAGCTGATGACCATCTTCTTCCGATTTTATTCATTGAGATCCACGCTAGGCAATATCCTGGGATTTCTATTAGACAAACCAGTATGAAGTTCATGTATTTATTCCCACTCAGACTTGTTGAATTTAATGATAGACCGTAGTACACAAAAGCATTTGTAGCCCTTAAAAACAATCCAATCGTAATACAAAAATTGTTTAATTTTACAAGAATTAAAAACACAAACCAGATATAAAGCAAAAGTAAAAATCGAAGCAACATAATCTTTGATTGCATTGCTAGCTTCAAAGTTCTTCGCATTTCATGCTTCTTCGAATCTTCTGATTCGCCATCAATAACAAAAACTTTTCCATTTTCATCAGGTATAGGGACATGTCCCTTCTCAAAGGATGCCAACAAACATTCCGATATTTTCTTATTATTTACTCTGGCTGCTTTCTTAATTATTGTTTCCGCTTTAGCATATTCCTTCTTTGCTAGAAGCCATCTAACCGATTCTGGCACTAGCCAGTAATATACCCCAAAGATCAATGGTGGTGCAGATAGTCCATACTGTATCCATTGCCAATCCTTGCACCACCAGGCAAACATTCCTACTAGAGCCTCTCCGACTGCGTAAAAGTAATTCAACACTATACTGGCCATTTCTCGCTTTCCAGGACCAACCATTTCTACACCAATTATAAATGCTAGAGGATATACTCCTGATGTGCCAACAGCATTTAGGAATGCAAATACCAAGAAGCTCATGTAATTCCAAGCTGCTCCTTGAAGGATTCCCGTTATGGACATGAATAGGATGTTAAAAGTGAATATTAATTTCCGGCCATATCTAAAATTTTATGTTTTTATAGCTATTTATGGAATTTATGTAGTATTGATACCTATCAGCCAGAAATCCTGAAGATGCTGTTCCGGCTACAAGTCCGGCGAAATGTACAGTGCCTACCATGGCTAGTTTCCACGCATTCGATTGGCATGTTATGTTCCACTGAAACATAAATAAAGTATTATATTGAATAACAATGCATTTTTTAGAGATTTAAAAGCCTCTTAGACCGGTTAAGAATTTGGATTCTATATTAATAAAAGAAAGTGTCGGTCAGTCTGTGTGTCTGTTTGTGCGTACCGTCGCCACTAGGTATGGGTATCAAATGAAAGGGGATGACAAGTTGACTACTATTAGCTGTGTGGCGTCATTCCAAATTTAAAATGGCGGCAAACACAAAGTGTTGGCCCACACAAATTGGGCGATTGCCTTTTTCTTTACAACGCGCTCGGTATGGGTATCAAATGAAAGGGTGTGACAAGTAGAATACTATTACTATCTGCATGTTGTCTTTCCAAATTAAAAATGGCGACCAACAAAAAATGGCGGTTTACTTATTAGTTTATTTTACAATAAAAGCGTATTTTTTTTAGTTTTATTTTAAACTATACATATACATATTTTATTTTCTACTGCAGTCACAACGACAATCGCTGAAAGTTGTTGGACTCGATCTGATAAAGCCATGCTTCTCCCACGGACAGCTGTATGTGGGTTGTTGAAGAGTTGAGAGAATTTTCACATCTTAGCTCCAAATGCCAGAACATTAAATACAGTTTATCCTGAACCTCTTTGAAAAATACCGTAACATCTGGTGCATGTCTGATTTTTTTCATTATACCTTTTCCCTACCGCGGACTGTTCACACATAATCTTTTTTTATTGAAAGGCTACGTTCAGACGGTGATTTTTCCCCGTATACCGTATACGGGATTTTATCGAATAGAACAGTGGCAATGATAATTACATTAGCATGTTCCCTAGGGTGGGTCAAAAAAATCATTTTTGTTACAATTGACACGGAAAAATGGGTTGCTGGACACCTTACAAAAATTCTCACTCAACATGAGGTCTTAATTGTAATAGGAAGATCCTCCGCATAGCAGTTTTTTATTTTTTTCTCAGTCCAATAGAAAAAAATTCATACCTCATCATTAATTGATTGTACAGAAAAATGTTTTCGGAGAATTGTGTAGGAAGTTTAACGCTCTACAAAAAAGGTATATTATATTTTTTCTGTAAACGTCACCATTTGGAAGATATTGAAGATTTAAGTTTGATTATTTTAAGACAAATTTCATTTTTGTTCTATATTTACCTCTTTCCGGAAGCTCAAAAAAATATTAATTTTTAAAATAAAAAAAATCCTACGTACAACGTTTATCACTGCGATTAAAAATAGTTCTTTTTTTTAAATTTAAAACCGGACAATTGTAGCGCGAGTTACATACTTAGAGTTAAAAAATGCAACAAATGCACAATTTAATCAACCGGACGTATCCGATACACTAAAAATAAAGCCAAAAGAAAAACCATTAGCTTGGTAGTCATATTCCACACTGCATCCGATAAAACTGCTGACTTAGGAAAAGATAAGAAAAGTAAAATGTAATTTTTGAATAAGAATAGTCAGTCTGTCGGAAATTATATTGGAGTTCGGTTTGTTGTGTTAAATAAAGTTAATTAAATTTCCAGTGAGGTTTTTTTTATTTCTAATTGATTAAATAATTATCAAAAATATATTACTGGCGCAGTCGGAGTGGATTCAGTTAATTGGATCCAGCGATACGAATTTACCGCGAAAATTTTTTTAATAAAAAGTGATTAAGTGTGGAAGGTGTGATACGAAGTAGTTTAATTTACATTTAATAAGCTACGAAGAAACAACCACCAAAACACAGAAAGAAAAGTCATCCTGGAAAGAAGGCAACGACGTAATTTAACAGCAGATCAAAACAGAAGAATGGCTCAAGGAGGGCAACAAAACCAACCAAATATGATGGAACAATGCTTAGCCCTATTAACCGAAATAGTGCACCGGCAGACTCAGCCACCATCGTTGAGAAGACGAATTGAAAAAGAAATCAAATTTCTACCAGCCTTTGAGGGAAAACCTGGAAGTCTACCAACATTCATAAATGCAGTTGAACGAGTTTTAGCGGAGTATGGAGATCAAGCACCGCAAGTCTATACAGTGATCTACAATGAGAAGATTTTGGGTCCACCAAAAAATTATTTAGAAACGGCACCACCAACAACGTGGGAACAATGTAAAGCAAAGCTGAAGATTCACTATAAACCTAGCAAAGATCAAGGGAGGATTATGCAAGAAATTTTAACTTTAAAAGTAAGTTCAATCACTGATTTATTAGATAAGCTTAGATTGTTAGTAGACGATATTTCAGAGTGTGGAATTTTCAGTGAACACCAAAATGAAATCGTTAATCATTTAAGTAGTGTTTTATCATTAAAAATAAAAGAGGTTACTGCAGGAGCCCTAGCGGCGGAATTAAATGATAAATTTAGTTTAGAACAAATTAGAATAATACTTAATAAATACGTTGGCCAAGATGAATATAATTTAAAATCCTATAAACAAAATTTTTATGTACGAGATGGACTCAAACTTAGACAAAATATACAGACGAAAATTAACCAAAACTGTGGACAGGACAAAAGCATTTCAAGAAGAGACAATAATTATAATAATTCCTCAGGACAATATCGTAATCAAAATAATTATAATAATTATTCAGGACAATATCGTAATCAAAATAATTATAATAATTCCTCGGGACAATATCGTAATAACCATAATAATTCCTCGGGACAGTATCGTAATAATTATAATACTTTTTCGGGACAATACCGTAGAGATTTTAACCAAAATGTACGTAATAACGGTAACAGTGCACAACAAAGAAATTCGCAACCAACTAATCTTAATATAAGTCAACCGATGGATGTTGACAATATAAATGCTCAAAGTGATGTAAACGATACAAATAAAGAATTTTTTACCAATTAGCCTCGGAACAAAAAAAGATTTATATACCTATAAATAACAAAAAATTTTGTGCTAAGATGGATACAGGTTCAACTGTTAGTTTATTAAATTTTAGGAAAGTACCAAGTTATATTTATGAATTATTAAAAGGAAGCGTCAAAATTAATACAATTATTGGGGAAGTTAATGAGGAGACTGAATTTGTAAAAACTCACTGTCCTATCGAATTTCAACAGCCGGTTAATGCTCGAATGCGATGGGTTAAAATTTGCCTGGACAAACAATATGATTTTCTTGTAGGCATGGATTGGATAGAAAAGAACGTGAAAGGTATTGAGGTAGAGGATAAAGAGATTGTCTTGAAAAATGGGGCAAGGGTTCCGTTTCTGAGTAGAATTGTGCAAGAAGAAGTAAATGTCCTGGAAGAAAGTGAATTAGTTAATATAAAATTGAACCATTTGAACGACAAAGAACAAGACGGAGTAAAACGTTTGTTAGAAAAGTATAAAAAGTTATTTTACAGAGAAGGAGATAGGCTAACCAACACTACAAGTATTGTTCACGAAATAAAAACCATTACAAATGATCAGATTAACGCGAAATTATATAGATATCCACCACATCATGAAGAAGAAGTAAGAAAACAAATGCGAGAAATGGAAACTCAAGGGATTATAAGGAAAAGTCGAAGTAAATACAGCTCTCCGATTATAGTAATACCGAAGAAAAAGGATAATTCTGGAGTGCAGAAATATAGAATAGTAGTGGATTACAGAAAACTTAATGAATTAACGGTAGATGATAAATATCCGCTACCAAATATGGACAGTATCCTAGACAAACTAGGTAAGGCGCAATACTTTAGTACGCTGGATTTAGCAAAGGGTTATCATCAGATTTTAGTAAAAGAAACAGATATCGAAAAAACTGCATTCGTTACACCAGCAGGGTTGTTTGAGTATGTCAGGATGCCATTCGGCCTTAAGAATGCTCCTGCAACCTTTCAACGATTAATGAATGAAGTACTTCGCGATGAAATTAATAAAATATGCGTCGTTTATCTCGATGATATCTTAGTTTTTTCCACGACTTTAGAAGAACATTTAAATTCTCTTGAAAAGATTTTTAAGAAACTAACGGAATACAATCTCAAAATACAAGCAGATAAATGTAACTTCATGAAGAGGGAGACTGAATTTTTGGGTCACGTCTTGACGAAAGAAGGGATACAACCCAATCCAAATAAAATAGAAGATATAAAAGCGGTTAATCTACCAAAGACGGAAAAGCAGTTAAAGAGTTTCCTGGGAATGACAGGGTTCTATCGGAAGTTCATTAGGGACTATTCTAAAGTGGCGTATCCTCTAATAAAGTATCTGAGAAAAGATCTTAAAATAAATATTCATGATCCAGAATATATAGAAGCATTTGAAAAATTAAAACTTTTGATAATATCACATCCTATCTTAAAATTCCCTGACTATAGCAAACAATTCGTTGTTACAACTGATGCTAGCGACTATGCAATCGGGGCGGTTCTGTCGCAAGATGGCCATCCGATTTGTTTCGTTTCTAGAACTCTAAACAAGCATGAACGTAATTATAGCGTAACAGATAAAGAATTCTTAGCGATCGTGTATTCAGTAAACTATTTTAGGCCTTATTTGCATGGAGGTAAATTTAAAATTAGAACGGACCATGCACCGATAAAATATTTGAACTCTAAATATAAGGGAAAAGAATTTTCTCAACGGAATCAACGATGGCTTCTAAAGCTACAAGAATACAATTATGAAATTGAATACCTCCAGGGAAAAGAAAATAAAGTGGCTGATTTTCTGAGCCGACTACAAAACAGTCCTCAAATTAACACCGATAATAGTAGTGAATCCAACATGGACCTATCGAATTCGGTACATTCCAATGAGGAACAGTTATTAGATCATATTATGATTAAAGAAGGAATAGTCAACATATATAAAACGCAAATAATATTGACTTACAGTCCTAGTAAAGAAGTAGAAACTAAACATAAGAGAACGATTATACAAATTAATCCACGAGTTGAGGAGGAAATTATTAATGAAATGTTAAAGAAATATATAAAATCAGGTCGTGTTGGGATATATTCTGAAGTACAAGATACAGATTACAATAAAGTCCAGCAAGGCATAATTAAGTTATTCTCAGGAAATAAAAATTTCAAATTCATTAAAGCTACAAAGAGGGCCAGAGAAATAGAAAACGAGGAGGATTGTCACAAACAAATTGCACTTTACCATACGAAGGAGTCGTTACACAGCCGTATTAACGAAACATATAGAACCTTAAAGGACAAAATTTATTACCCTAAATTACAAGAGCAAATACAAATCGTTATCAATAATTGTGAAAAATGTAAGGGAATCAAATACGATAGAAAGCCGATTAAACCAATTTTTCATTTAACAGAGACACCATGTAACAAGAACGATATTATCCACTTGGATATCTTTCACTACAAGAAGCAATCATTTGTCACTATTATCGATAAGTTAACTAAATTTTCGGTGGGTTATTTGATAAACGATAGAAATTGGGCCAAGAAAATTGCAATATTAGAAGGGTATGTCGCTACTTTCGGTAAACCAAATAAGATTATCATGGATAATGAATTTAAATCTGAACAACTTAAGAAGTATATTCAAGAAAACGGAATAGAGGTCCATTGGACCAAGCCCAACAGCCATACCGGGAATGCTGATGTGGAAAGGCACCATTCCACACTAATAGAAAAATTGCAAGCTATTGAAGAAGAAATGACCCTCGAGCAAAAAATGCAAAAGGCAATTGGTAATTATAATGATAGGTACCATACCACAATTGAAATGACTCCAAGGCAAGCAAATAATTTAACTAACATTGATATACTAATAGATAAAATAAATAAAAAGAAAATCTGGAATATTAATAAGTTAAATAGAAATAGGGAACACTATGTGGAGATGAGACAAGAAGGTTTCATTAAAAATTATAAACGAGTTAGACATAAGGACGAACCGTATTTTAGAAAATATCAATTAAGGAATGTAAATCCAATTAATATTAAACGACCATCCAAATTTTCAGGTCATAGGGCTAATCTTTCTCTGGCTGATAACGACAGTACAAGGGGCATTACAGGTACATCCTATTCAAGAAGAAATAGGATATGTCAAGATAAAAATTAAACAAGTGGAGATAGCCAATGAAACAGACACTATATTGCATCTAATAAACCCTCCAGAAATGGTAAATATTTTAAACACTTTAGAGCGTAATATAGAATATTTAAGGACAGATGACAAAAAATCGCTTTATACAGAAATTAAAATAATCAAAAGTAAACTTAGATCAATACAAAATCCAGCTAGACAAAAGAGAGGACTAATTAATATAGTAGGTCAAAGTATGAATTGGTTATTTGGAACTATGGATGATAGCGATAGACAGGAAATAATAGAGCATTTAGCTGCCGTGGAATCAAATAATCACAAAGCTATTCAAAATTTGAACGAACAGATTAAAATAAATGAACATTATAGTAAAGCATTATCCGATTTAAAAGTATTACTTGAAGACGACCGACAGAAAATTCTAAAAGCACTTAATGACACTAACGAAACTCTACATGAATTAAACTACAAAGTTTTGTTTTTAGATCAGGAAACCAAGCTTAGATATTTAGAAAATAAAGTAAATCAGATTCTAGACAATATAATGGCTACAAAACATAATATTTTCCACCCTAGTATGCTTACTTTGCAAGAATTGGATACTTATCAAATAGATATTCATAAACTAAAACTCCTTAAAGCAGGCATTATGGAATATAAAAACCAATATTTAATATTCGCTATAAAAATTCCAAAATATTACATATTAAAAGATGTACATTTAATTAAATCAATAACTAATTCAGAAAATTTTGAAATTAGAGAATCTGATGAACAAGTTATAGAAATAAATAATAAAATCTATCACTATGATGGAGAAGTAGAAATAAAAGATTTAAAATTAAGCAATAACTGTGTTTTTCAAAATTCTTGTACATTAATATATAATAATGTTACTAGTGTAGAAGAGCTAGATGAAGAAACTATTTTAGTAAAAAATATGTATCAAGAAACACTATTACAAAATTGCGATAAAAGAAGCATTAAGTTAAATGGTAATTATTTAATAAATTTTAATAACTGTACGATAGGCATAAGAAATCAAAAATTTTCAAACAAAAAAATAACATTCTTAGATAAGTATTACTATCCCTCTGCAATTAATAATACTAAGTTCGCAAAACCAATAGATTTTGATGATATTGTACTAGATAAAATAAATAATATACAAGAAATTCAAGAAATTAAGTATCAAAAGAGAATGATGTATGGGACAAGTATAGGAACATTTATCGTATGGATAATCACTGTTGTAATTATAATTTCGTATGCATTGTGGAAGAATAAAAAGAACAAGATCAATATAATAAATTTGAAGTCGGAGACTTCTGACCCAAACCGGGGAAGAGTTACATACTTAGAGTTAAAAAATGCAACAAATGCACAATTTAATCAACCGGACGTATCCGATACACTAAAAATAAAGCCAAAAGAAAAACCATTAGCTTGGTAGTCATATTCCACACTGCATCCGATAAAACTGCTGACTTAGGAAAAGATAAGAAAAGTAAAATGTAATTTTTGAATAAGAATAGTCAGTCTGTCGGAAATTATATTGGAGTTCGGTTTGTTGTGTTAAATAAAGTTAATTAAATTTCCAGTGAGGTTTTTTTTATTTCTAATTGATTAAATAATTATCAAAAATATATTACTCGCGTGCTAGGAAGTCTACCAGGTTGAGAAAAGTAGTTTCGAGAAAAACGCGTTCAAAAGTTTAAGATATGAAGAAAATATACGTTAAATTTGAAAGTTGTTGCCACGTAAACGGCAATAGCTTCGGCATTTTTTCGATTTGTGAATTAAAATTTTTTCTACATATTTTTGACTATATGGACTTACAGAAAAAGCAAAAAAAATATTTTTTTCAATCCTCCACAGTGGTGTCCCCCTTAATATATGTATGCAGGTGCGGTGCCTGAAAGATTCCGGAAGTAGAAGGTAGAAAAAATATTCCAGATAGTCCTGGTGAATATTTCAGGATATCCATCAGGTTGTAGTAGAATGGTTGAAAGAAAGAGCTACTCTCACTCCAACAAACGACTCAGCCAATAACATCAACAACTTCTTGCTAGAAAAGCTGACAACTGAACATGTAAAGTATGAGTGGATCCAGTAATGGAGGTAAAAGACGCTGTGTATTACCTGTGGACATTGGCGCAACAACTACAAAAATTTTGGCCCCAAGTGAGTTTGAACGTGGAAAAAGTCGCAATATAGTTGATTTTCGAAAAAATTAGAAAATAATTGCCAAACTTAAAAATTTTCATGTTCTACAGTATTTCATGCCCCAGTAAAAATAAGATTCGCCTGTTATTAGCCTGAAACAGGCACGCCCAGCGTCAAAACGCCTGTATGGCACCCAAAACAGGCACGCTACACCCAAACGAAGCACGGTACTTTCTCACTTTTTTGACTAAAGGGAGCAAAATTGCAGTTTTAAGAAATTGTATAGGACGAAGAAAACGGACAATTATTTTGGTGATCGTAAAGGGTGCCATTAGCATACTCAATAGACCGGTTCTCGTTCAATTGCGAAGGTCAAGCAGCATTGGACATGGTTAGTACTCTGTTGGGGGACCGCTGGGTAAAACGACACTCACGTTTAGAATGGTCGATTACGAAACATTCATATCTGTAACAGAGGCGTATGCATACTTCTATAGTGGAAGCATTTTCATGCCTGTAGCGGAAGGGTGCGCATTTGCTCGTTATCTGTACTAGTTGCGGGCGCATACATGCTTTTGAAAACATTACCCAACTAAATTATTTTTACTTGGGGGCATTTTAAACATACCACAGACTGTGGGTAAAGGTAATGCTTGACTCCAATTAAAGGTATTCCTCGATAATGTTTACGGCTCTTAGTGGTGTTTCGACTTACTTTGTTTTTGGTAGAAAGTTCACGCCCCTGAAAAAGAGTAAAAATGATTTGTCCACTCACTAGTCGACGTCTTAGAGTCATATGGGTTCGAAAAATTTTGATTTTGGGTTGATGTTGGGTCTACCTAATATAGGAGGGATCCGGGCCCCGACATATGAGGGGGTCCGGACCCCCCGTTGTTCCGCCCCTGCCTGTGGAGTTTTTGAAAACTCTTACACTCACGTTCTTAACCTCAAAATTGGTGCACCAATAATGTTACTCCACAATATAAATCCTCCAAGATTGTGTAAGTTTCAGGTGACAAGTCTGCCCAAAAACGTCAAGCCACAAGTATTCATCCCGAGAGCAGTCTCAAAAACAATCATACGACTTTTATATTCCAGTTTCACGGGGATGAGGTCGCGGGTAAACGCTAGTAAGTTTATAAGAGCGATATTCTGGGCCTTTTAGATGATCATTTGATGATATGTCGTTTTGTCAATTCGTATAGATTCGTCTCAAACTATGCAGCATTTCAAGTTTCAATACCTAGTTTATTAATATTTGATTCTAGTGACAGTTCTATTCTTTCTATTTTAAAAAAAATAATATTTAGAAACTTTTTTTAATAATTCAAGAAATAATTTTTTATAAACACTTTGATATATTTTAAAAAATGGGACCGTGTGTAACGTCGGGGTCACCAATATTGTTTTTTCATAAAATAAATACGAAAAACACAATTTGCGTAATCTTGTCTGTCACTATAGTATCTTCAAGTACGCGTAGTATTGTTACATTACTATTGTCGGAGATTGCGCTGACGACTAATAGAGGTCTATTATTGAATGCACCGCTGCACATTAATCTCGTCTTCAAATGCAGGAATAATTTAGAACTTGTTATAATTTTAGCACTTGCTCAATTTCGATGAATTTAGTATTAAGCAAACACTGTAACGAAGAACGCAAAATTAAAGGCTAAAGAAGACAAGAATTTCAGTTTTTTAATTGTGGTCCCTAATTTCTAAAGGAACAAAACAACTATATTTTCTGTTAAAAGATAAAATTTTTCTGTGTTAATCTCGAGATATGCGGGCCAAGAGATGATCTTCTTAGTCGGAAAAGATGAGAGAGTGTGTCAACCCCAAAAGTGAGTAGGGAATGTAAAATGGGAAGACAATTAAAATGAAATGTTATCACGAAGTGGAAAAACCAAAGACCGTGCTACTGCAAGGAAGCGTACCCCTACTTCTAGAGCGGTAGTCGGACGCCTAATCTTAAGCTACCGAAGCAATGTTGCCAGGTGATTTTTTCGAATATCCGTAGATTGGATTTTCTGAGGTGGGACAAACTCCGTAAAAATCCGTTGCTCCGTATTGTTGCTCCATCTGGCTATTTCAATGAAACTTATACATTATTTGATATATCACATACCAGTTTTTCGTACTTTTTAGTATTTATTTTAAATTATTTAAATTTACATTTGGAAGCACAAGAAGCTTTAAGTTTAAGTGGAATAAAGGCGATTAATTTTTAATCAGTGACAATCAATTGCACGAAGATAACATAAACTTTGGCAAACTATAAATACACAAAATGATGAATAAGAGTATTTATCAATAGATGTGGTTTCTACTGATTAATACTCTTATCCATCATTTTGATGTACTTTATAGAAGTATCTCGAAGAAGAACTTTGCCGTGTAAAATGGCTTCCAAGGTTCTGTCTCCAGTTTGTTTCTGAGCTTCGTTTTGTTGATATTGATCTGACTGAAAATTCGTTTTACAGTGGCACAACCAATGGAAACTCTGTGGAGCCATTAGCGTTTTCATAGTTACGCACTTTGTTCCAAAAAGAATTTTTGTCCAAGTGAAAATCGTTTTTGAAGATTATTTTCAGCGTTATGAATTCCGTTATGAAGCCAAAGAAGTCGGCAGCGACTGATACATTTACCTTGTTTATGCGTAAGACGGTTTTAAACTTAAAATCGGTTTAAGACGAATTGGCTGTATAAACAGATTCGGTTTCTCTCTCAGACAATTGAAAATTTACGTTCTTTATTATGCATTAACATAACTTTAATCACTAATCGGAATAGAGTGAGATTATTCTTTTAATGTATGACCAAAATCAGCCATTTTGAGAACTCCTCACACATCCACACAATAATTCGTCTTGAGCTGAAATATATTAAGCTTGAGACGAATTTCGGCGTAAGGGCCGATTCACAGTGAGCGCTTCAAGCCTCAAGCTTCCAATTTTTTTTCTATAGTTTCAAGTTCATTTGAAGCTTGCAGCTTGAAGCTTTGAATGTGAATCATTGTACATAAATCCTATAATCCTAAATTTTTGAAGCTTGAAGCTTGAGGCTCGAAGCGCTCATTGTGAATCGGCCCTAAGACTGTTTATACGGAGCCGGATTCTATCTTAAGCCGAAATTCGGCTTACGCATAAACAAGGTAATTGTGAGACATTTTCAAATTCATGGGTTCAATGAATTCGAATTCTTTAAGCATCTCGACACTCTTCTCCGCTAAAGGAAATCTTTTAGAAATTTCCAAAAATCCGTTAATTCTGTAAATTTATTGTACTATTCCGTTAAAATTCCGTATTTGAGCTATAATCCGTTGAAAAATCCGTAATTTTTTTTGCAGTTCGCGTGTTTCTACTGAGAAATCCGTAGTTCTGGCAAGACTGTACCGAAGCCGACCAGTCCTACATTGAGCTTCCCTTTGAATATAACTTGCATATTACGGCTGGTTTCTCAAAAACCCCTATCGCATAGTTAGGCCGTTGAATTTATCGAATAGAACACAAGTTGCTCCTTAATTGACTCCTTGGAACATCGTAGCCTATAGCCTACCTAACTCAATCCGACAGCCTACAGTCTGGCCGGCTCCACACGTTGGCACCAAGGTTGGCCCCAATGCTACTTGTGAATCGAGGAATTTGCATTGGTGTGAGCGGGGGGGATTGGTCGTCGCGTGTCGGAATGTAAGCCAACGTTCGCTGGTACCCGCGTTGGGACCAGAGTTGGAGTCAAACTTCCGAGCACATTTCAGCCCAAGATCATAAATAGAACAACTCGACTGTGGAATATTCTCTCGGGTTCAGTATTTCCGAATGTTTATAATTTGGAGTAGTTCAAACGCAAAATTCACCACTACCTCAGCCTTCAGCACCAGCCCCAGACTCATTCTATCTATCTTCTTTTTCAATAAAGATGGCCGTTTAACGAATATTGTAGGCGTATGAGAATATTATTAAAATATACAAAAATACATTATTTCAGTTATTGACAAGTTATTTAAAAAAATCAGTTATTATGCCTCATCTATAATAATATATGGAAGCCAACAGCTAAAGGATTTACTTTAATCAATTTATTTCTAAATTAAAAAATCTGGTCACGTATCAGAAATGGGGTATTCTTATCTCCACTTATGATTTTCCCAATCTTGATACTTATCAAACTGTACTCAAAAAGTATTGACCTCATTCTTTTCACCGAGAACACATGTAGTAATTGTTCTTTTTGTGTTCAAAGGTTGTTAACGTAAAATATTCCATTCTCCCGCAATATTGTCACGATTTTTTTTATGTTTCAACGAATTTCTACAATAATTATTTTTAGTCCATTCACACTTACAAAAAAGCAGAGCACACATGCGTTCTCGATTTAAGAAACGGCAAATAAACAAATCCAATAAGTATAAAAACACAATCTCACCTCTTGCACGATAGTCCTTTCTTCCTTGTCAAAAACCCATTCCTTGCAGGGTACTTCTCTTGTATTAAGAAACCATTTAGCTGGACAAACATTTTCTAAGTGAGTCGTACTTTCGTTCCGTTTCAGTGTCGGATATCGTAAGCACTGTTCTGGAGTGAAGTTACCATAAATATCAGTTGTTCCCGGTGTGGCATTCTTAATCCAATCTACATTTAGTACTGGGTCAATATGATTATCACATTCTGGAATAAAACACCTTTAAGAAAAGTTAATTTACACAAAAAGCTCATATGTGGTCTACACTATTAATCCCCTACCTATACTTAGGTATTCCAGCCGTAAAAACATATGACAAACTGTTGGCCGCACCAAACATTACCGGAAGACATATTAGAAAATAAATTCGTCTTTGATATTTTCCAAATTCACCAATTTCTGTTAAAACTTCATCGAAATCCATTTTTTATTGTTGCGGAGGTCAATGCCACCGGAATTTGTGAATTTCCCTTTTAATTTAAACAAGGCAAAAAAACTCACTACTAGTACATTGGATCACGATGTGGTGACTGGCGAGAATCCACCTGTAATTAAATGATTATAATTTTTTTCTTCGTATCTTGTTTATCTTTTCCGACAGCATTCGTGATCTGAAGCTTGAACTATATTGAAAGCTATTTAGAGAGGAAAACAGAGCTACTGTTGGATGCTTTACTAGATTGCGACCAACTATTAATAGAAGATAATTTTTGTATTCTAACTGAAAGATGTACGAGTACTCTTAGCATGAACGATATAGAAGCATAGTTTTAGGCGGCATTAAAGCAAGAGTTTTTATATCCTGGGTTGCTGCTGTTATCTCTAAATAAAAATTAATCCTGTTTAAATATTGGGCTAAACAATATTGTACTTAACAAGTGTACTATTTACAAATTACTTTATTCTAACTCTTATGGGATTAAATCATAAAAATGTTTCATTGTCAATTAACGCAAGTTGGATGTCACTAATAAACTGTCTGTCGGGTGCGTTGAATTTATTGCACTATTTATGCTGAAGCTACTGCAATTTATCTTGGAACTTTGACAGTTGATAATTATTCTATTTACACTATTGCAGTAGAATGTCAATCATATTTTGCACGCATTTAAAAATAATCCGACGTTTTAATTACTAATTTAGTGTTGTAAAAAATATTACATACTAAATAGTACTGTACAGTAGAGCTTAGTTTTATATATAGTAGGCGGATATCGTCTGACAATGAGAAACAAAAACAAGTACATGTCAGTTGTAAATAAACCGTTGATAAAGTTGAATCGTGTTTTACTAATGATTTTTACAAAAATCATCAGAAGTGGGATTTGGCCCCAAGACACGTCGCAGGTCAAGACAGAAGAAAATTTAGATAATAGAAATTGGTTAAATAGACCAGAAATTTAAGTTGAAGAAAAACTAAAGCTGGTCTACCAATCTTTCAAAAAAAAATGTCTGCAAGACAAATCGAACAGGAAGTGAGCGATTTTATTAAAAGGTTGTCAATTGCAGAAATTCGACAGGAAGTATTAACCAGGAATATTAATATGTATTAGTCCTAGTCGTCCTAGTTAATATGTATTAGTCCAGAACAAAGCTGGTGGAAATATTAAAAGGAATATTGGACAAGGAAAAATTGATAGATAAGGAAGCTATGCGAGAGGTGGCAACAGCAAGATTTCGTGAAACAGTCAGTGTACCTACTACATCAAGAGTAGAGGAAAATGAGGACTAATTGAAAGTGTCCAAGCAGACGTTATAGCCTTATGACACTGGCTTTTTCGTAGGCTGAAAATGCTGCCTTGGCTAGGCTGAAAATGACGAAATCTGTTATACTGTGTGACAGAGATAGCATGTGAGAGTAAGAACGATTGTCTGATTATTATAACAGATAGTTGTGAGTGAATACAGAAGGAATCCCCCAATTCGCAATCCCCTCACGTTGTAATAAGAAAAATATGTCTTCCCTGCCTTGAAATTACTCTTGGGACATTCAAAAATCACCGTAAACACCTCAAAATTTTTTTTGGTGCGATTTTACTCCGGACCCCCAATTCTAAACATTTACCCCTTCACTTCAAATATATCTATTGTCACTTCAATTAAATTTTTTCCACTCCTTATATATTTATAATCACTTAAATTTATATTTATAATCACTTCAATTTATTGTTATTCACTCACTGTTATAAAAAGTCGAGGGATGCAGCAAACTGTTATAAAAAGCATAGAAAAAAGAACATGAATCTCATTCTTTTCCTATGCTTTTTATAACAGTTTTCTAGACTTTTTATAACACTTAAAATCCAGCCAAGAGTATACTCCTCTCACTCTTACATATGGGAAAATCTCCTTTGAATTTTTTCTTTCATGACCGTAGCCGTACGTACCGTAACGTACGAACATGAGTGTTTATATGGCAGCGACCTAAATTGACTTAATGAAATTGCCGAATGTTCGTTAAATTCTCGAATGGTACGTACCGTACGTACGGGTGCCGTAAGAATGGCACAAAACCTTAGCATCCGTTAGCTATTTAAAAAATCTGTTCACATTTTGACAATTTTTTAATAAATTTGGAGCAGTAAATGACACAAAACAGATAAAGCAGATATTGAAGGCCTTCTAGATTGTTTAACCAAGAAACTATGACATATGCACAACAAAAATTATTTATTTTTTAGTTTTTTTTTCATTCTCGCGTGAATAAAAAATTGCGCTGAATCCAATTTCTTTATTTTTATAAATGTAACACGGTAATATCCGTGGCTGCTTCTCATTTTGTTTATTTCGCGATTTTTTTTCTTGTTTTTTCCCGAGCACTTCTAAGTTTTTTGTACTCCGTCCACAACTTAAATAAATCAATTAAATCACTTAAATCTTTATTTATTCTCTGCATTTTCATTTTTCACTGCGGTGTCACTGGTCACTTTACACTTTCATTTAGGTCTATCTGTCAAAGTGCCATAACTGAGCTCAAATTCGTTCAGTTTTCTTACGGTCCGGCACGTCATATCTGGTTCAGGCTTAAGGGTGTAAGCTTGTAACTTTCCGTGTTTTTGATGTAAAATCAGTACGTCATGGTACGAACATGTTATGGAATTCATGAGAACATATGATGTGGATAAATCTGTCATGAAGACATCTGTAATTTCTAAATTAAAAGGGAGAGCCATGGCTTTTTACTATTCAAAGCCAATACTTGTTTCTTTTACTCTTCCAGATATATTGAATGCACTCAAAAAAATGTTCAAAAGTATCGAAAGCAAAATCAATTTGCGGAAGAAGTTTGAGGCACGAATTTGGAGGAGCAATGAACTTTTCAATAACTATTACCATGATAAAGTTATTTTGGCCAATGTATTAGGAATGGCAGAAGATGAAGTACTAGAGTACGTCATCGATGGTATGATGGATCCAGCTTTACAAGCTCAAGCCAAAATTCAGAGATTTAATAAACTAGAGGATTTATTGGACCTTTTGGAAGGTTATGTAAATACAACACATCCACCCCAAATTCAGCAAAAATTACATCAATAAAAAGGAACAACCCGCTAGATAAGGTAAGGTACGCTAAACAAGTTGAAGATGTTAGCGAATTTAGACAACCGGATATTGGGCAACCACCATTACGGCGCGCGTTTCAACTGTTAAGGTAGAAACAGAATGGCACGGCGACCGTGGCGGTGGCCGCCGCTCAGAGAGTTTCCCATACATTTAATTTCTCCCCAGGCGGCGCGGACAAATTAAATGTATGGGAAACTCTCTGAGCGGTCGCCGTGCCATTCTGTTTCTACCTTAACGCAGTTGGGCACTTCAAAAAGGACTGCAAGAAACCCCTAAGTGAAAGAGGATCGTGTTTTGTATGCGGACGTTTCGGGCACCCTTCACCAGTCTGCCCTGAATCCAAAAAGAGTGTCAACGTTATGCAAGATGATGACGTCCCTGGAGCTTTTAGAGAAGTATACATTAGGGAGAATTTAGGTAATTTAGATTTTAATGAAAAGTTTGTAGCCCTTAAATATACAGGTAGTCCAGTTACTCTAGTTCGGGTAGGTGCGTTACCTGAGGAATTGGTGAATGCAAGGAAAATTTTAAAAACTACGCGAAGTAAAAGGTATTTCGGAGCATGAAATAAAGAAATTAGTATATTAGCTGAGATTCCGTTAAGTTTGTCTATTGGCAATAGCGAAGAATTAATAAATTTTTTGTTGGTTGAAAAAGAAACGATGTCGTTTAAGTTAGTTTTGGGTAGAGACTGTTTAAATAAATTTAATTTTGAGTTGTCAGAAAATATCAATAATTTCGGGGATGAAATTTTGAATATTGATACATGTTACGAAATGGATAGAAGTTTAGAAAAGATTAAATTTGGTGAAAGTTTAAGTGAAAAAGTTAAAGCAGAATTTAGGAAAATATACAAGGAAAATTACGAAAAAGTTCAAAATTTAGATAAACCAAAAATAGATTACAAAGTGGAGATACGTTTAACCAAAGATACTCCATTTCACTGTTCACCACGATGGTTATCATATTATGAAGAGGGGGAACTACAAAAGATTTTGAAAGATTTGGAGGCAACAAAAATAATTCGCCCAAGTGTCTCACCATACTGTTAGCCTATAGTATTGGTGAGGAAGAAGAATCGTGAGTATAGGTTATGTATTGATTACCGCGAATTAAATAAAATTGCGGTCAGAGATAGGGTTACCATTTTTTATTTTTGAAATACCAGACATTTAACTACAAAATGCCTGATTTTAGAGTAAAAAGCCTGACAAGTAACCATTGTTAATTAATGTTAAAAAAAATAATTGATCGTTAATTACTACAAACGTGATGGACCGATCTGGCTGAAATTTTTTGTACATTATCGGGACAACAAAGACACCATCTTCAAGCCCTCTATGTTCAGCTGTTTCCAAGTAAAAAATAATGAAAATAACGTGATTTAAAAACTTTGGAAGGTATTTGTAAGTTCACAATTGGACCTAGCGACCTCTATGGGTACTAATTTTATAGAAAATTTCATAACTAATAACTTTCCCAAATATCTTATACTAAAAGTTATCAGGAACGGAGATATTGAAAAAAGTATAGAAAAAGTGTTTATTTTATTCACAATTAATTAATTAAAAAGTTATTCCAATTTGTGGGCAAACTTAGGGTGTTCAACTACACCCTAAAACGAAGCGATTCCAACAATAAGCTCGCCTATGGGCCAAACAATTTTTCTCCTTCTCACCGACTAGCCTAATACTCAGGGGCGGCGGAACACCTGTTGTGTGTGTTGACCATTCAACACATCAGCTCTCCCAAGTGTTGAAAATCAACACATGAGATCCCGTTTCTATTTTAGGTCTTCAAAAAAATTTCCTAAGATGCTGTAGATTTTTTGCGGCAAAATGATTGGTCGATCAATATTTTACAAGAATTTTCCAAATTTATCCGGCTTCTCGTGACAATTCCCGGCTCGTCGTGCACGAACGAAAGGAGTTTTCAGTAGTAAAACGACTGAAAAGTTACCTTCGGCTGACGATGGGTCAATAAAGGTTGAACAGCTTTACAATGCTTCATATTTATCATAATGAATTTGATGAAATCGATACGAGCTGCAGCCTTTGCAAAAAGTTAGCTAATTTTTTTTGTATAATGTGTAAAGTAAACATACATATTTCTATGTATATTTTCAAAAAATGAATCTGAATGTGCACAGTAAAATTGAAGTTTTTGCAGATCTAGTATACCATTTTCCCTCCCCTTCCCCACCCTCCTTTTTAACCTTTCGAATTCAACACATAGCTTGGACCTGTTCCACCGCCTCTGCTAATACTTTGAATTGTTGGAAAGGATCTGTCCATTTCTCCAGGAAATGTGGTAATGGTGTACATTATCCTAATTTCTCCGTAAAAAATCTGTATTTGCACCATTTTCTGCAGCTTTAATAATAATTTTTTTCACTCACATATTGGTATACATTTTTCAGTTAATCTTAAATCGATTGCAGAACAGAATCTATAATTGATATCACTTCTACAATGGAGGTTTTTTCTCTTTTATTTGTAAAATCTTGAAAAAGTTATGGTAAAAACAACAAAAAAACAACTTCAACTACCTTTTTCTCAAAAAAATACGTAATTAACCTATACTTTTTTTCCAAAAGCTAAATTTGACGACTCATAACTTTAATAGTTGGTAAGATAGAACCATCGCTTTTACCATTATAGATAGTTGGAGGAATTCTGCGTTCATGGGTAAAGGCCCAATTACAATGAACGGATGAGATCGGAACAGAATCGGATTGATCTGTCAAAGTGGTTTTCTGAGCACGCGTTTTCCATGTGAGCGATTACAATGAACGGATACAAGCGCATTTGATCGGATCTGGGCGGATTCGTTTTCGTTTGTTTAGAAATCGGCGGATTGGGCTGTCAGAATTTTTGTAAACAAGCCAAGTTAAATTTTGTTTTCTTTTTTTTTATAATTTAAAAAATATTTTCTGATGAATAATTTAATAGGAGAAGTAAAAGATTACGAATAATAAGGCGAAAAGTGGTTATAAAATTACACAAAACACTTTGACGTTTAAACGCGGACAGATCCGTTCATTGTAATCAGTGCAGTTTCCTATCCGCTCCGGTGCGATTCTTTGACATTTCAATCCGCGTAGATCCGTTCATTGTAATTGGGCCTTTATAGTTTATACCAGTGATTCCCAAACTTATTTCGGTCATGGACCCCTTACTATAACAAAAACTTACTCATGCACCCCCAAACCCAAGTGAATCAAATTTTATTATATAATAAAATCTACTAAAAACACTTTAATCTGTTCTCTCTGAGAAGACAATTGCACATAGCTAGGTAAATGCATTCGGTACATATTTTCAATTGTTATGAAAACAAAAGAAAAAATGAAATTGTGCTTGAAAATATAGGTGTACTTAATACTTAAATAATTTTAAATAAGAAGGAGTCCAGCGGGAAAAATTGGGAGCGCTGCTCAGGGGAGCTGAATTTGAGCTTTCTGGAGTTTTCAGAAAGTTTATACAATGAGCAAAACTGGCAATTATCTTAATGACCATAAATTGTGCCATTAGCATTCTCAATAGACGGGTTCTCGTTCGATTACAGAAGTTAAGCAGCATTGAAGAGGTTAGTACTTAGTGCGGGGCCCGTTTGGAAAAGCGACATTCGCCTTGGAAAAAAAAACGAGAAAACAATAATTGCAAAAGGCGAACAAAAATAAAAGGTTTTCGACACCCGTAACTTATTCACATATCCATCAAACCTCAAATTTTGCACATATTATGTATGTATAATTCGCGTGCCAAAAAATCAAGATGGCGGTTCCAAGATGGCAGCCGATTTTTGTAATAGCCATGTTAACAACGGCTTAAACGTCAATTTATTTAGCGCTGTTAGCAAACTTATTTGTGCTTTTTGGCTTAGCTAAAATGTAGCACACAATGCAGGGGTTGACGTTTACTTGTGAATTTTTGTTGTAAGCAAATAATTTAGTAATATTTTAATACAGAATGAAGATATTATTAATTTTTTTTGGTTCTTATTATTTATAAAACGAGAAATGTTATAATTTTTGGTTGTTATTAGCTGTAAAATTTGAACAAATGGTATCCTAGGAAAGGTGTTAAGTTAACAGCGATAATTTAACAGAGTTAAAGTAACTTGGGCCTAAACGCGCCCTATGCCAGGTAGAATATGATCAGCTGTGTGGCGTCATTCTAAATTCAAAATGGCGTCCAAAACCGAATGACGGAAGACATAATAGGCTAAAAGGCAGAAAATTTAACCTATCAACTTCAAATTTTGCACATATGTATGCATAGCTCGCGTGATAATGAACTCTGATTTTTTTGTAAAAAAAATAAATATGGCGGTTTCAAGATGGCGGGAAAATTTTGCAATGGTGTTCCCCGACCCCGCGACATGGGTATCAAATGAAAGGGTATGACAAGTAAAATAAAATTAGCTGTGTTGCTCCATTCCAAATTCAAACTGGCGGCCAACACAAAATAGCGGATTACTTTTTTCGTTACAACGTGATCGGTATGGGTATCAAAAGAAACGGTATGACGAGTAGAATATAGGGCGGCCGCCACAAAATTACGGAAGACATATAATAGACTAAAACGTAGAAAATAAAAATAAATAGTTTAAAAAAACTAAAAAAAAAGCTTTTATTTCATAATGAACTAAAAAGTAAAAAATAATTTTGAATGTAAAGTTTTTATTGCTTCAATCAGTATATGGGGGTTGTTCCTTTAAAAATCAAGCTCAGAATGAAATTAATGAAGTTATTGGTAAAATTTATAAATATAACTTACTTAAATGTAAAAAGCGTGGGGCGTTAACGAAAAGTTACAGTATTAATAAAATAAGAATACAGGTAAAGAGCGTTCCACCTGCGAGGGTCTAAGAGCATTCTCCTCTGCCCAAATTCTGTTTGTATAACAAAAGTTTTTTAACAAATGTAATACTTTTAATTTTGAGAAAATTTAATTAATCACACTTTAAATTTATTTCATCAAATTTGTCGAATACGTCAGTGAAATAAGCTGTTTGCTTTCCGATTTCGTCCGCGCCGCGTAATCACGCGGGAAATATCGCTTTTTAAATTTTTGTAATTTTTTATATGAAACCTTCGATCTTTTTCGCGGACCCCCGGTAGTTTTTCGCGCACCCCCAAAATAATTTTTAATTATCACGGACCCCCTGGATCATCCCATAGACCCCCCGGGGGTCCATATGGACCACTTTGGGAATCACTGGTTTATACGGTTACAAAAATACAGGGTGATACTGATATGTAAAACTTTATCTTTGTACAGTTCTGACCGTATTACTCAGAACGGACAAAGATTTTGAACTAGGCGCCATAGTAACTTATATTTAGCTCATAGAAACTTATCCAACGACGATTTACACATAGCTATTGGAGGTGGGTACCAAAATTTGCAACCTCCTTTACCGTATTAATTTAAATTATGTTGTATATTATTCTAACCTTTTATTTGTATACAAATGAAATAACATCAAAAATGTAAGGTTAGGTTTTACTCAAATCAGCAAATTTGGTGTTCCTTCTCTGCTTTACTAACAAGTACTAAAAAATAGAAAAGTGATATTGAGTAGATTTCATGTAAACAAACGTAACATTAAGAAGCTGCAATTCCATTCAATTTTGCTAATGTACAATCAATCAACGCCAGTTGAGATTCAATTTTGTGATTTTTCACCAATAATATGGAAAATAACAAAGAAAACATAATAAGAAGAAAACCCAAAATGAAAAAGAATTAAAATCTCAATTATAAAAAAGCCTGACATCAACTAAAGCCTGCCCTGAGCCTGACAAGACTATAAAATGCCTGACACGTCAGGCGAAATCCTGACGAATGGTAACCCTAGTCAGAGATAATTATCCATTGCCTCTGATAGAAGATCATATATCTGAATTACATGGGAAAAGATATTATTCAATTTTAGATTTCAAAAGTGGATTTCATCAGGTTAGAATGGCAGAAGATTCCATCAGGTATACACATCGTTTGTGTCACCATTAGGGCAGTTTGAATATACCAAGATGCCATTTGGTTTACGAAATGCTCCGTCGGTATTTCAAAGGTTTATTAATAGAGTATTATTGATGAGAGGAAAATTTTAGTTTATGTCGATGATATTTTAGTGGCAACAGAGACATTACAGGGCCATTCCATGAATATTCGACCAATGGCTTGGACACGACCTTCTCCGATTTCCTTCATATTTCGTACATTTGGAGTACTAGTGAATAGTATTACGTAGGTGCAATATTTTGGCAAAATGTTGGGTAGTTTTACAAATAACGGTACTTAAACATTTTGAAATTTGCATAATACAAGTTCCTTTAAAAAATCGTACAAAGTGCAAATATTATCCTAGGACGGTGATATATACATCATTTTGAAGAAAAACCTTCAAGCTATTAAATAAAAATGCCAAAAAGGACATTCGACGAAAAAAGGATTCAAAGGACATCTTAAGTATCCTTTATCCTTGGGGATCTCAAAAAGCCAACGAGGGATTTTCTCCAAATTTTTATATGTTTTGACTGGCAACACTGAAGATAAGTTGCCTGAGTCTCATGCTGGGATCAAAGACCGCTCGAGCGGGAGAATTTTTTAAAGCATACCCTGTCAAACGTAGTGGCGCGTGTGAATCCGACGAACACGTAAATATTTTGAGCCGGACCAAGAGTACCTCCCTCCACCCGTTTTCGAGGATGCTGAACACGATGGCGTTGTTAGAATTTCTGTTTGGGGTTGCGCAAACCCCCAAAACGGCCAAAAACCACCCCAAGAGGGTTTAAACTAGTGCTACACACGAGACGAGACGAGATTTGGCTCGGTCAGTCTCGAAAAAATGGGTATTTGCAGGTCTCGTCTCGATATCGTCTCGTCTCGTCTCGAAAAGTCTCTCCTCTTCTCGAAAAGTCTCGAATTTCACTGTCAATAATGCAAATTGTTCAGTTTTCTGTATTTCGAGAAATATCAATATGTGCCATATTAATGAAATTGTATACAAATATTCCTTATAATTACATGCTAGTCACTTCCCAGACGAATGATGAAATTAAAAGATTTTATATTATTTTCATGATGTAATTGAGATGAGCGCTCCTCCACGCTTTTATAGTATTTAACGAATGTGTGACTCCTTTTCGATTTTGATGTTCAAATCTTTTCTGAGGGATTCTTTTAGATTTTGTGACTTTTAGAACAAGTAAGAGTTGAAATAGACAGATTATTATAATTCAAATTACTTTATTCCCGTTTTTGAGATTTTATTTTTATTCTTTTAGTCCACTTTACAAGCGCTAAATTATATAATTATACTAGGGGTCTTCATGATTTGTGTTATTTGTGTTATTTGTGTTAAATCGAGAAAAAAGTTTAACAAATCGAGAAACTTTCCTTAGTAAATGACATTTGTTTCGATTTTAACAAATAACATCTGAAAAGGCTTGTTAATTCAACAACTCGAGATCGAGATCGAAAATGGCACGTCTTTTTTTTCGTCATGGCACGTACAATTTCTCGACGTTTAACACAGATCATGAATACCCCTATTGATTCATTTAAGCTAAATAAAAGCGTTTCTTAAAAACTTTTTTTACCTTTTTTTTTTAATTTAATTGTAAAGAACTCAGGAGTTTATTCATTCTACTTACAGTAGCTCTGGAATTTCAAAATAACGATTTGATTTCGAGACCTCGAGATGTCTCGCGAGATCTCGAATGGTAGTCTAGGTCTCGTATCGATTTTTAATCTGGAGGTCTCGTCTCGATCTCGACGAGACGATTTCGAGACAAGTCTCGTCCTAGTTTAAACGCACTTTCCACGATTTCCCTGTAAAAAACACTTTCCCCCCGTTTTCGAGGGTACAGAGCGTGGTGTTGGATATCGCTTCCGATCCCCACCAAGTCATACACCGGCCAATACTATCCCCTAAAAGGGTACCCTCGAAAACGGGAGAAAGTATTTTTTGTTACAGGGAAACCGTGTAAAGCGCGTTTAACCCCTCTTAGGGGTGGTTTTTTGCGGTTTTGGGGAGTTGCGCAACCCCAAAGAAAAATTCTAACAACGCCATCGTGTTCAGCACCCTCGAAAAGGGGGCGGGGGGAGTGTTTTTTTTTCAGGGTAATCGTGTAAAGTGCGTTTAACCCCTCTTGGGGGTGGTTTTTGGCCGTTTTGGGGGTTGCGCAACCCCAAACAGAAATTCTAACAACGCCATCGTGTTCAGCATCCTCGAAAACGGGTGGAGGGAGGTACTGTTGGTCCGGCTCAAAATATTTACGTGTTCGTCGGATTCACACACACCACTACGTTTGACAGGGTATGCTTTAAAAAATTCTCCCGCTCGAGCGGTCTTTGATCCCAGCATGAGACTCAGGCAACTTATCTTCAGTGTTGCCAGTCAAAACATATAAAAATTTGGAGAAAATCCCTCGTTGGCTTTTTGAGATTCACAAGGATAAAGGATACTTAAGATGTCCTTTGAATCCTTTTTTCGTCGAATGTCCTTTTTTTTATTTAATAGCTTGAAGGTTTTTCTTCAAAATGATGTATATATCACCGTCCTGGGATAATATTTGCAATTTGTATAATTTTTTAAAGGAACTTGTATTATGCTAATTTCGAAATGTTTAAGTACCGTTATTTATGAAACTACCCAACATTTTGCCAAAATATTACACCTACGTAATACTGGTCACTAGTACTCCAAATGTACGAAATATGAAGGAAGTCGGAGAAGGTCGTGTCCAAAATTTTCTTTTTTTGGTCGAATTTTCATGGAATGGCCCTACAGGAACATTTTGAAATTTTGACCAAAATATTTAGAATTATGAACGAGAATTTATTAGAAATACGTATAGATAAATGCAAATTCATATGCAAAGAAATAGAATATTTAGAATATTTAGTTAGTGAAGATGGAATAAAACCAAATTCATCAAATTTGAATGCAATTTCCGAATTCCCTATTCCGCAAAATATTCCATAGCTTTCTAAGTTTATCTTCTTACTTTCGAAAATTTATCCAGGACTTTGCTTTGATTTCAAAACCACTCTATTTACACAATTTAGTTTTGTCCCAACGGAACTATAGGCGTTTGAAACATTGAAGGATAAATTATTAGATTCTCCAGTTTTAGCCATTTATAATCCATCAGATGAAACAGAACTGCACTGTGATGCAAGTGCAATAGGTTATGGTGCAATCCTGATGCAGAAAAAATCAGATAATAAATTCCATCTAATTTTTTATTTTTCAAAGCGTACTACATCTACCGAGGCAAAGTACCATAGCTATGAGCTGGAGACTCTAGCTATTATTTACGCATTAAAGAGATTCCGCGAATCCCTTCAGGGATTAAAATTTAAAATAGTCACTGATTGTAATTCCTTAATCTTAACATTGAATAAAAAGGACATTAATCCTCGGATTGCACGCTGCTCCTTAGAACTTCAAAATTATATCATCATGAATTTTATCATCAAAATATGAAAATTCAATAGTTCGTTAATATAAAAAGATTTATAACAGCGGCTGCATTTCGGATGGGTGGTTCCAAGCTTCTTCCTACGATGATTAGTTCAAAGGCACATTTAAGCTGACTTTTCTTTAAGCGCGCTTCGAAGCCGTTCACAGAGTACGAAATGGGGAGACCTGGCGAAGATAGGTACGCTCCTTTTAACCCCCATTTTTTTGGCCCGCAAACTGTCCAGGCAGATGCCTGGACAATGGTAAGAGGTTCTGCCAGAAAAGAACCAGCTTCAAACCTCTTCCACTCGGAGGAGACACAGTTGCCAGCTTTAGCTTTGCGTGCACCAGCCATAGTAAACCGAAATCAGACAAAGTAAAATCATCAGACACGATAGGAGTCACCAGCTATAATGAAGAAGGTCGTTTTCTCTTTTATTAGTAAGATTGCGAGGAATGAGGCCGCCGATTAACTTTCTGAGACGGATAGGAGCGACAAAACCAAATACAATCAGGACGTCGTCGAGCAGTAGAAGGCTATCCAGAAAGCAGGGATGACAGCACTAACGGCCCAGAGCGAGATGTTCTTCTTGTTCTTAAATGGCGCTACAGTCCTTGCAGGACTCGGGCCTCTCGAAGTCTCCTCTTCCAGTCGTCTCTACGTCTTGCTAGCTCTCTCCAATTTGTTATACGAAGTTTCCGTATATCTGCTAGCACGTCATCCATCCCCCTATTTCTTGGTCGTCATACTCTTCTTCTTCCTGATGGTCTACAATTAAAAATCCTGACTAGCATTCTTCTGAAGCACGTACAACCTGACCGAGCCATCGCAGTCTATTCAATCTTATGTATGCGGCTATATTTATTTCGTCATACGTTTCTTGAAGTTCTTCGTTTGTTCTAATGCGCCATTCGTTTTGGTTAACCCTTACAGGACCAAATATTCTTCTTAAGATCTTCCTTTCGAAGATTTTAAGAGATTTTCTGTTTGTTGGGTCAACGTCCAAGCCTCAAACCCGTAGCATAGAACTGGGCGGATTAATGTTTTATATACATCGACTGACTTTGCATTGTCTTGAAATTTCTTTGTTTTTCAGGATCGGGACTAGTGCAAAATAGGTTTTATTTGCGGCTACTATGTGTCTATGGATGTCGTCATTTATCTTGTTTTCTGCAGTAAACATATTTAGGGATAGATAACCTTTTGTACAATTTCCACACTATGATCGTCAAGGCTGATACTTCGCCCCAATCGTTGTCCTCGTTTGATACGATCATATACTTTGTTTTTGTGTCATTTGCTCGTAGATTGGACTTTTCTGAACTTTCTACAATTTTGGAAAAGGTGTCCTTTACAACTTGCGTTTTGCGTCTAACTTTGACTATGTCATCTGCGAAGGCTAGTATCTGAATATTCCTTGTGAAAATGCTATTTGCTCCATTGCTCCAGCTATTTTTCCCTCATTATTGCTTCCAGAGCAATGTTAAAAAGTATTGGTGCGATCGCATCTCATTGTCGCAGACCCTATTCTTAAGGGGAGTTGATCGAGTTGCATCCTCGTACTCTCACTTGTGTTTTACAATCTTTGGTCGTCATTCTGCATAGTTCTATTAATTTTTTCGGGAAAGCCATTTCACTCATCTTGTTCCACAACTCTCTTTTATTCAGCAGGTCGTAAGCACAAAAATAAGATGTATATCAATGCTATCGTCCCAGCATTTTCCAAGAATTTGTCTCATTATGAAAATCGGGTCTGTTGTCGATCTGTTCGTTCTAAATCCTGCTTCAAATCCTGAATCACCTAATTTATCTTCCAAATGTCGTTTCAGTCTATTAAATAAAATATGTGGAAGCACTTTGTAAGCTGTGTTCAACAAAGATATTGGTCTGTAGTTTTTGCAGCTCATAAATTCACCTTTTTTATGGACTGGGACTGTTATGCCTAAAAGCCATTGTGCGAGTTTGGAAACTTCGGAAGTTACAGACTTCCAATTGCTGAATTCTGCAGAATGACTGTAGTCCTGCGTTTCCGAACTAGCACATTCCTCTGGTATCTTGCTGCTTTTCCATAGTTTTACGATGTAAGACATGACATAACTTCTCCCCACCATTTTTTAGGATTTCCGAGGGTATTCCATCTGGACCTGGAGCCTTATAATTTTTCAGTTTCGCTATTGCATTTGCAACTTCTTCTATTGTAGGATCTGGCGTCTTCTGGGTCATCTGTACTACGGTTGTCTGCTTATCCCTGTGTTAGGTTTATGTTCTCTTTGAAGAAGCCTCTAAAATATTTCTCCCACACCTCGAGTATGTCATCGATACTACTAGCTAGCTATAGTACCATCTTCTCCCTTTATCATGATGCAGGTGGGCTTCTATATTTTCTTAATCATGTTGACTTCTTTGTAGAAACTCCTTGGGTCTTTATTACTGTAGCTTTGCACTTATCGCACTTATCCTATTTCTGAAGTAGTCACGTTTTTGAAGTAAAACTTCTTTACGGGTGCCTATGCTTAAAAATTTCCTTGAGAGCGAATAGGTTTCATTCGCATCACGCTCTCACACATTGAAAAATCGTCAGAGCTTTCGTATAACGCTAGGAAACGGGGAGGACGGGGCGCAAGAGGCGAAGAAACTCGAGTCCGTATAACGAAGGGAAATTTGGAGGACGGGGCACAAGAGGCGAAGAAACTTGAGTCTGTGTGTGGGTTGCATAGATATTAATAGGTGCGTTTCATTTTCATGCCAATAGCCAGCATCTACGCCACTGTGCGCCCAACTACGCCGGCGTACGTACTCCAATGAAACTGAAACGCACCTATTTTTATTTAGATTAATAAATCGGTGACAGTGAAAGTGACTTCCAAATATATTTGGTTTTTGGTGATTTTTTGAAAAAAAATTTAATCTTATTTATAAAAAATACCTAATTTTTATATTGTTTCTGTTGTTTCCTTGTTGTTGGTTATTATTGTTGTTGTTATGATTATCTATTAGTTGTGCATGTTGTGACAAAATAATTATTTTAGTTTTTTGTGCTTTTTGCTGAATTGGAGGCAAATTTTTAAGCGTTTGTTTAGTGAAATTTATTTATTTATATTGTCGCTGTTTTTTTATTGTGCTGTGGCTATTGTTGTTGTTATTGTTATTGTAGTGCCAATCTAGTATAATTGTCGGTTAACGTAACAATTATTATGTGTCTCGTTTCTTTTGTAATTCACACAATATAAAAAAAATAAGTTACCATTAATTTTAATTTTTACATTTTGTATATTCTAATAAAAAAATATAGTTTTAAAAATCTAAAAAAAACACGACGCCCCCTGTGACAAAAAAAAGGAATTAAAAAGCCAAAAACAAATTTTAAGTACTAATGTAAGACAGAAACAAGACATTGTTCTCTTAGTATAGTCAATGTGTGTATAATAAATATATAAGATATTGTCTAACTACTGTAGAAAATATTAACTTGAAATAGTCATTCTGTTAAGTATCACACAACTATAGTATAGGTATAATCTGTATTTTTGCAGTCGGGGTACCGTTTTAATTAGTGATTCTGTAACATTTGTATTTCATTTCATTCAATACAGTTTTAATGCCAAAGTAAAGTTATCGAAGTTTGATTTGTTCCAGTTAAATTTAGACACGCCGACAGATTAGGCAAAAGTGGTGCTTGGATCAATTAGTATATATCGATGCGAGCGAAAATTCCATTGGCTCTCATTGGTCGAGCTTTCTGAGCCGATCTAACTCTTTGAGTAATTTTTAATCATGAGGCTCGTGAATAACTTTACAAGGATCCAAATAGCTAGACCTTCTAACTTCCTTAAGCGACTAAGCGCGACATAAGCTTGCCCCTGGCAAAAATTATAGAGCCTAGATCTAGAACAGCTCTATCTAGCCCAATCAGAAAAAAGATTTAGTGTGACGTAAATTGCGTCTGACGTCGGCCATATTGTTATTTTAAAAATTATTCTGCATAAAACGAAAAGAAGTTTTACTTCAAAAACCGTGAAATATGGCCATTTTTTGACATTTAATTACAGGGACTGTAATTATCGGACGCTGAGAGGTATTACCCCACTTCCCCTTCATTCACAAAGTTCGTGAGAAACATTCCTGGGAGTGAAGCGTCTTAACTCATATTTTTTCTTTACTTATAGATTTTTTCAAATACATTAAACTAAGCATTGGGATTACATTTGTGTTTGTTGTCATTTTAAATTTGAGTTTGGAGCCATCATCTCAAACCAGAAATAATTTTGGTTTTTCACTCCCATTGCTTATAAACGCATCGGGAGTGTCACTTTGGATTGAAGATCCGGTAGTGAAACTCTGCTTATAAACGTGGTAATAAAGGAGTATCCACACATATCAGGGCCGTGCCCGGGACGTTAGATTTTTACTCCGGCCCGGACATGTGCGAACGAGTTCATATAAAATATAAGCACCGATATTTTTTTGAGCCCCTCACGGGACACGGACCTGTGACGTCCCGGGAACGGCCCTGATATGTGTGGACACTAGTTAAAGCTCCTGAGGAACTCCACAATAGTTCTTTATCTTCGGCTGGCGAACACATGATCTATATGATTTCTTGTTCTACCGTTCGGCGACAGCAAGCGGAACTTTGGTACCCTATTGTTAACCGGTTAGTCCCGTCACGTCTCAGTTACGTCAGTTCCAAGAAGCATAATGGAAGTGAATACAGTCATCATTTTGACTGAGCCTTGACGGCGACATTTCTGATTCGGAAACGTGACTGAGATGTGACGTGACTGATTTGTGTGAATCGACAAGCCGGTGAGATGTTTTAGGGCTACTCTTGAAACACCTTTCCAGTTATTATACTTAAAAGTTAGCTACAGGTTATATACTAAGAAACATTTTAGAAGCTGATTCACCTTTTAGTTTTTTTTGCTAATTGATATTATCCTCGTACCCGTTCATGCTGAGAAATTATTAAAATTGCTTAAATTGTCGCAGAGAACGAAAGCGTTTTTTAAAACTCTAATTATAATAATTATTTTAATTTGAAAAATATCAGCTACTCCCGCCTTTTTTTAAGTACATTAAAAACCCATTTTCGATAATTTTTTTAAATCAAGGTCATACAAATATTAATTTTGAAAACATTAAATTTTTTAACGCGCACTTAGGTGAAAAATCGGTAATATTTCTTTAATATAAGATAAATATTAAAAAAGATTAATGATTGTATGCAAAAGTATTGAGGCTTTCTAGTGTTGCTATCGACATTAACAATAAATTAAATTGCACACGATGGTAATCTCCGTAATATGATAAATAGAAGCACATAATTCGGTTAAATTGAACAATCAACAGGATGACGGGTACTGGGTACATGCTTGCGACAACGCCTAATTCAATTCAAACATTTCTTAGTATTCCACAAGGTTTTAAAAAAGATTTATCAAATGACAATAGATAAAAAAGTTCAACACTGAGGCAGCGGTAGCCACTGTTTACACGTAATTATCGTGAATAGACAAAAAATATACACATCAATATAAAAAGTGCATAATCACATTCATTTGGCTTGTAGTTATTAAAAACAGATAAAGTAAATTACCCTAGTGACGATAAGATTAAGAAATCAAGCTTTAATGTAAATATTTAATCGTAACTCGCGACTTATGTTACACGCACAGAACAGTATTTTTAATACCGAAACAATGCTCTAAGATTTATTAAATTATTACACTGTTAAATTTCATTTTATCGATTGAAAATTGCAAACGGAAATTAAGCGAAGCGACGTTGGGTTTCAGGTGCTCGCGTCGAGATTTTTCTAAATGAAAACTTCGCCTTTACTGAACGACTTCGCGTACATCACTAGTTTGTTGTGGAGGAAAGCAGGTCTTTAAATCTTTCTAGTTGTCAATGAGTGTTGAGCGAAATATTTTTGCGGAATCCCAGTCGCGGAAATCAATGGTTCTAGGGTAATTGATAAGAATTCAAAGACTTGAGCAGGAGCTTTCGGCTTGCAATTATTTATTATGGCTGCAATTGTTTATATACGTTTTCTCACGTGACGTCATTAATGCAGAAAAATGACGCTTGTTTATTTGTGGGGAACACCTACTAGTGAAGTTTTTTTAGGAATCATTTTTAATGTTTTTCAGTTAAGATACTTTTGATAAGTGAAAAGAAATAACTATAATAATTAAAGACACTATAAAGAAGATGTTTCATATTAACGCTGTCATTATATTATTGTTTTATCATTTTGTGGTTCTCATTTTTTTTATATTAAATGCAATTAAGCCGCAATATAAACTCTGATTCATCTATCAATTTATTTAAAAGTTGATTATTCTGCGTAATGGTTTTTGTTGACGGTTATAATTCAGATGTGTCTGAATATAGTTTGTCTACTGAAGAGAATAATATAAAATCATTATAGGGATGATCAACTTTTTCTGTGTTGTTTGTGTTTGTCAAGAAACGAGTTTTGTAGGCATGTGTAAGTAACCATTGTCTTAAGAAGAGTTGGAGGCAGTTTTATGAGGGGCAGAAAATAATCGCGAAATTAAAGAAGAACATTTCGATTTCACTTTTCTGAAAGAGTCATTAAATTAAATTAAATTAAATTAATGATTAACCTAAAACATTCGATAAGGACCTAAAGATGCGTATCAAAGTCGATTGATAAACAAGCGCTCAACGAGTATATGTGTATAAAAAGACAATGGGCAACGAGTTATAGGGATGGCAACAAGTAAGAACGTGGTTTTTGCAAGCACTAGATTTTCTCATGATGGAGTCACCCGCAACTAAATAGATCAAATGTAGCCACCTTTCGGGCCCGATGACGATACGGACGTACCGAGGTGCCAACCTCGATTTGGATCACTACTTCTTGGTATGGTGCTCCGAGAGCGCATTACCAGGCACAAACGCTTTGAATCCGCGTATCCGACACAAATCACAATCATTGATCATTTTTCAAGAAATCGTCGACTAAAAATTTAGCCAATTATTGTCATTTTCAACATTAAAAAATATAGTTCAAAAAAACTAAAAAAATACGCTTTTATTTTAAAATGAACTAAAAAGTAAAAAATAATTTTGAATGTAAAGTTTTTATTGCTCCAGCCAGAATATGTAAACAACCTACCTTTCGAAATGTAAAACAGCGTGGGACTCTTTCCTATATTCTTATTTTATTAACACCGGAAATTTTCGCTAGCGCGCCACGCTAAAAACTTTACATTCAAAATTATTTTTTACTTTTTAGTTCAATTTAAAATAAAAGCGTATTTTTTTAGTTTTTTTAAACTATATTTTTTATTTTCTAGTTTTTAGTCTATTATATGTCTTCCGCCATATTGTAGTGATCGACATATTAGATTTAAAATGACGTCACACAGCTTACTGTACTATACTTGTCATATACTTTAATTTGATACCCATACCGAGGGCCTTGTAAAGAAACAGGTAAACAAACCGCCATTTTGTGTTGACCTCTATTTTGAATTTGGAATCACGCCACACAGTTAATAGTATTCTAATTGTCGCACCCTTTCATTTGATACCCATTCCGAGGGTGTTGTAAAGAAAAAAGTAGTCCGCCATTTTGAGTTGGCCGCCATTTTGAATTTTGAGTGACGCCACATAGCTAATTGTATTCTACTTGTCACACCCTTTCATTTGATAACTATGTCGGGGGTCGGGGAGCACAATAGCCATCTTGGAACCGCCATCTTAATTATTTCACAAACTGGTCAGATTGCATTGTCACGCGAACTATACATATGTGCAAAATTTGAAGTTAATCGGTTATATGCAAGTGGGTGAAAATCAAGTTGCAAGATTTGTCTACATACCTACATACATACATACAGGTGAAGCTAATATAAAGCGTATAAAAAACTATGCTTGGCTTTGGTTTTCGCGCCCAACATATACCTATAAACAATGGCGTACTGACACAGTTGGGGGCCTGGGGCGGTACTATATGAGGAGCCTATATTTGTACATATCTATGTATAAGTACATTAATTTTAGTTTTGAAAACCTCCTATCACAAGAAGCTTCAGACACACACATAGTAAGAAACAGTTTAATGCTGTAAACATGCTAAGGGCGACGGCGAAACTATTTTCCTCGGCCACGGCGAATGGCCCGACGAGATTTCTTGTGTGCACACACTAAGAGCGACGGCGACACAAATTAAAAAACACACACCGGAATAAACATATTGGACAGCCGCATGCTACACACGCACACAGGAACACACGAGAATAGCAACCCAACCCCATGCCACTGCCCCCATGCAATTTTGACAGGCGACGGCTACGAAATAGAAATTGCATTGATTCGGTAGCCACGCTCGGCGACGTCGCCGTCGCAGTCGCCTGTAGAATGTGCGCCTTCATATATAAGCCGTGTATTCTATTCGTTTTTGACAGTCGCCGAGGAAAATAGTTTCGCCGTCGCCCTTTGCATGTTTACAGCATAATGCTGTAAACATGCTAAGGGCGACGGCGAAACTATTTTCCTCGGCCACGGCGAATGGCCCGACGAGATTTCTTGTGTGCACACACTAAGAGCGACGGCGACACAAATTAAAAACACACACCGGAATAATCATCTTGGAAAGCCGCATGCTACACACGCACACAGGAACACACGAGAATAGAAACACAACCCCATGCCACTGCACCCATGCAATTTTGACAGGCGACGGCTACGAAATAGAAATTGGATTGATTCGGTAGCCACGCTCGGCAACGTCGCCGTCGCAGTCGTCTGCAGATTGTGCGCCTTCATATATAAGCCGTGTGTTCTATTCGTTTTTGACAGTCGCCGAGGAAAATAGTTTCGCCGTCGCCCTTAGCATGTCTACAGCATAAGTCCCTCAGATATGTTTGGTAACGATTCACGAAAGTCCATTTCAATAATAAACTTAAGCATTTGCAATGATGTCCATCAAGATATGCTAATATCTTCAAAAGTAAAGGCCGTAACACAAAAATTGTCCAGACATTATTCATAGGAAAGTGTCCAAGCTATCCAATTTCGGAAAAAAAAATTTGATTAACTACGTACTTTTTTTGAGAAAAAGGTAGTTGAAGTTGATATTTTTGTTAAAAAAACGCAATTTTGACTTGGATGACTCATTACTCTGCAAGTTGGTAGGTTAGAACCTTCACTTTTACAGATAGGTGGGAGTATTCTGCTTAGACTGATACCTTATTCATGAAAATTGGTCATATGGGTACAAAAATACAGGGTGATATGCAAAACTTGAAAAAAAACTTCAAAACGCCATAGCCGTTACGATTTCTCCCTCCCATTCTTTTTTTTGTTCGTCTATCCAAAACCTATCCACAGCCGGCCGCTTTGTAAACCGCTTTGCAAACTCCTTTCTAACAGTTTCAGCTTCCACCAACCTTTCAGGAACTTCAGAAGCATGTTGGTGTACATTTTATTCTTCAGTAAAATTGTGTTCACTTCGAACGTGTCTTCATTCATGGTAAAAACTCGTATGATTTTGTATCCTTGAATCTTAAGTCGTGTTGTAAGAAGTGGAAAGAACTTTGGTTTTCTTTACTTTTTCTCCACTCCTTTATCCATTCTCGTTTTTTTCATATTTTCTTTATTTTGAAAAATAACGGCGAAGCTCGCAGCGGCCACAGCCTTCAGAACTTCCTCTTCCGAAACGGAAGAGCTCGTTTTTTTAACTAAACTTAAAAGTTGAAAGAAAAAAGTTGAACATGTGTAAACACGAGCCAAGAAATACAGAATTGAACATCAAAAAGTGGAATGCAAAGTTGAATGTGTTGAACCGATCTTGTACAATTATAATATAGATATAGTTGTCTAACATTCGGGGGCCTATGCTGAAGTGGGACCTGGGCCGATTTTTTATTATTTAGAAAATAAAATAAAGTATTTTCATATTTGGGGGCCTATGCGGATGCGGGGTCTCACCCTCGGTACCTATAAATATTCTTGTTCAGGATGACGAATAATACAACATACGAAAATTTCAAAAAAATCAAATGGGTGGGGGTTAAACTCTACAACTATCGGAATTTCTTACTTATTAATTTTAAAAAGAAAAAAAACTGTTTTTACTACGAGTCAAAAGCAACCGTGAGCGTATTCCTATTTCCACACTATTATCAGCAGGGGCGTAGGAACGAAATTTTTACTGGGTGGGCAGGTTTGAAATCTTTACCCCCCCCTAACTTTTCGATGATAATAATTTTGTATGAAACATGTTTGTGATTGTTTATTAGTATTATACTCAACAGTTTTTGTTGGTTCTAAATAATTTTTTCAAAATTTTGAGTTTTTATAATTCAATTTTATTTACGCAATTTATCCATTTACATTTTCAGTTTTTTCAAACTTTTTCACTTTACATTTTCTTGCTAAAATTACAATACAAAAGTCTTAAATTATAATTCAACTTTTCTCAACCTTAAACCTAGAGTACTACAGAACTTTGCCAAACACAGATTTGCGTTTTTCTGACCGTACCACAAATCCTTTCATTATAACATTCAAATCTAAAGCAGCTGGGAGTTCTTTATGCACATGTAATAGCAAAAGGTGTGTGAGACGCTTTTGGGACATCGAATTTCTTAAATAAGTTTTCAACCTTCTTAAAGCGCTAAAAGATCGTTCAGAAGTCTCGGCGGACGCAGGTACGGTTTGAATCAAAATTATCAGTAAAATTAATTCATCCAACATATCCCTAGTTGTCGTCGGTAGCTTCGCGAGTTTGTCACTCAATTCGGAACAATTGGAGCTGGCAGTGTCAGGCACACTTTGGAGCAGGAAAAGTTGAGCATGCAATCTGATAATATTGAAATCTTCAGCAAAGATACCAAGTTCTTCCGCGAGCTTTGCTTCGTCGCCAACTAAACCTTTAGTCGCGTTTAACAAGACAGTTCCGAGTGACACTAGAATAGACAAACCACTTTGGTCGAACCTTTCACACAATTCTGATATTTGCAAATGTAAAATTTCGAAATAGGTTTTTCTTAACGAATCTTTGGCTGAAAGTCCGGTGAAGAAGATTTTGAAGTATGCTCGTAACGTTTGTTCGGTTGTCTCACGCGGGGTTCTTTGAAAGTGCTCAAGTCAAACTGATTCGATTCTTCAAGTGTTTTTTCAAATAAATGGTCGAACTCGGTGTCTGTGCGCAACAATTGCAATCTCGAAGGAAGTAAATCAACAGATTGTTTCGCACCTGTAGCTGTGAGACCACGAGTTTGTAGCGCTCGCGCAAGTTGTTCGCAAGGAGCAAAAATTTGAATGCTGACGTTGAGAAAAAAAGGATCTCAGACTGCTCAAGTTTCAGTAACCACCCGCGGATTTGAGCTTTTTTTCCGGATTTACAGTTTCGCAGTTTTCGAGCTGAACTAATGTTTCCTGCACTCGTAAATAATACCTGTGACACACTATACTATCATCATGATGGTAACTTTCATTATGATGGTCAAGGAAATGATGGGGTGACACATTACACTTTACTTTCATTTACATCTGGCATATCAAGTGAGGATATAAACCTGCGTGTTTTTTTGCCTTAATTTTAAGCTGTTTTAATTTGAAATATTTAAAAAAATATTTTTTAAAGGAGTAAAAAAAACATCCTTGCAAATTTTTGCTTAACTAACGTGAAATCAAATTATTTTATTTTAAAATGTAGTTTCCATTTTTCCAACAGATGTCACTTAACCGAAATTACAGTCCAAATGAAGGTAAAATACTTTCATTTTGGACTTTCATAATGTTGGGTTTTTGCCGCGATAATGAAGGTTACTTTCATTATGATGGTATATGTGTCACTGGTATAATTCTCTTTGAATCTTTTCAAAGATTGCACACGTGTGCACCATCGCGTAGGACATAAAGAGACATTTCTTACATTTTTCGAGGGAGTTAGATTTTGTCCTGAAGAGACAATTCTTACATTTTTTGAGGGAGTGAAATTTTGTGCTGGAGAGACATTTCTTACTTCTTTTCGGTAGCAGAATTTCCAACTTGAAATTAGGCGAGGTGGGATTGCAAAATCTATAATAATATTTAGTCATCTTTCAACATTTTTCCAGGAAATCGAACGAGTATTTTATTCAGAAGAATTTTTTTTTATGTTCTGTTGTTTTTTGATCCGAAGAGATATTTCTACAGAAGAGAGTTTTGTTTTGTGTTTGATTTTTTTTGCTAATTAAAGAATTCCCACCACCTCCTCTTAATTTTTTTTAAATATACATGACTTCCTAACAGGATTGCTACATAAAAAATAAAAAATGTACAAATGCAATTTTTATGAAACTGTTTCTAATTAGTTTTATGAAACTGTTTCTGTTAGTTGTTGCTGTACATTGTGGAGGCATAGATTTCTACTTACTCTAAGGCAGTTTAATGAATATTAGAATTAAACTTGTAAAAATGCACTTCATTGGTATTTATTTTCTTTCTTTTTTTTAATCTGCTTGCTTTTGTCATTTTGGCATTACAATAGCACCTCGCCTCATTTGAAGTATGACATTGTACTGGCTCAAAAGAAAAAAGAGGCACCTCTTACAAACTCATTTTATAATCGTGTCCTACCCAACACTAGTCTAGAGGATTATCGATGAGTCATCTAATCCGGTTAGACTAGAAAGGTCGACTTTTTCGTGAAAAGCGATCTTTTTGCCCCTAAAATGGTCTTACACCAATTTGTATTTAAACAATAAAATTTTTAATCCTTTCAACAAAGCGGGCATAGCCCACCCAGGGAAATTCCTGGGTGGGGAGCTGCCCACCATGCCCATGCGGTTCTTACGCCCTGATTATCAGTTACTTTTTTATTGGTCCAGCGTAGGTGAGGGGTTGCACTAGTCTCCCCAAAATGGAGCTCATTACAAATGAATGTTGATTGGTCGGGACAGTGTTCTGGATATCTTTATATGGTTTATTACATTGGCCATGGTCAAGCTACCCTGTACAATATTTCTGCGGTAATTTTACAAAAGTCACAGTTTTATTCACAAGCAGTTTTGAAAAACAATACATAATATTAGGAATATTCCTAATCCACGTAAATTCTTCATGTGATGATACAAAAATTAGAGTAATTTTACAAAACTTTATAGTTATATTACAATAAGTGCGTAGGAAATCAGTTTCATATCGCGATTTGTGAATTTACATATTTTTTTACAGTGTACATAATCCTGTTAGTTTATTGGGGATGCTGAATTCTTGCATGGCTTTGTAGGGTAATTCTCTGATATGATATCATAAATGGTCTTGAAGTCTATGAGGAGGTATGGGATTTAGTTTTGAAACATAATATAATTCTACATGGCTTGTCTCAGGGTGAAAATTCGATCATCAGCAGTTCATTCGCCTGCGATAAGGCTACACTGGTATTGCCATATATCCAGCTCTTCACCATCTCAATAAAGGTGCGAAGGATGGTCCCAACACTCCTTTATTTCGATTCCTGTAGTTATCGTGAAGACCAATTTGAATGGAACCTAGCTCATGTCTTCTAGGTAATGGAGTCCGGTGACAAGCAGCCCATCTTCTCGGTAGCGATTGGGCCAGCATACACGGATCATAACGTCAACACTAAAAATCCGGTTTTCCGGATACCATCGGGGCAAAAGGAGGAGAGAAAGTTGTTGTAACTTTTTGAACAGAAATTTTTGGGCTTGAAAACTAAGACATGCACAAACGTATCTTCTTCATTTTTGGGTTTGATGTTGACATATCTGTTTGTTCGAGGTGTGCACACATTGATATCCTGTGTAAGGATAATAAAGTTACTTCCGGTGAAAAGAATACCCCTGTACGCCGAGAGCATCATAAAAAAACCGGATTTTTAGTGTTGATGTATGCCAGCCCATATTGACAGTGACACACAATCTGCGTGATCATTTTAGAATCCTTCAGGCACAGTTAGTTGTCATCTTCAAGAACTCCCATTCCTTTCAGCTGATACCTTAAAGTTCCATGTCCAGTGGGTAGATCCTTAAGCCAAGAGACCCTCGCTGCATACATGATCTCTTTTCTAGCTGCTAGGAGGCTTAGCCTGTTTAGAAGTGATCCCATTATCATTTCTCGTTCCCATCGCCTAGCTCAGGCTAGCGACACATTATGCTTATTTTTTCCTTTGACGTGCTCGTGTTCTCTGAGACAGCGTTCAATCAGCACGTGTCATTTCTGATTGCAAGTGACTCCATCATCATGGGAATCCCAAGCGGTTTTGTCTGTATCCATACGCGCAAACCTGGTACTCCCAACCACAACGTTCTTGGTGCAGCTATCTCTACAACTAATTATCCATTGTGGGGTGGGGGGTGCCTACGTACTGCCTATATACGGGCCCTGACCTATTTCAGTGTTTAAATTTCCCAGGATGATTTTTACATTATATCTTAAGCAGGCATTAAGTTTCTGCTCGACTACTTCGAAGGATTTTTCTTTTTCATAGCGAGTGGATTTTTCGCTATGCGCGTGTACATTTAAAAGGCTCCTGTTCTTAAATTTTCTTAGAATGCGAAGGATAAGAGCGTTCGTTTATCACTTTGAAATTGATTATGGTAGATTGCACCCTTTTACTGACCATAAATTCTACGCTAAGTACATGGTGTCCTGTATGACAGCTTTATGTTGATATGCGTCATAACGAGGTTTTTGCAGGACACCATACTCTGTCCATTGGATCTCCTGGATGACTGTTATATCAGCATTATACTTGGACAGGGTACGGGTAACTCCGCCATAGCGCCAATCCCTGCAGATGAGTAGACTCAACGGCCAGTCTAGGGGTCGAATAGGAGGGAGCCCCTCCACTAGGATAAGGGTCTGTGGGCTAACAACCCACAACCACGAAAACCTCAAGAGGAAGAGACTGGACGGATAACTCGGCAACGACCTGGCATACGAAAAAAGGCTAACGATTTGATATTACGTACTTAGAACTAAAGATCTATTGACAGTGCATTCTCGATTTATCGTTTTGTTAGCACATTAGCATTGCGTTTTAATTTTATCTAATTGTCAGTCATAAAAATATTTTTGTTTCAATTGAACGTATAAAATAAAATACAATTTTCTTTAGTCCGGATTCGTTATTTATTTAATTTGAAATCTTTGGAGCTAATAACTCTTTCTGCCAAACGCATTCTAATAAGATCACTGTATAGGGCAGGAGCACTTATGACACTCCTGGAAATATTTGATAGATACGAAATGGACGTTCTGGCTATACAGGAGATGCGATGGAACGGGCAAGGAATAATAGACAAAAGGAAACACACTGTATACTATAGCTGCTACTCTAGAGAACATTTAATGAGAACAGGTTTCATAGTTGGAAATAAGCATTTGGTAATAAATTTTAACGCTATTAATCCAAGGAGCTGCTATGTACGAATAAAAGGGAATCTATTAAACTATAGCATTATCAATGTACACTCTCCTACTGAGGAGAAATCAGAGGCAGAGAAAGACGAATTTTACGATAACATGGAATCAGCCTATCTTAGCTGCCCACCACACGACAATAAGATAATCTTAGGTGACTTAAATGAAATCTTAGATTGGAAAAGAAAGAATATTCCGCCCCACAATACAATAGGTCCATACAGCTTGCACGACGAAAGTAATGATAATGGGTTAAGACTTATAAACTTCGCAGCATCCGCAAACATGATCGTAAAAAGCACCTATTTCCAACACAACAGAATACATAGGATGACATGACTTTCACCAGATAATCGAACTTGCAACCAGATCGTTCATGTTCTCATTGACGGTATGCATAGTTCGAGCATATTAGATGTCAGAACGCACGGAGGGGCCAATATTGCAGGGGTGGACAGAGTTTCTGGGGGCCCGGGGCAAAATATAATTGGAGGCCCCTTCCCCAACCACAAAAAATTTTGTTACGAAAAATATTCACCATGTAATCAAAATGTATTGTTAGCTTTACAAAGTTACAAAGAGGCCGACTGCGGATAGGTTATGGATAGACGAACAAAAAATCGTATGGGTGGGGGAAAATCGTAACGGGTTAGCCGCTAGGGCGTTTTGAAGTTTTGTTTTAGAGTTTTACATATCACCCTGTATTTTTTTAACCTTATGACCTATTTTCATGAGGAAGGTATCAGTGTACGCAGAATATTCTCACCTATCTAGAACTGTAAAAGTCAAGGTTCTACCCTATCAACTTCCAGAGTAATGAGTCATTAAAATTTCGATTTTTTTTAACTAAAATTTCAACTAAAAACAGGCTATAGAAATGGCCTTACGCCCAATTGAGATTATGGAGCTGGCACTTGAAAAACCCATGTCGTCCCAACTTTCCGCCACTTGGTAAATAAGCCTTTCAAGTAATTTCAAGCATTTTTTATAATATGACATTTCTCGAATTAAGGGGTTTGGGGTAAAAAGGGGGTTAAAATTTCTGCCGCTGCGTATGTAGGTTCTTTTGGGGCTAAATAACTCTTAAATATTAATGGCAGACAATTTTGACCATTTGCTGGGGTTTGGGGGTGAAATGGCAACTTCAGCTAGGGGTGGCTTAGGGAGGGTACAAATGGTCAAAAATTTCTGCCGCTAGTATTTCACGGTTATTTAGCCCTAATAGAACCTACATACGGAGCGGCAGAAATTGTATCCCCCTTTTTACCCCCGACCTCCTAACTCGAGATGGGTCCACTTCCCGCAAAAATGTCATATTATAAAAAATGTTCGACTTAAAAAGCTTATATACCAAACGGCAGAAGGTTGGGACGAAAAATTGGCAGCTTCCCTATTAAAGGCTCACAGAGGGCTGTAGCGCCACTGATATTAATGATGAGGGTACGGGCAAGCGCTGTGCAGGGTGCGAATATTTAATGAAAGAGTTTTTTTTTTATGTGAAAGACTAGAGCTCAGGGAAAGCCCTTTGTACTGTCGACAGTCTATTTTCTTCGTATAGAGTGCAATGTCAAACAGCAAGCTCTAGTCGATAGATAGTGAAGGGGAAGAGAGAAGTAGGAAGGAACTCCACAACCACCTAACCCCAACCATTTCTATCGCGACTCTGACATCCGGGCAATGAGAAACAACTCGCTGAAGTGTTGTGCCTCCTGAAACGTGTTGAATCCCATCAACCAACCGATGACATGCGCTGCGTGCGGAGCGGGGCAGTGCTAGCGGAAGGCTATGACAGGGGGAATGAGGAATGTAAGGAGGGAAGAAGAAAGAAGGTGGGAAAGGCGAAGGACCGTGGGGCTCTGCCAGGATTCGAACCCGGGACCTCTGGGATAGTAGCCAGGCGCCTTACTCCCTAGACTACCGAGGCCCCCGAGGTTGTTTAATCAGAAGCGTTTTCTTTGCCGTGCTTATTTTGGTTTAATCCGAACTCCAACGTTAGCCATGACTTCGGTTATCGAAGGTTTTTACGCTCGAGAATATCAACCTCGCGCCAAACTTAATAGTCAAAACCTATTAGCCAATAATCTCTCTTAGGACAGTTATCAGGGCCACCGCTTAGAGGTAATGGTCGCACTTCCATCAGTCCGGAATAATTACAGCACCTGCATAGTTTCTTATCAGCTGATGGTTTACCACCTATGGATCTATTCAGTAAAATCGTTATAATTTTATTATGATTGATTTTTGAAATTTTGTTGCTATCATAATTTTCATTTTAGTTACATACATTGAATGTATGTTTGGAGTTTTATGCATCAATCTTGCTCCACTAATTCTATCGAAGTTATAAAAAAAATATAAAATTGTTCAAAATAAACTATTCGATCGTCCAACTCAACACACATCTGGTAAATTCTCTTAATGGCAATAATAAAAAAACACAAAGGTAAGAGCAAAAATTACTTAGAAAACATATGCTGAAATCGATATTAACAAAACAATTGTAAAAATTAATTAAAACAGACAGTGAAAATGTTAAGAAAAAAGTTTGTAGTCAAAACGAAAGAATTCCTTGAATAAAATCAAATAAGTTTTGATAACAATATTTAGCGAACAAGTGTTTTTAATAAACCAGAACAACTTTTATTATGTGAATGATAATTTTTTAGTCGATTTTGAACTATTTAAATACTTTAATGAAATTTTATTAAAAATAATATAAACTGTATTATTGTCATATTGGCGCGTATGGTTAAAACTGCATACACTTTCCTCAATTTTTTTATTTTGCATAAAAAGTCATGCAAGTTTTGTCTTAAGTATTTCTATTAGATTGGAAAACTATGTCTATTGGCTCAAAAAAATGACTTGTTACACTGTGGCGGGTTTGAAATAACTTTAAGCGATTATTAAGTTAGCGGAAATATTATTTAGATGTGCAATATTTAATTTAATACAATTCTTAAGAATTTCGTCACAATTACGGATAGAAAAGTGTTTGATAAATCACCACCAGACACGACACTTGTAACTGGGAAAATTAGTCAAACTCACCTAATTTCGATTTATTCATTTTAATCGGAGTATGCTACTAAAGCGGCCTACAGACGATCAACCTGGGTTGTCAACCTGTTGTCATCAGAAAGCGTACACACGCTTCAACTTGTTGTCAACTAGTTTGCAAACATCATTTCATTTTCAGTTTTTGATTCCAAAGCACACGTGTTTAGAATTCCGAAATTTCCGTTTTTTGTAATTGAAAATGAGTGACGAACTATTAAAGTTTTTAATTATCTTTGAATGTATGGAAGATGACGTTAATATGGTAAAAAAAAGAAGATTGTGGTGTAAAGATTGGTATCAAAAGCGCGAACAATTTTCACGTACGAATTTAATGAATGAACTTCGCATTAGTGCACCTACTGATTTGAAGAATTTTTTAAGAATGGACAATGAAACTTATACGCACCTATTAATGAAAGTGCAGCCATTAATTGAAAAGAAGGATACTATTATGCGAAATGCAATCTCCCCAAATGAGCGGCTATCAGTTACTCTTCGATTCTTAGCGAGTGGCCAAAGTTTTCAGGACTTAAAATTTTTAACAGCGATATCACCTCAAAGTTTAAGCGAAATAATAATGGAAACGTGCTCAGCAATAGTGAACGTTTTAAAAGAAAATATAAGGGTAAAATAGAGAGTGACAAATGCCGTTAACAAGAAAAATCAATTTACTTCCATTTTCAGCTACCAAGAACAGAAGAAGAATGGAAACTAGTTTCGGAGGTATTCGCTAATCGATGGAATTTTCCAAACTGCATCGGTGCCATTGACGGAAAACATGTGGAAATAAAGAAACCGCCTAGCTCAGGGTCATATTACTTTAATTATAAGAAAAAATTCAGCATTGTTTTATTGGCCATTGCCAATGGAAATCATGAATTCGTCATGGTTGAAGCTGGTGCAAACGGTCGTATATCAGACGGAGGGGTGTTTTTATAAAAGAATTCACAATTATCTTACTGAAAATTCCCTCATCTGAACCGTTGCCAAATTCTCCAGAACATATGCCTTCTGTTTTTGTTGGAGATAACGCGTTTCCTCTTCTGAGGAACTTAATGAAGCCTTATAGCGGTGATAGCCTTTCGAATGAGGAAATCATCTTTAATTATAGATTATCAAGGGCAAGACGCATTGTGGAAAATGCTTTCGGCATACTTGCGTCCACATTTCGAGTTCTTTTAACCTCAATCAATTTGGAACCCCAGAAAGCATCGAAAATTGCTCTAATTGCTTGTTATTTGCACAATTACTTAAGGAAAAAGAATTCTACGGTATACCTAAGAGGGAGTATAGATGTTGAAAATACAAATACAGGAGAAATACATGGAGGAGCCTGGAGAACAGACGCGAGAGATTTAGCCGACATTCAAGCAATTTTTTCAAGGAATTCGACGCTAGCAGCGAAGGAAGTGAGAAATAAATTCTGTACTTATTTCAATGGACCAGGAGCCGTTCCCTGGCAACAATTTCATGTAAATAAAAAACACTAACTATTTCATGTTTTATATAATGTAATAATACAGGGTGCGGCGAAAGTCCGGCAACGGTGCGATATATCCTGAAGAGTAGGTTTTCGTGAACAAAGTTTCGAACAAAAGTTTCTACACAAAACTCACCGCCACCCACTCACCCCTTCGCAGGTGAGCACCCTCCAAGGTGAGCAACTTTTGGTCGAAACTTTTTTCACGAAAACCTACCCTTCAGAAAATATCGCACCGTTGCCGGACCTTCGCCGCTCCCTGTATATGTAATATGATTATGATATAAATGTTTGGGTAACAGAAAATAAATCTTGAATATTATATGTATGTCTCTTCTCCCAAGTTTATTGTCGATACTCCTGAAAGTTGTGTCTCCTGGTCCCTTAAAAATTCCAGTTCTTCAAAATACCAAAGCGTAGACACGTACAACTCTTCGCAACCCGCACCAGACTTTTCACTGGTTTTAATTTTTTTAAGTTCCCGCCGATAACACGTTTTTATATTATTTAATCCTTTTTTCAAACTATCCACAGTTGCACTCGGTTCTATTTCCTTATATTTTTCTAAAAGTTTTTGGATAGCATTTTTCTTTTTTACTTTGTCTTTAAAAATGGCAGATTTCACTTGCCACAACTCTGGAAATTCTTTATATAATTGAAAAAATTCCCGCCACAATCCGTTATCTGGAATAGCCATATTTTTTATTGATATTCACACTGATGTTGCTCAAGCTCTCGATTTAATATGATGTTGCCCACTACAGTTGTCAACGTCACTACAGACGCGCAAATTGGTTGGCAACCTGTAAGCTCCGCCTACCAAAAATCTAAAAATTTTGATTTTGCTTCAACCATTTATCAACGGCTCTTTTCAATCATAAACACGACTACAGACGTGCAACTCGTTGACAACTAGGGCTAGTTGACAACGGGTTGACAACCCAAGTTGATTGTCTGTAGGTAGCTTAAGTAATTGTTACGATATTATATCCGGTGTTAATTATACTGTAAGCACGTGTATAGTTGTGACCGCGAATTTCATTAGCTTTTAAATGAGGTAACTTAAAATAGCACTTACAAGAACTAGTTTTATTTTTTAGTATAGCTGGACTTATCCTGTTATGGCGAAAATACAAATTATAAACACAATTTTAAATATAAAATTCACCTAGTCACACTAAAATGTCACTAGAACATAAAAATGAAATTTGAAAGCAGAGGTAACTTTGCTCACATCTTTGTTCACCTATTCTCATTCCGATAATAGACTAATTACTAGCTAAGAAAGTAAGATAACTTCATATTATTATATTTTTACAATTAATAAGTAACGTGTCATTCTTTCTTCATATATGGTTGTTATGCAACTTAAAAAAATTTCAAATTGTGATTTTTACAAAACATGTGCCATTATATGTATGTAGGTATGTTTATTTCAATATTGGATCTAATTTTCCACAAATTATGAATGAAGAATGATTTATTTTTAATACGCTTTTATTAGTTTAGCCAGTGTTTTTCAACCTTTTTCATTGAGTGGCACCCTGACTGAAAAATAAAAAATCGTGGCACTTTTGACCAGCGGCGGATATTTTTTTATACGAGGGAGTGGTGGGAATCTTACATGGGTCTAGCAGCAGGGAATCTGTACGAACAAGGTCTAAGGCTTCCTCACCCACCCTTATTTGCATGAAGTTCAAGTCCAGAACGGTACGAGCCGTAAATGCATTACTTTAGCCTTGCGTCGTCAGCACGACCCTCAAAAAGTGCTCACCAGGGCCAGAACAAGATAGCCGTCTAGTTACCTTGCTCCTATCTCTCCTTGCATTTCTTTGCTTCTCTCCGTTTCTTTGGCTTCGTAATGCTTAAGCTTCTGGTGGATGGCCTTTAGCGTCACTTCCATCATTCTCCATACATCCTTCGAACTTATCATATTGTTCAAGATGTTCTCGGGTATTAGCTGCACTTCAGCAACTGCTTCCAACCAGTCTTGTGCTCCGCAAACCTGCTCCGCGTCCTCTTTATCGTCCGGGCAGAACGGTGAATCGTCCAACCTGAACCCTAAGAAGGTATGCCCTATAACCTCCATGCCCACTCAGGAACTTACTTCCCCATGGTCCCTTATAACCCACTTCTCCACATTTGGTATGATTCTATGGGTCGACCGGCCCTTAGTAGACTCGTCCCACACCACCTGCCATGTTGAGATGGACAGGCTGCGCGCCAGAGTCTGTCGCCCTTCCTTGCATATTCCGCGTCAACCTCTTGCCCTCCAATGCCAGAATATCAATGGGGATCATTTCTGCTATCACGCATGCTGCTTCGTCGGACATAGTACGATATGCACAGCATGCTCGAAGGGAACTTAACCGGTACACAGAGTTTATTTTCCTCTTATTTACTGTGTTTCCATGAGCCAGGGTAGAGTTTTCGTTAAGTAAACAGAAAGCTTTTTCTCTCAAGATCACTCGATGCTGTTTCCATGACGGTTCTGGGTTAAAGTGACAGCTCATTAATTTTACATTGCGTCGCCGTTGGTATATGTGCAGTAAACGATACTGAAACACACACATATGCAAAACCCGGCTTAATCGGACTGCCTTCGTTAAGTTTACTTGGATTTAACGACACTTTACTCAATCCCCGTTTCCATGGGCGCTTAATCTGAGTAAACTCAGGATAAACTCTGCATGGAAACACAGTAATTGTCCGGTTTGTCCAATGCCGCTGCCCTCACTAGCGATGCATACAATAGGACCGAACTAACCACTCTTGTGATGAGGAGGCGTCAGCTTGGCCTGGGGTTCCCTATATTAGGCAGTATTCTCGCGAGTCCCGCGCTTATGGCGGAAGCTTTGCCCGCAAGTACAACCCGAAGTTGAGCCTTACCCCTGGATTATAATGAGCGTAGCCACTTCGCAGCTTCCCCGCAGCCAGCTGCTCTTCAACGTAGCCATGTGCAATGCCAAACACAGTGAGTGCGTTAAGTTTGCGTTGAGCTTAAAATTTACAAATAGAAATTGGAAACATTTGAAACTAGTTGGGATGTGGTTTTGACCCTTTCGGTCCACAAGATCAACTTCGCAGTATTATGAATGTGGAATATTATCAATGGATATTTTAATAATAAATAAACAATAATCAATATATAATATATAATACCTAACATTTGTTACATTTGTTTATCAATACGTTCGCTAGGTTGTCAAATGATATGTGCGTATTTACAAGATTAGGATGAAGAAGTTGTAAACAAAATTAATGTATTACTTTTAACACTGACACTTGGATGAAAAATGAAGAATATGTTGTTATTCCAAAACTTATTTAACAAGTATATTGTTAAATTTAAGGGACCTGAAGTTGCAGCTTTTGGAGTTACGATCTACCAAAATAATGACCACTCTGCTAATTCTTTAACAACTCATGTGGACGTTACGTTACAAAATACTTAATCACGATAAATCACCTATTCGTGAAGTGTGTGTGGGCAGATGTATGGCAGAAAATGGACAAATGATTGATCGGCTGAATCCATAAAAGTTAACCTCATTTGAAACACACTTCGATCGGCACCTCAACAAAGTAGGTATCATATTTGGTTCGCAGTCGGTATCATATTTGGTTCGGGCACGTACAAAAATCACGAACTTCGTTCAAACAAAAAAACGACTCGACCGATTTTTATGAAAATCTTTTCAATGTGTGTTTTCTTGAACACGCTTCGAACGGCACCTCAACGAAGTCGGTATCTTTTTTGGTTCGCGCGAAATCGTGCTGGTACAAAAATCACTTACGTCGTTCAAACAAAAAAACGGTTCGACCGATTTTTATGAAAATCTTTTCAGATCATATGTCCTTTCACACGCTTCGAACGGCACCTTAACGAAGTCGATATATTTTTTGCTTCTCGCGAAATCGTGCTGGTACAAAAATCACTTAAGTCGTTAAAAAAAAAACGGATCGACCGATTTTTATGAAAATCTTTTCAATTCATTTGTCCTTTAATACGCTTCGAACGGCACCTTAACGAAGTCGATATATTTTTTGGTTCGCGCGAAATCGTGCTGGTACAAAAATCACTTAAGTCGTTCAAACAAAAAAACGGCTCGACCGATTTTTATGAAAATCTTTTCAGATCATATTTCCTTGAACACGCTTCGCTTCGAACGGCATCTCAACGAAGTTGATATCTTTTTTGATTCGCGCGAAATCGTGCAGGAAAAAATGACCACATACGTACGCACACACACACATATTTCTTCTCAAATTTTTGCTTAAAATGCTATTGAGACCTTGAAACGTGTAAATTCATTGAAAATTTCGAATCCGGTTTTCGGACCGATTACAATAACTTCCTACTGGGAAGTTAATAATAATTGTTTTTTTTATGTTAAACATGTTATTTGTATATGTATAATAACTATAAATTATACATTTTTCTATCCTATTTTCTACATGAAATGTTGTACTTTTCAACTTGCTCTATGAGCTTTTCTTCAAATTTAAGTGTCATTTGAAGAAAAGCTCCTAGAGCCAGCTCAAATGTACAACATTTTATATACTCTAAGATCCGGCTGCAAATTTCTGCACTCATCTGTTTTTTAATCGAAATGCAATTTTTATTGATAGTTTTAAGTAGAGAAATATATTTATGCCGGGTTGCCTATAAAAACATGGCCGCGAGTATTTTTAAGCCAGGTGTAAGGTCTGTTAAATATATACGTTCATAAAGTATCCTCTTAAGTTATACATATATCAAATTAGAGCTAATTTTTTTCTTTTCACGATAGAATAGGGTTGCCTTTGTCAAAGTGGCAAGTGTAATCGGTCCGAAAATCGGATTCCAAATTTTCAATGTATTTACACGTTTCAAGGTCCCAATAGCATTTTAAGCAAAAGAATGTATCATTTTTTCCTGCACGATTTCGCGCGAACCAAACAAGATATCCACTTCGTTGAGGTGCGGTTCAAAGCCTGTTAAAGGAAATATGATCTGAAAAGATTTTCATAAAAATCGGTCGAGTCGTTTTTTTGTTTGAACGAAGTTCGTGACTTTTGTACCTGCCCAATATCGGCCGAACCAAATATGATACCGAATTCGTTGAGGTGCGTATCGAAGTGTATTAATGAAGATATGACCTGAAAAATTATCACAACATTCGGTCAAGGCGTTTTTTGTATTTAAATGAAGAGACTTCGGCAAGTGTGCCAAGTAACTTAAATTAATTAGTTTTGCTACTGTCTAATATATTCGTTGGAATGAAACCCGTTCCAAATGAGGTTAACTGTTATGGATTCAGCCGAGCAATTGCTTCCCACGAAATGTTCAATCATTTGTCCATTTTCGGCCATACATCTGCCTACACACACTTCACGAATAGGTGATTTATCGTGACTAAATATTTTGTAACGTAAAGTCTGCATGAGTTGTTAAAGAATTAGCAGAGTGGTCATTATTTTGGTAGATCGTAACCCCAAAAGCTGCAACTTCAGGTCCCTTAAATTTAAGAATATACATACTTGTTAAATAAGTTTTGGAATAACAACATATTCTTCATTTTTCATCCAACTGTCAGTGTTAAAAGTAATACATTAATTCTATCCTAATCTTGTAAATACGCACATATCATTTGACAACCTAACGAAAGTATTGATAAACAAATGTGACAAATGTTTGGTATTACATATTATATATTGATTATTGTTTATTTATTAATAAAATATCCATTAATAATATTCCACATTCATAATACTGCGAAGTTGATCTTGTGGACCGAAAGGGTCAAAACCACATCCCAACTAGTTTCATAAAAAAGCCATGTGGACGGGGCATTAGGGGGTTCTCACCTCAGAAGTAGTAAATGTCCGGTGTATGCAAACATTTTACGCTGACTGTATTTTAAAATTATAATACTTTTAAAATCAATTTCTTGCAATTGGTTATTTTGATATAAATTTTTTATTAAAATCTACGTTTCTTTTTTTAATAACCAATTTATAAAAATGAATACAATACATACTTGATAAGCGAGAATAGCCTTGGTCTTGCAGTTTGCATACCTATTTAGCAAGACCAAGACCAAGACTTAACTATGTTTGCAAGAACAAGACCAAGACCAAGACTGAGCTATGTTTGCAAGAACAAGACCAAGACCAAGACTTAACTATGTTTGCAAGAACAAGACCAAGACCAAGACTGAGGTATGTTTGCAAGAACAAGACCAAGACCAAGACTGAGCTATGCTCGCAAGATCAACCCCAAGACGTTTGCTCATCACTAGCCCCCGGCCCCCAACTGTGTCAGTACACCACTGTCCGGATCACGTTGTAAAAAGAACGCAGGATATAGTAGTGAAATTGTGAAATATGCATAATTATACTTAAATATGTTACCGCTATAAGCCGGACGAAAATGAATATATTTATAGTAATAATGGAATAGCTAAATAGACGCATGGATATGTATTTTCGTAATACTATTTTAGTTCACCTGAACAATTTTTAGGATTAAAACGAAATAACACAATGCGTGACATATTTTAATCTTTGACCTTATAAACAATGTATATATACATACTCGTATGTATAGTTTTTATTATGTTTTTGATAAAGTATGTTCTATTTATAATCTCCAAACACGTATGGCATAGTAATTGTTGTACTCAGTGTCGGTATTTGTAAATCTCTGCAAAAAAAAGAAAAGAAATATATTAAAATTTTTTATAGAGAGTATGAGCAAATAAATAAATTGAGTGAGTTGAGTGACAACCTCGTCTTATTGATGGAACTTTTGTTATATATTATATCATATTTTTAATATTCGCCCGAACCCTGCCTATAGTTCTACTACTAGGGAAAGTCGGTTAATATCGAATTGAACGAAGAAGTGTAGCTAGAGTACGGAATTCACCTTGAAATTTTTCCAGGTCTAGACGTCCCTTTGGCGGAATCCGTGATCGACAATGAAAGTGTTTCGTCCTGAAGATCCCAGAACGCGTGCTTACCTGTACTTCCAAAACTCTATAACAGAAGTCGAAACGTCTAGCTTCCAGCATACACATTGGGAAATGATAGGATAAATGCAGTCGCCTTCGCGAACATAGATGCTACTTGGAGTGACATCCGCAATCTGAATATACCAGTTTTAGTTGGATCAGTTTAGAACTTAGATGAAGGAACGCTTGAAAACACAGTCTTACATCGACGCCCTCTGCTTTGAGGAGCAGAGTGGTTGGATTACCTACACCTCGAAACAGTTTTTGTATCAGTTAGTTTGTTGAGATGGCTCTTGGATAGGTAAGCGCGTAAACCAACCGCTGAATGCAGAACTTCGGCAGAGAGATAAGCCTTGCAGTAACACCTGGTCACTCTACATAGCAATGATTAGACTAGTGCTGCTGTATGGCTCTGCCGTGTAGTGGCTCGCTTTTGCAAAATGAAAAAAGCAATTTAGTCCAGTAAAAATAGATTTTTGCCTGAAGACAATTCGGAAGTTGCCGAAAATTGGTACACACCTTAAAAACATAATTATAAATAAAATGTCGAGACTGACACGCGATTGGCAGCCGGGAAAACTTTTTACTCAAGGTCAAAGGGTTAAAATATCAGTTTTTCGCAAATATCTCTTAAACGGCAAGTCTTATCATAAAATAGTGTTCACAAAGTTTGTAGATTATGCGAATATCTACAAAAAAAGATATTATTCATTTTCCCGTACGAATTGCCATTCATGAGATATCGCCGTTTTATAACTGAAACTTTGCTTAAAACCCCAACTGAAGCAACTAAACGCATCTCGCGATTTGCTGACATCTGATCTACACCACGGTATACAGAAACAAGGTAATGTAAAAGACTGAATATCGTAGAATATCGTATTAGTGCGACGTCACTCGGCAAGTCTTCCCCATACAAAATCGAAATTGTTGTTGTTGTTTTCTGTATTAACCTTGCCGGGTGACGTCGCCTTTTTCTACGATATTCGCACTTACGATACGATATTTCGTCTTTTACATTACCTTGTTTCTGTATACCGTGATCCACGGTATACAGAAACAAGGTAGTGTAAAAGAGACTGACAGCTCGAATATCGTACGAATATCGTAGAAAAAGCCGACGTCACCCGGCAAGTTAATACAGAAAACAACAACAACAATTTCGATTTTGTATGGGGAAGACTTGCCGAGTGACGTCAGCATTCAAATGACATTTCTCTTTTACATTACCTTGTTTCTGTATACCGTGGTGATCTACACATCAGGCATGGTTTTGAAGGTATGGAAGTGAGTTGCTGGTCAAGAAGACATGTGGGCACAGCAAAACATTGAGTTCCCTATCACAGGACATGGTTGAAAGTTCAACTATGTCAGTGAAACTGAGCGTCAACCCACGTTTTGATGTCCAGATTCCAACCAGAGAGAAATAGGAAGTCTTCCAGCGTCCAGTTTACTTCAAATCAGAGTCGAGTGCGGGAGCGCCGGCTCTAGGGTAGAGAGAGTGGAGCGGTCGCTCTAGGCGTCAGGCGGCAAGGGGCGCCAAAATAAATGTGAAAAACAATTTCGAGCGAAAAATAAAATTTTGATGGCGCCTTTTGCAATAAAAGTTGATTTTTGAAAATTTTGGTTATTATTATTTATTTAACACTAGCTTTCACCCGCTTTCGATTTTGCCGTGTCGGGAAAACTTGGCGCCTTATATTCAGAACTTCGCCCATAACATGTTCTAATTTTTCCCAAAAAAAGCGCTAAAAAGGTCATAATTTTGCCAAATTTGGCGCCCACTGTGCAGCTCGAAAATTCACACTTTGGAGCCCCTAAAAAATTTAATAAATACATTCCGGCTTGAGACAATCATCGGCAACATTATTATATTTTGCCTCTGAACCATCCAAATTTTTTTGTTTTTTAGCATTTTTCTCAGAAAAATCCATTATTAACCATATTTTTTTTTCTTTCGTTTCTGATGCACTAAACAATTACCTGAAAAGTTACATACAAAATAATGACGTAGGTGGTATTATTTTCCAGATAATGAGCTTTAACTTGAGTCGTATACTTTTCCTGATAGTGAGTTTTTATACTTTATTTCCCATGGTACATTCATCTCAGACGCAGGATTTTCCATATGATCTTCTTCGATCGGCATCGTTTTTCCTTCATTAGCCGGTTCAGATATGAGCTCTTGCAAACAGAAAGAATGGCAACGTATCTATTACAATCAATAAAAATTCTTCATATGCGGCGGCGGCCGTCAAAACATGGAGATAGGTCTGCATTACGAAAACCTAATCGGAAAAGGTATATTCCTGATAGAATGAAAACTTTTTTTACCATTCCAATGGAAGTCCTCAAAGAGCTCTATTTAAATCCCTAGGCAAATATTGATCGCATTACAGGTAACGCTATCCACGAAAATGTGACCAAAAAGAAATGGGTTGCCTATAGTACGATCACGATTAACTTATGCACACTGATGGAGCTCTTTGAGGCTTACAATGAGAATTATAAAAATAAGTTTTCACTCTATAAGGCTCTGCTTCGATTATCGGTTCAAGTTTTCGGTTTGACCCACTAGCCCGATCAGAGTGAAAAATAGCCTAAACAATCGGATTAGCGGCCTTAAAATCCGATTAGCGGCTCCCGGTATTTGAGGTCTACAATTGGAATGATAAAAAAAGTATCCACTCGCTTTCCTACAATGATCGGGTCAAGTTTTCGGTCTGAGCCGAAAGTTGAACACGATAGCCGGATCCGATAGTCGGATCGGACCGAAAAGCCTAAAACATACCCAATACTACTGAATCTTCCCGTGAAAGTCCCGTCGCCATCGTACTAGCGGTTTCCGAGATTAGCCCGGACAAACAGACAGACAAAAATTTAATAATACTTCAATTTGTTTTAATAATTTGTAAATAACCATATGGGATTAGAAAATGATAATTATTTTGAAATCACAGATTTTTTATTCTTATTCTATATTAATACAGAAGATAAACAGAAATACAATTTATATGAGCGTTTACCAAAGAGCGTCGCAAGACAATCTCGCTCTACCCTGATCATGGGCTAGGGCCTGCGCTGAGTGCAGGCGTTGGAGTTTTCTCCTTCTCGCTAAGCCACCCAAAAATACTACCGCTTGCTTAATTCTGTCACTGTCTTTCAGGCAGAAATGCTGAAAATCTCTCCTGAGTTTCTTCTTTGGCCAGGAGATACAGGATCATTCTTAAGTTAGTACCGGGTCATTGGAATATCGAGAGCAACGAGAAAACAGATGAATTGGCCAAAGTAGGAGCAAATCTCGTAGACATACCTGTGCAAATGAAAAGAGATATCACCATGCATTTCCTTTCAATAGCAGGTGCCAGATGGGAAAGTTTAACTGCTGTACCAAGACTAGATGAACATGCCCTGAGAATACCCAACCCACTATTGCAGCTGTGGGGAAGAACAACCCGAGTAAAAATAAATGATGGCCTTAGAACGGGCAAATACCGACTGTGATTGAAACATAGTCCTCGGCCATCTGGCGGTTAACAGAAGGCTCGTTGCAGGACAGTACGGCCGTACAGGGGACGACTGACGGTGATACAACGGCCTTACAGTTCCAATAACGGTCATACGACGGTGGTACGGCGGCCGTATGGTTGCTATTACGGGTATAGGACGGTGGTACAGTGGCAACAACATGGATATTCGTCCTCCTATAAGAAAATATATTTCACTGCAATTAAATGTTTGATTTTTTTTCGGTTGTGTTTTTTTTTCAAGCCGTTAAATAACAAAATTTCCCACTAAAATATAAATCAACACGCGCCACACACTTCACGTACAACAAACCGACGACTGGCGAGCTCGTTTCTCTTGTGCATCGATATCTTTAAGTAGGATAAATCGAAAGAACCATTGTACATAACGAAAATGATGAAGTTCCCATAAAACACATTCAACAATACATTTGGTGCAGATTCTTTTTTTGGCTTAAATTTCCCGTCGAATGCCCGTTTCTACAGCTCAGTACTTGGCCTTTTAAATCTTTTGGTCAAATTTAGCCGTCGTAAGGCCGTATGTTCTCCCGTTAAAAATGGTTAAAAACTCTACGGCCATCATATGCCCCTTAAAAAGCCAAGCGGCCGGTGTTCGCCCTTTATAAGGCCGTTTTTTATTTTTACTCGGGAAGCCAGAAAGACAGCCGAACGTTGAGTTGTTCGGCTCTGACTAGGATCAGACGTTGAGCATTTGAAAACCTTTTCTTAAAAGGCTTTGAAGAGACAGGTTTAAAATGCCCCATAACAAAAATAGGATATATGATCAATTGCCTGAATGTGACAGGCCGTATCTAAAGGCTCCAAATATACTATACTCACTTAAGGCGAGAAACACAATTGGAGCTTTTCTCCCAGCTTGAGCTTTTGGCATATGGAAAACCACGTATCTGGTCACAATAACAGCTTCAGATTTTCGGTCAGCCGAAATGCCGATTTTCGGTCAGCCCGAGCTTTAAAAAATTTTAAATTTTCAGCTAGCTGCTGTCATTGGGCGCATCCAGCGCACTCAGCCGCTGAGCAGCGGCTAAGTGCTGAGCTCGTTGGATGGCTAGCTGAACTAAGCAGCTTAGCTCAGCGGCTGGCAAATTTCTCAGCGTAAAAATTTTATTCTAAGTAGCTCAGCGGTAGTAAATTGACGTTATATAAAATAGGAAAAAAATTTAGTTGTCAAAATAAATTCTAACTGAGCTATCTATCACATCTAGCCGACACACACCGCTGAGTTACTTTTTACCCTGTGCTGTTCAGCTAAGCGGCTTTTCCGCTGAGTGCGCTGGATGCGCCCATTATCTTTTGTTGATCTGTGCTTCGCTAAACGGGGAATAATGTCGTCGAGTTTTGTCTGCAAAATTTTATTTTATTTACAAGCCAGCCGAAAAGCTGGCAGAAAAGCTCCAATTGTGTTTCTCGCTTAAAGCTCTATCACTATAGCTGTAACAATCGGTCAGCGAAAGTTGTGTCTCCGTTCTCGGTAGTTGGACGGAGCTGCCCCTCCGCCTACCTACTCAATTCAGTTCTTCAGATCTGGGTCAATAGCAGTTGCTTGAATGTTAACTAACAGATTAGGTTACCATATTCTATGAAAAGACTTCGAGCCATCTAAAGCAACCTGTCCAGACTCACCGAAGCAATGCATACTTTGGTTGAGGTGCCTGCTAGGGGCACAAGTGGGCTGTTTTTATTGTCTCCATGGTATTGATTAGATGAATAGTGGGGGTTTCTATAAACTCCTAGACTTTTCTCATAGAGTAACATAAGCTAGGGAATAATTTAAAACGTAGTTTTTACACACTCTTCGAAAATTGGTTTCGATACTAAAAGGAGCCGCGTTATTTGTCAAAACGCAATTTCGGCGGTGGATCGTTATGGTATGGGGAGGGTTTAAGAAGCGCGGTCCCTTAGAACTCGTGTTTACATCCACTAGGATGAACAGTTTAGACTACCAGGAAATACTGGAAAACTACCTGCTACCATTTGTCCCAGTTATACTGAAGAAAGCCTTGTACTCCAGCAGGACAATCCTAGAATCCACGTGTCTCGATCCAAGGAGAATGGTTTAATGTTATAGACTGGTCTGCTTGCTCTCTGGATCTAAATCCAATGGAAAACATCTGGGGTTGGCCTGTTCGCAAGGTATACGTTGATTACAGACAATTTAATACCATCAGCGAGCTGAAATACGCCTGGAGTTCCGGGTCCTAGAGTTTTTTGACACCTGAAGTCCTTACACCATATTGGGAATCAATGTCTAAAAGGCTGAACGAAGTGTTGCGAAATAGCGGGGGCACCATAAAATACTAAAAATGATTGTTATTTTTATTTTTGTTATTTTTCTTGAAATAAATTTATGTTCGTTTATGGCAACGAAACAACGTTCTTGGCCAACTTTTCGGAAATTCCTTTATAGTGCTCAAGTACCGCTATGTCCGGACAATGTGCCTAGTGCATAAGTGCCACCTCGTGTGTACTGCATATTAATAAAATTTTATATTATGGTGTGCAACCGTTCTCGAGAAAACGCAAAATTTCAGATTCGTTTATAGCTTTGAAACAGAGGTATAACTAAATATTATTAGGTCCACACAAACAATTCAACATGTAATATGTTTCACCACTCAGGTAAAGATAGGGGCGGAAAAAATTTGAAACGCCTACTGGCGGCAAATGTGTAAATCCGCCACTGATGTTAGGCACAAGTATTGTTTTGTGTTTATTTAAGAAACAATGAGAATGAGGATGAGAGTAGTATGATCTTTGTAATGAACAAAAAACTTTTCGAAAAAAGTACTTCAATTTCACTGCCATGCTTATTCAAATTACTAAAAACAAAAGATAATTACTTTGTACGCGACTTAACCTCTCTTATGCACATTTGCATAATCTCCATAAAATCCTTTCTCGCTCCATACTGTTGCAGTAATTCACAAAGTGTTTGCACAAAGATTGAGCCCCTCACGCTGCGATAAGATACGTAGCCTGTTAAAAATTTGAAACAAATTATAAAAATCATTATGCAAACAGTAAATGCACCAACCTTCAAAGGTACTGTAACATTTCATAACTTCTGAGGGATTTCCTCCAGGTTTGGCTGAATCCGTTTTGTAGTCCCTTAAATCGACATCTCCTTTGCAAGCTTGAATAATGAAAATTTTCGGTTTCGATTCTAGTGTTTTGTTTCGTAATATTGGGAAAAGGACATCATCATCAATGGAATATGAGCCATCTTTTGCAGCGATTCTTTCCAATCGATTTCCATGCGAAAGAATTGTTATCACCAAGCAGGAGTTTCTTGAGAAATTCTTTTCTTCAACTTAAAATGCAAAAAAACATAATTATTTTCAATTGGATTTGTCATTAAAAAAATATAGTTTAAAAAAAATAAAAAATACGTTTTTATTTTAAAATGAACTAAAAAGGAAAAAATAATTTTGAATGTAAAGTTTTTATTGCTACAGCCAGTATATGGAAACAACCTACCTTTCGAAATGTAAAAAAGGGTGGGACTCTTTACTTATATTCTTATTTTATTAACACCGGAACTTTTCGTTAGCGCCCCACGCTTTTTTACATTTCGAAAGGTAGGTTGTTTCCATATACTGGCTGAAGCAATAAAAACTTTACATTCAAAATTATTTTTTCCTTTTTAGTTCATTTTAAAATAAAAGCGTATTTTTTAGTTTTTTTAAACTATATTATTTATTTTCTATTTTTTAGTCTATTACATATATGTATGTGTTCTGACATTTTGTAGTGACCGCCATATTAGATTTAAAATGACGTCAAAAAGGATACTATACTATACTCGTCATACACTTTCATTTGATACCTATACCGAGGGCGTTGTAAGGAAAAAGATAAACCGCTATTTTGTGTTGGCCGCCAATTTAAATTTGGAATGACGTGATAAAGCTAATGGTATTCTAATTGTCACACCCTTTCATTGGATACCCATACCGAGTGGGTTGTAAAGAAAAAGGTAAACCGCCATTTTGTGGTGGCCGCCATTTTGAATTTGGAAAGACGCCACACAGCTAATAGTATTCTATTATCATATCCTTTCATTTGATACTCATACCGAGTGGGTCGTAAAGAAAAAGGTAGTCCGCCATTTTGTGTTTGCCGCCATTTTGAATTTTGAATGACGCCACACAGCTAATTGTATTCTACCTGTCATGCTCTTTCATTTGATACCCATGTCGGGGGGTCGGGGAACACAATAGCAAAAATCGACCGCCTTCTTGGAACCGCCATCTTGATTTCCTTACAAAAAGTCAGATTGCATTGTCACGCGAACTAAAGCGTATAATGGCGTCACACAGCTTAATGTATTCTACTCGTCATACTCTTTCATTTGATACCCATATCGAGGGTGTGTAAAGAAAAAGGTAGTCCGCCATTTTGTGTTGGCCGCCATTTGGATTTGGAATGACGCCATAAGGCTAATTGTGTTCTATTTGTCATACCCTTTCATTTGATACCCATGTCGGGGGTCGGGGGTCGGGGAGCACAATAGCAAAATTCGACCGCCATCTTGGAACCGCCATCTTGATTATTTCACAAAATGTTCAGATTGCATTGTCACGCGAACTATCCATATATGCAAATTTTAAAGTTGATCGGTTATATGCAAGTGGATGAAAATAAAGTTGCAAGATTTGTCTACATATATACATACATACAGGTGAAGCTAATATAAAGCGTATAAAGATAAAATTATAAATCAAATTCTTGATATTGCGTTATTAGAGCTATTGCTGCAATGAAGAACAAATTGCCATTGTCGACTCCGGTTAGGAGGAAATAAATCAAGTACGGGACGCTACATTATTGCATGCCAGAGGCGGGCTAACAACCATTCCTGAGATTGCCATGCTTATTATCTCGAAGAAGATTGTGGGTTTTTTTTATTTGGAAAAACTAAGGCTTTGGAATCAACCTTTGTACTACTATTCCGTCATGTCAATCGGGTTATGGTGCAAGCGCAAGCGTTACAGGAACAAATGCTAGTAACGGCCTTAGGGACCTTTGGTGATGCCGGTACATCAATGAGATAAATCCAGAGTAACACCATCGGCTAATACGATCTAAGATTTACCTCCATGCTACCGAATTCTACCTCCACCTTCCTGAACATCCAGGATAAGGTTTTTTTGGGTTGTGTAGGGCGGGTCCGTGTAAGCTTAAATTTGAATTTTCGGGCTCGGCCCCCATTTGGCCGCCATCTTGGAAAAGGGTGCAAATGGGGTTTTCACTATATCTCCGTAACAGTACATCTTACAGAAAACTGGTAAAGAGGTTTTTTGTTTAGAATTAAATTATCTACAATTTATTTTTGTATCCTGTTTTGTCGTAAATTGAATAATTAAGAAGTTATAAGCCTTAGAACACAAAAATTAGTCACAATATTTTCTTTTAAGGGCTATAATTTTTTTTCCTTCAATTTTAACAAAATAAACAATAACAAGTTTTTTTAGAGGGTTTCATAACGAATAATTTTCATTTACCTTTTTTTAATTTCATTGACTACGAAGGGTTTTACAGCGCCCCGAAGGTATCAAAGTAACAGATTTTCTGAATAATTTTTGATTTTTCTTCCTCCTCACCCTAGAAATTCTCAATAATAGGTAGCAAGTAATAATAATGAATGAATGACTTTACGTTCTAAGAAATTCGGATGTTTGAGTAATGTTATAAAATTGTTTAGCAATTTATTGGGGTTTTTCATTATTATGGTATGTTTTACAAGGTTTAAAATAAAATTCTTTGAATAATAATATGTATTAGTTACTTCAATTTTTTAAAATAATTTGTTAGGGCTGCGCAAAAAAGTGCTTCATTCAGTTATGCTAACTATCTAGCAAAATACGGATGTACTCACTTTGTGAGAAAAGTTTGAATTACATATTTTAGTCTAATTTCAAAATTTTATTTCAGTTTGAACTCAGTCAAATTTTCAAATTTATGAAAGTGTACTTAGTTATTCAGTTGTGCTATCTATCTGCTTTTGCAAGTTATTACTCTAATTTTCAAGTGTTAATTGCAGTTTGTTTGTAGTTTATAAGTTTATAAAAGTGTATGTTGTGCTATTTAATTATGAATAACGGTTTCGGATGTGAGAAAAAGAAGGTAAACCGGTAACTGTGAAAGCAAAAAGAGTAAAATCTTTAATTGAACGAGGTTAGCTTACACGCTAGTTGTTATAAAAGTTATTCTGATAGTTGGACAGATAAGGGCGCTCGTTGTCATAGTAGCAGCAGCAGTTCAGTGTCTTGTACACTAGAAGCTCCTTTGATTGATTTTCATTTCCTTACCAACTGTTTCATTTGCTCTGAGGCGTTTATTGATCAATCAGAAGTGTCTCTAAATCGAAAACGACGTGTCTGTAATGTACGTAACAATTCATTTAAAAAAACTGTTTTGACTTTGACCATCTCGTACCTTGTAAAACATACCATAACAATAATAAAAAACCGCAATAAATTGCTAAACAATTTTATTACATTACTCAAACATCGGCATTTCTTAGTACGTAAAGTCATTCATTCATTATTATTACTTGCTAACTGTTATTGAGAATTTCTAGGGAGAGGAAGAGGTAAAATCGTAAAAAAAATATTCAGAAAATCTGGCACTTTGATACCTGTAAAACCCTTCGTAGTCAATGAAATTAAAAAAAGATGAATGAAAATTATTCGTTATGAAACCCTCTAAAAAACTTGTTATTGCTTTTTTTGTTAAAATTGAAGGAAAAAAAGTTATAGCCCTTAAAAGAAAATATTGTGACTAATTTTTGTGTTCTAAGGCTTATAACTTCTTAATTACTCAATTTACGACAAAAAAGCTTATATAATAAATTGTAGATAATTTAATTCTAAACAAAAACCCTTTTACAAATTTTCTGTGAGATGTACTGTTACGGAAATATAGTGGAAAAACCATTTGCACACCTTTTCCAAGATGGCGGCCAAATGGGGGGCCCGGGTCCGAAAACTCAAATTTAAGCTTACACGGACCCCCCCCCCCTACACAACCCAAAAAAAACCTTGTCCTGCATTTTTGCAATGTTAAAGTACCATTTCCATGGACTAAAAGATCTTATCGGAATTAGGAGTCCCCACAAAGCAAACTCACAGACGAATGTAAAGATCCAAAATGCAGTAACAGAAGAGTACGATAAGTTCTTAGACGACGGCATGGATTGGCCCCATGATTTTCAACCTCGGCTCAGTGAAGTGCGTAAAAAAAGCAACACTGTCTGTACAATCACTTGGATATGCAGATGACGTGTCTTACGAGTATATAATCTGTGACGACACCGGACGAGAGTCCCTCAGAACACAATGAGGCCGACAACGATAACTTACAAGGAAAAACAACAATTTATTTGAGAATTGTCGTAGTCGGCCTCCTTGTGTCCTGGGAGTAAGTCAGTCGTCAGTCGTACATAAACCGTCAAACAATAAAGTCATTAAAACAATCTTGAGTCTTTCATTAACAATAACATTCAGTGACGAACAGTATATCAGATCAGTACAGTCAGATGTAAATATTTAAAATAATTATAAAAATAGTGTAAATACGTCTCGTATCGTTCCTCGTGTGAATTAAATTTCAATAAATCCAACTTGGATGGATTGAATGGAAAAATTGGTTGCAAAAGTTAGAACTGTTTTTGTTAGCCGCAGGCCTAGAAAGCAAAAGTGAACAAAGAAAAATCGCCGGACAGTGTCTTAAGTGTAAAAGCTTAGGTCATTTTGCGAAAATGTGTAGAAGTAAGTCAGTTAAAGTTGACAATTATGATAAATAAGTTTTTTATAATAATAATCATTGGAACTTTTTTTTAGATAGTCATTAGGCAAAATCTACTAACAAAACTAAAAAGTTCATGAAAGTCATGTCGTGGTGGATTACACTGAAAGTAAAGTGTTAACTGGACACAGGTTCACAGGTAAACATTATGTTAATTTTTACGTTTTAAAAATTAAAGCCACTCGATAGTATTATTAAGGAAAGTTTAGTAAAAATAACTAGAGAAATAGTCCATTTATGATAAATAAAAGTCCCCTCTTGTTTTATACTTTGTAATTTCAAGACGAGGGAGACATATTTTTGTTATGGGGGCGGGAGCGAATTAGAGCCCCAATCCTAAATCGCTGCACAATTTTTTTAAGTATTCACAGCGATTTTTGAGTGCTCCGATAGTAATTTTAAGGCGGGGGAAATATATTTGTGTTATCGCACGTTTTAGGGGGAGGGGCGGTGGTTCTGGAATGTACATTATAATAACATGCTTCATTAAAAATAAATCTATAAACCATCAGAACTATCATCACTACCAACCTCCTCTTCCTGATCCGTTGTTGGCGCACAATTTTGACAGCTGGTACCGGAGCATGTGCCGCATGTTATGTTACAAAAAAGTCCAACTTTTCGACAGCTACAAGCTGCGCCGCATCCTTTTTTACAATCACAAAAGAACATTTTTAGAAGCTCCTCTGGTGCAGGTATATTCAGCAGCAATTTTGGGAATCCAGTGAAATTGTCGCGATTAATACAATTTACATGCACTTTCAACGAAAACGGGATTGGTTTTTTAATGATTACTTCCTCAATTTAAAAGATAAAATTCAATTTGCGGGGAATTTCCAGGGCTACAAGGTCTGTAAATTTGAACTGTCTTGAACCGTTACCTTTGAGATTTTAAAGTTTAAATTGCTCGGAAAGGTGGTCGCCTGACTCACATGCGAACGTACAACGATCATATCTCAATTACATTTCATCGTATAGAATCAAAACCAAAATTTTCTTCAAGTAAAGCCCTTCATTTTTGTACCTTTGCATTTTTTTCATCTCACTTAGTTTTTTAGTTATTGCGGAAAACGGAAATTTTTTCAAAAATTTCAAAATTTATTACTAACGGAAATCTAACTTTTTTCAAATATGGCCATTCTAAACCGTTCAAACTTTAAGAACATATTGTTAATACCTAAACAAAGTTAATTGTTCAAGGGTTTCGTTTACTTTCAATTCTTGCCGTGAAGCCCTTCGTTTTTTCATTGTTGCTTTTTTTTTGCCGAAGAATGAAGACAACCATATTATTTTCATTATAACTCCGTAAGTATTGATGCTAATGAATTGCACCAAAGCTCATTTTAAAAGTCTTTTCAAGTACTTTAAATATGGTCCAATGAATTTTTCTCCCAAAATTCGTCGTTTTGCCTTTATTTAACGTCGAATTGTGCGAGTTCATTTTTCAGCGAGCAAACCGTCATCTTTAACGACTCATAACTCGAGTTGTGTTTCATCTACAGAAACACTTGATTCGTTATTGTAAAAGCTTAATTTTTGTTACACATCTTTTTTTGAAAAAACTTAAGGTTTTTAAGTTATTCGTGAAAAACCGCTCTAAAACACGGATTTATTGGATGAAAAATCAACAATTTCAATCGCGAATAACTCGGATAATATTAATTTAAAGAAAATCATTCTTATTACATTTTCTGCTTTCAATCCATCCCTCTATCGATTTCTGCAGTTATTTTGAATGTGCCAATAACCACCCCCCAGAAGAACAATATAACTTTTGTTCCTTGAGCTTCTACTTACTTACTGTCCAAATTTCACGTCAATCGGTGCTGACCGAAAGAATACGTAACCAAAAACCGTTATCCACTGCACTATAGAGGATTGTTAAAGAAAAATTCGAAATGGGAGTGGAATATTGAATTAAAAGCCTCTGATTGCAAACCCTCCTATTTTAGCTTACTATAATCCTAGTCTTCCAGTAACGCTTTCGGTAGATACTTCGCACTTTGCGTTTGGAGCAGTTATTTTGCAATCTGAAAGACCTTTGGCTTATGCCTCAAAGACTTTATTTATCTAGAGCTCAACAAAATTATGCTCAAATAGAAAAAGAGTTGCACGCCATTTTATTCGGTTGTAGAAAATTTCATCAATATTTATATGGTCATAAAATAGAAGCGGAGACAGATCGCAAACCGCTAGTAACTCTCTCCAAGAATGGCCGATATACCTGATAGATTGCGGAGAATGATTTTGAGCATACAAGTTTATGATCTATAGTAATCTATATATATAAAACACAAAAAATGTTTCTTTGTCCGTTATAGACTTTGAAACCATCTAACCGATTGCCACAAAAATTTAACCACATATTACTTACATCCAGGGGGTGGATATAGAATTAAATTCAAAATGGCCGCGCCAATATGGCCGACGAATTTGCCAATTGTCTTCCGATTTCAATGAAAATCGAAATGGCCGCGCCAATATGGGCGACGAATTTGGCAATTGTGTTCCGATTCCAATGAAAATCGTGAATTGAATGTTTAATCAAAACTTATAAATTCAAAATGGCCGCGCCAATATGGTGGACGAATTTTTGCAATTGTATTCCGATTCCAATGAAAGTGGATATCTAGGGTTTTTACGGTTGCAAATATAGAATTTATGATCAAAACTTATAAATTCAAAATGGCCGCACCAATATGGCCAATGAGTTTGCCAATTGTATTCCGATTCCAACGAAAATCGGTATCTGGGGGATTTTAAGGTAACAAATAAAGAATTTATAATCAAAACTTATAAATTTTAAATGTCGGGGCCAAATAAGTGTCATTTCCCGGTCAGCTGTATGTAGGTTGTTCAAGGGTTAGAAAATCGAAAAATTTTCACATCCTAGCTCCAAATGAAAGAACATGTAGGAAATTTCCTAAATTTACCCTAACCAGTATAGAAACAGTAAAAACGGTAGAAATAGGTTTTCAAATTAATATGAAGAACATCTCTATATAATTCAATAAAAAAACGCTGTACAGGACAGTTATCCACGTTCTACCGGTCAGACGCCTGCAAAGATGATTTTCGGGAAACAGATTACGCTGCCAAGTGATATAAATTTCGGAATCGCCCAACAGGATGAAGACCCACTACGACCTAAGGGCGACTTAAGGAAGGCGATCGAGTCTAGCTATACGAGTATAATCCTACACGAATGAAAGGTAAATTGTCAAAACTACAAAGGAAATGGAACGGCCCCTCCACAGTAATCACGAGGTTAAACGATGTTATCTATCGCATACAAAAAGGTTCGATCGGTAAGAACGGGACCTGTAGGAAACTGTGTTCGGGACGAATATTAAGTAAGAAGGGGTCAGTGTAACGGCTAACCGAAAAGAGAAAGTTAAAATTCCAATTCACCCAGAAGTTTCATGTTCAGAGGCACCTACTTGAATGCATACATAACGCAGTGTCACATCTCAATTTAGTACGGTTGTTCTAACTGAACCGCCAAGAAGAGAAAGTATGAGCACATGTGTGCAAGAAGTTTTGTTTTGAAATTAAAGTTGTTAAAAAGAAACAAATTGTTCCAATTAATCCCTGACGAATCCGAGAACGCTCGAGAAGAAATATTACAATATTTTTTATAGGTAACTCTAAATTTCTATATGGTATCCAAAATCATTTTTTCCAGATTTTTTGTTGTTTTCATTATACTTTTTTCCTACCGCGGACTGTGCACACATAAACTTTTTTTATTTGGAGGCGTTGCAACGCACGCGGGTTTTTTACTAGTAGTCTATAAGCCTGGAAAGCAACTCTTAATTGCTGACGCCCTATTTAGAGCTCCTTTTCCAGAAATGGAAGGATGCATTAAAAGCATCATTAGCCATTTCGGAAAAACGGTTGAAGCATATTAGGGAAGAAGTAGAAAACTGTTTTGACACTGTATAAAACGCGGGAACAAGTCTTTTAATGTAAATGTCATAAGAACGTCAGAATTGCTTCAGTCCAGTTTATTACTCTCTTTCGAGCGAGCTTTAACGTTTAACTTCAGTTCGATGTTCAGTTTGGCGAAGCGACTTCAGTTCAATATGTTGAAATATATGGGAACTGAGGTCTGAACTGAAGTTCAGTTCACCAATTTGCTCGAACTTGTGCACTTCGGCCGGTGAAGCCGGGGCATTTACCTAATTATTTACTGAATATGTGTTTATGTATATATTGTTAATTACAAAGAAAAAAACTCACTTTTTGTTACCGCAGCCTTAATTCCGTTTACCGTCAAGTTCGTGTAAATCTTTACATCAAGATTGAAGTGTGAAAATGTCTTGTCAAGCATTTTTACATCCTCTTTGCTTCCCTCCCGCTTTTCATTTTCCGGATTATCAAAAATTTCATGATTGAAGATATAAGCAACTCCAGGCTGCCGAGAAAGCGTTTTGGTAGTATTTAGCTTAAGTTTATTTATTTCTGGCAACGTAACGGTTCGAATCTTTGGATACTGGTAGCTGGGATCTGCCTTTGGCGCTGTGCGTGGTGGTTTGGTTAGTATGGTGGAGGTAGGAGGTTGATTATTTAATTTGGAATGTGTAAAAGAACTTGATTTTGGAGATTGGGGGGCACTAGGATATATTCTCATTCTGTGAGTATTTGGGGATATATATGTTGTTTTAGTTGACGGGTAAGAAGAGGGGATGGGGCTTTGGTTTTTCTTAGAAGTTATAAGGGAGCTTTGGTAGGCCGGACTGGAGAACGAGGACAGGTTTGTATTTTGTTTAAGCTTAAATGCAATTGGGTGTGTCACTTTTGTCGGTCTCGGTTGTACATAATCGATTCGCTTTCCACTATATGGTGAAGTATAGCTACTATTAACTGATCCAGATAAGAAATTTGTCATATCAAGTTTAATTTTGGAATTTTTATTAGGAATTGGTTGATAGCTTAAGGGTTTAGCTGGATAAAAAACTTGATTAATAGTTGAAATAGCTGTATTAGCTTTATCTGTATATGTTTTGTTATCCATCTTCTTCTTTACGGAAAACGGCCACAAAGATCCACTGCTCACACTTTTCTTTTTATCTTTAGCACTTAATGAACTTTTCACTTGAGTTTTCTGCGGTTGACTTGTTGTATATAATACCGTATGCACTTCTTTAGTAACAGTTACAACAGTTTGTTTTTTTACAGAACTTCGTTCCGCGGACTTGGTTCGGGTTCTATTCGTAAACATCGCGTTACGATCAGTCGAGCAAAAGCAAATAATATTGAGCTAAAAACAACTTCAATTTTTTCCGAAAATAAGTCATATTTTCAACGAATGAAGATAAGATAACTACTTTTATTATTATGGCTTTAAGTGCAAAAGCTCCAGATTTTATCTTTCCTATAAAACGATATCGAACAATGTTACTCACACCTCTTCTAAGTAATCGCAGCTGTTATTTATTTTGCTTCTGATAGTGACCATATTATTGTGAAATTTATTAATTTGCATGAAAATGAATAGTTGTAAGAAAATTATTGAGGTAAAAATTTATATGAATTAATTTTGTTTTAGTATAAATAAACATTCTTAAATGCTTCCTAACGGGTGTAAACGTTGATTATCTATGACATTGATTATCTTATAGATCAGGGGTGGCCAGCTTTCATATAAATAAGATCTACTTTTTATCACAAAAATGTGTCGCGGTCGACTTGTTATCATAACCCTAGTTTAATAAGGGAAGAGGTGTGAAATACTTATGTGGCGACAGCAAGCGTCAGTGTAAATGGAGCCTATTCTTTAAAGCAAAGATTCCAAATGGCTCACTAAGTTCACGTCGACACATCAGATAACGCCATAAGTGCAACAGTACCTCAAGTTGTAGATGGAGTTGCAACACCTTTTTTTCTTGTAAACTCACAACCACTAAAACGAATTACAGCATATATCACAGAGAACTTCTGGCGTTGCGCCAAGGAGTGAAACACTTCAGGAATCTTTTGGAACGATTAGAATTTAGTATATTTACGGATCACAAACCGCTTACCTTTGCTTTTAAACAAAAATCCGAAAGAGCTTCACCACGTCAACTTCGAGAGCCCGACGTCATCGGCCAGTTCTCAGCAAACTTACGATACTTTGAAAGGAAGTCTGAATTGATTTACTATCCTTACTAATATTATAAATGCGAAAGTAACTCTGTCTGTCTGTTACGCTTTCACGCCTAAACCGCTGAACCGATTTTGATGAAATTTGGTCGCGAAAAAAGGCTTGAAGGAGTTGAAATAGGGGATGAAAGTTTGTATGGGAGTCCGTTATTATCTTATATATAAAACTAAATGTTTGTCTGTCTGTACGCAATAGGCTCCTACATCGTGTAACCAATCTTAACGGAATTTTAACCATGTGCTGTTTACATTAAAAGAAACAACATAGGCTATTCTATTACTTTCTAAAGCCACTCCTAGATGGCGCTGTCTTGGAGAGCTTCGTTGAAAATCATCGCAGAGCTTTGAATTTTTGCATGAAGGTCCGTGGGGGTTTCCCATGATGCACCTCCAAGCCAGATTTTCGTAATTCAAAATGGCCGTCGAAATATGGTTGAATTCGCCAATTTTATTCCGATTCCAATGAAAGTGGGTACCTAGGGTTTTTAAGATTGTGCTTCGATTCCAATGAAACTCGGTATCTGGGATTTTTAAGGTAGCAAATAACCAATTTATGATCAGAACTTATAAATTCAAAATGGCCGCGCCAATATGGCGAAAGAATTTTTGTTAATTTTGTTCCGATTCCAATGAAAGTGGGTATCTACGGGTTTTAAGGTCGCAAATAATGAATTTTTGGTCAATCGGTATATTGGAGTTTCTAAGGTAGCAAATATCGAATTTATGATCAAAACTTATAAATTTAAAATTTTGGGGCTAAGTGCCATTTCCCGGTTAGCTGTATGTAGGTTTTTCAAGAGTTGGACAATCCGAAAATCTTGACATTCTAGCTACAAACGGAAAAACATTGAACATAGTGAATCCTGAAGCTCTCTAAGCAATCGGTTCAGAATTGATCAACAAAGTTTTTTGGAAGATGGTAAGGAGAAGCGGAAATGTGGGATTTAGGTATATATATAATGGATAAGAAGGAAGCGAGGGAGACCCAACCTCCTCTCGAAGGAAGGCGCAGACCAGGACGTCCAAAGTTTAGGAATGCCAAACTGGATGACATCGGCTCAGAATCGGGACCAGTGGAGAGAGCAGTTGCGAAAGGCCAGGACCGGATCCCGGTTGTAAAGCTGAGACTTTTTATTTAGGGGTTTTGGGTACGAGAAAGCGATTGGTGATGTCCCGTTCGCACCGTTAGCCAAAACAATATTATCTCATTAACGCGTAGTGTTTTTAATGAAGCTTTGATCAAAATTAAAGGAATATGACTAGACATCAACAACGAAGAACTTAGAATGGAATCGTCAGAAAGCTCTCCTTTTGATATTTATGAGCTAGATTTATTGAGAGAATGGCAATTTTATGTTGAAGACCTTCGTCTATTTGCCGCAGTAAAAAAAGCCTTAGTTGCAGAACAACAATCGGCCTACGACAAAATTACCACTATGATAACGTGAACTATTATTCAATTGGTAGATAGATCAAGGGGACAGGTGAGACAAATGGCAGCAATTAGAGCAGCTGAGTCAAATGAACAACGTGATGCACGCTTACAAGACAAAAGAGCCAGAGCTTCTACTTTGAGAATGAGAAGATCACGATTACAGCATGCCCATGCACCCCAAAGTTATGATGGTCCAATGGATAAATTGTGGCAATAATGTCATGATTTAACATTTCAAAAAGCACCTGGAAAGTGCTGTTTAAATGACAAAGCTGATTTGCCACAACAGAATATTCCATCTGTGTGACTTGGGGCTTACGTGGATATAACTTCTTCGTTGTTCGTACTACTTCCTTTATTTCGCTTCGATGGGTGCAGCGAGGCGCAACGGGTTCCAGCTATTGCGTATAAAATTATTAATGCCACCCACTATTTGAAACCGATCAACTTAAAATTTTGCACATATGTGTAGTTTTCTTGACAATACAATGTGACCATTTTGTACAAAAATAAAGATGGAGGTTCCAAGATGGCGGCCGATTTTTGCATTTGTCTTCCTCCACCCCCGAAATAGGTATCAAATGAAAGAGTATGACAGGTAGAATACAATTAGCGGTGTAGCGTCATTCCAAATTCAAAATGGCGGCTAGGACAAAATTGCGCCAGACATATCTTCGACCAGAAAATAGAAAATATAACCGACCAACTTCAAATGCTTGACAATGCATGGTGAACATTTTGTAAAAAAACAAAGATGGCGGTTCCAAGATGGCGGCCGATTTTTGCATTTGTGTTTCCCGACCCCCGACATGGGTATCAAATGAAAGGGTATGACAGGTAGAATACAATTATCGGGGTAACGTCATTCCAAATTCAAAATGGCGGCCAACAGAAAATGGCGGAAGCCATCTTAGACTAAAAAGTAGAAAATATAACCGATCAACTTAAAATTTTGCACATACGCATAGTTCGCCTGAGAATGAAATCCGACCATTTAGTAAAAAAATTAAGATGGCGGCTCCAAAATGGAACCCGATTTTTGCAGTTGTTCCCCGACCCACCCACATCGGTATCAAATGGAAGGGCATGACAGGTAGAATACAATTAGTTGTGTGGCGTCATTAAGAATTCAAAATGGCGGATTACCTTTTCTTCACAACGCTCTCAGTATGGGTAACAAATGAAAGGGTCTGACGATTATAATACAGTAATCTGTATGACGTCATTTCAAATCTAATATGGCTGCCACCACAAAATGGCGGAAGACATATAATAGACTAAAAAGTAGAAAATAAAATGTATGTGATATATTTTATCAAATCAATATAAATAAATACGCTTCATTTACTACCTTTGCCTATTGTATATATTTGAAGACAATTGTTTTTCAGGAGTAAACTCCAGTCACGCGTCGGAGTTGACACGCACCTTCTTTTTTTATAGGCAACTCTAATTGGTTCTTGGAACATCATTGCGTTTGCCAGGGGAATTCTTCGTTGACAAGCAGGGAAATGTGAAAGAATGTGAGTTTGTAAAGGAATTCAAAACGTTTTCATCCTGGAGAATCTAAAAAACTGCCAGTTCGTGTTCAAAAGAGACGACAGCTCTGAGTATCTTTGGACCTTCCATACGAAGGTTCGTTCGAGGTTTTGGAGAGAAATCTAGGGAAGAAAGAATATCATCTCAGCAGGAAAAACAAATAAGTAATCCACAAAGAAAGGTTAGTTTCCAGACATTAAACCAAAGCGACCTTTGCTAGAAACTAGTACCAACAGGAAGCGTCACAGAACATGCAACATCACTGCAGGTGAAGAGTGGAAGAGAAATCACCATTCCAATGCGATATCACTGTCGCTAGGGGGGGGGGGGGGCGGGGGTGGCTACAGCTAGCGTCAGTGTAAATGGAGCTTAAAAGGCAAAGTAACGCGATGACATGACCATTCGATTTCAGTCTTTACAAGTAGCCCGTAGAAAGCTCTCAGTTCCGCAGCACGTATCTAAAAAATTAAAGTAAAATCTATCGACTCGCCGTTGTGCGCATTTTTGTTGTAAATAGTCAACGCAGTAATTTTAAGCTTAAGCTCAAGTCAAAATTGTTTTACAATTTATTTTTGTGCTCAGTTCAGCTCAACTTAGCTCACTGGATTTTGTAGGCCACTGTAATTGAATCAGTTGCCATCTTTGGTGAACTGTTTGCTCTTTGTTCAACCAGGCGGTGCCAGTAGATACTTGTCACAATAGTTCAGCAAGTGTTCAAATGTTGTAAAATAAAAAAAGTGGGTGTGTGTACTTATGTACGCGCATTAGAAGTTATACTTCTTTGGCGTGACTTAAGACTAATTTTTAATTTTCATGCAAATAATTTATTGGATTTTTTATTATTTGCGTGCGTTGGCAGGTGGAAGCATCATGATGCCGTCACGCTCTAGCCTGTCGGTTATACAAGATTCTAAAGGAGTATCCACACATCAGGGCCGTGCCCGGGACGTCACAGGGCCGAGTTCTGTCATGTGTGAACGAGCCCCTGCCCGGACACGGACATGTGTGAACGAGTAAAGAAGTATCCACACATATTAGTGTTCCATCAGGGGTTCAAAAAATATCGGTGCGTACACTTTATACGAACTCGTTCACACATGTCCGTGTCCCGGCCGGAGCAAAAATCGAACGTCCCAGGCACGTCCCTGATGTGTGTGGATACTCCTTAATCCTAACTAAAATCACCTACTAGTCAACCCATTCTCCGGCAGAGAGAGGCCAGCTGGATCTCTTCCTTTTGGTTTAGTTGCGCCTTACCTTCTGATGGAGCATATTTAGCGTCTCCTCCACTTTATTCCTTACAACACCCGATGTCACCATCTAGTCTATGATGTTCTCTACTCTTAGTCGTGCCTGAGTTGTGGCTTGCTGCGCAGCAGTTTGCTCGGCTAATATCGGGCATTTCAATAGGACATGCTCTGTGTCTTCTATCACGTTTAGGAATGCCTGGGACAGCCAAGTCCGAACCGATGGAGGTATGCTCTGGAACACACATGTCCAATCAAGAACTGTGCGAGGTCGTAACTTATCTCTCCATGCTCTCCCGTGACCCATCCCTCCCCATTTGTTATGAGCCTGTGGGTCCATCGACCTTGAGTAGATTTACTCCACCTCCTTTCGACTACTGAAATAAACGTCACTTCTAAAATATGTTCACTTCCCTAGCTTCTTCTTCTAATAGTTACTCAATTTAATTGAGCGGCTTTTGGTAACTGAAATATGATTCGAAGAGCATTTAACTATTTTTTTTGGTGGACTTTGAAACACATTTTTCTAGACAAGTTGTTCTTATTTATACAGGTTATACAGGTTTTTATGCGCCCCATGTTTTTATTTTAGTCTGTTAAAAGTCCCAGAATATTATCTAATTCGCTGACACCGACACAAGTGCCCCAAATGCCCCTTGGCAAACGACATGAGTAGACAGCACTGCTACTATTCCAGAAGCTCCATGATTGTGTTCTAATTATTTTCTAGTTTTTGGTACAGCAGATTTAAAATAAAACCATTTAACTTGAAAGTTTTTTTTACCTATTTTTATTATATTCTTTTTAGTCATAATTCAGTCATTTTTGAATTTTAATTTTTACAAAATTCTGGTGAAGGAATTTGCTATGCATACCATATTTCCAGCGCCATTTTGAATTTTCTAATTTTGACAACAAATTTATTATTTCCGACCTTAAACACCCCTACATAGCTATTTTCAGTGAAATCGAAACGTAATTGCCAAAATCGTACCGCCATATTGGCGCCGCCATTTTGATTTTTTTAAAATTTTGCCCACAGATTCGTCATTTGTGACTTTAAAAACTCCCCGATATCGATTTTCAATGGATTCGGAACACATTTGCAAAATTCATCCGCCATTTTGAATATTCAAATTTTGACTACAGAAACGTCATTTGTGGCGCTAAAAACCCCCCGATACCGATTTTCAATGGATTCAGAAAACATTTCCAAAATTCATCCGCCATTTTGGATTTTCAAATTTTGACCACAGAATCGTCATTTGTGGCCCTAAAAACCTCCCGATAGCGATTTTCCAATGGATTCAGAACACATTTCCAAAATTCATCCGCCATATTGGAGCCGCCATTTTTGATTTTCAAATTTTGACCACAGAATCGTCATTTGTGGCCCCAAACCCCCCCCCCCCGCCCGATACCGATTTTTAATGGAATCGGAACATAATTGAAAAAATCGTCTGCATCTTGATTTTTTTTACAAAATTGTCAGGTTGCACTGTCACGTTAGCTCAATGTGTGTGCAAAGTTTCATAAGAATCGGTTTAGTAGAAGTAGTTGAAAAAGCGCCCGCGGAACCAAACAAATATACGAGGTCAAGCTAAATAAAACCATTAATATCTTGTTCATTGTTTTATTTTCCCAAATAATAACAGTAAATATTTTGTATTATAATCAAATTAATTTCTGATTGAGTAATTCTATTAAGTTTTAACCATTCAAAATCATTAGTAAAATAGAAAATAATTATCGCTTGTTATTGTACAGTTGCCATATAGCTTTATTATTATCTTGGCCAGTTTGACACGGGCCGACAAACAACTAAGAAAAATCTTCTGAAAAAGTCAGCTCGTGTAAAACTGGCCCTTAGAAAATCGCGCATAGGTGATGAATAGAATACGGATCGGATTTCCTTCCATAGCCTCGCGACAGAACCCCACACCCAGCAACTATGCATATGCCCACAAAAAACCCAAACTTACGCTTAGCTGATGAATCGAACATGAAATTTATTTCCCTCCATAGCCTCAGGATAAAAACCCCCTCACCGATCGACAGACATTGGCTACGAATTTTCATATACATATAATAATCCCAATTTGTGCATAGCTAAAGAATGGGAATTGAAATGCTTGCACTCCATACCCCTTCGCCTATATTCTCCGTTGCGTCTCGCGTTGCGTCACCGATTCCTAAAAATTCACTCTCATAATATTTTCAAAACGCCACCTACGATTCATTTTAACCAAACATACGTATTCATTTTTACTCAACCCCCGCCACATAACCTTACGGGGCCTGGGGTTTAAATATGATTGGGGGCCCCTTTAAGGAAATTAAAATTCCAAAAATCTTTTACAGACAAATATTTAATATTTTTCAAAATCTGTGATAAGAGTAACTTCATTCAGAGTATTAGAGATGCCGAAGGGTCGGTTCTTGATTCCTGAATGAACCTAAAGTTACATTGTGCAGCCCAAAACGGAACAATTAATTTGCAAATAGGTCCCTGTGTTTAGCTCTGGTTCTCAGTACTCATCTTTCTTTTGGCAGAAGGAATCCAAAAGCTATCTAACAATAATGTTGTCTGGATATAGTAACGAGCTTATAAGTTTTCTCTTTTTCCTAAACACCCAATTCAAGCTTATACCTTAGAGGGGGTAGTAAAGAGACTACTTCAGAGGCAAGCCAATTAAGGGGGTATGCTTTGTATGGAATTTTCTTGTTAGGCATAGAATGATCTTCTCCTCCTGAAACAAACAAAGCGTAAGTATACGTAAGCCTTAGTTAATTGCCATCATATGAGGGTTTTTACTTTTTTGGTTTCAATTTATTTTTCAGGCTCCCTCTGACCTGAGCCCCGGGGCAATTCGTCCCAGTTGCTCCCGCCCCCTGGAGCGGGCCTGCATACATTCCTTATGAAAGTCCGCCCGTCCGAGGTCTCGAAGGTTGTTTGCCACAAGCATAGTGGTACCCATTTTGGAAATCTCACTAGACCCTCAATAAACATTTTTGTGATGGGTTGTGGATTGCTGATATCTCGTGCAGGTAACGCACTTATGTATTCTTTATGTAATGCATCTCTCCCGGTGTGTTTTGTCGTTAATTAGATTTGTTACGTGATGGTCTCGGGGTAGGTATTACAATGAGATGTTTTTGTGTGTACGGAATTGCAGCGTTCTTTAAACGTCCACCTACCCTGATTAAACCATGTTTGTCAACAAATCGATTTAACGTAAGTAACTTGCTGCTGGGCAATAGGCTTTGTGGCTCTGGACGCAAAGCGCCTTGTTGGACTCGCCCTAATATTGTCAGTTCCACCTGGTTCAGTTCTTCCCTCGTGATTGCTTGCATTTGTTTATTCATCAGATCCCTCAGGTTATTGATGAAGCGTTGCAACATTGCTACTATCCGGACTGTTCGTGTAAACGATGAATACCTGAGCACTATGCCATCTTCACTTGTGCTTACCAGCACCGTTGTGTGTTCCTTGGCCTCTAACGTTGCTTCCTCGTTGCCTATGCCTCCTGGTGGCCAGTCTTCTGGTGGTTTGATAAGCCAAGGGGACCTTTGAGCCATAGGTGGTTTTCTATTAGTGAACTTGCAGTGTTCTGCTTGCGAGGTCAGTAGGATTCAATTGCGTTGAAACATGTCTCCACTGGTCGTACGTCACGAGCCTGAATTTGCAAGACTCGATTCGCGACATATGTTTTCCATCTCGACGCATATTGTCGGATCCACTGGAGCACGATGGTTGAGTCGGTCCACGCAATTAATGGAATTCTTTGAAAGTCCGTGCTTGACACGGTCTCTTTTAACAATCGTGCTATCAGCTGTGCACTGTTGAGTTCCAAACGGGGAATCGTTACTAGATTGTTTAATTTTATTTGTAAGGATTTTTGAAAAGAATATGGTTCCAACTGCCAAAAAACGAAGTCCAAATTCTACAGTCACAACAAAAAACTACCTGTCGCATAAAATTGTAGAACACGAATAAAATAACCTTTCATTTCATAAAAAAATGATTAAATAACTGATGATGGTATATTAATAACGCTGAACCAAAAAAGTTAATTAGAATTTCTTTTAATTAACACCATCGGTACGCGATTTAGCTAGGCAACCCATTTGCGATTTATCAATCTATATATTATTTAATATATAATCTATGTCATTATCAAATAACAGATGAGGGTATATAAATATTTCTAATACCGAATCTTAGACTTTTACAAACAATAATTAAACGCAAGTGCACTGTGACTGTTCTAAATGAATGGCATTTTTCCCACTAAAGGCCCGTCCTCACTACGTGGACTTAGATCCCACGCGCTTTTGGCCGTACGACCAGACAAAAGCGCGCGTGATCTTTTAATTTTCTGAGTCATGAGTGAGAAAAAATCAATTCTCATTTGAAACGGCGTACGCGCTTTTGAAAAGCTCATAGTGTGTGGACGCACAATGTACCTTTTTAACCACAGCCTTTTGTCCGCGTTGTTTGGCCGCACGGCCTTTACCATGGACAAAGTCGTAAAAAAGTCTTAAAAAATTCATAAAACTCTATATGAAAAAAAAGGCAAAAGCGCGTACGACCCAAGACCGCGTAGTGTGGTCCCACCATTAAGGCCCGTCCTCACTACGCGGACTTAGAATCCACGCGCTTTTGGTCGTACGGCCAGCCAAAAGCGCGCGTGATCTTTTAATTTTCTGAGTCATGAGTGAGAAAAAATCAATTCTCATTTGAAACGGCGTACGCGCTTTTGAAAAGCTCATAGTGTGTGGACGCACAATGTACCTTTTTAACCACAGCTTTTTGTCCGCGTTGTTTGGCCGCACGGCCTTTATCATGGACAAAGTCGTAAAAAAGTCGTAAAAAAGTCATAAAACTCTATATGAAAAAAAAGGCAAAAGCGCGTACGACCCAAGACCGCGTAGTGTGGCCACACCATTAGGTATATCCTGAGCTTTAGCCTAAGTAGCCAAATTTAGCCCCTCAGTTCAAATCAATTTTGAACCAACCACTTGAACCACTACTGGGAAATAGTAAAATAAGTTTAGCAAAAGCTTTAGGCTGAGCGAACGCTTAAATCGACATCCACTCAAAACGGACAAGACGCGGACTAGGCGCGAAAACTATCCACACTCGCGTTCACGGGTGCTCGCGTGCGTTCACGGCGTGAGTCTGAATTTCAATGGATTCTGAAGCCGGCGTTTAGACATTTATGTACGTGAAAAGACCCAGGGACCCCATAAACGAAAATCTGGCCCTGCGATGCATAGGAGAAGCTGTTATGCATGCTGCGAGGGCGCACCCAGGAGATCTCGCACCATCTAGAGAATGTTCTGCGGCCGCCACTGCAAAAAACCCCATGATTAGAAAGTACACGATTTCATCCAGGAAAATAAATAAATAAACACTTTTTGAACTAAACATTTTTATTAAAAACAAAAATATCCAAGTACATTTTGTTATTGCTCGACAAAATTAACTACTTCAGGTTAAAAAGGAAGTTGCTTTCAAGGTATGCTACATAAAAACCTGGTCTATTGGAGAATGTCCAGAATTTTCTAACGTAACTCTTTTAATAGAAATTTTTCTGTTTGCATTTCTAAAATGTTAAATTTTTTTTTGTGCAATAAAATTGAAAAAGGATAATTTTTCTCGATCAAATAAAAAAAAAGTAGAATATAAGAAATTTTTATTTGAAGGCGTTGTTGATAGGTTATAAGAACGAGCATCCTTTATCCTTTTTTATTTTATTTTAACAAAAAAATAAAGAAGAAAATAATTATTTTTATTAATTTATAGAAAACATGACTAACTAAAAGATTAAATACATTTCAATATATTTTTTTGTGGTTCACCTTTTTTGAAAACCAGGTGAACAAAGTTGTCACAATTTTGTTTCTTTTTTTGTTTGTTTTTTTTTAGCATAATTTACAATTTTGTTAGTAATTGCTATTAATAATTTTGTGTTCCTTAAATATTACTTAATTTTTTAATTATTTTTACTATTTGTTTAATTTCAAGTCAGTTCTTTTTTGTTAAGATGATTTTTTTGGTTTCAAATTATCCAATTACTCATTTTTTTTGCTAGATTTATATTTAAATCTTATTTTATTATTTTTTTTTATTTTTTTACGATACAAAAACAATTTATTCATTTAATTTGTTCCACGATTAAAATGTTTGTGTGTGTATGTTTTTTTTTCATTTAAATTAAAAGAAGCCAGTAAAAAATGAGTTACGATTATAGTTGATTTTTATTTTTTTTTTTGTTATTATTTTTTGTTTTATACTTTTTGACTTAATAAGCCAAAAATAAATTCGGTGGATGTTTAAACCGATGTTTGGTTTAGTGTTAGATTCTATTCATTTTGAAAATAAAAATATAATTATGAAAATATTTTTAAATATAAAACGAAATTGCCTTGATTAAATGAATAACGTTACGAAAGTTGATTTGAATGCTGATAAAATTTAAAAAATATTAATAATAATAAGAAAAACGAGTTAAATTTTAAATCAATATTAAAATATATTTTAAATGTAGCCGTTTAATAATAAATTAATGGCACACGTTTTTTTATTTTTCACAATATTTTTTTTGGTAAAAATATTTGTTCAGAATAGTTTAAAAATAGTTTTTTTAAGATTTAATTTACTTAAATATCTTTCTAAAAAATTTAGATGGTTTTCAAAATAAGCTCAGAAAATCGATATTAAAGTAGTGCTCGACTGACGCAATTAGAGATTTATGCGAAGTCACACAAATAATAAATAAATTAAATAAATAACGGTCGACGCTCACTAAAAATTTGAATTACGTCAATAGCTGCGATCCATTGGGACTGGTAAACTACTCAAAACTGCTGCTAGCTACTCGTAGCTATTCTTACTCTTGTTTTTGGGCAGATACATTTTACTGGTAATTGCCAAAAATCGATATACTCGCAAGTACTTGCGAGTAGAAAAAATCGCCCAATGGATCGCAGCTAATATCAATCTCTGTCACATGGGCAAATATTGTTCAAAATTTTTATATTTTTGTATTTAAATAAAAACTATAACTTAAATAATTTTAAATTGTTGTTAATGAAGCAAAATAAAATGTGAATTGATTACTTGATGGGATAAAATCGATTACCACATCTACATTATGTTATATGTATATGTAACCAATATTACATTAAAAGTTTTTTTTGTGCTGGGTTTAGATTATTTAATTGCACATTTCTTGTAATATTACTATTTATCTTTGTTTATTCGCAGTCAGGGGTTAGATGAGGAAAAAGAAAGACGTAGGATAGAGATATGTAAGTTACATATATATCATAAACCATAAGTAATGCTGATTTTTAAGATATCAATAACCAAGTAATTAAGAGCAATGAAAAAGCAAGTCTTATGCTTGTCGTATAGTTTAAGCAATGTGCGATGGATTTATTTGGCTGCTTTGGTAAACTCTGTCGTGGCTAGTAAGGCAGGTAGTTTGATACTTACATTTACAAAACAAGCTCATTAGAATGAGAGATTTGTGGGTAATCGTTCTTTCGATTGCTATATAAAAAAGGACGTAATCTTACCCATTACTTTAATCAATGAATCTCTTTCTCGGTGTTGTATGTTGTAATATATTTCTTAAAAAATCTTTTCTTCTTAACTTTTCTTGGAGATTTGTAAATGACTTTATTGAAGGAAGATGCCATTCTTTTCTACTTATACTTATGCCGACAAATGAAATTGAATGTGTAGAAAAATTATTCGAGTGGAAAGAACTCGGCAAGCTTTTGTTGAGTTGAAATAGACAGGTTGAATTGAAAAAGTAGTCGGATTCTACTCGTAGTAGTCGGATCCACCTAATCATCCCTACGAGGTCTGTTTATTAAATAACTGAAATTTTTGAATTACGGGAGGAACAATATAACTTGTAATTTTGCATGAAACTGAGGAAATTTTTTCCCAATTGGAAAAGTCTTAACTTTTGGGCTAAGCTTATGGAAATGATGTTGTTTCTTTGAATGCAGTGTTATAAATGATTTACCTGATCCAAAAATGGTGGTAACTCAATTCAATGTAACCCTTAAACGGACAAACTCGTCATATTCACATTTAGAAAATCAAGGATCTAATTTCAACTGGGAAATTGGAACACGCAACGATTAGCAGTAAAGTTTGTTCCTCTTTTTGATTAGGGGGCGTCCATAAATCACGTGAGGTTTTTAGGGGGGGGAGGGGTCGAGCCGAATCTCACCAAATCTCACGTGGGGGAGGGGGAGGGTCTCCGCAAATCTCACGTAATTTTTTTCCGCAAGAAACAGTGTTAAATTGCGAGAAAACTGGGTTAAATTAATGGTACAGGTAAATTAAGCCGAAAAAAGCGATATAGCGAAAACAATTAGGTACAGGCTGAAAATTGGCAGAGCGCTTCTTTTTAGGCTTTTTAATAAGTGGTTATAAAGTCTACCCATTTTCTACTCCGAGAAGCCCACTTTTTAGAGGGTTTTAGCCCTCAAAATGGGTATTTTTCTCAATTTTTCTGTACTTTTTTTGCAATATTTCTTAATATCTTTTTGTTTTTTTCAATTTTAAGTACAATATCTGTAAATGAGAAAATCTTTAAAATCGTCTTTTCGGACCCGCACTTAGATTTCATCCACGAAAATCTTGGTGCAGTATCAGATGAACATGGTGAAAGGTATTATCAAAACATATTGCAAATAGAGAAGGAATAATGAATCAAAAGTATACGTGATACTATTACTATATTTCGACTCAATAGCAATTGGGTATAAAAATTTTGCACTGCCGTTTACACTGTATTTGTTCACTGTTTCAAATGCCATCCAATGGGAATGAAGACGTGATGAAAAATTCTTATCTTTTTATACAATGGTCTGGGAAAAACTGCGAAAGTAATGTATGCATTGACTCATACCACCATTTGTGGACAGATTGCGACCCTACGATGAACTAGTGTGGGGTCTAAGCTTAAACAAAACAAAAAGGCCTAGAAGCCCAATTGAAAAACCTGGAACCTAATGCGCTCTTAAGAATCTCAAGTGCATAATGTACCCAATCCTACTGCAATCATAGAGGTTATATTAACATGCTATCTGCGGTGCATTGTCACTACAAAAAGCAGACATTTGCAGCAGGCGACATAATTAGTTATCTAAGCATCTTACAGGACTCGAATTTTGAATCGACGACCATCTGCTCTGACATACCTACTAGAGGCCAAGATAGATTTTGAAAACCTTTTGTTATCATTATCGAGATTTGTAAAGAATGGAAGTCTAACAGATCCGCACTTCTTGAATCTGTATCCTGATGTACAGGCGGCTCAAACGTCAATTTGAGAAGCTGGCTGTGTCTTCAGACTCCGCTTTTCTAAGGCGATACGAAAGTAGGAAGCAAACGGAAGCTAGTAGCGATGCCTGATAAATCTTCGAAAAGAAATTATTTTCAGCCAACCAACTTCATTTATTAACTTAATTTGACATTTTGATGCGAACAATAAATTGTTTCAAGAATATTTAAAGAGTTTTTAGAATATTTTAAAACAAACAAATAAATGCAGCGCATGCAGCAATGGCTTTACTCGCGGACTGAAATCCGATAATAGGCGGACAAATTTAATTCGAATTTGCATTGGTGGAGGATACCATTTTCTTATTTCCGAATTTCATGACATTTGAATCGGATTCCAGGATACCCCCCGGGGTCTTTCAGTCACAGGTTTTTTACCTAACGATGACATCTATAGAAGAATGCTCCGAAGTTTGTATATCTCCAGAGTCATAAATGGCTCTACCATTACTATTCAAACAGTCAAGTCGTTACTCTCTAAAAACCAATCAGTGGATGCCAAAGCCAACCTTCGTATGTCAATACATATGTATATTGTAAAATTCTAAATTTTTTTTAAATTCCATATGCTTGCTCTACAAATACACGAGTTTTCTGTTCTCTTGTTAAGAAATCATTATCCCTGTAAGGAACCCTGAGGTTGGTTTCCAAAGGGTAGGCAGAATCACCTGCTAAATGGTAATCCACAGGTATTGTAGTTTATATTGGGTGCATGCCGAGTTGGTGCTGTTATGATTTTGTGGTACTGTTCTTCAACACAAATTATGATTTCTAAATGCAATCAAGCACAGGTTAAGGTATTTACACTAAAAATACGAATAATAGTGTAAATCCTACAAATTTTTTAAAATTTTAAAAATCTCACGTGAGATTGAGGGGGGGAGGGGGTCGAGCCAAATCTCACGACATCTCACCAAGGGGGGAGGGGGGTCGAAAAATCGCCAAAATCACCTCGCGTAATTTATGGATGTCCCCTACTAAAGAACAGAAAATCAACTGAACATTTATTTGCCAGGAGTTTATTTAAAGACAATGATGAAACATTTATTTAAAAGATTATCGCAGGAAAGAGAGTTTACGGCTTAGACCAAGTTTAGTTAGTTTAGTTACATATTTATTTCACCAAAACCATAATATGTAGTCTAGTGTCAATGGTCTGTCAAAGTGACTCTCAACGTTTTTATTTCAAGGTTATTCAGTCAACCATCAATACTGCGAAAGCGTTTTCAAAAGTTTCCGAGAATAGTTCGTAATAAGACAAACCAGTTTTCTCATGGATCCTCCACCATGAAAATGTGCCTGCCTAACCAGCCTTGTTAGTTTGCAAGTTTTGTGTTAAAACTCAGGTGGCTATGATATTCCAATCTCCGCTAGCCACTTTGCGCGCAGTGCACATCCGCCGATGCCGAGGCCGACCCCTTTAAGGTAAAATTGCAAATTAATCGAAGAAATGTTTCGAAAGTATACATTACGCATTCGAAGGATAATGTACGGAATCGACTGGAGAAGGTTTCTATTCCCTACTGGGTTGTTTTTGTGTCGCCTTTCGTTCATCGTTTGTTTATTGTGTCCATTATCGTCGCTGCTCATTTAAATTTTTGCGCTCATCGCCAAAAATGACTTGTCCTTTGACGGCTGTCGTCGTTTATAAAATACATATATTGTAAAAGTTTTTCGTTCGCTTCGCTCGCGCAAATGCCGCCCTTCCCAAGTGCAGCCCAGTGCAAATGCACAGTCTGCACATATGGGTGCCGCGGCACTGCCAATCTCCCTACTCTTTAGGTCTTGCTCTGCACTGCACTCTGTAATCTAAAATAACAAGAAAGCGCAGAGCAAGCCGTATAAAGTAGTTCTAGAGTAGTTGTTATTCTGTAATTTAAAATAAATGCTGGTGGTCAGTCACCAGCGAGAATGGGGGGAGCAACATGTAGTGTATTTAAATACGCACGTGCCGTAACTATCTTGGACTGGTGGAAGTGCGATCATAACCTCCTCGTGGTGGCCACTGGAAGCTGTCCTGAAAGGGATGGACTAATATGATCGGGCCTACCAAGCCAAGACGTAAAGTTATCGTCTCGAGGGTTGCATGGCAGTCGGTAAGTTTTGCACTGTCATTTAACGATCTCCTCTGGGCACGGGGCGCACCCAGTTGTATAATGCCTTATTCTGATATGGAGGCTCTGTCAGGATGAACGTTACTATTCCTACCATACTCGTGGGACTTTTGTAGACCAATTAATCTGGAGAGGGCCAAGGCAAGGAGGGCCAAAGTGTAATTGGGGAGCCCCACGGAGCGCACCCGAGCCCCGCTTTCGTGAACTCCTTCCCTACAAACCAAAGACAGGACGGTGGCCTAGAACCCTGGTAGCCAAGAAGCAGAGCTAGACAGCCGCCGCTCTGCCCAAAGTTTTTGGACCCGCCAGAAAATTGGCAGCACCAGCTCCCATATAATCTAGGGGGAACACTCCAATCATCCAGGGGAGCAGGGACCCCAAAAGAAGGAAAAAAATTGGGACAACAAGCAGCCCCAGACGGACGCCGTTCTGCCCTAAGGTTCTGGACTCATTAAAGGGCCAAGGCAAGGAGGGCCGGAGTGAAATTGGGGATCCCAAGGAGCATACCCGAGCCCACTTTCGTGAACTCCTTAAAAAAATGCTAAAAGGACGTCGCCGCCGGTATTGAAAATCGGAAATAAATCATTTTCCACAAATACAAATGAAATGTACCGAGTTTCTTTCACATACACCCAAAGTAAAGAGATAATTACTCGGATATCCCTTCCAGAACCGAAAAATTCCACCTGAAAGTTGTACATATAGTAAGGTCGCACGCAAATTCTATTGTAATCAGTAGAATTATGTGTGTTTCACAAAGGAATTAAAACAAAAATTTACAAAAATTTTAAATCAACTTTGGAACTATGCTGTAAAACGAAGAAGTGAAACCAGTCCAGAGACCAGCACACCCTCATATATTGAAAAAAAAAAATTTACAAATTTTTTGCAAATTGTAGGGGTAGTTTGAACCCGTCACGGGTTGAAAATAATTTATTTGTGCCTGACAATACGCATTCAATAGAATTTGAAGCATAAATTTGGAAAAACTATTCCGTCGATTTAGGTGTGGTTTTAACCCTTCAAGATCATCCCTTATCATAAAATTTGGCTTGATTTGATATAAATCAACCACCTTTGCAAATAAATATTGAAAAGAGTATATTTCATTGGATTATTGGAACGATTTTCATAACAATGTTATGTTTTGACACCCAAACACGCGTTTTGAATGGACTAAAACTATTAATAATCAATACACATCGTGGATTATTTATATGTAAATGTCTGCCCTTTGGGCTTGAAAATAGCCACAGGGGAGTTTCAAAGAATAATTAATGCCATGATTGCAGATTTGCTTTTGTCAGTGGTTCTTTGGACGACTTGATTATAGCAAACGATACGCTTGAAGAATATTTACAACCATCAAATATAACCGAACTAAGATCTTTCTCAGGCGCCATAAATTATTATGGAAAATTTATTCTTAAAATTCAATCAATAAGAGAACCATTAGGTCAGTTACTACGTAAATATGTTATGTTGAACTGAAGTCAAAATTCTCAAAAATCATTTGATAAATTTAAAGAAATATTACAGAGTCAATTGCTACTAACATATTACAATCCATCGATACCAATCATAGTTGCTGCAGATGCAATCAATAAAGGTATTGGCACCTCATGAGTTCCAAAATGGTCTTCGGAAAGCTGTTTATCATGCAGCGAGAACGCACCCTCCAACAGAACAAAAATATAGTCAGATAGAAAAAGGCACTCGCTTTAACATAGAAGTAACAAAATTTCACAAAATGTTAACGGGCAGGGACTTTCTTCTAAGTGGACCCTAGACTATCAATAACATTGTGCAATAATATTGAGCAAAATATTGACGGTTTCCATCTTTGCCCCAGACAATCTTTCAATATCACCCACAGACCGTCAATAGTATTGCGCAAATGAAAATATTGCACAAGATTATTGATAGTCTAGGGGCCCCTTTAGAAACGGATTACAAGTCATTGGTATACATTATAGGAAACAAAAAAGGACTGACTGACTATTTTGGTTATGAAGATGCATTATGGTGGCTAATAACTTCCAAAATACAGTCTGATGAAGAATTTATAATAGCAATTGTAAGATAGAAGCGGCAATTAAACAGATTCAACAGGAGTCCACAAAAGCATTGTCGGTTACATTTGAATGTATCAAAGAAAGTATAAAGAATAATAAAACTATTCAAAAAATAATTACATATTTAAAAAATGTATAGCTTAAAAATAACATATTTGTCAAAACGAAATTTAACCAATAGAAGAAACGCGCTCTCGCAAAAAATTGTTTAATGTTGTGTGAACATATTATTATTCCCGTTCAGCAAAGAAAGCGTATTCTTAAAAATATAAATAAAGGACATCCACTGATGGAAAGAATGCAGTCCCTTGCAAGAAGCTATTTATTTTGGCCAGCCTTGATAAGGATATAGAAAGATACGTCACGGAATATGGAAAGTGTTCAAAAGTTAGAAAATCCCATCCTCGTCGCCAATTTGTTATACTTTTTGGTATGTGCAGCTGCGGGGTTATGATGGTCTGTCAAGCACACGAGAAGGTAGAAATCTTTTGAGTCTGAACCCATATTGTCCCTCGTACAGTATTTGGTTAGATTCAAGATAGTCCATCCGCTTTCTATTGATTATATTGTCTCCATGATTTTGGAGAGAACAGAAGTAATTTGCTACCCAGCGATGGATAGCTTCAACTTTTTTCGAAGTTGAGCTAAGGGTAAATTCTAATTATTAATTATTCATTAGGTGAAATTAAACTCTTGTTTTCTTTTACAGTTTTTTAACTATACCAAACTAATAGTTTCTATAAGACTACTTTTTCAAGAAGCATACTCTGCATGATTTACTTAATGAGCATTCGAAAACACTGTATAGTATTAGTAAGTTAGAAATGTGAGTTCAGTTTTATTCCCTTCACTGAACTAAACTAAGAATAAAAATCAGCACATAAATTCCTACTAATATTATAACGGAGTCCGTTATTATTGCGTATAAAATTATTTATGCCACCCACCATTTGAAACCGATCAACTTCAAAATTTGCATATATGCCTAGTTTGCTTGACAATGCAATGTGAACACTTTGTAAAAAAACAAAGACGGCAGTTCCAAGATGGCGGCCGATTTTTGCATTTGTGTTACCGACCCCCGACATGGGTATCAAATGAAAGGGTATGACAGGTAGAATACAATTAGCGGTGTAGCGTCATTCCAAATTCAAAATGGCGGCCAGCACAAAATGGCGGAAGACATATAATAGACTAGTAGAAAATAACATGTATATGTCCTCTATTTTATCAAATCAATATAAATAAATACGTGGCTTCATTTACTACCTTTGCCTATTGTAGGTATATATTTTAAGACAATCGTTTTTCAGGAGTAAACTCCAATTACGCGTCGGAGCTGACCGGCATTTTCTTTTTTTATGGCCAACTCTAAATTTTTATATGTATCCAAAGTCAATTTTTGCAGATTTATCTTTCTTTCATTATCCATTTTTCCTACCGCGGACTGTGCACACATAATCTTTTGTTATTTAAAGGCTTTATAAATAAGACAGATTATTTAACCCGCAATTGATAATTTGATGTTAGTTCCGTTTGAGCTTGTGAAATTTGTTCTAATAGAAAATATAAGTTTACTACATAAATCATCACATGATAATATCAAAACGCCTCGCATTGCGTCTTTATTTATGCTAGTCAAATTTGAATACATATTGGGTTTTATCAACAGAAACTAAAGTTATTTCACAAAATAAAAAAATTTAGATTAAAAAGTATTAATTTATAATGTTTTTAATGTTACTGTTTTCAGAATGTTTGGCATGTATATTTTTTAACTGTCCATTTAACGCCTTCAATTTATTTATTTATTTATTTTATAAGCTTTTCTTAAAAAGAAATTATAATAGCAACACCCAAATAAGTTGTTTTTACATATTTAAGTGGATAATAGGGCATGGGTGTTTTGAGAGGTCCAGTTAGAAGCAGGATTTTACTGAACTGTTATTTTGGACCAAACAATTTTTTGAAATAAATTTACACTAATATTTTCGTATTAAATTTTGGAAATATGTTGCTAATGCTTTTTTCATAATAAATTAATTCTTGACATTACTGACTTGAGAGACTTTTGCATATATAATAATTCCATTACGTACCTACTTCAAATTGAAGTAAGTTAAAAGACGTCAAAACTTTCTTATTGATTGTTCTAAGTAAATTTCAATATGTTTATATATCATTAACATTTTTCATTCTTTTTTTGTTTTACTTAATTGCAGGCATATTTCCCTGTTCGGGTTGGCTATTAAACGTAAAATACATGTATAAAATGTATTTTTAACCCTGTTACCACTTATACCAAGCGCTACCATTTCAGGAGCAGCTTTTCATGAGGAATGCCTTATAACGTAACAACACTGATAAACATTTGCAAATACATATATAGGGCACGTTTAAAGTTGTTTTTTTGCTCATATTTTGGGTATAATTAGAGGCTTAACTAATATATATTATATGATCATATGGCAAGAAGTGTTTTTTTAGTTTTGGACATTAATTCCTTTTCATATAGGAAATATCTGTTTAATTTTTTTCCTACAGGAGTTAATGCACCAATCATCATTTGCCAACTGTTCCTAAGCTACCTAAAATTATCTATAGTTTTTGTTTTTTGAGTTTTCTCACCTAGCAGCCATATCACTTGAGTAATTTCATATACATCGAAATAGGATACTTTTTCGGTTGCAGTGAATTTTCTATCGAAAACTATGTAGATAAGCTATTGTTAACTTAGAAGTGGTAGTTTTGCATTTAAGCCAATTTATATTAATGGTATTTTAAAAATAGCTCAAGAGTGCTGTTTTTTTCTTTTCAATTTTTTTTTTCAATATGAGGAAACAATGTCGATTTTAATTTTGGACGATTCTTAGCTGCAGATTTTCAAAATATGACATACTTGTACAGTTATTTTATATTATTAAATTTATATTTATGTATAATTTTGATGTTTTCAATAATTTAATCAAACATTTTTCTTTTAAAGTTTAACCAAATAACAGATAAAATTAATAATGATAAATATTATAGTCTTGTACAAAATTATTTTTCTGCACAAGAATGTCCATTTCGAAATAAAAATATTATATCTAACAAATCCTTAAAATTTGCTTACATTTTTAATATTTTCTGACATGTTTTTATTTTTATATTAATACTTTGATTCCTTGATCCGAAAAATTTCTCTTTTTGTACAAAATAACCTTCGAAAAATTTGCTACCTTTCTGTAATACACATCATTTTTTGAGAATACAATTTTGTGTGTTTTACCCTGCTTCTATGAAACTATATATTTATGATTATAATAATAATAATAATAAATTTTTGTTTGTTCAAAATTTTGAAAATAAACTCATTTTTATTTTACTTAAATTTATGACACCGCATCCTCACAATCTTCTCTTGATACAAATGTCAACAATCTTTTCTTTCTTTGCATCACAGCCCAAACTAATAATGGGATACTTCCTAATACCATACAAGTACCCATACAATAAAAGCAAATTTCATAGCTGCCAGATAGATCCCTTAAGAATCCAGCAAGTGGTGGAACTGATATTGCGCCAACACTTTGAAACATTCTTACCAATCCATAGCTTGAGCTAATCCGATCTGTTCCGAACAGATCAGCCAACAGTACAGGCATTAGCAGATACCAGCATCCCAGGCATAGGCCATATATTCCTGCTGCAACGCCAAGCACGTAGAAAGATTTTGCTGATGGTAATGTTAGGACAGCGGTTCCAGCTCCTAGAATACTTTAGTGGAAGTTTTAGGGTTAGAGTTCGGTTTTTCTCTCTAAAACTAAGAGGTAAATATTTACCAAATCAGGTAGGTCTTCTTCCTGTCGAATAATTGCAAATCGGATAGCCAGCCTAGACCGAGACGTCCAATTAGGTCTAGGGCTGCACTGACTGCAACTAAGTATCCAGCCTCACTTTTGCTGTAACCTGAAAAAAGTAGATATATCGTAAGAGGTTTTTTAACTATACAGTAAACAAACAATAAGCTACAATGTTTAGTCGCGTCACATGACAGATACAATTTTTACAACTGCATTTTGAAATATTTTAAAAGGAAAGTAAAGCAAAATTTGGGTGGATGAAACGTTATACTTTCTCGTTTCCTGTTGCAATTGTGTTGAAAAAGTCAATCACAATATCGCAGTGAGCCTTTTCTTATCATCCTTGCAAAACTGGCCAAATGTTCATGAAATAATTATTAGTGTGGGAGCAGGAAGCGATTACATAAGACTGGAAGAGAGGTAGCCTCTACATGAAAATGCGATATAACAGCATGAAGCAAATATGGTGGTAAAGCATTGTTTATACCAAATTTCCGGATATTTTGTAAAACAGGATAATCGATGGAGGGCCAAGTTATTTTTGTGCAAATCATTTTTACATTTTCACAAGTTCATACTCGACTGAGAGATAGCTTACGGCACCGAGTGATAAAGAACCAGTCTATCGAGAATCATCCAAGTCCATATAGAAAAACTGCTCGTTTTAACTAATCCTGTTATTTTCCAAACGAGTGATGAAATATAGTGACTTTCGTGTTGGGAATCGCGTATAACCATTTATTCCACGATATAGTAAGCACACATCCCATAGAAACATGATATGCCAAGACTAGTACCAACATAAGGGCTAACTACAATGGTCTTAAGACGTCTTAAGACTAATTAAGATTTTGTACGCTACTATGGGGCTAGAACAAACAACCACAATGGCCTTAAGACAATCTTTCGTTCTCTTTCGCAAACTTTCGTTAATTCTTAAGGTTAGGCTCAGAACCGTAGAATCTTAAAGAATCTTCAAGAAAGTGGCGTTTCCGATTGATATTTAATTTGGCGTTTTACAAAAATTCAAGTATTAATGGAAATATAAGAAAAAAGATTATTTGAAATAAGATGCTCTGTGGAAAAGATATTTAATAATGGAATATTTGGATTTATTAAAGGGTTTAACAACATTAACTAAATTAGTGAGCGAAGTGATGCGAAATTATATACAGACCGTTCTAAAAATGGTTATTATAAAACCACCGACCGAAATTGTTATGTTAGCTTGGAAGCAACGTATATGGTGAGCATCGCGGCCAATTACCCCACTAACGGGAGAAACGGTCAGTCCTTCGGACGAAGGAAAGGAGGTCTTTAGTTGAAGAAGGCCGGACTTGAGGAAGAAAACTTCCGCGTTGAGAGTGTCTTGATGGCAGCTTGACTGCCCGCAAAGATTTTAATGTTGGCGCCTTTCAAACCTTTCTAATGGTTGAACCTAGCGCAGGTCGCAATGGGATGTATTTCAGCAGTGTGGAAAACAGAGGGTCACCTATCCATTGCAATCGGGACACCAGCTCCTGTACCATCTTTGTCGGTAAATGATCAATGGAAGGACAAGCAAGCCGTTGTAGTCTGACGCACTTCAGATCGCCGTGATTTGTTTAGTCTTGGACCACCAGACTATAGTGGCATAATTGACAACAGGTTTGACGATGGTGTTGTACATCCAGTTTCCAGTACATCATTTGTGGTGTAAGACCTCCACATATGTTACCCAAAAGTCTTTTACAGGCCCATTTGGGTGGGTTTACTGATGGCGTAGTCCAGTCGGTTTCTAGCCTTACTCCCAGATATTTGAGTGAGTTTGAATTTTCAACTGGCGCACCCTGGATACAAATGGTACCTAGGTCCAATTTGTAACGTTTGAAAAAGGCATTAGGACGGCTTTATTTGGCTTGATTGATAGGCTTTGCGAAGTATATTATCTTTGAAGTTCACCGAGTGCTGCTGTCATGGCATCTTTAATGGTCAAGTCCTCAGAGAATTCGGGGATTCCAATCCAATTGGAGACTCGCATTCTTTCGCTTTTCACTAAATTTACATATTTTTGGTTCTTTCCATACTATTTATAGACGAAGGATTTTTGATGATTATAATTTTGAATAAAATTAATTCTACGTCATTTCCATGTGCGAGAAGCATTTTCCTCGGAGCATTTACCAGATCTTTCTCAATTTCCATATATTTCTATACATGTCTAACCCCTAATAAACATTTCTACTTTAAAAAATAATTTAATTTATACTTACCTATAGAAATAACATGTGCTGGAAGATAGTAGAGCATATACGGGCATCCAACTGACATAAGGGTCACAGATAATGTTATCAATATAAAAGTTGAATCCTTTAGCAAAGTAATATCCAAATACGTTTGAATTCGGTCACAGCATGTTTCTGGTTCATCCATTTCATCCTCATCTTTTGTATCACAAAAATCACTTACTGGTGTCGGTATTATCATACTTTTACTTAAGCCCTTATTTGCTGTTGTTGGTGTTGGTTTCTCCATTGTTGGTGGTATTTTCGATATGAATTCATCAGTATTAAAGGCGGGCTTATTTCGTCGTTTACTACCACGATTTGAATCAGTACCAGAACGTCTTCGATAAACGCATGTAGAATCTGTACTTAAATCTTCTACTGAATGTAAAATGCTTGAACTTCGAACTGATTTAATCGGTTTCATGAATGTTGTTTCACCAACAATATCCTTACATTCATCATCGCTTTCTGTTTGTAATGTTTTTTCACTTACATTAACTGAAAAATGTAAAGGAAATGTTATAATTAAAAAATACATGTTTAGATAATAAAAAATAAAACCCCATAATAGAAGTCACGATATAAAATTAGAGATTTGTACAAAAACGCTATTTCCATTTTTTTAATTCCTCTGCGAATATAAATAGATACGTTTTAGTTTGATACCGGCAAAATAGTCACTGGGTCCTTTATGCACTCTAATGTACCTAACTATGAAATGAAAGATTCGCCCTCAATAGATTTATTTTTGTACACTGCAAAGGAGACTGGTCATAGGAGCCCCAGGCCCGGCGCAAAAGAAAAGTATCTCAGATTATCGGTTATAATGAGTATTGAAATACTGTATAGTTTTTATTTCCGGTAAATGTGGCAAATGTGTTAATATTGGCATTTCTGTTTATTCAGGCGAAATACCTTATATTACCCTGTATTTTTGTAACCCTATGACCTATTTTCATCAGTATCAGGTATCAGTGTATACTCCCACCTATCTAAAACCGTCAAAATCAAGGTCCTACCCTATCAACTTTCAGAGCAATGAGTCTTCAAAGTCAAAACCTTGTTTTTTTTAACTAAAATATCAAATTCAACTACCCTTTTCTCCAAAAAATATACAGTTAATCTATATTTTTTTTCCAAAATTGGAAAGCTTGGACAATTTCCTATTAATAATGTCCGTACAATTTTTATGCTACGGCCTTTACTTGATATCTTAAACATTAAAAACCACTGCTCAGGCAAGTCCCAACTATCCATCAACAGTCTGATACACCGCGGCGAGCCTTGGCAATATATTTAAGCAAAATAAGAACTGCCGAGCCAAATGATAGACTTGCCATTGCTTTTAATATATCAAGAAGAACCATAGATAGAAAAATTCACAGTGTTAGAGCCTGTCTCTTGGAAGATTTCGTTCCACTACACATGGGATTGGAGCACATTACTCGAAAGCAAGTTATCGAACACAACCGACTTCTACCAAACTATTTCTTCGGAAATGAAGTTACACCTAAAGGTATAGTCATCCTAGATGGTAGTTATTTGTTCATAGAAAAATCCACCAATTTTTTATTTCAACGCGTAACCTACAGTAGGCATAAGTACCGGTATTTAATGAAGCCGTTCATGATCGTATGTGCCGATGGCTACATCCTGGATGTGACGGGTCCATATCCTGCGAGAACGTCGGATGCCAATATAATTGAAATGATTCTGCAAATCATAATGAACCCATAGAGGAAGGAGCGTTCCATTACTTCTTTGAGTAGGTTTCCGGGACTCAATACCATTATTGGAATCGCATGGCTACGTACCACATATGCCTCCATCGAAAGGCCGAAATCAAAATCAATTAAGCACAGTAGATGCAAACAAATCAAGGCTCATAACAATGGGGGGGGGGGTTGTAGAAACCATAAATGGACGCTTCAAACGCGATTTTAAATTATTTAGAAGCAGAGTTTTCAATCGCTATGTATCTCATATGTTTGAAGATTGTAAAATCGCTGCAGCGATAATTAATTGCTTCCAAGAGCCGTACACAGACAGTCCATATACTAATGCTTTTATAGATATTACAAATACCAACATGAACAGACCAAATCTTTTGGCTGCGTATGTGGACCATTGTAATATGAATAGGCAAAGAGGAACATTCTCAAGAATGGGGGCTGATAGCCCAAAAGTAGCAGATTTCCCACAGCTTAGTATTGAAGAGTTGATTTTATTGCGATTGGTACCTACATACCATGTAAAAATAGCGCGATTCTATTGTAGCGAGCATCTGAAACGGAGTGGCGTGTACGAAATGGAGATATACAGACATTCGGAAGCTATAAATGATAACAACGATACGTTATTAAAGTGCAGGATAACCTCAAGGCACACTACTTCAAAAATTTACTATACATATATTTTGTATAACCCGGTTTCTGAAGGCAGAAATGCTATTACAGGTTACTATTGTACCTGTATTCAGGGCAGAAGGACATAAGGAAGTTGCGCCCATGTTGTCAGTGTTGTCTATTATTTGGGGTGGGTCAGACATCAAGATGTGTTTAATCACCCTGCCTTAGGCATGGATGAGGTTCTAATAATTGAGGACTAATACTATAATGTAAAATAAACATGTTTTTTCTACACATAGTTTTTTAAATATTTTCATATTCTTAATTATTATATTTTCTACATTATTTTGATAGTCAGGTGTCATTATGCTGGATAATTTAATATAGAATATAAAGAATATAAAGTTATAGGCTTTTTCGAAAATATACTTATGCAAAAATTTTGCGCCTGAACAAAAAGACTAGGTAATTTTAATGTGTTTGCCACTGATTTCGGACATGCGGACTTTTTAGATTTACTTTACCTAATTTTATGAAAATTCTGAGAAAAGTTTCATTTGCCCCGGGCGTGGCGTAATTTTCAAAACACCCTATCTCTAGAATGGGCAGACATAGCCCCTTCCCTTTCTGTTTTTTGTCGATCATTTTTTGTCTAAATCAATTCCTTGACAAGCCAGGAAACCCTGTACAATTGCCTCTATTTCGTACTTTTTTAGTACTTTTTCACCTAAGCTTTGTCGAAAAGTACCAAATAGAGTCAATTTTAACATCAAAATTGCTTATAATTTCCAAAGTAAAGGCCGTAGCATAAAAATTGTACAGACATTATTAATAGGAAATTGTCCAAGCTTTCCAATTTTGGAAAAAAAATATAGATTAACTGTGTATTTTTTGGAGAAAAGGGTAGTTGAAGTTGATATTTTAGTTAAAAAAACAAAATTTTGACTTTGAAGACTCATTGCTCTGGAAGTTGATAGGGTAGCCCTTGATTTTGACGGTTTCATGAAAATAGGTCTTAGGGTTACAAAAATACAGGGTGGTATTAGGTATTTCGCCTGAATAAACATGTCGGAGTTTCGATCTGGCAGCGATCGTGGCCAGACGTATTTTCTTGGAGCTCTCGTTTGCATCAAACATAACAGTACCAGTGAAGTGGTTGTAAATCAACAAATAACCGTACTCAAGTCGGAGTCGGGCTTGCCGCACTGATTTCAGTTGAATTAGGTGCAATAGTCAACTTTTTTTTTAAGTTTAATTCTTGTTTTCTTCTGGCGTGCGACTGACTTTCGGACGCTGAAGAGAAGTGTATCAGCAGAAATGCCCGAAGGTGGGGGCGCCCTTGGCCCCCAGCCTAAAAGAACAATAAAAAGGAGGCCACGTAAGGTAAATACTACTAAAGACGAAAGACTTAAGGCCCTGGCGGAGGACCCAGACTCTATAATAGAGGATACCCCTGATGAGTGGGGCTCAAAGGAAGCAGACGAGGCACACTCGGCGTTGGATTCTACAGCCAAGGATAAAGTTATTACTAATAAAGATAAGTCGGTTTATTCTAATATTATTGATAATACTGATTCGCAAAATATTGTTAATGTCGAAATTCATAATTCCCAGGTTGGTGGCGATTGCCTCAGCCCAATTGATATGGACACAAATAGCGTAGAAGTGTCTGATTTTGTATATAAAATAAATAAAGATGTAGACTTTACAGTTGTTAAGAAAGGTGCGAATGTACATTTGAGAACTGAGGATAACCCCAAAGTGATCTCTGAGAACAGGTTCAGTCCCCTTCAGACGGAAGAAGCTGTTGAAAATTAGAACTATTGCATATCACGTTATTAAATTCGAAAAACCAATATAAAAAGATTTCATTCAGTGCTTTAGGTGCCAGGCCTTCGGACACCTAAGCGCGAATTGCGCAAATAATTGCAAATGCGTTAGGTGCGGGTCTAACTGTGGAGACTTATGCCCAAGGAAAGGGAAAAAGGAGAATACTAAAGCGAAATGTGCTAACTGCGGGGGGGGGGGGAGCATCCGGCTAACTTCAGGGGCTGTCCCAATTTTATTGCCTACATTAATAGAAGGAGGGAATATTAGAAGCAAAAGAGAGGAAAGAAATGTCTTCATGACCAACCCTTCTTACCAATCTGTAAAAGCTGGCCTATCATATGCCAATGTTGCCTCTGGTGGCCAAAAATCTAACCTTACTCCGTTTGGGGATTTTGCTGAAGAATCAGCGAAACTGGTTCAAGCCCTTAGGGACGCGGTTAGGGAAATTACTGGCCTTCTGGCTGGTCTTCTACAAGCAGTTGGAAGGAAATAAGGCAGCGGCCTTTTCTCTTCCCATACCACTTTCATTATAGAACTAACCATTTTGAACATAAACGTGAATTCGCTCATCTCGAGGGAGAGAGCAATTTTTCTATCAAACGAACTTAAGATTCGTAAACCTCAGGTGGCCTTAATTGTAGAGACTAGGCTGGGCCCGAGGAACAACCCACGCCTGGAAGGTTATAAGCTAGTTAGAGGTGATGGAGGTAGAGATAGAGCCATAGCTATCAGCGACTCCCTAATGTTTCAATCAGTGGAATATTCCACAACCTGTTTCAGCAGCTGCTTTATAACTTGGCCGATTCGTAAGAATGGCAGGTGTTTCAAAATTTGAATAGGGGCCATTTACATCCCGTGCAAAGTGAGAGGGGCCTGGGTCGACGAGCTCGAGAGCCTCGAGAATATGGTGCGGGGATACGATGGTTTCATCATTGGTGGAGACTTTAATGCTAGGCACCCTCAATGGGGAGACTCCGAGACGTCTACGCAGGGCAGGGTTCTGTATTAGGGTGGAACTTAAGTATATGGTAAAAAAAAACTTTTTTGTTTTGATATCTAAGAGTGATATTTTTTTTCCTTTTTGAATGCCTAAACTACCGGTAAAAAATTTTAAGGTAATTACTTCGTCTTCCGGTTCCTCACGATGATCAAAGTTTTACCAATTTAAACAAAAAGTAATTTGAAGTTAAAAACGCAGCTCCTTACCTCATATCTGCTTAAATTAAGCGTAATATTTGCTTAATTTAAGCAGATATGAGGTAAGAGCTGCGTTTTTTACTACCATCTGTGGTGGCTGTGTGTCGACTTCCACCCTCTTCCCTTTGTTAATTTAGTTATTCAGCCTAGTGTGGCTTATAATCCTTTTTAATTCCAAAATTTGGCATAATATTGCGGGACTTCAACTTTCCCAAGATAAAATCATCTCTAGCTTCTGATCCACCCACGCTTTAAGCGGCTTCCATGACAGTATGACAAGGAAAACATAGAAAATCAGGTATTTCTCCTGTTAGTTCCATTTTTTTTCAATTGTTCGTCAGAAAAGTCTGACAAGACAGGAGGTTCCGTCAGCTTGAAATCATTCCAGTTTATTAAACCGAAATATGTATTCAGAAGCTTCAAAATTAAGAACAGGAACTTCAAAACTTTTCTTAGGTTTAGATCTAGTTGCAATAATCCTTCTAACCGCAAGGTCTCTGATATCTTTCCGGGCATCAGTTAACATTGTTAAACGGATATTTTCATGATTACCACAGAAGGCATTTCTTTGGGTAACTGGATCGATGATGCCTTTATACTGTTTTATAAGGTATCTGGAATAGTGATGAGCAAAAATGGTCTTGGTCTTGCAGTCTTGTCTTGGTCTTGCACATTTAGCAAGACCAAGACTTAGCTCTGCTCGCAAGACCAAGACTAAGTGAACTAGACCCAGACCAAAACCAAGACTTTAGCAAAATTCTCAACAACACTATCATCATCAGATTCTGATGTTTGGTCTTCGCGTAAAAATAAATGACACGGAACACAAAAGAGAGTACCACTATGATTCCGTTTAAATATGTATTTACGAACGTAACCCAATGTTACTCTTAACATACATAACACCATTGCGGAATCAAGGTTCAACTTTGATTTCTTCAAGCTCTACATTATTATTGTTATTATTATTATTATTAGCATTCTTATTACATGAAGGAATGTATAATAAACAATTGAATTAATTTTTATAAAATAAAACTAACGTACAATAAGTATCATATCTATTTTTTAATTTTTCTAAACTGTTACGATAAGTCTTGCAAAAACAAGAACCGATCTCGCAAGAACAAGACCAAGACTTAGCTGGGATCGCAAGACCAAGACAACACCAAGCCTTAGGTACGCTCGCAAGACCAAGACCAACTGAACAAGAACAAGGCGAAGACTATATTAGTCCTGTCTTGTTCTTGCGTTTGTTCATCATTAATCTGGAACAATTAATCATTTCCCACAAATGAGTAGAGCCATCCTTATAAAAAGGTTTTACTTTAATGTTAAACCACATATGACTGTAAATTTTAATGATATATTCGGCAAGAACCTTTAAATTGTAAGATGGTGTTTTACACGACACATATAAATGCAAAAGTCTGTTGGCTGTTGTTAACCAATGAGAGTGGGAGAGTTTTCCAAGGTTCCTTTTCGCTAAGTCTTTTGGAAATATTCCGCATGATACTGCATGTCAAATTTAAAACAATACGTTTGGTCCGTACTTAAGTCCTCAAAATTCATATTCACATGTTTCAATTTTTTTATAATCCTGAATTTCCATATCTTCGCATTTTTCAAGTTGTTTTCCTATTAGCCCAGAAAATCTCTTAGGTCCCGTAGCTTTCCCATTGAGTCGTTAAAATAAGTACCTGAAGGGGAGCTCATACGTATGTAGTAAGCATATTATTATGCATTGTAAAGGTTTTTTAATTTAGTTTCCAATATCCTTATAACTCCAGCTTTACGTCCCGTATTGACAGCGGTTCCGTCGCACCCAATAGACTCACAAACACCACTTTACGTTAACTCGAACTAATCTATCATGAGTCTTATGGGGCCCTAGACTATCAATAATATTGTGCAATATTTTGATTTGTTCGTAATATTGAAAGAATGTCTGGGGAAAAGAAGGAAACCGTCAATATTTTGCTCAATAGAACTGCACAATATTATTGATAGTCGTCTATGGGCCACTTTACTCTCACTTAAGTAAAAGACACTATGAAAGCCACCGTCAAACACTATGAACGCCAATCCAAACTAAACTATACATTAATTACGAAACTAAAAAGCCTTCTTCATTTTGTTCCGCATCATATAAATTTATTGATAGGCTTAAAAGGCGTAATGCAGTTTTTTCGCGTTTTACTAATTTTTCTAGAAATTCACATGCTTTGAGGAACCGGTCAACATCATTTTAAATTTAAAAGTAAAATATTTTCGTTATATGGAGTAAAAAAGAAAACAAGTTTTCACTATTACAATATTAAATTCGAAAATTCGTTTTTTAGTTCCACCCTATTCTGTATAGATGGTTTGAGAGTCAGGCCTTCCTGTACTCTGAGCTCGTATACCCGGGCACCCCCACGTTCCCAAGGGGGTTCTCACATTTGGATTTCTTTTGGGTCTCGACCTCTCTCACGGGGAATAATAATGTTGAATGTAACACTTTTGCATACCCTTCGGACCATTATGGGGTGACTCTTAGAATTAACCTGGCGAATTGCGAGCTTGTAAAGCGTGACCTAGGGATGGACGATATGCATCGATGTTTCGGAAACATTCGATGTATAAACCCGATGCATCGAACTGAACCGATGTTTTATTGTGTAATCTTATTAATTTTGACGTTTATCAGCGCTGGTGTACTTACATGACCGCTCAATTCTGTTTCCAGTTTAAGTTGGAAGGTTCGTGGGAACTGTATTTCAAATACACTCACGGATTTCTTGTCACAGTCATTGCCGTAACCATGCATGAACATGTTCGTTGTCGTAAGTTAGTTTAACTGTAAAGGTGCGATTCCTATGCTACGACTGTAACGACTACAGCCGCGTGGCTCCAGCCGTGTTCAAGTATTTTATGTGTGATCAAAGCCTTCTATATTTACAAGCCATGATGTAGAAAAATATTGAGAACCAATTTCCCCTTAATAGGACTTCAAATCGCCAAATTACACTAACAACATAACGTCACTTCACCGATTTGAAATCCCATTAAGGGGAAATCTTGAGTGCCAATTTTTCTGGAACTGCACTAGTCGCGGCATAAGAATTTTACCGAGCGACTCGGATCATGCGGCTCTGATCACGCGGCTGCAGTCGCTATAGTCGTAGCATAAGAATCGCACCTTAAGACCTGTAACTGCATAAACTTTTATATTTGCGTATATTTTAGACATAAAATTTATTGTAATTTTGAATGAAGTTTGTGGGTACAAGACATCGATGTATTTTGCCAAGACCCTCGTAAGTACAGGCCTGGAAGCAGACAGGCCAACTAATACTAACATAGCTGAAAAGTGGCCAAAAATTTCTGACAGTTGTGGAATTAACATGGCCGAAGCCATAAGAAGCAATTTTTTAACATTGTTTTTGCACTAAAAAGTGGTAAAATATTGTATATTTTCACTTTTTGGTGCACATGGGTTATCAGTGATTAGTGCTTTAGTGATTTAATAAAAAAAATTAAAATGAAGTGAGTGGTTAAGTGTATTTTAAGAGTGTTAATTGATTAGGTGTCCATTTTTGTTTACATTCGCGGTGGTTTTTTCGTGTTAATTTAGGGAAAAAATGTTGAATTTGTGTAGTAACATAATAAAAAGTGCTTTTTAAGTGATTAAAGATTATTATAGGATAGTTATTAAAAACATAAGTACAGAAAAATGTGAAGGAAAAGTGAAAAAGTTATTGTTATTCATGTTGTGTGGTAGTACTTGCACTTATGGTTTTAATAACTCTTCTAGAATAATTTTTAACTACTTTAAATTCACTTTTAATTCCATTACTACACAAATTCAACACTTTTTCCCTAAATTAACAAAAAAAACCACCGCGATTGTAAACAAAAATGGTCACCTAATCAATTAACACTCTTAAAATACACTTAACCACTAATTTTTTTTTAATTTATGGACTCAGATCACTAAATAACTTATCACTGATAATCCGTGTGCACTAAAAAGTGATAAAATACAATATTTTACCACTTTTTATTCCAAAAGCAAAGTTAAAAAATTGCTTCGTACGGCTTCGGCCATGTTAATTCCACAACTGTCAGACGATTTTGGCCGCGCACAGACACAACCAAAAAGTCTGCTTCCAGGCCTGTACTTACGAGGGTCTTGATTTTGCGATACATCGTCGTGACATCGATGCCACAGAACGATGCATTGCATCGAAAAAAACATCGATGTATTTTCTTAATGTCCACCCCTAGCGTGACCCAAAACTCGTCACTTCGTTTAAAAATGTTGACTGGAGTGTTTTTAACGAAGACATCCATAGGAGCCTCTCGAGAGTCCCAATCGCGACTGAAAGAAGCTTAACGAATGAGGAAATTGAAATGCTGGCTGACAAAATCCCGAGGATTATAATGGAAGTCGTAAATGAACATGTTGAACACAACATTTAAATATAAGGGTATTTCAAAGCTAGGCCTGAAACTAATGAAGGTTAGAAGAGGATGGTTAAGGGGCCTTAAAAGAATTCTCTATAGTTCTGGGAACAGACAGAATGACGAATACGTGGAGCTTTCAAGTAGAATTAGATGCCTCGACAGACTGATCAGGGAAAGAATTAGGCTGGATGTGAATTCCTGGTATAGAAGGGAACTAAAGAAAATCAGACCATCACCACAGGCGTTCAAGGAAATCGACCGCCTGACGGGTAGAAAGCGCTGCAAGGCTAGTATCAGTAATTCTAACTTAACCATTAATGGCAGTATCATAGTTAACCTGGAGGAAAAGCTGAATGCTTTCAGGGATCATTACGAAGGAATTTTCCGGAAAGAGCCATATTTTTACGAACACCAGATTGAAACGCAAGTGAAGGAGGCTATTTCCATAATAGAACAAAATAATCCAGTCCCTCGCTACCCGTTCTCACCAACAAACAGGGCTTGCAACCCGTCTGAGATAGGTGGGCACTTTACGACGTTCGAAAGCACAATAGCATTGGGCGATAGCCTGAAAGCTAAAAAATCTGCTGGCTCGGACGGAGTTTCGAATTATGTCTTAAAAAAATGTTTGGGGACCCTCGCTTCTCACTTGACTCCGTTATTTAACAATTGCTTAAACAACTGTTACTTCCCTAAGTGCTGGAAGAGAGCTAAAATAATCCCCATTCCGAAATCCTCAAGGCCCTCTAAAATCGACGATTTCAGACCTATAGCGATGCTTTCAAATGTGGGGAAATTGTTGGAAAAACTGATCTTGGCCAGGCCCGAGAGGTTCTAGTACTGAGCGATGCATCCCTGAACTACAATTTGGTTTTGAGAGAAAGCATTCTACGGAGCAGGCACTACTCTTGTTTCACGATAAGATTTCCAGTAATTTAAGAGCTAATAGATGCACATTAGCGTGCTCCATTGATTTGAGTAAGGCCTTCGACCGAGTGTGGCATGACGGTCTACTCCTGAAGCTTAAAGAATTGGACTGTCCATTCTCCTTAATCAAAATCATACATAGCTTCCTTAGAGAGAGAACTGGAACCTTTCAAGCTGGAGATCTTTCTTCGCCACCCCTTAGTATAGAGACTGGCGTTCCACTCTTTAATCTGTTCTTACATGATTTTCCGCTTAAAGGTAGAAACAGAATGGCACGGCGACCGTGGCGGAGTCCGCCGCTCAGAGAGTTTCCCATACATTTAATTTCTCCCCAGGCGGCGCGGACAAATTAAATGTATGGGAAACTCTCTGAGCGGCGGACTCCGCCACGGTCGCCGTGCCATTCTGTTTCTACCTTAAGACCGATTTCTCTAGCGCAATCCAATACGCAGATGACACTGTGGTAATGGCTCACGCGGCTTCCCCACTGAGAGCTGAAGCTGCTCTTCAACACCATGTTGATAAAATAATAGAATTTCTTAAAAAGTGGAGAATAGAAGTGAACCGAAATAAATGTGAGCTGATTTGCTTTAGGAATCCCGCTGGGAAAGGGCGTAGGGCGACCCCTAGAGAGTCTAAGGAGGTAAGAATTCGAATTGGGGAAACTGTGCCCCCAAGGATAAATTCAAATATCTGGGTGTGAGTATGCACCACAGGCTTAAATGGAGTCCACGTCAAAATGAAATTAAACAAAGCCGGTTCAGTGCTCGCCAGTCTGAAGCCACTGATTAATTCTAAGGCTGTTCGGAGCAACACTAAGTTATTAATGTATAAGACCATTATACGGCCGGTACTGGCAATTTCACCGACCACGGTTATTGAAGTGCAGATTTTTGAAAGAAAAGTGCTGAGACACTCCTTATCTATGTATATGAGGGAAAACTCCAAATGGTTTCCGAATAAGATTATCTATTCACAATCTAAAGTTACCCCTATAATGTTATACCTCCTGGGAGCTATGCGCAAAAGGCTTGTCAAGCTACTTGACCACCCCAACAATGAGGTGAGGACTATGGCGGCTGCCAATTGCTTAACTTCCATTATAGGTCAGACTTACCTCTCTCCGTTCAATATGTTACATCAGAACTCCCTGCCACAACTGGAACCCTCTGATGAAATAACCTTCCTTCCACACTTCTATAAAAGTAAAACGGCCCCTAACGAGAGGGGTTAAATAGCCGACGAACTGGCTGTCACGTCCGCTATTCAAATTTTAAACTAATATTCATTTCTCTCTCAAGAGCCTCCTCCCTAACGATTTTTGACCTCGGAAAACTTTCTTCTGACGTTTAAAGGGACTAAACCTGTAAGAACTAACTATACTCTTAATTTAATTTCCTTTTATAGTTTTTAACAAGAACTAACCAAAAGGAAATTTTATTTTATTTTTGTTTTTTTCTCTCTCAATTTAATCCGGAATTAATTTGAGTTGAGCTCATTTGATACAGAATAAGCACCTTATCTAGCTAGGCAATGGTCATAAAAAATGTAGCTTTAGTTAACTATAAATGTTAGTGCCTTCCTGAAGTACTGTTACACTTCATCTAGTAAATAATAAGTAGCGAGATGTTATTGTATTTTGTATTGTACCTTTGACTTATTTATGTGATCTTTACTTATTCACTTATTCGTTTAGTATGTGTTTCTACATACCTAGTCAAATAAGGAAAATTAATATAGATGATAATCAGTAATGTAAGTTGAATTAATATTATTATTTCATTTTCTTCTGTTACTGTATCTTATTTTTTAAGTAATGTAACGCCCACGGACGAGTTAGAAATTATAATTACGCCATCCTGTACTTGTATTGCGTTATTATTATTATTTTATTTCTTCTTTTTTTTTATTATTATTATTTTTCATTTTCTATATATTTATTTTGCCTTGAAGCAAAGCGATTGGCTGCTCCGCCACCATAGTGCCAATGTGCTATATGTGAACTAATAGTAGACTTGATTTTTTTTAAGATGGCGGACCAAGGTCCAGGTAGACATTAAGAAATTTGTAAGCTAAGATATAATCCTTTAAATTAGCAATTTCCAAACGTTATAAGAACTATTGTTAAAATCAATGAAGCTAATAAATTTTTTATTAAATTAAAAAAAAACAGAAATGCCAATATTAACACATTTGCCACATTTACCGGAAATAAAAACAGTATTTCAATACTCATTATAACCGATAATCTGAGATACTTTTCTTTTGCGCCGGAGCTGAGGTAATTTTTTATGGGTTGTGACCAGTCTCCTTTATTTGATTATTTCGAAAATTGGCGAGGTTACCCCAAAATTTTCAGGATTTGGGATCGGATTCAGGTATGAAAATAGCAGCAAACAAAAAGAAATCTTCAATATTGCCGCCCTTAATGGAATATTTTTATCCAGTATTATTAAAATCAGAATCTGTAGAAACAATACAAGGAGCTATCACCACTGTCACTATCTGAATATGCGACTAAGCTTCCGACTCCAAACACAATTGAATGAGTAAAGGAGCAACTTTAGAGTTATTCATTATTATTTGGGGCGAAGTCATCTCTGAGTGCCTCATTTCATTCATATTTTACTTATATTTTCAGTAAAATTACAAATTGTTCATTGGAATGTAAAGTTTAAATTTTCCCTCTCATAGATATAATTCCCAGGTAACAATGGAATACTAAGCATATATACCCGATTTTCTTAAGTTAAGGTCAGACCTTTGACTTTGGTCAGGGTCAGGGCAGTTCTTGTAACAGCCAAGAAATTTTTGATAATGTTTGATGCTTAGGGCCGATTCACAATTAAAGCTTCAAGCTTCAAAAATTAGGATAAAAGGGTTTGTACAATGATTCACATTCACAGCTTCAAGCTGCAGTGCTCAGCTGAAGCTTGTAGTTTGAAGCTTGCAGCTTGACGCTTGCAGCTTGAAGCTTGAAGCTTTCATTGCGCATCGGTGCTTGCATGGTGAGAAAAATGCTATTTTTATGTATAGGGAGAGGGCATACACAAAAGTTTTGGAAATTTAAAAAACTATGAAGTGAAAGATCCAATACTGATTGTATTTTTACATCCCACAAATAATGTATATTTACTACTCAGTTGGTAAAAATGCGTAAAGTAGATTAAGAATATTCCTAATAATATATATTGCAAATTTACAAAACTGCTTGTGAATAAAACTTCCAGTATTTTTTTTGTAAAATTACCACAGACATTTCTTACAGTGTACACTCGATTTTATTTCCATATATTTTATATGAGTCTTCGTCATTCTGACGTCATAATCCGGATTAAGTTTCTAGTCTGTCTCCGGTATTAACCGAGTTTCAGCGTTTCCAGAGGGAAGAGGGATCATAGAGGCGAATATGATAAGAAAAATTATATATTCGGGTACTAGTGGAACGATTAGCAGATTCAAAGTGAGTAAAAAAGCATCAAGTAAGGAATTATATCCAAATGCAATGAAATTTGGATTGAGACATCCAGGATCAATAGTGAACAATTCTTATGGTGGGCAAGAACTACCTCCGATCCCGTGTTAGGTTCAAAGGCCAATCCAGGGCCAGTTATCTGAGAACGCGGGAAATTAGTGTTCATTATCCGTGGTATCCGTGGTGTTCTCCGTAAAGGACGATTTAGGAATCTTGAGGAAGACAATGCTATTGGAGTGATCCTAAGACAAGACTTTGGAAGCTTGTCTATTTCTTCGCACAAAGCTTTCCATGACCTTCGCTTGGATGTTCTCAAATCTTTGTTATAATTCTTACGGACTTTCATGTAGAGGTCCCAGTTGCCCAAGACCTTAGCCCTATTAAATAGATTTCCTACTTCTCCCCTTTGCCTGCAGAGATCACTGTTCCACCACGCAACCTTTCGGTAGTTGCTTCCCCGAGTAAAAATAAAACTAGCCCGCAGCTGGCCTGCATCAGGTACGCACTAGCACGCACGGCGCCACAGTTAGTGCGCATAGCGAAGAAATGCGCACGGCACATTTTTACTAGGACGCCACTAGCATGCAGCTGGTACGCACGCAGAGTGTCAACCCGAGTAAAAATAAAAACTAGCCCGCAGCTAGCCTGCATCAGGTACGCACTAGCACGCACGGCGCCACAGCTAGCGCGCATAGCGAACAAATGCGGACGGTAAATTTTTACTCGGGATCGTGGTTTCGCATGATAGCTACTTTCAAATGATGTCTTGATCGTTTCCTGCTGATTGGCAGAGACAAGTTAGAGAGCGGCCTCACTGATGGGATTATTACTGGGGGCTGACTCCTAACCTGAGGGCTGTGCGAATAACCTCCCAATCAGTCTGCCAAGGAACCCTAAATCCTTCCGAAGATATTGCAGAAGCTCTCAAGTTACACTTTATATATCTATGATCAGACATTGACGGCTCACTTGAGACATGCCAGTTCAGTAATCTGGAACTGACGAATGTCCTGGCAAGAGGCAAGTCAATCACCTCTTGCCTAGTGACATTAGAAAAGGTAGGTTCGTGCCCCTTGTTCATAGCTAAATTGTAGGTCAAGATGGTATTCGCGTCTAGACTTAATATTGCTGCTTCCCGGCGCAAGGTGATGCGCGTTGGCGTCGCAGCCAATCACTAGTGGAATATGTTAGGTTACGTCATATTTGGTTCGGGCTATAGGTATGCTAAAAAATCGGCTTTGAATTTGCCTTCTGTTATCATCTCCCCTTGAGAACAAAAGAAGGGGAATTACCAGAAATATTTAGATAAGTCAAAGATCAAGGCGGTGTGCTCTCTGACTTGCGACGTTGTTATTATTGTCAGTGTGTTATTAGTGTCCTCAAAGAGTTCGCCGTCTCTGCGTGAAACAATAGTTCCATTAGAGTAACAGCTAATTTGTATTAAGGACATTGAAATCACCCGCAATTATGATATCGCACACCGGGTGGGGACATAATATAAGCATCCGAAATACGTTCTGAAATAGCATTAATTGTTAATGACTTGTGCATAGAAAATAGAAGAAAACGAAGTAGTTATAAAAACACACCAGAAAGCTATGTCGTTCTTAATAGATATACAAGAAAATTTACCTACATATGAGCGGAGAGATTATGAACAAAAGTGTACCCGTTCGCCTGATATTAATTTAACTCAGCATCAGGTGAAATTTGAGTCTCATTAGTGCGAAAATTAAGGGAACATATGATCTGCTCATGGGATCGCTCCCACAGCATGTAGGAATTGCTTTCTTTTGAACTCGACTTTGGAACAAAATTCCATGGTCAGAAATTTCCGAAACTTGTAACATTAAACAGAGTTTGGGATTCATCATTATATCCTTCGGCACACCTAGTCTCTATCTAGCCTCCACTTCCTCTTGTGAGCTAAACTTACAATTTTACATAGTAGCTGTGTGGTCTTAGGATGACTTTGTTGTCGTTGAACTCAAACTCTAAACCTTTCAAATATTGGAGTAAGTTTCTCTAACTAAGTTATACAAGCTTGATTCTGGGACTGGTTTAATGAAGTAGTGTTTTCATTCCACGGATTACAGAACGGAAATTGACGAGTTTAAAGATATATCTCAAAGTGCACTTGCAACAAAATCTTCATTTAAATAAATTTGAAATCCATTACTAAGTTATGGACTTTTAGCATTCTTACAATCAGATCGCAAAATCATCTTAAAACTTTGTTTTTTATTATAAGATTTAGCTTTAATTTTTGATCCATTGAACTTTGATGAATTGTAATCGTATTGTGCTTAAAAAACAAAGTTGAAAAAAAATAATATTCTAATTACAAAGAAAGTTCTTCGGAATTATATTTGTTTTTTCACTTTTTATATTGACTGAAATCACATATGAGAATATTTCGCTTAAAAAAGAATCGCCCAAACCCTAAACTACAAATAGCAATAAAATATACTCACTGAATTTATTTGTGTTATAATAATCGTTGATCCTATTCTTAGATTCCTCTAAGAAAAGATGTTCAATAAATTTTTTGTCTAAAGGCTCCTCATATGAATCCAAATAAGTAGTATTCGTTAGTGGAACCCCATTAATACTGGTAAAGGTTTTATGATGTTCAAGAGTTAGTACAGGTTTTGGCTCTTCCTTAAGATCTAGTGGTCGATAGAGTGTTGCTGATGCACAAACATGTAGCATACATCCGCCAAGAATTAAAATAGTTCCATGAAAACCAAAATGATGAACTAAATGCTCAATAAGAACAGGAAGGATAAAGCTTCCAGCAGCAGTTCCTGATACACAAATTCCATTTGCCAGGGCGCGATGCTTGTCAAAATATTGCGACACAATTACAATGCCTGGTGTTGTTGAAAGACCACCTCCAATTCCTAAAAATATGTTCAAGATGCATTTTTTAAGTGTTTTATTAAAAGGTGTTATAATCATACCTGTAAGTATCCCAAAAGTAAATAAAAGATGAAGTAAATTTGTTGCAAAGTAACTTAAAGTTAATCCGCAAGCACAAAATAATCCGCCAACGAATACTACTGCCCTGCAAGAGAATCTCTGGCATAGTGCACTTGAGAGTGGCGCTAGTGCCAAGCAAAGTGCAGATAAGATAGCTGGAATCCATGATGCGACAGTAGCTGAGGTTCTCGGGAAATTTTCCATTATTTCGACGTATAAAACGCCATAGGACTTGACCAATCCGGCCACCCAAAACTGAACAGAGAAAGCGCCGAAGACAATAAACCATCCATATCCGCCATCTGGTGGATCAGATGACGATGAGGGCGTATCCTTGCTGGTTTGTCTTCGCTTCTTTTCTGCCAACTTACTCGATCTCAATTCCCGGGATTTTGCAATTAACGGCCTCGCTGTAAGACTGGATACAGTCAACAAGTTCTCGTTGTCATCTTCTTCAACCTCAGATGACTGCTGCTGCTGCAGAAGGCTGGAATGCATTGTCCTTGCCGGACAACAAGTGTTGTCGATGGCAAGCGATGCAGGTCTTCGCGGTGTTTCAATGTCAACGATGTTTGCTCCATTTCCCGTACATCCAAATCCCAGGAGATTTTCATTCTGGACGATACCCAATTCAGCGAGTGGTACGGGTGGAGCTGAATGAATGGAGAACAGGGATCCGGATTGCTGACATTCACTGAGGAGTGATGATACTGGGGGCTGGGATCCAACTGCTGTGTCAATAATGGGTATTGCGTTTTGAGCGCGAATGAGCCCTCCCGACTGGTACTCGATTCTACTAGTTGGGTCCGGTTCACTCGGGCAGTACAGTGATCCCCTTGAATCCTGAAATAGATAAAGAAGGTAGAGTAATTTGCATATCCTACTTTGTTATTTTCTTAAAATGTTCTCGGAAAGTAAAAAAAATATCGATCTGAAAACAAGAAAAGATGATTTGTGATTTATTTGGTAATCTGATCGACATATTAAACTTTGTCCAAGTATTCAGATTATCAAATTATTTGCTACAGAATCTTGATCTCAGTAGCCCAGAACAAGAAGTAGTTTCCCAGCAAACCAAACTTTCAGAATTCCTACAAGTCGAAAGATTTTCGGAAGCAATGCAACAACCAAAACTAAAGCTTTGTAGTGGCGATTAGCCGAAACTAATTCAAAAAGAATTCGGAGAACAACTTCGCAACAATGTCCACGAAGAAGCAAGTAACAAATTTTCTTAAGGAAGTAGGAAAGAAATCGCAACATTCCTATCAAACTTCCATTGTCAAATCGTGTGTCTTTAAGTGAAGTGCGCAAGTGCAGTTGTGAACTTATTTTTATTTGAGTGTTTTTGTATTATAATAAAATAAATATATAAAAAAGCCTATGAATCTGGAGCTTTTATTAGGGGTAAAAAGCTTTGCTAAATTATTACTAAACGTAACGATTTCGAAAAGAATTTCTTTAACGAAGTCGTGTCAACCCCTTCATTAGTTTTCTTTCCGAATTTGTTCAGAAATCGATTGCGAATTCGGCAAAAATATACGAATTTCCGAAACTAATTCGTTAAGATATCTTAAATTGGTTGTTAGAATCATGGGTTCGATTCCCACACTGTAACATGATCGTGTTCATTTCTACTTTTCCCTCCTACTTTTTCACGGAAATCGATTTGTGCCCACTCATTTTCCAATTTCCAAGCTAGCTCGCTAAAGGCCTGAACGCGAAACGAAAACGAAACGAAACAGAAGCGAATTTCAATACGATAGCGATTATTCAGCAATCGGACCGAATCGGCTTGGACATTTCTTAACAATTTTTATGCTCAGTGAAGCAGCTGTTACAGTTGTTAAGAAAGTTAAATAAATATAAAATAAAATGATTTTTATGTTAATTACAAATCTACAGAAGAAAAAGAAAATCTGACGTTTTCAGTGCTGAAAAGCTGAAATGAAAGCGGAAATGAAATGCATTTATATCCTTCGCGCCGTTTCGGTTTCTTTCGCTTACATAATTGAGTTCATACATTTTCAAACAATTTATTCCCTTCATTTCGGTTCGGTTTTGTTTCGCTTCGGTTGTTCAGGCCTTTAAGCTCGACTTCGATAGCCGAATAAACCCTCAGGTCAAGAAGCATTAGTTGCCAAAGAAAACCCGTACGCGTTTTTTATATGATAAAACCAACGGTAGGTACGAACAATCATTTTGTACTTCCAATCCGTCATGTGGTTCAGGTTCAATGTTTTAGTTTGACGGATAGAAAAGAATAGGATAAATTAGGTAGGACTGGGTCTCTGAAGGAAATGGCAATGAATCTTTGCCCCGGCTTCACCGGCCTCAGTTCAATAATATTCAGTTTAATGCACGTAAGTGGGTTCACCGGCTAAAATCCAGTTCAGTGCTCGAAACTGTTGTTGCTTTTTCGCCAGAAGTCATTCCACTATTCCAGTTGATTACTCTCTTTTGAGCGAGCTTTTACGTTCAACCTCGATTTCATGTTCTGTAGGGCGAACTCAGGCTTTATTTTACCTGACTGTTCAAAATGTGAAAATGTATGGGAACACATAGTCCGGGAGGCAGCGTTGCATTTTGGATGGTCATTTTAGGACGCTTAATTTCTTTTGTAATTGATAGTTTAGATAATAGTCCAGTTGTTACGGCTTTTGACCTCTAACAAAATGTCTACTCACTAATTTTTTTTAAGAATAGTTTTTGGTGAGTAGAATATGTTAAAAAAAGGTTTCGGAAAATTGGTTGTACGCTACCCCCAAAAACCATCCTCTAACAACAAAAAATTCCGTTTTTGGCTAATATCTCTTAAACGGTAAGTCCTACCAGAAAATAGTGTTCGCAAAGTTTGTAGATTATGCGATTTCCCGTACGAAAGATTTTCCCGTACGAATTGCCATTCATGAGATATCGCCATTTTAAAGATTTAAAATACTCATATCCCCTCATTCGCAACTTATACAAGGTGTATACGCTAACTTTATAAAGCGGCCGGATGTTGATAGGTTTTAGTTAGACGAACAAATATCGTATGGGAGGGGGGCGGAAATCGTAACAGTTTAGCCGCTAGGGTGTTTTGAAGTTTTTTTTTAGAGTTTTACATATCACCGTGTATTTTTGCAACCCTATGGCCTATTCTCATGAATAAAGTATCACTACACGCAGAATACTCCCACCTATCTAAAACTGTAAAAGTCAAGGTTATACCAGAGATAACGTAATGTATAAAGATGCGACAGCTAGAACAAAAACCCCAAACGCATTTCGCATCTGCAGACTTCTGAGATTGCCTCCACCTTAGCAACATGCAACAAATTAAAGTTTCCAGCTACACTACGATGCGAACGTATTCTTCTCAGCCATGGTCCGCAACACAAGAGATGCGGTGAGTTTGTGGATAGGGAAGCTGGCAGTTTAGGGGGGCAAGGAAAGGAACTGCCAACAGAATATTTTTCGCAACATTGTGATCTTTCGGACTTTTGCCTCTAGTGCTGCATTGAAGAATTGTGCTGGAGTTTTGTATTTTAATCATTTGTTAGAACATTCAGTGCATTTTTGGGGGCGTCTATTAATTACGCGAGGCGATTTTTAGACCCCCTTCACCTTGGTCTATACGCCGTCAGAATTAATGATTTTAGGTCGATTTTTGAGATAATTCTTGTCCATCAGATTTTTTTCGATAGAATGATAGTCTAGGCGTAAATACATAACTATAAAATCATAGTGCGTAAGCACAGTTTTGGCTCTCGGATAGTTTTTCAAATAAAATCGTTTAAAAATAATTAATATACCAGCATTTTTTTATTTTACTATCACATAAACTTTATTGTGCATATAGAGTCGTTTCTGACCCTCCAGGTGCACTTTTAGCCCTTGATTGCATCCAAAAGTGCATTTTATGAATGCTAGACCATTCAGAACGCGGAGAGGAGGGGGTCAAAACATAACTTCGTTTTCTATATGCTTTTTAGATCGCTGATTACGAAAATCGGGGTCCCGCAGTCCTAAAGTATAGGCATCAACTTAAAAAATGCAAAAAAAAACCCTTTTTAAGAGTTTTTCGCAATAATTTCAATAACAATCAAAAATAATCCAATGAAATACACTTTTTTCAACATTTATTTGTGAAGGTGGTTGATTAATACCAAATCAAGCCAAATTTTATAATAAGGGATAATCCTAAAGGGTTAAAACCAACCCTAAATCGACTGAAAATAAGAAAAATTTGTAAAAAATCATACATTTCTTTTAGGTAGATTACACTGGTCAATCCTCCTTCAATCAAATAAAATTGAATATGAAGGTTTTAACGTGTTGAATCTAAATCTGGTTTCCATTTTTGCTGGCACGTCTAGATTTATACCTAGTTAATTAGTTTTTTTTTTGTAACTTTCTCAAAATTCAGAATATTTTGTGTTTCGATTTTGCGTTTACGCTACTTTCATCTATTTAAATAGTGAGCATGGACGAGTTCTTAATGATAGAAAAAGACAAATACTGGCTGCCGAAAAACTGTTGCAGAAGTTGCTCAAGTATGTGCTTTAATGGGTTGGCTCGCAGGAAATCATAAGACCATGCCATTTGCAACGACCATAACAAAACCATAGAAATTATTGTTACTTTTGTATGACTATGACGCTAGGATTCATGAAGACCAGTTCCTCAACAGAGTCATTCGCACAACTGGTTTGTAAGCACTGCTTCAAGCCTATGAAAAGAACCTCATCTCCTTAGACATTGATTTGAATGATCTTGTTCGAAATTTTGGTCTCTCAAAATCGAAGGTTTTAGTTCTTACATTGCCTCAGAATGGTAATATATGCCCTTTCAATCCCGACAAAAGTCATGGTATTCGTGGAACATTTGTGCTGATTCAAAAGTTTCGTTGACTAGAATGCTGCAGATATACTAAGTTTTGTTGTTTGTTATGTGAATGGGACATTCGCGCAAGATATAAACCCTACGTAGTAAAAACTGGCCAAGAAGTGCGAGTTGAACTCCTGGAGTCAAATATATATCTGAAGAGTCTTTAGTGAAAAATGAAAAAAAAACTTTAAAATTCAAAATCTTGGTGCAATATCAGATGAGCATGGTGAAAGGTTTCATCAAGACATATTGCACATAGAGAGACGATAAAACGGAAAATGGTCAGAAGAAATGCTTTCAGATTTTTGTTGGTCGATTCGCCGCGAAATTCCAATGGAAAATATGAAAAGAAAGTATTTCATATCGCGATTTGTAATTTTACTGCGCGAATTTACCCTGCGAATTTACATTTTTTTACAGTGTCTCAAACACGTTACGTTTCTCAAACACAAGCTTTGTTTATCTCGTATGCACGTTCGGAATTGTGTCTTGTATTCTAGAGGAGTTATCATTTAATATCTAAATAAATGAACACATTACTGGATCTCGACGGTAGTGGCGGCGCCCTCTTGGAGCTGGCGCTAGGGCGGTAGACCGGGTTCGCACAACCCCCCCCCGATTTCGAATCTGACATGAAAATTGGAACATTCAAAATAGCTCACCGTAAATGGCCCAAAATTTAAATAAAAAAGAGCTTTTTTCGGGTTCTTTTTTTCACTTAAGGGGACATAGCACCTACAAATTTTCAAAAAATCTAAAATTTTGTTTTGATAAAATTTGTTAGAATAAACCTTTACGAAATATTTTTTAATAATATAAATAAAAGTGAAAGGCATCGTAGATTGAATTTTGGTAATGTTTTTTTTAAAAAAAATGTTGTATTTTAACTTGAACGCGATTTTCTCAAAACAACGTGTTTCAAGTTGGTGGGCAAGATTAAAAAAAAATATTTATTCGATCGTTCTAAAATTTTAACACGTTAATCTACACATGTTAATGTACAAAATGAACTACGGATGAAAAAATCGGCGTCCAATTTTTTGAGTTACAGGATGTTTTCTATGGCAAAAAAATTTTGATTTTTGAAAAAATGCCGCCATTTTGTTATTTTTCAACCAACTTTTTTCTTTTTAGTTCATTTTATAGCGGCTTTGATGCTGATTAAAACCGCTTTTTTGTTTTTGTGTCCGACTTTTCTAAGAGCGGAAATCCTGCCCACCGTGATTTTTTGGGGTTTTTTTGAAAAAATTCCAGCAGACGACGCGGGACCAAAAAAAATTAAAAAGATATTTTTTTGTATAGTTAAATACTAGTAAAACATATGTGCAAAGTTTCATTAAGATATGTCTATGTTTTCATTTAAAAATTTACATTAAAAAACAAAAAAAAAATTGAAATTTGAAGGTTCTATGTCCCCGAAAACCATGAAAATTGCATCCGAGAATTTCCTATTAGGCTGCCCTTCCCGCACACTGCATCAGAATTTTTACGAATTTGTGCGAATTCTGATGAAATTGTATCGATTTCATCCGAATTGGCACAAATTCGTACAAAGTCTGATCCAATGTGCGAGCAGCGTTATACAATTTTGTACGTGAAGACAGCAGTGAGTCTTCAGATGGTGAAGGTCCATCAAAAAAAATAAATTTTAATAAATAATATGTACTTAAAGTGGCCCTTATTTATATGGGCGATTTTTGTTTACATTTTTGGTGGTGCTAACCCCTAAAATGGTTCACTATACCAAAAAAATACTATAAAAATTTTAGCTGAATTGGTACAGTCTTACCCGTGGCGAAATCGCGGAGAAAATAATTTTTTTCCAAATAATAAATTGAAAATTTTTTTACAACTATTAATATATAAATAAAGATCTCTTCATTACCTTTAAAATTATACCTCATTTAACTCGACACGATAAATAGAACCGGAGTAATAGCGATTTGAAAAAAGGCAAAATCGGCGAGTGACGTAAACTTTACCCCCACCCCCTTTTTTTGAAAATATTAACCGAAAAAGAGGAAAAAATACGTGTCCGCTTATTTTGTATAGAGACTCCGTAAAAAAATTTGAATCAAATCAAAAATGTTGATTAATAAAACTTTTCTCATAAAATAACAAACTTTACCGCGTTTTCGGGACGAATTAACTTCAAACAATTGAGATGAAATTTTTTGGAGAATTATTTTTTCATAGTAGAGAACCATTTCAGGGATTAGCATGTAGGAATTTCCGACTTTTAAAAATAAGGGCCACCCTAATGCACATGCATTGTAAATATAATAAATTTTATCCTTAACAAATAATAAAACATTTCTGTTCCATTTTTTTATTTATAAAATACTAATTTTTTTTGTTTATAACATACTTTGCATCTTATTTGATATCCCATAATTATTTACTTTTTTTATATTACTATATTTTATATTTTTTTTTGCATTTAAATTTTATTTATATTAGTTATATTTATTTAATTTTATCTAGGAGTAGTTTAACCCCTTAAGGGTTGAAAATAATTTATTTTTGGCTGTTAAAAGGCATTCAATCGAATTTGAAGCATATAGTGGGAAAAACAATTTTAGAATTATCCCTTATTATAAAATTTGGCTTGATTTGGTATTAATCAACCACCTTCACAAATAAATGTTGAAAAAAGTGTATTTCATTGGATTATTTTTGATTGTTATTGAAATTATCGCGAAAAACTCTTAAAAAGGGTTTTTTTTTTGCATTTTTTAAGTTGATGCCTATACTTTAGGACTGCGGGGCCCCGATTTTCGTAATCAGCGATCTAAAAAGCATATAGAAAACGAAGTTATGTTTTGACCCCCTCCTATCCGCGTTCTGAATGGTCTAGCATTCATAAAATGCACTTTTGGATGCAATCAAGGGCTAAAAGTGCACCTGGAGGGTCAGAAACGACTCTATATGCACAATAAAGTTTATGTGATAGTAAAATAAAAAAATGCTGGTATATTAATTATTTTTAAACGATTTTATTTGAAAAACTATCCGAGAGCCAAAACTGTGCTTACGCACTATGATTTTATAGTTATGTATTTACGCCTAGACTATCATTCTATCGACAAAAATCTGATGGACAAGAATTATCTCAAAAATCGACCTAAAATCATTAATTCTGACGGCGTATAGACCAAGGTGAAGGGGGTCTAAAAATCGCCTCGCGTAATTAATAGACGCCCCCAAAAATGCACTGAATGTTCTAACAAATGATTAAAATACAAAACTCCAGCACAATTCTTCAATGCAGCACTAGAGGCAAAAGTCCGAAAGATCACAATGTTGCGAAAAATATTCTGTTGGCAGTTCCTTTCCTTGCCCCCCTAAACTGCCAGCTTCCCTATCCACAAACTCACCGCATCTCTTGTGTTGCGGACCATGGCTGAGAAGAATACGTTCGCATCGTAGTGTAGCTGGAAACTTTAATTTGTTGCATGTTGCTAAGGTGGAGGCAATCTCAGAAGTCTGCAGATGCGAAATGCGTTTGGGGTTTTTGTTCTAGCTGTCGCATCTTTATACATTACGTTATCTCTGGTTATACCCTCTCAACTTCCAGAGTAATTCGTTTTACTTCTATTACTCTGGAAGTTGATAGGACTAGATAAGGCTAGTTTGTACAATGTCTCAACTGGTCAGGCAGTTAATGATGAATTAGCCAATTTTTTCAAGTCAGAGGGAGTAATACATAAGAGAATGTCATTATGACAGTCAACGATTTGAAAAGTCAGGAAAAAATAAATTTAGAGAAGGCGTTATCTTATATCCTAGGCCTAGACACACTAGCACCCTTTATCCGGATTATGACGTCAGAATGACGTAGACTCCATTTTATTTCCATATCTTTTATGTGGGTCTACGTCATTCTGACGTAATAATCCGGATTAAGTATCTAGTCTGTCTACGGTAGGGCTTTTCAAAACTGTTTAACAGTAACAGTAAAACAGCTGTTTTTTGGCTAAAATCGAAAAACAGCAAACAGCTGTTTTTTCTTAACTGTTTTTACTGTTTTTCAAATTTTGTTTCAAAATTTTGGCGTAATATAAAAATAAAAGAAATATGTAATCAACACTAATATAAACTGTTTTGGTTTTTTACAAAGTGCTCTTTTACACGGCCGGACACCGACCGAATAGACAAAACGAACGAATGAATTTGGTTAAGGGTGAAGAGAGTGAGAGAGGGCGATGGCGAGGGCGGACGAGTTTAATGGATCTTCTCAACAAACTTTTGAACGAACATTTTGACAGTTCTTGCGTTGTTATTGTTGCTAGGACAAGAAATCGAAAGAGAATTACATAAAGCAACAACAAAAAGCCCTTAAGTTTTGATATACATAGTTCGTTCGTTGCAGTTCGCCCGTGTAAAACCGATGCGACATTCCATAAGTTTCGTCTGTTCGGTGTCCGCTCATGTAAAAGCAGCCAAAGTAATATGAGAATGACAATACCGTATGAAAACATACCGATTAATGATCTTTTAATATATTGAGTTTTTTCTGTCCAGAAAACTTTTTACAATTCATGTTCAAGAAGCTTTCTGACAATAGCAGAGACATTAGTAATAAGCTCGTGCAAAATTTGAAAATTCATGTGGATGGCCTAATGAACGAGGATGTCATGAAATTATTGCGAAGCCTCAAGGATCCCACAGTCACTCCATCAAAAACTACACTAGCTTTTGCAGGCAATCTAGCCTGTCATCTCTTTGGTGTCATCGATGTAAGAGTAGACGATGTACTTCAACAGTGGCCGCATACTGATCAAAACGAAAATTTTTCGTTACAAGATGAATTGGACATGGTGCTTCAATTCAGTATAATTCAGAGGATCAGATTTCAAGAGGTCCAAATCGGAATTTACACTTTTTCAATATACTGGTCAACCCACAGAAACTCTGCGAAAATTATATAATGCAATTCTTTGTATCGAACCAACATCGACCAATGTTATCAGCTGTTTTTTTGAAAATTAAAAACAGTAACAGCTGTTTTTTGAAAACCACTGTTTTTGAAAAACCCTAGTCTACGGTATTATCCTTTAACACCCGTTCATTTTTCTATGTGTCATGTAGATGGAACAATATGTAAAACTGACAAATCAGGTTTATTAAAAGTATTTGAAAAAGAAATAAAACACACATGACTTAGGCCTTAAGACGTCATTATTTTTAACGGTTTTTTATGCTCCATACAATGAGAGACGTTCCTGCTACGTTTTTTAACTTTGCTAAACAATTTTTACAAATGGTTACGTCAATGCGGCATCAACCGTAATAATAGCGTTTGACCGTTATTTTGGTCCATCTATTAAAGATGATGAATATAAAATGCGGGGCACTTGCAGAGGGCAAAGTGTTAAAATGATCTGGCAAAATCAACGAAGAACAAGTGATTTTCATAAAGATGAACATGTATTTTAAAGAAGCGTTTGTTGAGTTTTTAATTAAAGAAAGGTCCAAAAATTATATGTTTTCGTATTTAAAAAAAAACTGTTTATGTAAGCGCGTCAGTGATTTCTCTTGCCCTTCTCAAGAAGAAGCTGATACAAAACTGGTTTTCACGTCTGTAAAATTGACCTCAAGGCACGCGTGCTGTTAAGGTGTTCCGTCTCCGATGTAGCGGTGATAATGCTTGGACAGGGGCGGCGCTTTCATAGGTGCAAATGGTGCACTTGCACCGGGCACAATTGGACAGGGGCGCAATTTCAGAAATTAGAATTAAAAAAATTTGAAACTTTGAAACCAGCGGGTGGGGCGCAATATGGTATACTGCCCGCGCGCAAAAAAAACCAAGCCCCGGCCTTGCCTCCTACGCCAGCAGAGAACCACGATCATGCACTCTAGTAGGGCATGGAACTGGAGTAGCGGAAGAAGGAGATTAGATGGGTCTTAATTTGGATAATGAGGGGCGACGACTCATCTGCTTGGCCAAAAAAAAATAACTGAAGAAAACTCTACGACGAAGAAGCAGAGTGTCGTGGTCGGAGAAGTTCTGAGAACTTATCGGAAAATCTTAAAGTTCATGAAAAAATGAGGAGGATGGCAGAGAAGCAGGAGGAAACTAGTAAAATCATCATGGAAGTTCACTCTCCAGGAAGCTACTTCCAGGGAAGGTCTTGCGATTATTTGAAATCAAATGGAAACGAGGCTGAACCGAGGTTGGGTTGACAGGATCGTGACAGAAGAGATATTGAAACGTGCTATAGATACATTTTTCCCGTTCAAGAAATCGCGGCTTGGAGAAATATTTACCGCTTTGCTCCAAGACAAGAAGATTATTGGACTTAAGCTGGGGTGGCGTTTTCATAGGCGCAAATGGTGCACTTGCACCGGGCGCAAATGGAGGGGGCCGCAATTTGCCCAACGACACTTGTGGATGGGAGTAAGGAGCCGCGTAAGGAGTTTTTTTTTAAAAATGGAAGAAAAATTAATCGATTTTAATAAATTTTCAAAATCCTCATCCGAATCTGAGTTAGAGCTTAATAAATTTAGATATTCCTCCATTTCAAAATTACTTTCGTTAAACTGTCTATCAAAACTGCTCCCCAATGTGCTTAGACAACTGTGTAAAGCCGGTTTTTTCTGAGCTGCCATGCTGTGCGCTTACTGCGTGACACAGCTCAATGTGCGCCTTAGCTAAAGCTCGGTAGACTCCGATGGGCAGGACATCTAGCTCGTATGAGTGAAGATGAGCCTGCTCGGAAAGTTTTCTGCGGTAAGACCTGTAGGGTGTGACAGCGAGAGAGACCCAACCTCCGCTGGAAGGATGGCGTAGACCAAGACGCTCAGAACTTAGGGATGCCAAACTGGATAACATCGGCTCAGAATCGGGACCGGTGGAGACAACAGTTACGAGAGGCCAGGACCGGACCCCGGTTGTAGAGCCGTTAAAGAAGAAGATGGTATTGCTGTTTTCACTTCCAACACTAAGCTAATTTTCCCATGCCGCATATAAAACTACGTTATGAAAAAATTTCAAATTTGTAATCTGTGTATGTCTTTCATGTGGGCGAAACATGTTTCAGTTCCGCATTTCCCTATATGTATTTTACATTGTGAGAACTGGTGGACTATGAAAATTGCGTTTTTTGCTCCATTTTCACTAATACCAGGTCGCATAGAAAAAAAAACCTTGTAAAAAGACGTGAGTGACTTTATATTATTGTATATAATTTATGGATGAGTGAGTTACTTTTGTAATGTGTCTCGTACTATTTCTTTTACAAACGGATTTTCATAAGAGAGCTACTTTGATAAAAAGCACTGCACCTATCCTTTTTCAACTAAAAGGAAATTTTTGTTGAAGGATTTGTCAGATATTGTAGGTGGATTTGTAAATCGAGAGTGTCACATCTTATTGTAATAGATAATCTTTGGTTATGACAGTATTTAAATACTCAAAGACCAGAGAGCTCCACGACCTCTCTTTACAGTCAGTCGGTAACAGAAGGGCGTCGAGATAAGTCATTGCAGTTTACATCAAAAATATTAAGCTGAGCGGGTGGGTGGTTGCTGCTAATTTCTCAGTCGGCGTCGAGTCTTCTTCTTCGTGGCTCACGTTAAAGAGTAAAAAATAAAAGATTCTAGTACGAGTGAATAATCTGTTGTTGCGGGAGTTTATATTTCGGTGGAACCAGAACCAGTGCCGGCGGATCGTGTTGGGCCCGGGTGGGTAGTCAGACAAACACACCCCCTCTTCCGAAACTGTTATTTGATAACAACATTTCCTAAAAAAGAAAGAAGGTAGGTCACATCATTGTGAATCGGAAGATGAGCCGACGGTGTACAGAACAATAGTGATGTCCTGGGACCGCTCCTGTGATCACAATGTATAATGATGTGTTTAAGCTACGCCTCGATGAGATCGAATTATGCGCGAACAAAGCTATCTGAGATATTAAACCGTGGACGAAATAGAAATCAGCAAGCTGGGAAACCAATTGTCCGTAAGGATCAAGGTGTGGGAACAGATCGATCACTCACAGTCCTCCCTAAGGTAGATGATTATAAGAGGTTTAATTTTAAAACACACTTTTAGGGCATGGCGGATAAAGCTTTCACTGTTTTTGCAGCATTTCCAAGAATGCTGCCCAAAGTGGGAGCTCTAGACTGATCCAGAATGGTTAGCTCAGTCTAGCTTTACGCAGTGTCAGTGTGGGCAGCAGCGTTGCAGCTGGAAACAGACATGCGTGCGTACAGTGCGTGCGGTGTATGTTGCAAGTTTTTGCCGACAGACACTTGCTTGCTTGGGTTCCGTCTATGTAGTCTCTTACAAATAACCAAAAAATCTAACCCGAGTAAAAATAAAAAACGGCCTTATAAAGGGCGAACACCGGCCGCTTGGCATTTTAAGGGGCATATGATGGCCGTAGAGTTTTTAACCATTTTTAATGGGAGCACATACGGCCGTACGACGGCCAAATTTGACCAAAAGATTTAAAAGGCCAAGTACTGAGCTGCAGAAACGGGCATTCGACGGGAAATTTGAGCCAAAAAAAGAATCTGCACCAAATGTATTGTTGAATGTGTTTTATGGGAACTTCATCATTTTCGTTATGTACAATGGTTCTTTCGATTTCCTACTTAAAGATATCGATGCACAAGAGAAACGAGCTCGCCAGTCGTCGGTTTGTTGTACGTGAAGTGTGTGGTGCGTGTTGATCTATATTTTAGTGGGAAATTTTGTTATTTAATGGCTTGAAAAGAAACACAACCGAAAAAAAATCAAACATTTTGCAGTGAAATATAATTTCTTATAGGAGAGCGAATATCCACGTTGCTGCCACTGTAGCATCGTCGTATACCCGTAATAGCAACCACACGGCCGCCGTACCACCGTCGTATGGCCGTTATTGGAACTGTAAGGCCGTTGTTTCACCGTCAATCGCCCCCTGTACGGCCGTACTGTCCTGCAACGAGCCTTCTGTTAACCGCCAGATGGCCGAGGACTATGTTTCAATCACAGTCGGCATTTGCCCGTTCTAAGGCCATCATTTATTTTTACTCGGGAAGCCACGAGCCCATGTGTCTGTTGTGTGTGCTTGTGTTTGGGTATTTGATGCTATGTCGAATGTGGCAATGCGGAAAAGTTGGAAGTAGACCAAGTTTTGCGTTGCGTGCGTTCCGTTTACGTAACTATATGTCAGTTTACATTTGAATGCACGAACTTCTATTATATCAATCACCGCACGCACCAACGAACGCATGTATCCGTCTCCAGCATAAGCGTCCTTCCCGCGTGCTGCGCATACGGGACCATATTTAACTATGCGGCGTGCGCGATAGCAGAAACATTATTCCCATCGAGATACTAGCGATAGAAAGCATGCGTCTCTATGATCCAAAATATGTTACAGGGGAGACAAATTCAGTGCGGTGGCAGATGACGCACTGCGAGTCTCTAACGTAATGGCAAGTGCAACGAGTCTGTTAAAAGTCGGTGGACCCTCAGACTTATTCCAAACGTGGATAGATGGGTTGCGAAGAGTGTGAAGAAGTGAGTTACGTCCTCACGCCTTTCTTGAGTGGATATCGAGGATTTAGAAAATACCTCCATCGTTTGGAGCACGATGGCTCAGAGCTGTGACTGGTATGACTAGGTATCCAGGATAACGCAAATCACGTCTTCTTTATTGTGTGAGATTCGGCGAATATGGGCTGGAACCAGAGGCATTCTTCATGTCACACGGTATTTTACCCACCCGGAATTTTCTAGATGAGTACTGCTACCCACCATACCCACATTATCCGTCGGCTATGGGTGGAACCATCGCTATGATATTAGCAGTCAAGTTTTTCCAGGGCTACTATATTCCTACAGTGACTTAATGGGTAGATGGTGGAGTAATATGCATCGTCCGTCACCAATGAGTTTTATGTCCCCTTTTTTAGTTTATCTTACCGCGACAAGGTTATTTTGGAAGCTCCGTCTTTTAACAGCCAGAGTCGAAGGAGAAACCTGGAATGATTGTTTAGGGATTAGGAATATGTGATCATTCCACCGTAGATCTCGGGGTATTGTCATGCCTAAGTTGCTCTTTGGCATGATTCTTGCGAATGGCGTCATCCATAAATTACGTGAGGCGATTTTGGCGATTTTTCGACGCCCCTCCCCCTTTGGTGAGATGTCGTGAGATTTGGCACGACCCCCTCCACCTCAAACTCACGTGAGATTTTTTAAATTTTTTAAAATTTCTAGTATTTACACTATTATGCGTATTTGTAGTGTAAATACGTTAATCTGTGCTTGACTACGTTGGATTTATTTAAAAAAACATAATTTGTGTTGAAGAAAAGTACCACAAAATCATCACAGTACCAACTCGGCATGCATCCAATATAATCTACAATACCTGTGGATTACCATTTAGCAGGTGATTCTGCCTATCCTTTGGAAACCAATCTCATGGTGCCTTACAGGGATAATGGTTTCTTAACAATAGGCTATTGATTACGTCGTATAGAAAGGAACTAAGACTTTCACGGGTTTTTATTGCAGGAATCGGTCAATGGGTCATTTAAGAAGAAAAAGCCGCGGAGTGCTATTAAATTAGGGGGTGGAAATTGGAGTTAGGGGTGAAAATGGACCCTTTTCAGTGTCTTCAATATACCTCGCAAACGAAGAAAAATTTCGATATATTTCATATAAAACTTTTTGTAGAGAATTAAATTTCCCATCGAAATGGCTAATTTAAAAAATTTTGAAAAAAAATTTTATGCCAAAAATGTTGAAACAAAAATAAAAAAAAACCAAAATTTTTATTTTTTTTTATTTTTTTTTTGCTTTTTAGCCTATAACTTTTTTTGGGTCAGAGATAGGTATAGGCATTGCTTTATAGAAAAAAAGTAGACAAAATTTCCTTTAAGATGCTAGTTTGAAAAAAAAATTTGGTTAAAAATTTACCGAAATATGGCCACTCGAACATAAGGCCTACCCTAAATGAAAAGTAACGCAGAAGTGAAGTAGAAGTGAAGTAGACGCCATTTCTCTCAAAATTGATATATAAAACAAAATAAAAAGTTCATAAGAAGTGTAGCAAGTAAACAGCCTTACATTCTTAACTTTTGTTTACTTCTTGTGCGGTTCTTACCACACGGTTACTTCTTTAAATGACTTTTCGAAATTTTTCGAAATTAAACTTCCACTTCACTTCTATTTTGGTCACTCTCATTCATTCATATGCCATGGTACCTAACTTCACTTCTCTTCACTTCCCATTTAGGGTAGGCCTATAGCTTTTTTCGATTTTTCCCCCTCTAATACCCGGGACAGACTAGCACCATTAATGACGAATATGACGTCAGAATGACGTAGACTCCATTTTACTTCCATATCTTTTATATGGGTCTACGTCATTCTGACGTCATATTCGTCATTAATGGTGCTAGTCTGTCCCGGGTATTATACAGGAAATTACAAATTACTTGTTCCAAATTTTGCAAAGAATGTATCGGGATAAATTGTGATAATGTGCAAGTAGCCGATATTGCAGAAGATGTTATTATTGAAGATATACAGGGTGTTCCAAACCACTCGTGCTACCCAATTATCTAGGAAAGTTTCGATTGAAAAAAAAACATGTGTTCAATATTTTTTGAAAATCTATTTGACCATACAGAAATTGACCCTCCACCCCACTCCCCCATATTTCGGTCAATTTTTAACCAAAATTTTTTTTCAAACTAGCATCTTAAAGGAAATTTTGTCTACTTTTTTTCTATAAAGCAATGCCTATACATATCTCTGACCCAAAAAAAGTTATAGGCTAAAAAGCAAAAAACTAAAAAAAATCAAAATTTTGGCTTTTTTTAATTTTCTTTTCAACATTTTTGGCATAAAAAATTTTTTTTCAAAATTTTTTGAATTAGCCATTTCGATGGGAAATTTAATTCTCTACAAAAAATTTTATATGAAGTATATCGAAATTTTTCTTCGTTTGCGAGGTATATTGAAGACACTGAAAAGGGTCCATTTTCACCCCTAACTCCAATTTCCACCCCCTAATTTAACAGCACTCCGCGGCTTTTTCTTCTTAAATGACCCATTGACCGATTTCTGCAATAAAAACATGTGAAAGTCTTAGTTCCTTATTGCCCCGTTTTTTAGGACATAATCAATAGCCTAAAGAGAACAGAAAAATTTCAATTTTAGTTTGAACTCAACTCGTGTACCTATTTGTAGAGCAAGGATATGGAATTTAAAAAAAAAATTTTGAATTTTACATTATATTGATATACGAAGGTTGATTTTGGCAAAACATATAAGTATGGCATGCATAGTCATTCACAATATTATTGTAAAGATGGAGATATACAAACTTCGGTGCATTCTTCAATAGATGTCACCTTAGGGTAAAAAACCTGTGACTGAAGGACCCAGGCCTTAGAAAAACGGAGTCTGAAGTCGCAGCCAGCTTCTCAAATTGGCGTTTGAGCCGCCTTTACACCAGGATATAGATTCAAGAAGTGCGGATCTGTGAGACTTCCATTCTTCACAGCTCTCGATATTCATAACAAAATGTTTTCAAAATCTATCTTGGCCTCTAGTATGGGACGTCGATTCAAAATTTGAGTCCTGTAAGATTCTTAGATGACTAATTATGTCGCCTGGTGTAAATGTCTGCTTTTTGTACAGTGACAATGCACCGCAGATAACATGTGTTCTGACTAATGTGAAAAGAGCCGATTCCTAATATAATCTCTATGATTGCAGTAGGATTAGGAACATTATGCACTAGAGATACTTAGGATTGCATTAGGTTCCAGATTTTTCAATTGGGCTTCTGGGCCTTTTTTGTTCCAGCTTAGACCACCACACTAGTTCTGCGTAGGGTCGCAATCTGTCAAAAAATGGTCGTAAAAGGTCGATTCGCACTATACGGAACGTCAACGTCACGGAACGGCAACGGCACGTCAATTTTGCTGTCACGCACTTAAACGTCAACGTTACGTAAATTTTTCCGCTCAGTCTAAAAAAAATTAGATAGGGTATTGCCTTATTCCGTATTGCTAATTTAAATTGTTATTTGGAATGCCAAAATTTAATAATAAAAGTTAGCAATGATCGCATTAATGTTGGATGAGGAAGAAGAAAATTTAAATTTAGGAACGAAAATGGGTACAAAAGATATTTACTAAAAGAAAATAAGAAGAAGAATACCACACGCTATATAAGGAATTGGATGACTATGAAATAAATTTCTATAAATGTTTGTATTTAATTCCTTGCCAATATTTGACCAAATTTTCTTTTTATGAGTATTGTCACTATACTTTTTCTGTGAGAGATCATATAGCTCCTCATATCGCCGAATCTTTTCAATCAATCTTTCATCTTCCATTATAAATTAGTTTGAACAAAAACAAATAAATACTTGAAAAATTCGAAATGCTTCCAAAGCAACGTTCACATTCAACAGAATAGATCAGTCACGAAAGGCACGTCACCTCGAAAAAAAGTTTAAAGCAAATCATCAGTTGACTGTCCGTGACATTGCCTATATATGTGCCGTTGCCGTTCCGTGACGTTGACGTTCCGTATAGTGCGAATCGACATTAAGTCAATGCATAACTTAGATTCTCAGTTTTTCCCAGGCCATTGTATAAAATGATAAGAATTTTTCATCCCCAGATATTTAAAATATTTTCATTACTTTTTTTTGGATGTTCCAGTTGGATGATATTTGAAACAGTGAGCAAATATAGTGTAAACGGCAGTGGCCAAATTTTTACACCCAATTGCTATTGAGTCGAAATATAGTAATAGTATCACGTATACTTTTTATGTAATGGATTCATTATATTCCTTCTCTATGTGCAATATGTATTGATAAAACCTTTAACCATGTTCATCTGATTTTCGTAAATGATATCTAAATGCGGATCTAAAAACACGAATTTTAAAGATTTTCTCATTTAAAGATATTGTACTTAAAATTGAAGAAAACAAAAAGATATTAAGAAATATTGCAAAAAAATGGGCTAAAGGGCTAAAACCCCCTAAAAAGTGGGCTTCCCGAGGTAGAAAATCGGTAGACTTAATAATTCCTTATTAAGAACCCTCAAAGGAAGCTCTATGCCAATTTTCAACCTGTACCTAATTATTTCCGCTATATCGCTTTTTTCGGCTTAATTCACCTGTACTATTTGAATCGGTTATTTGAGAAACCCCATAAGTCAGGTGAGAGCAACTTTTGGGAAATCGAGAACAACTATTTATACGGTAACCGGCAACCTCTACTATTATTATTTTCAATAAAATATATTGTTTGAAGGTAAATACAATCTTTGTTGTCAATGGAATTCTCAAAAGTTAAATAATTTAATTATTATGGATTTTTAAAGTCGCTTGACTTATGGGGTTTCTCAAATACAAAAAATTTTTGGCAAAAAGTAATTATATTCTATACTGTATAAAATAAAATGTACACTCAGTAAACCTCAAAAATGTATTCTAAAGGAAGTAGAAACATTAACTAAATGTGAAACACAAATAAGATTATTTATTTCTTTGAAAAAGAATGGTATAAAATAAATAAATAAAAATAATATTTATTCATCATTAGCGTCGTTCTCTGACAACTCAGAATCAGATGTAGACCACTGGTGAACTATCTCTTTGTAGAATGCTTGAATGTTTTCTTCATTAAGGATGTATTTCATCAGTTTTTTAGATATTCAATTTTTTTTCTTATTGATGGGGATTTTATCTCTTGGCTATATTAGTTCATTTGGGAATGATAGAGGCAATTTTTTATTGTTTTTTTTAGCCTTCAAGTGTGACTGCACAAGCCACCAATAAAGGTTTGGTGATTACAACATCCTTATGTTTGAAAGAGTGTGAGAAGTGCATGAACTGCGAGATTTTAAAAGCTACTTTCTTATCCCTTGCAACTTTGGCCCATTAATAACAAAACACGTGTGATTAATACCATTAATAACAAAACACGTGTCAGACATAAGCCCGCAATCAACCAGACACGGTATGGAGCATGAATTATCTAAGGCGTAAGAGTAGTTCATAATAAGGTCTGTGAGGTGAATTGGAAAGGATTGAGACTAGGTGATTTATAAAGATTAGGAAAAGGGTGGGTGATTAAACTGACGCCTGGGAGACACCGATAGAGATAATGTGGAGTTTAGACGCCTTCCCATACGGCCTTGACTGAACGGTCAGAAAGAAAATACTCAATCCTATTCATTCGATAGCTTGGAGTTTAGCCAACAGTGCAGGGTGGGTATATTCTTCTAAAAGCTTTGGGAACTAGACTCACCAAATCCATTCATACTTTCTTTTAGGTTAGTAGACCCACCAAAAGGTCACCTGTAGATCTTTCTGGTATAAGGTCGTACTGTTTGTTGTTTTAGATTAGGTTGGATTCTAGATGTTTTTGTTGATTATTGTCTTCATGGTTTTAAAAAGAATAGAAGTAATTGCGATTGGTCTGGGGGAGGGATGTTTAAAGTCCCTTTTTTCTATATGGGCTTAAGATGTGAAAGTTTCCAAGAGTCTGGATAAACTCCAGAAAAGTTTGATATGGTTAAGAATCTGTACAGAGAGGCGCATTTATTTAGGACAATAGTGGTATATAGGAATATATTGTCACGTCTAGTGGATTTGTTAACGTTAACATAGAGCTTATTTAGTCACCTATATGCCTCGCGAGTCAAGAAGAAGATGCTGTCCATTACCGTATAGAACACTTTGCGTAGGGGTTGCATAGGAGTGTCAGAAATCTAGAATCAAAAATTTTCTTTATCGTGTATACTAATTTTAAAAGACTTCTCTTCAAACATAACAAAAATGTAGAAATGTTTGCGACGGGGTAATATCTTTCTAAAGAAATTAGCCTCTAGTTAACTTCTGGTGCATTCCGATTTCTAGCTTTAAAAACACATCTTTTTGCAGACAAATGGCGTAATAAATTATATCCACATTTTAACATTTTATCCATATTAGCGATTTTCATTAATTTGTCAAGCTATTCATTTCCTGAGGCTACAAAAAGCGAGGTGGCTCACGAACTAATATCTCTTTATCATTTCCCTCCCACAAGACAATTCTTTAATCAATTCCAGTTATTTTTAGCCAAATCCAATCAATAATCAAATCTTTGCAAAGTTATTTTAAATGGTAGGAATCAACCTTGATAGAAAACTAAGACAAAAAGCTATTGATTACGACGTCTATGGTTTCGTCAATAGTAGGGCAAAAAGCGAACTAAAAATAATCCTTTTAAAACCATCTACGAATTAATGACGTATCACCACTTTCTTTGCGTTCGGGCAAATTATTTCATGTAGAAAATTTTTCTGAAGCCTATTCATAAGTAATAACTTAGCATAGAAAGTTTTTTGGAAAGAAAAACAATTTTTGTTCTCATGATTTTTTTGTGTATTAATAATGTAGGACTACCGGCATGTCGTCTGCTGGTACAAAATCACAGATTCCAATGGGACGGGCGGATGCGTTGTTTTATTTTAAAAGGAGATTTTGTCACGCTGCAAAATTATGACAAGTAATCAATCATAATCAATTTTGAATCAACAAGAATATAAATTGGGGCGAGCGTCTTGAAGGTGGTGGAAGGTTTTTTCTTGTGAAACACGGTCGAAGCTGAGACATTTATGTGCGTGAAAAACATGAAGACAAAATGAAAAACACAAAATACTTTTTTGTGACAAAATTTCCTGATGATATTGGTACATTGTATGTATTATTTATTTATGGGTGAGTCATACAAGTTTTGATATAAATTTTGGTTTTTATTATCCTTCTTTACCCCTCTCGGGAGCATAGGGCATCTACAAAACTTCTCCATCGCAATCTGTTTTGCGATATTCTCTTGGTTTCAATCCAGATTTTATCAAGATTTTCGATTTCTTTCATGGCTGTTCTTCTGCAGTTAGGTATTTCTCGATCTACTAAAACCTCTACTTCCTTACGGATCCCATTCAAAGGCTCTTTTTGTTAACGCATTATTTTCTTTTGGTAGGGTGTGACCTATCCAAGTCCATTTTCTTTTATTTCTGTATTTAACCTTATATTTCTAGATACATAGTGGGGGAGATTTCTACACTTTCCGTAATCTGTTAAATGCACCTATAGCTTTTTTAATAAGATACCCTTCCTCGTACCTTCTTCTGTAGTAATTATACTACCATCTTTTATTCTACTATCTTTTATTATAAACTAGCAAAAAAACCCACGTGCGTTACAACGCCGTTAAATAAAAAAACTTTATGTATGCACTGTCCGCGGTAGGAAATAAAGTATAATGAAAAAAAAATGGTTGTGTGTACTTATGTACGCGCATTAGAAGTTATACTTCTTTGGCGTGACTTTAAGACTAATGTTTAATTTGCATGCAAATAATTTATTGGTTTTTTTATTATTTGCGTGCGTTGGCAGTTGGTAGCATCATGATGCCGACACGCTCCAGCCTGTCGGTTATACCGGATACTAATCCTAACTAAAATCACCTACTAGTCAACCCATTCTCCGGCAGAGAGAGGCCTTTTCAGCAGTGCTTCGCCAGCTGGATCAGCTTTTATCTACCTGCTAATACAACCGATATTTCTAAGCCTTACTCTCTTCCTTTTGGTTTCTTTGCGGGACAGCGAAGACATCTTGTCCACCGATGGAGGTATGCTCTGGAACACGCATGTGCACTAAAGAACTGTGCGAGGTCGTAACTCATCTCTCCACGCTCTCCCGTGACCCATTCTTCCACATTTGTTATGAGCCTGTGTGGGTCACCTCTAAATTATGTTCACTTCCCTAGCTTCTTCTTCTAATAGTTACTCAATTTAATTGAGCGGCTTTTGGTAAGTGCCTGTGAACTTTAACAACAAATTTATTATTTCCGACCTTAAACACCCCCAAATAGCTATTTTCAGTGAAATCGAATCGTAATTTCCAAAATCGTACCGCCATATTGGCGGTTTCTTTTTTCAAAGTGTAGATCTCCATGCCACCTTTCGAATGCAATTAAAAAAATTTTTTTTAATGTAATTTTGGTTACTTTTTTTTCATTTGTTTATAACTCAAATGTAACAATTGCATTTTTTCGACCATTTTAAAAAAAATTAAAATTTTTTATCAGATCTGGATACGAAGAGCCTGTGAACTATTTTTTTTTGGTGGACTTGGAAACACATTTTTCTAGACAAGTTGTTCTTATTTATACAGGTTATACAGGTTTTTATGCGCCCCATGTTTTTATTTTAGTCTGTTAAAAGTCCCAGAATATTACTTAATTCTCTGACGCAGTGACACAAAGTGCCCCTTGGCAAACGACATGAGAAGACAGCACTGCTACTATTCCAGAAGGTCCATGTTTGTGTTCTAATTATTTTCTAGTTTTTGGTACAGCAGATTTAAAATAAAACCATTTAACTTAAAAGTTTTTTTACCCATTTTTATTATATAGTCTAAAAAGTCTTAATTCAGTCATTTTTGGATTTTACTTTTTACAAAATTCTGGTGAAGTGATTTGATATGCATACCATATTTCCAGCGCCATTTTCAATTTTCTAATTTTAACAACAAATTTATTATTTCCGACCTTAAACACCCCCAAATAGCTATTTTCAGTGAAATCGAATCGTAATTTCCAAAATCGTACCGCCATATTGGCGATTTCTTTTTTCAAAATGTAGATCTCCATGCCACCTTTCGAATGCAATTAAAAAAATTTTTTTTAATGTAATTTTGGTTACTTTTTTTTCATTTGTTTATAACTCAAATATAACAATTGCATTTTTTCGACCATTTTAAAAAAAATTAAAATTTTTTATCAGATCTGGTAGAAAATCTTGGGACCATTAATTTAAAAAAACAAGGTTCACAAGGTTACAAGGTTTTTTTTATCGCATTCGAAAGGTGGCATGGAGACCTACATTTTGAAAAAAGCAATTTTTATTTTTGACTTAATGGCATAAAATGGCGGGCATTTCATATTTTAGATAACAAATGCAATTTTGGCCAACAGTATTTTGTTCAGTATTTTGACACCAATTTTTCAGGGTCTTTTTATAACATCAAAAAGTATATTTTTTGAAAGTTTGATGCAAATTGTTCTAGTTGACGGTCTTGGGCACTAAAATGAAAAAATACTGTTTTTTCTCGTTTTTTCAGTTTTGTAGGTTATGTATGTACTTCAGAAACTTGGATTTATTGGAAATTTTATTACGAAGAGACTGGTATTTAGTTTGCCCCGATCCGACTTATAGAACCGGAGTTATTGACATTTTAAGCTCGAAAAACGTGGTGAAAAAACTTTAATTGTTTATAACAAAAGTAGCACAAGTTTTTCGAGGTCCAAAACTTAGCAATATACTCCTGGTGATATCCCAAACAGGATAAAATCATAATTTTGCTGTTACCAGACTATACCTATCTTCAGGGTTTGAAAGCAAAGTAAACTTAAAGCAAAGCACGTATTTTTAAGCTTACTTGGCTGTGTAGACTGTGAAAGCTGTTTGTGTCATTGCTGCAAATGCTGTTGCTTTCAAATTACTTAAAAGCTTCCAGGAGCATACTGGTCCGGCTGCAAATGCTTCGGCTTTAAAACACTTTGCTGTGAAATGCTTTCTGTTTGCTTACAGTTTTTCAAAGCTTTGTTCTCCAAGGCTGCAAACGTACTTTGCTTTCCTTCAGCATATGTTTTTTCATGGTCCAACTTTATATAGTAAAATGGTATTTTGTGTAGAGGGGTGAAAGCTTTTTTTGTGTGTATGTGAGAGCATTCGCAGCCGGGCCAGCATGCCCCAGCATTTGTAAGTAACAGCATTCGTAACAATATGAAACAAAAAGTTTTCATAGCATGCAGCAAAAAGTTTGAAAATAAGATTGCTATAAAGCAAAGCAAAGTAAACTGAGGTAGTCTTCTTAGCAGCAAAGCAAAGTCAACAGCAACAGTATTAAAATTGCTGCAGCAATTTAAGCCCTGTCTTGAACAACCTAAATACAGCTGACCGGGAAATGACACTTATTTGGTACAATGCATCCGCCATATTGGCTTAAAATTTTTAAATTAATAAGTTTTGATCATAAATACGTTATTTGCTACCTTAACCCCCAGATACCGATTTTCATTGGAATACAATTGGAAAAATTCTTCCGCCATATTGGCGGTGCCATTTTGAATTTATAAGTTCTGATCAAAATTCGTTATTTGCTACCTCTAAAAACCCTAGATACCGATTTTCATGGAAATCGGAACACAATTGGCAAATTTGGGTGGCCATTTTGAATTCTCTTAAATGAGCCGGAAGTGCGATATCATCTGTATATTCGAAATCTTCTAGCCGTTCTACCATTCCCCTTCTTCTTCTTCTGTGCTGGGTTTCTTCATTATTTCGTCAAATACAGTACTGAAGAGCAATGGTTAAAGGGAGCAGCATTGTTTCACTCCAGTTGCGGTTGCTATTGGGTCACTTAATTGTTCATTATGAAGGATTCTTAAGTCGGTTTCGTCGAAAAGCATTATGATCAGTTGGATTAATTTTTTTGGAATACGCGAGTAAAAATAAAAAACGGCCTTATAAAGGGCGAACACCGGCCGTTTGGCTTCTTAAGGGGCATATGATGGCCGTAGAGTTTTTAACCATTTTTAATGGGAGCACATACGGCCTTACAACGGCCAAATTTGACCAAAAGATTTAAAAGGCCAAGTACTGAGCTGTAGAAACGGGCATTCGACGGGAAAATGGAGCCAAAAAAAGAATCTGCACCAAATGTATTGTTGAATGTGTTTTATGGGAACTTCATCATTTTCGTTATGTACAATGGTTCTTTCGATTTATCCTACTTAAAGATATCGATGCACAAGAGAAACGAGCTCGCCAGTCATCGGTTTGTTGTACGTGAAGTGTGTGGTGCGTGTTGATTTATATTTTAGTGGGAAATTTTGTTATTTAACGGATTGAAAAAAAACACAACCGAAAAAAAATCAAACATTTAATTGCAGTGAAATATATCTTCTTATAGGAGGGCGTTGCTGCCACTGTACCACCGTCGTATACCCGTAATAGCAACCATACGGCCGCCGTACCACCGTCGTTTGGCCGTTATTGGAACTCTAAGGCCGTTGTTTCACTGTCAATCGCCCCCTGTACGACCGTACTGTCCTGCAACGAGCCTTCAGTTAACCGCCAGATGGCCGAGGACTATGTTTCAATCACAGTCGGCATTTGCCCGTTCTAAGGCCATCATTTATTTTTACTCGGGTATATTTCAATATACTACTCAAATAGCTCCCCTATGGATTGTGTCGATTGCTCGCTCGAAATCTACGAACCTAATGTATAGTGGTGACTTCCATTCTATAGATTGTCTACTATTACTGAGTTTTCTATACATTCGCGTCTTTCCTAAATACTACTTGTTGTAATCTATTTTATCTTCAATTCTACAAAGAATTATGGAAGCCAGTATTTTTGCTACCATTTTTTTTTATATGGAAGACTAGAGCTCAGGGAAAGCCCTTTGTACTGTCGACAATCTATTTTCTTCGTATAGAGTGCAATGTCGAACAGCAAGCTCTAGTCGATAGATAGTGAAAGAGAAGAGAGAATTAGGAAGGAACTGCCACAACCACCTAACCCCAACCATTTCTATCGCGACTCTGGCATCGGGGCAATGAGAAACAACTCGCTGGAGTGTTATGGCTCCTGAAACAAGTTGAATCCCATCAACCAACCGATGACATGCGCTGCGTGCGGAGCGGGGCAGTGCTAGCGGAAGGCTATGACAGGAGGGAAGGTGGGAAAGGCGAAGGACCGTGGGGCTCTGCCGGGACTCGAACCCGGGACCTCTGGGATAGTAGCCAGGCGTCTTACTCCCTAGACTACCGAGGCCCCATGTTTTGTATGGAAATACCTGTCCAATTTCCGGTTACCTTTAGATCTCCTTTTTCTGTCATGTCAAGTTTAAGTTAATAAAGGAAGGAGGCTATTTATTTGATAATCTTTCTTTACTCAATATCTGAATAATAAAGGATGTAATTTCTCTGTGATATGTAAAACTCTACCAAAAAGATTTCAAAACGTCCTTAACCGTTACGATTTCTCTCCCCCACCCATACGATTTTTTGTTCGGCTACTAAACAATACCTATCAACAGCCGGCCGCTTTGTAAACTTAGCGGGTACGCCCTGTATTTCCAGGGCTTGGACTAACATTTGGGATCTTTTGTTGTAACAAATCCACTTCTTGTTCTTTCTTCATCCATTTTAGCTATGTCCAACTAAGCTCAGGAATCACCCTTTGCCCCAGCTGGCCGTTATGTCGTTTGTCCCGTCATAGTGCAATGTCTAGCAGCAAGCTTAGTACGGGCGGAATACGTTAAGGTTCTTGGGGGTTTAGTGGGGTATTGAAGAAGGTGGCGATGAACCCTGCGTTTGAACTCTTAGATGTTGTAGGAGCACGGAAATACTGACTGCGAGAGATTATTCCACAGTCGAGTTGTTCTACTTAGAAACCAATTGCTATCTTGTTGAGTGCGCGAAAAGGTGGGTTGCAGGTGGTGGGATGGGAGTGAGATGAATGGGCTAATCTAGTGTTGCGGGTATAATATTGCCGTGGAGGCAGGAGAGCGTTTATTTCGATAGAACAGTCACTATTATAGTAGCGATAAAATTTTGACAGTGCTGCTCCGTTCCTACGGTGGCTCAAGGGGTCTATGGTGGTGCAAACGGTGTCGTCATCGATTGATTTAAGGGCCCTTTTTTGTATTTTATCGAACTACGCTAAGGTGGTTATCGAAGCGCGTGCGGCCCCAAATTAGGGAGTTATATTCGAAAAGAGGCAGAATGTAGGATTTTTATATTACAGCACGGGCCGATGGCTGTAGGAGGAACTTGCACCTGTTAAGAAATCCCAAGCACTGGGATGCTTGTTTGACGATTTGGAATATGTGGGTATAAGAGACTCGCGGCAGTTTAGTTTAGTTTTTTATTCCTTAGTGATTGTTGACTCGAAGTTTGAAAGAAAAGAATCAGTTCATTGGTTTCCAAACTAGCGATTTCAAGTTAGTTAGGTACATAATATGGGCCTCAGAAGCTAGTTGAAGACCCTGATGTTAGGGCATGTCCTTATGATGGTTCTGTAGGTTATCTGTCGAGACAAGATTATGTCCAAAGATTTGGACCAGGATTCGGATTCGGCGATGGTTTTGTTGGATGAAAGGTAAAAAAGAACTACTTGAAAACTCTTGGACCCTCCTTCGACGTATGACTTTGCGAGAAAATTCAATTACTGTTTTGGAAATGTACTCTTCATGGCTGGCGTTGTTTCCGCCCAATCGGAGTTCTGTTAAGCTGCTGACAGAAACAGGCGCAAACGCCGTGCGGGCAATGACAGAGAGAATAAAAGTAGTGTATTCAAATGCGCACTAACGAAATGCTGTTTTACGCTACGCACACACCGTGCAAGTTGCTTTACTTTCTACTCTTTGCGAGTTGCCGCCGCGTAGTGTCAAGAGATGTTTGTATTTTGAGTCTTGTTTTGAGGGTGGTGGGCATATGTTTGGAGTCGTGTGTTGGTGTTGGGTGGGAGAGCAAATTTGTTGGATTTTATATTTAATGAAAATCTTTATTTTTCCAAATTGGGGTAATTAAATTAGCACCTAAAACAAAGACAAGTACTGTAGGATAGAAAAATTATATGTAAATCATTCAGGTTTTTAAATTTTTTTCCTATCACGTCCACTTGTCACTTTGATTTTGTTGTTGTGTTCAAAGTCGGAGCGCGCCGCCGACACCGCAACATCATGTCAGTGAAAAGTCGCCACATACCGCGAAGCCATGTCCGGACCGTCTTTGCGCCTGTTTCTGTCAGTAGCTTTAGAGGCGTATTGGCGGGATTTATCGTTAGGCCATTTTGTAAGTTGAAAGATATTCTTGAGCAGTGCAAAAAATAAGGAAATCTACTTTCATAAGGCAGCACTGGGAGCTGCTAGAACATTTATTGAAAATGTTCCAAACAACTTAACAAATATACTCCCAGAAAATTATTAAAAAAACAAATAAAAATAACATCGATTACTTCCTGCATTACATTTTACCGGTTCCACAATTTAGCTCTGAGAGATAAACTTTATGGTGAAGGAATTCTCGAGGGATTAGTCAAGCTTCGAATTGACGAAGGAGTTGTGGTTTTGAAGGAACCCTTAAGCGGCCATCACACTCTCAGTTTTAACTGGGCAGTTGAGCTGTGTAAAAACATGTACAATAAACTGAACTGAACGTTTGTGGGTTCGTCAGTTTGTTGGATGCGCAGTTATCGCAGCAAAAGAGGGTCCAGAAGCTCAGGTCTGAAGACTGCAAGTTATCGATCGGTTGATATCCAAAACGAAATTATCAACATTTGTGGTAAAATGCAAGCGGATACTATTAAAAAAGTAAAAAAAAGCAGAAGCATATAATGCATAAGCAAACAAGACAGCTGACATTTATGGAACTGAGCAATTGTCAATTGGGCTGTGATATTTCCATGAGGACATCAACGAAGTCCAGGAATTGTTCGTCGGATTCGTTGAGCTGAAAGCTCCGGATGCGAAAAGCATTGCACAAACAAAAGAAGATCTTAACCCAGAGAAATGTGTTGGTTTGGGAATTGACGGTTGTTTGACGATGTCCGGAAAAAAAGATGGTGTGCAAGTAATTCGGCCCAAAAAATACACCATAGCTTTGTTTTTTCATTGTTCTTTCTTCGCACAAACTGAATCTAGTAATCAATGATCTCATTACTCTGCCTGAAATTTGGAGCATCTCTTAAGATATTATTATATTTTTTCATTTTCGTGAATCAGTTTTGAGAAGAAAGTTAATACCTAAGGCGCGGTTTACATCTGCAATTTATTCGCGAGTTTTTCGTTAGGAATTTTATTCACAAAAGTTCACTTTCTATCCAGCAAGAAGTTCTGAAAGCTAATGTAAACTATTTTAAAACAAGAGATGAATTTTATTCGCGCAATTTTTATCGAATAAATTCCGGTGATATTTGATCGGTGACATTTACAATATTCACTATATGTACTTCTTAAAAAATTCAGTGAACTTAATTCAGCAAAACTAGTTGCAATGTAAACCCCTTGCTATATATTCACTATCCGAAAAATTCACAGAAGTTCACGAAAGAGATGAGACAACATGAAACAGGCAAATTGGTTTGGTGTTTGCAGAATTTTACGTTTGTATTGCAGAAATTGGAAGAAATTCACAAGTAGAACTCGGCGACTAATCAGGTTTGAAATCATAATGGATCACCACATTTCAACGATTGCCGTAAGGTCAGAGGAAAGAAAAATGATTTATAGCACTTTGAAGATTTCGCAAAAATTGGCTTTGGATCTCCTTTAAAAATTCTTAAATACCCGAGTAAAAATAAAAGACGGCCTTATAAAGGGCGAACACCGGCCGCTTGGCTTTTTAAGGGGCATATGATGGCCGTAGGGTTTTTAACCATTTTTAATGGGAGCACATACGGCCTTACGACGTCTAAATTTGACCAAATGATTTAAAAGGCCAAGTACTGAGCTGTAGAAACGGGCACTCGACGGGAAATTTAAGCCAAAAAAAGAATCTGCACCAAATGTATTGTTGAATGTGTTTTATGGGAACTTCATCATTTTCGTTATGTACAATGGTTCTTTCGATTTATCCTACTTAAAGATATCGATGCACAAGAGAAACGAGCTCGCCAGTCGTCGGTTTGTTGTACGTGAAGTGTGTGGTGCGTGTTGATTTATATTTTAGTGGGAAATTTTGTTATTTAACGGCTTGAAAAAAAACACAACCGAAAAAAATCAAACATTTAATTGCAGTGAAATATATTTTCTTATAGGAGGGCGAATATCCACGTTTTTGCCACTGTACCACCGTCGTATACCCGTAATAGCAACCATACGGCCGCCGTACCACCGTCGTATGGCCGTTATTGGAACTGTAAGGCCGTTGTTTCACCGTCAATCGCCCCCTGTATGGCCGTACTGTCCTGCAACGAGCCTTCTGTTAACCGCCAGATGGCCGAGGACTATGTTTCAATCACAGTCGGCATTTGCCCGTTCTAAGGTCATCATTTATTTTTACTCGGGTATGCCCCTTCGCAGGCTAGCACACTGAACTAGACCTGATTTTAAGACCGAATTTTTCTAAAAAAAATTCTTTAAAATATCTCTGAAAAAGGATATCAAGAATAACATTTTTATCCTTCATTCTTCAATATTCTGGAAATATTCAATATTCTTCTAAAATTTTCACCATGACGTGAACGACATGACGGACTGGTGGTATTTAGGCGCACCCTTGTAGGGGTAGTATTTAGGCGCTTGGGTTTTTCATATAAAAAAGACTAAATTTAAAAATTTTAAGCTAAAAACTTAATTGGCACAGGTTGTGAAAAAATAATAAAACGGTTTCTCGAATAATATCACTTAAATAGTAAGTTTGGCACTTTTACCTTGACTACCCCAATTTCAGCACCAAAGTGATTGATGGAAACTTTCAGCATTTCATTGGTAACGGTATTCTTAAGGTTTGAGCGAACCTGCCGCGTTTCTTGCTAGTATCTTAAATTGCCGATCTTGTACAGAAATTGCCTTTCGGAAATGGGTATCTTTTCTATGGACGATTGGTGGAATACTCCAAACCTATCCTTCTTAATATCTAATTTTGCATCCAGACAAATTTTGGGTTTTTATTCAAAATTTCGTTCTCCTCGGAAATTTTTTTGGATGGTCTCATAAATTATATTTTTTCTGTGCAATGTTTTTGGTTGAATATGATAAATGAAACATTTGTGTATGTAAACATTCGTAAGTTGAATATATTCGAATAATAGTGTAAACTGACTGTACATAGTGTAAACTGACTGTATCTATTAATTCACATTGAATTTTATTCCTTGCAAAATTCACGAGAACATTTTGGCTATAGGTATGTAAACGCTTCTACAATTTTTATATCAAATTTTATTTATAATGTAAACTATTCTGAATTATATGCAGTTTATTCACGAATATTTTTGAGCTCTTGTTCTAGTAGACTAAGAGCCCAGGCCGGCCAGACCTACGTCATTTTCTTAAAGCTGCTATTTCGTATATACATAGTGTGTTACGCAGTTAGGAACGTATGCACACTGGCTAGCCCGGAGAATGGGCTCTTTTGTAGATAAAGAGGTTGGGGGGGAAAAGGGGTTAAAATTTAAAAAAATTTCTGTCGCTGCATATGTAGGTTCTACTAGGGCTAAATAACCGTTGAATACTGGTGGCAGAAATTTTTGACCATTTGCACCCTCCCCAAGCCACCCCTAACTGAAGTTGCCGTTTCACCCCTCACGCCCCAGCAAATGGTCAAAAATTTCTGCCACTAGTACTACTGCCACATTAAAAATGCAATCGAACTTTGGTAACAATTATGGCAGGATAAGGACAAGCACAACCCAACAAAACTACCTGAACTAATCGTAGTTGATGTCCTTAAAGAGACCAACCCCTTCTTCCCCGAAACGGGAAAAGCTTTAAAAATTTGATTGCTCTACCGTGCACAATATGTACTGAGGAGCGATCCTTTAGTAGCCTAAGAAGAATAAAAACGTAGCTGAGAAGCACTATGGTAGAAAGTCGCCTTTATGGTCCAGCTGTGATGAGTGTTCACAGGAAGTTTATTTTTGACAACCACCTAGACCATTTTAATAATAAAGTGGTCGAGACATCGCGAAGATTATATTTAAGTTTTCTTGCAATAAAAATATTTCTTCACAAATTTTATTTATTGTAGATAAGTACATTCATATTTCTCCCAAAATTTTATCATCTTGCCCCTTTCTGGCCCATTGGCTGGCGACGCCCTTGATAGGAGTTCTTAAAGTTCAACTAAATTAAAAATTTATCCAAATGTATTTTCGTCAACATCCTGTGTCTTAGTGGATAGTGCCGATAGCCCCCTCTCTAGACCATTTCTCCGCATATAAATCCAGCAATCACCTAAAAAGGATTAGCCACTTAGTCAAAGACACCCTGTATAGCAAGAAATACATATTTATATAATCCATTGACTCATAATTTATTCAATTGCAATGAATCACAAAATATCTCGTTTCGTTGCCATGAGATGATGCTGACTGCTATCTTCGTCCTTGGTTTTAAAACTTTTTGGAACCGATTCAACAACTGTTGTCAACTGTTATTAATCGAGAAATTTGAACCTACACAGAAGTCCACTACGTATAATCATTGAATAATAATTGATGAAGTAATTTTAAAACTGCGTTCTAGACATGACGAACATGCAAGGCACGAGATGTCCACATTAAATTAATGTCGTATCAGCTTAATTCCATTTTTTTTTATTTTAAATTCAAACCAAACAATGGAGATGGAACGAAGCGGTTCCATTAATCTTTAATTAGAAAGAACAACATCAAGGCAGTTTTGAGCGTTTCTTATTGTTACCACAATCCTGATTACAAGTTGTAATAATAAATTATCTTGTGCTTGACACAGAGAAGTACTTCATAAACGGTCTAGAAGGAGGTAAGTTATCCTCCGGCAGCCACGAGAAATGCTGAATGTCAAGGACGCTTGGGTAAATTTCTTTCAACTAAAATTCAAGCACTGCTTGAAAAACTTTTGCAGGTAACAATCCTGGCTCAACAACCTACATCACAGCTGTTATGTCACAACAAACTTGCACTAATTGTGATTTAAAATGATACGTTAAACGAGGGGGAGGGAGGAGTGAAAGCTTATTCGTATAAAATCACAACTACCTACATTTTGGGGAGCTTTTAAATTTTCTCCAACAACGAACGTTGTTGAAACAGAATTGAAGGGGAGTGTTTTTGGCAATGCATATATGTAATGTATAGCGCATGCCTTAGGTAAATGGGGTTTACTCTCTGAAATTCTCAACGAATACTTTATTTTCGTAGTACAGCAACCCATACACATGTATGATATAATCCAAGTTTTGGTTAGTATAAAGGAGTGTCAGATCGGCAGTAAGTACGAAACAACGAAACTTGAGTATCGCAGTGCAGTCTGACATCCATTTTCACTGCGTATAAAACTCACCAAAAAAACCAAGAAAATTTAGGTCAGAAAAGTGTTGACCTCGGCTTCGTTGCCAGTTCATTGTCTTCTGTTTAATGACCTCGAATCGAACCCTATGTCGAATATCCTGTAATGGCAGAAACTATGTCGAAATACCAGTTACCAAGGATGCGTACTAACTATGTTATAAATCACTGAAGAACTAAAAAAGATTCACTTTGCTCCCAATTCGGGTTTTTAAATACGGCACGGTGCCACTAAAGTAGGAGTTGTTTACGCTTTGTTTTTTGTACGGTGCCTTTCGTAGTGCCTGCACACTTACGTGGAAAGGGATGATGATTTGCTGAATATTAATATTAGTGCGCGTTTACAAAATAATTCGGTCTCAGGATATTGTTTTTGGTCATGAAATGCGGAATGAAGTTGTTTATACTGGAATAAGGTATTTTATTTTCGAGGTAGATTAAATCGTTTGCACCCATAAATAAAAAAGATCATGAAACATAATAATCTGATTCAATAGTAACTAGACTAATTAATAGATATAAGCAATTTTCGCAATAATGGAGCCTAAATTAATTTTTAACATACTATCTCCTAACTACAAACTAAGCTCTGGAATTACTCTTTGCATAGGATGATCCATTTAGAGGTACTTTTTTCAGTAATGGTTTTATGAAAGATCACTTGTGAGTTGTGTCAAATTGTCATGGTATTTTTGTTCAGTATTGTTTGACATTTCATCATGGAAAAACTTAGCACAGTGTCTATAAAATATTCAGAAGAAGAAGAAGATGATCCATTGATTTCAACTAAACTTTTATTCATCGATGAGACCTTAATGGCTACGTCAATAAACAAAATTGGCGTATTTGGGCTAAAGAGCAACCCAAAAAGATTCATGAACATGAAAAACAACGGTTTGGTGTGGTTTATGTGATGGTTGAATCACTGGTCCATATTTCTTCAAAAATAATGCCATGATAACTGAAATTGAAGCCCGTGATCTCGACGACATTTGGTCCGTACAAAACTTGCCACACAGCCTGTAAATATCATGGCTTTATTGCGAGAACAATTCAGTGAGCAGTTAATTTCACGCTTCGGACCGGTGAATTGGTCGCCTAGATCATGTGATATCACACCTCTGGACTTTTTCCTTTGGGGCTACGTAAACTCCAAAGTCTACATGAATAAGCCGGCTACAATTGAGCATCTGGAGCCCAACATTAGTCGCGTCATTCGGACTAACTGCTGACCCTGACAGAAAATTCTGGAAAAACCTGGAAAAGGAATGAAGATATACAGGGTGTTTCAAACCACCCGTGCCACCCAATTTTCTTGGACATTTTCGATTGAAAAAAAAAACAAAAAAACACGTGTTCAATATTTTTTGAAAATCTATCTGACCATACAGAAATTGACCCCCGGCCCACCCCCACATAGGGAGGTGGGGGGTAACTTTAAAATTTCAAATGGCAACCCCCATTTTTTTCATGGATTCTGATTCTCCGAAGAGAAATATGAAACTTTTATCTGGAAATTTTTTTTATCCGAAGCTCCCCTGCACCCCAAAAAATTATCAAAAAACCCAAAAATCATTCATTTGGGGGTACAGGGAAGCTTCGGATAAAAAAATGTTTCTAACAAAAGTTTGATATTTCTCTTCGGAGAATCAGAATCCGTGAAAAAAATGGAGGTTACCATTATTCACACCCACTCCTGCGAGGGGGTGAAGAGGTGGGGGGTCAATAACTTTCCCAGGAAATTGGGTGGCACGGGTAATTTGAAACACCCTTTATACAAGATATTTGTCAACTTTCAACAGGCATTTGACTCTATAAAAAGAGAGGGGCTGTACAAGATATTACAATATAGGAGCAAGTAGTCCCTACAAAGCTGGCATGACTAATCAAATGCGCAACGAGTTGGCGAAAGTAAAGATCCAAAATGCAGTAACAGAATATCCGAAGTACGACAGGGTCTTAGACAAGGGGATGGACATGCCCCAAGCTTTTCAACCTCGCTCCAAAATGGTCCAGAGAAGTGCGTAAATACTAACACACTCTGTACAATTACTTGGATATGCAGATGACGTGAACATTGTTGGAAGGTCCTTTTTGAAAAAGAAGCTTATGACGAACTAAAAGAGGCGCAAAGGACATAGGCTTGAACATTAACGAAGAAAAACAAAGGCGATGTAACAATTCCGAGTTGGAAGATTTAGAATGGGAAGAGATATGTTTACCTAGAAGTGGTCGATAAAACTGTCTGCCTTGGGGCTACAATTTCAAAAAGATACGAAGAAAAGGCAGAGATAACTAGACGAATACTACTGGCTAATAGAGGCTTTTATGGCCAAAAACAAATACTGCACTCAAGATTTGTGCACAGAAAAACGAAACTCTCACTCTTCTTATTCTTTAGAGGCTTTACAACCGGAATCCGGTCCTGGGCTCTCCCAGCTTTTCTCTCCTGATTCTGAGGCGAAGTCAACTGTCAATCTACAAAAGAGTAATACAACCAGTACTGTACTGGTGCATAGTAGGCTCATAGTGTTGGTTCTCAAGTGCATAATAGCCCCAACGAGAGAGAATCGACTATGGCGAAGGAGATACCACAGCGGCCACGTAATCAGGATGGAGGACAACCGGATCTCAAAACGACCCATGCTTGCAAAAATTTCGTGACCATTAGCAGACCCAGGATGAGATGGATAGTCTCTGTGACGGCTGACGCAAAGGTAATGCTCAACACCAGGCTTCAACGGAAGAAATGCTCTAGAGGAGGACAAGTGTGATTTGGGCTGTTAGTTTAGTCAAAATGTATAGACGAAAAAAAGGTCAAACTGAAGTTTATGTCGAAAAGTACCAAATAAGGTCACTTATATCTTCAAAAGTAATAAGCATAAAAATTGTCTGAACATTATTCATAGGAAATACTCTAGCTTTCTAATATTGGAAAAAAATGTATAGGTTAACTGCGTATTTTTTGGAGAAAAATGTGGTTTTAATTGAAATTTTAGTTAAAAAAACCAAAATTTTAACTCATAACTCTGGAAGTTGGTAGGGTGGAACCGCCAGTTTCAGGTAGGTGGGAGTATTCTGCATACATTGGTATTTTATTCATGGAATTAGATTATATGGTTACAAAAATACATGGTGATATGTAAAATTCTACCAAAACAATTTCAAAACGACCTAGCGGCTAAACCGTTACGATTGGCCCGCCCTCACCCACACGGTGTTTGTTCGTCTATCCAAAACCTAAATTATTTTACTTGTTTGCTTAAAAACCAGATAATAGAGGAAAAAATATAAAAGAAGACAACAAGCTTTCCATTAACTCTGGTTGTTTGAGTAAAAAACTGCGCTTTCAAACAACCAGAGCGAAGGGGACACTCGTTGTCTTCTTTTATGGTTTTTACTCCTTGGTCAGAAAGTATAACAGCACTTTTGAGAAGGCCGATAAATTGGCCACATAAGGAACAAATCGTGTAGACTCAAGAAAGACTAAATTCACCTACAAGAAGCAGAAATATCTTTCCAACTATCTGTGTAGACCAACACAGGATCCTGGGTTAATATGCCACCGGATTGAAAATTTGTACATTACACTCACCGAACTCTAAAAGAGAACCGGACATTTTTTGCAGTTTTTTTTATGTGGAATGCTAGAGCTCAGGGAAAGCCCTTTGTACTGTCGACAATCTATTTTGTTCGTATAGAGTGCAATGCCAAACAGCAAGCTCTAGTCGATAGAGTGCAATGCCGAACAGCAAGCTCTAGTCGATAGATAGTGAAGGGGTAGAGTCTCTACCGTAGAGAGAAGTAGGAAGGAACTGCCACAACCATCTAACCCCAACCATTTCTATCGCGACTCTGTCATCGGGGCAACGAGACACAACTCGCTGGAGTGGTGTTATGCCTCCTGAAACGAGTTGAATTGAATCCCATCAACCAACCGATGACATGCGCGCGGGAGCGGGGCAGTGCTAGCGGAAGGCTATGACAGGAGGAATGTAAAGAGGGAAGAATGAAAGAAGGTGGAAAGGCGAAGGACCGTTGGGCTCTGCCGGGATTCGAACCCGTGACCTCTGGGATGGTAGCCAGGCGCCTTACTCCCTAGACTACCGAGGCCGGTTGGCTTCGGCTCGGATCAAACATCGTTTATTTAAAACGGAGAAATTTCAACCACAGAAAGTCGGTCATTCTGTTCAGGTCATGGTACAATGTCTAGTAGTAAGGTTAGTTTGAAAGATAGAATATAGAAGAGAATAGGGTAGGTCAGGGAAGGTCGGGCGGGCAGATGGCCATGAACTCTTGGATGTTTTGCGAGTTCGAAAAAACTAAATTGTGGAAGATTGTTCCACAGCAGAATTTTTCTATTTATAGACGAACTTCTAGACTCGTGTTTTTGGAAATTTCAAAATTTCCCTTCATTTTCGGAATGTAGCATACTTACAAGCTGTCGGAAAAACGTTATTTAAAATAAAAACAACAGGGAAGTGACGAGAGCAAATTTGTAGGCATGAGGAAACAAATAATTTATTTTTTGAAACTTATTTATTATTTTCTAGAGGAGAATTCGTGTAACAGTTGTTTACTGACACGTAACTTCGGTTTAATTTTAATATATCTAAAGCACTGAAGATGGCACTTAGAAAAATTTCCCTTGTCGTGTTTTTTAAGGAACTCGATAGAAGAACTATATAGTTCATTAAAAAAACACGGCTCTTGTGTTGCGGAAAAAATATTGCTGTACAGGCAGGAGAGCGAAAATTTCAGTGAAACAATTGCTGTGTTAATAGCGAATTAACTTTGACAAAGCTGCTACATTCCTGCGGTGGCTCAATGGAGCTCCAACAGCTATCATCATGGATGATTTGGATGGCGCGATTTTGAAACTTGTTCAGCCACGCTAAGGAGGTTTTCGAGGTGCCAGTGCAGATAAATGATTTGTACTCGAGGTGGGGACGTAATAGGACTTGTAGATTAGCTCTGGTTATTGGTGGAAGAAGAAATTTAAATCTCTTAAGAAATCTTTGTTTGGGGTTTTGGAATAAGTGATTATTCCATCGCAGATCCTCAGACAAAGTTATACATAGTTAAGATATTAAGAGAACGGTCAGCTGTTAGATTCACTTTGTCCAGTAAGATATAAGGAAGAGCGGTGAAAATTTTATAAGTAATGAAGTAGTCTTCGTTTTGGAGGCTTGAACTCTACACAATGGCTTTAGAAATTAGTTACGTATCTAAGAGGCAACGTAATATGACTAGTCTGGCACGTGCTTGCCTTATTTTGTCGAAGGCATAGGAATAATGCAGAGTACCGTCGGTTTCAGTTTCGTCCGCCTTGAAGTGGCTTTGATGGGATTGAGAGCATATCATTTACGAATATTGGGAAAAGAGCATGTGAGAGAATTGACCCTTGAGGAACCCCGGCCGAGAGGTTGTGGGGATTAGATTCGACGCCATCCAGTACCACCTTGATTAAACGACCAGAAAGGAAGCTCTTAATCTAGCACTGGGCCCATGCCAAAAACTTGGGTGGTTTAGTCAACAGAGCAGGGTGCCACACTCGTTTAAAAGGCTTGGAATTATCTATAGCAATCAGACCAGACTCACCACAGTGACGGATGCTTTGGTGGAGGTGCTGTGTTATACACACAAGCCCGACTAGAATTTTGTTGGAGGGCAAATAAGGCCCTGCGAGGCTAGCCCCGCTGCCTAATATGGACCACATGTTGATTACCCTACAAGACCTCAAAGGGCATTTAACGCCTTTCCTTATACGCGCATCCTTCGGAATGGCACATGTGGCCCCCGTGAGAAGAAATCATCGCTATCCGATTTCGAGTGGAAAGAAGAGGCTTAAAAATATGAGAATTTCGGCGTGGATATGTGAGTAATAACTGCGGCGGTATCGAAAGCTTTATATTTTTAACGCGAGTGTCGTTTTCCCAAGTGGTCCCCCAACTGAGTACTAATCCCGTCCAAGAGAACGAGAGCCGGTATATTGAGTATGCTAAATGATACTCTTCACGACCACCAACATAATTGCCTGAAGTATGAAACAAGGCAACAACAAAAACTAAAGCTTTCCGCTGATTTTTTTTGTGTGGTGCTCAGGAGGAATCTAAGGGAAACGGCATGTGCCTCATTTGCCACATACGGTCCTCATGGCGAACCTACGGGGAAATTTTTCTTTCGGCATGGCCCGCATTTGCCACATAGGACTGACACGGGATTCCCCATTAAATTATAGTTGGAATAAGGTCGCCAATAGATGTTTTGTTGGATTCCAGATATTCCATAAGCTTTTTGTTTATTAAAGTCTCCATGACTTTGGAGAGAATAAAAGTAACGGGCGGCAGTTAGAAGGGTTGTTAGAATCGATGCAAAATGTACTGAATATGAGCTACTAGACACCAGTCAGGATATACAAAGAAACGAATAAGTCCCAGCCAGTTGGCTTTCCAATAGTGCCAAACAGTTCGTTTCGTGGACCAGAGGAGAGCCAACATCGACAGAATATATAGAGTGGAAGGTAAGAAATAGGCCAAGGAGATGGAACTTTTGGCTTGCGACACCAGGGACCCTAATTAGACGATTAACAATTTGATGTAGGTTATTCATGTCTGCAAATAGTTCGTCGTTTTTTCCAGAAACTCTAGTGCTATTTGAGTAAATATGCCAATTGGAATAGGGAACGTTAAAATCACCCACAATAATGATCCCACACTCTGGTTGTGAAGATAAAAATTTGGAGATAGCGTCGACTGCTAGAAGGAAGGCTTCAATACGTATATTAAGACTTCTGCATAGAAAACTGAAGTATATGACGTGGCTTTGATGAATTAGTGTAATCCAGAGATAATCGTTGTTATTTGTAGGTTACTACTATTCGGCATTCGAGGTAAATGCGTGGTCACTAAATTTTGTTTTAAAACAATTAATTTTCACATTGTCTAAATAAACGGTCCACGATTGTACCACAAAATATATTTTTCCCCATGCTATACTAAATCCAGAACTAAAGTATTACTGCAAAATATATCAATATTCGAAGAAGGGTAAAAACCCATGAATATCCTTTATTCACAGAACATTCCATCACATTACCCACACAGGTACTATTAACCCTAAAACCAAAAAGGCTCACATACGTAGAAAATAGGTAGCCAAACTGTATATAAAATTTCATCCCTTATTAATTCATGGCAACCATCAGACCTGACTTTCGTCATGATGATTCATTATCGTAATTAAGATAAAACCGGAAGGCGTTATGTAATTCGAGCCTGTGCGACATTGCAAAAAAACACAGTACACAAAAAATTATCGAGAAATGTTCACAGCAAAAAAGGAACAAGGATAAATTGTTTCATTGCTGAACGATTATAAGGAGAAAATCGGAAACTATTTGTGGGTGACTATAATTACATTACGTAAGTTTGTCATCTATCTGCTCTGGGTGCACATCCATCCATATGCCTTATGTTGTGACCCAATTTCTGCGAGACGAAAAATAGTGTTGAGGATTTTGTTTTAGATTATGGCTTGCGAATGTCCTTGATTTATGTTGACCTAATATTTTTGGTGCTAGTTTTGTAAGTAAACAGATGAATTTGCACAATTACTTTGGTTCTCATCAATGACTTCATAAAGCCTAGGGGTTGATAGTATCTCACATATAATACAGCATCTTTTACTCACGAATACTTGTGATAATATTTTTGTATGTATTTCAAAATATAAGTAAGAATGTATATGTAGTGATGTTTTGGTGAATCCTTGAAATACACATACCTGTAAATTCCAGTCCTGGGGTAAAGACATTTTTTGCTGTGCGAATTTTTTCGTAATTTTTCACGTTTAAAACCTAAATGCATTGGTTTGATTTTTGTTTTTTGTTCAAACACTTTAGATTTTACGAAAGAAATTTTACTTATTTTGGCTGTCACCGTAAATAAACTAAAACAACAATACAACAACGGAAACAAGGCACAAACTTCTTTACTGTCTCTTGATAATTTTGCTCGTCCTTTTTTATCCTTATTATCCTTCTGATATAACACGTAAATGAAAATAATGAGGAGCTACAATTGTTATTTAATAATAGTATTGTTTCTTTCGGCTATGATGCTCCTTTCTAGTAGAAAATGGTTCCCTGTTTCACACAACAAAAATAAATATTTTTTTCGAAATTTTTTACTAGCAGGCACTTCTTTTTAATGTAGAAGTGTTTTATTTGTTAGTGTGCGTTGCTTTTCCTTCTTTTTTTGTATGTGTATAAATTCGATTGAAGTTAGTCGTAGAAAAAGTTTTCTTTTTTTATCATGAGAGAAAAAGAAAATTTTAATTAATAAAAAAAATTGTCGTTATCGCACGAAAATGAATAGAATTAAAAACGGAATTAAATTGGTTTGTTATTTTTATATTTATTTATTTATAATTTATTTCTCAAATGCACGGAAAATTATAACCGCGCACGTATGAGAGAGGAAAATTCTTCCTCGGGCTCGTTTTATTGAATTTTCCTTTGGGGCCCTTTTATCTTTTTTCTCGTGAAATTATTTTCTTATTTTTGTTTTCTCTTATTTAAAAATTATAAAACTATTAGCACCAGTATAAATAAAATTTCTCGCTTTTAATTCGTTTTATTTTATAATATTTTCCCTTCTTTTGATTATTCGCTTTTTAAAAAGCACAAGTATTTTTTTCTTGTTAAAAAAACAATTTTTTTTTCTTTAGTGGAAAACTCTTGGCTTAAGTGCTGCTTTATTTTCTTGTGCTTCTTTTCCCGACAAAGTTTGAAATTGAACTGAGCAACTGTATAGAGAGAAAAGCCTTTCCCAATTATATGTATATGGTTGTAGATGGAAAATCACCAGCAATCGATAGCTCAGCTGGTTGGTGTCCCTTTGTATCTACAAGAAAATTTCACCATCCCTATTTTTAGTAGAAACACATCTGTAACGAAAGCTTGTTTGTTTTTGTAAAGGATCTCTTAGGTATAACTAAATGGAATTGAAGAATAGCTAGAAGGACCGTTCGGGGAGGGGGCCGGATTATCCTGCAGAACGGGACAGGGGGTAGATTTAAAGAAAATACTCGTCGTCGAAGTACCATCCCGTGTCTGGGGGAATCAGACGGTTATAGTGGGTGAAAAAATTCACAATATTTTTTTATCTTTCAAAGATTTTCCTTTCCTATGCTGCAATGCGGTGACGTATGCATTGGGGTACAAGCTACCACAAATACATGCATAAGTTGTGCAATTTTTTAAGGGTGTGCACTTGGGTTTTTACTCGTGTCTTTTTCATATTGAAAAATAACTTGAACGGATACACAAATAATCATAAAAAAAGTATAAGTAATAAAGTTCAAATAATGTCTCTTACCCTTTCAACTGCAACCGGAGCTCTTAATCGATTAACTGTTGTATTTAGTTTCAAGTTGCGGAAAGTATTCGTTCATGTTTATAGAACAATTTCTAGCAATTTGTAATACAAATGTGAGTTCATGTGATGGATGATGATTCATATGAAGTTTATTCCATGCTCATCGTAATTGTTCTTTCATCTCTTATTGAAATTTTGTTTTATTCATCTTTTACAGCAATTTTAAAGATCTTTTGTTAATTTGTTGGTGAATGATGAAGATAAATCAGTTTCTCAATTACATATAGCCATTGCATCAAGGTGGTGGTACCCGATTTTTCATTTTTAACAAAACCCGAGAATAGTCACTGCAGACGAACACCTAGCAGCTCTGTTAGCAAGTTCTAGTTTCACCTCCCCGATATACCCCCGGGGTGCTTCTTCGGAAGGAGCTAACCGGCGACGATCGAAGGGCTAGAATGACCAAGTCTTAACTCGGTTGGGCTGAGGGTTAGCAACCCGCTCCTACAAAAACACCCATGATGTGAATCGGCAAACAATGTATCGGAACCGGAGAAACAACATAACGACAATCTTTGCCTTTAAACCCAGGACACAAGGAATAAAAAAATGCTGCTTTCTGATGCACGCGGGTAGATGAAATCCTCAACAATATGAAGCGATATAAAATCAAGATTATGGGGCTTAACCAGTGGCGGTTCCTCTTTGGAAGCAAAGGAAGCACTGCTTCCCTTGACCAAATAGGCAACTTCATAAAAAATTAATTTAAATATATTAAGATTAATCAAAAACAAAATCTTAATATATTTCTTCATCTGGAAACACTCAGCAAGCAATGTACAGATTTTTTTATATAAAATGTACAATTCATACTACTGTATACAAAGAATAAAGCCTCGGCCACGATACGAGCGGAGAGCGGTAGAGCGGCAATACTAAAGTGCCGCTCACCTCTAATCCGAGACATTAAATTTTTCTGGTGCCGCTCGCCGCTCTTAAGGTACAAACAGATTGGAGCGGCGACGCACAGTGGGGCAAATAGCTCATTTTGTGGACAAGCGACAATTCCCAAGCCTGGAATTAATGAAACTTAAAATTTTTTTTTTAAACTATTCTTGATAAAATTGCCTTTAATTCTATCGAGCCAGAATTTTGAAATTTGAAAATTAAAGATGGCTAATCCAATATGGCGGATATAAATTTTGTAAGAAAATTAAATTTTTGTCAATAGATTCTTTAATATTTTAAAAAATTGTTACTTTGGGGCTTTTTTTGGAAACCAAAAATTAATTAATAATAATTAATTTCAATAATTTTAAAGAATCTTACGAAAAATTTTTAATTTTCTTACCAAATTTATGTCCGCCATATTGGATTAGCCATCTTTAATTTTCAAATTTCAAAATTCTGGCTCGATAGAATTAAAGGCAATTTTATCACGAATAGTTTAAAAAAAAAATTTTAAGTTTCATTAATTCCAGGCTTGGGAATTGTCGCTTGTCCAAAAAATGAGCTATTTGCCCCACTGTGCGACGGTGGAAGTGGCAGTCGACGGAATTTAGATTCCGCTTTAGCTAACAGATTGGAGCGGAGCGGACAAATTTAACGGAATTTAACGGACGACGGAATTGAAATAAACGAATTTGAAATTTTTAATGTAAATAAAATTTTTTGAATTTATGCTGTAGTTTTTTAATTATTTGTTTTGTAAAAACACATGATTGTTAATTGCAATTTTGCTCTTACCTGGAATTAAAAATTTAAGTTATTTTCAATATTTTCGTATATTATTTTTTTTCAATAATTTAGTAAAGAAAAATTTACTTGGAATTAAAAAATGGAAGAATTGTTTTAAAAATTGAGCTGCCATATAATATTTAGCCATTTACCGAAGATTACCCGAAATTTAAAAATGGTTCGAAATGGTTCATTAGCTCTGGTAAATACCTGTTTAAAGCAGAGAAGGGGGAGAAACTCGCCAGGCTGTTTTTAAACCCTTTATTCTTTATGACTAGTATACTCAGAAAATAAAGAAATTGCCGATATATGAATGAAGAGTCAAGAAGCTGGTCTCCAGGGTATTTCCGTGTCGTCGTTTAATGGTACAAGGGGCTGCTTTAAGATTAGAATAATTCTTCACCCTATATGAAGCTTTGAATGGGCGTGTAACACTTTTTCACCGAGAAGGAATTTCTCTTGTTAAAAAGAGAAAGAAATGGGCATATGTGTTCATGTTTTCATTCAAGGAAGTTTTGGATGACTATTATTTCTTTTCTTTTCTGTAAAACCAATTTTTATTAAGTAGTAGTAGACAACCTTAACACCACAACCACCTGGTGTATCATACTTTATCAAGCGGGTACAAAAAAATCGAAGCAGTTCCGCAGTATGTCTATAAACGCCCATAAGTGAGCGTTTCATAAAAGGGATAAATATACATATTCATAAATAAATGACGAATTCGCAAAAATCTGAACTGAAAACAACCTAAAGAAATAAAATATAGCTTGCCACAGTAGATCTAATTGAGAAAAATCAAGAAAAACAAATTATTAAACAAGCACTTTTATTTTAAGACATAGCACAGTACATAATCTATAAGACATATATTCCCCTTCTCTCTTGGATGGTCTTATAACTTTCACAGCCTGAAAGTACAAAAAATGTATACTACATCATTAGAAAGCAATAAAAAATACTTCTCACCTTTCCGGGTTTCCGCCCAAAATATCTAGCATCAATATCTCCAGCTTGAATCCTCAGCATGTTTTATTTAAACTTTTATCTGACAAAAATCTTTAACTACAAAACTTTCCCAGAAATAAATATAATAACTTACTTTGGCTCCTGGTTTTCCTCAGCTATCACAACACAAGCTCTGGTTCCAGAATTTTATATTATTTAATCGCATGTTAAATTCCTCTAGGAAAAATACAAACATTTCAACATTTGGATCATTGTTTTTCACTAATAACTAAAGTTACAAGTTATTAGTATTTATTAGAAAATGAATAACATCACAGAACCTTCAAGTATCTCCAAAAGTTTAAATTATTCAAGTTCAATTTAATTCATCTTGAGTTTGCTAAATAAAGACAATTCAATTTAATTCATCTTGAGTTTGCTAAATAAAGACAAGAAATTTTTTTTATTGTTTACTGTTTTTGTTTGATTTTATTATAAAAATTAGTTTTAAATACCTGCAACACAGTCTTTCTAATCCCCCATAATTTATAAATAACTCCTTTTTGCCATTATATAATAAATTGCATTAATTTATTTAAAATACTAAAAAAATTCACGAATTAATTTGAAAATAACGGCCAAACAGCGACACAACCAAATTGTCAAATTGCAGGCAGACAGCAGTTTAAAACAAAAAATGTGTACTAAATTTGTACTAAATCAGTTTTTAATGGTTGGTACCACTTAGCGGCGGCGGCAAAATTCAAAATTGCTCTAATTTCTCCGCGCCGCTAGGCGTCTCCTTTCCATTGTGTTAGCATATATGGTGGCCCGTGTATTTTAAACGTTTTTCCGTCGCCGTCGACTGCCACTTCCACCGTCGCCGCTCCAATCTGTTTGTACCTTTATCGTGGCCGAGGCTTAACACAACGTAGGGAAGCTGTAATATCTCCAGCTTCTTTGGCACCGAAAATCAACGTGAAAAGTCCAACACATTCAATTCAACTGAACTCACCCTCACGCAAAGGTTTGCGTTGATACAGGTCCCTCAGAAGCTGAACTAAACGCAGCTTCTTCGGAGCTGAATACCGGGATATAAGAAGTCGAACATAGACAAATTTTCTCTATCCACCATATTCTCTTGTTTTCTCGGTTCGTTTTCTGGTATTCTGCTCTGGTTTCGCCTGCTGTGGAGTTGCTCTTGAAAATTTTGCTTCGAAATTTGTTTTGACTCTTAATATGAATTTTCGTTTGAGTCAATAAAAAAAGAGCGATGATGGGTGAACTTTCTCTTTATTCTAATGGGTTGACAGGAGGTGTGTATTGAAGAAGCTGAAAATTTGTAGCTTCCATTTATTTTTATGATTCTCTTTAATGACGATTAAAAGGGATAGAGCGAGATTGTTTTTTTGAATTGTGTTATACAGTGGCGAACAAAAGTCAACGTACACCATATAAAATAACGAAAATTCGTTTACTATAGCATAAAAAAAAATTGTGATATTACAAAATAAATAAGTACAATCCTTTGTACAAAAACATTATATTGAAATTGCATAATGAAATTGTTTCTACAAAAAATAATAATAAAATTTTTTAAGTGTACGTAGACTGGGTAGACTTTTGTTATTTGTGAATTCTGTATATTTCACTTTTTTGTTATTTTTTTTGTAGAAATAATTTATTATGGAATTTCAATAAAATGTTTTGATACGTATATTGTGATATCACAATTTTTTTCAATTTTTAAAAATAAAATAAAAATACGAATTTTCGCTATTTTATATGGTGTACGTTGACTTCTGTTCGCCACTGTATGTATATCTTACTATATTATTTTTTATTATATTAAAATAAAAAGAATATAGATTGGTAGTAGGGTTTCTACTTTTTGGATGGGGTTAATTACTTAATTCGTTTTCAAATTTGTTATTTTTCAGTTTTTTTAATTAAAGCCGCCGATACCTTTACTTTTATCGCTCGCGGGGTACATTAGCTTTGACGCCCTATGCATTGCTTCCCTTATCCTGAACCTTACGAACCGCCACTGGGCTTAACAAGACCAGATGGAACAATGCTGGGGAATATATTTGCCTATATGGTGAGTCCTTCTTATATTCTGGCAAAAACAAAACCGGAAGCCGAGTGGCGTTGGCGTTGTACTAACCAAGGAAACTAGGTCCAGTCTCATTAGCTCGTCACTAGTTTCTGAAAGGATTATTACCGTTCGCGTGAGTACTGATAGTCCAATTAGTCCAAGAGCTCGCGACAGAACTGCAAAGTGATTTTGTAGAGGATGGGCGATGGGCCTTTGATATAAGTTAGATTACTTAAAGCACAACCGATTAAGACTACTCGCCAGTTCGAGTTTACTTAAGTTTCAATTTTATGAACTTTTGAACTTGTCGATTTTTTGACCATGAAAAAAATGATATTGCAGAGGATGGGACTTGGTTGCTCCCAATTCATATTCTAGTTCCCATCTCGTTTGGAGGTTAGGTTCGACTTTTGGGAAATTTTGAAAATGTCGGTCCGATGGACAAAGTGATATTGCAAAGGATGGGGTTTGGTATAATCGTAAGATAGACCACCAAGAGCCCTAATTCAACTGCATATCTCATATGCTATCAGGGTTGCGATTTTGGCGGCTTTTAATTTTGTGGCCACTTTTGGTATGACACAAGTGATTTTGCAGTACCCAAGATTTGGACCATAGGTTCGTGGTATCTACCAAATGTTACATTTTCAATCCCATCTCCTTTCCATTAATATTTTCAGTTTAATTGAGAAAAATTGGTTGATTGAAAAAGAAGAAGAAGAAGAAGGCGAAGATAACGATTATAACCCTAATAGCGGTAGTTGATGAGTCTATCATATTTATATTATTAGTATAATGAATATACAATTAAAAAATTAAAAAATTGGAAAAAAAGGAAATCAACTTATTTATTCTATATATCACTCATTATGTATCTGAAAAATGATGTTTTACTTTTATTTAATCATTCCTAAAAAAACACTATTGAACAATTAACTTATTTATTATAATACATATAGTATAATATGACCTAAAATAAAAAATAATCTGGAAATTAAAAATAAAACAAAAAAATACTCTGACCGCGATTTGAACCCTGAGACCCCGTTGATCTGCAGGACCGAACCGGTCCGAAGTACCAAATGTGCTACCAGAAAAACCTGCATAAACGAGGATGGGAGCGAACCACTTTCGGTCTTTTTGTCTTGATTTTTGGGTGGACCATAGCGGACTGAACCATTTCGTTACAGGCACATAAACTGTTTAGGACCAAAACAAAAACCAAAACATAACCAAATTTAGTGCAATCATCAAAAAAAGGGTCGAATAAAGTTTAAAATAAGTGAAATTTAATATTATTATTGAAATAGGTGAACGTTAGGCGAACGAAGAAGTAATAACACTTATGTCTGCATTGACCATAATATAACGGCGCAACGGGTCGTTTAGAAATGTTGGCTTATAATATTACTATTGTATTGATCAAATCAATTATATTTTTACAAGATTGCTAAAATTGTTCATTTTGACTTCGTTGTCACAGCTCAGAGTAATTAGTTTCGAAAAATCCTAACGGCCGCCAGTTTAGTTGCGCGGAAATGGTAACGGATTAGCCGTTTTTTTTAGAGATTTGCATATTACCCTATATTTTGGTAACCACTTTTGCAATAACTTCTAAACGCGAGTAAAAATAAAACTCGCCGCAGCTAGCCTGCATCAGATACGCACTAGCACGCACGGCGCCACAGCTAGCACGCATAGCGAACAAATGCGCACGGCACATTTTTACTAGGGTTTTCTTCGTCCTCTACAATTTTTTAAAGTAATACAGGCGATTTCGTGCATCCCTGTAGCGGAAGCGTGCATCCCTGTGGCGGGCGAGTTTTATTTTTACTCGGGAATAAAACTAGAAAAGCACACTCCCGCCCCAGGGATCCACGCTCCCGCCACAGGTATCCACGCTCCCGCCACAGGGATGAACGAAATCGCCTGTATTGCTTTAAAAAATTCTAGAGGACGAAGAAAAGGGGCAACTATCTTGGTGACCATAAAAGGTGCCAATAGCATACTCAGTAAAAAGGTTCTCGTTCGATTGCGTAGGTCAAGCAGCATTGGAAGTGGTTAGTGTTTAGCTGGGGGACTGCTACAACACTCGCATTTGGATTGGTTTTCGCCGACGCGGATGTACATATTTATGTATAAATGTTCATGCCTGAATTTTTAGATTTTCGGACCAGTGGCGGTAGCGTGCATGCTTGTGGCGGGAGAGTGGGTGCCTCTAGCGAACAAATTTTTAGGTTTTCATACCTGTGGCGGGAGCGTGCATCCCTGTGGCGGGTGCATGCATACTTTTGTGGCGTCCCTATTTGTTCGCTATGCGCGCTAGGAGCGGTCCCGTGCGTGCTAGTAAGAAAATTAACCAACTAAATTATTGTTACTCGGGAAGTAAAGGCCGTAGCATATAAATTGTCCAGATATTTCATAAGAAATTGTCCAAGCTTACCAATTTTGAAAAAAAAATTTTTTTTTAATTATGTAAGTATTTTTTGGATAAAAAGGTAGTTAGAGTTGACATTTTTGTTAAAAAAATGATTTGATGACTCATAAGTCTGGAAGTAGATAGGGTAGAACCTTCACTTTTACAGTTTTAGATAGGTGGGAGTATTCTGCGTACCTTATTCATGAAAACAGGTCATATGGTTACAAAAATATAGAATTTTCAGTTGCAAGCCTTTGCCCTAAATAAATTAATTTCCGTCGCAGTTACCGACTCCCAGATGGTTTTATCCCTTCGCACCACCCCATTTAGGTTTTGCCAGATCTCACAATGGAGCCAATGATTGGCCAAACTATGGTTGTCATGGGTCGGTCAAGACTCGTTAATTTTTATTGGGCCACGCTTGGTACAACGCTGGCAATCGTTAATGTCATATATTTTAAAATATTGATTGAGCCTACAGTTAATGCGTATTTTGAATGTGTTGCTCTTTTACTCTTCAAGAGTGCGAGGTCTAACTAAACTACAAACTATTAAAATAAAATAATGTTGCGTAACTACTATAAAGTGAGAAAGTGTAGAGAATTACGGAGAATACAGAACAGAGAAGATGTTAGTGAGAGTGATAATTTGAATAGCGATGAATTTTCACTTATTCAAGTTTAGAGAGTATATATAATATTCTATTTTACCTTTTTATATAAAATATTTGATTATTGATATTTCTTACTGTATTTAACTATTATTATAATATATTATGCAACTTCATATAAAATATTTGTTTAATTATTTTTTTACGTATCAACTAAATATTAATTTCAAAAAACTAAATTTTTTTTAATTCTTGGCAGTCTTTGCTGGCCCAGTATCGGGAGCCATTACAAGTGACCAGTATCGGGCCGAAGTTATCATCCAGCAGTTTTGCTGTAATGGGCCAGTCAAGGGTGGTGTTATTGCGCCATTACTGGCTAACTGGCACCCAGTACTGGTCCATTACGGGGCCAATTGTTAAACCTTACATGGGACTCAAGCCAATATTTTTATCTGACTAGTGACGATGAATGTTTTCACACTTTCGCTGGGCTTGTGTAAGAAAATCGGTCAAATTCTCGATTTTATAATGACAAGATTGCGCCCTTGTTTCCATCCCTTAGCCATCAATTACACTCAAGCCTTCACTTTTCTGGAATCAGTTTCCACTAAAAAATCATGTAGTAAATATGGCTAGGGTGGAAATATGGGCGAGATACGCCTCTTATTTCTGTTACGAAAAATTAAATTTTAACTTACATTATCCCCAGGAGCGGCACCTAAATTTAACTTTTTTCAACTCAACATCGATGTACCTTTCAACCCTCTTCGAAGCTAGCATGAGAAAATGTGGTACCTAAATCTGTCACTAGCTGACGGTCTATTACTAATTTTGTCCACCACTCATGGATCCTAGAGAATAATTTCACAATCTCTATAAACACAGCACATCTTACAGTAATTCAATTAATTATGATTTTAAGAATGCGAACTCTAATAGCAACGTCGTCGAATTATCTCTAGTTGATTGGGAAAATAGGCCATTGGGAAATGATATTGACGAGATAGTGCCTTCGTTTTTCACTATTATTTTCAACATTATTGACAAATATTTTCCAAGAATCAAAAAAAGAGACAAATTATCGGAACCATGGCTGGATAAAAATATTCGAAGTCTTCGTAAGCAAAGAACTAAATTATATAAACTTATTAGAAACAACCCTAACGTAAATGCGGAACTGAAATTAGCATACACTAGGTTAGCCTCAGAATTTACTCTTAGGTTTCGTGAGGCCTACACAACATACCTAAACTCTGTCGAGGATAACATCATTCAGAATCCCAGAAAATTTTTCGATTTGGTTAACATAAAACGAAAGACCTTAGGCTATCCAACGACTATGATAAACGACAGAAAACAATCCCCATGTCCCCAAGAAATTTGCAACATATTTGCTGACAAATTTATTGAAGTGTTTTGCCCAAAGTTTAATAATGCACACTGACCCAACAAGTACGCATACTGACACTAGAGCTCCTATAACTAGTGTATATCTATCTCTCGACGATATAATGACCGGTATAAACAATTTTGACATCAATAAACGTCATGGTCCTGTCAACCTGCCTCCTTCCTTTTTGCAGCGCTGTTCAAAACAAATTTTGGTTCCACTCCATCTTATCTTCAGCAAATCGTTATCGACAGGAAACTTCCCTAAGATATATGGAAAAAATCTTATCTCACTCGAATTCACAAAACATCTAATAAGCACTCGTTGGAAAACTACAGGGGTATTGCCATCTTATCAACAATTCCTAAACTTCTCGAAAAACTTGTTTACGATAAGATTGCTCCTCTAACCGAACCATGTCTTAATGAACAGCAACATGGTTTCAGAAAGGGTCGATCGACTACTACAAACCTTATGATTCTAACCTCCGATCTACTGAAGAAGTGTCCGGCGTGATAAACGAGGTTGCAGAAAAAGCGGAAACGCAGCAAACACAGGGAACAGTAAGGTGCTGTACCAGATTACTAAACAGCTCTCGGGAAACCACTCTGCTAAAAATCATCCCATAAAGTGTGAATGGAAGGCTACTGTGCAGCGACGAGGATAAACGCCAAAGTTGGAGAGATTATTTCTTCACCGCCTTGGATCGTTCATTTTCACAGAAACCTGAAGAAAACAACAACAATGCACAGCCAATGGGAATCAACACTCATGCCCCATCCATGTTAGAAATAGTAACCGCAATTTATGCAATGGCCAATTGTAAAGCTACAGGGAAAGATGGCATCCCTGCCAGAATTGTTGAAAGCCGACTCAAGCCTCATAGCAGATGGATGCATGGATGCAGCCAATCCTGGAAATATTTTTAATATTTTTCCGGAAGATTGGACTATGATAAAATACCAAAAAAGGAGTATTTAACAATATGCGATAACTGGAATGGTATTTGTCTTTTATCTACTATGGGCAAAATCTTTTTCCACATATTATTCTAGGATAAGAGGGGCAGTACACTGCACGCTCCGAAGACAGCCGGCTGGATACAGATGGGGCCGCTCCGGCATATATCACATTAACACCTTGTAGTCCAGTAAAATAAGGCAAAAGACGGACCTAACTTCAGAATTCCGTGTAACAGATCGTATCGACTTCGAACTATTTTTAAATCGTTGTAAAAGCTCTACATATAAAATCCCACCCATTCAAAAATGCCACTACTTCCTTATTGTTGCAATTACAAACAATTATTACAAAATTAAATGCGAAATTGTATTGTGCGCTAAATTCTAAAGAATGAAACCGGAAAAAATGCTAGTAGGGGGTTTTCGAGTTAGCTGATTACGAATATGATGTTTGAAATTCAAAATGGCGGATCCAAAATGGCGGATTGACGAAACATATTATTGATATTGCGTCAGCCCATCTAAAATTTTCTAGCGTTTGCGTATTTATAACGTATCTTGATCCATGTTTTCGACGAAGCATTACTCCTAATGAACTTGCAAGGGCGAGTTAAAAGTTTTTGGTCGAATCGCAGTTATAATAGCTACAGTTATAGAATTTTATTTTCGCACGATTTTTAAAAAATTCCCCTTTTTTACAAAATCATGTTATAAACAATAGTTAAAGAATTATGTAAAATATCAAAGCAAGCCTACATTAAAAGATATAGACCCCAGCGACAATAATGTGTTTATAGGTAAATTCTTCTCTATTTTACACGATCTTCAAAGAACTCCACATTTTTTACAAGATAATGTTACAAACAATGGTTAACGAATTATTAAAAATTCTAAAAAAACACTTGTTGAAAGGTACAGATCTCAGCTACAACCTATATATATTTAGAACATTAATAAGAGCTTTTTCGTTTAATAACAGACGGTTAATTGCACTAAACAATTCCATATTTTTAAGGAATAATCATTTGGGTGTTACTACTTTATAAATAAATTATTAAAATTTAAATATTTTTTGATAAAATAAATTATCCTATCATAAAGTAAGGGTTTTCAGCTATAAATTGACCACCTACTAAATATCAATAAGTATTTTGCACCTATTGTTATTATTGATTGAAATTGAAATTCGTGAAATAAAAGGTCCGCATTGAAAAAACACGATTTTTTTAATTTTTTTCAATACATACATACATCTTAATTATTACCATTTTAGGAAACCAATCCACAAATTAAATTTAAAAGTAATTTTGCTTTTTAACAATTTGCAGAAGATTTACTGAAACAAGTGATATTTTGCCAATTATTAGTTAATAAAAATTGTTTGAATATGTTTTCTATCATTTAAGTACATGGATCGAGGAAGCGAAGTGTTTTCTTCAATAAGCACTTTGTTTTTTTGCATTTGCTTTTACCAATCAAAATTTATAGCCATTTTTGTACGGAGCGCGTCTAATTTTTTGCTCATAGACACGTACTAGGAAGCTATGTATTAGACCTTTATTAACAAATTCGCATCTCCTAGGGATTTGATCGTACAAAAAAGTTTCTTGGACATTATTTACGTAAAATTTCCTCCTCTTTCGAATGGCGTTATCAGTTTTATCGGAAAAATTATATTTTAAAAGCTATTCGCGAAAAACCATAACTGAACACTTCTTTTGGTTCATAAGTATTGCAGCGGCACTTTTTAGGAAGCGGATTTTTTATCATATGTTATTGATACAATTTAGAAGAGAATGGAAAAAAATCAACCCCGTTACAAAGGATTCCGAAGTGAATTCCTTATTTTACTGGAGTATTGAGAATCATATCATTGAATTACTATCCTATTACTTTACCTTGCTTTCATAGACTATGAGAAACAGTTCGACTCAGTTAAAAGGAGCTTTATATGGCAGGCATTACGGCAACGTGGATTGCCTGACAAAATAATAGGATTGATATACAACAATTCCAAATGCAGACTTCTCCACAATGGAAAATTATCCAATTACACAATCTAGCAACAGAAACTAGTTCGGGAGGCTTAAAGTTGGATTTACATATCTGACATTTTTCCGTCGCGCCGCATCACAGCTGATCATTTCTGTCGCAGATTTTTTATACGCGTTTTACATTTGTGGCGAATTCTGTCGCAGGCTGGGATGGCAAATTTACATGATTTTCGAGTTTTGGACGTAATTTACGTAAAAAACTGTAAAATACGTAATTTCCATGTAAATAACTATGTTTTTGTAAAAAACTCCCAAACCTCCAAAAAATACATAGCACGACTGTGCTAAACAGTGTATTTATGGTATTGATCACGTTGGTCAATTTACATTGTTAGTAGTGCACAGACGAACTGTGTAAAGCAAAGAATATAGAAGTAAAAATGACCGTAAGAGCTTTTTGCATGCTAGCGGTTCATGTAACATGCTATCTGTCGCCCTCCGTACCATAATGATTGCCATCCATACATTGGGCCTTATTGTTGAATCCTCCGGCTTGAAAGTGAATGCGAATTTGACAGAGTCTGATTGTTGAAAGTGGGAAGTGTGGGAAAGTTGAGAATATGACAATTTATGATTTTCGAAAATGAATGTTGAACTAAAAAACTACTTGTTTGGAGTTGTGTATCCATTGCGAACTGTCATTCGATTGCCATTTGAATTTCAAAAATGAAATATGTCACTTCATATGGCAATTCTGGCCGTCGGATTGAGCAATCGCAGCGACAAGTGAAAGTGAAACTCTTTAGCGGCGGGAATCCCAAATCCGCCGGATTCACCAATCAAGCCCACTATGCTTCTCAACAAGGTCACGAGGAGCTGTCTAAATTTGCGATAAAGTTTTTGAAAATTCCGGCATCAACAGCGCAGCTCGAGCGGCTTTTTTCCAATACGGTAATACATTCAGTCAGAATAACATCCGAAACAAACTTTCGGTGGAAACATCAAAGAAACTCGTGGGCATTTATTTTACTTTGCCTTTGACTTTTGTCTTTTACATTTTTTACGAAATCCATGTAGAGAACTCCAATTTTTTCATGTAATTTACGTCATGTAATTTACGTAAATGAAATGTAGATTACATGGCTGAGTTTTTTACGTGCCATCCCAGGTCGCAGGCAAAAACAGTCGTTTACTTTTGACAACTGACGTAAAGAGAGTAAAAATGAAAGTAACTAAAAAATATAAATTAAAAAGATTGCAAAATCTAAAAATCTTATTATTATGGACATTATTTAAAAAAAAATGACAATATGTTTTATAGTTTTGTGGGTTGCTACTTCTGTTTTCTTTAGTTTTGTATGTTAGTAGCTCTGCAAAATTTCATATATTTATTTGGAAATTTTTTTTGACGGAATTTGCTCGCACTTTTATAAATTGGTTTTAAAGCAGAAATATTTTTAGTAGATTTTAGAAAATGATATAAATTGCAAAAAAAATCAGAATTACAACTTTAAAAAACTAAATTTCTTCCATGATCCAAGTCCGTTCTTTTATGCTCGGTTGATCTGATCTGGATCATGGTGTAATAAGAACGCAGCTATTGTATCTTCTTCTCCATCTACTATTTTTGTAACTAATCTATGAATCCTAGGTAAATGAATTGATCAACTCTCTATATTGTGATCGTCCATTCGAAGATTTCCTCCATAAACTTCTGTTCTGTTAGATCGAGACCGTATCATAGATTTGGTTTTGCCCTTAGCCCTGTTTCCTCACTCGAATTTTTCAGCTCTCCGTAAGATTATTGTGCTGCTTGTAGCGATAACTCTTACTGTCAAAAGAAAAACAAATCCAATAAAACAAAACAAACGTTTATTAATTCGAACACAAAAAGAAAGATAATATTAAAGAAAACAATATCGTAATTCTACAAGTTTTTTTTTTTTTATTTGATGCATTTATAAAATTATACATATATACTGTTGGAATAAGTAATTATTGTATGTAATTACTTGAAATATATGTGAACATATATCAGGTACTTGAAGAACTGAACGTTCAAATGAACGAAATATAAAAAAAATTTTTAACTGCGTGAGAGTTAAAACACCCCGCTGAAAATCTCACTTTTTACTAATTTGGGTATGGCGAATTCAATAAAAATAGAACCAACCCTCTAGCTTGATCGGAAACTACCCCCAGGACAACCCTTATTACTAAAATTGAGTGTTTCGCACGTACTTATGAAATCACCCCGCCAATTTTTTGTGCAGTAGCCTTTAGGGTAAGCTATTTTTTGAGACCAAAGTCAACCCTATCGGTGAATCGGAAGCCACCCCCACAGCAACCCCTAAATTTAAATTTTTTTTTATGCCCAAAATAAAGATTCACCCCGCCAATTTTTTGTGAACATCCATCTAATAGATATAACACAATTTATAGACACCATACCTACCCCCGTCGGGCATCGGAAACCACCCCCGCCACAAAGGGTGAAAACTAAATTATTTAATTTCATACCTAAACTTCAATTCACCCCGCCAATTTTTTGTGCAGTAATAGCCCTTACTGTAAGCTATTTTTGGAGACCAAAATCATCCCGATCGGTGAATCGGAAGCCACCCCCACAGCCACCCCTAAACTTAAATTATTTTTTTTATGCCCAAAATAAAGATTCACCCCGCCAATTTTTAATGAACATGCACCTATTAAATAAAAGACAATTTTTAGAAACCATAACTACCCCGTTAGAGCAACGGAACCACCCCCACCACTGGGGGGTGAGAACTGAATTATGTTATTTTATACCTAAACTAGAATTCACGTCTATTGATTTTAGTAGGGATTGCTATATTAACCCTCCTCGTTTTTCTGGCTTGGGACCAGCAGTAGGACCAATATCATTTCTCTCCGTGCATCGGAAACCACCCCTACCCCTCGTTTAAAGTTAAATAATTTTTTATATGCCCAAATAAAGATTCGCCCGCTAATTTTCAATGAACATACACGTACTAAATATAAGACAATCTTTAGAAACACAACGTAATCCTTCCCTGCATCGGAATCCACCCCACGAATAGAGAGTGAAAACTAAAATATTTAATTGCATACCTGTATTGGAAAACAATGCGCAAAATTAATAGCCTCTACTCTTGAGACCAAAATTGACGCCCCCTCCTCCCCGCCGAATCCACCACCTTCAAAGAAACTGTCAATTTTTGTTGCACATACTCCTTCTAGATATAACAAAATTTTTACAGTCAAAACCTATTCCTTCGTGCATCGGAAGTTGAATATGAAAAATTGAATTGATTGAAATTCCTTTTTTGCATATAAATTTTATTTTTAAGAAAATATTATTAAAAAATTTGGGAAATTTATTTATCCTCTTAAATCGAGACAGAACAAAAATACATTGAAATAAAATTTCTTTCGTAGTTGCAAACCCCTTAAGGGTTGATAATAAATTATTTTTTGGGTGATAATACTTATTTATCCAAATTACAAGCAAAAACCAAAAAAAAAATTACAAAGTATTTGCAAATTGTTTTTTTACTTAAAGTTGATTTTTAAATTTGTAGGAGTAGTTTTAACCTCTTAACGGTTGATGAAAATAATTTATGCGCATTCAATCGAATTTGAAGCATAAAATTGGAAAAAAAATTGCTTACAAATTTTTCTATTTTCAGTCGATTTAGGCGTGGTTTTAACATTTTAGGATTATCCCATATCATAAAATTTGGCTTGGTTTGGTATAAATCAACCACCTTTGCAAATAAATAGTGAAATAGTGTATTTCATTGGATTAGTTTTGATTATTATTGAAATTATCGCGAAACTCTTAAAAAGGGGTGTTATTTTTGCATTTTTAAGGGTGACGCCCATATTTTAGGACTACGGAACGCCGATTTTCGTAATCAGCGCCCCAAGGAAGGAAGAGTATTTTGTCGAGGCCACTAGCTGTTCCACTATTTGTTGAAAGTTTTTAATTCACGAAATGCATCGCCTGATGAAACGTTTTTATCCCATTAAGAATGCCAATTTTGTACTATTTAAGGGGGTAGGTATGGTGTCTATAAATTGTGTTATATCTATTAGATGGATGTTCACAAAAAATTGGCGGGGTGAATCTTTATTTTGGGCATAAAAAAAAATTTAAATTTAGGGGTTGCTGTGGGGGTGGCTTCCGATTCACCGATAGGGTTGACTTTGGCCTCAAAAAATAGCTTACCCTAAAGGCTATTACTGCACAAAAAATTGGCGGGGTGATTTCATAAGTACGTGCGAAACACTCAATTTTAGTAATAAGGGTTGTCCTGGGGGTAGTTTCCGATCAAGCTAGAGGGTTGGTTCTATTTTTATTGAATTCGCCATACCCAAATTAGAAAAAAGTGAGATTTTCAGCGGGGTGTTTTATCTCTCACGCAGTTAAAATTTTTTTTTATATTTCGTTCATTTGAACGTTCAGTTCTTCAAGTACCTCATATATCTACTCTACAAAAATGAATCTCCTTCTTTGTCAGTAAGCATTGAATTTATTAATTAATTTTATGATTGAAGTTTTGTTTTTTCAAGTTTTAGTTTTTCGAGACTAATGATACAAGCAGACGATTTAGGAACAAACTATATAGATAATAAATATTAATATTTAAAGTACACTGCCTTTAATTTAGTCCGATATCTAATATGGTATGGGCCCAGTTCACAATTTGAAGAATTTATATTAATGTGCGAAACAATATAGATAAATAATAAAATGGAAAATTTGAAATTAAAAAGGAATATTAAACTCTTTGATGGTGACCATTATAGTAGCTTTGTTCGTTTACGCCACACGGGATCCCGCGGGCACAAATTTTGCTATTTCTCTCCCACTCCCTCTCATGCAAATACTTCAAAACGTCTCAAATCTCGCGATCCCGCGGGATCCCGTGTGGAGTAAACGAACAAGGCTAGTGTCTGGAAATTTCGTGCTTTGTTAAGCGAACTTAACGTACTTAAAGTAATCGATGAGGAAGTTCCTCCCGTTCTAACTGCAGAGTGGACTGATGCAGAGAGAGTTGCTAAAGGTTCTATTGTGGAATATTTGTCCGATTTTTTTCTCGGTTGCCTGAAAACACTGCAAGAGAAATCCCGCGGAGCTTGGACGTGATTTATGAGCGGAAAAGTTTGGCTACACAATTAGCTCTTAGAAAGAAATTGCTTGGTCTTAAGTTACAAGGTGATATTCTATTAACTAAACATTTTACAGTTTTCGATGGATTAATAACAGATCTACAAGCGGCTGGTGCTAAATTGGATGAGACTGATAAAGTGTCACATTTACTACTGACTCTACCTGGATCGTATGATGGAGTAATTACTGCGATAGACACTCTATCCGAAGACAATTTAACTCTAGCTTTTGTCAAAACAAGGCTTCTGGATCATGAAGTGAAATTGAAAAATGAAAATAATGATATAAGTGCTAAAGTGCTGCTTGTAAATCAAGAAGAGACAACACCTCTGAAGAAAAATAACAATGCTTCTCGTTTTATGAGGAATTCTAAAAGGTTTCAAAATAAGAAGAAACATTCTAATAATATTAAGTGCCATTTTTGTGGAAGTACAGGTCATTTGATAAAAGATTGTTATTTCAGTAAAAAGAGACAGAAGTATGTTAATGATAAAAGGAAAACTGCTCAATCAGTTGAAACTCAATCACATACAGCTCAGCCTTATTACAATGATTATACATCAAGTTTTGCTTTTATGGCAGGACATTTTCAATCAGGAAACATAGAAGCAGTTAACTTTTTAGTTGATTCTGGAGCATCGGATCATCTTATCAACAATGACAGTTATTTCCATAGTTTCATTGAGTTAAATCCACCAATCAAAATTACCATAGCGAAGAATGATACTTTCATTACTGCGACAAAGAAGGGAGTAATTCATGTAACAAGTGACATGGGTATTCAGGGTATACTTGAGGACGTTCTTTATTGTTCAGAAGTTACATATAACTTACTTTCGGTAAGAAAAATGCAGCAGTCTGGCATGCAGGTGATTTTTGACCAAAATGGAATTAAAGTTAACAAAAATGGTAAAACCATAATGGAAGGTAAGCCTATGAATAATTTAATTGTTGTTGTTTTTGAAATTAAAATTAATAAAGTAAACCCAAATGTTAAAATTTACAGTGCCATGACAAATAATTATTTATTATGGCATCAACGTTTAGGGCACATAGGCAAATCAAAGTTTTTGGAATTGAAATATAAACAAATGGTCGATGATATTAATGAGATTAAACAAATTAGGCCTAGTGAGGAATTATGCGAAGCTTGTATAAATGGCAAACAAGCACAATTGCCATTTAATAAAATTAAAGAAAAAAGTTATATAAAGAGACCATTGTTTATAGTTCATTCGGATGTTTGTGGTCCGATCACTCCTTCAACATTAAATAATAAAAATTATTTTGTCATTTTTGTTGATGAATTTACTCCTTATTGCGTTACATACTTTATTACTTACAAATCGGATGTATTTTCTATGTTTAAAGATTTTATTTCAAAAAGTGAAACTCATTTTAATTTAAAAGTAGTAAATTGATATTGCGATAACGGTAGAGAATATCCATCAAATGAGATGAAAGACTATTGCACACAAAAAGGTATTAGTTATCATTTAACTGTTCACGAACCCCACAATTAAATGGTGTCTCAGAACGTATGGTAAGAACCATAACAGAAAAAGCTCGTACTATGATAAACGGTGCTAAATTAGATCAAGTATTTTGGGGTGAAGCTGTTCTTACAGCTACATATTTAATTAATTTAACTCCCAACAAAAGCGTTAAAACAAAATAAAACGCCATACGAGATGTGGCATGGTAAAAAGCCACAAATAAAATATTTGAGAATTTTTGGTTCTACAATTTATGTTCACAATAAAACCAGGAAGACAAAATTTGATAAAAAATCCTGGAAAGCTATATTAGTTGGGTATCAACCAAATGGTTATAAAGTGTGGGATGTGGAGGTCGAAAAAATTGTTATAGTTAGAGACGTAATAGTTGATGGAACAAATTATTTAATATCAAGGCCTAGTATTAGCTTAGGAAAGGTTAATTCTGGAAATGCCCATAATAAAATTGATGCATCTGACATTCTGTCAAAATTAGTAACTGTTACGCCACGTTGATCTATGATGGAGGATGAATGTTGAATTCCTTTGTTTTATAACGATTAAAACAGTTTCACTTTCTCACAATTTAAGACAAATTTTATTCGAAAGTTAATTACAAACAAACAATCTCTAAATTCGATTTTTATGCTAATTCAAATGTTATTTTCTTCGATTTCACAATTTCTTCAAATATAATTTTCACTATTCAAAGGAGATTAAAATTTTACTTGAAGGTCACGCACTTCTGATTTCACACATCTACTTGATTTCACGTTTATTTTAGAAGTGAGGATTCAAATTTTTTCGACTATATCAAATCCCTTTAAAATTTAATAACAAGTGCCGTTTTTAACCGTTTCTTAAAATGCACATCAGCTGGTTCATAGAGTGGGGCAGCTGATCCCGTAAATAAACGAAGAATAGGTAATAGCGACTTGGAAATGACAATAACAAGTGCTGTGCGGTGTTTGTTTACATTACGCGGTGAGTATAAAATTTATAATATTTTGGGTAGTAATAAGTAAGTTTATGTTTGTTATTATTTTGAAATTAATTTAAGTGAATTTGCATAATCCGGTATGAAATTGTGAAATCGTTATGTTAGTTTACATTTACATTTTAAATTCGTATATATTTACAATTTTATAATTTTGATTCTATTCTACAGATGATTTGCTGCCAGGACTCAATATCCGGATGGACAATCAACATTTTCAGATAAGTAGCACATATAATTTTGGGAATAATTTTCTTTGTGGTATTTTGTACTTTTTTCAGGTCGTCGGTAGTTGAAGACGCAACATCCTCCCGGGGGCGAGAAGAAAACTAGGATGGTGCACGTACGTCTGCCACGGTGTCGGGATTTTCACATCAGTACATCTCCGAGATCTGAAAGTAACTAAGCAAACAGGAGGTTCGTATAGGACCGTACGGAATCAAGGTTAGCAAGGGATGGATAAGGGGGTTTGTTTTGTGTTCATTAATTGTGTTTGTACATATTCTTAAAGCTAGCATGCGTTAATAGTTAAACTACGAGTTGATCGTTTCTTTGTGTGAGGTTTCTACTGAGATAGGGTAATCGATTGGCAGTCGAGAAATTTTCACAATTGGCCTACGTATGATAGCATGCTTGATACGAATGTCTGCTACGCGCACTAATCCATCATTTCCTGGAAAAACCTCCACAATGCGCCCTAACGGCCAATTCATTGGACTTAATCGATCATCCTTTACAAGGACGAGATCTCCTTTCTTTATATTAGGGTGTTGAGTGATCCATTTTGGCCGTTGTTGTAGTCTGGTTAAATACTCGCTAGACCATTTTCTCCAAAAATGTTGTGATAGTGCTTGCGTGAGCTGCCACCTGTTCAGTCGATGCGGATTGGTCGTTGAGAAATCTTCTTGTGGTGGAGCTAGCAGCGAATCGCCAATTAAAAAATGTCCTGGGGTGAGTGCATTTGAATCATCAGGGTCTGACGTCAATGGACACAATGGCCGTGAATTCAAAGACGCCTCGATTTGTGCTAGAACGGTAGACATCTCCTCGAAGGTCAGCGTTGAATTTCCTAGAACTCGTCGGAGGTGGTACTTCGTGGATTTAACCCCTGCCTCCCAGGGGGGTGGGGGGTTAAAATGCCAGAGGACTCCTTGATATGATGTTTGTTCTGCAACTTCCATTTGTTTTGTTATGATGTTCTTCAGATAAGCGTTAGCTCCCACAAAATTTGTTCCACAATCACTGTAAACGTGTTTACACAATCCACGTCTAGCCACAAATCTATGAAAACCTGCCACAAATGCTTGAGTGGTCATGTCGCTCACCAGTTCAAGATGAATTGCTTTAACAGCTAGGCACACAAAGAGTGCAATATAACCTTTAGACGATGGGGCTCCTCGCCTTTTACTTGTTTTGATATTAAAAGGGCCACTCAATCCCCGTATGTGTGAAGGGTCGCGTAATATTTATCCTTGGAGAGGGAAGATCGCCCATGAATTGCGTGTTGATTTGAGCTCTGAAACGATGACATCTCACACAGGCATGAATAACCTTTCGTACCTCATTTCTTCCATTTAGCACCCAGTATTTCTGTCTGAGGGTGGACAAAGTTAATTGTGTTCCTCCATGTAGCGTTAGATGATGGTAATAACGCACTATAAGTGTAGTCAGATGTCCTGATTGTGGGATGATAATGGGGTGTTGCCTATCAAAAGGTATATCGGCGTTCCTAAGGCGTCCTCCGAGACGCAGCAGTCCATCGTTGTCAATGACAGGATTAAAGTTTTGCAGTTTGCTCTTGCCATGGAGTGGCTTTCCCGAACGTATGTGTTCAAATTCCATGGAGAAATGAAGATTTTGGTCAAACCTTAGCCAAAGTTTTGTTGCCTTCTCTAATTCTTCAGAAGTTAGCCAAATAGAGGCGCGATCTCTGCGTCGCACACAAAAGCGTAGGCAGTACGCGGTGACTCTAACGAGTTTCGTGAATGATGAAAATTTATTCAGCAGGTCGATCAAGAAGGTGTTTTTTGTAGCAAGTAAGCTGACTGCACAGATGAGTCTTCTTTCTTCTAGATCCGTGGACGGTATGTCAATTAGCCGCGGCCAAGCGCTTCTATCCTTTGACAGCCACTGCGGGCGGTTCCACCACAAAGTATGGTCATTTAATTCAGTAGGTAAAACTCCTCTTGACGCCAAGTCAGCAGGGTTGGATGCTGTGGGGACATGATGCCACGGAACGTTTCCAAGTAAAGAGAAGATTTCACTACATCGATTTGCAACGAATGTTGCCCACTTTCTAGGATGTCCCAGTAGCCATGACAAAACGATTGAGGAATCAGTTCACATGTGCACTTCAATTGCTGAGAACTGCATAATATTTAAAATATGTTTAACAATCTTGGACGCTAACACAGCACCACATAATTCTAGCCGTGGGATTGTAACTGGTTTAATCGGTGCGATTTTGGTCTTGGCCATGATGATATTGACCTTTACATTTCTTTCTGAGGTGATTACACGTAGATATACTACAGCTGCATAGGCATGTTGAGAAGCATCACTAAACGCATGGATTTCCATCTGGTTTGTTGATTGAACTATCCCATACCATCGTGGGATACGGATTTGTTCCAGATCAGTCGCCTGCTTCTTAAACTCCAACCATCTACTTCGTATTTCTTTCGGTAATGGTTCGTCCCAATCACAACCATGTATCCACAAGGTCTGCATTAACATTTTCGCATAGATGATCACAGGAGCGATCCAACCCATTGGATCGTAGAGTTTTGCAATCTCCGAAAGGAGTTCACGTTTGCTTTTCACAAGTTTATCAGGAGTTAGTCTTATTTTGTAACCACATGTATCTGAAGATGGATACCAAAAAATCCCCAAAGACTTCACTCCATTTTCCAGGGTTAAGTCCACAGAAGTTTGCACAGCTCGATCCTCTTCCGGAATGTTAGCCAAGATTTCTGCCTTGTTAGAGAGCCATTTTTTTTAGCTTGAAGCCGCCTCGTTGTAGAAGTTGATCTAAGTCGCCTTGTAGTGCAATGGTCTCTGAGATGGAATCCTTTCCCGTCAAGACATCGTCCACGTAAAAATCATTAAGCAGCACTTGTGACGCCGAAGGGAACTGAGATTGCTCGTCTTTAGCCAGTTGCTGAAGTGTTCGAATGGCGAGGTGGGGCGCACATGTTACCCCAAAGGTCACGGTCGACAGGCAGTAATCTTGTATAGGTTGATTAACATCACTTCTCCAAACAATACGCTGATAATTGATGTCATCTGGATGGACCGCAATTTGGCGGTACATCTTGTCGATATCAGCCATTAGGGCGAACTTGAATTTGCGCCATCTCATCAATACAGCAACCATTTCATTTTGTAGGCTAGGTCCAGTATATAAGATGTCGTTCAGGGACACGGTGGAGGAGCTCTTTCGCGAAGCGTCAAAGACCACACGAAGCCTTGTAGAGACGCTTTCTTTGAAAACGGCATGATGCGGTAAGTAGTAACTTTGATAACACGGTTTACCTTGATATGTAACTAAATGGTCTTCTTCCTTTGTTTTAGCTAACCGCATGTGACCCAACTGTAGATACTCTTCTACGCACTTGGAATATTGTTCCCTTATGGATAGGTTCGAAGAAAATCGTCTCTCTAAACTGAGGAAGCTCGCCACTGCACCGGCTCTTGAAGCACCTAACGAATGCCGATGATCTTCGCTAATAAAAGGTAGTTTTACGCAATATCTCCCACTTGGTAAACGAGTATGAGTGTGTTCGTAAAAGCGTTGACACTCCGAATCTTCCCTTTTAGGGCATTGGATACTTGGTGTCTCTTCAATCCTCCAAAATTCTTGTAGCTGGTTGCTAAGAAGATCCAGTGACACGGTGGTGGTGAAGGTCTGATAATTTTGTGGTTGATGTTCTGTGTCCGACGTTCTACCGGATAAGACCCATCCTAGGAGTGTTCGTCGAGCAACAGGTTGACATTTCGAGCCCTTTCTCGACATCTGATAAGATTAAGTCTCCATGGACATCCGCTCCAATAAGCACGTCAATTCTACCTGGCTGGTCAAAATGTGGATCGGCTAGGTCTAAACCATTGATATGAGTCCAATTAGTTGATGTGATCGCTTTTGCCGGTAAATGATGTGCTAAATCCTTCTTCACCAAAGCCTCCAGCTGCACAGTATCACGAGTTGATGGTATGACGATATCGGCATAGACCTTTGTCCTGGAGGTTCCTAGCGGAATCTGACCTACACCAGATATGCTGGCGAAGACAGGCGATTTGCCAAGACCCAACGAATGCACCACGTATTCGGTACAAAATGAAGCTTGCGACCCTGGGTCAAGCACAGCCCGAAAAGTTCTTGTGATTTTCCCTGGACCTTGCAAGGTAACTAACGCTGTAGCTAATAAAACTTCCCTTTGAGTGGAGGTATGTAATGAATTTATAGGGGGGCTGGCATTCCTTCTGTTCACTGATAGTTTGTGAATGGGATGCTGGTGTAAGTGCCATGAAAGTTGTTGTTTTCATTTCATTAGATCCGGAAGGCTGATCAGTAGGAAATATATGTAGAAGGGTATGATAACGCTTATGGCAACGGAAACAAGAATTTTTTCTCGGACATTGTGGAGCCAGATGACCGACACCTAAACAATTTATACAAAGACCTTTTTTTCGTACAATTTCATTTTTATTATGAAAGTTCAATTTTTGAAAATCTGGGCAGTTTCTTAGGGGGTGATTACCGTTGCATACGACACAAGTAGTTTTAGTTCCTTCTATAAGAAAAGATTGTGGTCGCATAATTGTTTTCGTTGATCTTGTCCTTTCCTTCTCATCCTTGATGTTTGTTTTTTTCGTGCCTAGTGCTTCCAAGGCTCTAAATCTTTTCATTAGAAATTCCTCCAACTCAGTCCAAGTTGATAACGTGTTAGACCTGTCCAGTGATTGCTCCCACAGTTGATGAGTCTCAACTGGTAACTTCTTCACGGCTACATGTACAAATATTGGATCCCAGTCGACTATTGGAATCCCTAAATTTTTTAACGATGTAATGCACTCGTTGACGGTGTCCAGAATGGTTTTCACTCCTTGGGCATTTTCATTTCGAATAGTGGGCTGGTCAAATAGCAAATCCAGTTGAGTTCGCACTAGCACTCGTGTATTATGGTATCTCTCCTTCAACAGTTTCCATGCTGGCAGATAATTGGCATTCGAAATTGTGATTTTACTCAATAAATTATAGGCTTCTCCTGAAACATATAATTTTAGGTATTGCAGCTTCTGCGCGGCAGGAATATTTTTATTGTCGTGAACCAGTCCCCTGAAGAGGTCGTAAAAGGTGATCCAATTCTGGTACTCTCCATTAAAGGTTGGAATGGTAAGCTTCTGCAATTTAATACCGGAATGTAATTTAGCTTCCTCTCCACTGGATGTCTGCCTTTGAGAGATGTCTAAGGGTGGTGGCGTTTCGGGCGGAAACAATTCGTTGTAGTCATCCTTCAAGCGTGCGTACATGCTGAGGTACATTTCTTCCACTGTAGAATAGTAGTCATCACGTAGGTATAACTTCTCCTCATCCTCGTTCGTTTTTAGGCAAGTGATTTCATCATCTCTCGCTTTAAACTCGTTCCAATGGTCCTCAATAGTTTTTAACCGCATCTCATAATAAGGTTTAGTTTTACGTTCCTTCCCGTCCTTTGTATAATTTAAAAGGGCCTTTTCCAACTTTTTTCCAGTGCCCGTTTGTAGCTTAATAAGGCGGTCCATGATTCAGAAATTTAACACGACGAGTAAAGACAAAAATAAAATAATATCCCTTGAATATAACGATTTTATTATTGTTCGCGTTCGTAACGTTTCAACGATAAATGTAAAAATAATATAAATGGAATTATGTCGTGCGGCTCGAAACAATTTAAATGTTTAAAGTCACTTGTTCTCATCACAGCAATTCGTAGTGGAATTTACTCGAAAATTTGTCAGAAATTTAATAACCCATCTATTACCAATTAAATTCTGAGTTACTCACAAATTGAAACAAAGAAGGTTTTTTTTTTCGTTTTGATATAAGGCAGTTATGTTCACACTGTAATTCTATGTGTGACCGTTATAACTTCAATAAATCACATTGGATCAATATTGTTCGCATAAGATAAAAAAAAAGAAAAGAATTTAAATATATTTCACCATATAATTCAACTAATTTATTAATAATTTTCTACCTAAATTTAGTAACCACATGCGCATAAAGATTTAAATTATCAAATATAAGTCAATGTTTCACCATATAAATTCAATAGAAAATTTATTACTGTCGTCTTTATAAAAGTACCACGTGCGCATAAAGATGTAAGTTTCAACTATAAGTCAACGGTTTCATCACATAAATTCAATAAAAAGAATTTATTACTGTTTTCTTTATAAAATTACCACGGGCGCATAAGATTTAAAATTTTAAATATAAGTCAAAATGTTCACAACATAAGATTCAAAGTTTTGTTAATTCAATAAAGTCACTTTATGTAGTTAATTATGAGTTAATGTTTTAACTCACCTTGCATTCATCCGGCTCGAAGGACCAAAAAATATGTTACGCCACGTTGATCTATGATGGAGGATGAATGTTGAATTCCTTTGTTTTATAACGATTAAAACAGTTTCACTTTCTCACAATTTAAGACAAATTTTATTCGAAAGTTAATTACAAACAAACAATCTCTAAATTCGATTTTTATGCTAATTCAAATGTTATTTTCTTCGATTTCACAATTTCTTCAAATATAATTTTCACTATTCAAAGGAGATTAAAATTTTACTTGAAGGTCACGCACTTCTGATTTCACACATCTACTTGATTTCACGTTTATTTTAGAAGTGAGGATTCAAAATTTTTCGACTATATCAAATCCCTTTAAAATTTAATAACAAGTGCCGTTTTTAACCGTTTCTTAAAATGCACATCAGCTGGTTCATAGAGTGGGGCAGCTGATCCCGTAACTAAACGAAGAATAGGTAATAGCGACTTGGAAATGACAATAACAAGTGCTGTGCGGTGTTTGTTTACATTACGCGGTGAGTATAAAATTTATAATATTTTGGGTAGTAATAAGTAAGTTTATGTTTGTTATTATTTTGAAATTAATTTAAGTGAATTTGCATAATCCGGTATGAAATTGTGAAATCGTAATGTTAGTTTACATTTACATTTTAAATTCGTATATATTTACAATTTTATAATTTTGATTCTATTCTACAAATGATTTGCTGCCAGGACTCAATATCCGGATGGACAATCAACATTTTCAGATAAGTAGCACATATAATTTTGGGAATAATTTTCTTTGTGGTATTTTGTACTTTTTTCAGGTCGTCGGTAGTTGAAGACGCAACAGTAACAGAGCCTCTTAAATCTGGTAGTCATGATAAAACAGATAATTTCGAAAATAATAAATCTGATAGTGATAAATCAGATAAGTTAAAGTCTGTAGTAGAAGAGAGCTCTAGTAAAAACCCAAAACTAGATCTTGGATCTAATAAATCTGTAACTGAGACAGATAATTACAATAAGTCAACATCTCAAAGCAATAAAAATGAAATTGGGACACATTTTCAACTAAGAAGGAGTGATAGGATTAAAAACTGTCCACCTATAAGTTATCTCGAAAATAATTCTTTAGAAGATTATTTAATGTGTGCGCAATCTATTGTTTGTAGAATTCCCAACTCATTTCAAGAAATTGAAAGTAGAGATGATAGGGAATTATGGAAACAAGCAATCGAAGATGAATTAAAATCACTCAAAATTAACAATACTTGGTCATTAGTAACAAAACCCATAAATAAAAATATCGTTGATTGTAAGTGGGTGTTTGCAATTAAAAATAACGAATTCGGAAAACCTATTAAATATAAAGCTCGTCTTGTGGCTCGTGGATTTAGCCAAGAATATTTAGTAGATTATAATGAAACATTTGCACCTGTTGCTAGAATAACAAGTTTTCGGTTCATAATGGCTTTTGCTAACCAATTTGATTTGTTAGTGCATCATATGGATGTGAAGACAGCCTTTTTAAATGGCAAACTAAAAGAACAAATATACATGAAAGTTCCTGAAGGAGTTAGATGTAATAAAGATCAAGTTTGTTTATTAAATAAAGCCATATATGGATTAAAACAGGCAGCAAGATGTTGGTTTGAAATATTTGACAGGATTCTTGTAGAAAGAGGTTTTAAAAATTCGTCAGTTGATCGTTGTATATCGTCGGCTAAACAGTGATACCACGTATCTGACATTTTTGGTGATATTGAGTTATGTATATGAAAATTCTCGTCGTGAGGAGCTCTATCTAATTTGATATATTCTACCAATGTCATATTATCCGGTAGTCCGAAAATAGAGCTAATGTGACAACACTCATTTGCACTTTATTCTCCTTTACTTGTGTTACCACGTATCTAACATATAGCCTGTGTTTGATACAGCCGGCAAAGTGCTGTCTGCTGATCGGTGCCGTGTTTACGACCCCAGTTAGTGTATTTTTATCTGAAGAGAAAGTAAATATGTAATTTGATGATTTGATTTGCGTAAAATATTTCTTTTACACTGTGAATAATATTAAATCTCGTACGAATCATACCAAAAGTATTGGTTTACTTTGTTATTGTAGTTACGTGGAATCACCAACACGCGAAAGTTGTTGGGACGTTATTTTCTGGTGCAGATAAAGGGAATCACATTAGACTGTTGTAATAGATACGAAGAATCACAATTAAAAACAAGGGTTGTTTTTTTTGAATTTAAAATTATTCGGGTAACAATTTCTACGTTATTTTATTGTACTCCGTTTGTAATATTCACAAGTTTACTCAGTTATTATTGCAGTCATGTTCTCTCGAGGAAAACTAATGGTTGAAATGGTAAAACAGAACCCTGCTCAAAGTAATGAGTCTTCTAAAGACGACGTCGTCGAAAGTGTTGAAAACGTCCTGGGGGACACGATTACTATTGATCAACTCTGCAACAATAATATAAACATTGAAGATGTGACCGTTATTCCTTTTGACTTGGAGGAACCTCATCAACTTGAGATAAATGAAACCGAACAAGATATTTCTGGTCACTTCACGGAGAACTCTATGTCCAAGCCTCTGCAATCGGAGATAAATGAAAATGATCATGCTGCATTTTCAAAAGAACCGAATTTAAATGCCGTTGTTGTTCGCGAAGATGCTGATAAGGCGGAAGAGTTAGAACCAACAAGGGAACGTCGTCAACGACTTGCAGATCCATCACAATGGAGGGATAAAAAAAATATGCAGTTGCGAGAGCTCGGGAAAAGCTATCAAGGTTGGACAAAACCTAAAAGACTGAAGGCTCAACGTGGAGCAAGAAGAGAGGAAAGAACAATGGGTTCTCCTTGTAGATCTGACGTATGTAAAGCATCAAAACTTCGTAACTGCGCTGACATCTCTGAGAGCCGAAGAAAATAAATTTTCGCAGATTTTTGGTCGGAGATGAATTGGGACCAAAAAAAAGTCTACATAACTTCACATATTAACAAAGTATCAACAAAAAGAGCAACTACAGGAACAAGAGAGAACTCAAGGAGACAGCACACACTTCAATATTTTTTGCCTACTAATACTAGAAGCACGCTTCAAGTTTGCAGAAAAATGTTTTTAAGCACATTTAGTCTGAAAGAATCTATGATATCTGACTGGGTCAAAAAGTCAAAAAATAAAATGTGTGTTGCTCAAACAACAATAAATGAACGTCGAAGACCATTAAGACTTTCTCAGCCAAAAGATGTCGAGAAAGAGGATCTTTCAAAATTTCTTGACAGTCTCCCAAAGTTACCATCCCACTATTGCAGGCGATCGACTAACAAAATGTACATAGAGCCCGTTTTTGGAAACACCATGACTTCCGTCTACAACGAATATGTGAAATGGTGTTCTTCGTCTTCGGCAAAGGAACAGTTGTCCGTCACCAAATTCCATGCAGTAGTCAAAGAAAAAAATATTGCATTACATCAGCCCAAGAAAGATCAATGTGATCTTTACTGCAGCTTTAAAGTGGGCAATTTAAGCGAAATAGAATACAACAAGCATTTGATGTGGAAAGAAAAAGCACGAGACGAGAAAGGTAGTGCCAAAGAACGAGGGAATAGAAATGAGTGTATTGTCCTCACACAGGATTTACAGGCTGTAAAAATTAGCCCTTTTTTGCAAGCATCTGCTATATATTACAAAACAAAATTGTGCTGCCACAATTTTACCGTCTTCGATATCAATTCGTATAAATCAAGATGTTACTGGTTCACCGAAATCGATGCCGACCTGAGTGCGACCACTTTCGCTTCATTCATCGTAGATTATCTACAGGACGTGTACGAGGATGGTAAACCTATAATTATCTGGAGTGATAGCTGCGGCTACCAGAACAAGAATGCTACATTGTCAAATGCTCTTCTGTCTTTTAGCGTGGAAAAGGGGACTATCGTAGAACAGAAGTTCCTAGAGAAAGGCCACACCCAAATGGAAGCCGACTCGGTTCACGCTACGATTGCACGCCGACTGAAAGGTAAACCGATTTACATTCCCAACGATTATGTAGAACACACCAAACAAGCCCGAGTTCGTCCATGTCCTTACGAAGTCAAACGCATATCTTTCGATTTTACTAAAAATTATGACGATAATGTGATCTATACATCAATAAGACCAGGCCGTAAAGTAGGCGATCCAACCGTTAACGATATTAAGGCTATAAAACACACACCCGATGGGAAAATTCAAGTCAAATTAGACTTTGCATCAGACTACATCGATTTACCCAGACGGAGAAAACATAATTTATTAGCAGTAAATAAGCTTGAAGATTTTAAGCAATGTCGAGATAAGGAAATAAAAATAAAACATCAAAAATGGGTCCATTTACAACAACTTAAGGAAGTGATTCCAAAGGACTTCCATTCATATTACGACTCTATTCCTCATTTGGAAATCTAACATTTTTTTGTCTCGTCGTATGGTACTTTGGAAAAAAATTTTGGATTTAGTCACGTTTCTGCATTAACTTTTTTTTTTGAAACAATGCTTTGTTTATGTTTTTGTTTTATATATTTTGAATCTTTCTGGTTTGGATTAAATTCAATTTTGTTCTTATTAACTTCAAATAATTATTATATTTCCATGTTGAAAAGTGATTACGTTTATGTCATACAAATTATTTAAACTTGAACTTGTGATAACACGTAAGTGCTATTACAACAAATTAAAATTAGTTTTAGTAAAAATGTTGTTTTTATTGTCAATCTCGAATAAAACATATCAAAATAACTAAAAATTGTTTATTTCAATTATAAAATTAATTTTTTAAATGGTTTTTTTTCTCTCCTGGAAAATTGATTTTTTTCAGATACGGGGTATCACTGTTTAGCCGACGATATATATTTTAGACAAAGGAGATATGTGTAAGAATATTTATGTAGTTCTTTACGTTGATGACCTTGTTATTGCTACTAAGAGTGATGATACAATGAGTAGTTTAAAAAGATGTTTAATGGAAAACTTTAGTATGACTGATCTAAGTAGTATTAAACTCTTTTTAGGTATTAGAGTTGAGAGAAATGATAATAAAATAACGTTAGATCAAAGTGCTTATTTAATAACTGTCTTGGAAAAATTTAATATACATGATTGCAAACCAGTAAGTACACCATTAGAAAGTAAATTGGATTATTTAGCTTTAAATTCGGATGAAAAATATGACGCTCCCTGTCGTAATCTTATTGGATGTCTAATGTACATTATGATATGCACAAGACCGGATTTGAGTATTGCAATAAACATTTTAACTAGATATTCAAATAAAAATAATAAAGAATTGTGGCAATGCTTAAAAAGAGTTTTAAGATATCTCAAAGGATCAATTGTACTTAAATTAACCTATAGAAAGGGGGATTATTGCGATATCTTAAGGGGTTATGCAGATTCCGATTGGGGTGGTAATGAAGTCAATAATAGAAAAAGTACTACTGGTTATTTATTTCAATTATATAATCGATGTACAATATCTTTGAATACCAAAAGGCAAACATCAGTTGCAGCTTCTTCAACTGAAGCTGAATATATGGCGTTATATGAAGCAGTTAAAGAAGCACTTTGGTTAAAATCATTAGCTGCTAGTATAAATGTTAATATTATAAAACCGATTGTAATTTATGAGGATAATAACGGTTGCATAAGCATAGCAAATAATCCTACTTGTCATAAAAGAACGAAACATATTGATATAAAATATCATTTCTCTAGGGAACAAGTTGATAAAAATACAATTAAACTTGAGTATGTTCCCACAGGTAAACAATTGGCAGATGCTCTGACAAAATCTTTACCAGCAGTCAAGTTCCTGGAACTCCGAACAGGAATGGGATTGGAGTGATGCTACTGGTCAGCTGAACTTTTATTTAATTTGTTTAATTTAGATTTAAGGAAATGGCTTGATTAGGTTTTTCTTAATCCTAGCAACAAATGTTGAGCCACATATGTAATCTCCCAGATAAATAAGTATGCATAAATTGATGTAATTAAATGGTTTCATTCTATAATTTTTTTTGATATTTAATAGTTCATTATGTTACTTTAATTCGATTTAAATTTATTTATTTGTGTGTTGGAATAAGTAATTATTGTATGTAATTACTTTAAATATATGTGAACATATATCTACTCTACAAAAATGAATCTCCTTCTTTGTCAGTAAGCATTGAATTTATTAATTAATTTTATGATTGAAGTTTTGTTTTTTTAAAGTTTTAGTTTTTCGAGACTAATGATACAAGCAGACGATTTAGGAACAAACTATATAGATAATAAATATTAATATTTAAAGTACACTGCCTTTAATTTAGTCCCATATCTAATATATACATATAAACATAATAGTCTAACTCTAAATCAAATGACTACCTGAGTATCCTATTTAAATGATAAAGTTAGCCCTCACATAAGAAGACTTGTGTGTGAGAGCTCTAGCAGTTCTAGCTACTGGAAATATCCTTGGCTTATATTGAATTTTTTAACAAAGCTATGCAATTATTATGTGCAATTTATACAATTTACAAATTTCGACTAATTTTAATATTTTGAAAAACTTTTAGAAGAAATGCTTAAATTTAATATTTTGAAAAAACTTATACAAGAAATGCTTAGTTAGATAAATGTTTTAAAAATTGATTACTGTTCCTACGAATAAGGCATTTAAGTATAAATTTATAATTTGAATCATTCAGAGATTGCCGTGTATCGATAGAGAGTTCATTGAACATTAACGGACCCAAATAATTGGAATGTCTTTGAGTTATAGCTTTTTTCCGTTTTTGTATCATAAGTGGTCGAGTTAATTGCCTTCTAGTTTGATATCCTGAGAAATTCCGAGGAAATAAATTAGGGTTTTTGTATGTGAATTTAAGCAAATTAAAGCAAAAAATTTGCCTGACAGTGAAGACATTGAAAATTGATAACGCTTCAGTAGTGGAGAAAAATTTCGGTTTCCTTATGCACATCTTAACGATTTGAGACTGCAAATTGGTTAAGGATTCAGGGCATTTCTGTATGTAGGTCCCCAAGCTATAATACCATATTGTATAAGTGATTGTATTAATGCAAAATAAACCACTCTCAACGTTGGTCTATCCAGGATGTTACGGAGAAGAAGAATTTTGTATTTGAGTTTCCTTATCCTTTTGCAAATACTGAGAATATGGATATCCCATTTAAGTCGACTATCTATGGTCACACCTAAGTATTTAGTATATGGAACATTTTGTAAAGGACGATCGCATAACTTAATACAGTTTTGGTTTAGAGTATTGCTGGTTTGGCCAAACATGATGAGAAGCGTTTTCTCCAAATTTAAAGCAAGCTTATGCATACATAGCCAATCGTATAATGTCTCAATACCACTATTAGCTAAGTTGATCGTTGTGTTCCAACTATTGCTTTTAAATATTAAAACAGTATCGTCAGCGAAAGCTACAATGTGTCCATTTACAATGTTATGTTGGAGATTGCAAATGTCATTAACATAAATTAGAAATAACAGAGGGCCAAGCACAGTTCCTTGAGGTATGCCACAGCGTACCAAAGTAGGCTCACTTACTATATTCCCCACTTTAACGAGCTGAGATCGTCCATATAGGTAGGATTGGAATAAGGAAAGTTTTCTTTGATTTATACCTAACTTTTCCAGTTTCTTGATCAATAGCTGGTGGTTTACGGTATCGAAAGCCTTTTTAATATCAAGGAAAATAGCCAAGACTTTCTCATTTTTATCTACGCCAACGTTAATGAAGGAGGTTAGGTCAAACAAAGCATGGTCTGTAGATGTGCTCGATCTAAAACCATATTGGTTATTTGCTAGGATGTTGTTATCATCCAGAAATTTCAACAATCTACTCTTTAGGCACTTTTCAAAGATCTTAGCAATATTGGACAGCAGACTTATTGGCCTATAGTTGTTAGGGTCACATTTGTTTCCAGACTTATGCAAGCGGATAATAACAGCACATTTCAATTTGTCGGGGAAAATACCCTTTCCCATAGACAAATTGAAAATATGGTGAAGCGGATGTTTGATATGCTGTAATATACCTTTCAGTATTTTTGCAGTAAATCCATCACTTCCAGGCGATTTACCTTCTTTTAAATTTCTTATGTGAAAGCATATTTCATCATAGCTTATCAGTGGAAACTCCAAAGAATAACGGATCGGTCTGTTAGCGATATTAACCATTTCATGATAGTCGGCAGAGGAGCGAACGCTGTTTGCGATTTTCTCGCCAATACTTGAAAAGTGATCGTTTAATTCACATGGAATGGCATAATCATCTTTTGTTATGGTCCCATCCTTTGTTTTTATTTCACAAATCCCCTCATCTGATCTTCCCCTGTATATAATTTCGTTAATTTTTCCCCAAAGCTTCTTAGGGTTATCTTTAACATTGTTGATTTCATTTCTATAGAAAGCAGATTTGATTATCTTAATGAGGTTGCATAGTCTATTTCTGTAGTGTTTATACTTACAATGGAGTTGTTGATTGAAGGGTTGTTTTCTTAACTTTTTAGCTAATTTATCTCTAGTTCTAATAGATGTTAGTAGACCTTTTGTGATCCAAGGGTTTCTTGCTCTCATATTTGAGCTAGTTTGCAATACACGACAGGTTGTAGACAATGTAACGTATCTATTGAGGATTTTAAAGAATTCGTTAGTCGATTGATTGGGATCGTCATAACTAACTACTGACATCCAATTTTCATTTTTAATTTCCGAAACTAGTTTTTCCATATTAACACTTTTAATTTCCCGGAAAGGTCTTTCCCGGTTTCTGTCGAATTTCCCACTCGCACTTCGAAAAATAATTTTTGCCACAGTACTGAAGTGATCCGTTATATATGTTTCTAAAATACCCGTATTGAAAGAGGAGTTATAGTTTTGTTTATAAAACATATGGTCAATACAGGAAGACGAACCCTTACCCACCCTTGTGGCACCCATTAAATGTTCCACAAAACCAAATTTCATGAGCACATTTAAATATTCATTGCATTCAATTGATGGCCTTTCATCACTCAAATTTATGTTAATATCACCAAGGATTAACTGGTTGACTATCCCCCTGTTTGTTTCTAGGTAGGTTTCCAAAGAGTTTATGAAATTTAACGCGTTTGTAAAGCTAGGAGATCTGTATACAGCTGTGACATTAAGTTGTAAATCTTTGCATAAAGTTACACAAAGGTTTAAACCATTGGCTTCAGAAAATTCAAAATCTATAATATCCACAGAAAAGGCATTTTTAACAAATACGACCACTCCATCATACTTGTTATGTTTACTCGGCTTATTATACGACTGATAATCGTCTATTTCGAAACAAAATGAAGTGAATCAATGTCTTTTTCGGTTCTGACAGTAAAAACTATAGATATTAATCGAAAAACCGAATATAAATCGCACCACCGTCTCGCCACCGTTTGGCTTGCGACGCCATTTTCAAACTCACCTCGGCTTGCCAGGTTTACAGCTCGGCCATCCTAACGGCACAATGTCCTCACTGGTGTAGTCGTCTTCGGAATCTTCGTCTTCAACTCGTCCTTCATCGTTTTCATCGCCGGGTGGTAGACAACACCATTTCTTCATCTTATCGCTTGAAAATACGGAAGTATACGCCCGCTGAGTTACCTTTAGATATGGTGGATCCTCGAGTACGTATCGATCCTTGTCTAGTACTTTTGTTACCATATAAGGTCCCTTATATGCTGGTTCGAGCTTTCTGGGTGATATAGTGCTAACCGGTTCATTCTCAACTAACACGAGTTCTCCAATTTCGTATTTCGTAGGATGCCGATGTAGTTGGTCGAATCGACGTTTCCATTTTTATCTCTGCTCGTTGATTAATTCAGCAGCAGCAAAGCGAACTTTTGGTAGTACCTCTCCAGATCCTTCATCCTTATCGACTTGCAAGGTGAGAGAGATTTTGTTCTCTTCAATGTCTCGCGGGTTGTAGGCGAACACTAAATCATGAGGGCTTCGTTTCGTGGTTTGGTTCACCATTGTGTTCAAGCTCCATTGAATGTTCCTTTGTCTTTCGTCCCATTTTCGGTGCTCCTGAGTGGCTGTGGTGATCATTGATATGAGCGTCCTATTTGCTCTCTCCACCTGCCCGTTGGCTCGAGGAGTTCGTACTGCTACCTTTATATGTTGCATACAATTGTCTCGACAATAAGCCTCAAACGTTTTAGAGGTGAACGCAGTTCCTCTATCTGTTAATGATTCTCGCCGGTATACCAATAATTCCTGTGATTTCGTTTAAGGCCTTTATGACAGGCGCAATTGCTGTATTTCTTACCGCTCGGACGACAATATATTTGGTAAAGGAGTCCACGATAACCAACACGTGCATGTTTCCTTTTGAACTTCGCGGGAAAGGTCCTAAATGGTCCAGATGGACGGTCCTAAATGGAATTGCTTCAATTTCGTCGAAATGGTATTCTCCTTCTTTACGACCTCCATGATGTTTGTTATACGTACATTCTACACACGCTTGCGTATATTTCTTCACGTAACCTCTCATTTTTGGAAACCAATATATTTCTCGAATACGTTGCAACGTTTTATCCACCGCTAGAAGTCCCGCTTTATCATGACAGTCCTGTACAATTCTCCATTTAACAGCATTGGGCACCACCCATAACTTAACGTTGTTTATTTTGCGATATAAACGTCCGCGTTCGATGAAGTAATCTCTCAATATTTGTTTATCGGCCTTCGATTTCAACTTATCCACAATACTTTAAAGTATATAACCAATCGTCGTCTGTTATTATCACCTTCTATATGTTTAACGAAGCCGGTTCTAACTCTCGTGACGGTTCTTCAGGTGAACGACTAAGCGCATCTACATGTCCCATGCGAATACCATGTCGATGCTCTAGCATAATGTCAAACTCTTGAATTCTTAACCACCATCTTGCAATGCGTGGAATTAACTCCTTCTTTGACATGTTCTTTTTTAACGCGGAACAGTCAGTACTCATACTGTTTTTCCCAAAAGGTAATATTTGAATCTTTCTAGGCTACTAACAACAGCTAACGTTTCTAATTCATAGCTATGAAAGCTTCACTCGGTATCGGTTGTAGCTCTACTAAAGTAAGCCACAGGTTTTAAACTTGTTTCGGATCGTTGTAACATGATACCAACCAACCCGCTACTACTCGCATCAGTGTGTACCTCGCAACTTCATTTTGGATTATAGGCTGCCAACGTTGGTTGTCTCGTGAGGTTATCTTTTAGTTGTTTAAAACTATTCTCCTGTTCTGCGTTCCACTCGAACTTTGATTCCTTACGCAATAACTTATTTAGCGGCGTTGCCATCTCAGCAAATTTAGGTACGAATCTCCGAAAATAACTATACAGTCCCAGGAACTGACGAACTTCTGTAACGTTTTCTGGACATTTAAAATTTGTTATCGCTTTCGTTTTCGGGGCACCCAGTCTGACTCGGTCAGCTTTATCTCATGACTCAGATACTCAATAGTGGTTTTTACGAACATACATTTTTTTAGGTTTAACGTCAACCCCGATTTCCTTATTACATGAAAACTCGTCTCAACTTTTGCTCCATTTCACAGTATGTTTGACTTCCAATCAGCAAATCGTCCATATAATTAATTGCGTCTCCTTTCTGTAGATCCTTCAATACTCTCGCCATCAAACGCTGAAATACGGAAGGCGCGTTCCTAAGCCCGAAAGGCATTCTTTTAAATTCATATAATCCGCTACTGGTTTCGAATGCTGTATAACGTGGACTAGTTTCCTCGATAGGCACTTGATAGTATCCGCTATTTAAATCTAGCACGGTTTAATACTGATATTTTGCCGCTTCTTGAATTTGCTCTTCGATGTTGGGCGTTGGAAATATTTCCTTCTTGGTACGGCTATTTAAAACTCTATAGTCAACACAAAGTCGATCGTTGCCATCCTTTTTTGCTACTAATAACGCAGGACTAGCGTACGAGGACGTTGATTCGCAAATAATATCGTTCGTTGCAGCATTTTATCAACTACTTCCCTCTTTGGATATGGAACCCGATACGGTCGCAGTTCGAATGGTTTATTATTTTCTAGCTCGATTTTCATTTCCATCAGATCGGTACATCCAGTCTCGCTAAAATTTCTCGCAAATAGTTCCTTATACTCGTTAACCAAGGACATAACTTTTTCTTCCACGCTAGTTTCGGTTATGCCTATTTGTACTTCGCTTCTCAAAATCTCGTCACGTCTCCTCGCTTCAATATACCGCTGCACTGGTACCGACTCAAATCGTAGTTGATTATATTCTTTAATCATTCGTAATCGCTTTCTATTTAATATATCCCGTCCCATCAGTAAACTCGCCGGTAGGGCGTCATCTGGTACTACATAAAAATTTCCGTCACCTCTAATTCCTTCCAAGGTGAATTCTAAATTTATCATCTCTGTGGAAACGTAACTCTGTCCAAGGAAACCTGTAATTTTATTCTGGCATTTTTGTATGGGTTTCTCAATGGACTCAATTTCGCCTTGTTTAATCATTGAGCAATCAGACCCGTTATCGATAAAGGCGACAAATTCGGTATCTTTTACTGTAACTATTTTATAATATTCAGTTTTCAATTGTGATTCTAGATACCCAACTTTATATTGACTTGCTGAGTACAATCGGTTTGTACCCCTTTTCTATGCACCTTATTACATTTTTCACATCGTTCTCTCCTTTGAGGTGCTGGACAATCTTTAGACAGGTGCCCCTGTTGGTGACAATTGAAACACTCAACATTTTTCGGTGCTCGGCATTCGTTTGATTTATGCCCAGGGTTTTTGCAATTGTAAAGGCGGGTTTACATCCCAAGAATAAAGTGGAAGAGCAAATCTGAGCTACTTTATCGCATAGAAAATAGTATGGCTCTATCTCTGTTGCACCAACGTGGCAACAGAAAACGGCAGCCTCAAAGTAGGGCTCTACTCTACTCTACGATTCGAATTCCGAAAAAAAGCTTTTAGTTTCGTTAAATATAAGCATTCTAATGCCCACTATCCCCGTGTTCTTTTAATGAACTGGGTTTTGAGAGCTTTTGAGGAGCTTTTGAGTTCCCATACAAAATCGAAGAACCAGAAGACCCAGATAAAACCTGGGTTTTCGATTTTGTATGGGAACTCAAAAGCTCTCAAAACCCAGTTCATTAAAAGAACACGGGGTATATGTCACTTTCACGTTTAATTCTGTTATTTCAAAAATAAAATGTGAAAATGTCTCGTTGTTCGTGAAGAAACTTTAAAATTTTTGATTAGTGCTGATTCTTTTACTTTTACAAGACGAGACAATCTCAATTTTCTTTAAAAATAACAATTTTCTTTAAACATGTTTCTTCACAAATCACAATTCTTTACGTCTGACACTAAAAAGTTTCGAACTTTCAACGAAACTGCGCTTGAGTTTTTTACAGGGCCACTTTGTTCTTCCACTTTGATGTTGGGATGTAAACTCCCCTTATCATGTCTCGTTCAGATTTTATATTGACATAGCCTCCTGGTTTCACCGATGATGCCTGAACAGTTGTGCCTTTCTTAGAAATATTCGTTAAATTTCTCAAACTCAGGCACCATTCAACCCTGTCCCAGATATGGTTTCCATCCTTTGGCTCTGAAAAATTGTAAATAATTCCTCGTCTTGCATGCCCATTATAAAATATTTTACTATACTACATTCATTTAACTTCCCTGTTTGTCCGATTTTGATCAGCTCGTCCAGGTAAACAGTTAAAGTCTCGTTCTTTCCCCTTTTTCTATTCATTATGCACATCCGCTTCATCATATTTTTTGTGAGCTCCTTAGTTAACGCTTCTGTCAAGTTTTCCCAATCGTTAATTACTTCCGATCTATCAATCCACGTTCTCGCTTGTCCTTTCAATTTCGCATTTATGGCAAACAGCAGCAATTCCTCCGGCCACTTGTAAATTTTATAAAGAGTATCGACTCTCTTCACCCACTCTTTAATAGGCAATATTAGCCGTGTTTTTTTAATGAACTATATAGGTCTTCGATCCAGTTCATTAAAAAAACGACAAGGGAAATTTCACTAAGCGCCATCTTCAGTGCTTTAAATATATTAAAATTAATCCGAAGTTGCGTGTCAGTAAACAACTGTTACACGAATTCCCCTCTAGAAAATAATGAATAAGTTTCTAAAAAATAAATTATTTGTTTCCTCATGCCTTCAAATTTGCTCTCGTCACTTCTATGTTGTTTTTATTTTAAATGACGTTTTTCCGACAGCCGGTAAGTATGCTACATTCCGAAAAGAAAGGGAAATTTTGAAATGTCCCAAGACCTGGATAAAAACCTCGATAAAACCTGGGTTTTCAGATTTGTATGGGGAAGAACTATATAGTTCATTAAAAAAACACGGCTATTGATACCGACGGATCATATTCAGGTAACGTTTCAATTATATCTCACGGCGTAAACATTTTCGGCAACTTGACCCCTGTCAGCCACCCCATTTTGCACCAACCAAGCTGTCGGAGGCTTGGAATTTATATTAAGTAGCTTATACCCTCGACAGACTTGCACCCTTAATCTAGATTAAGACGTCAGAATGACGTAAACTCCATTTAATTTCCATATCTTTTAGATGGTTCTGCGTCATTCTGACGTCATAATCTAGATTAAGTTTCTAGTCTGTCCCCGGTATTATAGTCTTCCATCCTACAAATTTTCATGCGCAACATCGATGACATTTTTTCAATAAGAAGATGACTTCTTTTACCCTTCATAACTTTGTCCTGCACCACTAAAAGTGTCGGAGAGCTCGGACATATAATCCCGTTTAGTAATAGAATGAGTTGCAATCGAGTTTGTCCACATCAAAGATGAAAGCACTTGTTCGTCTCCAGCTCTCCGACTATTTTGCCTTTTCTCTTAATTCGCGAACTGTCAACGAATACATATACCGATTTTATTTTACTTTTTACAAGCACACAAATGCATTGAAAATGTGTTGTACCATAACCTTCTATATTTACAAGCCATGAACAAGAATATATATTGAGAGAATCGGACTACCAAATTCTCCCAAATTTTCCAAATTAGAAGGTTCTGGTTGTACTCGACAACGCTTGTATTCAAAACTGGAATATAACGGTAAACAAAAAAATTTTACAACTTTTAAAATGTTGAATTTAACCGCACTTCTTTCTTTTTGTAATTTTTATTTAATTAAATCCCGGCTCTTCGTTCCTAATGGTTTCGCTTTCACCCGATTTCACCAGATTTTACCAGATTTTTACCCCACACCTGATTTGTAAAGAGCGATAACTCTTTACTGTCAAAAGGAAAACAAATCCAATAAAACAAAACAAACGTTTATTAATTCGAACACAAAAAGAAAGATAATATTAAAGAAAACAATATCGTAATTCTACAAGTATATGTAGATATTAATCGAAAACCCGAATATAAATCGCACCACCGTCTCGCCACCGTTTCGCTTGCGACGCCATTTTCAAACTCACTTCGGGTTACTTCGGTTTACGCTATGATATCATCATCGTCGGCACATCGCAATAGTTGAATTGATTTGTTAATGATTTTGCCACTCCTTTTCATATTTGTTCTTCAAATTGAATAACATGGGAGCTAAATTGAATAACATGGGAGCTAAGCCGTCACTGACTTCAAACTCATACGTCAATGAGTTTTGTATTTTCACCTGCGAGGTCGTCCTTTCTAGTGTGTATTTTATCAAAGTTTGAGGGTACTCTTATACCCTAGCCAGACTAGCACCCTTAATCCGGATTGTGACGTCGGAATGACGTAGACTCCATTTAATTTTCATTTCATTCTAATAACTAGCACCCTTAATCCGGATTAAGTTTCTGTCTGTCTCCGGTATTAGATCCATTCGAATTTCTATGAGTTTTCGTCTGTGTATAGAGTCGTACGCTTGCTTATAGTCTAAGAAGATTTGGAATGTACATAATTCCGTTATTCCCCCAGCTTTTTTCGAGGATTTGCTCAGAGTAAGCAGCTGGTCGGTTGTTTAGCGATCCTTCCTGAAGCCTGCTTGATACTCGCCTACGATCATTTCTGCGAATTGTTCTAATCTATCCTTTATCATAGATGTAAAAATTTTGCAGCGGGTAGCGCGATTCCTCTGTAATTTTTGTAAGATAATTTGTCTCTTTCCTTATGAATTGGACATATGACAAATTTCTTGCATTCGTCTGGAAGGATCTCCCCTTCCCAAATTTCGCATCTAACAGTTCTTGCCCTCCGCCCTTGAGTAGCTCCCCCTTAATGCCATCTACGCCTGGCGATTTATTACTTTTCTATTTCATCAGTGCAGTTTGTACTTCGAGCCGTGATGGCAATTCTACAGTCACTTCGTCCTCCGGTATTACTATACGGCCGATGATGGGTTATAATTTTCACTGCTCTATGGGCTTAGTAATTCCTTGGAGTATTCTCTCACTCTTGATTTAAATTTTTCAGGATTTGTTAAGATATTTCCTTTGGCGTATTTGCGTAGGTCAGTCTTTGATTGATATTTGCTACTTATTCGTTGATATGCACTTCTTTTTCTTCCTTCTTAAAAATCTTCTTCGGTGTTTTGTTCTAAATAAATATTTTCTTCTTAAATATGTATATGTATTTTAAAAAGTACTCGATACTGATACTTTCCAGGTATCGATACCACAGTTCTATTCTGATATTAGTACTTGGTATCGATACTAGAAGCCGATAGTTCGATAGTTTCCTGTTCGTGTAATCTCTTTTCTTTTTTTTTGTACAAATTTTATCAGCGGCTTTCCCTTTCAGCTTAAAAAGCTCATACTTTGCTTTCGTGGGTGAAAAAGGTAATCTCGATGCCACTGGCTTCTTTATTCTATAATTTTTTGCAGCTTTCATCAAACCGCTCATTTTAAGTGCGTTTGGGTTCCCACAGCTTGGTTTTTTTGTCAAAAATCGTACTGCTTGTCGTCTAATATTTGGTAAGATTGAAGATGCTCTTTAAAATTTCTATTGATTAGTCAGGATTTTCGATTATTAGGGTCACCTTGTTTAAATCAATCTCGGTAGGCCCCAGTGGGTAGGGCATCTAGCTCGTATGAACGAGGATGAACGTCCTCGGAAAGTTCAATGTGGTAAGATCGTGGGGGTGCAACAGCGAGGGAGACCCAACCTCCGCTAGACGGATGGCGTAAACCAGGACGCCCAGATCTTAGAGATGCCAAATCGGGTAACATGGGCTTAGAAGCGTTACCGGGAGAGAGAACAGTTGCGAGAGGCGACGACTGGATTCCGATTGTAGACCCGTCAAAGAAGAAGAAGAAGGCAGTAGTAGCCCTTAGCGAGAGCGAATCAGCATCGAACAGAGTACCTTTGGATGAGAGGTAAAGAAGAGATCAAACAGATCAATGCTTAATACTGATAATAGGCAATATAAAAGCATTGTCAGGAATGCAAAGGGACAGTGAAGACAAAACATTAATCCGCACTGTTCTATTCTACGCATCTAAAGCATGGACATTAATTAAGCAAACATATAAACAAGTTCAATCCCATCGAAAGGAAAAATGTACGAAGAATGGGGCCTGTAATGGTTAATTAAAACAATTGGTGCATGGACATAAAATTGACAGATTACGGTGGCTCGGATATCTTAAAGGAGCTTCTGAAGAAATAATGCCAGCTCGGATTTTTAATGGTAGACCAACAAGAAAAAGAATAGAGGGACAAGCCGGAAATGGTTTAATGAATGACGCGCTAGAGGATATACGAAAACTTCTTATAACCAACTGGAGAGCTAGCAAAACGTAGATGTGCCTGTTCCAAATTGTTATCGAATAAAATATTTAATTTCCTACATAAATGATAATACCACAAAGATATAATAAATTGTGATTTTAGCTATTCTTTGAATATTTTTTGATAAATTTTAAAATTTTCATTGTTGGAAGTGAAAACTTCTATGACCAGCCTATATTTGCAAAACAATCTTAATATTACACGAGGATAAGGGACAATAAATTTTGTTTATGGATATTCCATTTAAGTTACTTAGTGTTGCATTCAAATAAGAAAAACAACAACATAATAGATAATACATAATACACAATATATAATTTATAATACATAATTCATAGTATACATAGTATGTACATAGTGCATAGCACATAATACATAGTACATAGCACATAATATATAGTACATGGTACACAGTAGTACATAGTACATAATACATAGTATATAACACATAGTACATAGTGCATAGTAGATAGCGCATAGTTCATAGTGCGTAGTACATAGTACGTAATGCATTGTAGATAGTACATAGCACATAATACATAGTACATAATACATAGTACATAATAAATAGTCATAATATATAATACATAACATGTAATATATAATGTATAATATAAAATGTACAATATGTAAATACTAGTGGGGCCCCTCTAAACACAAAACGTAATGAAATAGCAAAAATATAAAACACAAAACGAAATTCTCTTCTGTAAAAAATTCCCTTCCGATCAAACAAAAGAAACAGAAAATAAAAAAAATTCTCTTTCGATTTCTCTCGTTTCTCTGAGAAAAAGAAGGCAATTTTCTTGGAAAAATGTTGAAAGTGGCACAACTAGATATTATTATAGATTATACATACTACATAATACAAACTAAAACCCCCAAAAGGCACATTTTTCTCACATGCTACGCCTTAAAAGTGCGCATGACGTGAGTTTTTAGTTTTTCCCCAGGCCAAAAGTGCCCAACGTGCCTGTAGAAGTTTTCACTTCAACAATAGCCGTGTTTTTTTAATGAACTATATAGTTCTTCCCCATACAAATCTGAAAACCCAGGTTTTATCGAGGTTTTTACCCAGGTCTTGGGACATTTCAAAATTTCCCTTTCTTTTCGGGATGTAGCATACTTACCGGCTGTCGGAAAAACGTCATTTAAAACAGAAACAACATAGAAGTGACGAGAGAAAATTTGAAGGCATGAAGAAACAAATAATTTATTTTTTAGAATCTTCTTTATTATTTTCTAGAGGGGAATTCGTGTAACAGTTGTTTACTGACACGCACCTTCGGATTAATTTTAATATATTTAAAGCACTGAAGATGGCGCTTAGTGCCTGTTCACACGGGTGGTCACCGCGACCTTTCAACACGAAATTTACAGGTGCGGGGAGCGTTCGAGTGCGTCTCGATTTTAAAGCGACTCACGTTCGCTTTTCTGACCAGCTGACTGTTTCAATTTCATTTTGTATCACCTTACTGTTCCATTTTGTTTTCGTTTCACCCGTATTGGGAGCAAACGTGCGATAGGACAATTTTCAGGCTTCAGTTTTGTTGCACAGATTTTTTACTAAAATTAATTATATTCAGGTAATTACAGTTTATAAAAATTTATGTCACTTTTATGAAAATCACAAACTTTGTTCCCGTACCGTATGTTCCACCTGTCATAAAAACGACTGGACACAAAGCGAAACGTGTAAACAAATATTCGCTTTCCCTTGTCGTTTTTTTAATGAACTGGATCGAAGACCTATATAGTTCATTAAAAAAACACGGCTAATATAAACGTCTTGAAAAAGTTTTCAATGGACGAAACAAAACCTCTAAACTTGGTTGCAAAAATATTGTGATTTTCTTTTTCATTTTAATAACAAGAAATCTTACAACGTTGCAAGTAAAAAGCTGTAAAGCTTTTATTTAGGACAGCAACCAGAGAATATGGGCGCCATCTGTATTGCATTAGGAAAAATAATAACATAAAAGCTTTTCATTTCATTTTTCGTTTTCCGTAGGCGTAGGTGCGTGAGCTTTTATTTTGAAAAATGTTGGCTATTTTTCAAGCCTAATCATATCTAAATCATTAATCGTACGAAAAAGCACGCATTAATTTAGAAGTGCAGTTATTTTATTCCTCTTACAGTAGTGTAATTACTTCTGCAACGACCTCATAGTCGGTAGAAAGGATTAATCCCGTATTTCGTTGTAACAATCATCTATAAAATGTTAATTTGATCTTAAAAGACTTAGTTTAATAGAACACACTCGTCCGTTTTGTTGGTTGCGTTCCATGAATGAAAATAACTTTTTAACCTGTTGTGATGTAACTGAGTTTAAAATAAGATAACCCTTTCAGGTGACCACATTCCATCTTGGTGTGGTGCAAATGCCAACGACATCAGTCACTAGATTAGGACGGTCCCGAGGCACGATGTTGCGGTGTCAACATTGTTGTCCACTATCTGGCGCCTGTTTAGTGAGTCACATCCATCGGACTCTTGGAGAGAATCGGTCAATTTTCGGACTTTCCATGTTGATGATACTAGCAGCAAACACTGACATCTGAGTCTGTCTCCTAGGTCACTAGGTGCCGATCATCAGGCAGTAAATCATGGGACGTTCCTGATGCCAAACAATAGAGAGCAACATTTGCTATCGGTTCAGATTTCACCTTCAGATGTGTCATGAATGGCATTTAAATTTGAATAACATTGAGTAAAGTGAACCGATTTTATGGACTTCTAAAATGCATTCTTAAAGATTTCTGTATCACTATCACCCGATCGATCTTTACTAATTTCCATATTTATCAGTGCGCAGGATAGAATTTGTTCCGCCCATAGAGAGAACAAGTTCAGCATCACCAAAAAGCCCTGAATGTGTCGCAAAGACTCGAAGAGCTTCATAGAAGGCCGTACATCGTCAGCATAGAAGCGGACAAAATATGATCAAGATAGTTCTTAGATTTTGATCTACACCTTCCTGAATGGCCGGCCATTAGTCTTCCACTTGCGCCATTGTGTCCACTTTGTAGTAAGCGGTGATATATGAAGGCACACTGCATTTGTAATGGCCAAAAAGATCAGACCGATGAGAAACATAAGTTCTTAGGCTGTTTTTGATCTATGATCGTTGAGCGACAAGATCACTCGAGATTGTTTCGTATGCAAGTCACGGATGTCTTCTGCTTCTAGTTAATAGCGCCATTAGGTGCAGGTTTTTGTTTTGATGCATCCGATGAGGTCAAGGGGTGGCTTTTTGTGAACTTTGTGACTGGCTGGTTGGCCACTGTGCGTGAGGTTTTGATGGAATTGCGGAAGCTTGGTTTTGTGTTTTTATTGATGTTGGTCTTGCTTCGTTATTATAGAACCTAAAAACCATTAACACAAATATAGGTTTAAGGGGTAAGTATTTCAAATAATGCGGATTTTTGGTATTGTTTTTGTATTAATGAAGTGAGTAAGGTAGTGAATGTAAGTTAATACTTTATTTTAAAACAGCGGGCTGAAAGATGCATTTTATTGTAGCATGTAAATGGGTGCCTGTTAATTGTGAAATTTTGAACAAATTTTTGTCTACAATATTAACTAAGAAAGCGTGTGAATTTATTAAAATAACATGTTGATGAAAATGAATGAAGCTAAACCAATGGAATTGGTGTTCTTATTCCAACATCGAATAAGTGTGTCAAATGTGCATTTGAGTAAATTATAGAACTAAAAAAAGAAAAGTGAATGCGCCACCCTACAAACTACCTTTACTCGTATTCAAAGTAACGAAACAAAATTTAGCTTAAATTGAACAAAGAAACAAGGATAGGATAGGATAGAGGTCTGGAGCGTGTTTGACTACATGTCGATGAACCTTGTGTTTGAACTCTGAGATGTTATATGAGTTCAGAACACCGATTGCGGAAGACAATTCCACAATCGAGTTATTTTATTTAATAACGAACCTCTGAACTGTTACGTGCCCGAAAGGAAGGGCTGAAGTGTAGGGGGGTGAGCCAAGTTGGCTAGTCTGGTGTTGTGGGAAAAAGTAACCGTGTTGGTAGGAGGTTATTAATTTCAGTGGAACAATTTCTACATTCCTACGGTGGATTAAATAGCCTTGTAGAGGGACAAAAGGTGACGTCAAGGTGGGGTTTTGCACTTTATCCAGACTAGAACCACAAGAAACGGAAGAACAATTATTATACTTTGAGGTGGAATAAATTGTCAATAATACTCATCATAAACACCATTGGCCATTCCTGCACCATCATCCTATATATTCTGTTATGATCATGTTTGTAGTGCTGTTTATGATCATGTTTGAGGCAGCAGCGAGGTTTATAAGTCTTACCCCATTCACATTACTTTCGTTATGTAAACTGTATGGATTTGTCGTGGGCGGAATTTGCGTTCTTTTTTGATCTAAAGTAAGCTAAGATTACCTTAATGCCGTTTCGTGGGCAGCTCAGATAAACCGATACTACGTTATCGTAGAATTCGTCTTTCTCTGACTCTGATTTCTAATTCTCGCTCGCTATTAACTCATTCGAAGTTGATTAAACTTTCGTTAACTTATTCCTATTTTTTTCAATTCTTTCGGCTGAGACCTGTACTTAGTAGTAAGAATACTAATTCTCTAGATATAATCAAAATTATGCAGGCCACCTTGTATACATATTTAGCCCAAACCCAAAAAAGTTGCTCGAAGAATTCCTACTGCAACTACCGCAGAAAAGCAATTACTTCTATTATGTCGAAAACCATGGAGAACTCCACCAAATATTAAGGCCATGTAGTACAGGTAAATTAAGCCGAAAAAATCTAAATAGCGAAATAAATTGGGAACAGGCTGAAAATTGACAGGGAGCTTCTTTCGAGGGTTCTTAATAAGGTGTTATAAAGTCTACCTATTTTCTACCACGGGAAACCCACTTTCTAGGGGGTTTTAGTCCCCAAAAGGTCAAAATATCAATTTTACCAGCAAATACATCTTAAACGGTAAGTCTTATCATAAAATACTCTTTACAAAGTTTGTAGATTATGCGATTATCTACAAAAAAAAGTTATAGCTTTGGTGAACCTATTGATACACCGAGAAAACAATAAAACTAAATCTGCAACCTTCTCCGTAGTCCGGAACATTGTTAAAATTGCAAATAAATGCAATTTCTCTACATTTTCGCCAAAAAATTCCAAAAGTGCTGCAAACTTGGAGTAGCGCTAAATGTATTATTTTATACCACGTACCAGATTTGCAAATAATTTAAAGGTACGGAACATTGTTTTAAATTAGATATTAATGTTTTTTCTAATAAACTAACCGATAAAATTCCAAAAGTACTGCAAACTTAAATTAAAACATACATCAGAAAAGTGTCCTGAACAGTTATGCAAAGGAGAATGGGAAACTTTGTATGGACTCCGTCCCCAGGCTGTAACAAGTTGTGATATATATCCTAGGTTATCACAATGGCTTTATTTTATCATATGACACCAACAATGATACTTGTGCAGGTGAGGAGCTATGATTAACAAAAATGTTTTATTTTCAAATAAAACGTAATATTTATTTGGCTTTATTTTATCAACCAAATTCATATAAACGGTAGTGTTAGCAGTTAATCGTGTGGTCCTCGCAATGTTTTATTATAAACAATGCAGTATAAAGGTATGTACTGTGTAAGACTACACTGTAAAAAAATTCTGTGGTAATTTTACAAAAAAAATACTGGAAGTTTTATTCACAAGCAGTTTTGTAAATTTGCAATATATCTTAATATATAAAAACTACGTGTCACAATGTTTGTACACGCTAATCTCCGAAACCGCCCCACAGATTTAAATAAAAATTTGGGAATGTGTAGGGTTGGTTCCGGATTGAGAGATAGGATAGTTTTGGTCCAGATAAGTGAAGCTGTTCTCGAAATATAGAGAATTTGAATGTTTCACTGATTATATTTAAGTTGGCGGGGCGAAAAAATATTTAATTTTAACTGTCATGTACATATAAAAAGCCGTTAGCTTTAAAAAAGCGCTCTGATTTTTACGAGTGACAACGTATGAATTAGTGTATTGAGTGTACTGAGTGTACAGTGTGTACAGTATGTACAGTGTGTACAGTTACAGTGTACTCTGTACTATGTACTGTGTACTATATACTATGTACTATGGACTGTTTACTATAACTACCGGAGCCCGCAAAAACACACCAGTTAAGAAACATATAATTTATATACAAAATAAAAATATTTTTCAACATTGGGAAACCTGTAAAATACCAGCATCCATTGTTCTTTATATACTTCCACCGAAAAATGCGTAAAAGCTTTTAATTGGTGCGATTAAATAAAGTGTTAATAAGAAAATATATAAATGTCGAGTTTTTGCATTATGCCTCAGATTGCAGGGGCAGTTTCAGAGGGGGGTAATTGGGTAATTACCCCCCTAAGAATTTTCGTTCGCTTATTTATTTTTATTCTTAAAAATTACCAATATTTAAAACAAACAAGTTAAGTTATGGTGAATCTATTCGGCGATCTATGACGGTGAATTTTTCCAAAACTGCTGGAGAGTCGTGGAAGGGACCGATACCCGAGACTCCCGATAATATGGCACGCTTTGGCTGATTCCACACGAGCGTACCCACGACACGACAAGGTAGGTAGGTGAAGGGCTGCCTCCAGTGCGACCGCAGGTACAATTAGCGCTTGGCGCGCCGGTTTGTTGCCACAACTCGTTTACCTTATGTTGAGTGGTTGTTTGGTCGGGTGTGACGGATGCCTAAAGCCATCCTGTGGAATTTAGGAAGCTTAACAGTGATCATATCTCCAGTCTGGAAATCTCTTTTAAGTCTTCCAAAACGTAACTGCCTAGTGTGCGCTGCCTGGCTTTAGCTAAAGCCGGGCACTTACAGAGGAAGTGAACAAGTGTTTCTCTCTCGTTCGTCTCCCCGCAGTTACGACAACAGACTTTGAACGGGATGCCCAACTTGGCAGCGTGGTCTTCTATGGGCCAATGTCCCGTGATGATTGCCGTGTTTCTGGAAACATCTCGTCGGGGTCTGTTTAAGAGGCCCATTGTTTTTTGTTTGTTATAAGTCGACCAAGTCGCCCTAGAGATAGTCCCTCCAGTGCTCTCCACTTTTGGCTGGCTAATAGCGTTTTTGACTCCACCTGTTGGGCTGCCGGCCATCTCGGTCTCCGAGCGCCGGAGACAGACTCCCTGCTTGGTTAGGTAGTCGGCTTTCTCGTTCCCTTTATGTTCCTATGACCGGGAACCCAGACGACAGCGACGTAGGGCTTTCTACCTAGCCTATCTAGCTCAGATCTAGCACTAGCTTGGAGCGCATTCTTACTGAATGCAAAGCTTTTGTAGAGTCTTGGCTGTCGATGAAAATCCCGATACTACATCCTTGTGTAGGTTCTGAGTTCATTGTCTGGCAGGCCTTCAGGATCCCCAGCACTTCAGCTTGAAAGACACTAGCGTACACCGGCAAGTGCCAGGACAGTGATCTGTTAGTGGTCTCTAGATAAACCCCTGCTCCGACGCCCTCTGACGTCTTGGAGCCGTCGGTACATTGAACTTTCATAGGACGACTCTGTTTGCCCACTCTCTTCTTGAGGGTAGTTCGACGGAGAAATCCTTCCTAAAGGTCAATCTAGGGGAAGGTAGTCTGTGGTTGAAGCGACCATACCCTCCTGTAGCAGATTCAAAATATTGTTTGTCTGAGGGCACTGCAAGAGGCTAGATGTTTGACGTGATGGTCTGGGGGGGAGGTGGTAGGTGCAAGAGAACGTCGGCAGTTTTCGTGGCGCATGTCCTCATGGCCCCTTTTGCCCCTACTGTTGCCGTTCTCTGTACCCTTGAAAATTTAAAAAAAATCTGCCGCGGCGTATGCAGGTTCTATTAGGGCTAAATAACCGTTAAATACTAGTGGCAGAAATTTTTGACCATTTGCTGGGGTGGAGGTTAAAATGGTAACTTGAGCTAGGGGTGGCTTGGGAAGGGTGCAAATGGTATTTATGGAATAATAAAAGTATTTAAGTTTTTTCTTTTTTTTAAACTACCCCCCCTAAGCCAGTTGGCTGGAAACGCCCCTGTCAGATTGCGGTACATCTTGAAAACGGTCAACGTGTATATTTCACTGAAGAAAATGCTCTCCAACGAGCTTTCCAGCCACCAAAAACTACACTTACTGAATTTTTCACACTGTGACAAAAACCTGATATTTTGGATATTCGCAACAACATTGTTATATACCGACGTCCCTCGGTATTATCCATGGAACAAATCAGGTAAAAAATGGAAGCCACGTAGACAAGGCGAACCACATCCAACTATCGCATGCGTATTGAAAGCAAAGACATTGGGACGACTTTACACAGTACATCCAAAACAACGTGAATGTTTCTCTTTGCATTTGTTGTTGCTGAATGTTCCAGGACCAACGTCTTTTGAATTTTTACGAACAGTCAATGGTCAAATATTCAATACATTTCAAGATGCATGTCTCGAGTTGCAATTGCTGGAAGACGACAATCATTGGGATCTGACACTTACTGATGCAGCATTTGCATCCACGCCGAATAACATTCGTCAACTGTTCGCAATTATATTGACGAGATGATACCCAACAGAACCATCGGTTTTGTGGGAAAAATACAAGAACGGCATGACTGAAGACATACTTCGCAGAATTAGACAAACAAACCAATATCCAAACTCTCGAAATTTTATAGGAATAATTGGTTTTTCGTTAATGGTTATAAATATTTGTTGAAGAGTTGAATTTTGAAGATTTGGATTAATTTTAAATGTCTTAAGGTTGGGAGGGCAGCGCGTCGGAAAAGTATCATCTTTGTTTATTTACGCGCCGGAAAACAAAACCAAAAACATAGTTTACCAGCAAGTTTTGCAAAAGAATACATACATAGGTAATTTTGGTCACACTTAATATGAAAGCATATTGAATCTAATGTCTCCAAATTTTACAGAAATAAGGATTGGTTCTTTCCTTAGATATTGCGAATAGTTTGATTTTCAATAATTGCATTAATTTCACATGTTTTGACGAACACAATTTCGCAATATAAGAGAAAATAAAAGTTGGTTTTTAATGGTTTTATTTAGCTTCACCTCGTATATTTGTTTGTTTGGTTCAAATCTTGCGACAGATTTTTCGTCTACTTCTACTGAACCGATTCTTATGAAATTTTGCCCACACATTGAGCTCCCGTGACAATGCAATCTGACAATTTTGTACAAAAATCAAGATGGCGGTTCCAAGATGGCGGACGAATTTTGCAATTGTATTCCGATTCCATTGAAAATCGGTATGGGGGGGTTTGTAGGGCCACAAATGACGATTCTGTAGTCAAAATTTGAAAATTCAAAATGGCGGCGCCAATATGGCGGGTGAATTTTGCCAATGTGTTCTGAATCCATTGAAAATCGGTATCGGGGGGTTTGTAGGGCCACAAATGACGATTCTGTGGTCAAAATTTGAAAATTCAAAATGGCGGCGCCAATATGGCGGATGAATTTTGCCAATGTGTTCTGAATCCATTGAAAATCGGTATCGGGGGTTTTAGGGCCACAAATGACGATTCTGTGGTCAAAATTTGAAAATTCAAAATGGCGGCGCCAATATGGCGGATGAATTTTGCCAATGTGTTCTGAATCCATTGAAAATCGGTATCGGGGGTTTTTAGGACCACAAATGACGATTCTGTGATCAAAATTTTAAAATACAAAATGGCGGATGAGTTTTGCAAATACGTCCTAAATCCATTAAAAATCGGTATTGGGGAGTTTTTAAGGTTAAAAAAAATGACGAATTTGTGGTCAAAATATTAAAAAAATCAAAATGGAAAATAATGAATCTGTTGTCAAAATTATAAAATTTAAAATTCACCAGAATTTTGTAAAAAGTAAAATCCAAAAATTACTGAATTAAGACTAAAAGGAATACAATAAGGTTATTTTATTGGAATAATTTTTGATGTTTTGAATGCACCCAAGTCGCTTAAGGGCTTTGGAAGGGCTATGTATTGAGGAGCTTGATTGTCAGAAATTAACAGGTAAGAAACCGTGCAATAAAGATGCAATGAAAGAGTTGGAAAGGATGAAGAGTTTGCATAATGATACGAGCCAAAATCAAACTAAAAACTAGAAAATAAAAAAATTAGGTAAAAAAACTTTTAAGTTAAATGGTTTTATTTGAAATCATAAGCTGTACCAAAAACTAGAAAATAATTAGAACACAAACATGGACCTTCTTGAGATTCCGACGTCTGGTAAGAAATCATGCAATAGTAGCCGTGCTGTTTTCTTATGTCGTATGCCAAGGTACCCTTTGTGTCGCTGCGTCAACGGATTAAGTAATATTCTGGGACTTTTAACAGACTAAAATAAAAACATGGGGCGCATAAAAACCTGTATAACCACTGTATAATTAAATAAGAACGACTTGTCTAGAAGAATGTGTTTCCAAGCCCACCAATATATTTCAAATGCGCCCCATGTTTTTATTTTAGTCTGTTAAAAGTCCCAGAATATTACTTAATCCGTTGACGCAGCGACACAAAGGGTACCTTGGCATACGACATAAGAAAACAGCACGGCTACTATTGCATGATTTCTTACCAGACGTCGGAATCTCAAGAAGGTCCATGTTTGTGTTCTAATTATTTTCTAGTTTTTGGTACAGCTTATGATTTCAAATAAAACCATTTAACTTAAAAGTTTTTTTACCTAATTTTTTTTTTGGCATTGCTTTTTCCAACTATAAAATATTTATTTCATTTTTCGATTTTATTTTGTTGTTCTCGAAAAATTTTGTTATTGAAGACTTCTAGATTTAAATTAAAAAAAGCTATAGAAAATGGTCCTCGAATTTCGAGTGTTGGATGCTGCTATTCGCATTAATTTTAAATCTTTTAACATTCATGGTTTTAACAGAATACACAGGCAATTTTGGTCATAGTTCAAATAAATGTATTTTTAATCTAATGACTCCAACTTTTATAGGAATAGTTGATTTTTCGTTAATGGTTAAGAAGAGTTGAATTTTGAAGGTTTGGATTGATTTTAAATGTTTAAACGTTGGGTGCAGCAAAATGTCAGATCCCTAATAGTTTCACATTTTGTTATTTGGAATCAAAAATATCAAAAAATTCTCCTACTGTATATTAAAACTCATATCACCTGATTACTACTATTGGCTTATGGGAGCAGCATACTTTACGTATTTTCACCAACTGTGTAATAAATATACATTATTTGTGGGATGTAAAAATACAATTAGTATTGGAGCTTTCACTTCATATTTTTGTAAATTTCCAAAACTTTTGTGTATGCCCTCTCCCTATACATAAAAATAGCATTTTGCTCACCATGCAAGAACCGATTCGCAATGAAAGCTTCAAGCTCCAAGCGTCAAGCTGCAAGCTTCAAACTACAAGCTTCAGCTGAGTTTTGCTTTATTTGAGCACTGCAGCTTGAAGCGGTGAATGTGAATCATTAGCTTTGTTCGTTTACGCCAAATGGGATCCCGCGGGATCCCGCGTGCGCAAATTTTGTGTTTTCTTACTTTCTCGGGATCGAAAAAGAGGGGAAATTTTAGCTCCGCCTCTTGCAAATAAGTTCCCGAGGTCTCGAGTCCCAGCGACTGTGGCTGGCTGTCAAAGCCATTTCTGTAGTGAAATTTGAATTGTCAAAATCAATTGTCACTTGTTATGACAAACCAAAACGATTACGACGGGCTGAAAAGAAGTTCTTGAGTTGGTGCCTTACTAAAAAATTGTGAATAATTTCATAAATAATTTATTAATTAATAGTTTTATGTCATTGTTTTGAAAACATAAGTGATTTTTAGGTTAGATTTCCACGAAACATTCGAAAACATCCCAGAAAGCGTTTTCTTACTTTCCTAATATTATCCCCACTATTCAACTTTACTGTCAAAAATCGTGGGATCCCGCGGGATCCCGTGTGGCGTAAACGAACAAAGCTATTATATCTTACAAACCCTTTTATCCTAATTTTTGAAGCTCAGCTTGAAGCTTGCAGCTTGAAGCTTTAATTGTGAAGCGGCCCTAAGCATTAAAAATTATCAAAAATTTCTTGGCTGTTACCCCGGGTCTCCACTGGAAATAAAGTATTGCATGCAATTTCGAATTGCAATGAAATTGCTCGTCGAGATACCCATATTGCAATTGCATGCCATATTTCAGAGATAATATGGGCATCTCGATGAGCAATTTCATTGCAATTCGAAACTGCATGCAATACTTTATTTCCAGTGGAGACCCGGGGTTACAAGAACTGCCCAGACCCTGACCAAAGTCGAAGGTCTGACCTTAACTTAAGAACAATCGGGTATTATATGCTTAGTATTCTATTGTTACCTGTGAATTATATCTATGAGAGGGAAAATTAAAACCTTACATTCCAATGAACAATTTGTAATTTTACTGAAAATATAAGTTCTAAAATTACGCCTCTTACTGTAAAATTACAATACAAAGTTCAGCACATAACATTGATAAATAATACTAAGAAATATTGTAATTTTCCTACATAAACGATTTAGAAAAATACACAACATTGTGTAAAATATAGGTCACATTCATGTAATCAACATTTACCTCATGCAGTATTGGATATTCTCAATTTCTTTATGTGAAATTACAAAATTTATAGTAAAATTACAATAATTGTGTAGCAAATTAGTATTTCATACCGCGATTTGTAATTTTACTATACATTTCGACTGTGAATTTACATATTTTTTTTACAGTGTAGGTGAAAAATAAATTACTTTATCTACTAATAATGTGAAATGATGTAAAAAAAATATAGATTCTGCAGATCCAGGTCTTGCTTCTAAATCTTTTCTTACAAGCCGGTGGCGTGTCCGCTGGCGTGTTAAAGAACGGCCACATGTAGTACAATGGTTTATATTATGCCCCATTTTAAAACTAATCCTAACCGAAAAGTACAGTACGTTTAACGTTCCGAGTTCAAATAAAAATTCAAATTCAAAAGTGCAAAAGATGAACGTATCGCAAGCCTATTGCGCAGGAGTGTGAAGCGGCGGCAGTTCAGTGGGGAGACCGTGGAGTACATTACGAGGGACCGGTTGCCGTACACGAACGGTTTGTAACAAAGTGAAATAAAATAAAAAATATGAGTGTGCTTAAGACCACACTTTAGAAGTAAAACTTTTTGCCCAACAACTGCCGCAATTATTAAAATATTAACCAGCTAGTAATATGCAAAAGATATAGTGGAAGGTCTTTCGAATAAACATATAGTACGCTTTTAGAAAAGTCAGGCCAACGACAGATGCAGGAAGTATAGTGACGAGCCTACTGAGGGACTTGAACACTCGAAATTTGGGCTTGGCGAAATTTACACTAAAATCACAGCTCAATATCATTGGCATTTCGCTGAAATTTTTGTTTATTAAAGTTGGACCTTCTGTTGCGTATGACAGTAGTATTATGTACATGAAATCTATTATTTCACTTATTCTTTTATTTGGTGACTAGTAAGATCCGTAAGGCGTTGCCCGTGATAAACCAATGGGTCTTTCTGGTGAAATAAACACACATGAAATATCCTTAAAAAGGTAACCACCCACCAAAAATAAATACATATTAGTGAAAGTCTATTTAAAAATAGGCTTTTGCCAGCAACTATTAGGAGCAGAAAATTTGCAGATCCACAGTGTTATTGATGCTATTGATGCAGGCATTCGCCTGGAGTTTTAGTTAAATTAAACATTCCATAATCAAAAAATATTATTACATTCTGAAATAAAAAAATATACTATACTAATTTAGGATTTAAAATGGGCTTTTGACGGTGATGGACAGTATGCGCTTGGAGTGACGGAATGAGGGAGTGTGACTTGAGACGAATATTGTCCATTATCAGACATGGAATATAATGCAGAAAAATTACATGTCTGACAATTGCCTGTCCCTGGGTTCCCATCTGCAATGTCACTGACTCAGGGTTTACTTGCTTACCCAGACGCCAGCCCCTTCCCGTATTGCAGAATCGTAAACTTATACTAAAAATTTCAGGCGTGAAGGGTTTCCTTCTTCTTACCCATTATATATAAATCTCACATTTTCGGTTGTCTTTACCATCTTTCCAAAAACCTTGTATATCAATTCTGAGCCGATTGCTTAAAGAACCTCAACCACACATTGACAAATTGCGTAAATGAAGCTGCTCAGGAACACAATTGGCAAAATTTGTCCGCCCGCCGCAATTTTAAATTTATAAGTTTTGTTCATAAATTCCTTATTTGCGACCATAAAAACCCTTAGATACCCACTTTCATTGGAATCGGAACACAATTGAAAAATTAAACCATATTTGCGCGGCCATCATGGGAAACCTCCACGGATCTTGATGCAAAATTTCGAAGCTTGGGCAATTCGGAAATTTGGGAACTAATTAATATAAGTTCTCATCATAAATTCCTTATTTGCTGCCTCAAAAAACCCCAGATACCGATTTTTATGGAAATCGGAACACAATTGAAAAATTTATATTTGGGTGGCCATGTTGAATTTCGGTCATATTTCGGCTACGAGGTGTATCATGAGAGACCCCCACGGACCTTCGTGCAAAATTTCGAAGCTCTGCGATGACTGGTGCGCCCGCAATAGCGCACACATACAAGCATACATACATAGATACAGAAATTTTCTTTTTTTTATATTTGGTGATATATACCCCCAAAGGCAAATTTTTCCTACGAAACCAGCTTTTGCCCTAACTAAAACCCTAAAAGTGGATTTGGCACCAAAACCACCTATTGGTTAAACTCAAACAGAACCAGCTTTTGCCCTCACTAACCCCCCCCCCCCCCATATAAGCAAATTTTACCTATAGAACCAAATTTTGCCTTAACTTAAACTCCTAAGTGGATTTGGCGTACTTCCCCTCAGCCTGCCTACTTTGTCAATTCCCCTTAATTCCTTACATTTTTCGTGACGGTCCCATATCAAGACACAGAAAGTTACTCTACCGCGACAAAAAAAGTTTCACTTCAAAAATTGGAGTCGTAGTCGCAAATTTTGAAACCCGACTCCGCAGCCCTGCGATAGAACTTCTACTCGACATCGGCCCCATTGATGTCTATCCCAACAAAATTTTTAGAAAGAATATTTTCAATCCTGTATTTTGACTTGACGATGAGGAAAAATATTCGAAATCATATATAATTCATAATTCGTACTATTTGTAGAAATCGAATAGTAAACTTATGAAGTGAACAAGTTGTTGTTTACATCATCATCAGGAGCTCCACAGCCTATTGTTGGCCTTGGCTTCCTCCAGCATTCGCCTCCATGATTCTCGATCTCTGGCTCGACTTTTCCAGTTTCTTATTCCCAACTGCCTCAAGTCTTCTTCGACGTCATCTATATATCTTTTCTTAGGCCGGCCGGGTCTGCGTTTTCCTGACGGTACTTTCCCCAGCACTATCTTTGTCGGGTTCCGTTCCGCACCTCGTTGGACGTGACCAATCCATCGCAGTCTGTTTATTTTGATCACTTTGACAATGTTTGGAATCTTGCTGATTTCATACAACTCTGAGTTGTATCTTCTTCTCCAAACGCCATCAACCTGTATTCCTTTGTAGATCGAACGAAGAATTCTCCTTTCAAATCTTCCTACCAATGCTTCGTCTGCGTTTTTCAATGTCCACACTTCCGAACCATATAGTAGGACAGGCCTTATTAGTGTCGTGTAAAGTACCAGTTTCGTCTTCCTTGATATATTTCTAGACGTCAGGTGCCTGCGTAGACCAAAGTAGCATTTATTAGCCAGTGCTATTCGTCTTCTGATTTCGGCCGATGTATCATTACCTTTTGTTATAATCGTGCCGAGGTACACAAACTCATCTACTGCTTCTATATTGTAGGTGTCGATAGTTATGTTCTGTCTGCTACTTCTGGCGTTTTTTGTGTACATATACTTTGTTTTGTGCTCGTTTATTTCCAACCCGATTTTTTTTGCGGCTTGCTCAAGTTCTACAAAGGTCTCCTTCATGCTCTCAAATGATCTTCCAAGGATAGCTATATCGTCGGCAAAGGCTAATATTTGCACTGACCTATCGAAGATGCACTCTGATGTGTTAATCGATGCATCTCTTACTGCTTTTTCTAGGGCCACGTTGAATAACAAGCAGGATAGTGCGTCGCCTTGCCTTAATCCTCTATTTGTTCTGAGGGGTGGGGATAGTTCACCATCTATTCTGACTCTACACCTTGCATCTTTCATCGAAATTTTCGTCAGTTCTACTAGGTGATTAGGTAATGCGAGCTGCTCCATAGCATCAAATAACTCATTACGGTTCACACTATCGTAAGCATATTTGTAGTCGATGAATAACATGTGGATGTTTATGTTAAATTCAACAGCTTTTTCTAGGGTTTCTCTGAGTACAAATAGCTGGTCGGTTGTGGATCTTCCAGGACGAAAACCGCATTGGTACTCTCCTAATATTCTTTCCACGTATGGTCGTAGTCTAATATAGAGTACACGTGAAAATACTTTGTACGTTGTGTTCAATAGCGTTATTCCTCTATAGTTGTTGCAAGATAGAGGGTCTCCTTTTTTGTGTAAGGGACACACTATGCCCTCGTTCCACTCATCAGGCATTTCTTTCCGTCTCCAGATTTCCACTATTACTTCATGTAGTTTTTGGATAGTTTCCTCTCCGCCTTTCTTAATGAGTTCTGCAGGTATGCTGTCAGACCCTGATGCCTTATTATTTTTTAGTGCTCGCAATGCCAGGCGTACTTCCTCTATGGTGGGGGCTGCTGCGCTGTCATTCTCATCGTCCGCGTTCATGTTCTGCACATTTCGGGTACCAATGTGCTCCTGCTCTGGGTTCATTAGTAGTAGTTCCTCGAAATGCTCTGCCCATCTAGCCAATACTTCGTCCTTATTACTTAATATCTCCCCACTTTTATCCTTGCACATTGTCACTCTAGGCTTAAATTCTTTCCGTTGTTGGTTTACCTTTTTGTAGAAGTTTCTTGCATCATTTAAGCTTGCTGATTCTTCTATTTTTTTCATTGGTTCTTCCCAATACTGCCTTTTTTTCGCTTTGTGCATTCTCTTCTCAGCTCGCCTCTTTTCTTTATACTCCTCTTCAGAGTTTCTTGTTCTGTGCCTACTTAGCATGACTTGGTAAGCTCGGTTTTTCTCCATTGTCACCTGGGCGCATTCTTCGTCAAACCATTCTACTCTTCGTTCTTGTTGAACGAAACCTAGAATATCTTCTGCTGATCTTTTCACTGCTCTTTTTATGTCATTCCATTGGTCGTTCAAGTTTTCATGTGTGTTTTGACCAATTTCATTTATTCTTACGTTGAGCAGGTTCTCATAATCAGCCCTAGTTTGCTCTTCCTGCAATCCTGCCACGTTGTATTTTCTGTCTCTGTTTCCTCTTCTTGTTTTTATTGTCGATATCCTGGCCCTAATTTTCGTTCCCATTAAGAAGTGGTCAGAGTCTACATTTGCGCCGCGGTATACTCTCACATCAAGCACATTGGACTGGTGGCGCGCGTCTATAAGGACATGATCGATTGCGTTGTTGGTTACTCCATCTGGCGACTTCCAGGTTGCTTTTTGAATATCCTTATGCTGGAATTTGGTGCTGGATATAACCATATTTTGCGCCATGGCGAAGTTTATAAGTCTTAATCCATTATCATTGTGGTGTTCGTGCAAACTAAACTTTCCAATTGTAGGCTGAAACGCTGCTTCCCGTCCTATTTTAGCATTGGCATCTCCAATGACTATCTTTATGTCATGACGGGGACAGTTTCTGTATACTCTCTCTAAAGAGTCGTAGAACATCTCCTTTTCTTCTTCCGGGCTCTCTTCTGTTGGAGCGTGTACATTTATGACTGAATAATTGAAGAATTTGCCCCTTAAACGAATCTTGCACATTCTTTCATTTATGGCTTCAAATCCTATGACAAGGTGCTTTATTTCCTTCCGAACAATGAATGCTGTACCTAGTATGTGGTCTCTTTCTTTGCAGCTATAAAATATGTTATGTGTTCTTTTTTCGAATATTCCCTGTCCAGTCCATCTCATCTCATCTTGTTTACAACTAAAACTAAATATAAAAAATGCCGCCCCAAAATATGTGCCGCCCGGTGCGGACCGCCCCCACCGCCCCCCCTTAGGTACGCCACTGACTTAAAACATACATCAGAAAAGTGTCCTGAACAGTTATGCAAAGGAGAATGGGAAACTTTGTATGGACTCCGTCCCCAGGCTGTAACAAGTTGTGATATATATCCTAGGTTATCACAATGGCTTTATTTTATCATATGACACCAACAATGATACTTGTGCAGGTGAGGAGCTATGATTAACAAAAATGTTTTATTTTCAAATAAAACGTAATATTTATTTGGCTTTATTTTATCAACCAAATTCATATAAACGGTAGTGTTAGCAGTTAATCGTGTGGTCCTCGCAATGTTTTATTATAAACAATGCAGTATAAAGGTATGTACTGTGTAAGACTACACTGTAAAAAAATTCTGTGGTAATTTTACAAAAAAAATACTGGAAGTTTTATTCACAAGCAGTTTTGTAAATTTGCAATATATCTTAATATATAAAAACTACGTGTCACAATGTTTGTACACGCTAATCTCCGAAACCGCCCCACAGATTTAAATAAAAATTTGGGAATGTGTAGGGTTGGTTCCGGATTGAGAGATAGGATAGTTTTGGTCCAGATAAGTGAAGCTGTTCTCGAAATATAGAGAATTTGAATGTTTCACTGATTATATTTAAGTTGGCGGGGCGAAAAAATATTTAATTTTAACTGTCATGTACATATAAAAAGCCGTTAGCTTTAAAAAAGCGCTCTGATTTTTACGAGTGACAACGTATGAATTAGTGTATTGAGTGTACTGAGTGTACAGTGTGTACAGTATGTACAGTGTGTACAGTTACAGTGTACTCTGTACTATGTACTGTGTACTATATACTATGTACTATGGACTGTTTACTATAACTACCGGAGCCCGCAAAAACACACCAGTTAAGAAACATATAATTTATATACAAAATAAAAATATTTTTCAACATTGGGAAACCTGTAAAATACCAGCATCCATTGTTCTTTATATACTTCCACCGAAAAATGCGTAAAAGCTTTTAATTGGTGCGATTAAATAAAGTGTTAATAAGAAAATATATAAATGTCGAGTTTTTGCATTATGCCTCAGATTGCAGGGGCAGTTTCAGAGGGGGGTAATTGGGTAATTACCCCCCTAAGAATTTTCGTTCGCTTATTTATTTTTATTCTTAAAAATTACCAATATTTAAAACAAACAAGTTAAGTTATGGTGAATCTATTCGGCGATCTATGACGGTGAATTTTTCCAAAACTGCTGGAGAGTCGTGGAAGGGACCGATACCCGAGACTCCCGATAATATGGCACGCTTTGGCTGATTCCACACGAGCGTACCCACGACACGACAAGGTAGGTAGGTGAAGGGCTGCCTCCAGTGCGACCGCAGGTACAATTAGCGCTTGGCGCGCCGGTTTGTTGCCACAACTCGTTTACCTTATGTTGAGTGGTTGTTTGGTCGGGTGTGACGGATGCCTAAAGCCATCCTGTGGAATTTAGGAAGCTTAACAGTGATCATATCTCCAGTCTGGAAATCTCTTTTAAGTCTTCCAAAACGTAACTGCCTAGTGTGCGCTGCCTGGCTTTAGCTAAAGCCGGGCACTTACAGAGGAAGTGAACAAGTGTTTCTCTCTCGTTCGTCTCCCCGCAGTTACGACAACAGACTTTGAACGGGATGCCCAACTTGGCAGCGTGGTCTTCTATGGGCCAATGTCCCGTGATGATTGCCGTGTTTCTGGAAACATCTCGTCGGGGTCTGTTTAAGAGGCCCATTGTTTTTTGTTTGTTATAAGTCGACCAAGTCGCCCTAGAGATAGTCCCTCCAGTGCTCTCCACTTCTGGCTGGCTAATAGCGTTTTTGACTCCACCTGTTGGGCTGCCGGCCATCTCGGTCTCCGAGCGCCGGAGACAGACTCCCTGCTTGGTTAGGTAGTCGGCTTTCTCGTTCCCTTTATGTTCCTATGACCGGGAACCCAGACGACAGCGACGTAGGGCTTTCTACCTAGCCTATCTAGCTCAGATCTAGCACTAGCTTGGAGCGCATTCTTACTGAATGCAAAGCTTTTGTAGAGTCTTGGCTGTCGATGAAAATCCCGATACTACATCCTTGTGTAGGTTCTGAGTTCATTGTCTGGCAGGCCTTCAGGATCCCCAGCACTTCAGCTTGAAAGACACTAGCGTACACCGGCAAGTGCCAGGACAGTGATCTGTTAGTGGTCTCTAGATAAACCCCTGCTCCGACGCCCTCTGACGTCTTGGAGCCGTCGGTACATTGAACTTTCATAGGACGACTCTGTTTGCCCACACTCTTCTTGAGGGTAGTTCGACGGAGAAATCCTTCCTAAAGGTCAATCTAGGGGAAGGTAGTCTGTGGTTGAAGCGACCATACCCTCCTGTAGCAGATTCAAAATATTGTTTGTCTGAGGGCACTGCAAGAGGCTAGATGTTTGACGTGATGGTCTGGGGGGGAGGTGGTAGGTGCAAGAGAACGTCGGCAGCTTTCGTGGCGCATGTCCTCATGGCCCCTTTTGCCCCTACTGTTGCCGTTCTCTGTACCCTTGAAAATTTAAAAAAAATCTGCCGCGGCGTATGCAGGTTCTATTAGGGCTAAATAACCGTTAAATACTAGTGGCAGAAATTTTTGACCATTTGCTGGGGTGGAGGTTAAAATGGTAACTTGAGCTAGGGGTGGCTTGGGAAGGGTGCAAATGGTATTTATGGAATAATAAAAATATTTAAGTTTTTTCTTTTTTTTAAACTACCCCCCCCCCCCCCCCCTAAGCCAGTTGGCTGGAAACGCCCCTGTCAGATTGCGGTACATCTTGAAAACGGTCAACGTGTATATTTCACTGAAGAAAATGCTCTCCAACGAGCTTTCCAGCCACCAAAAACTACACTTACTGAATTTTTCACACTGTGACAAAAACCTGATATTTTGGACATTCGCAACAACATTGTTATATACCGACGTCCCTCGGTACTATCCATGGAACAAATCAGGTAAAAAATGGAAGCCACGTAGACAAGGCGAACCACATCCAACTATCGCATGCGTATTGAAAGCAAAGACATTGGGACGACTTTACACAGTACATCCAAAACAACGTGAATGTTTCTCTTTGCATTTGTTGTTGCTGAATGTTCCAGGACCAACGTCTTTTGAATTTTTACGAACAGTCAATGGTCAAATATTCAATACATTTCAAGATGCATGTCTCGAGTTGCAATTGCTGGAAGACGACAATCATTGGGATCTGACACTTACTGATGCAGCATTTGCATCCACGCCGAATAACATTCGTCAACTGTTCGCAATTATATTGACGAGATGATACCCAACAGAACCATCGGTTTTGTGGGAAAAATACAAGAACGGCATGACTGAAGACATACTTCGCAGAATTAGACAAACAAACCAATATCCAAACTCTCGAATTTTATAGGAATAATTGGTTTTTCGTTAATGGTTATAAATATTTGTTGAAGAGTTGAATTTTGAAGATTTGGATTAATTTTAAATGTCTTAAGGTTGGGAGGGCAGCGCGTCGGAAAAGTATCATCTTTGTTTATTTACGCGCCGGAAAACAAAACCAAAAACATAGTTTACCAGCAAGTTTTGCAAAAGAATACATACATAGGTAATTTTGGTCACACTTAATATGAAAGCATATTGAATCTAATGTCTCCAAATTTTACAGAAATAAGGATTGGTTCTTTCTTTAGATATTGCGAATAGTTTGATTTTCAATAATTGCATTAGTTTTGACGAACACAATTTCGCAATATAAGAGAAAATAAAAGTTGGTTTTTTGGCATTGCTTTTTCCAACTATAAAATATTTATTTCATTTTTCGATTTTATTTTGTTGTTCTCGAAAAATTTTGTTATTGAAGACTTCTAGATTTAAATTAAAAAAAGCTATAGAAAATGGTCCTCGAATTTCGAGTGTTGGATGCTGCTATTCGCATTAATTTTAAATCTTTTAACATTCATGGTTTTAACAGAATACACAGGCAATTTTGGTCATAGTTCAAATAAATGTATTTTTAATCTAATGACTCCAAATTTTATAGGAATAGTTGATTTTTCGTTAATGGTTAAGAAGAGTTGAATTTTGAAGGTTTGGATTGATTTTAAATGTTTAAACGTTGGGTGCAGCAAAATGTCAGATCCCTAATAGTTTCACATTTTGTTATTTGGAATCAAAAATATCAAAAAATTCTCCTACTGTATATTAAAACTCATATCACCTGATTACTACTATTGGCTTATGGGAGCAGCATACTTTACGTATTTTCACCAACTGTGTAATAAATATACATTATTTGTGGGATGTAAAAATACAATTAGTATTGGAGCTTTCACTTCATATTTTTGTAAATTTCCAAAACTTTTGTGTATGCCCTCTCCCTATACATAAAAATAGCATTTTGCTCACCATGCAAGAACCGATTCGCAATGAAAGCTTCAAGCTCCAAGCGTCAAGCTGCAAGCTTCAAACTACAAGCTTCAGCTGAGTTTTGCTTTATTTGAGCACTGCAGCTTGAAGCGGTGAATGTGAATCATTAGCTTTGTTCGTTTACGCCAAATGGGATCCCGCGGGATCCCGCGTGCGCAAATTTTGTGTTTTCTTACTTTCTCGGGATCGAAAAAGAGGGGAAATTTTAGCTCCGCCTCTTGCAAATAAGTTCGCGAGGTCTCGAGTCCCAGCGACTGTGGCTGGCTGTCAAAGCCATTTCTGTAGTGAAATTTGAATTGTCAAAATCAATTGTCACTTGTTATGACAAACCAAAACGATTACGACGGGCTGAAAAGAAGTTCTTGAGTTGGTGCCTTACTAAAAAATTGTGAATAATTTCATAAATAATTTATTAATTAATAGTTTTATGTCATTGTTTTGAAAACATAAGTGATTTTTAGGTTAGATTTCCACGAAACATTCGAAAACATCCCAGAAAGCGTTTTCTTACTTTCCTAATATTATCCCCACTATTCAACTTTACTGTCAAAAATCGTGGGATCCCGCGGGATCCCGTGTGGCGTAAACGAACAAAGCTATTATATCTTACAAACCCTTTTATCCTAATTTTTGAAGCTCAGCTTGAAGCTTGCAGCTTGAAGCTTTAATTGTGAAGCGGCCCTAAGCATTAAAAATTATCAAAAATTTCTTGGCTGTTACCCCGGGTCTCCACTGGAAATAAAGTATTGCATGCAATTTCGAATTGCAATGAAATTGCTCGTCGAGATACCCATATTGCAATTGCATGCCATATTTCAGAGATAATATGGGCATCTCGATGAGCAATTTCATTGCAATTCGAAACTGCATGCAATACTTTATTTCCAGTGGAGACCCGGGGTTACAAGAACTGCCCAGACCCTGACCAAAGTCGAAGGTCTGACCTTAACTTAAGAACAATCGGGTATTATATGCTTAGTATTCTATTGTTACCTGTGAATTATATCTATGAGAGGGAAAATTAAAACCTTACATTCCAATGAACAATTTGTAATTTTACTGAAAATATAAGTTCTAAAATTACGCCTCTTACTGTAAAATTACAATACAAAGTTCAGCACATAACATTGATAAATAATACTAAGAAATATTGTAATTTTCCTACATAAACGATTTAGAAAAATACACAACATTGTGTAAAATATAGGTCACATTCATGTAATCAACATTTACCTCATGCAGTATTGGATATTCTCAATTTCTTTATGTGAAATTACAAAATTTATAGTAAAATTACAATAATTGTGTAGCAAATTAGTATTTCATACCGCGATTTGTAATTTTACTATACATTTCGACTGTGAATTTACATATTTTTTTTACAGTGTAGGTGAAAAATAAATTACTTTATCTACTAATAATGTGAAATGATGTAAAAAAAATATAGATTCTGCAGATCCAGGTCTTGCTTCTAAATCTTTTCTTACAAGCCGGTGGCGTGTCCGCTGGCGTGTTAAAGAACGGCCACATGTAGTACAATGGTTTATATTATGCCCCATTTTAAAACTAATCCTAACCGAAAAGTACAGTACGTTTAACGTTCCGAGTTCAAATAAAAATTCAAATTCAAAAGTGCAAAAGATGAACGTATCGCAAGCCTATTGCGCAGGAGTGTGAAGCGGCGGCAGTTCAGTGGGGAGACCGTGGAGTACATTACGAGGGACCGGTTGCCGTACACGAACGGTTTGTAACAAAGTGAAATAAAATAAAAAATATGAGTGTGCTTAAGACCACACTTTAGAAGTAAAACTTTTTGCCCAACAACTGCCGCAATTATTAAAATATTAACCAGCTAGTAATATGCAAAAGATATAGTGGAAGGTCTTTCGAATAAACATATAGTACGCTTTTAGAAAAGTCAGGCCAACGACAGATGCAGGAAGTATAGTGACGAGCCTACTGAGGGACTTGAACACTCGAAATTTGGGCTTGGCGAAATTTACACTAAAATCACAGCTCAATATCATTGGCATTTCGCTGAAATTTTTGTTTATTAAAGTTGGACCTTCTGTTGCGTATGACAGTAGTATTATGTACATGAAATCTATTATTTCACTTATTCTTTTATTTGGTGACTAGTAAGATCCGTAAGGCGTTGCCCGTGATAAACCAATGGGTCTTTCTGGTGAAATAAACACACATGAAATATCCTTAAAAAGGTAACCACCCACCAAAAATAAATACATATTAGTGAAAGTCTATTTAAAAATAGGCTTTTGCCAGCAACTATTAGGAGCAGAAAATTTGCAGATCCACAGTGTTATTGATGCTATTGATGCAGGCATTCGCCTGGAGTTTTAGTTAAATTAAACATTCCATAATCAAAAAATATTATTACATTCTGAAATAAAAAAATATACTATACTAATTTAGGATTTAAAATGGGCTTTTGACGGTGATGGACAGTATGCGCTTGGAGTGACGGAATGAGGGAGTGTGACTTGAGACGAATATTGTCCATTATCAGACATGGAATATAATGCAGAAAAATTACATGTCTGACAATTGCCTGTCCCTGGGTTCCCATCTGCAATGTCACTGACTCAGGGTTTATTTGCTTACCCAGACGCCAGCCCCTTCCCGTATTGCAGAATCGTAAACTTATACTAAAAATTTCAGGCGTGAAGGGTTTCCTTCTTCTTACCCATTATATATAAATCTCACATTTTCGGTTGTCCTTACCATCTTTCCAAAAACCTTGTATATCAATTCTGAGCCGATTGCTTAAAGAACCTCAACCACACATTGACAAATTGCGTAAATGAAGCTGCTCAGGAACACAATTGGCAAAATTTGTCCGCCCGCCGCAATTTTAAATTTATAAGTTTTGTTCATAAATTCCTTATTTGCGACCATAAAAACCCTTAGATACCCACTTTCATTGGAATCGGAACACAATTGAAAAATTAAACCATATTTGCGCGGCCATCATGGGAAACCTCCACGGATCTTGATGCAAAATTTCGAAGCTTGGGCAATTCGGAAATTTGGGAACTAATTAATATAAGTTCTCATCATAAATTCCTTATTTGCTGCCTCAAAAAACCCCAGATACCGATTTTTATGGAAATCGGAACACAATTGAAAAATTTATATTTGGGTGGCCATGTTGAATTTCGGTCATATTTCGGCTACGAGGTGTATCATGAGAGACCCCCACGGACCTTCGTGCAAAATTTCGAAGCTCTGCGATGACTGGTGCGCCCGCAATAGCGCACACATACAAGCATACATACATAGATACAGAAATTTTCTTTTTTTTATATTTGGTGATATATACCCCCAAAGGCAAATTTTTCCTACGAAACCAGCTTTTGCCCTAACTAAAACCCTAAAAGTGGATTTGGCACCAAAACCACCTATTGGTTAAACTCAAACAGAACCAGCTTTTGCCCCCACTAACCCCCCCCCCCCCATATAAGCAAATTTTACCTATAGAACCAAATTTTGCCTTAACTTAAACTCCTAAGTGGATTTGGCGTACTTCCCCTCAGCCTGCCTACTTTGTCAATTCCCCTTAATTCCTTACATTTTTCGTGACGGTCCCATATCAAGACACAGAAAGTTACTCTACCGCGACAAAAAAAGTTTCACTTCAAAAAGGTAAATTGAGTAAAAATTAGATTTGTTTGAAGATAAAATACAATATTCATAGCTATTCCCCTGCATAAGTATCGTTGTTGGTGTCATATTATAAAATAAAGCTATTGTTATAACCTTTCAAATAATATATATCACAACTTGTTACAGCACTGCGGACAAAACGCCCATTCTTCTTTGCAACCGGGGCATCTTTATTTATACATTTGTTTATCGGGTGTAATTTTTTTAAGAAAGGCGGTCTCAAAATAATTACAAAAGTTCTGAATTTTGGTTGCACATATTCAGAGCATTGTTACGCATTTACGAATTTGCAACCTCGTATGCCACCCGGAACGTTATGCAATTTCGAAAAAATTAATTTTTGGAATTTTCCATCCTAGAAAAACTTGCAAAAGTTTTGCAAATCGAGCATGTACCGTTATGCTGCTTAGGCCCCGCTAGCAAAGTCTAGATATTAACAAGTCTTTCATCTTCATATATGGTTAATGAGTGAAAGGTGAACAGTTATATGCACAAATTCTTCAAATGACGATGTCAAGCTATGAGAGAGGAATCGCAACATTTTTATACACGCATCCATAACTAGGAACACAATTTATTGGCTAACTGCAACTCATGCCTAAGCTTTTACTAATGCACTAGTTGGGACCCGGCGCGCCTATGTTGCTCCCATAAGCCAATAGTAGTAATCAGGTGATATGAATTTTAATATACAGTAGGAGAGTTTGAAAAAGGCAATTTTTTGGTGTTTTTGATTCCAAATAACAAAATGTGAAACTATTAGGGATCTGACATTTTGATCGAGACAATAAAAGCCATCCATTGACATGGCATTTTTCGAGATATGAATTTTCATACACAGATGAAGTGTCTCAATGAACCGCTTATTTTCTGTATTTTGGATAGCTGGGACCCGGTGCGCCTCGCTGCACCCAACGTTTAAACATTTAAAATCAATCCAAAGATTCAAAATTCAACTCTTCTTAACCATTAACGAAAAATCAACTATTCCTATAAAAGTTGGAGTCATTAGATTCAAAATACATTTATTTGAACTATAACAAAAATTGCCTGTGTATTCTGTTAAAACCATGAACGTTAAGATTTAAAATTAATGCAAATAGCAGCATCCAACACTCGAAATTAAAGGCCATTTTCTATAGCTTTTTTTACTTTTAAATCTAGAAGTCTGCAATAACAAAATTTTTCGAGAACAATAAAAAAAATCGAAAAATTAAACAAATATTTTATAGTTGGAAAAGCAATGCCAAAAAACCAACTTTTATTTTCTCTTATATTGCGAAATTGTGTTCGTCAAAACATGTGAAATTAATGCAAATATTGAAAATCAAACTGTTCGCAATATCTAAGGAAAGAACCAATACTTGTTTCTGTAAAATTTGGAGACATTAGATTCAATATGCTTTCATGGTTTTGTTTTCCGGCGCGTAAATAAACAAAGATGATGCCTTTCCGAATCGTTGCACCCAACCTTAAGATATTTAAAATTAATCCAAATCTTCAAAATTCAACTCTCCAACAAATATTTATAACCATTAACGAAAAACCAATTATTCCTAGAAAAGATCGAGAGTTTGGATATTGGTTTGTTTGCCTAATTCTGCGAAGTATGTCTTCAGTCATGCCGTTCTTATATTTTTCCCACAAAACCGATGGTTCTGTTGGGTATGATGTCGTCAATATAATTGCGAACAGTTGACGAATGTTATTCGGCGTGGATGCAAATGCAGCATCAGTAAGTGTCAGATCACAATGATTGTCGTCTTCCAACAATTGCAACTCGCGACATGCATCTTGAAATGTATTGAATATTTGGCCATTGACTGTTCGTAAAAATTCGAAAGACGTTGGTCCTGGAATATTCGGCAACAACAAACGCAAAAAGAAACATTCACGTTGTTTTGGATGTACTGTGCAAAGTCGTCGCAATGTCTTTGCTTTCAATACGCGTGCGATAGTTGGATGTGGTTCGCCTTGTCTACGTGGCTTCCATTTTTTACCTGATTTGTTCCATGTATAATAGCGAGGGACGTCGGTATATAAATATGTTGTTGCGAATTGTCCAAAAATATCAGGTTTTTGGCACAGTGTGAAAAATTCAGTAAGTGTAGTTTTTGGTGGCTGGAAAGCTCGCTGGAGAGCATTTTCTTCACTGAAATATAGGTACACGTTGACCGTTTTCAAGATGTACCGCAATCAGAGGCATAATGCAAAAACTCGACATTTATATATTTTCTTATTAACACTTTATTTAATCGCACCAATTAAAAGCTTTTACGCATTTTCGGTGGAAGTATATAAAGAACAATGGATGCTAATATTTTACAGGTTTCCCAATGTTCACAGATATTTTTTTTTGTATACAAATTATATGTTTCTTAACTGGTGTGTTTTTGCGGGCTCCGGTAATTATAGTATACAGTCCATAGTACATAGTATATAGTACACAGTACACAGTACACTGTACACACTGTACACATTGTACACTCAGTACACTCAATACACTAACTCATACGTTGTCACTCGTAAAAATCCTTCCGATCAAAGCCTTCCGATCGAGGAGCACTTTGCAAAATTAATAATTCCAGAAGAGCACATGTTTTATAAGGAATGAGGTTCTATTTGAGAGAATATGGGTGGTTCTACACGAGCGTACAATGAACACACAAAAATGTGATCGAAACGTCGTTTGTGGAGAAGAGGGTGAGAGAGGACGAGGGAATTTAGTGTAGTCAAATTAGTAAATGAAATTGCATTTTTCGATTGACAATTTTTTTTTTGATATTTGTTCGGGTACATCTGACAATGAAAAACACAAATTTGTGGAGTGGCAGGGGTTTGGGAAAAGCCGCCATCTTGAAAAAAGTGGTGAGTTTGTTTATATTAAATAACTCGTTTGCATGCAATGAAATGTAGTGGAGAACAAAATTATCTACAAAATGAGGTCTTTACGAGCTGTGTAAGTTGATTTGGTTCAAAGTTATGCCGGGTCAAAGTTTGACCATGCATCATGTGGTGGGGGTTGAATGTAGTTTTTTGCTGCTGGTGGTTGTTGATTGAACTGTTGGATAGAATTTTGTTACACAAAACACATAATGCGTCAGGAGTATCTATAGTGCCAAGTACACGTAAAGCTTAAATTTAAATAACTGTCATCGTATTCCCTTTTGGAGCATTCTTAGATGACACTAGCTTTTTTGTATCACACTTCGTTGTTTCTTCAACCACATACATATGCTTCAGAAGAAGTACTTGTCCCTTCTTTTCCTATCCTTCCCGCCTTTAACCAAGAATCCATGGAAACTTTTGGAATAAAATATAAATTCTAATATTAAACAAAACGGTAGGAAACCATGGAAACAAAAAAATGTAAACTAAAAATATAAAAGCTTATAATTATTGTAACAAAAAGATAAATTACCTACTTATAGTCCGCGAAAATTAGCAAAAAAAAACGCACGAAAGGAGACAAAATTCGGAAATGGCTGAAAATTGGTCCACAGCTTCCTTGGGACTTTTTAAGAAAACAATTTCGGAATCACAAAAGAAACAACATGGCCGCCGGAAATATAGCGGTTTACCGGTGTTTTCTTTGTATCTCGGTTTCTATAGGTCGTACAACCCCGTACAAAGGCCCTAAATGTTGACAATGAAATTTTCTAAAACTTTAGTTCTTACAAAGATGTTGACCCGATTAACCCTTTCAAAGTTATTCCAGGTCAAAGTTATCAAAAATCACTTTTTAGCCACAAAATCACTCAAAAACTGCTTTTTTCGAAAATTTGTTTTGATCAGTCAATACGAGACGTTATTGCCTACAAAAAAGCCTGTAGTCATTTACTCGTTCTTATAGTAATAAGGGGCCATTTCTTTTCAAAAATCCTTACAACTAAAGATAAAAAACTAGAAAAATCACACAATTTGTCAACCAAAAGCAAAAATTTCCCCAACTGATTCAACCACAGTGGCCTGCAAAATCCAGTGAACTAAGTTCAGGTGAACTGAGCACAAAAACAAACTCTGAAACAGTTTTGACTTGAGCTAAAGCTCAAAATTACTGCTCAGGTTCAGCTGAGCGAAAGCTCAAATCGACACTGTGAAACCGGGCATAAAAACAGTAAAAACAGGTCAGTGAGTTATACTTATTTTTGAATGGTAAATAGCAAAAAAAAACAAGGCAGAAAGTTTTGGAGATGGTAAAACTGTTCAGAAAAAAGGATCTTAACGACCTACTTTTTGAATTAGAGTGAAAATAATGGGAAAAATTGCTGAATACTAATAAGTGATACCTATTCTTAATGGGCAAATAGCAAAATAATCAAACAAGCTGGAGTCTTGAAGTTTTCTAAGTAATTTTCAGGTAACGATCTACTTTTTGAGTTACAGTTACATATATGTGGGAAAAAATTGCCTTTTTTCATATGTTTTACAAATAAACCCCGTTATTTCCGTTTTTTCCCATCGTGCACTATTGTTTTTATTAATGAAATGAAAGCCGCATTCCTTACGATTAGAAAAATACCCTATTTGTGGAAATCGACCGTGACTTCATTACCTTTTTATTCTAAATCATTAAACCACATTTTTCTCCCAGAACCAAAATTCAAAACGCCGTATCTTGAAAACTGGTAGAAATAGCCAGTTGTGTGTTTTTGTCGATCATTTTTTGTCTACTGTCTAACATTGACCGCTGGCCGGTCAGGACGGGACACCATGTATAATAAGCTATCGGATAATTCATATGCCATTTTCATCTTCCGTACGTGTATAACTCTTAGATCTTTAATCTATTTTGATCTGAACACGTAATTTGCATGATACAATATTTATTAATCTAGTAATTACACGATGACCTACTTTAACATTACCAAATACCCTAAACGAAGTTTCGCATTAATCCATGGTAAATCTAATTATAATAATTTTGACCTTGTGCCCCTTATGGATCAAACGAACCCTTATTATGCCTCATTAGTGTACAAAAACTAAAATAGCACGACTCCTTTAGGCTATCAATCAATCCCTAACCAGCCCCTGATTACTTTATTTACCTTCAGCTTTGCTCCTTCTCCCTCCACCCATCACAGAATGACATATTCCAGGGCAATTTTAGTTAATTACTCCTGAGTTCTTCGATTTATTTTATTCAAGTGCAAGGTTTGAGTCAAATCGACATTTATGTATCCTATTGGGCCCCAGACAGGTGACTTCTCAATCAAACATCTCGGAAGCCAATTAAGTTCTAATTGCTACATGTGGACTTAATGTTCGATATGCTACTAATGTATTTACAGCCCTAGGTTATCTCGATATCAGGAAAAAAGCAGGCATCTAATTAGCTACAAGTCGTGATGACTTCGGGTGACGGCAATTTTTGTCCCGTGCTCTTCTGGCCAACACCGTTTTTTGTCGGGATTTCTAAGCGCCCATTATAAAGCTTTAATTAACTTGAATTCCGTTGAAATTAATCGAACTAATATCGGGTATCAATGCGATGATATCTTTATGAAGTTTGAGAAAATATTGTGATGTTGACTCATCTCCCAGTATTTAGAGTTGGATCTAATATGGAGTGGAAAGCTTTCGATCGCGATAAACATATGTGAGAAATGGAATAATAAAGAAATACTTTCAGAAAAAAAATGCTGTTGGTAAAATGTTGTAAAGAAATTGTGATTCATGGCAATTTCGGTTCAAGCTGGAAACATGATCTTACATCACAAGTGTCCATCCCACATGAATCATAAGTGCCGATCGGTTTACTTATCTAGAATGAGTTAACTATCACCATCACCATATCGTAATTAATTCGTCATATATGGAGAAAATATTTTTAGAATTTATCAGTATGTATCAACAGAGATTTTCAATATGTCAAGTTTGTATTACCTTTAGCCGTATTCGCTGCCGTTTTTTAATATAGGCATTTTTAGGCAACTTTTTCAAATATTTTTGAAAATCATATGTTAATCTTACATTAGTTACGCCGTTTACTGTTTTACGCGATTTACGAGGGTTGACATGAATACCCATACTGACATTTTGTATAGTACGAGGGTCGTCTCAAAAGTAAGTTCCACTATTTTTTAAAATCCGTGTCGTTAGCGGGAAAAGTCTGGAAATCTCAGGGAATTTGCGTCGGGGTGTAGTGGCAGCACTGTAAAATGTCTATGCCCGTTCGTCGATCGATCGCTATGGCGACTCCTGTGCTCCTATCGCCAAAACATCAAGTAAAGAGATGGAAAAAGGGAGAAAAATCACATTTGTAAACTGGAACAGCACAGAGAGCAGTCAGCCGTACCAGGCACGGGAGTTCTACCGAAGAGTCCGCGGTATGACGAAATTCACACCACGTTGCACATACTGCAAAGACAAAGAGATCACCGATCCTCGGGAGGAGCATTTTCACAAATTGCTAAATGGCAAACTAACTGAGGACTAAGAACAATATAGCAGAGCTATCACCCGGTTCAAAAACAACAAGCGCTTGAGTGCAGACGCCATCCCCACGGAGCTGTTTAAATATGGAGGGCCTACAATACACCAAGCGATTCATGAAATAATTGTGCAGGTATGGAAGCAGGAAGCGAAGCCAGAAGACTGCAAAAAAGGCATCCTCTGCCCGGTACATAAACAAGGGAACATCACAACCTGCAATAGTTATCGCGGTATAACGTTGCTGAGCACCGCGTATAAGATATTCTCCCCTATCCTACAATACAGGATGGCCCCATATCCTAGAAACATCATAGGCCAATACCAGTGTGTCTTCAGCTCAGGCCAATCAACAAATGATCAGATTTTCACCTTGAGTCAGGCTATGGAAAAGTGTCTAGAGTTTCAAAACTTAATTCAACACCTTTTCATAGACTTTAAAGCCGCCTATAATAGCACAGCCAGAGAGTAGAACTCAACAAAGTCATGAGAGAATTCAGCATCCCCAAAGAGCTGACACGACTATGAAGGTTGACCATGACCAATGCCACAAGCCAAGTGAAGGTATCCACAAGCCAAGTAAAGGTCGTCCACACCAATAAACATCTTTAATGGACTCCGACAAGGTCACGGCTTGGCATGACTTCCATTTAATCTGGCGTTGAAGAAAGCAATCCGGAATGCGGGCGTGACATCAAGGGGCACAACCCGCCACAAGTCCACCCAATTACTGGCTTATGCAGACGACATTGACATCATTGGAAGAACACCAACAGCTGTACAGGATGTTTTCACCCAGATTGAGCGGGCGCACAGTGGTCGAAATCGGCAAAAAGATGGACAAAAGTCGAAAAAACTGAGATAATTGTTTGAAAATAAAGTTATAAAGGTTTTTGGGGTCCCTGATCACGAATTTGTTATTATTTCTTAAAAAACACAAAATGGCGGCTTCAAAATGGCGACCATCAATATTGAACACTCTTTTTCAATGAAATTGGAATTGTGTTTTCCAGGTCGCTGATCACGAATTTGGTATTATATTTTATTTTATTGGATATGCTAACGGTTTAGCCGCTAGGGCGTTTTGAAGTTGTTTTTTAGAGTTTTACATATCACCCTGTATTTTTGTAACCCTATTATGACCTATTTTCATGAATAAGGTATCAGTGAGCGCAGAATACTGCACCTATCTAAAACTGTAAAAACCAAGGTTCTACCAGAGATAACTTAATATATAAAGATGCGACAGCTAGAACAAAAATCCAAACGCATTTCGCATCTGCAGATTTCTGAGATTGCCTCCACCTTAGCAACATGCAACATATTAAAGTTTCCAGCTACACTACGATGCGAACGTATTCTTCTCAGCCATGGTCCGCAACACAAGAGATGGGGTGAGTTTGTTTATAGGGTAGCTGGCAGTTTAGGGGGCAAGGAAAGGAACTGCCAACAGAATATTTTTCGCAACATTGTGATCTTGCGAACTTTTGCCTCTAGTGCTCCATTGAAGAATTGTGCTGGAGTTTTGTATTTTAATCATTTGTTAGAACATTCAGTGCATTTTTGGAGGCGTCTATTAATTTTGTGAGGCGATTTTTCGACCCCCATCCACCTTGGTGAGATGTCGTAAGATTTTTTTCGGCCCCCTCCCCCACCCCTTAATCACACGAGAAATTTTTCAAACTTTAAAACATCTCTATAGGCCGTCAGAATTAATGATTTGAGGTCGATTTTTGAGATATTTCTTGCCCATCAGATTTTTTTGGATAGAATGATAGATGTAGGCGTAAATACATAACTATAAAATCATAGTGCGTTAAGCACAATTTTGAGTTTTTCAAATACAATCGTTTAAAAATAATTAATATTGACAGCATTTTTTTATTTTATTATCACATAAAATTTATTGTGCATATAGAGTTGTTTCTAACCCTCCAGGTGCACTTTCAGCCCTTGATGGCATCCAAAAGTGCATTTTATGAATGTTAGTCCATTCGGAACGCGGAGAGTAGGGTGTCAAAACATACCTTCGTTTTCTATATGTTTTTAGGTCCCTGATTACGAAAATCGGGGTCCGCAGTCCTAAAGTATGGGCGTCACCCTAAAAAATGCAAAAAAGGCACCCATTTTTAATGGTTTTCCGCGATAATTTCAATAACAATCAAAAATAATCTAATGAAATACACTTTTTTCAACATTTATTTGCGAAGGTGGTTGATTTATACCAAATCAAGCCAAATTGTATGATAAGGGATAATCCTAAAATTGTTTCAAATTCGATTAAATGCGTATTATCAACCCAAAATAAATTATTTTCAACCCTTAAGGGTAAATAAATATAACTAATATAAATAAAATTTAAATGCAAAAAAAAATATAAAATATAGATAGTAATATAAAAAAAAGTAAATAAGTATAGAATATCAAATAAGATGCAAAGTATATTATAAATAAAAAAAATTAGTATTTTAGAAATAAAAAAATTGAACAGAAATGTTTTATTTACTACGTATACATGATGAGTTGAACCCAGGTTGAACCCGAGTTCAAATGCATGTAGACGCGTCTCGAGTTGAGATAGGGTCGACTGAACTCGACTCAGCTCTGCTTCCTGGGTTGAGTTAAAGCTATGGAGATAGATGCGAGTTCAGTAGTTGAGTAGTTGAATTTAGTTGACAGCAGCATCTCTGTGTTTTGTTTGTGATTTTTGTCGAATTTTGTCGATTGTCGAAAATTCAACTCAACCTCAACTCAACTATTCAACTCATCATGTATACGTAGTAATTATTTGTTAAGGATAAAATTTATTATATTTACAATGCATGTACATTAGGGTGGCCCTTATTTTTAAAAGTCGGAGCAACTTTTGCAACAGTTTTTCGGCAGCCAATATTTGTCTTTTTCTATCATTTAGAACTCCTCCATGTTCACTATTTAAATAGATGAAAGTAGCGTAAACGCAAAATCGAAGCACAAAATATTCTGAATTTTGAGAAATTTACAAAAAAAAACTAATTAACTGCCAGTAAAAATGGAAACCAGATTTAGATTCAACACGTTAAAATGTTCATATTCAATTATATTTGAAGGAGGCTTGACCAGTGTAATATACCTAAAAGAAATGTATGATTTTTTACAATTTTTTTTATTTTCAGTCGATTTAGGGTTGGTTTTAACCGTTTAGGATTATCCCTTATCATAAAATTTGGCTTGATTTGGTATAAATCAACCACCTTCGCAAATAAATGTTGAAAAAAGTGTATTTCTGTTGTGTTTTCAAGGTTCTTTTTATTAAGACACAACAAGTAATTCTAATTCAATGTATGTATTATTCAACTTAGCAATATTTAATCCAATGTAATTAATAACTTAACACTACTAATTGAATGTCCGGTAGATTCGGCGACTGCGTACAGACTGCCGATGCACTTCGGGCTGCTTATCTGCGGATGCCAGGCTGGTACGGTGAAATCGGGAACGGAAATACACGACAATTTCATTGGATTATTTTTGATTGTTATTGAAATTATCGCGAAAAACCCTTAAAAATGGGTTTTTGCATTTTTTAGGGTGACGCCCATACTTTAGGACTGCGGGACCCCGATTTTCGTAATCAGCGACCTAAAAAACATATAGAAAACGAAGGTATGTTTTGACACCTTACTCTCCGCGTTCCGAATGGACTAACATTCATAAAATGCACTTTTGGATACCATCAAGGGCTGAAAGTGCACCTGGAAGGTCAGAAACGACTCTATATGCACAATAAAGTTTATGTGATAATAAAATAAAAAAATGCTGGTCAATATTTATTATTTTTAAACAATTGTATTTGAAAAACTCTCGGAGAGCCAAAATTGTGCTTAACGCACTATGATTTTATAGTTATGTATTTACGCCTACATCTATCATTCTATCCAAAAAAATCTGATGGACAAGAAATATCTCAAAAATCGACCTCAAATCATTAATTCTGACGGCCTATAGAGATGTTTTAAAGTTTGAAAAATTTCTCGTGTGATTAAGGGGTGGGGGAGGAAGCCGAAAAAAATCTTACGACATCTCACCAAGGTGGAGGGGGGTCGAAAAATCGCCTCAAAATTAATAGACGCCTCCAAAAAATGCACTGAATGTTCTAACAAATGATTAAAATACAAAACTCCAGCACAATTCCTCAATGCAGCACCAGAGGCAAAAGTTCGCAAGATCACAATGTTGCGAAAAATATTCTGTTGGCAGTTCCTTTCCTTGCCCCCCAAACTGCCAGCTTCCCTATCAACAAACTCACCGCATCTCTTGTGTTGCGGACCATGGCTGAGAAGAATACGTTCGCATCGTAGTGTAGCTGGAAACTTTAATATGTTGCATGTTGCTAAGGTGGAGGCAATCTCAGAAGTCTGCAGATGCGAAATGCGTTTGGGTTTTTTGTTCTAGCGGTCGCATCTTTATATATTAAGTTATCTCTGGTTCTACCCTATCAACTTCCATAGTAATGAGTCATCAAAGTCAAAATTTTGGTTTTTTTAACTAAAATTTCAACCAAATCACCTTTTTCTCCATAAAATAGCTAGTTAACTAATTTTTTTTTGCAAAATTGGAAAGCTTGGACAATTTCCTATCATTAATGTCTGGACAATTTTTATGCTACGACCTTTACTTTTGCAGTTAAAGTTTGATGTTAAAATTGACCTTATTTGGTACTTTTTGGCAAAGCTTAAGTGAAAAGGTACTAAAAAAGTACGAAATGGGCCAAGTTTAGCATTAAAATTGCTTATAACTCCAATACTTGTGTTAATTTGACCTCGAAAGTTGATTACCATTACCATTGATAAAACGGTTCAATTTAAGCTAAGCACTACATTAATAAGTTAAAAAAACAAAACATGGATTACGCAGAATTTTGTACAAAAAGTGGAATTAAACAAAAAGGGGCAACTTCGGGCAATAGTTCTTGGAATATGTTTTTGCCAAAGGGTCAATAAACAATATAAGACAAAAATCAGAGCGGCATATTGCGGCACTTCTTTTGTAGGTCTATTAATATAAAAAAAAATTTTACTTTTTCGATAAAAAGACAGGTCAAGAAATCTTCACCATGTTAAAAATATGTGAACAAATGAGTATTCTTGTTAATATTATTAAAATATACTTACTTTCCTGAGAATAATCCGATTTATAACATTTAAAAATATGCGACACAACACTTCCTATGTATGTATGTTTAAATAATTGGTTGCCGCAGGGGTTAATGATGCTATTTCAAGCAATGCATGCAACGGCCACTTTCAGAATGATTTTTAAAGGTAAGAAACGCTATTTGATTGATTCTATTTGTCTTATGCTATCCTAGGTACCCTAATCTAACAAGTTAAAATAAAAAAAGTTTCTAAATAAGACTTTCATTTTTCGACTTTCCCGACATAAAAGAAACTAAAGCTCAGTAGGCTCCGCTTGGCAGGGCATCTAGTTCGTATGAGTGAAGATGAACCTGCTCGGAAGGTTCTCTGCGGTAAGATATAGGATTTGAAAGCAAAGTAAACTTAAAGCAAAGCACATATTTTTAAGCTTACTTTGCTGTACACTTTGAAAGCTGTCTGTCTGTTATTGCTGCGAATGCTGTTGCTTTCAAATTACTTAAAAGCTTTCAGGAGCATACTGGACCTGCTGAAAATGCTTCGACTTTAAAATACTTTGCTGTTTGGTGGGGAGCCGCTGACACTAAAAGCCCCGTCATGCGGAATTGGAAAATTTTTTGGTACTCGAAAGTTCGAAGTTAGACGAACAAGATAAGCTTGGTATGCGTGGATTTAACAAGCCGAAAAGGTCGGACATACCTCTTTGAAAGTTGTGATAAGGGGTAAAAATTTACCGTTACATGTAGCAAGTTGGTTTTTTTTTATTTTACTCGTTTTGATGTTAAGTTTGAAAATATCTTGGTATGCGGGCTTAAAAACTGCCGGAACTATCCGGTATACCAATCAGCTGATAAGCAATAACATCTGGTATGCCGGATACTTCGGCAGTTTTTGAGCCCGCATACCAAGATATTTTCAAAGTTAACATAAAAACGAGTAAAATAAAAAAAACCAACTTGCTACATGTAACGGTAAATTTTTACCCCTTATCACAACTTTCAAAGAAGTATGTCCGACCTTTTCGGCTTGTTAAATCCACGCATACCAAGCTTATCTTGTCCGTCTAACTTCGAACTTTCGAGTACCAAAAAATTTTCCAATTCCGCATGACGGGGCTTTTAGTGTCAGCGGCTCCGGGACTATGTGAAATGCTTTCTGTTTGCTTATAGTATAAGATCCGGCTGCAAATTTCTGCACTCATCTGTTTTTTAATCAAAATGCAATTTTTATTGATAGTTTTAAGTAGAGAAATATATTGATGCCGGGTTGCCTATAAAAATATGGCCGCAAGTATTTTAAGCCAGGTGTAAGCTCTGTTAAATATATACGTTCATAACGTATCCTCTTAAGTTATATATCAAATTAAAGCTAATTTTTTTCTTTACAGGATAGAATACGGTTGCCTCTGTCAAGGTGGCCGCAAACAGGGGTTTGTAAGCAACAGCCAGCTAGCACAAATTAGTAGCAATGGAGTTAATGTAACCACTAAAAGAGTCGCAAGATATGAAATGTAATGCAACTGTAGCTCCATTGCGACTGAAAAAGCAGATTTTTAACGTGTATTTTGTAACAACTTTGGTCCTAATGAGGCCACAAATGTGTTGTAGCTATGTTTTAAATGGGTTTTTGTAACAAACTGAAGTTCCAGGCAAGAAGATGAAACATGATTGGAACATCCGGAAAAGTTATTGTTCTTTTAATCGAACAAATGTCATATGTATTTGTAACAAGAAAGAAGTCGTTGTTTAAGTGTGTTTCAAAGGCAGAGACATATTGGAATAAAATGAAAAGACAAAACATTACTCAATTATGTATTTTAAAATTGAAAAATTGCTTGATTTGTACATCAAAGTTATACAGCGAATGCGATTTTGTCGATGAATGTGGGTGACTTACCCCTGAAAAATTCACGCGCCACCCAAAAAATGAAAATATAGAAAATAATTTGGAAATTAGAGAATTTTCGAATTTTTAATTTCAGCAGAAAATCTGAAAACTACAGCTAATGCTGTTATGACACTTACTTTTTTTCAGCGTCGAATTTTAAGTGCGAAAAGACAGGGACAACTTGATGTGAGCGAGTAGTTGGCTTTGCATTTCCGTGCAGTTTCAAACAATAAAAATACTTCTTCGTATCCAATAGCAACATAATATTATCATATAAGCATATATTTGCAAGTTTCTTTTCGATTTCACTGTATGTACACAATAATAAATCAAGAACTTTCAATACTATTAACAATGAAGTCTGAACTGTCAAAAATTAAGAAGAAGATCCGAAAAAGTATGAAAAGTTCATACTTTTTCTGGCACTTTTCGAGTTAGCTGAACTTTTTCGCGTAGATTAGCTTCAATTTTAAGCATATAGCTAATTCTTCGCACTCATGCCAAATCTCCGTAAAGAATTTTTGTCCCTTTCTAAACTTGCTAAAAAGTGTAAGTTTTGTCTGAAAAAAGTAAGTGTCATAACAGCATAAACACATTTTTTTAAGTTGCTAGTGTAATATTGGACTGAAAATTGTTATAAGGAACTACAAAATACTATAGAAAATCGTATTTGATTTTTTTTCAAATAAAACTGCATGGTGTAGAAAAAACAGAACGACGAAAAATATGGCGAGAATGGCGCTTTTTGACAGATATTTTCCAAAGTTCCTGCAAATGAATAAAAACCTCCTTGCAGCGTTCTTGTAAGTAACTGAAATTTATAAGTCACAGTGCTCGATCCGCTTGTAATAGAAACTTGATAAAAACAAATCGCAACTTAGTTACACTACGGTTGCTAATTTGTTACTCTATTTGTGAAAGTTACAATACAATAACATTTTTGAGATGAGCTACAAAACGCAATGTTTTAATAAGGTTAATTTAATTTAAATATGACATCTTTTTTTGCAACTTTTATGGAACATTTTTACAACAAGTTCGTTTTTCCGTAACAAAATTAAAACTGTAGTGTAACTGAACCGGATGAATTGTTGCAAAATGCTAATTCGAAACAATAATTTAACCTATATGTGACTAAATCTGTTTAAAAAAACTGGATTACAACCCAAGTGCAACATATTTTTGTTACAAATTGAAATCTGTTCTAGCTGGGCAGCATTCGCAGCAATATGAAACAAAAAGCTTTCACAGCATGCTGCAAAAAGTGTGAAAATATGGTTGCTGTAAAGCAAAGCAAAGTAAATTCGTGCGGTGTTCTTGGCAGCAAAGCAAAGCCAACAGCAACAGTATTAAAATTGCTGCAGAAATTTAAACTCTGGTAAGATCTCCCAACCTCCTGTATAAGTAAAATATATCCATCATATCTGCAGATTTTTGGGAGAATGTCCATATTTCACATTCATACCTAAGTACTCTACGTATGATCGTTTCGTAGTTTCTTATTTTGGGTTTTCTGTTGATCTCGCTGGATTTTATTACTGGCAGCAGTGAGCAGTTTGTTCTATTTGCTGTGTATATTGTTCTTTGTACGTCTCTTGTTTCATCGTTGTTTTCGCTGACTGTGGACCCCAGCTAGTTAAAATGGTTTACCCGTTCGAAGTTACATTGGCCCCAGGTGGTGTTGTGGTTTCCTCTTTTCTTTCCACCTTCAACTGAATTAGAATCTTGCTCTTGTCTGGGTTTCTTTGTAGTCCTATAGGTCTAGCCCCATCTTCTACTTTCGTGAATATTTCTCTAATGCTAGACAGTGATCCGGCAAGGCAATTTATGTCATAGGCATATCCTGCCAACTGTTTTGATTTGTCAACCGCGTCAACGCTACTTGGCGAGTTACTGCTTCTAGGCAAATATTAAATATCATGGGTGCCAACCCATCGCCCTCCTTTAAGCCTTGCTTAACTGGGAAGGACTTCGTCAGTTCTCCTTGTAGTTTGGCTGTACACCTTGAATTTTCTATTGTCATTTTCGTTAACATTACTACCTTTAGGGGATATTTAGGTTCAGCTAGGGCCGGCTTTGGGTATTTTGGCTCCCCGGGCGAGATACTTTTAGGCGCCCTTATTTTTTTAGAGATATTTCTTGTAGATTACCTATGTTATTATGCAGTAAACAAAAGTTGACGCACGCGCAAGCTTGTAATGTACATCTGCAAACGGCGCAATCAGTGCGTCGTCCAGTCCGTTCATAAAAATGTGGAGTTACGATGAAGTTCCGTTTATTGCAAAGCCGTGCAATAGTTGATTTTTTTCAGAGATCCAGCAAAGGCTTTGTTTTAGTACACCTCCTGCACGTAGCTCCTTATGTTAGAGTCACCAATTCTAGAGGTTATACTGTGCTGTGGTTTTTGGCTTGATAACGAGTAGTAGCGGGTCAGAGACCAGATCAGGTGCACACATTTTTTATTCATAATCTTTGTACTAAGTCCTTTTTAGAAATTAATACAATTATAACGTGGAAAGCAAGTCATTTAGTCGGTCGTATCCTAATAATATTTTTCAATTAAACTACTGACACCCTATTTAACTTGTGAGATTGAGTGAGCGAGGACATTCTACAGTTCTCTTTTTCTATAAGCGAACAAAAAGGAAAGAGAGAACAATTAGAAGGTCCTATACCTCTCTCACTCGAACAGACAAGCAGGTTAGGAGCTACACTAGGGTTATTCGATATACATCGATGTATTGAATTCACTAGATGTTTACAATACGATACATCGAATCGATCCAATGTTTTGATGATAAATAGCTATTTACTCGATGCAACGATGTATTTTAATAAAACATCGAATCTATTCTAAACTAGAATAAACCTTGTTTTAAAAGTTAAACCGCTCGGACTCGAAGATATTCTTTCCAAGGAAGTGAGTCGCTTGTCCTTAAAAAGATTGACAAGATAATGAGTGTTAAAGAGAGGGTGACTCCTTCCCCTATAGCCACGATTTTGGATCCGGGGTTAAGATCAAAGTATTTTACAGACCCAATCGCTTGCTCTCCGGCTGCCGCAAAAGTCAAAGAATTGATGAAGAAAATTATAGCAGAAAATGAGACCGAAGAATCGGATTCTTAATATCTGCCGTGCAAAGGACAAATGACCTATATGCATTATAGGTCAAAATGTATGCATTTTTTTGATATAAAATATTCATATTTAACCTTAAAAAAATTTCAGACTGATTGTACTTTTTAATTAAAAGTTATCGCTTTAAACAGTTGCTTGATTTGCTTCGGTTTCATGTATTTTGAAAACTTTGATCGCGTTTTTCTCGAAACGAGCTGTTTGCAGATAAGTCTTTTACCCTTTGCACGGCAGAGATCTTTCTGACAAACCAGAAAAGCTTTTCTTTGTGGGATGATCATAACAAATTAGTCCAGAAGAGCTGGAAAAAGGGGAAGTCTGACGATGCTATTTCGGACGAACTGTTTCTCTCCGATGCACAATCTCAATGTATTGCATCGAAATAAAAATCTCATGTAATGTCTAAGTGGAAGCAGACTTTTTCGTTGTGATGGTGCCTGGCCTATTCTGTCACTTTTGCTAGAATGTATATGCCGCGGAACAGGTTAGCCGAATGTTTTAGGAATATTTTTGCAGTAAAAAGTGATAAAACATTGCATTTTATCACTTTTTACTGCACCGGATTATTAGTGATTTGTGCTTTAGTGATTTAATTAAAAAAAGTTAAAAAAACACACTTAAAACACACTTAATCACTCACTTCTTTTTAATTTTTTTCATTATGTGACTAAGGCACTAATCACTGGTAATCCATGTGCAGTAAAAAGTTATAAAATGCAATGTTTTATCACTTTTTACTGCAAAAATATTCCTAAAACATTCGGCTAGCCTGTTCCGCGGAAAAAAGGAAGTTAAAACATTGCCTCGTACGCGGATACTTTTAGGACCGGCATCAGCTATGTTAGTGTTAGTAGGCCCGGGAGCTTCCAGGCCTGTAGTTTCGATGGGCTTGGAGCACCCCTAATCTACACTAGTATTCCTTCAGCAGCAGTAGAAGCGCTTTTACAAGTACCTATGTAGGCCTACATTTGTAACTTTCTTGTCTTTACACGAAGATATCTTTGGCATGTCGATAATTTGCTACCCACGGTAAGAGTAAGAAAGTAAGCGATGCACATTGTGTATGTGTTAAGTTTTCAAGCCGAAATTTTCTGGTACCCTCTTGTCTTTTCTATGCATCTCTCGTAAAAAACCGGTTCGTAAAAAACCGGCTGCTGAAGGAATACTAGTGTAGATTGGGCCAATAGGTGCAAAAGTATAATAAAGCGCCCTTATCGGATGTCTTTTACGTTTTTTCAAACCTAAGCTTTGTTTACCTTCTGTGCACATCTGGCATTATGTCTTGTATTGTGGATGTGAATGTTGTAGCATTTAAAAACTAAATAAATGAATACATTGCTGGATCTCGGCGGTAGTGGCGGCGCCCTCGGGTGGTCGCCCGGCCTCGCCCCCACTAAAGCCGGTACTGGGTTCAGTATTGTCGATTATATTTTTTCCCTCTTGCTGCTGTCGTACACGTGTTTGAATTCGATGAAAAGTTCATACAAGCCAATATTGTATTCCCAGTATTTTCGGAGGGCCTGCCTTACTAAAAATAGTTGGTCTTGGTCCATTGTTGACCTTTTTCTTCTGAATCCAATTTGGTATTCACTTATTGCTGCTTCTGCAAAAGGTTCCAGTCTGACTTTAATTACGTTTGTCATTACTATAATATACTGCGCTTAAAAGACTCTATGTGTAGTTTGCACAGTGGAATTTGTCCCCTTTCTTGTGTTTTTGGGCAGATAATGCTTTACTCCCAATCTTCAGGCATTTTTTGTTCCTCCATATGCATATGGGATGTGTTATCAATTCCTGAGGATTTGTTATTTTCTAAGGCCCTTTGTACCTCTTCTAGGGTGGGTACATTTGCTTCTCTGGTGTCATAGTTATGCTGTAGACGGGGTTCTGATAAGTAGCTGGTGCTTTAATTTGCGTTCTCCAGCTCGCTAAAAAATGTCTTTCTTATTTGCTTAACGTCTTCGCTGCCTGTGACTATAATGCCTTCTTTTTTTCTACATATAACGGGGAAGGTTTTAAGCCTTTTTTGAAAAAGTATACTTCCCGTGTTGCAAAGTTTTCGTTGCGCTCAGAATGTTAAGGATTTGCCTTTCCTCATACAAATGTTTTTTGCTGGTCTTCTCATTTCTTCGTATTCCAACTTCTTGCATCTCGTCGGTATATGTATATTTTCTACTTTTTATTTTTGGCCTCTATAGTTGCTTTACACTCTTCGCCTCCTTCACACTTCTCACATTTTCGTTCGTGACCTCTGTCAGCATCGGCTTCAGTTTTGACTCTATCTGTATTTTTTATGTTTGGGCCATTTTGCTATTAAATTACAAATAAATAATTTTTCATAATCATTTTATCAAAGACTAGCTGGAACCCGGTGCGCCTCGCTGCACCCAACGTTAAAATATTTAAAATTAATCCAAATCTTCCAAATTCAGCTCTTCAACAAATATTTATAACTATTAACGAAAAACCAATTATTCCTATAACAGTTCGAGACATTAGATTTAAAATGCGCACCCAACTTACAGACCTTAGAGTAATTTCGCACCGGGGTGCACAAAGTTCGATTTTCGAAACTGACTACGGGTGTGAAATGGAACTTTTTACTCAAGGTAGTAGAAAAAGACTTTTTTTCATCTAAAAATACTATCCAAATTGCCGACCTTTTCCGTATAGTACATACTATATTGTGCATAATACATACTACATAGAACATAGTACATGGTACATTGTACATAGTGCATAATGTATATTACTTAGTACATAGTATCAGCCAAACTTTAAAGTCACCCGGAAAATATAACTGTTCTTTCTATATGTACATAAAAATTGAAATTAAATATTTTTTCGCACCTCCAATTTAAATTTTACTCAATGTAGTAGAAAAACATTTTTTCCATATAAAAATACCATCCAAATTACGGACTTTTCGCGTGTATTTTCCAAATATTTTCTCATTTCTCCTAGGGTTGCCTGAAATCTCTCCAATACAGTCTGTTTTTGGAGACGATCAGCGTCGAAATTCTTTTGTTTGTGGAGTGGGCAGCCAACATCTGAATATAGCTTTTACTGCACTGATAAAAAAATTGTCTTGATTCCAGCAATTCGATAGTCTTCGTTTCTCGTTGTCTTGAGTAGAAAAAATTTTCATTCTTAACCTGAGAATGCAGTAGTGATGAGCAAAAATGGTCTTGTTCTTGCAGTCTTGTCTTGTTCTTGCACATTTAGCAAGACCAAGAACAAGACTTAGTTATGCTCCCAAGAACAAGAACAAGACTTACTGTGCAAGAACAATACCAAGTATTACTTTCCTTCAATTACTGGTGTCTAGGAAATGAGTCCTTCTGTTAAATCTTTCAGGATTTAAAAAGAAAACCATACAAAAATGAAGATTGCTACGTTTCTTTTTTTAATAACCAATTTATAAAAATATATACAATACATACTTGAGCGAAAATAGCCTTGGTCTTGCAGTTTTGTCTTGTCTTGCTAAATGTGCAAGACCAAGGCCAAGACCAAGACTTAGCTATGTTTGCAAGAACAAGACCAAGAATAAGACTTAGCTATGCTCGCAAGACAAGAACAAGACTGACAGAGCAAGAACAAGACAAGACCAAGACTATATTAGTCGTGTCTTGTTCTTGCGTGTGCTCATCACAAGAATGCAGAGTAAGACACTGGAAATTCTTGAGCCAAGCAATCGTATTTCTTCGCTCAATACTTATATTTTTCGACCAAGGTATGTCTTTCTCGAAATAAGATTGTTTAATTTTTTACTCAAGAAACTAAATTTTTAATTCATCGGGCTTTTTTCGGTTACCGGACTTTCAAGTTCTAAAAATATATCACAACTATTAAGACCGATTTTAGAACTTGAATATTTTTAAATTATAATATCATCGGTTTCGTATTTTTTTCTACTTCGAGTCAACTTTTGTCTTCATCCAAGACAATAAAACCAAGACTATGAGTATTGCTTATCGCGAGACAATTTTGTTTTCGTTATATCCAAAATTTGAGTTGCTTGGTTCAAGAAATAGTGCTTTAGGCCCAAAAATTTTTTTTATCAGTGTAGGAAGTGGTCCAGCCGTGTCGGGTTCTCGTATTGGACTAAATAACATTTCAATAGGTACTAATATATTGTTGGCATTGATTTAAAGATGTTAATTTTTGAGTAGTTTGTAACAGTTGATATATTTAAAAAAAGATAGATTTAATATTTCCTGTATATTATATGGCATTGGTGACTGATTCTTGCAATATCTATTATTTAAATTAATATAATTAATAAATAATAGTTACAATTTAATACCCAAAATGATATTGTATAAATAGGAGTCAGTCCTTGATCGGTACTTGGGCAATGACCATGAATAAAATATCAATTGTAGTTGATAAAATATATGTACTAGAGGAACTTTTGATTTAATTTATTTTATAAGCTCACATTAATGTTATCTCTTAGTCATGTGGGATTGATTATACAAAATTAAATCGAGTAGGTTAATTGGTTAACACACTGTAGCATTTATTCTTAAACGTATCCCCCAAGAAAAATTTAGATCTTTCGCTTTTAAATGCCCTGAACGCCCTTACAAACACAAATATGATTTCAGTTCAAACTCTTCAACCCTCTCCACTTCCAATACTAAAAGTTATAAGTTCCATAAAATTCCATGGTAAACATCTCATTTTCAAAGTTAAATGAAGCCATCAAACCCCGAGGCCATGTTGTCTATGCTAGAGAAGTCACGCAATCCTTCTACTTCAAAACGATGATGCCACCCATGCACCCGAAAGTCCTGCGGCTATTTGCTCTGCTTTGCTCGCTTAACCAGTTGTGATTTATGCCAACTGAATCATGGTGTATTATACTCCTTACGTGTCAACGTAATTTAATTATAAAGTGTGCGCGTCTGCGCAATTTACTCGCTTGCAGCACGTCACAATAGTGCTCGGAAGGTAGATGCGCGTAAGTCAAGATGCCGGCAAGATAGATGATCCCCTTGGGCGCCATTGCGTGCTCTTCAGTATTTATCTTCTGTATATAAGTGAGTCTCAATAAAAAGTGCTGTACTTGTCTCGATAGTAAGATTTGAGAGATAATAATGGGATTACAGGTGATTGCTGATTATATGCTGCAGGTACGTTAAAAAGTAATTTGCGAGCTGGTAATTTTCATAAATCATCGCCCACTCCTTGTCCAGGGGGTCAAAATTGATTGTGACCTATTGTTTGCCATTGTTAGCTAGACTAGACTAGACTTGACTTGCTTGTAGTGAGGTAATTCCTGTTACTACGAGAAAAAAGAAGTTTGATCGTTTTTTTTAATTTGCACCTTAAGATTAACAATAAAAATATATGGACATCACGAATTCCAAAACTATTCTGTCATTCTGCTGTTCTGCAATACCCGTAAGTGGGTTTAAGTTATCAGATAGTTTCTTGGGGACATTGCAATTTTTTGCCATTATTTGCATATTATTCTTGGGACGAACAACTGTGCACAGGTGATGCTCCTGTGTTCGAGATTGAATTTGCATAACCAGTCGATAGGATTGCATTGAAATAATCACCATGGGAAATAGATTCGTTGACATTAATACAATTATTATGGTCATGCCACTGTGTGATTAATTGTGAGGTAATCCAGCAACTAAGGTGTGAAAATTTGATGAATATCGTTGAAAAGCATTTCAGGAAGAGATGAAATATTGAAGTTGTATATTTTATTTATGGTAATTTTGAACACGTTCTTTAATTGATTTTATATTTTCATTGTTACAATATTGTTGCATTGCACTATCGTTTTTCGTTAGAGAAATGCATATGTATTGTAGAAAGTATCGCTTATTTTTGTTGCCACCATTTTTATTTTCTCTAGAACAAGGAAGAGCTGAAAAACATGCTCCATGAAGCGACTATTTGTTCTGGTCGTTCATACTTTATTATAACAAGGGGATGCAATAAATTTCTTCACCAATGTACTTTCACCTTTTCACCTTTGTGGGGCTTGCACTTCTCTGCCAGAATGGATGTATTCTTGCTGACATCACACATACATAGGAACAGACATGAATGAAGAAAATAACAAAAAAACATATCCACAACCACAAAACGTATTGAGGGGTTATCCTGGAATGCGATTCGAAAGTCATAGAATTCGGAAATAAGAAAATGGTATGCGAATTCGAATTAAAGTCCGTCTGTCATCGGATTTCAGTCTGTTCACGGATGAGCTGAATTTATTTGTTGAAACAATTGTTCGCATCAAAATGTCAAATTAAGTTGATAAATGAAGTTAGTTGGCTGAAAATAATTTGTTTTCGAATATTTATCAGGCACTCATTTCAATTCGGTGTGATCGCATTCAGCGATACAAAACTTAAATCGCATCGTAACAGACTTCCGTTTCTTCTCACTTTCGGATCGTATTCCAGGATAACCCTCCAGGTTTCAGAGCAAGGTACAAAGCATTCGAATGAGAACTCGAAGAAGATACAGATTGCCCCACCTGGGTCAATTGTTAGCTCTGGCTTTTCGAGTACTAGCCACATTATTCCGAAGTAAGGCAAATCAAGATCAAAAGACATGACACTAGGGGCAGTTGCTGCCAGAAAGGCCGCTGCCTTCGTTCGACTCTTCACAAATAGTAAGAGGTTTCTGGGCGAACAAACGCGAGGGTCACTTCTCGCTACTATTAATAATAATCAATGACGTATGACGAGTGCTCCGAGAGCATCAAAAAGTTGATCTCAAGCTTTGCCCTGTCTTAAGACAGGTGAAAATAACCGTGATTATGCCGGCAACTACCAAACGGACCAGCGACGAATGCATGTTATGCAGTAGTTATGAAGGAAGTGGGAACATCCGCAATCTCCTCCGCAAGTAGAAGTGCCTGCAGATCAATTGCCTCGGATTTTCTGCAGATCTTTCTTCTTGAGAAAGACCTTGAATTAGTTCTTATGCAGGAAACGTGGGCGAGGCCACCCCTAAAATGAAATTATTTTTTATACTCCCAATATAAAGATCCGCCACGGCAATTTTTGAAGAACATACACCTATTAGATGTAGGATAATTTAAAAAAATTATTAACTTCCCAGTAGGAAGTTATTGTAATCGGTCCGAAAATCGGATTCGAAATTTTCAATGTATTTACACGTTTCAAGGTCCCAATAGCATTTTAAGCAAAAATTTGAGAAAAAAAATATGTGTGTGTGTGCGTACGTATGTGGTCATTTTTTCCTGCACGATTTCGCGCGAACCGAAAAAGATATCGGCTTCGTTCAGGTGCCGTTCGAAGCGTGTTCAAGGAAATATGATCTGAAAAGATTTTCATAAAAATTGGTCGAGCCGTTTTTTTGTTTGAACGACTTAAGCGATTTTGGTACCAGCACGATTTCGCTCGAACCAAAAAAGATATCGACTTCGTTAAGGTGCCGTTCGAAGCGTATTAAAGGACATATGAATAGAAAAGATTTTCATAAAAATCGGTCGAGCCGTTTTTTGTTTGAACGACTTAAGTGATTTTTGTACCGGAACGATTTCGCGAGAACCAAAAAAGATACCGACTTCGTTATTTCAATATGATCCCAATGTCGTCCCGGTCCCATCCTGAGTTTTGGCATTATATGTACCCTAAGAGTGTAGGCAAAAAATATAATTTTTTTAAAAAATTGAAAGAAACATTACTTTGAGATATTTCAAAAAGGAAATTTCCAAAATGGCGGAAAAAGTTTTTTTTGTTAATAATACTATGTTGTATATCAAATTAAAGCCTTATTAAAGCAGAAGAAATTGGTGAAGTTTCAGCTTTCTATGCCAAATAGTTTTTAGAGGTCCAAAATTAATTAAAAATTGGTTGATTTGATGTGGAATGGCCCTACACTAATGTTGAACATAAGTTTCTATTAAACTAGAATTTTTTTTGTGAATATATCACATGAAATGAATAGGTTGCAAAATGATACATTCCCAATTATAGCTCAAAATATGCATTTATTAATGAACAATTGGCCAAAATACAAATATCTCGAGTTCACGTTAACAAAAATCCAAAAATGAACATTATTTTTTTCCAATTAAAGGCTCCAAAATACTCTACCAGATCTGATAAAAAATTTTAAATTGTTTTTTCAAACTGGCCAAAAAAATGGCATTGTTGTTATTTGAGTAATAAACAAATGTAAAAAAAAGTAACCGAAATTACATTTAAAATTTTTTCTTTTTAATTGCATTCGAAAGCTGGCGTCGAGATCTTCATTTTGAAAAGAAAAACTTTTTCATTTTGGACTTAATGGCATAAAATGGCGGCAGTTTCAAAGTTTAAATAATAAATGCAATTTTTGTCAATGCGTTCAATATTTTGCCAACTACTTTTCAGGGTCTTTTTATAACATCAAAATGTATATTTTCTGAAAGTTTCCTGCAAATGACGGTCTTGGGCGCTAAAATGAAAAAAATACTGTTTTTTCCTCATTCTTTCAGTTTTGTAGGTTATGTACGTACTTCAGAGACTTACACCAACGAGGATTTATTGGCAATTTTATTCCCGAGTAAAAATCAAATATGGCCTTACTACAGGCGAAAACCGACCGTGATTGAAACATAGTCCTCGGCCATTTGGCGGTTATCAGAAGGCTCGTTGCAGGACAGTTCGACCGTACACCACACACACACCGACGGGGATATGGTTTCCATATAATGCGATTAAAAAAATCTCTTTAATATACATCTATATAGAGATATTTTCAGACACCCTAATGCAATTGGGTTCCCCTGTAATAAATCAGACGCATACACAAACGGACAATCGTAATCTCCTAATTTTCTTTATATGCAAGGCCGACACCCGGCAAAACTATAAGTTAAATTGGCGCAATTTAACTACTCAAAAAAAATCATATTGGGGAAAGTGTGACTTTCGCTCACCAATAAAACTCAAAACTCACCGCGTATTTATTGAGAAAAACATCATGAAATCCGGCGCTCATATCTTCGATTTCGAACATTTTAAAATGTTTATCAACGCACTGCAATTAAATATTACTAAAATATAAATCCACACAGACCATACACTTCACGTACAACAAACCGACGACTGGCGAGCTCGTTTCCCTTGTGCATCGATATCTTTAAGTAGGATAAATCCAAAGGACCATTGTACATAACGAAAATGATGAAGTTCCCATAAAACACATTCAACAATAAATTTGGTGCAAATTCCTTTTTTGGCTCAAATTTGCCGTCGAATGCCCGTTTGTACAGCTCAGTACTTGGCCTTTTAAATCTTTTGGTCAAATTTGGCGGCTTAGTTAAAAACTCTACGTCCATCATATGCCCCGCCTGTAAGGTCGTTTTTTATTTTTACTTGGGTTAAAAAGAGACTGGTTTTTAGTTTGCCCTAATGGGACTTATAGAACCGGAGTTATTCACATTTTAAGCTCGAAAGACGCGGTAAAAAAACTTTAATTGTTTATAAATATATAGCTTAAAAAAACTAAAAAATACGCTTTTATTTTAAAATGAACTAAAAAGAAAAATATAATTTTGAAGCTTTTATTGCTCCAGCCAGTATAGGGAACAACCTACCTTTCGAAATCACGCAAATAACAAATTAATGAAGTTATTGGTAAAAATTATTAATATAACTTACTTAAATGTAAAAAAGCGTGGGCCTCTTTACCTACATATATTATTATTTTATTAACACTGGAGCTTTTCGTTAGCGGCCCACGCTTTTTTTTTACATTTAAGTAAGTTATATTTATAATTTTTACCAATAACTTCATTAATTTAGTTATTTGCCTGATTTCGAAAGGTAGGTTGTTCCCTATACTGGCTGGAGCAATAAAAGCATCAAAATTATTTTTTTCTTTTTAGTTCATTTTAAAATAAAAGCGTATTTTTTAGTTTTTTTAAGCTATATATTTTTATTTTTTACTTTTTAGTCTACCATATATCTTCCGCCATTTTGTTGTGGCCGCCATATTACTTTTGCCGGTCCGTTAACTTAGCAAGCACAGCTCAGTTTAGATAGATGTGTGCAATATTTTTCAGATCATTTTAAAATAAAAACGTATTTTTTAGTTTTTCTAAACTGTGAATTTTTAGGTTTTTACTTTTTAGCCTTACGTCTGCTTCCGTTTTTTGGTAGTCGCCATATTAGGTTTAAAATGACGTCACACGGCTTAATGTATTATACTTGTCATACTCTTTCATTTGATACCCATATCGAGGGTGTTGTAAAGAAAAAGGTAGTCCGCCATTTTGTGTCGGCCGCCATTTTGAATTTGGAATGACGTCACACAGCTTATAGTATTCCACTTGTCATAATCTTTCATTTGATACCTATTTTAAGTATGTTAGAAAGAAAAAGTTAATCCGCCATTTTGTGATGGCCGCCATTTTGAATTTGGAATGACGCTAATTTTATTCTTTTTGTTATACCCTTTTATTTGATACCCATGTCGGGGGTCGGGGAGCTCAATAGCAAAATTCGCCGCCATCTTGGAACCGCCATCTTGATTATTTCACAAAATGGTCAGATTGCATTGTCACGCGAACTATACATATGTGCAAAATTTGAAGTTGATCGGTTATATGCAAGTGGGTGAAAATCAAGTTGCAAGATTTGTCTACATACATACATACATACATACATACGTACATACATACATACGTACATACATACATATATACATACATACATACATACATATATACATACATGCATACATACATACATACATACATACAGGTGAAGCTAATATAAAGCGTATAAAAAAATAAATTTTTAAATACCTACTTCAAAAAAAACCAATACCGTGATGCACAAAAAAGGATGAAATAATTGTTGGTAGTTCTTTACAATACTAATCCAATCAGAATGGATTTAGAAAGAAGAATCACTTTTGAAAAAATATTTTTGTAATTCTTTACAACATTAATCAAATCAGAACACCTGTGCTAGCACCTGTTTTCGGGGCAATGTATTAAGTGCATAAGGTTAACAAGGAAATGAAAACAATTTTCGAAGCAAGATTAGTGCAATGAAAGTCAACCTGGCACCGTCTTCAAAAGTGATTCTTCTTTCTAGATCCATTCTGATTGGATTAATGTTGTAAAGAATTACAAAAATATTTTTTCAAAAGTGATTCTTCTTTCTAAATCCATTCTGATTGGATTAGTATTGTAAAGACTACCAACAATTATTTCATCCTTTTTTGTGCATCACGGTATTGGTTTTTTTTGAAGTAGGTTTTTAAAAATTTATTTTATTTCGTATTTTTTAGTCCGTTCATTTTTGTTCGGGGCCAATTTAAAAAAAAATATTTATTACGATAAGTATAATAGTGTTGGGAATGACACGATTATAAAATGAGTTTGAAAGAGGTGCCTCTTTTTTCTTTTGAGCCAGTACAATGTCCTACTTCAAATGAGGCGAGGTGCTATTGTAATTCAAAAATGGCAAAAACAAGCAGATTAAAAAAAGAAAGAAAATAAATACCAATGAAGTGCATTTTTACAAGTTTAATTCTAATATTCATTAAACTGCCTTAGAGGAAGTAAGAAATATATACCTCCACAATGTACAGCCACGGACAACTAATTAGAAACAGTTTCATAAAAATTGCATTTATACATTTTTTATGTTTTTATGTAGCAATCCTGTAAGGAATTCATTATTTTATTGATTTCCTTCTATCAATATATATTTAAAAAAAATTAAGAGAGGCGGTGGGAATTCTTTAATTTGATTCCTACATAAAAACTGTATAAATGCAATTTTTATGAAACTGTTTCTAATTAGTTGTCCGTGGCCATATATTTATATTTTGCAATCCCACCTCGCCTAATTTCAAGTTAGAAATTCTGCTAGAAGTAAAAAATGTGTCTCCAGCACAAAATTTCACTCCCTCAATATACCCAGTAGGAAATGGAGCGAGATCTCCTCGAGGGAGGTATATGGGAGATTAGAATTTTACAAGCAAATCTCTCTGGCGAACTAAAAAGAATGTTTTAGGGAGTTCCTAGTACGAAACGCGGGGCAAGATCTCCTTAAGGGAGCTATATGGGAGATTTTAAACAAAATGATTTTAAAAGTTAGTGATTCTTGGCAAGTAAAGTCGCCATTTTAGTTTTGTGCGGAGTGAAAATTCGAAGTTAAGTGCACTGCTATTACGAATAATATGAATAATTTATGTTGAATATAATTTATGTGTTTTATAAAAATAATTTATGTTGAATTACTATTTATTTCTTTTATTTGTTATTTCCTTATAATATTCTAATTTCCCATATATCTCCCTTAAGGTGATATCGCTCCATTTCCTCCTAGTGATGAGTAAACAATTAAAGAGAGTACAAATATAGAAAACTCCACTTTTACTCTCCAGGAGAGTACAAATGGAGTACTCCCTTTTTCCGGACATGCTTATGGGAAAAGGAGCAATAAAAGGAACGTAGAGGGAGGTCTCCCTAACTCCCAAGGCAGGCCTCCTTTATTCATTTGGGATTCTCCCTTTTCCTACTGGGTATATAAGAATTATCTCTTCAAAATCTCACTCCCTCGAAAAATGTAATAATTGTCTCTTCAGGACAAAACCTCACTCCCTCGAAAAATGTAAGAATTGTCTCTTAAGGACAAAACCTCACTCCCTCGAAAAATGTAAGAAATGTCGCTCCATCCAGTTCGTATTTACAATCTCACCACGGCTCAGTTTAAATTGGATATTTTAATGCCGCAAAAGAAGTGAGAAATGTCTCCCCAGTTCGTGTTTACAATCTCACCTCGCCGCAGTTCCAATTTGAATTTTACTGTCGCAAAAGAAGTAAGAAAGTGTCTCTCCCGTTCGTGTGTACAATCTCACCTCGTCGCAGTTTAAATTGGATATATTCGGCTAAATAGTTCTCCAATTCAAAGGATAATACTCTTACAGTGTACATGAGTATGCATGGAATTTCTCACCGAAGAGTATGTAATAATTCTTTACAACATTAATCCAATCAGAATGAATTTAGAAGAGAAAAAAAGAAAAAAGTCGAACTGTCCGATCCGGGGTTTGAACCCGCGATAATTAGTTCGGTAGACTTTTACGTAGACGCTACGCCAAGTCCCTCTTAAGTATTTGGTGACAATAAAGAATTTTGTGATACCTTTGAAATAATTCTATCTGTTCAAGATATACTAATTTTACCAGTTGTAATGCTTCAATATATATCGCAGGGTCGCCAGGTGATGCAGGATCACCACGTAATGTATTAATATGGGATTTGACTCGCGGATTTAAATAAAACAGTTTATTTAGTTTAAACAGTTCATTTGAATATTTATTCCTCAGCGACAGAGCGTAGAGCTAAAGCCCTTTTAGCGCCCTGTAGTCGCTGAGTGTTGAACAGTAACTGTGATTTCCATACAAAGTTCCCTTGTATAGTAGGGATTCCTATATACTATCCTTATATACTATTACATATTATCATAACTAGGCCTACTGACTTATACCTATATACATGAATACAATCTAGTTTTCTTTATAAACTACCTTAAATTATAATTATTACTATAGTGTGAATCAAAGTGTATGTAAAGTTATATTCTATGAGGTTATGCAAGCACCTCACCCCCCACGGTTCACGAGAAAATTTTTCCCTTACTTTTTAAGGTAAAATTTTTCATATTATTTATTCTTAGTCTTGTTTTTCATTCTTCAAATGTCGTTTTCTTCAACTTTTTACGCCTTTTTTATCCTATTTTGTGTACTTCTTTAATCATCTTTCATTATCATTTTGATGCATCTTGTTATATATTCTCATTAATTCTTCTTTACTTATTTTCTCAACAATTCTCATTATTCGGCAGTTTCAATTTTATAGTTTTTCGTGAATAGCTTTAGCTTCTCCAGAAGTAACCCCAAGTTTGCTTGCGGATTATCACTAAACTTTTTTCTTTACTTAACTTTATAATTAGGTGTTCATCTTTTCCATTAGTAGCATTAGCTTCTCCAGAAGTAACTCCAAGTTAAGCCCTACTATGAAAGATTGTAACAATTTTAAAATTCGGAAAGGGTCTCAAGTTCCCCATATTCTTCTTTATTTAAACCATAACTTTATTGTTTCATCTATTTCCTCGTACACTGTTCTAAATTCCGTTAGTATATCTTCACTGCTTTCTACAGTGTTAATTCGTATGTCTAGCTCATTTAACTTTTCTTTTAATTTGCCACCGTTCATTTACAAATTTCTATTGCCTCATCTTCTAGCATATTCCAAGACAAACCTCATCCAAATGCGGTGGTAACTTAACATAAAACGACTAACGTACTAACATTCTCAACATTGAACAAAAGAAAAAAATTTTTTTATTTTTTTTTTTTTTGTGACGCCTTTGGTCCAGCTCTTTAGTGAACTGATTCGCCTCTTCTATAAATCTGTTCCTTTCCTCTACCGAGACTGCAATCGCTGCGATCCTCAACGCCTCCTTCTTCCGCTTCCGCAGCTGTCGCTCGTAGCCGCCCCTTGGTCTTTTCGGCTTCTGTAACTCCATCGGGTCAGGTATCTCTCCAGGTTTTGTCTTCCTCTTCCTGTACTCCTCTATGGTGATCGGTCTTGGTCCTGCCTTCGGATCCTTCATTTCTTCCTCCAGGTTCTTGTCTTTCAGGGTCGCCATGTAATGCTTCAATATCAATATATATATCGCAGGGTCGCCAGGTGATGCAGGATCACCACGTAATGTATTAATATGGGATTTGACTCGCGGATTTAAACAAAACAGTTATTTAGTTTAAACAGTTCATTTGAATATTTATTCCTCAGCGACAGAGCGTAGAGCTAAAGCCCTTTTAGCGCCCTGTAGTCGCTGAGTGTTGAACAGTAACTGTGATTTCCATACAAAGTTTCCTTGTATTATAGTAGGGATTCTTATATACTATCCTTATATACTATTACATATTATCATAACTAGGCCTACTGACTTATATCTATATACATGAATACAATCTAGTTTTCTATATAAACTACCTTAAATTATAATTATTACTATAGTGTGAATCAAAGTGTATGTAAAGTTATATTCTATGAAGTTATGCGGGCACCTCACAGTTTTTTAAGCCTACCTTCGAACTCCTTTTTCAGAATTTAAAAAAAATTGCATGGGACCACCGTGGGAAACTACCCTATTACGCAAAAAAAGAAAAAAACAAAAAAGTTATTGCGTTACAAAGTTATGCGTGAACAGGACCCAAAAAAAACATACCTACGCGTCGAATTGATAACCTCCTCTTTTTTGAAGTCGGTTAAAAAAGTAGAACAAGGTCTTCGAGGTACAAAACTTAGGAATATACTCCTGGTGATACCCCAATAATCATAAGTTGCTGTATACAGACTATACCTATTCTTCATTTTTGGCATTTGTTTACTTCATTTGTTGTTTTCATTTATTTAACATAGCTTATCCTGAAATTTTACGTCTTTGTTGACGTATTTTTTTAATATGACAATAAAACCATAAAGCTGCTTAAATATAACGAATTTAAAATTATCAGTATCACTGTAAATCTGAGGTTTCAGAAGTGTTTTATTTCAAAACGCTTAAAACGTTTTATTTTGACGCCACTCATTTGATTAACATTGTCGACACTTTTAAAACACTTAAGCGTTTAAAAAATGTCTACAATGTTAATCAAATGGGTGACGTAAAAATAAAACGTTTTAAGCGTTTTGAAATAAAACACTTTCAAAAGCTGAGATTTGCAGTGCTAAGACGAGAAAAAATATGAATATTTCGCGCAATTATGCTAACGCCGGCCAAGGGTACCATTTAGCATATTCAGCAGAATGCGGCAATGCAGAAAAAGTTGAAAGTAGCCCGAAATTTGCGTGGCATGCGGAACATTCACGGAATATTTCGTCAGATCGCATTTGAATACACACACTTCTATATTAACTGTCAACGAATGCAACGCATGAACGCTTGGATATGTCACCAGCTTTAGTCGGGTGACCGCTTGGAAAAATGGCACTTGGGTTGGATTTTTTTTTGTTTTTTTGTTTTTTTTTCACTTTTTGCAATAATAGTATTATGTTTTAATATAATATTGATTAATAGTTCTGTCAACATTAGTGTTGGGTAGGACACGATTATAAAATGAGTTTGTAAGAGGTGCCTCTTTTTTCTTTTGAGCCAGTACAATGTCATACTTCAAATGAGGCGAGGTTCTATTGTAATGCGAAAATGACAAAAACAAGCAGATTAAAAAAAAGAAAGAAAATAAATACCAATGAAGCGCATTTTTACAAGCTTAATTCTAATATTCAATAAACTGCCTTAGAGTAAGTAATAAATCTATGCCTCCACAATGTACAGCCACGGACAACTAATTAGAAAACGTTTCATAAAAATTGCATTTATACATTTTTTATTTTTTATGTAACAATCCTGTTAGGAATTCATTATGATATTGTTATTGATTTCCTTCAATCATTATATATTTAAAAAAAATTAAGAGTAGGTGGTTGGAATTCTTTAATTTGATTCCAACATAAAAACTGTATAAATGCAATTTTTATGAAACTGTTTCTAATTAGTTGTCCGCGGCCATATATTTATATTTTGCAATCCCACCTCGCCTAATTTCAAGTTGGAAATCTGCTACTGCAAAAAAAGTAAGAAATATCTCTCCAGCACAAAATTTCACTCCCTCAAAAAATATAAGAATTGTCTCTTCAGGACAAAACCTCACTCCCTCGAAAAATGTAAGAAATATCTCTTCATGACAAAAGCTCACTCCCTCGAAAAATGTAAGAATTGTCTCTTCAGGACAAAACCTCATTCCGTCGAAAAATGTAAGAAATGTCTCTTCATGACAAAACGTCACTCCCTCGAAAAATGTAAGAATTGTCTCTTCATGACAAAACCTCATTCCCTCGAAAAATGTAAGAATTGTCTTTTTAGGACAAAATCTCACTCCCTCGAAAAATGTAAGAAATGTCTCTCCATCCAATTCGTATTTACAATCTCACCACGGCTCAGCTTAAAGTGGATATTTTACTGCCGCAAAAGAAGTAAGAAATATCTCTCCAGTTCGTGTTTACAATCTCACCTCGACGCAATTCACATTGGAAATTTTACTGTGGCAAAAGAAGGAAGAAATGTCTTTCCACTAAGTAATTTACAATCACACCTCGCTTCATTTATCTTGATACACACTCATATACCAGTAGGACATTATTTTTGAACCGGGACATTTAAAAAAACTGAGGCCTCAGTACAATTTACATCATGTAAGAGACAAATGTACTGCCTCGTGTAAGTCCGGCTCAACACTAGTCAACATAATTTTTATTATTCATAAGCCAAAACACGCTACAAACGTTTACTAATTAAACACTTAAGTGTTTACTCATTAAACGCTGCTAAGTGTTTAAAATTCGTCTACAATGATTTAAACGCTTTAAGTGTTTAGAAACTAAACACTTGAGTTTACATTGATAAAATAGACAAAAAATGAGATTTAATACATTTTATTTATAATATAATAAATTTTATTATATTAATAAAAAAAAGTTTCTGTATGGATGTATGTATGCATGTACGTATGTATGTATGCATGTACGTATGTATGTATGCATGTATGTGTGCGCTATAGCGCGCCCACCAGTCATCGTAGAGCTTCAAAATTTTGTACGAAGGTCCGTGGGGCGCCCGAAAAATGATCAAAATTCAAAATGGCCACCCAAAGATAAATTTGCAAATTGTGTTCCGATTTCAATGAAAGTGGGTATCTAGGGGCTTTTAAGGTCGCTTTGATTTAACGGCTTTCCTACATATGTGAAAGGCACACAAGTTTATAACTCAAAAAAGTATCATTGTATTCACAAGGTAGGCTCCGAAAATCATTTGCTTCGAAAATTAAAAAAAAAGTCGTTCGGTTTTTTTTACTGTAGCGGGGTCAATTATCAAGCTACAGTGTCCATTCAAAAACCATTTTGTAGGTAATATAACTGGCTATAAAACTATGTTAATTGTGTTATATTAAAACTCTTAATTTTCAAAAAGTGAAGGGTCAAAGGGCTAAGCAAAGGTGGTACTTACGCTATAAAGCAAACTCCAATCCGCTATATCAGTTTTTAAGCTACAGCGATACATAAAAAACCAAAATTTTGTTGAAAAAAAATCTAAATTTTGTTACTCAACAGTTTTTTACGTATCTTCAATAGTTTTTGAGTTTTTTTTGGAAATATACGCAGAAATCTGTGAAATTCGTAAAATCCCCTTTTCAGTTTGATCGTACCCATTTCGAAAAATACACCCTGGAAATCGCTCAAACTATATAGATCCGATAGTTATCACTAACATGATAAATTTGAATTTGGGTGGAAGTGGTATTAGTTTTATTGATCATTATTTTAAAAAAAATTTGAACGGTACACCTTCTCTTTGTCATAACTCATTCATTTTACATGCAAATGACTTTTATCAGTGCTCATTTTAAAGGTCTTTTCAAGCACTTTAAAAAATGTCATATAAGTTATCCTCGAAAAATGCATCAATTTTCCGTTATTTGACGTTAAATACAAAGTTTTGAGTATTTGGTTAGAAATAGGTCCCCTTCGATCAATCATTACTCGCTTTGTTTTATATCTAGACAATTCAATCAAAAGCCATTTTCTTCGTTTTTTATAAGATTTATTTTAGTCATAACAAAAATTTTGATAAAACGCTTATTTTTGGACTTATTGACCAAAAACTGTTCGAAAACGTGGGGTTTTTTGATAATTGCAACTTTTCAAACGCTTATAACTAAAAAAATATTACTTTTACAGAAAAAGTTTGTACAACATTTTTTGCTTAAAATTAGTCTCTCTATCGATTAACGGGGTTATTTTGACCAAACATATTTCCACCCCCAAAGAAAAAGCACACATTGGCAAATGGTAGACTTTGCTTTTTGAGTCATTCCCTATCTAGGTACTGTTAAAATTTCAAGTAAATCGGTCGCCTCCGAAAAAAAGTAGAGGTGATATCGGTTGGGAGCTGGACTATAAGGACTATAATAGCAAATAAAGAGTCGATTCCAAATAATCAATCTGGATTTAAAACAAATCACTCAACTATGGATCAATTACATCGAATAACATAGCATCGAAAAAGCGCTAGAAGAGAAGAAGATATCCTCCGCAATATTCCTAGATCTAGCTGAATCATTTGATAAGGTATGATGTGAAGCCTAATACATAAAATGACAGAATTTCTAGACATTCCTCATTCATTCATCGTATATAAAAAACAGACCATTTAGAATAAAAGAAGACGAGGAGTATTCCACACTAGCGAAATACTAGGGGCCTATACTATGGGTCCAAACATAAATTACGTGATGTGGTTTTTACACTATTGTGCGTATTTGTAGTATAAATACGTTAATCTGTGCTTGATTGCGTTGAATTTATTTAAAAAAACTTAATTTGTGTTGAAGAACAAAACCACAAAATCATCACAGCACCAACTCGGCATGCACCCAATATAAACTACATTACCATTTGGCAGGTGATTCTGCCTATCCTTTGGAAACCAATCCCATGGTGCCTTACAGGGATAACAACTCGACTGTGGAACAAGCTTCGCCAGTCAGCATTCCCGAACTTATACAACACCCAAGAGTTGAAACGCAAGGTTCACCACCATCTCCTTCAACACCCAACCCACTCCCCCTAATCTATCTTATTTTCTTCTCTATCCTTCCACCTAAGCTTACTACTAGACATTGCACCATGACGTGTACTACATAACATGACTGACTGGTAGTACAAAGGGTGACACCTTAGACTATAACATAAAAAAAGAGAACAGAAAAATTTCAATTCAAGTTTGAGCTCAACTTGTGTATCTGTAGAGCAAGCATAAAGAATTTAAAAAAAAAATTTAGAATATTACATTATATTGACATAAGAAGGTTGACTTTGGCATCCACTGATTCGCTTTTAGAGAGTAACGGCTTGAATAGTAATGGTTGAGCCATTTATGACATGGAGATATACAGACTTCGAGACATTCTTCTATAGATGTCACCTTAGGGTCAAAACCTGTGACTGAATGACCCAGGCTTTAGAAAGGCGGAGTCTGAAGTCACAGTCAGCTTCTCAAATTGGCATTTAAGTCACCTATACACCAGGATACAGATTCAAGAAGTGCGGATCTGTTTAGACTTCCATTCTTCACAGCGCTCGATATTCATAACAAAAAGTTTTCAAAATCTGTCTTGGCCTCTACTACGTCAGAGCAGATGGTCGTCGATTCAAAATTCGAATCCTGTACGACGCTTAGATGACTAATTGTGTCGCCTGGTGTAAATGTCTGCTTTTTGTAGTGACAATGCATCGCAGATAGCATGTGTTCTGACTGATGTGAAAAGAGGCGATTCTTAATATAATCTCTATAATTGCAGTACACTGTAAAAAAAATATGTAAATTCACAGTCCAAATGTATAGTAAAATTACAAATCGCGGTATGAAATACTAATTTACTACACAATTATTGTAATTTCACTATAAATTTTGTAAATTCACATAAAGAAATTGAGAAACTCCAATACTGCATGACGTAAATGTTTATTACATGAATGTGACCTATATTTTACGCAATGTTGTGTATTTTTCTAAATCTTTATGTAGGAATATTGCAATATTTCTTAGTATTATTTATCAATGTTATGTTCTGAACTTTGTACTGTAATTTTACAGTAAGAGGCGTAATTTTAGAACTTATATTTTCAGTAAAATTACAAATTGTTCATTGGAATGTAAGGTTTAAATTTTCCCTCTCATAGATATAATTCACAGGTAACAATGGAATACTAAGCATATATACCCGATTGTTCTTAAGTTAAGGCTGGAGTACAATGATTCCGTTCCGTACCATTTCGTATAAATGTCAAAAGTCGGATTGTTAGAATTTTCATTGAAAGTGTTCGTGGAAATGGAAGGGTGACTACAATGGACGGTTCGGAACGGTGCGGAATGGAGAAGATGAGCAAATTCCATCTTTTTACGAAAAGGTCGGAAGACATAACCTCATTTGGTGCTATTTGGTGGTCGGTAATTTAAAATATAAATATGGAAGACGAAAAATTAATTGAATTAGTAAAAACATATCCGGAAATTTTTGTTAAAAAAAATTAATTCTATTTGGACACAACATTTTATTATTTGTGCACTCACTTCTTTTAAAGTTGATAGTTGTCAAAAACGGAATGAATAGGCTGTATTATAGCCAGTTATCCAACTCTACGGAACTGTATGGATACGGTGCGGTTCTGAACGGAATCATTGTACTCCAGCCTTTAAGGTCAGACCTTTGACTTTGGTCAGGGTCTGGACAGTTCTTGTAACAGCCAAGAAATTTTTGATAATTTTTGATGCTTAGGGCCGATTCACAATTAAAGCTGCAAGCTTCAAGCTTCAAAAATTAGGATAAAAGGGTTTGTACAATGATTCACATTCACAGCTTCAAGCTGCAGTGCTCAAATAAAGCAAAACTCAGCTGAAGCTTCTAGTTTGAAGCTTGCAGCTTGGCGCTTGCAGCTTGACGCTTGAAGCTTGCATTGCTAATCGGTCCTTGCATGGTGAGCAAAATGTTATTTTTATGTATAGGGAGAGGGCATACACAAAAGTTTTAGAAATTTACAAAACTATGAAGTGAAAGCTCCAATACTGATTGTATTTTTACATCCCACAAATAATGTATATTTACTACACAGTTGGTAAAAATACGTAAAGTAGAATTGGAATATTCCTAATAATATATATTGCAAATTTACAAAACTGGTTGTGAATAAAACTTCCAGTATTTTTTTTGTAAAATTACCACAGAAATTTTTTACAGTGTAGGATTAGGTACATTAAGCACTTGAGATACTTAGGAGGGCATTAGGTTCCTGGTTTTTCAATTGGACTTCTGGGCCTCTTTGTTTGCTTAGGCCACCACACTAGTTCAGCGTAGGGTCCTAAAAATGGTCGTATAAGTCAATGAATACGTTACATTCCCAGTTTTCCCAGGCCATTGTATAAAATGATAAGAATTTTTCATCACGTCATACACTCTTCATTCCCAGATATTCAAAAGATTTTCATTACGTTTTTTGGATGGTCCAGTTGGGTGGTATTTGAAACAGTGAACAAATACAGTGTAAACGGCTGTAGCTAAATTTTTATACCCAATTGCTATTGGGTCGAAATATATTAATATTATCACGTATACTTTTTATACGCTTTATATTAGCTTCACCTGTATGTATGTATGTATGTATGTATGTATGTATGTACATATGTGAGTCTTATGCCCGGTTTCACAGTGTTCACTTAAGCTTTCGCTCAGCCTTGAGCTTTCGCTCAACTTATTTTACTGTTTCACAGTAGTGGTTCAACTGTTGAACTTGGTTCAAAATTGATTTGAACTGAGCGACTAAATTTGGGCACTTAAGCCAAAGCTCAGGATATAAGTGAGAGTAATGTCATTAATTTTAGAGAAATCACAGTGAACTTGTGTTTATTTATTGATTTTAATTATAAGTTTGAAGTTTGATTTTCAATTGTAAAGAGAAGAGAGCATTCTATTACAAAGCATGCCGTAAAGAGTGTGGATAGAAGGCTGCTGTGTAACTCTAAAGATGGAGAGATTATTTCTTGCCGCTTTGAATGCTTCATTTTCACAGGAACCTGGAGAAAACTTATGGTACCGAACGCTTAGAATCGAGCTGGATTCAGAAAGGGCCGCTCCTGCATATACCATATGAACACCTTGAGAATCATAGTGGACCAGTTTCCTGGATTACGATGCCCTTTTACCTGACAAAATAATAATATTGATAAACGCTCCATATAACAATTCCAAATGCCACAATGGAAAATTATCCGAAACTTGGAGGTGAGCTCAGGAGTACGATAAGGATGTCTACTTTCGTCGTACTCGTTCTTATAGTAATAAGGGGCCATATCTTTTCAAAAATCCTTACAACTAAAGATAAAAAACTAGAAAAATCACACAATTTATCAACCAAAAGCAAAAATTTCCCCAACTGATTCAACCACAGTGGCCTGCGAAATCCAGTGAACTAAGTTCAGCTGAACTGAGCACAAAAACAAACTGTGAAACAGTTTTGACTTGAGCTAAAGCTCAAAATTACTGCTCAGGTTCAGCTGAGCGAAAGCTCAAATCGACACTGTGAAACCGGGCATTACAGTTCCAAAACGTATCTTTTCCACTATCCTTACTATTTCAGAAATGAGGAAAAACTGTTTTTCATATTTCATATTTATATGGGATAAGACACAGTTTGGAAAAATACCCAGTTTTGTTTCATTAAAATTGGCAGAAAATTTTTTTTTTTACATCCTGATTTTTAAAAAAGTTGAGGAAGTGGTCATAGATTGTAGCAGTGTACCTAACTCAATTTTAGATTTCTTTGGATAAGACACGATTTGGAACTATAGGACATGTATGTATGTAGACAAATCTTGCAACTTGATTTTCACCCACTTGCATATAACCGATCAACTTCAAATTTTGCACATGTGTATAGTTCGCGTGACAATGCAATCTGACCATTTTGTGAAATAATCAAGATGGCAGTTCCAAGATGGCGGCCAAATTTTACTATTGTGCTCCCCGACCCCCGAAATGGGTATCAGATGAAAGGGTGTGACAAATAGTATACAATTAGCCTTATGGCGTTATCCCAAATTCAAAATGGCGGCCAACACAAAATGGCGGATAACTTTTTCTTTCAAATCCACTTAAAATGGGTATCAAATGAAACGATATGACAAGTAGATACCTATAAGCTGTGTGGCGTCATTCCAAATTCAAAATGGCGGCCGGCAAAAAATGGCGGACTCCATTTTTCTTTACAACACCCTCGATATGGGTATCAAATGAAAGAGTATAACGAGTAGAATACATAAAGCCATGTGACGTCATTTTAAACCTAATATGGTGACTACCACAAAACGGAAGAAGACGAAAGGCTAAAAAGTAAAAAATTAAAAATGTATAGTTTAGAAAAATTAAAAAATACCCATTAATTTTAAAATGGGCTGAAAAATATTGCACATATCTACAGTAAAAAGCCAGAAATGCTTAAGTACAAATTCGATGATTTTGAGTTTATTGAATTTTTCTATTCCTCATTTCCTTCTTTATCATTGCTTTCTTGCCTTAAACTGACCTGTGCTTGCTTAAGTTATCGGACCGGCAAAAGTGCTTCAGTGCACAATTGCATATTTACAAAATAATTTGACTTTCCGAACACAACCAAAAATACACAAGATACTTTGGACTGCTTTGGCTGAGGATTTTCGAATGGGGAACGATGGGGAACAGTCCAAAATATCTCTTTAAAAATCCCCAGCCATAAGAGTCTAAAGTATTCTAAATATTTTTAGTTGTGTAGAGTGTGCAGGTTTTATACGCTTTATATTAGCTTGACTTGTATGTTGTATGTTTCATGTAAAGAAATCTTGCAACTTGATTTTGACCCACTTTCATCTAACGGATTAACTTCAAATTTTGCACATATGTATAGTTCGCGTGACAATGCAATCTGACCATTTTGTAAAAAAATCAAGATGGCGGTGGAATTTTGCAATTGTGCTCCCCGACCCCGGACATGGGTATCAAATGAAAGGGTATTACAAGTAGAATACAATTAGTTATGTGGCGTCACTTAAAATTCAAAATGGCGGCCAACACAAAATGGCGGACTACCTTTTTCTTTACAACCCACTCGATATGGGTATCAAATGAAAGGAAAAGACAAGTAGAATACTATTAGCTCTGTGGCGTCATTCCAAATTCAAAATGGCGGCCAACTCAAAATGGCGGACTACTTTTTTCTTTACAACACCCTCGGTATGGGTATCAAATGAAAGGGTGTGACAATTAGAATACTATTAACTCTGTGGCGTGATTCCAAACTCAAAATAGAGGTCAACACAAAATGGCGGTTTACCGTTTTCTTTACAACGCCCTCGGTATGGGTATCAAATGAAAGTATATGATGATGAAGTGATGATGATGAAGTATAGTACAGTAAACTGTGTGACGTCATTTTAAATCTAATATGGCGGTCACTACAAAATGGCGGAAGACATATAATAGACTAAAAAGTAGAAAATAAAAAAATTAGTTTAAAAAAACTAAACAAATACGCTTTTGTTTTAAAATGAACTAAAAAGTAAAAAATAATTTTGAATGTAAAGTTTTTATTGCTCCAGCCAAAATATGGAAACAACCTACCTTTCGAAATGTAAAAAAGCGTGGGGTGCTAGCGAAAATTTCCGGTGTTAATAAAATAAGAATATAGGAAAAGAGTCCCACGCTGTTATACATTTCGAAAGGTAGGTTGTTTCCATATTCTGGCTGGTGCAATAAAAAGTTTACATTCAAAATTATTTTTTACTTTTTAGTTCATTTTAAAATAAAAGCGTATTTTTTTAGTTTTTTTAAACTATATTTTATACGCTTTATATTAGCTTCACTAGTAACTATGTAAAAAAATCAATCAAATTGATAAATTTAACTAATTTACTTAAATGTAAAAAAGCGTGGGGCGTTAACTAAAAGTTCCAGTATTAATAAAATAAGAATATAGGAAAAGAGCGCCCACGCTTTTTTACATTTAAGTAATTATATTTATAATTTTTACCAATAACCTCATTAATTTTATTCTGAGCTTCATTTCTAAATGTAGGCTGTTCCCATATACTGGCTGAAGCAATAAAGACTTTACATTCAAAACTATTTTTTACTTTTTAGTTCATTTTAAAATAAAAGCGTATTTTTTAGATTTTTTAAACTATTTATTTTTATTATGTAATGGATTCATTATTCCTTTTCTTTGTGCATTATTCCTTTCTATGTGTATTGATAAAAGCTTTCACCATGCTCATCTGAGACTGCACCAAGCTTTTCGTGAATGATAAGTGCGGATACAAAAAGACGATTTTAAAGATTTTCTCATTTACAGATATTGTACTTAAAATTGAAGAAAACAAAAAGATATTAAGAAAAATTGCAGAAATATCGAAAAATACCCATTTTGACGGGCTACAACACCCAAAAAGGTGGCCTTCTCGGTGTAGAAAATCGGTAAAATCAGCTTTCTGACAATTTTCACCCTGTACCTAATTATTTCCGCTATATCGCTTTTTTCGGCTTAATTTACCTGTACTATTAATTTAACCCTGTTTTTTCCCCAATTTATATTTTAATTTGGGCGTTACCCTTAAAAATTCAAAAAAACACCCCTTTTTAAGGGTGTTTCGCGATTATTTCAATAATAATGAAAAATAATTCAATGAAATACACTTTTTCAATATTTATTTGCGAAGGTGGTTGGTTTATAATAAATCAAGCCAAAATTTTATGAGAAGGGAGAATGCTAAAGGGTTAAAACCACCCCTAAATCGACTGAAAATAAAAAAAATTGTAAACAATTTTTTTCCAAGTTTATGCTTCAAATTCGATTGTATGCGTATTGTCAGGCAAAAATAAATTGTTTTATTTTTATTTTCTTCTTCTTCTTCTTCGATGGCTCTACAGCCCAATTCGAGCCTTGGCCTCCATCAGCTTCTTCCTCCAGACCTCTCTCTGTTGCGCAGCTTGCCTCCAGTTTCTGATGTTTAGGAGTTTTGCTGCATCAGCCTTAACACTGTCTTCCCACCTTGACCGTGGTTTGCCAACTGGTCTTTTGCCATCTGGTAGTAAATATAGGGCTTTCTTTGGTATCCTTGAGTCATCCATTCTTTGGACATGGCCGGCCCAACGTAAGCGCAGTAGCTTGGCATGTGTTGAAAGTTTACACTCTTTGTATAGATCGTACAATTCGTGATTGTAGCGTATTCTCCATGCGTTATCTTCATTGGTTGGGCCGTATATCCTTCGGAGAACCTTCCTCTCAAATATATCCATCTTATCTGCGGACTTTTGGGAGAAACTCCATGCTTCACACCCATACGTAGCTACTGTGTGTATGATCGTTTTATAGATTCTTATTTTCGTTTTTCTGTGGATGTCTCTGGATTTCATTACTGGCAGTAGTAAGAAGTATGTTCTATTTGCGGCGTTTATTCTTCTTTGCACGTCTATCGTCTCATCGTTGTCTTCGCTGACTGTGGACCCCAGGTAGTTAAATTGGTTTACTCGTTCGAAGTTATATTCTCCCCAGGTGGTATTGTGGTTTCTTCTTCTTCTTTCCACCCTCGACTGAATTAGAATCTTGCTCTTGTCTGCATTTATTTGCAGCCCTATATGTTTAGCTTCATCTTCTAATTCTGTGAAGATTTCTCTAAGGTATGACAGTGATCTGGCAAGGCAGTTTATGTCATCGGCATATCCTGCCAGCTGTTTTGATTTGTTAAGCAGGGTTGCGTTCGCATCAATGTGTACTTTGCGAATTACTCCTTCTAGGCAGAGATTAAATAGCATGGGTGCCAACCCATCGCCCTGCTTTAGGCCTTGCTTGACTGGGAAGGATTCCGTCAATTCTCCTTGTATTCTGACTGCACACCTTGTGTTCTCCATTGTCATTTTTGTTAACTTAACTATTTTGAGGGGGATGTTTAGGTCCAATATCGTCGCATACATTTTTTCCCTGTCGATGCTGTCGTATGCTTGTTTAAAATCGATGAAAAGTTGATACACGTCAATGTTGTATTCCCAGCATTTTCGGAGGACCTGCCTTATTGAAAAGAGTTGATCTATTGTTGACCTATTTCTTCGGAATCCAGCTTGGTACTCACTTATTGCGGCTTCTGCATAAGGTTCCAGTCTGGCTTTGATAATGTTGGTCATTAGTTTGTATACCGTACTTAGAAGAGATATACCTCTATAGTTTGCACAGTTGAATTTGTCCCCTTTCTTGTGTATTGGGCAGATAATGCTTTGCTCCCATTCTGCAGGCATTTTTTCATTCCTCCATATGCAGCATAGTAGTTGGTGTATAGCTGCTGCAAGCGGTTCGCCTCCTTGTTTTATCAGCTCTGCTGGGATGTTGTCAATTCCTGGAGATTTGTTGTTTTTTAAGGCTCTTATGGCACTTTGTACTTCTTCCATGGTTGGTACATTTGTTTCTCTGGTGTCATCGTTATGTTGTAGACGGGGTTCTGGTACACGTATGATGCTTTCATTTCCGTTCAGCAGCTCGCTGAAAAATTCCTTCCACCTTTTCTTTACATCCTCGCTGCCTGTGACTATAGTGCCTTCTTTTGTTCTACACAGTCCGGAGGAGGGTTTGAAGCCTTTTTTGAAGAAGTTTACTTCCTTGTATGCTTCTCGTGTTTTGTTTTGTCTAAGGTTTTCCTCTGCCCTCAAGATGTAATTCTTGAGGAATTGTCTTTTCTTCTTCCTACAAATGTTTTTCGCTGTTCTTCTCGTTTCCTCGTAATTCAATTTCTTGCTCCTCGTCTGTCTCTCTATGTATATTTTTCTATTTTTATTTCTGGTTTCTATAGCTGTTTTGCACTCCTCGTCGTACCATTCACTGGCTCTGCCTGCGCGTTTGTAGCCTACAGTTTGCTTCGTGACATCTCTCAGTGTCGTCTTCAGACTTATCCATTTTCCCTCTACCGTGTCTGAATTATTTATGTTTGGACCTATCCTTTCTGCTAGTGTTGCCTGATACCTCTCCAATACAGCCTGTTCTTGGAGGCGGTCAACATCAAATTTCTTTTGTTTGTTATTTCTTTTTCCTTGAGTGGATAGCCGACATCTGAATCTAGCTTTAACTAGGAAGTGGTCCGATTCACAATTAGCACCTCTACATGATCTTACTTGGAGGATACTGGAGGCTGCCCTTCTGTCTATAAGTATATGGTCTATTTGGTTGCAGTATCTTTCGCTGGGAGATTGCCAGGTGTATTTGTGGATGTCTTTCCTTGGGAAATATGTTGAGCTGACGATCATATTTTTGCTCATTGCAAAGTCGATAACACGTTGCCCGTTATCGTTGGATGTTTCGTGGAGACTTTCCTTTCCAATGGTCGGTGTGTGCCAGTTCTCTCTTCCAATTTTGGCGTTGAGGTCTCCTATCACCATTTTGATGTCATTGGAAGGGGCCGTGTCATACGCGTGTTCGAGCTTATAATAGAAAGTGTCCTTTGTTGTGTCCGCTTTCTCTTCCGTCTCCGCATGTGCGTTTATGATTGAAAGTGTGAAGAATTTCGTTCGGAGTCGTATTGAACATAGTCGTTCACTTATTGGCTTGAACTCTATGACGTTATCTATAATCGACTTGTGTATTACGAAGCCTACTCCTAAGTGATGCTCCCTTCCGCAGCTGTAGAAAATTCTGTAGTTTCCATGGTCCATTGTCCCGTCTCCTATCCATCTGATCTCTTGTAACGCGAGTAATTTTATTTTATATCTGCTCACTTCGTCCAACAGTGACTTAACTGCTGCAGTTCTGTACATACTTCGCGTGTTCCATGTTCCGAAAATCATTTCCAGGTGTTGTTGCCGTAGTCGTTGCCGTTTATCCTGTCCGTTCCGAGGCTTTGCTTCTGGTTTCTTATTTTTATTTTAAACAGAGTAAATTCTTCTATCGCAGAAGGTGCACTTCTCAGCTGGACCAAGAAAAATTTACCAACTCAGCGCAAGAAAGCGCTGAGATGAGGCTAAACTAAAGCATGCAAAAATATACCAGTTAAAAAAGAAAAAAAAACAAAAAACAATCACAAAGTAGCACCATAGAAGCGTTCAAAAAACAGAAGGAGCGAGGCATTTAGACAGTCACGTGAGATTAAAGAGACTTCTTTTAAGGACATCTTTACTATTGCTCACGTTAAAAACATTAATATTTTTGTTAACATTAATGAACATGCGATTTACAGGTTCAAATCGGCCGTAATTGGTGTTAGAGGAGTTGATGTGTAAGAGAGGTGGCCCTCTCAAATTGTATCTGCTCTCTCTAAACGACACACGGCGACTAAGAAAATCTGAGTCAACTCTTCCATTAAGGAGCTTATGAACGAAAACAACATCGGCCACCTCACGACGCTTGTGGAGAGTGCTTAATGGTGGGACCACACTACGCGGTCTTGGGTCGTACGCGCTTTTGCCTTTTTTTTTCATATAGAGTTTTATGACTTTTTTACGACTTTTTTACGACTTTGTTCATGGTAAAGGTCGTGCGGCACAACAACGCGGACAAAAGGCTGTGCTTAAAAAGGTACATTGTGCGTCCACACACTATGAGCTTTTCAAAAGCGCGTACGCCGTTTCAAACAAGAATTGATTTTTTCTCACTCATGATTCAGAAAATTAAAAGATCACGCGCGCTTTTGGCTGGCCGTACGACCAAAAGCGCGTGGATTCTAAGTCCGCGTAGTGAGGACGGGCCTTAAGTTGAGTAACTTAATCCGGTATTCGTATGATGGAAGAACAAAAAGGGTCTTCCCAAGGAAGGTGATTCAGTGCGAATCGAACCAACCTACGTTGAACCGATGCAATTTTTCCAACATGAGTAGAATAGTGAGGAGACCAAACCTGGGACGCGTATTCAAGTAAAGGTCTGACAAGAGAAATGTATAGGTGTTTAGTGATCAAGGTGTTGTTAAATTCTTTGGATCACCTTTTTATAAAACCCAGAACAAAACTGCCCGTGGAAGAAATATAGTTGATGTGAGTGGAAAAGTCCAGCTTACTGTCGAATCTAATCCCTAGATCTTTGACATAGTTAACACGAGGGATACTCGCATTGAAGAAGGAGTAGTTATAAATTATAGGATCGCGTCTGCTACAAAAAGTCATGACTTCGCATTTACTAATATCAAGAACCAGATTGTTGTTGGCACACCAAGAGTAAAACGTGTCAAGATCAACTTGCAAAAGTTTGCAATCCTCGATACTCTTTATGTGACGGTACAATTTGATGTCATCAGCATAAATCAAGATTCTGCAGTATCTTAACAAGGGAACAATGTCATCAATTGATAGAATGGAGAGGAGAGAGCCAAGATCACTGCCTTGAGGGAGGGACACCGGATGACGCCTCTATGTTTGCAGATTTGGATCCACGGAAAAGAACTTGGTAGGTCCTGCCAGCTAAGTAAGACTGGAACTATAATAGAAGAGTTTGCGGAAAGCCTAACTTTCTTAATTTAAGAATTATAATTAGAGATGTTACGAAAGTCATATTTTTCACATTCGCGAATGCGATTGCGAGTGTTGGCAATGCGAATGTGCGAATGCGAATATTTAGGAAAAGCATTAAAAACATTTAACTGAATTAGGGCCTCATTTTTTTATTACTTACAACAGGATATGAAAAAATATTAGAACAATAGACCAGTGTTATATACAGTAATGGTATTCTTTCTTCTTGTATTTAATAAACAAAGTTCAAGAGAGGAATATTATATTTCATGAGACGATTTCTAAAGACGAAGCCTGAAGGTTTTTCGCCTTGAGGCCAAGTATAACCACACACTCACTCACCCACACCGTCAACTGGATGAGCCCTGTATAGTGTCCAAGAAAACTGACAAAAATCTTTATGTGTGTTAGTATTTATCGTCAGTCTGTGCCTGAAGATCTGGGGCCAGTTCACGCAATTCGACGTCGACTGAAAACGACACTATGTTTAACTCTGGTAAACTCTTGTCGTTCGAAAACTCCGTGGTTTCCTTCAACATAACCACTAGCATAACTTTTTGACGTTCACAAACCCCCGTGGTTAACCAGAGCAAGGTTTTTGAACGAGCTTCGTGTCGTTTTCAGTCGTCGTCGAATTGCGTGAACTGGCCCCTGTCTATTCCTTCTATTTTTGCACTTCAATTAACAATCTGCCACCGCTAAACTATCGTCTTCGCCTGTGTGTATGTAGGGAATCACGAGGTCACCTGCAGTCCATGGTCTGCCAGGTGTATCCCTCAGTCAGACTGCGTCTTCGTAATGTATGGCCTTCATCGGGCGGTAACGTCCGGTGGAGCGCTCCGATATTTGCGAGCCAGATCTGTCAATTTGTCGTATTTTAATTTTGTTTTCCACGAGAAATGACACGACCTACACACATTCGAATTCTCAAAACATTCGCATTACTTCATGCGAATGTCGATGCGGATGTTTAAAATGATGCGAATCATTCGCATAAACGAATGCGAATGCGAACATTCGTAACATCCCTAATTATAATGGAGTGGGAGAGCTTGTTAAATGCGTTACTGAAATCAGTGTAGACACAATCAGTTTGGCAACCGGAAACGAAGCCCTCGACAGCATGGTAAGTGAACTCAAGAAGATTAGAGGTAGTAGAACGAGCTGGAAGAAAACCATGTCGATTCGTTGAGATAAACGTCTTGCAGGTAGGCACGATTGCAGAATAAATAATCGATTCAAAAAGTTTCGGTATGACAGACAACTTTGCAATTGGTCTATAATACGATATTTAGTTCTTGCTGCCCCCTTTTGTGAATAGGTGAAACTACCCCTACAATTTGAAAAATCAACTTTAAATAAAAAAAATTTGCAAAAAAATGTTTTTTCTGCTTTTTACTTGAAATTGGGTTGGAATAGGTATTTTCAGCCAAAAATTAATTATTTTCTACACTTAAGGGTAAAATTACCTTGATTAAAGTTGAATTTGTAAAAAATTGAAATTTTTTTTGGATTAAAATTTTATTTTTGATGAAATATTATTAAAACATTTTTAAAGGGATTAAACCACCCCTAAATTCTTTTTGTAGATTCCAATTTAAATTTTTTGAATGAAAATTGAATGAATAGGTTCTCTACGGCGCACAGTGGTCGAAATCGGCAAAAAGATGGACAAAAGTCGAAAAAACTGAGATAATTGTTTGAAAATAAAGTTATAAAGGTTTTTGGGGTCGCTGATCACGAATTTGTTATTATTTCTTAAAAAACCAAAATGGCGGCTTCAAAATGGCGACCATCAATATTGAACACTATTTTTCAATGAAATTGGGATTGTGTTTTCCAGGTCGTTGATCACGAATTTGGTATTATATTTTATTTTATTGGATATGCTAACGGTTTAGCCGCTAGGGTGTTTTGAAGTTGTTTTTCTTAGAGTTTTACATATCACCCTGTATTTTTGTAACCCTATGACCTATATTCATGAATATCAGTGTATTTCATGGTATCAGTGAGCGCAGAATACTGCCACCTATATAAAACTGTAAAAATCAAGGTTCTACACTATCAACTTCCATAGTAATGAATCATCAAAGTCAAAATTTTGGTTTTTTTAACTAAAATTTCAACCAAAATCACCTTTTTCTCCATAAAATAGCTAGTTAACTAATTTTTTTTTTGCAAAATTGGAAAGCTTGGACAATTTCCTATCAATAATGTCTGGACAATTTTTATGCTACGACCTTTACTTTTGAAGTTATTAGCAAGTTTGATGTTAAAATTGACCTTATTTGTTACTTTTTGGCAAAGCTTAGGTGAAAAGGTACTAAAAAAGTACGAAATGAGCCAATTTTAGCATTAAAATTGCTTATAACTCCAAACTTATGTTAATTTGACCTCGAAAGTTGATTACCAAAGATAAAACGGTTCAATTTAAGCTAAGCACTACTTTAATAAGTTAAAAAAACAAAACATAGATTACGCAGAATTTTGTACAAAAAGTGGAATTAAACAAAAAGGGCAACTTCGGGCAATAGTTCTTGGAATATGTTTTTGCCAAAGGGTCAATAAACAATATAAGACAAAAATCAGAGCGGGATATAGCGGTACTTCTTTTGTAGGTCTATTAATATAAAAATTTATTTTTTACTTTTTCGATAAAAAGACAGGTCAAGAAATCTTCACCGTGTTAAAAATATGTGAACAAATGAGAATTCTTGTTAATATTATTAAATTATACTTACTTTCCTGAGAAAAATTCATTTTATAACATTTAAAAATATGCGACACAACACTTCCTATGTATGTTTAAATAATTGGTTGCCGCGTTGGTTAATTATGCTATTTCAAGCAACGCTTGCAACGGCCACTTTCAGAATGATTTTAAAAGGCAAGAAACGCTATTTGATTGGTTCTATTTGTCTTATGCTATCCTAGGTACCCTAATCTAACAAGTTAAAATAAAAAAAGTTCCTAAATAAGACTTTCATTTTTCGACTTTTGGCCAGCTTTTTGGCATTTTCGACCACTGTGCTACGGACGGGCCGGCGCGCGGAGGTGGTGCCGTCGGCGAGCGTGTAGCGAAAGGTGCGCGGGCGGCGGAGGAAGGGGCACAGACTGCCAACTATAGTTTTGAGTAACTTTACTTTTTAAACTCCTGTCAAATTATTTAATCTTTTTGCTTGTGGATTCACAAAATTTCCAGAATGCTTGATGAAGTGACCTATTTAGCTCAGCTCTGAGAGTCGCTTCTTTTTCTAATTGCCTTCAAATCGTATGCAAAAAAGTCCCAATAAAAAGGTTTATGATAGTAAGATTTGAGAGATAGTAATGGGATAAAAGGTGATTGTTGATTGAACATTTTAATTGCGTTCAAGTAGCCTGAGTGGAGTACCGAGGAGTACGTAACTAAAAAGCGATTAGCACTGGAAGTTGAACAATATTGGTCGCGGTAGTCTTACGTCGAGCTGTTTTCACTTGCTTTTGAACAAAGTTAAAAGAATGTATGAATAGCCTTAAATTGGGAAGTAAGTTTTGTATAAGACATCATTTACAATCTCTAGCTCCTCGATATACAAATAAATAACATTTGGTCGAGCACTCAGAAACTTTTGCTGTCGCTCTTGCACATGACCTTATATTTGCAGGAGGTCTTTACCAACCTCGCTGGACACTCTGCCAGCATAGTGCTTGGCGCACATTACATCAGGCCCATTTACGCTGACCCACTTAATTTTGCTAAAGCACAATTTAGTGTGCCATGCAACAGCTTTATTTTCCTTAGTTACTTTTGAATTTGAAACATTTCCTGTTTATCTAGATTCGAAGTAAACAATATGCAGACTGGTTTCTGCAAAAATAATGTCGCCAGAGTTTCAATCAAATCCACAATATTCGGGAATGCGAAACGCGACTATTTAGCGACGAGTACCCGTAAAAGACTATGGCGGCGCATGCACTTAGCAGAATATTTTTGAAATACCTCAAAAAAATAATTTTTTACGTTACCGTGCGAGTCAATTACGAGCATTTGCGGAATGTTTACTGCAGCTTAAGTACCGTCTGTTCACTGGCTAAATTAATTTGCAAATGAATGTTCATTTTATGCAAAAGGCAAGAATGCTATTACTCAATCCGCAATACAGTCGTCACTTTAGTGTATTACGTAAATTATTTCCTGGAGATATTGTCGCTGTATTAAGTAGTAAATTAGGACTAGACATTTTCTTGGCAAAAGAATGCTGGATGTTGACTAATCTCCTTCAGTCCTTGATTGATTTACTAACCGCTGAAGCCGTATTTTGATCAAAATCTCATTAAAATTATGGCGATTATACCTCAGAGTTAGAGATGCCAATTAAGATTAGATGAGAGATTATGGTATCAATCCAACTCCGGAAGAAAGGCGTTGCCAATTGGAACATTAAGTAATAATTATAATAATCAAAACACCAACGGACTATAGTCCTTTATGGAATTGGATCAAATTTCCGTTCATTTAAGTTGTGCCGTAGTCGTCGGTAAAGATGAAGAATTCAAAGCTCAATTCCGACTCCATTATCCGCCTTTTACGAGAGAAAACTGATCGATATATCTTAATACGAAGTGAATCGATCTTATATGCAGTCTTCGGTGGGTTTGTTTGTCCCCAGTTCCTGGACTAATTTATTCAAGATAACATTGGAGAGTCTCGTCTGAGATTCATCGTGTTCTTCTCTTCAGATCTTGTTTTGTTTTGTTTTCGATCTTGCAATGATCGTACAAAACTGCAATTTGTCGTTGCACATACCAAGGAGCAAGGTGATCGGGGACTTCTTGCGCACTTAGATGGTGCAAGTAGAACTATGCTGGTGCTTCTGCTGCTGCCGGCTCCTCCATACTCTGATGGAGCCGAAATTGAGATATACACGTTACGATAAAGCTAAGAAGCCGAACCATTTGCAAACCAATTAGGGTCTGAGTTGCTGGCCGGCGAAGGCTAATCGCTTGTTTGTAGGCAACATGATCGCAAAGTGATCTTGCGCGGCTGCTTCTCATGTGACATATTTTGCATTGCTCGGAACTTGTTTTTAAAAATATTACAAAGTTCTTGATTTATGCCTTTTAAACAAGGTAATTTTGGGTTTCAGATGCCAAGAGTTGCAAGATATAAGAGTCGCATTTATTGTCATTACTGCAGTCATTGCTGGGGCATGTGCAGAATTTAAACGAAGAATCGATGTGAGTCATAATTTTTGACTTAGCTATTTGCATGAATGTTTCGTGTAGTGTAGGTGATTACAAGCGAGAGTGGATATGTCGAAACAGAAAGATATTGGAACGAGGTTCATGTTTTATTTAGAAAAAAAGTATTAGTTATGATTTTATTGAGACAAAATGATGAATCTTTCCTTTTTTAACCTACAGTTGCCTTTGTGACATTTGTCAGCACCGTCTTAAGTTTTGTCCATTTTCCCTCGATTGTATCCGCATTGTTTATTTTTGGACCAACCTTACAGGTATAGTTGCCTGATATCTCTCCAATACAGTCTGATCTTGGAGGCGATCAACGTCGAATTTCTTTTGTTTGTTGTTTCTTTTTACTTGAGTGGATCTGAATTTAGGTTCAACTAGGAAGTGGTCGATTCACAGTTCGCACCACTACAGGATCTTGCTTGGAGGATCTATTCGATTGCAGTATCTTTCGCTGTGTTCTTTTGCATGTCCTTTCTTGTCGTTAACACGTTGTTCGTTATTGTTTGATGTTTCGTAGATACTTTCCTTTCCAATGGTCGGTGGAGTCATTTCTTCCAATTTTGGTGTTCAGGTCTCCTATCACCATCTTGATGCCTTTGGGGGGGGGGGGGCGTATCATATGCGTGCGCAAGATTATAATAGAAACTGTCTTTGGTCGTGTCCCTTTTCTCTTCTGTCTTCATGTTCGTTTATGATCCACAGGGTGAACGATTCCGTTCCGAGTTATATTGCACATAGTCGCTTACTTATTGGCTTGAATTCTATAACATTATGTGCAATGGATTTGCTTATTATAAACCCTACTCCTAAGTGATGCTTCCTTCCCCAGCTGTGTAATATACTGTAGTCACCAAGGTCAATTTTGCCATACAATCTCTTTTATCTCGAATAATGTTATTTTATATCGGTTCACTTCCTCTAGTAGTGATTTAACTGCTGCATTTTTGTACATCGCGTGTTTCATGTTCCTTTCCAGGTGTTGTTACCGTAGTCGTTGCTGTTTTACCCGTCCGTTCCGAGGCTGCTTCTGGTTTCTTAACTGATGTGTGTTTACGGGGTCCGGTAGTTAGCCCAACGCCCAACCCCTCTAGCTGGAGGACCGGATCTGTGAAATTTACCCCATCGAATAAGGTGGCCCAGGTCTACCCCGGGCCCTACGGTCGGTTGGTTACCCACGAGTCGACGGTACGATTTTACACGGGGGGCTTCGTAATTACGAGGCTCACATTCGTCATTAATTACGTAATTACCTCCGCATGTCGGGGTATTATACCTTGTATAAGCATCAGCAACATCGGCTTCGAAATTTCCTCTTCTCAGTTATCACTCTACTTAGCTATTTTTAATTTCGCAATTTAATATAATCACCTTCTCCTATTGATAAAATCAGATATTACAAGAGCTTTATACACATTTTCTGATGGAAGTTTTTGTGAATTATTCTCGATTTATAAAAAAACATTTGCAATCGCAGAAATATTGATAAATTCCTTTAGATAAGTCGAAATAAAAATGCTATTTATGTGCCAAACCTAGTAAAATACCCCCCAATAATTCTGCTAAAAATGCCACTGCAGATCTTATCGGGCACAGTAGGCGCTAAGTCAGTCTGCATACTGGTTACAAAACTTTCACCCTCGTCGACGTACTTTTTTTTGCTTCTCATTCAAAAACAAAACAAAAAAAATAGAAATTCCGGTGATTTTTTTGAAATATCTTTTATTTTCGTAACCGTAAATCAAGTCAATCACTTGACAGGGTGAAAGGCTTACACTCTGATAACCGCGTGCTTCAAACAGAAATAAATAAAAACAGTAATCAAAACGGTTTCAACATCCGTAAAGCACCTGTACACTAACAAAAGACGCAGTGTTTGTTGTCCTGTGTGCGACTAGAAGGGGGTGGACCGGAAATTGGCAATCGACTGCTAGACCGCTTCTTGTAGAACACTTAGGGGCTTGGCTTGAAGTGGCCAAACATAACATGATATCCGCGGACATAAAATTGTTCGATGCTTAAATCTAGAGTTAACAAATATTGCGTAATTTACTTACTGTAGTACGGAGTATTTATTCAGATATAGCTTCTAGTTGTATTGATTATCTAGGAATTCTCTAGATAAAGTTTGACAAATGAAGATCTATTAAGGCTTCATCGCCTTTGCCAAAACTAACCGCCGCAGAATTTGCAGCCTTTGATTTATTGAATGAAATTTTATATCATTTTCGTGGAATTTTCAATTGGATAAGACATTTTCGAGAGCAGTATTTGATTAGCCAGTATTAAAATGACGCTGTTGAAAACTTTTAGAATAAATCTACAGACTTGCGTCGCAATAGGAGCTCGCAACAAGGTCAACAGAATGAAATTTGGCGCGATCTAAAAAGCGTTGACAGACGACGTAGTATTCTGTCAGGCGGAACTGGTTCAAGTTTAACAGGAGTATTGGAATTGTCATGTTGACCGTAAATTTATGGCCCAGCGGAGTAATTAAGCTTTTTACGGCGGTTGTTTATAATAAATTTGGATAATTTGACTTGCTTTGAAAATTATTATCCTTTTATTACTCTAGTATTTCTTTTTTGTAAAAGACAGACCATATGATGGCTCTACCATAGAGTGCAATGTCAGGCAGTATGTTTTGGCCGGAAAGATAACATGTAGAAAAGTGATAGAATCAGTCATGCTATTGTACTTTACCTTCTCCCATTAAATACTATGCTGACAGAAATCTGACTTCGGTTATCGCACGGGTTACATATATTGACCCTGAAAGCTCATCAAAAGAAAATGAATTTAATACCTCTGAATTATCAGAGGTATACAAATTTAAAAATAAAGAAAAACCAATGGCTTGGTAAGAATTATCCTCAACACATTTTCGTTCTCACGAAAAAGTGCTGACGGAATGTCTGGAGCATCAGGTATCATTAAATGTATCTTACAGTTGTTAGAAATTAAGCACTGATGATAAAGTCAGTTGATCTACGGTAATTGTTTAAATCGGTCACTATTTTGTAATAAATATTTTTCTTGAATTTTCATTTTAAAAGTTGGTGTTTGATTCAAAAAATTGTAGTTAGTTTTTTCAGTGATTTTCTCCAATAATAGATAAATTACGTCAAAAATATAAAATCGTAATATAAAACTCACGCGAGCCTGGGCTCTTCACTAAGTTTATAGGCGATCCCAGGAGAGAAGATGGTAGAAAGTTTTTGGAAGGAAGGGGAAAAGTAAGAAGCAACAATGATGAGGATAAGGTAGTTTCTACAAGTTGATTATATGCTTCTTCAGCTGTTCCTCACCTGTAGAAGTACCACGGAGTCAGGTATCCTACCAAGCCTTCAATATCGTCCGTACATTGTCTAAACACACCCTGATGGAGGAGTTCCTGCGCTAAGGTCACTACTGAAGTAAACCTGCTCCACCTATTGGCTTCAATGTGTTCCTTGTCTGAATATGGGGAATCTAGAAAGGAGTTTCCAAGTGTAAACGAGGGAGAAATGCGATTACCACGCCTGTGGATATCAGGCGACCTCCAGTTTGAATTACCTTTTCCTCCCTTAGCTGTTCTGTAAGTGATTATTCCATACCGCGCAATTCGTGGTACGAAAAAACTGCACAAATTCAAATCAAGAAAACGGTCCCTCGGGAAAAGCATCAAAAACCTCATTTGAGGATATAATTGAGCTAATGGCCTCGGAAGGCAGGCTTAAACCACTGCGGCCAGAAGAAGCGACAAAGCCTAAAAACCTTGCCTTTCTAGACGAAATGACCATCGAGGATCAGAAAGTCGTCTTTCCTTCCATAACAGGAGCTGAAACGGAAGCTCAATTGAAAAAGAAAAACTTAGACCACCAAAGATAAGCGGTTCTGTCAGAAAAAGGTTCAAATATCTGCTAAACAAAGAATTCAGTTTCGAAGAAGGATTAGGCTTAAACTTTAGCGTATTGAGATCGGTAAAGGAAGGCAAAGAACGTCCTCCAGCCGCTCTCTCATCAGCAACCACTTCGAAGCCTCCCGACAACCAGACATTCAACAAGATTACCAAAGGTGACCGTCTCACAGAATTTTTTGATAATCGACCTAATGAAGGCTACAAAAAGTTCACTCTTAAGAAAAAGTGTAGAGATGAAACAGAAATTTTTGAGATACGGTCTTCATCCGAGCTGTTCTTTCCACGGGTCACGCTTTCGGAAATGTCGGAAATGTTTAGGCTCCCATGCTCTTCTTAACTCATAAATGGTGCATTCGGAGCATTTTTTTCATCACAACATTTATGTCATGATAACCCTCATAGATCTCTGGAATAGTCCTCCCTGACATAATGGCCCAATAATTCTCCGAAGAGCTTTCCTATCGAATACGGCTAAAAGTTCAGAGTGATTTTTGGGAAGCACTTAAGTAAGTCTCCAATCGCTATGTAAGTACTTCTGATATAATCTTTTTAAGCAGCAGTTTGCATAGCTTGGTTAGCTGGTTGGATTTGAAGAGCTTTGACAGGCTGTCATAATCCAGAGGCAAATGGAGTGCTCCAATAGTGCTGTTTGAGCACTCTTTAAAAATCTTACAGCGCTCCCGTTCCCATACCAGTTCCATATACTGCTTAACATTGCATGTCATTACAGGGCAGCATATCTTTTTATGCTCCTTCAAAAGCTTTTTAGTAAAGAATTTTCATGGAAGCCTGTGGATATGTGATCCGGGTATCGAAAAGCTTTTATTTTGTTTATCTTTTGCAATTGCCTTTTCCATTCCAAGCGCGAGTGTGGTTTTACCAAAGCAGTCCCCCAACTAAATACTAACTACGTCCAAGCTGCTTGTCCTCCGTATCGAACGAGAGCCGGTCCATTGACTATGCTAATGTCACATTTTGTGGTTACCAAGATAATCGCCCGTTTTCTTTTTTCTATAAAATTGATGAAAACTCCAGTAATGGTCCCTCGGGAGTATATTTGACAGCGCTTAAAATAAGCTCCCCTGAAGAGCGCTCCCAATTTTTCCCACTGGAAAGCTTTGATGGATTTTAATAACCCCAGCTTTTATTGATTCAAGGCAAGTGAAGGATCGTACTATTTTAAAATCACGCTAGATTACTTATCTCCTTTTTTAGGTACAGAGAGCAGGATGTTTCTTTCTCAGTCTTTTGAAATCAGTTCTTGGGTGGCTTTGGGATTGGGGATAATATTACTGCTTTGTTTTTAGGGTATGTGCAACATGCTGTAAATCACGTTAAACTCCGAACTTTTTTGTAGAACTCCCGATTCGATTCGATTCGCTTTCTTGACTGTTCCAGTTAACATTCGAGATTTTTATCCCAGTTTTTTGTTTTGCGTTTGAAAAATCTTCTTCGCCTATTTGCATGTGTTCTACCTAGAACGAAACTATTTTAGATTCATTCGACAACTTGCAGTCATCATCGAACATTCGACTGTCCCGATTTCTTCAACCTTTGTCTAAGTATCGTACTGACAGAGCAGGGCGTCTGCAGTTGTAGAAATATTTTTATTACGTGTCCAACACTTGTCGACTCACGGGATCTCGTCTCCAGGACCTACTCGTCCTTCACTGACTGTGAGTTCTGGCCGTAGGTTCTCCTATCCTTTTCGTAACGTAGGGAAGGCGTGTTCATCTGATTAGATTGCTGATACGCAGATACAAGTCTTCTCTGCGTTATAATGCTTTTTCGGATCACTATAACAATAAGATAGTCATTTGAATTGAAGTTGGCAATTCGGTATACGTAGGTACAGTGACAAGGCCCGAAAGTTCGCGGTGGTCTATAATGACGTGTTCCATTTGGTTGCCTTTGGTTACTTGCAACGACCAAGTTTTACTAGCTGTCCTCTCTATGCCTTTCGTTCAAAGTCATTAGGGTCAGCATGGAGGAACTCATTACCAAAATATTGTGGAAATAAAGTCGCCCAATGTACTTTAGCGTTCAAATTCCATAGGGATGTGTACAACATATTGGGCCAGCCATTAATTTCCCGGTCAGCTACTTCCACAATTCTGTAGGCGTGTGAACGTTTATGAAGCTTATATTAATTAATTTGCATATCACGCGACAGACTCCGCGTACTCTTTTATCAGTTTTTCTGCATAGTTATAAGTTTAAAGTCGATAACAATAGGTTTTATCCTCTTGCTGACCTTAAAACTACAGCTGCAATATATTATATTCCTGTTTTTCAAGACACCGTTCCTTGGGCAACGCATCTCTTTGATGGCTGTGATATCAGCTTCTGGTAGTAGTTGTGCTGGTCGAGCTTCATGCATACTTTGAAGTCCGCCTACGCTCGAATAAAATTAAATTTTGGTGAATAGGAGAAATGTACTTTGTAATCTGTTTTAGTTGAGAAATATTTAATCATTGCAATATATGAGATCACTTCGTTTGACTGAAATCAGCAAAACCTGAATTTTTGTTGACACCTTTACTATGATGACCTAATGACATACTGAGTACCGTAAATTTCATCCTGTGTGGTTTTCTTGGGGGTTGAATTACTGAATTTTGCTCGTTATAACCTCGAAAACTATTAGATAAGTATGCGAGTGAGTACAAGAAAAAAAATACTAAATCCACGCACAGCAGATGAATGGGACCTGAAATGTTTCTCCCACCAACTTGCCTCATCTCACTGCATTTCTTCCATCAAAATCATGTCCAATAATCTGCTACCAATTTAGCATTTTTAAGTAGATTTTGATGATGTGGGAGTAATGGGACCCAGCGATGAGGGAAGAAGAAGAGAAACGCAGTGCACAATTTTTTGTTCTCATACAGAAGTCAAGTATGAGTTATATGCTGAGTCATATAAGCCTTACAAGTCCAATATATTCTTCTTATATTATGGTGGATCCACACTACGCGGACTTATCTCATACGCGCTTTTGCTTTTTTTCATATAGAGCTTTTAATGGCAAAGGCAGTACGGTCAACCTGCACGGACAAAAGGCTGTGTAGATTAATCTTTCAGATTAGTTCTTACTTTCGGATCCAAAACTCACGATTCTGAAAATTAAAAGGCCTTTCCGCCGAAAGCGCGTGGGATATAAGTCCGCGTAGTGAGGAAGGCCCTTTAGTCCATGGAAATGGTACTTTAACATTGCAAAAATGCAGGACAATATTTTTTTCTTGGGTTGTGTAGGGGGGGTCGGTGTTAGCTTAAATTTGAGTTTTCGAGTTCCCCACCCCCCAATTTGGCCGCCATCTTGGAAAAGGTGTGCAAATGGTTTTTCCACTATATCTCCGTAACAGTACATCTTACAGAAAATTTATACAGAAACTTTTTGTTTAGAATTAAATTATCTACAATTTATTCTTTAAGCGTTTTGTCGTAAATTGAAGAATTAAGAAGTTATAAGCCTTAGAACACAAAAATTAGTCACAATATTTTCTTTTAAAGTCTATAACTTTTTTTCCTTTAATTTTAACAAAAAAAATAACAAGTTTTTTGTAGAGGGTTTCATAACGAATAATTTCCATTCATTCTTTTTTTAATTTCATTCACTACGAAGGGTTCACAGCGCCCCGAAGGTATCAAAGTGACAGATTTTCTGAATAATTTTTTACGATTTTACCTCCTCCTCTCCCTAGAATTTCTCAAAAACAGGTAGCAAGTAATAATAATGTATGAATGACTTTCCGTTTGAAGAAATGCCCATGTTTGAGTAATGCAATAAAATTATTTATTACGGTTTTTTATTATTGTTATGGTAGGTTTACAAGGTACGAGATGGTTTAAAATGAAATTCTTTGAATAATAACATGTATTAGTTTCTCCAATTTTTGAAAATAATTTGTGTGATGAATGAATGACTTTACGTTCTAAGAAATGCCGATGTTTGAGTAATGCAATAAAATTATTTATTACGGTTTTTTAATTTAATTAATATTTTCAATTTTGGTAGATAGCACAACTGAATAACACGTACACTTTTATAAAATTGAAAATTTTACTAAGATCAAACTGAAATAACAATTTTGAAATTACACTAAAATAATTCAAAATTTTCCCACAAAATGAATACGTCCGTATTTTGCTAGATAATTAGCATAACTGAATGAAGCACTATTTTTTGCAGCCCTAACACAAATTATTTTCAAAAATTGGAGAAACTAATACATGTTATTATTCAAAGAATTTCATTTTAAACCATCTCGTACCTTGTAAACCTACCATAACAATAATAAAAAACCGTAATAAATAATTTTATTGCATTACTCAAACATGGGCATTTCTTCAAACGGAGTCATTCATACATTATTATTACTTGCTACCTGTTTTTGAGAAATTCTAGGGAGAGGAGGAGGTAAAATCGTAAAAAATTATTCAGAAAATCTGTCACTTTGATACCTTCGGGGCGCTGTGAACCCTTCGTAGTGAATGAAATTAAAAAAAGAATGAATGGAAATTATTCGTTATGAAACCCTCTACAAAAAACTTGTTATTTTTTTTTTGTTAAAATTAAAGGAAAAAAAGTTATAGCCTTTAAAAGAAAATATTGTGACTAATTTTTGTGTTCTAAGGCTTATAACTTCTTAATTCTTCAATTTACGACAAAATGCTTAAAAAATAAATTGTAGATAATTTAATTCTAAACAAAAAGTCTTTTTATAAATTTTCTGTAAGATGTACTGTTACGGAGATATAGTGGAAAAACCATTTGCACACCTTTTCCAAGATGGCGGCCAAATTGGGGGGGTGGGGAACTCAAAAACTCAAATTTAAGCTAACATCGAACATAAATTTATCTACAATTTCCATTTTATGATCGTCAAGATTAATGTTAGGTCCTAATCTTTGATCTCTTTTTGATACAATCATGTATGTTGTTTTCATATTATTTACTCTTAAAATTAAACTTTACTGAGCTTTCCACAATTTTTGAAAATGTTTCCTTTATTTCTTGCGCTTTGTGTCCAATTATGGGCTATGTCATCTGGGAACGTGTCTGAATATTTCGTGCTGTTGTTGCTTCCGTATTTCGTACTTCTTTCCTCACAATGTTAAAAAGTATTGGTGAGATCGCCTCTCCTTATCGTAGATGTTTTTTTGAGCGATTTTTTTTAATTGCAACCAGAGAACCTATTTCTCTCATGGTCCTCCACAGCTCCACTTTATTCACCAGGTAATAAGCGTTCCTATAGTTTAGGAAAAGGAAATATATGTTGTGGTGGTATACGGTATTTATTATTGTTCTGCAAGATTTTCTTCAATGGAAAAATTCCGTTTGGTCGTATTCCGTCGAATTCCGTTTATAGTATCAAAACATTAACTAATTGTAATATCGTTTTGGTTATTACTGAAAAAGCTCTTTCGCACCAATTCCTACATAGCTCATACTTTTATGCACCAAAAAGTTTCGTTTCCAAATAAATCTGGTTGACCCAGCATATTTTCAAAATAAATAGAGCAAAAAAATGCATCATTTATCACAAAACTTATCTCACAAATATACAAAATTGAGCCGAAAAATAAAAAATGATTTCCAATGCCCACCTGGTTACAAAGGTAAAATATAGATCAATTACATAAATGAAACGCTCATCTCCATAAATAAACATCGGCAACCGGAATTGGCACGAATCCATCAATGTCCATATAAAAATTGGTTTGCTATGCCGTGGAATAAAAAAAACGTCGACGGTAATAGCGGAAAAGTATGAATGGAATGCGATCTCCATTACTGTATGCCGAAAAGGACAATTTCCGTAACAACTATATAACAAAAGCCATTCACTCAATATATTCAGGACATTAAATTCTCATCGGCTTCGTCCTTCGATTGGTTTCGGATTGATTGAAAGGCATCCATGAAAAATTTATTGTTCTGTTGGCAGGAGACATAGCCGAATTATGACCAAGAACACCGGCTCTTGTAGGTCGCTGCTATATAGTTGTGAAAGGACCAATTATTGGCGGCAAAAGGATGATTTGACGGCAGAATAGGACTTTTGTTATGGTTCCCCGATAAATCAATCAAAACAATCTGATGGGCCAGGAACTGGCTCCTGGCTACTTTGGTGTTATTAGTTTTTCCAATTGATTGGCTACAGCTGGTAATAAATTCGGGCGAAGAAGGTTTGACTAACTTTCGTTTACTATGGTGAATTATGAGTTGACGTTCTAAACATAAGCGAATAAATTTGTTAAGTTTTTTTGGGTAATAAGTAGATTTTATGGAGATTATTTGTATATTGTGTTAGAGATTTGTTGGATGTTATACTTTACTAGTGTTCAAAATTCTGTTAATATTGTACGAAAACTAATATAATTCGATAGATTAACTGGGCGTGACCTACTCGGGATTTACAGACTTCAATGAACTGATTAAACTGAACTAAGTGATAGAAGATATACAATTATGATGTCATATTTGTTACGTTAAAAAGTAAGGCAGTTGAATAACTTAAGTGACGTAATTTCGAAAAACTTTTGCATCCGGTGCAGGCTTTGGCCACGTTCACATGGGCTGCATGCCGCACGGCAAAAGCTCTTAATGTTCTCTGATTGGCCAGGAAAAAATATCTGTCTCGGCACATGCTCTCTCTCTCTCTTGCACAGCATTGCTGCAAAAATCATGCAAAGAGGAAATCTCTTATCCATGCGGCAAAATCACGGAACTGTCAAGTTCGAGCTTTTGCCTTGCTGCATGCAGTCCATGTGAACGTGCTGCAAAATCACGGAACTGTCAAGTTGAAAATTCCAAAACCGTATTTTTCTTCATTTTCTTTTTTTGTTACTTTGTCTTTCTTTATATTTAGTTATTAGTACTATTGCACTCCTTAACACAATTTTTTTTTATTTTTAAAGTAATCCATTTCACTTTTTCACTTTTTCAAAATCACAAAACAGCTGATTTTTGACAACCAGCAGATGCACCCATGTTAATGAGGAGATGCAGGCATGCGGCAAGCTTTTTGCAGCCTCTCACGAAAATTTCCGAATACTGCACGAAGGCAAGCCGAAGACGAGCTTTTGCCGTGCCGCGTGCAGCCCATGGGAACGCGGCCTTTCGCTATAAAAATTTGCCGCCTTCAAACGAAACCACCACACTTTATCTTAAAATTGTAAAGCTTTTTTCTACGCCTCTGTTAGAATACAGGCATTCTGATATTACTTTTAGTTACGGAATTAGCAGCATTCCACACCCGTGTGGAATATTCATTCCATCACTTGTTATGGAATGACTACTATTGGCGACATCTGTTCGTCGTAATCCAAGAATATGATTTATTAATTAAAGAAAAAAAATTGTTAATTAAAGAAAGAAAAGGATTGTTTCAATAATAAACAATCAATGATGTTCCTCTAGAAAATGTTTGCTTTAAATATACTATTCAATTATTAAATTGCAGAAAATAATAGCATTTTTTTATTAAATTTTGCGGTGTCCATCTATTAACAAATTATTAAATTATAAAATTGTTATGAATGAACACTCCCTACTAATATGTTATTTACCGTTAAAATATCTTGCTGTGCCTTATACATTATATTTTTGACATTAGCTTTACAGGTACGTTTTTCTTTGCAAAATATTAATAAAAACTAATTAGAGGCGTAGAAAAAGTATAGTCTGCAACACGTTTTGAATGGCATATTCCGCACTCGTGGGCCAAACTTCCACTTGTGCGGAATATGCATCATTCCAAACTTGTTACAGAATATACTATTCCGTGTTAATATTATAACACACTATTTGATGTGTTAAAAATAAGTCGTGAATTATGACGTGAAATCTAAACAACACTCTTGGGGCCAGTCCGAATCCAAGTCTTCGTCTTCGTCTTGTTATAACAGTTTTAGCACCAAAAAGTATAAAAAGTATAGTACTCTCGCTCATCCATAAGCCCCATTTGTCACTGAACTCAAATTTTGTTCAATTTCGTATTAAGAGTTCAGTGCATTCATTGGCAGAAATAAAATCAGATAGTGCCAAACTTGAAAAAATAAAATTTGACATTAAAAAACTGCACTTTTCCATTTTATTAAATATTTTTACTCTTGACTTTCAATAAACCACAAAATACGATAACTTTTTTATCTTTGCAGTAAAATAAGAACGGTAAACAAAATTCTGGAATGATTTTAAGCAAAATTTAAAATAAAACCGCCACAACGGTTGCACGATATTGAAGTTGCACGATATTGAAGTTGCCATTTCATTTTTTCCTTTGAACTAATGTCAGAATAATTACAAAAAATAGAAGGGTATAGTGATTTTGTTATTTCTGTCTCGTTTCGCCATAAGACCCGGAATCACTCACATTTAGATGAAACAGAGGTAGAGAACTCGCATGGCTTAACAAAAAATATTTGTAATTCATGAAAAAATGCATTATAAAAGGGAAATAACATCAAAATTGCCTTTGTTATTTTTTTTAAGAACAATTTATTTTGTTTCCATCGTCCAAAAACGAATATAAACAATTTTAATTTACAAAAGTAACTGACGTGTTTACATGTCAGTGAAAAAAGGTTTGCCAGCAATGGAACGAATTGGTGCCATGAAAATTTCCTGATGAGCAGTTCATTCTATATGTCAGTGGTCACACCGAGCTAAGCTGTGTCCGAATTCATGACTATGGATATTAGCTTGGCTATGAAGTATAACAGTTAAGTCAATTGCTTAGCTTGATAGCTTGATGAGCGAGTCAACGCTTGGGTTGACTTCGTGAGGTAGACTGCGTTAAATTCATTGGTTGGTAGTAAGGAGTTTTGAATAGAATTAACAATGTCAGCTACAAAATGTAAATACAATTAATTGTGATTGTTATAGACATGTTCTGAGACTAACGCATGCCAACGACGAAAAAACTTTTATAATGGTTTTTTCTGATTCTTAAGCCTCGGCCACGATACGAGCGGCGAGCGGCGAAAAGTGAGCGGCGAGCGGCACCAGAAAAATTTAATGTCTCAAATTAGCGGCGAGCGGCAGTAGAGCGGCACTTTAGTATTGCCGCTCTACCTCTCAACGCTCCCCGCGCGTTTCGTGACCGGATTCGGGCGTTTTCCATATAAAACAATACAAAATAAAACTCAGAATCGCCGCTCTGCCGCACGCCGCTCGCCGCTCGTATCGTGGCCGAGGCTTTATGGTTTTGGGTGTGCTGAGTCCCAAAACAATAGCAAAAAAGTCGTATCACCCACCATTTTTCACATATATTTAATATATGAAATGTGAGAAATTCAACTATCCTGCTCACGATTGGATGATATATGGAGATTTGGGAGTAATTTGCATGCTCCTTAGACCACAAACGGGGTTTACTAAGTTAACATGTTTTATATGTGAGTGGGACAGCAGAGCAAAGGTTCAACACTGGTCCACAAAACATTGGCCTGCAAGGAAAATCTTAACACCTGGAGAGAAGAATATTTTGCATAAAACTAGTAGTAAATCCAAAAAAGGTCCTTTTGCCACCTCTTCGCATTAAACTAGGTTTAATGAAATAGTTCGTAAAAGCCTGGCCTAAAGATGGTGAATGGAGCCGATTTGCCCCATTTTAAATATAACCAAAGTCATATTTTGAAAGAAGTGTGCGTGATATAAAAAAACTGATGCCAGGATACGATTTCAGCACCCAAAAATACATAAAATTGAGCTGCATTCGTTTAAAAAGTTTTGACAAAACACTTTTTCGTTCCGCTGGGTAATCTACGTGCTGCGTAAAAAATTAAGACCACGTAAATGTTCACTTTCAATGGATGTAGATTTTGAACAACTTGTTAGATTACAGAAATGAAGCACTCAAAATTTAACTAAAACTATACTCTATTTACTGCAATAATTTCATTAAAATAAAACAAGACGGTCTTTCACTATAAATGAAAATGTAAATTAATCCCTGCGTAAAATGTTAAGACCACTTCAGCGTTTGAAATAATATCCCTTTGCACGGATGCAGTACCGTTGCATAGGTACCACTATATTATCAATTCCTTGCGTTACAGTTTGGAACATTGACAAAGCCATAGCTAACTGTGCTAGAACCTCTAGCACCGCTTTTTATTTGATACCATTCGTTTACGTTTTCATTTTTCTATCAAAGTTGCAAAATGGGCAGAAAATCAGTTAATGAAATAACTTTATGGCAGGTAAATAAATAATTTTAGTTGTTTACAGAACATCGAGTAACTTAAGTATAGTTTTCTGTTATTGGGCTTCACAATATGGGCTTATCTGAGTTGACAATTGCACTACAATTAAAAATAAGTAAAACCTGTGTTCATCAAACCATCAAAAGGCACAATGAATGTGGGACCGTGCAGAACAGGAAAAATTCAGAACGTAAGAAAATTGTGACAAGACGTGTTGAAAGTTCTTCGCACAACTTAGTTAAAGAAAATCAACAACTTAGTTAAAGAAAAATGTTTCCTAACATCCAGACATGCTCGAGCAAGAGTTTTGTGGTTTAGAGTCCACAGAAATTCGACTCTGCAGGACTGGAAACGAGTGCTTTTCACAGGTGAAAGTTCATGACAAAATGTACGTGGTCTTAATTTTTTACGCAGCACTGTATATATATATGTATGTATGGATGTATGTATGTTCGCTATAGGCTCCTACAACGTGCAACCGATCTTAATGAAATTTTAACCCTGTGCTATTTATATTAAAACTTAGAACATAGGCTATTTTATTACTTTCTAAAGCCACTCCTAGATGGCGTTGTCGTGGAGAGCTTCGTTGAAAATAATCGCAAAGCTTTGAATTTTTGCACGAAGGTCCGTGGAGGTCTCCTATGATGTAACTTTAACCGATTTTCAAAATTCAAAATTGCCGCCGAAATATGACCGAAATTCAAAATTGCCGCAGAAATATGGATAAATTTGTACAAGTCTAGGATTCTACAATACGGGAAGAGGCTGGTATCTGGGAATGTTCATGGTTTAACAGAATACACAGGCAATTTTGGTCATACTTCAAAAAAAATGTATTTTGAACCCAATAGGCCCCCATCCACGGTCAAACAAACCATCAAATTTGTGGCCAACATCGAAAAAATTCTAAGTGTGCGTGTATAAAATACAAGTTTTCGAAGTTGGCCGCTGTTTGAAGAAAATATTCGTCTGGTTTAATATTTCCTTCAAACAGCTTAAATGTGTGTGTGGATTTTTTATGTGTGCCATTTAAAGCATATGAAAGTTCGTCTTGTTTACAGGAATTGTCGCTCGGGATGTTTGAAGAAAGTTTTCCTCGTTGATGGCCAACAAATGTCAAAGCATAAATGTGTGTGCTGTTTGTCGAAAATTGGTTTGATGATTTGTTTGACCGTGGATGGGGGCCTAATGACTCCAATTTTTATAGGAATAGTTGGTTTTTCGTTAATGGTTAAGAAGAGTTGAATTTTGAAGGTTTGGGTTGATTTTAAATGTGTAGACGTTGGGTGCAGCGAGGCGCACCGGGTCCCAGCTATCCAAAATACAGAAAATAAGCGGTTCATTGAGACAATTCATCTCTGTATGAAAATTCATATCTCGAAAAATGCCATGTCAATGGATGGTTTTTATTGTCTCGATGAAAATGTCAGATCCCTAATAGTTTCACATTTTGTTATTTGCAATCAAAAAATACAAAAAAATTGCCTTTTTCAAACTCTCCTGCTATATTTAAAATTCATATCACCTGATTACTACTATTGGCTTATGGATGCAGCATAGGCGCACCGGGTCCCAGCAAGTTTTCAATCATCTATATAAATATAATTGGAGTGTCTGTCTGTGATTTCAAAATAATTGTCGTTTTCTAAGTTCATATGGTTATTTACACGATATTAACACGAAATCAAGTATTCTTAAAATTTTTGTCTGTCTGTATGTCTGTATGTCTGTATGTCTGTATGTCTGTATGTCTGTATGTCTGTATGTCTGTATGTCTGTATGTCTGTATGTCTGTATGTCTGTATGTCTGTCTGTCTGTTTGTCCGGGCTAATCTCGGAAACGGCTTGTCCGATTGCGATGGGACTTTCACTGGAAGATTCAGTATTTTCTTGGGCATGTTTTAGGCTATTTTTTTACTAGGATCCGACTATCGGATCCGATTATCGGGCCCGATTACCGTGTTCGACTACCAGATTAGATCGAAAACTTGAACCTTGCAACTTGATTTTTACCCACTTCCATATAACCGATCAACTTCAAATTTTGCACATATGTATAGTTCGCGTGACAATGCAATTTAACCATTTTTGGAAAAAAATCAACATGGCGGTTCCAAGATGGCGGCCGAATTTTGCAATTGTGTTCCCGGACCCCCCGACATGGATATCAAATGAAAGGGTAAGACAAGTAGATTACAATAAGCTATGAGGGGTCATTCAAAATTCAAAATGGTGGCCAGCACAAAATGGCGGATTATTCTTCGGTATGGGCATCAAATGAAAGCGAGTATAGTGCAGTAAGCGGTGTGCCGTCATTTTAAATATAATATGACGGTCACTACAAAGTGGTGGAAGACATATAATAGACTAAAAAGTAGAAAATAAAAAATATAGTCTAAAAAAACTAAAAAATACGCTTTTATTTTAAAATAAACTAAAAAGTAAAAAATAATTTTGAATGTAAAGTTTTTATTGCTCCAGTCAGTATATAATAACAACCTAGCTACCTACGTACCAACAACGGCTAATCCGATTGCGATGGGATTTTCACGGGAAGATTCAGTATTTTCTTGGGCATGTTCTAGGCTTCACTCGGTTCCGACTATTGATTCAGGCGGAAAACTTGATGCGATAGTCGCAGAAAAGCCAGTGGAAACTTTTTTTATCATTCCAATTGTAAACCTCAAAGCTCGGAACGGTTAATCCGATTTTAGGACTTTAACGGGATGATTCAGAATCTTCTTAGGCGTTTAGCATACTTTTCACTATTATCCGACTGTCGGGTTAGACCGAAAACATGACTCGATAATTGAAGGAACGCGAATGAAATGCTGTCACGGCGAGATATTGTTCTTTCAATTTGCGGAAATACTGTGAAGATTATGGTTTGCCATCTCCGCAAATGATCGATAGGTCTGATGAAAATTAAAACAGAGAATATATCGAACTCAATAAACAAATGGGAACAAAATGTTGAGGACGCTATTGGGCAAGTTCCGCACAGGGTGAGGCACGTGTTCTGAATGTGATTGTTGTGCATGTAGCACACAATTTTTCCGATAGGTGGCGCTCAACACCGCATTTTAAAAAAGTTTCAACACATTTTTTATAAGTAACTTTAAATTTTTTTATTTGTTTTATGTGGCAGTGCCAAGCTCAGGAATCACCCTTTGTACTACCAGTCCGTTGTCGTTTGCACGTCATGGCGCAATGTCTAGCAGGGAGCTTAGTAAGGGGGGAATAGGTTAAGGGTTATGGGGGTTCGGGGGGGTTGTTGAAGAAGGTGCGGATTAACCCTGCGTTTGAACTCTTGGATATTGTAGGAGGTCGGAAATACTGACTGTGTGAGATTATTCTATAGTCGAGTTGTGTGCCCTAAATTATGTTTTGCAAATTTGTTATTTTTTTCATTATACCTATTTCCTATCCCGGACTGTGCACACATTAGTTTTTTTATTAAAAGGCGTTGCAACGCACGCGGGTTTTTGCTAGTAAACAATAAATTTCAATATCAAATGTCAAGCTAAGCAAACGAATTAGGACAGGTTAGCCTTGCCTTTTTCTTAATTGTTATAATAGCTCAGCTTATTCGCTGATGTCATAAACTGTTATAACAAGACGAAGACGAAGACTTGGATTCGGACAGGCCTTTAAGTATGCATTTTTTAACACACTTTTGAAGTAACACAACACACGTTTGAGCTATGAAAATGCAACACACTTTTTGGTGTGTAGAATAATTTAGACAGCTTTGATGAGGAGATGAAAACAGAAATGAATAAATACTATACTAATCTCTTATAATTCTTTTACTTCTTACCCATAAAATTCAATGCGCTCGTGATACACTAATGGAACATATGTTTTAATTATACCTTTAAATAAAGTCAAATCCTGTGGAAAAATCAAATCGCAAATATCAATTACAGACTTATTCTGATTATGAGCGGATAGTCCAGGAGCGATAGTTTTTGTTTAAAATACATTTACCCTGCGGCTTTTTAACGCTATAATTAAGAGAAAAATCGTAGGAATTATATGAATATGGCTAATTTCGGTCGAATCTGGACAAAAAGGTTGGAACCTCACATACATTTTAAGAAAAGGGGTTGTAGGCGAATAAATAAGGCTTTGCAAAATAATTCTAGGACTATTTTTTAGGGACCAGTTGTTTTTAAATTTTTGCGATTAACGCGCAAAGTTCTTCAAGTTTCTAGGATAATTACAGTTCCTGCTTCTGAAAAATTTCCACATTTCACGGTTTTTAATTTTTGTTTTTATAAAAAAGTTGTTGACCGTTTTCAATTGTTCAAAACTCATTTTTAAGCGCTATTACATACGATTTTATGTTTTCCACAAAAACAAATTCGCACCCAAAACGTGAAAAAGCTAGTTTTCGCTACTATTATTGACTTTTTCTCGCCTGTTCTCTTGGAGGGAATTTTTCTAAAGCATATTGATATAATTTCTACTATTTTTCTCTTAATTAAAGCGTTGAAAACTCCCACGGTAAACTAATTTTAACATATGAATTCTTTCCCGCTGGGCTAAATAAAAATCGTTACTGATGGTCACGTGGAAATTGAAATAGAAAATCCTTCCGCAAAACAAATTATTACGATACTTTTGCGTCCTATTTCGTATGGAGCCGAATTTATCCGGCAGCATCCTCAAATATGCTTTAATATTATGGAACATGAAATATTAGGTCAAGCTTGGTAAATTTTTTTCAGGCTCGAAACAATTCAGAAAAATCAAATTACGAAAAAATTAAATTAAATTAGTTTTTAGTTATCTCGGTTTTAGTTAAATTTTACTTAGTTTTCTTACATTCTCTTAAAATCAAATTCTAAGCTTTAAGAAATTGTATAGAACGAGCCAAACTGGCAATTATCTTTATGGCCTTAAATAGCTTACTCAATAGGCCAGTTTTCGTTCGGTTACGGAAGTAAGCAGCATTGCACGTGGTTAGTTCTTAGTCCGGGGACCACTTGGAAAAACTACACTCGCGCTTGGAAAGACGAAAAAGCAATTGTAAAAGGCGAACAAAAATAAAAGCTTATCGAACCCGGAGCTTCTACACATGTCATATGGATGGATGTTGCATATCTGCAGGCCGCCATGAATTCTTTTTTAAAAAGCTTTTTTGTTCTACTGCTTCAAAAATGAATAGCGGATCTTCTGAAGGAAGAATGTGTTAAACAACACACATACGCACAGGGCTGGCGGTTGATGTGGGTTGAGTGGGTAGTTCTACCCACTCGAAAAATTCCGAGTGGGTAAAATACCCACTCGAACTTCGAAAATACATCGGAAAAAATTTTGAGCTGAGAGTTCAAATATACATGCTTGTCCAGTTCAATTTAGCGTTGAATTCCTGGGGCCCAACAATCGGCTCTCAGAACGCAAACTCGCAGTTCATAGCTCAGTGTCTATGAGCCGGTTTAGACGCCTCACGAACTTTGTGAAAAAAGGGAGAAGTGGTGTGGTACCCCTCATCATCCCTACTTCTACCTTCGTCACCAAACGTTCGTAAGATACATGCGCTGGAGCGCACCGTCTAAAACGACTCTATATCACCGAGAGAGTCCCTGTTTGTAAACCAACATATAGTCCGCTCCAATTAGGAAAAATTAAAGAAATTTTCCCCGCAGCTATGAGACCGGTGCCAAATGAAGGATTTCGGTCGTCTAAACATGATTTTCACAACCCGCAGTTCGAAAAAGGGTTGTTTTAGAGAATATACATAAATATGATGGTTTTCGCCTTTTTTCTATTTTGAGGAGAAATTATGCATTTTGGTGAAAATATCAATAGAGCCAAGTTGTAGGGCGTAAAATTACTTACAAGTTTTGTCTTCGCTGTTTTTTTGAATTCCGTATAGTTTCGCCGCTAGAGGCCGTTTTCGCCTTTTTCAGATTCAAAGCGACCAAAGAAAAGCAAATTATAAATTACAATGCATCCGCTCCTTTCCGATCCGCTAAGATGTCAAAAAATTCAAAGTTTGCTTAGAACTTATATGGCAGTTCGGAAAAGTCGTTGCAATGGTACTTAAGGATCGGAACGAAAAATTTGAATGCATTTCAACTTTTTCGGAAGGGATAGGACGGAGCGGAACCATTGTAATTGGCCCTTAAGACTGATATGACTTTGACTTCATACTTATACGGCGTATACCTATACCTGTATTATAATACCGACACTACCTTTACATAAATACTTATCAGTGAAAAATATTCATCTATTTCTGTTCAAAAGATGCCTGGGTATACATATAGGTGCTCGTTTGTATTTATATATAGCGTTATCATGCGTTAAAAATCACACGAGGGATAGTATATTGCGTCACAAGGGGCGAATGAACGGCAAAAATGATATACTTTTTTTCTAACTCTAACTGCCAAGGTGCTAAAAACTTTTAAAAGATATGTCCGGATCCGTGGCTTGAACTAAACAAAAATAATCAAGGTATGTATTTATACTGTTAAGCGAACGTTAATAAGCACTCTTGACTCACATACTCTTAATTAAAAACAAGCCTGGGTTGATGGTGGGTTTTCCAACTGGAAGCATGGAGCTTACAATGCAAGGATCTTCATGTCCTAATGAAAGAAGTTTTTCTTTGTTATGTCGATTTAAGAGTTATTTGAGAACAACAATGCTGGAGGATCGGCTCAATTCGATAGCATTATTACACCTTTATTCTGTCATCACTGATAAGCTTGATCTAGAAAGACTATTAAATAAGTTTATTTCGGCCCATACAAAGCGCAGAGCAATCTGCGTTACGCAAATAAGGGGTTTTTTTTCATATTTTTAATAAATAAATATGAAGAGTTTCAATGCTTTTATTTCGAAGTTAAAAAATGTTTATTTATTTTTATATCTTACCCCTTTTTCTTATATACAACCCTCCGGGCCAACTATATACATATCACCACCCGGCCAACTACCCACTCGGGCTGAACTCCAACGGCCGGCCCTGCATACGCACTGCAAACCCAAGCAAATTTTTTCCGTGTGAATTTAACACACTACACACTTCATACGCGTGTACACACTTCAAAGCGTTTTAGGAATAAAATCGGTAACAGAAGGACATCGAGACAAGTCGTTGCAGCTTATATCAAAAATTTTAAATTTACTGTGACGATTTTTCTAAGTTTACTCCCCGCAAAGCGACGCTAAAAAAGCTTCACTCAAAAGCTTCAAAGCAATACATATTTGGTATGTTTTAAACACACGCATTAAGTGTGTTAAATAATTAAAGTGTGGGATTTTAAAAAGCATTTCGCGTGTAAAATCGTGTAGTCACTTTTTACGGGTTTAAAATGTGTTAATATTTAACACGCGAGAAGTGTGTAAATTTAAAACACTTATGCCCATATTCCCGATTTCACTCACCTGAATTCTTTTCACTCACTCAAAAGTCGTTCACTTTGTAATCGGTATTCCCGTTTTCACCTATTTTCAGGTGACTAATAGCTGTCAGAATTTCGTGATTCTGTATACAAAATTTGACGAGATTTTTCAGTAGTTATTTGTTCCAAAGCCTACCATATTTTCATATTTCTCCTCCATTCGCCCAAAAATTCGCCCAAAATTTATGGGTGAATTGCGAGTGAAATGAACGTATGGAAAAGTGAATGTGGGTGAATGCGGATGAATATCGGGAATACCAATTTCAGTCACTCGCCGGATTTCGACGTGTGAGTGAATTTGGGAATATGGGCATTAATGCGTGTGTTTTTAACACTCCAAATATGTATTACTTTGGAGCTTTTGAGTGAAGCTTGTTTAGTGTCGCTTTGCGGGGAGTAAACCTAGAAAAATCGTCACCGCTTAAAATTTTTGATGTAAACTGCAATGACGTCTCGACGGCCTTCTGTTAACGACTGACTGTAAAGAGAGGTCGTGGAGCTCTCTGGTCATTGAGTATTTAAATACTGTCATATGTAGTTTTTATTTAAGTTATCCTCTCATGCGTGTTAATTTAGTGAAGTGTGTGGAATGACACAAAATGTTTTATTCACACGCTTAAGACGTAAACCGATAAACCGTTACAATTTCTTTTGCGTGTAAAAAATATTATACGCTGCATGTGTGAGATTTTTACACGCATGTTTTTTTTATCCGGATTATTTTAACACGGTTTATTCCTAAAACAAGATTAGCCGAATTTACACGCTTATGAAGTGTTCAGTGTGTTAAATTCACACGGAAAAAATATTCTAGGGTTAACAGTTTAAAAATACGTCTCCCAGGCTGTACCTAAATAAGTCAAAAATTGGGGACACAACCACCATAGGCAAGATCCCGTCGGCCACTGAGTTGGCTAAAAAGCAAGAGGCGCTAGCTTCAACCGTTTAGTCTTAACCAAATATGACGTGCCGTACCGTAACCGTACTTACCCTAACGAAGGAACATAATATGCAAGTTCATTAAGTCAATTTAGGTCGCTGCCTTATGAACACTTATATTCGTAGGTTAGGGTACGTACGGTTACGGTATGGCACCTCATATTGAGTTCAGGCTTTTGAAAGAGGTAGAGAATTTTCGATTTCTCGCAGACGTAGATTAGGCTTCTACACTGCAAACCCAAGTGTGTGATTTTAAAACTCATTTCGCGTGTAGAAACATGTAGTCACTTTTTACGCCTTTAAAATGTGTTAATTTTTAATATGCGAAAAGTGTGTAAATTTAAAACACTTAATGTGTGTGTTTAAAACACACCAAATATGTATTGCTTGGAAGCTTTTGAGTGAAGCTTTTTTAGCGTCGTTTTGCGGGGAGTAAACTTAGAAAAATCGTCACCGTAAGCTTAAACTTCTTGATGTAAACTGCAACGACTTGCCTCGATGCCCTTCTGGTTACCGACTGACTATAAAGAGAGGCCATGAAGCTCTCTGGTCATTGTGCATTTAAATAAAGAGTTACAGCTGTCTAACTTTCCTTTAAGTTATCCTCTCATGCGTGTTAATATAGTGAAGTGTGTAAAATGGCACATAATGTGTGAATTTCACACGTTTAAGACGTAAAATGATAAAACGTTACAATTTCTTTAGCGTGTAAAAAATATTATACGCTGCATGTGTGTGATTTTTATACGTATGTCTTTTTATCCGCATTATTTTAACACGGTTTATCCCTAAAACGTTTTATTTTAACACGATTAGCCGAATTTACACGCTTATGAAGTGTTTAGTGTGTTAAATTCACACGGAAAAAATATTCTGGGGTTTGCAGTGTAGGGTTAGTCCCATCTTACCCATTTAATTCTTTTTCCTAATTTAAGTACAAAGTAACAAATGCGGCTAAATATAATATAGGGCAGATAAAATGATATTTGTCAGCGATATTCCCTAAAAATAACTCTAGTGTGTGTGAGGAATATCTCCTGCTTTATCATGATTAAACAACACCCTCTGATGCAACTTTCCAGCCTCTTTTTTACAATTGCTACTTGTGATTTTTTTATTTTCTTAATATTACATCCTGCCTTCTTTCACTCCAAAAAGTCTTCGGTACTTAACTGATCGGTTGCCGCCATAACGGCACTGATCTCTTCTATTTACATTTTTCGGTTCAATACATTGGCTACTCAATTACTCTTTTTTTTAAGCTTTTTTTGAAGCTCAGATGTCATTCTTTACACTACAAGTCCAAGGATAGATATGTTATACTCCCGAAAAACGGACGTCATTACGATGAAAATTCGCCCTTACGACGATTATTCAGTATCGTAACGACGAAAACTAATGACATAAATTTTACGATTTTGCGAAGAAAACTCAAAGAGGGCCATCCGCCGGTCAATAGATTATTGCAAAACGCTGACTTTTAGGCGTTTTTTCCAGTGTCTAATTTTGATTTCAATTTTATTTGAAAGTTAATAAAAAAATAATGCTAATGGCACCTTTTATGGTCACCAAGGTAATTGCCCGTCTTCTTCGTCGTATACAATTTCGTAGAGTTCAAATTTTTACTCCGTTTAGCCTAGAAAAAGGGGGAGAGTACTTTCCTTCATTTGAACTATTCCGTACGTGTTTTATTGGTAGCAGGCTCCTTCTGGAAAAGCAGAATTTTTACTCAGGTGTACTGTGCATATTTTGGGTACCATACAGAGGCGTTTTAACGCTTTGAGTGCCTGTTTATTTTTACTCGCTCACAACTTTTTGTGCCAGACATCTCAAATTACAAAACTTTGTAACATATTCCTTATAAAAATAAATTTTTAAATCTGAGCCCGGAAAATGGTTTTTAATTCATTAGTTCACTGTAATCAATGGAAGTACATTTGCAGATTATCTGGAACATTCTCAGTAGCAACGTTAAAGGGAGCTGGCTACATGTTTTTCTTCTTCATGTATTGGAACCTTCTAGTACAAAATATTTTGTTAAATCGTGTTGAGTCTCGCGGGCTGCAAAATTTCCGGCGAAGGGCCACATGCAGGCCGGGGGTTAGCCACCCCTGATTTAGACAATACATTTCCCAACTTGTGGATTGGTAAAGACGGCCCTATTCCTTGGCCGCACCTGACGCCCCTGGATTTCTACATCTGGGGACGTGCAAAAGAATTAGTGTACACGACAGAGGTGACGTAAAAAGAAATTGTAATGGAAAAAATTAACGCCGCATTTAAAAAATTAGACAAGAAATGCGGCTTGAAACTACTACAACGGAAACGAGAAGGTGGTGTTGTGCATACATAATGTGTTTAGGCGGTTAAATTGAATAAATTAAAAAAAAACAAAAAAACGTAACATGGAAAAAGGCTCTTCTTAAACTTGGCTCTACCAAACTAGTACCTCGTATTTTGACCACATTATTAACAATTACTGTATCATGTAGCACACCGTTGGAAAGGCGATAAACTGAGGAAGTTTTTAAAATAAACTTAAATTCAAAATAGCTTGTACTTCTTTTTAAAATGAATTTAGAATTTGACACTTTTCATAACATTTAAAAATTTTCACGAATTTGAAATGTCATAACTTTTTTTCTTAAAATCAGTTGGAACAACTATTGATTGATTTAGAGTAAGAATACATTGAAGAATATAACAAAAGTGATTTCATGCTATTACAACTACAAACAAAAAGTGGTTGTGTGTACTTATTTACGCGCATCAGAAGTAATACTTCTTTGGCGTGATTTAAGACTAATGTTTAATTTGCATGCAAATAATTTATTGGATTTTTTTATTATTTGCGTGCGTTGGCAGGTGGAAGCATCATGATGCCGACACGCTCCAGCTTGTCGGTTCTTTTCAGCAATGCTTCGCCAGCTGGATCAGCTTTTATCTACCTGCTAATACTACCGATATTTCTAAGCCTTACTCTCTTCCTTTTGGTTTCTTTGCGCCTTACCTTCTGATGGAGCATATTTAGCGTCTCCTCCACTTTATTCTTTACAACACCCGATGTCACCATCTAGTCTATGATGTTCTCTACTCTTAGTCGTGCCTGAGTTGTCGCTTGCTGCGCAGCAGTTTGCTCGGCTAATATCGGGCATTTCAATAGGACATGCTCTGTGTCTTCTATCACATTTAGGAATGCCGGGGACAGCGAAGACATCTTGTCCGAACCAATGGAAGTATGCTCTGGAACACACATGTCCACTCAAGAACTGTGCGAGGTCGTAACTCATCTCTCCATGCTCTCCCGTGACCCATCCCTCCACATTTGTTATGAGCCTGTGGGTCCATCGACCTTGGGTAGATTTACTCCACCCTAGATTCTTCCCAATTCAATTGAGCAGCTTTAGGTAACTGAAATATGATACGAAGTGCCTTTGAACTATTTTGTTTTGGTGGACTTGGAAACACATTTTTCTAGACAAGTTGTTCTTATTTACAGAGGTTATACAGGTTTTTATGCCCTCCATGTTTTTATTTTAGTCTGTTAAAAGTCCCAGAATATTAGTACTTAATTCGCTGACGCAGCGACACAAAATGCCCTTTGGCAAACGACATGAGAAGACAGCACTGCTACTATTCCAGAAGGTCCACGATCGTGTTCTAATTATTTTCTAGTTTTTGGTACAGCAGATTTAAAATAAAACCATTTAACTTAAAAGTTGTTTTACCCATTTTTATTATATTCTTTTTAGTCTTAATTCTGTCATTTTTGGATTATACTTTTTACAAAATTCTGGGTAAGTGATTTGTTATGCATACCATATTTCCAGCGCCATTTTTAATTTTCTAATTTTGACAACAAATTTATTATTTCCGACGTTAAAACACCCCCAAATAGCAATTTTCAGTGAAATCGAATCGTAATTGCCAAAATCGTACCGCCATATTGGCGCCGCCATTTTGATTTTTTTAGAATTTTGCCCACAGATTCGTCATTTGTGACCTTAAAAACTCCCCGATACCGATTTTTAATGGATTCGGAACACATTTGCAAAATTCATCCGCCATTTTGAATTTTCAAATTTGACTACAGAATCGTCATTTGTGGCACTAAAAATCTCCCGATACCGATTTTCAATGGATTCAGAAGACATTTGCAGAATTCATCTGCCATTTTTAATTTTCGAATTTTGACCACAGAATCGTCATTTGTGGCCCTAAAAACCCCCCGATACCGATTTTCAATGGATTCAGAAAACATTTCCAAAATTCATCCGCCATTTTGAATTTTCAAATTTTGACGACAGAATCGTCATTTGTGGCCCTAAAAACCTCCCGATACCGATTTTCAATGGATTCAGAACACATTTGCAAAATTCATCCACCATGTTGGCGCCGCCATTTTGAATTTTCAAAATTTGACCACAGAATCGTCATTTGTGGCCCTAAAAACACCCCGATTCCGATTTTTAATGGATTCAGAACACATTTCCAAAATTCATCCGCCATATTTGTTTATAATAGTTTGCATATTTATAATATATATTTAAATATTATTGTTTCTCAGTTTGGGAAAGGGTTCATAACCTCATTTTATCACTTCAAATTATCTCCTAACTTTTGATTAAAATATTCGCCTGAGGTTATGCAACGTTTTTAACCCTTAAGCTGATTCTCAAACTGCGAAAAAAAAAATAAAAAAAAAAAAAAAAATTTATTATCAGTTTTGGCGAATTTGTTTTTGTAGTTCTATCGGAACTAATTAGTTTTGGGAATTTATTTTTATTTTTTTTTCTCTCTCTCATGGCGGGTCACCAAACTTGCAAACTGTGCTCTTCGGAAATCGTCCGGAATGGGATTTCCTGTGATGGTGTATGCGGGGGCATTTTTCACCCTACCTGCCTCAACGCTCGAGCCAGTGGCAAACCTTCGGCCCCTAAAGGGCCAACTTGTAACGAATGCTCCGACATTCAACCCTGCCACGTCCTAAGATTAATGAAGGACATCTCTGACGTTTTTCTCGATGGTCAAGAGAAAGTCATGGGTAGTCTTAAGTCCTTCTCTGGCAATATCTCCCATTTTGAGATGTTAGCCGACGACGTTCAGTCGATCAACGTCCGGCTCGACGCTTTGTCCGACACCCTTGCCTCTGTTGCAACCAACTCGGGTTCATTGATGAACAAATTCCAGGAAATTTCTTCCCGGGTTGCAACGGTCTTCGATTCTATCGACGACATACATTTGGCAATCCACAATCCTGTCGCCACCTCGTCCGGCACCGTTAACTCCTTAGCTTCTCTTCATCCTATATTGGATGACATTAAAAGGAGTACGAGGCGTGTTCGGGCTGATATTGAATCGCTGTCAACAGCAGCGGTACAAAATCACAATGCCCTGAATTCTCTATCCCTTAAATTTGAAAGTGTCTGGGATAGAACAAACTCTCCCCCAATGGTGGCAGTATCTGATGGGGCCGCGCAGGTAGGGGAGCAGCTTCTTTCTGCACCCTGCTCCACAGCTGTTTCTCTTGGGGTAAATGATACTGATACTGACCCGGCCATATTATCTGATGAGGGCCTCCCGGTGGAGGCTGCCCCTAGACTGGCTCCTGACCACCCGAAAACCCGTGGCAAGCATCGGAAACGCAGATGCAGTCGTAAAGCCACCAATTGGGATGCTATCACTGCGAACCCCTCTACTAGTTCGTCTATCCCCGCCCCCCCACTCCCAATGGGCTCAAACCATATCTCAGAACCGGATGCAGCATCAACCTCACCTATTAGAGTCGTTGGACCCTCGGGCACTGAGAATACCGAGTCTTCGGTAACCGTCGCCAATTTGATAACGGTACCCAGACCACGTAATATTTTTATTTCGCGTTTCTCACCTGAAACTACTTCCGAGGCAATTAAAGAATACCTAAGGGGAAATGCTGTTGATCCTGCGACAGTCTCGTGCAGAAAAATCAGCAACGCTTCCAAGCCGGTTGCGTCTTTTGTTCTGACTGCACCGCCAAATACCGCTGAACAGCTTCTTAACCCCACGTTCTGGCCTCCTGGTGCCTTTTCAAAGTGTTTTGTTCCTCGCACACGCGTGCATCGCAATCCTGACACTCGACAGGTACCAAAAAACTTAAGACGCTTTCCCTCTATTACCAAAACGTGAGGGGAATTAGATCCAAAACCCATGATGTGTTTCTGTCGACTTCGGCCAGTGACTTCGATATAATCGCTTTTACAGAAACATGGTTACACAGTGGGATTCTTAATGCCGAACTTTTCGATACATCCTTCCAAGTATTTCGGAGGGATAGATATATTGACTCGGAGGCTCGTGGAGGAGGTGTACTACTTGCCTGTAGCAACCTTCTCAACTGTTGCTTAATAACGCTTCCTAGTTTTTCCAACTCTTTGGACATTGAGCTCCTCGCTCTTAAAGTCTCCCTTGTCCATAAGAACCTATTTTTAATTTGCTGTTACATTCCACCAGGTATGTTCAGCACTATTGACGATAGAGGTCAAAACCTCTATGATATTCTAATCTCTTGCACTAATCATATCCAGGATATGATGGACTCCAAAGACGAACTCCTACTTTTAGGAGATATTAACTTACCCAATGTTCAATGGGTATCTTCCGATGAAGACGATAACTACCTACCTGAAAACAACCTTAATGATAGGGAATCCGACTTTCTGAATTCCTTATTCTCATGCGGTTTGAACCAAATGAACGGTGTGTATAACAGTTTAGGAAGGTGGTTAGATCTTATATTCTTCTCCGACTCAGACAACATGTATGTTGAGCCTAGCTCAATTGTCTTGTCGCCTGTTGATAATCATCACCCTCCTCTCCTACTCAGCTATTGTTTTGCCTTTAACAATAAGCTAACCCCGGAGGAGTCAACCTTTACTTTTAACTTTAAAAAGGCCAACCTTGGAGTACTGTCATCCAAGCTCGCTTCGATCGATTTCAATAGCTTGCTTTCCTCTAATGAATTGGATGACGACGTAACAAGATTTTACTCCGTCCTGTATGAAACCTTCGCATCCTGTGTACCTATTGAGCCTCTAAAGTTGACCAGATCATCCCCGCCCTGGTACAATAATGAGTTGAGACACACCAAAAACCAGAAGAATAAACTCTGGAAAACCTACCTGAAGAGAAAAGACACTGCGAGCTTCTATGCTTTTCTCAATTGCTATGACCAATTCCATGCTCTGTCCGAGGCTCTCTATAAGGAGTACCTTAGTAACATGGAAGGTAAACTGTATGGCGATCCCAGAGCATTCTTTCAATTTATCAACTCTAAGAAAAAAGTTGATAATTACCCTAACACCATGCAATACGAGAACTCTGTTAGTTCTAATTCATCCGAGATTTGTGACAAGTTCGCATCGTTCTTCCTCAAATCTTTCTCGTCTCCTGTCTTCCAACCTCATGAAGACAATTTTCGACATATCAACGCAATACAAACGGCTCAAAATTTATCTCTGTCTATAACCAGGGAAGATATCTCGAAACATATAAATGATCTTCCACAAGATTTTTCGTCCGGCCCTGATGGTGTCCCTCCTGCTGTTCTAAAATCCTGTGCAGGGGCCCTACTGTCTCCTATCCTATGTTTATTTCAGAAATCCCTCAATACAGGGCGTTTCCCAACCTTATGGAAGAACTCTTTTATAATCCCTGTTCATAAAAAGGGTTGTAAGAACGAAATATCTAATTATAGACCGATTGCGAAGTTATCATGTATACCAAAACTTTTCGAATCCATTATTTATTCTGCTATTGCCCCTATCTGCAAGAGACTTATCTCAACTAACCAACATGGCTTTCTTGCAGCTCGTTCCACTACTACTAATTTACTAGAGTTCTCTTCTTACACTGTTCGAGGCTTTGTCACTGGCTATCAAACTGACTGTGTTTATACAGACTTCAGTAAAGCTTTCGACATGCTCTCTCACTCTATTATAGTTCTAAAACTAAAAAAATTAGGCTTTCCGCATGCCCTGGTTATGTGGTTCCAGTCGTACTTAGCCGACAGAACCTACCAGGTTCTATTCCGCGGAGCCAAATCTAAAAACATCGAGGCGTCCTCTGGTGTCCCACAAGGAAGTCATCTTGGTCCTCTTCTTTTTATTTTATCAATCGATGACATTGTTACCCTGCTGAGGCACTGTAAAATCCTTATTTATGCCGATGACATCAAATTGTACCGCCACATAAGGAGTATCGAGGATTGCAAACTTCTGCAAGCAGACCTAAACACCTTCTATTCTTGGTGTTCCAACAACAACCTGGTCCTTAACATTAGTAAATGTGAGGTCATGACTTTTTGTAGAAAACGTGGCGTTATAACTTACGACTATACTTTTCTTGATAACAAGATCTCCCGCACTAACTCTGTTATCGATCTTGGGGTTAGGTTAGAAAGTAAGTTGGATTTCTCCACCCACATCAATTATATCTCTTCCAAGGGCAATTCAGTCCTGGGATTTATAAAAAGATGGTCCAAGGAATTCAACAACCCCCTTATCACAAAGCACTTGTACATATCTTTAGTTAGGCCTTTACTTGAATACGCCTCGCAGGTATGGTCTCCTTACTACTCCTCCCATGTCGATAAAATCGAATCGGTTCAAAGGAAGTTCGTCCGTTTTGCACTCAGTCACCTCCCGTGGGATGACCCACTTATTCTTCCGCCTTATGTGAACAGACTTAAATTGCTCAACTTGAGCTCTCTCCATAAGCGTCGCGAGGTCGCTGACGTTATATTCGTTCATCGTTTGTTGAATGACAAAGTTGACTCAGGCTTCCTACGAACCCGTACTTCATTTAGAGTGAACAACTACAACCTGAGAGGTCCACCTCTCCTGTACATTAATTCCTCTAATACCAATTATGGGATGTACGAACCAGTTAACCGCATGCTTATAAATGTTAACAAAAATTCGAGTGCTTTTAGCATGCAAGTTAGCGAAGATGTCCTTAAAAGGACTCTTTTTAATGTGGCGTGACTCCCTGTGTGTCCCACTTTTTCATTGTTTTTGCACGCTTCTCTGTTTGATGTTTTGTGCTTTTAAATGTTGCATTGTTTTCTGTTTTGTGTTTGCATGTCTTAGCCGAGCCACTGTGCAGTGGTAAATGTGACCGCGTTTGTGTGCAGGGACCGGACCGGCTCGGTACAGGAGTGCTGGGGAGGGTTGAGAAGGAACCCGCATTTTCGGTCGCATGCTCGTTTTTGCGGTGTTTTTTCTTCTTATACCTTTTTTGGTGCTTTCGGCCGGATTCGGTCCCTGCACATAAGCGTGGCCCGTTTCTCAGCCCAGCTGAGAAGTGTACTTCTGAGCTAGAAGATTAACTCGATTATATTGGCGCCGCCATTTTGAATTTTTAAAATTTGACCACAGGATCGTCATTTGTGGCCCTAAAAACCCCCGATACCGATTTTTAATGGTTCAGAACACATTTCCAAAATTCATCCGCCATATTGGCGCCACCATTTTTAATTTTCTAATTTTGACCACAGAATCGTCATTTGTGGCCCTAAAACCCCCCCGATACCGATTTTCAATGGAATCGGAACACAATTGAAAAATTCGTCCGCCATCTTGGAACCGCCATCTTGATTTTTTTACAAAATTGTCAGATTGCACTGACACGTTAGCTCAATGTGTGTGCAAAGTTTCATAAGAATCGGTTTAGTAGAAGTAGTTGAAAAAGCTGTCGCAAGATTTGACCCAAACAAATATACGAGGTCAAACTAAATAAAATCATTAATATCTTGTTCATTGTTTTATTTTCCCAAATAATAACAGTAAATATTTTGTATTATATATTCAAACTAATTTCTGATTGAGTAATTATATTAAGTATTAACCATTCAAAATCATTAGTAAAACAGTAAATAATTATTGCTTATTGTACAGTTGCCATATAGCTTTATTATTATCTTGGCCAGCCGACAAACAACCAAAAAAATCTTCTGAAAAAGTCGGCTGGTGTAAAACTAGCCCTTAGAAACTCGCGCTTAGGTGAAGAATAGAACACGGATCGGATTTCCCTCCATAGCCTCGCGACAGAACCCCTCACCCAGCAACGTCGTGCACAGTAAAATCGTCTACGAATCTTCATGCCTACAAAAATCCAAACCTTCGCTTAGCTGATGAATCGTACAAGAAATTTATTTCCCTCCATAGCCTCAGGATAAAAACCCCCTCACCCATCGACATCGTGAACAGACATCAGCTAAAGAATGCGAGTTGAAATGCTTGCCCTCCTTACCCCTTCGCCTATCGTTGCGTCTCGCGTTGCGTCTCGCATATTCCTAAAAATTCACTCTCATAAGATTTTTAAAAACGCGCCTAAAGCCTGAAATACATTAAGAGGCAGTGCGTCGCGTCGCGTCGCAATAAATTTAGATTTATAGTTACAGAATGTGGCAACTCACATTAGTCACACTGCGACGCACCGCGCCGCGACGCACTGCTTTGACTTAGGCTAATTTCTAAAACACTGCTTCTTTTGACAGTTGTGTGGGGTATAACGGGCGATAAAATCGATAAACGATTTTTCACCAAATCTTTTTTTCAGAAAAATTGCGTTATTACGCATAACACATGCCGCCAGCACAAGCAATCTTCTTTTAACCTAGTTTCGTCTCAACATATTTATTTGAATTAACTATTTGCCTTTTAATACATGCATAATCAAATTGTCAAAAAAAAATATGGGTTCCTGTAAAGACCGTATACGGGCGAAGTTTTTACGTGATAACGTCTTTTTTGTATTATAAGTTTTTTGGAACAAAGGATTAAATGAAGATTACACTTTTAAATCCATAAATCACTGACATATTTCGTTTTATTTAGTTTTTCAGTTTTATTTTTCTCGCCGGTTTTTCTCTACGGTCTACGCTGTCATCCGCCATTTTGAATTTTCAAATTTTAACCACAAATTCGTTATTTGAAACCCTTAAAGCCCCCCGATACTGATTTTCAGTACAATCGGAACACAATTGCCAAAATTAGTCCGCCATTTTGAATTTTCAAATTTTAACCACAAATTCGTCATTTGGAACCCTTAAAGCCCCCCGATGCTGATTTTCAGTACAATCGGAACACAATTGCCAAAATTAGTCCGCCATTTTGAATTTTCAAATTTTAACCACAAATTCGTCATTTGGAACCCTTAAAGCCCCCCGATGCTGATTTTCAGTCCAATCGGAGCACAATTGCCAAAATTAGTCCGCCATTTTGAATTTTCAAATTTTAACCACAAATTGGTCATTTGGAACCTTTAAAGCCCCCCCCCCCGCGCTGATTTTCAGTACAATCGGAACACAATTGCCAAAATTAGTCCGCCATTTTGAATTTTCAAATTTTAACCACAAATTCGTCATTTGGAACCTTTAAAGCCCCCCGATGCTGATTTTCAGTACAATCGGAACACAATTGCCAAAATTAGTCCGCCGTTTTGAATTTTAAAATTTTAACCACAAATTCGTCATTTGGAACCTTTAAAGCCCCCCGATACTGATTTTCAGTCCAATCGGAACACAATTGCCAAAATTAGTCCGCCATTTTGAATTTTCAAATTTTAACCACAAATTCGTCATTTGGAACCCTTAAAGCCCCCCGATGCTGATTTTCAGTCCAATCGGAACACAATTGCCAAAATTAGTCCGCCAATTTGAATTTTCAAATTTTAACCACAAATTCGTCATTTGGAACCTTTAAAGCCCCCCGATGCTGATTTTCAGTACAATCGGAACACAATTGCCAAAATTAGTCCGCCATTTTGAATTTTCAAATTTTAACCACAAATTCGTCATTTGGAACCTTTAAAGCCCCCCATGCTGATTTTCAGTACAATCGGAACACAATTGCCAAAATTAGTCCGCCATTTTGAACTTTCAAAATTTAACCACAAATTCGTCATTTGGAACCTTTAAAGCCCCCCGATACTGATTTTCAGTACAATCGGAACACAATTGCCAAAATTAGTCCGCCATTTTGAATTTTCAAATTTTAACCACAAATTCGTCATTTGGAACCTTTAAAGCCCCCCGATGCTGATTTTCAGTCCAATCGGAACACAATTGCCAAAATTAGTCCGCCATTTTGAATTTTCAAATTTTAACCACAAATTCGTCATTTGGAGCCCTTAAAGCCTCACCCGTCCGAATTAGTCTCGTGTGTAGCACCCCGCATTGAAGCTGGTGACATATCCAAGCGTACATGCGTTGCATTCGTTGACAGATAAAATAGAAGTGTGTGTATTCAAATGCGACCTGACGAAATATTCCGTGAATGTTCCGCATGCCACGCAAATGTCGGGCTACTTTCAACTTTTTCTGCATTGCCGCATTCGACATAGGACACACAAGCATACACAACAAACACAGGCGACTCGTTACTCAGATTTTTGAGCTATCTGTGAGAGCCGGGACGGAACGCAACCATGCAATTATGTGTCAGTTGAAAATCTCCGCATATCAGGGAGCCGATGAATGCAATGCATGTAAGCTTGTATATGTCACCAGCTTGAGACGCTTTCTTTCTTTTGCTCCGACGCTAAGAACGCGAGCCTCTTTCTCGAATGTTGCGCGAGCATCGTAACGTTACTGGACGTTAGTGGCTTCGTTACAACTTTTTCGTGAATGCCTTCCAACCGCATCGATTTATAAGACGTTATCACGTCAAAACGCGCAGCGCTTTCAATGTGCGTTGACGTTCATACTTTAATCAACCACTGCGGCGCACTGCCTCTTAATGTATTTCAGGGTTAAAGAAGTATAACTTCAAAAAGTTATGACGATTTTAAGGTTAAATTTTGAGTAATTTTGTAAAAAAACGAAAAAATCATTGCTCAGCTACCGTGGCTCTTAGGACATAGCGGCTACCGGTGAAAACAAGCAAATAGCCCCAACCAACCACCAAAATAGTTTGACGGTTTATCTGCCAAATACCCTTTATAGGAATGTTAGGACTGGGTGTGACGCTAGAGTTTGTGTCTCGGGAATTCCCGTCCCGGGCCTTCCCGGGACTTCAGCTTGTCTCGATGGCGGGAAATATAGCTCGAGACATTCGAGACATAGAGAAATCCGCTGTAGTCAACATTTCATTACAGTTAACTAAACGATTTCACGTTTGTAAAGTGTATCACGCTTAATGTAGACCTATTTCTGACTCTGAAATTCTCATAGATAGAGATAAACATGAAAAAGAAAGAGAAAGAGATACATGAACAATGCGGGTGGGAATGAAAAGCGTTGGAGTCGAAAGTTGGCTACATCAAAAGAGTCAAGATTTTTTCGGCTGACTACAGCTTTTACTGCGAACACGTTCGGATCAGTCTGTGTTTCTGAGCGCCAGTTATTACGGCTTATTAATACAAATGCAGATAAAACGGATCAAGGAAGGTCATACTATCTCTAGGTAATCATATCATTATACCAATTTACTAGTTGCTTTTCTGCATAATAAAGTCAATTTCGTTAAATTGGGTTACTTTGATCGAGGTTTTGGATTGGTCGGATTAAAAGTAAAATCAAAATATTTTTATAATGGTTAAAACATCTTATACAACGTTGGAAATTGAAGCTACCACCTTTTGGAAGGAGTTATGGCAGCGGAGAAGAATGCCAGGAAACTGCACAACAAGACTTAGCTTGGAGTTAAGATATAAGATATTGGTCTACGGATACGTGTCTGATGATGACGGAGAAGCCGTAGTCGATACTGTTGGTAGCCGTCTCATGCAACCTGAAGATGACATTGATAAAGTGTTAAAAGAAACTCGCATCATTATAAAGATCTTTAAAAACAGGTCGTTTAAATAATCGGACACATTTGGGAATCAGTTAGACAATGTAGTTACAGGTATTTTGAGTAAAGAAACTCAAACCAAGGAGCTTTCGAAGAACGTTTTTAAAAAAGAATTTCAACTCAGAATCTACAGGGCAAAGATCTCCATACATGGAAAGCTAGTATTACGCTCTCCTTTCGGTCAAGCCTACCTCGACTGAAAATGAGAGGGTTTTTTCGGAGTCGCCTGTCAGACAAATCGTTTAACGTAATTATTTTTTTAAAAGCATTTGTTATTAAAAAAAGCCTCGAGTTTAAGTAAGTAGGATAATTAACAAGTCTTAATAATGAAACAGTGATTTTGCGGGCCAAATTTAATTTTAATTGTTATTAATATCTTGATGATTACTCATTATGTTACGGTGATTTTGCATGACAAATTTTATTTTATTATTCAATTTCGTTTACGTTTATAATATTGAATTTTTTTGCCTAATAATTATCCAGAAAAAAGAATCTAAAATGCCTCGAATGTCTCGAAATTCCCGGGATATTTAGCTCGAGACTTCTCGCGACCCGAGACATTAAAAACCTCGAGACTTCACAAACTCTATAGTGACCCCATTAGTGTCAAGAGAGCTACCCTTGAGTGTCTACACCCTTAATGTCAAGGCTATCAAGGGATGCCCTCAATGTGGAGTTCTGTCCCTGTTACTTTGGTCACTCATTGTGGATGTACTTTTGACCAAACTACACGAATCTGGTTTAGATGTCATCGGCTATGCAGATGATCTTGCCATCGCTGTTTCGGGGAAGTTTGATTTGACCATTATAGAGGTCATGATTGCACATTTCCATGATACCACTAGTACATTAACCATGAAAATAGGATATACGATTACCAAAATTCAGGGTGATATGTAAAAGTCTACCAAAAAAATTTCAACGGGCCCTACAGGCTAAACCGTTGCGATTTATTCACCGCCCCCAATAGGAACTAACGTAAGCCTCCTATTTATTGCAGAAACTAGGGTTTTCGGTATTAAAGGTTTAAAATGGCTCGAGATTAATATAACTATTAGAAATTTGTTCTATAGAAAACGTGAGGTGTGTTTGAAGAAATCTTAATTGCCAAACACCACTAACCGTTTGTTACTAATTCGATGGGATCGAGAATGAATATTTCGCATTAAAGCGGCTCTTTCTATGTATATTAGTAGGTCGATGCCGTTCCTGAATAAATGTTACAAAACTAAAAATAAAATATAATAATTTCCCGCTTTCAATTTTAAAATAACTGCAACTGTCTAGCTGTTATGTTGCCAGGTAATAAAAATGAGATGTGAAATAGCTAAGGTAGATGAAAATCACTGATTTTATTCAAATTACCTTGACTTGACTTCGCAAGAAAATTTATACGCAAAATGAGGCTTGTTGCATCTTATTCTCAGCAGGGAGCCAAAATCCTGAAGTAATTTTACACCTGTTCACGTTCTTCCTTATTGTAAACGTTAATTTCTTAAATACAAAGTTGGAGTTTGAACTGGAGTAACTTTCATTTTTTAATTGATACATATTTTTTGCTAAAATTATTAATGAATGAAGGGGTAGGTAGCGGAAAAGGCTTGAGCCATATGTTGAAAAAACTATTGATTATTTTTGTTACATGCATATTTTATTGGCAATCATTTTGCTTCTATGTTACTGAGGTATAGTTTCCTCATTATTTTTATCGAATTTCAGTGGATTGTACAAACAATTAAAAATTACTTTTAACTAGCTCAAGTATCCTAAGGAAGGGCAAACGGCTAACAAAGGTTTCCGATTTGTCACTTTGATCAAAACACGAGAAGAGTCACTGTTTTCCGCATCAGTAATGAGCTTTTCATTGGCATCTGTAGTTCCCAACAACTCATAGTAGGTGGAACTTACTTTTGTCGCAAGAAAATACACATGGAGACTTGGGAGTCGCCGAATGGTAGAACGAAAAACCAGATAGATCACTTGGGTGTCAGCCGCAAATGGAGAACTATTGTCGAGGATGCCAGCATCTTTAGGGGAGCAGGCATTGGAATTGACACCATTTGGTTGTAGCAACTATTCGCCTCAAATTCGACACAATCAGAAACGTCCAACGTGATGCCATAAATGTTTAATGTAGACTTTCTACGGACCCGGACACGGACATGTGTGAAAGAGTTCATATCTATAAAATGTACGCACCGATATTTTTTTGAGCTCCTGACGGAACACGGACCTGTGACGTCCCGGGCACGGCCCTGATATATGCGGATACTCCTTTAAAGGGTTAGAATTTACTGGGAAATTGCAACAAACATTATACCAGCAAAGAGTTTCGTATTGAAGAACTGTGGAGTACAAAAAAGGGTGTTATATTGATAGCAGCGGAAGTCAGCATCAGTTATGTCCAAAAAAACCGGAAACTCTGGATCTCGGACACAGCTTGGGAAAAAATAGAACGCAGAGGCCATAACACATATTGCAAACTATTAAAGTTAGCTGCAAAAACACCATAAACTTGAACTGGAATACTCCCAATCTCAACGAAAGATAAAGAGAAGGTTCGAAGTGATAAAACGCCGGAGGTAAATGAGCTCACCGAAAAAGCGGGAACTAAACTCCTAAACAGCTCGCGAGAAAACATTTAACTAACAAAAATGCTGAAAGCCGGCTCAAGACGCATAGCAGATGACCTACATCCAATCCTGGAACTAGCATGGAACACCTGTACCTTTCAGGAGGATTGGACAGAAGGCATCACAGTCAAAATACCAAAAAAATGGGGACCTTACAATATGCGACAACTGGAGCGACATCTGTCTATTATTTACTGTGGGCAAAGTCTTATCCTATAGAAGGCTCGATTCAGCAAGGGCCACCCCTGCATAGATCATATTAACATCTGCGAATCATAGTGAAGCACTAGCAGACTATGAGAAAGTGCTCGATTCCGTTAATAGGAGCTTTATATGGCAGGTACTACGGCAACGCGGTGTGTCTGATGAAATAATAGAATTGATAAAAGCTCTATACAAAAAATCCAAATGCAGAGTTCTCCATAATGGAAAATTATCCGACGGAGTACGACAAGGAAGTATATTATGTCCATTACTCTTTCTCATAGTAATAAACGACATCCTTGTCAGCGCTCTAGACTGTACAACAGGTGGCATGAAGACATCAGAACCTGAACATAGGTTATGCTCCCGGCTTAACCGCCCGAACTGCATAAGTTCGTGCAAATTGGAGAACTGAACATTACAATTAACTTCAATACGCAGACCTCAGTTCGCTCAACTGAACATCGAACTGAAGTTAAACGTAAAAGCTCGCTCAAAAAAGAATAATCAACTGGAATAGTTTCTTTTTTTTATGTGAAAGACTAGAGAGCTCAGGGAAAGCCCTTTATACTGTCGTCAATCTATTTTTTTCGTATAGAGTACAATGTCGAACAGCAAGCTTTAGTGGGAAGATAGTGAAGGGAGAGAGGGAAGTGAAGGAAGGAACTGCCACAACCAAGCCGCGATATTTTTTATTCCACCTACTCCCAACCAATACTATCACGACTCTGGCATCGGGGCATCGAAAAATAACTCGCTGGAGTGTTATGCCTCTTGAAACGAGTTGAGTCCCATCAACCAACCTATGACATGCGCTGATGGAGCGGGGAATGGCTAGCGGAAGGCTATGACAGGAGGAATCCGGATTGTAAAGAGGGAAGAAGAAAGAAGGAAAGTTATAAAGTTGGGAAAGTGGGAAAGGCGTTTGACCGTGGTGCTGCCGGGATTCGAACCCGGGAACCCTGGGATGGTAGCCAGGCGCCTTACTCCCTAGACTACCGAGGACCCCTTTCCATTGGGGTGATGGATTTCTGACGTTCTTATGGCATTATTATGAAAAACTTGTTCCCGTATTTTTATACAGTGTCAAAACTAAAACAAGTACATATCAGTAACGAAGCTTTCAAACGTAATACGTCCGACACGAAGCTTTCTGAACTGAACAATGCCGGTGAAGCCACTTATGAGAATTGAACTAGACATTATTGAACTGAGATCGGTGAAGCAGTTGTATTAAACAAATTGGCAACAAAAAATAGCTCGGCAAGCATGAGGCTAAAGCGGCTGTTAAACTAAGGTAGTTCTTTTGTATGGTTGTGAAACATGGAAAGCCACCCAATTCATCACAAGGCCTCTTTAAGTTTTTATCAACAGATACCAACGTTATATTCTAAAAATATGCTATAAATAATGTCCAGAGAATGTCCATAAATAACATTAAGACAATAATTTCCACTTTTCGTATTTTTAAATTTGTTCATGATATGATATTTTACATCTTCAAATCCTTGTAAAACGCAATAATTTGCTTGTAAATCGTTGACCAAAATAAAACTCTCTCAAATCTGCAAAATAAACACATTGCGGAAATGATTGTTATAAATCAAAACGAAATCAATATTCACACAAAACTCACGGTTTTACTAACTTTTGCAAAGTAGTAGAAACCGAAAAGTCGGACCTGAAAAAACAAAATCGCAACTTCCAAAAATATGTAATTGATTTTTGTCATTTAAACAAAAAAATCAAACAAACAACTTCCTTCTTATTAACATTTATTTCTACCAACAAATCCCTTTAATAAAATTTACCTAGAATACAATATACACATTCGTACATACATGTCGATATTTCATAAATGAGAAAACCTGTAAAAAAAGAAGCGCAAGCGCGAATAGCTCTAGAAGAACCATGCTCCCATGCATCGCTAACGTCTTTCTTTCCATTTACTCTCTTCAGATAAGATCTACTCAAATATCTTGACAGTGCAACCGAAAATAAAGATTGGAGGAAGCTTAAATGCAGGAAATAGGAAAGCTCTCTGAACAGGAATGTGCACACTTTTCTTGTATGAAATGGAATATCTTTCCAGTTTATGGTAGTATATAAGACGTTTTTCTAAGTATTAAATAAATGACTCCTACATATTGTAATTTCACGCTATTAAAAAAACATAGCCCCATTTTATATCACAATTTTTTAGACGCAATAACCATTAGTGATTTTAAAAAATCCATAAAGCGGTCCCCATATTTGCCCCTTTGTTAAACAGACCCTTTTTCCTAGGTAGTCGTGACCCCCCATACTACCATACAGATGACATACCATACCTGTGATGAAAGTACATACAAATTCGGTATTTCTGTTTTGCACGATACGCTGTAAAAAATTTTAATTTTACAAAAAATGTAGTTTAAAAAAACTAAAAAATACGCTTTCATTTTAAAATGAGCTAAAAAGTAAAAAATAATTTTGAATGTAACGTTTTTATGGCTCTAGCCAGTATATGGAAACTACCTACCTTTCGAAATGTAATAAAGATAAAGAGTTCCATATATTATATGCCATATTAGATTTAAAATAACGTCGCACAGCTTACTGTACTATACTCGTCATACACTTTCATTTAATACTCACACCGAGGGCGTTGTATAGAAAAGGATAAACCGCCATTTTGTGTTGGCCGAAATTTTGAATTTGGAATGACGCCACACAATTCATAGTATTCTAATTGTCACAGCCTTTCATTTGATACCCATACCGAGTGGGTTGTACAGAAAAAGGTAACCCGCCATTTTGTGTTGGCCGCCATTTTGAATTTATAATAACACCACATAGCTAATAGTATTTTACTTGTCATACCCTTTCATTTTGTACCCATACCGAGTGGGTTGTAAAGAAAAACGGTAATCCGCCATTTTGTGTTGGACCGCATTTTTAATGACGCCACATAGCTAATTGTGTTGCACTTGTCATACCCTTTCATTTGATACCCATGTTGGTGAACCCAATTGCAAAGTTCACCCGCCATCTTGGCACCGCCATCTTGATTTTCTTACAAAATGGTCAGATTGCATTGTCACGCGAACTATAAATATGTGCCAAATTTGAAGTTGATCGGTTATATGGAAGTGGGTCAAAATCAAGTTGCAAGATTTGTTTACATACTAGATACAACATACAGGTGAAACTAATATAAAGCGTATAAAATTTGGAATGACGCCACAGAGCTAAAAGTATTCTAGTTGTCATTTGTTTTCATTTCATAACCATATCGAGTGGGTTGTAAGTAGACTTGCAACGAATATTCGGCTATTATTCGGTATTCGGCCTATTCGGCTGCTTTTGTCCTATTCGGCCGAATACCGAATATCTAGATACTATTCGGCCGAATACCGAATACTTAAGTAATATGCTTTGTTGTAATCAGATAATTGGTAAAATGAAAATATTGATTTATTTTTTAATATTGGCCTCGATTGCCGAATCCGGTGGATCGGAAGTTAGTGCGGATTTGACTCTTTGCGATTCCCTAATCCGCCGTGTGTATGTAATCGTGAATTCACCAATCGCCGGATTCGCAAATCGAGGCCAATATATTTTTCTTATAATCAACTTAATTACAAAAAATAACAAAAAAGCTAATGGATGTCTATGCACTTGAATTATCGTAATTAAAATTTAGAAGTGGTAGATTATGATGCAGAAACACTATTTTTTCTGCATTGTCAGGCAGTAGTTTACTCATTTTCTTCTCGTAGGCAATCCCAGCTTCTGGGAAAAACGCTCTGAATACACACTACTGCCGACAAATATTTTGCTGCAAGATTAACCAAATAGTACAGTCAATCAGTCGTGAAAAATGGCTGTTTTTGGAAAAAATTACATCGCCGAATTTTTTTTTCATACATCGTTGGGGGTCATGAAAGAAGCTTAAATCCAAATTTGTGACCTCCTACTCTTTGCAGGTTTTTGGAAAACTCAAAAAGTTTTTGGAAGGCGTTTTTCTCTGAATCAGTGCACTTTAGAAAAAAAGTTTTTAAACAAAAAATGTAGAGGACATTGCCGTCTACAATTAATGTCATTGAGACAATTCTGTACGACTTGAAATGCAAAAAATAGGTGGCGTTAAAGTATCAAAAAAAGTGTTTTTTCGCTTTTTCACACAAAAAACCTTTTTTCCGTTATAATTTAAATGGAAAAGTTGTTCCTCTTCAAAATACAAACAACATTTATTCAAACATTTTTTTCTTTGGACTTACCGTTTTCGAGCTACAGCTTACCGAAGTATGAAAATTGTACGTGCTTGTTTCCACTGATTAACAATTAAACTTAGTAATTACTTTTATTTAAAAAAAAATTACAATAAACAATTGATGATTATAATCAATAATTTGATATTTTCAGTGAAATGTTTAGATAATAGTTCAAATTGCCCTAATGCATTGAAATTAAATGATAAATTAATTTAAAAAAATTAATGATAATAATCATAATATTCATAAATTTTTCTTTCCAGTTACGTTAAGGTGATTCAGGTGTATAAAAAAATGCCCTGTACCAATTACATTTTGTGTTTGTTTGACAACGATCGTAATCAATGCTTTTTTCTTGTACACAGTTACATTTTTGATCCAATTTATACGTTTTGATAATATGAAATTTGGAGGAAAAGTTTTATTGCGTGTCACTTTCAGAGAAAAATGCATTCAAAAAACTTTTTGAGTTTTCCAAAAACCTGCAAAGAGTGGGAGGTCACAAATTTGGATTTAAGCTTCTTTCATGACCCCTAACGAAGTATGAAAAAAATTTCGGCGGTGTAATTTTTTCAAATCAAAAATACATTTTGACTGTACTAAAAACACGGAAATTTATCTTCTTGCTTGCCACCATGTGTATGGATATGGATTGTCATGACGCGTATGTTGGTAATACTTAAATAAAGGTCTATTTCTATTGCAACTGAATTTTTTTCTTTCGTGTTGTTATACTGTTCTTTCCTTTCCGTTATAGAACAAGATCCCAGGGTTTTTTTAGTTCATCTTTTTAAAAATTTTCCCAAAAGCTGATGTTTTCGTTCGTCTTCATTCCTCTCCGTTCTTCCTGATGTGGACACTTCCATATGAAGTGTACAACATTGAACTCGTAGACTGAAAGAACGAACGAAAGAGAACGAGGCCATGTGATTCAGCCTTAAGCGTGCACGGCGATTCGATGGGAGGACCGAGAAACATACACGTCGATACAAGTTTTCCCGCAACGCGCTGACCGAATACTTTTGCCTAATATTCGGCTATTCGGCCAGAAAGTACACAGAATATTCGGTATTCGGCGTATGGCCGAATATACTATTCGTTGCAAGCCTAGTTGTAAGTAAAGAAAAAGGTAGTCGGGCATTTTGTGTTGGCCGCCATTTTGAATTCTGAATGACGCCACATAGCTAATTGTATTCTACTTGTCGTACCCTTTCATTTGATACCCATGTCGGGGGTCGCGGGGCACAATTGCAAAATTCCGCCGCCATCTTGATTTTTTTACGAAATGGTCAGAATGCATTGTCACGTGAACTATACATATGTGCAAAATTTCAAGTTGATCCGTTACATGAAAATGGGTCAAAATCAAGTTGCAAGATTTGTATACATGAAACATACAACATACAACATACGACATACAGCATACAACATACAGGTCAAGCTAATATAAAGCGTATAAAAATATACTGGAAGTTTTATTCACAAGCAGTTTTGTTTTGCAATATATATTATTAGGAATATTCCTAATCCACTTTACGCATTTTTACCAACTGAGTAGTAAATATACATTATTTGTGGGATGTAAAAATACAATCAGTATTGGAGCTTTTGCTTCATAGTTTTGTAAATTTCCAAAACTCTTGTGTTGTAACTTTTTACCAGAGAGGGGTACAGGGAAACACGGCTAAAGATTCCCGCCCTGTGCCAATGTGCTTGGTGCTTTTGGTTGTGTCTGTGCGCGGCCAAAATCGTCTGACAGTTGTGGAATTAACATGGCCGAAGCCGTACGAAGCAATTTTTGAACTTTGCTTTTGGAATAAAAAGTGGTAAAATATTGTATTTTATCACTTTTTAGTGCACACGGATTATCAGTGATAAGTTATTTAGTGATCTGAGTCCATAAATTAAAAAAAAATTAGTGGTTAAGTGTATTTTAAGAGTGTTAATTGATTAGGTGACCATTTTTGTTTACAATCGCGGTGGTTTTTTTTGTTAATTTAGGGAAAAAGTGTTGAATTTGTGTAGTAATGGAATTAAAAGTGAATTTAAAGTAGTTAAAAATTATTCTAGAAGAGTTATTAAAAACATAAGTGCAAGTACTACCACACAACATGAATAACAATAACTTTTTCACTTTTCCTTCACATTTTTCTGCACTTATGTTTTTAATAACTATCTTATAATAATCTTTAATCACTTGAAAAGCACTTTTTATTATGTTACGAGGGGCTTGGAGGAAGTGAAAACGAAACCGAGATTGAATGTTCCACTTATTATTCATTGATTGGGAGATTGTTATGAGCTAATTATGAGAAATTCGATTGGTAACATATATACAGGCGCCACATTTTTGTAAGTTTTAAGACTATTATCTCTCTGGAACATGAAGCCGACACTCTTTCAACTATACTGTTGACACTGCTGGATATTTCGCTTCAAGTGTGTATATATAGTAAATAACAAACTGTTTCACTTCTTTTGAATTTGTGTATAATATTTTTTCGAACATATAAAGACGGAATTTGTTAGAATTGAATATTTGCAATCAATATAATATTAAAATGTAATATTAAAAAGAAAATAAAATAAAATGTGATGGAAGAACACTGTTCTGATGGTCAATAGAAGTGACGAACATCGATGAAGGATCCAAATATTGGCACCAAGGTTTTACAGTTTGTCTTAAGAAGGCATTTTGGAATTTACAAAAAGATAATAGCATTTTTTAAACATTAATGTCGATGGTTTGCCAATTTTTAATAACACAAATGCGCAATTTTTGGCCAATACTTGCGAATGTCGAAGGAATTATAAAGGAACCTTTGATTGGAATATACAGCGGTAATAAAAAACCTCAATCGTTAGGTATTTATCTGGACAAATTTGTAAATGAAATGACAGATATTATGGAAAATGGAATAATGTTTAATGGGTTTCGTTTAACTGAAACTTTAAATGTCGAGGCAAATGTATTTTTCAATTATACGAAACGTCACAAACCTAAAACTGTCGTTTATATATCATATTCTATAGAAAATATAATACGTTACACAAACTGCATTTTGTTTTTGCATGATATTTCAATATACACTCGACATACTACAAATATGTATATTACACAGCAGTCCCAGTAGCACGTGCAAAAAAATCTAACAATTAGCTCATATTTAGCTTACGCCGGTTTGTCATTTATATACACTCTTGCTACGGCACATGCGTAGCAGCCTCAGTAGCGCAGTTGGTAGAGTGTTGGCTTTATGTTCCAGTGGTCGCAGGTTCGAATCTCGTATAAGGCAATCGAAAAGAAATATTCTCGAATAATAATGAATATAAAAGCAAAAAGAGTCAAAAAAAAAACTAATAAATAATAATTTTGTTTTTTTAAAATTTCTCAGTACTTTTTTGCGTCACTCTCAGTGAGCTCAATATGAGAAAATTTTTAGTTCTTGATTTACTTAATATTGAACTCATACTTAGTTCAGGAACTTGCGCCAATTAACTCACTACTTCCTCATGTGTATCTCATAAATTACTATTTGAGACTTTAAACGAAAAAATTGCCAATTGCAAGTAGATCATATTTAGCTCAATATGAACTAGAATGCCTGCTGGGTTGTTAAGCATGTACATGAGCCAACGTCTATCAAAATTTCTTGGCTGTTACAAGAACTGCCCAGACCCTGATCAAAGTCAAAGTTCTGGTCTTAACTTAAAACAATTGGGTATATATGCTTAGTATTCATTTAGTATTAGTATTAATATACGTCACATTCATGTAATCAACATTTACGTTAAGCAGTATAGGAGATTACCAATTTCTTTATGTGGAGTTACAAAATTTATAGTAAAATTACAATAACTGTGTAGTAATTTAGTATTTCATATCACGATTTGTAATTTTACTGTAAATTTGCACTGTAAATTTACATTTTTTTACAGTGTAGGCACCTGAGATGCTATGAATATCTGTTGCATAGTGCATATAAATTGGACACAAAACAATGGCATGCCAGAAGCAAGGAAGCGCAAGACAAATTAAAACAAAGAAAAAAAGAAACAAAGAAAAAATAAAATAACACAGGACTTTTACAACAAAATGGGTCTTGTTGTAGACCAACCAAATCAATGTGGTGGTAATAGAAATGATGGTAAGGTAATACAGTACAGCAGTAATAATATTGGCTTATTTTATGATTATGTTAATCGACATATTATATCGAGATGATATTAATCCAAAAAATATAAAATATCTGTGTTATTATTTTTGTCGCCGTAAATTTGCTATCTGTCCCAGTGTTCACCGTGACGAGCAAGAAAGGATAGACGATGACATCAGGCGAACGAAATGGGATTGGATTAGCCACACCTTGTGACGCTAGTACGACTATCCGCAAGAAACCCGTCGAGTTGGAAGACCTAGAACAACGTGGAGTGCCCTCCGTAGGCCATAACAGCTGGGAGATACTGAGAATTGTCACATAAAACAGAGTTCCGTGGAGAGCAAGTGCTTCCGCCCTATACCCCCCGGGGGATAAAAGGAGCTTAAAACTCAGAGGGGTGTCCGGAATAAATAATATTTTGTCCTTTCTCCTGCGGTCAAGATAGTCGCTTTTAATGTATTCGACATTTTCATCGTACAAAGTCGCGTACTTTTTCAGTGGGTCAGGTAACAGAAAATCTAATATTAAGTCGTAGTCGATGAAGTGATAATCCTGGTGGATTGAAGAAATTGAGGATGTTTGATGGTAAATTGACAGCCTAATCAACAACCAGCACTGCTTCGCCTCACGTTTACTCATCTACGAAGAATGTCATCCATTCACCTCTTTCGTCGTCGTACCATTCTTTTTTTATTGATCTACCATTAAAAATCCGGACTAGCATTCTTTCTTGTGACGTTCGTATAATATGTCCGAGCTAATATAGTGTATTTATATTTATTTCTTCATACATTTCTTCAAGCTCTTAGTTTGTTGTAATCCGCTAATCGTTTTGGATAACTTTTACAGCACCAAATTATTCTTCTTAGGATTTCACTTGTCATTTGTTATTCTTAGCAAAATATGATAGTCATCCATTTCTTGTTATGGGTTTTCTTCTGTTGACACGGGCACAGCAATGAACGTTGTATTATGAACTATCGATTCAATTCTTAAGGTAAGATATGTGGAGCAAAATAAATGGATAATTCGAGATGCATAGTGCTGTGTAAGAATTTTTAGCCAAAAATTGATAAATACAATACTCGCCTGATATGGCCGGGTGTGATCTTTTCTTTTCCCTGAAGCTAAAAATATCCCCGAAAAGTGTTCAAGTCAATTGAGGCCATAAAAGGCAATTCGATGAAGGAGCTGAAGGCCATACCAGCCTATAAGCCATAATGCATGGAGCATTAGGTTACGCGCTGGTATAATTGTGTTGAACTCGAAAATACCCACTTTGAAGGTGACAAAATGTAGATGAATAAATTATTTTTTGTGCTTTATGAAACAATTCCGGGTACTTTTTACACACGTGTGATCTAAATTGCATTTAAATATTACCTTACCACAGAAGCACCCTTAATTTACAAAGCCTGTAAAGTATGGCAGAAAAAATTAAAAAAAAATTCTCGAATTGAAACAGTAAAATTTGGTATAGGTACCAAAAACACATCTTATGGGTGCCTCCTTTTTGTAACATACACTTCATTTACGGGACAAAGATGACCTATAAAACGGAGCTAACACCTAGTTTTTCGTTATCGTCATTCACACGTCTTCGATGGCACTCTCAGCACAGCGGGATGTGGCTAGTATCCATAAACGTGTCTTCGTGGATGCCATATATGTATGTAGGCCTCATCAAACTTTTGTGCAGTAAACATAAAAATTAATTTAACGATCGATTCAAAAACAGCAAATAAACTTTTAATTTATAGATCTCGTCTTAATCGCATAAATCTCAGTTGATTAAGATTTTTATCGAAATCTATCCATACAAGTTCCTTTTTTATGCGCGTGTGTGTTGTGTTTTGCTATGATGAATATTTATTGTGATCCTGATTAAATTCGCAGCATAAGCATCATAAAACCACCAGTGGGTCACTTTAGTACAAATGTACTCAAGGTTGATGCTCGTTGGTAATAAATTAAAATTCTACAAGCTGTTAATGTCATCATTCGACCTTTCAGTAAGTTACTGCTGTTTCGCAATGCTGAACCGTTGAGATGCTAATTTTAGGGCCATTCTGATGTTATAAACAACTTTAAACGATCAATAAACTCTGAGAATGCTCATCATGTTACATAGCGTATCTCAGATTTCTCTCAAAGTTTGAATCTAGCGAAAGTATCAAGCGTGCATATTATGTGTCTCCAGATACCCATAATCTCTCACCACCTTGGCAAATGATATTCAATTAATTCTTGTTGATCGACACACCTGAGAAATGTTCTATAGTTTTATGCACAAATTTATATGTTGCACTGTCTCATCAAAATGAAATTCTAAAATTTGTGGAATGTATGTTGTCGCCCACCGATTCATGCCTGATTAGAATCTCAAATTTATGACTATCGATCAGTGATCATATATTTTGTTGCTGTTGATTCTCCTTTCCTGGTTCAATGATTCTCTCTATGTTGGCTCTGGATTGGTAACGATATATTATTCACGCCGTATAGTGAAGACTAAAGTGAACCGAGCCGATATCTAAAACCGTAATCTGAAGATCGATCTTCTATCGATTCTGGAGATCAATCGATCTGATAAAAAAAATTTCCCATAACCAAGAATCTCTAATAACAGGCCTCTGATCCCGTGCTCGTCCGTTTTTCTGGCTAGGCCTTAGCTTCCTTCTACTGATCACTGGTTTTCGTATGTTCTGGTTATTGCTTACAGGTTCACTGGGTAAGTGGAGATAAATTAAATATGGGCATGCGTTTATGTAACAGATTTCGCAGCTGCAAATTTATAGTATATAATCTTCAAAAAGGGGGGTGTTAGGCATTTTCTGGATTATTTGGTTCTTTAGCGAAATTACTTCGTTCTACTCCTGTAGCTTGTCTGTGTATATGTGTTAAATATCGACAAATGTAGTCATTATCAGATTATTTGTTCATTCGAGGATTTCAGACATCTACTATTTCTCAATTAAACAAAAAATAAATTCTTTGATGTTGTTCAATGTCTTTTTAAATACCTTTCTACCTATGCTGGTTGTTGTAGGAACTTACGAAGTTTGATGAAAGAACAATATTGAAATCGCTATAGACTGACTTAGTTTGGAGCTCATTGTGCTCTTGATACATTTGATCAGCACTTCTTTGGTATCTACTATAAAAGACAATATAGACAAACGTTAGCTATAACAGAAGATAATCATGTCAGCAGTGTTGATATTGGTATGGACCTAGGCATTGATCATAAAACTGTTTTGAGCCATTCACACAAAGCTGAATACAAAAAAAAAGATCTATGTAAGGGTTCCTCATGAGTTGAACGCGAAAAAAATGTTAGACCGAAATAATGTGATGTGCCGCTAAAGCGCAATGAAATCAACCAATTTCTGACACGTCTCGTAACCGATAATGAAAAATGGGTCACATTCCGCAATCAATCAAAGGTCGTTGAAAAGGAATGGTGAGCATATTTGGTCAAAAATAACGATGCATGTTTGTTTTAAATAATCTCATTTTGACATAATAAGAAAATCAGTTGAAATTCAGCACTTTTTCCCAGACCATATCCCTAACATATCCTCTTCTCTTCTATCCTTCTTATTAAGTTTACTAATGGTAGGTGTCTAGTGACCTAAATGACATGACGAACTAGAAGGGTAATTCCTAAGATTGATTTTTAGAAGCAGACCCAGGGAGCCACCGTTTTGCCCCAAGTTTCTGGGCCCACTAGAAAATTGGCCGCACCAACTTCCATACCTTCTGGTGGGAACAGTCGCATGCCGGACCCATCTGGAGCACTGCCTATACGGCAACCGTCAGGGAGCCGCAAGGACCCCCATACCAGGATAAGTTTGCCGGGAACACCATGGCCATGGTCCCGGACCACTTCCCCAAAGGGAAATTGACGTAGGAGAAATCTTCCTCTATTTGTGACTCCGTCCTGACTGAGGTAGACGAAAGTCTTCAAGACGATTGCTCACCTCAGTTTTTGGATGTAAAGATGGCAGGGGTGTTCATTAAGATCACCTGTGCCTCGCAGGATGGCGATCCAAAACCAGCCGATTGAGGTGATCTCTTTGCACGTGTTGATTAGGAAGGTGGACCAAAACGGTCTTGCTCTAAGCATTGACCATAGGTCGAAGACCAAGGAGATTGGCATGAAATAGGAGACTCCAGAGCCGGAGGATACGGGTGGTCCAGTGCCCTGCAACACCGTAGGGCCACCTCGACAGTCCTTTGCAGGGTGCGAGCGGTGCTGGCCACACAAGCTGTTGACGTGGCTTTTGTACAATATCCATGGGTTTATTATTATTGGGGAATGAGGGAGCACGTACTCCATTAACGGAACAGACCATCAGCCTTCCGGACGAGGGCAAGAAGCTCCTTAGTTGAAGAAGGCCGGACTTGATCGGGGCTCGTAAGCTCTCTGATAAACTTTCTTCTTCTAAGCCTGATCAAGCAGGACATTCACAGAGAATATGGTTGGAAGTCTCGTTGTCTTGAGACATTCCTAGGCTGTGGAAGTGATACCGCACCCCAGCCAGCCAGCGACGTATTTTGTGTTGTCATTTCATCCCTCATGAAAATTTCCACACTAAATCTTATATGCCTGCTGAACAATAACAGTTACTTCTGGCAGCCCCCTGTGGCTGGGATGAACTACCCCAAAATTACAAAGAGGGTAAAAAATAAAGTTCAATTTTGTTATAGTATTACTCATGAATTTTCTGGAGATTATTTTTAATAGTATTCTCTATTTATAAAAATTAATGCCAGAACATTTACCCTTCACCTAATGCTTGCCAGAACGCTCTAAATATTTATTTAACCCTGGAATACTATCGCTTTTTTAGCATACGTTGTTATTATCGTGTGTAAAATTTATTATTGCGGAAATGTGACATTGCCATAAAAAACGCAGTAATATAAAATGTTTTATAATTATTTATTTATCAAAAAAGATTTTTTCAACAATATTTTAATCAAAATTCACGAATAATGTCGAAATTTTCCGCGTAAATTGAATTGGCTGTCGTAATTTTGACGAGCCATAGTATTCTAGGGTTAAAGGGGTGTATTACATAAATAGTCCATTCAAAACTCGAAGGGGGGTGTTCCAACATAACAACATTAAGAAAATCGAACCCTAAATGTATTTTGGATCGCTGATTGCGAAAATCGGGGTCTTGCGGCCCTAAAATAAGGGCGTCACGAAAAAAATACCCCTTTTTAACGGTTTTTCGCGATAATTTCGATAATAATGAAAAATAATCCAACTTCTCCCAATATTTTTTTGCGAAGGTGGTTGATTTATACTAAATCAAGCCAAACTTTAAAACAAGGGATAATCCTAAAGGGTTAAAATCACCCCTAAATCAACTGAAAATAAAAAAAATTGTAAATTATTTTTTTTCTAGTTTATGCCTCAAATTCGATGTTATGAGTATTGTGGTCGGTGCGGTCTGGCCTACAAACATGAGGTGTAGCGTGTAGGGGTGTAGTGCAATAGGCTAAGCGATTAATCCCGCTAATTTGGACCCAATACCTCACTAAAAGAAAGAAAGAACGAAGCCCAAAAGTGGTGATTGTTGAATTGATGTTTTTATTTAGCTTCAACATACAATTTAGTAAAACTAGTGCAAATTATTATTTTTTATTTTTTCCTTGTATAAAATTCCAAATGAATTATGGGCAAACTAAACTAAGCCAGACCTCTTCTTCAATTCAAGCAAACATTAACTAGAGCCAAGATTTCCATTTAAATGTAGAAAATATATGGCTAAAGAGTTCGTTTTATACTAAAAATAGACACCAAAATAAAAAAATCTTTATTTACGTTAATATGAAAAGAAAAACTGCTCCTGCTCCTACCACCTAAAAGATTCTCCCCCCCTTGCCGCACAATATTTCGTTATATGACAATGATATGCCCGGTAAGGTAATAAACCATGAAGATAATTCAAAATCGATTAAAATATGATACCATCGCTGAAAAAAAATTATCTGATAAATATTTTCTTATACAAAGACTCTTCCGATCGATCTTATTAAGAGATCAAAAGTGTTTCGTATCAGATCGCATCTTCTTCGCCGCTCATTGATTTATTGCCAAAAATCCTTTGGTAGTCCAAAAATGGCAGGCGAGCATCATTAATTACGGTGAAACCTGACGTGATGTGATTAGATATCACAGATGAGATCAAATTACCTAAAAATATGTCCGAACGTAAATTTTGCCTTTAGGTTAATTTATTGATATTATCGTTATACTTTTTTTTTGAATTAACCGCTGTGGGCGAAATTTTCAAGCTTGGAATGACAAAATAATTGGAAAATTTTTATGATCTCGGACATCGCTTCAAAGGAGTCGCCATCAGTTAGGTGGTATTTTTATGAGTTTTTATTGTTGTAAAAAGGTTAACCTAGTTCCAATTGCCTTTTTTGGGTAAATTTATAAAGCAATTTAAAATCGGTTTCGGGGACACATTTCATTTTCAGTTTCAATACGTATTATAAAGAGGCCTGCCACGTGTAAATTGCTATCAGTTGTCTACTAATTCGATCATTGCACACAATAGAGAAGTGACTTTTTTTTAATAGAATTTCTATATTCACCTGTGCTCTACAGGTAAACACGCGCCAACAAAAAAACACACAGATACTTCTAGTTCTGGCGCTATGACCGAACCTTCGTCTGATTCTAATGGCAGTGTAGCCACCTTGAAAACAAGTTGCCAAGCCCACGGAACGTACAACATTAATTCAATGAACACCAACAATGGAACCTCTCCTAGTCAAGATGAGAACTTCTAGTTGCTGGCCCTTCAGGTAGTGTCAACAGAAGAACCAAGACGACATGTGGTCCACTCTTGGTCCAGTGGAATTCCGTTATTGTCACGACACGCCTTCAGTATAGGTAAATCAACTACTCAATAACTACAACAACAACAACGAAGTATATAAAAAAAATGCGTTTTTCATCTTTACCGTCGTCTTCAGGAAAGACGACATGTCGTCAAGATATCACCGCTTTCCCCCGTGGCCTGGTCTCAAATTCCAGTCAAATTACGTCCAACGGTCTGAGGAGGCTCTTTCACTCTGTTATCACCAATGACACACTTCAAGGCACTCTTTTAAAAAAAAGTAATTGACGCTTGCGCATGTTCAATAACTTTTGGGACCTACACAATATCTGGCATATCGGGGAATACCCCCTTTACCCTTTCCACCTTTATCATCATCCACTAAAAAAGGGCCAGTTTTATTCATTTTTAGTTCTTATCGAATTTTCTACGGTTTCATGTTCATGTCGACAGTGTTTACTTGAGCAATTAACACATGCGCTCTGACGACGAAATTAGGAAAGTTGTTGCCTGGGAAAATTAACTCCGGTGATCATTTGTTTTGGTTATGAAAGGGTTTTTAGAAGTTTGAACTGGTTTTTAGGTGTAGTTTCGTTTTACTTTCGTTTTGTTATACAATATCAAACATAACTTTTATGCTTCTGCCTCAATTTGTACCTATTCATAATTTGGAAGAAGGTAAGTTTTACTTAGTTGAAAATTTCTTTACCTAAGTAAAATGTGAAGAGTGATCCTGCACCCAGAAAGATGAGGAAGAGCTGCTTCCAAAAGGTCCCGCTTGGCTATCTGCTAGCAAGATCATCCTGGCTCCTGCCTTTGGCTTGGTATATATTGCTAGGCAGGGTTTACAGATTTTCAGCAGCAGCCCAGTAGCAGCTTGACAGTCACATGGCGAATAAGGAAGCGGTAGCTTAGTTGTTAGACTTGCCCACTAGTTCTTTATCTTACCATCGTATTGCCTGTTGTAAAAGACGTTGCATTTCCCCAGATAGTCGATGATCTTATCCAAGGTTCCTGGACTCGAACTATGTCGAAGTCTGCGCCTCGGAGGATTATTCTAGGCACATCTACTGTGTCTAAGAGTTATATGTTGGCCCGTTGTGATTTTCTTCTTTATCTTGGCATGTAGGCCTTATGATCGACTCTTCCGTGCGACTCTAGGCGCTCAGTGTTCATTAAAAGGGTAGCGTTCTACTGTTATGGTGGTATACCTCAACCTTTAGTAACTTCAAGTGATTCATAGGGATGGCCTATTATGGGTCTGGTCCCTTGTCAATCTTATGGAACTAGACTCTTGCCGTTGGCATTTTAGTAATGTCATTAGTCGATATGAGGCCCAACAGGACCCTTTCTCTTGCGTCGCGACGTTTAACCGACCAGGGCACTTCACAATCTATGACGAGTTGAAATAAAATAAACCAAAAATCGAAAAAAAACCTCCAATTTTGGTTTCATAACCGGTCAAATCCTTAAAAAATTGCCAACAAAAGCAATCGCCAAGCCAACACACCTCTTTAATGCTGCTTGCAGGCGCAAGCACGCCTTAAACATCTGTAAAATACGGTTGGAAACATTCCTGATACCATTATCACTAGGTCATCTTAGCTCCGCTTCTGCCCATTTTTTGTGGTATGCTATTTGCTAACCACATCAGTAGAGGGGAGATCACCCCGCCTTGTGGTGTATCTCCGTTGGCGTACTTGATTACCGCCTTTGTCCCCAAAATCCGTTTGAATTATTCTTGAGCTCAACGTAGCCACCAGCACAGCACGAAAGATGTTAGGCTAATCGGCTTATAGTCGTTCGCAGATTCGTGGCTTCTTCTTCTTGTCTTTCGGATGACAACTCATGCGGTCGTAACTAAGCAGCACCGGAGTAAAAATGAAACTCCCCGCACCTACCATGCAGCTGGCACGCATGCACAGTGTCAATTGACACGGGCGAGTCTTATTTTTAATCAAAAGTGCGTGCTAGTTGCGGGCGCCGTGCAGCTAGCACGCACGAAATCTAATCATAGCGGAAATCTCCTCCCAGGGGTGCCTCTGTCCATTCCCTGATGCTTCTACCTCATTTTCGTCCCTGCTACCGGAAAAGGGGATATTAAGCTGGTGACATATACAAGCGTACATGCATTGCGGAGATTTTCCACTGACACATAAGCCGTGTTTTTTTAATGAACTATATAGGTCTTCGATCCAGTTCATTAAAAAAACGACAAGGGAAATTTCACTGGGCGCCATCTTCAGTGCTTTAAATATATTAAAATTAATCCGAAGTTGCGTGTCAGTAAACAACTGTTACACGAATTCCCCTCTAGAAAATAATGAATAAGTTTCTAAAAAATAAATTATTTGTTTCCTCATGCCTTCAAATTTGCTCTTGTCACTTCTATGTTGTTTTTATTTTAAATGACGTTTTTCCGACGGCCGGTAAGTATGCTACATTCCGAAAAGAAAGGGAAATTTTGAAATGTCCCAAGACCTGGATAAAAACCTCGATTAAACCTGGGTTTTCAGATTTGTATGGGGAAGAACTATATAGTTCATTAAAAAAACACGACTATAATTGCATGGTTGCGTTCCGTCCCGGCTCTCACATATAGCCCAAAAATCTGAGTAACGAGTCGCATGTGTTTGTTGTGTATGCTTGTGTGTCCTATGTCGAATGCGGCAATGCAGAAAAAGTTGAAAGTAGCCCGGCATTTGCGTGGCATGCGGAACATTCACGGAATATTTCGTCAGGTTGCATTTGAATACACACACTTCTTTATTATCTGTCAAGGAATGCAACGCATGACAGGCGCGGATTTAAGGGGGGGGTCACGGAGGTCATGACCCCCCCAAAAGCGCTCGTTGTTAAAAAAACAAAATTGATCTAACTAAAAAAACAAAAACAAAAAATAACCAAACGTCCAAAAACGACCCAACTTTTTAGTCCAGGGAAAGTACGAAAAAACACATAATCCATGCTAACGAGATGCAAAAAATGTGGTCGGGTAGAAGAAAAAATTCTAAGAAAGATAGCGTTTTTTGCATCTTTCCAGCTGGTGCAGAACATAACCTAAAAAAATCGGAAACAGTCGAAAAAGAGGTTTTTCGCATTTATAAAAAAAACAAAGCAATATACAAAAAAAAGTTAAATTAGAAAGTTGTAGAGACGCAATTTTAAATTTTTTTAAAATTTTTCAAAAATACTCATTTTCTACTTGGCAGAGGTAACAGTATGTGTTAATTACAAATAATTATAATAAAAATTGTACCGTTCACAGCGAAAACAAAAAACGACGATTTTCGATGCAATTTGGCGATTTCCCCGGGCTACAACCAACGAAATTGTATCAAACAAGTGTCATTCGATAGATATTTTTATTCTCTACAACTTTCTGGTTTAACTTTTTTTTGTATATTGCTTTGTTTTTTTTATAAATGCGAAAAACCTCTTTTTCGACTGTTTCCGATTTTTTTAGGTTATGTTCTGCACCAGCTGGAAAGGTGCAAGAACGCTATGTTTCTTAGAATTTTTTCTTCTACCCGACCACATTTTTTGCATCTCGATAGCATGATTTTGGACTTTATCATTGGGCGCGTTTAGGCCCAAGTTAATTTAACTGAGTTAGCCAAGTTAACAACGACATAAACAGCAATTTTTTTAGCGCTGTTAGCTAACTTATTTCTGCTTTTTGGCTTAGCTAAAATATAGCACAGCCAAAATGAATTGACGTTTACTTGTAAATTTTTGTTGTAAGCAAATAATTTAGAAATATTTCAATGCAGCATGAAGATATTATCATTATTATTCATTTTTTAGCTTTTTCTTATTTGTAAAATGAGAAATATTATTATTTTTGCTGTTATTAGCTGTAAAATGAGAACTGTCAAATGGCATGCTAGAAACGGTGCTAAGTTAACAGCGCAAATTTAACAGAGTTAAAATAACTCGGGCCTAAACGCGCCCATTGAGTCATTCCTAGATTCCCCGGACTATTTTTGCAAATTAAAGCAACGACCTTAAAAAATGACCTTCAAGGTCAACTACATATTGATCTATACTCTTTCTATATATTTTGATTTGTAAACTCTGAAGTTAGCTGCACTCACAAAAAGGGCGCGTCTTCTTCAAAAACACATTGGGGCACGTTTTCTGCTCTACTTCGCTCAAATTAGGGACAATTAAAGAAATTTTTCCCACAGCTATGAGACCGGTGCCAAGTGAAGGATATGGGTTGTCTAAGCATGATTTTCACAACCCGCAGTTCGAAAAAAAGGTTGTTTTTGAAAAATATGTGAATTTTATAGTTTTTTCGCCTTTTCTCTATTTTTAAGAGAAACTATGCATTTTGGTCAAAATATCCAAAGAGCAAAGTTATAAGGCATAAAATTTCCTGCAAATTTTGCTTGTACTGTTTTTTCGAATTCGGCATTGTTTCGCCGGTAGAGCTCGTTTTGCGCCTTTTTTCAGACTCTGTTGATAATCAAAGCGTCCAAAGAAAGGCCGTTGAAAAACTACAACTGCTACTTTGATCTCATTTAATTTTTCATACAAATGCATAATTTTGGCTCAAAATCTAAAAATGGCGCAAAACGGCCTCCATCGGCGAAAATATGCGGAGTTGGGAAAAATTGTAAAAGTAAAATTTGTAGGTACTTTTATGCTCTCCAACTTTGATATTTTCACCAAAATGCATAGGTTCTCCACAAAATAGAGACTTCACTTGGCACCGGTCTCATAGTTGTGGGAAAAATTTCCTAAAAACGGCGATTTTTTGACTAATTTGAGCGGACTACGTTTGTTTTTAATCCACGAGAAATTCGGTTAGTTTTGTTCGTTTTGTTAATTTTGTGTTTGTCCCTAAAAAAGCCTGTTTAGACGCTTCGCTCCCAGGAACGTTCCTCACGAACTTTGTGGATGAAGGGAGCGGTTTTCCGGTGTTTTCCTTGTATCTCGGTTTCTATAGGTCGTGCAACCCCATACAAAGGCCCTAAATGTTGACAATGAGATTCTGAAGTTTCAAAAAATCAGTTTTTGGTCAAAAAATGACTCAGAAAGTTATTATTGAGAAATTTTTTTTGTTTTATTTATACAAAAGATTATTGCCTACCCTAATGACACCGTTGCCATTTTTTCGAAAGCTTTTCGAAAATTTTTGCAAAAATCAATAGCTAGTGATTTTTTGGCCGAAAAATGATTTTTGGAAAATTTGACCTTGAATAACTTCGAAAGGGTAAGTTTTCGTAAAAATGACAAAAGGCTTTTTTGTAGGCAATAACGTTTCGTATTGACTGACCAAAATTTTTTTTCGAAAAAACCAGCTTTTGAGTGATGTTTTCGCCAAAAAGTGATTTTTGGAAACTTTGATCTTGAATAACTTTGAAAGCGTTAATCGGGTCAACATCTTTGTAAGACCTAAAGTTGTAGAGAATTTCATTGTCAACATTTAGGGCCTTTGTACGGGATTGTACGACCTATAGGATCCGAGATACAAGGAAAACACCGAAAAACCGCTATATTTCCGGCGGCCATTTTTTTTTGTGATTCCGAAATTGTTTTCTTAAAAAGTCCCAAGGAAGCTGTGGTCCAATTTTCAGCCATTTCCGAATTTTGTCTCCTTTAAATGCTGATTTCCCCGGACTATTAGGAGCAGCAATTTTTTTTCGCCACTTTTAATTCCGTGACCCCCCCAAAAATAAAATTCTAGATCCGCGCGTGACGCATGTACGCTTGGATATGTCACGAGCTTTAGAATTAGTAGCTCTATAGAATCCGCCGGCGGACTGGAGTGTTCTTTGGCGAGGATCCTGAACAGTCTGCAGAGTCTCCTAGGCTCTCGAAAGATTGGCAATATCTCTCTTGGCTGAGGCAATGGTTTTCTTGCACAGATGACATGCTATAAGATTGAAGAGAGCTAGTAAAAGGTGCAATGGCTGGCGACTGGAACAAGAGACATCAGGCCCTTGAATCCTACACCAACTGTAAGATCTTTTATAAAGAGGTTTAATATGCAGGTACGATTTTAGCGTATAAGAATCCCAAATAGAATCCAAGGCGAGCTCGATAGTATCTTACAAAAATTTTCCACCTTCATCGCAAACAATATGGAAATATTTTGCCGACATTTTATAGTGGATTGTTACTGGAAATTGTATTTCATTGTCGCATATGGCCTTGTACGACAGCTACTCGTTCCTTCAAAAAAAAAACAATCTGAAAAACCGTCATTTACTCGTTGGACATATCAAAACATTGTAAGAAACCCAAATCTATTATTCTATAAATCAAAAAAAATATGTATCAATCAAAGATAATGTTTCTACACATTTTGAAATATGTCCCCCTATTTGATACTTAATCGTTATGTAAATTCGTGAATATATTTTCAAACAAAATCGTGACCAAGTTATGCCCATGCAAATAGCAGACATTAACACGTTGCCCTTCATCTGTTAGCAATCAATTTTGCTAGATTGATCTAGTCCAGACAGCATTGTAGCTTTTTTATTTTAGCCCATAACTTTTGCGCCCACACAAAAAATCTTGAGGGAGGAACCGAAACAAATATAAAAATGTCACCATTCCATCAAAACATTAATCGCCTAATTAAATTCTTGAGGTAATGGAATTAATTGCAGCGCGCCATCACGCCATCAAACTGTGCCGATCGATTGGAAAAACAAACTGAAAAGCGTCGTGCTGCCACACGGCGCGCAATGGTGGTCCCATCATGACCGTACTTTCATGCCATACGAAATTAAATTTCCTATATTTTTTTCGCTTCTTTTAAATGTGTCCGCCGTCTCACCTTTTACTTTAGGCGGAATGCGTGGGCCGAAGATCTTTGTTCTGATGGCATGAATAATATTGAACTCATGTTCGCACGTCAATTAAAAAATCTGAACGGAGCACTAAAGAACTGGAAAGGGTGCGATTCTGATACCAAACGAAGCAATTAGAACTGTACAGAGCTTTGGGTTTTGTAAGGTGCCCTTTTAGGGAGGTGATTACGGTTAATTTAGTACCAGCAATGTGTGTTCCTTTCCATTTGGTCTAATTTCATTCGGAAACTTTCCCAAAGTCAGACCAACACGAATCGACTTATATCCGGACAAGGTTGACCCCAATAAGTTGGTATAGCTGTTCTAGGAGTATCGATTCACCGCACAGAATTCGTGAGGAGACTTGAGTTGGATAAACCCTTGCCTGATGACCTAGTTGAGAAGAGAGATATTGTAAAGAAATTTCTTTTTCTTAAAATAATATCCTTGCTCCTGTGAATCCTTCACCAACAACAATGCAATGCGGGTCTTATCAACTCAACCAAAAAAACGCAATCCATTCAAAAAGGTCGGCAACGAAAAGACAATGACGTAAGACCTCTAACAGACATCTAGCCTCTTCGAGGAGTCTTCATATAAATGTTGAAGTCCTTTTGAGTGCATCCTAGGCATTCTCGTGCTCCAGTTAAAATGCCTTAAAAAATGGCTACTTATGCAGCTGTGATAAAATTAAAACAGAATTTCCTCCCCGCTATCTGCCACGAGTAGTTTATAAGATTGCTAAACTCAAAGTTGATGTGTACCGCTTGTAATCCTAGGGCATTGAGGACATGCAAGGATGTAGCACTTCACTGTTGAAGAATTGTACATAAGTGTTTTGGTCTGACATTTTTCAACTTATCTTTGATGTCTTCTGAACTTGTAGCCTTTGAAGGTGACAAAAGTTGACATATTAGACTTTTCAAAAAAGAACGTTTTAAAAGTTGTAATAATATCAATTTGAATACAACAGTGATGATATCTTTTCCAAGGATATTTTTGTGTGAATTGTAAAATAACTTTGTACTGACAATTACGCCTCGTGCCATGTCATGTCACGCTTGTAGACATTGGTGAAGGTGAAATAAATTAAGCACAATCGATGAAGGAGTTGGAGTGTTTTTAGTTGTTTAATATTCAATCGACCATGAGTGGTTTATGTGTCAGGATGTGATGAATTTGGCAGTAGGTCGAATCAAGTCAGTAGCGGCTGTTTTAGTGTTCTGTTTAAATAATAATGCTGACATTTCATCGTCCTCAAATCAGGGGTGGCGTACATCCAAAATTATTATTTTTAAATTTTTTTCATTTTTGAGCTGTATGTTAATCGATCTAACTTTCTGGCAAACTTTTTTAGAACAAAGTTTAATAATACTTGTATGACGTCATTTTTGATAAATGATTTTAATGATTAACCTTTTAGTGTGTCTAGCAGAACATCTTAACCAAAGTATACATCGATTTGGTGAGTAGGGTAGGGGTGAACATTAACAAAAAACATCGATGTATTTTTCGATGTAATACATCGCCCAATGTCATCGATGTTACGTCGATGTATTGGAACATACATAGATGTCTGTACGTTGTCTTGCACCAAAAAAACTTTATTTTAGTAGTTGTGCTGAAAAAAATTTAAAACAGAGAATAAGAGCTTGATTAATGTTTAGTATTTCTTCTTTAATCTAAAATCTTTAACAAAATTTTATTCAATCTTTTACCCTTTAATGTATTTCTTTCTTGATTTAAAACTTGCGCTGCTATGGAAAATAGTCTTTCTGACGGTATAGATGTGCCCACCATTGTCAAATATTTAAAGGCGATTTTATATAATTTTGGGAATTGAATTTTATAGTACATATTTCCAAATTTCTAATGGACTCTCGTTTAATCTTCCTACAGAGGTTCGCAGATAAATTGACTTTCGACTTTCGCACTAATTTATGATGATCAGTCCATAATGCAAAATTCTATTCAATTTTATCAGACTTGTCAGAATCTGATTCAATTTCAATCACGTAAACCCTTTTTTATTAAATCTTTGATTTTTGCAACAGCATTCGCACAAGCCAATGGCCCTATCTAAACTAGTATTGCTTCAACAGGTTTTTATGAGAGGTATAGAAAGGGCAAGAGGGAACTGTAGTAACCTGTTCACGAAAAATTTTTTGTCGTGAAAACTTAACACACAATTCGCCTTCGCCTACTTTTCTTAATCGCGAGTAGCAAAGTATTATCAACACGCACACAGATATCTCCGTGTAAAGACAAGAAAGTAACTCGCGATGAAAAAATTCCAGTGTAGACTAGATTAACTTCCAAACCCGGTTTCGCTGCTGCTGAAGAAATACTAGATTAGATACCCACAATGAATCGTTAAAGTGCATTCTTTTACGCACTCACGCGTGCAATCCAAAAAAAAAGGAGAGAAAAGTTGACAAAAACAGTTTGTTTGTCAACTTCCTCGTAATTTAAAATTTCCGCTTCGAATTTTTTTACGGCGATCCTATACCCCCAAAGGACAGCATGGTGGCGGGCCACGGCGAAAGCGGCACCGAAAGTAAGTGAGCGTATACATTGAGAGATAAAGAGTTGAGTTGAGATTGAGTTAAATTTTCGACTCGCGTATATGAATTGAATACTAAACTAATGCCCCCGTGCTGAAAGTCGAGTCGTGATTTGCGACAAGTCGTTTGAGTTGAGAAAGTGTCGTTTCAGTCAAATTACGACTTTCAGCACAGGGGCTTAAACTCAACTTAGTATTTCAACTCTAAGCCCCTGCACTGAAAGTCGTAATCCGACTGAAACGACATTTTCAACAACTCAAACGACTTGTCACGAAACACGACTCGACTTTCAGCACAGGGGCCTAAGTCAAAATATATTCCCCCATTCGATGCATCGGATAAAAAACATCGATGCATTGAATATAGCGAAGCATTAATGAAACATCGGTTGAGCTCGATGCATCGTTTTTATACATCGAATGTTTCCTATATATCGATGTATATCGTCCATCCCTAGTGTACGGTCTAAACTTCAATCTATTGGTATTGGTGTATCTTAAGGTGTAATTTTACACGGGCAATTTTTTGAGCAATAATCGGCGGGCAATAGTAATGGATTGTCGACAGTACAAAGTGCTTTCCCTGAGCTCTAGTCTTCCACATAAAAAAAATGGGCCAATTTGGAACAATTCAAGCAATTTACGGCAACGGCAACAAGCATCAATTAGAAAAAACTATGCAATACGTTCATACACGAGCAGTTTAGTTGAACAACTATCGCATTTTCCTTGCAGCGGCGGCTTGTAGCACTTTTATTATCATGAGCCAAAAGCGAAAAAAAGGAATAGGCGTATTTTGGTGCGACCTTTTTAGCAAGACGGAAGCAGTCTTCATTGTGTTGTGAATTAGATGATATTTTATTCAAAAATTTTATTCAAACTTTACTCGAATGTCCCGAAGTGATTTTGATATTCTTTTGAATAAAGTTTGCCCATTAATACTTCTTGCCCTCCTTGCCAGATTGATTTTTGTATTTCTGACCTGAATAGCAATCTATCTCAAATAAATGAGTGGAGTGTTCTCAACTTCCTAAAATTAAATCCTCAAAAATCACAAGTACTTGTGTTTAGTCGTCGCTCTACGTTCCCCGACGCGACAGAATTCCACTCATTTGTCTGGGTAACATTCCTCTTCCTATTGTTTATCGGTATTGGTTAATCTTGGTATTGCTATTAATGCCAAACTGACCTGGTGGGATCAAGTCTCACTAATGCTCTCCAAGATTTATGAGACATTACGTAAGCTCTGTCTTTATGGTAGTCTCCTATCGCCCACTATTCGTCCAATACTTGTAAAATCTCTCATTCGCCCGCATTTTCTCTATTGCTCACTTGTTTACATTGTGTATGATTCGTCCTGTCGTCAACGACTTAATGTTGCATTCAATGATTGCTTACGCTTTATCTTCCACTTAGAAGATCAGATCATGTATCATCTGTTCGGAATTCACTAATAGGGTGTGACCTCTTTTGTTTTTTCAATGTTATGGCACTAGCTCTTCTACATAAAGTTTTCTAAGCTAAAAGCCCTTCTTACCTTTCCGACTTCCTTACCCCTTTGCAAACCTTGAGTTCACTTAAATTCCTTATTCCAGCTCATCTGTCTCGAATTGGTAGTCGCTTCTTTTTGTGCATGCGATTAGACTCTGGAATGATCTTCCCTCTTCTTTACAAAGAATTAGCACAGTCTCCTTGGCTTTCTCTTCCCTCTTCTACTTTCTAATAGCCATCATAGTTCCCCTCTTCCTATCTACTATGAATAACCTTTACATGTTTTCCTGTTTACCTGTTTTTAATTTTGTTAGGTATTAACCTTAGGTTAATTATTTTTTCTTTTTCTCTTCTCTCTATTAAAATTCAAATTATAATCTATCGTCATTGTAATCTAAAAGATGTAAGGCTTGGTACTTCCTTTTGCTTATTTATAAATAAAATAAATAAAAATAAATAAAAAATAAAAATAAAAATTACGTAGCAGAAGATCAATATGATACCCCGTTTATGACTAGGTTCAACCCAGGCTGAACCCAGTCATAAACAGTGGTCGAGTTGAAACTGGGTCCACTCAACCCAACTCAGCTCTCCTACCTGGGTCGAGTTAATATTTCGGCTCATAAACGCGTGTTGGGTTGAAATTGGGTTGAAGTGACATTTTTTTGGTTTGTTTACCGTCCGTGAAGTCTGCCTTCGGCGTTAGTTTTGTGTTCGGTGTTTTTGTAACGCGTTTATTTTTTTATATTAACTATATATGTAATAACAGTGGAAATTTAATTTTAACAATGGCTAAAAGAAATGTTTGGTGGCATCAGGAAACAGGTACTATGCAGGCTCTTCATCATTTTGATGGAAAACTGTGGTGACCGCGTAAAAGTTTAATTACTAAACTTTACGCAATGTCACACAACATCTTCCGGCACGATCAAAACGATCGGCCAGAACGCACCCTCGATCACTGAACTCTAAAGTTTAGTGATCTAGCCAATTTCCGGCATCTCCGTTTTTCTTACTACGTTCTCGTGACGCTACGGCTCTCTAAAAAAGTAAAGATACCTCGTGTAAATTATAATAGTGCAAATATAACATATATATATATATATATATCAATCTTCATTAAGCTATCATAATAAATTAAGTGATACCGTGTAATAGTTAGTAACTATATTACTCGAATTATAAACATAATTTATAACAAAGATCCTTCTTTTATTTAATGATAACGTGTTACAAACAGTATCCATATTGGTGACCCCGAAGCGCACGCGCATTAAATTGAGTTAATATTTAGCAGACCAATAGTCAGTGAAAACATTAATATTGCGAAGAACAAAACATCCAAAAACAAAAGGCGGAAGTTCTATGCGATTACCATTGCGGAATAATCAACAAAAAGAGTGGAATCCAGCCAGCCAGAATTTTTTTTTTTTAGTTTGGTTAACCCTTTGTGCAAAATTTTTTTGTTGTTTTCTTTTTAGGAGAAATTGAAAATTTTAAGATTTGGGTGCAAATAAAGTACCAACAAATAATTGGTTTCTCCAAGAAAACAAATAATAAGAAGACACTAGCTCGAAACAACAGTCAAACAGAAGAATATTTGAACCAAAGAGGCCATATTGGTTCCACAAAGAAAATACAGGACCGGAACAACAGATAATAATTTCATCCTACATACAAATATACCTATTTTTAATAATATATAATATTACACAGCTAAGTATTGTCTTCCACATACAAATATACACATTTTGATAAATACTATATAGTCATTCACCAGAAATTAATATTACATAAATAATTATAGAATTCTATATACGAATATACTTAATTTTAAAAAAAAACTATATACCTATTCACCTTATATAAATATTTACTACATTTTACATATAACCTTTATATAAATATTTACTAGATCTTACATATACATTGACATATTCACCTTTTATAAAATTATCTATACATTTTCGTAAGTATAGATATATATATATTTACATAAATATATAATATTTTATTATATACATATATTAATTTCGGGTTATTGTGTCATCCTCTATTCGGTTTTTCTTTTCTCTCAGTTTATCCCAATTCGTTTTATTTTGGTAAAATTTTTTTTGGAGTTTTTTTTTTACAAAATGTCGAGAACGGAAGAAAACTTAATGGAACAAGACGTGCCACAAGGGGAGGAGCCAAAGCCCGGAACGTCGGGAGTCGACGGCGTCAAACTGACGAAACTGGACATCCCGAAGTTCTGGGTACACCAGCCCGCCTCCTGGTTTTACCAGGCGGAAATAATGTTCAGGATGGCGGGCTATAGGGCGGACAGTGGCAAAGTCTACAATGTTATGGCCGCACTACCAGAAGAGGCGGTAACGGCGATGCGGCTTAGCACTGTAGACCATGCCTCCTCCACTTACGACGAACTGAAACAGTACCTGCTCGAGAAATACGGCACTTCGGAGAAGCGCCGGCTCGAGCAGCTACTGTCAGTGCAAGAACCTGGAGACCGAAAACCTTCGGAGTTCCTCCAGGCTCTCAAGGCACTAGCCGGAGGATCAACGGCGGTCAATGAGGACCTAATCCGGACCCTGTGGGAGAGGAGACTTCCACAGGTCATCCAAGTAACATTGGCCACCACTGGCGACCAAACGCTAGCCGGGCTGGCTGCCGCAGCAGACAAAGTATGGGAGGTGCTTCCACACGGAGGCGCCTCATACACGTCTGCCGTTCGCGCAACTACAGCCAATACAGAGCCACCGTGGATGTCGCTTGAAAGCGCCATCAACAAACTGACGGCACGGCTAGACGTTTTGGTCAAAAGCCCACAAAAAACAAAAGGCCGAACACCTGCCAATCGGCAGGGCGGCCCTTCACAGCCTTCGGCCAATCGGCCACCAGGGGCCAACAAACTGAGAGGTAGCTTGTGCTACTTCCACTACCGTTACGGTAGTGAAGCACGCACCTGTAAAGCCCCCTGCAGTTTTAATGGTGGTGGCGCCAAATCGGCGAAGAAACGAGCCACCACCCCTAAAAAAAACTAAAGGGGCAGGGGGTCGACATGAGCGAGCATATAACTGGCCGCTCATATCGTTTGTTCGTCCGTGACACCAACAATCGGATGGATTTTCTGATTGATTCGGGCTCGGACGTTTCAATTGTTCCCGCCAAGGCGTTCCCGGCCCATAACGGAAGCCCGAACGTCCTTCTGCACGCGGCCAACGGATCACTAATCCGAACTTTCGGCACAAAGTTGCTGGAACTTTATCTCGGCTTACGCCGACGATATGTCCACAACTTTATCATAGCCGACACCACTAAAGCCATTATCGGGGCGGACTTCTTAACGAAGTTCGAGTTGATCGTCGATTTCAAGTATCGACATTTAGTAGACCAGCGCACAAATTTTAAAATTAACGTGTGCGCTACAGTCGATTACAACCCCGAATCCCATCCATGCCTACTTACCGGCATTTACAAAGAGCTGTTAACGAAGTACTCTTCGTTAACAAAACCGCCCAATTTTAACCTTCCAGTTAAACACAATGTGCAACACCACATTGTGACTAAAGGGCAACTACCTTTTGTCACCGCTCGGCGACTCCATCCGGAGAAACTGAAGGTGGCAAAGTTAGAATTTGACCATATGGTCCAATTGGGGATTTGTCGACCTTCGTCGTCCCCCGCAGCATCTCCACTTCATCTGGTCCCTAAACGGGACTCACATGATTGGAGGCCATGCGGCGACTACCGTCGCCTAAATGCTGTCACTGTGCCGGATAGATATCCCATCCCGCATATACAGAATTTTTCCGTGAATCTTCACGGCTGCACAATTTTTTCGAAGGTTGATTTGGTACGTGCATATCATCACATACCAATCGCCCAAGAAGACGTGCATAAAACTGCACTCATTACGCCATTCGGCCTATATGAGTTTACCCGTATGCCATTCGGCTTACGGAATGCAGCCCAAACCTTTCAAAGGTTTATTAACGAAGTTACGAGAGATCTCGACTTCGTTTATGTATACTTGGACGATATACTTATCGCCAGTAAAACCGAGGATGAGCATATCGTTCACCTCGAAGAGCTCTTTAAACGCCTCGATAGCTTCGGTTTAACCATTAAGCTAGAGAAATGCGTTTTTGGTGCACAAGAGATTAAGTTTCTAAGCCACCGCATCACAAAGGATGGAATACTTCCATCTCCCGATCGGGTTCAGGCTATCGTTGATCTCGCACCTCCAACTTCTGTCAAATCGATCCAGAAGTTTTTGGGAATGGTGAATTTTTATCACCGATTTATACCAAAATTGGCTGAACAGTTGGTGCCGATAAACGAGCATTTGAGAGAACTTCTCAACCACTCGCGTGCCAATAAAGTATTCACCTGGCCAGCAGAATGTCAGGCAGCATTCCTCAAGGTTAAAACCTCGATGGCCGAAGCAACTCTGCTGAACCATCCAATCGAGGATGCAAAATACAGTCTAACGACTGACGCTTCTGATTATGCAATCGGAGGCGTATTGGAACAATTTAACGGTCATCGGTGGCAACCTCTAGCTTTTTATTCCAAAAAGCTGTCACCAACAGAACGGAAGTACTCTGCATTTGATCGCGAACTTCTCGCAATCTACGCAGCGATCAAACACTTCCGTTATTTCGTTGAAGGACGCAATTTCGTGGTCTATACTGATCACAAACCACTGGTTCGCGCCCTGCACACAAAGACCGAACGATCCCCTCGACAGACCAGACATTTGGGTCTAATCTCTCAGTTTACCACAGACATCAGACATGTGTCGGGTAAACAAAACATTGTCGCAGACTACTTGTCACGCTCACTAGCAACCGACAATGTTGACTCGGTCACCTTCGACCTGCCTACACTAGCTCAGGCTCAACAAGGTGACACAGAGTTGAAGTCTATCCAAGAACACCCCAGCAACGGCTCACGGGTAAAACTAGTTCTCACACCAATACCATTTACTGCCCATCAGGTGTGGTGTGAAACTAGTATAGGCATTCCTAGGCCTTATATACCCACTTCCTTACGTAGACTAGCGTTCAATTCCGAACATAGTCTCTCTCACCCTGGTATTCGTGCTACAAGACGAGCCGTTACCAAGAAATACTTCTGGCCATCGATCAATAAAGACTGCAATGAGTGGTCTCGATCATGCCTTGGTTGCCAAAAGTCCAAAGTTTCACGGCATACCAAATCTCCATTGGAAGCTTTCAAACTTCCAAATAATAGATTTGACCATATCCATATGGATATAGTGGGACCCCTACCCCCATCTCGTGGATACTCTTATATCTTAACGATAGTCGATAGATTCACGCGATGGCCTGAAGCATACCCAATTCGGGATATCTCAGCTTCTACAGTGGCAAAAAGATTCGTCACTGAATTTGTCCCACGATTCGGTGTACCACTTGAGATCACAACCGATCAAGGTACACAGTTCGAATCGAAACTGTTCAACGAAGTTGCCAAATTACTCGGCACTCATCGAATCCGGACAACCGCCTACCATCCGCAAGCAAACGGAATGGTCGAACGGTTCCACAGGCAACTAAAAGCAGCCTTAATGGCAAGGGATAACACTACTCATTGGAGTGAAGACTTGCCCTTTGTCATGTTAGGCATACGCACGGCAATCAAGACCGACTTACAATGCTCACCCGCCGAGCTCGTATACGGTCAGAATCTGAGACTTCCCAATTCGATTTCTATCACAACCGATGAAAATCCAATTGAAGAATCAGAATTCCTCTCTCGCCTTCGTTCTCATATGCAGAACATTAAGGCAATACATCCTCGGCAACCCGCCCAAAAGGATGCCTACGTGCCAGAAGCCCTGGAGAACGCCGACTACGTTTTCATACGAGTCGACCGAGTTCGAAAACCTTTCGAACCTCCATATGAGGGCCCATATGAAGTAATCAAACGATTACGAAAACACTTCGTCGTCAAATTGAACGGCACAACCAAGTCAATATCTATTGACAGGCTAAAACCAGCCTTCGGTTGTGACCGCGACAACGAAGCTAAGCCTTCTAAAGCGGTAACATTCCGTTAACGCTACGCTGGGGGGGGAGTATGTGGTGACCGCGTAAAAGTTTAATTACTAAACTTTACGCAATGTCACACAACATCTTCCGGCACGATCAAAACGATCGGCCAGAACGCACCCTCGATCACTGAACTCTAAAGTTTAGTGATCTAGCCAATTTCCGGCATCTCCGATTCTTACTTCTCCTCGTGTTACGCTATAGAGTCCACGCAAGTAAAAAGGCCGTGATCGTAAAGAACCTAGTGACATATATTTATATATATATATATAATAAATGATATTATAAAAGTTATAATAAGTGATCTTTTATGTTAAAAACCTGGATTATATAAAATATAACCAAATTATATAAAATTAAAACAAAAAGCAAGTGTTTCTATTTCATGGTGACTACCGTTGTGCAGCAGCAAAAAAACTTTCCTAATATTTAAAAATATAGAAAAAGAATTAACAACAAAAGGTTATGTCTTGATGTCAGTTCAACTCTATTTCAAACCAAAGTGAACTCAACTCGACATCATATCGCCGCCTGATTGCAAGAACTAGGTAACTCAGAATTCTGTAAAAAATAAATTTCTAAGTTACCTATCCGTAACACGATAATAAGTGCGCTATTTTCATTTGTCCAATTTTTACATTGTCTAATAGATGTTGCTAGTTTGCTTTAGCAAGTTGCCGGACCTTTGCATTAAATACTGCTTGATATTGACTACATGAGACTATAGATAACTCATAATCACAAAATTTGAAGTTACCTAGTTCTTACAATCAGGCGGCGATATACGGTGGTCGAAATTTCAACTTAACCTCGACTCAACTTTTCAACCTAATCTTAAAGGGTTTATGAGAGAACCAATTTCTGCGTCGACGAAACTTGCCTAAATCTTTCGATTTCTGGCTACTGGGGATTCATACAAAAGTTTAATGTATCTGTTTAGAATTTCCGATAGTTGCATTTCGAGATAGAAAAGAAAAATTGACTTAAATTTCCATACCTACTAGATATTCGACATTTTGTGTAGACAACATTGAGCAATATGAAATATATAGAGCAATTAGAAACAATATTGCCAAAACAATTGCCGCATTTTATTGAAATTGCTCTAGAATCCTCTACTAATTGCTCCAGATTACTCCATTACTGTTGCCTGGCAATTATTGCTCAAAAAATAGCCCGTGCAAGCGCACCTTTGACTTCAAGCTATTGGTATTGTCTTGATTCTAAATAACTGGATCGATGGTTTACTTTCTGGCCGTTCAATCTAGTGGCGCCAAATCTAAAAGTCACATGAGCGCTGCCAGTGTCTCCTAGGAGTCACTTCGTTTGCTGATGACTGTAATCTGCCTTACTCTTACGTCTTCGGTAATGCAGGGAAAGTATATGCCAGATATTGTTGGAAATCGTAACGGTTTAGCCGCTAGGGCGTTTCGAAATTTTTTTGGTAGAGGTTTACATATCACGCTGTATTGACGTATTTTCATGAATAAGGCAGCAATGTACTCAGAATACCACTGTTAAAGTCAAGGTTCCATCCTACCAACTTCCAGAGTAATGAGTCGTCAAAGTCAAAATTTTGGTTTTTTTGCTAAAATATCAACTTCAACTACCAACCAAGATTTGACAACCAAATAAGCACCAAATAAGGCCAATTTTAACATCAAACTGATACCTTGTTCAGGAAAATAGGTCATAGGGTTACAAAAATACAGGGTGATATATGTATGTAAAACTCAAAAGAAAACTTCAAAACGCCCTAGCGGCTAGCTAAACCGCTACGATTTCACCTCCTCTCCCACCCATACCATTTTCGTTCGTCTATCCATAACCTATCCACAGCCGGCCGCTTTGTCACTCTTCGTAGTACACCCTGTATACAAACAGTCTTTCAAAAGAAAAAAACGTCACCTGTTTTTCTAAAATATATCGATACCCTCATTCTAATACCACGTATGAGCATTTTCAGGGAAATTTTTTTTGTGAAAGATTATTATGTATTTTGCAATTCTCTAGTTGCAAAACCATGAAAGAAAAAGCCACAACAAAACAAAATTCTATCTCCCTACTATAAAATATAATAACGGTAAGAACTGCAGAAGAAATAAAAAGCAGTTTTTTGCTTTTCCTAAAAAATTTGCGATTTTTCTCGTACGTGGTATCGATATAGCGTTATTATAATGCAAATGTACACAAATAAAAAAATCTTTTCAACACCTTCTCCCCCGAGAAACAACATTTAACAGATATTTTAGCACGCCTACACCATCACCAGCTATAATCTAACTATCCTTTAATTAAACCAAAGTGTTTATTTCATTGTTGCTTATATATTATCCTTGAAAATGAGAGCCAAGGTTGTATTAGGACAAAGGTAGAAAAGAATGCCTCAATTTATCTTTTGTGTTTATTTATATAAAAAAGGGAGTTTCTTTTTCACTTCACTTCCAAAACCCTTTCAAATATGTAAGTCACGGCTTCCATTTTCATTAGAGAGGGTTGGAAAAATTCTTCTACGTGTCAACCCCAAATTGTTTAAGTATTAAATGGAAGGAGGTTAAATTGTTTTCACAAGAAACAAAAACAGACCTAGGTCACTGCGTACGGTAACAATATAAGGTAAGAAAAAACCTCTCACGTTTCAATCATAAAATACGGAATGATACTTTTTATTTTGAAAAGGGATTCATTTACGTTTATTCTTAATACACAAAAAATTCAATCATTTGTTTATTTGCGAGCATTTATGTTTTGGTAGAAAATCAAGGAGTAGTCATGAATATAATTTAAGACTGGAGGGATAATAACAAGTTGTTAAATGAAGAATGATAATTCTTTGTCTATTTAAAAATTCTAGATTATAGGTACAGGGTCTATACACTAAGAGTGAGCTTACACCGCTGCATCAAATAATTAAATTCATGTACACTGCATCAAGCTGTGTTGTTTACACCGTATGTAATTAGCTGTGACTTTTATTTTGGCGTTTAAAAAGTGAATCAAATTACATGCAAATCTATACGAAATTTTCAGATTTTTCCCCACTGGCTTCGCTTTTTGTTATGCTTGAAACTGTATAAAACATTTTTGCTTCATATTCCTAATTTGGGGATAAAAACTCGCAATTTGATGCATTCAAGTTGCATTAAATAAGTTCTGAATCAAACAGTGAATTAAATTAATCCAGGCAAGTAAATTTACACCGGCGCTGCATGTTGTGTCAAAGTCGGAACGCGCCGCTGACACCGCAACATCATGGCAGTGAAAAGTCGCCACATACTGCGAAGCCAATGTCCGCACCGCCTTTGCGCCTGTTTCTGTCAGCAGCTTTAGCTCTGACCAGGATCTCCCAGTTATTACTGCCTCTGCTAATAGGGTTCTCCTCCACGTTGTTCTAGGTCTTCCGACTCGACAGTTTCCTTGCGAATTCCAGTCAAGGGCCTGTTCGGCTAGATTCTCGTTTTCGCGTCGCAAGGTGTGTCCAATCCAATTCCATTGACTCAGTGGCGTAACTAGAACTTTTTGCGCCCGGGGCAGACATCATTATGCCCCCTCCCCTAAGGGGCGTTCAAGTATTACGTAACGCAATTTTTGAAAATTTTGGACCCCTCCTCCCCTCATGTAACGCGCCGTAAAATTTTTCTGTAGCCCCCTCCCGCTCCCTAAACGTTACGTAAGACCCAAGTGACCATTTTTACCTAAAAGTCACAATTATGTTGCGCCTAAACTACCGGAAAGATACCTTTGTTATTGTGTTAATCGCGTTTGCGGTAATATTAAATAAAACAAGAGATTTTTAACTCCCAAGTTGGAAGATTTTAACTCCCTAGTTTTTTATTTAAATAAAAAAACAATGTTACGTAACGTTTTGTTCGATCCCCCCTCCCGCCTCTGTAACGTATGGTAACTCCGGAGTAAAAACTTAAAGGAACGCAAAATTTGTCGATGTGAATAAAACCTATATAAACCTCTGTGAGAGCAGGAGTAGTTCCAAGTAAATACGAGTAAAAAATTGCAGAAAAGGGACACGGCTTATACTGTCAAGAAGATCCGAAGAAAGTCAACTATGCCAGGAGAAAAATCCAAGGATATTGGTTTGACTGAATTGGTTTGAAGAAATGCGTCGCTCTCTCGTCGAAATTTTAGACAGAAGTACAAACTCTATTTAACAGTTGGAAAATACTTGAAAAACGATTTGGCTTCCTTTGCGATTTCGAATCCATCATCGAATTCTTAAGTGACAAAGATAAACTGGTGAAGGTGAAAAATGAATGCTCTAAACTCGTTGAATTGTACCATGAGGCTTGGATGGTGAATACTTATTTAGCACGTTGAAGATGTTGTACATCTATTCAAAAAAGCACAGAACAATGGACAGCAAGTAGGATTATCGCCTAAGCTACTTTTGTTGTACATTTCTTCGATGGGACTTGAAGCCTACAAGACACTGGCAACAGCTCTTTCCCATTCCAGTTTCAGTTGCATCATGCGAAAGGTCGTTCAGCAAACTCAAATTGATAAAATCAATTTAAGATCAACCGTGAATCAACAAAGCCTGTCAAATCTCGCAATTCTCTCAATAGAAAATGAAACCACTGCAAGTTTGGATCATAATGACATCGTTGATAGCCCCCTTCGACCCCCTAGTTACGCCACTGCATTGACTGCAGATTTAGACAAAAGGCTGGAGTTTTGTAACTGGTTTTTAGAGAGCCAATTCCCGTTGAAACTCACTATCTGGAAAAGTATACGACCTAGGACATTCTTGTGTATCTGTATGTAACTTGTTTAGGTAATTGTTTGGTGCATCAGAAAAGTATACTTTTCAGTTCATCCTATTAACCCATAATAAAAAACTTTTTTTTATTTAATATTTTTTAGTTCATCTTATAAAAGCATGTTTTCAAATTTTTTTTTTATTGTTTTTTATTTTCCACTTTTTAGTCTCATACACCATTTTGTGCTGGCCACCTTATTGAATTTAAAATGACGTCACATAGCTTGCTGTATTCTACTCGTTATAAACTTTCATTTGATAGCCATTGGGGGGGTTGTAAAGAAAAGGGTAATCCACCATTTGTGGCCGTCATATTGGATTTACCATAAAATTAAATATCTTTTATATAATGCATTGTCTTCAAAACAAAAGGTTTGAGCATCACCGATAAAGAGAGAACGATTCCCAGATCCGGCGGATCGGAAGTGAGTGCGGATTTGACACTTTGCGATTCTCAAATCCGCAGTCACGGATTCAAAACCGCGGTCTGGGATTGAATGCGGATTTAATTACCGAAAAAATCCAGAGTGAACATTCACGCAATTATGAAATACGCGATATCGGATTAGCTTAGGCAAATTTGACGTTTCAAACCCGCAGAAAAATTGTTGCGGATCACAAATCCGCAGTTGCGGCGGGAGTGTCCGATCCGCCGAATCTGGGAATCGAGGCCAATATAAAGCTTGTAAAATACAAAGGAATTTCTTAGACATTCTTCTTCTTCTGCGATGGCTCTACTTAGAGCCTTGGTTTCCATCAGCTGCTTCCTCCAGACGTTTTCCTGTTCCGCAGCTTCCTTCCAGTTTCTTATGTTGAGGAATTTTGCTGCATCAGTCTTAATACTGTCTTCCCGCCTTGAGCGTGGTTTGCTAACTCGTCTTTTCCCATCTGGTACTAGATTCAGAGATTTTTTCGGTATCCTTGAGTCATCCATTCTTTAGACATGACTGGCCCAACGTAAGCGCAGTAGCTTGGTATGTGTTGATAGTTTACACTCTTTGTATAAGTCGTACAACTGGGCCGCATATCCTTCGTAGAACCTTCCTCTCAAATATATCCAACATATCTACGGATTTTTGGGAAATACTCCATGCAGCTACTGTACGTATGATAGTTTTGTAGATTCTTATTTTGTCTTCCTGTTGATACATATATCTGGATTTCATTACTGGCAGTAGTGAGAAGTAGGTATGTTCTATTTTTGGCGATTCTTCTTTGCACATCTAATGGCAGATAAGGGTGAAATTTGGCGTTCTTCTGAAATGCACAGAAACATTTCTTCAACGCCAGCAAAATTAGAACCAACCAAGGGACCAAAAAAAAGCTTTTAATAAAACATAATTTACATTTTATCAAAATCCATAAAGGAATTCAAGTGATAATGACCTTTCTCACAATATCACCATTGGTATCAGTATCCTATTTCATCACTTCGTTAAGTAGCTGCATAATTATCTGCCAGTATTTTTTCCTTCTCACGACTCTTGATTTATTATAATATTGTTGACCATTCGCTTCTGTTATTTAAAAATGTAAAAAAACGTATTTTCCGGTTATTTGCTTATTTTAATGCGATATCGTAATTCAAACTTTCAATATAATAACCAACACCTTTAGATTAAGCTAATCATATGCAGAATTGAAAATTATAGCCGAAGGTAATTGGACCTACCGCACAACCTCGTGTATCATCAAAAGAACAGCAGTTCATTGTCGCCAGAATGTCATCGACTTTAGTGCTCGGTGCCCGTAGGCCAAAAAACTTAAAACCATAACAGAAAATATAAGCCTAGGGTCTGCTAACACAAATCACTGTGATCGATTCAATTAAATTTCTGCATCTCATTTGCTTTTGTTTATTTATCTTCGTGCATATCTTGACATTTAATTAAATTTCATCCTGAGACGCTAAACATCGGAAACGGCAAATAAACGAGACTTACATTTTGGCTTGGTATTGTTCGCTGAATGGTTTAGGTAAAACGCCCAGACGATTTGATCTAGATTCGGGCTATGTATCCGAAAGATAAATGCTACGATAAAATTCACATTAGACGCAGAGTTGTGTGGGTGATGAGAATTTCTATGGCTTAAAAATACAGAATTCCACGACACCCGCCGAAATTTTCGACATTTAAAGACATTTTACCTTTTGATTTATCATGCGATTCGGTTGATAATTTACGATAATCTCTCCTGCATAGTGCACATCTTCAATGCCCGATCGCACATTATCGCGCCCGACATCGAACACCTACCAAAAGTTTCGCTCGATTCACGAAATGTGAAAAGGTTTAATCGAGATGATTCGCACCGATTCCATACGATCGACATCGGCCCACTGCGGGGATCTCTACTCACCTCGTCTTACTTTTATTTATTTAAACTTTATTTTTTCGTTAACTTCTTTCCCATTATTTATGTAACATCGACTGCGTGCCGTGCCGCGATCAATCTGTGTGGTCTGTAAAATGGGAGTCTGATCAATGGAATCTGTTCCGATTGTCTCGTTTTCTTTCACCGCATTGAAGACTGGCACAAGTGACCAGTACCCGCCGCGATCCAGGGCTGTAGAGTAGAGACGTAGCCGTCAAATGGCGGTTCCTTGTCATCCGTTGTCACTGCATATCTAGTGGAAGCGGCGTTGACGCGAACGACCGGCTTAATAGTTTCATTGATGGGACCGTTTCTTCTTATTATCGTACTGAGCTGGGGAGCCCCTAAAGGGCAGCAACAATTGCACATTGTGAATGTAAACACAAGAAGGGCGCATCGAGACGATCTTATTGCACCTTGCAATCTGCTAGACTAAGCAAATTGCGTTGTGGTGACTTCTTGTTTACATTTTGGCGTGATATAGTGACGCCGACAATGCAGCGATTGCAAGTACTAGAAGCCGTGATCTTGACACAGAGATTACATTAATATAAATGTTTTGCCTACTAAGAAATTTTTCAAGGATATTGTTCTGCAAAATGGGCAACTTCTTTGTAAAGTTACGGGATAACATCAACAAATTGGTTTGTGTCAAAAGGTTGGTTGCTTTTCAATACTTCTCTAACTTATTCAAAGAAGTTCTTACAAATTAATTTACTACCGCACTAAAAGTGTCCAAAAAAATGGAATTTTTGTCACTATGCTTTTAAAAGTTAATCTTATGTATCCAAATCAAAATCAAAATTTTATTATGATGCCGATGTCACTAATGATTGTAGAAGTTTATTAAGTAGCAGTAGAATCACCAGAATCATTTTTCACAGCACAAATCCTAATCTGAGGATAACCGATCTTAGGGCGATAAGTTCATTGAATAAAGATAGAAAATATTCCAGGGTTACTCGATGGTAGATCATTGATGGTAATGATATTACTGAAACAGTTTCTTCATAGGTGGAAAGTTTGTGGATTGTTTTAATTGAAAATCGACACCAAAAATTACTGATCAAATTGAAGCATCAAATTATCCCATGATGTGCTTTGAAGAAAAAACAAGCTTACGAATCAACCTTTGAACTGCCAATCTGTCATATATATGGTGCAATGCCTAATAGCAAGTTTTGTTTGAAGGATAGAAAAGAAGAGCATAGATTAAAAGTGTCGGGTTTGGAAATACTGACTGCGGAAGATTAACTCAATTGAATGTGCAGTTATTCTTTTCATGCCACGCTAAAGTTGTTTTTGATTCGTCAGCCCAGATAAACAAGTTGCCTTAAACACAATGCAGATGCAAGTCTACTGAGATGTCCCTCCAAAATCGAGTCCTCAAGCTGTAAAGTGCAATGTTATACAAATTGCGATAATATTGAGGGGACTTTTGGCAATACTTCCTTAGACATTAGATTCCGGGCTTTGAGGTCTATAATTGGAATGATAGGACAGGTAGGACAGTACACTGCTAGTCAGAGGAGAGACTAAGGGAATACAGGAGTCCGCCAAAGCTCGGTCCTCTAATGCTAACGCGATATGGGAGATAGAAGCGTGGCTGAGAACGCTAACTGCGGTCTAATGCTAGGTGAGCACAAAACGTAAGTATTGCTGATAAGCAATCGGAAATAGGTTGTAAAGCATTGGATTATAAAGGAACATGGGGAAGTGAATTATTACCTCCTGAGTGGGCATGGAGGTTAGGAGGCACACCTTCATCGCTTCAGGTTGAACGAATAACCGTTCTGTCAGGAATGCTCGGACTATAAAGAGGACGCGGTGAATGTCCTCTTTAATTGCCCGAAGTTTACAGGGCACACGACTGTGCTTAAAATAGCCGTCTTGGTGTAGCTGGAGAGCATCCTGGACTAGATGATGAGGTCGAAGGACGTGTGGAGAAAGATGGAAATGACGCTGTAGGCCATCCATCAGAACGTAAAGCAATGCGAGGCTCAATGAGCCAGAGAAAGGGAAAGAGACACCAGAAGATAAAGCAGCTAGATAGCTGATCCAGCCCCGAAGCCAGTGAATTGGGTAGCTAGCTTCAACGAAGTCACCTTTCTCACAAAGGAATCAAAGACGGAAGAGAGCTGATCCGTAAGCCCCATCGTTCCGGGTCTGCAGAGCACTTTTTTATTGGTTGACGTTGATGACGCCAGCCCAAAGCAATGCTTTAATGGCGTGCGCCGGCCTTGATTCAACCGTCATGGAAAAAAAGTGTGGTGAGTTTAACAGTAGGGATCTAAGGACAGCCGCTAAGCGGCCCGAGCATTTCGGTAGTGACCGGCCCAAATTTTATATATATCCGGGATACGAGAATTCGTTCGGTTCTGCGCATCTATAGAGATATATAATCCCATACAAATCGTGGGCACCACAATCAGCCATCTTGGGATCTTGGATAAAAATATCAATATAGATATACTATCGATATGGATTGTGGTGCCCACCCTGCTATTGATGGATTCTCTTGGGTGCAAGATCATACCTTAAATTTTATGTACCTTGGGAGAAATTAGCATGTTCCACGCCGTGCGCCTATTGCACGGGCCGGTCCAGGTTTTAAGAAAACAATTTCGGCCACCGGAGATATCACTTTTTGTCAAAAAAATCACTCAAAAACTGGTTTATTTGAAATTTTTTTTGGATCAGTCCATAAGAAACGTTATTGCCTACAAAAAAGCCCTGTTGTCATTTTTTCGAAAACCTAAATATTTCGAAGTTATTCAAGGTCAAAGTTTCCAAAAATCACTTTTCGGCCGAAAAATACCTTGAATAATTCGGAAAGGTCTAGGTTTTCGAAAAAATTACAAGAGGGGTAGAGTAGGCAATAATGTTTCGTATTGACTGATTGTTTTGATCAGAAAAAAGTTGTTGAGTGATTTTGTGGCCAAAAAGTGATATCTCCGGCGGCCATGTTTTTTTTTGTGATTCGAAATTGTTTTCTTAAAAGCTATGGACCAATTTACAGCCATTTTTTCCATTTTTTTGCTTATTTCCCCGGACTATGAGGCGAGCAAAACCAAAAAAAATTATTCAAATGGGTCGAGCTATTTTCGAGTTTTTGCGAGACTAAAGGTCGGTTTACACGCATCGATCTACTTGTGCAAATTAACTGGCTCAAGTCAATTGGTGCAAATAAATTAAGTGAAAATGATAGTTTCCGAGATTTTTAATTTGGTAATTAATGGAACATTATTTGCTCATAGCATTAGCCAGTTCTTAAATAAATAATGGATAACAGCATTTGTATATCCTCACACCATAACACTTGATAAATAAGTGCTTGTGAACACTTTGCCAAAAATAATAGGCTATTTGGTTCTCCTTGAAAACAGTTGGTACTCTTTTGCTAATTTGACAAGATTATTATATTATATTGATTACGATAAGGTCGGAGGAGCAGGTGGTCGAACGTCACCATTCACCCAAGGGCATGCTGAGGGTTGTAGCTGAGTCTTGAACATCGTTTAAACGTTCGTGTCAAAACACCAACCTCAAGCCGATTTTCTAAGAACACATATTTTGCACAAGGCAAACTTTTTGGCTTGCGCAAGCCCAAAATTAGCGTTTGCACTCAACGATTCACTTGTGCAAATTGACTTGCGCAAGCTAATTGGCACACGCAAATCGTTGCGTGTAAAGCTCCGGTTACACGCAACGATCTGCTTGTGCAAATTGACTGATGCAAGTCAATTGGTGCAAATAAACTGAATGAACTTTAATCGGTTTACAGGCAACGATTTATTTGTACAAATTGACTGGCGCAAGTCAATTGGTGCAAATAAAATGAGGGAAAATGACACTAAATGACGCTAATTTGAGACGATTATTATATTATATTGATTATGATAAGGTCGGAGGAGTGTCATAAAAGTCATAAAATTTCACCATTCACCCAAGGGCATGCTGAGGGTTGTAGCTGCGGCTTGAACATCATTTAAACGCTCATGCCAAAACACCAACCTCAAGCCGATTTTCTAAGAATATATATTTTGCACAAGGCAACCTTTTTGGCTTGCGCCAGCCAAAAATTTGCGTTTACACGCAACGATTCACTTGGGCAAATTGACTTGCGCAAGCCAATTGGCACAAGCAGATCGTTGCGTGTAACCGGACCTTAAGCCGATCATAACGCACGGCAATTGATTTTTATATAGGTATGCTAGAAATGATTCTACGGCATCATTATATTATCCGCATATCTCATATAAACTATTCGACAGTCAGCATTTTCCCCAATACCTCATCTTGCAGAGTAGTGAAGAGTGAGAGGGATAATAAGGACCTTTGCTTTACTTCAGCGCCTCTATTTATGCAACTCTGTTCTCAAAGCCAATAAAGCTGAGTAGGTCGGATTGAACTCTAAACATGATGATTCTGAGTGTTTAGATACGACCGACTGAAGATCTGTTAAAACCATTGTCTCCATTGTTTTTTCTTCGTCTTCTTCAAATAAGGTGTCCGGACCAAAAGTGCAGTAGCCCCCAATTGGCGTGTTCTACTACAATCTCCAAACAATTTTTGGTGAGATTGCATTAAAACGAAATGCCAGAATGAAGTTTTTTTCATTTTAGTTCCTGCTTACACCACATCACTTAAGCATGCACATCACAATACTAAAATAAATGCTGAAATAGCGCAACCATCTCAATTTATAGGCGACTATTAATTACCAATTAAGCAACTATTAATATTTAAATGTATGCTTACATAAAGGGGAATGCTTATTAGCTTGAACTGAAATCTGAAAGCGAAATGTGTTGGCAACTACGTAACATACTATATTTTACTACTTTGTAAAAAATAGCTTTGCGAAACTTTTTACGTAATTTACGAGGCTAAATCTACAATGCCACAATTGGTTGGGTCTGCTTTCAATATTTGTGTAAGTCCTAATTATCATAATAAACACTGTATCTCTGATTTTAATATTGAGGGTCGTAAAATATTGGAATTGGCCTTGATTAAAATTTATAACTTTCTAATAGCAGTGAAACAGCTTGTCTTTTAGTAAAATTCTAAATCAGGTCATGAGATAAATTCAACATTTCGACTTACTAGTACCCAAAGTTCGGGATAGTTCCGCGTTTGGTTTTAAAATGATGTTTTTGTATTCTTTTTCATTCTGTAATAAATTTAAAACAAAAAAATTAAAAGAAATCAATTTTTTTTCAGGCCCATATAAATTTTAGATTGTTTTAATAACGATTCTACGAAGTGTGAAGTGAATTACTAATTAAATAGATTTGCTGATAGTATTGGAGGGCGCGAATTTGATTGTTAATTGGTTTATAAAAAATTGTTCATAAACAAGATTAATTTCGGGGTTTACTTTCTCATTTTACGGCACTAATTAATCAGAAAATTGTAAATATATATTTTATGGCTATCAACAATGATGCTGCAGCTATTGCATTATTCATGCTTTATGCTAATTAGAATTTGGTGAAAACTTTAATGATTCAAAACAAATAAAAAAATTAAAGCGTCTATAAACACATTTTCGATGGCTATAACACCTTTATATGTATATAATTTTTTTCTTGGATCTTTTAATTCACAGGCACCAAAGCGCCCACACTTGATGTCTTAAAGAAAATGTTCTTCAAAATTCGATGAACAATGCTCGTAGCTGAAGTTTGACCGCCACTTTCAAGTGCAACTGACCATTACCCACTCGATAGAGACCTTTTCAAAAATTGAGCCCTTTCGGTACTTGAGTTCTTTTGTAAACGGCTTCTTTTGCAGCAATCGGCCGCCCTTCAAAGAAACAAACAGCGGCTAATTCTTAATCAATTTTAAATCAACAAATCTTTGACGACTGAAATAATAAGGAAAAGAAATGAAAACTTTTTTAAGGTTATGTATTATTGAAGTTTTACAGCTGCTGTGTGTTAAGATTGCTTCGTTATAACTTGTTGTGTATAGTTAAGGGCTACCTAAACTAAAGTGTGGAGAATATGTGTGAAAATAGTCAAAAGAAATAGTACTCCCTATAAGTTGGCATTAGGCTTAAAAATTAGTATAATACCTGTGACACACTATACTTTCATTATGATGGTAACTCTCATTATGATGGTCAAGGAAATGATGGGGTGACACATTACACTTTACTTTCATTTGCATCTGGCATATCAAGTGAGGATATAAACCTGCGTGTTTTTTGCTTAAATTTGAAGCTGTTTTAATTTGGAATATTTAAAAAAATATTTTTTAAAGTAGTAAAGAAAATATCCTTGCAAATTTTTGCTTAACTAACGTGAAATCAAATTATTTTATTTTAAACTGTAGTTTCCAATTTTCCAACAGATGTCACTTAGCCGAAATTACAGTCCAAATGAAAGTAAAATACTTTCATTTTGGACTTTCATTATGGTGGGTTTTTGCCACGATAATTAAGGTTACTTTCATTATGATGGTATATGTGTCACAGGTATTAATCTGATACAAGTTTCCAGTATTTATGATATTAAACGCTTTTGAGTTATAATTACTTGACACATTCGGTCTGTGAGTAATTATAGGATCCACGCCACTAGTATTTTGTTATAGCAGCGTGTTTGCATATATTCTCGTTTTCCAAACCTTCTATATCCTAAATCGAGCTCCTCTAGGCTTCCTAGAGTCTCCAAGTTTCTCCAAGTTTGACGGTTCTTTGAAACGTGGCTCCAGTTGCATTTGTTGAGCATCGCCTCTTCTTCGGCAATATCAGAGTCTATCCATCTCCTCCTACTGCTTTATTTCCTGAAATTTCTGCTACAATGAGACGTTTTGGGCTACGGTTGTCCTCCGTCATAATTATGTGGCCGGGTAGTCTTAGTCTGTCAATTTTTATAAAGATTGGGGGTTCCGGCTCCTCCAAAAATTTCATACAACTCGCTGTTGTATCTCCTAAGAATTTTTCTCTCAAACCTGTTGACTCGTTCCAATATGCCCTGAGTGCCGCTTCCATCGCATACTACTGGTCGCACTATAGTTCGAGAGCCCAGCCCCCGCTAGACATACCTCATTTTCTTAATTCTGATATTTCGTGTATACATAAAATACCAAATGGGCCCTTTTGTAGATATTAGGCCCTAAAGGTACAAAAAAGACCTACCACCCTTAAAATTCTTACGGCCGATTTTTATATATTTTGCACAGAATGCTATTTGAAACGAATATAAATTACTGCCAGACACCTCCGGGGTGCGCCTTAACTTCTGCCAGACGCCTTAAAGCTGGAGAAAAAGTGTGTGATTGACGAAAATAAAACTCAGGATTTAGAAATCAGACTTTATTAGAATACTCAAGATATTAGACTTTATTAGGTTAATCTCACGACGATGCGTTTATTATGATTGCGACGGAAAAACTGACTCCAAAGAGCAAGGGGACAGTAGTATAATATAGCTGAATTTAGATGACGGTGCGTGTGTGTGTATGTGTCCTATACGAAGAGCGCTAATTAATTTTCAACATCCTCCCCCGGCGATAATTCTAATGGGTACAGAAGTTGAACAGGGCGTCGTAGTCTGGAACCATTTGAAAGCCGCACCTCGCAAGCTCGTATTTTCCCATCTCGACCTGGATAAACCGCCTCAACCAATGCCAGCTTCCATAAAATCCGAGGGTGCATGTGGTCATGAACCAAAACGATGTCTCCTTTCTTGACTGTAAAGAACGATTTTTTTATTGCATAATGGGCTGACCGAAGCTGCTGTAGATACTCAGTTTTAAAACGCTTCCAAAAGAAATTTATAATGCGCAGTCGACCTTTCCATTTTAGACGAATATTCTGATCCGTTTGTGCACTAATCGCTGAAGGTAGTGACGAGAATTCTCCGTATAAAAAATGCGCTGGCGTCAGGGGCGCAAAATCCAAGGGATCGTGGCTAATATGCGTCAAAGGTCTAGAGTTCACAATATTTTCAGCCTCTACTAATAACGTAACAAGTTGCTCCGCATTCAAGGTACAACGTCCAACTGCGACCTTTAAAATATCCTTAATTGAACGAATCAAACGCTCCCAAAAGCCGCCCCACCAGGGGGCCCTTTCAACTAAGAAGTTCCATGCAATTCCTTGATACTTGTAAATCCTTGAAACTCCTCCGAGGGCAAAGCCTTTACTAATTCTTGAAGTTCGATAGATGCACGCTTGAATGTCTTCGCATTGTCGGAAATAATAACTTTGGGCACGCCACTCCTAGCAATAAATCGTCGTAATGCCATAATACAATTTTCGGTTGTTAAGTTTGGTACCAGCTCTAAATGAACGGCTCTAATCACGGCACATGTTAGAAGCATGACGTAGTATTTTCTTGTTGTGTTTGATCCTTCTATCTCCTTCACGTAGAGGGGTCCTGCGAAGTCCAGTCCGGTTGTCTCAAACTGCCTGGGAAGCTGAAAGTCGACTTCTAGGTAGTGGAGCAAATGGCTGTGAAGCCGCTTTCCCTCTTAACCGCTTACAAATGACACAAGGCCGGATCGTAGATTTAATAAGTTGTCGAGCCCGTGGGATCCAGAATCTCTTTCTTAATTCCGCTAAAAGTAGGTTAATACCAGCATGAAACATTTTTTGGTGAATCTCTCTGACGACAAGCTTCGCTAATTGGCTTTGCCTTGGTATGATAATAGGATAATCATCATCTAATTTCGTTCCAACACACAAAAATTCCGAGCTGTTGAGTATTGGATTTAACATCTTGACGCTAGAATATTCGCTTATAGGTTTTCACTTCGCCAAAGCTTCGAGTTCAGAAAAGTATTCTTGACGTTGTACTATCGCTAACCAGTATTTTTCCGCTATGCTTATTTCACTGGCAGTTAAGTATTTGTTACGAATAGGGACCTTTCCTCGCTGTAGGATAAAACGCACGAAACGCATTAGAAGTTTGCTATACCGACTATAATTTTCCATAGCTAGAATCGATGAACCTACGGCTGTGATTCAGTTGAAATTTCCTCTACTAATAAACTTGTTAAATAAGATGGTGTTTCAAGAATGTGATCCGTTGCTATATGTCCGTAATTGTCATTATTATTCTCCGCTAACCATTCAGGTCCATTGAGCCAGGAGTAGGAATTCGCTAACTTGGTACCAGAAAGTCCTCTCGTTAATAGGTCTGCTGGATTACGTTCACTAGTACAGTGCCGCCAATTCTGAGGTTCTGAGTTCTTTCTTATTTCCTGAACACGATGAGCTACGAAGGGTTTCCATCTGCGATAATCACCATTTATAGCGTTCACCATTTTTCCAAATATATTTATTAAAATTTTCTTCAATTAACGCTTTTGAAGAATCTTCATTCGTTATACCAATCGTATCTAAGTCCCACAAGCAACTTTCCTTGAAATGTTCCGTTGCATATGCGTGTAGGACAACAGTTGACAAGCAAGAATATTTCACAGTTTATTCTAACGAAACTGGTCCTTGTATTGTCCAACCAAATACACTGTTTACAACTGCTAAATTCGGAGATAATTTCTCGTATTCACCTGTAATGACATTCCAAAAGTTATCAGAGCCAATAAGAATGCTGATACCTTCGTGCAATTCTTCCCCATTCAAATTAACGTCCGCTAATGAAAATCTCAAAAAGTCTACATGATCAGATGGTGGGGGTGAAAGAAGATCATTGCAAATTTCCTGAACTTCTAATGCAACTAGACTTATGCATCTGTCATTATATTGGCTTTTCAAAGTAAAGCTAACCAAATTGCATCTTTGTGTAGGCGATGGCTTCTTGCTACCGAAGGTTGAAATTTTTATAGTTTGTTCACCCACTATGGGTAAATTAAGCTTTCGAGCGATGGATTGCTTAATATATGTCCTTTGACTGCCACCATCTATTATTAATCGTACCAGAGAACTCAACGATTGGCTAGGAGTAGATATGTAGGCACAAGCTGTCTGTAAATACACATTACATGAATTGGAACTATTATTTGAATATAAATTAAAAGTATGCTTAGAGCTGCCTGTAACAGCTGACGATTCTAATGATTTTTTATTCCGAATGTTGACTTCGCACATCGCTGATGAGTGGCGCCCGTCACATTTTACACACTTCAAATCCTTAACTTTGCAGAATTTTGATCGATGACCTTTACTCGTACAACGATAGCAGCGTCCCTGTTGTCTCAATAAATCTTTCCGCTGCGCAATTGTATGTGAACTATTACAATTTTTCGACATATGTTCACTCGAATTGCAAAAGCAACATTTATTATTATCAGTAGTAAGTAAACCGGTAGCTGTTCCATGAGATTTATGTGTAGGTGCAGAACGGAAGGAATTGACGTTGGATTTCTCAAGTGATAGTACCTCTCGCTTTAAAAACTGTAGTATTCGTCTCACTTGCTTGTCACCTTCAAAAATAATAGAGCTAGCATCACTCTTCGCTGATACGGAGTCATGACAATCATCAACGTCATCCTTCTCTGCGCTTTGATCTTCATTAATTCGATGAAAATGTATTCGTAATTCACTTGGCATGCATTTCAATAACATTGTTTTTAACATCACACCATAATGCGTAGATGGGACTTCCAGCGCTGTCAGTGAACGGGTAATTGCAATCACTGCATTGTATAATTTTCGTAGTCCCACTAGGTCATGGGCAGAAGTTACTGGCGGCAAAGTCATCAACCGCTGCATATTCTTCTCAATCAGCTGATCACTTTGCCCAAATTCTTCTTGAAGAAGTGCGATTGCACCGTCGTAGCACGATTCTGAAGGCGTAAATCCCGCTATTGTATCAGCCGCTTTTCCAGTTAATAACGACTGAAGATAATTAAATTTTTCCGAACCGCTTAAATTCGTATTTTCATGGATTGTGGATTTAAATTGTTGCCAAAAAGGCAGCCACTCGTTTAAATCTCCTGAAAACCGCTTTAGCTGAAGCTTGGGTAGTTTAGCGGTGCTGTGATGATTCATAGCTGGTGGAGAAGGTTCGCTGGAAGATAAAATGGGATTACCTTGGAGTGCTCGAATCCTCGTGAGGCGATGCTGCAGGCGTGCAATAATAGAAACCGCTTTGTCCTCATACTCAGCACTTGTTTCAAATTCCTTATCTTCTGCTTTGAAAGTGGGCGCTGAGTACAAGTCTTTGTTCGCCTTTTTCAGGTATTCATGCGCAGACATTATTCGCTGTAGGAAAACTGAAATTTCCTCTTCGATTTCTGCAAATTTATTTGAATTTTCCATCGTCGCTTGGGCATCGCCGGACGCTAAGTAATCTGATGCATACTTCGCTAATTTGGTTATTTGACCCCGATGTACCGCTCGATTTTGACTATTTTGCTCCATAATTCAAATTAATTGTACACGTTCGCTTCGCTAATTATGTTATTTATGTCTACCGCTGATCCCGGGTTTCGGCACCAATGACGAAAATAAAACTCAGGATTTAGAAATCAGACTTTATTAGAATACTCAAGATATTAGACTTTATTAGGTTAATCTCACGACGATGCGTTTATTATGATTGCGACGGAAAAACTGACTCCAAAGAGCAAGGGGACAGTAGTATAATATAGCTGAATTTAGATGACGGTGCGTGTGTGTGTGTATGTGTCCTATACGAAAAGCGCTAAATAATTTTCAACAGTGATCTATAGTCCAGGGAAATTAGATAAAAAAAAGGTCCAACTTCAGAAAATGACGTAGGCTCACACCCTTTTTTCATCTTTAAAGCGTCTTGTGTGAGCTATTGACGCACTTCTCTGGACGGACGTTTTCCTTATTACCCATTCTAGGGCGAGGTTGAAAAGCAGTGTACATCCCCTTGTCTAGGACCTTGTCTTACTTCGAACTCTTCTGTTACTGCATTTTGTATCTTTACATTCGCCAGTCAATATTCGTTCCGTATTTGACCTGTCGTACCAGATTTCAGGGGACTCCTAATTCCGATAAGATTTTCTTCAGCCTATTTTTATAGAGTCTGTTGAAAATCGACAAATATCTGATATACATTGTGAAGGTTTTGTAACTGGAGGTAAGTAGTGAGAGGATTCTGTAGTTTTTACAGATTAATTTATCTCCTTTCTTGCATATTGGACTTATAATCGCTTTCTTGCAGTCATCTGATATAACTTCTAGGAGCAGGCATCTGGTATAACTTCACGAGGGAGTAGTGAGAACCTTACATCAGTCAAGCAGCAAGGAATGTGTGCAACTACCTGTGTAAGCCTTCTATGCCTACGATAGGAGACATTGCAGGGGTCCGCACCCAGACGGTAGTGTCAAATTCCTTCTGACTAAAATCGCCAACCCTTTTTTGCATGACGTTTAAGTCGTGACTGGTACCAGCCGTAAAGCATTATTTCAGCCTGGCGTCATCAGGATGACTATTAAAAAGCGATCCCTCGAAGGTGCTCACCAGTGTTGCCACTCTCTGAGCGCTTGGTCGTATCCATTACAACACAGAAAAAGTATCCAATCGTATCCATAGCCTTTCTGTACGTATCCATATGATACTAAATGGGCTGGCGTACACTAATAGTTCAGGAGAGATAGCGGAAAAGTATTCAAAAGTTGAAATAAATCTACCCTGCGATTTTTCGACCCTATAATTAAGAGAAAAATCGTAGGAATCCAATGAATGTGTTTTGGAAAAAATCGGTCCAGGAGAACAGGTGGAAAAAAGCTAATAATGGTAACGAAAACACGTTTTTCAACGTTTTAGGTGCGAAAAAATTTTGTTTTTGGGAAAAAAAAATAGTACGTAATAGCGCTTAAAAAGACGAAAATTATGGGTTTTGGACAATTGAAATCGGTCAACAGGTTTTCGCAAAAAAAATAAAAACCTCGAAATATGGCCATTTTTTGACATTTAATTACAGGGACTGTAATTATCGTAGAACTTTGTTTCAGGGCTTAAATTGTGGCTTCTGTTAGTGCCTACCTACAATAAAAATTTCATGCAAAAATAATTACAACTTTTCGCGTAAATCTCAAAAATGCAAAAACAGCCGTTTCAGGAAAAAAGTTTGAACAAGGCCCACGGTGGTGCTAGAATTATTTTGAAAAGCCCTATTTATTCTCGAAGAGCAACCCATTTTCATGAAAAGTCGGTGAGGTTCGATTTAATACCTCATAAACGCGTTTGAAAACAAGCACTTTTCTTGATTTTCAGAAAGAACACCTTTAGGCGAAGGGGGAAGTGGAATATGGCCATATTTCGAGGTTTTTATTTTTTTTGCCAAAACCTGGACCGATTTCAATTTTTTTTTTTTATGTGGAAGAATAGAGCTCAGGGAAAGCCCTTTGTACTGTCGACAATCTATTTTCTTCGTATAGAGTGCAATGTCGAACAGGAAGCCCTAGTCGATAGATAGTGAAGGGGAAGAGAGAAGTAGGAAGGAACTGCCACAACCAAAACTCATAATTTTCGTCTTTTTAAGCGCTATTACGTACTATTTTTTGTTTCCAAAAAACAAATTTTTTCGCACCTAAAACGTTGAAAAACATGTTTTCGCTACCATTATTAGCTTTTTTCCACCTGTTCTCCTGGACCGATTTTTTCCAAAACACATTCATTGGGTTCCTACGATTTTTGTCTGAATTATAGCGTCGAAAAATCGCAGGGTAGATTTATTTCAACTTTTTTTCTATCCCTCCTGGACTATAATCATAACGTCAACCGGTATTCCCTTCACCGAGAATAACTTTATTATCAAACCCAAAAAAAAGATGATAAGAAGATACATTTGTGCATGTGTTAGTTTTCACGCCACAAATTTTTGTTCAAAAAGTTACAACAACTCTTCCTTTGCCCCTCTGTCCAGAAAACCAGTTTTTATTGTTGAGTTATGATCCGTGTACGCCAGCAGCCCAATTATATATTGGTTCAAATCGAGAGAGTGTTTTCCGTTGCATTTCTTCTATGAAAATAGGAAATTCTTAAAGTTGCCGCAACTCGTAATTATTAAAAAAATTACCTTTCCATCGCACTCATTTCAAAGCACCACAATACGATACAATACGCAAACAACAAGTAACATAATCGTTTTTCACTTGTAAAACCCCACACAAGCCAAAAGACAACATAATGAAAAGTAGGTCACAACTTTGAGAGAAAATGTATCAGATATTAGAAATTAATTGTAGTGATTAGACAAGAAACCTTAAGTAATAGTAGATTTTGAAAAGTGAAAATAAAATTACGATAACCGCGAACGTATCCTTTTACGGGAAAACGTATCATCGTATCCATATGATTTTTTTTGACTAAATAGTATCCAAAATGATACGAACGTGTCCAAAGTGGCAACACTGGTGCTCACCAGAGCGGGTGCAGTTTATCCGTCTATCTATCCCTCCTTGCATTTAGTAGGGGAGCTGGCACTTGAAAAAATCGTGTCGTCCCAACCTTCTGCCGTTTGGTATATAAGCTTTTGAAGTAATTCTAAGCATTTTTTATAATATGACATTTTTGCGGGAAGTGGACCCATTTCGAGTTAGGGGTTTTGCGGGGTAAAAAGGGGGTTAAAATTGAAAAAAATTTCTGCCGCTTCGTATGTAGGTTCTTTTAGGGCTAAATAACCGTTAAATACTAGTGGCAGAAATTTTTGACTATTTGCTAGGGTGTGGGGAGAAAAATGGCAACTTCAGCTAGGGGTGGCTTGGGGAGGGTCCAAATGGTCAAAAATGTCTGCCACTAGTATTTAACGGTTATTTAGCCCTAAAAGAACCTACATACGAAGCGGCAGAAATTTTTTTCAGTTTTAACCCCCTTTTTACCCCCCAAAACCCCTAACTCGAAATGGGTCCACTTCCCGCAAAAATGTCATATTATAAAAAATGCTTAAAATTACTTCAAAAGCTTATATACCAAACGGCAGAAGGTTGGGGCGACACGATTTTTTCAAGTGCCAGCTCCCCTAATTTCTTTGTCTTTCTGTATTTCTTTCAGTTTCGAATTGCTTAAGCTTAAGGTGGATGGCTTTTAGCGCCACCGTTATGATTCTCCCCTTCCCCCTCTCATACAATTTTTTGTTTGTCTGACCAAAACCTAACCGCAGCCGGCGCTTAGTGTATGCACCCTGTATACATTAAAACCTAAAAACGAAACAATGGGTTTATGGTGACTAAAATATGTAATAAATATTTTCAATTAAAATAAATATAACTAACATATTTTCTAATGTACTAACTAAAGTAGGCAATGGTGAACCATTAGAACAACATGAAATTGAGTTGATAGAATCAGGTTTTTTGCAAAAGCCGACACTGTAATATTGTGCCCTAAAGGAATTCGCCTATTTTTCAAAAATGAGCATGTAAACGCCTACAACAATCACCTTCTACAACAATTTGAAGACAAAATTATCTCTACAGCTACTGACTCAATTACAAGATCTAAAAAGCGTGAATAAGGTGCTAATTTTAGAGTAAAGTTACATAAAAAGTCAATTATCGATACTGGTGGTTTACCATATCAAATTACTTTTGTAAAAGGCATGTTTTATCTAATTACAACAAATTTTGATGTATCAGATGGCTTATGTAATGGTTCAACTGGAAAATTAGTGCATTTAGATCTTGATACAAACAACATTGTAGGTAGAGTTAGGTTGGAGTTTTGTGATTCAACAAATATTGGTCATAAGAAAAAGATAAAAGCTGCTGGCTGTACAAATTGGAGTTAGTAATCTTGCTGTGCCTATTGAACTACGATCTGCGAGCATTCCATTGACACCAGACAGGCTGATTCCACACGAGCGTACACACGACACGACAAGAGTCGGCTGCAAGCGATGGAAAACCGGCTCCTCTCTCATCCTCTTCTCCATAAACCACCTTTAATATACCACGTTTATCGTCGGGCGCGGGATAAACGTGTGTTACACGAGCGAACCGATGGGCTGAACGCAGAGCTCCTGCGATTCAGCACGCGAGTCGGCCCTTCAGATAGAGAGGAAGCTTTCAGAGCCAGTACAAAGTACTGGTGGCTGGAAGAATCAATAGGATGAACCGGGTTAATGTGTGTGATAATGTGATGTGTGAGGGCAAGCGTTAGCCTAAGTAGGATTAGGATCCCAGTAGGGGAATTAGGCATAGTCATAGGATTACCATTGTAATAAGTTTAGCTATAAGATAGGTAGGTAGTTTTAAGGTTAAGTTTAGCTAGGGGTACCCTTGAATGATGCCGCCCGCGAGCTCTCAGGCTATTGTAAAGCCTCAGCTCTCGCGGACGACAAACCTCGGGCGAGAGCCACCAGATCCTGGCGCCTGAGTCTCTGGTGACTGTCGTCGGACTGGGTTATTTTCTAGTGTTTAGTCGTAGCTTATACCCTAGACAGACTAGCACCCTTAATCTAGATTATGACGTCAGAATGACGTAAGCTCCATTTAATTTCCATTTCTTTTAGATGGCTCTGCGTCATTCTGACGTCATAATCTAGATTAAGTTTCTAGTCTGTCCCCGGTATTAGAGTAGGTAGTTTGTAGGTTTTTAACATCTAGGTTAAGTTTTATAAAATAGATTAAGTTAGCTAAGTTTTAAGAAAATTTTCTTAGCTTTAAGTTCACAATTAAGTATGTAATATATACTATTTAAATAAATAAAGAGGCCGAAAGGCAAACTAAACATAAGTAATTAAGTTAGATAGGGTTTAGCTTAGAGCGCCCGCGGAGGGCCAGTAAGTTAGTTAAGTTAGATAGGGGAAAAATAGGTTTTAGTATAGCCTGTAAGCTTCTGTTGTACAATAACGTAGGAATAAATATGCTTAAAAAAATCAGCCATAAGAAAATTATTGCTACTCGAAAGCATTTTCCTTTAATCGCAGCTTGCGCTATGACCAACCATATATAAATCGCAGGCTGCAATTTTCAGTGTAATTGTTTACGAGTACAGCATAGATCATTCGCAAGAACTTGTATAGGTGCGATATCTCGGGCAACAAATATTTGTATATTGTAACACCTCAAGATGATCCAGCGAAATTTAAGTTTCATCATAATCGAAAGCAAGCTAGATTGCTGCAAGAATTTCAAATATTTATCTTCAAACACATTGCAGACCAGAAGGCAAATGATCTTGGATATGATTTGTAAAAAAAGAGGTCTTTCATTACAGTGGCGGACTAAGGGTGGGGCGGAAGGGGCGGTCCGCCCCGGGCCTCTGGTTCCTGGGGGCCTCCAAATGTCTACAAGTTCCCTTGATCAAATCCTAAACAAGGCTTTTAAAATATGGTCAGTGCCTACCTAAGTGGTATTTTGGAGTCGGAGGTCCCGTACAATGTTCCCGTAGACACAAATAAGTACAGCATGTAATTATTAAAATGGGACTTCATTGAATCGTTATCCTGTACATCGCTTATTATTCAATACTTCTGGACCATTTTCATCTCGGTTGCAACATGCAAGATGAGTTTTTCTAAACTTAAGCCGGGGCCCGATTCCGCAACGGTGAGTTTTACGGTTACCGATTTCAGTGTACACTGCTTATTTTCGCGTCCGCAAGAGTGAGAATGATTTTTTTTACATTTGCGGTGAACACCGCCGCGCCGTGAAAAATTTCTCACTGAGCAAAAGGCTGTGAATTTACGGTGAGTAAAGTTGTTTTTGTAATATCGTGCGATTATTTTTGAATAAGTTTTTTAATTTTTTTTAAAAATAATTTTTTTGAGAGATTTGTTTGGTATGTAAAAATAGTTTTAGTTTATTGTTTATTGTATTGCCACTTTAAAAATCATTCAGCACTTTAAAACTCACTGGCACTTACGGAATCGCATTTTAAAGGAGGTTGCCAGTGAGTTTTTCCTTCGGTGTTCACTGGCGAAAAACTCACCGTTTCGGAATCGGGCTCCTGGTGTCCACTATAGAGCTTTTTGCATAGAGCTAGAGAAAACTCTCCCATAGAGACGTGTATACACCCTCTGGAGCTGTACACATGCACTCTACACCCACTCTACGGGAAAATTTTCTCTGCTAAAAAACTCTATAGTGTATAAGCAATTTGTTTGTGTTGTGTAGAGCTCTACATCTGCTCTACGCTCTATCAAGCATGTTTGATAGAGTTTTCTCTCTACAGTATTCATTCTTATTTACATTTCGACTGCGCTTCTAATTGTTGTACATCCGCCTGCTAAATAACAACGAAATTCGAATACGACATACGCAGAAAATGTGTCTTCTTCCGTGAGCTCATTCAAAAATTCTCGATACATTCCAGCGTTTTATTTTCTTTTCGCAATCCAATCTCGCGCCGAACATTTCCTTTCCTTCTTTTTCTCTTCTTCGAGCAAAAATACAACGGCAGCAGCTTGTTTTTGGCGAGACCTCATTATATTATTTTTTTGTTTTCTATTAATTTCCTTTAAATTTTTTTCACAATATGTGTACACACGCATCTCTGAATAACTGAGAAATTAAATGACATGCAAAAGTTGATGGCCGACTCTACAGTAGAGAAAACGCATCTGCAGTGTGCAGTCTGTAGAGCACGTGGTAGAGCTCTATTCAAAATTTCTCTAGAGCAATTCTACGGGCGGTGGGGTGGTAGAGTGGTAGAGACGCGCTGTAGTGTACACACTACAGGTAGAGCTTTACACTCTACACTCTACCAAAAAAACTCCATAGTGGACACTTGGCTTTAGAACTACTTTCGGAAACGATGGGTAATTAGATGCTTTCCCTGCTGGGAAATAAACATACACACACTTTACATACAAATGAAAACTGAATAAAAGGCTTCTAAAGTTACATCAACTTCTTAGACTGAGGGCCTCATTCAGCTTTGCCGCCCCGGGCCTCTGACGGGCTTAGTCCGCCACTGTTTCATTATTAACTTTTAACTGCCAAAGTTTAAAAAATCATATCTTAGATTTCATCGATCCAATTACTGAAAATTCTAATCTTTCATTACTCTCTGAAACATGGATGAGAAATGAAGAAGAAATTGTCCTTCCTAATTTCCATTGCATTTCTCATTATAAACGAGACAATGCACGTAGGTCTGGGCTGCGGGCAGTCCAGGCCAAAACCGAAATCGTTTTTTCATTAAACCATTGCATTTTTAAGCGAGCACGAAGTGGCTTACAGACGATCAACTTGTGTTGTCAACCTGTTGTCAGCAGAAAGTGTACACTCGCTTCAACTTGTTGTCAACCAGTTTGCAAACATCATTTCATTTTCAGTTTTTGATTGCAAAGCACGCGTGTGGAGAGTTCCGAAAAATAACTTTTTTTTGTAATTCACACTGCTGTTCACTGCTCAAGCTCACGATTTAAAACGCTGTTACCCAATACAGTTGTAGTTGTAGCGAAAACTGGTTGGCAACTTGGAAGCTCCGCCCACCAAAAATCTAAAAATTTTGATCTGTTTCAACCATTTATCAACGGTTGTTTTCAACCATAAACCCGACTACAGACGTGAAACTAGTTGACAACCGGTTGAAAACCCAAGTTGATCGTCTGTAGGTCGCTTAATACAGGGTCTTCTCTATATATCCCACCACCTCGTGCAGAGCTGTTTCGGTGTAGCTACCACTGAGATAGGCATGTTGTGCTGGTGACAGTAAAGTCACATCTACCGATTGGCGGAGGTGGTAGTCGATGACCCTTTCTAGTGTCTTAAGCACGAAGAATGTGAGGCTTCTTCTTCTTTAACGGCTCTACAACCGGGATACGGTCCTGGCCTCTCGCAACTGTTCTCTCCACCGGTCCCGATTCTGAGTCGATGTCATCCAGTTTGGCATCCCTATGCTCTGGGCTTCCTGGTCTACGCCATCCTTCCAGCGGAGTTTGGGTCTCCCTCGCTGTCGCACCCCATAAGTCTTACCGCAGAGAACTTTCCAAGTAGGCTCATCTTCACTCATACGAGCTAGATGTCCTGCCCACCAGAGTCAACCGAGCTGTATTTTTTTCGCAACATCTATGTCGCGATAGCGCTCGCAGATCTCGTCATTGTAGAGTGGAATGTGAGGCTAATCGGCTTATAGTCCTTCGCGGATTCATGACCTCTTCTTCCTATCTTTAGGATGAAGACGACCCTCGCCTGTATCCAACTCATGGGGACATATCCGAGCACCACGCAGCTCTTGAACATGACCACCAGCCAGGGTACTACTACCTCAGATAGTTTCTGTAGCATGACTGGTAGTATGGCATCCGGGCCGGGCGCTTTGAAGGGGGAGAAGCTAATTATCGCCCAGAGGACCTTTTCCTTTGTAATAATAGCGGAAATCTCCTCCCAGGAGTGTGTCTGTCCGTTCCCGGATGCTTCGACCTCGTTTTCGTCCCTGCAACCGGGAAAGTGTGTGTTCATTAAAAGCTCTATAGACTCGGCCTGCGATTTTGTCCAAGCTCCGTTCGCCTTTTTTTATAAAGGACGGACTGGAGTGGATCTTGCACAATCTGGCAGAGTCTCCTATACTCTCTATAGATTGGTAATATCCTTGCCAGGTATCTCTCTTGGCTGAGGCAATATCCTTCTTGTACAATTTTAGGCAGTCTTTGTAAAGCTGCCAAAGGCTCTATTAGTAACAGCTATTGAAGATCTCTCTTGTTAACTTCCTCAGTTTCGAGAGATCTTCATTCCACCACGGGGAAAGGTTTTTTGCTCCGCCTTATTGGGCAGGATATCTTATACGCCGAGGGGATAGCGTTTTCGAAAGTATTGACCCTATCTTCAATTTTCTCTATAAGGTCTATACTTCCATGCGGGCACTCTCTAGAGCAGCGGTGTCCAACAGAAATTCGTTTGCAGCCACAATCGGTATTTTTAAGTAATTTCATTCGCCACATTAAAAATAAATATAAAAACTATGTTTTATGAATTTTTTTATCAAATTCATTACATATATTGTAACATTGTAGTTCACAAGTTATTATTAAGATAAAAAAATCCGAAAATTCTTAATGTGATGTTTGGCAATTTTTTCTTGCACCATCCCCTTAAAATCTGGTATAAAACCCACGTTAACTGCACATTTTAGTTCTGCCTCCAAATTTTTGTTAATAATATTGGATCGATACTTTGATTTTATGAAATTTGCAGCTGAAAAAGTGGACTCGCATATCCATGTTGTTCCAAACATACTCAACTGCTGAATCCCTGAATCCAGAGCCAAAAACTCATTTGAATTAATAGGCGAGCCCACATTAATAAAACTGACTCTTCGTTTCTAGGATAATCGTTCTAGCTTTGAAGCAAAAGCATATCTGATTCAAAGTTACGTCGGTCCAAACTTAGCATATTCGCGATATCTTGAGATAACTGGGAATTGGTTATGTCAAAATGGAAAGGATCTTGCATGAATTGGAAAACTGGTATGAATTTTTCAAAACGGCCTTCAAATTTTCTTTGCAGTTCCTGCAACCATCCGGCATAACGCTGTCTATTAAAATTAGAATCTTCTTTATATTTTTCATATTAACGAAATGCGTGAAATCAAGATTTTCCATGTGTATTACAAAAAGTTTTAACTTATGCCCCGGCTTCACCGTCCTGAGTTCAATAATATTCAGTTCAATACATATAAGTGGCTTCACCGGCTAAAGTCCAGTTCAGTAATGCGAAAGTTCCCTGGAATGGCATTCCACTAATCTAGTTGATTACTCTCTTTTGAGCGAACTTTTACTTTCAAGCTTGATTTTATGTTCTGTGGGGCGAAATCAGGCTTTAGTTTTCCTGACTTAAAAATGTGAAAATGTATGCGAACTCAGGCAAAAATTGAAGCTCAGTACACTAATTTGCTCGAACTTGCGCAGTTCGGCCGGTGAAGCCGGGTATTAGAATAATTGAACTTGGTTTAGAAACTAGCTAATATTTTTTATTACTCGAAGAAATATGACATTTTTTGCGAAAAATAGTCTATTTGCCACATGTGGCGACTGGCGATGGTGTTGGACACCGCTGCTCTAGAGAGTTTAGCTCTCAGGACCAGACCGAAATTCTTCCAATCGGGGTTTCCGTGCGGTTGACGAGCTTCAACCTGCTGGTTAACGCTGAAGCGTATCTATCCGGTGGTCCAAGAAGATCTGATACCCTCCAGTTTTCTACTTTACGTGTTTCCGTGTTCATGGACAACGTGATATCCAACATTTCCTGCCAACCTTGGAAATTTTCCGTGCTTGGGAATACGATGGTTGGGTGGTTGCCCCGGTTGCACACCGCTAGCTTGGACGTAGTCTGACAAAAATAAGACCTCGATACGTTAGTGTACGTTCACACCAATAAGTGCCATGCTAAGCGCCTAGTGGCCAAAGTCTAGATATTAACAAGTCTTTCATCTTCATATGGTTAGTGAGTGAAAGGCGAACAGCTATATGCACACATTCTTCAAATGACGATGTCAGGGTACCAGAGAGAGAATGCAACATTTTTATAAACGTTCGCACACAACTAGCAAGCGGACGATTTTATGATTTTATATGGGGATAAAGTTGATGTATTAGTGCACATTTACTATTTATGAAAAAAAAACAGCAGATTCAATTTTCCTTCTTTTTCTCTTCTTCATACTTTATCGAAGAGAGAGAATCTGGCTTTGTCTCGCCGAGTTCACGATGTATGCGTTGAGTTGTACTCAGCAATGATGTTCATATATGCACGCATACAACTAACGGGGGGAAAATTTTGTATGAAGATGAAAGACTTGTTATATCTAGACTTTGCTAGTGGCTAGATAGGTAGCAGGATGAATTATCCAAGCGAACGAACGTTAGTGTTAGCACTGCGTTGTTCATACCGACCGCGCCTCGCTATGGCTAGTCGCCAGGTGGCTATCCAAGAGAACAGGCGTGTTTGTTTTTTCCTAGGATACATACGATGAAACGACGAGCAACTGCAGGATTTTCTAGTATCCTATCCAAACAGGTATCCTCTGGTGTAAATAGTAGGATATCTTAGCATAGCACCTATCTTAGCAAACCATCTATCCCGCCACTATTGGTGTGAGCGTACACTTAGGGTTAAACTCCAAACTGCTATTTACCAGTCGATAACAGAAACATGCGCACCTTTTAATAAAACTTCACAAGGATACAAAAGTATTTCTTTTTTGCATGCCAAGTCCGCTCCATCTGCATGTCAAAATTTTATTTCACTGAAAAATAAAAGAAATGTCTTCTCCCACAAATAAATTAAACGCCAATTGTTCTTTTGAATGTTTTCAATTTATATTAATAATTTATTACAAAAATTTGGATAATTGTCATCTGCGGAAAATAAAAAGGGTGAGAGACAGAGAGAGATAGAGAGAAAAAAAATACAAGGAGCAATATCTACATAAAATTTCACTTTTTTTTCATTTCATTTCTTTTAAAACTAACACAAATACAGCTGCATGTAATCGGTGCACAGAAACAAAAATTAAACTAATAAATAATTTAATAATTGAACATTTTTGTTTTATTTTATTTTTATTTATGTTTTTCTTTGTTATTTAATAATTGTTTTCTTCATCCTCTTGTTTTTCGCTTAAACACAATTAAAGTTATGTTAGTTGCATTGATTTCATCATTAATTTTTTTTTCGCTTTAATTTTTTTTACTTTATCGTTTATTTTTCTACTTCTTCATCTTCAAAATTAATTAATTTTTTTCTTTTCTTAATATTTTTTTTGCATTTGTTTGTTTATTTTCTTTTTAAATTATTGTATTTTCGTCTGCAATTATAGTAGTATGTTTATTTAATTAATCTGCATGTTTTTACTTTTTTGTAGTATTTTTTTTTAAGTTTTATTTTTTTCATTTCTTTCCTTCTTTTGTATAAATATTCGAGAAACAGAGACATATAAACATTGTTTTACATTTAATTGTTAAGTAAATAGAGAAGTTAATTTACAATAAATTTAGTATTTTTTTTTTAATTTTTTCTTTAATAATATATTTTTGCATTATTTTCAGTGTTAAGTTTTATTTTCTGGGTAGGCGTTTTTTTATTTCTTCATTTTGTTGTTGTTTAAATAATAATAATAATATTAATAATTATTTCTGGTAATGTACACACTCACTTCTTTATTGTCTTTACATAAAAAACGTATTCATATAATAATAATAATAAAAATAATAATAATAATAATTAAGCACAACTACAAATAATTATAAGTAAAAAAATTAAAAAAAAATTATAAAATAAAATTAATAAAGATTAAAAATACTGATCAATATGAAGTATTTTGTTGTTTTTTTTTGAAGTTTTCGAACACTACTATATATATTTTTATATTTAATGTATAATTTTTGTTTTTGTTTTTTTTGCTGCGGAAATAACGCAAAATTCCAAAAAAAAAATTTATTTATAAATTTCAAAAATTTTATGAGCCGACAGTAGTTAATTTTCTTCGCAATGGTAAAGTTTTATCGTTGTAACTAGTTTTTGTTGTTTTATCTAGATTATTAGTTGGTGTTAAATTATTATCGTTGACCTTAAGATCCCTGAGACCGATACCTAAAATCGGTGATGGACCCCGCTGATCACCAACAATTGATTGAAACGAAGCTGATATAATAATTGGCTTTGATTTTTTATAATACTTTTTTAATGTTGTTGTTGTGGTTGTTGTTGACGATGACGATGATGATGTCGATGATGATGATGCCGATGACACTGATGATATTGATGGTGATGATGATGAAGACGATGATGACGATGATGTTGCAGTTGCTGTTGTTGATTGACTATCCAACATGCTATTATCATTAATTCTTTTATTATAATTACTATTATTATTATTGTTGTTATTATTATTATTATTATTATAATAGTTATTGTTGTTGTTATTGTTATTATTTTTATTAATATTAGTTACATTAACATCGCTACTAACATTATTCGTACTATTTTTGCTAATATTCGTACTTAAATCGTTACTTGTTAATGTTACTGCTATTGTTACAGTTACAGTATTTACATTACTGTTACTGTTAATGTTATCGGTATCATCGCTGTTTAAATATATGTTGGTTGTATTAATTTGTTTATCGCTACTATAGCTATTACTATCATTAAGGTATTCAGTCGAACTATCCAAACTGTTTGGCAAGTCAGGTAGTATTGCACTTGCATCATCATTCGAGTATTCATCTGGTATACTGGAAAAGCTACCGCTCCCTGATTCACCATTACTAGTGGTGTAACTATCCTGAAATGTCGGCGATGTTGAGCTTAAATCTTGTGTACTATAATCTGCCTGCTGTTGTGTTGATGATGATTGAGTTGATTGCAGCTGCAATTGCTGCAATTGTTGCTGTTCTTGCTGTTGCTGACCGAACACAATACGTCGATGTTCTGGATCTTTTGGATTTAGGAAACGTGCCCTCTGACCTCTATTACCACATTTTATTTTTATTTTCCTTTGCTTCCTAACAACAGGAGTTACAACAGAATCTTTATCAACAACAGCAACTTGTGTCGTTAATGTTGCTGCTGTTGTTTGATTGGTGTTTAATAAATTGGAACGATTACATAATTTTCTCTTATTATTACTATTATTATTATTATTACTATTGTTATTATTATTATTATTATTTACTCTACGCCCGGTTGCATGACTTTGCCTTTTAGCAACCATATTTGGATCGTTATGATGATGCCGTACACGGTGCTGATGTGCATTATTGTGTTTATTAGCACTAATTAAATTATTATTATTATTATTAATATTATTAATATTATTTGAATTATTACTATTATTCCTATTACGACTATTATTGCTACCACTATTACTATAACTATTACTATGGCCGTTATTGTTGTTGTTGTTGTTATTATTATTATTATGATTTCTGTTTTTGTGGCTGTTATGGCTGCCTGCTGATGATGTTGCTGCTATTAATGATGACGATGTCGGTTGTGTACTGAAAAACTTTTTACCTTCAACTTTTGTAAATGAATAACATTCATCTTCGACATTCTTTCGTGGACCAACTGGTTTACCTCGATGTGTAAAACCGATGCGCCTTTTTACATCTAGTAATGAATGGAATTCGAAATAACCGTATTTTATTGATTCGGTGAAATAACATCTTTCTTGTAGCTTTTTCTGAAATTAAAAATAAAAAAATGTTAGACAATTTTGTACTTTTTTGGAATGTTTTTGAAGAAATTATTTTAAATTATTTTCTAGCTTAGCATTCATTTTCATTTCATCTTCCAAAGTTCAAGAAAAAATCTACTCAATTTCATTAATATGTGATAATTAAAATATTTTTGCGAACAAGTCTTAACTGTTTATTTGCTTCAACTGAAATTTTATTTGTTAAAGCGAAATTACAATTGTAAACACGCGTCAATAAAAATATATAGTTTTTAAGCAGGATGGCTCTAAATTTCTACCAATGGGAAACGGAACAGCAAAATCTTTTCTCTTAACGAGGATGAGTCCTCTATCACCAGTGATAGTAAGCAGCTGGATCTCTTTGCTTAAACCTTCCTGGACAGAATTTTTACATTTTAGTAACAAATTACAAAAAAAGATGTTCAAGCGATCTAGACAGGGGTATAGGGGCTGTAGTACCAAAAGCAGCACTTTAAGATCGAATGTATCACTCGATGCATAATTCGAAAGTACACATGGCTCGATTGTCAATGCAATAACAGCTACCGTAAGGACCCGAGTAAAAATAAAACTCGCCGGTTCTTAGCCTGAAACAGTTAAAACCTGCATGGTACCCGAAACAGGCTCGGTACGCCTGAGTAAAAATAAGACTCGCTCGCACTTAGCATGAAAAAGGCACGGTACGCATGAGTAAAAATTCTACTTTTCCAAAAACCAATATCAATAAAAGAGGCATGACCCAAACGAAGCAAGGTACGCCGGTAATTGGAGCTTTAACAAATTGTATAGGACGAAGAAAACGGCAATTATCATGATGACCATAAAGGGTGCCATTAGCATACTCAGTAGACCGGTTCACCTTCGATTGCGTACGTCAAGCAGCATTGGACGTGGTTAGTACTTTGTTGGGGGACCGCTTGGGAAAACGACACTCGTATTTGGGATAGTCTTTTACGAAAACGTTCATATCTGTAACAGAGGCTTGCATATCCTTGGCGGGCGCATTTTTAGATTTTCATGCGTATTGCGGGAGCGTGCATACCTGTGTGGCAGGCTCATTTGTGCGCTATGCGTGCTAGTTACGGGAGCGTATATTCCTTTCAAAAAATTATTTTTACTCGGGGAGATGTGTACCAGAATACGAGCTGTCTCCAGGCTTAATCCCGAACTACACTCTAATGAGCAGAAAAACCAAACAAAAAATATATAAACCATTAATAACACTATCAGTATTGCATGCATGTGAAACTTAGAGAACGAAAAAAGTGCATGAAACAGCAAGGGAAGTATTTGACCAAAACGTTTTGAGAAAAATTCTTCGGCTAGTGAGAAGGCAAGATGGATCCTTTAGGATAAGAACAAACTCAGAATGTGCAGAGATGTTAGTATAGCGAAAGCTTTGATTAATTTCTTCCAATACAATCCAGAATTCGAAAGATCAATAGGTCGGCAAAAGATGATATGGTAGAGTGGCGTTGAAAGAGAAACCTGTTGGTAGTTAGAAACTAGAGGTGAACTCATAATAACATTAAATTGAACATTAAATATGTATTACTACTACTTATTAGATATAACTCATTTAGGTCAGGAACGGCTTCAAAAGTTGTATAACATTTTATGGTAAAACAGCAACCATAACTCTCAAAATCATCCATTATATGAATGTTTTCAAATCACTAGGGATTTAATTCAATATTTTATTAATTTTTGTCAAGCCAGTTTTGGCATATTGTAAGTTATTTCGAGTGTCCCACAATTAGGACAATCTAACTAATGTTTCTCATCTAAACAATGTTTCTTCTTCAAGATTCCACAGTCTCGATAGGATCTTCAGCACTAAAAGTATTGCCAGTTTGTAAGTCAAAGCAGACCTGCCTACTATTTCAGTCATCGATATTAGGTAATTAATATTCAAATTTGTCGTCGACATTAGGTAATATTCAAAATTCAAGTAAACATATCCTTTAGAAAGTCCTATTTTATAGTAACCTTTCCTAAGCCTATATAAGCTCGTTCAAACTCGTCTTTCTGAATAATAAATTATAGAAGTAGTCATATCTGTAGTCTCGGTGGAACTGAGCGTAGTATCCGGGCTCGCTTTGTGACAAATATTTGCCGCAAACGTTTTGGATCGAAGAAACTCGCATATTTGCAGGGAGGTAATAGGATCAATTACCTATGGAAGCAAATTTTTGGGGCAAGGTCAATTTTCATTTTAGAAAAGTTCTATTGAACCTTTTTTTATTCGGACAAATTTATAAATTGTAGAAACAGTGGACCTTAATTGCTGGCAGTTCACTTTTTTCCTTGGCCCTACACTTTTTTGCCCAGACCGGCGAACTATGTAAAAATGGCCTTAGTCGCAGATGTAACAAGGTAGTGATTCCGTAAGAATAAAATTAGGAAACTCCAGATTAGAGTAAGTAATTAATTTTGAAATTAAAGATAATTACCAATATTAATTTTTTTGTTAATTGCAGCATTAATACAAAATTTCGTAATCTAACGGGGTCGAGTTTTTAGATATAGCTGCTGTGTCAAAATTGGGACATCAAATATATGCCCTCTCATATTTTCATAAGATGAGAGAGTAACTATTTACTGTTAGTGTTACTGTTACTACTATCTAGTAGTTAATAGTCAGAATATTTCAGCAAAATTAGTAGAATCTTTAAAGACTCTGGAACTAACATTTTTAAAACGATAAATATATTTGTGTGCACAAGCATCACAAAATGGAAACTTCACAAAAAGTCCATTGTCTACTTAAAGTAAATAAAACCAAATTCTTTTTTGCAACTAAACAGTCGGTTTTCAAGAAAATTGTATTATAATTTATTGTAATATACTGTATGTACGCGCATCTGCAATACATTAAGATCACATAAATATTCTTCGGACCGCATCGACACGTTTCATAAGTTACTAACATTCAATTATGCCGTGAGGTGCTCTTGTACCAATTTAATGACTTTCTTACAATAATGAATTCTTTCAGGTATTTAGCACATTGGATATGTTGATAAGTTGTTAAATTTATGCAATATCGTGAACAGTTTTTGAAGTTTATAGTTTTTATAGTCGTAAGAGACTGGAAAATAGTGGATTTTTTTTGCCATATGCTCTGGTGTACCTATACTAATAGGGTTTGGCAAATTTTAAGAAATAAAATTACGTTTAATTCTACCAAATTATATCTTATCTCACTTTCTATACTTTGCAATTTATGAAGAACCTATGAGCTTTGGGTCCAATGACCCTACCTAAATAACTTATAAACCAAAAGTCTAGTCTAAAAATCCTTTTAACATATAAAATATATAAATAAATAGAAAAAGATTATTCTGTTAGCATTACGTTGTTGAGACTTTCTAATCTCACTAAAGGGGGTAAACAATTGGTTCGAATTTTATTTATAATAACAAAACTTTTCTGCGTTTCATTTCAACCCTTAAAATTGTAAACATAATACAATGATTATTTAAAAAAATAACATCAACTAAAACGTGATCCGTGTCGCGACGGTAACCTGAAGATAACATAATACAACGTGCAGATTACTATAGCAAAATACTATTAATAGCGAAAATTGTTTGTCTTCCACCAATTATCCATTTATGATTTTTGGGATAACACACGGCACTTCAATGGCTAAAAGTAAGTCAGTAGTGTCAACATACTACAAATACACTAGAGTGAAATGAAAACATATTGAATTTCCAGTAAGTGTTTATCATTTTTATTAAGCGATAAAAAAATCTAATTGACGTCAATTGAACTCATTATAATCTCATGGAACTCATGTTATTTCAAAATTAACCGAACACGACTTCAAAATTATAGAAAATTTCTCTACGTTTTTACATAGTTAAGTTTAAAAATTTTAAAATAATAATTTCTTTCTGAATTCGGAAACCATATATGCTTCTGTGGTGAAAAATGCAAAATATTTTATCTTTTGAATAATTGGTCAAGATTAAAACAAAATTTTTGACACATTTCAATTGGGGTTAACACGCGCAAATATTGAATTGTTAAAGGTTTATTTTTGGGTGATTTTTTTTTCTTAGCGAATTAATTTAAAGGCACTTAAGATTTTATAAAGTGTTAACCAGTAACGAAATACAAGAGTTTTGATATAACCAAAGTTTTGCATTTTGTGAAAGAGGAAACACGTTTTGGAGATTTGTCAATAATTATTATGAAATGTGCTTGTTGCGTACTCGATGTGATAAAAAATTGTTTCGAATGCATGTTTGTTATTTAAAGAAGTTGTTCTATATATTCCATGTACTGTTTATAAGGAATAATTTTACCTTCAGATTTATTATAATTGCAAAACATGAAATTTAGCATACAATCTGGTATCAAGTGCTTTTTGGAAATCATGAATTCCTAATTTCTGAGCCATAAAACCAAGGTAAAAATCATTTACGAGATCCCCAGTAGTCTAGGAGTCTCAGTAGTCTAGTGGTTTAGTAGTTCGTTCCAGAAGTCCTTGGTCCGATTCGATTTATGATCCATGCCATCTCCTGCTCGGGCACAGAAATCAGCGTTTTTTCGCTTCAGTTTTGGCTGGCAGTGGGTCGAGTAAAACCACGTTCCGACAAGAATTTAAAGGGGCATGCATGTAGTTTGTGTGCTCCATGTAGGAAATGAGGTGCATGTCGATAGTGGGATTTGCTCCTAGGTTTGTCATGAGGACCATACAAAAAAACCAGCAATACTGAAATGAGGTAGGTATACCTCATCAGTTCCTCATGAGGGTCCTATGCGTCAAACCTCATTACAAATAAAATGAGACAAACCCACCATTTGCGTTACATATTCGGAAAGCTTTTTACCGTTAAGCTTTAGTTTTTGTTGTTGCCTCCTTCATATTTTAGGCAAATATAGCAGAAGTCAAACAGCGTAAACGTGGTTAGTACTCAGTTGGGGGACCGCTTAGTAAAACGACACTAGCATTTGCAAGAAACAAAAAATTGCAAAGAAGAAAAAATAATTGATTCAAGGACTATGGAAAAGGATGAGGGAGACATTCACAACATAAAACTTTTTTGAAATTTTAAATTTCTTTTATAATAATAAAATAGGCCGATCCGGTCAGTCGAAATGATTTATACTAACAGCAGAAGCGAACATAAATATTGTCGATGCATTGTAAACTACGAATTGATTACAAATCGTTTTCCACTCAAAACGCAGAAACAAGCGACTTTTCTCCACAATTCCTCGTTATTGTGTTTTATTATTTATTTTTCTATTTATTTTGCAAAAAGTGAAGTATATTTCTGTAACGGTCTCAAGTACTTTCGTATTTCAGCACTTGATATTTTCTTCAAGTCATTGGCTCAAAGTGCGATTGCTTAAGAGGTTTTTTTTGGAATTGCCTATCAATAAAAATACACTGAAATATTTTTAATAAAATTAAGAAAAAAACACTTGAAAATAAAAAAATAAAATTATAAACTAATAAAAACAAAATTCAATTTTTTTTGATTTTCATTATTTTAACAAAAGTTCACTTTAGAAACGATTTCGCAATTTTTAAGCAATTTTATTTAATTATAATTTTATAAAAAAAATGAAATTGACAACAAAAATCCTTATCCAAATTCGATAAAGATCATAAAAAATTGAAGAATGCAGCACAGTGCGAAAAAATATTGACAAGAAAAAAAATTAAAAAGTTATCATGAATGAAAATTGTACAAAAACTTGTTCTGTTTGCGCAACGCTCTCTAGTATCATTAAACTGCGTCACTTTCTTTGCTTAAAAATCAAAGCAAAATGAAAAAAAAAAATAGTAAAAAAAAAACTTATTTACTTTCTTTTACCTTTTATCTGAAAGCGCGTAAAGTGCCGAAGATGTTTGGAATTCTCAAGGTAGACCAACGGTCAATGGGGATCAAGAATGAACATTTTGATGGCACTTGTCAGCGTCTGGAGTGTATTTTTTGGGGGGGAATTTTTCTATGTTTTCCAAAAAAAATGTTTTTTTAATGCGATAAATTCTAATTAGTGCGCAATTACATCCTTAGATTGATTGACCTAATTTTTTAAAGTAAGCAATAGTTAGACGTCTAACTTATAAATTTTTTCTTTTTTTCCACTTTGTCGGGAGATTAACAATTCTTTTTTTTGATGTGATTTTATATGGCGACAAAAGGGGGGTAACAAAACATAATTCTCTTATCAGAGATTTCCGGTTGATAATGAAAAAATCTGAAATTAATTATTGTTGCTTTTAATTGCGATAAAGTTCAAGTGACATGCCCTGATACTTATTTATTGTTGAGGAATTTAATGCGTGCTTTAATTAAAAAATATTTCGGGAATGTTTAAATAGTACTGTTTTGATTTTGAAGTACATTGAGATATTGTAAAAAAATTATTTTTTAATTTTTTTATTATTTTGGATAAATTTTTTGCAGATAAAAAGTATATGTCCTTAAATCATTAAAGAGGTCAAAACTTTTTTATCTGTGCTAAGTTAGGGGATTTACTATAATAATCTTTATTTATACTTTTGCTAATCGATAACGTTAAGTGATCGCCTTAAAGGCCTCTAAAGACAAATCGATCTACCAGGATAGAGCTTACACATTATACGATTTATGCCCCGACCAACATTTGGTTCTCCTTGTCCATTTTTTTTAAATATTTTTCCAAGGAAATAATGCAATATATATGACAACTCAGTACGAGTACTATAAAGAAATCCCATAATAGTTGCATTTTTCTGAAGTCCTTTATTATGATTACATTCGGATTAGGAAGGTCTCCAAAAAATTAGCAGGAAATATTTTGAAGCAAAATCCTACATATATTTATTGAATAAAAAACATGAACCGAAAACAATAGAAAGAAGCCATCGCATGGATTTTCCAGACCAACTGCTCGACAGCCAAGACTCTTAGGGTCGTAATCATCATCGAGGGATACCTTTAACCGAGAGTCAAGGATTACCTTTACCCACAAATGGTGGTATGTTTAAAATGCTTAAACATCAAACACTGTAAGACATAAGAATTTTTAGGCTTGGCAGTTCTTTTCTAATATTTTCGAAAATCATGGGATTTTGTATAACAACTTTTGCCCACGTTTTCGCATATTGATATCTCGCTCCTACTTCTATTCAAAGCTCATTCTCAGTGAAAAGCGCACTCAAATATTGTTAAAGCCTGTGGAAAATAAGAGCTTTTAGAGCCACGAACGAAACCATCTCCTCTCATATCAAACCACGGCATTATTGTTGTAATTTAACAAAAAAGCTCTCAGATTAGTCTTAATTAGAATTTTAAGATTTGGCAATGCTATTCGAATAATTCCGAAAACCAGTGAGTGAGACATTCACGCTCTTCGTCTGGCCGGCAGGATGTCATGAACTAATTATGTCTTACAACTTGTTAAATTGCTATAATTGTTAAAAACAAATTCATTGGCCCATAGAGCATAGAGATAAGGCTTCTGGCATGTCAGTCTCCAGGGATGGTCTTTCGTAATTTCATTTTTTCCGCCTAATTATCATAATCCATAGTTACAAAATCGACTCCATATCGCTTATCGAAAGCAAGCAGCAATTGGCAATGAAATAGTAGATGGATCCGATTCCTGAAAACTGCCAGATGACGTTGGCATACTTTATTTCTGCCTCCCTCTACTTCCTTTCTGTTAGACATTTTGTTCTGTAATAGAAATCCATCTTAAATTTTCAATAATTGCTGCAAAGCTCGACTGCTTAAATCTCCCGCTGTATGAGCGTTTGGATAAATTCAATTCTCAGCTCAGTATTTTACATGATCTAATTGGCTTACAAACACCAAAGAAACAAGTATGACATTCATTCACTGCAAGTTGAAGATGTTACTTAAGAAGTTCCCATTTTTTTGAGAAAGGGTTTCTTCTTGAAAACCATATTGCAGGTAATTTAAAAACGGGGTCCTGTAAAGTCTTATCTTCGTGTAATAAATTTATAAATTAGATCTTCGACTCGTACTGCAATATTTCGTAATCATTTTTAAGGTCAAAAATATTTCCGAACACTTCACTTCGATTAATTTCAGTTCATGTCGAATACTAGGTTTTATCTGACCTGAACGGGGTAATTGAAGGTTTGAATACGAAAATGCTCTAGTCTTGCAAATAAAAAAAAACCTCTGATAGCTTACAAATAAGTTACCCTATACCCTCGACACTCGGACGAATATTCAGCATAGTAACGACGAAAAACAACGATGCAAATTTTACGTCCTTACGACAAAAATTTAAATAGAGCGCTAGATTATTCCAAAAAGCTTGCTTTGAGGTGGTTTGACCAGTGCTATACTGTATCGGCTGATTTTGATTTTAATTTTTTTTCAAAATTAATAAAAAATATTACTTGTTTCCAAAGTAGCCGATTGAGCGACCGGCGGGTGGACAACACTGTAGCAAGGATTAATTTTCCTTTACTGACAGACATCCTTCACTACACATCCACTTATTACAACTGTCAAAACATAAAGACAAATTTTACCGTGTGTCATCCCCTAAAATGACATTCGTTGTAACGACGAATTTTCGTATTTAATCAGGTTAGCATTTGTACGCAGTACTGGGTCTTCTTCAATCACCATTTTTGATTTCTCCCTACCCACTCTTTCGAATTATGTTCATCCATTACTCTTATAGTAAGCATGTAACATAACTAGAGAATAAATAAAATCTGTCTTCCAGTGTTTTAGAGACTTAGTGAAAACTTTAAAAAAACAGAAGACTACAAATTATTCAGTCAATATTTTTAATATATAGTATAAGGGTCCAGTATTCATAATCGTTATCAGCGAAATATTCTTTAGCGATACATTCAAAAGTGTTGTTCTATTTGACCAACAACTTAAAACTAGTCGGTCTTTCATCGAATTTAACTGATGGTAGTATGTTTTTTCAATAAAGAAATGAACGCAATTGAACTGTATCGAAGATTTCTAAATCGGCGGTACTACAATATATCATATTCGTTGATTTTGTTAAAATATATAGATCAATGTAATGTTGATCATTTCTTGTGCATGATATGATAGTTGGCATTTTCAAATTTGAATAATACTTTCGATCAATCCTGCTACGTTCATGTTGTATCTTCGTAACGTTCTCTGTCGATCGTAACCATACTTATCTATAACTTAGATTTCACACAAAAAGCTAGTTATTTCTTCTATCAGCCATACAGTTTAAATATATTCAGTATTAAGAAGTATTCAAATTTAAAATAAATATTTTGAACAGCACTTACCATTCCTACAAGTCTCCAATGATTGTTGAAACACAAGTACATTTGTGTCTCTTTTGCGAACAGAGTTAATCTGAATCCTTTCGTTGTAAGAAAGTCTGTCGTGCCGGCTATCGTTATATTTTCTGAAAATATAAAAAAACAATAAAAATAAAAAATGAACCAAAAGTGCAACTTCAAACTACAAAAAAAAAACAAAAACAAATGATCGAAATTGAAATTGAAATCAGTTGCATGTCAAAGATCACAGCGTGTTAATCTGTCCGATCTTTTATTTCAAGTGATCGAGTATGCACGCGTACAAATAAGATCACGAAACATTAAAAGGGGGGTTTCACTCAATAAATCAATCAAAAATGTCACATATGAATAATGAAATTACATACGATCGATGTACATATAAACATATTTGTATACTTGTGATTCATATGTATGTATATATACGAATTGTGAGAAATCATCACTGACTATTGATCGGTATCGATCCTCGTGTTTATTGTATGACTATAGAGCAAGCTCCACCTACGCAGCTTGTTTTCGTTTAGCCTGTGGTATTAGGTCATAAGGCGTGACTTCATAGACTAAACTATTCCAATTACACAAGTTATGATTATGCCGAAGTTGAAAAACAATAGGCTGCATTAGTTCTGAACAAGAGAGATTTTGAACAAGATCGGTTTTAATAGAGAACAAAAAAAACAGATCCTATATAGATTTTTTTTCGAGACCAGGTATGCCTCAGCTAAATATCGCAGTTGTTTACGTTTTTTGCTATGGTTAAATATTTGTTTCCCGCATTAACCATTGGTTACACTAATACCATGCGAGGATTGTAAGGAACATACAAAGTCATGCATTCCTAGTGATCCATCCAGCTATTGCTGTCGACTCCCAGTTATACTGTTGTGGATCCAGCGTCTAGTGGCCGAGGCAGCATAGGTGGAGCACTACAATACAACAGCACAACAGCCAGTAGGGTAATGAACTGGCTGATCTAGTAATTAAAAGACCGACGAGGGTGAGGATTATGAGGCTAAAGAAAATTACTAGAAATGCAGGAGACGGAAATTTTAAGTTTTAGTACCAGGTGTTTTTATGGTCTTGTGCTATGCACCCATTGAGGTAATTCAAAGAATATAGAAGGTGTCTTAAAGGTTCTGGGTGGTCATGTGAAACGGAATAAAAATGTGTAAATGTCAACAGAGATTTCTTTATTTAATGGACTTTTTGTGGTATATAGAGAAATTTGCATTCAGACATGATTTAATGAATTTATGGATCACAAATACGCATGCGTATGTGAATATTTCTAAGGAACTTGAATTATTATTGGTTTAAAAGGAATGCAGTTTGGTTTTTTGTTGTTGTTTTGTCTTTTTTGCGAATGGTAATGTTGCATAAAAATAACTCTTGGTCGGTTTTTTTAAATGTAAATAGACCATAAGAATTTTTAATCAGCAATGGGAAAAAACAGAGAGTTATATCAGGGTTACTTTTGACTACAGTAATTAGTCACTAGCGAACGATTAAAATTATATAACAAAAGTGGGACGAAAACAAGTGATAAAGTGATGGTTTGCATGACGAACTTAGATTTTAATTCTAAAATTGATGTAGAGACGCTACGCAGAAAATTTTGACCATATGCTGGGGCGTGGGGGCTGAAATGGCAACTTCAGCTAGGGGTGACTTGGGGAGGGTGCAAATGGTCAAAAATTTCTGCCACTAGTATTTAACGGTTATTTAGCCCTAATAGAACCTACATACGAAGCGGCAGATTTTTTTTCAATTGAAACCCCTTTTATACCCCCAACCCCTAACTCGAGATGGGTCCACTTCCCGCAAAAATGTCATATTATAAAAAATTCTTGAAATTACTTGAAAAGCTTATATACCAAACGGGAGAAGGTTGGGACGAAACGATTTTTTCAAGTGCCAGCTCCCCTACTATAAGCTGACCAAAAAAAGCTTCAAAAGTAAATCATATGAGCAAGCGCAAAACGACACTAAATTTTCCCCCATCAAAGTTTCCCCTACAAAAGAGCTGCAATAGCTTAGAAATCGGTGTTGTTCCAAAATGATTGCAAATACAGATACCATGAAATTTGCTCATAATTGCATAATTAAATAAATTATAAAACGAAAAACCTTATTAACAGTATTTTCAGGCAGCCCTTAGAGACTAATAATATTTTATTAAAAAATACACTTTTAACGATCTCTGGGCGCAATTTTAAATTTCACAATTTAATAATAAAAAAAAATTCAGCAGCCATAATAAAAATAAGATTACACGTTATTTTTTGATAACCATTTCCGAAATCAGATCTAAAATTGCCGCGTTTGAAAGACAGAGGAATTTGATATCTAAAGCCTGATGTGGTGAAATCCGGTGAACATAATCCTTACTTTCCTGCAATTTTTCATAATTAAACGAAAAATATCTTTTAAAAAAAATGCGCATTTTCAAACATTTACGCCACTGCTGTTTCTACTATAAATTATGAAATAGAATTCTTGTTTTTTTATATTTTATTATTTTTGTTTCATTATCAGCAAATAAAAAAAAATATATATAATTTATCATACTGACATTTTTATAATTCCTTTCGTAATAATAGTTGTCTTTGAGCAAATGCGTAATTCTCAATGCGACAATGCGTAGAACAAATTTTGTGTTTCTTTGTTTGAACAAACCTACATGCAGGTGAAAAAATAGGGTCAATCGTTCAAATCAGAAAAACATATTCATCAAAAGAAAGATTGTGTAATTATATCTATTCAAATAAAGTATTTGATACGAAGAAATGATCCGGTAGAGAAAAAATATTCATCTGGTTCTAACACTCGTTTTCAATCTTTTCAATTTCACCAATGAAACCTTCCAAAATAAAAATTTATATTCTTCTTTACATAATGATCATTTTATGACTATCGGTACAATCAGTAACACCTACAAGAATTAAATCTTTTTTCACTCTTATTATTGAGATACAAAAACTGATATTGGATCTTATCTAGGGCAAAGCGTATTTCAAACAAGATCAATTTCACAACTAGTGCAATTAATCATAGGACAAGCATAGAAATTCTAAAGCTTTTAACTAAGAGAGCACATATATTTCGTTTTACCTTAACATTCATAACAATCTTCACAAGAAAATTATGTTATTACACGATCATATAAAGGCAAAACCACACCTGATCTCAGACTACACTTTGATTCCTTTTCTCACGCTTCATTACCTGGATTAAGATAAGTCCAGAGTTATAAGCTGTTCGCAAACGATTTTGAATTCTTTAATGGACTTCTATTTTCCACGATCATGGTGCTAAGTAGTAGGCAAGTAGGTGCACAAGATCATCTTGGATAAATAAATTAAGAGATTTAGATAGCAAAATGGAGAGAGCTGGTTCGTGCGTACCTTGTTTGGAATCGGTTTTTTTCTCTTATTATTTTTTTTTTTAAATTGTTGATATTGTAAATTTGTTGCGGCTTTGACTATAGTACGTGGACTAATATTTGTGCGGATCAAATTTTATGAGCTATTTTAAAAGCTGTTTCAATCGGTTTAGAATATTGTCGGTGAACTTTGTTAAAAAGATTTGTGCAGCGCGGATTAATTGAACAGCAGAGGGCAAAGATCTAGATCTACTTAGGTGCTCTGTAGAATGTAATGAATTAAATTTTTAAGGTGGGTTGTTATAGTATATTTTTTCGTTGATTTTATGGTTTGTTTTAAAATTTAAGACAGAATTCATTTACAAAGCATTGACATATATGAATTTTAAGGTTATGCTAATAATGCTTTAGGCGGACAGTAAACACGAGTGATTTTATTGTAATGGGCATAAAAGGCGACTTTAAGTGTTATTTACGTTCCCAAAATTAGTTTTTGAAAAGTAGGTGATAAGTGGAATTTGACATACAATAGAGAAAAAAACAGCTCTCTCTACAGTTCTCACAACTTTTTTTCCAAACATTTTCGAGTTTACAAAATATTTGAGAATTTAAAAAAACACTATTATTATACTTTTTATCTTCGAAAGAAGTTCTACAAATAAGACTCTATATCTTTTACTCGTGCCAAGAAAGTTGCAAAATTATGTGGGTACCGGTACAAATACTACCATGGGTATAAACTAAGTGAGGTGATATAATACGATAATGATTTGATTTTAAGAATTATCATGTATTAACAAAAAACGGCGTTGGACTATTGTTCAGTAATACCGGGGTATAATTGATGAAATGGAAAACAGGTATTGACTTAGTCATCATAAGATACCAAACATTACCCATTACACACTTGAAATATTCTCATGAAACTTATTTATTAATAATTCAGTGAGACCAAAGAAAATTCGTAAAGTTCACTAATTATCACTTGTAATTTAATATCTGTCACTACTAGTCGCCTTTTAATTCAATACTAAATTACACTTTTATCGCTCTCAACATTTTTCTCACCTGGAACACTTATCGCTTTTCTAATTAAAACTGACTCGAAATATCGTTGCTCCTGTATTTATATATACTTATACAATTTCTAGACCTTTCCGCCTCATTATGGATAGCGCTCTATTTCTCGCACGTTTGAGACTTTCTAGAAACTTCGAAGCTTAAAGTCTTTAATTACAGTTCGTTCAAACTCCAGCTAATAGATGGCACGCCATTGGCTTACTGAATAAATCGTTACACAGTTTGTTCAAACTCGAATAGATGGCACATAAATCATCACAATATTATGATAAGATGAACAACTAATCCAATTATGGGAAAAATGGACGCGTTTTTTCAATAGTCTAGGGATGTCTTCTTGTAATATTATTTTCAACAACTTAGTCCCTAATTACGAAAGATTGCCTTAGAAAACTCCATGTATTCACCATTGAAATGACTAGATAAATTAAAATTTCAATCGAGTTCCTTTGTTACAAACCTACTTCGGATCTAAGCGAATCTTTGAGCGAATATCCACAAAAGATCATAGGTTTTGAAATGCTTGCCAGAATATGCTTTTCAGGTGACAACTCAAGACATAGTTTGTGAAAGAATATAGGTTTACATTTGGTTCGAAAACTTGAGGCATATAACATTTTAGTGCGTCGAAGACTAGACATACAAACAGATTTAAAAGTTCGAACAAAATTGCTAATAGGTTGAAAATTACTTTTTTGAAACTCCTGAAAACGTTCATCGCTGCTGAAACCACAAAAAGTCCGGCTCTATCTGACACACTAAGACAATAAGCAAGAAACTTATCAAAAGCTTATTTAAGTGTCACTCACGAATGGGTATGCACACGGCACAGGTGTATTACGTGATTACCGTGATCGCTAAACCTAACACTTGTGACTTCTCCCTTTGGGGTTATTCGAAAAGTACATAGAATTAATCAGAAAGGACTATTGAAAGCAACCGAAGCCGAGAAATAACGAATTCGAGATCAAGTAAAGGAACATCTTGCAGATGTATTTTTGTTTTTTTTTAAATTAAATTAGGTAAACTCATTATCTAATCTATTAACGACGTATCTTCTCTGTAGTCCGATTATCTTCTCCTCTGTAGCTAGCCTCTGTTCGTCTTTCTGCATACTTTAAGGGTCATTGTTTCTTTTTAAATTCTTATTGAATTTTGCATATTTTTAGGAGCATATTATATGTTTATATTTCTAAAGAATGGTAAATTTCTCTGGAAATTTTAGCAATATTATACTTACGGTGATCATATTTCCAGAAATATTGAAATCATTTTATTTTACGCTCATTTACAAACATAAATTTTCTGTATCAAAGATTCGATCCTTCCATTTTTAATATGCAAGATTTACTATTAATCAGCGATAATAATTTTTAAGTATAAAGGCCCATTTACATCCGAAAGTCAAAGTGGAAGTACAGCTCTGAAGCTCTTTTATCTCACAGAAATTTGTATGCTTTTCTCTCTGTTGCACGAAAAGCATACAAATACAAATTTCTGAGCGATAAAAGAGTGACAGAGCTGCACACTTCCACTTTGTAAAAATGGGGCTTTAGAGCCACCAGGTTATCTATCTATATGTTTATTGTCTTTAATCTTTCTATACATTTAGTACAAAATCTCTCATAATTATGAATAACACTTACACTAAAAGTATTATTGGTGAAAATTACCTTGATAAAAAAACTCCCATAAATAAATTCTTTCTATTAACCAATTTATTAAGCACTTGACACATTTCACAGAAAATGTATGTGCGCCTATAAAGAATCTCATCAAAGTTTGCGGTTTCCCCATTTTATTATTTCTGTTGTGCTCCATTTGCACCATTTACAAAGGATTATCCCACAGAAAGTGCTAACTTCATCATATTCCATCTGTTTGAGAAAATTGAAAGAATCAATGGATTCGCTTTTTAAACCACCAAATCATTATTCATTTTATGATGTGCTCCTTTACTGTAAATTGTCATGCCATGCGATAATATAATAGAGTTATTTTACAGACAAATAGAATTCCATAAATGGAAAGATTGATTTTTTTTCTTGGTTATTGATTGTAAATATAAAAAATAGTTGGATTATTCTTCCCATGACTAAAAAAAACCTGTCCTAAAAATTCAGAGTTTCTGAGTATTGTTTGAAGTTTCGCTCACTTTGAAAAGAATGGTTATTTTTCATTTACTGTATCCAAAATTACCTTGACATTAGTCAGTATTTGATTTTTTGAACACAGCTCTTTGGAAAACAAAGTGTCGAACCACAATACATTTCTGTGACAAAAAATATGTGTACAATTGTGAACAAATTTTACAAAGCCACAAAATGTATTCTTCAACAAACTTGGAAGTTTTTCGTAATATACATATAACTGTGGACTGTGTTAAAAGAGAAAGTTACAAATATATTCCTGCTAGTAATCAACAATAGATGAAATTTATCATTTTCAATACAGTGACTTTCGGTAGCTGAATTCAATTATTTATTCGAGAAAATCTTTTATCGTTGTGTTTTTTTATCTCAAAAACGTTTGAAACTAATAAAATTGTGGTTTTTACTACACATTAATTTAATATAACTATTTAAAAGGCTTTGCAGCTCATTAAATAGTTGCTTCTGCAACCGTGTTAAAAATTGTACGTTTGCAAGTTGTAAAAAGTTTCGAGCTTTCGACGTAACTTTACGCTTGAGTTTTGTACAGGGCCACTTTGTTCTTCCACTTAGTGTTTGGGATTTAAACTCCCCTTTAAAAGTTTTAATTTTGCTCATATGATTTGATAAGACGGTACCAAAGCTCAAAGAAAATATAACGAATTAGTTTCACGGTTAAAAGCTATTTTGAATTATAATTGTTGAATGATAATGTATATTACAATTGTTGAAGATATTATTGAAATCTTTATTTATATTTTTTTCTTAATTTTACTGATTGTGTTTGACCTTCGTCATAAGCTTATGTGAAAAATGTGAAAAATGTACCAAATAAAGCCAATTTTAACATCAAAATTTGCCGTGACACAAAAATTGTCCGGACATTATTTATAGGAAATTGTCCAAACTTTCCAATTTTGGGAAAAAAAAATATTGATGTACCATGTATTTTTTGGAGAAAAAGGTAATTGAATTAGACATTTTTGTTAAAAAAACCAAATTTTGACTTTCATGACACATAACTCTTGAATTATGCTTTCGGCAGTAAAAGTGAGTCACCAGGACGTTAAAATAGTTCTTCAGTTAAGTTATTATTTGTGTATTATGTGTTACCCGGGGTACTATCCAATATGAACTAATATCATAACAAAATACAAGTATAAAATGTTTTGCGGAAAAAAGATCTCTGGTTTTATTCGACCAGGAGAGGGACATTGCCGAATTCTTTCGATCTTCTTTCTCCTTATGAATCGTAGAAGCTTGTTGGCTCTGGCAATAATATTATCATAGTACGAATTCATCTAAGATTTGATCAACCTGATTCAATATCATATCGTTGTTTCGCCGAGTTTATTTGGATTTAATGAAAGTTTACTTAACCCCAGTTTCCATGGGCGCTTACTGTGAGTTAAACCAGGGTAAACTCTGCATGAAAATACAAATGACACTATATATTTTGAGGTCATTCGCATAAAAGAGATGTGGAATATTTACTAATTTTTTTGATATATCAGAGCTGAAAATATTGAAAAGAAGAGGACCAAGGTGACTACCCTGAGGAACGCCAGAGGCTATTTTGATTTCATTAGATAGAAATCCTTGGAATCTAATAACCTCTCTTCTTTGGTTCAGATATGATTTTAACCATTTAATGGCAAAAATTCCAAATTTTAATATTTTTGCAATCAAAATATCATAGTCCGCTCGATGAAAGGTAAGAACCAATTTTTTTGGGTTATAACGGGTAGAACATTCAGCTCCTAAGTTTAGGAATAATAAGAACGTTGTTTTTTTGTAGATCTACGTTTTTGTCTTATCCTAAAGCTATCGCTTTGCCGTCATCTTTGATATCGGGACTATTTTATTGCAAACATTTTCAATCGCTGTGCTGATTTGGATTAGATAAAAATAACAATAGATTATCGGGAGCTAACAATAAAGCATGTGCACTTGCATGGCCAACCACTTCACACCTTTTGTCATCACTAATCACTATGAAATAAACAAATCCGTTTATAATATTTCTTTTTATAATACTTAACAGAATATAATTTCTCTAAGCACGCATATTAGTCAATCTTAATTAGATAAGATAAACACTACAAAAAAAACCCTAAATCTCTTCAAATATTTAATCATAATCAGAATGCTTTCCAATTCATAATTCTGTTGGTTTTTCCCAAAAATAGCAATCTAAATACTTATTAATCCCCCAATTAATAATAGACACGAAGAGATAGTGGTTATTGCTACCGCCTCTCTCTCGATTTTAATCACAATAATTGCATAAAAATTTTGTGCAACGATAAAACAACCTTAAACTGTAGCGTAATAGTTTTCAAATACCTACTACACCTGCCCAGGTGATTAGCAGATTATTAGTTGACACTAGTCGCCGAACTCATTAGGGGGGCCACCTCAATCCAATCGGCACGTTCGCTTTAATGAGTTAATTATCGCTATGAGCTTGCATTTATTCCGTAATTGCTGGCTGAGTTCAGAATTTTAATGTAACAAGGCGGAAGAAACATTATGAGAACGCATGCTGGGTGTAAATGATTGAGTGGGTTATTTTTTTTACTTCTTTTCAGGTATTTTATTTTTTTTGTTCTGTGTGAGATTGTTTTAGTATTGTAAACAAACAAAAATTTAAATGCACTATAATAACATATTGTGCATGTACTTTACCCATTAAGGAAGAATATTGAAATACCATACACTGGAAAAAACAAACGAAAAATTTATGAAAAATTATGCCTCACTGGATCAGCACTTTAAAATATCTTTCTACTACAGCTACTGAGGATAATTTTCTTAAGCAGCGGATTTTACGTTTTTTTTGTACATTGTATTAAATTAGAGAAATTTATTTTTTAAGTTTTAAATATATCATAGTCCCCAAGAAATGTGTTTGTCATCTCGAAAAAAATAAGACTTGAAAAGAAAATATACTTAAAAATATCAGTCAGCTCTTCCTTAACTCAATGTTTTACCGAGGCCATTTTATTACCGGGGGTTTTGTGTCATTGCTGTAGATAAGATCTTCATACGTGCATCAAAAGATCTTCAGTGAAGAGAAAGAAGAATTTTTATTTTCGATCCATTTTATATTGGAAAAAAACCGCGGCTCTTTAGAGGCCAACTTCAGGGATGTTATTTTAACGATCCTTTCAATAATAAAGAGCAGATATTTAAAAAAGTTAATTAGTTTTAGTTGGAACGATCAGTTATGGTGGCTAAAATCGATCAGCGATCATCATCAGACTTGGGTAAGCATAATTGCTTCTTATATTGTTTTTATGTTTTCTCAGAAAAAAAGATCATCAAAATTTTTGCGTTAAGATTTTTTTTATTGTTATTATATTATTCAATGCGATCACTTTGCGGGATGATCATGCGTTTAGAAAAGGATTAAATAAAAACGAGAAGTGATCGTGAAACTAAAAATAATTTCCCACAGTACCTTGAACACGAAAATGCACTTCAGTGACAACAAAAAGTGCCCCTATAATTTTTATCATCATACTGATCATTGGATGCCTCTGACATGATCGGTTAAAGGAATACATTCCTTGAGTTGTCGAAACAAAACGAATTATCTTCTATATGTATTTTTTGTTTTTTGATTTGTTTTCTTTTTTGTTTTTGCTGCTGTTGTCTTTGTACCTTTCTTCACTTTCTGTTTTACTAAGGCAGGATTTTGATATTTAGATTACACACATCCCTTCTCTTACACATATATCTCTCTCTTCATAGAAGCAAAAAATAAGAGGGAAAAATATTGTCGCAGGGTTATTGATCTTCACAGCAAATGTTTGACATATACCTGTTTCAAGGAAATGAACACTAAACCCTTTTCCTTATAATCTAAAATGATCTTCGACGTTTAAGTGGTGTACATCTTAAGAAATTATATATCTGTATAATGTACAGATTGCGGTAGGTTTAAGCTGAAATCAATTTTATAGATATGTTATTCTGGTCGTGACAATGATCTTGGATATGATCATGGCGACCGCCTTAATGTTATATTGTAATTACATTGAAAGCAGGGCGCGTAGGATGTGATTTTTTACCATATAAAATAAGCATAGATGCACAAGCCATCACCTGTGGGTACGAGTTTTATCAATTACGACGGAAACATTCTTCGAAAATCAAGGAGGTTAATGCATGTCGCGATGATCTTGAATGTCCACTTTACATCACTTTTAACAGTGGTTGGGTGGTTGACGATCAATTAATCATTTCACTTTATTACAAGACAGGTTGCTTATGAGTTTTTCCTTTCGGGTTTTATTATTAAAAAAAATATTTTTTTTTGTGAAATATCAAAAAGAACCAAAGCAACATGATCATGCATCCAAGGTATTTGCGCATTGATCTCTTGAGTATATTGTCTTTACCTTGATTTTGAAAGTATATGAAAATATTTATTTTACCTGAATTCTCATCTACCGCCATTGACGCCATAAAGATCTAATCGAAGTCGGACTCCGATATATGATATATGTTATATATGTGGTTGGAGGTGTTCGGGTATTTTATTTTGAGGCGGTTGTTCTTATTTCGTTTGAAAAATTTATGTAGTGGCATGATTGTTCAATTAGCACACGACATGTTGCTCTGGAGAAGCTACCGGAATAGTAAGAGATCAGCTTTTGCGTGGTATGCGCATGTATATACTTTTTATATATACAAGTATGTATCGTGGATTGATTTCCAACTTGTTAAGGTGAAGGTGTACAAGATGCATATGGTGTATATATACTCGTACAAAAACGTTCAGGTGCTACCGAGAGTAAAGACGGCTTGAATTTTTTGTTTTATTCATGAGCATGGAAGGTGATAACAAAGTAATTTGCATTTTCAACCAGATTATTCCTATGTTTACACATTAAATAATCGACTTAATTTAATATCGTACACGCTCTAAATATTTTTAAAAGTAATTTATCAAGTAACAAATACTTTTTATTTTTATATATTTTGCGCAACAACAATATTAAAGGACAAAACTGGCACGATCATTTCAATATTTTTTTTCCGTTTTTGTGATATTTTTTATTTGGTATAGTTACGAACTTCATTCAAGTTTATTACATTCGTTATTTATGACCAACATTTCAATGATCGCAATTAATTTATAAAGTAAAGTACAAGGTAAGTATCTCAACAAGATCAGTTGTCTGTTGGGCTGAGAATTACTTTTAGATGTTTGTTAAGTAACCGTTTAATGGATGATGGCGATAACTATGGCTGGTTGTCGTTTTTTTATCATCATTTTCAGACAGTAGGTATTCACCTATAAAATGGGTTGTAAAATTTATATTTTACAGCCATGTTTCTTAGGATGTCTTACTTAGAACCTGCTTCCAATTAGCTGAAGATCAACAGCACGATTTTCATGATTTAAGGGTTATGCTATTCGGTCCTTTTTATTTGGCTTCTGTTTGTTTTTTTCTTTTGTTTGGAAGATATGGATCTTGACACGAAACAAATTTGTTTAGTCCAGGAAAAGTAAATTTTATGTGTCATAGTTATGTAATGTAAGTTCATGGTTTTTAATGTTTTAAACGAAAAGATCACGTTAGAAGTTATAACGTTGGACTCTTTGTCAAACGAAATATTAAAGAATTGTAAGCAGATTGGACAAATTTGTTATTATACCTTGAGCGATATGAGCTAACACTCTAAACAAATTATTAATACTTACGACTTAAATTGATTTGGAAAGACGTATGTATATAGTTTGTTATTTTTGTAAAGCTTGTGCAAATCATATGTTCTAGAAGAGAGGTTTTGGAATTTTTTGTCTAGGTAATATATTACAATTTTTTTTCATATGCATCGTTCCCACCACAAAATTAATCTACAATATTTTTGGCCGTTTTACATTTCATAAACGTAAGTTCGGTTCAAGGTGCAGAATAACAATGCTTCGAAAAGTAAAAAAGTGAATTTAAAGTGGAAAGACGAAGGATAGTTGCGTGGCCACGAATCTAACCATCGAAGTCTGGGATGGTAGTTGGCTGGTTTAACAAGAAGGCTAGCGAGGCCTTCGACTATAAAGACTGTCAAGAAGTATGGACAGGCCCGGATTTAGAAATTTGCCGCCCCTAGGCAGTTGCAAAAATTGCCCCCACCCCCCCTCAAACCTTCTTCAATGGTGGAGTTTTTGCTAAGACTTCTTCATTTTCTTCGATTTTTCTGCCGTCCGCTTGGGGTACTCAGCCCCGATTAATCTTTTACGGTTGTCGCTCATTACAAAACGCAGCGTTGAATAAAGTCGTAAAACGAAACTGCTCGGAATAAAATAAAACGGGGTTTAGCTTAAAGCTATCATGGAAACGCACTTACTAAGGTCGGTAAAAATGGATATGGCGACCTTCTACGCGTTCAACTTTTCGTTCAGTACTTCAACTTTTCAACTCCTTTTTTATCGCATGCAATTTGGCCAGTCTCACACGGGCGTACGTACTGTGCGCTGTAATCGTCAATTCCCTTTTGTCAAAATTTACTCGGTTGCTGTTTTTGTTTTTTTGAAATTCTTTGTGCTTTGTTTTCCCAACCAACAACAAAACTTATCGAATATTCGATATCAGGCTAATATCGAGACTTATATAAATCGAGTCTTTTCTCGATTTAGGCATTTTCCACTTATATTGTTGCTACGCATGCCAACGGATTAGCGGGAAATTCAATTCCCACGAATAAAACAAGTTTTCAAAGTTTCCGCCAAAATTTGCCGCCGTCCAATTCTTGCCGCGCTAGGCACGTGCCTACTCTGCCTGTATGGTAAATCCGGGCCTGAGTATGGAATTTAAAATTGGATGCCATTCATTGCATTCTTATAGAAAAAATACAAGAGCAACAACAATTAAATAATACTGTTCACTTAAACTATGGCAAGCAGATTAGATTAGGGATTCCAGACAATAAGACATATGAATAAAATATATTTATTCATCGAGGTTTACAATGACCTATGAAGCAAATAAATACAAATATAACCTGCATTTTTCTGAGCTTCTTTATGGTTTAAAAAGGATATCAGTTTTTTTAACACAATTTTAAGCTAATCGAATTAATCGAAGTAATCTTAAATATTTCGATTTTATAACCCGTGTCATAAAATTAGGTTAAAGAAACTTTAATAAACTTTAGAATGTACCTTTTTTTAAGTTTGATTAGTAAATCCGTTGAATTATAGAACCACTATAATTTGGTATTTTTGTAATCCTACTAAAAAAGTCTTTTTCAGTCTTTTTTTATCAAAATAATAAAATGTTTACGTGAAAAACTTTCCAATGTCTTAATAATAAAAGTAAAATTTTAGCCGGAATAGAATGTAAAAACACTAAAAAAATTTATATTCACTAAACGTTATCCCATCATAAAACATCTACACCAATTTCTTAACATCAAAGGTAATAAAAAAATAAGGTGTAAACCACTTAGAACTCCATTAAAACATGTACTATACAACCTTTTAAAAAAAACCAAACTTTAAAACAACAGTGACAACCCTTCAAACGTTGAGTCAACATAAATGACACTGATCACTCTTTATCACCTAGACTTTCACCTGTCTGTCGAGACGCCTTTAAGCATTTTCATTTATATTCGTGTTACTCTGAGCGCATAACATTCAAATTCTCAGCCCCATCAAAAGTTTATATCGTTTCGACCACCAAAGTTGACGAGTTCATCGCTATCGTTATTTATAATATGTTTCGGCACACATCACGTTCCTTCCTTTTATTTTTTCCAAACCCTTAAACCCCTTGAAAGAATTGATTCTCATCTTTAGATGTAAAAAAAAACAGAATGAAATCTCAAAAACTACACCACAAAGTCGAATCAATTAAAACTTAATAGAGTTATCGAGAGGAGACTTTTCTTTTGTCTTATTTTTGTTCCCTTAAGATGAAGATCATGATTTTCCTAAGGGTCAGAAAGTGGCTCGAAATGTTATACCCTCCGGAAAGATCATAGAAAGGAACCGACAAGATCGCACGATCCAACGTGCTTTGAATAAGATCTGTGTGTAGACTCCCAATAAAACAGATTCAAACTTTTTGCTAAAGCATTTTTCTATCAGCCTGAATACTTAATTGGTGGGCGTTAAAGAGACGGTTAATAGTCGACTAGCAGCTGCCCAAAAATATTTTTTTTTATTTCTTATTAATTTAGGAATTTTTTCGTTATCTGAATTTTTAATGTGGGCTAAAAGGTTTTGCCCATGTTTAGAAAATATTAAGAAATTATAAAGATGAAATCGTGGCGCTTATATACAATTACACAAGCGGAAGAAGCAAAAAAATTGTCCAACCCACTATCTCAACAGCTACACTCTTGTCAAATATTCATCATGTTATTATCTGCCAATAAGAAAAAAAAACAACAACAATCTACGCCTCATCAATCCTACAATAAAACGCCACAACAAACATCAATTTCACGGCGGTAATTGATTGATCCGTCAAAATGCCACACATCACGACACTAAGGCTCGAGTGATCCTCAATAATGTTCCTTAAGAAGTTGATCAAAACAGAATCCTCAATTTACAGCGCTCACAGCAATTATGTGCTCATACGCCTCAATTGATTGTTACTTAAACTGTTAAATTTCTAGGAAACTAACCGATCATGAAGAGTCATCGAAAGATGAAGAAAGAAGCTACATGGAATAAAAAAAATCGATCCCAAACCTGAACCTAAAGTCACCTCCCCTTACGTAACTGTGTAACGTTTTATCGATCTTTAAATGAAGCCAGGTACACTATTTATGGATCTAAGCTATTGTTCGGCATTTAATGGATCTTTTCGTCACTCCCATTCTTTAACCGAGTATGTCCATTGTGGATATCGATCGTTTAGGATCCTTTAGAGTGATCCTCTCTAGTAGTCTCTTGTAAACGGCTCCTTTTCATTGCCCTTTTTTATTTGATGATGATAAGATCTTTTTTCAGATCTTTTTCGGCCTTTCGTGGATGATCAGTTTTTTCCTTATCTAGTAATTTTCGGGGTTTTAGTCTGATTCAATTGAATTTTAAATGGCAATTTGGGGAAAAGAATTACGTGTTCCGTCAATAATTTGTAGGCAGATGTTTTAGAGCCGTTAATTGGAAGTTAAAGATGATCTTTTACAGGGAGGTTTATGTGTTTGCCACTGAATGTTATCAGGTGCTTGTTGAAATATATATGTACTTTTACACAAATCAAGTGATTGAGTTCGTAGAAGGAAACTCTACATACATAAAAAAATATGTCACAGATATTTCAAGATTTAGCAGAAGTATCCATGCAATTCGTTAAGATCAATGAACACTAATCTTACATATTTGCTATTGGCAAAATTCTTTCGACAGAAAATATACTTCAGTTCTGTGTTTTCAGTATAGACCAAATTCATGTCGATAATGCAGATATTATTTGAAAAAGGCGTTTAAACGTCGACTATAATTATAATTTCTTTGGCAAATTAAAATTATCATAACTTTTAAGTCGAACAAATAAAACATGAAAGGAAACAAAGAAACGTAACAAATTAAAAGAAATAATTTTGCTAAGTTATTTTCTAAATAAAAATATTACTGCAATAAAATTTATTTATTGTTGCATTTTTTATTATTCATATACTTCTTTAGCGTTATACTAATTGAACTTTAGCAGTTCTGTTATCACTAGTCGTTCAAGTCTATTTGAATGGAATTTGCATAAGCCAAAACATAATCTGAATGCGTCTATTTGAAGTTTGTAGCCTTTAACGTCTACTACAAAATGGAATAAAATACAGATTTGGATGAGCTCTTAAGGCCCCCATACACGAGCGATCCATCCACCCGAATGACACCGGACCATGCCAAAAGCCTCACCTCCAGGAATTATGTGCAATCACTCACATAGAAGGCTGCAAGCTACTAGTTTTGAAGCCGGACCAATGGACTGACGCCATAATGGAGCGTTCGTATATGGGTGATTTTAGGTTATAATTAATTTTTTTAAAATATTTGCAATATGACTCCTTTACCATGAAATAAACGCGTTGCAAAAAAAACCCGCGATTTGGTATGTTAAGATATTGCTATTTTTGTTCTGTAGGCTTGTATTATGGATGGTCGAGCGGCGGGGTCCTTCAAAAAAAACCACAAATTACAACAACGAAACAACGGATATTGCGACGAAATCCTCCTTCAAATAAAAATATCATAGAAATGATAGGTTCTAATGTAATGACCCTAATTTGTTGTGTTTAATTTTTGCGTTTACGCTACTTTCATCTATTTAAATAATTCGTATACATATAAAACTAGTTCGAACTGATAGAAAGAGAAAAAAAGGGACAAAATGTTGCAAGAGTTGCTAAAGAACATTAATGGTTTGGCTTGAAGGAAGTCATAAGACTTGCCATTTGCAACGCCCATTATTTAGAGTTCCTTGAAGCAATGATGCTCCTATCAACAGAGTTATTTGAGGAACTGATTTGTAAGTACTTCTTTAAGCCCATGAAAAGAACCTGATTTGATTTGAATGATCTTTTGTGTTGATGATTTTAATGTTTTGAAACGATTTATAACTCCTTTTTTGTAAATCTGGTTAATGTTTGATTATAATATTTAATCAGAAATAGCCTTTCATTAAAAACATCCTCTATTTTTTATTACTATATTTCAACTCAATAGCATCATATATATTATAATCGTGCTAAATAATAGAAAGGACGGGATTTTTTTGCACGTGTTATCAATAATAAATTTTATTTAAGGAAAACAAACAAAAGAAAACTCGTAATTAATCAGACTGTACTCGTGAACTGTTCAGCGGCGAATGAGGAATGACAGTCAGCTTTCTCGCTCTCTTCTTCTTTCCTACGTATCTTCTGCTTCGCAGCACGTTCGACTCTGACACTTGTAACGCTGTAGCTTAAAATAGGAATAGATTGGATCTAAAGTAAATACTTCCTTATACTTTTACGTAAACGTTTTTCACGATTGCGGTTACAAAATGGAGCCCTTCAGCGGTATGTGTATCCCCGTGCTCTATTCTTGCTTGGAGCTGGCGCCTTCTAAGTGCTCTCAACACTGCAGTACTTGCAGTGCTCTTACTTATACATATAACTACGTACACTCAGGTACCCATGATAAACGGCCAAATAAATAATAAAAAGCAACAAAACAGTTAACTAACAGTAAAAGGTATCCACTATTTTTAAACTTATCGATCGAAAGAAAATAATGATTATTAAGTTTTTGAGCTATAAATAGATACATTAGAAAGGGCGTAGTACCTAACTCTATGCATTTGTATAGTTTTTGGTGTTCTTTTCAAATGAATACTTTTCTTATGATTTATAAATTACAGGCTAATAGCAAGTATGGTAATTTATAAATCCTTTTATGCAATCAATACTTAAATAGGAGCGATAACGTTAATAAATAAAAGTATAGTGGAAATGGGGGTATTTTCTAATATGTTATTCACAAAGTAATAGCTTTAGTAGTCAACACGAAAACAAAATATTTACCAAATTTTTTTTATTTACCGATAAATTTCATAAGTCAATCAACATAGCGGTAGCAATGTTTAAATAATATACCATAGTTAACAATTAATTGAAAAGTTTCCCTTGAACCTTCAGCCATCGGTAAGAATACATATAAATCAAAAACGTTTTTGATGTCAATTGTTTACGCTATAATTTCTATTACGTAATTAAAATGCACAGAATTCTGTGAGATAACAAAACAGAAATAGGTACGCTTCCTGAATCATATACCCTTCAAAATAAAATCTCCTCCCATTTCCCTATCTCTGAAATCTTATTATCTTATGCATAAAATACAAAAGGGATAAAGAAAAAAATGTTTTTTACTTCCTTCCGCTTCAGGTATTATAACCCTTTGAGAACCGGCTGAGAATGTATGCAAAGCAAACACACAACAGAAGCATGATAGAAAAAAATGTCCTTTCAGGGCGATAACCAATGGCAGAATAATAGGATACGCCAGGATTTCAACCTATACAAAACTATCGCCCAAGGGCAGAGTTAATTTAAACCTGAATCTGCCCTTTGGGTACATTCGGCAGTTACTTTATCATCCTAAATCCTTTTTATTAACTTAAACTCTTTTCTAAATTGAATTTCTCCTTTAGTGCATGACAGACAGAACTAAAACCATCAGGCATTGAACCAAAAAGGTTTTCGACCATTCAACCATCAGATTTTAGGCTGGACGGGGGAGAAAGTGTCTGACAAAAAGGGCTGGAAAAACTAAATCCGATTGATTGGGATTAAGTCACATACGAGAAACAAAGTGTGACAAATGACAGAAAGGTGAAATGTGATTAGCACCATCGGTGCTGTGTGTACCCCTCTAAAAGGGTTGCAACTGCTCATAACGATACCACAGAATATCACACAGAAAAGCAAACCGCTAACGAAAATGAAGGAAAGGTGAAACTTACTTCGTGTGGGCAGACGAAAATACCTTGGTTTTTGAATGCTGCATTAATTATCCTTAAGCCAAGACCCACGGGAGTTGTTTTGTGCATAGTTTTTTTTGTCTTGTCGTTATTGATTTATGAAGACATTTTCCCTAAAACCCTAGAATTTCTTGCCATAACTAAGACTTCTTTTAATTTATTAGTAGTAAAGCATCGCAAAACGGCATGAGACCTTGCGCAAAAGGTGCAACAAAAATAAAATTCTATCATGGACTGAAACATTTTGTTGACCCGGTTGATATGTGCAGGCACAGAGCAGAAATTTTGGTCCAATCAATTCTTAGAATTCCAGCATCCCCGAAAGGAGTGAAGAGTATTTTACAGGTATAAAATCTTCCATTTCTTTCGTCATCTTCAGGTTTCAGGTGGTTAAAGTTTTTTTCTGTTCTCTTGTTTCTTTTTTTAAAAAAAAATCCAGGAAGAACAAACAAAACCAAGTCGATGCGTGCGATCCTTTGATCCTTTTTTCAATTATTGTATGCATACGATGTGAAATTTACCTCCGGGTCTAGACTGATGTTTGTTTTAACAGTTTCCAACTTGAAGGTTTATTATATGATGCAGAACATAGGAGAAAAAAATGTACGAAGCAAAACCGTGCCGAGGTGTAAAACGTCAACTTGATCACGAAAAGGTACGATCACCACAAAAAAATGAGACATGAGCAAAAATGCAAAAAAAAACAAACTGTAGTCGGCATTTCAAAAAGTAATACTGAGAGCCAACCGATCGTGCAAAATTCTCATTTTCTGAATTTTGCAACCGAACTGATCCTGCAAAAAAAGCGCTGTGATCCTCGACATTTTTTTGGCAGCTGTAAGTTGCGTGCCTATAAAACTTGATACCTCACACCAAGGGGTGTCAGATTGAAAACCCTGTTTCCAATGCTCACTGCAGCAGCAACAACAACGAAAAAAAACTATAAACAAATTAAATGATCATTTTACAGAAAGGCAGCGATCAACGATCGTTGAAATTAAATTCCACTTCAATTTATTCTGGTGCATTTGGTAAGCGCCAGTGGATTTTAATACTGGCGAAGGATCTTTTTGTGTTAGGGTGAGACGCAGTGATATATATTTATAAAAGGTGAGGAGACGAAGATATTAAAGAATGCAAAACAGGCAGCCGCGGCATGGTTTTAATAGAATTTCCACATATAATACACAGCGAGATGATTCAATTTTCGATCAATTTGTATTTCATGCTGGGCAAAGAATGATCACCTTTCGGTTTCAGTTTTAGGAGGCGCAACTTCTTGACACGAAAGGTGATCGTTTTGCAGTATTTAAATGAGATTTCATATGACGGTGTTAAGGTTTTTTTGTGTGCTTTTAATATTTGGGTTGCCATTATTTATACCAGAATTCTTGACAGTGAAGTATTTAACATAATAACCTGATGGTGAGATATAAATAAATTGCGATTGTCAGTAGTGAGAAATGTTGTAATCGAATGTGAAAAGTGTGATGTGATTTAAGTTTAAGTGTTGGGTGGGTTCGATGTTAATTCTTTTATATAAATTGTGATTCCTTTGGTATAAGGGATGTATAGGATACTCGTGTAAGTTAAAAGAAAACAGGACAAAAATATGATATGTAAAGAAGCTTAAAATGAAGCGCATTGATCATAGAGGGATTAATGCCGGAACCAGTGGATTTATTTAGGTTGAATTCTTGGAGACATATACACATGCAATATTTAGGCGAGCGATAATAATTGATACTCTGAAAGCAAGAGACTACCAACACATGATTTCGCACAAATACATCACAGGCATGATGAAGAAGCTAGACACCCTAAAATAATATGATGCTGACGTAGGTTTATTGTAGGTTTCCAGGTATATTGTTATTAGTTCTGCTGACCCTATCTTAAGCAGAGGTCGTAGAGATCAGAACGAGTGGTTCAATGAAAGCAAGCCCGGAAGTTAGCAGAGCCATCAACAGTTTCAAAAACAACAATAAACTAAATATGGAGAGCCTACACTACACCAAGCGTTTCGTGAATTAATTGTTCAAGTATGGTAGCAGGAAACGATGCCAGAAGACTCCAAAAAATGCAACCTCTACGCGGTACATAAAAAAGGAGATATCATAGCGTGCATCAATTATCGTGGTATAACGTTGTTGAGTAGCGCGTATAAGATATTCTCGTCTATTCTACAAAACAGGATGGGCCCATACGCTAGAAACATCATAGGCCAATAACAGCGTGACTTTATCACAGGCAAATCAACAATTGATCACATTTTGACCCTGAGGCAGTCGATGTTTCAAAACTCAATCCTAGAGTTTCAAAACTCAATCCAACACCTCAATGGGAGAATTCGGCATCTCGAATAAGTTGGCATGTTTATGTTGGCTGACAATGACCAATGTGGCAATTCCAAGTGTTTGATAAGTGTGAAATCCTCTAGTGTTTATTTTTAAAAATACAGGAAGTGTTTAATCGCTAAAGTGTTTTATTCTTCAACACTTAAAGCGTTTAACAAACAGAAAATAAACACCTCACGTGTTTACGAAATAATTTTAACCTACCGTTGAACTTATTCGTCAATTAAACATCTGGGATAGTAAGTACTTAGTTATGATAAAACACTTATGGAGAAGTAAACACTTTAAATATATTATGATATTAATTCATCCCTTTACCAAAAGAAGTCACGTATAAAATTATGACGTGACTCATATTTCAGGCAGTTATGCTGGTGAGCTCAAAAGGTGCCATTTAGCATATTCAATAGACCGGTTTTCGCTCAATCACGGACGTCAAGCAGCATTGGACCTAGTTAGTACCTAGTGGGAGGACCGCTTGAAAAAACGACACTCGCGCTTGGAAGGACAAAACGGTAATTGCAAAAGCTGAACAATAATGAAAAAATTTTCGACACATGCGCTACATTGTTGGATTTAGAAAGCATTTTTCCTACCTAAAACACGATACAAACATTTACTGGTGCAACAGTTTAAGTGTTTACTTTCCTTAAACGACGCTAAAACTTTGAAAGACGACTACTACGGTTTAAAAACTTTAAGTGTTTAGAAACTAAACACTTTAGTTTGCAGTGAAGATATCCGGAGTACTGTCCAGGCCAATCAACGTCTGTAATAGACTTCGACGAACGCTATCGCGTCATAGATGTTGTGAAGAAAATAAAGCTAGGTAGGCTCCGGTGGGCAGGGCATCTTCTAGCTCGTATGAGCGAAGACGAACCACCTCGAAAGTTTGTTGTGATCTATGGGGTGCCACAACGAGGGAGACTCAGCCTCCGCTGGAAGTAACCAGAACGTCCAGAGCTTAGAAATGCCAAACTGGAGAACAGTTTCAAGAGGCCAGGACCGGATCCCGGTTGTAGATCCGCCTAAAAAAGTAAGTAGAAGTAGGTTTAAAGATAAACAGGAACAAAACTAAATGTCTACGAAGTAGCAGTACACAGCAGGGAGGAACTGATCAAAGAAATCAAACAAGGTTATGCATCTCGCCGGTATGATTGTAGGTGCTTCAGGAAGAAGAGATGTCAATGTAACAATAACATTAACTGGTGTAGATCCCTTAAACTGGATCGGTATACAAAATGGAAGTTAAGCACTATGAGTTCAGCAGCATTGCAGGAAAAGAAATTTGTTTGATACAAATTGATATACTCTAAAAATTGCTTTATGTAGATTATTTTTCTACATTTTAATAAAAATTATGCTCCAAGTCACTAACTAGCAAACTATAATTTATTCAAAATTAATTTAAAAAGCAATAATAAAAGCTGTGATTAAAAAAGCACAAAAAGATTTTTTTATACAACAGAGTAACAGATACAACCAGTGCAAAAATTCATACCATAACAACATCATCAACATTGTAAACACGTCTGCCAATCAATATTCATCCTAAATCAAATTGTAGCTAGCATGCCAATAATATTCTCATTTAAATGCTGACCTTATTTCATGTGATAACAACAACAATAACAACAATTTTGTGCAACATCTTTCTCGCAAATTCATCTCGCTAGAAATTTTTTTTGTGCTGTTCCTCCGCTCATAAATAAATCAGAATACAGATTGCTTTTCCGACAAAAACACAAAACTTTCTTTCGCATGAATGTATTTTTCAGGATTTACCATATATACCTACTATTGAAGCTCTTCTTAGGTATCTTTACATATTTTTTTTCGGCTTAATACTATGCATTTCTCTTAACAGGTGTGAAAAATTTATTACCCTGTGGCATGAGCCGCAAAACAGATAACACACATTGAGCTATATTCAAGGCGAATTGCATGAGCCTTTCTTTTCCATGCCTTTATAGCATACTTAAAATTGTATAGTATGTTGCTGGAGGAGAGTTTTGTCTTGTAATGCATCTTAAACATCTGCCACAGGTGACTTATAAACTAAGAAAAGCGAAAAGAAGATATAATTGGTGTAAAACGGTACATAACAGATGGGTGATTTGTAACTGCTGAGAAAAGTCCAGTATAGGCATAGTTGTTGATCTACTTCAGCAGTGATTTTTTTCGGGTTGCTATTTCCATTTGCAAATTATTAAGCAAGATTTTTTTTTGGAAAGAATAACAAAAAAAATTTCCATTCTATTCAATTTGTTTTCATATTCACAGCAATGTTCAAGGTAGTCACGTTTCCTAAAACTAGTTACAAAGTCGGAATTATTTTTGTCTATCTCCGTACCCTCCGATTTCAGGTGTCATTGTCTCCCAGCATGCTTAAGCCTCCAGCCCAAAACCATAATGAGAATTATAAACAGATCAAAAGGGTGTAGATCTAGCCTTAACACTTGTTAACAGGAATATCTACATACTAGTCGGCAGTTTCGGACAGGTAATAAAACCCCTGTATAGTGTACACAAGCGCGGATACCCACATATATATAGTATTTATGTTACCCACCGAAAAACAGACGAAAAAAACCACGACCGAAGAACATATTTCTCCTTCGGTCTTAGATTTCATCAATCTCTTATGATTTCTTACTAACTGGATATCAAACGAACCGAAAATCTTTTTTTTTAAAGTAGAATAGCCCGAGTCCATGTGGATGTGTGTGGTTAGTTAAAAATGTTCTATGTCCAAAACGTAAACCTTGTCATTAGAATATTGTCGTCATCATTGGTCAAGCGTCATCATCATGTAGTCATCATCATCACATAAGATTAGTTGAGAAGTTATAAATGGAGAACGAACATCAACACGATCGTCATATAGTCGTCATTACAACTGTACACCCATCAGTCGCCAGGTATCCCAGGTGACTGTCCAAATTACTATAACCAAGAAGTGAGAGGTGATAATAAGGAAGACAAACATTCAATGTGGAGGAAAGGCTTCTTTTATTTGAATTTGAAATTCTTGATAATATAACGCTGCACCTTCAGAGAGTTCATATACATGTAAATGCTAAACGATGGAATTTCAAATTCTGGTTTTTTTTTGTTATTATTATTATTAGAAATTGAATATTCGCTTATTCATAATAATGAATTATAGTGAACATCGATTGCATTTTTGAATCTTACCCAAATTTTTTACTACACAAACCGAAATCGATTGAATTAAAGACGAAACGGCATGTTGACTTTTTCGGATCAAAAAAAAATTATCGGTTTTATATTTAGTAAAAAAAATCTGCTAAAATCGCTATGTTAAAATTTTATGCAAACATTTTTCTAAACAATTTTCAGATTGGTTATAATTGATATATAATAAGAATTTTTTGTTATAAATAGAGCGTGATTTGTAGTAAAATGGTTCTTTGTGCATTATTTCGTATAATGCTCTTTGCCCGATTTTTTTTTTAATTTTAGCCGATTTGAGTTTGACTTTTATATGAAATGAGTTTTTGCTGCGGATAAAGGAATTTTGGTCTGTTTCATGTATACAAAAATACTTAAAATTATCACCAATTGACTATAGCAATTTAATATTTTGTGGTTATTGTGACAGCCTACTTGCTGAGCACGTGGCAAAAACATTTCAGCCGAATGAAGGACAAAGTTATAGAACTTGAGCAGGAACATCACAAAGGAGTGGCGAAATTCATCCAGTTACGGAGACTTAAGTCTAAGAAATTATTCGGAAAGATTTAAAGCTGAAAAAATCGCCTGGGTATGATCTGATTACCGCAGAGCCGATGCAACAGTTGCCCCAAGGAGCCATTGGTAGACTAGAAGGGATAATAAATGCCTCCTTCAGATTCAAACATTTTCCCTGCTATTGGAAAGTCGCTGAAATAATCATGGTCCCAAAGCCCGGAAAGGATCCTCATGAAGTGTCTTCTTATAGACCTATATCCTTATTACCCGTAATGTCAAAATATATTTGAAAAAATTCTCATCAACCATTTATTGAAAACGATAATATGATACCAACTCACCAGTTTGGATTCAGAAAGAAGCATTCTACCATAGAGCAAGTTCATAGAATAGTCTACGTTATTGAAAAAGCTCTGGAAGAAAAAATGGTATGCTCAGCTATATTTTTAGATGTTGCTCAAGCATTTGACAAGGTATGGCATGAAGGACTTATAAGCTGAGATTACTCTTTCCCAAAGGACATGCGACAATTTTGGAATCTTATCTCTCAAAAAGATTCTTTCGCAACAAGCAAGAGGATGCTTACTCGCACCTAAAAGAAATAAGAGCTGGAGTACCTCAAGGAAGTATATTAGGTCCAATGCTTAACCTAATTTTCACGAATGACCTTCCAGTCCCCTGAAATAGTATAATAGGCACTTTCGCCGACGATACAGTAATACTTGCCATAGAGAAAAGTGAAGTTGAATCAACCCGTATCCTCCAAAACGCTTGTAGATACTGTAGTCAATTGGAGAAAAAAGTGGCGTATACATCTTAATATCACTAAATCAGTACACGTTAACTTCACTAACAAAAAAACTCAGCCGCTTCCTATTACCATCTATGGAATGAAAATCCCGTACTCCAATACTGCAAAATATTTAGGGATAAATCTAGATACAAAACTTAGGTGGAAAGAGCATATGAAAAAGAAAAGAGAGGAACTAAACATCAAACTTAGAAAACTATATTGGCTTATTGGTAGAAAATCAGTTCTATCTATACACAATAAACTGCTTATACTATATACAAGCAAATATTAAGACCCGTGTGGACATACGGAATTCAGTTGTGAAGATGTGCCGCTGAAAATAATATAGAAACTATCCAACGGTTCCAAAACAAAGTAATAAGAGGAATAGTGAATGCGCCATGGTATATAAGAAATACTGACCTCCATCGCGGCCCTAAACTGAGAACCAGAACCAGAAATGATTGTGGAATACGCAGGAGTCCATGATCGAAAATTGAGACAACACATAAATCAAGAAGCACTGCAACTCACCAATACGAATGGGCTAATACGTAGATTGAAGCGCACCAAACCACATGATTTAATTGGTGGCACCTCAATCATTTAAAATCTAAAATAATTTTGAATTTTGAATATTAAATAATTTTGTATATTTTGTAAATAATGTATAATATTGTTTCCCTTTTGTCTTTTAATGTATGTATATGTTAGATTTAAACTTTTCGTTGGTGTAAACTAGTTGTAGTTTTATGAAATGTAAATACTATTGTAACATTTCAATAAATGAAAAAAAAAATTGAGACAGCCTATAATTTACGTGCAGACATAATGATCAACCTGACTCTTTGTGGGAGCATATTTTTGAGTAAGTACCCTGGGGGAGTAAGACCCCCTTGTCAATCTTCAAACTACTTCTACGACGAGGCTTCTCTTGTTTTTTCTGTTTGGAACTCCTTTTTATGTGAAAAAAACCAAGCTTAGGAATCACCCTTTGTACTAGCAGCCTGTCATGTCCTTCAGGTCATGTTGCAATGCGTAGTAGTACGCTTAGTTAGGACGATAGAAGAAGGTCAGGGATGGTCTGAAGACTGTTGGAGTAGATGGTGATGAAGTTTACGTTTGAGCTTTTGTATATTGTACGAGTTCGGGAAAACCGATTGTGGAAGATTGTTCCACAGCCAAATTGTTCTATTTATAAACGAACTTCTAGACCTTAGAATGCGCGAAACGGGGATTGCAGGGTGTGAGGATGAGTCTTGCGTTGGGCGAAAAATATTGGCGTGCACGCATTAGGGTGCTGCATTCCTGCGGTGGCTCAAAGAGTCAATGAAGATGAAAAAGCTGCCATCTCCAGTATTTTGGCAGACGCGATTTTGCCCCTTTTCTAGCCACACTAAGGCGGTTTCCGAGGCGCCAGAGTTGTACTCGAGGCGGGCCGTATATAGGACTTGTATATTGTAGCCCTGGCTGATGGCGAAAGAAGAAATTAAGAAATCCTAAGCATTCAGATCTTCTCACTAATGCTAAAGCTGCACTACACATTCAAACTAAGAATAAGAACAAGGTACAATTATTCCCTGCCTTTAAATCAAGTTGATGCAGGGTAATTTACCCCTTCCTCCGCCAGCATTCAGTTCATGCATTTGGAAAAACCGCACTATTTATAGACTGACCCAATATGTGAAAGATTTATGGGCTCATGTCACACAGGGTCATGCCTGAATTAGGTTTAAATCTAAAAGAAAGAAGGATGTGATGTAAGATGTCTATGGCCTTCCCCTAACTCTGGAGTGTTTCTAAAACTGTTAACAAATAAGCAGCAAACACGTGCTTATTTAATGAACATACATATGTTATAAACCATTCCATATTCCTTAGCGCATAGTCATAATGTAACATTAACAACTACTGATCTATATAACAATTAATCTTCACTACATTGACAAAAATTAACATCTACCATACGGTTACAGAATCCCGTAAAACATTATATGTATGTTAAAAGAACTCTGGTGACTTTCGAAAAAAATATCGACAAAATATCGACTTAGTTATGATTTACTCCTGTATTTGTTTAGCTTTGCATGTTTCGTTGCTATCAAGAAGCATGTTACAATCAAAATAAATAATCTCATTGCCTTTTTTTCTTAAACGGAGACCTTAAGGCATTCTTTACCTTTTAACCAAATGGAATTCAATGTTAATTAAAAGAATTTTGTGTGTTGAAACAGCTGGAAAAGAAAAGCTTTTTCACAAGGCTATTTGTAGCAGCAGCATGAATTGAATTTTTGTTGTTTTATCCAATTGTTTAAAATTTTTAATTACAGTTAATAATTTTTTATTGCATATAAGTTCCATAGAATGCCATTAAATTGCATATTGTATTGATGTAACAGTGCGTGAGAGAGTGCTGTTAAGGGATTTTAAGTAACACTCAAAAGGTTTTCTTGTAGCGTTTCATTTCGATAAGAGAATATTAGTGTTTTTCGCTATAAAAATGCCCGGTTTTATGGGTCCCATAAATTTTTATATCAATAAAGTTTGTTTTTGCAAATTACTAAAAACGAAACCTATATGTGGTATAATGACTAAAGAATATATGCTTTGGTAGCTATAACCTCGTTAAAGCAAGCTATGTATTGCGTGTGAACAATATTTCTTAGCAAATTAAACAAAATATGTTTAAAAATTATAAAATTAAAATTAAAATAAAATATAAAAAAATAAAATTTCACTTACGTGTCATTGGAAGAATGTCTGTGACAGATACTTTTCCGTCGTGAGCTATGTGAATGGCTTTGTTGCGTGCACACTTTGACATTATTACAAAATCTTGTACTGTACATAATGCACCCGAAATCACCACCTAAAACAAAATAAACGAGAAAATATTAATAATATTGTTTGTAAATTGTAAATTACATACTTAATATAAATCTTAGTAAATTTTAAAGCGGGATACAACTATTAATATCACATCCGTTCTTGATATTAACTTCAACTTATCCTAAAAGTCTTAGAAATCAATAAACTAAAATGCGGAATGCTGGGTTTCGTTCATTTATCATTCTTTTGGGAAAATGTGAAAATAAATATGGCCATATATCATTTCGATACAAAAAGAATTTCTTGACAAATAGGTCTATGGCATTTACTTACAATTTTGCGGAGTAGTTTCCGTTCCTTGAATTATAACCCAAAACAGAAATGATGTTTGTATTTTTGGAATGTTTAAAGTTTATTGCAAAATATGCTCGTTTTAAAGTTGTATCCAAAAATCCTTTTATAATGTGTGTGATTTCCATCAAAACCATCTATGGCATATCGGTCTGTAATGTATTATTTTACATCGTCATCGTCATTATCTCTAGAGCCTGTTATTTGCCATAGGTAGATGCAACATTCTCCTTCAGATTTGTCGTTCTCTGGCTTGTCTGTTTTACGGTATTAAATTTGTTTTAACTAGTCTGCGTTAATATTATTCTGGGCCATCTCTTCCATATTATTTTGGACACTTATGAACAGGAAATATTTTGTTTGTATTACTTTTGGCTAAGTTGTAATATTGAACATTGAACATGCCCTAGACATGGAATTATATTAATTTTTATAATTTCATTGGAAATTTTTCTCAAAACACGATTTTCGCTCGCTCCTCCATATATGCATAGTACGAAGGACCTACCTCTCTTTTCCTTTATTTTATGGCGCAGGTTATATATTTTGAGTAGAAAACTTAATTCTAAAGGGTTTACTAGAAATGGCGACACGAGCAACGAGGATATTGTACGATTTCGGAAAAACTGATTATGGGAGATTTTTCCACAGTCAAATTGTTCTACAGGGTGCGCCATCTAGACCTTCGGTATTCGATTAAGAAGACTCAAAAAACAAGCGACAATTTTAAACACAAATAAATTAATGTGAAATACTAATAATAGATATATTACATGTGACCAAACGTTTGAAGTCGATGAAAATAATTGCTGCTTCAACGACAAAGAAAGTTTCTGCATTGTATCATAAGCTGATTGTTGATACGTTATAGAAGATTATACCTTTTACCAGAAAGATGTTAAATATTTGATGAGTAAATCGTACTGTCTCCCGACAGAAAATAAAAAATGGCATTACAACGGGCGAACACCGGCCCTTTGGCTTTTTAAGGGGCATATGATGGCCGTAGAGTTTTTAACCATTTTTAATGGGAGCACATACGGCCTCACGATAGCCACACTTGACCAAAAGAATTAAATGGCGAAGTACTGAGCTGTACACACGGGCAAGCGACGGCAAATTTGAGCCGAAAAAAGAATCAGCACCAAATGTATTGTTGAATGTGTTTTATGGGAATTTGATCTTTTTCGTTATGAACAATGGTCCTTTCGATTTATCATGCTTAAAGATTGTCGATGCACAAGAGAAACGAGCTCACCAGTCGTCGGTTTGTTGTACGTGAAGTGTGTGGTGCGTGTTGATTTATATTTTAGTGGGAAATTTTCTTATTTAACCGCTCGAAGAAGAAAAAACAATCCAAAAAAAAATAAAACATTTAATGTGCTGTGTTTGATAAGAATAATGAAATGCTCGAATTCGAAGATATAAGCGCGGGATTTCATGCTGTTTTTCTCAATAAATACGCGGGTAAGTTCTGAGTTTTGTTGGGGAGCGAAAGTCTCACTTTTCCCCAAAATTATTTCTTTTTTGAGTAGTTAAATTGCGCCAATTTAACTTATAGTTTTGCCGGGTGTCGGCCTTGAATATAAAGAAAAAACTGGAGCACTAATGAAACCAAAAAAATCGTAATATATGTGACGCAATCAGGGTAAACGAAATCGATTTTGAAGTAATGCAATTCTTCACCGACCTTGGGACAATAATAGCAGACGACAACAGTTGGAACCAGTAATAAGCGCGCGATTTATCAAGTAGATTGTAGTCTATTAAGGCTCGTCAAACCCATAAATTTAACCAACAATTTCAAACCGCCGCTGTCGTTCTACTTAATACTTGTACTATTAAGGTTGAGCACCCACAGAGCTTTATTCCCAAAGGCTCTGGACGCACTTTCCATGATCAAAGACCAAACGATCGTAAAAAAGTACTTTGCTTTCTTAATCCTGAGAATCTTTCAAAAAATGGTTTGCCCCCTATCTGTGGGAGGACGACTTCCATCCATCCAATGGCACTAAAGTCCAATTCGAGCCTTGGCTTCCTCTAGGGAATTTCTCCAAGTTTGACTGTCCCTTGCAGCATGTCTCCAGTTCCGGATGTTAACCATTGCCTCAGAGTCAGCCCTCACAGAGTTTATCCATCTCCTCCTAGGGGAGGACGACTTCAGACATTCAAAAATGACGAGGCGACACGTAGATTTCGTAAAGAGAACATATCTTTTTTTTAGTTTTTTGAAAGCATTTATTTAACTTAACAACTTCTTCTTCTTTAACGGCTCTACAACCGGGATCCGGTCCTGGCCTTTCTAACTTAACAACTAGCCTAGTATAAATTTAACTAAACGCTTAAAGTTAATTATTCTAACCTATTTTAATCTATCTAACTTACTGGCCCTAGCCCTAGAGAAGTCTATTTGGAAAGTTTTTTGCCAAACCTCCGCTGTAAGAATGGTGTGGACCAGGTCCAGGACGTTCAGTTCTTAAGAATGCCACACTAAATGACATCGACTCGGAATCGACCAGAACTGGATTCCGGTCAAACAGGAATCTTCTACGCCGATAACGATCTGTTGGTAACATTATCCATGAGATTTTTGCACATTTCGCGTACATTACGCGTTTCAGATCGTCAATATTGAAGGGCAAAATTCAAATCCTATACTCTCTAAAAATGAACCAGTGAAAATTTCACTTATAAATTTCAATTATAATTTCACTAGAAAAAAATAAATGTGGCATATCTTCATGACTGTAAATGTTTCCATATAGTATACTCATACTCTCGTTTGATTACGGCAGTCAAATAGCATTTCAGTACTTAGAAATTAAGTGGTTTTCGAACTGATGTGATGTGACAACGATCAATTTTAAAAATACTTGTTGTAAGAAAAAAAGGAAAGGAATCTTCCTGGAAATTAATTAATTGCCAAATTTTATCCAACCGATTGTCAGGGTAGGTCTGGCATGTTGGAGCACATGGCGATTAACGTTACTTTTGAACTTTTGGAAGTTGTACGACTTCGGGAAAACTGATTGTAGGAGATTGTTCCACAACCAAATTGTTCTATTTATAAATGAACTTCTAGGCAAAGGGCTTTCCCTGAGCTGTAGTCTTCCACATAAAAAAAGACGTTAGTGTGCGCGAAAACGGAAATTGCAGAGTGTGAGGATGAGCCACGCAGGGCTAGTCTTATGCTGCGGGAAAAATATTGCCATGCAAGCAGGAGGAGGAGGTAGCTAAGTTCAGTGGAACAGTCGCTCTGGTAATAGCGATACAACTTTGACAAGGCCGCTCTGGGGAGGCTCAAAGAGTCAAGAGTCATCTCTGAGGATTTGGGTGGCGTTGTTTTGCACCTTGTTCAGCCATGCTTAAGGGTTTCGAGGCTCCAGATTGATAAGTGTTTTTGTATAATATATAAGCTTATTCAATAAACGTTACTAATAGAATGGTGAAAAATACAATTATTTTATTCAAATAATCACTGTACTATAAGTAATATCACTTTTCTGGATATAATGGAGATGGATAAATATTATGCGAATCGTTTTGACTATAAATATAATAATTTTAAAATTTGATATAACCAATTAATCTTTACTATTAAATAAAGTATCGCGATTAGAGTGAACCATCAATTTTAAATTATTCAGGAGTATCAATTATTAAATCAGGGAACGCTTAGGTGGACTTCACTTCCTGAATCATAATAAGAATAAAAATCGGAATTCTTTAACGTCAAAGTTATTCCTATCGTTAAACCTATCGCAGTTGTTAAATCACGAAATTGTGTAAATCATAAACGTTATTTTTGTTTGTTACAGCAGTTAGTGCAAATCGCTATTTCAGAACTAAAAATGTTTGCACTAAAAAATTACAGTTTACTTTAAATCATTTTTTTATCATTGTTGTAAGAGTACCTAATCGCCTTTTTAGAAAACCCCATCCTCTTCAACGACACCAATAAAAACAAAAAAATAGTATTAAAACTAATTAAAATCAATCATAATAATTATTGATGTCAAAATAACTTTAAAACATTCCAGGAACAAGAATTATTCTAAATGAACCTCTTAATTAATTGAGAGGACGATGAAAGGAGTCAGAAATCTGATAAAGATCTAGATATTAAAAAAAATGAAAGAATATTTTTAGACGTCTCCGATCAAGGGTTTTATATGCAGCTGTCTACCAGTATGAAAATTATCTTGACTAAACTTTAACCGGTTAGGATTGTATGATAGACACAAACAGTCATATAGTATTTTTGTGGTCAATGTAAAATTTTCGCATATTCATAATATTTAAGAAGGATAAAGATAGCAACAAGAACAAAAAAACATTTTTTAATCGAGTAAAATCATCATATTTATATCTCCGATTTCAATAAATATCAGATATCAAAACAGAGATAAGAAAATCAACTTTTAGTATTATTTAATTTTTAAATTTTTGTTTATTTGTTGAAAATTCGCATTAATTATGTTGTAATTAAGTGTAAATAAAAATAATAAAAAAAAATAGTTACTTACAATAATAAAGAGCAGACTTAGCTGATGCATTCATTAACAAATGTGGATCATTTCATTTCTATGTAGACGTCGTCGGAAAAGCTCCATGCATTTATTTTATTTTTTTAATAACAAAAATTTTTTTTGCATGAAACAAAACGGTTTTTTTGTTTTTCTAATATTTTTATAATGCCAACGAAATTTTTTTCAAAAAAATAGGCGAATTTCAATCCGATTTTCGTTATTCACCCCTTAAATATACACTTGCAAAGTATTAGGCAAGGGAGGGAGAATTTATGCACATCTAGTCGTAAGGTGTTGAGTTACACTAAAATAATATTTTTTTACACAATCAGGTTTCTTGGACACACAAATTTAACTTGTTAAAATATATTTTAATATATAGAGAGAAATGATCAATATATTTTCTTGTAACTTCACTTTTTTATTCCATTATAAAATTCACTTTATTCACTTTTCTTGCAAATATTATATCTACTTTAATCAAGAAAAATTTGAGAACACTTGTACGATTTCTTTTTCAAATTTATATTTAAAATTCACTTTTGCTTTCATTCTCGTTTTTAATACTGCAAATAAAAATCAAAATTTTTTATTTTCAAAAATTCACCGCGCATTTTGCTTCGTTTTTTTCTTTCAAAAAATAAATTTTTTTTTTCAAAATAAAAAAAATAACTTTTTTGCTTTTGAAAGTTTTTTCTAGCAGTTACTCAACTTATATGAATTCGGAACGTGTTACCTCAATGAGTTCTAGCGACTGACTAAAAAATTTTTCGCTGTAGACACAATATTTCGAGTCGGTCTACTCTCTCGAAGGAAAAAAATATATATGAAATAAAAAAGCACACAATTCGGACTCGGGGAGTCGTCGAAAAGAAAAATCGACATCGAACCTGGGAATGCGACAACTACGACTACGAAACAAGTACGAAAACGGTCGATATCGAACTGGTGGTCACCGGTGTTCATACTCAAATCAAGTAGAACGTTGGACGGCTGTTTTAAACGGGGAAAACTCGGTCGATGTTCGTAACCAAGATTCGAAATGTCGCGGCATGTCTTACTATTTTTGCTTGAGGTGAGAATCAGCTTCTTATCACAAAACTTTCAAAATTGGAGTAGAAAATAAATAGAAGTAGAAGCAGAAGAAGAAGAGGAACAAGTAGAAGAACGACAACGAAGATTGTACAAAAAAAAGTAGTATTTCACCTTAAACGTGATACGATGCTGATAAGACAAGCGATTGAGGGTGGAACAATAATAACAACAACAATACCACAGCGAAAAGAGCGACAAAAGCTCGATATGTGGGCTCCGTGTAGTTCGTTGCTTTATCGAGTATTTTTCGAGGCATTTGGTATGGGGCTCTTCCGCTCACGGAGGGTTTGATTGCAGGCTTTTTGCCCCCCTTCTCTGTTTTCCTTCTATTTTTGATTGATTACAATAATCGTGACAGTTTCTGTAGAAATAATCGGATTCTTGCATGCTATACACAAAAATATAGTAAATATCGGGCAATCAAAGATTTAAATCGGACTCCAAATTTTTAAAGAAAAATGTGAAATTTGGAAGCTTCTACGTCGAAGACAGGAAAGGGTTAATACCTAACCTAGCCGATAGAGGTTAGCGAATTTCGTAGGTGTTAAGCAGCAAGTGCAGTTTTAATGCTGGGTCCATTTTTTGGGTATATCAGTACAAGTGAAAATTTCGATTGCAATACTAACTGTTTTTAGAGGCTGGCGAAGCAAAATTCTTGCATGGCTCGGGACTCCAGTTTTATTTTTTTTCTCAAATTAGTTATGAATAGATACAAATTATATCCGCGGCTATTGTTAATTTTAAATAACGTAATGCATTAAAATATAATAAATAAAACACGATAAGTATAAAAAATTAAAGACATATGGATCCCGGTATGTTTTTTTTGTGTGAAAATGCTACACCTCGGAATCGCCATTTGTACCACCATTCCGTCATTCGTTGAGATCATGGTGCAACATCTAGTAGTACGCTTAGTTTAAAGGATAGAAGAGAAGAGGATAGGTAAGAGGTGATCTGGGAGACGCTCGGGCCTATGTCGATCAACCTTAGGCGCCCATTACACGATAGGTTCTGCTGACAGTTTTTCCACAGTTTTGCCTACGACTGACGGAAAACCTAACGTCTAAGGTGATGACTGACGTAATACTCCTTGATTTCCATTAATCATGACTGGTGGAATTGATTGCCGCTTACATGAACGTGTAATGGCCGCCTTAGGCTTGAACTCGACGATTTTGTAAAGGCCGGCCGTATACCAAAGCTTCATATGCAGCTTTTCGTCACTATTTCTTGGAGATAAATGTAGCAAAGCGGCATGTGACGATTTGTTCCATAAAAAAAGTACAATATGTCGCTTATAAGCATGTGAAGTTTTGGTAAACGGCCGGCCTAAGCAGGGTCGCGGCTAGGCACTTTGCCGCCCAGTGCACATCCGCCCAATGCCGCCCCTTTAAGGGCGCTTCGCTCACGGAGTTTTTTGTTCTTTATAAGAATTAGTATATAAGAAATTGTTAATTAAATAAATTTTCTTTCTATTTGGCAAAGTCAACCAAGTCGTCATTTATTAGTACAGTTCCTCTCTTACTTCAGAATCGACTTAAATGAAATAATTCATTAAATTTAATTTGTTCGCTTTCAATGATAAGACCCGCGCTGACAAGCTGAAAAGCTGCTGCTGGAGCTCGACCAATAGTCGCCATGCTCTAACCAGCTACATGGCTGCAAATCGTTTTCGGCAACATGGAACACGTTTAGCCTATCCGACTAGGCATCTGTAGTTTACTTATCTGTGATTATACCTTCTTATTGAAATGAATGGTAATGCAAAAGGTCGCTCATATGCCTTCATATTCGAATGAATTGTTATGCAAAAGGTTGTGGTTATGCCTTCGACCCGAGGACCTCGCAATGTTAATCGAAGAGATGTTTCGATCTAAAAAGTAGACATTACGTATTCGAAGGATAATGTACCAAGGAGAGTGTGCCAATTAATTATTGGTAATATATTGTGCTTGATGTTTGTCTTATCGTTTATCGTCGCCGCTCATTTATATTTTTGCGGAAGATCGATTTCGTGTTCGCTTAGCGCAGGAATAAGGTGGAGGCATACTGAAGCGATGGCACATAACAGAAAAGAAATTCGCATTGTGAGTTCTTAAAAAATGTGACTTTACAAAAGAAATAATAGTTAACCCTTTTAACTCCGAAAATATTGTAACATGACTATTTAGCTAATGCTTAGTAAATTTTGCTTTTTTAAAAATGAAGCGACGTGACAAATTTTAAAGAAAGTAGATTTCGTTACGACCCTATTGTCTAGAGAATTTAGACAAAAAAAGGCCGCCCAACTTCGGAAAAATTCCGGGAAAGCTGAATTTTGGTGTGGACATTGATATTATTGCTCTAAGAAAAATGTCACGAGTCCCCATCGATTTGAGACTCGGACACGATTTTACGCGGGGTCAAAGGTCACCAAAAGCGAATTTTCACAAATATCTCAGTAATGCTCACTTTTACAGAAAAATTATGTGAATAAAATTTGTAGCTTAGGTAATTTCCTACAAAAAATATTTTATAACTTTTTCTTGTAAGAGTAACCGTTTTTGAGATATTTTTATTTACAGAGTTTTAATTTTTGTGTATAAGGTCCTTTCAAGATGCAAGGAGCAACTTTCGACACTTCCTGGCCATCAGTCATTGGTCGTGTCGTGGTGCATTATCTAGTAGCTAGCAAAGTGCAAAGCGTGGTTGGAGAATATATTGTATTATATTCGTAGGGGGCGTCCGGCAACGTTTTTAAGGACGTACTTTTTATACGCGAGATAAATAAACAAATATAAAAAGGTACGTGCCTAAAAAACCTCATAAAATCTACTATAATTGGGATTTTTTGAAAATTCCAACGGGATTTCATTTTCAATAGTTTTTAAGTTTTTAAATAAGTTTCCCAATTATAAATATTTCAGCATTGTTAATTAAGGTTAAAAAAAACTAGATCGTTAATTACTCAAAAAGTAAGAACCGATCTTGCTGTTCATTGCCGGGACTACATAAGCACCATCTTTAAGAATTTTCAGCCTTCTATGTGCAGTTATTTTCGAGTAAACAAATAGTGAAAATAACGTGATTTGAAAGCTTTGGAAGCTGTTTGCAAGATCACCCTTGCACCTAGCGACCTCAAACACGGCTTATTTTTTTAGAGAATTTCATAACGAATAATTTTCCCAATGCATATGTTATACTAAAAGTTAGCAAGATTGGAGCTATTGAAAGAAATATAAAAAAGTGCCTATTTTACTCACAATAAGTTAATTAAAAAGTTATGCGATCAACCAATTTGTGGGCAAACTTAGGGTGTTTAACTACACCCTAAAACGAAGCGATTCCAACAATAATCTCGTCTATGGGCCAAAATTGCAATGAAAATGCCTCACCGACTAGCCTATTACTAGACGCCGTATCTTCAAAAGAAGCTCATACAGGGTGGCTCAAAACAGGCTTATTTTTGGAAACTTGAACAGAAAAATCGAATAATAATCTTATTTATTTACATTTAGCATAAGAAGTGCAAAAATAATTGACATTTGTGGTTTACAAATCAAACCATCTTAATGACCACGCATCTCATGAGTGCGATAGTCTTCCAACCTGGCCCACAAGCTCTGCAATACGTGCTTTTGTGACATCAACCCCATCTTTAATAAGACTAAAACATTTTGCTTCTGAGCAGTTTTTATTCTTTGATTAACTCTAATTTCCTAGAGAGCTATGAGATATCACCTCTTCGGGATTTTACGTTTCCGGGAAGTATTTCCTTCGCTAAACCCATATCAGATGAATAGCAGGTCACCCGATCTTGCTGTAACCATATCCGGATATTGCAACGTAGCATTTATTCCAGGATGCTTATGAAGGATCTCAACGTAACGCTTTAAATTTGCAGTTACGCTCTGGTCCCTAAAATCCTCATAAAAGAAAGGGCTAAAATTATTCCCTAACTTCTTAACACTGCTCCAACAGTGTCTTTCGGCGAATGAAAAGTTTTTGAATGTCAGACGAACCTCCTGATTTTTTATGTGACAGATTTAAGCAGATCAGTCTTTGTACTACTAGTCCGTCAAGTCATTGGTCATGTCATGGTGGAATATCTAGTAGTAAACTTACCTACGCCAAAGAAAAACGTTTGGGGTTATGAGGAGCAGAGAGGATGTTGAAGAAGGTCGCGATGGAATATGAATTTAAACATTTGGATATTGTTAGACAGATTATGAAAGATTGCCCCACAGCCGAGTTGTTATGTTTATGAACGAAACCCTAGTGTGTAGCGCGAAGGAAGTGGGAATCAACAGGCCAATCTGTTGTAGCGTCTATAACATTGCCTAGGAGACAGGATGGCGCTTCTTTCGAAGGAACATCCGCTATGATAGCAGCGACGAAGTTTTCCAGGGCTGCTACATTCCTAGAAACGGTCTATAGTGGAGCACCGATGAGTTTAAGGCCATTATTTTATCCCGTTTATGACTAGGTTCAACCCAGGTTCAACCCAGTCATAAACGGGGTCGATGAGTTTAAGGCCATTATTTTATCCCGTTTATGACTAGGTTCAACCCAGGTTCAACCCAGTCATAAACGGGGTCGAGTTGAAACCACTGGTCCACCCAACTCAACTCAGCTCTCCTACCTCGGTCAAGTTGATATTTCGCATCATATACACGGGTGGAGTTGTAATTGTAATTATTTCGGTCTGATTACCTTCCATGTTTTTAAATTTTTTTTAAGTATCTATAAATGAGAATTTCACACAAAATTGTTGGTTATGTTTTGATGTCAGTTCAACTCTACTTCAACCCAAAGTGAACTCAACTCGACATCATATACCGCGATCGAAATTTCAACTCAACCTCGACTTGACTTTTCAACGTAATCATAAACGGTTCTTCCATCATACGAATACAGGCTTAAGTTACTCAACTTAAGCACTCTCTACAAGCGTCGTGAGGTGGTTGTGATGTTGTATTCGTTCATTAGCTCCACAATGGAAGTGTTGTCTCAGCTTTTCTAAGTCGCCGTGTGTCGCTTAGAGAGAGAGCAGGTATAATCTGAGAGGGCCACCTCTCTTACACATCAACTCCTCTAACACCAACTACGGCAGATTCGAACCCGTAAATCGTATGTTGATTAATGGGTATAAAAACATTAATGTTTTTAGTGTGAGCATTAGTAAAGATGTCCTTAAAAGGAATCTTTCTAATCTGGCGTAACTACTTATGTGTCTCGCTCCTTTTTGCACGCTTCTTTGTGTGTTATTTTTAATTTTTTTTTGTTATATGTTTTGCATGCTTTAGTTGAGCCTCATCTCAGCACTTGCTTGTGCTGAGTTGGTAAAAGTTTCTTGACCCAGCTGAGAAGTGCGCCTTTTTAGTTAGAAGAGTTTATTCTATTATTATTGTTATTATTGTATTTGTAATTTCTGTAGCCATGCCACGGGACTTTGCGGAGACCCCCGCCCCAAATAAACGAGTTGTATTAGAGAAAAGAGTATGATTTGTATATTAAGGCCAGGCTGCTGATTGAAGGAGGGACTTGAATCTCCAAGGCCGATCACACACGAGGGACCATGCTTCTGCACAAAACTTTTTCTGTGCAAGGGAGGCCTACGGAGATGCTATAAGTTTGAGAGTTTCGTACTTCGGTGCAAGCGTTTGTGCTTTTGTTTTTGATCTGCGAGAAGGGAAAGCACGTACTCACACAATTAAGAAATTAATGCTTTAGCGTGGGAAAAGTAATAAGAAAAAACAGTGGAAAATTCTTGTTGTAAACATAGCAAAAAATTTTTAATATAAAGAAACAAAACACTCGACCAGAGTTGAAAACTTTGGCAGCTCACATATACAAATAAATATCGCGTTGCAACACAAAAGCTGCAATCGCTGCTACTCCGTGTTTATTCAGAAAACTTGCAACATGCCTTTTGGCTGCAGAAGCGGGTTCCCTTGTGTATGAATGTCGTTAAGAAATCCCAAACACTGGGATGCTTCTTTGGTGGTGTGGATTACTTTAATGTCGCTCTTGATTCAATTCGATATAAGGACGCGAGCATAGACATATAGCACATGCTTGAGTGTATCGCAATCCTTTGGCGAATCTACACCAGCCAAATCCGATTAATCAAAACGGTGCATACTTTGGTTGATGTGTTTTGTTAGGCCCGATTAAAGGTTTCCCGTGGCCTATTTGCTATCAAGTCGTACTGTTTGTCATTTAGAATGGCTCTCTATATACTCCATGGATTTTTGATGATTATCATTTCCATGGTTTTGGAGAGAATAGAAGTAATTGCTATTCGTCGGGTTGTGAGAGATACATTGCGGATCAAGAAAAAGAGATTGCTCCAGTATACGACAGTTCTTTTCACAAAACCCCTTCAAATGGAAATCTTCCTTTTGCTTCCTTCGAAAACTATACATTGCTGAGTATCCAAGAGCATCCTCGAAATTCAGTGGCAGTTGCTTGTTATGCTAGACCGCCTTAACCCTTCGTCGGGCGCGCTCCTAAGCGGAACAAAATCAGGCGCATCCGGCCTGAGAGGCCACATATATTTTAGCTCCCCCCGCCCTCCCCCTAATCAATTTTAACTCAAAACACCGGAAGGGAATCCTTCGGTATGATCTAACGAAAGCAAATATTCCGAATTGAACGGAATAGAACGAGTTTATTGAATGGAATGAAGCTTTATCTAAACCAAGCAAAATTACTAATTTCACACAAAAACGTTTTGCTGGCCTCTCAGGCCAGCCGCGCCCGACGGAGGGTTAAGGTTCTCGTCTAGTCGTATGATATCCGTTTGCTGGCCCACAGACACCGGGGCCTCAAAAACATGTTAAACAATATGGCAACTGAAAGTAGTTCAGCAGGCTTAAGGTTAAATCCCGCGAAAACTAAAGAAATGCGGATGAATGCAAACACCATTGAACGGACAGCGCTGAATAACCGTGACGTGGAATTAGTAGATAAACTCTGTGACCTCGATAGCATAATTACCGAAAATGGCGGGGCAGAAGAAGACGTCAGTTCCTGAATAAATAAAGCACGAAGCGCATATGCATGCCTGTTCAGCATATGGAGATCAACGGAGATCTCAATTAACACCAAATTGTGGCTGTTCATCTCCAACGTTAAGGTAGTTCTTTTGTATTGTTGCGAAACATGGAAAGACACCCATTTCATCACAAGGCGCCTTCAAGTTTTTATCAACAGATGCCTGCGTCGTATACTAAAACCTCGCTGGCAAGATAGATTTTCAAATGAAGAACTATGGCACGCGCCGTTCCGCCAAGAAAGGATAGACGACCAAATCAGCAGTGGGATTCCGTAACGATTTAGAATTTAGGATTTAGAGCTTTCCTAAAAACACAAGTTTTCTAACCTAGAGTGGGTTGCTATTCCGTAAACTATTTAGAGTGATGTACTTGATTTTTAGAAAAAATAGTACGTTTTCGCATCAAAAATGTAAAAAAGCATGAAGAAATTGACTATTTGAAATTTATGATCCCCGTTTTCTACAATTTAATTTAAACTATTTACATTTAAAATGTTTAACCCAAAATAAGGTATTTTTCTTTAGAATTTAACAAACATTTATATTATGTATATGTATTTTCACTTTCTCAATAATAAATCTAAATACTTATTATTTCTTTCTAATAATTGTAGTTTTTTGGTCTTATAATTTTTATTAAATTCATAGATGATGTCCTTATAATATATTATTTAAATTTTTTAACGTTGTTAATATTTCTTCTTGGCTTCTGTTTGCTGAAGACAAATATTCCTTCGACGGGGTTTTTCCTTCGCTTGTATTTAAACGATTTTTTGCTAATTCCGCGTGATTTTCTGTAAAATCAATAACAATTTGAACTTTATAAATTGTTTAAACTAACATTTTTGCAAATTCCCAACCTTACTCACAAGACATGTTATATGTGAATGAAATCGCACTCTAAGTTAGACAAGAAAGGTGTTACAGAATTCCAAAATTAGGCTAAATTTGGAGACCTCTTGTAGAAAAGTGTGTGCCATCTAATACAAAAATTAATAACCGGAATTTGCGGTAGGTGGCGCTCTGTTCGCCTTTTTTGCCAACTTAGAATGCTTAATGCTTAATTTTAGAATCTTTAGGCTTACAGAATACCAAACTGCTCTAAATTTAGAATTTTGGCTCTAAAATCTAACTCTAAATCGTTACGGAATCCCAGTGCAGGCGAAGGAAATGGAATTGGATTGGCCACAACCTGCGACGCGCAAAACGAGAATCTAGCCAAAACAGGCGCTTGATTGGAAGCTGCAAGGATCCGTCGAGTCGGAAGACCTAGAACAACGAGGAGGAGAACCCTGTTAGTAGAGGCTGCAATAACTGGGAGATCCTGGTCAGAGCTAAGAGCTGTCGCGAAAAACAGAGTCTGCTGGAGGGCAACTGGTTTCGCCCTATGTCCCCTATGAGCGTAAGTAAGTAAGTTGTATGTTTTTAAATCCTACAGTATTAATACTCAAATCGATTAATAAAATTAATTGAATTGAAGTTGGGATACGAGGTTTACCCCTTTTCGAGCTCCTAACTTCTTGTAGAAGATCGTCGGTACGAGATGTTCATTGGCGAGCGTCCTCTACCGTATGGTTCCAATTTGAACCCAGTCTCTTCAAATCGGTTTTTTTAATGGCTAGTTCAAAAGTTTCAACGTGTTAAAACTTTCCTTGATCAAGAACTACAACAAACACTTGTATTTTATAAAAAAAACTTTCACAAGTTTGACTCAATATAAACGATTCTTATCATTTGCATAATTGATAATTCACAGCAATATCACCTGATAACGATTTAATTCGATTAACATACACAAAAAAAAGCTTATTTGAATATATCTCAAAATTCCTCAATCTGATCTTGTAGTGAAGCGATTTTTAATTGTTAATTAATTCTAATATTTGTTTTTATTTTATTTTTTATTTTCTTCAAATAAGATAAGAAGTGAAATATGAGGGGTAATAATTATTGCTGTCGTAAATTAATAATGAAAAATTTTAAAATAATTCGCGATTAGTTAAAGAGCGGTGATTTTTTTTTGGCTGTGCGATTTTGTTGTAAGCTGAGAAAATTGCAAAATAATTTCATTAAATTGCCTAAGATACAAGGAGGTCATTTTTTTCAATATTATTGTAAATAAAATTTAGGAATTTTATCTATAGGAAGTGTAAATTTTTGAACTTTTTATTTGATCACTTCAGAAGCATGCATGTCGAACTTTCGACTTATTCGAGTATTATCAGAAAATGACCTTGGTTTTGATGATGGTTTGTTGTTATCATGTTATGTAAATATTATTCAATTGAATGTTTGAATTTGCGTAAATGTGTGAGTTTAAAAGTAGGCAACAAGTTTTTGAGGATATATTAATAATAAGAATTTTTCGTGTTTACTCAAAAATGAAAGGAATGTTGAGCCATATTATAATACAGCGATTTCCCAAAACAAATTATATTGCAACTTTCTATTCAAATGCATGATTTTTTATTACAGGATTAATGAACAAAAACATTACGAATGTAGTTTATTAAGAAATACGACGTCAGTTAAGATTCACATATTCATTTTTTGAAATTTTTTCACATTTCCCACAAAAACGTTTTACAATGTATTCGCAGATATGTAGGTACATTTGTGTGATATAGGTAAATCTGTTATAATTGATATCTTCGATGCGAGGCATGCACAAATTTAAGTGCTTAAGCTTCAATTTTATAGATGGCAAAGGCCGTTTCAGTGCTAGTTTTGGATGTTAGAATATCCACAAAGCTATCTAGGTGGGTATCTACTGATGTAGGCACTAAATAGTACAACTTACCAACGTGCCTCAAATTGGGAAGATTAGGTCCTGGAGACGAGATAACAGAAAATAATGAGAGTTTGCCACGCTGAAAATTATTGTCATTAGTACTGCTAACTCCAACTTAGGACAAAAGTTGTAGAGATTGGAACGGCTGGCTTGAACACGCAGTTGACGCTGTTTTTTAGGTCTCGGATAGCTTTTGAGGCGCCGCCGTCGTTCTGAAGACTGTTGGCTTGTTTGTGTATCGTCTTCTTACACACCTGTCTCGTCGCCAGTTATTAGTTTCCTGCTTTCGATCCTTGGACAAGATTTACACCTTTCGGAAACGAGGATGCGATGAGCCGTTTTATACCCAATTTTTCAGTCATAATGTTATAAACGGATTTAAAATACAATGTCTACTTCTTCAACCAACTCTCTAAGGTTAGTATGATGATTTGCAAGCACCAGCTTCTTGCTTATTCGGATGGTTTTCATCGGTCATAAATGTTGCAGGTCTACCGGGGCGAAAACTAAGATTGCACGATCCGTAATCAGATGGAAAATTGAATCTTAAAGCACTCATAGCACACTGCCATATACGTGATTTTTTCCTGTAGATGCAATGTTACTCCAGGCCCACAGAGATCTGCCGGTTGTGCTCATAAAAAACATGGTTCCTCCCTGTCTACGTCGCTTTACTAAAGTATCCTCCAAAGACCTTTCAATATGAGTGACCATGGGTCTAACGTACATAGTGTCTATCCAGACACAAAAAGTTGTGCCTAGACCTCGTTTGCTTCAAGTCAAATCAAAGGATGTGTTGTCCAGCTAACTCAATGAACTTTAGAAGTTAACGACCATATTTTGAAGGAGCATTTCGGTGGACTCTCCTCACCTTCCACGCATTCTGAGAAGAGTGGAGTGGTTGTTGAATAAGATAAGTACTTCTCATCTCCGTGACGACAATACTTACCATTATATTCAACGTAAAATACGAGCGGATCTGAAGGATTAAGGCTGGTTGTAATCAGGGTGCCGTGGCTTGGGTAAAAATGTTATGTTGATAAGCATGTGTGAAGAAATTGCTGATTACTTTACAGAGAAACGATTTAGGCTGCAGACCACAAACAGCAGTGTGACTAAAATGGCCCAATCGCTTTCCTGATATCTTTATGATCTTTACGCTCCCGTTGCAGGCATGCAAATCTGAAAATGGTTCCGCTATAGAGGTATGCCCAGCCCCGTTACAGATATGAACTTATTCCTAATCGACAATTCCAAGCGCGAGTGTCGTTTTACCAAGTGGTCCCCCAACTTAGTACTCACCACATACAATGCTGCTGGAGAACTGGTCTAGTGAGTATTCAAATTCTAATCTTCGTGTTATACAATTTTTTAAAGCCCCAATTTTGCTTCCTTTAGTCTATAAAAAGTGCGAGTGCTTCGTTTGGACTATTCGGTGCTTCTTTTATTGATACGTGCCTGTAGCGAGCTGCATTTGGAAAAGTAGAATATTTCACGTCTGTTTTGGGTGCCATACAGGCGTTTGACTTTGTTTGTACCTGTTGCAGGCTAAGAACGGCCGAGTTTTATTTTTACTCGGGATTCGAGTTTGCAGATGGGGCTACCTCACTTCCTTTTTCCTATAGATAGAAATATAGGGGGCAGCGTCCGGTAATCCTTTCTCCGGTAATCTCTTTGTGCCTTTCTATAATTCTTAGTTTGCAAAAAAGGCACGGATCTCCAGCTTTCTGCATGTTTCTTGAGAGTCCGAATGGCACCCGGCTTTTCATTATCTCCAAAATCGCGAAAGCCCAGACTTAAACTTGACTGAGGATACCCACTACTAGCGTAAACCCCTGCTTCAAAGACAATAACAAGGGTATACAAGCTCATCACTTTAGTGTACCTGGAATTTGCGCCTTAGTCTTATTACTCTACTCTTTGTATCTGACAAGCAGTAGTACCGATAATTTAGTATGATACTAATATGACCAATCATTTATCTATATTTACAATCATATTTATGTCTATGCTCAATATGCGAACCTGAACTTCAACCTGCACCAACCTGACCTTTGAACTCTTGAAAATACCTTTTCCCGGATATTTTGAAGTTTGCATTAGCTAGCCACAATATCTAACTATTATTCACAAATATTTTTAATCGAGTACAAATAATACTTGAACAAATTTTTATAATTTCCTAAGAACACCCCATAAACCTGCTTTGTTTAACCTGGGCTTCGAACTTCCCAGAAACACGTCATTCCACTCACGGATCTCTTCACAGAACAAAGCTTAACTCACAAAAGTAACATTTGTTTCCTATTTACTAATTGTAGTTTCCCAAAAATAAAATTGGTTTTGTTTATTTAATTTAAGGTAAGAAAAATTTATTTTTAGAAATTCTGTCAAGACAAATTGCTCATCTTCAATAAATACCTGACAAAAAATTATATTTTTAACTAAATTATGACTTAATGGACAATTAACCTTATTTAATCAAAAATTTCTGCAAATAATTTACTCAGATTTTGTAATTCCCAATTTTTTTTGGAATGTTTTTATGAATACGCCAAAGAAATTAAAAAAATGAAACTTTTTTATTTTTAGACCTTCTTTTCAAAGTTATCAAATTGTCCTTGTTTTCAGTTGTCGACTGGAAATTTTCACGGAATTTTTGCCGTAATTAAGTACACACCTTATTTGATTTTAACGGCGGGAACTTTTTTCCCGTTTAAATAAGAAGAATTTTGAAATGCAATAAAAATTCGGCTCAGGTGCAAAAATTAATTTTCAAAGAAAAAAAGTAATAATTACTTATTAATAAACTTGCGTAATAATGATAATAATAGATCGATTTATAAAGAAAAAAATTAATTAATTAAAATTTCTTCATTTCAGTGACGAATTTGCAGTTGAACAATGTCACGTCACATTGACATGATATTATTTTCAGGTGGTAAAAAAGATACAGTAAAATACGAATTCGCTTCAAAGTCCAAATTCACGGCACTTTAAAGTGCGGGCTAATCAATAGCGTCAATAATTGAACAAGTATTGCCTATCATCATCATCATCAAAGCAATTGGCGACACGACACCTTAACTCATATGATTACCGACTTTTTTTTTTAAATTTGTTAATCCATTGCCGCTAATATTACTGGGAAATAACCAAAACGTCATTGTTTCAGGTATTTATGGCCCTTTAAAGACGAAACCGTGATAATCCGTGAAACACATCTTCAATTAGCACCTTGTACTATCACAGCTATCAGAGCTCTAATCAGGTAACATACCAAAAATACCTGACAGGTGACAAATTTTTATTATTTTTTTTTGTGGTTTCATCCAATTTTAAGAATATTTCCGTCATGATCACAAAAGTGAAATTTCCATAGGGGTTGTGCGGTCTCATGTCGGGAGATCCCTTCCGAAAAGTCAATTATGTCGCAAAATTTGATTAGGCACTTTGGACATAGGGCAAAGGGCGTATATGGCATACCCCACACTGGTGCTGTTATCGGTATACAAGATAACAATACGAAATACCTTAGACACGCGTAAAACCTTTTAGTCACGCAGTTTGGGCAAAGTACGAAGATTGTCAGTACCGAATCTGATTAACCTACGGACGGACGGTGGCAGCAATTGTCATAAGCCTTTCAAAGAAGATTACTGGCGATGGTGTCGTCGCCGCCGCCGTGCGGTTGGTTTATTGTATGTACTTTGATGAGTTTATTATCGGGCGTTTCATCCCTTTTACTTTTGTTTGGGGAATTATGGGAGATTAAGTGGTTCCCGCTTAAAAATGTCCTTTGAGGTTTCCTTTGGTGTGGGCCCTAAACACGAAAGTTGTAATCTGGATCGTAAAAAGTTAAACTTATTTTTTTTGATTACAGGGCGGCAGTGGATGTCAAGAACTGATTTTGAGCACTTCCTGTTATTTTTGTAAAGGTCTTCTTGTTTAATAAAAAGAAAGGTTGTGTAGTAAAGTTTCAGTTTCAGATTTCGCAAAAAATATATATATATATATTTTTTTTGTAAGTTAATTAAACGAATCTATTTTCAGCCCTCTATCTACATCTACACTCCCACTAACATTTGTGTCGTTTATTGTAAAAGTGGTGTAACTCCATATTTGAAAATATTAGTGGGTGATTTGTTTTGGAGTCACATTTTGTCATATCTTTCGCTATAATAGCAAAGCAACTCCAAAATTGCACTATAATTATTGCAATGTACCTAACCGAAGAATGAGAATTATCTATCAAAATACTATAAATCGTGTTAGTGTAGGGGAAAAGAATCTGTAGGAGGAAAAATTAGTACTAAAGGACATTTCTTCTGTGAGTTTAACATAATGTTATTTTATCAGACATTGAAATTGATAACCACTGGTGGCATCTTAAGTACCTTCATAGGGCGGTCAAACACAATGTTATCGTCAAAAGCATTTGAAATTGAACTGATTTCATAGCTACTCTAGTTGCTATAAATGGGCTCTACAGCATTTACTGACAATTATTGCAACCACTTGCTTATTTACGTCATCGCTTGTATCTGTTCTTTTTTCTAGATAGACGTTCTTAAAAGGGTAAAAAATTGCTGCGAAATAAATGTTGTCATTAAGCCATGTTTACAGAGTATATGTATTTCAAAATTTTTATCTAAGGCCTACTGTCCACGTAAACCGTACGTCATACGCACACTATCGTCATTTGACGCTTGCTTGCATCTTGGGTAAAAACAAACGAAACTCGGTCCACGGAGCGGCACCGTCGCGTTAGCCTATCGTCATGCGTTCGTCTTGGAGCTCGTGCGGCAGCATGTCATTACTCAAGCGGATTGCGAGCGCAAACTTATAATCTGTACTGTAAAATACATGCCTTTTGTATGTAATATTTTTTGCTAGTATTAAATAATACAATTTTTACTATAATAATTTCTTTCTATTTTATACTAGAGGATGTCCTGGTTATAGTAAGTAGGTAGGATTATGTATTTAAATAATAACTTATGTAGCTCAAAGTTATAAGTATCCTTTCTTCTGGACTGACACATTCTCGTATATCGTTTTTGTATTTTTAGTCATTCGGCAAAATGATTGAAATGCAGAATCATCTTCTGATAACTCTCTGGCAGCAACAAATAGTCTACAATTTCTATTTCTTTCAATGTATGGATGAATCCAATACAATGTGCGTCTGCTTCATCGTCTTCTAATAAAGTTGTATGCTATGATCACATATTCACATCTTCATCATCACTTGGCATTTTCCCAAACCAAGACGTGCTTTCGCGCTGCTACTTGAAAGAAAACAGAAACGCTTTGTAGCTTGAATGTCGATTGTATGACGATGCGTGGACACAACTAACATTCCAAAAATGCCTTACCTTATTTGCAGCTTGCATGCATTCGTCAAATGACACCGCCGTGGACAGTGTGCTTAAGTTATCATAAAGTAGATTGCCATCAATACTAGTGAATTTGAAGTAGTACAATCCTTCACTGACTTTGGTTTAATAAAAGTAGCCAACAACATTAACCAGCATTGCCAAAATCCAACAGAATGAATCATAGTGAGCCAAGGTTCTTCAAATTTAAGTTAGACGACATGGTACGATGGTTAGACCATGGTACAATAATTACAAGGTAAGCTCATAAGGGTCCCGTGACGTCAGGGCCGGCCGGAGCCATTTATTCGACCGAAGCAAAACGTGTTGCTGGCGCCCCCCTCAAAATAACAGTATCGAGCTGAAAAATATAAAAATCGTTGGACTGCAGAGGTGCAAAGGCGTTTATTCTGCTTTCCCACCGAGTATCAAAGAGAGGTGTTACAGTCAAATTTGTGACATATTTCTTCAATATACTCCACCTGTGAGTAGATACAGAAAAAAATACGTAGCTCTCTTGAACAATACTGAAGAAGTTCACAGCGATATACATATTTTAAAAGAGTTGCCGTGGGAGTATTTAGACTTTGCGTTTCCGCTTACGGAATTATTATTGGTTCAGCACAAGGAAAACTTCCTTTAACCTCATCCTGGCGCCCCTTTGCTTGTGCCTCGGGCCGGCCCTGCGTGACGTCACTCAGATCTTAACTCACAAGGGAAAAAAGCTTTCCCGTGACGTCACTCAGATCTTTTCTAATGTAAAAGGCGTAATGGTGGGACCACACTACGCGGTCTTGGGTCGTACGCGCTTTTGCCTTTTTTTTCATTAGAGTTTTATGACTTTTTTACGACTTTTTTACGACTTTGTCCATGGCAAAGGTCGGATTTTTTCTCACTCATGATTCAGAAAATTAAAAGATCACGCGCGCTTTTGGCTGGCCGTACGACCAAAAGCGCGTGGATTCTAAGTCCGCGTAGTGAGGACGGGCCTTACAAGCCGTTTAAGATGGAAACAGGGCTTCTCGTTATGAGCCTCCCTTGTATTATTGTACCATGGGTTAGACCCGTCACTCGTAGCCAGCTTTTTTGCTGTTTACCTTTTTTCCATATGAAAACCGTGAGTGAATTTAATTTTTTTGGAAAATTTGAATATTTCGGACGAAATAGTTGAAGAATCAATGAATTCCACTTTTCAGGACATTTCGTGTCCAATTCGAGGAATTGCAGGGAGATGCACTCGAAAATTTAGCTATATATATTTTTAAATGCTTAAGTGAGCTAAATACGCTAGGATCAACACTTAGAGTTGCTCGAATTTTTTATCGTAGGTAAACGAGTTATCCAAATGTGGTTTGGTAAAACGATCAAGCATAAGAATAAAACAATCGGAGAATATTTTCCAAAAAAAAAATAGTAAAATAAATTCTTAAGGCTGCAGAAAATATTGCACTTCCTGTAAAATGCAAGTAATTATTTTTCCGATGCCGTATTTATTTTAGAATTAAAATTTTAAATGTTCTTGCAAATAAAGAAAAATATTATAAAAGCAAACAAAGATAATTAAAGAAGATTGTAACTTAACATCAGAAACTTTTCACTTTTTATTTAATTAAATACCATTTTATCTCTTGAATGCTTTGAACACTTAAAATTATTGGTATCATATATTCTTACTTACTATTCTACTTATAAATTTCATTAGGAAATAAATTCTTTTTAATTTTTAACATAAAAACTACTGCACCAATTCCATTGAAATTTTTCCTGGAGTTAGATAGTAGACCGATCTTGCAATGAAATCAGTGAAGTAGTTTTTACGTTAAAAATTAAAAACTATTTATTTCCTAATGAAATTTTATAAATCGAATACGAGTGACGTCACACCATAAAAGCTCTCCGTAAGAGCATACCTTGTAGTATTTGTACCATGGGTACATTTAGATCCGAGGCAAAGCTCCCTTAACTCGTAGCCGTATTCGAGAGAAAGGGCATTCGAAGAATTGTTGCCCCTTTATGATGCGTCCATACGACACAAAACAGTTTTGCGCAAACCGAGTTCCAATGAATTTTATGTAATTTTTCAGGGGCGCAAAGCAGTCTAAAAATTGATTTTTTCAACTAAAAATTTTTCTAAAAATTCCCGGCTCTGGAAAAAAACTTGGGCCTGATTTTCGTGGTAAAAAAGCGATAAAAAAGCCATAACAAAGGACATTTGCGCAAGTCTGCTTGCGTCGTTTGGACGAGCTATTATGTGACGGACACTCTACAACGAGAAACTCTGTCATGGCGCGACGTCGTGAAAAACGAATCTCGGTATGATCTGCTGGGCAGGACATCTAGCTGGTGTGAGCTAGGATTTATAATGGCAGTGCGGTAGACCAAACCTTCGCTGGAAAGAGGACCAGAGCTTTTTAAAGCCAAACAAGATGACATGATCGACTTAGAATCGGGAGAGGTGAAAGGAGATGTTGTGAGAAGCCAGGAGGACCCTATACCAGCGAGCAATAATAATAAGAGTGATAAGCTAAAACAAATTTTTAAAAATGGTTCAGTGTCCTTGATATCAACTCATAAAAATTTTAAAGGGAGTGAAAAAGTCAATATATCAAAGAAGTAATATCTATGATAAAAGGAGGCAGAATTACTTTCAGACTACACGCAATGTTCGTGAAATAAAGATAAAAAAAATATAGTTTAAAAAAACTAAAAAATACGCTTTTATTTTAAAATGAACTAAAAAGTAAAAAATAATTTTGAATGTAAAGTTTTTATTGCTCCAGCCAGTATAAGAAAACAACCTACCTTTCGAAATGTAAAAAAGCGTGGGGCTCTCTATATTCTTATTTTATTAACACCGGAACTTTTAGCTAGCGCCCCACGCTTTTTTAGATTTCGAAAGGTAGGTTGTTTTCTTATACTGGCTGGAGCAATAAAAACTTTACATTCAAAATTATTTTTTACTTTTTAGTTCATTTTAAAATAAAAGCGTATTTTTTAGTTTTTTTAAACTATATTTTTTATTTTCTATTTTTTAGTCTATTATATGTATGTGTTCGGCTATTTTGTAGTGACCGCCATATTAGATTTAAAACGACATCACAAAGCTTACTATACTATACTCGTCATACACTTTCATTTGATACCCATACCGAGTGGGTTGTAAAGAAAAAGGTAAACCGCCGTTTTGTGATGACGCCATTTTGAATTTGGAAAGACGCCCCACAGCGAAAAGTATTCTATTATCACATCCTTTTATTTGATACTCATACCGAGTGGGTTGTAAAGAAAAAGATAATCCGCCATTTTTAATTTGGAATGACGCCACACAGATAATAGTATTCTAATTGTCACGCCCTTTCATTTGATACCCATATCGAGTGGGTTGTAAAGAAGAAGGTAGTCCGCCATTTTGTTTGCCGCCATTTTGAATTTGGAATGACGCCATACAGCTAATTGCATTCTACCTGTCATGCCGTTTCATTTGATGCCCATGTCGGAGGGTCGGGGAACACAATAGCATCGACCGCCATCTTGGAACCGCCATCTTGATTTTCTTACAAAATGGTCAGATTGCATTGTCACGCGAACTATGCATATGTGCAAAATTTGAAGTTGATCGGTTATATAGAAGTGGGTCAAAATCAAGTTGCAAGATTTGTTTACATAGAACATACGTCATACATACACACATATGTACATACAGGTGAAGCTAATATAAAGCGTATAAAAATGAAGGAGAAGCGACTTCGCCGCCTTGCAAGATTCCCGCCTTTTTTAACGGACAATACAAGTGAAATCATAGGGCGCACAATGTGTACCAACACGAATTTGTTCACGCATACATACTAACGTCAGCGAGCCAGTTACACGTGCTCGGTTCCAGTGTTGCTTCCAATTGAATGTAAACATTCGAATAGGGGAAAGAAAGAATATCTTCTGTTTCTTTCATACTATTGTGTATTTTGCATAAAATGTATATCCATCGCGCGTTTGTTAATATTTTTTTGGACTTTTTGCTTAATGTTATTGCTAATCTCTTCTTTCATATCTTTAACTCTTTTACTTGTCCTTGAGCTCTACCTAATCACTCTTGTTATTATTGCTCGCTGCCTATACCTACCAGTTACACAACCGAACTATTGAGTATGTAAGTAAGTAAGTGTTGTGAATGAGTCCTTTTTGGCCTGGAATAACTTGTTACAAAACTAATTATTTACTACCTTTAAGTTTTAATAGCGGCAAAGGAGTGTAATAGTTGTCATCATCTCAAATTTTTTACACATTTCTTTTTTACACATTTTTCACATTTCATTTTTACATATTTCTTTTCAAAGGAACTTTATATATTGTGATATGCTAAGAATTGTAATCACTCTTTGTACTATCAATCGGTTACATTGTTCACATCATTGTGTAGGTAATGTATAGTAGTACGCCTAGTTTAAAGAATAGAAGTATAGCGTAAGTGGAGTTTGGGTTGATCGCGACTGAGTTGGTCTTGCGTTGTTGGAGAAATACTGGCGTAGGGTAGAAGTAGGAGGCCGATAATTTAGCATTCGCTATGAAATACCAATGAAAATTTTTCCAAGGCTGCTCTACATATGGTGGCTTAATAAATCTGTGGAGGCGCAAAATCTGCCATCAACGAAATGTTTGATGGTGCGATTTAGGTTTTGCATCTTGTCCAGTATTGCTAGGGCTGAAATCCTAGTGCAGGTAAACGGGCTATATTCGAGGAGAGCCCGAAAGACGGACTTGAAGTGTGCAATGCGGCTTTGTGGTTGAAGGCGGACCTAGCAAGCTCCCAAAGTTTCTCCCAAATTACTGTTTAGCAATTTGGAGTATATGAACATTCCATCGCAAGTTTTGGGGTGAGAATATTAAGAGACGTAATAGTACAAATTTTATTATTATTATTTTTATTTAGATATATACTACTTCGTTAATACACAAAACTATTAGTTATATCGTTTATTTTCAATAACATCGAATTCTAATTTATTTTATTTACAAAAAATACAATAGCAATGCGTGTCGGGCCAGCTAGTATATGTGGGCAGTTCTACAAAAACTGGAATAAAATCGAATTATATTCGTTTTTTTTAATATATTTCAAAATTGAAAATTGGTTATAACGAAGATTAATGATAGTATTCTAGGTTTTAATGGGTCAGTCTAAATATTTGAATTTTTATAAGTTATAGCATTTTTAAGTTTTTGGAGGACAGGGAAGTGTGATATTTTACTTAAAAGAGATTTTTCGTAAACATTATAATAAGTTATTGCATTTAAGTGATATATCTATTAAAATTTCTGAGAATAGAAAGCTAAATATGTACAAGAATGCCTACCAGGGAAGTGAGGTTAGTATAGAAAAAGTAGTCGAGCAAATGTTAAGTTTTATTAATTTTAAACATTATTTCTTTCCTAGTCTGATTCCCCAATAATATCGTCGACTTTTGCTCCTTGTTTTGCACAATATTTTACAAAACCTATTCGGAAATGCTCGCATCCAGTCTATGTCGACAGGGAAGTGATAATTTAAATGATTTTGTCTCAAATCAATAAGAATGCTGTATTTTATCATAAATATATTTTTCACCAATGATCAGTGTAACTGAAACAAACACGTACAATTAATTCAAATTTAATAATATCTAATAGTTGAAACGTAATTACGCGCCAGGGGAGTGAGAATTTGACTGACCCGAACTCCAAAATCTCCACTTAACTCACTCCCACGACTAATCGCTCACCGACTCAAACAAAACACAGCCGTTACTATGCTGGCTTCATCTCTTTCTTTCAATCACTAAAGCGGCAAAGTCGCTTGCTACTCAATTTATAGGTGATTTTAACGGACTTTTAGATGATAGAGAAGTGATAAAAATGCGTGTCGCCTCTTATTTCAACTAATAATTTGAAGAAAATTTTGGCGAAAAAATCGAACTATATAAACTTTACAGCTTTTTTGCAAACAAAAACTTATGATTGAGGTTTTTCGCTTAAAGTTCTTTAAGTAAACTGCTTGTTAAACGCCAGTATTTGGGCTTACACTTTGGATTCTGCAATAATCGCCCCACAGGGAAGTGATAATTTTGACTAATTTTTACTATTTGGAGCTAATTTTGAGCTATAAATATTTGTTTGAAATAACTGATTTTGAATGCCCAATTAGAAACCGATGAAAACTTTTATTTGAATTTAACTTTAAGGACATAGCATGTAAAATGATGAATCCACTAGCCGACCCCACTAAAATTCCGGTTTTTGTGGAACTGCCCATGTACATCTATAGAGAGTGGAAATATTAAGCCATTTTAAGGTGCATTTTAGTCATTATTTTTAAGGTTAATGTCAGGTATTAATCTATCTATCAAAGAGGTATACAGATAGTAAGGAGATGGGTACAGTTCGCCATATCTGAGGTTATATCATCCAATTCTGCTTGCGTTTAGTGACTGAACAAATATCGGTATATACAGAAAATAATGTACTGATTTTATATTTAGCACAAAATACATAATGCTTTTTCAAAAGCAATAACCATCACGATATCTCATAAAATGGCATGTTTCACTTACATAACACTAAAATTAGTCCATTGGATGCCATATATTTCTTAAAATCGTCATTTGGGACTTTTGTATGCAAATAAACAATTTTCACTTTATTATTAACTAGTGCAATAAAGCTCTTCAAAAATACAAGCACAATAATTTATCACTTATTTACATATATGTATGTAGGTTCAATCAAGACCATGCATCGTTTCCAATTTAAGGGCGAGTTCATTTTACGTCAATAAAAGTTCATAACCTTATTATGTAATGACTTCGCCCTTTCCACCATGGTTTATTGGGAGAAGAGGAGAATATCCATTACATTCAGGATATTGCATAACCATTGACAGAAACAAAGCGATGCACAGACACGTGGCTGTAGATGAAATCGCTGTCATTAAGTCATTGCGTCATTAGGGAATTGATATTGGACAACTTGATGACTTTTGTGCGGATTTTATTTTTGCGGATTATTTTTATTTTAGTGGCAGAGTTTGGTACATAATTTAATTGCTATAGAAGTACTTGACAAATATTAACATTTTTTGCTGTACTATTTTGCAGAAATACAGGGTGTTTTGCACTAAGTGGCTAATCTGTTAGGGGTGCTTCCTGGATGTATTTGGAGAAAAAAAATGTTCTAGAGAATAAGGCTATCGGCCCTACCCACTGAGATACAGGGTGTTTAAGAAAAGACGTTTGGACAATTTTTCAATTTACTTAAACATTAATTACTCCTAAAATATTTATTGTAGAGCAATGTAATTAGGCTAATTTTTTAGAGAAATTGTTCATTCCTTATTTTGATATCGGGGGTAGTGCTGCAAAAATATCTGCCATGCTCCCCAAGTGAATTCAGCGTCCGGTCGATCATCACTCCCAAGTACTTTAGGCCGATCTGTTCCCACACCTTCATCCTTACCGACACTGGTTTTCTCTGTTTATTGATCAGCACAACGTCAGTTTTGTGCTCAAAAAGGTTCAGAGCAGCGCTTACAGGCCACGAGTTCATCGAGGAGTCGCACTACGACGCCGATTTCATCCGGGAACCCGATCGAAACTACTCCTTTTGGGAGGCGTAGCCTCAGCACATCATTATCGCTGCGGAACTCCGCATGTTGGTCTATACACCGTCGGCCCATCTTCCGATTCACACTGAAGTGACCTACCTTCTTCAATTTTTTAAAATACCAAATAACAGTTTCGGAGAGGAAGGGTGTTTTTTACGAGGGAGTGGTGAGAATCTTACATCGGTCTAGCAAGGCATCGGGAATGTCTAAGAGTTCCATGCCTACTGTCAGAATGCTATTGACTGAACTCACCAATCCTTCTGCATGACGTTTAAGTCCAGACCGGTACAAGCATAGAGGCATTACTTCGGCCTGGCGTCATCAATGTAACCCTTGAAAAGGGTCTCGAGGATGCTCACCAGAGCCACGACAGTCGGGCTTAGGGATCAGCGATCTATGCTTTCTTTGTGGGAAAGGTGACTTAGACGAAACTCCGTACCCAATTCACTAGTGCCCGTAAGTTCATCGGAAGGTGGACAACCGCCTCTCAGTTCTCTAGGTCTCTAATCCATCCTAAGAAAATAACCACCTGCTTCTTAACTCTCCTTCTCACCGCTTGGCCGGCTTACGGAATTGAGTAACAGGGCTGGATCAGGTAACTAGTTGCTATTTCTCCTTGCATTTCTTTGTCCTTCTCTGTTGGTTGGGGCTCCGTATTTCTTAGCCTCTGGCCTTCAACCTTCAATCATCACTACCAAATACCTAAGTGCAAGCTGGGAGGCGATGAGCTGGCCTCCTGCTTTCGCCGCTATGGTCTCCGCCTTTTTCCGTTGCTACTTCCGTTTTGTGCTCAGCTATCATTAGACCAGCGTTTTCGAGCCATGTCTTTAGCTCTCATATCGTTTTGTTCGCAAATATCTCGATTTCTTCGAGTCGCGTTCCTACTACCGCGACCCGATTGTCATCGGGAACCCGACAGCCCCAGCTTCTCGTGGGAGGTGTAGCGCCAATACATGATGATTCACTGGAGAGGGCCCAGGATGGAGCCTTAGGGAACTTCGCAAGTTGTCCCTTACTCCCTTACTCTCTCCTCTGCCTAGCAGTGTAGTGTCATACATGCAAGGAATTTTATCACAATGCGCATTAAAGCCCAACTACGCATGGCATAAGCACATATGCCAAGTGCATGTGTCAAGTTCAGAACCAGAACTTGTTATGAAGGTGGCCACGGTTGAAATAACACGACATAAAAGCTTTCGTTAAATATTCGTTAAACATAATGAATGCGACTTGGGTCGAACGTGACATGACAACATTAGGAAAAGCAAGTTATATTGATTGCTGTTTATTGTTAGAGCAAGTGATTTTTGTTCATGTATGGAGAAATAAAAATATCTACATATATACATATATATAAATCAAAATTAATTTTCACTTTCATAGTACAGAATTTACATCAACTTTATGTCGCTTATGTTATGCATAGGCGGTAATATGTTTTGATTGACATAATGCTGACTTTCGATATTTTTTGATGTTTTTACATATGCGCTTATGCCGTGCATAGTTGGGCCTTTAGATACCTCGGTATATCCAGTTTCATCAACGCATCGAGGATTTTGCTCCATTTCCGGGGCTGGGGGTGTATTTGTCTGACATCACTTGTAGTGAGGCAGTGTCTACAGGATAATCAAGTTGATGTGCAAGCATGGCCAGCTCGATCATCCGATTTAAACCCTATAGAAAATTTGTGGGAAATTGTAAAAAGACTGCGTGGAAGGCGGTTTTCAACCAAAACCCAACTGTTTGAAGCCGTTACTACAGAATGGGCGGAAGTCTCGCCAAATATCATAACTAACCTAGTGAGATCAATGTCAAAAAGATGCGCGGACGTTATAAAGAGTAGAGGATATGCCATCGATTATTTAACTTAAAACTTTTTAAAAATTAGAATTACAATCTAGGAATTTTATAAAAAGTTGCTTTAGTTTTTTCCAGAGTTTTTTTGTTAGTTGAATTTACAGTTTTAAAAATTTTTTTTTTAATTTTTTTTAAAATAATGTTAAGAAATCTTTGAATGGACATTACTGAAGAAGGTTATAAGGTTTTCAAAAATATATTTGTATAACCATTCCGCCAAAAATGGACTTTTTATTGACATTTTTCGACAAAAAAAAGAAATTTTGCGAAGCGAGTTGCTTTAGTTTTTTCCAACACTGTGTCACAGTCTTTTGAAACTCGTCCTTTTCATTGGAAGCTTGAGACACTATTCTTGTCTTGGGATTATCAGCTGTTTTGGAATTTTAAGTACCTAGTCACAAGAACAAACTTATATGATTCACATATAATGGTGAACTTGTATTCATGTAATGAGATAAAGCAAAGATTGGGCGACAACGCAGCCAACGAACGCCTGAAAATATTGACCTGCTTGTGAGCTGGTATTTATACGTTCACAATTTTGATAGCCGTTATAACCCGAATTTTACACGGGACGCTGCTATTGACGGACATTTTTATCTGGAACTGTCAAATACTGTCCAGCTGGCAGATTAGCATTCGATCAACTGACAGACAGTTCATTTTAAAAATGTTATCATACGCTGCGGCTGTTACAGTAACCTCTTAAATGTGCAATGAAGAAAAACGGAGACGCTGGAAAATAAAATATTGGGTAAATCCGTTACTTTCAAAGCGGATTGATTTTGAGATTGAAGGGAATTTTGCTCTGAAAATAAATTTTTATTTATTAAACTGAAATAATAAAATAAAACATTCAATGAGAACTTCAAAGAGAACCGATAGTGGAGCTCTTGCATGTGCTTACCACTTCAAAATCACTTTTCGGAGTTTAGATTTTACCAGCTGTCAAATAACTTCCTAGACAGTATTGTCGAGATTGCAATCTTGCAAGTACTGCCCATGTAGGTATTGCCAGATCTTACAACGGAGCCAATGATTGGCCAAAGTATGGTTGTCATCGGTCGGCCAAGACTCGGTAATTTTTATTGGGCCACGCTTGGTACAACGCTGGCAACCGTTAATGTCATATATTTTAAAATATTGATTGAGTCTACAGTTAATGCGTATTTTTTCTACTCTTCAAGAGTGGGGGGGGTCTAACCAAACTATATCCTATATTAAAATAAAATAGTATATTGTCTTGCTAAGTTTTCGAATCCGAACATATTGATACCTGATATTGACACCTGATCGTGGGGGAGGCCGTAAGCAACGTTTCAACGTTGCACTATAGTATACTTCCTTACATTACATCAAAAATCAATGAATTTCCCCTCAAACGGTAAACTTGGCACTGAGAATTTGTGAATCTTCACTTATTCAAGTTTAGAGAGTATATGTATATAATTTACCTTTTTATATAAAATATTTGATTATTGATATTTCTTACTGTATTTACCTATTATTATAATATATTTGCAATTTCATATAAAATAATTGTATAAATATTTTTTTACGTATCAACTAATTATTAATTTCAAAAAACTAAATTTTTTTTATTCTTGGCGGTCTTTGCTGGCCCAGTATCGGGAGCCATTACAAGTGACCAGTATTGGGCCAAAGTTATCATCCAGCAGTTTTGCTGTAATGGGCCAGTCGAGGGTGGAGTTATTGCGCCATTACTATTGCGGCTAACTGGTTCCCAGTACTGGTCCATTACTGGGCCAATTGTTAAACCCAACATGGGTGTCGCGGCAGTAAAAAAACGGGATTATAGACGTTTACACGAGACAGTGACAGCGACAGTAACAGTAATACTGTCCCGTGTAAAGGTAAGGTAACTGTTTGCCGATTGTCAAAATTGTGACTGCAAAACTAAAAAAGAAGGGAATCTCAAAATTGCTGCCAGCAATTTATATGGAACAACAATTTATATGGAAAATATCGGTGGCAGCCTCATTGGGAATAGGCAGTTAAACTCTAGCGAGTTGGGCTGTGCCATCCAAATTTATCTAAATGAGAGTGTCCAGTTTGTGGTTTAGGGTTTTCTCTCTGCGTTTTATATCATTTCGTGAAATGACCAATATCTTATAATTTTTGGTCACCCCCATCCCCCGCGATAAAACAGAGATATCTTCGGTTATGTGGGAATTATTGCGACTAAGCTTGTTCGCCATCTTCTCATCAAATAAAGCGGCAATATACTCTATTAGGGTGAAAACACAAAGAAAGCAGGTTGCCTGCATTCCTGTTTCCAGCGTCTAGCGGTGCCAATCAGCACAAAGAATGGATATCCTTTCTTTGTGCTGATTGGCGCGCTAGACGCTGGCAATAGGAATGCAGGCAATCTGCTTTCTTTGTGTTTTCACCCTTATGTTGGAAATCAGATTCAGAGCATTTTAGGTCATCGCCCCCCAAGACAGACTCCTGGATCCGCCCCTGGGTTAAGACGGCCGACTTCAAACCCAGAAATTCGTGATTCGATTTCACTGAAAGAGGAAGAAGGTTCGATTCTAATTCTTCCAGTGTCTCAGTCTAGATTAAAATAATTAAATTAGAATCAATTATATTAATTTCTTTTGTTCTCAGACACTTCCTCCATGAGATAGATGGTTCCCGGTTTCACTGTTGTGTACCGATAGCCTACCGCTGAAAAATCTATGTTATCGGCAAGAGAAAAAAACAAAACCTATTGTAACTAGCATTAGAGATAGGAGAATACTTTAGGCGTGGTGTGCCTGATCTAAAGTGTGGCCTAAGGTGGGAAATTGGGTAATATTAGTGGTGCTTTTTTAGTCCAAACCTATGTTATCGACAAGAAGGATAATTTTTTTTTAAATTGAAGTATACACCCAGTAATTACTAAAACGCATGGTGTGCCGCGCCCTGGCAGTGGCCTAACCCTTGGCAGACCAGAATTTATACAATTTTTTTGTATGAAAAATGATTAAAATCGCGATATCTCCCGAACGGTCACTCGTAGAGAAAAAAGTGTTAAGAACTTTTTTGTAGAGAATCACAAAATCTATATTTCTTGCATTGACTATTTTGCAATAGCACTTACCGTTTACGAAGTATTTTCAAAAAACCATTTTCGTGACCTTTGACCTCCAATAACTTTTTTGGGCCAACGACAAGAAGGATAATTTTTTTTTAAATTGAAGTTTAAACCTTATATTTACTAAAACTCATGTTGTGCCGCGCTCTATCTGTGGCCTAACCTGGTCTGCCAGGGTTTTTATATAATTTTTTTGTATGGAAAATTATTAAAATCGCGATATCTCACGAACGGTCACTCGTAGAGAAAAAAGTGTAAAGAGCTTTTTTGTAGAGAATCAAACAAAATCTATATTTCTTGCCTGGATTATTTTGCAATAGCACGTACCGTTTACGAAATATTTGCAACCGATTTTTGGGACATTTGACCTTTAAGTACTTTTTTTGCGCACACCATTTCGCAATGAACATTTAATTACTTTATTGCATGCGTACTCCTTTTCGTCCATAGTTGAAGATGATTATGAGTACTAATAGAACCATTGTTTCGAAATCCTGATACATAAACAACTTCTATCAAAACATCATAAAACCCCTGTGGCAGGACATTTCCTTACAAAATGTTTTAATTAAAAACTCATAAGGTGTTAATTAAAACTTTCAAGTCATCAAAACAAGATGATGATGATTAAAAAATGTATTAATATATATACATATGTAATTCTAATTTTAAATTTCAAAAGTATTCATATACAGGGTTTACCCGCTAAGTTCGCAATGCGGTCGGCTGTTTATAGGTTTTGGTTAGACGAAGAAAAAATCTTGGGGGGGGGGAATCGTAACGGTTTAGCCGCTAGGGCATTTTAAATTTTTTTGTTAGAGTTTTACATATCACCCTGTATTTTTGTAACCTTATAATGGTTTTTTTAACTAAAATTTCAACTAAAACTACCTTTTTCTCAAAAAAATACGTAGTATACCTACTCTTTTTTCTCCAAAATAAAAAAGCTTGGAGAATTTCCAGTAAATAATGTTGGGATAATTTTTATGCTACGGCCTTTACTTTTGAAATTATAAGCAATTTTGATGTTAAAATTTGACTTATTTGGCTCTTTTTAGTACTTTTTCTCGTAAACGGTAAATGTAATCCCATAATAGTTAAGGATTGTACGATGCTCTATTAAAAAACGATTTTTACAGTTTTTTCTCTAGGAGTGAACGTTCGGGAGAGATCGCGATTTTAATCATTTTGCATAAAAAAAAATTGTATAAATTCAGCCACAGCCAGGGCGCGGAACACCATGCGTTTTAGTAATTACTAGGTGTATACTTCAATTTTAAAAAAAATGTCCTTCTTGTCGTTAACATAGGTTTGGACTAAAAAATCACCACTATTACCTAATTTCTCACCTTAGGCCACACTTTAGATCAGGCACACAACGCCTAAAGTATTCTCCTACCTCTAATGTTACTTACAATAGGTTTTGTTTTCTTCTTGCCGATAACATAGGTTTTTCAGCGGTCGGATCTCGGTCTATAATAGGAGCACCACCGAAAGACGAGGATAACACATGCCTGCGAGGCTATAGGACCCTTGCTGGACCTAAGCTCCGTTGACAAGACCAAAAAATCCATTAGATAGTAGGGGTATTCATGATCTGTGTTATTTGTGTTATTCGTGTTATTTGTGTTAAATCGAGAAAAAAGTTTAACAAATCGAGAAACTTTCCTTAGTAAATGACATTTGTTTCGATTTTAACAAATAACATCTGAAAAGACGTGTTAATTCAACAACTCGAGATCGAGATCGAAAATTGCACGTCATTTTTTTTCTTTTATTGTCAACAACGGTTTAGAATTTATTTGGATTGATAGCTGTATTTCAAAGGTGCAAATAATATAAAAAATAAAACTTTTACATGGAAATTTAAAGGGGTCGCTCACGATCTTGTCTATTTCGAAGATAGCATTTTTCGATTTCTCGACGTTTAACACAGATCGGGAATACCCCTAGTGTCACTAGGTAAAAATAGCGAAAAGTTGTTACGAATACAAAATTAGAAAACACCGAATGTACATAGATAGGTTCATTTTTAGACGATGACAATAAAAGTGTTTCTCAATTGTGATGTCTCACATTAAGTAGGTTAACTAATTTTGTAAAAGTTAAGTTAGTTAAGGATTTATATGATTTTACTATGGGTCGACTTTTGTCTGTTTGAACTCACATTTTGTCAGTCCGGCAATCTTTAGATAAAAGTTAAAAAAGTTGGAAAATTTACTAAAAACCAATTATCATTCACTGCAACAATGAAATATTAATCAAATAACTAACAAAACCAGCTACAAGATACAGGATGCCCATCTTAGCAATAAACTCCAATATCCACATGATTGCAGATTGTTGAAAGTTGACAAAATAATAAAACCGTCAACCACCAGCGCTCAGGTATTCGCTAAGTAAACAAATACTCGTAAAAACCCCCAGTGTGCCGCATGCTGTGTTTATTATCTTGTCAGAATGTCGAATTAATTAAAATCAAGTAAAAAACTAAGCGTTTACCAATAGCAGCAGTGGCATCCATGACACTGGCATACGCCATTGAGAGAAGCAGGAACTTTATTCGGCTTCAGTAATCATTGGCCTCTGGCAAGTAAATTTAGCCACGTAAAATTCATTTGCGCATGGCAATTATCAGGATGCCCAACTGTGACGCGCTCCTCCTTGTTTTATTTGGAAATAATTACGAAAGATGCCGATTCTTATTAAGTGGTACGATGTCTTCTTTCTAATTGAAATTAAGGTGATTTTAAAACAAACAAACACAAAAAAAACAACTAGCAAGGAATTTAAGGAGTGTGTTTTGACGCATTTTTGTTGAATTTTTGTTGCTAAATGGAGGAAAAAGGCGTGTGCTGCTTTGTGGATCGTAAAAAAGGCTGTAATTAGAACCACCCAGCGTTTTGTCGCTAGATTGAGCGATTATTAAATCCGGGATTAGATCATCAAAACACGGCCTTCTTTTATATTGATTGCCGATTGGTATTTTCTGATTGATTAAAGATTTTGATTAGCTTTTTGTTTGTTTGTCGCCAATCCATTTAGCTAAGCCTTTGTAATATTCCGAAATATTTGATCACATTCGACGATCATAGATTAGGCAATTCTCCACTTAATTGAATTAATAACAACTTTCCCTTGTGAAATTATTTACGGGGTTGATATATTTCTATTATGTAATCCACTAAAAGACTTTAATTAACCCGGAAGACCTTACGGATAATGGCATTGATTTCTGTATCAAAGACATTGATTTACACAACTGTCTCGAAGCAGCGTGATTACTAACTGGCATACAAAATAAAATAAAAGAAGCACAATGTTTTTTTTCATTCCTCTCTTCCGACACGAGTGCAGCTCCCACTTATGTTTCACCTGGTGAATAATTTTGCATGCGCAGAAAAACGAGCGAGTATTCCCCGTATTCGTTCGGTTTTGTTATCTGATCGTGTTAATCGTGCAATTTGTAGCGCCAAATTGAAAGGTGGCCGACCAGTTGATCGATCAGAAATAAGTGGTGTTTCCGTAGCGATAAGGTCCGCCTGTTAGGCATGCGCAGAAGAATCATTGAGAGCTCCTCTAAAACATAAATTCACCTCGATCGATTGTTGTGGGGTCCGCCAAGATCGCGAGGTTTCGACTTTTGTGGACTGATCGAATGATGGACGATGGCTGGATCACTCCATCACTGGAATTGAATTAATTTGAATTTGAAGCGCGATGATTGATGATTGATCGAGAAGAATCATTCCTCTTCGACTCGAGTAAGTTTTTTTTATTCTTTGTTGCTTTTGATTTCATTTTGGGTTTTATTGATGCAAATTTTTTGCTTTGATTACTGAGTATGGGGTGGGGTATGCTGATGCCTGGTAATTTTGCATATCGCTTTATCACCTGTTATACTCGTCTGCTGCCTCAAGTTATGCGATTTAAAGTTGGCAGGAATTTAAATTGAGTGTTTTGATTATGAGAAATTTCTATTTTTATAATTATTAGATTATTATCGATTTTTGTACAAGACAATGAGCAGAGGAAGTAGAAAAATTGGTTTTCTGGCGAATCTAATCAATTCATATTATCTTTGGTTACTAAGAGTTTTTAATAACAAAATTACTAACTATTTCGGGAATTGACAAATCACTGTTTAATTTTATATTTAATACAATGATTTAGGTTTTTATCTTGTGATTGTTATTAATATTTGTATTTTGCATTATTAAATGAAAAGAAAGTGGGAGAGCACTGGAAATATATTAAATTATATTTCTCACAATATTTAGAGAGTGTCATTCATAAAATAATTTTTTTTTACCTTGGACTATTAAATTTAACAGAAATTATGGCGGCGAATACTTTTTTGCAAAATATTAGGAATTTTCTCATTTCATCGGGAGTCACTCCATCGATTTTCAGATTAACAATCACTGAAAATCTCAGTTTTTGAAAGTGTTTTACTTCAAAACGCTTAAAACGTTTTAAACGTTTTGAAATAAAACACTTCTAAAAGCTCAGATATGCAGTTATGATCTTGTGTTTTACATTAATTAAGTTTTTAACAAATTTATATGAGCTCACTGATTGTATGAGTTAAGATAGTACCGACTTATTTGAGCTTCAAGTTACAATGCTGCCTATCCACTTACAATTTCACGTGCTTGCAGACCCTTACTTTCGTTTTAGTGGCTTGGTAGCTTAGGGGTTAAAGCAATCGGCTATCATCGCAGAGGTCAGCACTTTGAAGATTCTCCCACCTATATAACTTTTCTTCTTTCTTGTCTTCCCTCTTAACAAAAAATGTCCCACTCCTCTCCTGCCATTATCGCCTATTATAAGCATCATAAGCGAGGAAGCCATCTCCTGTTGAAGTATCAATATCAGCGTTCTGTCGCGCTTAGTATTGGATGGGAGTCCGTGTAATAAAACCGCGAGTTGGAGTTGTCAGTTGTTTTTTCACTCATCTCTCTAGTATCCTTCCTACTAGAGCTTGCTGCCCTACATTGCATTTAACGATAGAACTGTCCAGTGTCGGCCGATCGTGTTGAGCTGGGTGGGTAGTCAGACAAACACAGCCCCCCTCCGAAACTGTTATTTAGTATTTTTCCTAAAAGTGAAAGTAGGTAGGACCCTTTTTTATATGAAAAACCAAGCTTAGGAGTCACCCTTTGTACTACCAGTCTGCTATGTCGTTAAGGTCATGGTGCAATGTCAAGTAGTAAGCTTGGTTTGAAGAATAGAGGAGAATAGGAAAGGTTAGAGGCGGTCTGGGTGTGCTTAAGGAAATGTCGATGAACCTTACGTTTTAACCCAAAGATGTTGTACGATACGATACGATACGATTATTATCTGAGGAAATAAACTTAGGAAAAGATCTTAGAGAAGAAGTTGCATTATCACCGGTATCAATGGTATTAGTACAGAAAGGAACATATTTTACGGTATGCTGACGGCAATACTAGTTGGAAGGGACTTTAATATCATCCAAGAGGCTTTTGTGAATCTGGGCTGCAGATCATACCAAATTCATCGCCGAAGTGATGGAAATGAGATAACCGGTTGAAACTAATTGCAGTCGATAGAGGATGGGAAAATGCATCTACAGTTGATTTTGGCCGAAGTTTGGACATTGCCAACGCATAAAAAGATTATAAAGTGGCTTTTTTTTCGTATGCCCTGTTTGAACGAAATTTACATTGTATCTCGTCATACCTCAGTTAATATTGTAGATATCGATTTCAAATTTTAACACAATGTAGTTTAACTAATTCTCTAAATATAAAACATCATTCGAACTCTTTACACCAATTAGAAACAAAATGGCGCATGTGTAAAAATTTTCCAACGGATTCGTGAGATGTTTTTTTCTAATCAAAAAGTTGTGTTATAAATATTTGATATTCGCTTTTTTGACTAATCCACATTGTAGTCGAATACTTGAGGCAGTTTTCTGTAAATTTTCAGATCAAAATATCCAGCGGTTCAAAATTTACAGAGACGAGTAGCAAAACCACTTAAATTTTTTATTGTTAAAATAGAACATTGCGTTATTGTAAGGAAATATGAGCAAACTTTATTAGAAGGGTTAATTTATTATTTATCTATTAATCAGTCGAACTCCTGGTCCTGTATTATAGGTCCCGAAAAACATTTTTAACGGCATTTACATAGTTGGCAACATTTTATTTTTTGAGTGAATGAAGCAAGGCACGATTCATCTTGACTGCATGAAGTAGATTTTCCACTATAATTGCAAAAATATTTCTGTAGTAACTCTCGACTACTAGGTCCTTCGAACATGACTGGTATAACGACATTGTGTTCGCACCCCCAACCAGAAGTTGTTAAATCAAGAGGTGGAATTATTGTTTTGTGTGCATTATACCATATGTATGTTTGCCAATGCCACCTTTTTAAAAGTTGCAGAAGAGCGGGATAGGACGGTGGAAGGTTTTCGACTGAGACTATTTTTGAGGTCGACAGCATAACACGGAACTTATTAATATTTCTATGAAATTTTAAATATTTTCCGGGTAAATCGTATAGAGTAGCAACATACCGTATGCATACTTCAATAACCTCATCTGAAAATCCATTCTCAAAATGACTGAGTATCACCAAATCTGCATCGCTTAATTCCCGCGCTGCTTTGAACGTTTTAGATTTCCCAATGTTATAAAACGACGAGGTAGTGTCGCATCCTGTAAGCGCATGAACCGATGGAAGTGCAAAACTCAATTCTTTTTCTAATTCTTGAATATGTTGTTAATTGGTATATATCGTCTTAAATCTTGCTTTACCGAATATGAAAATATATTCAAACCTTAATCGGATAAAAAGTTATGATGAAAATCAATCAGTTATTACTTTCCTACAAAAAATTCACTAGTAGGATGTGTTTTAAATCTGAACATTTGCCGACGAATTTCACACTGCGAAGTCGAGCGTCAACTAATATTACTGTAAATTTTGAACCGCAGGATATTTTGATCAGAAAATTTACAGAAAACTGCCACAAGTATTCGACTATAATGTGGAGTAGCCAAAAAAGCGAATTTCAAAAATTTATAACACAAATTTTTGATTAGAAAAAAAGATCTCACGAATCCGTTGAAAATTTTTAAACATGCGCCATTTTGTTTCTAATTGATGTAGAGTTCGAATGATGTTTTGTATTTAGAGAACTACATTGTGTTAAAATTTGAAATCGATACCTGCAATATTAACTGAGATATGGCGAGATGCACTGCAAATTTCGTTCAAACAGCGCATACGAAAAAAATGCATTTTTACAATTTTTTTATATGTTTGCAATGTCCAAACTTCGGCCAAAATCAACTGTAGATGCATTTTCCCATCCTCTATCGATTGCAATTAGCTTCAACCAGTTATCTCATTTCCATCACTTTTCCCATTTCTAGAGCACTTTTTGGGGATGATCTGCAGGCCTATTAGGCCTAAAGATAAATCAAAATAACACGAAATATGTGAGAATAAGTAAAAACAACAGTGCAGCGAGAAAAGTAGAAGAAGAGAGTAGAGAAATAGTTAAAGAATTAATTTATTTAGGACAACAAGGTAGGCAGCGAAAAAAAATAGACGAATTCAATTAGCTAGTAGAGCTTACCACGCGCTGACTCCTTTATTAAAAAGTAGAGTAGCAGCGCAATATGTCAAATGTAAATTATATAAAACCATCATAAGACCTCACATATGGATCAAAGTGGTGGGTACTAAGTGTGAATTCCTGTAGAAAGATAGCAGCCTAGGAGGGAAAATATTACGCAAACCCTTTTGTGGAATACAGGAAAGTAATGAATGGAGGATGGTGACAAATTAAGAAATCTACCCCTATATAATGAAATAGACATCATTGCATATATTTAAGATGTAACAGACTGATATATAACAAACCCGTGAGCACTAGGAAGACGTACATACGAGTGAAGAAGAGAACTTAAGAGGCCCGAGTCCTACAAGGACTATAGCTTCATTTAAGAAGAAGATAGCAGCCTTATTAGTAATGTGACACAGCCAAGAAAAAGCATTATTGTGTTAAGTGCAGGGATCGGAAACGCACGCTCGCGTGCGCACGTATACGACTCACGCACATTCTAATGACTCGCAGCTCACGAGTCCTTAGGTAAAACTCGTGTGCGCGGTCGTATCGCACACTGCTCGCGAGACTTTGAGTTGAGTACATGCCTATCGCACGCGTGCGCACGCGAGTTAATAGAAATGACTCGTGAGCTGTATAAAAGGGAAAAGTAGGAAAGGATGATTTTTCATTTTGAAAGCTTTAATTTTGGTGAAGCAAAACTGGTGAAAATGAAAATTAATTTTGGATTATTAAATAAAAATTAAAACTTTAAAATTGTGGGAATTTCAAGTTTTGACATTAACAAATATGTGTCTTATAATAGTGAGTTGGCGAAGTCAATGTGTTTGACTTGTGAAAAAATGTTATCGGGAAAGAGACATGGTAATATTAAAAGACATTATTTGTCAATTCATAAGAGATTGACAACTCTCTGAGTGGTTGATATGAGTATACATATTACTAAATTTCTTCCATGAACTAATTTATAACTGGAAGTATTCTCCATAGACGCTGACCGCTTTCGTTGGAAAAAATTAATCAATCTTAAGATATTTTGGAGTTTATCCCTGGTAATATGTATAGGAAAAAACTATTTAATCTGTGTTCATAGCGGTTAACCTTATTTTGCTTACCCGCTTAGAACTTTATTTTGTAGGGTGCAACGCAGCCTCCTGTTAGAATAAAAGAAGGCTTACTGGTTTCATTTCCTAAACAATACTGATTTAATTGTTCTAATGGGACATAAATTTCTCTTCATGAAGGGAACTTTAAATGGACAAGAATTTTCTCACCATCATAAATGATTACTTCATATTAACAGCATTAAATTTGATTCTTTGGAATTTTAAGTTGCAAACAATTGTCTGACTGAAAACTTACAGCATAGATAATTTTGACTCTTAGGAATTTAGAGATGCAGACAATTATTGTCTGACTGAAAACTGAAATAATCAAAAGAAAATTTATAGTAAAATTTTTAAAGAATGAATAATACTAGTCGAATTGATTAAACAATCCGAACTAGCTTTTTTCTATTAATTTCTGTTCTAGTAATGCAACATTTACAAAATAATAAGTAAGCAGCTGTCTGTCTCACATGTCTGAAACTCTAAATATTACTCTTTCATTCAAGCTATTCAAGTTAACAAAAATTACAAAAATGTATGGAATTACCTACAAATTTGTAATTGATTTTTATCCATTATCGTAAAAACTTTTCTAGCGAAATATAATTTATTTATGGCTTTCCTCCTGTGAAACCAAAAAACCCTTAGAAATACGAAAATATATTAATACAAAATAATGCACAAACGCAAAATGTTAACATTTTAGCAAAACAACCATCAAAATCACTGCTAAGTAATTCATTCGTTCTATAAAAAAATCGTCCCAAAAAATCGCAACAAAAAATCTAAGCCCGACTCACGAGTCGAATAAACAACTCGTATACGCACCCGCACGTTCGCGAGCGCGTGCGTTAGAAAAATTTTCAAACGAACGCTCGCGTGCGCACACGAAATTTTTCATACGTCCGCGCACAAAGTGCGCGTGCGTTTAAAATTCCCTAACGCACATCGCACAAGTGCGTTCGCATTAGATTTGCTCGTGGTCAAACGCACGTGGGCGCGTGCGCACGCGAACGTGCATTTCCGATCCCTGGTTAAGTGTTCCTTTCGTTAGAAAATTTTATAATAATCACTTAGCCTTAAAACGAAAAAGTAAATCAATTTTCCTTTCTCTCTATTTCCATAAAACTGTGTTAAAAACAGTTCTCACCTAAGAATCCTTATTTCATAAAGAAAAAGTCAAAATCGATCGATATAACTTCCTCTTCCACTTTTAATGAAGAACAACGAAAAAACAACTTTTCCCTCTCACGAAAGGACAACTTCTAATAAAATTTGGCACATTAAGGGATGAGTGCCATCAAGTTGCTATACATAAATCCTCGACGTGGTTTTTGCAGGCTGGTGTAAATGTTGTCAACGGAATAGGCATTTTCGCTTATATATTTCCCTTGAAGGAATCCTTGTCGACTTGATTAATGACTTCGAATAAGGACCGGCTTATTTCGTTGAGTCACCGGGCTGCGACCTCCAGAATAAGCGTTCTATGGAAGTTCAACATAATCTTCAACGGAATCCCATTCTTAGACAACCTTAAGAAATATGAATTCTATGTTCGCAGCCAAGAGAAATAATAACAATAAAAAAAATGGAAAACCATGTTCCTTTTCTTATCGTCAGGATGTAGGGCAAGAGGGATTTTGGACAAAATGCTTTCAGTTGATATTTTTTAATATTATTTTCGAGATTTTTGTTGCTAATCTGCTTTTTGTGGGAGAGAATATGGGTCAACATCCGTTTAACATCCTGAAAAGCTTCGCGATAATCTGATGGTTTTTAGTTATTTATATCAGGAATGACGCCAACTTTGAGGTTAAGAATGCGGGGGGTTTTCTATTAACTGTGATGTCATCGGGTGGAAATTGTTTTATAAGATTAATATCAGAATTGTTTTTCCTTTCTAATTTCCACTTGTTAAAAGTTCCTTTGAAATATGCAATTTGGCAAAGTGCCGTGGAGATACGAGTATTTTCAACAAATATCGACGAATGTCTAGACGGAGGCTTTTTCTTGATTCCATGTTGTCTGGCATTCAATTTCTAGAAAATAAATTTTCTATTGGAATTGACTGCTTTTAGAGAATGTTTCGATTTTTATAGGGAAAACTGTTGTAGTTAGTATTGTTATTTTGATCGCTGTAGACATAATGTAGTTTTTTAAATTGAAAATAAACTGCCAAAAAATGCGATACAAAGTTATTTTGAAAGTATCGAATGACATAATTTCAGCTTGAACATATTTTTTATAACGTAGTGATTTTCTTATTTCCTTTATGGCGGAATGAAACAGATCACGAGTTTGTATCATCTGTCGAAGATACCTGACGTTATTAAAAGCATTGAGATCTTATACTTGAACTGGATGTCTGGATGAGAAGCCTGAGAAATCGCCTCCAAACATAAAAACTCCACGAAAGAGATACATATCGACGTATAGACAATGCATGATGGTCTGTCATTAGAATAGGCGGAATAACATGTACTATATGACAGGGGTTGCCAACTTTTGTATACATAAGATCTACTTTTTATCACAAAAATGTGTCGCGATCAAGTTGTTGTCATACCCGCAGTTTAGCTAGGGAAGAGGTGTGAACGACGTCTTAGCTTACTTTTATAGAAATGCATTATATTTTTTGCCTAATGCTGTGTATATTTAGAATTTAGAGATAAAAAACACAGGCTTCAACAGAGAAAAAAATGTTAAAGAGCAAATAATTTAAAAAATGGTTCAAAATGGTAAACTTTGAATGGCTATCCCTCGGTCACTCGGAGATTTCAGAAATTGCAATTTCTTCAATTTTTCTTAACCTATCTTTTCTGTGAACATTTATGTATACCCAGGATGCCGTAAAAAAAGGTATAACCAAATTAATAAAAAAAACAAAAAACGTGATTTTTCGAAAAAATTTAGTTTTGTTTTTCGATTATTCTTTGAATTACAAATGGTAAAACACATTTCGGTGGGAAATTTAATTTTCTATAAAAAAGTATTTTAGTAAAAACTCGAATTTCGCTTTGTTTTCGAGTTATTTTGAAAAACCTGGAAAAGGCGTACTTAGGGTCGGCGCTCAAAAACGCACCCCTACAAAAGGGGGGCACTTTGTGGTTTTAGCATATTTAGGTGCCAAGCTAACATATTAAACCATCAAAATGCTTGAACGCAATTGTTCCTTTCTACCCTTTTATTTTGGACATTTTCGATAGCCTACATGTAAAACAAAGCGTTTTCATCCAGGAGGGTCTAAAAAAAGTGTCAGCTCGGTTTCAAAAGAGACGATAAGGTCAGAATATCTTTGAACCCCACCATATGCAGGTCTGTTCGCAGTGTTGAAGATAAATTCCATTTATTTCATATTACAGATAAAAGGAAAGAATAACAGCTCAACAAACTCGCATTCTCAGAAGAAAACAATGCTGCAAAAACAACAAATTAAAAACAAATAAGTAAACCACGAAGAAAGGTTAGCTGCCAGAAGGGAAGGGACAGCCAAAAAAATTAGCTCTCTTAAGTGTTGATTCTTCCCGCAAGTTGAATTTTTAGCTCTTACAGGAATTAATTCTTTTTTGCTCGTGAGCTGTAAAACGTTCGCTTGCTCACGAGTTATTTTTTTCAAGAGTCAATTTGATTGGCTCGTGAGAAAGAGCTCAAAAGAACCGTTCGCGAGTCCAATTGCAGCAACAATAACAAATGTGATAAATTAAAAAAAAACACACGCAAAAACGATTTTCTAAAATAAACTTTAAACAAACGATTTTTTAAAAAAAAATTAACAAATTTCATAACATAATATTACCCAACGAAAGATCTACCTCAACGACGCGACGAGCGAAAAAAGAATAAATCCTTTCGGCTCTTTTTCGCTCGCAAATCAAAAATGACGAATGTTACATAATTCGCGAATCATACCGAAAATGAGAAATTTGATTCGGCTCTGAGCTGAACCAAAAATTTTTTCTAGTCAATTAGGCTCGTAGAAGAACCAAAAAAAGAGTCAATCCAATTTTTTTGATTCGAGAGTGAAAAATTTACCTACCCTGGTTGCCAGCCATTAAACCACACCCCAACCTTTGCAAGAAACCAGTGCCAACAAGGAACGTCACAGAGCATGCAGCATCAAAGCTTAGAATATAGAGCTACATCAACCACGCCACACGCCGAATTTTAGCCAAACGAGGTTTTTGCTGTGTTAGTGCTCGCGTTTTAGTAGTTGTTTGTCCACTGCAGGCGGAAAAAGCGAGTGGAATAAAGGAGGGGCAAGAGGGAGTTAAAATTAAATATAAAATCTTGCCGCTACAAATGAACCGTTTTCACGCCGTCACTCCGAATTCTAATCAGCTGATCACATTGCATTTCACATTGGGTCAGTTAATGTAAGCAGGGTAGATATAATTTGATACAGTCGACTGACCCAATTTGACAGCCAACTGACCCCAGATTTCACTACGCTCGCCTACATGGATTTTATACGTGAGTGCCTTTGCTGTAGTTGTCTAAACATCAAAGTAGACGAAGAGCCGAAGAGAAATCACCATTCCAATGCGATATCACTGCCGCTAGAGAGGGAGTATGTGTCGTCGGTCAGTGCGCCAGGCGCGTCACGTTCACGCATTGCAAACGAGAGCCAGTTTATTGGGTATGATAAAAGGAGCTCTTTAAGATAATTGCGTAGTTTATCAGTCACATATATTTTTTCCCAGTAAAATTAGAATCCAATGGTTAAACCAGTGAAATTTTTATTAATTCATTTTAGAAAGAACTTTCTACTGGTTCGATTAGAATGGACCCGAAATAGCTGATTTTCCAGTGGTATTATCGTTTAGTGGATGAACCATTAAGTAGTGAAGTAATTTGGATTTCTTATTTACTATTTCGTTGTCTCTATTTCTGATGCTAGTGTACCAAGGTTTGTGACCTTTCTTAATCATATTAACTTACTTATAGAAGAGTCATGGTAATAGGCATCTATATTGCTTAATTTCTCTTTTTGTATCTTCTCAGTAGATGTTTTGTTTCTCTTCTTGATTATTTGTACGCGTTTACGTCTGATCTTGTGTTTATAACTATCGTTCTCAGACATCTAAAGTACTAACTGCGTCTAATGCTACTTGATTTTGATTTTCACACGAGAGGCGGTCTATATTCAGTATGTTAAATGGAACCCTTTCACCAACTGAAGAAGTAAAATCCAAGACCGAAAATGATGAAAGAAAAGTCTTGAGCAGGCTGTCTCCCATAAGGCTAAAGCACAACCGATGATGATCCAAAATTTTGTAAAATAGTTGTAATTTTGTTTCATGCTTATCTCTTGAAGTTATTTCCATCAGCGAACTCTTATTTACCCATTATTTGTCCATTACTTTTAATGCATTCTCGTTCATAATCCTTTATTTTGAGTAGTAAAAACTAGCCATATAAAAAATATCATTAAAATCGGTGCAGCCTCCAAAAAGGTGTAACCAATCTTTATGCACAGTCACCTAATAACCGCTATATATTATTGAATTTCGCTAATTACAAAATGCCGACAAAATACACAGGAATGCTTTTTACTAGCAATGGTCGTAATAAATAATTATTTCTGAAGCAACCATATTTTTCCTAGGAATTATGTCTTTAATTTAATATATCTTTCCCCTTATTTTGAATTGCAACAGAATGTCCAGATACAGCCACGCAGTGCCATATTTCTCTTAGCTACTACCTGACGGAGTGATCCACCTCTGACTTAATTTCTATTCATGGTTTATGTTAATTTTATTGCTTAATTTTACAGCATTAAGAAAACAACAACAACAACAAAACATAACGAATAGCCTCGCTTGCAAAGTAAAACACCAGGGCGCTTAGCTGCCATATTTCCTCGTAGCGCGCGGTTGCAATCTGTCAGAATTTGAGAGGTGAAATATGGGCACGCAGGTAAATACAGAGGAAGTATACAGGTGAAGAAAAAAACAGGTGAACGAAATTCACACGATTTTTCACAATGCAGTAAAGGTTCGATCGAGTTGCAATAAGATCGTTACGTTGGTTCAATTAATTTCGATAATTCCAATAGATGGCGGCTTATCATGCGATATTTATTGTTTTTGCCACCCCTCTTGCTTTAACCCTTGGGGTCATATCGTGTGGAACGTTTGCATAGTTCCAGATCAGATCGTATCATTTGGTATTTTGTAAATCGAACATTTTAAATTATTGATCACGATCTCGAATGGGAGTTCGCGTGCGCGCGCGCTCACGGTTTTAGTGGTGGTGCCAAAAAATTTGTGGGACACGCTCAGAATATGTCGTCTTTCGTTAGCGGGTAATAAATTAAAATTTATGAGCAGACCCGGATCAAAATATTGACAAGATCTTGATTTTATTGGTGAAAATTACGATTTCATTATTTATTGGTTATTCAATAATCATGTGGGCACGATAACAATATTTATTTTTTTCTTCTTCTTTCTTTCTTGACTATAATTTATATTAAAAAATAAATGCGACAACCTTGAGAATTTCATCTGTTTATGACGCTACAAAACACAAAACAGATTGTGTTCCAATTTTGGATTAAGGATGTTCCGATGATTTTGTAAGGATTTTATTTTAAGTTATTGAAATAATTTATTAATCAAATTACTATTCCATAAAAAGGTAAGCACTATAATATTCGAGTCATAAATTAAAGTTTTTATATGAAATCAATGCAAAAAATGCAATAAATAAAATAAAATATGAATTCGATGAAAACTGGTAGAAAATTGAAATTAGATAATAAAATAATTTTATGGTTTATAGTATTTGCGTTTTGTTTTGGAATTTATTTTGATATTTTTATATTTCTATAAAAAAAATAAAAGTTATTATTTTAACAGCAGTAAGCAGCTTGCACTAGTAAAAAAAATTTATAGGAAAATATATTAGAATAATGTTAAAGGCGTATTTTTTATCAAATAATTTCGCAACACATTAGCGAATGCTCTATGATCCACGCGGCAAACTAAAGGAATTGATGAAGCCAAAGATACGATCTCACGCCGCCGCAACTATTCACTACTTTCAAGTCCTTAATGCCGGGTTTTCATTAGTAGAATTAGTGGTAGAGTATACTGGGCGAGTACTAACTATCCTGTGAACTCGCCTAATGAAAACTTGGTTTTAGTAGAGCAGAGTGGGATAGCACCGTGGTAAAGTTACTCTACCACTTAAAAGTACGCCAGTTACTCTACCGCTAATTCTACTAATGAAAACCCGGCATAACGGTGAGGTCCGGTGCTGCACATAGAAAAAGCTAAGAACGAAAATCGCTTTATCGATAATCTTCCTCAGTGCGAACATTCTACAATTCGTAGTCTTATGGAAGAGATTTCGGAAGACATCTCCTTATGTGCACAGTGTATACTGTAGTCTCCTAAATTAGCTCGGGGGAACTCATATGGTACACGGATAGCTCTTAGAGAGAGGCAGGTGTGGGTGCCAGGATACTAAGGTTTAGCAAAGCGTTTAGCTTGGGTGTCCTATCTACTGTCTTTCAAGCAGAGCGAGGCATTCACCAACAAGAACTTAAGAAGGGCTTACGCTAATGAACAGATTTTTATATTCCTTGACAGCTAAATGGCTATCAGAGTGATAAAGTCTCATAGGACTAAATCCAGCCTAGTTTGTGACAACCAGGGCGACCTTGATAAACTGGGTATTCTAAATCAGGTCACCCTTGTTTGGATGTGGGGTCATCAGGGGGCCTAAAAAGGCCACATTGGGTGAAACGTCTGTAATATGTTTCATTTGGTGAATTCTAGCAGATCATTAGCAGTTCTGCTAAAAAACGGTAAAACGGCCACTTTGATAAATGTTTCATATTCGATTCATTTCATCAGCAGAATCATATTTGGCATACGTTGCCACACGAAAAAATTTAGTGGTGAGTTTTAAGTTCATTAACATAAAATAATTAAGAAATCATGTAAACAAACAAAGTAACCTTTGCAATTACAGAGAAAATTAGAAATTTTAAGTGGTTTTTTTTAAAAAACGAAACGCGATTTTTCGGGAAAACTTGATTGATTATCGAGTGGCAGTATGTGACAATACTTTCTTCGAAAATGGTCACTATTTAGGGCCAATGTCACTGCTCGTAAGCAGTTTGATACACTGGCTTGGTGCATCGTGTGGTGACCTTTTGCTCCTACATAGCGTTGGTAGGATCCCGACGCGTAAAACGATAGTGCACTTAGGACCTAAAAATAACAAAAAGTTAGTAGGTACGTATAGGTGTACCTACCTGTTTTAGGTATACTAACAATACGCTTGAAATATTATTTACTTACTTTGCAAAATGTCGTTCCCACCCTTTCTAGGTAAATAAGGTTCTAACTCTTGTACGAGCTCAAGAGTCAAACTCATATTTAGTCTATATAGTGCAATGGAAAGTGCTTATCTCTTGATTTACTTTGGACGTCCTAAACGATAACTTTAAGGTACAGTTCCTGTCCGATAGAATCAAGTTCAATGCCCAAGTTCGACACAATAGGCATACAAAAATCCTTAAGGAATACCCTCATCGGACAGGATACGCAAAGAACGAACCCGTCAACAGATGTTGTATGACTTTTAACAGCCACAGTGTATGCTTCTCACCCAACATAAAAAAATCATCCTTTATACCCCGGCTTCACCGGCCTCAGTTTAATCAAGTTCAGTTCAATCGGCATAAGTGGCTTCACCGGCATTGTTGAGTTCAGAAAGCTTCCTGTGTGACGTATTACATTTGAAAGCTTCTTTTCTGAGGTGTACTTGTTTAAGTTTCGCATGAGTTTAAAAATGGAGGAACAAGTTTTACTTTCGCCTACTTTTATATTTCCTTCTTTGATCCATGTTTATTTACTGAAAGCTCTTATTCTTACTGTTTTGTAATACAAACGTCAAAACAACTTCCAAAATACATCAGCTGACATTCCAATATTCAAATTTTTTACTCTCTTTTGAGCGAGCTTTTATTTTCAAGTTTGGTTTCATGTTCTGTTGGGCGAAATCAGACTTTATTTTTCCTGACTTCGGAATGTGAAAATGTATGGGAAATCAGGCAAAAATTGAAGCACAGTAGACTAATTTTCTCGAACTTGGGCAGTTCGGCCGGTGAAGCCGGGGTATTAAACAACAAATTATATCCCTCTTGACATCACAATTACCATGAATTAACCATAGACTTAAGCTGACAAAGTATAAATTAACTATACAGCCCTTTTGTACCTTAGTCATAATATGGTATTTCATTGTATTTGCATTTTATTTGATTTTCTGTAGTAAGTTTAAGTATGCCTTGTTTGGCAAATAAATAAAATAAAATAAAATTTTAACACTGAATAACTAACAAAAATCAAATAAAACACAAATATGAACTAAAAATGTTGCTCTCTGAGTAACTTCTAAAATTTCATCTAATTTGACAAGTAAGCAATTCATATTAGTAGGCCATTTTACGCTTTTCTATATAAAATCAACATATCTAATATGAATCATATTATGAATCATATTATGAAACACCTAAAGTGGCCTTTTTGTGATTTATAAAATGAAACATATTATGATCATATTATGAAACACCTAAAGTGGCCTTTTTAGACCCCCAGGGCTTCGATGGCAATGAATATCCATGTCAGACAAGTCTCTGGCAATGAATTTTTCGGTCTGAAACTGACTTTTGGTAACCTTGACGAAGAGGGTCCTCTGTGATTGAACGCTGATGAAATATATCGATCGCTGGAAGTCCAAGTATGATTTGCTGAACTGCAAAGCGGTTCCGGGATACAGCGTCATAAACTACCTCCTAGGAAGGATAGTAACGGCAGAGAAAGAGGAGGGAAAATAGAACCCAACCTGTAAGTTGTGTCTTGAAGAAGATGAATCTGTCTTTCACGTTCTTTGTCACTGCCCTACCTTAGCAAGAAGCAGATTTTTACTATTTGGCGCAATCTAAACACACTAGTCTAAAAGCCCCATGCACGAGCGAACTAGGCCAGGCCAAAACCTTATCGTGTGTGGAGAAACTTGGATAAAAGCGTGGTCCAAAGGCCGCCATACACGGTCAAATTGGATGTACAACCAAAACTATCGATTTTGAGCCGATCGGCCGATCAAAACTCATTGTGCTCATGGGTTTGAAGAAAATCTGGATGTACATCCAATTTGACGTGTATGGGGGTCTTAAGGATTTATGTACAATCGCTCACAGCTGCTGCTAATTTTTAAGCCGCGCCAATGAACTGCACTGCAAAATCTCAGATTTTTGAAGGGTGTAATTTTAACACGCTTTAAGTGTTTATTGTGACGTCACCCATTTGATTTACATTGTAGTCACTTTTTACACGCTTTAAAGTGTAACACATTTCCAAAAGCTGAGATTTGCAGTGTGGAGCCAGTCCATCGCAGCATGGCAGAGGAGGTGGGACGATAGACCCATAGACTCATACCAAATGTGAAGAAGTGGGTTATAAAGGAACATATGGTAGCGAGTTACGCAATTCCTGAGTGGGCATGGAGGTTATACAGCATACCTTCTCCGCTTAAGGTTGGACTATTCATCGTTCTGCCCAAAATGGCCGGACGATAAAGTCGAAGCGGAGCATGTTCGCTTTAAATTCCCGAGGATTGCGGACCGCAGGACTGTCCTGAAATTAGCTTTTGAGGTTCACCAAAAACCAATAACATTGTGAATCAGATGATAAGGTCGAAGGATGTGTGGAGAATGGTGGAACTGGCGCTGAAGGCCAGAAGCTCAAGCAATACTGAGCCATACTTGACTATTCCGGCTCTGGTAAGCATCTTCGAGGGATTTGTTTTTAAGAATCACACTGATGATGACGTGAACGTCAGGCAAAAGGGTTCGTGAGTTTATTCAGTAGGAATCTCACACTACCGCCTGGTTGCGGATCTCACACCTTCTGTAGTAGGCACGCATTCCCTGCTGCTGGACCGATGTAAGATTCTCCCCACCACTCGGAAAAAAAAGCTGTTGAGCTTCTTACAGCGGTCTTACCTATAAATCAAACACATTGCGGCCACAGTACTTGTAGAACATATATCTGATTAGAAAAGGAAGAAAAAGGAAAAGCCAAATAACACGTAACACGTAATTTTATGCAGAAAGCTAGTGGTAATTTTAAACGAACAAAATTTACGAGCTTTGATATTATTTGAAACCACAAATCACGATTCCTCGGCTGACGTGAAATTATTTTATTTGAAATGCACTTATAAGCTATTAACCATCTTTCTTAAGTACATATGAGGAGCATCTGTTCAAAAGGTCGTATTTCCATTATAAACCGACTTTACAGAAATCGAAAAAAACTGCCTGTTCCTATTAGTAAAATGTAGAGATGCACCGAATGCTCGTTGGAATATTCGTATTCGGTATGTTCGGCGTATTTTTTTATGTTCGTATTCGGCCGAATATTCGGTTTGTTGCCGAATAATTACCTAATATTTAACTAGTATTATTTTAAAATTTACATATTGTAAAGAGGATTGATTTTCGAACCGTACATAGGTAGTATTTGTAAATGAAATAAACACAACATTGTGTAACCATTATTTATTCACAATTAAAAAAATTACCGACTAATTTATATGCTCAATGCCAATTCCAACAGGCCCCTATTCCCATAGTCACGTTACCTATCGGAAAATGTGACAAACCAGTCTTCGTAGTCTTATAGGCACCTCAATGACAATTGTCACAAAAGTGAGAGTGTGGCATTCCCGAAGTCATTTATAGTTGCATTTCTCATCGATTATTGTCAATATTTGTCACGGAAAATTTTTAGGTGACGCGACCATTTTTTTAAAATAAAAAGGGACGAAGGGTAGGAACATTTTTTTTAATATTTTTAGCGATTTAAAATTATTTTTATATTCTCAAGTAAATTAACAAGCAGTAAACAATTTTATTGTCATGTTGTCTTTATGGAGAAAAGGCAGGAGATATTGAAGGGCGTAAAATATAGACAAGGTAAAGCAGAGTTCACTAGAAAATGGACGGAATGTTCACTAATGCTGTATGGTTTAGGTCCACCATCTCTTTAGACGTCGAAGGAAATTTTATTAGCAAGGGACAAAGTTCTCTCTCCAAAATATTCAAAACCTTTCCGAGTACTCTCGACATAGTTGGCCGTGATAGACCTATAATGAAATCATTACCAATACCTTTTTGGTATGATCCTTCCGCAAAGAATGCAACACAGCGGCCAATTGTAGTATTGGAAGTACCGATGTTGAGCGTAGATCCTGAAATATTGTCAAACTCTGAAGAGAAATAAATCTATTATAATGTTAAGAAAAAGTGAGATGTTCGGTGACGGCAAGCGGGCAGCTCCAAAGGTTTTGATTTAGGTATCTCTTATTGTTTATGGTTTTCTTACTAGAAGCCTTAAATTCCTCTCCCCTCATCGCTATCAATCTAAATTTTCACAGAGCTCAAAAATGAACCGAATAATTCGGCCGAATGTTCCGTTCGGTACATTTTTGACCGGATATTCTGTCGAATATTCATATTCGGTTGAACCCATATTCGGCGCATTTCTAGTAAAATGCTAAAATATATTTAAATGCACATCCATGTGAAGGTTATGACTACAATATGATATGGGCTTTTAATTTAAAAAAATACACATAAAAACTATTAATTAAAGCCAAGTTTAATTATTAAAGTTGAAAACGGAAATACGACATTTTGAACAGATGCTCCTCATATAACGTGTTAATTTTACTTTTACAAGTAAAGGGTACTTTTGGGTGGAAGACTGTATTTTTCTCCCAAATAATTTTGCAATATCAAATAATTCCGAACTTATCTTCCAATTCACCTAATCATTCCTAAAGCTCAATGAACTCAGCTGACCTTATGTTAATAGCCGTGTTCCTTTTTTGCTCTTTTTTACTTGTATTTGCTTGGAACTACTCCTGCTCTCACACAGAATTCATAGGTTTTACTCAAATCGACAAATTTTGCGTTCCTTTAATTTATTACTCCGGAGTACTTAAAAGTAGAAAAGGAACACGGCTATTATAATGCTTTTATTAACCATATTTATGTTTGGCATTGAAATTTGAATCACAAATTTTATTGCAATTTCGGTGGAAATGAAAGCGAAATTATCGACAAAACAATCGTTTTATGTTATGAATTTGATCTCACACTTCTAGGCGGCACCGTTTTGTGATATCAAGGTAATTGTTTATGTTTTCAATAATATCATAGTTTTACACTTTAAAATAATATTTTAGAAGCGATTATTTTCCAAATATCTAAACAATTTCTAAGTGAAAGCTTCACATTTATACGAAACTTAATTCCAGCAACTCTTTGTATGTGCATTTCTACGACAAATATTATTTTCCTTCCCTTTGTTGTGATCACGCCCAGCCTTGGCCCAAAATGTGTCCCAAATGATCTGCAATCAAACTGAAACTTGGGCAAACACAAGTGGCGCAACAATGGGCTTTCAACCGAAACTTCGGGTAAATACTGGTTCCAAAATAAAAAATCTGGCGTTGGTTTCCCCGGTAAAAGAAAAACAGTCGGCGATCAATAGTTTTGTGGCCTGATTCCCAATATTCGAGATCAGCACCAAAGAACTTCGGATACGTCTGAAATAATTCAGAAAAGCCTCGTACGTTTGTTATCAGCTTGATTGAGTCACGTATCTCTGTAGCATTATTTACATATCGACTAGTCCCCCCTGCAGTAATGGGAACATGATCTCGTACAATATTACTGCACTAGAGATAAAGGCACGTACGAGCAAAGCTATATTAGAAGGTGGTTCTATGTATGGTAGTGTGTGCTGGTGGTTGGAAACTTGCACTGGAGAACGATTGGATTTCGCTTAAACGGTAGGAAAACGTTTATCTACCATTGAAAACAAACTTCTGATAAATTTTCAAGGAAATCGATTCGAAAGGTTAACGACTTTGATTGCGCCCAGTGACGTTGATGATGTCTGTACACTTTTGAGGCGGATTCGATTGGATGTTTTTGCCAAATAAATTTAAGGTCATGCAAATAATAAAAACTTTTTTAAGATACAACATTTTGCATGGAAAAATACAAACAAATTGTAGTCAAAGTTTACGCGTCTAGTATAAACTCGGAATCAATCCATATCTCTCGTTGTTCAAATAAAAGCTTTCAATAAATTTCAGATTTGCTTGTAGCTGACTGCATTTGGAAACTTTGAATTTTTACTCAGGGGTACCGTGCCTCATTTGGGTGCCATACAGGGGTTTCGACGCGGTGCGTATGTTTTTCAGGCTAAGTACGGGCGAGCTTTATTTTTACTCGGGTACTCCATGTTTTTACCTGCTCCCAACATTCTCTTCATGACAAATAAATGCTAGCAAACCAAAAAAGCGAGAGATCTTGGGAGAACACTGCTAGTGCGGGGAATATTTCAAATGTAATTCAGTGTGATTGCCTTGAATTTGGCAAGAAAATGTCAACCTACCTCGGTAATTCTTTCATTCTTCTTTCTACAACTTTACGATCAGAGCTTGCCGATTGACTTTTGCTTTCAAGAAAGAGACATCGCAGTATAAAGGGGATTACCTCTGAACTTTAGGTTCTCACATAAAACAAAATCCGGATGACTAGAGTACCAAAATACAATAAAGCCTCTTTATAAAAAAATTTTTTGCACTTCACTAAATTTCAACTGCCCATTTTCGCACAGTGAAACTAAAGTATCACCTAATATTGATTTAGGTCAATCAGGTAGTGTATACGTTAACTTTGAAAATCGCTGTTTCGATGACCAGTGAGAGTGTCAAGCGAGCAACGTCTCTCTGCTTGTTTAAAAACGCAAATTATCTGCTCATTTTTGCTCTCAATATAGGCACTGAATTCCCTTATTTGTTGGCGTTTACTCTTCCAAGGTCCCTAACCTTTCGGTGCATAGGGGTTTTGCCATATGTTACGGTGGCTTACCATAAAGTATATAATAGTAACTTTTCTGATTTTAACGTTCTGGTTTAAAATCATCTCTCGAAACCACGCAATATTTTTCTGCTTCGTATACAGAAGTCTAACATAAGTAACGAAGCCTCAATTTCAGCCTTTGAGGTTATTTCCAAACATATCTCGGGATTTATATCATCCAATCCTGAGTGTGAAACCATTCACAATGTAAACTCTGAGTAACTCAAATGGAACCAGTGTTTTTGGCAACGACGTCGACACCAATAATCTTCAATAAATTTTGGTATATACACCATACGAGAGTCGCAGGCACTCTCTCTTCGAGTCCATTCACTTGTTGGCAATTTCGACCACTGCCTAATTAGCGATAACTTCCATATCAATTTCGACCGCCAACCAAATCAGTCAAGAGAACTGTCTGGCGCTATGTGAAGGCCAACTGGAAGGGCATTTTTTGTTTAATGTCGCAGATCTAAGCTCAGGAAACACCCTTTTTACTACCAGTCCGTCATGTCGTTGGTCACGTCATGGTGCAATGTCTAGTAGTAAGCTTAGTAGGGGGGATAGAAAAGGTTATGACGTGTTTGGGGGATGTTAAATAAGATGGCGATGAACCCTGTGTTTGAACTCTTGGATGTTGTAGGAGTTTAGAAATACCGAATGCGAAAGAATGTTACACTTTTGAGTTGTTCCATTTATAAATGAATTCCTTGTTTGTATCGTGTGCGAATAGGGGAACTGTAGGCAGAGGAAGTCAGGCGAGTGGGGTAATATGGTGTTGAGGGTATAAGATTGCTTTGGAGGCAGAAGAGCTTATATCGCGCTATAATAGCAGCGATAAAGTTTTGTCAGGGCTGCCAAATTCCTTGCATTATCGAAGGCGTAAGAGTAACGCAAAGTATAGTGTGTTCGATAGTACTGAGAACAGGTCGTTTATAAAGATTAAGAAAAGAGCGGGTAATAACATTGATCCCTAGGAGACACCGCCAGAGAGAGGGTGTGTGCGGTTTAGATTTAACGCCGTCCAATACTACGTTAATTTAATGGCCACAGAGAAAATTATCAATCGAGTTCTTCCACGGAGGAAGCAGCGGAAGATGGATGTAGTACGGCTCAATCAACAGGGACTCAGGAACTCATTCTTAATCAGGGCCGCAAGAATCATGTCGAATTCAATCCCTTCAAAACGAAGTACTGGAGTTCGTCTTGGTGTACTGGAGTTGGTTCTCATCGTATGAAGATCTGAGTCGCAAAATCTGAGTCATCTCAAACAGCTTAGCTCTTTTCTCAGCACAAAAATCTCAAACGATAGTTCCATTATCAGAACGGGTCAGAACTATCGTTGGTCTCGCACTTTCAACTTGTGTAAAGCAAATACATAAATTTTTAAGGATGGTGAACTTATATCACAGATCTATTCCTGACCTAGGCGATATATTGGTATTGATTAACGGGCTCTTTCAAAAGGTCCCGTGCCATAAAAATTATTAGGAATATTCCTAGGCAATATTTTTCAATGTAAGAACTTAGACGACAGAAGCTACTTCACTGAACCAATCATTCGAGAATACGATACAGAGTTGCCTCCGGTGGTGTGAGGTATGTTGGAACAATAGGTGTGTTAGGAAGACAGAGCGAACAGAAGTAATTTCTATTGGGCGGTAATGGAAAAAGATGTTGCAGTCTCTTTTATGGTATAGGCTGGGGTTGCCTTAATAGTAAAAGGTTGAGAAGAATCCGAGGCGAACAAAGCTACTAGTACATCGTCATTGCATTTGTTATCTGTTATCACCTCCCCTTGTACAAAAAACGGAGGGGTAGTAGATGTAGTAAAATTTAAAACAAAACGTTTCGAGGACTGTTTATCTCGCTCTCTAGCAACCTTCAACGTTCAATTCATCACTTTCGATCTGCCTACATTAGCACATATTCAAACAGGTGACAATGCATTAAAAGAGCTCCAAGAGCACTCCTGCAAAGGCTTACGTACAAAACTAGTCCTCACGGATATACCTTTTATAGCTTAAATTTAAAAAAAAGGCCGTCTTCAGTTATAGGTAAAGTTTCCTCTACGCTACGCGGGTTTTTGCATTCTGCGCACAATGTCCTTGTTCACCATTAACATTTAGAAATGAAATTAATATGAACGATAAAGTAAAACTTCTTTCTTGTTTGTGTGTTATTAAAAAGCTTTAAAATGTAATTTTCAAGATATTTTTAAAAAAAAATTTGAGTTCAAACACAGGCACAGGACCTTCAAACCACTTGCACACTTTTACTTACTTTTTGAATATTTTTGCTCCTATATACGTTTGTACGGCGCAGTCAGAGAAAAAATTAGAGGGAACATTGATTTGTTATTTTCTCTTTTAAAGACATAAGGGCTAAGTATAATGGCCTTAAGACGTCTTAAGCCTACTTAAGATTTTTTACGCTTCTATGGGGCTAGAACAAACAACCACAATGGCCTAAGTCAATCTTTCGTTCTCTTTCACAAACTTTCGTCAAGTCTTAAGGCTCCGCTCAGGACCGTAGAATCTTAAAGAATCTTCAAGAAATTGACGTTAGGGGATAATATTTAATTTGGTGTTTTACGAAAATTAAAGTATTAGTGAGAACATGATAAAAAAGATTATTTGAAATTAAATCTGTGTTGAAAATATATTGATTAATGGAATATTTCGTCCTTGAATTTTGATTCTTTTTTACAAATGTGAAAAACGTCTTAAGGCTATTATAGCTGAGCTTAAGATTCGTTAACTTTTGGCAGAAAATTAGCCAGTCTTAAGAAAATTTGACGAGGAATCTTACGACGCACAGTGGTCATAAGACAAATAGAACCAATCAAATAGCGTTTTGCAAATAGCGAAAGTAAGTATAATTTAATAATATTAATAGTCCGCCCAAATTAGGAAAAAATAAAGAAATTTTTCCCACAGCTATGAGACCGGCGCAAAACGGCCTCTAGCGACGAAACTATAAGGAATTCAAAAAAGCAGTGAAGACAAAATTTGTAGGTAATTTTACGCCCTACAACTTTGATCTATTGATATTTTCACCAAAATGCATAGTTTCTCCTCAAAATAGAAAAAAAAGGCGAAAACCATCATTTATTTGTATATTTCTCAAAAACAACCCTTTTTTCGAACTGCGGGTTGTGAAAATCATGTTTAGACAACCCAAATCCTTCATTTGGCACCGGTCCCATAGCTGTGGGAAAAATTTCTGAAAAACAGCGATTTTTTGACTAATTTGAACGGACTATAACAAGAATTCTCATTTGTTCACATATTTTTAACACGTTGAAGATTTCTTGACCTGTCTTTTTATCGAAAAAGTAAATTTTTTTTTTATATTAATAGACCTACAAAAGAAGTGCCGCTATATCCCGCTCTGATTTTTGTCTTATATTGTTTATTGGCCCTTTGGCAAAAACATATTCCAAGAACTATTGCCCGAAGTTGCCCCTTTTTGTTTAATTCCACTTTTTACAAAATTCTGCGTAATCCATGTTTTGTTGTTTTTAACTTATTAAAGTAGTGCTTAGCTTAAATTGAACCGTTTTATCTTTGGTAATCAACTTTCGAGGTCAAATTAACATAAGTTTGGAGTTATAAGCAATTTTAATGCTAAAATTGGCTCATTTCGTACTTTTTTAGTACCTTTTCACCTAAGCTTTGCCAAAAAGTACCAAATAAGGTCAATTTTAACATCAAACTTGCTAATAACTTCAAAAGTAAAGGTCGTAGCATAAAAATTCAGACATTATTGTCAATGAAAATTGTCCAAGCTTTCCAATTTTGCAAAAAAAAATTAGTTAACTAGCTATTTTATGGAGAAAAAGGTGATTTTGGTTGAAATTTTAGTTAAAAAAAACCAAAATTTTGACTTTGATGATTCATTACTATGGAAGTTGATAGGGTAGACCGTTGATTTTTACAGTTTTAAATAGGTGGCAGTATTCTGCGCTCACTGATACCTTATTCATGAAAATAGGTCATAGGGTTACAAAAATACAGGGTGATATGTAAAACTCTAAGAAAAACAACTTCAAAACACCCTAGCGGCTAACCCGTTACCATATCCAATAAAATAAAATATAATACCAAATTCGTGATCAGCGACCTGGAAAACACAATCCCAATTTCATTGGAAAATAATGTTCAATATTGATGGTCGCCATTTTGAAGCCGCCATTTTGTTTTTTATAAGAAATAATAACAAATTCGTGATCAGCGACCCCAAAAACCTTTATAACTTTATTTTCAAACAATTATCTCAGTTTTTTCGACTTTTGTCCATCTTTTTGCCGATCTCGACCACTGTGCGACGTCTTAACACAATTGTAGTGAGCCCTATACTATACTTATTCCTATACTTCTTTTTGTAATGACATTTCATAAGTTTCCAAATTACTTAGTTTCTTGCAGTCTTCAAACTTTTCGAGTATCGTATCGTTCTTTTGGCGGACTGTGTACCATTCCAATCTTGTACAATGCTTACATTGCAAAAACTTTATTTAATCCGCAAAATAAATCAATTCTATTTAATTCTCGTGCTTATTGATCGCCTAAATTGTTTCAGGACCCTGACATTTTAGCAAAGCTCCCCACTGTGTCCCTCCCCCAAAAATTTCGAGACACACGAGAACGGCTTTTTATAAACTGACACGATTCCAAACCATTTCGCAGAACACAATGAAAAAAAGTCGGTCAAAAGGTGACTAGTATTAAAGGTTTGGTTTTAATCAGTTCCTTTTTTTTTGTTTTAAAATCTTTTACAAAATTATAAAATCGGGGATAATGTTCACCCTCTGCCTGCGTTCCTTTTGTAACCTTCCTCCGGTACAGTAAAGCGTATAGAATTACATTCCCCATCTCGCTTAATTGGTACCCAGGTGGAATCCCCATTTTTGCCCTTGAATAACAAAAATTCACTTAAGCACCGGAACAGCCCCTATGTACAGGATCGAACCCCAGTATCATCACTTTCACTAGGAATCACCACCCAGGCGTTACCGGCACAAAATTCCGGAGCGCTTTGGGGCCATAAACATAAATAATGAGATGACATGGCAGCACAGGAGGCCCAGGAGAGAAATTAGTTTGCGTGCAGGAAGGACATAAATTTTCTACTTCTAAAAAAGCAAAAGTCTCCAGGATTCAGGATTTTATTTTTTTGTTTCTTCCTTCTACTTTTTTTTATCTCTCTTTGGATCCTTTCTTCTTGTTTTAATAACGGAAAACCCGGAGGGTAGACGACGCTCACCGGCAAGCAGACTGCATATCGTTTTCGGATGAGGCCGTCCTTGATAGACTGACTATTACGTAAGGGGTGGGTCGATTCTGAATTCTGATAGAGAGGGTGGTTTAGCTCCGCTATGTACGTAGTACTACCACACACTACTCGCATACATAAAAGCACACACTTAACCATACACACACAACTCACGCGGGGGCACCCTAAAGCTATTATTGTATGCCGGCTTTTTCACCAAGGATAATTGGATGGCGTGATTTTGCCGGTTTCAGGACTCGAAACTCCGGGCGCTGGTGGTAGGGTGTTAGTGGGAATGGAGGAGGCTTTAGGCTGAAATAAAACTTGAGTAAAATGGAACGTTTTTAGTTTCGGCAAGGATTGAAGGACGAAATTGATGAAACTTAGTTAAGTCCTGGAGAATTAAAGCTTCAATGTGACCTTCAGGGCTGGAATTGGTGTAGACTTGAAATGCTTAGTAACAGAAGGAATTCCCCGTTGCTGCTTATTACTTAAAGAGTGAACGACCAAAAGGAGGTGGAGGAAGGCATGCCTAAGAAGTTACGATGGGGGGCTAAAAGCTGCTACGTTAAAGCTTTTCAAAAATCTACCCCCTAGAAAAGGGATGAAGTTATGTAAACGTTATGCTGCGAATGAAAAACATTTATGGAAATGGAAATGGACCAGAATTCCTAAAACATCTTCTCTCATGGATATGAAATGAGAGTTTCCATTAATAAATTAAAAAAAAATGCGAAATAGAAATGGGTTATTTGGGCCAAAATCAATCGTGAATAATGTGAAAATACATATTAAGAAAGAGGGACAAAAGGGAAGGTTAAAACTGGTGGTTAACGAGACTTGAATTGGGGTAATATTAAAGCTCCTCAGATTAAAATATTCGAGCATGCTTCAGTTGAGGAGAAAATTGAACCGCATTAAATTCATAGTCCTTTTGGGCTTTTGGTAAAGGGAGAATAATTACAAGATGTTTTTATGGGAAAGCAGCATGGTTGCGGCGATACTGTAGACTTTTTGGGGTACTTGAATTATAGAAGCAATAACAGCACCAAAATTGTTAATGGCGTCAGTAATGGCTTAATCAATAGTTGTGGTTTAAAATTTGTGGAATTTATTTTTAGTCCATAAATTGAAGATAATTTACGCTTTGAAAATAATTATTTGCTTTCTAATAATAAAAATATTGACCAGAGACTTTTCTATTTTAATGCATTAAGTAGGACAGGAGTATGTTCTAGACTTTGGGTATTGCAGATAAAATAAATCAATGTATGCGGTTAGTATGTTATGCATGACTCAAGCAGATACGCTAAAGCCAATCCTGGGAAAAGCATGGAACACCTGTACATTTCCGGAGGATTGGACGGAAGGTATCATAGTCAAAATACCGAAAAAGGGGACCTAACAATATGTGACAATTAGAGAGGCATCTGCCTATTATCTACTGTAGGTAAAATCTTGTCCCACATATTATTATCAAGAATAAGAGAGGCAGTAGATCGAACGCTTAGAAGGCAGCAGGCTGGATTCAGAAAGGGCCGCTCCTGCATAGACCATATTAACACCTTGAGAATCATAGTGGAGCAATCTACTGAATGACGATCCCCCCTTCACCTTGCTTTCGTAGACTATGAGAAAGCGTTCGACTCGGTTAATAGAAGCTTTATATGGTGAGCTCTACGGCAACGTAGACTGCCGGACAAAATAATAGAATTGATAAAAGCTCTATACAACAATTCCAAATGCAGAGTTCTCCATAATGGAAAATTATCCGACAGCTTTGAGGAGTACAACAAGGATGTTTACTTTCGCCATTACTATTTCTTATAGTAATAAACGATATCCTTGACAGCGCTCTAGATAGCAGAACAGGTGGGATGCAATGGGGTTTGCTAGACCGCCTTAAGGATCTCGTCTACGCAGATGATATCTGTTTGCTGGTCCACAGACACCAGGACCTCAAAAACATGTTAAACAATTTGGCAAGAGAAAGTAGTTCAGCAGGCTAAAGGCTAAATCCGACTAAAACCAAAGAAATGCGGATAAATACAAACACCATTGAACGGACAGCGCTGAATAACCGCGACGCGGAACTGGTAGATAAATTCTGTTACCTCGGTAGCATAATTACCGAAAATGGCGGGACAGAAGTAGATGTCAGTTCCAGAATAAATAAATCAGGAAGCGCGTATGCATGCCTGTTCCGCATATGGAGATCAACGGAGATCTCAATTAACACCAAATTGCGGCTGTTCAACTCCAACGTTAAGGCAGTTATTTTGTACGGTTGCGAAACATGGAAAGTCAAAGTCACCCAATTCATCACGGGGCACCTGCAAGTTGTCATCAACAGATGCCTACGTCGTATCCTAAAAATCCGCTGGCAAGATAGAATTTCAAATGAAGAATTATGGCGCCGTTCCAGCCAAGAAAGGATAGACGACCATATCAGGCGAAGGAAATGCGATTGGATTGTCCACACCTTGCGACGCGAAAACGAAAATATAGCCCAACTGGAAAAAGCAAGGAAGCCGTCGAGCTGGAAGACCGAGAACAACGTGGAGGAGAACTCTATTAGCCGAGGCCGCAACAACTGGGAGATCCTGGAAGGAGCTGAGAGCTGTCGCACAAAACAGAGTCCGTTGGAAGGCAACTGTTTCCGCGCTATGTATGTGAGTATGTCTCATGAGAGATTAAAGGGGAATAAGTTGGTAAGTATGTTCTGCACATAAAACCATCTACCTATTGACAGAATTTATTTACATCTATGCATATTCTTTTACTTTAGTCTAATAATGTGTCTTAGGGATTTCGCAAGTACACTGCAAACCCAAGTGTGTGATTTTAAAACGCATTTCGCGTGTAAAATCATGTAGTTACTTTTTACGCGTTTAAAATGTGTTAATTTTTAAGACGCGAAAAGTGTGTCAATTTAACACACTTAATGCGTGTGTTTAAACACACCAAATATGTATGGCTTGGAAGCTTTTTAGTGAAGCTTTTTTAGATTCGTTTTGCGCGGAGTAAACTTAGAAAAATCGTCACCGTAAGCTTAAAATTCTTGATGTAAATTGCAACGACTTGTCTAGATGCCCTTCTGTTACCGACTGACTGTAAAGAGAGGCCGTGAAGCTCTCTGGTCATTGAGCATTTAAATAAAGAATTACAACTGTCTAACTTTCCTTTAAGTTATCCTCTCATGCGTGTTAATATAGTGAAGTGTGTGAAATGACACATAATGTGTGATTTTCAAACATTTAAGACGTAAAACGATAAAACGTTACAATTTCTTTAACGTGTAAAAATATTATACGCTTAACGTGTGTGATTTTTACACGTATGCCTTTTTATCCGCATTATTTTAACACGCTTTATTCCTAAAACGCTTTATTTAAACACGATTCGCCAATTTTACACGCTTATGAAGTGTGTAGTGTGTGAAATTCTCACGGAAAAAATATTCTGGGGTTTGCAGTGTACTCAAGACCTTTTAAAGCAAAGTTCAAGCTGAGAATAAATGACACGAAAACAAAGTACACGATTGTATGAAGAAGAGAACAACAATTCGGGCGAAGTATCAGCATTGACGATCATGGAATGGACATTTTAGATAACTTTATATGTTATGAGACTATGCTTAATTGCTTACTGCGTTACTTAAAATAAGATAACGGACGACATTCATAGACGCAAATAAAACTTTTATCGGTCTAGTCCCGATTCTAAAGAACCAAGAAATCTCAAGCCTTATGCAAAGTATCTCTATGCCATGAGCCTGAGGTTTGCACATTGACCAGGCAAACACAATATCAGCTAAAAAATTTTGTAAACAAAATCTTAAGGAAAGCATTTGGTCTTGTAAGGGTTAACGAATTAGATTAGAACGAGCGAAGAGCTTGAACCAATGTATGACAAAAAATACATTCTTTTGTATATAGATCAAATTGAGCAGACTGCGATGCCTCGGACTGTCAAGCTTCGCAAGAAAGAATATGCTAGGCAGGATTTTCAATGGTAGTGTAAGTCTACCTTGGGTCAACAATCACAAAAAGAAACGAAGAAAAGGAAGAGCTAATTAGACAAATAGTACAGGTAATATACCCTTTTATGTCCAAAAACAAATACTGCCTTCAAGATTTTTTGCAGAAAAATGAAACTCTCGTTCTACAAAACAGTAATACGACCAGTACTATATTATGGCAGCGAGACTTGGACTATGACCCTATGAGACTTGGACGCTCTATTCGGTAGGGCTCCCCAATTCCACTCCGGACTTCCTTGCCTTGGCTCTCTTCAGCTTATTTCCTCCATAAAAAATTCATGAATATGGTAGAAAGGGAGAGAACTGGGTGCTCTCGGTGCCCAAAGGAGATAGTTAAACGACAGTGCAAAAACTACCCATTGCCATCCAGCCCTCGACACGATAACTTTACATCTTGGTTTGGTAGGCCCGATCATATTAACCAATCCCTTTCAGGATAGCTTCGAGTGACCAGCACGAGGAGGTTATAATCGCACATGCACCCAGTCCAAGCACGTGTTTATTTACATTCCGCTATCTCGCTGGTGAATGACCACACTGACTGACTTAAGCATGTGCATTGGTGCAAAATTTATGAGATTACATATTTGAAATCCTGGTGGCAGATAATTAAACATACAAATATTTCGTTGGCAATTAAAACTGATTGAAAATTATATGACACGCTTAATTCTCACTCACAAAATCATGCTAAATATACCATTATTTCAATTTGTGATCACTTCAACTAGCATGGGGTTTTCCCTTGTTCGCAAGGCTTAAAATCTTGAAAAGTTCAGAATCGCGACAAAGAGCCCGCCCTCTTAACAAGAACTGATTACCACACAAAACCCCTTCTAAGTATAACAGCCTTAGACAATTTCCGGTAAACAAATCGAAATGAACAGCGAAAAAGATCACACAAAAAATTCGTCTCATTATCAGGTGAAATGTCATCAACAGTCAAAATACGTTTTTCATTGTGATACGGTTATTTACACTCAGGTTGGTATTTGGCTTAAGCCTTATTGATTGATCGAATTGATAGACGACGAGCTTGATGTCACAGATTAACATTCCAATCCAGGTGTTGTCGTCTATGCGCGGCTTTGCGGCAAATTCACCACATTCAGGCCTCTATGAGAATTACGATCTCCGCTTCTGTGGTATTAAATAATGGAAGTTGAAGAAATTTTTATGAGATTTATTAGCTAACAAAGTTGTATAATCTGTTTATTTTTTTTAAATTTTGTAGAAAACAGTGCTTGGTGACGATGTAACGCATAATTATGTGTGATGCAACAATCATGGCTTTGTGGAAATTCGAAAAATTTGATATTATCAAAAATAGGCAAAACTGCATTAATTCGCAATAATTGTGTTTAAGACTCAGTCCAACATTGATCGATGCTTTTTTATTATGATTGATCTTTGCAATTTGTGAAGTTTCAAGTTCGCGTTCCAGTTAAACTATTTGTGAAGTAGGAAGAAGCACATCAATTCTGTATACAGGAAGCTCTAATCAAAAATAAAAACAGGAAATCGTTTTACATTTTAGTGGAATTTTTATTATACCTTTTCACTTCTTTGAAAGACAATGCTCAGATATAGGACCATTTACTGCTGAAGTCTCTATCTTCGATTTTGATTTTGGACAGTTAGCTGTAGTCTGGTATGTAACAAAGCAGTAAGATAAAAGTAAAATTTAAAAGAAAATTTTTAACATTTTTAACAAAAAGAAACGCTACACTGTAAAAAAAAGTATGTAAATTCACAGTGCAAATGTACAGTAAAATTACAAATCGTGACATAAAATACCAATTTACTACACAATTATTGTAATTTTAGTATAAATTTTGTAACTTCACATAAAGAAATTGAGAATCTCCAATACTGCATAACGTAAATGCTGATTACATATTTTCAGTAAAATTACAAATTGGTTATTGGAATGTAAGGTTTAAATTGTTCCTCTCACGGATATAATTCACAGGCAACAATGGAATACTAAGCATTTATACGCAATTGTTTTAAGTTAAGGCCAGACCTTTGTTATTTTAACAGCCAAGAAATTTGTATAGGGAGTGGGTAAACTAGGAATAAAATTTGGAGCTTGAAAATATTTCAAGCAGGGCCAAGCACATTGGCATAAGGCGGGAATCTTTAGCTATACGTTTTTCACTGTACCTCTCTCTGGTAAAAAGTTACAGCACAAAAGTTTTGGAAATTTACAAAACTACGAAGTAAAAGCTCCAATACTGATTGAACTTTTACATCCCACAAATATTTACTACACAGTTAGTAAAAATGCGTATAGTAGATTAGGAATATTCCTAATAATATATATTGCAAATTTACAAAACTGCTTGTAAATAAAACTGCCAGTATTTTTTTTGAAAAATTACCACAGACATTTGTAGAGTTGCTTATAACTTCAAAAGTAAAAACCGTACCGAAAAACTGTTTAGACATTATTCATAGGAAATTGCCCAAGCTTTCTGATTTTGGAAAAAAAATTATGGGTTAGCTACGTATATTTTGGAGAAAAAGGTAGTTTTAATTGAAATTTTAGTTAAAAAATAACAAAATTTTGAATTTGAGCTAACAGATTTTCTAAACGAAGTGGCTGAGGTTGAAGATATAAAAATAAAGAATGTACATTTCTCTAAAAAATGAGCCTAATTACGTTGCTCTACGATAAATAGTTGAGGAGTAGTTAAAGTTTAAGTAAATTAATTTCTTAAACACCCTGTGTCTCAGTGGATAGAGCCGATAGCCCCATTCTCTAGAACAATTTTTTGCTCCAAATATACCCATAAATCACCCCTTAAGCATCTTAGTCGGGAACACCCTGTACTGTATTTACTATGTCTTAACCAACTTCCAACGCTTTATGTGGACAATGCAAGTGCTATGAGGCTTGTAAGAACCCTGAATATCATAAAAGATCTAAGCACGTTCGATATTTTTATGTACGAGAAAAATATTTGAATGAAGAATTCCGAACTAAAGTTAGAACACATCGATGGACAAAAGCAGCCTTATTTACTAAACCATTGGATAGAAGTAGATTTAATTATCTTCGCTTTAGTATTGAAATGCTGAAATAGCCATCTGAGGTTAGTATGTAGAGTTTTGGAGGAAGGGATGTAGTAATGTCTACATGAGAGTTATAAAAAAGATTTCAGTGAGACCTCTTTGCTTTCTTTCTGCAAGATTTAATTGATGAAACGTAGTGTTGTTTTTAGTTCAACAAATAATTCCTAACCGTGTTTCTTTTTATCTGGTTGTCTCTTTTCTCAATATAAAAACCTATCAACTTCAACTTCTTCTTTTCTCTCAAAGAAATTTTCTAAAGTTTAAATATGACGCAGTAATTCTGTTTTTCATCTGACAACAATTTCTAGTCGGAAGAAAGTTAAGAGAAGAAAGAATCTAAGCGGTTTTCCTCGACACCGGGAGACAGGCGAATAATAAAAACAATAAAGTAATGATAATACATGCAATAAAAGTGGTTAAGCGTAGACCCATATCTCCAGATGCGGATCGAGTCCTCGACCGTTCGATGTGTGTTTTTATGTGGGAGTTCTAAGCTTGGAATCACCCTTCATACCACCGCCAGTCTGTCATGTCGTTGTCACGTCAGGAGATGTTTTTGGAGGAAGAAAATGGTGCTGCGTGTAAAATTTGTCGTGGAGGCGGGAGAGATATAGTGGCCATAAAATTTTGTCGGTGCTTTTAGATTCCTATGGTAACTGAAAGGGGGTCTATGGTGGCGGAAATGGCTTCGTTACCGATGAGTTCGAGAGCCGTTTTTTGTAGTTCTATTCTAATTGTAAGAGAAACCGAATGTAGGATTTATATATTACTGTCAGGGCTGATGGTTGAAGGAACAATTTTCATCTCTTAAGAAATTCTAGGGATTGAGATGCTCTTTTGGCGATTTACAATATGTGGTAATTCCATCAGATGGGTCAGATATTAGTTTTACATCGTTCGCGAACACAGTTGGGGATGTTTTGGAGGTTGTGTTATAAATAAGAGAGTACTTACTTGGTTGTGGAAGAATTGAATTCGACACGATCCTTGCGACCTCAATCTACAGCGAGATCGATGTCTTTGTTAATTGAGGATCTAGCACGTGTTCGTCTTGCATTATTGGAGGTGTGGGAGTAGCGCAGGCAGGCTAACGTCATGAGCAAAGCTGTGAAGCGGGCTCGTTGTTATTTATAAAAATTACAAATAGACCAGCTGCAAGAGTTCACCTCAGGAGACCCCGCAGAGTTGGGGTGGAGTTTGGAATTTACTCCATCTAGTATTACTTTGATTGAACCGGCGGAAAGAAAACTGTCAGTCCAGTTCTGTAGAACTGAGGTCAACAACAATAGCTAAGAGAGCTGAGTAGGAGTACCATACTCTATCAAAACCTTTAAAAGCTACCAGAGCTACCAAATGGGACTCATCGATGCAAACTTTGAGGTAAGGCACACTAAAAGATTGCCGTAACAGGCACGGTACGCCTAAGTAAAAATAAGACTCGCCCGATCTTAGCATGAAACAGAAACGGTACGTTAGATTCACGTATCAATACGCTCACACATTTTCTAGACTAAAGGAAGCAAATTTGGGGCTTTCAAAAATTGTATGGGACGAGGAAAACGAGCAATTATCTTGGTGACCATGAAAGGTGATTCAGTCTAGTCAGTAGACTGGCTTTCGTTCGATTACGTAGGTCAAGCAGCATTGGACGTGGTTTGTACTTAGTTTGGGGACGGCTTGGGAAAACGACACTTGCATTTGGAATGGTCGATTACGAATACATTTATATCTGTAACAAAGGCGTGCATTCCTCTTGCGGGTGCATTTTTAGATTTTCATGCCTGTAGCGGGAACGTGAATAGTGTGGCAGGCGAATTTGTTCGCTGTGGGTGCTAGTTGCGGTCGCGTATATACTTTACAAAAAATTAACCAACTAAATTATTTTTACTCTGGAACCAATATAACTTTGGAATTGCAGAGAGCGGTCAGCAGCTTGTAAAAAACGAATCTGCCCCAGCCAGTTAGCTTCAGCGTTATGCCAAACACTTCTTCTAGGAGCTGGCTTGGTTCGTGTAGAAGATTGGTATTGGAAGTTAGCGTTAACTACAGAGTGGTCCGAGTTGCCTAGAGGTGAATCAACATCGATGGAGTGCTGCGTGGGGTGGGAGGTAAGAAGAAGATCATGGAGGTGGACCCTGGTCTGCCATGTCAGGAAATCGTATAGGACGATTAACCATAACTGCAAATCTGAGCTTTTCAAAGTGTTTTATTTATTTTGACGTCACCCATTTGATTAACATTGTCGACACTTTTAAAACGCTTAAAAGTGTTTAAAAAATGTCTACAATGTTAATCAAATGGGTGACGTCAAAATAAAACGTTTTATGCGTTTTGAAATAAAACACTTTCAAAAGCTCACATTTGCAGTGATTTAATGCAACATATCAGTCTCAGCAAAGAGATCGACAGCCCTGCCAGAAACGCTGGTGCCATTCGAGTAATTCATCCAATTTACATCGTGAACGTTGAAATCATGCGCAATAATGATTTCGTATGTTCCGAATGAAAGAATAAGAAGGAGGCTTCATTACTGATATTAGGACTTCTGTATAGAAACACATTTAGGAAAAAGAAGGAACGAAATTACCTACAATTCTCAGTAGATTGTTATCTTCGTGAAACACAATCCATACTCTACTGACTAAACTAAAATTTATTGTTTGAAACCAATTCCATAAAAATAATCAATAAACCAAATTATAATGCAGAGCAAGAAATGCAGAAGTTTCCCAGCTTCTTTCACAACTCGAAGGTCGGAACTTTTTACTAAAACGAGCTGAACCCACGTAATTCCCATGAATTTTTTAAAGGAAATCACTTTTAAAATTTCTTCTCGGTTAAAAATTAGTCTGTCGTGTGGCATGAATAATCATCCAGAATCAATTTTTTTCTTCACCTTGCACAACTCCAAAAAAATAAGATGCCCAAAGATGCCAAAAAACCGTTTATAAAAATCTGTAACCTGCACTCCACAAGGCGCCAATTCGATATGCTTCTGGCTGTTGAAAGATAAATTTCGTTGGGTCTGTCTATGGTTACAGTTGAATATTTAGCATAAATACATCAAATTATCAAGACTGAAATATTTTCACTAGAAAAAGTGTCCCCCTCTATATGATGAAAAAAAAACATATAGCATAACAAACAGCATCGACGGCCTCGCCAGGGGTCCACCGTTGAGCAGATCATACTAGACCCAATTATCACAGCGTGTCAAATTAATTGAAGCATAACTCAAAGCGACATCTGCCAGATAAAGATGGAATGGCGATCTACGGCTCGAATACCCCACAAGAAAAATAAATGCATCGAAGGGAGTATCTGGGTCCATCTAATTATCATATTTTCAGGTATTTTTCTTAACAAATGTTTTTTTTTCACCTGCCATTAGAGAAGCGTGGGCAGCGTTAATGTTACGAATTTTTAGTCTAATTCAAACATAGCACCGTTTGCTCATTTAGAATCCGGAATTTTTGAGTAATGCATAATTAATATAGGCAATATGTTATAAACACTCATCCGTCCCCTTCGATTCGTCGGGGTGTATATTGTCTGATAATATCATCAGATTTGGTAGATTGAGCCTTTTTTGTTTTCCATTCGATTATGGCGGTAACGAGTTTTAAATGCGACAAAATCCACTGATTATTGAGCAATTAATGTCATCTTGATTTTTTATTTTAAAAAATGTATATATATTTATCTGAACAAAAAAAATCATCTAGATATGACAAAGATAATTTTTATTCATGATATCGGACTGAATGCCGAATGATTAAGAGAAAGTCCAGCATAAATTACTAGAAAGCCCCGAACAATATTAGCATTTATTAATGGCCATTCACGCTAAGATTACACTTAAAAATTTTGTAGGAAAGAGCCTGTTTGTAATTTGTTATTTTTAGATAGAGCCACCGAATACAATGCAAATCATTTCACATTTCGGTTATTTATTTAATTCGGCTTTTTTGTTGTTCATTTATTGAACATCCTGAATTTGTAAAGAATTAAAGATCCGTTTCGATACGTGTTCTTTTGTATTTCGCAGATAATGAAGAGTTGTGTAATGAGGACACGTGTAGAAGAATGTCAGAAGTTCCCGGATTCATGTAGAATTTAATCAGTATTTTTTGATTTAATATACTTATTCCTCTAGTTTCGTTTTTTTTTGTATGACGAGAAGAGGTAGAACGGAAATTCAATGGTTATTAATCAATCAATCGATTACTTTGAAACTTTGTAAAGAGGAACAATAATGAGGAAATTTTAGAAGCCTTAAGTTTTTCTTCAAACATAACCGCCACTGGTAACTATCTTTGAGGAGAGAGCATACCCAGGTAGAAAATTACTATCGGGACGACGTTGGCACGACGTCGGCAAAGTCGTAACAACGTTGTTCGACAACGTCGCGCCAACTATGGGTCAACTGTGGGGTGTGACGCAAAGCCAACATCTTTTGGCAACGTTGAACCGTTATCGTATGTCAACGTTGAACCGTTATCGTAAGCCAACGTTGAACCCTTATCGTATTCCAACGTTGGTTCTCTATTGCATGCCAACATTGATCCCGTATGTATGTGCTCAATGATTTAAAACTTTGTTATAAATTGTCATTATTACCGAGAAATAAAAAATACATGTCATTTACTTTTTATGGTTTTTTTTTATTTGATATAAAAAATAATTGATTCCTTTGCAAATTAATTAAAAAACAATTACATTTACGTTGGCCACGCGCCATTCACCGACGTCAGAAAACGACGTGGACAAAATGTTGGCAAAGCAATAAATGAATGTTGGTCCCATACACAGTCCACCATCGTTGGTTTTACGTTCGCCCAACGTTGGCTGCCAACGTCCAATCGCCAACATTGGTTCAACCTCGTATACGCGAAAAATTCAACGTTGGCAGAATGTTGTTCACCGACGTCGTCTGACCAATGTTGATCCGACGTCGTAAATTTTGCAAAGTCGGCTGAATATTGGGCTTTTCTACCTGGGTAGACTGATATGATCGGGCTAGTCCTTTCCAAGTAAGGTTGGCGTGAGATTAATAAACTTACCTCACCACTGCAACAAAAAAGGCAAAACGATTTAAGAATTTTTCCAAAGAACGTTCGAACTCTTTCCAGAACTCGAACTGCACAGCATCTAGCCGATACCCTGTCAAAGTATAAAACTAAAGGTAGGTTTCCACTTACAAACTTTTGAGTGGTAGTGTAAAGTTACATTCGGAAAATGTAAAATGTATGTTTGTAAACAAACTCCCTACACTCGAATATACAATACACTTTTAAGTCTACATTTCCACCAATAAGTGGAGCTGTATAAACGCGTTAAATTGAAAAGTGCATCCAGTAGGGAAAATCGCAAGTACTTACTCTGTGAAGTAGGTTTGTAAGTTATTCTTTACTTCGTGTTTTATAAAATACCAAATAATTACTTATGCTTATTAGTAATGCAGAGAAGATTAAGTTTGGTGACCGTGCGTTTGATTTCGCTGCCGTGTGGGAAGAGTAAAAGCGCAAAAGGCGAGTTCAAAAACTTCATAGCTTGTCGTTTTCTTTTTTAATCATCTCAGTCATTTCTCGCCTAAACCATCGCCGTGGTAATGTAATGTCTTTTTTTATTGGGTGGAAGCAGAGTTCGGAAACGAACACTCGCGTGCGCACACAAACGACTCAAAACTCATTTTTCGACTCATGTGCGCACACGAAAAAAATTAAGCGCACACAGCTCACGTGCGTGAGTAATAAGGACAAGAAAAGCGCATACAACTCATGAGTCATGAGTATGTGCATTTTGGCGCTCACAAAATTTATCGCACGAGCGTGTGCGTGTGCGTTTCCGTACTCTGGGTGGAAGTACTTGACTGCTTCTGCAGAATGATTTCTAAAAGTACTTTTTCAAGTACTTCCATTCCCTACTGGGGCAGTTCCACTTTCGAAGTGTATTCACTTTTTTAGTGAACAAAACATTTCCGTTCACTTTGCGAGTGAAGCGAGTGTAGGTCATGCGTTTTTGAAGGGTTTTAAATGGCACTTGTTCTTATCATGTACCAATTCGTAAAATTGTTTACCCTAAGCATAGTATTTTTAAAGCATGTACTTACCTTTAAATCTCGTAAAACGAAAAATATTGCTTTGCAAATCAATGGTATAATTTTTGAAATAGTTTCTAAAAAAATACATTCACGACTTGTCCCATAATATTGATAACAATTTAAAAAAATCACGAATAAATGGTAGTAACAAATAATCAGCTATTGCCAGGAATCGGAGTGTTAAGGAGAGACATTCTTTTGCCAGAATAGCTTTCCTCATAAACGCGTCTTTCTTCCTATAACAGGACTAACTTTGTTGATTAAAAACTCGAAATCCGAAGCCACCAAGTTTCTATAACCAGCCTCATCACCAAGTTCGAGCTCTCGTACTAGATTTTAAGCAATTCCAAGATTTTCTCCACTCACGAACCCAGCATGTCCTTTTAATCACTTTGTTTCTACATCTTCGTAAAAGAATTGAAGAGTAAAGGGGAAAAACAACGTAAGTCCATTTTTTTGAAATTGAGTTAGTGCTGCTATCTATTGAAGAAATACAGAAGCTTTCAGCTGGTATATTCAATTTTAATGAATATCAAACCCAGCCCATATAAATCAATTGAAAAGAATTCGCATACAGGGAAAAACAACAAGACTTCAAACGCAAAATTTCATTTTTCTCGAAATTTGATTTTATGGACTTACGTTGTTTTTCCCCTGTACCCTTCAATTGCCATTGCCATTGTAGCTGCAATAACTTCTTCATATGAAGACATTTTCCTTAAAAATAACATTTTTTTTGTATTTGAAAGACTGAGAGCTCAGGGAAAGCTCTTTGTACTGCCCACAATTTATTTTTCATATAGAGTGCAACGTCGGACAACAAGCTCTAGTCGGAAGATAGTGAAGGGAGAGAGAGAAGTGAAGGAAGGAACTGCCACAACCAAGCCGCAATATTTTTATTCCGCCTACCCCAACCATTACTATCGCGACTCTGGCATCGGGGCATCGAGAAACAACTCGCTGGAGTGTTATGCCTCGTGAAACGAGTTGAATCCCATCAACCAACCGATGACATGCGCTGGTGGAGCGGGGAAGGGCTAGCGGAAGGCTATGGAAGCAGGAATGTAAAGAGGGAAGAAGAAAGGAGGAAAGTTTTGTATGTGGGAAAGGCGAAGAACCGTGGTGCTGCCGGGATTCGATCACGGGACCTCTGGGATGGTCATGGTAGCCAGGCGCCTTACTCCCTAGACTACCGAGGCCCCCCATCTGCGGAAAAAGTGTATAACTTCACTTTATACTTTCCATTAAGTGTATAAATGTTAACTTAGTTTTCACTTAAATGTATACATTTTAAAAAATGGAAGCAAAGGAAGTGTAACTTTCCAATTTTCCCTGAGTGTAATCTGTGAAAAGTTTACAAATGTAGGTCTAGTCGTTTTGCACTGCCACTCGGTTCCTTTTCCAAGTCTATACACTGAAGTGTATAAGTGGAAACCTACCTTAACATTACAACCATCCCAGAAATGCGATGGACAGACAGGGAATGGTGTTTTGCAAAAACCTGAGTATGATGACGTATTACAGCTGTCATACAAAACACCATGTGCTGGGGGTAGGTTTTATGGTCAGCAAAAGTATGAAACACCATTACAGGCTTTAAGCAATAAATGAAAAGCTTCGTGTCAAACTTAAGAGCAATAGCCTCATAATCGTCCACGCGGCTACAGCCTGCCAAAATATATGATGTAAAAGTCATCTTGGGAGATGAGAACACTAAATTAAGTCGTGAAACAGTATATAGTCAGTATGTCGCAGCAGCAGCTTGCATGAGTACACTAATGACAATGGGCAACGAGTTAAGGTGCGTTTCCACTGCGGTCTGCAGACAGTGCGCGCACATAAAAATCCACACAAATTGAGCAAAAAACGAAAAATCTCAAGCTGTGCGGAGACACAGCTTTCATTGCGTATCCACTAAAATCTTGCAGGAAGCATATGAAAAGTCTCAAACTATGTTCTAAAGGACTGTGCGCGCACTCTACAGAGACAAGACTTTAGGTGGATACGACCTTGAATGATAAAATTATTGTGTGCGCGAGTTATGTACACACCACCAGGCAACGTGACATTATCAGAAGATAATGTGATGATACCTGATCTATCTGAGACTCGACGTAAGTTGAGTATATTCTGACCATTCTCATAGAAAAGTGCATATCTTGCAAAACAGGCACTTATGAGATTTTGCTCAAAAGAAGCTTCCCATGCAAAATGATTCCTTTTATTTTTGAACAGTAGAATTAGAGTAATTACATTTTTTAGTCAGTCTAAGCTCGGCCGGCAATTGTTTAACATTTAAAAATAAAGTTGTAGTCGGAAAAGTTGTGTGTTTTAATTCGTATTTATTTTGTTTGATTTTAAATTCTTTTTCTTAATAAACCAAATAATCAAAAACCGTATCTCGCGCAATGTTTTATGTTTTCCGATTTAAGTCTCTAAATATATTACCATAGTAGGCGAGCTGGCACTTGAAAAAATCGTGCCGTCCCTACCTTCTGCCGTTTGGTATATAAGCTTTTCAAGTAATTTCAACCAATTTTTATAATATGACATTTTTGCGGGAAGTGGACCCATTTCGAGTTAGGGGGTTGGGGGGTTAAAAAGGGGTTAAATTTGAAAAAAATTTCTGCCGTTGCGTATGTAGGTTCTATTAGGGCTAAATAACTGTTAAATATTAGTGGCAGAAATTTTTTACCATTTGCCTGGGTGTGGGGGGTGAAATAGCAACTTCAGCTACGGGTGGCTTGGGGAGGGTGCAAATGGTCAAAAATTGCTATTTTTATTTTTATACTCCTTTATTCGGCATCCCACAATAACTTATTTATTTTTTATTTGTCCATTCTATCGTAAGAAAAATCTATCTCTTCAAAATAATACCCTTTTTTGTCCTAAGATGTTTTGTGTTTTCCATATTCACTGGAAAACAAAAGATAGGCCTCAACAAACAACTTCAAGACTTTTCGAAGTCTTTTTTCAAGTATCCACTACATTTACTTATCCGCGCATAGTCCTCGCAGAAGTTCTCCGCACCGATACAGAACATTTTTTAATGGATACGTTTTGTATCCACTGAAATATCGATGTGCGTGTGTAGTCTCCGTACTTCTTATCTCCGCACATTTCTTATCTCCGCGCATTGATTTTGGTGGAGACACTTCGGCGGATAATGTATGGAGATAGTGCGGAGACGAAACTCTTGGTGATGGCAGCAAGTAAGATCTAGACCGTTGCAAGCACAACAAAGCCATCTGGATATATCATGATGAAGATACTCACAAGCAAATAGACCATGTGTTGATAGCCCGACGCCACCTATCGGGGTTGACGACGGTTCGAACTTACCAGGGTGCCAACTTCGATGTAGATCAATATTCTGTTGGTATGGTAATTTGAGAGCGCATTACAACGCAAAAAGCTTTGTATTCGCGAATCAAGATCGCATAAACTGAGTTGAACTACTCAATTAAATGGCCAGAACAAGCTACAAGAGTGCGTTAGAGCTGAGCGAAGAGTAAGTCCTGGAGACGAGATGCCGGGCGTCGATGAATGTTGGATACGCCGTAAAAATAATATCATTAGTCCTGCTGACTCCATTTTAGCCAGAAGTCGTAGAGATCAGAACGACTGGTTAGATAATGGATGCAAGTTGGTAACTGAACTTAGGAATGGTGCTTGCCGGGCAATGCAGCAGTCTCAGAGAACACGGACACGCGAAGAGAAATACAAAGAGCTTAGGAAAGAAGAAAAGAGAGTTCACTGATGGAAAAAGGATGCCTGGGAAAAAAATATCGTTTGTGAACTAAAACAGTACAGAGAGCAGATACTGCACCAGTTCTATCGAACAGTTCATAGTGTGACGCAATTCGCACCACGTGGAATATACTGCATGGTCAAAGAGGGTAATCTGATCCCCAATCCGACATCTAAAAGCGGTGAAAAGAGTACCTTCATGAATTCCTAAATTCCAGCATCTCCTCCTAACATAGCCTATTCTCTTCTATCCTTTAAACTAAGCTTACTACTAGACATTACAGTATGGCCCGAAACTGGCTGATGGAGATTGAAGCTGAAGCCCCTTTTATATTTCTTTAAAACCCCCACAATTCCAAACTAGTACTCACAAAACCATTTGCAATATTTTTTTCTTAGAGTAAAAAGCGTACAACTATTAATTTCTTGTTTAGCAGAAAAATCCGGAATCAAAAGAAATATAAAAAACGGCGGAAAATAACAATAATTCCTTGTAAAAGATAAGCTCCAGAATGAGTGAAACGAAGAGTTTGCTCAAACGGTAAAGGGCTAGCTTTTGATAATTTTAACTTATGTGGACTCATCAGTTTCATCCAGATATCAAAAACTTAACAAATCAGAGGTAAACGAAGAGCAATTTGTTTTGTAGACTGCCCGAGAAATATTGAAACATTTTCATAATTAATGCGAGGATACTCTACGCTTTTTCGTTTAAAGGAAGTAACCTCAATACCTCAGAATAATTAATGGTACTGGCGAGCATAAATTTGGGCATTGTGATACATTTAAGCTTGGAAATTGCAGAACACATGTATATTTGTAACGATATCTTCGTGAAAGTTGTTTGTGTTTAAACGGGACCTAAAGTAGTAAATCACAGCTCTTCCTTTTGTTATTAAGACTATAAAGACGAAATCTTGGACTTTTGACACACCTTCGATTTGTAATATCTGAATGTGCACTACACATCGTCCTGATAGCAATTTCGGTTAAAACTTTCCTCCATAAAAACGACTCAAACCTTTCAAAGATATTACTTCTTGTATGCCATCGAGCATTCGTTACACTCCTTATCTACAGTTTGCCATTACTTTCATTCAAAAAGGGTATGCCCAGAGGCATTTTCTTAATTGCTTAACCGCTGGAACATAAGAAGCAGTCCTGAAGGGCCGGGCCCTTCATCCGGCGCAATTAAAGGAAGTGCAGATTATCACTAGCTCATCATCTCCCCCTCAGTATCCATTGAAGGGGTTGATGGTTGATTGATACAAATACTTGAAAACATCCTCTGGCATCCACCCTACCAGCACGGAATGCATCATCACAAGCAGGAAAAATCAGAACATACCGCAGGACCCCCCAGGAATTGCGGAAGATTTTTTTTTATCTGCGGATGTCACTTTGTATCCCTCTGACTTCCGTGTATTGTCTCATAACGCTCGGGGCTTATTGTAGCCCGCAGCTGTTCAGGTCACCCCTAAGGGCAAAGGTGGATGCCATCAAGTGTTGCCTCTTAGGGATGACATAATTCTTTATTCTGCTGCTTTTGGGATTGTAACTTGCTCGTATCGACCGCTTGTTGGATGTCAGAGATCCTTTGGTTATCCTATGTAATGAGTGAGTTCCGTTGTGTCAAACTTTTGTTAGGGGTGGGTCGGTCGCTTGAAGCCAGATAATCTCCACTACGCCATATGCCTGTGCCATTAAAGGAAGGGCGGCTAGTCCCTTTTTAGGAGTATTCGCAGGATACAAATGAAGCCAATTTAGATCCTTCTTCCTTTAACTTGAGGACTTTGTGGTTTTTGCTTTTGGGGCAAGGATGACAGGAATAAGTTTCCCCTTGAAATGACGCTTCAAATATACCCAGCTGATGACTGAAACTGACGCGTTCAGGGACTTTGGGGCCATGGGCATATACCTATGTGTGTATGAATGGAGGTCTCATCAAAAAACCGCAACTCGACGTAAGAAATTTTCCAGGTTCTAGTTTCAAGCGGCATGCAAAACGTATTACTATCTAAGAAGTGTTGACATTTAACATCCGTACTGAAGCCTTCTCTTTACAGTCGGGTGAGCCGAGTATGTCTGACTTTTCTGCCTTGTGTTTTGCACGTTTCTTTTCTAGAATTATGGTCTCAAATTTCTTGTCACAAATGTTATGATGTTTAGTGGTGATTTCTTCTGCTATGCACTGAACACACATACGCGAATGCGCCAGTAAGCTTGCGTCCTAGAAGTGCAGAGGCATAGTGCACTTGAGATTCTTGCATTTTGTTTTTGTTGTTGTTTTTTGTTTTATTTTTGAAGATATATACCTACACATATAATATGTATTATAATATTGTTTTTGTTGTAAGTTTTGCATTGGCTTTAAAAAACCGCACAACGTCGTCGCGGTGGAACAATGCTGGCTATGAATGCAATCTTAAGTAGCATACCGGTGCATACCGCGTTTTCTTCGGACTTAAGAAAGCGATAAGGAATGAATGGAGAGTAACAGTTTTCCACACAATAGAACTAAAGCGTTTTCACGACAGTTCCGTAAAAAAGGGGTAAAAACAACTTCACACAGCCACCATATGCCAGTGCTGACCGGCAGTCATCGGTGGTGATTTATTATGAAAGCCAAGTCTTAGGTTTCAACTGATGTTTAAACATTTGCGGCGATGAGACTATATTCTATGTAAAATCACTGGTTAAGGCCGTAAACCAATTTTATAAGTGTATTAAAAATTAGATATCGCGACTCATGTTACGGCTTTAAGTTCATTCACATCCAATAGTGGTACTAGAGAATCACATAAGACGAAAATAAAAATTCTTCATTACTATTATTATATGATAAGCCCTTCGAAGGGCTCTTCATCAAAATGTAACTTGGTAGCTTTTTTTATCAGAAAACTATTTTTTAACCATGGAAAAAACAAGACTTACGAATGGTATCAATAAAATTCTTTGAATTTTTATACTTCGCATCCATTATAATCGCTTAATACGTTTATTGCCCACCGAAGTTCATAACAAACGAATTCTGAAGATCATAAAAATTCCGAATGTGTTTTTAAGTAGGTGGCTTCGTAGTATATGAATAATAATTTATGGACTATTGGGATGAAACATGGTGTATTTGGTTTTTTTATATTTCATTTCAGCTGTTTTAGAGGTTTATGGATGAAGATTTGTTAAGGAGTGAATCCATATGCGAGGCAGTGATCGGAAAAAATTGCGACATGATCGATAACAAGATCAATATGATTTTATAGTTCTTTTGAAATTTTATGCTTAATGTTGTTTTATAATATAAGGTGCATGGTTGGAAAATAAATTGTATAATGGATTCGTGTATATTTAAATGATGTAATGGCACTTGATCGCTAGTCCTATGAAATAGTAAACTACCTACGGCTTTTCAGACAGAACGTGCATCTTATTAAGATATTTATTTCCATCTAAAATTCTTGTAATTTTTTAGTTTCAAACGTTTGCAATGATTGCCTAGTAGTACTCGACATTGCATTTTGGTTGACCAGGTTATATTTGATTGATATACCGCACCAAAAAAGAACATATTTTTTCACGTAAACAGCTGAATGACATGAATTTTATACATGGACTTGCGTTTGTTGGATATGACATTCTCACTACGCATAGAAAACCCACTATTTTAGAATATATTCTTTTTCTCCGCGATCCCTACATATTACTATCAGTTTAGGGTTTTTTCGATCACAATAAGCTGCTCTTACCGCGAGAAAAAAATAGTAGTTGATTCAAAAAAAATATTTGAAATAACTAAATTTTGACATTTAGATATGAGCTTACTAAAAATTTATTAGAAACTACTAAAAATTTTTATTTAAAAAAATTTAGTTGATTTCAATTAACAATTTATTTAATTTGAATCAGAATTTTTTTGATTTTAATAAAAAAATTAGTCGTTTCAAATATTTTCTTTTTTCAATTCAACAATACATATATTTGTGCGTACATGCACACCGTATGCGCGTTAATAAAGAAGAGCACTGCTGTGCTGCCAAGTACACAATTGTGCTAAAATGGGCACGTATTCCTCGAGGCACACTGTACACGAACAACGATTTTTCTCCCGCGTTGAACAAACGAACGAATCGCGGACTTGCATAAGCGAACTTCTCTTTGTTGCACTAGAAAACCGACTGGTGCGCCGTCACACGTGATTGAGAAGAATATTCTTTATTTGATTCAAGTATTTATTAATTGATTTGACTAAATCTTTGTTAATTTAAATAATAGACATTTAACTAAATAAATTTAGTAAATTCAACTAAACTGTTTTGTTTGAAAGTAATAAACTAAACTAAATTTTTATTCAAATTAAATATTTTTTTTTCAAATAAATTTGTTTTTTAATTCAACTAAGTCATTTTTCTCTGTGACTTTATATGAAGTGAGAAAATTTGAAACTTTTCCCAAAATTTTAACGGTGAAGCTACTATAAATTGGTTTAATTGTATTGAGACTGGCACTGTCTACACGACATAAATTATGTTCGCAGGCACTTTTGTACTAAGATGGGGCCGGAAAGAATGCGCAAACTTTTTTTTAGAATTTTTTAGCATTTCATAAGTCACGCATGCTTTCTTAAGACCGGATTTTGGTTACGTCACTATGTTTGCGCTGGAAAAATTGCATAAAATTCGTACGGGAAAAAAGTCCGTGCGAACAAAGTTTGATGAAAAATGCAACACCTTTTTATGTTATCATTATAATTTCTCCTTATTCTCTCTTTGATATTGAGAAAATTATATTTCACGTAACCCATTGCTCCTGAAAGAGTGCCGTTTTGTGACTGCACTGGGAAACCCTTTTGCGTTAGTATATGATAGTGTGCTTCGTTTGTCTCTCTGAGTCCTGCTTGGATTTCAATATCGACACGATTTTGACGATGTCCCTCCTCGGTATCATCATGAAGTCGAGTGATCTCTGCTTGTTGTAGTCAGGCCTGTTTAAAATAAAAGTTCTCAGGTTGGAGCAACTAGAAAGGATGAAACATGGCGAAGGAATTACAACAGCGGGATGGATGAAACCCAGAATTCTCAACATTTTTAAAAATGAACATCTCAAAACTAACCCGGTAGCAGACATTTCAGGAAATAAACCTGTAGGCAGACCAAGGAGTAGATAGAAAGATCCCGTGACCGCTGACGCAGACGCAATGCTCAACATCCAGAACTGGAGACATGCTGCAAGGGGCCGTTAACCTTGGAGTATGGCTCTAGAGGAGGCCAAGGCTTAATTTAAACTGTAGAGCCATTGCATGAATCATGGTGCCAAGATTTATTCCTAGACTGGTCAATTCAAATTCCTCTTTGTTGCCTTCGATGTTACTGTAACCCAAGATCCCCTGAAGAAAAATCTTGCGTCTCCTCGCAGGGGTAAACAATTCTTTTTGACATATTTCGACCAACTTGGATGCCATATAGAGCGCGCCTAGTGCCTTGATAGCATTATTACCCTCCCAACTAAGCATTTAGAAGAGTATAATAGAGTAAATCCTTCTAACGCAGAAAGCGCACTTCTCAGCTGGGCCACGAAAAATTTACCAACTCAGCGCAAGAAAGCGCTGAGATGAGGCTCATCTAAAGCATGCGAAAAAATTTTGAAAAATTTAAATTGGGCTTATAAAGTTCTCATTAGATGTTTCACAAAGAGGTGCTTCTTTTAAATTGTTTATTAAGGTTTTGACTAAAAACTGCTTCAATGTAATTGCGTATTTAGATCCGACTGTTTCAAGAATTGGGTTTTATATGAGTTATAACGTATAGTCTGAAATAGTTTGACCATATGTTCCGTCATTTACGTAAAGGAAATCGACCAACGACAATCGACAAAAGATTGTCTAAAGTAAACAAATTCACTAGTTTACAAATTTTTTCTTAATTGCGGGTACCTAATAGGAAAAGTGTTTTTTAGCCTAATTTGAGGTCGCTGAAAACGAAATGACACTCGTTTATTTTTCCAAAGAACCGTTATCGAAATATTAGCAAAACGGCTTTTTTCCAATTATTGCCAGATTCTCGAGAACCAAGACCCAAGCTTACCTTAAAAAATCCGCTTTTTTACGCAGAATACTCCCACCTATCTAAAACTGTAAAAGTTAAGGTTCTACTCTACCAACCTCCAGAGTTATGAGTCACCAAAATTAAATTTGATTTTTTTAACAAAAACATCAACTTCAACTACCCTTATCTCCAAAAAAATACGTAGTTAACCAATATTTTAAGCTCGAGGGTCGAGTGGGAGGAGGAGTTTTTCCCCAGAGCTTGGGATTAAAGTCTCCTTCCGACTACCCTATCACTTCAGTGTATACCAGACGAAGGTTCTAGCAATACATGAAGCTGTTCTACTAAACAACCAGCAAGACGATAGGAATTGGACTGTCTACATCTTCTCAGATAGTCAGGCGGCTCTTAAAGCCCTGCGTTCTTGCACAAAGAGCCCTAAGCAGAAAGAGACTAATCACATTTGGTAAACCCTTTCTACGCTTGATTGGTATGGGATCCCGCAACTTATAAGATTTATAACGTCCTCGAGATAGTTTATCGAAGAAACGACACTTTAACATCAGGTTTAAAGTGGGATCACTATGGCATCAAAATGGGCCTATCCTTTTGGTCTAAGTGTATGAGCTTACCACCAACAGCTCAGCCATACCTAACCTAGCCTAACCTAACAAAAGGTAAATCTAAGGCTGTTTTTTTTAGAATCTCTGTCCGCCTCAAATATTTTTTACCTAAAAATTCTATGCCACTCCGTCCCCAGTATAAGACCCACTGAAGGGGTTTTCTTCAAGACTCGCGAAGTGTATAGATGTGTCAAAACATTCACTGACTCCGACAATAATCTAGTATAGGTTCTTAAGTAATGTTCCTCATTTCGTGAGTCCAAAAGTCACCAAACATCTAAGTGGCATTTAATATAAACGCTGAAAGAACACTGTTTCTCTCAATAATGATATTGAAAGAGATTCGTCCAGGCATCGAAGTATTTTCAAAAGGCAAATTTTCAAGATTACGTGGTAAAGTGGAAACACCGCTGACAAAACTCTTCAGTATTATTAAAAAAATGTGATATTTTTTAAAATAACATCTTCATAAAACAATTTGAAAAATTTGGCTCAATTTTAAATTTTTAAAAGTAAATATTGTATTTTAGCACACTAAGAATGATCAAGTTGGACAAACAATTCATTAAACCTCGACATACATTTATGTTTGTATGTCACAAATCATATTGGTTTCATTAGAAGTGCATCTTGCTCACCCGTCGGGCAGCTACGGCATTTACAATTTTCGTAAGTGTTCAAGTTGGTTACACTATGTGAACCCTCCACCAAAATCAAGTACTGCCCCATCACATAAAAGTAACGAAGGCAATGCCCAACCTTATATCAACCAACCGCAAAAAAACGAAACATTTGAATACAAATACGTACTTCGACCAGCAATCAACCCACATCAGTTGATGGTACTCAAGGCAGTTCCCAAAATCCACACCTATTTTCCACCGATATTTACATCTTCCCGATAATCCTATTCTAACGATGGATTCTTTACCGAAAAAAGGCGCTTCTGCATAAAATTCTAATTTTCATATTCAATGATTCAATAAACAGGTGACAAGCCAGGCACTCACCGAAAATTTGTTTCAACTGTGAAAGAAAATTCCTCTTTTCTTGGCCCTTGAGACATTCACACTTTGGCTTCCTTAATGCCTTTATTTTTTTTTTATTTTTTTATTCTCACTATTTTTATTATTTTCCACGGTTAGTTCCCACACCGTCAACTGGTTGACTGCTGGTGCTGTATGGCCATAATCGGCTTATGTTGTTTTATGCGGAAATGCATGTTGGACTCGAACTTCTATATTTTTTGTTGTTTTTGTTTCTGTTGCTGCTGAATCGAATCAATTACAGCGGATTTTAAAAAATTCAAGTCCAATAAACAAAATGTTTTTACTTGACGAATAGAAATTAATGTTACCTTAAGAAATGTAACGGTTATGCCTGGCATTTACCCGAGAGCTACGGATTTTTTTTTCTAAACAAAACTGTTCGATAGAAGTAAAGGTGGAAGTGCAAGGAATTCGATTTATAATTTTGTGATATCAGTTTTTAAAAGTAGAGTTAGAGCGGAACGAAATATTAAATGTCTTAAGAAATTCAGAAAAATGTTTAAATAATAATAATAAAAAAGAATTAGTGCGAATTTTTACTTCAATTTGGCTGTTACCTGTTTCATTTTTTAAAACCTTCAAATTATCTCTTGTCAATGGTATGAGACAAATATCAAAATCTCCTTACATTATTTTGACTACTTAGTCGGTGCCACATTTATTTGCACACCCGAAATTTCCCAGGAAAGAGTGGCACGAAAGGCTAAAAACTCCTAAGAAATTTTATTATTTTAAATTCAGTTTATTTTACTGATTCTTCATTATTAAAGCTAACTTAAGACAAACAACAACAAAAAAATAAGTACAGCAAAGCACAAAAACAAAGAAAAAGAAAGTATTCAAAATTATTTGCACATGTATTCTAGGTGCCAAAATTATTTACACAATGTTAAAAATCGCTCAAAGAAGTTTTTGATTGGTTTTACCGTTATTCTTTGAATGAGAAAGGAATACTTTTGCAATCATTCGAGCTCGTGTTTTTGAAATTTGCGTGTTTAAAATTTGAAAATGGCACAAAAAATTGAGTTAACAGTAGAAAAACGTGCAGAATATAATAATGGTGTTTCGGCCGTGGAACTAGGAAAAAAATATAAATATCACCGACATACCATTTATTATCACGTTTCCAAGCATAATCAATTTGGAAGCGTTATTAATATTAAAGAACACTGTAAAAAATTTCTGTGGTAATTTTACAAAAAAAATACTGGAAGTTTTATTCACAAGCAGTTTTGTAAATTTGCAATATATATTATTAGGAATATTCCTAATGTACTTTACGTATTTTTACCAACTATGTAGTAAATATAAATTATTTGTGGGATGTAAAAATACAATCAGTATTGGAGCTTTCTCTTCATAGTTTTGTAAATTTCCAAAACTCTTGTGGCAACTTTTACCAGAGAGAGACGAAAAGGGAAAAACCCAAAGCTGAAGATTACGGCCCTGTGCCAATGTGCTTGGCCCTACCTGCAATATTTCCAAGCGCCAAATTTTATTCTTCGTTAATGCCCACTCCCTATATATACATAAAAAATTAACATTTTGCTCACAATGCCTTGTTAAGCATGTACGTGAAGCAATGCCTATCAAAATTTCTTGGCTGTTACAAGAACTGCCCAGACCCTGACAAAGTCAAAGGTCTGGCCTTAACTTAAAAGCAATTGGGTTTATATGCTTAGTATTCCATTGCTACCTGTGAATTATATCCACGAGAGGAAAAATTTAAACCTTACATTCCAATAACCGATTTGTAACTTTACTGAAAATTTATGTTCTAAAATTACGCCTCTTTAGTAAAATTACAGTACCAAGTGTTAGGATTTTTTCAGTACATAACATTGATAAATATAATAAGAAATATTGTAATTTTCCTACATAAACGATTTATAAAAATACACAACAATGTGTAAAATATACGTCACATTTATCTAATCAACATTTACGTTATGCAGTATTGGAGATTTCCAATTTCATTTTGTGAAGTTACAAAATTTATAGTAAAATTACAATAATTGTGTAGTAAATTAGTATTTCATATCGCGATTTGTAATTTTACATTTGCATTGTACATTTGCACTGTGAAAAAAACCCATCTGTAACGATAAAAATGTTGTTGTTATGTTGTCGTAACATTTGGTGGAGCATTTCAGGAGAATTTTCGAAAAAGGGAGCGCAACTAATAAAGAATACGACTTCGAATTGCGAAAGCCAAGGGTCATCTCGAAACAAACGCATCGCGCCAACGAACGTGATGGCTGACTCAGTTGAATATTATTACCGTATAACCACCCGACTAGAAATATTTTGTTTGGGCCGCATGGGGATTCCCTAACTTCCACACTAGGGCCACATGTGGAATCCACATTAGGGCCAAATATAAAATGTAACGTTTTGGGCCTAATTAGGATTACCCAGTTTGGTCCACGTTAGGCAAACCTAAGTAGAACCTAAATTGCCTAATTTGTACCTAACAGGTACTTAACGACCGCCTAACGTGGACGCTTTACTGATTGGACGCTTTACTGATGATTGTGTAATTCGTGTTAGTTATGTTAAATCGAAAAAAAACAGAACTTTTTTTAATAAATGACATTTGTTTCGATTTTATTTGTTAAAATTTGTTAAATTTTCTCGATTTGTTCAATTTGCTTTTCGATATAACAGAAGTAACATGAATAACACAAATAACATATATTATGATTACGTAGATATTTTCGCCTTTTTTTAGATATTAAGGGCCTCATGCGGTATCTATTAGGGTGGCCTAACTTAGGCAAACCCCAGAAAAACCCCTCGCGGGCCGAACTTTATTTTAGGCATGCCCAACTATGATTTCTAGTCGGGCATCTAAATACCGTATCTTGATACGTTCATCACTCACTACTGTTTCCCCAGTAAAAAGGAAGCACTCAATGAAGAGTTATGTGTGTGTGCAATCATTTGCCCCATACTCTTCATTTGGACCAGTGAAGTTCAAATTTGGCGACACTGCTGGAAAGGACGTAAAAATCGTTTGAAGCACTCGACATTTGCAATGTAGATGCATTTCCGAATGTACATCAAATTCTCCGCGTTATGCCTATTTTTCCTGTCACTACTGCAACAAATGAACGCTCCTTCTCTACACTACGTCGCCTTAAAACGGATCTGAGATCGACCATTTCTGAAGATCGGCTAAACGGTTTAGCCTCCCTTAACATACATCGGGAGGTCGAAATTGCAGAAAGTTTTAAACGAACTAATATGTTGACTAAGAATTATTGATGTACATTTTCAGCATAATTAATTGTTTTTGATGATCGATTTGAAGATTCCTGCCCACGGGTCTGGTGCCACTCCTAAGTGTGTGGCTTATTATGACTGCCTTTACCTCTGCCGCAAAGATCAGATCAGTCAATCCGTACATATTCATTTCCTGGCGAATGGTACCAGAACTATTTTGTCGATATAAACAACTCAGCTGGTTTTCTGGCAAGCGAATATACACTTTTGGAAATTTTGATTTTTTTATGTGTAAGACTAGAGCTCAGAAGTAAGCCCTTTGTAGTGTCAACGATTCTATTGTGTTAATATAGAGTTTAAGTCAGACGACATCTTATTCTCAGATAGTAGAGAGAAGAATATGCCAGAAGAACGATTATCATATCCAATACTACTATGACAGTCAGGGGCGGTTTCAGAGGGGGGTAATTGGGTAAATACCCCCCCTAAGAATTTTCGTTCGCTTATTTTTATTCTTAAAAATTACCAATATTTCAAACAAACAAGTTAAGTTATGGTGAGTCTAGTCGGCGATCTATGAATTTTTCCAAAACTGCTGGAAGGGACCGACCCGAGCCGATTTTTGATCGAACACTTTGACTGCTCTTGCATTGTTGTTGTTTTTTTCTGAAATTCCCTTTTGTTCGCAAAGAGAATGTCTTAAACAACAACAAAGACAGTATGATTTGTTGCCTGAAAGTTGTTCCCTCATGTAGAAGCTCATACGATTTTTCACCGAAGACAAAAGAGAATTGACGATTGCAGACGACTCTGTCTGTCGTGTGCACGCTCGTGTGGAAACAGCCTAAGTAAACAAAATTCTTCCTTTTAGTAGGGGAGCTGGCACTTGAAAAAATCGTGTCGTCCCAACTACGGTATGGCCTGTTTCACACGGGACGACGACCAGCCAACAGAAATCGTACGATATTCATTTTTTTAGGGAAGAGGAGTGAGAAAGTTGGATGGGAAAATCTTCCCTCACCATCGTCCTCTCTCACCCTATTCTCTAAAAAAAATGAATATCGTACGATTTCTGTTGGTTGGTCGTTGTCCCGTGTGAAACAGGCCTATACAGAAACAAGGTAATGGGCGGTTTCACACGAGACGACAGCCAACCAACAAAATCTGCTGTCATCGTCCACTACCTTTTGAAATTTGACAAAAAGTCGTACGGGTTTTCACACGGGCCAATTTTTTCAACCAACTGTACGTCAAAACGCTTTAGCTTATTGTTGTTGCTTTTATTTTAATTCTCTTTTGAGTACTTTCCGAGTGAAACAAAAGTCATTTCTCTTTCTTTTATTCTCCCAGCAAAAGGAACAAAAAACAACAACAACTACACCGCTGTCAAAAAGTCGTATCGAAAATCGTGTGAGAAAGTTGGATGGGAAAATCTTCCCTCACCATCGTCCTCTCTCACCCTATTCTCTAAAAGGATGAATATCGTACGATTTCTGTTGGTTGGCCGTCGTCCCGTGTGAAACAGGCCAATGTAAAAGACTATATATCATAAGACGCCAACGTCACTCGGCGACCTCTTCCCATATAAAATCGAAGTTATTGTTGTTGTTTCTGCATTAGTGCTGACGTCACTCGGAGACCTTTTTCTACGATATTCGAAGCTGTCAGTCTCTTTTACATTACCTTGTTTCTGTATACCGTGATCCCAACCTTCTGCCGTTTGGTATATAAGCTTTTCAAGTAATTTCAAGCATTTTTTATAATATGACATTTTTACGGGAAGTGCACCCACCTAGAGTTAGAAGATTTGGGGGGGGGGGGGGGAGATTAAAAAAGCGGCTAAAAATGAAAAAAAAATTCTGCTGCTGCTTATGGGGGGGGGGGGGGTGTGAAATGGCAACTTCAGCTCGCGGTGGCTTGGGGAGGGTGCAAATGGAATTAATGGAATAAAAAAAATATTTAAGTTTTTCTTTTTTTAAAATTACCCCCCCTAAGCCAGTTGGCTGGAAACGCCCCTGATGACAGTATACTTAGTTTAGCGATCGAACAGAAAGTGAAAAGAGACGACAAGGCAGAAGATATGGAAAGAGAAGAACCACTATGTCAGACACCTTAACTTCTAGACAAATCGATAATTACGTTACAAGTTTCTTCAACACTGATCTCATAAAGCTTACCGTATCCACCAAAAAATTCCTATTGCTATTTCTTTTCAAACATGGATCAGTAGAAAGAGATTTGATAGTTGAATTTCGCAAAGTTGAAAGTTTTGGAATGGAATCGTGCTTTTAGCTTCGATCGCTTTCTTGTTTTTGTGTCTCTTAAATGTATTTGCTTCATACCTGGCACAAGTCCATTTGAATAATTTAAAATTCGATTAAAAATTTTCAAAAATGTGTTAAATTCTTTTAATCAAAACCTTAAATCAAAATGTTCGTTCCCAATCTGGAAAAAAAAATTTATAAGCATATCGTGAGTGTACAAACAACTCCCGGATTTTTTTGATTTTTTTCTATTTCTTTTAAGATAACTAAGTACACGAACTTATTAGCGCCTCTACCTTTTCCTTCTGATATCTTTTAAATTGTTATCAGTTGAAAATGACTTTTGTTTTACCGGTCTCCATCGAAGCCTTTACAAATTGTCCCCAGCTGGTCAGCCAATGATAAGAGTAATCGCAGCAAGTTATTTATGTAATTCAAGACAATAAAGTTCTTTCGCACTTTGTTTCCTGGCACAGACTGTCAAGGGATTTGGAGCTACCACAACAATAATAATAATTGATTATGAATTTTGTTATTTTTTTTGTTTTTGGCAGACAGCAGAGAATCTGAACAACGATATCGGAAGAAGGTTAATGGCGTTTTATCATGCCAAAAAGTCCTTGAATCATGATACTCGTACATGGCCGTGAAAGTTTTTGATAAACTCTCGTACAAAATATTTTCGGCACATTTAAATATGCTTTATTGAGACACTAAATAAATCTGCATGTGAAGGAAGAATGCGCACGCAAACGCCACAGACTTTTCGCTGTTACACAATTCGGGGTGTTGCCAATTTCACACTTAAGTCAAACACTTCCCCATCTGGCACACCGGGTCAAGTTTAAAGGTGGTTCACTCAGGCGACAGCGATAAGTCATGATCTCGCTAATCTAAGCATGGGCTATTAAAAAAAAGTAACGAACGTGGAGAGATAACCCGACCAACATAAATTGTTTGTGTGTGTCACACTCTACATGATTACGAATGGTTTTTCCTTGTCAAACAGTTTTGGCCATGGGAAAAGCATCCGAGACTATGGAACAGACAATGTAACAAAAGGCAAAGATATATTGTAGCAAGGTGAAGTATTTCTGTGTGATTTTATCAGGTTACCTGGAACACCTGTTATTATGTGCAACTAGAACAGATGAAATTTGAATACGACAGCGGAACAATGGCGCTGAGATTTTTTTTCTTTATTTGTTTATAAATAAACTTTTGTGTACAGGGTGGCAGGTATGAAGTTTTGATCAGATTTTTCAGTACTAGTAAATTGGATTAAACATACAAACAAGAATGTTGATAATGTTTGATTCATGTCACAAAGTCCAAAATTGCCTAACTAAAAGTTGTAAATGTGATAACCGCATTTTTTACAGCCATTGAAATTGTTGCGTTTTGATAATAGTCAACGTAATAAAGATTGATAAAAACAGTGGATGAAATTAATTTATTTACGTACTTTTTCATACCAACAATAAAATTTCATTTTTTTCATTTATCTGTGAATTTGCAATAAACATTACTATGTAACTCTCGCCCTCATTGTGAATTGATGGTTAAACATAAACTCAATCTGTTAACCTGTCTAGGGAATTTTTCCGATGATTTGTTTTATTACCCTTTTATTACCTATGGTAATAAAAATGTTTTGTAAGAAATTTTATTACATTTTACAGAATACGGGAAAATCTGAAAACAAGTCAAACTATAATAAATTATTAAACAAAGCCAACAACATTATTAAAAACAGTAATGCAATATCGACGCGAAGAAGTTTGTCAATTTTTCGACTACATACTTTCTGTGGTGAACTCCACACATTTACCTACATTTAACTAAGTTAGAATTCTAATTTTTACTAATAAACTTAAATTTTTGTTTCTCCTAGAGGATTGCTGAGAGGATCAGGCTCTTATGCAACAGGGTATGTCCTGTTTCCTGAGCTGAGATGACATGAAAGTTTCAACTATCTTCGTACCATTGTGGTCACCACCACTACGTTCTCGAATGGGTTGGATCTAAATCCAATTTTTTGATCGGACCCCAATCGCCAAAATTCGTCCGGCATTTTGGAATCGCCATTTCGAATTTTTTATAAAAGCCTCAAATTGAATTGTCACGCGAACTTGTAAATTTAAAGTTGATCAGTTATGTGTAATTAAGTGAAAATCAAGTTGCAAAATTTATGTACACAAATGAATACACAGTTACGTAGAGGTCAAAATTGTATAAGGGTTTTAACAACGAAGTACGTACATATTATTTCAAACTAACTCTTCGATTCGATATTTCTTTATATGGGAGAAACCTTAATTTATTATTCATTTTATTTGAATGCCATATGCATCTGTGTAAGCCTATGTAGCCTTCAACTAAGAAAATCTGCAAAAACATCTGCAAGAAAAACAATTTAGAGTCTATGGTATCCCTATATCAATTTTTTCCTGCGTACCAAGAATCATTTATCCAATACTTCAAAAACGATGTTTTATTTGTGCCGCGATTGTAGACATTGGTTCTTCAAGCCTTCGAGATGATACATACAGTTATGTTAACTGAAGAGTGGAAAGGACAATACCGCTTTAACAGTGTTGGAAAGTGTGTAACTAACGCCCGGGACACAATGAGGCCGACAACGGCAATTCTCATATAAATTGTTGTTGTTTTCCCGTAGAAGTTGTCGTTGTCGTCCTCATTGTGTTCGGGGGGTAAGGTGGGTACGTCCTCCCCTTTCCCTTTCTCCTTTTCCTCTCTCTCTCCACCCTTTCCCCACTTCTAAGCCAATGTGTTTACCGTGCTGATGACTGTGTGGCCAGCCAGTGGTTAAAGAGTGCTGGTCGCAAACGGTTCCCTCCGATGACCAGGCAAGGTCGGAGTGTATAAGTGCCTTATCCGGGTATGCGGCTCTGCCAGGATGGACTCTTTTTTTCCGCACTACTCGTGGGATCTTTTATGGGTGAACACAAAAATGAAAAACTACTTGCCTCCAGTGTGGAGGCTCATAAAACCAAACCTACTGGCTTTAAAGGCAGTAAGGTTGGTAAAGGGGAAAAGGGAGTTTTAGACCAGTCAGCCAGTTGCCTCGACAGAAGCAGGCCTCTCAACTGCACCCGTGCAGTTACCCAGTGCCTCTAAGGAGGCTAACAAAAATGTTATGCCTTCCGGCTCTAAAGGCGCTCCACCATCAAAGGTGAAGTACCAAGAGCAACACACCGCCCAAAGAATCCTTGCTAGATTCAAGGGAGTTGCGAAGGGTGATATCACCGAGAAGCAAAAGACTTCAATAAGGTGGGCGGCAGGTTATCAGCGAGCTTACTTCGCCACTTCGAACCTAATCACCCTGAGGCTAAGCGTAATAGGAAAAGTAACAATTTACTTTCTCCAACTTGTAAGACCTATAGCCAAGTACTAAAAGGTCAGATCGTGATCGCCGTTATCGACGAAAGCGATCCAGATGGCGCCATACTGCCTGAAAAATGCAGGAAAATTGAGGTCAGGCTCGCGACGATTTTCCTCCCAATTCTGGCACTGCTCCTCACTGTCGCGATGGCGGATGGCATCAGGGCCGCTTGAAGCTTATCGCATGTGCCGATCGGAGATCCGTCGATATCTATATACTTGACATATCCAGAATCGAAGAAGCATGGCCAGGAGCCAAATTCAAGGTCGTTATGAGGAAGGAGATCCCGAGTCGACCGAGAGCGCGTACCTGGGTCCCAGCGGAACCAGCCGAGGTCAATTGTGACCCGCTCAATTGTGTAGAAAACTGGAGAATATCCAGTGAACACTCCTTTTCTGACCACAGAGTCATTCTTTTTAATGTCAACACGTACTCAACTGTGAAGAAGGCCCCTGGTTACAGGAATGTACGAAGCACAGATTGGGCCGTATATAGACAAGTGGTGGAAAGATCATTTCCCAAGGAGTTCCCACCCATATCTGGAACGCTGAAGATCTCGAAGATCAGGTGAAGAATCTCAGCAACCTCCTAAATAATGCATTGGAAGCAGCCTGTCCCATTAGCAAATCCAAGGGTAAAACCAGACCTCCTTGGTGGAACAGTAAGCTTCTCAAACTAAGCTCTGAAAGTAGAAAGGCCTTCAATAAAGCCAAACGGTCTAACTTGTATTCGATCTGGAGCAACTACAAAAGGCGTCTTAAGGAGTTCAAGTACGAACTGCGTAAGTCAAAGAGGGAATCCTGGAAGACCTTTTGTGAGACAATAAAAGGTTTTTCGGACACCGCAAGGCTTAGAAAGGTTCTCTCTAAAAGCCCAGTATGCCAAGAATTGCTGCAACAAGCAGATGGTACATGGACTACAAGCAGTCAGGAGTCATTGAAACTTCTGCTTGATACCCACTTTCCTGGTTCGACATCTCTCGCGGTATCCGCAAAAACAGGTTTTGGGAGCCCAATTAGTGAATATAATTTAGGTACTATTGACAGACTGATAAACAGGGATTTTCTCCTATGGGCCATAGAAGGCTTTGAGCCTTATAAAACACCTGGACCGGACGGAATTTATCCTATTGAAATTCAGAAAGTCAGTGACCCAATTCTGGACTGGCTTGCAACCATCTATAGAAGTTTCCTACGCCTAAGCTACATTCCAACATCCTGGAGGGTAGCGAAGGTGGCTTTCATTCCGAAAGCGGGTAAAATCTACCACAATCCAAAGAACTTTCTCCCTCCCTGCTTTCTCCCTCGCAGCATGAAAATTACGTATCAGAAGATACTGGAAAGAGTCCAAAGAACAGCTGAGCCCAATGAGAAGCACCCCAACAGCTGCGTTGGATGTCTTATTGCATCTTACCCCTTTGGACATACATGCCGAGCAAATGGACGGCTGCCAGGCCAAAGGCAAGAATACACATTTACATAAAAGATGAGCCTAATTTTGTTGCTTTACGAAAATAGTCTAGGAGTAATTGAAGTTTAAGTAAATTTTAAAAAAATAAATTTTTTTTTTCGTAAACATCCTGGACTTTAGTGGATAGTGGGAATAGCCCCCTCTCTAAAACAATTTTTTTCTCCAAATACACCCAGGAATCCCGCTGAAAATATTAGCCACGTAGTCCAACAAAGGATTTATTGAACGTCTGATCTATACAAGTCGCAAATGAGTATTTAAAATCTTTAAAACGGCGATATCTCATGAACGACAATTCGTACGGGAAAATGTATAATATCTTTTTTGGTAGATAATCACATAATCTACAAATTTTGTAAACACTATTTTATGATAAGACTTGCCTTTTAAGAGGTATTAGTCAAAAACGGAATTTTTTGTAGGGGGTGGGTTTTTGGGGGTTTCCCACCTCATGAGGTTAAAGTACACTATTCAATGAACAAATTAAAAAACAAATATCAGTGTCAGGATTTTTTTTGAACTTTTAGGAGAAAATATACTTCACCGCCTGGTCCTGGTCTACTATGATATTGTCGTATTACGCCTGCGGTAGCTGCGAAATAGCAAAAATTAAAAATAGGTGTTTCTCATTCGATAAGTTACAGCTGGCACGGGGATATCCTAGCTTAAATTTCTTTAATAAATATTACTTTACTTCAGAAACGTATAAACGATATAATATTTAAGGAAGGAAATTAAGTTTTCATTTTTATTGCAGCCTGCACTATACCGCTGGCTTCTCTAAAGGCATAAACTACCTTCTTTGTGGAATCTGTATCTCCTAACTCAATGTACTATGATATCACCCACCATCTGCCTTTCACGACCCCAAAAGTAAATACTACTACGCAGAGTACTCCTCCCCATATGCTACAAAACAAATCCCATCGTCCTTTATCGCGTGATTTCTTTCCTTTGAATCTTTGATCACTGCACGTTTAATCCATTACAGCTTTAATAAAATCGAATCAATAAATGCAACTTTGTATAAAAATCGTAAAAAAGATTAAAAAAAAAGTTTAGCTTTAATTAAAGTAATTAATCATAGCGAAAAAAAAAACAGTTTTTTGCTAATTTCATTTGATTCAGAATTTCTTTCACTTAACAAAATTTAATTCCGTTTAAACCAATTTTTTTCTACCTTAAATTTCAGGTGTGTTGACCCCTTTCGTGTTATGTCAGAATTTATCGATTAGTTTTTCCACGAAAAAAAAATGAAAACAGGATAGAAAATACCCATACCCAAATTTTTCCGAGCTCCGGGAGCTGTGGAAAATAAAATAATCGCATGGGCGCCCAATTTTTCCACGAAATCACGAAGCTATACAGGAAAAAAAAGTAATTTCCATTAGGACTCGCTTTAATCAAATTTAGATTTATTACAGATTTATGCTTTCATAATTTAGTCATGAGTTGAAGAAATAAAAGAAATTGCATAATTAATCAAAAACGACAAAAGAAGAAGAAGAAATTTTCCTACAGTAACAATTACCCGAGAACGACCTTGGGGCTGTGTTAATGTTATCTTGAAATTCATGTGATATTGATACTAAAGCTTCTGAAAGTCATTATTTATCATAAATTGTACAGTAGTCGTTCGACATTTTGTCCAAGGTAATTTCACATTCAAGCCATATCGTCCGCCTCGAGTTTCATCTAGCAACAGAGCCTTAATCACCATTATTTTGTTCGGCTGGATTTGTTATTTGCATGTTTTTTTACAAAAAAAAATAAATAACAAAAAATTTAAATTTTTGTAATTACACATGCAGAAGGAATTTCAGTTTTGTCCGCCGATCGGTCAATCTGTCATAGGTAGAATAGGTGAGTTTATTGACCGACATGTCCGACATGTGAAATTCTGAGCACGTTTGACACCGATTTTATGTTCGCAAAAATATTTCGATTGTTTGAAACAAAAAGTTATTTAGTAACTAACTGGAGATGATCTAAAACCCGCTGTAGAATGTGCACAATACTAACGCAGATGTGGTCGATTCTAGCTTCGATAAGGCGCTTTTAAATAATCAAAATAAAAATCCGAGGACATGTATTCTTTCAATCAAAATACACAAAACGAAGATTGCGAAGAGCACGTGTAAGATTTATCATGGAATTTAAAAAAAAATTCTTAAGATTACAAAATTTGGTCATCATCAGCTCTTTAGTAATAACTTAAGAATTCATCGAAAGATCATCCACAAATTCGATATGAGATTATAGAATTTGTATTTGCAAATTCACGGCTTAAATTTTTAAGACGCACCTACGATGTTGTGACGCGCTATATTTAGTCTGTGTCTCAATATAACTGTTAAATAATACAAAGCAGGCTAGACAGAACTCATTTTAAATAGTACAAAAGTTGTTGTATCCTGATTGGGAATGTCTACAAAAACCGGTTGTGAGATGTTTTGGAATCAGAAAATTTTGCAAGTAATTAAAATCAAAATATCGATTTTGTAATGATAATTTTTATATGGCAGAACCCTAATTTGCATATTAAATTTCATAGGTAATAATTGAAGTTATATAAATTGGTAAGCGCCATCGTGGGAAAAAGTACGGATTTGCCATTTTTTGTGGTTAGTTAAAAATTTCCCTAAGTTTGACGGCCACTTGCAGCATGTGTCCAGTTTCGGATGTCGGGCGAGACGATAGCGAGACAACACAATATTTTTAAAAGTAACGGTATTCATCTCGAAAAATCTCGTGATTGATAGTATATCGATATCGTCAAAGAAAATATCGTATCGTATCGTTTCTTGTCCATAATATCGAAAAATCTCAAATTTTAATTGTTATATAAATATGTATAAAAGGGGAGTTGCAGAAGATCGAGTTAACACGAGAGTACGATATTAATCGTGATTTTTAACAAAAGTTTAAAAATTAAACAAGTAAGAACACCATAGACCATCCAGAGTCCAACTCAATGCTCGAAAGAGAGTAAAGCTAGAACTTATAGTCTATAAATGAGTATCAACGATTGAGCTTGGACAATTTCCTATTAATAATGTAAAATTTGTATGCTACGGCCTCTACTTTTGAAGTTATTAGCAAGTTTGATGTCAAAATTGGCCTTATTTGGTGCTTATTTGGTACTTTTTGGCAAAGCTTAGGTGAAAAAGTACGAAATAGAGCCAATTTTAGCATTAAAATTGCGTATAACTCCAAAAATAAAAGCCGTAGGATAAAAATTGACATTGTTCATAGAAAATTGTCCAAGCTTTCTAATTTTGCAAAAAAAATACTAGTTAACTAGGTATTTTTTGAAGAAAAAGAAGGTTTTAGTTGAAATTTTAGTTAAAAAAAACGAAATTTTTACTTTGATGACACATTGTTCCGGAAGTTGGTAAGGTAGAACCAGTTTTAGATAGGTGGGAGTATTCTGCGTACACTGATACCTTACTCATGAAAATAGCTCATAGGGTTACAAAAATACAGGGTGATATGTAAACCTCTACCAAAAAAACTACATAACGCCCTAGCTGCTAAACCGTTACGATTTACCCGCCCCCCCATACGATTTTTGTTCGTCTATCCAAAACCGATGAACAGCCGGCCGCTTTGTAAACTTAACGGTATACACCCTGTATAGATGGAAGCATATGCAAAACTTTTATTATAACTTCTCCGTTTGGATTGCTCCAAAATCTACAAAAACAACCCCAATTTAATAAATGACCACATCAAATTATTCGCAAGAAAATTCTCTACAAAAAAGTTCTAAGGCATTTTTTATGTAAAATCAATAATAAAAAAGTTATTGCGCTATAGAGCTCATCACTCCCAAAATTTTTATTTTTCGTCTATATCTTTTTTATTATTAATATTACGGCAAAATATTATGTACGAAAGTTGTAGATAATTTGATTATCTAAAAAAAATATTCCTACAAAAATTCCGTAGGACTCACGGTTTCCGAGAAATAAGGAAAACCATTTTTCACCACTCAAAAAAATATGGCGCCCGAACATCACGCCTCCGGATCCCTAAAACTCGGTTTTATACTCCCAACCAACTCCCTACAGATTACAAAAAAAAATTGCTGTTTTCATAAAGTGTTCAGCGAAAGAACCATTTGACTGGACTATTGGTATAGTACAAATATTAAAGATCTTAACTGTACCTAAAAGCAGAGGAGAAATAAATCTATATTATAATTATACAAGGAAAGCTCTTTTCAGTACCCCTTAGGAGCTTTTTTCCATATTGAAAAAATGAAAATAGCATATATGTATATCATCTATCCCTGCAAACAATTTCTCGGAGGCTCGCTTTCTCCGATCATTCTCGATTCGAAAAATGCTTGCGAAGGGTACGAGAAAAAGATTCAAAACGCAAAATGAAAGCTTTCTTGGTTGATTTGTTTCTCCCAAAGCCTTCATGCTGTAGAAAAATATTGAGAGCCGATTTCCCGTGAATGGACCCTGCAAACATTTCCATTCGGAAACGATTCGAGAACGACACGCAAAAGCGAGAGCTTTCTTCGAACTCGGGCTCGTAAACGACTCGTAAACGAATTCGAAGGCAATAAAAGCGGAGCAAGATATCGAAACCAATGTACTAGGAAAGCTTTTATGGTGGGTTTTGAAGCTTTTCTCGTACCACCTTTCGCAAGCAGTTTTCGAATCGAGAATGGTTCGAGAAAGCGAGCCTCCGAGAAAAGCCGAGAAATTGTTTGCAGGGAACTTCAAATTTCCAAATTACACTAACAACATAACGTCATTTCACCGATTTGAAGTCCTATTGAGAGGAAATTTTGAGAGCCTTTGGTTTCTCTTCAACGATTTGTTTGGAAAGTTTGAGCTTTTGACTTGTTTTGCTCGGCGGAGTGATTTTCGTCGCAGAAGCGATTTGCTGAGCATGCGATTCGTTATCAGCTCGAGAAAGCGATTCGATCCCTTGCTCCGCTTTTATTGCATTCGAATTCGTTTACGAGTCGTTAACGAGTCCGAGATCGAAGCAAGCTTTCGCTTTTGGCAAATCGTTCTCGAATCGTTTCCGAATCGAAATGTTTGCAGGGATACTTATGGAAAGCTTTGAAAGTTCACTCATATTCTCTCAATGTAAGTTTTTGCCCAAGGTATGCTCTTACGGAGAGCTTTTATGGTGTGACGTCACTGGTAGCTGATTTATGAAATTTTATTAGGAAATAAATTGTTTTTAAATTTTCACGTGAAAACTACTGCACCGATTTCATTGCAATTTTGCATGGTATACGATGGTACACCAGGTAAGAATATATGCTACCTATAATTTTAATTTTTCAATGCATTCAACGGATATAATGGTGTTTAATGAAATATATGGGATAACTCTTTAATTTGGTTTTACAATGCTTTTGTTTATTTGCAAGAACATTTAAATTTTTATTCTAATAAGTAAATGCAGCCTCGAAAAAATAATTCCTTGCATTTTACATGAAGTATTTGTACCATGATTTTTGCCTTTCGAAAAGCTTGAACGAGTTTGTTTACTCTTGCTCTTGAATGAAATATATGAAAATCGTTGAATCCTTTCGAAACCTCATAAGGGATATTCAAAAAATTGTGCAAAAGTGACTTATTGTGGTTATTTGAATTTTTAAAATGAAGAGAAGCACACAAAATTGAAATTATTATGAATAACATCGCGAAGAAATCGCTAAAAAGAGGGCAGAGACAAACTAATGAATTGCAAGTGATGAATGGAAATGAAAGCCAAAATGCTACAAATTCTACCGGTTGTGTTCGTAGGCAACCTAAAGCATTTTTCAAGGCTGACATTCAAGATCATTGTAATAATTTTATACCGGAAAAATTCAGCTTAGATGATTTGTGCAAGGAATGTACATACTATTGTTCAGGTTTAAGTTATAGACTATGAGAGCTTTAGTTGATTAAGATTTTTCAAGTTGGGTTCTCAAAGTTGGCAATTCTACTGTCCAGAAGGAATTAAAAATACTCAGCATATTATTTTATTTCCCTCTAAATTTATCCCGAAAAATATTGTTAGGTACTGGTGGGTTTGGTGAAACTTTCACAATGCAAGATGTCCTTAGTATTTCTAAAAAAGCAGTTTTATGTCCTAAAAATGATCACGTCCGTGTAATAAATGAATCTGTTCTTGCTAGAATGAACGCGGAAGAAGTGTCATACTATTCAATCGATTCCATGGTAATACATGACGGTAGTTTTTTTTAACAGCACAAGTAAACTTTCAAGTAGAATTTCTTAATACTTTGAACCCATCCGGTAGGCCCCGACATTAGTTAAATTTAAAAATAGGTTGCATAGTTTTCTTACTACGAAACCTTTCTATTAAGAATGGTTTGTGTAATGGAACCCGATTACCTATTCGGGACTTTCGCGCGAATGTAATCCAATCCAAGTGGCTTACATGATCTCAAAGAGGCAAGATTCTCTTTATCCCACGGATACATCAAACGACCCTGCTCTTCCATTTAATTTCAAGCGTCATCAATTTCCCCTGCGCCTAGCGTATGCAATGACAATAAATAAGTCACAAGGTTAAAAATTCGAAAAAGTTGGTATTTTTCTTGCGGAATCATGTTTTACGTAAGGTCAGCGATTATAAAATTGATGTTTCAAGTGGTCTAAAACGGGAAGTTACCCCTCAAGGAATTGTCTCTGAGAACTTGGTTTATAAAGAAGTTTTAATGTAATTAAAAAAATAAACCAGGGGATAACTCTTCCTTTTTGAACCGTGCTCAAGCGATTGCAAAATTCAAGTTCGAAATGATCCAATCGTAACTTCCGATTTGAAGAATTACCACTGTGGGCTTTGCGATAATTAAAATAATATACTCTGCACAATTGTGCAGGGGCCCGACTAGTTTTAATAATTGATAAAAGAGAAAAGAATGTGAAGAGAAGATAAGACAGAAAGAAAGAAAAAAAAGAGTGAAGAGAAAGAATCAACTAATATGATCTTTTAAAAGCTTCCTAAAATTTCAGTTAGATGTCGCATTCCGAATACCCCGGGCAAGGCATTCCATTTACGCGCAACTTGGACAAAGTAAGAACGATCGCCAAATAACGAGGAATCAACAATGTGACCTGCCTATTGGATTGCAAGTAACGCAGCTTCTTAAAGAAATATCGAGGACACATTTTATTAGTTTAAAAATACATTTTAATTCGTAGTACCTACCTACGAGCGATAGTTTATAAAAGTAAGATACAATAAGCTGGATGTATAAGGTGTAGTTTGATCATGCCGCCTTAGCCGATAGACAAAAAGAAGACAATCGTTTAATGCAACTTACATATTTCTCATACACACCGAGTCAAATTAGACTACCATATCTGAAGGGGTTATATTTAGAGCCATAATAAGCATTTTTCGCATTTTTTCTGAGACGGCTACAGCTTGCCCATTGTTGACTTAGACACGTAAATTTTTCGAAAAGCTCCACTCGTATGACTACAACAATCCAATCAGAAATACTCCTCAGATCATCATTAATTCTATGAATACACTCAAGGGTTAATCGACGAGCATATTTAGAGATGAGTGAATAGATGCGTTCGTAATTACAAGAGAAAGGTTATTTATGTGAATGCTAAACAGCAATGGACCTAGAATAGAGCCTTGGCAACACCACAGCGTAGAAATATGGGCTCAAAGAGTTTATCCTGGATTTTAACGATTTGAGAACGACCACATACGTAGCTTAGAAATAATTTCACAGCAGTGGAACCGAGACCGAAATTACTACTTAATTTCTGTAAGACCTTTACATGATCAACTGAATCAAATGCTTTCGAGAAGTCTAGTAAAGTCAAGAAAGTTACTTTACTGTTGCCCAAGGCATAACAGATATCAGTAGAGACTTTAAATAGAGCAGTTTCACAACGATGCCAAATCTAAAGCCAGAATGTCATTTAGAAAAAAGATAGTTTTCTTCAATAAACGAAACAAGTGGCTTGAAAATTACTTTTAGAATACTTTCGAAACATAGAAGACTAATTGGACGAAAAGCAGAGGGTTGCAAAGGGGAAACTGTTTTTGGAACAAGTATCACCGGAAGGATAGCTCGACAACGACCTGGCAGGCTAACGATTTGATATTATGTACCTTTTTTTTATGTGATAGTCTAAGCTCAGGTGTCACCCTTCGTACTACCAGTCCGTCATGTTATGTCGTCATGGTGAAATGTCTAATAGTAAGCTTAGCTCGAAAGATAGAGAGAAAGATAGGACAGATAAGGGGGTGGGTGTTGGAGGAGATGGCAGTGAACCTTGCGTTTGAACTCTTGGGTGTCGTATGAGTTCAGGAAAGCTGAGTCGAGTTGTTCTTGTTATAAACGAATTTCTAAACCGGAGTGTGCGCGAAGATGAGGGCTGTTAACTGTGGGAGTGAGCCGAGCGGGCAAGTCTTGTATTGCGGGAGAAATGTTGCCGTGGAGACATAAGGTTACTCATTTCAGTGCAGCAGTCATTGTGGAAAAAACGGTAAAATTTTGTAAGAGCTGCTACATTCTTACGGTGGCTTAGTGAGTCAATTGCAGAGCAAATAGCGCTATCACCAATAAGTTTGAGAGCGCGTTTTTGCACCTTGTCCAGCCAAGCTAAGGTGGTTCTAGGGCCCGGGCCCAGATATATGAGTTCTATTCGAGGCGGTGACGAATGTAGGACTTGTAGATTGTAGCCCTGGCTGACGGCTGGAGAAGGAATTTGCACCTTTTAAAGAATCCCAGGCACTGGAGGGTAAGTAAATAAGTTACCTAATGAACGGATCGGAGGCATGGACGCTTATTGGGTATGGCGAGCAGGTTGTCGGAAGTTGCGAAAGAAAAACTCTCTGCAGGATCACAGGCGCAATAAATGAAGAGGGTGTTTGGAGAAGAAGATACAACCACATTAGATAGGCCATTGTAACGAGAATGCCACGCTTCCATAATATTCCTCTTCTTCCAAACGTCAAGGTGATAAAGGTCACAAGGAAGACCCATAAAGACGACATAGAAATGGACTTACGCACAATTGGGATTACTAACTGGAAGAGTAAGACGCAAGAACGAGAATGTTGGAAAAGAATTTTGAGGAGGCCAAGGCCCACACATGGCTGCAGCGCCAGTAATGATGATAGGAAATCGAGTTGAAAAAGCCGCACTCGGAATCGTCAAGACGAGAACAATGTTTAATGAACCTGAAGCATGAAACACCTGCAACGTTCTCAAGAAATCGCTTATCACTATAATCAAGGACTTGCTTTTACCATTGCAATCATCTCAAAACAACTTGTCAGCAGAGAAGGAGAGGGATCTGCAACAGATTCTGTTGTATTTGAAAGGTAGATAAACGAGCGTTCCTTGAAGAATTAATCAATGAAAATTGGTTTGTATTGTATAAAAGAAAAAAAATAACGGTTCAAAATAATAATTAAATACATGACAATGTTTAGGCTTCTTTATCAAAACAATTGAATAATTCAAAAACAACTTTATTACAATATAGACGAATTTTTCGATAGATATTTGTGTAATACTACATGTGTTTTGACATTACATATTTACTTTTTAAGGGCACTTATTTACATTGAAGTCCAATTGATTTTGATTTAATTATTACGTTCAAAAAGTTTCATAAATTCATTAATTTAAATTGCACCCGGGAAGTAAACATCTCTGATAAATTCCAAGCCCCAAAATTCAGTAAACAAATTTACTCTACCCAAAATCCCATTGTCCCAAATGTAGGTGCTTTATTGATTTCGAATGTTCTCGTTATCCTCCCCCTTCTGCCCCGCCAATAAAAAAACAAAGTTGTACTAAAGGTTATATAACGCAGCAACACAATTCCAGCTTCCCTTCATTTTACTGTAAAACATTAAACATTTAAATCAACAAATCCGAATGCCGCGAGTACTTTCAACTTCCATTTCATATCGGCAACGGAATTGTCACCTAAATACACAGATAAAGACCCCAAAAAAATTTATACAGGTATATATACGTAGAAGCGATAAAAAAAGAATTACTGTGTTGTGGATACCTATAAAATGAGAGAGAAATACGAACAAAAAGGGTGTCCGTTCAAACACAACGCAAAAATCAATTAAAACTATTTATGAAGACATTAGACGAGCAAATATTTGTCCATTTGAGCAAACCCCAGTGCAGGAGAACTAATATTAGGAGGAAGAGTGCCACTAGCCCAGCACTACTCGTGCTGCAGGTATACTTGGACGTCCGGATGGTTCCTTCACGTGGGGACAGGGCGCTCTGATGAAGATGGAGCTTGGGATGCCTCCTACCTTATATACGTGTGTAGCCACGACGAGTGCATTCTACGAAAATGGTGTAATAGGTTTCAATGAGTATTTTTTCGCCTTTTCGTTTTTCGTTTTTTGTAAAGATTCTTCAGGTGTTTTCTTCTGTCTAACGTGAGCACTCTAAGGCTAAGCTCGGCTCAACATTGCCGTTGTTGGCGTCTTAGGACTGGCCTTCGATAGAAAGTGTTTGTTTTATTATTTCGACCTATTTTTAGTGGCGCTGCAGCTCTGGCGGTGAGTGATCTGTATGCCAAGAGGGCTGATATCGTAATTATCGGATAGATTGTCACGCGATTTGAGAATGATTTTTATGCAATGCGATAAAGTTCTTCAAGTATAGGAAATATTTTAAAAATGGGACACAAGTAAATCAGCTTTACAATACGATTGATTTATGACGCATTTTTTGGAACTCAGCTAAATTTCATAATATCAAGCAATTAATATTGCTAACGTCACCGTCTCGCTGGTGCCTCCTGGCCTGGATAATCAATCGACGAAAGACGTATCGAAGGTATAGCTAGGCCACCCTATCCGATGTGATAAAATTCACGAATCTGGTCCTCCTGATAGAGGGCCTAACTACAGCATACCGTAAAAACGCATCAATTTAAAAATCTGAAGCAAACCTCGGAATGGACGGAAAAAATGGCAACACGTGGAAATGAAATTCTTCATCCTATCGATCATGAAGGCCCATGGAGAGACGGAAGAGAAAGGCAACACGACCAAGAACACTTTCTATTATAAACTTGAGCACGAATATGATACGGCCTCTTCCAATAACATCAAGATGGTGATAGGAAATCGGAATGACAACATTGGAAGAGAGAACTGGCACCGACCGACCACTGGAAAGGAAAGTCTCCACGAAAATGTAATGACCAAAAATATGATCGTCGTCTTATTTTTCAAGAAAGGACATTCACAAACACTGCAATTCAATACACCATATACTCATAGACAGAAGGGTAGCTTCCAGTATCCACCAAGAAAGATCCTGAAGAGGTGCGAATTGTGAATCGGGCCAGTTCCTAGTTAAAGCTAGATTCAGATGTCGGCTGTCCACTCAAATAAAAAGAAACAACAAACAAAAGAAATTTGACGTTGATCGCCTCCAAGAACAGTCTTAATTGCAGAGATATTAGGCAACCTTAGCAGAAAGGATAGCTCCAAACATAAATAATGCTGATGTCGAAGGAAAATGGATAAAACTGATGACGATTCTGACAAATGTAACGAAAGAAACTGTGGGATACAAACCACAGGCCGATCCAGCAATTGGGACGACGAGGAATTTAGACGCCAGAAGTAAAAATAGAAAAATATACATAGAGAAACCGACGAGGAGCAAGAAATTGAAATACGAATTGAGTTGTAGGAGAAAGAGAAGACAATTCCTTACTAACTACATTCTGAGGGTAGAGGAAAAATTTGCACAAAACAAAACACGGGAAGCATGCAATGAAGTAAACTTGTTAAAAAACGGTTTTAAACGCTCCTCCGATATAGAACAAAAGGTGGCACTAAAGTGACAGGCAACGAAGACGTAAAGAAAAGGTGGAAGGAATTTTTTTAGCGAGCTGCTGAGCGCAAATGAAAGCACCAGAATCCCGTTTACGGCAGAAGAAGAAAATAAGAAGAAGCCACGACACCCCGGGGGAATATAGCTTCGAACGTGTAAACCAATTTAATTACCTGAGGCCCACAGACAGCGACGAAACAATAGATGTGCTAAGAAGTGCTGCAAATAGAACATATTTTTCACTACTGCCAGTAATGAAATCCAGAGGCGTCTACAGACTATAAAACGATCATACGCACAGTAGTCGAGCATGGAATATCTCCCAAAAATCTGCAGATAAGATGGATATATTTGATATATGGCCCAGTCAACACAGGGTATCTACACGAGTATTCTCGTTACATGTTGTTTAACCTATTTCACCCCTTGCTCTCTGGCTACACGGCACGGAATTCATCATGAGCAACTTTCTCGTCTTTACAAGGAGATATCAAAGTGTGTGTGTAATGATTCTTTCTTCTTCTTTGAAAAATGGTTATTTATGTTTCTGCTTGATGTAAGAAGTTGACAATTTTTATGGAAAGTGTTTTGTGGTAAACAGTGATATAAATTAATTAATAATAATATACATTTAAAGAAATCATAAAAATCTGGTAAATTTCAGAGCCAATAAAGAAGAAGATAAAAAGTAAGAAATCTCATTGTGCATGTGTTAGTTTTCACGGTAAACAATTTGGGTTGACAATGTTACAACGCTTCCCTCTTTCCGTTTTGCTCCTCTCGCCTAAAAAACCGGTTTTACAACACGTAAGCAATACTCGTGGAGATTCCCACAATGAAGACAATGCATGGAGAATACACTATAATCATGGATTGCGTGCAAGCGCAAATGCAAAATGTCAAGCTACGTTTTCGTTTGGCCGGTCATGTTCAAAGGATGCGATGACTCACGGATACCAAAAAACGCTCTGCATTTACTGCCAAACAGGAAAAGACCAGTTGGAAACTGGGGGCCAGCTGCAGAACAGAGAGACGTCTGGAGGAGTAAGCTGATGGAGGCCAATGTTCAAATTGGGATATGGAGCCGTAGAAGAAGATGGAGACCTTCGTGGCCCTACAAGAGCCAGCAACACTGAAAAACATTAAAAAATGAAATGGTATCCAGATGCGATCCCTTCAGGCGAGTCTTTAGGTAGACATATATTTTGCTATTACTAAGTATTTTAACAGCTCACATATACGCTTACAAGCACTAAAGCTGCTCCGATCGCTGCTCTTCTGTGTATATTTAGCAAATTTGCAGCAAAGATTTTGACTGCAGAAGGTGGGTCTCTCATGTATATGTGTGTGCTTATGTGCTGGAAAACCGGATTCAAATGGGGCCAGGCATAACCTTCTATAATACAAGCCATGAACACCAGTTGTGTATGTGTTAGTCGGTGGTCTGGCTGAAACGTCAAAATAACCTTTTAATGTGCGGAAATATTAAAATCGAAGGCGGTAAATTTTTTTCGGCGGAATAATTTTAGGGTTTTTATAGTTAGTGGAGTATTGGATGATTTAGATAAGGTCTGGGATGTTAAGGAAGACAAGACCCATCCTATGCGGCATCAGCTTTCTAGATATTCGTGGGTGGTTTCAGTTGGAATAAGTTCCGATGGAAAAAGTAATTTCATTACTTGAACAAGTCTTTTGTTGTTTTTTTATTCTTTTCAGCTATTACTAGTAGTTCTTTGGAATCTAGTTTATGTTATTGGAACTCAGAAAATGGCCAATTAATTAGTCAAGTGTGTTTGTACAGTGTTGAAAGTGGAAAAGCAGAGCAAGTTCTTGATTCCCAAAACGGAAAATTTACTTTAGGTCTTGCATGTACGGCGTTTACATCGCCTCGAAAACAAGTGTTTTCATAACTCGTTTTCGAAAAACGAGTGAGGTGATAACATCGCCTTTTGCTTGTTTTCGAGTGACAGTTATGCCTATTTAATTAAATTTAATTTAATTATTTCGTTTTAAATTTTTTCCGTGGCAAACTGACAATTAAAAAAAAAAATGTGATACGGAAAATGACATGCGTATAACAAGTGCTGAACGCTGGATTGGGTTCTTGTCCACACTTTTCTTGTTTTCGTTGTCGTTTTTATAGAAAACAGGTTCCAAGTTGTTTTCGATTTGTATGAAAAACACCTGTTTTCGATTGTGTTTTTGCCCAAAACGCCAAATTTGGACGAAAACACGTCTTTTCGAGGCGAAGTAAACGTCGTAAGTCGAAAAACGAAAGCAAAAATCAAATCAGTTATAATTATTGTTAATTTACAACAGAGTCCGATGGGAAGTATGTATATACCCAGTGGAACAATCGATGGGATTATTAACATTTTTGAAGGTCATGCAATGTCGGTAAGAAGTCTTTGTTTCTCACCTAATTCACAAATGTTATTAACCGCTTCCCATGATGGCAACATGAAGTTATATGATGTGCAAGATAATATTCAATTCTCTCCTTAAAAATCTTTTATATTTTCCTCCCTTACCTAGAGATCACTCTGATGTCGCTGGACCTTTATCTGGCGACCCATAATGGGTACTTTGCGTGTCATTTTCCGCTAATGGCAAGTACTGAAAGGAAATGTATGCATATTTTTACACAATGATCACATGTATAACTTCCCGCGAAATATTGGAATATAAGACAATCGAAACTATTTGGATAACGTTCTTTTATACATTTTTTTGTATATTAACAAGCTACTTATTCTCTAAATTATAAATATAACGTATAAATAAAACATAAAGTGTTATTGAATAAGAAATAAATTTTTGTTAATAAAAAATCCCCTATAACCTCAATCTTATTCAAACAATCTGGCAGCAAACCCGGACCACCGAATCGTTTCCATGTGTGTGTGCGCATGCAGTGTTCATTGCTGGTATTATAGAAGGTTATGGTCCAGGCCATCTGCTGAACTCGCCGAATGCGTGCTGAAATGTAAGCATGAAAGCTTAAATGGAATGAAAATTAGGATTTCAAATGAATTTGAATCTTACATATGATACAGTAACCATTCTATTCTTCTGCGAATAAAGTTGGGTCAATAATACAAATGACAATTCAATGCACACCACGTTTGCACCTCGTTTCAGGACATAACTTTTCCTCACCGACAGTGAAACCTAAAATAGGGCCGTAGCTGTTTCTACACTTTCCGGTAGCTTTGTAAGGCGGCTGGGTTTAGTCCGGACCATCTGCGTTGCAGTCCGCTTTTAGAGCGACATACCAAGAAGATAGTGATCTAAGTCGACGTTGGCGCCTCGATACACTCATACCATCATTACGGCCGAGAGGATCCATCAGGGGATACTTTACGCGTGAATATCGTTACGCACAATTCTGGCACTCGCAGCCACCAAATTCCTACTTCTTGCCGTCTCGATGACTACTCGGTGTCCATTGGGCATCACTGCTTACATGCACACTTATGAACTAGATTATAGGAATTATTTTAGGTGGAAACATCCATATCAAATCTAATTTGCATAACTCTATTAAAACAACTTAATAATAATAATCCAATGAATTTGTTTATAAATGGGCCCCTAGTGGGAAAGTTGTGGGATAGTTTTGATTTCTTCCGTTTCTTATGTGTTTTTTGGGGTGCTGAATCTAGATCTGAGGTTTGCTGATAAAATTTCGTGACGGAACATTGAAAAAAAATCAAAAATATGAAAAAATTCTGACTTATTTGCGGGTTTTCGCGTGTAAGTCGGAAACTATTAACTTTCGTCGATAACCTTCCTTTACTAAATGAAAGAGCACAAAATTTCCTACAAATCTCACTACTCAAGTGTCGCTGCCCGACTCACCGTTTTGGTTCTAGCGCTAGTTGAAAATTTACCTATTTTTCTAAGTCAAAAAAAAACCGATTTTACAGTTGAAAACGCTATTATATTATTGATGGTTGTCAATAGTTGAGGTACGGATGGAATCAAAGTTCCAATAGGATAAGATGAACTGCACCAAAACTTCCAGAATTTCAGGTGCGCGTATCATTTTCATCCGAGGGATGATTTGATTGGGGCTACTGCATCTTTAGGTGAAATGCACGAAATTCCTCCCATGACGTGAAAGGTGTTATATCCGTCGATCGTGTGTACGTTAAAATTTGTCGTACACCTGCTGCGAAAAGCACGGGTGGTTGACTTTTAGAAAATTGGCTTTTGCTGCGGAAGTTTCCAGTCCAACAGTTTTTAGGAGATGAGCTTTGACTGTCTTTTTTGCAGGACGATAATAACCCTTGATTTGTTCCATCAATTCGTCAAGAGAAAACTGACACTGCATCATTATTTTCTAGATAATTATATACATCTTCTATTGCTGTTTCAAAATCATTGGAAAATGGACCGCTCTTTCTTTCCTCTTGCGCTTTAGGGCGATTGTACAATTTCCTCATGCAAAAGCTACGATATTGACAATCAGAGGCCACCAAGTCTGAGACAGGCAGAAGACGTTGAATTATCGCTTATTCATAGTCATCACCGCCTTCTCCAGTTCTTTTTAATATAGTTTCCTTAACTTTCAAATCTCGAACCTGATAAACATTATTGCGGTTGGTTTTCTCCTTTTCTTGCTGTTCAAGAAACTCGGGAGTAAGGACAAGGCCACACATAAAACACTGAGTTTTGAAATATAAAAGCGCGTCAGTAGAACTTCTTTTCACTTGCTCCGTAGCCTGCTCCACTTTCTTCAAATGAGCGGCAATCGATCTTTCATCAGTGTATTTTTTACGACATTGATTTGGACTTTAAATGTAGATTTTTTACTCAGCTTAACATCCTCACCATCCTTCCTCTTCTTACTTGATTCTACAAATGAAGGTTATTGACGAAAGGTTGATAGTTTCCGATTTATAAGCGAAAAACCGTAAATAAGTCAGAATTTTTTCATTTTTTTGCAAGTTTCTCAATGTTCCGTCACGAAATTTTGTCAGCAAACCTCAGATCCAGATTCAGCACCCCAAAATACGTAAGAAACCGAAAAAATCAAAACTACCCCTAAACTTTCCTGATTAAAACACTATTTTACTGGACTATAACGGTTTTTATTAAAACGTAAAAGGCTATCCTGCCTCGTTATAACTAAATTTCTGCGTAATAAAAACCTCTTAAGAACGAAAAACCCAAAATTCTTCCACTGTACGTGACACAAGGTGAAGTCCATCTGTTTTTTTCGATAAGGAAGCGCAATTTCAAAAAAGTATTTTCTTATCAACACAACAAAAAATTGTCCTGGCGCAATACGCGTGCCATCAAATCTGGTAACGGATAAGTGAAATGGCATATCAGAATAACTTCTATCAGATTTTTGAGTACTCTCTCAGACGTGTTACGTATGCGAAAACATTATTCTTGAGATGATTTCGAATCAATAAAAAAAAATACGCGATTGCTTAGAATTTTGAAGAGGTATGGGCTATGCTGTCAGTCACAATGTTTAAGTGGTCAGTAGCACTTTCTGCATGATTTTCATAAAAATTATTTTCATCTGAATTTTGATCGGAATTTTTAATAGGCAAAAGCAGAAATATTTAACCCAGAAATAAATCGTATTGATAACAAAACAAAAAACTGTCGAACCTCGTGCAACGAAAAGTGGTCTTTATCAATTTGCTTATTCACTTGAACAAAATATGTATGTATTTGAATTGATTAGCACGGTTACCTTTTAGATATTGTTAATGATGGCATGGTCATCTTGTATTTCTTAAAGTGTCTATACACGTGTTTTCAGCTGATTCCAATATCTGAATTTTCCAAGAAACAAATGAATTTTTTACATCATCACAAAATTTCTAGCATATTTCCTTTCAAGTTTTGATAAAAATAAAAATAATAAGTGCCAGAATTAACCAGTATCGAGTTGCATTCACCGATATTACAGAATTCACAGAGTGTTGGTGTGATAACGTCTAATGATCCCAAGCCTTCAAGTCCGAATGTCCGGCATGAAACGCGGATAACATTTCACTCAAAACTTTGATATCGAATCGAAGCTCTAAATTTAATTTTTATTGCGGCTCTTAATAAAATGCCGAGCTGGAGACTTTCTATAAAGGGAGAAAAAAAATACATGAAACAAAAGAAAGCGGAAAGAAAGGAGCCCTGAGGTCGATAGTGAGATTTTTATTAATTTGTCCCATAGTCGTCGTCGTCGGCGTCGTGCCTTGGCCATTTGGTCTGGTTGCGATGGAAAGCTATTAAACCACAGAAAATCCAGCGGGATTTTATCCAACAAAGAATCGGCTTCATTTCAATGAGATAAAATCCCAAAAAGGGGCCCCGAATGATCTTAGGCAATATTGGAGAAAATTCCATGCTTCATACTCTCTAGCCACTGGTGATATCACTCAGTGTCGCTATATGCGATTGCGCACTAAGCTTTACCCGAATGAAAATCTGGTGACATTTTATTCGCGATCTCGCTGCACTTTAGCTATGTTTTTTTTCTTCTTGTTCTTTCTTCTTTTTTTAAATAAAAGTTTCTTGAGACTAAAGAATGAAAGTGTGACTTGGTTGTGACGGGCAATGTCACATGCAATCATTGAAGTGGCGCTACGGATCCATTAAGGGGCAATCTTTACGCTATTAAGATGACGATTGACTTATCAAGTGTGAGTCATGACACGACTAAATAATATCATTGAGCTGTCGAGATCATCGATGAGTGGTTTTTGGGATTTAGAATGGACACTTCAGTAAGGAGGTCGGGAAATCTGTGTTTTCCAGAAGTTAATTGAAAGTCGATTTCTACAGTGAAAGATTGGTTGACAGTGGAGTGTATTGTGGTGATGTTAATATTGTAACACACAACACACATTTTCGTGATTAAAATTATGAAGCTACTAATATTAGAAGTTAGAGGAAACAATGAAATAATAAAATTTGCTTCCGCAGCTACACATCAGCATCAAAAATGCCAACCCACTGTTTACTAATAGTAATTTTCAAATAATTCTCTGAGTTTTTTATTAACATAATTGGCTGCACGAAGAAAATAGTATAGCGGACCGTAGAAAACCTTGCCTTACTTCAATGGGAGCTGGAAATGTTTTTTTAAATAAAAAAGGACCCATATTCAAATGTTATGTAAGATTCCTCCTTTAAATTTTGTACAAACAGAACATAATGAAACTTATCTTCAATATCATTATGTAAAACTCAATCTAGAAATATGTAGGTACTTGCAAAGAAAGAAAAAAAAGAAAGATTAAAGTATGTTGCTTTTTTGCGAGCCAAAATTCGGATAAGTCTACCACTGGGATACTGGAATAATCATTATTCGATGCCAGGCTGAAAAGTATATTTGGTCCTCTCACTTCATCCAAAACTCTTCTTTTATTTACACGGGGGCTCTGATAACAGAAAGCAGTAAACACAAGACCGACTTATTAGAATCTTTATTCGCCTCGAATTCTTCTTTACCCGATCTTGCTATCCTATCCACACCCCTAAGGCAATCGGGAAGAGCGGGATTTTCTTCAGCGCAGGTATTTCAAGGACCTGGTCATCAATAAACGCGCTGGACCTAATATGTGTCCTCGCTATTGGCTCCTATGAAATGTACCTCACCTTTGGCTTAACTACTTCGGCAATTGGAGCGATAAAGTCTCGTAGGACTAAGTCCAAACCAGCTTTGATGAGCTGGGTATTCCCAATACGGACTTTGCTCATCAGCAGGGGGTCAATTCTAGTTCGGTGTAGTGAAAACGTGTAAACAGTTGACCCGTTTGCACCGCTGTTTGCGATTCTTACATCGTGCAAACATGGTAATAACTGTCAAAAACTTTACACGTCTTAAAAATACGTGCAAAAGTGTACCCACTAGTTGTACAGACGTCAGTCCGAAGACTGGTCTGTGAGTCAACTAGTTCTCGATTTTTAAAATCGAGTATGAGTTCGAACTTCGCTAGGAAGTCCGCACCGAGTATGGCTTTGTTCGTGTTGGCAATTATGAAATTGTGGATGAACCGTCGGCGAAGGCCTAGGTTCAGTTCCAACAACTTCATGCCAAAAGTGTGGATCGTTGATCCATTTGCCGCGCGCAGAAGTAAATTAGGGCATGTGGTTTGTACCCTAAACGTGTGTGCTGGAACTAACGATATGTCCGCCCCAGAATCGATTAAAAAGTCGATCTGGTTATGCTGGTCACGGACATATAATCTGCACGAGTGCTTCTGCTGAGAAGCGCCCGTGAATGTGGCGACTCCCCGCCAATTTAATTTTTTGAATTGGGCCCCTTTATCCTGCCGTTCCTCTTAGCCGCTGAGCCGGGACCCGGGACGGCGGCGTGCACCGCTCTGCCCCACTACCAAAGCGGTAGTGGAAGTAGCAGAGCGTCCCCGGTAGCGCCTGCGCGGATGAGGGTTTGGGTACCGCTCCCTGCATGGTGGGGTTACTGGTCCGCGCCGATGGGGCTTTCGGTTGTCGAACCGGAGATTGACCCCATTGTCGTGGACCAGGGGACCCACTCGTCGCCTCCTGGCTTCGACCTCGCCCTCTCCCCAACACCAGTGCTCACAATTGCTGCACCTCGCGTTGGAGAGCCTGCACGGTCCTCCCCAGGGCCGACGATGTATGCACCTCCGACACCTGAGCCTGTGTGGGTTGGTGAGATGTCACCTCCCACACTTTGTCCGCCAGTCTGGATAATTGCCCCAGAGTCTGGTCTGAGGACGCGGCGAGTACCACCTGGTTGTCTTTGGGAAGTCGCCTTTCCCAAAGACCCCTGATGAGGCCCTCACTCTCGCTAAGGCTGTCCCCAGCAAGACTCTGTAAGCCTCTCAGAAAATCTGACGGTTTTCGGTCCCCGGGCTCATGCGCCGCCAGCAGCTGCTCGAGGCGGTTCATCGTCGATAACCCGTATCTCTCGAGCAGCAGTTTCTTAGCTTCCGCATAGCTGGCGTCGTTGAGGTCCGGGAAGGCGTGCAGCAGTATCTTCGCTGCCTTCGTGGGCAACCCGGATACGATATGCGACAGTTTTGTCTTGTCGCTGCTGACGTCGTTTAGGCCGAATTGGGCCTCAGTCTGGTAAAACCAGACTGCTGGGTCGCTTTGGTGGAATTCGGGCAGGTTGAACCTTGCCGTGGAGGCTACATCAACCTCTGCCCGACTTATGCGTCGACCCGGCAGCCCCTCTTCTAGGCTGGGCAACGACTCGTCCATATCCACTAAGAAAGAGTTGTCTAAGGTGTGGTATCTTTCCATTTTTTTGTTATACGTCTATTAAACTGAAAATTAATTTCCCTATGACAATATATTGTTAATCCTAAACAAAAAGGAATGTTATCACCAACTGTTAAGTATTTTTAAAAATGTTTAAATGAAAATAATTTCAAAAAAAATATTTAATAACACAAAACAATATAACTTAGTAATACGAGAAAAAAAAATTCTTCTTTGCAATCAGACGCAACGGAAAATCCAAAACCCAATTATTCAAGTGGACCAGAAGCTCCAATGCCAACTCCTCCGATTGGACAAAATGCTATCTTTCTGTATAAAGCTGATAATAAATCCGCAAATTTGAATGCGACTCAAAATATTCGAATTTTAACTGCTGCCAATGTAACAAAAAGAACCAAAATAGACTTATCTTCTTGTAGCTATACTTAGCTCACTTGCAGGCAATTCCTTCGGACGAAAATTTAAACTCGTTCCTGAATTTTGGTCTTCAATCACCGACACTTTTAATGTTATAAACGTTTTCTTTCTGAGTTCGGGGTCACCAATTTAGTGTTTTCACTAATATAAACGAACTACTTTGCATTTGTTAATACTTTATTATTTATATATATGTATAGTTTATTTTACACTAGATCTATTTTAATATCTAAACACTTTATATCAGGCTTTTTTTTAGGCAGTCAAACGTTAACTGTCAAATTGGAAAAAATATAATTAATTTTGCAACTTACTTAGCCTCGGCCGACTGGGTTTTTATCACCCGTCTCCTTGACTAAGTAAGACAGGAAGTAGTAGGACGATGTCCCTACAGAAGTCAACACAGAGTATGCGGGCCTCACCACTTTATCCAACCAATCAGCCAGTCCCGTTGAGCGTTCGAGCTCAGTCTCTTGTCTAGCATTACTCCCACATATTTGGCTGAGTCTGAGTACTCAACTGTGGTACCCTGGATACAATTAGGACCTAGGTCCATTTTCTAACGTTTGTAAGAAGACACCAGGATGGCCTTATTTAGGTTGATTGATAGATCCTCGGTTGTACACAATCTTTGAACTTCTCGGAGTGTTGTAGAAATATCATCTGCATAGACAATAACATCGAAACCAGATTCGTGTAGTTTGGTGAAAAGTTCATCTACAACCAGTGACCAGAGTAACGGGGACAGAGCTCCACCTTGAGGGCATCCCTTGATAGCCTTGATACTAATGGTGAAGACACCCAGGACAGAAGAAATGTCACGAAATGTCACAAGCATGGCATTTATCCACTCAATTGTGTGGGCGTCCACGTTTCTGACAGCCGGTGCTCTAGAAACAGAGCCATAGGCAGTGTTATCGAAAGCACCCTCGATGTCAAGGAACGCAAATAAAGCAGTTTGCTTAACGATAAGGGCTTTCTAGGTTTTGCTGACTAGTTGGTGTAAAGCAATCTCTGTTGTATTACCCTTTGAGTAAGCGAGAGAAGAGTATAGCTCCAGCTTGCACCTGCGAAGGTCTAGCAGCCTTTCCCCTTTTTTTTTAAAAGAATAGAGGTTAAGCTGATAGGTCTATACGATTTAGGCAGCTCCAGGGGCCTGTTGCCCTGTTTAGGGATAGAAACCACCACCACTTTCCTTCAGATTATTGGAACGTATATCCAATTGAATCTGGATTCAATCCTTACAAGTGAACTTTCGTCTTAAGTCTCTCCGCACTCCTGGCCTTCTCATTCTGGAGGAAGTGAATTTAGGGTTTCAAAATTTGCCTCAGTGTGAGTGAGCCTTCATTCTAAAGTCCAATTCCTGCAATATGCGATAGCAGCCTTCTCATCATTGTTTGAGGTGGGAAGATTTTTAGGACAGCTCATCTTAGGTGGTTGACAGCGCTTCTGAGCTACTTGCAATCAGGTGCATTCCTCTTTTTAGGACTTTAATTACGATACCCCTATCACACTCTTATCGGGTGCTGCAGCTTTTTTTCTCAGATTTCCTTGACTACTCTTTATAAAAGAGCTGCTAGTATCAGGGATTAGTTTCGAATTTCTATCATAAATATGGAAACATCAGAATAATATGAACTAAGTTCTACTCACGGACTTAATAATTAAATAGCTTACACTCATTCGATTTTAATAATAATTATCTTTCACCAATTTCCCTTTTATACAGTTAACCACAAAACCAAACAATTTATCTTTAAAATAAATTAACACAAAAATAATAAAAATAAACTTTACTAAAACAGTAATATGCTGTAATATGTTGAAAACCTCCACTTAACATTTAATTTTCATGTAATTAAAGACATAATTAATGCCATTTATTATGGCTCATGCACAAGAGAACACCATAGACAAGGCACAGCCCGTCACATTTGATTTCCTTATTAAAAAGCAACTAAAATATACATTGCCAAGACCACGAACCCACAGATTTTCATACCTGAATCTATTATCGCTTTTAGTATTTGCTTAATTAAGGATTTACGTAATTAAAATAAAATAAAATAAAATAAATAAAATCAAACACAAAAAAAATAGTTAAGTCGAGTAAGATATTATCCGCAAATACTCACCATCAGGAGGCACAAAATCTTGGCATAGACCGTAAACTGTGGTAACCTGAAACGATGGAAATAGAATGTGGGTTAGTTACTATGGGACACAAAACAAATGAAAAGAAATAAATAAAATGCAAAACTAGACTCTCATAAAATCGAAATGGCCAGGCATAAATATTATTTTCATGTTGAAAAGCAAAAGATCGGATTGGGACCCTGGGAAAAAGAAACGCTGTCATTTGGTCGCCAAAGGTTTAATTAAACAATTTATGGCGCGATTATAGTGTCGAATCGTGAAACACTTTTATAAATATGCAAAATTACTCAAAGCGAAGAATCCCTTTTTTGTGGGGATTGTTTGACGGGAGTCGATTTCTATCTTAGTTCTGGTGGTCATATTAAATTCAATGTTTTCCAGCACCGAACCAAGAAATGCAGCTTAATTTCTTAATATTGCAACATTGTGTGCTTCCTTGGATTGACATTTCAATGACTAAGGGACGTACTCGTATGCACCAAGCAATTTTGTCTTAAGTTATTGCTAAGTTTATTCACCAACCACACAGGCTAATGGCTCCTCCTCCCTCTCAAGTTTGATAAAATTTTCTTGGGATGCAGATTTTGTTTTATTGGTTGATGAATTATTTATTAATGTACAAAAAGAAAACAATGTACCTAAACACTTACTCTCTTACTAAGTTTAGATTGCCCAGAGGAAGAAGATTGGAGCAAGTTAAGCCAGCACATCCTGATTGCACCTTGACAAAATCCTTCAGGCGGATAAGCCTCCCCCTACCATATTTTGTTATGTGAAGGCAATGAAGAAAATTGTTTACAGGCTGATAAAAGTTACTTATCTTATGCTCTGCTCCTTTGAGACACGTACTAAGCAGGAAGTTTCACAATCTGCTGCTCCAGCTAGAAAATGCAGTGTCAGATAAGGCCATTGAGTTAGCGGTATTCCTCGATATTAGGTCTGTTCCAATAGTAAACCTGGCCTGTCGTAGCCTGGGAAAAGTTACTTGATTGGTGGAGCAAAATTTAGTCAAAATCCCGAAAAGTGAAGGAACGCTTTCTGGGATGATTCGTGCAAATCAAGCAGACCATAACCTAAAAATCACTTGTGTCTTTCAAATAATGACATAAAACTATTGAAATTAATAAATTATTTATGAAATTATTCAAAATCTTGTAGTAAGGCACCAAATGAAGATATAATTTTCTGCACGTCGTAATCGTTTTGGTTTGACATGACAAGTAACAGCTGTTTTTGATGCGTTGAAAATGTCGTAATATTTCACTCCACCTAAAAATCTACTGCGGTTTCTCGGTCGAGGGGACGAAAACATTTCCCGCTTTTCCGAGGATTAAAATTATATTGGAACAGAAATTGGGTGATTTCTTGGACCCGCGGGATCCCGCATTCTCTATTGGAACAGACCTTTTGAGAAAGCTTTCAACGACTCACATCACGAACTAAAGCAACGGCCATAAATAATATACAAAGTCTAAGGAGCACCTTTTCCCGTGCTGGAATGAAGATCTCTCGTCGCTCATGGAAGTTAACAAACGAGATCTTCAATAGTTGTTACAAACAAGGCCTTTGGCAACCTTAGAATATTTGCCTAAAGCTGTAGAAGAAAGCCATTGCCACAGTCAAGAAAGAAACCCTGGCATTAACAATCTATCGAGGCTATGCAGGATTCTCTTCAAAGAAAACTCCAGCCCAAAAAGGGAAACGGAGTTTGGACGGAGTCGCAGGCGGAGTCTATGGAGCTGCTCGTAAACACACACTTTTCTGGATGCATGGACGAAAATGAGGTCGAAGTATCAGCGAACAGCAACGGGCAGAGACACTACTAGGAGGAGATTCCCGCTATTATTACAAAGGAGAAAGTCCTCTGGCTTTTGTCTCTCTTCAAAGCACCAGGCCCGGACCTGAGGTAGTAATACCAGGGGTGGCGGTTAAGTTCTAGAGCTACATGTGACTGAGTTACGTATCCATGAGTTGAAGGCGGGCGAGAGCCCGTCCATACTTTAAGTTTTTTTTAGGGATCGATTAACCTTGGTAAAATTCATAAGTTTTGTTTGAGAAGAAGTTTAAATTCGCAAGATATCCAGTATAAAATAGATCGTAAATTCGTATATTTTTTCAAATTCGACACCTGTCCAAACAACCGAATTTCTCTCTAAATGACTAAATTTTAGGGAACAAAAACGCCTACTCCGCCACTATCCGTATCACCGGGATCATACAGGCAGGAACGCATTTGTTCATTCCTCATTCTACCAAATCTGCCGAAGGTCTACGCCGAACAAATTGTTTAATCAGGGGTGCATGAACGCAAACGAAACTAAAGAAGCCGCCTTCATAGCGTACAAGAGTTCGCCGAGTGATTCGCTCCGTCAAGAGTTATATAAATCTAAGGCCGGGCGCCCACTAAAGTGACGTGGCAGTGGCGTGGTTTTGGCCTGTCATGTGGAAACAAAGTGGTGCGGCAGTTGAATGGTGGCGGAGTGGTATTAAAATTATTAAGCGCGCATAGAAATGGCAAGCAGCGCATCCCATAAGTGATTTAACATCATCTTATTACTAACGAGAAGTGGCATGCCACTGCCACTTACCACTTAAAAATTAAACTTGTCGGAGACTAGTGGCAATCAAGTGATGCCACGCCACTTGCCAGATGCCACACCATCGCCACTCCACTTCAATGGGCGCTACTTCATTTGATTATACGGGAATAAATTTTTCCACTTGCCATTAGACCGCCACGCCACTGCCACACCGCTATAGTGGGCGCCCGGCCTAAGAAATTCCTGCAAATCCACCATCACAAAAGTCAAGACCTCATTCGACAATAAGTTGAGAAGGAAACTCCATGCAACTCCTGGGGCCGGATACCGAAAGCGTGAATACGATTGTTTCGGAATCGGGCCCCTGGTAGCAAAAACATGCGGTCCTTGGTAAGTTTTATCAAGAAGAATTTTACTACATCCAAAACCCTTTCCTTTATCTACAAGAGTAGGTGATAGCAGAAAGCAAATTCAAGGCCAACTTACTAGCATCTCTGTTCGTCGCGAATTCTTCTTTGCCTGAACTAAATGGACAGAGTCTTCTTCAGGACTCGTAAGGTATATAGGTACCTGAAAAATTGAAATTAACAAATCCACTGGATCCGACAATTTATCCCTAGTAATTTTTGGCTAAACTTCTTGGCAAACTTTTTGCCCTATCATACTTTTTCGTAGTTTGTCCAGACTCCTGGAAACTTGCACCTGCTAGGAACTGATGGGATCGAGTGAACGCTAGTTCATAGTCTGTGTCGAATACTGAAGCGAATAAAGAATTATTTGCGAACGACTATGTCCCAGGAAATGTTAGCGGACTTGAGTATTAAGAGTATGGAACATGATAAGCTAAGATCTCTTAAGTTCCAGGTGATCATCGACCAATTTTCTGCAGAGAAGGGCAGACAGAAAATTATGTGATCGAATCCATACTAAAAGCACTGTTTTCTTTATGTCAAGTTGTTCAAAATGTTGTCATTTCAGAGGGACCCATCACGATGTTGTGCTCGGGGGTCTCGCAATATATAAATCCGGCACTGACAGTGACCATCATTTTAAGGACCATTTTATCTTGCAGGACCTAGTTTGATGGCATGGAATCATGCTTAATCGCTTCACAACCAAATTAAGCAAGATTCGTTGAATGAACTGTTTTACATTTGTTTTACCTGGTTTGTTATTTTAGAGCATTTCTCACATTTTACTTTACTTCACATTTAATTCACGCCAGCCTCTTTTGATCTAATAATTAAGTTTGCATTTAAAAGTTAATTTTAAGTGATAGGGCCTTTACAGGAGCATTGATTTTGATAGATAGATTAAGGCGTCATGGTCGGTTGCAATCCCATAGCAGTAATTACCCCAATAAAAGCAAATAACAGAACCAACATGGTGCCGCAATACCATGGTTCCTTCTCATAGATACAATTGAAGGTCAAAGAACACGCGTTAAGGAATTTTCTTAGGCAGATCATTCTCGATTATAAAGCAGCAACAAAACCGAGTCCCGAGCCGATCTACTCGCCGATAGCTGAATATTAGTACCGGCAGAGGGAAGCCATCTCCAGCTCTACCATTGCTGGTCCAGCAGCATCAATAGTCGCCACTTTATCAAGATTCTCATTACGGCCAATTTGTCTCTGTTCAAGCGAGGAGCTGTCATTGCGCGGATCTGATGGCAAAGCCAAACCCTCCGGTGCCGGGCTGAGAATCTGGTTGCGTTTATATTGCCGAGAAATATGTAACCGAATCCACATGAGCAAAACAACTGTTAACACCTGTTTTTCTACAGGTAATTCACATTCGTGATATTAACGTAACTCTGGGCCCCCAACTCACATCATTTAGCAACTTTTAACCCGGCAAATGAAAACCGTGCACGCTGAGTTCTCGCGGTGAACGTTAGGAATGTGGTAATGGGTTTACTGGCGATGGCTATGACTTTGTTTTAAGAATCCGCCGAAGTTTATGGAGATGTTTTATGACTTTTCTAAATTATTTCTCTTTTTTTGCTCTTTCTTTTGGAGAATCCGAGGCTTGTAATCCGTGAAGAACATCTTAATTAAAACGGAGGATGTCAGACGTAGTATGCTCAGCAAATTGTGGGAGACTATCAACTCGAAAGTGTCGTGAAATTAGACCTTTTCACCTCTGACTGAATTGTGGTGGTTTTGTGAGTTACGGTTGAAGGCGCATAAAGCTAGGACTTGTAATTACGAATCATTGCGCTGTACGGGCATTTTAGTAGCATCGTTGGAGGTTTCCAAATAAACTACTTTTAGCGAACGAATGATATACCAAGATGCGCCTAGTAATGAGTTATAAACCATTAAGGTTGAAAGTTTTTACGTAGTTGGAAAATGATCGGTTTAACTTTAAAGCATAATTCTTGTGTGTAATGTATTATTAACGGAGCGAAATGGTAAAAATAGTTTTAACGCATTCACATCAATTGTCTCAAGCTGCTGTACTAAACCACCTCTCGTGCAACAAGACCACGACAGCACGCTTATTGGACGATGGATCAGGAGATGGCTTCCTTGGCTTGTTACCCTAACAGACGCTGGCGCGGAATTGGCGCAAAAAGGGAAGGCAAGAAAAAAGGAATGGCATATAAGTGGGACAGGTTGAAAGACAAACTGCCATGTTCTTGAAGGGACCCGAACCTTGGACGCCTGGGTTGGTAGTCGAGTGCCTTAACCTCTAGGCCAGCGAGACTTCCCAACAAGATGTTGACGGCTTGTTATATTATATCAAAGTGTATTCGTTACTTCACAAACCAAAAAAATTAATACAACTTTGGCTAGAATTGGAATCATTTGGAAACATTTTCTTACACGGCTTGGAAGATAGCTTCGCAGGTTTTCGCGATTTTTTTTTCTGAAAATGCCTTCTGCGCCTATTATGTCCCCATCCTTGATCTTTACACGAAGCTGCCGCCTTTACCTACCTTCCTAGAGCAGGAGAGAAATTCAATGGTTTTGATATCAGCCCCGCCACATAAGCTTGCGGGGCCCGGGGCTAAAATATGATTGGGCCTTTAAGTAGATTGAAATTCCAAAAAATTTTAACTAAAAAAAATGCTTAATACTTTTAAAAATCTGTGGTAAGAATAAGAAATTCAGAAATAACGGTCGATTCTTGATCCCTGAATAGACCTAAAGTTACACAGGGTAGCCTAGAACAGAACGGATCTCTGGCTACTGCCTACTTGACGTTTAGAACGCAGGGATTAGTGATGGGCAAAAATAGTCTTGGTCTTGCAGTCTTGTCTTGTCTTGGTCTTGCACATTTAGCAAGACCAACACCAAGACTTAGCTAGGCTTGCAACACCCCAGCGGGAAATGGAATCATACCAAGAAGCATGTCGGTAACCTTTTTTGGAAGGCGAGAATTCCTTCCTTTTCGCATTCCGCTCCATATCTTTTTTGTGCAGCCATGTCATTAGAAGGAATGAGTCGAAAAGCACTAAAAGCTCATTCACCTTCCCCACGCATTCCCGGTAAGGTGTTTGTGATACGTTCTCTTTTATTTCTTCCAAGGAAGTACAATTTCTTACAGCTTCTAAATATATTGAGATCCTTGGAAGATATTGATTTAATCCTTTTATAATAATCTTTTAGATACACATTTTTATACACAATTTAATGGTAAATTGTATTAACTGAATAAAAACTGTACATTAATTACATATCCATATTTGACCCTTCCATCCTACTTTTGTGGAACTACGAATACGAACTCCTTCCTAAAAGCTTCTTGAGGAAGGCCTTCAAACTTTTCCCGCTGGGACCTTGACCAAGACTAACTGAAGAAGGTCAAGAGCAAGACTTTAGCAAGAGTCTCGCAAAACTCTCCCAACACTATCATCATCAGATTTTGATGTTACGTGGTAAGAACAACCCAGCGGGAAACGTTTGAAGGCCTTCCTCAAGAAGCTTTTAGGAAGGAGTTCGTATTTGTAGTTCCACAAAAGTAGGATGGAAGGAACAAATATGGATATGTAATTAATGTACAGTTTTTATTCAGTTAATACAATTTACCATTAAATTGTGTATAAAAATGTGTATCTAAAAGATGATTATAAAAGGATTAAAGCAATATCTTCCCAGGATCTCAATATATTTAAAAGGTGTAAGAAATTCTACTTCCTTGGAAGAAATAAAAGAGAACCTATCACAAACACCTTACCGGGTATGCGTGGGGAAGGTGAATGAGCTTTTAGAGCTTTTCGACTCAATCCTTCTAATGACATGCCTGCACAAAAAAGATATGGAGCGGAATGCTAAAAGGAAGGAATTCTCGCCTTCCAAAAAAGGCTACCGTCATGCTTCTTGGTATGATTCCATTTCCCGCTGGGAAATGACACGGAACACAAAAGAGAGTACCCTAAATACGAAAAATCTGTTTAAATAATAGCACGAATTATACGATTTTTACGATAAGTCTTGCAACCGATCTCGCAAGAAAAAGACCAAAACTAACTGAGCAAGACCATGACCACGACTATAATAGTCGTGTCTTGGTCTTGCGTTTGCTCACCATTAGCAGGGATATAGGGATTTTAACTTTTGGGCTTTCAATCAATTTTCGGGGCCCCCTCTGACCGGGGGCCCGGGGAAATTCGTCCCAGTTGCCACCCCATTGTGGCGGGCATGTTTGATATGGCAGATATTAAAGAGTTGCTTCAGACGACGATCTTGTCGACAGTTGATGAAAAGTGGATATTTCTACTACCACCGGAAAATTTTGTGGAAATCTACCGTAAATATTTTAGCACTTTAACCATTGTTGGTTTTTATAAAATTACTTAGTCACGAAGTAAGTGAAATTTTATTGGAACCATAGAAAATTTGAGATATAAGAAAGAATTATTTTTCTGAAAATATAAAAGCTGATTCCAATGCGACAATATATGATACAGACTGCAGCCCGGCTAGCACTTATAGGGGACATGCCTCATGCAGCGTGTGGGCCCCATTTGGCAAAGGAGGGCATGCCGAAAGAGGGAGGCAAAGCGAAAGAGGGCTTTCCCCTTAGATTCCTCATGAGCACCACACAAAGAAAAAATCTGCGATACTGAAGTGAGTTATGCCCTATCAGTTTCTTATAAGGGCCCCATAAGGCAAACCTCATTAGAAATGAAATGGGGCAATCCCAACATCTGTTTCACGTATACGGAAAGCTTTTTAAAAAGCTTTAAGTTTAAGTTTTAATTTTACTTATAAAGCTTTAGTTTATGTTGTTCATATTTCAGACAATTGTGATGATGGGGGTGAAAGCTGTCTTTAGCATAGTCAATGGACCGGTGCTCGTTCGATTGCGGAGGTAAGCAGCATTGGACGTGATTAGTACTCAGTGTGGGGACCGCTGGGGAAAACAACATTCGCGCTTGAAAATAAAAATCTTTCAACACCCGTCCCAACTTATTTATTTATTACTTGCATATCCACGCCACAGGCAGTTATTCGACAATCTAAACCAATTTAGAACAGCAGCAGAGACATAATTGGAGGCAATTGGTTTTTGTCAATCCAACCATCCATCTAGAGGATCCCTATTAAACAACTCGGTTTGTACTCCATCGGCTCGTATCAAATACTACCGCGACAGAATGGTGACCTATGCAATCGAATAGAAGATGGCTTCCTGGCTTATTGGGCTGCGAATGGCTATGAAAAAGAGAGACATAAATAAAAGTAGGGATGTTATTTAGGTTGGTTTAATCTCAAAAGCCGAATGATCTTGCCGATGTGTGGATTAGAACCACGTACGTTCATAAGAGAATAATAACAACTATACCGACTACCAAAATTTGCCCCGAAAACTTTTTTCCAGATCTTCTCGTTTAGATATTTGAAATCAATTGTTTTGATATATTCTATTCAACAACAAATTATTCCCACAATGTTTAAAAGCGTTAGTTTCAAATGCAAGAGCTTCGGGTAAATTTCATTGCTATATTTGAAATTACCACATTATACACATCACAACATTCCATTTCTAATCCTATTCTTCTCACGTTGGTCGACTTCCATTAAACCGACCTAACCCAAATAATGCAAGTCACAGTTCACACTATACCCCTAACGCCACCTCTACCAACAGCGTGATAAGAAAGTCACTTGGAGGTTATCACGGCCGATATTCAAATTGAATTTTACGACCACACAAAAAAAATTGTGTGAAATTTTAATATATCAAAGCTTATAGTTGTTGATTACAGTTAAATTCGCCCCAGATAACACAGTGGATCAGAAACAGATCAATGTTATTCGCCAGCGATCTGACCGGGCAGTAATTAGCCATGACTAGCGTCATTCGCGCGAGGCACTCATTTATGACTGATTATTATTATTTGTCGAATTGTTGGATTTTGAAATGAACCTGACACAATCGCACCTTTTGGAATTTTGATTAAGAACAACAACAAGCAACAAAACGAAAAATTCCAAACGCGATTATTATCAGTTTATACCAAAAACGCGGAATGAATGGTATTTCGAATTGTTTATTGCCAACTTCGAAAGTTCGAACATTATGGGAATTAAGATGTCAATTAGCTCGTCCACAAAGCAGCTTCTGAATTAAGTACTGAATACGTAATCAGACGGGTTCGGGATTTTTGATTTCGTTTTTGTTTTGATTTTCGTCTATGGAAATATTTTATAGTGAATTTTCAATTAGCTTGGCGCAACCACGTGATTATGACTTCATTTAATTTTAAGGTTGAGATGAGGTGACAAACTTTTTGAATGAGATCAGACAAGAAGTTGAACTATATTACTTGATGATAAGCAGCTTGTATGAATCACCTGACGAACTTGGCGCTATTGACATTTTTTTATTTTGTTTCTTTATATTTTTGACAATACCTGAACGCGTTCTCCTTGAGCTTCTGTCAAAGAAGAAAACTGTTTATCAAATAAATAACTGTCACATGGTAAAAGAGGTAAAAGTAAGGCCAAACTAATATTTTTTTTTGTAATATGGGCATGTTAATGGGATGTATTGTTTTTTGCCGGGTATTATTTGGTGGTATTAAGTAGTTTAAGTTATGAAAATCATAATGGAATTATTAATTTGTGTTATTATAAAAAATAAATGAGGATTATAGTAATAACCAGAAATAAAGGTTTTTATCATGTCATGGATGGCTTCACAGAAGATCGTTTCAACAGAATCGGGGCTACGAACTTTAAGTTTTACATATTTGGTTGCTCTAAGGATTTTCAATGGAATTAATATGCATCTCGAAAAACTGGGCTTTGATGAAATTAATGATTAACATATATCAATTAAATTTTGCTTCTTAAATCAACCCCTATAATTTTTTTTTGTGTGAGGTACTAGGTCCAAAGATAACCATTAGTATATTACTAAGTAGACCTTAGACTCTGGGTACTAGGCGGGAGCTCTTCGTGTCCGAAGCAAATTTAAGAATATAAGCTTCATATACGGTCATGAACCTACAAAAGAATCGCCGGGCAATGAAAAAGTAGTCGAAAGAAAATGTAAAAATCATGCTGAAAAATTTGGACAATAGAAAAGCTCGAGATGTAGTATAGAGGGAATACGTTGGAAGCCTACAGCTTGAATGAGAAAATTGCCGTCACCTCTCGGGCATTCCGCGGTGCCAACTTCAATTCGGATCATTAGCTTTATGGACTCCTAAAACGAGGGTCATTAGTACTGCTGACTCCATCTAGTGTAGAAGTCGTAGAGATTGAACGGAAGGACGCAAGGAAAAATGCAATTCAAAAAAGTTAACAAACGAAAAAAAGAACCTTAGGAGAAGAATTTAGTGGGTAGGTAGGCCACACGGGGATTTTACTGAGGAGTCCATGGTATGGCGAGGAAATAATCCGGTAGAAATCGGAGAAACTAGAGGACATCCTTAAAGTTAGCCAAAGCTTAAGAAGTTATAGGAGGGATGGAAGGAAGTATAAATATGTTAGGACACAAATTAGAGACTGACTGACTGAGACTATTTTTGATTCGCTGCCAGCAGGTGCAAAACGAAGAGGGAAAGGGTTGGGTATCAGAGCCCCCGAGCCAGAAAAATTAAAACCAATGTAACTGCAGATAGCATGAAATATTTTGTTATTTACTTATTAATAACTACATAGTAAGACCCGCACGGCGTTGCCTGTGATAAGCTTATGGGTCTTTCTGTATTAGGTACACAGTATAATCTCAAGAAAATATGTCAGATGCACAGTGTTATTCATGCTATAATCTTTTTCTGGCGGACCCAGGCATTCTCACGTACTTTTAGTTAAATTAAACATATAATCAAAAAAAAATATTACATCCTGAAAGAAAAAAGAGGGATTATACTAATTTAAGATTTAAAAATGGGCTTTTGAAACATGTTTTTTTTACCCAGACGCCAACCTCTTCCGGTATTGCAGAATTGTAGACTTAGGGGAAGGTGGGGTAAGACGGGGACTTTAAGGTATTTTACAAATAAAAGCCTTCATTTTAGTTACACAATGTAGGAAATTTTATTAAAAAAATAGTCATTCTTCTTTTAAATTCTAATTAGTCAAACAAAAAAATATAATTCTTCTTATATAAATATCAACTAAAAAAAATAAGTAAAGTTCCCCATCTTGCCCCATATATAGGGCAAGACGGGAATGTTTAATCGTCGTTATTTTCACAAAGTTTCGAATATTTATCTTCACAGAGTTTCGAATAGTTAAATGAGCAAATATCAAAAAAAAAAATAACATACAACTTGTACACCATATATTTTAAAGAGTCACGCACTTAATAAACGTCAAAAATTAGATAAAACCACATAAAATGGAAGCTTACAAAATGACAATGCGCACACCTCCGATCAAATTATGTATGGCACTGAAAACTGCTTCTAAATGCCGTCAGAAGGCGTTAGAAATAGATTTCTTGCGACATCGTATCATCAGTTTTGTTACGGTCCCCATCTTACCTCGCTACCCATCTTACCCCACCTTCCTACTTAAAATTTCAGGGGTGAAGAGTTTCATTCCTTCTTCCCCATTATATATTAATATCACATTTCCGCTTGTCCTTACCATCTTTCCAAAAAAACCTTGTTGATCAATTCTGAACCGATTGCTTAGAGAGCTTCAGGATACACTATGTTCAATGTTCTTCCATTTGGAGCTAGCATGTGAAGATTTTCAGGTTTTCCAACTCTTGAACAACCTACATAGCTACATACAGCTGACCGTGGGAGAAACACGGTTTAGTAATATCGAAACCAACAAATTGCCGCCATTTTGAATTTATAAGTTTTGATCATAAATTCGTTATTGCGACCTCTAAACCCCCAGATACCGATTTTTAAATCGACTCATGAAAAGGGTGATATGTAAACCGTAATTTTAATGGACTAAATGTGAAGTTGATATAAAAAATACTGCAAAAAAACCGCCTTCGAAATTCGTTGGAAGACCTATTGGATAATGTTCAGAAAAGACGATGTTGAAAAACCATGTTTGAACGACGTGCTCATTGATTTAAAATATATCACTAGCTTGTGGTTCACTCGCTTCTGCTTTCCAAACTTAGAGAATTCTACCACTTTTCTCTTCTATTCTTTTTCTAATAGACTCTAATGTGTGCGCCACAACCAAAGATTATCTATTACAATAAGATGTGACAGCCCATCGAACTACAGGTCTGGAAGCTCCCGGGCCTACTAACACTAACATAGCTGAAGCCGGGCCTAAAATCGTCTGACAGTTGTGGTATTAACATGGCCGAAGCCGTACGAAGCAATTTTTTAACTTTGTTTTTGCAGTAAAAAGTGGTAAAATATTGTATTTTATCACTTAGTGATAAAAGTGAGTGGTGATTAGTGCTTAAGTGATTTAATTAAAAAACTTGAACAAAATTGAGTGATTAAGTGTGTTAATTGTTAAGGTGACATGTTCGCGGTGGTTTTTTCGTGTTTATTTAGGGAAAAAATGTTGAATTTGTGTGGTAATGGAATAAAAAGTGATTTTAAAGTGCTTAAAGATTATTTTGGAACAGATATTAAACACATAATTGCAAGTACCATCACACAACATGAATAAAATAACTTTTTCACTCTTCCTTCACATTTTCCTTCACTTATGATTTTAATAACTATTCCATTATAATCTTTAATTACTTAAAAATCTATTTTTCTATTACCTCACAAATTCAACATTTTTACCCTAAATAAACACCAAAAAACCAATGTGAATGTAAACAAAATTGGCCACCTTCACAATTAACACACTTAAAACACCCTTAATCACTCACTTCTTTTCAATTTTTTTTATTAAATCACTAAAGCACTAATCATTGATAGTCCGTGTGCAGTAAAAAGTAATAAAATACAATGTTTTATCACTTTTTACTGCAAAAATATTCCTCAAATATTCGCAAACCTATTCTGTCACATATAAATTCTTACAAAAGTGAATAGGCCCGGCACAGACCAAACCAAAAAGTCTGCTTCCAGGCCTGTAGTTTCGATGGTCTTGGACCAAAGCCTTCTATATTTACAAGCCATGCACTAGAAAAATATTGAGAGCCAATTTCCCCTCAATAGGACTTCAAATCTTCAAATTACACTAACAACATAACGTGGCTTCAGAGATTTGAAGTCCTATTGAGAGGAAATTTTAAGAGCCAAATTTCTAGTGCATGGCTTTAAATATATCCTCCGATTGTAAAATGAAATCGCCCTACGGTCGAGATTTCAACGAAATCTCGCTCGAAATCTAGCTAATTACTATTCAGCCAATTCAGCATTAATTTGTCGGTTGTCATAATTTTTTGACAGTGCTATACGTTTTTCAATTAATTTGGAGTCCTTACAATTCCAGAAACGCCGGAAAATAGTGCGATATCAAAAAAAGAAAATATAAAGCGCGAAAAATTTAATTTTATTTTCATTTTAATTTCTTGAAGCGTTTTTAATATTTTGTTATGACAAGCGAAAACTGCTTGATGCGATGTAAACACATTTGGATTTCGTGAAATCGTTTTATTAAAAACTGCGAATTTCAAGTGCGATGGAAACATGGTATTAAAAAAGAATAGGTGCAGTGCTTTTTATCAAAGTAGTTCTCTTATGAGAATCCCTTTGTAAAAGAAAGAGTACGAAATACATTACAAAAGTAACTCACTCATCCATAAATTTTGTATATATAAATTATATAAATATAAAGTCACGCCTTTTAAAAGTTTTTTTTCTATGCGAGCTGGATCGCACGTCATGGTATTATAGTGAAATAGAGCAAAAAACTCAATCTTCATTTTTCACCAGTCTTCACAATGGAAATTATAGGGAAATGTGGAACTGAAACAAGTTTCGCCCACAAAAGCAAGGCATACACAGATTACAAATTTGAAATTTTTTCATAACGTTAGTTTTAAATGCGGCATGGGAAAATTAGCTTAGTGTTGGCAGTGATAACAGCAAGACTACAGCGTGTCGTTTCATTAAATTTTACGCCTTCCATGAATTTCTTACAATTTCTGCAAGGCCATTCAAATAACGGTACCAAGGTCAAAAATTGATAAGCGAAAACGTCACGAGTGTCACATCTTATTGTGGATAATCTTTGGCCTTTGGTGGTATCATCCTTTCTACCTGTGCCCTTGGGATTTCCACAACGTTCATTCCTTGGTCCTCTCCTTTTCTCATTGTATGTTTGTGATCTTCCCTCTGTTATGCATCACTTTTCCTTTCATCTGTATGCTGATGATCTCCAGCCCAAGTACTCCATCTTAGCCGTTGCCCTCTGCCTCTTGACAGCTTGCCAACTATTTCTCTCAAAAATGTTCCTGTTCCTGTTGTTGACTGTCAAGAATATTGGCATTGCTACTAATTCCAAACTATCTTGCTGCAAACATGTCTCCCTTTAGCTCTCCAAGATCTATAGCACATAACGTAAACTTTGATTCTATGGTAGTCTGCTATCATCGTTTATTCGGCTCAAGCTTGATAAATCTCTAATTCTACCACATTTCCTCTATGGATCTCTTGTTTACATGTGCTTCGATGCGGTTTGTCATCAGCATCTCAAAGTTGCATTTAATGATTGTCTGAGGTTCATTTTTCAATTATGAAGATGAGATCATGTGTCGGCTGTGCGAAATTCCTTACTAGGTTGTGACCTCTTTCGTTTTATTGATGTGATGGCATTGGTCCTCTGGTGTATAAACTTCTCCAAACCAAAAGTCCTTCTTACCTTTCTGATTTCCTCTTCTCTGTCCTTTCCAGTCCTTTAGGTCGATTCGATTTCTCATGCCTGTTCACTGTTCCCTAATGTGTATACTCGTTCCTTCTCCGTGCATTCGTTTAGGCTTTGGAATCATCTCAGCTCTTATGTTGGCCCCGTCAAATGAATATGTGTATCGATTTGGTAGAGGAAGATATCGACTTTATGGTGGTGACTTTGATTGGCCTGTGTAGCCCTGATATAAAGAATGTCTTCTTTTTGAAACCAGAAAAAGGAAAGCTGTCTCAAACACTCTACAATCTTCATCGTGCCGCCGCGCCGTCAAATCCCTGTTACGATACTTCTGCGGTGTTTAATCAGGGGAAACAGAAAATTCTCAAAGTAATGCAGAAAAACAATGACTAGTAACCAGTCATTGATAATTTCAAAGACCCTCATGCACACCAGGAGGAGAGTGCCGAAGCCGGAAACATGTTTCTCATGGCTCTGTATGGGAAAAGACATGAGATGCAAGATGAGATACCAGCAATGCGTATCTTTATCGTACAAGAGTTAAAGCAATATTGTCTCAGTAGGTACCCCCTTCCCAGAAACTGCTACACTACAACATTCACTGGGAGTTAGGGTGGCCTCATGCCAGTGACAACCACTTTGTTGAACCCTGTTCCAGAATCGATACCCCGCCAGAAATGTTTCTTGTAAATATTAAAAAAGCCAACAAAGCAATTGTGGATGCATAAAGGCAGCCCTCCATTGCTCCCCGATCTCCACATTGTGTAAAGTTGCGTAATAACGTCGACCCTTCGGAAGACAGGATTGACATAAACGAAGAAAACACCTAAGAAATAGACCGGCTGAAAGTTCATCTCTACATAGAATTTTATAACAATCCACCCAAAGTAAATTTCCGTCTACGGCTGTGCCTGCTAGTGTTAGAAAGAGTGATCAAAACACAGATTTTTAAAAGAAAATTGTCATTGTAGTCCTTCTTACATTCAGTTTTGTCGTTCTACTTTATGAAGGTGCAATAGATCAACAGCAAATATGGTTGTAAATGTTTTATTCAGCGAAAACACATTTGTAAACGAAATGCAATGCAATAAGCTGATTTATATTTCAAAATGATTTCGCAACTATCACTTAACTGATACTTGATATTTTACTGTCCCAATTTAATCGAATTGCTTAAGCTTACAAAAAAACGACAGCTTTTAACAAACCTTTCTTTCGATTTGTTCATCTACTTACCTGATAGACCCTTTTTAGAAAAATATAACCTTCTTTATTAAAAAATAAACACCGATATCGATCTAGAAATAAAACCCATACAAAACACCATTTCCCAGTTTAGTATGACCTCTTTGGATTATTACAATTACCGCATTATATCGACACGGCACTCTTTGTCGACCTTGAAATTGCGGTAAGATAAGGAATATTTCATAACAGCGGTTAAGGGTCAAGAAATTTAATAGTGGCTGCAAGATAAAGATAAAATTGAATCAAATCCAAGAAAAGGGAAGGTCATCGCAAATGGGCTGAATAATACTACTGGAGCCGGAATTATTCATGTTTTCATGTTATTGTGACATTGTCCGGATTGATCTTGGATTGAGCCAAGTAGAAATCGTGGGAACAATAATAATGGTAACGCCGTATATACCGCGCCGTTAAATGGTAGTAATGTACATCGTATACGTCGCCTTTTTAAGTGCGCCTTTCAATTACCCAGTGGTACTCTATTAGAATACCAAAACCGGAAGTTAAAGACTCCGAAATGATTGTTTTGCCTCATTACAAAATCGAGACTTGAATATAAGATTTCGGCTCACGAACCCTTCACTGTCCGCTAATTTGCATTAAGTAGCTGTTAACAGAGAAAAAAAAATTTCGGAGAATTTTTTTTATTTGAAAAAAAATCAAATAATCGTGCATTAAACGTACAGCGTGACAGCCACCGAAGATCTTTCATATGACGGCCAGAGGGGGAATACCTTGAAAAGGTGAGAAGTGCCTTTAGTTGCTCGAAAGAAGCGTAGTTTTCCTTTACCGAGTTTTTTTTCGGCCTTTTGTTAAACATGTCTACTTGTCATGCAAATTTGATCGTACTGCGTTCTTTATCGTAACGCCTTCAGTATGTAACAAGATCCTTGGGTTGTTTTAGAAAATATTCAATCGGTAGAGAAGCAAAGAAAAAAAAATTACTTATGCACATGGATTTGCTAGAATTGTGTGCAACCCTCACCTCCATCTTAACATTAAATGTCACTAAAGTGCAATCTTATTAGTAGCGCATCACACACTTGTGCATGGATTAACTATTTCGGTCAAAGATCGCAACCTTTCACTGATTGGAATGCTGATGATTGATGATCTTGGATTTTGCTAAACGTGAACAGGTGCCGGTGAAATTTGCATTTAAATCGAAATTCCGACTAATCTTTAAAAAAAAAATTTTTTAACATGAATACGATTCAAAATGCGGTTAAGACCAGTGTATTAATAATAAAACAATGAAGTCTTTACTGTCACATATATTTGTCCCAAAACGTTTTTTTATTCTCATCTTAGTGCACTAAAAAGACATCAAACAATTACAATTTTCTTGTAATTTTGATTTGAAGCCATCAAACCGACAAATCAACAGTCACAAATTTTGTGACACATCAGTTACGTCAATATTTTAGTATGGCAACAAAATTGATTTTATATGAAATTAAATAATGTTGTTGTCATTGTGTTAACCATTTAATATGATGTTTTTATTAGCATCCGGATTTCCAATTTAAACAGCATTCAGACTCATGTAAACAACGAATAATGCTGTAATCGCTTATCAGATTTTTATCTAAATATTATGACAACTGAAGATGCTTGGGATTGTTAAATAATAACTGATTATAAGAAGTTACGTTTTATTGTTTGAGTTAATTGCAGAATGAAACAAAATGTTGATGAAAACATACATAAATATAATTTGTTTATCTTTATGACTTTTATGTCATCGGTCGTCAAAAAGTCAATTTGTTAATAATTGACTTAACCTCGATAAATTTGAATAGCTATGTTCCGTTTGATTTCAGGACTTTTTGCTATTTTACTAGTACAGACATCATTCTATTAACATTAGTCTCATAAATGTGCAAGCTCCCACAGAAGATAATACGGATGAGGAGAAAGGGGAATTAAAATTAGACTTAACAAAGACTATCAGGTTAATACCGTCAAACCATATTAAAATGGTGCTTGGAGATATGAGTGTCAAAATAAGAAAAGACTAGGATTCTATGGCCATTCCTACACGAGGGGCCATGGCGGAGTTACTAAACAATGCCACCAATGGCAATGATAGTAGATTGGTCGATCTCTCAATTCAATCCGCATAAGTGGCTTCACCGGCGCATAAGTCGAGTTCAGTGCTTGAAATTGTTGTTGCTTTTTCGCCAGGAGTCAGAAATTCAAAAGCTCCCTAGAATGGCATTCCACTATTCCAGTTGATTACTCTCTTTTGAGCGAGCTTTTACTTTCAAGCTTGATTTCAGGTACCGTTGGGCGAAATCAGACTTTATTTTTCCTGACTTCAAAATGTGAAAATGTATGGAAAATCAGGCAAAAATTGAAGCTGAGTAGACTAATTTGCTCGAACTTGCGCAGTTCGGCCGGTGAAGCCGGGGTATAAGAAAGAATTTCTGAACAGGAGGAAGCGAGAATAACTGCCTGTTCTCAATGAGCCCGTCACCGATAGTTTCCATATAAATTGTTGTTATTCTGACGTTGACGGTGAATTAGATTTATACCCAGGCTTCACCGGCCGAACTGCGCAAGTTCGAGAAAATTAGTCTACTGAGCTTCAATTGAAGCCACTTATGCGGATTGAATTTAACTTGATTAAACTAATGCCGGTGAAGCCGGGGTATTAATTTGAATTCTGTCGGTATTACCCCTCCATGAGCAGAAGCTCTCTCATTTTTTCGCTCAATTTTCTATCTATCTGCCACCTAGTTGTCGATTATAGTTGAGTTACATGTGCTTTCTTATGTTTTTTGTTGTTTTCGGTGCTTTTTTTATGCTTTTGTATTTATTTTATTTTGAATTTTTTGTGTTGAATTATTATTGTTATTTTACGGCGCAGCTCATTTCAATAACTTATTCAAAACTCTAATTTTTATTTAAATAATAAAAAATAATTCACAAGTTTCTTGCACAGAAAATTACCTCTGTCAATAATAATTTACGGTAACGGTGTCGGTATCACTGGGAATGCTCTCACCGTGCGCTGAGGGGAAATTATCGTTGACGGCCTCATTGGGAACAGGCATTTAGACAAGCGAAAAAAGGAACATGCCAGATTAGCAATAGGACGAACATCTCCAGAGATATAGACGGGAACCTATTAGCAGAACCTCATAGCAAAAAAGAAAAGTGGAGAAAATATTTTCAAAACTTATTGAATCCCGTCCGCATATTAAACGAGGATCCACTGACTAATACGGAGGATTTGTAATTGGAAACGCAAATTGCAAATCTTTTATTACATAGAAGTTTTGTTGGGTTTCGATTTAAACTGTTGCACTGCAAGGTGTAGCGAGTACTTTTGAGTCGAAAGTTTTAATAAATTTGTAGTAGGCAATGACTAGTTCATAAGTCAGAAGAAAGCTAAAGGAAACAAAACAAAGTCAGCCGTCGTCAGCCAAAGGAAAAATATATAATTTTGTAATTCCGACAACAATATAAAAGAAATAATCGTTTGTAACAATTATTAAAATATATATGTAAATTAAAAAAGTGCTTTTCACACAATTTTCACTTAATTGCTACAAATTTACAAATTTCATCTCTATTCAAAACGTAAATTCCACGTTCGCGCAACCGAGAGGAAAGCATACACATTTCTGTGCGATAAAAGAGTTCCAATTTACGTTTCCACTTTGCGTTTGGGATGTAAACTAACCTTTGTAGCTTTTATTTAGATCCTATGTAAACTACATAAATATTTGTAATTTGTCTCAGCCAGAAATTGAGCAATGCGAAAGGTGCGCTTACACGGGCAATGTTTTGAGCAATAATCGTCAGGCAACAGTAATGGAGCAATCTGGAGCATTGAGTGGAGGATTTTAGAGCAATATCAATAAAATGCAGCAATTGTTTCTGCAATTTGTTTCTAATTGCATCATATATTCTATATTGGTCAATGTTGTCGACACAAATTGCCGAATATCCAGTGGGTATGCAAATTTAAGTCAATTTTTCTTTTCTATCTCGCTTGCATTTATTTATTTTGCGATTTGACTACGTCTGTCGTCTGGTTCTCTCATATTGGTCTTCTGTTTCGTAATTAATGTGCCAACGTTATTCAAAAGAATTTCAAAACCAATTTCAAAGATTGTGAATAAAATATCAGGCAGGTCGCAGAAATGTAAAAAAAATACTCAACGATTCACAAGTAATCGAGTAATTTTGAACGAGTAAAAAGTACTCATTAAGGGGTGAGATGCAATTAGATTTTTCAAAAAATCGATTTTTTTTGCATTTTGTTGAAGTATGATATTTCGAAAATATTGTCTAAAAATTTCAAGTCAACCCGATGAATATTTTCCGATATATCCTACAATCAGTTCAGGTGTCTCGGACCCTCACGGCAGGTAACAGACAACAGCTATAAGCGAGGCGGTTCGACTCGCCTATTATATTCTATGCTTAATCTTATTGCATATTTACAGTAATTAAAATACATAAAAAAAGTTTAACTTCTTCCATCGAACTCAAAATTTAACGAAAATATAATACGGTATCTACATCGAAAAACTTTAAATGCGTTTTTCTCAAAACTATGTTTTTCAAATCGGAGACCACGATAATTCAAAAACCACTCGATGGATTTTGATGAAATTTTTACAGCTTATTAATAGCATTAAAAACTAGTCTTTGATCATCGGATTTTCATTTTTCATTTTTGGTCTTAAATCGGGGTGTAAACTGTCAAAATGCCGCCATTTTGTTAATTTTCAAAAATAAAAAAGCTACGTTTAAATACTAGATTTATTATTAAACTAATGACTTTCATTTGTTTCATTGATTTTGGATGATTCAGTGAGATGTTCTGATGGTCACCGCGTAGCACTACTTGCGGAATGAGGTCCAACAAAGATGGCGATATTGTTATAAATAATTAATATTTTTTTTATATTTTGTGAACGTCAAGTTGAAACATGACATAAAAAGTCTTTGTATTCAATTTTATAAAATAAACTTAATTATTATGAAAGAAAAATTATTAAAAATACTCCTTTTTTCACGCATCTGACTGCATCTCACCCCTTAAGTAATTTTCTTTCGATTCTACTCATTAGTATTTACTCGAGTACTTTCCACCAATTCCGTATCCCTATTTGTACTACACCCAATATAGTAGAATAAGAAACTGGAAAATAGCCGCAAGAGAGTTCTTTCGCGATTGATAAAATTATGCCGTCAACAATACACTTACTTTACATTACACTATTCAATCCGTTTTATCCGCTTATGGTGGATCCACACTACGCGGACTTGGGTCGTACGCGCTTTTGCCTTTTTTTCATATAGAGTTTTATGACTTTTTTACGACTTTTTTACGACTTTGTCAATGGTAAAGGCAGTGCGGCAAAACTGCGCGAACAAAAGACTGTGCTTAAAAAGGTACATTGTAGGTCAACGCAATATGGGCTTTTCAAAAGCGCGTACGGCGCGCGTTTCAAATGAGAATTGACTTTTTTTTCACTCATGATTCAGAAAATTAAAAGATCACGCGCGCTTTTGTCTGGCCGTACGGCCAAAAGCGCGTGGGATCTAAGTCCGCGTAGTGAGGACGGGCCTTTAGATGAGTTTGATTTTCTAATGTAAGTTTTTTATTTAGGTTAATTTACTACACGGTGAGCTTGAAGTAAGTTTTTATGAACTCGAAAAGTAACCCGGATTTTTCTGTTGGACTATGTTCTTTTACTTAAAAGAAGACATTTTGACTCAAAACTAAAATCATTTAAGCGCCCCGTTTCGAGAAAATCGATTTTTGGCCCCCAAAAAACCACCCCCTAAAAAATCCGTTTTTGACTAATACCTCTTAAACAGTAAGTGTTATCATAAAATAATATTTACAAAGTTTGTAGATTATGCGATTATCTACAAAAAAAGATATTATACATTTTCCCGTACGATTTGCCATTCATAAGATATCGCCGTTTTAAAGATTTAAAATACTCATTTGCGACGTGTATAAGTATAAGGTCATCCGACGCTCAATAAATCTTTTGTTGGACTATGTGGCTAATATTTTCAGGGGTGATTTCTGGATGTATTTGGAGAAAAAAATTGTTCTAGAGAGGGAGGCTATCCCCACTATCCACTAAAATACAGGGTGTTTACGAAAAAAACTTTAATGTTTTTAAAATTTACTTAAACCTCAATTACTCCTAGACTAATTATTGTAAAGTAACAAAATTAGGCTCATCTTTTAGGTAAATGTGTATTCTTTAATTTGATATAAAGATCAAAAAGTTGAGTGACTCCGTTTAGAAGATATGTAGGTTTAAAGTGCGAGTAAAATCCCAATATTCTTCGTTTTTCAGCATTTTGCCAGCATTTTTGAAAAATGATAGCTTGGTAACGTACCCAGATACCCTATAAATTGTCAAAATGATATTTACCGCACAAATTTACCCACAGTAATTATTAACTAAATTCCGACGCTAAAAGATGAAGTCAGGTGTAAGACGGAATGGTTTTTGTTACTACTTATTAAAAAATGATAAGTGTGCTTCAATTTTCAATTTCAGTGACTTCAGAGTAGCAATCTCATCAGAAATATAAAAATACAATAAACAAAAAAGTGGTTTTCATTGTTACAATTTTATCTCCTTTTAATTTTCTATTCACTCTTAACTTGGTTTGAGAAACACTGACACAATTCAATAGCAGCGAAGGTAACATTATTTGTACATAATCCACACATTGCTGGATATAAAGCTGGAAAATTGAAATTAGCTACAGTGAAAGTGCAAACCAATAGTTTTCCCCGATCAGATTCCGGTTATTAAAAACTCTTTCATGCAACTGTTCACGCTCTTTCCCTTAATAATAACTTAAGCCCAGGGGTCTTTCTGAACCCCTTTTTTTATATGAAAAGACCAATTATGAACTAAACGAGTTGGAAAATTCATTCGTACCCTTCGTTATAGGGCAGGTAAACTACATACATCCGGAGGGTTAGCAGTCCTGTTCTTGTCTGAAAAGGATAAATCACTTCCCCTTCGATCAAGTGTGAAAACGATTATTATTTTTTCCGTTCAATCTTCTGAAAAATCATCGTTATTCAGGAGAACTTCGTTTTTTTCGATTAAACTTAAGAACTTTTCGGGCAATTCAAATCGCAACAAAGTAGATAATATTTTATGGCTTTTTAAGTGCATTAATATCCAAAATCCGGCGATAAACTTAATTCTTATTTACCGCAATAAAAAAATCGAAAATCTGCAACCTCATAAGAACCACCTCAAGGCAGACACCGACAGATTAATCGGATTGTAATCCCCAAAGAACTGCTGAGACCGCAGCTGATTGACCGCTCAATAAAGTGCGGAGTCGATTTGTCGCTGATTACTGCAAGCTGATAGCCGCAAAACAAAAAATAAATAAATAATCGCAACAAAAAAAGCAACGCTAAAAACATGCAAATGCACGTGTGTGTATTGGCCTGTCCCGTCGTCCGATTCAATGAATCGCAATTTGTATACGGCATTGTCTAAACTGACTGACGTCTTTTGTTGTCAATTTACGTTTGATATAAAAACGTGTTTTGTAAGTTTCGTTTTTCTTTTTGCACGTCTCCATGCTGACGGTTCGGGTGCGTCGTAATCGCCGCTGCAACCTCTGAAGCTACTGACAGAATCAGGCGCAAACGCCGTGCGGACATTGGCTTCGCGGTGTGTGGCGACTTTTCACTGACATGATGTTGCGGTGTCGGCGGCGCGCTCCGACTTTGAACACAACAACGAAATCAAAGTGACAAGTGGACGTGATTGGAAAAAAAATTGAAAAACCTGAATGATTTACATATAATTTTTCTATCCTACAGGGTTTGTCTTTTTTTTATGTGCTAATTTAATTAACCCAATTTGGAAAAATAAAGATTTTCATTAAAAAATATAAAAATCAACAAATTTGCTATCACAGCCAACACCAACACACGACTCCAAACATATGCCCACCACCACCAAAACACGACTCAAAACACAAACATCTCTTGACACACGCGGCGGCAACGCGCAGAAAGTAGAAAGTAAAGCAACTTGCGCGGTGTGTGCGTAGCGAAAATCAGCATTTCGTTAGTGCGCATTTGAATACACTACTTCTATTCTCTCTGTCATTGCCCGCACGGCGTTTGCGCCTGATTCTGTCAGTAGCTTGACATGCACACACGACTACCTGTCTTGACTGCAAGTCCCACGTCAATCTCTCTTTCTCTATAGTGCAGTACATGGAAGCAAGCCATCAACCCGCTGACTAAACAAGACTTGAACTTCTGTCACGACACAGAAAAAGAATGGCCGGCGTCCTGCCATTTTAATTTTGATATCTACACTCACGTCTGTCACCTGTCGAAAATTCGGCATTATTTTCCTTCAAGCAAAAAAACTTAATAAATAAATAAAAGAAGTCTGCAAATGGCGCACGCCCAGTGGTAGGCAATCAATCTGTTGTCATATCGGCGTCGGTATGGCGTTTCAGATTTTTATTTGACAGATGACGCTTGGGGGCCAAAAGGGTGGCGAAATATACTACATACATATATCCGACTTCGAAATCATTTGACTTTTCTTTTGCTTGTTTTTTTAATGACAATATTCGGACACGTTTTAAGTCATACGCGCACGCGAGTTGAATGTAATTCACAGTGCGCAGCGCCGGGAGCGATATATAAGTGCGAGAAGCATGCCCCGAATGAATTTTGTACTTTCAAGTGAATGAGCTGTGATTTTGCGATGTTCACCACTTTTTTTTTGGGTTTGGTTTTTGATTTTTTTTTGTACATTTATTTGAACGTTTGGGAGAACATTTTCGTTTATTTTGTCGCGGTTATGTCTAGAAGTTTGTCTGTTTATACGCCAGACGGGAAGAGTAATTAGCTCATGGCAAATTGCGCAATGTATGTCATTTAAGTGACACAATGTACTCGACTGGATGGCGATGAATTTTATGTAAATTCTGTTAAGAATTAGTTTTTTGTTCGATTTTAGGATAGTAACCTTGATGATATCTAACATTGACTCACAGGTTATCAAAAGAGAAATAAGAATACATTTTTAAGAAGACAGTCGTGTTGTTCCTCAATTTCTTGCCATTCTTCAAAAAATAACAACAACCTTCCCACACCAAATTTTTTATACAAATTATTTATCTCGAAAGACGATTACATAATAAATCACTTAAGAGTAACGACAAAGTGTCAGTCCTAGTTTTGACAGACTATAAAAGTATGATATGATAAAAAGGACAGAATTTATCGGTCCCAATGCCAATTGCAAGGACGAAATAGTGAAAAGATATTGAAATCTCGGCAAAAGAAAAAAGAAACATTTTCATAGTATGGCTCGATGTTTGGGTTTAAGTAAAGAACGTAACTTTAAGCGATTCACTATTAAAATGAAAGGAAATCGAGAAATCGATTTAGAGCTTAATGCAGAGTGAAAAGAACCAAACTATAGAAGTGAACAAGGACCAAACTCCTAACCTAGATTTTTCAATGTGATTAGCAAGAGGTGATTGACTTATCTCTTGCCAGCACATTTATCAGTTGCAGATACTGAACTGGCACGTCTCAAGTGAGCCATCAATGTCTGACCACAGACCTATAAGGTTTTACTTGAAAGCTTCTGCAATATCCTCAGAAGCATTTAGGGTTCCTCGGCGGACTAACTGGGAGGCTTATCGCTCAGCCCAAAGGTTAGGAGTTAGCCACATGGGTAATAAGCCCATCACTGAGACCGATCTGGACTGGACCTGGTATCTGCCAATCTGTAGGAGACAACCGTGAGAGCCTTAGGACGTAACAGTGGGTCGGAGGTAGTTCTTGCCAACCGGTTCTACAATAGGAACAAAGGCCTGGAAAACAGGATTTTCACCGCGGTAAGATGGAATGGGACAAGCTGTTAGCCCCTCAAGGCTGCTGCGATATACCAGAGCTTCCCAAGGGGAGATTCTACTAACCTTGCTGCCATTATTCCGCGGTAGCTTTACGTTCACCCATACTTCGAAGCGCTGAAGAGAGGATAGGTTGGTCTTTATCCGAAAATCGCTAGCGACCCATCAGCCTGTCATTCCCCCTGAAAACGATGGAGAAGGTTTCAGATAAGCATAATAGGGGGGTCTTTCAGCGAACCCATTCCACTGCTTGCCATTCACGGGCTAATAAGAGATATCGAGATGTCCCTCCGGGACAAGGAAATCTCTCTCTCTCTCTCTGCACTTTTGGAGATAATGAGGGTGCGTTTGACAACCTTACCTTTGAAGTGATCAATGAAGCCACAGCAAAGAAGGGCATTGAACTGCAAGATGGATCATTCGCTTCTCAGCACCAGAGTGATAACTGCTGAGATGAATGGCGTATCCTGGAAACCCCAAGAGTAACTACATTTTTTCATATTTGTCATCAATTTGTAGGAAAAGCTAGGGCCTCAAACCAAGGATAATGTTTTTAGGGCCTCAAACCGAGGACAATGCTATACACGACGGTCATAAGGTCCATGGTCACGTATACATCCATTTTACTGTGGATCAAGACCAAATAAAATGTAACTGTGATTAAGCTGGCTAAAGAGATGGTTTCACGGGAGCAAAAAGCACCTATCAGACTGCCGGTAAGGAAGCTCTACTGAGCCTTCTTCTGCTCCAGGTAGTAATGAAGAAGGAGGCTCTACCGGGGCTATTCTCCTTTAGGCCACCTATCGATTCTCAAGGAACTAAATCTGGATAAATTGCTGCCACTCTGGATTTCGAAAAAACGACGATGACGACGCTTGAAGACGATAATCACATATCGGTCAGAATGGCAACACGGCAGGGCCTTTTGGAATATGGACGGTTCCAAACCCCTTAATGGCGTAGGACTAAGCATATACGAGGCACTATCCCCTGTTTTTCAAGCTGAAGTATTCGCCATCCAGGTGTGAACCCAGACTTGTATTAATAGAGCTCCAATGCATCTCTAACATCGCCATTTTCTCGGATAGTCAAGTTGGCTAAAATACCAGCCAAAGACTGTACTAGAATGTCTCCTATCTCTGAAATCCCTCAGCAGGAGCAACTATGTTACATTGATTTGGATTCCGAGCTACGAAGGTTATATTTGTAATGAAATTGCCGACGGGCTGATTAGAGTAGTTCGGTAAACTCATCACTTATTGGCGCGGAAGCTTTCTGCAGTTCAACCAGTTGCCATATAAGATCGGCCATCAGGAATTGGCGCGAGCAGCTGTTTCTTCATAGCTGGATATGGACCCAAGGTGTTTGTCAATCTAAAATATTCATTCGAATTGACAAAGCTAACTACGGCAAACTTTTAAATCTCAAGAGGTGGGAGTTAAAAATAATAACAGAACTCTTGATGGGCCACTGTTCGCTTAATTATCACCTAAGCAGAATAGTAGATTGTAGCTATCGATTCTGCGGGTCAGCCCCCGAAACTGCGGAGCACTTGCTGTACAACTGTGTTAAGTCTCATCTACCGTGACTTCCGTGCTCCCAGGGAGATTTGGGATATAAACTGAAAATAAATTTTAGGCAATATCAACCTAAATATCATGGAAAGTGTTTAGACACCCGGTTGGCACAATAAACCAAATAAAATAGGTCACAATGCCCGCTAAGACGCCCCTAAAGAATCAATGAATGATGAATGAACGCAGATTGTCAAAAATCATTGTAGTCGCAACAATATGAAATTATCATTTATGAAATGCTATAGATTGCGCCATGTTTGTGCAATTTCTTGCTGCTATAGTTTTTTTTTCACAAGACAAATTTAGAAGTATCAATCTCCCATATTATATTCAATTTAAAAGAATTGTGGTTCTTAACTAAAGATTATCCAATCTAATCTAATGAGAAACTCTCCACACGCTTTGAATTATAAAATTTAAAAACCTTGAACCCGCAATTATCCGTCTATACACAAAAAATTACTATGCAACACTTTTATATTTTTCCATTATTTATTACTAAAGCAATTAATACGAAAAAAAAACAATTCCAACAAACCAAAAATAAAACTGCAACTTTACACATATTCCAACTAATTTTTTTATTCAATTAATTTTTCAATATGATCTTAAATGGATCATAACAAACTACTGGTGATAAAGTACACCTACCACAAATTGAATTGCACAATATGTGTAAGACGTTGTTGTTGTTGTTTTTTCATTTGAACATAAAACAATAAAAGTTAATAGAATATTTTAATAAAGCAACCGCACTTTTATGGAAACTTTGTACAAACGTGAAGTCGTAAATTTGGTTTAATTTAAATCTATTTATATTTCTACGCTGACCATTTGTGGGATGTTCGTAAGTCACCACTGGTGGTTAATATTATGTATGACTTCAAGGATGCAGAACATTTTAACATATTTAGAAGTACAAGTATTTTATCTTTACCTTTCTAAACATACTGTTGAAATAAAAAATTTAAAAATCAAGTGTTTCAATATTAATATGCTAAAAAGTGTTTCATAAAATGCTAAAAATTGATAACCCATTCTTATTAAAACATTACAATCAACTTCAATATAGCCAGGCGATGCACCGTGTCCGTAAACTCAAGCGTAACAGTGTTATTTCTTTGAACTGAGAAAATGAGAAAAAATGACCTTGTTTCAGCCAGTTTAAAAAATGCTGCTGCTTTCTTCAATATGGAACAATATGTTATGTTATCAAAAAAATCAGTACCTTTCTAACCGATTGGTGCCTAAAATTTACTATAAAACGCTGTGAAATTTTAACCAAATTTAACATTGGTAAATTTAAAAAATCGGTTGTCTGAAGCCGGTTGTCTTGAGCTTCAGACGTAAGGGTGAAAACACAAAGAAAGCAGGTTGCCTGCATTCCTATTGCCAGCGTCTAGCGGCGCCAATCAGCACAAAGAATGGATATCCATTCTTTATGCTGATTGGCGCCGCTAGACGCTGGCAATAGGAATGCAGGCAACCTGCTTTCTTTGTGTTTTCACCCTAAGAAAGGAGAAGAAGGAAGCATTCAAAGAACTAACAGTCGATCAACAACACACAACACGTGAGAAAAGTAGGGGCACACTGGATTGCAGATGTAGTGTCAAAGTACAAAGCCCTATAGTAGGGGAGCTGGCACTTGAAAAAATCGTGTCGTCCCAACCTTCTGCCGTTTGGTATATAAGCTTTTGAAGTAATTTTAAGCATTTTTTATAATATGACATTTTTGCGGGAAGTGGACCCATTCCGAGTTAGGGGTTTTGGGAGTAAAAAGGAGGTTAAAATTGAAAAAAAATTCTGCAGCTTCGTATGTAGGTTCTTTTAGGGCTAAATAACCGTTAAATCCTAGTGGCAGACATTTTTGACCATTTGGACCCTCCCCAAGCCACCCCTAGCTGAAGTTGCCATTTTTCTCCCCACACCCTAGCAAATAGTCAAAAATTTCTGCCACTAGTATTTAACGGTTATTTAGCTCTAGTAGAACCTACATACGCAGCGGCAGAAATTTTTTTCAATTTTAACCCCCTTTTTACCCCCCAAAACCCCTAACTCGAAATGGGTCCACTTCCCGCAAAAAAGTCATATTATAAAAAATGCTTAAAATTACTTCAAAAGCTTATATACCAAACGGCAGAAGGTTGGGACGACACGATTTTTTCAAGTGCCAGCTCCCCTACTACTATAGAGGAGTAGACTCAACCGCCAGTCTAGTGGCCAAAGGTAGCCCACTAAAACTTACGGTTAAGGGAACTTAAAATAAAACCGGACAGTTCTACAGTTACTAGAAAGGAAAGCAATAAAGGTTAACGATTTCACTGCAAACCTCAGCTTTTGGAAGTGTGATATTCCAACACGCTTAAAGTATGTTATTGTGACGTTACCCATTTGATTATTGCAGAAGAGCTTCTAGACCAAAACTTTTTCGCTCTAGGTCTATGCAAATCATCACGCCGAAAAGGAAGCTACCACTACAATGTTTATATGACTTTATTTTGTCTCCAGTATGGGCACTAGCGAAATAGTAATTTAGTGACTTGCTGGCAAGACTGGTCTAGTACCATATATTAAAAAGCATACATTGTCGGCCGGCCTCGGTTGCCTAGAAAAGGTTAAGGCAATCGACTACCATCTTAGAGGGTTCGAATCTACTCCGCAGTATGTTCCTTCGCCTTTCCATTTGTCCGAGCTAGATAGCTTTCCTTCCTTTATGCCTTCTTTTCTTTGTTCCCTTTACAAAAATTGCTTGCCCTTTCTCCTGCCATCGCCTGTAAGCAGAACAAATGAGGAAACCATCTCCTGTTCGATCAGCAAAGTCGGGCCACAGTATATATACATAGTATTGGATAAGGAGTTGACGCTGACTTCATTAATCGAATAGGGGTTGGTTTCTTCGCTATGTTCTAAGCGGTAGTTAAATGTGTACGACAAGGCAAGATAATTATGTAGGCATGCTAACTATTGATGTCTCATGGGGCGTGAATTCTGGCTAGTACTGATGACTCTAAGAATAATCACAGAAAAGCAACCATTAAATAGAATATTTGTCGATGGGAGAACCATAGTGATCCAAGCGACATTTTAAAAAATGCTTATTTTTTGAATTGAATGCACAGAAAAAAATTAAATCTTTCGTGCCATACTAATCCAAACACATAAAATTTATTAATGGGATGTTATTTATGTGCTTGGATTAGTATGACACGAAAGAATTAATTTTTTCCTGTGCATTCAATTCAAAAAGTAAATATTGACAAAAATGTCGCTTGGATCACTATGGTTCTCCCATCGACATTTCACCTTTTTCATAATAGAAGAATGGAAGATAACACATAACATATTGCACCGATTGTAGAGAGCGATGAATCTTACCAAGGTTGTGTTTTTTTACCTGTACTTAGTAGAGTATACGGCGTATGGAATACATACCGTAACAAATATATTTCGCATACAGTTCAATGTCGATGCAACTTTATGATGACATCTAGAACGGAGGGTAGGCTGAAAAATTTTGAACATCAACATAAAGAAGGCGTTGCTTGTCTAAACCATTCTGGTAATGCAATGACATAATATTTTTAAAAATTCCGGTGAAAATTTCAGCCATTTTTAACGCTAAATTGTAGTTTGACAGTGGTTTGTATCAGCAGAGGTCGCTGTGTTTGTAAAAATGGAACAAATCGATTATCGGCTGAAATTAAATTCTTGTAAAGAAAATACGATGGCGCGATTAGAATACGAATTGGACTCTGGCCGCGTTTATGTGCAGGGACCGAACCGGTCCAAAGTACCAAAAAAGGTCCAAGAAAACCCCCCATAAAGGATCACGGGACCGAAAATGCGGGCTTTTTTTTGGACCATTTTTGGTACTTTGGACCGGTTCGGTACCGGTTTGGTCCCTGCACATAAATGCGGTCACTGTTTACTAGGATTCTGTTCTATTATTATTTGTTACCGCGAAAGATATGCATCTGATTTAAATCTGGTCGTACCAGCTTGACTGCTAACATAGGCGCCGGCAGAATTTTTTTCAGGGGGGTGCAAAAATTTCGCGCAGGGGGGGGGGGGTATCGTCTAAGAAATTAAATTTCAATTAAAATTCAGTTTCGTAACATTAGATGCACTCTGTGAATAGAATTTTTTGGAACAAAAATTTCGTATGCAGGATACAAACCTCAATTTTTTGTTCCAAAAATCTATTCACAGAGTGCATTGAATGTTACGAAATTTAATTTGTTCTCGAATCTAGTGCCAACAGGATGGATATAGGATTACACTTGAATCCCAATTCTTATGCTGATACAGCGTTCGTTTGAAATTATTAAGAAATCCTTATGGGCTCCAAATCCAAACGTACAATTTTCGAAAGGATGTAAAACCTGAGCATAAACACATATTTATAGTAGACATGCCTACTCATCTGCCGCAAAAGGACCTCTATGCCGAGTGTGCGTTTTGTTTCGATCGCCGGTTTAACGAGGGGTACAGGGACAATTCATTGTGTCTCCTTGTCTAAAATATCACAAGTTTCACGAAGCCTCACAATTCCATGCGTCATCTCACTGGCATTGTGAAGCTACAATTGCATCTAAACATTTGGTTGATACTATGGATAGAAAGCAACTAACTGTTCATGCAATTTTAGATTCAGCGCATCACAAGGAAGTTGAAGAAAACTACGCTCAATTATTTCCACGATTTTATTTTGTGAACAACACGATCTTCCTCTTCGTGGAAAAACTGATGAAGGTTCAGTTTTTACAGACCTTTTGCATTTTCGAATTGAATCTGGAGGTAACATTTTAAAGGACCATTTGGAATCGAAAGCGAAGATTTCCTTATAGTCTAAGCACACATGGGAAAAAAGGTGTCCCCAGCGAACACTTCAAAATTATAAAGTGAAAATGGCTGAAAAACATGCAAAAAATATGTTACGCCAGCCATACTAACTCTTCTAGCAACACCATGCAGTATCGAACGCTCATTTAGCACATAACGTCGGGTAAAACTTTGGAATCGGTCTACGATGGGAAATGCAAGGGTTAGCGGAGTGTGATTGCCCAGCGTCCACAGAAAGATAGTGCAAGAGGATACTGAATTCGTCAACAGTGCTATCGACACGCTATCAACCAAGACGAATGGGGCTTTTGTAATAATAATTATGTACATTATAAAGTTACGTTCTGCATCAATCCTGTGATTTATTTACTACTGATTTGTCCTCTCTCATAATAATCTTAAGTTTGTAGTATATTTAGACATTTAGTTTAAAAGCCAGGGGGTGCAAGTGCACCTCCTTGCACCCCCTCCCGGCGCCCATGACTGCTAATGAGCGATCGGGACAAACGGGACAATGTAAAAAAATCAAAATCAATTAAAATTCACACTACAAATACTTACATCGGTAGTATAATTACTGCCAGTGGCGGATTTAAGCTCGACTGCGCTCTAGGCCCCGTCCGATATGCCGCCTTTTTTGCTTTGTAGGGATACTTTTAATAATAAAACATTTAATTTACGAATAATGAAAATATTTTATTATAAGCTTTATTAATTTGGGTTATTATATCCTCATAATCGATGTCTTGCACCAATTTTGCTTGGATAGATAACATTGACCAAGTTTACGCGAAGATACTGCTCCTAACATCGCAAACAGTAGTAGTTTTAAGTCAGTTCTACTGTCAAATAGAATTGGGTTTTTGCAAATCAAATTTTAAATGTGATTTTATAAGGCAAATATAAACAACTAATAGACAAAAAAAGATATTCTAGTGATACGCGTGCTTCAGTTTGTACTGCTAGAAATAAATTCAGAAAGTACCCACTGACTCAATTCGTTGTATTTCAACAGGAATGGAATTCCACAATTGAGCTGCGTGAACAAAGAAAGAGCGTTGCTCCGATAATCACAGTATTATTTCTGCGGGATTGTGAGAGCTGGATAAACTCGTTTAGATAGGAGGGTTTTCGTTGTTGATGATAGTGTTGAGCCGGATTTACACGAGGCAGTACATTTGTCCCTTAAACGATGTAAATTGTACTGAGGTCTCAGTTTTTTTAAATGTCCCGGTTCAAAAATAATGTCCTACTGGTATATGAACGTGTATCGAGATAAATGAAGCGTTGTAAATTAGGGTCAATTCAAAAAGTCAACACTGCAGTAACATTGCAACATAAAAACTTGTCATGTGTTCAAAAAGTCAACACGAAAAAGTATGATATTCATTTAGTCAACAAGGTAGGAAGTGTTGTCGTAACATTCGTGTAATGTCGCAACATATTTGTTTATACTGCAGAACATAACCCCTATAATCAGAACGGAGAACCCAAGATTTAATGCATTCGATACACTTTTTTCGGCATTTTCAGAAATTAAGAAGTTAATTATTACGTTTTTCAATATAAAACTCATAATTTCTCCACTTTTAAACAAAATAAACCGAAATGTCATCAAACATTTCGTAAAAGTAATCAGTGTTACGATAATGTTGTAGTAACATGATAAAAACACTGCAGGAACACTTAAATTTGTGTTGACTTTTTGAATTGACCCTTACTTAGCGGAGAGACATTTCTTCCTTCTTTTGCGGAAGTAAAATATCCAATTTGAACTGCGGTAAGATTGTAAACACGAACGGAGAGACATTTTCTTACTTCTTTTGCGACAGTAAAATTTCAAATTGGAACTGCGGCGAGGTGAGATTGTAAACACGAACTGGATGGAGAGACATTTCTTACATTTTTCGAGGGAGTGAGCCCAGCGGGAAATGGAATCATACCAAGAAGCATGACGGTAGCCTTTTTTGGAAGGCGAAAATTCCTTCCTTTTCGCATTCCGCTCCATATCTTTTTTGTGCAGCCATGTCATAGAAGGAATGAGTCGAAAAGCTCTAAAAGCTCATTCGCCTTCCGCACGCATTCCCGGCAAGGTGTTTGTGATACGTTCTCTTTTATTTCTTCCAATGCAGTACAATTTCTTACACCTTCTAAATATATTGAGATCCTTGGAAGATATTGCTTTAATCTTTTTATAATAATCTTTTAGATACACATTTTTATATACAATTTAATGGTAAATTGTATTAACTGAATAAAAACTTTACATTAATTACAAAATATATCAAATACACAATACAATTACAATATATATCAAATATGGATGACCCTTCCATCCTACTTTTGTTGAACTACGAATACGAACTCCTTCCTAAAAGCTTCTTGAGGAAGGCCTTCAAACTTTTCCCGCTGGGAGGTTTTGTCCTGAAGAGATAATTCTTACATTTTTCGAGGGAGTGAGGTTTTGCCCTGAAGAGATAATTTTAACATTTTTTGAGCGAGTGAAATTTTGTGCTGGAAAATTTCCAACTTGAAATTAGGCGACGAGGTGGGATTGCAAAATATAAATATATGGCCACGGGCGACTAATCAGAAACAGTTTCATAAAAATTGCATTTATACAGTTTTTATGTAGGAATCAAATTAAAGAATTCCCACCACCTCCTCTTAATTTCTTTTAAAATATATAATGATAAAAGGAAATCAATAACAATATTGTAATGAATTCCTAACAGGATTGCTACATAAAAACATAAAAAATGTATAAATGCAATTTTTATGAAATTGTTTCTAATTAGTTGTGGAGGCATAGATTTCTTACTTACTCTAAGGCAGTTTAATGAATATTAGAATTCATTGGTATTTATTTTCTTTCTTTTTTTTAATCTGCTTGTTTTTGTCATTTTGGCATTACAATAGCACCTCGCCTCATTTGAAGTATGACATTGTACACGCTCAAAAGAAAAAAGAGGCGCCTCTAACAAACTCATTTTATAATCGTGTCCTACGCAACACTAGTTGATGATGTTACGGTAGTAGCACAAGACCCTAAAATCTCACTTCACACTACTTGTCACTTGCCGGTGAGGCGAAATATGGACATACATATGCAGTCGTTAAAGACTATTTCTAACTTACGGTTACAGGATGAATCTAAAGAAGGGAAGACACAAAGGCCATGCATTATGTGCGGCAAGAGTATAGCTTTATCCAATTTCATACGAACAGTTTGTGGCAAGAGACTACGATGAATACGAAGCCGCCTTAGAATACTATTGTACTTTGCCCAGAATATAGCTGATGTGGTCACAACACGTCATATTCCTGTTCAAGAAAATACCGAGATTTTTGACCCTGTTAACGCAGACGACAAGGGTCCCATTTAAGGTAATTTGAGAGGTCGCTTGATGACGCGTTAGAATTGGAGAAGATGATGCATTGAGATTTAGATGGGTTAAGTTTTAGTGAATTTAAGGAGGACCAATGAGTTATGTTATGCAAATCTTCTGAGAGTTTATTTGTGCACTACTCAAATTGATTTTTAGTATCCCTAAAATAGAGTTGTACATCATCAGCATACATACATTTGTACGTTCGAGTTGGAAGTGAAGGATCAAGTTTACAAGCATAAAAATCACGTTCAGCCTCCCTGATTTTCGCAACGACTAGATTACGAACGCGATTGTATGATTTTCTAGCATTTTCTCTTCTGAGTTTTAAGAAAGGATGATATAGTATAGATACTCCCTTTCGGCGATAAGTGATTTCAGTACAGAACCAAGCTTTAGTCTTATCACTCAGGCATTTAGTATATTTATTCATCATATAATTGGACGGTAAACTCCTCAAAGAGAGCAATTTTACCACTATGTCTTCTGCCGCAAAAATATTATCCCAGGGAAGCAATTGACAATGTTCCAGGAACCGATCGCGGTTTATATTTTTAAAATCACAAGACAGTATAGTTTTCCTGGTAATTGCGTCAACGCGAAAATTGTAACTAAGAAATAGGATGTCGTAGCCCAAATAATTTGGAGGAGAGATTTGATTTTGAAAGAGAATCATACTAGGTTCGCAGCAAAGGAAGATATCAAGTAGAGATGGGTTCGTCGCATTAAAGTAAGTTGGCAAGGTATTCATTTGAACAAGGCCTAAGGTCTACATTGTATGATTGAAGAATTTTTCCTGACTGGAAGTTCAATAAAACTTATACGAGCAGACGTATGAGAAAGATGCTCTAGGGTCTCCTCCAGTTCAGCGGAATTATCAGGTTTAAATAGACCGGGGAGAGAGAGTAAACACTGACAAAAAAAAGTTTTTCAGAACCATTTGAGACTATGGAAAGTGTGGAAATGGAAAGTGTAGAAATCGCCGTAGTAACGGTCTATTTTAATGCCAAAATGACAAAAACAAGCAAATTAAAAAGTAAGAAAATAAGTACCAATGAAGAACTTTTTTACGAGTTTATTTCTGCCTTAGTGTAAGTAAGAAATCTATGCCTCTACATTGTATATTTATATTTTGCAATCCGACCTCGCCTAATTTCAAGTTGGAAATTTTGCTACCGCAAGAGAAGTAAAAAATGTCTCTCCAGTACGTATTTACAATCTCACCTCATCTCATTTCATGTTCACAAAAAGTACAAAATTTCGCTCCCTCGAAAAATGTAGGAATTGTCTCTAGAGTACAAAATTTCACTCCCTCGAAAAATGTAAGAAATGGAATGTCTCTCCCGTTTGTATTTACAATCTCACCATGGATCAGTTTAAAATGGATATTTTACTGCCGCAAAAGAAGTAAGAAATGTCTCTTCACTACCTAATTTACAATCACACCTCGCTTCATTTATCTCGATACCCGCCTATATACCAGAAGGAACCGGGACATTTAAAAAAATTGAGGCCTCAGGACAATTTACCATCGTGAAAGGGACAAATATACTACCTTGTGTAAGTCCGGCTCAACTCTAGACAACACACTGTTTGCTCAATAGTTTTACACCAAGAACCTTACCTGCTTCTTTATCATCACTAAGATACAATTAAATGAGCTGTAAAGCACTTCTTCTCAAGGTACCTATGGAGTAACAATAGCTGTAGAGATTATCTCAATTGCTACAGAAATAATAAACTCAATTTTTACAATCCCGGAAGAATGCAAATGACTATTACTTAAGAGACAATAACATCTTTTCAATCGTGTAATAAATGATTTTTTTGTATCTATTTTTCCAACACACAAATTTTGTATCTATTTTTCCAACAAACAAACAAACTGTTCCAATTACATAGTCAATGTTCCATCAAGCTTAAAGTAGTTGAAAACCAAGGAAACAAGGAAGAGAGTCCTGCAAATAAAAAAAATCACGTGTATGCATATATACATATATAAAAAAATCGAAAGGGACCGCTCGAGATACAAATATATAACTACGTAAGCTATTATCCTTTTTCTTTAAAGCGAAGTGATCATTATACGCTTCATTTCTTCGACAATAATATCTTAAGGGATAAAAGTATCCCTTTGAAAGGATCTAAAATAAACAAACGGGACTAAAGAACTATGAGAGTAATCTTAAAATAAAATGAGACCTTCTGCCTTTATAAATAAAGGCAATATTGTAACCCTACTTCATCCCTTGCTAAAATCCAATAAGGGTTGTAGCTAAAAATCTGGCTATGATGGAATTGCGTAATACTTCATCATCATCATCACATGAATAGCCTCAAAACCACACTTTATTGACTTCGTATGGCACTACAGAGTTGATTGCACTCTGAAATCAAGGAATTTATTACGGTTTCATGTTACGTTGCACTTTACCAGAAGCTCTTGTTTCAAAAAAAAATCGATACACCAGTAGTCATTAGGTAGTGTCCATACATGAGGAGTATCTTCCCCCCTTATTTACCAATGTGACCAGAAAAGGTTTCATTGATGTCTATCTATTGAAATCGCAGTCGGGGAGACATAGGAATTGCAGAATAGCCCGACGATGGTCTGATCAACCGCATCCGCATACTTCACTTAACAATCGGAAGTTAATCAGGACTTCAGTACTATAACAATGGCCACACAAAAATACTATCGACCACAGCTGAGATGGGGTAGAACGTATAGGAGCACCATCGTTGGGTATAGGTATGGGGTGTACAACAGCGATAGGCAATTCGCAAACAACAGGGGAAGTCTGACAGAAATGTGCAAATATAAGGGAGAGAAAAAAATAAAAATAAAAGAAGAAGAGAATAAAGAAGAAGAAGAAGAAATCCACACTACAAAAAGACTATAGAGGCATAGAACGAAGTATAGAAGGATAAAGGATAAAAAAGGAAGCAAAACTAGAACTTCCTCAAAGCCACATACAGTAAGGAACAATGCAAGGCGCGCAAGTGTTTTTGTCCCAGTATTTTGATGGTTTCCTTATGCCGGCAACCAGCCATCGGTAGCTAAATGACGTAAGACTGACGGCGAATCCTTCTTTATTTCGTCCTTTTCTTAATTTTTTTTTGCTTTCTTTTTGTGTGTTGAAACATTCGAGAAATCCTAGAAAGGTAAACCGCAAGGGAGGATACAATAAAAAAACTAAAGAAAAAAAAAGTTGGATAAAAAGAAAAGTCTGGCAGCAAAGAAAAGTCAAGATTTTGAAGGCCGGTGATTATGTAAGAATTCCGAGATTCTTTTGTTGAGTCACACTACCACCACCAGAAAAATCAATTGAACTACAAAGAGCAGAAAAACAACAAAACAGCAGCAACAACAACAAAATCAGCAACGAAAATGCCTTCAGAATATCCGAGTATCACCTTCGGGCGAAAAAGAGCACATTGCAGACAAGAACACCCACCCCCACGTGTGTTTTGTACCCAAGTTTTGGAAATCATTAAAAATTCTCAGAATTTTTGCAGAACTCGCATTAGAACTCGTTTACGTATCGTAGTATCTAAGTATCTAGATACGGAACATGTCGAAACAACATAAAAAAATAGAAAAGAGATTTTTATCGAGTTTTGTGATAAAGTAGAATCTCGTGAGCAATGTAGGTCACCAGGTATGAGAAGGTGGTGTGATACCAGAGAATACACACACACCCCACCAGGAATGTTTGCTAATTAAAGGACGACGAAGGGGTGTGAGCGGATGCCAGGTCTGGGAACCTTAATTATTTCGTTAATTAACCAAAATTATAGTTTCTAATTTTAGTTCCGGTATACAAAAAAAGAACCACGGAAAATTTTGCTACTGCTGTTTTCCATAATTTTAAAACATGTTTAATTTATTAAGAGGGCGAGAACAGGTGAGGGATCTTAAAGCTGCTTTAAAGACATAAATTTTTGTTAGGATACTTTTCCCCATTTTTATTCAAACGGCAAACAGTGTTAGACTACTTCTCTATCGGTGATGTGAGGTCCACAAATGAATGGTGTAATTAGTGCCAATTTAATGGTCAACAGCTTATTAATTAGGTTAGAGGTTATTGAGATAAGCAAATCTATGAGTTCATTGTGACTCTGAACGATGTCTGCTATCCCACATAAATATTGAATTTTCTGCGATTATTTGAATTTTATTTTCTACCACGAGAGGGAGACACACGAAAAAAATTTACAAATACATAATTAACAATTAAAACTTTGAGCTTATTTCTTTCATTCGAACAGATATTGACTATGAGCAAATATTTGCTGCCATCGTTTTTCGGTATTTGAAAAATTTCTCTTTTTCACAAAATAAAAGTGCAAAATTTAATGAAATTTTGTTGTAGAGAAAAGAATTGTATATTTTTAGAATTTTACCTGTTTAAAGGAATTTCAGATCTTTTGAATAATTCATTCTTAGGCTTTTTTAAGAAACAATTTTCAGTTTATAGCTGTACTTTGAAGGGTGGTGCACAAACTAGGTTGATGAATTGCTGAATCGTTGCTAATTTGTTTATTTAATTAATTTCCTAATGCAGATTAATTACTTAATTATGTACATAATTTTATAGCCGGCCTTGGTAGCCCAGGGGTTAAGGCGTGCGACTACCATCCCAGAGGTCCGTGGTTCGAATCCAATCCGCGGCACGGCCATTCGTCTTTTCATTTCTTCCGCCCAGTTAGCTTTCCTTCTTTGTTGACTTTGCTCCTACCATCGCCCCTAAGTATAATAAACGAGGAAGCCATCTCCTGTTCGATAAAGGAAGTCAGCGCTTTTAGACCTCGCGCCAAGAAATAATGCAATCTCAAAATCACTGTTTTGATGCGTGCGAGTCAGGTTCCCCAGAAGTGAACAACGTACCTCTGTTTGCTTAAAAACGCAAATAATCGGCTCATTTATATTCTCAATCACAATTCCACATGCGCGCTAATTTACCTTATTTTATGGCGCGGGGTCTATCACGTTATTATCGTTTTGATGTTGTTTGTTCTTTCTCTTTTCTCTCTGCTATCTTTCCGAGTAGAGCTTGCTGTTCGAGATTTTACTCGCTCAATGATATGTTTACATAAAACAAAGATATCCTCTCATTCATTTCTCCATCGACACAATAAGCCTATACAACTTAACTCTTCCTCTAGTACCCATCCTGGGAGCTCAAATAATTATACATTTATAACCCAAATAAAGTTGTACTTACTTACGTAATTTGTGCAAAATCTAGAAGTTCAAGCACAGAGTTCATTACCTTTACCTTTATCTCGTACGTACCATCCCATGTAGGTTTTGCCAGATCTCACAACGGCGCCAATGATTGGCCAAAGTATGGTTGTCATCGGTCGGCCAAGACTCGGTATATTTTATTCGGCCACGCTTGGTACAACCCTGGCAACCGTTAAAGTCATCTATTTTAAAATATTGATTGAGTCTACAGTTAATGCGTATTTCCCATGTAGGGTTTAACAATTGGCCCAGTAATGGACCAGCACTGGGTGCCGGTTAGCCAGTAATGGCGCAATAACACCACCCATGACTGGCCGATTACAGCAAAACTGCTGGATGATAACTTCGGCCCAATACTGGCCACTTGTTAATGTCATATATTTTAAATTTTATATTTTTCTTACTGTGTTTAACTGTTATTACAATATATTATGCAATTTCATATAAAATATTTGTATAATTATTTTTTTACGTATCAACTAATTATTAATTTCAAAAAACAAAATTTTTCTTGGCGGTCTTTGCTGGCCCAGTATCGTGAGCCATTACAAGTAACCAGTGTTGGGCCGAGGTTATCATCCAGCAGTTTTGCTGTAATGGGCCAGTCATAGGTGGTGTTACTGCGCCAGTACTGGCTAACTGGCACCGAGTACTGGTTCATTACTGGGCCAATTGTTAAACCCTACATGGGATACTCCTTCGCATTGACTGCTACTTCTTGAAAAACAAGCTCAATTTCATGAAGTTATTCAAGGTTAATGAAAGCCATTGCAACTAGTGACAAAAGAACCTCTTTAACACGACCAATATTCATCATTGTAATGACGAAAACCAACGACGCCAATTTTACGTCGTTACGACAAAAATTCAACTAGAGGACCGTCGGTTGATAGACTATTGCAATAGCTCGCGTTTATGTGTTTTTTCAGTGTCATATGGTATCAGCTGATTTTTATTTTAATTATATTTGAAAATTAGTAAAAATATATTACTTGTTTTCAGATTGCCCGATTGAGACACCGGCGGATGTATAACAACGTAACAAGAAATCAATTTTTTACCTGTTAATACAACTGTCAAAGAATAATGACGAATTTTATCGATAACCCACGAATTCACCGTGTGTCACCTCCGAAAATAACAATAGTCGTAGCGACGAATTTTGACGTTGCCGTGTATCGAGAATATAAATCAAGACCTGGTATCGAGAATATAAATCAAGATACCGGCGACACACTACAGGAATTTATGATCATATCCTAACTTATTAAGATAACTTTCAAGTGTGTCACCTACTATGATCATAAACTGTGCTTGTGAACTTCACATAAATGAAGTTCTACAAAGCTCATATTTATAAATGAAGTTGGAAATATTGGAAGTAAAAGCTTTTTTCCCCGTTTTTATATAGCACAGTTGGCATTTTTAATGTCAGTTCTGGTTAAATTCTGAGGTAACTTGATATCACTACTCATATTTTCAAAAAATGTATGATTTTTTGCGCTTTTTTAAATAAATTGAGCATAAATTCCTCCCTCTCTTTGCATTTTTACGAATTTTTAATATTTGAGTTCTTCAAATTAGCGCATGTCAAAAGCTTGCACATATGAGGTTTGTAGTGTGTCAACCTTAAAAATTTATTAAGATAAATAAAAATGAACATAAAGGATATGATCATAAATTGCTGTAGTGTGTCGCCGGTATAACAAGACAAAATATCGGCATCGGTAAACGAGAGATAAAGGTGCGCGAATCGATGCCGATACGCACAATAAGCGAAAAAGTGTTCGATCGCCAAATTCGGCATTCTGTTGCAGTAGTATTGGATTAGGTCGGAAAATTAGAGCGCGTGTTGGCATTGGCAGTTGTTTTATTCGTCTCTATATTATATTTCCGACTAGACATTGATGTTCGACATTGCATTGAAGGATAGAGCAGTCGACAGTACAAGACGGGTTTACGCTTGAGCACCGACTTTCACACGAAATAAACGAAAATGAAGCAAAGTAAATCTACGTTTTGAGATTTTTACGCAATCATAATGTATAACATAACATAAATTATCCCGGACCAAGTACCGTATACCCGCCCGGGATATAGTTCTAAGTGACTTTGACGTTCAAGCATGTTTTAAAGTGAAACCAGTATATTGAAAAATTCTGAATTCAGAACAACTGGTGGTCCCTTAGCAGCCCATTTATAAGTCGATACAAATACAATATTGAAGAATATACGAGGATGGTAGCCCGATGTCAATTGAAAAAGAAGACGATTGCAAATATTAGTAATTGTGGTCAGTATTCTGCGTTGCTCCGAATGCCTAAAGATCAATTGAGAGATATATATAATATGCAATTGAGATAGATATAATATGCAATTGACTTAAAAAAGAAAAAGGTTCACAAAAAAATATGACAATATGTACTGATAATACAAGCAAATCTACAAAAGAAGAAACTAAACTTTTAGGTATTCCGAAAAAAAAAATGATTGAAGAACTGAAGAAGACTTCTACAACATCATAGCAGACAACATGTTCAATCGTTTATTAGCGATAATTGAACAACAGTTGCAAGGTTTCGTTCCAACAGCAAAGAACTAAATCGAGTAACAAACCACTTTATTTCGTATTCGTAGATTGTGAAATTTAAAAAATCCACATTTGAAACAACAACAACCGTTATTTATGCAAAAATTCCTGCAATCACACAAAGTAGATGCAAAAAGCTTGGAAGCATGCGGAAGTAGCAAGTTGCGTACTTCAGAAGTAGCCTCATGGCCAAAGAAGCTTTTGGTATATGCTTCATACATCCGCGTGTACTTTGCCGTTAAAAGGTGAATTATAACAACAGGTTCTAAGTAATATCTATATCAAGATGTAGGTTTATGCAAAGCAAGGAAAACCGTCACCTGATCTTTTTTTTATGTAGCAGTTCAAAATCCAAGAGTCACCCTTTGTACTACCTGTCCGTCATGTCATAGTGCAACGTGAGCTAAGATCGAGGGATGAATAGGGTTTCTCGCTATTAGTCCTTCTTCATGGCACCCAAAACACGTTGTTTAAAGCTTTATGATGAATCGCAAGTTTTTGTAAATAACTTCTCTTCTTATTTAAAAACTTTAATTTGCAGATGTTTCAAGTAATGTTTCTCGATCATATTTTAAACTTTAATTTTACATTTTCCGTTTTTACAATTTCTTCGCAAACGAGATGCGCGGAGACAAGATGCCGGGCAGCAATGAGAATACAGTTTTATAGAACGCGGGTACGGAAGGAGGAATACAAAAAGATCAAAGGATAAGAAAAAAAGTTTACAGACGAAAAAAATAAGTTGCGGAGTAGGTAATATTTGGTCCGTTGTTAAGAACGAGATTAAAAGGGTAATCTGAACTCAAAGGCTTCTTGAAGCAGCACAGTACTTTCATGAATTGCTAAGTGGAGAGAGCTAACTATGGAATTGGAGGCCTCATTAATATTTGATAAGAATTCTACATTGCCGATACCAAGCTTAGTACAACAAATCAAATTATATAATGACTTAGCCTATGATACAATCTAACATACTTGTTCCCCAATTAAGCATGATTTTGAAGTATTAAAATATATCAATAATAACCTCGACACACGGCAATCTGATTATGACGAAAATTCGTCATTTATGACGAACGCCTTTAGGGGGCGACACACGTTATAATACGTCATTACGTTTTGAGTGTTCCAACAAGTTATAGCGTAGTAAAAAAGGTCAGTGAACGAAAAATAAAAATTTTCTTGATACTTTGTTACCCACCTGCCGGTGTCTCAATCAGCTAATTTGGAAATAAGTAATATTTTTTATTAATTCTCAAATAAAATTAAAATCATGGCCCTTTTTTGAGTTTTCATAATCGATTAACCAAAATTTGCCTAATCGGTTTTCCTAATTATGAGTTCCATAGTCGTAATAAATGATGAATTTTCGTCATAATTACTTCTGTGTCTCGAAGCTATAAAATAACGCGGAGTAAATTGGAAAGCATCAGTCCGGAGATGAGGACCAACGGAGTTAGGAATCAAGAGAGGCTACAAGCAGATAAAGAGTTATTAAGAAAATAACACAATTCGCACACAGAATTTTGTAACAATATGCAATTTTTTTCACACCAAATTGTTCCTGCACAATTGAAAACACTGTCACTTATTATATAACAATGGCCTCAACTATTTCGCGCACTTTGAATTATCGATCACCTATGATATGATTTTACAAATCATTTTCCTTCTACTGAAGGATATTCATCATTTGTAGAAGTACCTCTTCTTTTAAGCTCATTTACCCAATTGTAAACAGTCGAAGGACACTTGTACTTGTACTTAATCAACTTTATTATACTCGTCTTTGATCTCTTTCGGCATTAGGCCTATGGTTACTTAAGGGGCACCTTTTTATAAAACCTAGGACTAACAACAACAAAAAAAACAATCAAATCAAATCACTGATGAAAGCAACAACACAAAGTTACATCTGCATTCCCTGACGACCATGACAGAACGGGAAGAATGGGATCTCAAAATTTGAGCCACCTTCCGTGCACATAAAAGACAGGATTAGTATGATGCAATGATGGCTCCTAAACAGAGACAAGTGTGTGCGCTAGAATCGGGAGTTAAAGCCCCAGATTCAGTAGAGCAATAAGCCTAGGAACCCTAGCGATTGTCTTTCGAGCAAAGGTGTACGCTATACTAGCATGCATCTATCCTACAAAAACAAACGGATCTTTGTCTTCTCTGATAGTCAAAAGGCAATCAGGGCGATAAGGTTCCGTAAGGCCATGTCTAAATTGGTTTGGGACTCTTGGTGGGCTGGGCGTTTTCAATCAAGTCAGCCTTGTTTGGGTATCGGGTCAGTGGGCTTCAAACGCAATGAAAAGATGCATGCCCTGACTAAAGGGGGCTCTGAAATTGCATTCATCGCGACTATTGGGGCACCCACCAGCATGCTGAAGAGGCGCCTTGCGGATCGGAATTTGATGAAACATATCGAACGTTGGAGGTCCGCGCCTGGACTGACAACAACAAATCAAAAACTCCCGGATTCTCTAACTAATCATCCAAATGGCGTATTTATTTCAATATTCAATAATCACTTTAACTTTTTTTTTATAAAATATGAATTCTGGTTTAAAAAATAAACATTTTTCTTCCATCGATCCAATACACTCTGCCGTAAATTATAGTGAAAAAAACTCAAGGACTTACAATATGTTTTTCTTGTCATGCCAACTATAAATTTTTTACCACAACCCTGCACTTGATTAACATTTTTCTTTTCAAATGACACAACAAAATCCGGGTTCGATAAACACCAGATATATAAATGAATAAAAGAAATATTTTACGACTTACTTCACACTTTTATTATTAGTGAAGAGCAGCTTTTATTAGATTAACAAGGATTAATCGGGTGCTTGTTAATGGAGATTGTCAATAATCGCTTAAGTCTCCAAAATGTTTGTGCAAGCACGTTACGGATTATAGTTTTCTCTAACGCAGAAAAAGATGTTTTTTTTTATATAATTAGTTACAGATTTAACAGGATTAAGCTAGATTAAAGTGATAACAACAAAGTTACATTATTAATAAATGAAAAATAAACAAATATTTATTTTTATATAGTGTTAAATTACAATTTTCATTTCACTTTCTCAAAATGCAATAAAAATTTCCTAATAAAAACAATTAATAAATATACATATAAAAAAAATCTAATCTCAATTAATTCAATTCTATCAATAAATAAAAAAAAATAATAAAAGTCAACAATTATACTATAGGTGGGATTTGAAAATGTTTATATAAGATCTTCCAAGATTCCGGGTTTGGCTATGGTTTTTGTTATTTCTTGTTTAGAAAGAAATAATCAAATTGGCCGTAACCCACGATTCCATCATTAACAGTAGATTTAATGAGATTTTTATGGTGAATTTAGCATATTTTTATTATCCATCTTTTTATAAGTCAAGTAGGCCTCCACTTACACGGCAATAAAAATAATAACAGCTTCAACACATCAACAGTGCAATCAAAATCAAGAAAAACTGTATTCGAATTTACATTTTTTTAAATTTTGAAATTGAAATTTTATGTTGAATTTTATTTTTTTTAAATGCTAATTTTCTGTCTAAATAGAAATTGTTAAATAAATTGATCGGTTTTTGGTCACGTAATGTACATTAGAAATATTATCACTAAATTACAATTTATTTTGATTCATTGAAAATTATATGAAAATAGAAAATAGATTCTTTTTTAATTGTTAATACTGTGGAGAAAATTAACCGATATGCAGGAGAAAATTCATGGAAATTGTAACAGATTTATCAGTACTCTCAAAACTGTCAGAATTCTTAAATTAAAATATACAGCAGAAAACTCGTCCGGGTGAAAATTCAAAGATCTCTCTTCTTTCTTGGTTTTTATGAGGTATGTGGTCCAATCAGCGCGGCTGTAACTGAGTTTTATTATACTTTTGACAGCATCAATACCTCAGATTTGTAGGCCAGCCCGCTTATGTAGGATCAACAGTTGGCCTAAAGATTTGTCGCACAGATTTTTCTTTAAGAACAAGGTCGCGTTAAAGGACGAAACCCTAATTCTCAGTATAACGGCACAGTGACAGAGATAATAGAGGATAGACTTATCCTTCTCGAGGCAAAGCCTACAGGTCCTCTTCCCTTTCGACCCTCCATAGTAATTTATAGCCCAGTTGCCAGTAATCCAGCCAATCAGTGTTCTGATATACTTCCTATTGCACTCCAACTATTTTTCTGATGGCAATGCGAGACGGTACTAGGACAAATCGCTTGGAGTAGGCCAATCCAAGCAGAAGAACAAACGGACGAGAAAGCACAAGAAGTGCATATCAACGAATAGGAGAATGCAGTAGCAAATTTCAACTAATACTGATATATGTAAATACGCCAAAGGATATATGTATGTATCTTAATATATTTTGAAAAAAATAAATCAAGATGGAGAAAATACTTCCAGGATTTATTAAACCCAGAGAACAGTGAAAATAATAACCCATTGGGCGTAGTAACACCGGAGGACGAAGTGACTGTAGAATAACCATCACGGCTCGAAGTACAAGCTGCCCAGAAAATGAAACAGAAAATAATAAATCGCCAAGCATAGATGTTATTAAAGCGGATAGACTCAAGGACGGAGGGCCAGTACTATTAGAACAACTGCACGAGCTTAGGCCTCAGGAAGGATCGCTCAACAACCGACCAGCTGCTTACCATGAGACAAATCCTCAAAAAAAAGCTGCGCGAAGAACGTAAATAAATTCCAAATCTTCGTGGAATGGACTATAAGCAAGCGTACGACTCAGACGAAAATTATAGATATTCTAATGGATCTAAGAATAACCTCAAAACTGACAAGATTTATAAATGCACACTAGAAAGGACGACCTCGCAGGTGATAATACAAAACTCAAACTCTCACTGGTGAATTTGAAATCGTACTGAGATTAAAACAAGAGAACGGCTTAGCTCAAATTGGCGGTAGAATGGATTATAAGTACCACTAGGTAGACCGAGAAAGAGATGGAACGACGAGGTAACAGCGTGCAATGGTCTAGGAACCTCTACACGAAACTGGTTAGTTGGAAATTGGAAATATCCAATTCCGATGACCGATAAATACAGTGTCAGAGTCTGGCCAAGTCTACTTGAAATACGGTACCAAGGGTGTCCTACTCTTTTTTATAAAGTATGAAAATTTAACTACTTGCCACAATTTGTTTAAGGAATAAACCTTGCTTAGTTACTAACCTCACTGCGATATTTTTTATGCATTATCCTGCATATTTCATCTTGTATATATACATACCTTAAGTATACTGTTTGTGTGAAATTTTAAAGGATTGCATAGGCTAGGGTTGGATTCAACTCAATAAGGTAACGAAGCAGTTCGTTATTGGTGGTGCCACAATCCACTCTAAAAGTTATCTAAAGCTAAAATAACCGGACCAAAATCACAATAAGAATGAATCTAACTGTATAAAAAAAACCCTATAAACACTAAGGGCCCATATCCTTCAACCAAATTAACCGATATTTGTACGTTTATCAGAAATATCATCTAGGCAGGCGATAAGGTGTCCGACTACCATAACAGAGGTTGTGTTTCAATTCCTACATTCCTATTATACTCCAGTTTTCTGATCGACCTAGGTTTCTATTGTCAGTACAAACAGGTATACCAGTGTAGATACCCACAATGGCAGGAAAAAGGGCAGGGAATGTTTTTTAAAAAGGATGAAGGCAAGTTATCTAGGTGGGGGAAAAAAGACGAAAGACCACCCCGCGGAGTGAATTAGAACCAGAGATCTCCATCTCTGCGATGATAATTGAGCGTCTTAAACCCTAGGCTAGCAATATATGTGTATATGCATGATATTACAATATTAGGGATTACATAATTGGTATATTGAGCAGAGATGAAATGATTCCGAAATATGGCTTTCAATATACATACTACGTATACATGATGAGTCGAACCCAGGTTGAATCCGAGTTAAACTGCATGTAGACGCGAGTCGAGTTGAGATAGGGTCGAGTGAACTCGAACCAGCTCTGCTACCTGAATCGAGTTCATTTTGTGCATATAGACGCGAGTTCAGTAGTTCAATAGCTCCCCGTAAGTTTTTTTATTACCTTTAACGGATTTTTGTTGTGTTTTTTTTTATTAGTTTTATTTTACTCTTCATCTAATATATTTAAATAAATTCGAATTTTAACAACATCACGCAGCTCACACAATATTTGTATGTCACAGCTGATAGATTAATGCTGTCAGTTCAACTCGATTTCAACTCGACTCTTCAATCTTGTTGCTCATATACGCGAGTCGAAAGATCAGCTCAACCTCAACTTAACTATTGAACTCGCCATGTAATACATAGTAACAGTTGAATATATACCACCGCTAAAGGCTATCGTCTTTATACCACTGGAAATATAGTTTTATGTAGAATAATAATTAGTTTGGAGCTTAGATCGATTTGACTTAAGATCTAAGTGTTTTAGCCTCAAGGAGTATGGATTTTTTATTCATCTGTTTGATACCAAAGTATTACCCTAGTTTTTGGTAGATATTATTTGGCCAATCGACTATACCGACAGGGCGATTCTTGAAAATTATCAGTCAAAACATGTTGCTGATATCTTTCTAGGTAGAGGCTCGCCGATACAACATACAATTGCGGAGACTTTCCAATGCACGATCAATAATCCATAATCCTAAATCAACCTTTATTACAGGTAAAAATTTAGAGTGGAGGCAGCACGGGTTTATTATATAAACAGGTAAGGATCGAAATGTTTCATATTAGTCGAAAAAGCCGTCGAAAGTAATGTACTTAATTTTTGTAAAAATCACTAAACTCAATCTAACGAAAATTTGGAAATAAAATATATTATTGTAATACAAAACAATATACATAGCACTTTTATTCATTCATTCATTCATTCCTTAAAGGGGCTGGGGCGTCTTAGCAGGTAGACACTGCGGCCTATTTCATTTGGTCTATTGTACTAACCTAGTCTTTAAAAATCTTCCAGGTTAAGGCTTTTCATATGCCTTGCTGTAGCTTATACTTTTATTGATGAAACGTTCTAAAATTATTATTAACACAAATTTCCTCGCGATTTAATTTGTGTCAATTTTTCAGTCTCCTACTTTCTTGAACATGTATTTAATAAACAAATAACAGTATTAAAACAGTTTACAATCTACCGTACATTTGCAAACATAAATCGCATTCCACAATTATGTAACTATACCTCAGAAAAAGTATTGATGACACAGAGAGGCAGACAGATATATTATCTCGTATTCTTATATCAATACTCAAGATTTTTATTATGTACTTTTAAATTGAAATGTAAATTTTCATAAAATTGTTAATGTTTTTTTAAATGTTTAAATGAGAGACATCTAAATCCTTATATCCAATAGAGAAGCACATAAATCGAAGAATTTTCACAGAACTCGTTATTTAGTTCATACTTTTTCAAAACCAACTTATTACGTCACTATTCTAAAGCGTAAGAAATTCGAGAAAACATAAGGTTAAGTGGTGTGATTTGAATGACTGAGATTTTTAAGGGATATGTTTATAAGTAGTGAATTGATTGTTTGATACCAAAATTTTTAAATAATAACACTATATTTTTATATATTCACAATAAATAATTTTGTACTTACATCGTATTTATTTGGCCTCATTGTACCCATTTATTTTGCATATATTTTCACATTCGGTTACGCTTTTTTGTAGGCGACCATTTGCAATGAGTGCAATGATGACAAAATGATGAAGAAATTATCCAAAAAAATCTTTTTATTAATATTATATTTTCGTTTTTGTTTTGTTTTTTTTCGTAATTATTATATCCAAACAAAAAAAAGCATACGTTTTTGTTGTTGAAGTAATTAATAGTAGTAATACTAGTTGATTATTGTTGGAATAATAGGTATAGTGGTATTTGTAGTTGGTATGCAGGTGTTTCTAAAAAAAACGTTATCGTATTGATATACCAGCAAATTAAGATATAATATAACATATGATAAATCCACTTTGCTGGTATTATTTTAATTGTATTGATTTTTTTTGATAATAAGATAAACAAACAAAAATTATAATTATAAACTGCAAATTAAACACTTTGAAAAACAAAAAACACTTAATTTTTTTTATTTTTATTATTTTTTTTTTGTTGAGATTTTTTTCAGAACAAAATATATATGCGAAACCAACTAAAAGAAATCACTTAAATATATGAACATAAGATGATGCACACACAAAAAAAATTTGACATACATATATATAAAAGCACATAAATTATTAATTAATAATAAATGATTGATAAAATAAATAACAAGAAAATTAACTGAAGAATGTAAAGCGAAATATATAAGTTAGGTTAAGTATTTATTTATAACGGTCATATTTTATTCTTCTTCTTGTAGAATTTATTCAAAATCCCCGTTTTCATTATAACACTCGCAGAAATAAATGTTTTTTTTTATTATTATTATTTTGTGTATTTGTATTCTGTTTTATAAATTAAAAAATCTGTTAAAATTTCCACGATTTGCGAATATTAATTAACTTTCAAATTAACACAAATCCAGGCAAAATTAAAAGCAAAATAAATATTATTCACAAAACACCTGCAAGTCGAAAAATATACACTATAAAACTTTCACCATTTAAATACACATTTTTGTGAAAATTTCCTTCGTTTGAAACCAAAATAAAAACTATTTTTTTTTTTAAATTATTTTTCCACAAGTTTTCTCGATATTTTTACTTAATGTGAGTACACCAGGACTAAAAAAATTCATTCACCGATTTTTTTTATATATATACATACATATATTTAATCAAAAAAATCACTTTCACTCTTGTGTATTAATTTTCCAACAGAAAAATTTGCACAATTAAAATTCTGTCAGTCAACACCGAACATATAAAAAAGGAAAAATAATTTGGAAAAACCTAAGGAAAAATTCGATAAAAATTTCGATACATAAAATTCGATTTTTTTTAAGCGACACGATTTTATGCTAAAATTCTTCTCCCCAAAGTCTAAGCAATGACAAAAAAAATAATAATTTTAGAAAAATAGAAAATCGCGTTTTTAATTAAATATTTTTTTTCATTCAATGATTTTGAAAATAACTGAAAAAAGTAGAAAAAATCCTGATTTCTAATTTCCGAATACCGAATTTATATTCGGAAACGATGTGTACTCTACAGAACGTGATACGAAACTGAGGAAAAAAGTCGAGCCGTGCTCATATCATGTCACACAGAATACGACGGCATGCCGCATGCTGTTTGGTGCGTATGGAACCCCACGGGTGCTGCGGACCTAGAGCACCTCGTCTGTATAGTAGTTTGATATTGGATAAAACTTCTGCTGCGGCTGATGTTGGATAAGGCCTCGCGGATCTGTAGATTCCGAAAAAGAAGAGCTTTATTCACAACTATTGTGAATGCAGCAGCAACTGTTCAATAGTGCACAGAATGCAGAGCGGCGCACGCAAAAGTCCGTTTGCCGACTGCTTAATACTTGAGATTCAGCCACTAACCAAAAGGGATGACCAGCAAAGTGCCTCCAACACTATACACAACACTCCAGTCTAGAAACGTTCGTCAGTGCAGCCGTCACGACCCACTATGATTAGGAACTGGCCACTGGCACCGAACTGGACATGTGAACTACTGGAAATGCACGCGCTCGACCACACACCGCACTGCGACGATTCACTCCTAACTTCCCTTTCTGGTGCAAGGGTTTCGTCCTCCCTGCAGTCCTAGCAGATTTCAACTGAGGTCGAATGGAAGTGAGTCATCCCGAAAGGGCGATCAACCCTTTTCCTCGGTCGGTTTATATCATGCGATAACCTAGGCTTATTGCATGCGAGCGCTCGTAAGCCTGCGCCCTGTACATCAAACATAATCAAACACAAACCCCGGCATCGCGGTTCTCCATCTCTGCCCTTCATACGTACTAAGCGCGCACACACACGCACACACCACCAAACACAAGTGCCACCACTGATATACCTGAGTGCCGGCGCATTTTCACCTGAAGTCAGACATTTCCTGCACACCTGGAACGAGGAGGCACAACTTCGAGTAAAAGCAGTTACCAACAGTTTTGGGGCAACTGGTGCCGGCCTGAGCATTGAATTAGTTCAAACATGTTCGAAGCTAGTTTTGTTACGAAACCACACCATTCACAATTGCACAATTTAAAGCTTTCTCGGAATTAATTTTATGCAGTTTTCATATAATATAAGAAGAATTGTGATGCAATTTCGTAATAGGCATGAATGCAGCTTTTTAATGATTGATAAATAAAACTTGATTTCAGAGCTTTAAATAATTTCCTCGTATCGCCTCAAAGAAAAACGTCGGAATAATTTGAATTCAAAACAATAAACAAGTTTTAAAGGTGAGATTATTTCGGATTAATTTAATCGGATTTTTATTACCGTTTTATAATTAAACGTAAAATGATGGTTTTGAAAGGGGGTGAAGTTGTCACATCATTACAGGCAAATTATTATGAAGTTCTCCGAAGATTGCTGTAAAACGTCACTTTTCCGATAAGCCCATGATACACGACCCAATGCATTGATCAAACGAACTGTCAATTGTTAGTGTATAGGCAAGCTGAGGGTGCTCAATCACGCAAACTTCAATCCGATCCTATTCCTTAGCCTATCAACTAGAGTTGAGCCGGACTTACATACAAATACAAACCAAACAGGAAAAGTGTTAGCCGGTGTAATTAGGCTCAATAAGTCTGCGGTAGCTTGGCCGTTATTAAATTTGCTGGGCTGGGTAGTCGCTTTTCGTTGGCCTGTTCACGCGTTCACCTTTGAAATCGTTTCAAGATCTAGTTCAAACACAACCCTTTCTTTAAGTTCTTTAATTCAACCTAAGATTAATTGTAATGTAAACAGTTCAAATTTCATCAATTCCAAATTTAACAATATGTTGACTTTTCCATTGAAATCCCCTATTTTACGTTTACAATAATTATTTCAAAGTTAAGTCCACAAATTCACGTTGATTCCTTGATTTCTTGCCAGGGCCACCCTAACCACAGGGCTAAATGGGCTGTAGCCTCGGGGCACAACCTTTTCGGGGCGGCAATTTTTGTTGGTCTTATTTTTTTTGTTATTTTTAGTTATTAGTTATTTTTATTTAAAATCTTTTCATTACAGAAATAATCAAATAACGTTTTCTAATGATTGCTTATTCGTTATGGGAATTGGTTATGAAAATTTTAAAGATGCTTTGAATAAAATGAGTTCAAATCACTGGAAACTGCTATTATGGTAGCATTTTGGAGCGAAATATTAGAAATCATAGATAAAACTAATATATCACTTCAAAAAGTTGTTCCGCCACCATTTCCCGGGCCCCAGGTCATAGGGGGCCCCAAAAATGGATTGTAAGCCAAAAAGTGGACCTGGCTGCACTAAGTAACTTAAGGCCTATTCGGAAATCAAGAAGCGACCGTTCTGAATGAACTTATTCTTACCATGGATTTTAAAAAGTATTAAGTATTTTTTAGTAAAAGATTTTTTGAAATTTCAATATCCTTAAGGGGGCCCCAATCATGTTGTGACTGCAACTGAAAGCATTATTGAGTTATTCTCTTCTTTAGAAAAATCTGTACAGTCGAAAAGAAATACAAAATAATTTAACCTTTACAAATCTGAAGGTATAAAATTGTCCGGATGTGATGAATAAAAACGCATGGGAAAAAAACTAGGTCGAAAATACGTCGAAAGAAGTTAAACTTGATGCCAATAACAAATTCCGCATAAATACATATAATACCCTTGGCAACACTATACCTTCATTATGATAGTAACTTTCATTATGATGGTAAAGGAAATGACGGTATGACACATTACACTTTACTTTCATTTGCATTTAACATGTCAAGTGAGACATTTTATTCTGCGTGGCTTTTCTTTATGTATTTTTAAGTTGTTTTAATTTGTAATAACATCTTCACAAAGTGCTGCTTAACTAACGTCAAATCAAATTATTTTATTTTAAAATGTATTTACTAGTTTTCCAACAGGTGGCACTTAACCGTAATTTTGTCCAAATGAAGGTAAAATACGTCCGAGTCTGCTTTTTCATTAACCCTGGAATACTATCGCTTTTTTAGCATACGTTGTTATTATCGTATGTAAAATTTACTATTGCGGAAATGTGACATTGCCATAAAAAACGCAGTAATATAAAATGTTTTATAATTATTTTTTTATCAAAAAATGAACATTTTTTCAACAATATTTTAATCAAAATTCACGAATAATGTCGAAATTTTCCGCGTAAATTGAATTGGCCGTCGTAATTTTGACGAGCCATAGTATTCTAGGGTTAAATGTGTTTTTGGAAGCCAATATGAGCATTGGAAACGTTTTAAATAGATGAAAATTTCAAGCTCTCGAACGTTGCGCTAAAAAATCCACCGACCAAGGGGAGCGGTTTTAGAGGAACGCCTTTTTTTACGCAAAGTGAAATTTCAAGGAAACGGTTCAATGTTGCACAACAAAAATAAACCTGTTTTTTCAGCTAGCAAGAAGGAATATTTTTACCAAATAACAAATATCTAAGTTGCATTAAACAAATGCTATTAACAAATTAAAATAACGTGATTTTTTAACGGTTTTTTCCATTTTTCACTGTTTTGTGCCCTTACCTTTAACTCAATATACATCAATCTAAAGCTAATTTGAATACCTACAACTTTATAATTTGATTTTTTTCGATCCGAGTTCAACCCTTTTTGTTATACGCAAAAAGCGTTTTTTTTGATTTTCCGGAATTTTTAGGTTAGGTTCGCCATTCCAAATTCAAAAAAACAAAAACGCTATTCGTTTTAGATTTGTTTTTCCTATATAACCATATTTTTTGTTTCCTGTTGGCAATTATTAGATGGATTTGTGTAGATTGATTGGACTAGTATGGGAAAATAAAGAAAGTATATCTACTGCTTAACTTAGTTTAAGGACAATAATTTACCCAAAAATTGAGTCTATATATCCTAACGTCGGCATTTTTTAAAGTGCATTATGCCACCACAAATTGCACCGTCGAAAGATATTCTTCAGCAGTGAAAAGATGGAAAATTATTTACGGTCTTCTTTGGAACCCACCAAATTAAAAGATTTGAGTATTTTATGCATACCCTACCTATGATATTATAATTCAATTTGCAAAAAAGCAATTTGCAAATATATAAGTTACTTTTGTTTTTTGTTTACGATAAAATTTGTTCTTGTTCATATAGATATTAGTCGTGTCAAATTAGCATGATTTAGTGCAGAAGTACCCACTTTTTTGAAGTAGACCATTTTTTGGAAAATGTTCAGAAACACTTATTGATCAAGTGTTTATGTTCTGAAGGTGCGCAAATGTTTTCATCCATTATTTATTTAACAAATGGCTAATGGTAAATGAACCATTAATTAACAAATTAAAAATATCGGAAAATATGTAACGAAATGGACCCAAAATTTAAACTCGGAGGTCTGCGAGGTCGCTGAACACGAGTCCGAGGTCCAAATTTAAAAATTCATAATGGCGGATCCAATATGGCCGACTTTTGAAGATAAACCTCAAAATATAACAAAAATCCATACTCGGGGGTTTTCGAGGTCACTGAACACGAATCCGATGTCCAAAATTAAAAACTCAAAATGGTGGATCCAATATGGCCGACTTTTAAAGATAAACCTCGAAATTGAACAAAAATCTATACCCGGGGATTTTCAAGGTCGCTGAACACGAATCCGAGGCCCAAATTTCAAAATTTGAAAATCCCTGAGTATAGATTTTGGGTCCATTTCCATAATGGTTCATTAGACATTTGTTAAATAAATAATGGATAAAAACATTTGCGCACCTTCAGACCATATAACACTTGATCAATAAGTGTTTAGGTGGTTCTACACTAGCGTACAGCGGACGAAAAATTCGAACACATAAACGTGAGTTTATGTGGAAGAGGGTGAGAGAGGAGGTGGAATTCAATCATCCTCTCTCACCCTCTTCTCCACAAACGACGTTTCGAAAAATGTGTTCGTTGAACGCTCGTGTAGAACCACCCTTTCTGAACACTTTCCAAAAAAAATTAAGCCATTTGGTTCTACTTCAAAAAAGTGGGTACCCTTTTGCTAATTTGACACGACTATATGTAATTGTTTTAATTTTGTATGAATTTTTTGTTTTTATTTAGATTAAATTGACTTTTTCTAGTTCTGACACTTTTGTATCTATAACTTGGCCGGCCACCCCGCTTCCCTCAGACATCCCGTGTATTTTCTTACCGAGAGGGGCGCATTATTTTTAGTAGCCCATGGCGCTGAATATCTTAGGACGGCCCTGTTTCTTGCACAAACGGTTTCTAATGTTCAATTTGGTTTCTAATTTATTATACCTATGCATCTACGATTTCAAAAGTTTTGAACGAAAAACTCTCCTTTTTCCTATTTAGACTTCCGCCTGCACACCCGCCTGGTTTTGCCCTTGCGTTTTTTTGTGTTTACGGTTGCTGCATCGTGTTTTACGTCTGCTGCGCCTATGTATTTCTGCTGAGTCTAACGATTCCCTCTGATGATGAATGCTCTTCAATTGGGTTTGCTGAAACTTATATGTTTATTTAATATGACGAATGAACAATGAACGACTTCTATGAGTCGAGGTGCGCACTAGGATTTTCTGACTAAATTCGTCCATTCACAGAAAACTGAATCAATACTTCAATCTGGATATAGGCCTCAGTCGGATAGGGATTTGGGATATAATAATAATAATAATAGAATAAACCCTTCTAACGCAGAAGGCGCACTTCTCAGCTGGGAAAAGAAAAATTTACCAACTCAGAACAAGCAAGTGATGAGATGAGGCTCAACTAAAGCATGCAAAACATATAACAAAAAAAAATAAAAATAACACACAAAGAAGCGTACAACAAAGAGCGAGGCACATAAGTAGTCACGTGAGATTAGAAAGATTCCTTTTAAGGACATCTTTACTAATGCTCACGCTAAAAACATTAATATTTTTATTCACATTAATGAACAAACGATTTACGGGTTCGAATCTGCCGTAGTTGGTGTTAGAGGAGTTGATGTGTAAGAGAGGTGACCCTCTCAGATTATACCTGCTCTCTCTCTAAACGACACACGGCGACTTAGAAAAGCTGAGTGAACTCTTCCATTAAGGAGCTGATGAACGAATACAACATCGGCCACCTTACGACGCTTGTAGAGAGTGCTTAACCAGGATGTTGTTGGCACAACAATAGTAAAACGTGTCAAGGTCAACTTGCAAAAGTTTGCAATCCTCAACACTCTTCATGGGGTAAAGTAGAGTAGTCATGCTTACTATGTAGTAATACCGATTTTTAAGAAGAGAGGGGTAGAAAGGAAAACAGGGAAGTGCAGTAACCAAACCAGTTATTTTCATCCAAAAATTTTTGCGTGAAAACATACAAATTTACAATGCGCTTCTTCCTACTCTTTTCTTCTTTTTTTTTGCTACAAACGCAATCTCAATACAACAATGACAGACACACACACATTGCTGGCTCTTGTACAGACAAGAAAATTTATTGCAGTAACCAATTTTCAGTGTACGCCGTGAGTATGTAGTAAAATCAGTCTTACTACATGTTGAAGCAGGACTAGCCTACGTCGCCCCAATGTGACGGTACAATTTGATGTCATCAGCGTAAATCAAGATTCTACAGTGTCTTAGCAAGGGAACAATGTCATCAATCGGCAGAATAAACGGGAAAGGACCTAGATGACTGCCTTGTGGAACACCGGATGACGCTTCAATGGTTGCAGATTTGGATCCACAGAAAAGAATTTGGTAGGTCCTATCAGCTAAATAAGACTGGAACCATACTAGAAGGGGTTGCGGAAAGCCTAATTTTCTTAGTTTAAGAATTATAATGGAGTGGGAGAGCTTGTCAAATGCCTTACTAAAATCAGTGTAAACGCAATCAGTTTGGCAACCGGAAACGACGCCCTCGATAGCATGAGAAGTGAACTCGAGTTGATTGGTGGTGGTGGAACGAGCTGCAAGAAAGCCATGCTGATGCGTTGAGATAAGTTTCTTGCAGATAGGCGCGATTGCAGAATAAATGATCGATTCAAAAAGTTTCAGTATGACAGACAGCTTAGCAACTGGTCTATAATTCGACATTTCGTTCTTGATACCATCTTTGTGAATAGGGATTATGAACGAATTCTTCCAAAGAGTACGGAAGCACCCTTTATTCAGGGATTTTTGAAAAAGGGTTTTCAGTGGAGACTGGAGAACCTCCGCGCAGGACTTAAGGACAGCAGGGGGAACACCGTCGGGGCCGGAAGTGAAGTCGTATGGGAGTTCGTTAATATGATTTACGATATCGTCACTGGTTATTGATAGAGATAAACTGTGAGCCTCTTGGTTTGGAATTATGTGACGAAAATTATTGTCATTAGGTTGGAAGTCAGAAGGAGTAAAAGATTGATGAAAGAATGATACAAACATGTTGGAAATGGAGGACGCCTCACTACTAGACCAGTTAATGTTCTGCATAGTATTTGGGTAGTTATCAACTTTTTTCTTAGAGTAAAGAAATTTAAAGAAGTTTCTTGGATCAGTATAAACCTTGTCCCTCATGTTGCAGAGATATTAACAATGCAGAGCAAAAGAGAGTGAACGAAATCTGTTATAGCAATTAGTAAATGAATTATTACTCGGAGAGTCCTTTCTCTTTAAATATGTGTTCCAAATTCTATTTTTCTGATTCCTTAACTGCTTCAGCTCATTATTGTACAAAGGTGGAGATGAACTGGGCAATTTCTGGGGCTCAAAAGGTACACAAGAAACGAGGCCTTCATATAGTATAGCATAAAACCGTGCCACCTCGACATCCAACTCATTAGCGGAAAGCAACCTGTTGAAATCTACCGAGGCAAGCTTAGATGACAGTTCCCCAAAGTTAAAGGAATGGGTTACCACCTCCGGACAAGGATTGTTTTCTAAATTGTAGCACTAATTAAGCAAGAGAGGAGGGTGGTAATTGTCAACAGACGTCAGGATTATTGGACTGGGTTCAATACAATAGAAGATCTAACTGCCTCCCTAACATATTACTCACACCGCTTATTTGTTTGAAGCCGACTTGAGATTAAGGTTGCCTTCAGGGAGGTAGTTATCTTCATCAGATAGCCACTGAATATTGGGTAAATTAAAGTCCCCAAGAAGAAGTAACTCATCACTATTGTACATCATACACAAGAGATGAGAATATCATAAAGGTTTTTACCTTCATCGTCAAGCATGCTTATCATATCTGGGGGTATATAGCAGCACAGCAAGAAGAGATTTCTTTTGGAGAAGGAAATTTGAGAGCTAGTACATAGATCAATGTCAAGTTGGATAGAGAAACTAGGAAGCGAGATTGGGTTACAAATTAGATGGCTACTGCAAGCAAGAAGTACGCCACCCCCACGAGCTTCCGAGTCAGTGAAACGATCCCTCCGAAACACTTGGTAGGAGGAATCAAAGAGTTCAGCATTAAGAATGCCTTCATGGAGCCAGGTTTCAGTGAATGCTCTGACATCGAACCCGCTAGCCGTCGATGCCTGAAGGATGTCATTAGTTTTAGACCGGGTCTAAGAGAGTCGGCAATATCAGGCGGTGCAGACAAAACAAAAGAAGCAACAGGCTTGGAAGCCTTGCTGACTTTTCTGCAAAAGACCCTTATTTACTACCCTACTTTTGTTATAAACAATTAAAGTATTTTACCACGTTTTTTGAGCTTAAAATGTGAATTACTCCGGTTCCGGTCAGATCGCGGGAAAACTAAATATCAGTCTCTTCGTAATAAAATTTCCAATAAATCCTCGTTGGTTTCAAGTTTCTGAAGTACATACATAACCTACAAAACGAGAAAAAACAGTATTTTTTTCAATTTAATCCCCAAGACTGTTATATTTGCAACTGGTTTAATTAATTCATGTGACATTTTGACATTTCATTGATATTCTTAAAGTACGTTTACACTTGCTACTTGTGACAGATTCTTAAACTATGTTTGCACTTACTACATCTTCCCCTTTTTTTATATTATTATTATTATTCCATATTTTACTCTACCCCCCCTTTTTTTTTAAAAAAAAAATATTACATTATAATTTCCAAAATTTTTAAGTTCTATTCATTGTTAACAAAAAATTTTTTTTTTAAAACTTGTGATATTTTAAACTTTTTCTTTTCTAATTCATGTTCCAAAATTGATAATTACAGCTTTTGTAAAGAGATAAATGGTTTTATATTTACTTATTTTATTATTATGAACTAGCCTGCATGCATTAAGAAAATATAAGAAAATTTTATATAAATATAATAAAATTAAAGATCATAGGATATCCTCTTATTCTATTTTTATAAACTAGGCAGCACGTTATCAAGACCATTCGAAACCTGTCTATTTTCCGGTCACTTTACGCAATGAAATTGTGTTTCGGCGAAGAGTGGTACCATCTGCTAATTCTATCCAATATGAGCGTGGTGATTTATCTCTACTTTTTATTTTGGCAATAACCCATTGTCACGGCAAATTCTGAGTAGATACGTTCAGTTCCGTTTTTATAATAAATTTATTTGTTATATTAATAATTACATAAATTGGTTAAATTAACGAGGTTGAATTTTAGAATAAAATAAAAAAACTCAAAAACTTTGTCGCACGTCTGGTCTCGTCGAAAGTTGCAGCGAAATAGGAGGTCACCTTTTCCCTTGTGTCCAAACGTGTTGAAAATAATGTGGTGAAAATTTGTGTGGTGAAATGGGATTGGTGACGAAGTAGGCTAGCAGTCAAAGGTTTTAACATTCTCCCCCCAGTAAACTACTAAACTTGTTGTGGTAGCTTTACTCTGTGCTTCTGGCTGCATCGCCAACATCCAAGATGGCCAGCTTTGCTACTGCACGCTCATATACACCTTCTCTGGTTCTGACTATTGCTTTGCCCACCTGGCTATATTTACGAGGATAGATCTGTTCAACTATCCCTTTTTTCCATTCATTTCGTGGTGCCTTCTCGTCGACGATTATTTCGACATCTCCCACCTTGATGGGTTTTACAGGATGAAACCATTTAGTGCGTCTAGTTAAGGTTGGCAAGTATTCAGCTACCCAACGCTGCCAAAAATAGTCAGCTATTCTTTGCGATATCCGCCAGTCTCTTCTCAATAACAAATCCTTGTCACAAAATACTCCGGGGGGTTTCGTGCCATTGGATGAACCTAACAGTAAATGGTTGGGAGTTAACGCTTCTTCCTCCTGGTCGTCCAAAGGCACGTACGTTAAAGGTCGAGAATTAATAATATTTTCAATTTCCATTAAGGCAGCTCGAAGTGTCTCGTCGGAGAACCTTTGACCTGGAAGAATTCTATATAAGGTCCGTTTTACGGACCCAATTAACCTTTCCCAGCATCCACCGGTGTGCGGCGCCAAGGGTGTGTTAAAGTTCCACCTGAAAGTGTTTGCAAATTTGTTAGTAATTAGTTGTTGGGGTAGCTGCTTTATAGATTCGCGCAGTTCGCGGTCAGCTCCTATAAAATTCGTGCCGTTGTCACTGAATAGCTCTACTGGTGTTCCTCTCCGAGATATAAAACTACTTATCGCCATAATACAAGAATCTGCTGTGAGACTATTTGCGATTTCAATGTGTACTGCACGGATGGTCAAGCAAGTAAATAAAACGCCCCATCTCTTTTCCTTGTGTCTTCCTACTGTCACGTAAAGAGGCCCGAAGTAATCTATGCCAGTATACGAGAACGGCCTAGTAAATGCGGCTAATCTGGCCTTTGGGAGTTCAGCCATCTCTGGAGGCCGTGGCACTGCATTATCGATTTTGCATCGTGCACAGTCTTTCCTCACTTTCCTGAGAGCTGCTCTTAATCTAGGGATATAAAACTCCTGGCGAAGCTCGTTGATGACCGTTTCATGGTTAACGTGATGGTACTTCTGGTGAAACGACTTTATAAGAAGATACGTTATATGATGCTGTTGCGGTAAAATAATTGGACGCTTGTGTCCATAAGATGCGTCTGGTGACCTGTCTATGCGGCCTCGGACTCTTAAGATGCCATTTTCATCCATATATGGTGAACATTTATACAAAGGGCTAGTTTTGTCTATGTAGGAAGCTTGCTGATTGTTACATGATAATATTTTAATCTCTTTGGTGTAACAATCCTGTTGAGCGGTTCGAAAAAGTGACTGTTGAGCTATCTGGATCTCGTCGTATGTTAACGCGCCTATTGATTTCGACTGTTGATTCCTTTTCTTTCTTAAGTTATTGATGAATCTAATAAGGTATCCCATTATGCGGCTAATTTTCATCCAACATGAGAACTTTGTAAATTCGATTGACTTTGAACTCTCAACAAGATGCACCATTGCGACAGCTGTATCTTCTTTTAATTGCTCCGTACACCGATAGTTTGGCCACTCATTACTTGGCCTTTTAAGAAATTCTGGTCCTGTGTACCATCTTGAATTTATTGAAATTTCAGGTATTTTTCCTCCTCTGGTAGCGTCATCAGCTACGTTGTGCTTAGATGGCGTCCATTTCCAATCTTCAGGTCGTGTTGATTCTTGAATTTCACCAATTCGAAAACGTACGAAAGGTTTGAGCCTTTTAGGGTCTGTACGTAGCCAAGACAATATTGTAGTGGAATCTGTCCAGAAGAATCGTTCACTTACAGAAATTTGGTGACCTTTGGTAATATTGATGGCCAACCTGGCGCCTATGACTGCTGCTTGAAGTTCCAAACGAGGAATTGTTTCCGATTTCAGTGGTGCTACTTTAGCTTTAGCGGTTATAATTGAACAGTGTACTATGTCATTATGTTGAAATCTGAAATACGCTACTGCAGCGTAAGCGTCTTCACTTGCGTCTACGAACACGTGTAGTTGTAAATTACTTATTACCTGATCGTTGAAATAGTGTCTTGGTATGCGGATTGACTGAATTTGAGGCAAATATTTAATCCACGATTTCCATCTTTGAAATAAATGTTCAGGAAGCGGATCATCCCATTGAATTCCAGCTCTCCAAACATCTTGTAGAATAATCTTGGCATATATTGTAAAGAAGGCTAGAAACCCAAGTGGGTCGAAAATCGACATTATTACTTGAAGCATCATACGCTTAGTAGGATTGACTTCGCCACATAAAACTTCAGCCTTTAATCTCTGATACTGCAAGGTAAACGTGAAAACATCTGATGCCGGTAACCACCATAATCCTAACATCTTAGCTGCATCTGTGTTGTTGATGACGTTTGCTGCGGTCAGCTGGCTAATATCCTTGCTTTTAGCAATTGCTTTATTGTCGAGGACTGTCTGTACTTTCATTGAATTGGAAACCCAGTTCCGTATTTCAAACCCTGCCTTCTCGTGAATCATTTTAATTTCTTGTCCAATTTGTATCGCTTCTTCCTCTGTGTCCGTACTATAGAGTAGGTCGTCTACGTAATGGTTTTGTATAATGGCAGACGCTGCTTCAGGAAACTCATCTTTGTGTAGCAGAGCGTTTTTATTTTTGACATACTGAGCGATGCTTGGTGAACAATTTGCGCCAAAAATCATTACGTTCATGCAGTAAACATCTGGAGGGCGATCTAGCTCACCACCTCTCCACAGAAATCTTTGAGCATATTGATCCTCTTGCTTTATTTGCACCTGATGAAACATTTCTCGAATATCTCCTGACAGAGCCACTCTTTTTACTCTAAAGTTGAATAGCACGTGAACTAAATTTGTTAACTGGTCAGGTCCTTTAAGTAACATATCGTTCAACGATAAATTATGTGACTTTGCGGCAGCATCCCAAACTAATCGAATTTTATTAGGCTTATTGGGATTGCGTACCACGAAAATTGGTAAATACCAAGTCTTGTTGTTAAATTGCATTTGTTCCTTCACAGGTAATTTTCTTGCGTAGCCTTTAGTTAATAGATTTTGGATTTGTTCGTTAATAGCCGACATAGTAGCAGGCTCTTTTAGTGCTTTCCTTTCTAAACACTCTAAACGTTTTCGTGCCATTGGGTAGCTGTCAGGCAGCTTAATATTGTCACATTTCCATAACAATCCAGCTTCATATCTGCCATCTCGTTTCACTATAACACTTTCCATCATGGCTTCAGCACGTTGATCTTCAGCTGACAATGATGTTTTTGTGACAATAATTCCTATATTGTCAAAGGAAAATGACTCTTTAACTAAATCGTCTAACTTTTGACATTCACACATGTGAAAGCTAAAATGTTTCCCTTGGCTCTTTGTGTTATCAACGTCATTTTCACATTTTCCATGGATAGTCCAACCAAGCTTCGTTTTTGTGGCTATAGGTTGATCCCACTTGCCTTCTTTGATTTTACTGGGCACGCCTAGCTTAAAATAATCAATCCCTAGAAGAATTTGCGGTCTTGCTTTATAATACGATTGCACTTGGATACCTCTTAAATGCGCGTATTCCTTCGTCAATTTTTCCATATTTAAGGTCTGCTCTGGAAGGCTCAAGTTTTTTATTGTTCGTACGTTCTCGAGTTTAAACTTTTGTGCTTGATGGCGGGCTTCTGAAATCCTCAAGTTGACTTTCTGGGATTCTGGCTCCAGTCTTGTTGTTTCGGCAGTCCATTTTAGGCAAAGACTCTGCGGCTCCCCATCTAATTTTAGTTCTTTTGCTAAGGTGTTTTCCATCAGAGTTACGGACGAACCTTCGTCGAACAGTGCGTAAGTGTCGACAGCTTTTTTCTCACCATACAAGGTTACAGGCACTATTCTTAATAATGTGTGTAAAGAATAATCTTTTTGCTGGTGGTTGTTGCAGTTGACCTTTACTGGTGGTTCGTATACTACTTTACTGTGTAGTAACGGGTGATGCTTAGCGAGACAGCCATCGGTATTACAAATTTTAACGTTCAGGCATCTTCTATAAAGATGTTTAGTTAAACAGTAATGACAAAGTTTATACCTTTTAATAACTTGCCATTTTTCATTCCTTGGCATTTTTTGGAACTGCTGACAAGAGTCAATGGAATGATCTGAATGGCATAAAACGCAATAGCGTACGTTTCTTGGTGCGTCCGATGATTCTTGCGTATGAACAAAATGAGTTAATTTGACGTTTCTTTTGTTTTCAGAGTTTGGTACTGTTGACGTTAAGGTATTTGCTGCTATAGCCACTTCATATAACCAATCTGAGAATGTAGTTATATTTCTATCCTTCTTAGAAACATGCAGGGCCCAATTCAACTTAATGGTTGGTGGCAGCTTATCCACTAACTCTTCTAACAGCAATGGATTAGTAAGATGTGCTTCCAGTTTTGATGCTTGCATTGTGTAACACAGATTTCTAACAATCATTGCGTAGCTAACAAGGGCATCGAATCTGTCCGCTTTTAAGTTGGGTTCTTTTCGAAGTTGCTTGACTAGATTTCCTATTATCTTCTCCGGACAGCCATATAAAATTCGGAGGGTATTTATTATTTCCGGTACAGATGATGGTAAAAGCAAATGAGCGCGTACAGCTTCCAAAGCAGGACCACGTAAACTCTTTTGTAATCTAATTAAATTTTCACAATTAGTATATCCGCACGCGTTTGTGCTAATCTCAAATTGACTTATGAAAACTGGCCACTCTTCTGGCCTGCCGCTAAAAATGGGCAATTCTCTTGACAATGCGCTTCTTGCCGCCAGTTGATTTCGTGTCGGAGGCAATGTTGTCAAAACTTTATCAGTTTTCAACGACGGTTTTACGTCATCGAAAGGAACTTCGAATATTTCTTTGTCACATAACTTTAACTTTGCTTGTCCTTCTACCCAATTTTTTATTCTCGCGGTCGCGGCTCTTTGTACACTATTTCCACTGCATACTGACCTTTGCTCATCCCTTTGGAATAGAAGTTGGTACTTTTGGTCAAGATATTCCATCTCTATCTTTTCTAGCTGGTTAATTCGCTTCAGCTTTAGCTCTCTTTCTTCTTCTGCGCGCTTAAGTTGGAGGTCTATTGCTGTTGATGACGAAGTTACAGTATTACATTTTGATGTAACGATATGGTCTCGGCATTGCTTAGCACGTTGAGCTGCTGCTAACGATTTACTAACTGGCTCTTGATGGGACATTGGATTTTCAGACTGTATAGATGGCACAACTTCGTTGATGGTTTGCACATTGCGTGTATTGGTAGTAGCATCTGATTGAGGGGTAGGTTCGGTTGCGTTTAATTGTGCTGCTGCAGCATCTTCACGCCTTTTGCACTGTTCACACATCCAGTCCTGATTCTCGATTTCCTTGCCTACCTTTACACATGCAAAGTGAAACCAATCATCGCATTCGTCGCATTGCACCATTTCTAAATTGTCTTCATCGTTGTAATGGCCACAATTTCTATTTTTCTTGCTGCCTTTCGGTGGCATTGTGAGAAGTCTCCGTATAGCTGATTTAAATCACGTTAAACTGAATGTTCTTGTAAATTCAATATATATATCAGCTCCCGCACTAACACAAGTTTCTTCAAAGACCTTTCAAATTGTTTTCAATTTATTTTCTTTAGCTTCCAAATATTTTTTTTTTCGCTATCAAATCTTTTGTTTTCTCCAGGCCTTCTTGATGCCAAAGTTTTTTTTTTACATATATAAAAAGTTTTTGAGGATGTCACGGCAAATTCTGAGTAGATACGTTCAGTTCCGTTTTTATAATAAATTTATTTGTTATATTAATAATTACATAAATTGGTTAAATTAACGAGGTTGAATTTTAGAATAAAATAAAAAAACTCAAAAACTTTGTCGCACGTCTGGTCTCGTCGAAAGTTGCAGCGAAATAGGAGGTCACCTTTTCCCTTGTGTCCAAACGTGTTGAAAATAATGTGGTGAAAATTTGTGTGGTGAAATGGGATTGGTGACGAAGTAGGCTAGCAGTCAAAGGTTTTAACACCCATTCTTTACCATTTCTAAACCAAACTCTTTCACCTATTTGAAAATTAGTGTTTCTTTCTTGAGTCTTTCTATTATAATATTTGCAATAATTATTAATCTTTTCTTCAAACCTACTTTTCTTCAAACCTACTTTACTTTAATTTTCATGTTTTCCTGGTATAATCGACCTTGTTTCCCTTCCCATTAATAAGTGGGTAGGAGCTAATCCTAGTTTGTGTTGGCGTATTACGATATTCTAAAAGGCTTAACCACAATTCGTTGTGGGTATCTAACGTTTTCCTAAGTAATTGCTTTGCTGTTCCAACCATTCTTTCCGCAGACCCATTTGATTGGGGATAGCGTGGGCTGGTAGTATTGAGATCTATATCTAATTCATGACAAAAGGTTCTAAACTGATAAGATCCAAATGGTACATTGTCTGCAACAATAATACGCGGTATACCTAAATACGAAAAAAGTGTCTTTAACTTGCTAATCACTTCGAATGCCGTTTTGTTTTTTATATATATTATGTCTAAAAATTTGGAGAAATAGTCACCAATGACTAAATAAAATTTTCCTCTTAACTCCATCAAGTCCATACCTATTTTTTGAAAGGGACTCATTGGTATATCGTGTGGCAGCATTGGTTGTTTTGGAGGTTGAGCTCTATATTTTTGACAAATGGCACAATTGGTAATCATGTTTTCTATATTTTCATCCATTCCTGGCCAGTACACCAGTGATCTTGCTCTTAATTTAGTTTTCTCTATTCCAAGATGCGATTATGTCCTTTCTTATTTGAATTGGAACCAATAATCTGTTATCAAAAAATATAATACCTTCCTCAATGTATAATCGATCTCGGAATTTCCAGAACCCTTTTATATTTTCCGGGAGTGCCTTTTTTTCGTTAGGCCACCCATTCATTAAAGTATTCATAAGTTCATTAAGTTGAGGATCCTTTATAGTGTATAATTTAATTTGTTCTTTTCGACTGGGACTTACATTAATTGAGTGTACAACATCATTTAGATCAGATATCTCTGGTTCATTGTTTGTGTTATGTATGTAATTTCGTGAAAGATAGTCAGCTATATGCATGTAGTTGCCTGGTAAATATTGTATATTGAAATTATATTTTAGTAATTTAATTTTCATTCGCTGTAATTTAGCCGCCGGGATTTTACCTATATCTTTAGTTAGTACTCCTATAAGTGGTTTGTGATCCGTTATTACTGTTATATGGCGACCATAGATATAATTGTGGAATTTTTGGCAGCCAAAAACTATGGCTAACAATTCCTTTTCAATTTGGGAATAATTTTGTTCTGTCTCTGTTAGACTACGAGATGCAAACAAAACTGGTTTTTTATTTTGCATTAAACATGCTCCTAAACCATTCTGTGAAGCATCTGTTTGAAGCGTAATTGGTTGTGTTGGATCAAATATTTTTATTGTAGGGGCTTTAGTAATCAATTCTTTTATTTTGTTTAAGCATTCTGTATGCTGAGGAAGCCATTGATATATAACATTTTTCTTTAGTAAGTCACGAAGTGGTTTTGATATATCTGCTAGATTGGGGACAAAGTCTCTTATATAATTTATAACTCCAAATAACTTTTGAACCTGTTTTTTATTTTCAGGTGGTTGCAGCGCTTCAATCGCTTCTACTCGTTTTTTATCTATTTCTACTCCATTACTACTAATAATGTGTCCTAAGTATTTTACTTTAGTAACACAAAATTGTGTTTTATCCTTATTGAATTTTATATTTGATTCACGTGCTCTTTGAAGCACTTTTCTTAGAGTGTCTTCGTGTTCTTCTAATGTTTCAGAAAAAGTACACAATTTACTTGATTGAGTATCCAATTGCACTTGATGAAATCCGTCCTTCTCATCAAGCACTGTGAAATATTTTTTATTTGTTAGTTTTGCGATTATTTCTGATACTGTAGGAATATAATGAACATGTTCTTTAAGAGCCATGTTTAGATTACGTGGATCTAAGCAGATGCGTATTGACTTGTTAGGTTTTTCTATTATTACTATATTTGAAACCCATTCTGTTGGTTCCCGTACTTTCTCAACTACTCCTCTTTCACACAACTTGTCTAATTCTCTTTTAACTATATCTTTCAAAATTAATGGTATACGTCGAGGTGGGCACACAATTGGTGTGCAGTCACTTTTTAATCGTATTTTAAAATTATGTGTGAATGTTCCTATGCCCTCAAATACATCTGAATAATTTCTAATTAGATCCTCTTCGCATTTAAGTTCGATGGTTTCAATTCTTTTAATAAGATTAAACTTTAAACTACCCGTAAGACCTAATATTGGTGTCCTGTCACAATTAACCACTACAAAATCTAGTATTTGTGAATTGTTATTTGTTATACATTTAAGTTTTACTGTTCCTAATGTTTCAATTAGTGAACCCCCCACACTCGTATTTTCATTAATTTTCTATTGACTTTAAACTTGGAAATTTGATTTAGAAATGTCACTGGCAGTGTATTTACATTAGACCCGCTATCTATCTTAAACTTAATCTTTAAATTATTTATAGAAAGCGTTTGGTACCAGCTTTCCCGTTTAGTATCGTTTAATGTATTTATTTGTAAACTATCTATGTACAAGGTATCAAATGATTCTTGTACTTCATATACCTCATGTTTTGCTTCGCACATAGAAGAATAATGATTTCTTCGATGACAATTGCTGTATTTTGTTCCGTATGCTGGACATTTTCGTTTCAAATGGTTCTGACCACATGCTCTACAATTGTTAATCCTATTATTTTCCTGATTTTTCCTAAAATGATTGTTAAAATTTTTATTAGTATTTGTTTTGCTATTATTATTATATTTATGAAATGCCTGCATTTGGGTTCCGAGTACGGAAACCGAACACGGAAACCGTATGTGTGCCGCCAGCCTAACTGTGAACCATTTACATTACAACTGAATTCTTAATACTAGCGGTTTTCCCAGTAGCACTCTACAGGGTATTATATAGTAGTTTGTACATTATTCTTTATAGTGTTTTGTATAGTCTTTTGTAAGCTACTCTTAGGTAGGTACTTTGCTCTACAACCTGAAACCTCTGCTTCGAGCTAAGCTTAATATCAGTCTAGGGAAAATTACCACAAAAGCTTACCTTAGCTAGGGCTTAGAACTGCCATATTAAAATGCCACTTTCTAACATCGTAGAATATTCATCAACCCAGAGTAATAATCACACCTTTTTTCCAATAAAGTTGCACTAAAAGAGTTCAATAAAACTTTTTTGTCGATACTTCACCAAAAATCAACTCCAGTATAGACTTAAGAAATTGTGTGCAACAAGTTTATTCCATTTTGGAGGACATAAAATATCTTTGTGGATGAAACGGTTATAAAATTCAAAGGAAGAATTTTGTTTATTACTTACAATCCTAAGAAACGTACAAAATGGGGAATAAGAATTTATTTACTTTGTTTTTCTGGATATATTTGTAGCATTTTTCCGTATTATGGGAGGAGATGTTGATGAATTCTGATGTGCCTTCCTAGTAAACCAAAAAAGAATGGTTTTTCATAATTCTGTACCAATCGCTTTTTACAACTACCTCATTTTATAAGACTAAGACTATAAGATCCGAAAAACCTAGAATGTACTTTTTGGTGAATGCTTTGTAAATTATTATAATTATTATTTATAGATCCTAAGGCTTTAATATTATATTTCTAAAATGTAAAAATGTCCATAGCTTTGAAATATTTTCAATTTGATTGTCTCATTATAATGTCGAGGATTTGATCGCAGCCCTATTGTAAAAAAGTTGTGAGTGCAGTGAATTACTAATACAATTTCAACAATTGAAATTCGGAAATCTGGTTTAACTACTAATTTTGTAATTGAATGAATTCTAATGGAACATTTCCCATCATAAAAATTAATGTGGCAATTACAAAGGAATAAACACTTGTGTCACTTAAGTTTAAGTTCGATTTCCTGTCATGATTCTGTCAAATTTTCTAGAATCGCTTCTTCCGCACCAGCGATAAGCGTCCTTAAGAATGTTGCGTGTGGCTTCTTTTGAAATTCGGTAAAGAAATCCCCTGAGATTTTTAAAAAAATTTTTAGTAAACAACGAATAATCATAGAAAGTAGTAAGTTGTTTCTCATTTGGTACTTTCCCTTGTTCGAAATTATCTAATCGATTTTTTGTTCAATTATGACATGTTACGGCAGTATCTTTTACTGTCAATCAGCTTTCCAAGTAGTTCGACTGCTGTATTGTAAATATTTGGTATTTTTGAGTAATGTCTGCAAAAATAAAAACATATAAAAATATCCCACAAGTGCTAATATCTTTAATGGAATTTTTTTAAATAATGGACTTTCATTTTTTTTATTTAAAAAAAAATCAAATCGTATTTTCTGAGAGTTATTAAAGTGTTTTATAGTTAGTTCCCTTTTAATATAAAAAAAAACATTTTTATTAAAATTCGAGAATAGGCAGTTTTTTCTTTTTTGACAAACTTTTCTTGCAGTTGATAATACTCACCGTGTTCTTCAAAAGTGGCGATACAATATTTTGTGTAAATTTTGGTCTTGAAATGTTGAATACTACCAATAAAATTAACGAACACGATAATTAACTTTCAGAACACTTTCTTCAATTACTTATCCTACCAATCAAAGTGCGAAATCTTGTTGCGGGAGATTTCAAAGATTGGCTGAATTTCTCGATTTTAAATGTTTTTTGGGGGGCTGAATCCGAATTTCAAGCTTCACAGCGAAAAACGCAAAAAACCCCAAAATGTTCCCACTTTTATCAGTTTTTCGCTCATATCTTGAAAACTATGCGTTTTTCGAAGGTATACAAAATATATATACAAAATCCACTAGTCAACTTTGATTTTCGAATTAGAGGTTTCGTTGCTAAGCAGCGCGCTAAAAAATAATGATTTCTTGGCCCTTCCGCGAAAACGTAAACAACGCCCACTCCTACCCCCTATAACTCCAAAAATATACACGTTATCAACAAAAACCCTTATAATCCGTGAAAGTACATTAATTTTCCTACAAGACACATCTCTAACATTCAGTTTTCTCATGAAAGGGAAAAATGCCTTGGGCGCCCCAATGAAGCCTGATCTTATAATTTAAAAAAATCTCTTCCGGTACTCCGCTAGGCCTCAATTCTATCACCCGCTCTTTTCATAGATTTTATAAATGACCTACTCTTATTGTGTTCTACTTATACCACCCTTTCATTTGATACCCATGTCGAGGGTATTGTGAAGAAAATCGTACTCCGCCCTCTTCAGACGGCCGCCATGGATCTAATGGTATATTGTGTATACTATATTGCTTATTGCATTCTACTTATTATACCCTTTCATTTGATTCCTATGTCGAAGGGGTTGTGAAGACAAAGTTAATCCGCCCTCTTGAGGCGGCCGCCATGAATGTAACGGTATATTGAGTATACTACAGTGCTGCGTAAAAAATTAAAACCACGTACATTTTGTCATGAACTTTCACCTGTGAAAAGCAGTCGTTTCCAGTCCTGCAGAGTCAAATTTCTGTAGGCTCTAAACCACAAAACTCTTGCTCGAGCATGTCTGGATGTTAGGAAACTTTTTGTAGCCGCGCTTCGAGCAAACAATCCTTTTGCGCAAAGGATTCTTCAAATGTAACCAGCAGACACGTGCGTACCACTTTTTTGGTGGTGATCTATCGAAAGATCAGCGCTTGATTCCGTTCGATTTTCTTTAACTAGCTTGTGCGAAGAACTTTCAACACGTCTTGTCACAATTTTCTTACGTCCTGAATTTTCTCTGTTCTGCACGGTCCCACATTCATTGTGTCTTTTAATGGTTTGAGGAACACAGGTTTTACTTATTTTTAATTGTAGTGTAATTGTCCACTCAGATAATCCAATATTGTGAAGCCCAATAACAGAAAAATATACTTAAGTCACTCGATGCTCTGTAAACAACTAAAATTATTTATTTACCTGCCATAAAGTTATTTCATTAACTGATTTTCTGCCCATTATGCAGATACAAAAATGAAAACGTAAACGAATGGTATCAAATAAATAACCGTGCTAGAGGTCCTGGCACAGTTAGCTAAGGCTTTGTCAATGTTCCAAACTGTAACGCAAGGAATTGATAATATAGTGGTACCTATCCAACGGTACTGCATCCGTACGAAGGGATATTATTTCAAAGGCTGAAGTGGTCTTAACATTTTACGCAGGGATTAATTTACATTTTTTTTTATAGTGAAAGACCGTCTTGTTTTATTTTAATGAAATTAATTACAATTAATAGAGTATAGTTTTAGTTAAATTTTGAGTGTTTCATTTCTGTAATCCAATAAGTCGTTCAAAATCTGCAACCATTGAAAGTAAAAATTTCATCCCAAAGTTTACGTGGTCTTAATTTTTTACGCAGCACTGTATATTGCATTGTCATCGGAACTCAATTGGTGGCCAAAATTTTAGCATGATCGGATAACCGCAAGTATTCAAAAATTCGATTGCAAAATATGTACCGGGAAAATGGTAATTCGCGCTCTTGAGACGGCCGCCACGGATCTAACGGTACATTGAGTATACCATATTTTATTCTACTTATTATACCCTCCTTTGATACCCAGGTCGAGAGGGTTGTGAAGAATATGTTAATTTGCCCTTTGGAGGCGGTCGCCATGGATTGAATGGTTTATTGATTACACTTTATTGTATTGTCATCGGAGATAAAGCTGTGAGCAAAATTTTCAGCATGATAGGATAAGCGGAAGTATTCGAAAAATCGATTGCAATATTTTTACCGGACAAACAGACAGACAAGAAAGCGACCTAATAAAAACGTTTAAAATTCTTAAAATCATTGATTGGGTTTTTTGATTTTCTGTCACAGTAAAGCATTACAATTTGGACACTGACTGTCATGTAGTAAAAGGAATTCGCGTCAATAAAATTTGAACTAAAAATATCACTTTGCAACGTCTCACCAATGACCCACTTTACTTCTTCGTTTCATTACAAATTTTGCAATATTGCAATCAACCAATAAATCCAGTTTCATTTTGAGAACACACAAAACCCCAGAAAGGGCTTTAAAACTTGCGCTGCAACCTTCCTTATCAGTCCTAATTTAAAAACAAAAAAAGGATAACATAATTCACAAGAAACGAAAGTAAAAGAAATCCCCACGAAGGCGCCAGGGAAGTGCGAAATTGTCGCTGTAAATATCGTCGATAATAAAACCGCGATAGAAAGTGATCCAGTATCTGTAATAGCCGTTTTATGCGCGATCAATAAAATCAAATCCACCTTGTCCTCAGTTATGTCTGACATTGTTAATTTCTGCTGTAAATCAGGCAAATAAAAAAATAAATGAAGAAATAAAAAATAATAAAAAAGGGAAAAATAAATAAATGGAGACAGTCGCAAGCGCGCTTCACTTTCAAATTCACCGCTCGAATATGGATGATTGGGGATGAGGTGCTGAAACCGATTAAAATTGCAAACACGGTGTAAATTGAGTTGCGCAGGTGAATGTTAGATCAATGCTTGATGTGGGACTGGGACAGTCTGTCACTTATAAGTGTCGATTGTATTCTTTATTAGACTGGAATTTGAGAGGCTCCAACTGAACAACTTCTTCTTTTTTATGCTTTATTATGCAGAACTTGCAGGATGATTGAAAATGGTGTCAGTTTAATCTACGACTTTGCGCAATCATAAAACATTGTAACTCTTTCTGTCTGCAGTAATATTTTCTTAATCAAGATTTGTGCCTTACGCAATTGAAATTTTTCTTTGGAACACTGTTATATAAAACAAAAAGAATATTTTCATATTTTAATAGTATCTTGGATGATATTTTCAATTCATTTAACGTGCGTAACCTTCATTACGACGTAGCGGATTAATTTTGTGTGATGTACGAGTATCGCAAGCTTTTCCGTAGAAGTGGGAACAGTTTAATTGAAACGATTTGAAATGAATGCAATGCACGAATAATAAAAATTTGCCCCATTTCCATTTTTAATGTTTTATCATATTTATTCCTTAACATATTTCCCAGAATGATGCAACTAATCACCTCCAATTCTTCTGCGATGTCACTAAATGCCCCCAATTATTCCGAACTTACAAGAAGATAGGTGCTTCAAAGAACTTGATGCCATCAAATCCACTCGACCCGACATTACAGGCCCTAGCGTTCTTAAAAATGCACCCTTCTATAAAAAAATGTCAATGGAACCTCTTTACTCTTCTATCATATTTTTTCGAAGTTTCACCCGATTCTTATATTGTTAAGCTTCTTGGCCCAAGTATACCAAAAAAGGTGTTTCCAAGAACCCTTCCAACTACCGCCCCAATAGCAAACTTCTCTCCAAAACCATGGGGACGATAATCCGAAAAATCCTTATGACGTATCTAGAGTGCAACCTTATGCTAGTTGACAAAAAGTATGACTTCAGAGAAATAAGCCCAATCCAAAGTCAGTTTCTGAGGATGTCTCCCAGGGGTCAACACTGTCACCTGCTGTATTTCTAATCTTTGCAAATGACCTACATTACACCTTGCCGATGACGCTACTCTGCGGAACTCCAGTTTGCTGACTTTAATCATCTTTGGCCTGAAATATAACTTCAAAGTCATGTTATATTCTTCTGCATTCTATACAGTAGTCCTAATATTATAATTCATTCAGCTTACGATGTTATTTCTGAGTGATCATTATATGAGGAGTCTCTGTTTAAAAGGGACTAAAGTCATCATAAGTAAATTTTGGGAAAACAGTAAAAACTTGTGGTTTTGTCTGTATTTTTTTCTTTAATATAATTGCTTAGTCCTTAAGAACACACAGCTAATATTATAGAGTGGTTTTGAATACTTAGGTAGTGTTATTTAAATAGATGTTCATTGTCAAATTTCTGAAATATTCCCTTTTGTTCAGGTACTGCATAAATAGTCCCTTCGACTGGATACTTTTGAAAACAGTCCTTTTTGATTTGACTGAAGGAAAATATGTCCTATTGATAAACCATAGAATAATAAGAAATAACATGTATTTTAATACAGACTTTAATTCTTTATTGCTCTATTAGGTAGATCTTTATTGCTCTATTAGGTAGGTACATTGAGTATACCATATTTTATTCTACTTATTATACCCTCCTTTGATACCCAGGTCGAGAGGGTTGTGAAGAATATGTTAATTTGCCCTTTGGAGGCGGTCGCCATGGATTGAATGGTTTATTGATTACACTTTATTGTATTGTCATCGGAGATAAAGCTGTGAGCAAAATTTTCAGCATGATAGGATAAGCGGAAGTATTCGAAAAATCGATTGCAATATTTTTACCGGACAAACAGACAGACAAGAAAGCGACCTAATAAAAACGTTTAAAATTCTTAAAATCATTGATTGGGTTTTTTGATTTTCTGTCACAGTAAAGCATTACAATTTGGACACTGACTGTCATGTAGTAAAAGGAATTCGCGTCAATAAAATTTGAACTAAAAATATCACTTTGCAACGTCTCACCAATGACCCACTTTACTTCTTCGTTTCATTACAAATTTTGCAATATTGCAATCAACCAATAAATCCAGTTTCATTTTGAGAACACACAAAACCCCAGAAAGGGCTTTAAAACTTGCGCTGCAACCTTCCTTATCAGTCCTAATTTAAAAACAAAAAAAGGATAACATAATTCACAAGAAACGAAAGTAAAAGAAATCCCCACGAAGGCGCCAGGGAAGTGCGAAATTGTCGCTGTAAATATCGTCGATAATAAAACCGCGATAGAAAGTGATCCAGTATCTGTAATAGCCGTTTTATGCGCGATCAATAAAATCAAATCCACCTTGTCCTCAGTTATGTCTGACATTGTTAATTTCTGCTGTAAATCAGGCAAATAAAAAAATAAATGAAGAAATAAAAAATAATAAAAAAGGGAAAAATAAATAAATGGAGACAGTCGCAAGCGCGCTTCACTTTCAAATTCACCGCTCGAATATGGATGATTGGGGATGAGGTGCTGAAACCGATTAAAATTGCAAACACGGTGTAAATTGAGGTGCGCAGGTGAATGTTAGATCAATGCTTGATGTGGGACTGGGACAGTCTGTCACTTATAAGTGTCGATTGTATTCTTTATTAGACTGGAATTTGAGAGGCTCCAACTGAACAACTTCTTCTTTTTTATGCTTTATTATGCAGAACTTGCAGGATGATTGAAAATGGTGTCAGTTTAATCTACGACTTTGCGCAATCATAAAACATTGTAACTCTTTCTGTCTGCAGTAATATTTTCTTAATCAAGATTTGTGCCTTACGCAATTGAAATTTTTCTTTGGAACACTGTTATATAAAACAAAAAGAATATTTTCATATTTTAATAGTATCTTGGATGATATTTTCAATTCATTTAACGTGCGTAACCTTCATTACGACGTAGCGGATTAATTTTGTGTGATGTACGAGTATCGCAAGCTTTTCCGTAGAAGTGGGAACAGTTTAATTGAAACGATTTGAAATGAATGCAATGCACGAATAATAAAAATTTGCCCCATTTCCATTTTTAATGTTTTATCATATTTATTCCTTAACATATTTCCCAGAATGATGCAACTAATCACCTCCAATTCTTCTGCGATGTCACTAAATGCCCCCAATTATTCCGAACTTACAAGAAGATAGGTGCTTCAAAGAACTTGATGCCATCAAATCCACTCGACCCGACATTACAGGCCCTAGCGTTCTTAAAAATGCACCCTTCTATAAAAAAATGTCAATGGAACCTCTTTACTCTTCTATCATATTTTTTCGAAGTTTCACCCGATTCTTATATTGTTAAGCTTCTTGGCCCAAGTATACCAAAAAAGGTGTTTCCAAGAACCCTTCCAACTACCGCCCCAATAGCAAACTTCTCTCCAAAACCATGGGGACGATAATCCGAAAAATCCTTATGACGTATCTAGAGTGCAACCTTATGCTAGTTGACAAAAAGTATGACTTCAGAGAAATAAGCCCAATCCAAAGTCAGTTTCTGAGGATGTCTCCCAGGGGTCAACACTGTCACCTGCTGTATTTCTAATCTTTGCAAATGACCTACATTACACCTTGCCGATGACGCTACTCTGCGGAACTCCAGTTTGCTGACTTTAATCATCTTTGGCCTGAAATATAACTTCAAAGTCATGTTATATTCTTCTGCATTCTATACAGTAGTCCTAATATTATAATTCATTCAGCTTACGATGTTATTTCTGAGTGATCATTATATGAGGAGTCTCTGTTTAAAAGGGACTAAAGTCATCATAAGTAAATTTTGGGAAAACAGTAAAAACTTGTGGTTTTGTCTGTATTTTTTTCTTTAATATAATTGCTTAGTCCTTAAGAACACACAGCTAATATTATAGAGTGGTTTTGAATACTTAGGTAGTGTTATTTAAATAGATGTTCATTGTCAAATTTCTGAAATATTCCCTTTTGTTCAGGTACTGCATAAATAGTCCCTTCGACTGGATACTTTTGAAAACAGTCCTTTTTGATTTGACTGAAGGAAAATATGTCCTATTGATAAACCATAGAATAATAAGAAATAACATGTATTTTAATACAGACTTTAATTCTTTATTGCTCTATTAGGTAGATACTATAAATCAGGCTCCAGGCATTCACCTTCTTCTTTTTCATCTAATAAGATCTATTTGTACTTGGCAAGTTCCGACTGCTTAGCCCAATTATTACCAAATTGTTTATTCAATAAGTTGATACCATTTTTTGGCAGCAGGGAAACCTTTTTGAATAGATGGTAAATACCTTAGTTCTTTACGGTGTCTTTTACCTTTTTTGAATAAAGTTTGGACCGGTATATATCCTGACTCAAATCTGAAAGTTTCAAAAGCTTGAACACTTCAACGTATTCTGCCATTCTTTTTCATTGTAATTCTCTTGAAAGTCTGAATAGCTGGTAGTTTTTTATAATATTCTTCTAACCCGTTAATGTAAAAAAATATGTAGTTTAAAAAAACTAGAAAATACGCTTTGATTTTAAAATGAACTAAAAAGTAAAAAATAATTTTGAATGTAAAGTTTCTATTGCTCCAGCAAGAATATGGAACAACCTACCTTTCGAAATGTAAAACAGCGTGGGACTCTCTTCCTATATTCTTATTTTATTGACACCGGAAATTTTCGCTAGCGGCCCACGCTTTTTTACATTTCTAAAGGTAGGTTGTTCCATATTCTTGCTGGAGCAATAGAAACTTTACATTCAAAATTATTTTGTACTTTTTAGTTCATTTTAAAATCAAAGCGTATTTTTTAATTTTTTAAACTATATATTTTTTATTTTCTATATTTTAGTCTATTATATGTCTTCCGCCATTTTGTAGTGGCCGCCATATTGGATCTAAAAAGACGTCACACAGTTTATTGTACTATACTCGTCGTACACTTTCATCTGATACCCATACCGAGGGCGTTGTAAAGAAAAAGGTAAACCGCCATTTTGTGTTGACCACCATTTTGAATTTGGAATCACGCCACAGTTAATAGTATTCTAATTGTCACACCCTTTCATTTGAAACCCATACCGAGGGTGTTGTAAAGAAAAAGGTAGTCCGCCATTTTGTGTTGGCGGCCATTTTGAATTTTGAATGACGCTACAGAGCTAATAGTATTCTACTTGTCATTTCCTTTCATTTGATACCCAAATCGAGTGGGTTGTAAAGAAAAAGGTAGTCCGCCATTTTGTGTTGGCGGCCATTTTGAATATTGAATGACGCTACAGAGCTAATAGTATTCTAATTGTCACACCCTTTCATTTGAAACCGAGGGTGTTGTAAAAAAAGGTAGTCCGCCATTTTGTGTTGGTGGCCATTTTGAATTTTGAATGACGCTACAGAGCTAATAGTATTCTACTTGTCATTTCCTTTCATTTGATGCCCATATCGAGTGGGTTGTAAAGAAAAAGGTAGTCCGCCATTTTTTGTTGGCCGCCATTTTGAATTTTGAATAACGCCACATAGCTAATTGTATTCTACTTGTAATACTCTTTCATTTGATACCCATGTCGGGGGCCGGGGAGCAATTGAAAAATTCGGTCGCCATCTTGGAACCGCCATCTTGATTTTTTTACAAAATGGTCAGATTGCATTGTCACGCCAACTATACATATGTGCAAAATTTCAAGTTTATCCGTTACCTGGAAGTGAGTCAAAATCAAGTTACAAGATTTGTTTGCACGAAACATACAACATACAACATACAACGTACAACATACAGGTCAAGCTAATATAAAGCGTATAAAAAAGGGACCGGTCGCTTCCAAGTTTCTTCAAATTACCATGCTTTTCATAAATTGAATAGTATTCTCCCTTTTATAATAATTTTCTTCTCCAATCTGGCTCGATCAGCGGGTATAAAGCTATGACCTCTAACAGGATACAAAAACAAGATCTATTTGATATTCTGTGGTGCTTTATTCATTAGCTAATGCATAAGAATGTGCATTATGTGGCTAATTTTGGATTGGCCAGCATAGCCGTCACAGATAAGTCTCAATTCCTCTACATTAGAAGGAAAATCTACTTCATTGAGAATAGTATATTCTGTAACAAGTTTGGAATGATGCATATTCCGCACAAGTGGAAGTTAGGCACACGAGCCGAAGGCGACGGTGGCGGTCCACGAGTGCGTAATATGCCATTCAAAACGTGTTGCAGACTATACTTTTTCTACGCCTCTGATTAATTTTTAACCGACTTCAAAAATTATTAATATTTTTTAAAGAAAAACGTACCTTATGAAAAGCTAATGTCAAAAATATAATGTATAAGGCACAGCAAGATATTTTAACGCTAAATAACATATTAGTAGGGAGTGTTCATTCATAACAATTTTGTAATTTAATAATTTGTTAATAGATGGCCGCCGCAAAATTTATTAAAAAAATGCTATTATTTTCTGCAATTTAATAATTTAATAGTTTATTTAAAGCAAAAATTTTCTAGCGGAACATCATTGATTGTTTATTATTGAAACAATGCTTTTCTTTCTTTAATTAATAAATCTTGTTTTTCTTTAATTAATAAATCATATTCTTGGATTACGACGAACAGATGTCGCCAATAGTAGTCATTCCATAACAAGTGATGGAATGAATATTCCACACGGGTGTGGAATGCTGCTAATTCCGTAACTAAAAGTAATATCAGAATGCCTGTATTCTAACAGAGGCGTAGAAAAAATTATATAACGCTGAACCCACTGCCACAATCACATTCAAGCCATGTATAAAATGTTGGTTTTCTTGAATCTAGTCCTACCATGTATACACTCACCTGCCGAGAATAGTACTCTTTTACCATTTTCCAATTGTGTGGCCAAGTGAAAGTGTGTGGTATGTCTTTCATGAATGGCCAATGAAAAAAAGGAAAAATCCCATATAAAAGGCACGTTCTGTTTTTCCTCAATTTTCCAGGAAACTTTTCCAATTTTACTTTCCCTAAAAACCTTATTTTGACTATTATGAACACTTTAAAAAAAATTACCCAAATTTGTCCAGCCGTTCTCAAGTAATGCGCTTACCAACGAACAGCATCGACAACTTATAGGGTCCAAAACTATCCTATCTATAAATCTGGAATCCACCAGATACATTCACAAAATTTCATTGAAATCGATTTCGGAGATTAGCGTGTACGAACATCGTGATATATAATTTTTATATGTATTTGTGATTTTCTCACTTTTCCAATGCGCGAGAAAACTTCTCGAGGCCGAAACGAACAAAAAAAAACAAAATTCATCGAAATCAGTCAACCCGTTCTCGAGTTACCATCAAAAAAGCCGTTCCATACAAAATGTATGAGAAAATGAATTTTCATCATAATTTTTTTTTCGTGAATTTTTCCGATGTTTTAATAGTTATTCTGCTATTCGGGGGGGGAGACAAATTTAACAAATCAAAAATCATAAAAATCGGTCCAGCCGTTCTTGAGTTATAAATGGTGTAATAACCGGACTTTGTTTTATATATACAGGGTGTACTGCGAAAAATTACAAAGCTGCCGGCTGTGGATCTAGTCCGGGAGTCCGCATTCAAAAATATGCGGAATCTGACCACTTATGAAATGTAGTGAGAATAGTTATTTACAAAGGGTATGAAACATTGGCTCTAGCCCGGGAGTCGCGCGCAGGGGCGTTTTGCAGAATATTATTATAAACATGTAAGAATTTCGGTTCAAATGCGAAATATGACCAGCTATGAAACTTTGACAGTATATAATTTATGGATAAGCATTAACGAAAAACCATTTCTTACACCAGGAGGACGGGGCAAAATGGTTCTTACAGGATGATAATTATGTAAAAATTGCACTCGCAATCCAATGATGTAGCAAATTTTTTGACAGCGTCATAATTGTGTGCGTTCTAAATATTGAAAGACGATATTTTTTCAAAAGGAAAGTCTTATTTCCAACACCAATTCAGATTTTTTACATTTTATTTCCTGGACTGGACTACTTTGCGAAATGGAAGTACATATTCGCATTAAGAAAAACTCACGTTTACGCTATATTGAAATAGTCGAACAACTTCGAGAGATATTACACGAAGATCCAAAATTGTATAAATCCAGTTTATCGTTTAATTCGAAATTCACTTTCTCATCAAGCTCTTACATTAGATCTAAAGAATTTTAGACATTGTTGAAGAATTGATTGTTCCTACCTTTTTTGTAATATTGAGTGCAGCCAGGCCAGAAATGTATCGTATTCTCGATACTGATTTAGATTATACTAGGTACTCTTCACCAAAAAATTCAGAATTTATTCGAAAATCAAAATTTTTAAATTCCAACTTTTAATCATACTTTATTTTTTTCATAAAAATTAGAATAAAACACTTTTTTAAGAAATATTTCTGGTTTCGAATTTCAACATACACCAAGTTTATAGCAGCGAAATTAAATCGATTTAACTCAAGATCACGCCTAAATTTCGAATTAACGTATAAACGGGTATTTAATATCCAAGATTCTCACAATTACATTCTTATAACTTTGGCTTAAGCCAAAAAATTTCGGTTTAAGCCATAATTCGAATTATCCCATTTATAAGACAAAAAATTTTGGATGATCCATAATTCGAATTATTTTTGGAGTAGCTATAAACTAGGTAATAGAGGCAGTCTGCACGGTATTTCTTGGTTCGAAAACGCTCCAAATATTAATAATCTAACTCCAGATGATACTATCAAAATACAAGAAAATATTTATATCTACTTGGCATTCGGATTGGAATCAAATTTATAATGTGCATCCTGCTGTTCACAACGGTTCTACAGCAAAATCAGCATCTGCCGTGCAGGTGGAGGTTATGGTACGATTTAATTTGTGGGTTGAGAAAGGGTTAGTCAACGGTCCAACGGGCCTTTGGGTTCAGTAAAAGACATCATCTACGAAGAAAATCGTAGGCCACCTGATCAGGCGGGAACAGTAATAATGGTTAAAATTGAGAATTACACTCACTTATCTAACAAAATTCATTTACTAATTGCTATAACACATTTCGTTCACTATCTTTTGTTCTGTATCGAGAATATCTCTGCAGCGTGAGGGACAGGACAAGGTGTATACAGATTCAAAAAACTTATCAAAATTTGTCAACTCTAAGAAAACAGTTGATAACTACCCTGAGCTCTAGTCTTCCACATAAAAAAACACTATGCAGCACATTAACTGGTCAAGAAGTGAGCATGCCTCCATTTGCAACATGTTTGCATCATTCTTTCATCAATCTTTTACTCCTTCTGACTTCCAACCTGAACCTAATGACATATTTACGAACTCCCATACGAATTCACTTCCGGCCCCGACGGTATCCCCCTGCTGTTCTTAAGTCCTGTTCGGAGGTTCTCCAGTCTCCACTGAAAACCCTTTTTCAAAAATCCCTAAATAAAGGGTACTTCCCTACTCTTAGGAAGAACTCGTTCATAATCCCTATTCACAAAAGTGGTATCAAGAGCGAAATGTCGATTTATAGACCAGTTGCTAAGCTGTCTGTCATACCGAAACTTTTTGAATCGATCATTTATTCTGCAATCGCGCCTATCTGCAAGAAGCTTATCTCAACGCATCAACATGGCTTTCTTGCAGCTCGTTCCACCACCACCAATCAACTCGAGTTCACTTCTCATGGTGTCGAGGGCTTCAAACTGATTGCGTTTACACTGATTTTAGTAAGGCATTTGACAAGCTCTCCCACTCCATTATAACTAGAAAGTTAGGCTTCCGCAAGCCCTTCTAGTATGGTTCCAGTTTTTTTACCACCAAGTTATTTTCCGTGGATCCAAATCTACAACCATTGAAGCGTCATCCGGTGTTCCTCAAGGCAATCGTCTGGGTCCTGTTCTGTTTATTCTGTCAATTGATGACATTGTTCCCTTGCTAAGACACTGTAGAATCTTGATTTACGCTGATGACATTAAGTTTTTCCGTCACAATAAGAGTATTGAGGATTGCAAACTTTTGCAAGTTGACCTTGACACCTTTTACTATTGGTGTGCCAACAACAACCCGGTTCTTAATATTAGTAAATGCCAAGCCATGACTTTTTGTAGGAGACGTGATCCTATTATTTATAACTATACTCTTTTTAATGAGGGTGTCCCTCGTGTTAATTTTGTTAAAAATCTCGGGGTTAGATTTGATTGTAAGCTGAACTTTTCCACTCACATTAACTATATTTCTTCCAAGGGCAGTCTAGTCCTGGGTTTTATAAACAGGTAGTACAAAGAATTTAACAACATGTTGATCACTAAACACCTGTATATTTCTCTAGTCAGACCATTACTTGAATATGCGCCCCAGCTTTGGTCTCCTTACTACTCTTTGGACATTGGTAGAATTGTATCGGTTCAACGGAAGTTCGTCCGATTCGCGCTGAGTCATCTTCCTTGGGATGACCCATTAGTTCTTCCATCATGCGAATACCGGCTTAAGTTACTTAACTTAAGCACTCTCTACAAGCATCGTGAGGTGGCCGATGTTGTATTCGTTCATCAGCTCCTCAATGGAAGAGTTGACTCAGCTTTTCTAAGTCGCCGTGTGTCGTTTAGAGAGAGCAGGTATAATCTGAGAGGGTCACCTCTCTTACACATCAACTCCTCTAACACCAATTACGGCAGATTCGAACCCGTAAATCGTTTGTTCATTAATGTGAATAAAAATATTACTGTTGTTAGCGTGAGCATTTGTAAAGATGTCCTTAAAAGGATACTTTCTAATCTCACGTGAATACTTATGTGTTACGCTCTTTGTTGCACGCTTCTTTGTGTGTTATTTTTTATTTTTTTTGTTATATGTTTTGCATGCTTTAGTTGAGCCTCATCTCATCACTTGCTTGTGCTGAGTTTTAAAATTTTCTTGGCCCAGCTGAGAAGTGCGCCTTCTGCGTTAGAAGGGTTTATTCTCTTACTAGTAAAAAACCCGCCTGCGCTGCAACGCCTTTAAATAAAAAAAGTTTATGTGTGCACTGTCCGCAGTAGGATAAAAGTATAATGAAAACAACAAAAAATCTGGAAAAAATGATTTTGGATACCATACAGAAATTTAGAATTATGTACCTATAAAAAATATTGTAACATTTCTTCTTGAGCGTTCTCGGATTTGTCAGGGATTAATTGAAACAATTTCTTTCTTTTTAACAACTTTAATTTCAAAACAAAACTTGGCGGTTTCTTGGCGGTTCAGTTAGAACAATCGTACTAAATTGAAATGTGACACTATGTTATGTATGTATTCAAGTACGTGCCTCTGAACGTGAAACTTCTCGGTGAATTGGTCTTTTAACTTTCTCTTTTCGGTTAGCCGCCTTCTTACTTAGTGTTCGTGCCGAACACAACTTCCTACAGGTGCCGTTCTTACCAATCGAACCTTTTTGGATGCGATAGATGACATTCTTCAACCTCGTGAAGACCGTGGAGGGGCCGTTCCATTTCCTTTGTAGTTTTGGCGATTTACCTTTTATTCGTAGAGGATTTTATAGCTAGACTTGATCGCCTTCCTTAAATCTAGATCCGTTCATTTTGTTCTTGTAATTTTTTCGGAAACTTACCCTTTCGAAGTTATTCAAGATCAAAGTTTCCAAAAATCACTTTTCGGCCAAAAAATCACTAACTATTGAAAAAAAGTTAAAAAAAGTTTTCGAAAAAATGGCAATGGCAAGGCAATAATCTTTTGTATAAATAGAAAAAAAAATTTCTCAATAATCAGTTTATGAGTCATTTTTTGACCAAAAACTGATTTTTTGAAACTTTGACCTTGAATAACTTCGAAAGGGTTAAGTTTTCGATGCGAGGCTTTTTTGTAGGCAATAACGTTTCGTATTAACTGATCAAAACAAATTTTCGAAAAAACCAGTTTTTGAGTGATTTTTTGGCCAAAAAGTGATTTTTGACAACTTGGACCTTGAATAACTTTAAAAGGGTTGATCGGGTCAACATGTTTGTGAGAACTAAAGTTGTAGAGAATTTCATGTCAACATTTTGGACCCTCGTACGGGGTTGTACGACCTATAGAAACCGAGATACAAGGAGAACGCGATATCTCCGGCGGCCATGTTTTATTTTTTGTGATTCCGAAATTGTTTTCTTAAAAAGTCCCAAGGAAGCTGTGGACCAATTTTCAGGCATTTTGGAATTTTGTCTCCTTAAAATGCTATTTTCCACGGACTAGAACTAAAAATGTTTGGGAAATACCTCAAAGTGTCAATATCTTGAAAACTAAGCGTGATATCGAAAAATTTTATTTTATATTTTCGTCTTATTTTGTGCTGCTTCATCAAAATTCATTCTATCCAACAGCAGGCCATGGAAACCATATAGGCGCCAATAAAAGGAGAGGGGGTAAAAAATGGACCCAAAAATGAACCGGCAAGATCCGTATTATTCATCTTTCAGCTATTATTAACTGAACTCTGTTGACGGAATGCGGTCCTTACATTTTGCATATACCTACCCCACACACATCCCTCCAGCGCAAACTGGTACGGATTGCCCCTTTACGACGACATAAATAAAAAAAATTTACATTTAACTGACCAAAACTAACTGGGATGCATTCTTAAATAACCACTCCATAATACTACAAATAAACAATGGCGAGATAATAACATAATTAGCTGGTAACACGCGCTAAACTTCCCGCTTCTGCGCACGGTCAACGCGAGAATCAATTGCGCTCGAAATATCAACGGCTTATTACACTTGTTCTGTGTTATTTTTTTGAAGAGTCGTGGCATTTTAGCATGGAGGAAGTAGCGACAGGTGCCTATCTATTTACAAAAATTTGTTAATAAATTAAAATGCTGATGTAGTATATAAAGGCCCCTATCCACTAGCGAGCATGCATAACATGCAAGAACGAGCTTTTAGATAAACGGGGAAATATAGATGATGAGGGGCCTCATCTCCCCTACCCCGTTCATCTAAAAGCTCATTCTTGCATGTCATGCATGCTCGCTAGTGGATAGGCCCCTTAAGACGTTTTTCTAAGTATTAAATAAATGACTCCTACATACTGTAATTTCAAGCTATTAAAAAAAGTTCCGCCTAGCTCCAGTTGAAATTAAAATATTTTACACGCAATAAACATTAGTGATTCCAAAAAATCCATAAAGCGGTCCCCATATTTCCCCCCTTGTTAAACAGACCCTTTTTTTCTAGGTAGTCGTGGGGACCATACTACCATACAGACGACATACCCTACCTGTGAGAAAAGTACATACAAAATCGGTATTTCTGCTTTGCACGCTTACCTGAGATGTTATGAATATCTGTGGCATATCGCATATAAATTGGACACAAAACAATGGCAGTCCAGCGGCAAGGAAGCGCAAGAGAAACTAAAACAAAGAAAAAATAAAATAGCACAGGACTTTTACAGCGAAATGAGTCTTGTTGTAGACCAACCAAAAGAAGGTGGTAGTAGTAGCAATGATGGTAATACAGCACAGCAGTAATAATATTGGTTCATTTTATAATTATGTTAATCGACATATTATGCGACATATACAGGGTGTTTCAAACCACCCGTGAAACCCAATTCTCTCGGAAAGTTTCGATTGAAAAAAAACACGTGTTCAATAGTTTTTTGTAAATCTATCTAACTATACAGAGATTGACAACGGCGTGGGGTTAGGTAACTCTAAAATTGCAAATGGCAACCCTGATTTTTTTTCACGGATTCTGATTCTCCGAAGAAAAATATGAAAATGAATCATTTTTGGGGATAATTTTTATTTTTGATGATTTTTTGGGGTCCAGGGGGCTTCGGATAAAAAAAATTTCAGGTAAAAGTTTCATATTTCTCTTCGGAGAATCAGAATCCGTGAAAAAAATGGGCGTTGCCAGTTGAAATTTTAGAGTTACCCCACGCCCCTCAAGGGGGGGTTGGGCGGGGGGTCAGTCAATTTCTGTATTGTCAGATAGATTTTCAAAAAATATTGAACACGTGTTTTTTTTTCAATCGAAACTTTCCGAGAGAATTGGGTGTTATTATTTTTGTCGTCGTAAATTTGCTATCTGTCCCAGTGTACAGCGCCCGGTCTAACAAGTATTAGCTATATTTCTCCTATGAGAAATGTGTGATCTCTATCAATGTACTCTCCTCGCATCGTTCTCACGGCAAGAAGAGGCTCCCTCCACTTACGACTTAAACATAATTGTCTATCTGATTTTAGTACCTTTCGCTTGGACAGGTCCATGTATATTTATGATGTATATGTTCATGGGGAAATAGTGTTCCACCAATAACCAGGTTATATCCTTCACACAGTTCAGTTGATGAGGTGTGCAGACCATGACGACGAGTTGCTGTACTTCCTCTATCGAATATTACTTTTGCGTTAAAGTCACCTATCATTAATATTCCTCTCTCCCTTGGGATCACATTTAATACGTGTCATTGGAGAATAGAAGCCATTCTTTCTCTCATCACATGCCACTTCATTTCACATATTCCAAGTATCAACGCTTTGTATATTTTCATCTCTTCTTCGCAAATCTAGATGTTTATATCCTTTTTCTTATGCTCCAAAATCCTACTCCAGTCCTGTTTCGTGTTCCAAAAGTCGTTGCCATGTTTTCCATCCGATTCCGAGGCTGTGCTTCAGTTTCTGTAATCGAAAAATATTATGGTGCAGGTAAGTAGCCTACAGCGATAGTTCATTGCATTATACCCCAATGAAAGAACGGTCCGGCTATACCTCGCGCATAATTAACGTTACCCAGCTTTCGGGATGGATATTGAGTGCCACCATAGTAACTATTCCACTGAACTTATATAATGTAAGTATGTATATATAATTCGCCGAACCTGCACGACAATATTTTCCCGCAATACAAGTCTATACCACCTGGCTTAGTAAAACTACCTGCAGTTCTCTTTTTAGTGCGCAATACGGTCTAGAAGCTAACCTCTCGATTGTGGAACAAGCTTCCGTTAGGCAGCATATCTGAACTCTTACAACAACCTGGAGTTCAAACAAAAGGTTTATCGCCTCTAGATCCTGTCTAACCTCTCCTATTCTATCCTTTACCTACAACGAACTGGTAGATAGTGCTAAACAGTTACTGAATAGATTAAGTAAAAGGCATGCCAAGATTATCGAATAAGAAAGGAGTTTTCAGCAGACTAAAATGTTAACCGACACGTTGATTGTTGCCTCTTTTAGGGTGCTCTTAACATCTAGATTTACATCGTCCGATCATCTTCTTTTGCGAAAACATAAAAAGTTCTTTCGAAAGAAAAATATGCATCAAATGAGAATATTATTTTCTTCATCGCTTGTATCTTTAGCTCCACGGAAGGAAAAATTGACATCTGACTGGACCAATTAATATGTCTAGATATATATGGAATCGAGTTTTTTTGAGTGTTTTCAATCTGCTTCTCTGCCACCAACATACGGCAACAACAAATTTTATTTCATTTAGGTCACCTCTCCTAAAACACAATTCCTACTGTTGAAAACGTTTCCATTTTTCCAGTTGGTGATGGTATTGCAGTGAATCTTCACCAGTGCTATATGTCCTGTCTTAATTTGCATTCACGGATCTTGCGACCCAATTTCGATTTAAACTTTATCATGCCATAAAGAGACAATATAAAAAAGCACGAGGAAAGAGAATAAAAATGTCATTAACGTACTTTCGATGCTAGTTCCTTCTACATGTCCGATGTCTGCAGCCAAGATAATTTTATTGCATTTGAAAAAGTTGTTTTATTTGATTTTAAGTACTTGCTTGTGTCGTTTGAATAATACTTGGTACACGAGCGACTTTATATGAAATTTGCACCAATTTTGGGTAAAGCTGTTGCCAAAAAAAATATTTGCCATGCACCAAGTGAATGAAGGGTGATTTCAAGAAAATTTGAATTGGGCATACTTGATGCGAAATAAATGCGGTATAATGAATAATCCGCAGTGCAATATTAACATTGTGTACCGATATGCAAGATGGCATTACGGGAAAAGCACTGATTGATGTGCATACAAACTAATTATAGGAATGTATAGAGCTGCACTATTAGTTATCTGGCAACTGACATCTCATTTTGAATCATATAGTATAATAAGGGATACTGATAGCTATTTTAAAAACAACGAAATTCATAAAATATAAAATTAATTAAAATATAAAATTAAGCGAATGGCAGCGGTTCTTTTGGAGCCAATATCTCACAAAAAAAGAAAACATTTAATTCTTTGAACTATGCTCTGATTTCATTTCAACCTCCAAGGCCCATTATAAACGAAGATGAGTAGTGTAGTCATGGAAACAAGTAAGAAGTTTTTATGTAACTACGCCATGTAAACTTTGTGTTTTCGACAATTTTCTTTAAATAGCCAAATTTCTCAATAGTGTGAGCGGTTTTTATTTCGGGTTCTTACTACACCCAGGATTATTCCTTCAAGCCAATTGGGCTTTTGCACACTAGTATCGTTGCAGCAGTATTCAAACCGGTATTTTAGGAAAGCGGTAAGAGAATCAAGGAGAATTCTCTACAAAAAGTGGTGAACTTGGAGAGAAATGTGCAGCACATTTTAAACCTATTTCTCGTGCTTCAACTCACTAACACAAGTAGAGAAACAGGTTTGGGGGTCAGAAACGTCAAGCACTCAATTCGAAATGATCAGAAATTCACACGCACACATTCAAGTACTTAATCGGATTATGAATGCTTACGCCGCACAGTGGGCCAAAACGATTCTTGGCTGACCAAAAATCGTTTTTCGTCATGTCATAGATTTTAAAAATTTTAATGCCATTCGATAGTAAACTAAATATATTACCTTATGGCAACAATTTTTTTTTAATATTTATCCCCCTCGTTGTGTTTGGAATGGCTAAAGCCAGAGAAAAATTTGAACAGTTCATTTTTTTTAAGAAATTTTCCAAATTTCTATGATTTCAAAGTTCTATTGTGAAAATGTTTGTATGGGGAGGTTGAATTGTTATTAATGAAATCACTTACTATACAGGAGGAGGTATTATTAGGCGAAGAATTTATGATAAAAGTCAAATAGTTTTTTTAATTGTAGCATTTTAAGTGAGAAGGGCGATTTTTCGTTCAAATTTGTACTTATTTTTAACTTTTAAAAAAATCGCCAGCTTGGCCACGTTCTAATTGGCATCAAATTAAAGTAGAAACCCTCCTGCATCGATAAAAAAAAGTTTGGCTGCGATCACCTGCGATCTTCAGAGAAAAAGGTATTTGAAGTAAAGTCTACCTTGTTGTCCCTTGCATATTTCCAGACAATGTTCCCTATACCCTATGCCACACGAGGGATTAAAGAAGCCGGATGTTCCCAGGAACTGCACAAAATGTAGGGATTTTATGACTTTTATGACTTATTTGATTTGTACTTGTGTTGCTATAGTGAACAGATTCAGGGAAAAGCCCACCTTGATTTCACTGGTAGATGTATTAAGACAATCGTCTTCTCGCGGGGCGGTGAGTGAAAGCAACTATCAGGATAAGTTCTCAGAAGCAATTAGTAAAATGTAGCTTTAATTAGGCAAAGCGAATACAAGCAAAAAATTTCTGGAAATAATGACGAAAATATAACAGACGCCAATTTATTCGTAATGTCATTGGTTCCAAAATGCAGTACTTCCGAAAACTTAGTGTGGAGAATTCCTCGTTCATCATCTGCACACCTTTGTATACCTATTAAATTTAAATATTTAAAGGAAACAAAAGAATTGGTTCGAAGTGAAGTTGACCTCGTGAAACAAGAAATAAATGCTTTAGTGCCCGTTAACGACAAAGAAATGGAAGTAATTCATAGGATTCACTTAACAATGTGTGATGGCAGAGTAACCCAATTTGTAACAGACACCAAATCACTTGTACTATTTGCAAAAAAAATCAAAAAGATTTTCGAAATACGGAAGAAGAATGCGAAAACTATCAATATGGGGTTTCGCCTCTTCATGCAAGGATTCGATTTATGGAATTTATATTGCACATGAGTTACGACTTGAGTTTCACTGATGAGGGTGTACGAAACAACCCTGATAATAAGCAAAAGAAACAGGAGGAGAAATACAGGATACAACAAGAGTTCAGACGACAACTTGGTTTAATTATTGATACACCTAAGCAAGGATTTGGAAGCGCAAATGACGGCAACACAGTGAGGAGATTTTTTGAATACCAAAGAGATTTAAGACCATATTAAATGTTTTTTCTTGTGGTCTTCTTATAAAAGCCGACAAATTCGGAATATGCAGAACAAACAGAAATATTACTAAATATGCATGGCAAAAATTAACAGCAACAGTTCACAAAGTTTTAAAACATGAAAAAAAATAATACTTCACTGTCTTTTGCCAATTGGCGAACTGTCGAAAGGAGCCTAGGAAGCCAAAAAATAAAGAATACAAGCGCTATAGATACCACAACATTTCGGCTTTCGTTCAGCTAGGCAGCACTGGAAAGTACTATGATCAGCTGATTGCCAGGTTTCAAAGATAGATTTTCTTTTTCTTTTGTAGATTTTTAATTAACAGAAAAACGATTTTAGCATCCGGCATATTATTTTATAATTTTTATTTAATTTTCTTATAATATTTTTATTTAAATAAAAAACTGTGCAGTCGCTCCTTCATTGAGCATAAAAAATGTAAAGAAATCTCAAAAACCGATTCGGTCCGATTGCTATATAATCACTATCATAATGGAATTTGTTTCGGTTCCGTTTCATTTTCGTTTCGCTTCGGCTACATGTTCAGGCCTTAACTTTACCTGGCTGGATTGCAGTTCCTTTTGCATATTTTCATTTTTCGCCATCTTGATTTAAAAAATTTGCTGAACTCATTACCTAGGCCAAGGGTGGGTAACCTTTTCCAGTGTGCGTTCCAAAAAAATACAATCTATTTTTATAAAATTTCTGATGTTTCAAGCTTTTGGTAATATTAAAATATTGAATAAGGGTGCAGTCTGTATCTTTGTTTTGTGAATGAGACGAGATTTAAAGTGAGGTTATGAGGGCGACGGCTTGTTTGTTTATTTTCAGTCCGCGTTGAAGCGCCCCACTTCTCCTCTCGAAACAATAACATAGTGGTTTCCATGACAGCTTGAGTGCTCGAAAGCTTGAAAATCTTAAGAACTCGAGCGCGTATATGCTCTGCTTACTTGAAGCAAAAAATTGGCTTGAAATGAGCTTGAGTTCTTGAGCTACTGATGGACTACGACTGAATCCATTTCGAGCTTTCAAGCCCAGTTTACATGATAAGCACTCGAGCCGATCAGAAAAATATTTTTGATCGACTCCAGTCGAGCTGCTTGTGTGTACATTTGTACGCTTCAAAATGTCATGGAAGCGCATTAACAGTCGCACCTTCATATTAGGGATATTATAGAAATGCTGCCTCGCATACGCTGACGTTACTTTGCTAACAGACACGCTGCACCAACGAATTTTCGAGTGCCAACAAATTTTTTATATTTTCACGCGAGCCATAGGTTCGTCACCCCTGACCTAGGCAATCATTGCCTTGGTAATATTTTAGGGGAATACGAATATTGCCGAAAATGGTGCGGCGCCTCCACAGTCATAACGGGCAATAATTTCAATTTCTATGGCCGGAAAAGTTGGTCGTGGAAAACCGGGGTTATGTTCGAACCATGTTACATCTCTTTTTGGTTCAGGCTATTCAAATTACCGCCAACGAATTCAACAACCAATCAGAATTCGAATAAAAAGCTAAGAGAAATGACTTATTTCAATTACCGTATGACTGCTTCAAATACTTCGGAGTATTGTTACAATTCCCCTAAAATTACCCCTAACAATTTAAAGCCCCTAAAAAACCCAATTCAGCATTTTTCCCCCTAAATTTGGGGGGAAACCCCCAAGTTGGCATCCCTGGCTGCTTATATCATCAGATCCACACATCTCATAATTTCGGAGAATACGGGGCAAACGTTTTAGAAACAGGGAATATTCAGAGGAACGGACCTATTTACTAGACACAGATGATATATTTGAAAGTGAGCCAACTGAATTTTTTTTGCATACATTTGTAAAAAAAAATTTTAATTAAATATTGTTATGGAGATAATAAAATAATTAAAGATTAAGTTAAAAATGTTGTTAAAACTTTTAAATAACATTAATCATTCAATTATTGATTACTTCAAATTTTGTTGATTTATTTTGAGGCACCCTGTAAACCAATTGAACTTTTTTTTTATCAATTAAAAGGTAATAATGTCAATATTTATTTCCCAAAGTTTCATTATGATATCTTTAACACAACAAAAGTTACAGATTTTTGATAGCCAACAAATCGTTTTGGCCCACTGTGCGCCGCTGCAAGAAGGCGGGTGTGGAAAACACCGGTTGCGTCAATCCGGTTTGCACACTGCAGAAAGAATACTAAGTGTGGAAAGGCCCAATAACACTATCGTGAAGAAAATATGAGATATTTATCTTTTGCGTCATCCACTCTGTTTCACTTAGCACGCCTACCAAGAGAGTATATGCTATAAGAATTACACGATAAACTGACTGATCTGCATTTTTTTCGTGTAACGTTTCTATTGTCATTGTAGTTGTGCAAAAAGTGCAATTCTGTAATTCCATGTCATTAATTGAGTAACGAAGTTATGCTTGTGTGTATGCTAATGTTAGTGTGCAGACGAAATTTTTTTTGATGCCCAAGTGAGAAACTTCCCTGCGACCCCTTTCATATAAAACCGGTTTATTAGAATTATTGGAAGTGTTGATGGAAGAAATGATAGGCCGTGTAATATGGCTCATTGTCCAACATCTGGAAAGATATGTCATTCCTATTATAAAAAAACTTTCCGTTATGGGTAGAGAAGTTTTTGACTAAAGTATACCCAGCCAATTGATAGGTATTGATCTAAGTTTTAATACATATCTTCTTAACCTAGAGATTTCTATCAAACTTTTCACTGATTAAATAATGAATTGAAATAAGAGGCGAAAAGCAAATAATATTTTTCTAACAACTTTAAAGTCTACTCGTGAAAAAAATATAAGTTTAAAAAAACTAAAAAATACGCTTATATTTTGAAATTAACCAAAAACTAAAAAATCATTTCGAATGTAAAATTTTTATTGCTACTTAAATGTGGGGCGTGGGGCGCTCTTTACCTATACTCTTATTTTTTTAATACTGGAACTTTTCGTAAGTGGCTGGAACAATAAAAATTTTACATTAAAAACTAATTTTTAGTTTTTGGTTCTATTTAAAATAACAGCGTATTTTTTAGTTTTTTTAGACTTTATATTTTTATTTTCTACTTTTTAGTCTATTTATGTCTTCCGCCATTTTGTGGTGGTCGCCATATTAGATTTAAAATGACGTCACACAGCTTACTGTATTCTACCTGTCATACTCTTTCATTTGATACCCAAGCCGTGGGCTCGGTATAACACAATTGCAAAAATCGGCCGCCATTTTTGAACCGCTTTCTCGATTTTTTTTACAAAATGGCCAGATTGCATTGTTTTTTGTTCCAAAATCATTCAAGATAGAGAAATAAGTTGCCAAAACTTGGCCTCTAATTGCAGTACACAAGAAATAAAAAAAAATAAATTCACTTTGTGACAATCAATGATTTATTCCAATTTTAATGTAATTCACTCACATAAACTATTCAGCAAAGGCCAAAAAGAACACAAATGATTGAAAAATAGAAACAATTAGATCTAATTATAAATTCACTGAAATTGATTGATTAATGGAAACAATTAGATTTAATTATAAATTCACTGAAAATAATTGATTAATGGAAACAATTAGATTTATTTATAAGTGCACTAAAAATTCAAAGTTCAAACATATATTCAATATAAGCCAATAAAATTCAATTATAATTTAATACTGATTAAGATAATTAAGGATAGTTAAAGTGAAAGGTATCGGACATAATGCCAACATTCGCTAAAAATTCACCAGATTCACCCTCAACAACGTTGTTAGCTACAGCAATAATTAGTTTTATCACAATTATTCACCTTATACACCTCCTCATCAACGATGTAAGCTACGATCCCGAATTGATTATTTAATTGCAAAAAAAGAAAACACCTCATCAACGTTGATCACTAAACTTTGTTTGTATTCGCGAATTGACCGTATTAAGGTTGCAACAAATTGAGAAAGGAATGAATTTTTAAATCACCAGATCACCATAAATTTCGAATAACAAAATATAAATTTTCCCCAAAATAAAATGAAATATAATTGTAACAATAAGGTACTCACCTGACCTCTACAGTTGACCTTGAGCTTGAATATTAACATGGAAGGTAATGGAGAATGGATCGCCCTTTATTCATGGTCGAGTCCCAAGAACAAGGGAAAAGTTTAGACTTTGTTTAATGGTCGAGTTCCATTAAACAAAGATAGAGTTAGTAATTTGTTTATGGTCTATTCCCAAAAACAAGAAAGTTAGTATTTGTTCATGGTCTATTCCCAAGAACAAGAAAGTTAGTATTTGTTCATGGTCTATTCCCAAGAACAAGAAAGTTAGTATTTGTTCATGGTCTATTCCCAAGAACAAGAAAGTTAGTATTTGTTCATGGTCTATTCCCAAGAACAAGAAAGTTAGTATTTGTTTTAATGATCGAGTCCCAAAAAAAAAACAAGAAAGGAAAGGTGTTTAAGGAAAGGAAAATAGGAATCAGCTCAAGCCAACTTACCTCAAAGATGATCGTGCCCAAAAAGAGAGCGATTCAAGCGCGCAACGTTATTTATTAACTTGCTTGAATTCAAGTGGGGATAGAGAAGTATACCGTAACGTTTGAAGTGATCTTGCTTGATGATCAGGTGGGGATAAATTTTATACGCATACATGTGTTGAAGTGCTAGGTGTTACCAGATGAAATTTGAAGGAATATCGTAAATTTTAAGTGAATGTTTTGGGACAATAATTTTAAAACTAGATTAATAGGTATTAAAAATAATAACGGTGTGTGGTGCTAATTCATGTCCATGATGGCCAAAGATGATGACGTCACATGTTGATAATAACTGACTGACTATGATTCCTTTCCCATAGCGATCCCAAAATATGTTTGACTGCACCTGCTTTCCTTGGATTAGCCTTATTTGTCTGAAATAAAGAAGTATTAACATGTCCTAAGGTGATCTGGTGATAGGACTCAGGGGAGACAAAAATGCAAAGGGTAAACAAGGGAAATTCATTGCTGTGAAAGAATTGAACAGCATTGTCACGCGAACTATCCATGTATGGAAAATTTGACGTTGATCGGTTATATTTTCTATTTTTTAGTCAATTATAGATATGTCTTCCGCCATTTTGGGAATTGGTGGTGGCGCCACAAAGCTAATTGTATTCTACCTGGCATACCATCTTACTTCCACCATCTTGATTTTTTTACAAAATGGTCAGATTGCATTATAACGCGAACTATACATAATGTGCAAAATTTGAAGTTGATCGGTTATACATTATGAAAGTTGATCAAAATTCAGTTGCAAGATTTGAACTAAACAAACTAACAAACATTGTAAGTTAAACAAAAGCTTATAAAAATGCAAAAGGTTAGCAATTTTTTATGATGGATGATGTTGTTTTGTAGGTAATTTGGAACGTTTCCTTCAAACTTTTTAATTTCTAATAAATAGCATCCATTAACGCGCCTCCACTCATTTTTCCTTAGCATGCATTCTATAATATTCTACCTTATAGTTCGACTAAAGTTAAATTAGCACCATAGTAATACACATTAAGTAAAGTTCACAGGTATTTACATGCACTGATTGACCCATCGAAATTGTGAAAATTGCATTTTAATAAAAGATAACGATGTGTGTCTTTAATGTCTTCAACAAATGTCATATTTCAATGTTAAACTTTATCACCACAACTGGCTGAAATGTTGTCCTGCAGCTCCAGAGCCCTGTTGCTACTCCGGAAGAGTCCAGTCCAGAATATTATGCAGGGATCGAGTATCCCGCCTGGAGCAAAGTAGACACTGCATATGCTCACCTCATTGCCACTTCTTTAATGAGGAACAGGTTTTGACTAATTGATCGTAATGGACGCTCCGAGCTGGCACTGAACATGCGTAAAACGATTAAAAATTATGTTCAGAACGGCGTGTTGACGGTTGAATGGGACTTTCGAATTGTTGAACGCTTCAAAGGGGACTTAATAATATTTCAGTGATATCACAAACACGACGATATGAAAGGGTTTAAATTTTTTTCGAAATTAATTTCGAGTTCCTTATGGCTGCTGCAGTTTGGATACAAATTTAAAAAATGAACAGAGTTAACATCGCAGAATTTATATTCGGATTAACCACACTTTTTGATATTTTGTTTTGCGGCGTTAAATTTAAAACAAAATGCTAAGAGCATCCATAAACAACAGAGAGTTTCCCAGAATTAATTTTAGTTTTTATATATAAAATAATATAAAATTTTCATGGGTTAACTGCAGCATTATTTTAAGCTGTTTGAGTTAATGCTTCATCAATTTAATCCTGCAAAAATGGAATGCGATTCTGGTATTTTACGTATCTATAAATCTCCGTGGCCTTCGAAGACAGAAATCCTCAAGTCGAGACACATATCGGGTAATCATTTAAGAATGTTTTGTCACTGGAGGAAAATACAATGTCAATATTAAATTCTTACTAACCAATTTCATTGGCGGGAGATCTTCTTTTTTGTTATTTATTTATTACATGAAAACAATGAATGCAGGTATTTGAGAACTTGTAAAAAATAAACTAGATCATTTCAATACCACGTGGCTCCAAAATGTTTAAACAAATTGACACTGCGAAAAGTCGTGGCCAAAGAAAAAACTCTACAAACGATCAGCAATGCCTCTTTAATCCACAATAAATTAATACTAAATAGGATTGTTTTATAATGCTGCCGTCTGACAGACCATATTGCTTTTAATTTCGATTATCACCGAATAATGCGATTTATACAAGGGATCAAAAGAAGCCTCTAGAATCAATAAGTAGGAAAGGTGTTGCATTTTGGCTCAGCTGCATTTTGTAATGCATCGCGTAATCTTGATCTTTCACTATCAAAATATCATTTGCTTCGATCTGTGTAGAACGTTTTCAAAGGTACCTCCGCAACCAATTGAATTACTTTCGAGTTTCTAGTATTTCTTACAAAACACTTCAACCCCAAATGATGCGATGCTTTTATGAATCTCCAAACTTCTGTTCTTTTGGCCAAACTTCAGGCTGTCAAAACTGAGCTTAACGCCATCCCGAGTAAAAATAAGGCTCGCCCGTTGTTAGCTTGAAACCACTTTCCAGGGGCTGGGCAGAGCGCGTGGGGATGGAAGGAAAAGTGCACACGCACTTTCTCTTTGGGTGGGGAAATCCACACCCAAAATATTTCATCCCAGAATGTTGCAAGGCCGTCCTGGTCGCTGGCGACGAAGGAACGTATTCGAAGCGCCGCACACAAGCAAGGGTCTTTATACGAAACCTAACCTTGCAAATATTTCGATTCGGAAACGATTCGATGACGATTTGCCAAAAGCGAAAGCTTGCTTCGATCTCGGACTCGTAAACGAATCGTAAACGAATTCGAAGGCAATAAAAGCGGAGCAAGATATCGAATCGCTTTCTCGTGCCGATAACGAATCGCATGCTCGTACCGATAGCAAATCGCTTCTGCGCCCTGCATATTCATGTACACGCACACAATGACCGAAAAACACTCCGCCGAGCAAGGCAAGTCAAAAACTCAAACAAATCGTTGAGTTGTTAATGTAATTTGGAGATTTGAAGTCCCATTCAGGGGAAATTGGCTCTCAATATTGTTCTACAGCATGAAGGCTTTGGGAGAAACAAATCAACCAGGAAAGCTTTCATGTTGCGTTTTGAATCTATTTCTCATACCCTTCGCAAGCAGTTTTCGAATCGACAATGGTCGGAGAAAGCGAGCCTCCGAGAAATTGTTTGCAGGGAAATAGATTATATAAGAGGTGTTGAGAACTTATAACTGTATAGCCTAAGCTTTTTAAGCCTCAGGGACATGCCGAAAGAGGCATTTCCTCATGAAGGCCACAATGAGGGGCATTTCATCATGAACACCACACAAAAAAAATAAGCGATGAGAAATCTTCTAGCCTGACAAGGGCTATGACGTGGTTCTACATATATAACAGGTGGCTGCAAATCAGACTCAGGTCTGCACTGCAAATCTCGGATTTTGGAAGTATGTTATTTTAGCACGCTTAGAGTGTGTTATTTTGACGTAACCAATAGCTACAAATATCTGAGTTCTGAATACCGTCCTCCAGTTTCATTTAGCTTTAGCACAGTATACGGGCAGCTGTGGGCGACCTATTTTCCAGTCTATTTGTGGGTCCAATTATGGATAATAATACTAATATAGCATCAGGCATCGTCAGATGTAACGACGGCTTAATCTCAAGTGACAAGTGGGTCACAACAGAAACCAACTGCCTGAACTAGCGCAGTCACTCTCTGGTGGAAGAAGAAAACTTCCCTCATATTCATGTGATTCGATACTACTTCCCCAGACTGCAGTGTCTACCGAATACCGAAGACAGCAGTAATGCTGGCAGTTTGGCCAAGCGATCATCTGACGTCGGGGCTGTGCTCGTATTAACCCATGGGCCATCTGACGATGCTTAAAATTTCGCCCAGCAGCTGTAGCGACCTGGTGGGGAGGAGAAAGAACACTTCTGGCAGCCCGGGAGGGGGATCAGTCTACGACAACCGGGCTTATCAAATGAGCGCCATAAGGAAACTCTAGGTGAACCTCTACCATGCCAAGTGGCATCCTCCACCCTGTGTAAGACCTTCATGGAGAAGCACCTTTTTCTTGGTGATTAACTGATGGCAAAGTCAAAGAACAAATTGAAGTAATTTAGTATATGAGTGGAGATGCGGGGAGCACCGCGGTGCTCTTTTAGTGTGTCACTCATCTCCTCATCACTGACTGTATTCCTAGAGATCTAACGGCAATCTCTGAAACTGAACTGAAATAGGTGGATGGATGATGTGCTAGAAGATATAGGCAACGGTTGGCATGAGGAATTGGAGAAAACTAGCATACCGAAGTTAACTGGAAGAAGATATTTCAAAAAGCATGAGTCTGTAAAGGACTGTAGTGTATTTAAGAAGAAAAGTGTTACCAATATAATACAATTTTTACTTTGATTATGCATCGTCTTCCACAAAAATCCATTTAGAGGTTATGCAGAAAAACTAGGAACTGATCGTCCACTCTGAAAATTTTGTTGACTTGAAAACTTATTACGACTAAAAATAATCTTAACTGAAAAAACAAAATTCTTTAAAATAATTCCACAAATTTTCCAAATCAAAACAGAGCTCGTGTTGATAGCTCTTATCAGAAGCTCTTTCAAAACCATTTCCTGAAGCGCCACCTAATCAAAGCGCATTAAAATTGCATTCCAGAATGCAGAGATCGTTCGGCATTTTACAACTATTTTTATGTTATGGCTCCATTGACCCCGCACAAAACGGTCAGTTGCAACTACACCCCGAGTCAAGTGCGATTGGGGCACACGTCATAAACGAAACTCTCGAAAACCCCATTCACGATGGAGAAGCCCAAAAATCTGAAAACGCCGAGCCGCAAACGACTCATCCGGCGCGATCCGCAACTGCAAATTCTCAAATATTTACTCTGCGTTCTAAGCGGAAAGTGGGGATCGCGATCTTCGACTACTTGAGGTTATTCTGACTTTAGCCTTGAACTTTATTATGTTTTCCTGGTCTTGAGCTTTTACAAATTTTTCGACTACCGTCTCAAGTGGGTTTCGATTTACCGATTTGTATTACCTGAGAGCTACCAGCCCGGGCTTCTTGATGGAATTGAAATGCTCAAAAAATTGTGGTCATTTAGGCGTTTTAGAAGTGGTTGACACCGACTTTGGCAAGATTTCAAGTGGGACATCACGAATTTTAAATAAGTTTTGACTTTTTGAGTAGCTTCAGAAAAGTTTAAGGTAAAAACAGTTAAGTAAAGGTCATGCAGTTTTGTCACGATGCTGCTATCTTGATGGGGCTAAAAGGAAAATATTAAAAGAATTTATATAACTGGAATTAAACCTAAGAATTGGCGATTTCTTCAGTCAAGGCTAACAATTAAACTCCAAAGTGCAGAGCTTTTGAAGGCAAAACGCTAAACGTGAAAAATCCAAAACAACTTATTAATATTATTTCTATTATTCTAATTCTATACGTGATGATTTTCAAAGTAAATTACAGAGAGTCACGTCAAGTAAACTATGAAAATGAAACAACTGTTTTGATTTTGAAGTTTCTTTTAGTTTAAATAATCTTTTGGACTATGCATATGTAAATGAGGACAGAGGTGGAGGTGGAGAGAGTGGAGAATTTCGTGCCTACTTTGAAAATCGTTTGCGTCGTTTTCAACCTGAATGAACAAGTCGGAGCGAAAATTCCTTCGAGGAAAGCAGAAAAAAGAGTTTTGCACTGCAATTCAAACTCTCTTATTTCCCATATTCATTTTCTGCCTCAACTAAACTAGTTGCGAAAAAAACTGTCTGGCTATGGAAAAATCAACTGGTTGCTGCTTACTCATTTTTTCCCAACAGCTGATTGAGACTTGTGTTTCCGAAACAAAAACGTCAATTCGGCTGCTATTCGTATCATCAAGACCAAACAGGCAGGAATGCATTTATTCATAATTCATTCCAGCAAATCTGTGAAGCATAGGTAGAACATTAGCAAGCAGCAGCTATCTATCAAGTCTAATCCCAACTTCCCGCGGTTCTCCCTGGGGAACTTCTTCGGAAGGAGCTAACGGGAGACGGTCGAATGGCGAGTTCTCTGCGCTACAAAACAGAGTCGGTTGGGCTGAGGTTAGTACCACGCTTCCATAAAACACACAATTGCCGGACAACAATTGGATGGACAACACGACGACGACCTTTGCTTTTAGAACCAGGACACGATTCGGATCATAGAATGTGAGAACTCTGCTTGCTGATGGACGTCTGGATGAAGTCCTCAACGAGATGAACCGCTATAAAATCAAGGTCATGGGACTCAGCGAGACCAGACGGCCCGATGCAGGGAAACATATCTGCCCAAACGGCGAGTCCTTCTTATATTCTGGGAGAAACGAAACTGAAAACCGTAGGAGTGGCGTTGGCGTAATACTCACCAAAGAAGCCAGGTCCAGCCTCATTAGGTGGTCACCAGTTTCTGAGAGGATTATTACCAGACTAAGAAGTACTACGGTAGTCCAATGCTACGCTACAACTGAAGACGCAGACGATGACATCAAAGACAAGTTGTATATGCGACTGAATGAGGTAGAAGCAACAACAATGCGCAGCCAATACGAATCACCACTCGTGCACCATCCAAGACTGAAATAGTAACCATAATTCATGCAATGGCCAATGGTAAAGCAGCTGGAAAAGATGGCATCCCGCCAGAATTGTTGAAAGCCGACTCAAGCCCCATAGCAGATGCGCTACAGCCAATCCTGGAAATAGCATGGAACACCTGTACCTTCCCGGAGGATTCGACGGAAGGAATCATAGTCAAAATACCCAAAAAGGGGGACCTAACAATGCGTGACAACTGGAGAGGCAACTGTCTATTATCTACTGCGGGAAAAATCCTGCCCCATATATTACTATCTAGGATAAGAGAGGCGGTAGATCGGACGCTTAGAAGACAGCAGGCTGGATTCAGAAAAGGACGCTGGTAGATCAATTCTGTTACCTCGGTAGTATTATTACCGAAAACGGCAGTGCAGAAGAAGACGTCAGTTCCAGAATAAACTAGTTGGGATGTGGCTTTTGACCCTTTCGGTCCACAAGATTAACTTCCCAGTATTCATTCAAACAAAAAAACGACTCGAACGATTTTTATGAAAATCTTTTCAGATCATACTTCCTTTAACACGCTTTGAACGGCATCTTAACGAAGTCGGTATCTTTTTTGGTTCGCGCGAAATCGTGCTGGTACAAAAATCACTTACGTCGTTCAAACAAAAAAACGGTTCGACCGATTTTTATGAAAATCTTTTCAGATCATATGTCCTTTAACATGCGTCGAACGGCACCTTAACGAAGCCGAAATCTTTTTTGGTTCTCGCGAAATCGTGCCGATACAAAAATCACTTAAGTCGTTCAAACAAAAAAACGGCTCGACCGATTTTTATGAAAATCTTTTCAATTAATACGCTTCGAACGGCACCTTAACGAAGTCGATATCTTTTTTGGCTCGCGCGAAATCGTGCTGGTACAAAAATCACTTAAGTCGTTCAAACAAAAAAACGGCTCGACCAATTATTATGAAAATCTTTTCAGATCATATTTCCTTGAACACGCTTCGAACGGCACCTGAACGAAGTTGATATCTTTTTCGGTTCGCGCGAAATCGTGCAGGAAAAAATGACCACATACGTACGCACACACACACACACATATTTCTCCTCAAATTTTTGCTTAAAATGCTATTGGGACCTTCCCTGCAAACATTTCGATTCGGAAACGATTCGAGAACGATTTGCCAAAAGCGAAAGCTTGCTTCGATTTCGGACTCGTTAACGACTCGTAAACGAATTCGAAGGCAATAAAAGCGGAGCAAGAGATCGAATCGCTTTCTCGTGCTGATAACGAATCGCATGCTCGTATCGATAGCAAATCGCTTCTGCGCCGAAAATCACTCCGCCGAGCAAAACAAGTCAAAAGCTCAAACTTTCCAAACAAATCGTTGAAGAGAAACCAAAGGCTCTCAAAATTTCCTCTCAATAGGACTTCAAATCGGTGAAATGACGTTATGTTGTTAGTGTAATCTGGAGATTTGAAGTCCCATTCAGGGGAAATGGGCTCTCAATATTTTTCTACAGCATGAAGGCTTTGGGAGAAGGAAAGCTTTCATTTTGCGTTTTGAATCTTTTTCTCGTACCCTTCGCAAGCATTTTTCGAATCGAGAATGGTCCGAGAAAGCGAGCCTCCGAGAAATTGTTTGCAGGGTTGAAACGTGTAAATATGTACATTGAAAATTTCGAATCCGATTTTCGGACCGATTACAATAACTTCCTACTGGGAAGTTAATAAAGCAAGAAGCGCATATGCATGGCTGTTTTCCATATGGATATCGACGGAGATCTCAATTAACACCAAATTACGGCCCCTCCTGAAAATTTTGTTCAGCTTGAAGCAGGAAAAGGAGCGGGGCTGAAAAAGTTAATAACAAGGAAATGATGCCTTTATGAGAAATTTCGGTCAGTGAACAGTATTTAGGTTTGTTCTAATAATTCTCGGAACTAAATTGGAGCATTAAAACGATAGTCTTACTCAACGCAACTAAACCCATACATTTAGAAAACGTCGAATGTTTACACATTCACCATGCACTTCAATATTATAATGTCCTCTCAACTGTACAATGTTTGGCCTCGCATTAACATCTGCCTGCAACTATGTAGTACACTCGGACAGAACTTGCCCATATGAAGGTCATCAATTACTGTCGCCTTATGCAAGTCTTTTACACATTCCTTTCGCTGGTTTCTGGGCTGGTCGTACATCACGAAGATGTGCACACTTGACACTAGTGCCATTGATAATATGTAAATTATTCTAGGTCATTGCAGTACATAAACCTTATCAGTCCAGATAAATAAACTATTCTCTTTATAGGCAATTTGCAAGAAAATTAGATTCGAAACGATTGCGACATTTCTAACTTCACACCTTGATTTATCAAAAAAACCGAAATAACAGTAATAATTCAGCTGATCTCGAAAATGAACCAATAAAGTTCCAATAAAAATTTCTCGTTGTAACCGTAAAAAACGGGATCTTCCCCGAAAACTGCTTATTCACTGCATCTTGAAGGAAGGTCCGCTTATCACTTCCGAAATGCAGCCTTATCAGAATCATTAATATAAGCGACACTCTGACCCAATGCAGTAATCGACTGGACAAGTAATAAAATATTCGAGTCGAGTGTCATAACGAGTGATAAGTTCTGCTGGGATTACATGGTTGCACCTTCCCGTTGGACTGCACCTCCGTCCATGGAGCACAGGAACGGGTCGCCGTCGGGGTCCCAAAAAGGCGACAACTGATAAACAAACTCTGGAGTCCGGCCTTAAATCTGAGAAGATATCTTTCGGGGGGAAGTCATAGCGGAACAAATAAAATGCATTAAGGTGGCCACTTGATAGGGAGGCAACTGCGGAAGTTTCAACTGCCAGGAGCTAAGGAGTAGCTTAAGTGCTGCTAGTTGAAGACTGGAATTCCTCAAGCGGCAGAAATATTCGCGGACATTTGTTTGTGGAAGTTCGAAAGTTGTTTCTTTGGAATGGTTTTTAAACGCGAAAAAATAGTGGATGTTATTAATTGATTCTTGAATCCCTTGTGAGTCAATAAACTTGCTGTGGAATAACATCAGGTTGGATCGAAAGTCCGGGAAATGCCTAGATCGATTTGTTAAAGAGTGATCTTAGGCTTAGTTAGAGCCGCAATTAAGCCACGATTTCGCAGTTATTTGCTATTCGTAATTGATAAAAAAATAATATAACCACTGAAAATCTCAGCTTTTTAAAGTGTTTTATTTCAAAACGCTTAAAACGTTTTATTTTGACGTCACCCATTTGATTAACATTGTAGGCATTTTTTAAACGTTTTTAAGTGTTTTAAAAGTGTCGACAATGTTAATCAAATGGGCGACGTCAAAATAAAACGTTTTAACTGTTTTAAAATAAAACACTTTCAAAAGCTGAGATTTGCAGTGACAGTACTTGAAAGAGTGACATATATTCAGTGGTAACACAACGCCCCTAGAATATCCTGCCGGTCTCGAGACCAGAAAAAAAGGCGGGAACATTGGCGTAGGTCTCTGTAGGTCTCATAAACTTCACCCCGATTTGTGATCGAATAGGGATCTTCAGAATTAAATCCAGATTTTATGATATAACGTTCATCATGGTGCACGCACCTATAGAGGAAAACCATAACTGACTTTTATGAAGCACATATGAATGATATGAGTGACATATGATAAAGTATTTTCATACTATACAAAAGTCGTATACTTCAACGCAAAAAAAAGGTGGGGGCCACATTATTACCCTACGCTAGTATAGGAACAAAGCAATAAGGGCGGTTGAAGGCTGGTATCAGACCTCAGGAATCCGTACTCCTAGCCTTCGGGGGTTACGAAAACTGAGTAACGTCTACTGAACTTACACCACAGTCCTGTCAGCCTAGTACGAGGGGAAAGCATAGGTGGAATAGATAGTTTAATGGCGAATGTAGACGCTAGCTTTAAAGAAACCACCTTTAGAGCGAAGAGATATTCCCCAAATAAGTCTCTTTGTCGTGAGTATATTAAGTAGAGGAGTTCCTATAACCTTCCAGGCTAAATAAAAATTTGATGACAGGACTAGAAGTAAGATCAAAGGTCGTTCTTCCATCAAGTAAAATTTTAACTTATCAAAAATCCGTCCTTTCATTATTTGTAAGGGGGAGACGATAAGAGAAAGAAAATGCAAGGGCAATTTATTAGCAACACTGCGCCTCAAATACTTTCCATACGGAAAAATTGTGAATCCAATAACCTATCCTTCCTTCCTAAATCATGAAGACAACCTATGTATATAAATAGAAATGTTCGTTTGTTCAAAATCTTAAATCTCCAAAAGTCCTTCACCGATTTCTTTGATATTCTGACGCAAAGTTGCATTCAAATACGAATGTGTTTTTATATACATACAAGCTGTACTCGGACAAAACAGTGCGATCTGTTGGACGTTATAGCAAGATACGCTGTACTAACTATTTTACGGAAATGGGTTGCGCCATCTGTTTAATGGACCAGCAACACAAGAAACTCTGAACATTACTCATGCTTCCTGACAGCTATTGTCACTTAGCATTTTCAATGATTTAATTATTAACCCTAGTACTAAGTTCACGTAAAATTGAATTGGGCATTCCACTCCACGTGAACTTAGTATTCGGCTTTACGTGTGACATTGCTTTGGAATTTGGCATACATTTCGTGACCATAGTTTACCCCGATTGTCAGCAGCCGACGAAATAAATGCTTGCCAGAAATACCCTAACCGTAAAAACGTTGAAATTAATTACAAATATGGGTCTCCAGCTTTAAAAGGATTAATCAGCTGAGATATTTATCGCATCAATTGCTGGAAATTGGGGACGGAAAGGTGCCGGTTGCTCTCACAGGACGAACTTCAATTGCCTCATAACTTCTCCAACTTAGTGAAGTTAAAGAAGAAGTGGTTGAAAAAGTAAGAAAAAGTGTTCTAGAGTCGGAAAACCAGAGAATCTCTATATCTTCACAGACAATGGACCACACAAAATTGTGTATACCCAAAAGCATTGTGAAATCAAACATATTAGAAACGTGTTTTTTCTTTTTGTTTCTATTCCATTAAACCAGACTGAGGCAAAACAATGCGTAGCCGGGCAAAACTAGTAATTAATAAAAAGCTTATGGGGTGTTCTATTCACAAGATCTACTGGCAAACTTCGTGTGTTTCTGACAAAGCCATTCACCTGTTGCTTCAGATATCTTCAAGGCTTTTGATAGAGTGTGGCACCCCACAGCAAACCTGATAGACAGAAGCAGGAAGAATGAAAGAACTCAACATGAGATTTTACTCCATCCGCTCCCACATCAGAAAGCCGACCTTGACAATCCTGCAGGCGATACTTAACTTTCCCCGCTTAATGTGCTTGCAGCTGATGGTAGAATAATGGGCAGTAAGTCGCTATAAGAATTTATACTGGAAGCCGGAATTTTTTCATGATTCAGTAAAGATCTCGGCACCTACTCCGCAGTTCATTGTTGAACCATCTGTGTAGATTGCCATGACCATATGTGCTAAAACGTGTCCACTTTTCCAATCGCATCTTGCCAAATTTTGACTTTGGACTTGCTCAACTCCAACTTGGGGATAATGTAGTCTGTGGTGGTTGGGATCAACTTTTTGCCAATCATTCCAAGAATATTGATATGTCCATTTGGCTTTTCTTGCCAGTACCATCGTTTTGCAAAAAGCTAGGTAGTTAGTGTGGAGATGGAAGAAGGAGGAGGATAGTATTTAACGCACACCTTGGCGTTCTGTGCAATGCTCCTGAGGTGCGTATGCATGCCATTCTCTGGACCCTCCAAATTGGTTCAGCTGTACTCCTTCATTAATGCTGGCCGCTACTATTGATCCATGTGTGAGGATGGGACGAACCACGATAATCCATATCACGATTCGTGGCTTAAGTCTCCATTTCTTCCCAAAAATTTTCTGGTATTAGTAGAGAGCTATATAGGCCCTCCTGGACCCCTCAATATTGAATTTCCAGTTCATGCTGTAAACATGCTAAGGGCGACCGACGAATCGCTTTCCACAGCGACTGTCAAAAACGAATAGAATACACGGCTCTTATATGAAGGTGCACAATCTGCAGACCACTGCTCTAAATAGCTCTAACAATCTTATTTCCTCGGACAGTCAAGCTGCCCTGTTGGCCATTAAATATGACAGAGTGTCATCAAAGACTGTCCTTGATTATCTCCTATCTCTGAAATCCCTTAGCAGGAACAACAATGTCACTCTGATGTGAATTCCGCCCCACGAAGGTCACATTGGTAATGAAATTGCCGACAGCCTGGCTAGAGTAGGGCAAACTGGTCCCCTATCGACCCGTAGCCTTTCTGCAAACTGCCACGTAAGAACGGCCATTAAAAATTGGGTCGACCAGCTTCTTTCACTTCCGGCAATTCTCCGCTGGTAAATAAAAAGTTGAAAATATTGTTAGCTTTATTTTCTATTCCATTTTTGTTTACAATACTGAAATATCTTTTCATTGCATCACTTTAACTTCACTCATGGATTTTTACAGTTATTCAATTTCAATATTAAATATACGAAAATATGACGATCCTATTTTAATATCACATTCGAATTAAATTGGGCTTCGTATCTACGAGCTGTCTGATAGACTTTCCAAAAAGCACAAACTAAAACTAATGCGCAGCACCATATAAATGCTTATTAAGTTGCTCATTGCTTTCGTTTACACGGATATAATTCATATCACCGTAAGAAAATAAGGCATCGGTTAAATTAATTCGCCGCTAAAATCGAAGAATCTGCTCTGTACCCAAAAAACAGAGATAGCGGAATATTTGGAAGCACCCGTTGTGCACGGAAATGTGGACATTCTAAAATGGTGGCAGGCTCATCAAGATTCGTATCTTCTCTTATCGAAAATGGCGAGAGATTTGCTCGCTATCATGGCGACATCTGTTCCGGTAGAGCAACTATTTTCAGGCGCCCCGGTCTAATAATGACCGAAAAGCGGTGCTCTTTGAAAGACGCCACGTTCAATGCAATTCTGTGCATTAATTCTTGGTCAAAAAGAGTTGTTCGAAAAATTATCTCCGAGATTAATTTTTAACGTGTACTTATATGAAATTATAAATTAAAAAATATTTTTAAAATATTAAATACCTCTTCTATTCATTTTTATAATAATATATTAATTTTCAGCAACTAAAGTAAACGACTGAATAATTTCTATTTGGTCGAGACTCTCGACTCGGACGAGACGAGATTAGGATGGGCGAGATCCGCCGAGAGTCGAGACGAGACTCGAAATGGTCGAGACTTACCGAGATCGAGACGAGACTCTTAAAAATCTCGTCTCGTCTCGATCCCGTGATGCTCTACCGCCAAGGCTCAACAAGAAATAGAACTGTACTCCATCCAACATTGGACAGTTGAACGTTGATTTCTTTGTTCTTGTAGTAAATAGCACACAACAGCCTGTCGCTGTACAATGGAGCTCCTATACTGGAACAGCAAGGTTGGCCGCCATCATCCTTGGTCATGCCTCCATAATCAGAAGCCCTGAAGAACCTGACTATGGAAATAGTCCCAGAGGTCGCCGGGAGGAGTCGTGGGATGGTGTGACCGGACCGATACCTTCATGGTTCACCTATTTGTCGATGTGAGACCTCGTCATGTCATTCCCTGATATCGGTCACTCCTTATAGAGCTTCATGGTTAATACCTACAATATCGCGGGGCCTGTAAACAAAACGAACCACCGTCGAGAGAGCCCCTGAGAGGAAATCCGCCCAACCTTCCTGGAAGAATCAAATAAATTTAATACTGCATGTTCATTAAGACAGCGGACAAAGTAATAGTTTCAAATTCAAAACACATATTGTCAATCTATTACTACAATACAGATTTAAACAACAGTTCTAACAACAACAACTTATCAACAAGAAGTATTGTATTGTGTGTGGTTAGGTGTATGGGGGTACACACTGGACTCGGTAGCAAAACAAGATTAATCTGTAGCAGGGAAAAAACAACGTCGTTTTGGCCAAAATCGAGGTTGTACGACAACGAACCCTTAAAAAGTTTTAACACGATCATAACGCCCAACAACTTCATGCAATTGCCTGACAAAACAAAAAAAATTAAGTGGACAAAACATCACCTAGAACCGCCGAGTGCAGGTTCACACCCAGAACCAAGACAGTGCAAGATAGTTTTAATTAGGATATTGTTAATATAGTTAAGGTTGATCAATATTTTAATGAAAGTGTGTGAATATAATTAAGGTGAAACAATATGGTAATAAAAAATGTATATATATATAGCTTACAACAACACAAAAATTAACAAGTCCGGCTAACACCAAATGAACGCAGTGCAATGCAACTTCAAAATATATAATTAATAAATTATTTCGAAAACACAAAAAATTGTAGTTGCATATTAACCACAACAGGTAAACTAATAAATTATTTTAGAATCTCTATTGCCCGGTTTCACAGTGTCGATTTGAGCTTTCGCTCAGCTGAACCTGAGCAGTAATTTTGAGCTTTAGCTCAAATCAAAACTGTTTCACAGTTTGTTTGTGTGCTCAGTTCAGCTGAACTTAGTTAACTGGATTTTGCAGGGCACTGTGGTTGAATCAGTTGGGGAAATTTTTGCTTTTGGTTGATAAATTGTGTGATTTTTCTAGTTTTTAATCTTTAGTTGAAAGGATTTTTGAAAAGGATATGGCCGCTTATTACTATAAGAACGAGTACGACGACGGTAAATTGACCCCTGTCACCCACCCATTTTGCACCAACCTAGCTGTCGGAGACTTGGAATTTATATTAAGTAGTTTATAGTCTTCCATTATACAAATTTTCATGCGCCACGGCGATGACATTTTTTCAATAAGAAGACGACTACTCGTTGGTGTCGGAGAGCTCGGACATATCATGGTACAATAATACAGGTAGGCTCATAAGGAAAACCTCTGTTTCCATCTTGAAAAGCTTTTACGCCTTTTACATTAGAAAAGAAAGCTTTTTTCCTTTGTGAGAAGAGATCTGAGTGACGTCACGGGACCCTTATGAGCTTTCCTTGTAATTATTGTACCATGGGACTTATAAACCTGTTTAGTAATAGAATGAATTGCAATCGAGTTTGCCCACATCAAAGATCAAAGCACTTTTTCGTCTCCAGCTCTTAGACTATATTAGCAGAAGTTTTCAGCAATTCTGGCGGGATGCCGTCTTTTTCAGCAGCTTTACCATTGCCTATTGCATAAATTGCGGTTGCTATTTCTGTCTTAGATGATGCACGGGAGGTGATTCTTATTTGCCCTGCATTGTTAAGTTTTCTTCAGGTTCCTGTGAAAATGAAGTATTCAGAGCGGCAAATAAATTATCTCTCCATCTATTCGTACTCTTTGCGGCATGTTTGTAGTAGAACGCTCTCTTTTTTACAATTGAAAAATCCAAATTATAACTAGAATCAATAAATAAACACAAGTTCACTGTGACTTCTCTAAAATTAATGACATTTCTCTCACTTATATCCTGAGCTTTGGCTTAAGTGCCCAAATTTAGTCACTCAGTTCAAGTAAATTTTGAACCAAGTTCATCACTTGAACCACTACTGTGAAACAGTAAAATAAGTTGAGCGAAAGCTTAAGGCTGAGCGAAAGCTTAAGTGAACACTGTGAAACCGGGCATATGAAATGTAATAGAAAATAATTAAATAGAAATAGGTAATAAAATAGTAATATTAGGATAAAAAAAGTATATGTATTTAGTCAGCTGCTAATCTGTGGCGACAACTTCTGACCACCCAGGACACCACTTGTGGTACGAAAAAAATTAGACCACCAATTTGGGTCCTTTTTCAGCGGTAAAGGTTCTCCTTGGCTATTATTACACGAAGCCAAAGAACCAACATATATATTTCCTGATCCACGATAATCAATTCGCCTTCTTGGGGTACACGAGAATGAATACGTTACAATTCAAATAAGCTAGTTACCTGAACAACCAAGGGACTACGGATATGAAATATGCTGCCCTGAATTACTTCACCTCGCAAAATAACATCTCTTTTATCAACACCATAATCTTCACCTTTGAAGCCAGCCTCACATGCCTTCCTTCTTCATATTCGGTACGGGATCCAAATGTTTTGTCGATTTTTCTCGCACCTGAATTTCTTCATAGGGTTTACTAGTTTTCCTCTTCTTCTGACCAATTTTCTTCCCTACTTTTTCAGTTAAAGAACGTAATTTTTATTTTTCCATCACCTCTACTTTTCCTCTTCTCCTTTAATTTTTCTCGACTTCACAGCCACAATCAATCGAACTTTTCTTTTCCTCCCAATCAAAAAAATATCGAATCCTATATCAAGACCTATTCGTCTAAGTTCTAGCTCAAAAACTGCTAAAATTTTCCAATTTTTTCTAACAAAATTTTTGTTTAATTTTCGTCGCCTACTTCGTCTCAATTTTGCCTTTTCAACGCAAGGTGTTTTTTAATTATCAAACTTTTGGAAATTTCCGGGAGATGAGGGAATACTCAAGGGGGAGAAATAACCGACCGTTACAAGCCTTGGCCCATCTTCTAACGCTGTTCAGAGGCCTTCTCTTCCTATGAGATAGTAGTCGGGCGCCTTAACCCGAGGTGCCTACAGTGTAGATTTTTTACACCACCAGCAAGAATTGAATAGAAAAACACGAGTTTGAAAACTTTATTTTGGAACTTAGTAAAAATATTAGCGGAGTGATCTTAATTTATTTTAAATTGTTGCATTCTCTCTTTGACTTCATATTAACAAAAATAATTATTAATATATTTTTTTTCAAATGGAGCTCACACATTATTGAAAAACAAATTATCTTTATAACTAAAAAACTTAAAAAAGTTTTTAAACTGCACTAACTAATTTCTAAATATTACTACCCTTCAGAAAATAAATTTTATCACAGACACATTTTTGATTGCATTTTAAATATTTCAGAAATGGAACTGCAAATCATTCTCTATAAAAGTTGGCTTGTTCAAAATAACACTCGTTTTAAATATATACATATTCAACCTAGGGCTTATGGTTAGTAACAAACGTACTTATCTCTTTTGTGTAAATAACAAAGACATTCCAATCTATATTTGATTACTTCATAGCAAAGTCCTTCTCAAAAAAATACCAAAAATTATTTTTAAATGTTTAGCCTTTCGTGCAGAAATACGTCTACACTAATAAAATATTTGTTATAATAAATTAACCAATCAACTTTATTGCATTCCAATAAACGGTCAAGCAAATGCGTTTTCAAGTAGCACCATTCCAAATCTATTAGATCACAACATTGCATTGTTACTTAAGCTCTTATCACCGAATCAAACTGATATCAAAATTGTATTTGCTGAAATTAAATCCCGATAACTGTGTTAAACATTTGGCACCAGCCTATTGAATATCACCCGAATGTTAAGTGCAATAAATTACAACCCCAAAAGCAATCGAATAATACAAAATAATGCATTTCTCCAAATCGCATACCTCAAATTACAACTTGACATGTGTCCAACAAGATAGCCACAACTTGACTCCTCGAAAGTCCAATGACTCACAGTTTTCTCACCTTTCCGGATGGGAAGAAATGGAGAAAAAAAAACTTCCTATCAGACATTGCCCCAGAAATCGCCGCTAATAACGCCGCCCGATCTGATTGTGTTTGACATGCGCATTTTTCTTAATTGACTAACGCCTTTCAATCGATCCGTGGCGTTCTTAAGAAAGCTTTGATCGCCGTGGTTTTTCATGGCGGAAACTTTGAAATTGTGAGAAATAAATAAGAGACAAGAAAAAAAACTTAAGATTACGAAATTGTCTTCTCTTGGAAATCATTTATTGAAAATAGAATTTGGAATTTTCTTATGATAGCCATAGACTAGTTAGTCATCGACAGATCAATTTAATGCAGCAGAAGCTAGTAAGTGGTGGACTCCGTTGACGTTGGTGTAGTGTAGTGGAAACTTCGTAATTGCTGCATTAAAAGCAATTTTTCTTAGACACTAATAAATTATTTACAATTAATTTACGTTACACGGTGGTTTTGTAAATGATTTTATTATAGTAATATTATTAAAAATTATTAAAAAGAGTAATTGTTGTCTCACCTGATTCATCTGGAGAGTTTATTGCATAATACCTAGCATTACCGCGGAGCTGGTAAAATTGGATGGCCAACCATATGACCAAGAGACTAAAGGCTCCAATTTGACGGTGTATGCAAGGATGCAATTGGGCTAATACGAACAGGCCATGCCAGAGAGCTGGTAAAGAGGTATCTTAGCCCTGTAGATAAAAAGAGCCGGGTCGAATACAATAAGTGCGTTTTTTAATCTGTTCTGTTGTGTTCTGTTCTGGAACATTAAAAAGACGTCAAGGGAAATTTTCATTTTTGGGTGGCTTTGGGTGTTTAATTTCTTCTAATATTGCATAAAGATCGGTCTTATTTATCTCTCCATTAATTTTACTCGTCAACTTAGAAAACTTCTATTCTCTCCAAAACCATGGAGACGAAAATCAACAGCATATGGGATATCTAGAATCCAACCTACTTATAAACGACAGGCAGTATGGCTTCCGACAAAAAAGATCCACTGGCTTTTAGTTTGTCTTACAGAGCACCTCAACCGAAGTCTGCATGGATTAGGTGAGTCTAGTCTGGTTGCTCTAGATATCTCCAAGGCTTTCGATAGAGTTTGATACTAAGCCCTGTTAGCTAAACTTAAAGCTATTGAAGTTGACTCACTTCTACAGAAGAGGATTAAGAGTTTCCTCTCCGACCGTTCAATCACGGTAGTATTAGATGGCGACAGATCTGAATCTCACCCCATAACTGCGGGGGTCCACCAGGGGTCAATTTGATCACCTGCTCTATTTCTTATCTTTATAAATGGCCTACTTTGAATCCCCTCTAACCTACTTCTCAGCTTCGCTGACGACGGTACCTTGCGCTACTCTTACGGCTTCGACAATGCAATGCAAGCGCGTGCCAGATAGTGATGAGCAAACGCAAGAACAAGACAAGACTAATATAGTCTTGGTCTTGTCTTGTTCTTGCTCAGTCAGTCTTGTTGTTGGTCTTGCGAGCATAGCTAAGTCTTGTTCTTGGTCTTGTTCTTGTAAACATAGCTAAGTCTTGGTCTTGTTCTTATTATTGCAAACATAGCAAAGTCTTGGTCTTGACCTTGGTCTTGCTAAAGGCCCGTCCTCACTACGCGGACTTAGATTCCACGCGCTTTTGGTCGTACGGCCAGCCAAAAGCGCGCGTGATCTTTTAATTTTCTGAATCATGAGTGAGAAAAAATCAATTCTCATTTGAAACGGCGTACGCGCTTTTGAAAAGCTCATAGTGTGTGGACGCACAATGTACCTTTGTAAGCACAGCCTTTTGTCCGCGTTGTTTTGCCGCACATCCTTTACCATGGACAAAGTCGTAAAAAAGTCGTAAAAAAGTCATAAAACTGTATATGAAAAAAAAGGCAAGAGCGCGTACGACCCAAGTCCGCGTAGTGTGGTCCCACCATAAATGTGCAAGGCCAAAACAAGACAAGACAAAACTGCAAGATCAAGACTATTTTCGCTCATCAAGTATGTATTGTATGCATTTTTATAAATTGGTTATTAAAAAAAGAAACTTAGGAATCTTCATTTTTGTATGATTTTCTTTTTAAATCCTGAAAGATTTAACAGAAGAAGGACTCATTTCCTAGAAACCAGTAATTGAAGGAAAGTAACAGAATAGCCAGCAAATTTTGCTTCGAAATGCAGAAATATTTATTGTGAATCTCGTTGACGCATAGTGCATTACTGGTGTACTTATGTACAAATGCGAATAATTGCTTTTATAATTATCATACTAACAAGTAAATATACAATACACACATATATTTATATCATAATTACTTGAAATTTCTAATCAATTTTATATTTTTTGTTTTAAAAAGAATGAATTTAGGTGAAACTTTTGCAAGACTCTTGCTAAAGTCTTGCTCTTGGTCTTGTTCTTGCACAGTTAGTCTTGTGCTTGTTCTTGCGTGCATAACTAACTCTTGTTCTTGGTCTTGCTAATGTGCAAGAACAAGACAAGACTGCAAGAACAAGACCATTTTTGCTCATCACTAGTGCCAGATCCTGTCTTGACGATCGCGAACTAATGTGCAACTCAATAAACAAAGACATTGAACTCATTCTAGCGTGGGGCCGCAAGAATCGTCTCGAATTCAACCCCACCAAAACCAATTACTGACTTATTTCCAATAAAAAGTGCAACACCTCTCCTTCCGTGACAGTGTGTGAAGTTGAACTAATGGCCGACCCATCCCTACACATCTTAGGCGTTACATTAGCCAAAGGCCTCCGATGGAATGACCATATATTCCAAATCGCCAAAAAAGCATCCCAGTGGTTGGGATTTCTTAAGAGGTACAAGTTCCTCTTCCAGCCATCGGCCCGTGCTGTAATATACAAATCCTACATTCGGCCTCTTCTCGAATACAACTCTCTCATTTGGGGCGGCGTTAAGATAAACACCTTGGCGTTGTTGGATTAAATACAAAATATGGCCTTTAAATTAATCGATGACGACACCGTTTGCTCCACCATCGACTTCTTGAGCCACCGTAGGAATGTAGCAGCACTGACAAAATTTTATCGCTACTATCATAGCGACTGTTCAAGCGAAATAAACGCTCTCCTGCATCCAGGGCAATCTTATACCCGCAACACCAGATTAGCCCACTCATCTCACTCCTCACTTTAGGGTGGCATGGCGCCACGATTAGGGTGCCACTTCGTTTAGGCATTTTCTTGGAAATTTACTTAAGTGTAGTTCAATTTACTTAAGTGTAGTATTGTCAGTTCTAACAGATAGTGTTGGCTGGATTAGTTTATAAGCCTTTTTTTCTTTTAAGCCAGTACAATGTCATACTTAAAATGAGGCGAGGTGCTATTGTAATGCCAAAATAACAAAAACAAACAAATTAAAGAAAGGAAATAAATACCAATGAAGAGCTTTTTTCAAGAGTTTGATTCTAATGTGCATTAAATGGCTTCAAAGTAAGAGTAAGAAAGTAAGAAACCTATGCCTCCACGATGTATATTTATATTTAGCAATCACACCTCGCCTCATTTCAAATTGGATATTTTTCTGCCGCAAAAGAAGTAAGAATAATGTCTCTCCAGTACATATTTACAATCTCAACTCACTTCATTTCAAATTGGAAGCTTAAGCCCGATTTGCATCCCAAAGTCAAAGTGGAAGTGTAGCTTTTCTCCCTGTTGCACGAAAGTTTCTGTGCGATAAAAGAGCACCAGAAGTGCACTTCCACTTTGACTTTGGGATGTTGTAATTGGCCCTATTTGGTGCTTATTTGGTACTTTTTAGCAAAGCTTAGGTGAAAAAGAACTAAAAAAGTACGAAATAGCGCCAATTTCAGCATTAAAATTGCTTATAACTCCAAAAATAAAAGCCGTAGGATAAAAATTGTCCGGACAATATTCATAGGAAATTGTCCAAACTTTCCAATTTTGCAAAAAAATATCGGTTAACTACGTATTTTTTGGAGAAAAAGGTGGTTTTAGTTGAAATTTTAGTGAAAATTTTTTTAGTTTTGACTTTGACGACTCATTGCTCTGGAAGTTGATAGGGTGGAATCTTGATTTTGACAATTTTAGATAGGTGGGAGTATTTTGCGTACACTGATACCTTATTCATGAAAATAGGTCATAGGGTTACAAAAATGCAGGGTGATATGAAAAACCCCTAGCGGCTAACCCGTTACGATTCCCCCTCCTCCACCCATACGATTTTTTGTTCGTCTATCCATAACCTATCCACAGCCGGCCGTTTTGTCACTGTCTGTAGGACACCCTGTATGTAGAGGTAAACCTATTTCAATTTTTTCACTCAACATTTTTTTCAGAACTAAAGTAATCCACAAATCATAGAGCTCTTGCGGGGGGTGTCCCTCATTTCCCCCGTTGGATCCGCCACTGGAACATATCAAGGAGGACAAAAGTTAAACTATACAGAACCCTTATAAGATCAATACTACTGTATGGATCCGAAACATGGACATTAAGAAGTAACGAACAACACCTCCTAGGGTGCTTTGAAAGAAAAATCTTCCCCACTATATATGAGGAGCTTATTTTCAAAAGGTGACATGTCCTCCATCCATTTTTTTACAGCAACGAGTAAAAACTGTGCGTGAGCCTAGTTAAGTTAAAGATATTTATTTTTAAAAAATATGCCGACACACATAAAGTATTTTATTATTTCATTGTCAAAAAATCGTAGAAATACATTAACTGGTTATTCTGAAAACAATAAAACCAAAATGGACATCTACCTTAATATCGTCGTTGCGACCTTAAGATCTCCTATGTGACACTTTTATCGAAAATAACTTTTTTAATTGAATGTAAACTTCATGATGTCCTCCATCGATGGCAAAAACTCCCATGTTGATACTTAAACTCATTTTACAGTTATAAAAAATAATCCTATGTAGTTCTAAAAAGTTGGCAATTTGAAATATCTTATGTGATAGTGATAATTACTTCCACATGAATGAAAAAGCAATAAATATCCTATGTCCCCCTCAAAGGTTTTGTTCATAACATTAAATTCCATTGTTAGTATACAACTTAAAGCAAAATTAGTTGTTTAAGTAATTTTTTTACAAAACAGTTTTTTTCAGTTTTCCTAAAGTTTTACATTTTGCACATAGGAGATCTTAAGGTCGCAACGACGATATACGAATGGGCATGTCACCTTTTGATAATAAGCCCCTCATATGGAGGAGTCAACGAAAACGGTGTTTGAAGAAGAAGATACAATCACGAACTGTATCAGTTGTATAAAGATCCAAAGATCATAAAAATTAACAGAATTTGATGACCAGGACATGTTGTACGTAGCAGCGATGACAGCATAACAAAAATTATTATGAACAAAAGACCAGAGGGACATAGAGTTTAACACAGGAACCGACAGCTCTGGAGGAGGGTGTTGCCGGAAGCCAAGGCCAATAACAGGCTGTGGAGCTATTGATGATGATTTAAAAAAATTGAAGTCCCAGTACAATTTACGATCGCGTAACGGACAGATGTACTGCCTCGTGTAAGTCCGGGTCAACTCTAGTACGAGATTAGTAAGCAAAGAAGCGATGACTAATGGTATGTTATTGTAATTTTCTACTCTACGTGTACGAGTTCGATGCACATTGCTTTGCCTTCACATTCCCAGTACCAGTACCAGGCCAACCAGCAGAGAAGAACGACATGAACCCTTGTGTCTTGCATATACTTTAAAAAGAGTTGCATTGTACTTTGAAAAGCACAAAATATTACAGTATTTTCATAGGATGAAAAGGGGGCAGTCCCTTTCGCGGACCCCACCCGAGCGTTGCGCGTGATATTTTTTTTCCCAAAAAATTCATATGACTCAATAGCCGTCACGCCTCCTTATTCAGATTCTAGATCTGACGCTGGTCAAGGGTGCCACGATTTTATATTTTTCTAGGGGTGCCACTCAATGAAATACGTTGAAAAACATGTGTCTTTGATATTTATTTGAGAAACTGCGTTACTTGCAATCCAGGTCACATTATTGATTTCTAGGTGCAGCTCGTTATTTGGCGATCGTTCTTACTTTAAGGTGCCAGCCCATAGAACGCGTTTCATGCGCCGCTTTCATGCCTTGCGTTAATAACAAACGTGCGACGCGTATGACCGTCCCAATGAACGCGGCGCGGCGCGGCTTTGACATTTAACATTACTTCCAACTTTATTTATTATGCCAGTCTAAAATTTGTTTATTTATAATTTATCGAGTGTTTTTTTATATATAAAATGTTTATAAGCAGTGCTCATGTAATTAAAACTGAAGGTATACTTGATTTGTTCAGATCAAGATATACAAAATTCTTTTACAAGAGCACAGCTGATTGTCATCGAATGCCAGACGCATGAAAAGTTGAAAGTTGGGCAACTTTGCGCGTTACATGCGACGCGCCTACGCTTTTCTTCCGTCATTGGGCCGGTTGCTATTTAGAAGCATGTATTCCAACTTAAATGTCAACGCAACGCTTGAAAGCGACGCATGAAACGCGTTCTATGGGCTGGCACCTTTATCCATGTTGCGCGTAAGTGGAAAGTGGGTGTATTCGGAGTGCGACATCTAGCCGAACTTTCAGCCAGCTTTTAAACGATCATTTTAGTTGATTCTTTCTATTCACTCATCCTTTTCTTCCTTCTCTTCACATTGTTTTCTCCCTTATTAATTTATTAAAATATTTTATTTTCCCTATGCTTTTATATACTAACTGATCATAGGTCCCTTGTTTAAAAGTCGCTGGTGTCGAAGATGTATCCAAGAGTACCGCATTATCTTTTTGTTGGAGTCTTCATCTACGAAGATAAATATCTCTCAACATCTTCTAAAAACAACTTCATTAATTTAAAAAGAAAATTCAAAAATAAGACTAGATCCATCGATGCATTGATGCTTTAAGTTGTATATTTTTACATACATTGTATATTTTCATGTTTCAGTACTGCGATTTTCTTACTGAAAACGAAAAATTTTCTTTCAAGCTACTCGACGCTCGACAACACAAACTGGCCCGAGTTTTTCCTGTACAAATTTAGTTATCCAACGAAGATTATTAGTAGCAAATTATCTGGCTAATTAAAACTTATGGTGCATTCAATAAAATCGCAAACTTACTCCTCCAATCCGCATATCCAGCTGGGCAACATCGAAGGCATTAGCGAAAGCAATCACACCGGCATGTGGACAAGATAAAACGCTTCCGATCATCGACTTTGTCGTCTTCGCAGTGCACCATCGGAACCGACAACAGGCCGAGACATGATTAATTATGGTTGCGCGCATATTGAAAGGTAGGCCGAATGCATGCGCAACTGACATAGACAGGGTTAAGCAGGTTAAGCGGTTCTATTATGCTACGCTATGTCGACGATCCAACATGAAATTGAACAAAATGGATTGAGGATAATGTAGAATAGTTGTCGGAAGATGGTTTTTTATTTATTATTTTTTTGGGGCTTTAATCTCCTGAAGAATGTAGCCCAGGAAGTGTTTTGTGACATATAATTCTAACGTCGACGGACACATGGACTCACTTTATTGTCGGCATTCTAATACGCTGTCGGTCATGTCTGATGTGCGTTCGCTGAGATATGGAATAAGGTAACAAAAGTCATTCCCAAGGGAGTTAATTACTCTGGAAGACAATGAATCAGGTGAAAATTTTTGATGATTTCTCAACTCAACAAATGCGCGCACATTTAATGCTCCAAAATTAATTTAAGATTGATGACTTCCAATTTGCACTCGCTCAAGTGATAAACTGAATGGTAAGAAAAAATGCCTGCCTCCTTCGGCAGTAAAAATTTTTCATTTTACAAGTTACCATGACGGTATATGGCGGCACATTATCATTTTACGATTCCCACAGAAAATTCGTGTTTTACTCTTGCTCTTGGTCTTCCACGGCGGCCTTCATAACTTTTCCATAAATCTGGCTTAAGCCACGTCTTTTCGCTCGACCCAAGCTGCTAATATACACCCCCGATGCCGTCGTACCTTAACGAAAAATCGCAATATGTCAGTTGAGTTAACAGGCAAATAATTACCATGTACCATGAATATATGAGACGGAACCTTAAGGAATTTTGCGTATATGAGAGATCCTCAAATTTTCAAGGACTTACAGAGATTAGTTGGCACCACCTCTGACGCCATGGCTGTCAGGTGTCGGCATGATTGCTGCACTGACTGGTTAAGATTTAGTTGATGTTTATGGAAATTGTAATGGTTTAGCTAAATTTATTTTTGTATTTGTGGATTACTCCTAAACCTAAATGCATTTTGTGTGTAGTTAAAATATTTTTTGATGACTTCTGGATATTAAATGTTTGTATGAGAATGTCTCATTTAACTATTGCACGTAGGAAAATGCACACTGATCAACAAATACTTTTTAAGATAGAGACGAGCTTAGGGAAAAACCTTTTCATCAGCAGAAACTTACCTAAAAAATTCCAGGAGCGAATTGACCTTGACACAGTTCAAACACAGCACAGTAAAATTGCAGTCCAAAGACAATGTTTTAATGATTAAGTTGGAGTTGTAAACAAACAGAGTAATGGACTATTACAGACGAGGACGTATGCATCCACGCAAAAGCTCTTATTGGCAAGGTAGGCGTGCAGAGAGGGAAACGAAAATGTGTGGGAAAATTTGTCTTTGCCATTTCAATATTTCCCATGTATTAACAAAACTTTCTCCACCAACTCCATACAAGTTGGACCCTTCACATAAATAAAAAAAAACACTTAAAAAATAATCATAAAAAACTGAAATTCCACTGCCACAATCGAAGACGTACTGCTAATGACCATAAACTAATAACTAACTTCAAAATTAATATGCTTAACAAATTGACAATTTATTGCTGGTCGACTGATTACACAGTTTCCAGAGTATCAGTTGGTCATCGAGCAGGTTGTGGCTCACCATACTGCAAATTGGTTTTTTGCACAGGTGGGACGTACTGCAATTGGACCGGCTTCCTTGGCAGCGGGGTGTTCTCATGGAAAGATATCGGCATTACTTTGTACTTGATAAAATTCAAAGTGTATATGACCCGAACAGCAAGTGTACATGACGCAATGAACTTAACGCATTTTATTGCCAGACGGATTCAGTTTTTGTAGTCTGGTTTTGTTCTGCTTTTAGCTGTGATTATAGCTTCAAAGTTGCAAATACTTATGATCTGGTACTCAGGAGTTTTTTTATAATTGATGTCGTTCCCGTCCCGTCATCATGAGAAATTATGATCCTCCTGGCAGAATGGCTTGGTTGGGAAGTCTTAATCTAGGGTTTGAACCCTCAACTATAGAGTACAATATGAATTTTTTGACATTCAAATAATGAATTAACGAAAGAGAATTAGAGATAGCTAAAATATGACATTGGCGCTCATTTAAAACAAGCTGCAGACTTCACAAGCTTCATGCAGACTTATGCAAAAGTGTGTAGAGAGAGAGTTCGTCAAACTACAAGTATAAGCAGAAATTCTATTGGGAATAAAGAGCCTATCCGCTAGAATCTTCAAACCTCACATAAATAAAAAACCCCATCAACGCCGTCAAGCAACATAAAAGGACTAGAGGTGATAGTATATTTCACACTCTATTACAACAAGTAATTGGCGTATGGTTTACACACCTCATCAGAATTTTTGAGGCAGAATAACTCTCGAATATATACCTACCCAAAATTTGAAGTCTGGATAGTGATAAAATTTTTCACATCAACTATCTAGACCCATCAGCCTCATCTCCTCTCTTCGGAAAATGGTGGAAAAAACAACAGACTGTATATGAGAAAAAAATTAAATAAAAATTTACCTCTCCATACGAACCCGTCGACGGGTGAATGTCCGATGCGTGAACAAACATACATACTTCTCCAAAGAACACTGAGGGACGGGTAACGGTCCGTTATAAAAAACGGATTGTTGCCCGTTGTCGTTAGCAAGCGGCCTTATGCTTGTCGAACTACTTTCTGTTGCTAAATTGTTTAACATATTTTTGAGGATCTGATGTCTGTGGGTCAGTACAGGCTGTCTAGCACTCATGCCACCTGTTCTACTGTCTATAGCGCTGACAAGGATATCGCTTATTACAATGAGAAAAACTAATGGCGAAAGTAGCCATCCTTGGAGTACTCCTGACCTATTATCAACGCTGTCGGATAATTTTCCGTTATGGAGAACTGTTCAGGATGAACCACTTAAAAAATAATAAACAAATTTAAAAGAATTTAAAATCAACAAAATATTTCCCTGGCAACAATCCAAACTCCCGCCAGTGCCAGCCATTCTAGAAGATAATCCGTCCTAAAATATATATAAAATAAAGGAATAAATAACATCTTACCTTGTTTACCACAAATCAACAAATCAGAAAAAGACACCTGATTTTCTCAAGCTTTGGTCTTCATAGCGGATGAGCTTGAAGAATGTCGCCTTCATGGCAAAACCTGTGATCTTACCCCAAACTTTTATCACTGAGGCACTGTATTGAGACAGCATCCTGTTCGAAGGCTGTATTGAGGCCTATCGGGATAGACTGCGTTATCTCCACTTGCTGTAATCTGAACGAGAACTACTTGCTACTCCTTAGAACTACTTTCGGAATCGATTGGGTAATTACTTGCTTTCCCTACTGGGTGTCCTTTGGTTTCTGTTTCTTCCTGGCAGTATCTACATGTGTTGATATTGACTTTACCAATTATCTTCAGGTCATATTTGACATGGTCATGTCCATTGAAAAGGTCTGTTAAAGCCTATATTTGAGCTTTAGTAAGCTGCCATATGACTCGAGTATTGAAACATACCACTTTCGCCGCTTATCCGAAGAGTTTCTTTCGTGTGAATACTGGATGTCCGGTAGAAATATTCTAGATTTATAAATGGAATGCTGGCACCTTTTTGGATAACCGTTCTTCTTCCTGAATGAAGCCTTAAGATTTTCCAGTAATTTCAACAAGAAATCAAATTGATTAAGTCCATTTCGTAGCAATATCCATCCATCAAATAAAAAATGTTGGGAGAAATACCACACCAGCCAAATACAAAAAGCTGCAAATCATTAATTATTATTGTTGTCACGTTATGTATCCATAAAATCAATTTAACCTAAGCAAATCCAGACTTAATCCCTAAATAATAACATGCCCATAAATTCCGGCCTTATCATGTTAAATAATAATTCAACAAATAAACGCCATCTCGTAAGTGGCTCCCAGTCTTGGGTCTTTCATAGTAACAAAGGCGATTTTTCAAGCCGTTTTACTAGAGCTCAATGTTTGTATTTTGGGTTTTGGCACAATTGAACGGTGCGGCGTTGTTGTTATAAGCAATCACACCGCAGGCGATCTTATCTACGATTTATATCGATTTATGCCACCTGATTTTGACGGATTAGCAGTAATCTATTTTCGCAATAGAGTTCAAGACTATTTTCTATGGGGGTTGATGAAGGTTCGGGGAGTGTAGCAGGGCCGAACTGTCTATGAAATACAAATTTGTTTCTGGAACGTGGCTTGCAGGTAAATGGCCAGTCGTGACATGATTTGAATTAAATTTGAAGATCATCTAATTGATATTTAGTGTAAACAAAACAAATATCTATCTCTGATTTTTTTGGCCTTTCATATTGATTTACCTGAGTGACGGGGAACTGAACGATCGCAATCTACATCGAGACTATAGTCATATACCTTGCATATAAATCAAATATTCGCAGTGTAACACCTGTGCACGATTTTCTCGCATAACTCATGGAACAATCACTTTACGTTGCGCATTATGAGTAGTACCTGATAGCTTGCTCCGCTTTTAATCGATTTTTAAGGCAGCCTTCATATTCAGACGGAAGAAACAACATACCAATATATAGCATGCCACAGGTAAAGTCGAGTTAAGTCGATCAAATGAATTACGGCTGGCAGTCAAAAAGTCCCTCATTAGTGATCCTCGTGAATCAATAACTTCTTGTTAACTGCTGTGCGGCTCCTGATCTCACGTTTCGCACATCTTGACTTCAGAACGGTTAGTAACAAGACTGAAACGTTTTCTGGAAATTTATTTATTTTTTTTGCAAAAAAAAAAATTAAAATTACCACCGACGACTCAGCTGAACGTGATATACTGCGCAACCTTCAGGACGTGAGGGAGGAAAGTTTTCACCTGCTCTCGACATAAACGCTCGGCAGGAAATTATAGGCTCCTTTTAGATCCATACTCAGATCATTAATTAGCTAGATGCGCGCGCAATTCCGACCGCTTTTATTCCTTTTCACCTGGATTTTAATATACCCGGCAAGTGCTAAGCCCATTGGCTTAATTAAATCCTGTATCAGTTTTTAAATTCTTAATTGCGATTTGCTCAACTTTTAACTGGGACTACAAAATATGTGATGTCGGTAGTTCAGTACTTAAGATAAGCAAAATATGAAATCGATGGTAAATATTGACAGTCGTTTACATGTGTGTAATTGGGCTATCGGCTACCTGGTTTGGTGGAGAACAAGCTCCAAACAAGACTGGAAACATTCAATTGGAATTTATTTGGTCAGTTTTTATCTGTTGTTTGAAATGTTATTTAAATTTTATGAATAATTTACATGCAGTTTTTATGAATTATGCAAATGTTAATGTTGTACATTTTTGATATGGCAGAAATTTAAAGGTAGTTATTTTCACAAGGTTGCATTGTACGTACTTAACTAGTTGACCTTTAAGTACTTAAGTGATTTGGTACAAATAAGATAAAATTTACAAATAAAAGCATTCCTTTATTTATATTTTGAGAGGGCGTTCGGCCACCAGTGCCCTTCCTATGCCTCGACCTGTAACAGATTTTCTGTGTATTTCCTAAAAAAATATTCAATAGATAGACTTAGCCTACTAAGCACAATTGATTTGTGTTCCGCAATTTGTTAGGGGTTCATCGCGCTTTCCATTTGTGATAAAACCAGCGTCACTGTAGTTTCTGTTTCTACCTGAGAGTATCTACTTGTGCCAGTAACAATTTCACCCATGATCTTCCGTTCATATCTAACAAGAGCATGTCCTGGGAGAAGTCCTGTTAAAACTCAGAATTTACTAGGTTTTATGAGTCTCATACATACCAGGTGTAATAGCAAGACAAGCAATTCTCCCATCATATAGGAAGAGTTTCTTTCGCGTGACTATTGCATTTTCAACAGAAAGGCCCAAGAGGAAAGCACAATTTTTGGCTAAGAAATTTCTCTCCTTACCCCTCTGCTCATCCGGCCACACAGTGCGACGATCGGTATTGAAAATCGGAAATAGTAAATCAATTTCCATAAATATAAATGAAATGTCCTGAGTTTCTGTCACCCACACCAAAAAGTAAAGGGATAATTACTCGGATATCCCTTGCGGAACCAAAAAATTTCAGCTTAAAGTTGTACTTAAGGTCGCACGCAAATTCTATTCTAAAGCTACTGACAGATACAAGCGCAATTGCGGTGGGGACATTGGCTTCGCGGTAGGTGCGGAATTTTCACTGATTTAATGGTGCGGTGTCGGCGGCGTCCCAGTTGGGAACAGAATGCATTCAGAATGGATTCAGAATTGATTCCAGTACATCGGAATTGGTTCAGATTCAAAGACATGTAGAGAACCGATTCTGTTTGCATTGGGATGTCATAGGACGGAACCAATTCATTCCTCTCTGTATTCCCTAGAATCGGTTCAGAATTGATTCCTTAGAATTGATTGGAAAATTTTTTACGCTTAGCGACGAACTAGGAATACATTCGATTCCCTTCTGCATTCCCCAGAACCAGAAAAGGAATCAATTGGTTTCTTCGGAATTCATTCTGAATCAATTCTTCTGGAATGGGTTCTTCATTTCCCAACTGGGGTGTTCCGACTTTGATACAACTTAAAAATCAAAGTGTCAAGGGGTGGTGATAGAAAAAAAATTGAAAAAGCTGTATGATTTGCGTATTATTTTTATATCCTACAGGACTTGTCTTTGTTTTGGGTGCTAATTTGTGCCTATTCCTTTTAATGTTGATGTAAACCTTCTCAACATGTCTTTTATCCAACATATTCCTGATCCTACCTCCTCTGCCCTTTATAATTTTCTCCCGTTAGATTCTCTTAGTTCTGATGGCTTTAGTTTCCGTTGCGTCGACTCAGTTGAAGTCCTAGAAATATTGCTGTCCATTTCCTCTAACAGTGTTGGATATGATAGAATTTGTCCCCGTTTTCTCAAGCTTCTCTTTCCCCTAGCCGTGGTAACTATCACGCACATTTTCAATTACTGCCTGACAACTTCCCAAGTTCCCTTGCTCTGGAAAAAAAGTCATAGTGATTCCTTTACCTAAAAAATCCTCTCCCTCCGATATATCTGATTTTCGTCCTATCAGTATTCTTCCTTTCCTTGCCAAAGCCTTTGAGAAAATTCTTTTTATACAATTTCTGCGATAACTCGAATCTAATAACTTCCTTTCTAAATTCCAATCTGGTTTCCGTAAATCCGATAATTGTGAAACTGCTGTACTGAAGGTAACGACTGATCTGCGTGCTGCCCTCGACCACGGCGACACTGCGATTTTAGTTCTTCTTCATTCCTTTAAGGCATTCGATTCTGTGGTTCACTCGCTTCTGCTATCCAAACTTAGCCAACTCTACCACTTTTCGTCTTCCGCTTGACTTTTTTCTTCTCTTCTTTCTAATAGACTCCAATGTGTTCGCCATAACAGCGTTGTATCATACTTCCTTCCTGTGCCCTTGGGAGTGCCACAAGGTTCAATTCTTGGTCCTCTCTCTACTTTTCTCTCTGTATGCTAATGATCTTCCTTCTGTTATCAATCGCTGTTCCTTTCATCTGTATGCTGAGGATCTCCAGCTGTATGCTTCATGCCCTCCTAATCGGATTGATTCCTGTATTTTTTTCCATGCAATACAATCATGCAATAGAGTTCACCCTTCTAATTCAGAAGGTATACTTCTTTGCTGGGCCAAGAAATATTTACCAGCTCAGCACAAGTAGCACTGAGATAGGCTCAACTAAGGCATTTCTTAAGGCAACTTTGGAGATGACTTAAAAAATAAATTCATTTTACGGGTAAATCATATCGTCTTATATGACAATTTGCTTAAGCTTCAACTATGAACACTTATTTGAATAAGGTTTGCTTGATTAAGTTCATGATTGAGCATTTACTTAAGACAGTGCTTAAGTTGCGACTGTGAATCGAAACGACACCTTAAGCACGTGCTTAGCACGAACTTTGCAATAAGCACCGACTAAGAATACCGGCCTAACTTTTTGAGTCTGTTTTTGAAGTGAAAACTTCTTTAGGCACGTTGGGCACTTTTTGGCCTGGGTAAAAATCTAAAAACTCGCGTCACGCGCACATTTTGTGTGCCATCACGTCCACTTTTTGTGTGCCATCACGCGCACGTACCATCGCTTGAGAAAAATGTTTCCTTTGGGGGTTTTAGTTTTAATGATGTAGTATGAATTATATATTATATATTAAATATTATATATTAAATATTATATGTTAAATATTATATATTGAATATTATATATTAAATATTATATATTAAATATTATATATTGAATATTATATATTTAATATTATATATTAAGTATTGTGTATTATGGACTATGTAGTGTACTACGTACTATGAGCTATGTACTAATTATTATGTATTAATTATTATGTTCTATGGGCTATGTATTATGAATTATGTAGTATGTACTATGTACTATGCACTATGTACTATGCACTATGTATTATGTACTATGTACTACACACTATTTACTATGTAATGTATATTATGCACTATTTACTATGTACTACATACTATATACTATATACTATGTACTATGTATTATGTTCTATGTACTATGTACAATGCATTATGTATTATATACTATGTACTATTTACTATGCACTATGTACTGTATATTATGCACTATTTACTATGTACTATATACTATGTATTATGTTCTATGTACTATGTACTATGTTCTATGTACTATGTACAATGCATTATGTATTATATACTATGTAATATTTACTATGCACTATGTACTGTATATTATGCTTATTTACTATGTACTATATACTATGTATTATGTACTATGTACTATGTACTATGTTATATGTACTATGTACAATGCATTATGTATTATATACTATGTACTATTTACTATGCACTATATACTGTATATTATGCTTATTTACTATGTACTATATACTATGTATTATGTACTATGTACTATGTACTATGTACTATGTACTATGTACTATGTACTATGTACTATGTACTAGGTACTATGTACTATGTACTATGTACTATGTACTATGCCCTATGTACTATGTTCTATGTACTATGTACAATGCATTATGTATTATATACTATGTACTATTTACTATGCACTATGTACTGTATATTATGCACTATTTACTATGTACTATATACTATGTATTATGTTCTATGTACTATGTACTATGTTCTATGTACTATGTACAATGCATTATGTATTATATACTATGTAATATTTACTATGCACTATGTACTGTATATTATGCTTATTTACTATATACTATATACTATGTACTATGTACTATGTACTATGTACTATGTTATATGTACTATGTACAATGCATTATGTATTATATAATATGTACTATTTACTATGCACTATGTACTGTATATTATGCTTATTTACTATGTACTATATACTATGTATTATGTACTATGTACTATGTACTATGTACTATGTACTATGTACTATGTACTATGTACTATGTACTATGTACTATGTACTATGTACTATGTACTATGTACTATGTACTATGTACTATGTACTATGTACTATGTACTATGTACTATGTACTATGTACTATGTACTATGTACTATGTACCATGTACTATGTACTATGTACTATGTACTATGTACTATGTACTATGTACTATGTCCTATGTACTATGTTCTATGTACTATGTACAATGCATTATGTATTATATACTATGTACTATTTACTATGCACTATGTACTGTATATTATGCACTATTTACTATGTACTATATACTATGTATTATGTTCTATGTACTATGTACTATGTTCTATGTACTATGTACAATGCATTATGTATTATATACTATGTAATATTTACTATGCACTATGTACTGTATATTATGCTTATTTACTATGTACTATATACTATGTATTATGTACTATGTACTATGTACTATGTTATATGTACTATGTACAATGCATTATGTATTATATACTATGTACTATTTACTATGCACTATGTACTGTATATTATGCTTATTTACTATGTACTATATACTATGTATTATGTACTATGTACTATGTACTATGTACTATGTACTATGTACTATGTACTATGTACTATGTTCTATGTACTATGTACTATGTACTATGTACTATGTACTATGTACTATGTCCTATGTACTATGTTCTATGTACTATGTACAATGCATTATGTATTATATACTATGTACTATTTACTATGCACTATGTACTGTATATTATGCACTATTTACTATGTACTATATACTATGTATTATGTTCTATGTACTATGTACTATGTTCTATGTACTATGTACAATTGCATTATGTATTATATACTATGTAATATTTACTATGCACTATGTACTGTATATTATGCTTATTTACTATATACCCTATACTATGTATTATGTACTATGTACTATGTACTATGTTATATGTACTATGTACAATGCATTATGTATTATATAATATGTACAATTTACTATGCACTATGTACTGTATATTATGCTTATTTACTATGTACTATATACTATGTATTATGTAGTATGTACTATGTACTATGTACTATGTACTATGTACTATGTACTATGTACTATGTACTATGTACTATGTACTATGTACTATGTACTATGTACTATGTACTATGTACTATGTACTATGTACTATGTACTATGTACTATGTACTATGTACTATGTACTATGTACTATGTACTATGTACTATGTACTTATGTACTATGTCCTATGTACTATGTTCTATGTACTATGTACAATGCATTATGTATTATATACTATGTACTATTTACTACATACTATTTACAATGAATGCACTATGTACTATGTACTATCCACTATTTACTATGTATTATGTACTGTGTATTATGTATTATGAATTATGTATTATGTACTATGTACTATGTATTATGCACTATGTATTATGTACTAAATACTATGCACTATGTACTGTGTATTATGTGCTATATACTATGTACTAGGCACTATGTACTATGTACTACATATGGACTATGTATTATGTACTATTACTATGTGCTATTCACTGTGTACTATGTGCTATGTATTATGCACTATGTACTGTGTACTATGCACTATGTATTTTGTACTATGTACTATTTATTATGTACTACGCACTACGCACTATGTACTATGCATTATGTAATATGTATTAGGCATTATGAATTATATATTATGTAGATATTGTGTATTGTTTTTTGTGAATTATCTATTACTTTGTTGTTCTTCTAATTTTATTGGAACATTAACAATAAAATAAACTTAAATGGAATATTCATAAACAAAATTTCTTGATCCTTATCCTACTGTAATATTAAGATTGATTTGGAAATATAGACTAGCCGGCCATAGAAGTTTTCACTTCCAACGTGTGGTCCTACGCACACTCATATTTTTTCATTATTACTATGTTTTTGGGGGTCATTTTAAGCACTGGAAAACCTTTAAATGGACTTTTTGTTACTTGTACGTGATAGTACAAGTTCTAGAAGAATCCGCAGACCAAGAGGAGCGTTTTTAGAAGAACGCCGTTTTTTTACAAAAAGTGAAATTTCACGGAAAGTGTTCAATATTTCGCAGCAAAAATAAAACTGTTTTTTCAGCTAGCAAGAAGCAATATTTTGTCAACTTTATAATTTGATTTTTTTCGATCCGAGCTCAAGTTTTTTTGTTATTCGCAAAAAAGGGTTTTTTTTACTTTCCGAAATTTTTAGGTTAGGTTCGCCATTCCAAATTCAAAAAACAAAACCGCTATCTTTTTTAGAATTTTTTTTCCTATATAACCTTATTTTTTGTTTCCTGATGGCAATTATTAGATGGATTTGTGTAGATTGATTGGACTAAAAGAAGCGTGCAAGAAAAGTCAGTCAAGTGAGATTGAAAAAATATTTTTTACTTTTTAGTTCATTTTAAAATAAAAGCGTATTTTTTAGTTTTTTAAACTATTACATATATTTTTTTTACATTATATTTAAATACAAAAATTTTTTCTTCTACAAATCGCATTTGAATTTTTCAATTCTCATGGGGAAGGGGGACAAGACGGGGTACCGGGTCTCATCAGTCGTACGAACGACCAATCACAGCCGCTCTGGCTCGTAATGACGCGCCATTGTGTTGTTTATCAGTCAGCGCTGTGACAGCTTGTGAGTGCACGCGTTTTCGACCTAGTGCCAAAAACTCGGTTTTTGTAAAGTTCGTTGTGATTTTCGGGTTATACATCGCATGAGTTTTGTACCTTAGTTTTCTATAACTGATTGAAAGTTATTCTTGTTTATGAATGATTACACCAGAAGGTGAGCACATGTTTGTTTCCATATTTTGATTTGGTTTTTTAAGGTTTTTTATTCAAATGTATATGGGAGGGCAAAATGGGGTATGGGGTACCCCATCTTGCCCCTCGAAGAAAATTAGTTATTTCTTTATGACACTTGATGATCCTTTTATCTGAAAATGCGATAGATGTTGTAATTGAAGGGAAAATGGGGTATAAACATACCTCGAACGACCCTCGAAAGAAAAGTTAAAGAAGCTCATGTAGCCCTAGAAGATCCTGCTGCTCGTGCAACTTCGGTGAAAGTTCCTTTAGGCCTAAAAAAGCGAACATTTTCTGATGACGAAGAGGAAGAACTTTGCAACTATATAATAGATATGGAGAGTCGTCTTATGGACTTACAACGAAAGATTTAAGGGCTTTGGCATGCACTCTGGCAGTAAAAAAAGGGAAGCAACATCTCTTTAACTCTCAAAAAGAAGAAGCTGGCAAAGATTGGGTTCAGGGATTTTTAAGCAGGCAGGGAGGTACTACAATAACTATAGAAATATGTTTTAGTGCTAGTGGCCAAGACATGGCTCCAATGATGGTGTACCCAAGAAAATGAAAGGACCCACAGCTAATGCTGAATGCTGCTCCTGGAGCTTGGGATGTTTGCAGCGATTCTGGGTGGATGACAGCTGCATTATTCCTTGGCTGGTTTAAGAAGTTTGTTGAATTTAGTGGGACAACGGTTGATCGACCTGTGCTGTTGTTGTTAGATGGCCACAGATGGTGGGAGTATTCTGCGTATACTGATACCTGACTCATGAAAATAGGTCATAGGGTAATAATGTAAAACTCTAAAAAAAACTTCAAAACGCCCTGGCGGCTAAACCGTTACGATTCCCCCCCCCCCTTACGATTTTTTGTTCGTCTATCCATAACCTATCCACATCCGGCCGCTTTGTTACTTTTCGTAGTACACCCTGTATTTTTCCTTTTGGTCTCATAGACTCGTCACACTGTGCGCCGGTATTTTAAAGGGGAAGCAAGGGTTCTTTCTACGCTCCCTTCTGGCATTTAATCCTACATATTAGCTTGTTACTGTAGGTTAAGTCAGCTCTGAACTCTAATCAGTTATAAAACCTTTCAGCGATATTGAATAGCTTACTGACTCTTTCCCGAAACTGTCTGAAATTCGCTGTTCCACGACGGCACATCTTTGCTTGTGTGTTGCTTTTTCGTGGCACATCATTGGTCTTAGATGGTCCGAATAGCCTCCTATAGTTCAGAATAGGAGTACCATATAGTTGCCCTATAATACTGATGCATAGATGCAATTTTATGTAACTTTGTCAGTAAAACTGTTAAAGTTTTTTAGTATTAATTTGGAAATTTTAAAGAGATTTGTCCAGTAATATAACTAGGTTTTGCGGTATCGGCCTCTGGTATAAATACGTGGTAATTTTTTCGAAAACCTTGACCTTTCCGAATTATTCAAGGAACTTTTTGGCCGAAAAGTCATTTTTGGAAACTTTGACCTAGACTAACTTCGAAAGGGTAAGGTTTTCGAAAAAATGACATAAGGGCTTTTTTGTAGGCAATTCGTATTGACTGATCAAAATATTTTTTCGAAAATACCAGTTTTTAGTGATTTTTTGGCCAAAAAGTGATATCTCCGGCGGCTATGTTTTTTTGTGATTCCGAAATTGCTTTCTTAAAAAGTCCCAAGGAACCTGTGGCCCAATTTTCAACCATTTTAAAATTTTGTCTCCTTAATCTAATTTGCCCGGACTATTATATTCAAGGCGGTGCCAAATTTAGGATTTGTAGATTGTAGCCATGAACTTGCATCTCCTGTCCATATAATCTTGAGTATATACCTTTAACTAAACTAGGGGCTAGCTACTTTTAACTTTCTTAAGAAGACGAATTCAGCCATTCTGTTCCTGTTATATTGGATTCTTCGTGCAGCGAGAACTTACTAGCTTAAGGGGAATAACATGGCTCATTACCAAAATTTGCATGTTTAGAATTTTAAAAAAAACTCCATAACAAAAATGAATTTTTATATTTGGTTTTTAAACTTAAAAAATCTTTACAGATAAATCCTTTTTTTGTCAAATTCACTATAGCAGATTCCACTTTTATCGTTGTTGTCAGAGCGATCCTACAGTTGATTTTGTATTGGGCTTGAACGTTGAAGGGTGTAGCATATTCAGGTGATTCTCTTCACTTCTTGCCATGCGAGGCATTTGTATGATATCTCCATTTTGTAACAAAACAGCTGTTTTGAACTCATCGCAGGCATTATTTCTAATAAGTTTTAAGGTAGCTAATACAGCATGAGTGTAATAAAACGCTTTTATCAAGTCACAATCGACTGCCTGAAGTCTTTTCCAAAAGGATTATCTATAGGTTATGATTTCCTCCAAAATAAACAAGAATATTATGTAGTTGGTCAATCGGCTTTCTTGCAATTCTTCTATCGCCAGATCAGTGAGTATGCACAGCAGGGCACGAGGCACGTAGAGAGTTAAGAGGCATTCTACGTGTACACACCCTTGAGCACCATGACACAGTGCGCTCATTGTTGCTGCGCTGTCTTATCCTTGGCCAACTGCATACATGGTGGCAGTCTATTCTGTTCTACTTTAAACCAAACAATAAGATTAGCCATACCTTTCCCTGTCATGTCAGTAGTCGAAGCAAACTCCAAAAATTCTTCTGTGACTAGATACTTGTTTAATAGGGCTACTCGGTGGCGTTATTTCGCTCGTTGCTCTGTGCGCAACTTTAGAAAATCAACATGACATAGGGTGCCTTCCATTTAGACACAGAGAGACATAGTGTTACACTGTGTCCGACACAGAAGTGTTCCATCAACGACACAGCTAGACACAACCGGGCACAACTAAGACAATGCTACCAACCCACGCCAATTGAAATGTGATCGTTAATTTACAATTACAACAATATTGTGTAATTTTTAAGATTCCCAGCATTTATAGGATGTCGGGTAATTAATTTAAAGAAATTATCAACATAAAATTTACGATTTACATGTCAAACAAAAATAAAAACCAGGAAAGTGCGGCGCCGTGGCGGATTTTTCGTGAACTTATGTGTTCCATTTGGGCTTACACAGAACGACACAGAGCGACACGCTGTGTCGGACACAATTGTCTTTCTGTGTCTAAATGGAAGGCACCCATAGTGTTCACTTTTATCTTGCCTTTATCTCGGGAGGAGGTTGAACCCCCAAAAAAACAGTGGGAATGCCTAAGCTGACATTTCAGGTTGCGAGTTTTATATCGTAGTAATTATGACTGTTCCGAGGCTATCTTTTCCATTCTGCAATACGAATTTTCTCAGCCCCCCCCCCCCCCCCTCATTTTTCCGGGCTTGTGACCAGGAAGATATCCTGGTGGTGGTTGATTTAGCTCTTCAAACATGTCTAAAAATGTAGATTCCATTATATTATTAAAACACATTCCTAGTTAGTTTCCTCTTATTGCAGTAATTTTGTTATCCACTTAACGAACCCAATCTTAAAATGTCGCTGATCCTTGAAAATGTCAAAATTCATTCAAAAGTTCTTCTCGCAATAAAATTCCACCCCCGACACATTACTAACATCAAGAAAACTCCATCATAAAAATGTGATATAAGAACGACTTCAAAACTCCTAGGTTTTCAAAGAAAACGGCGACATAATGAGACTTAAATTGCGCTAATAACTCGATTAGCATATCAATTTCTCAAAGATTTAGTAAATTCCAAGTGTTGGCTCGTTCACACCGAGGTGTTAATCCATTTCATCCTCAGGTGAACTTGGTATGCTCCGCAACGAAAATTAAATCAGTTGACAGCGATCGGAGTGCACAGCAATTTGCACCTCCGCCCGACACAAAAAACTGTTCTCTTGTCGCTAAGAATGAACCGGAGTTCGTCAGAATGAATGCGAGTTTAATTGTGGATAGGACCCTGGTGTTAAGTTTATGGTAATCTGATTCCAGGTGAGGGCGTCATACCCTAGTGCGAGGCTCACCTCTATCTGCGACCAGGAGCGTGTTTCAGCTTCAGTCACAGTCAATTAAACAGGCACAGACTCATCAGGCAGAAATCGGATTATGCAACTGCCGAGTCAGGGTGTGATTCGTCATTCTCAGCAGGTCCGTGCACTGGGGGCCGCCCAGCTGTAATCCCGGGAAAGTCGGTTACTGAATCAGGGATTCAGAACCGGCTTTTGTGTTGATACTACTTCAGGAGGAAAGCTTCCGGGTTCCTAATCTGCTAGTGACGTTCGGCCGACGTATGATCCGTCCACTATTTATAGAATGTAATCCCCTTTTGTCTAATGAACGACTGTGGTCATCTGGTTGTGAAGCTCTCAAGTGGACATTCATTAGGGTTCAGTGAATAGATACTCCTAGAAAACTGTTTATAATTTGTACTTTGACCCATGGTGACCCTTCGACCAGCTCTTAATCACCTTAAATCAATTAAATGAATTGCAGACCGACTGTGTTGTGGGCGAAGCACCCTCGTGACATATTGATGACTCTGGCACACTTCAGGGTAATTTGTGAGGTGGTTTGGGCTCTTCCAATTGATAGTCCTCACCCTATTTTTAGGGTAAAATTTTATATTGTACAGAGTTCTTTGACCCCAATAAACCCTTTAACGACACCTGATGTACGGCTGTGGAAATTTCTTGAGACATAATAAAAGAGTTGGATTTGAGTGGAAATTTGCATGTCATGAAGGACTTATGTAGTTAAGTGCTAGTTTGGTGTCAGTAAATTGTTTGCTGTGTTTTTGTTTTTTATGCTTGAAATATGGGATGATCTGCTACTTACACGGAATATCTAGGTTTTTAGAGAGAGGGTTTGACACGTGGAAAGTGTTCAAGTACGTAACACAATTGATCAAAATCTTACTGAAGGACTGTTCTGATGCATCAATGTAATTTACGTAAAGCGGAGTTAAAAAAATAAAAGTTGAATTTTATAGTGTGAAAGTAGTGGTAAGCCTTAATGGTAAATTGTCTGCTAGCATGTTTAGCGCAACAGAGAGGAGCGGGTACATAAGTTAGATAGAGTCTGGTGGGTGCTTCAAAAGGTGTTGACGAACTTTGTGTTCGAGCTACTTACTGACTGCGGAAGATTGTTCCACAGTCGAGTTGTTCTATTTATATACGAACTGATGGGCTGAAGTGCGCACCTAAAGAAGGGCTGTAGGAGTAAGCCGTAAGATTTGAAAATTATAACCATCCATTGGCTGAAGAAAACAAAGACGACACGATTCTTGCGGCCGCAGTTCAGTTCATGACCGTGAAGACAAAGTCTTCATTCTTGAATACATAGGAGGAAAGCAGAATACCGTCAACAAAGCTGTGTAGTTGAGCTGGGGCCGAAAGAAGGCCCTTTATAACGATTAGGAATCATCGGGGTGATAGAATGGAGCCCTGAGGTACACCAGCAGTGATCGAGTGGAGTTTGATTCGTAGCCAGTCTCAATATAGTTTTTCAGAAATGAGTCAATATTAATAACTTGGGAGTTCAGTCAGCAGAGAAAGGTGCTATACTCACTCAAGCGCGTTGGAGGTTTCCAGGTCCCAACCACTTTGTTCATCCATTCACCTATTCCGAGCCCGAGTAAAAATGTGACATGCTCATTTATTCGCTATGTACGCTAGTTGCGGGCGCCGTGCAAACTAGTGCGTGCCTGTTGCATGCTAGGTTCGGGAGAGTTTTATTTTTACTCGGGAAGTTCATATAACGTGTTCGAGCCATCGCATTCGTCTCACTATTATGTGTGTAACTATATTTATATTGTCATAGTTCTTCGTTTTACTACGTCCTTCGTTTTGTTTAACCCTTACAAGATTAAAGATTCTTCTTAGTATTTTTCTTTCAAATATTTTGGTATTCTGTAAGTTTTGCTCAATGTCAAGCCTCAGACCAGTAGCATAAAACTGTGCAGATTAATGTTTCATATAATCTCACTTTGCATTGTCTTGGTCTGGGCCAACGATGCATCTATGAATGTCGTCCCTAAATATATAAAATTATCTGCAATTACAATTTCCGTTCTATGAAAATCAAGGCTTAGAATTCCTATCGTTGCCCTCTTTTAGATACTATCTATCATATATTTTGTTTTCGTGTCATTCACTCTTAGATTCTTGAAATGGTTTCCTTTAAGGCCCTTCTTCCACGGGTCGACTCGTATCATACGCGACTGTGACTCGACTTCGCGTCTACGACTGGTCTTCTACTCATTCGCGACCAATTCTCGTGCACGCGTCGATTTTGGGATGACTCAAGTAGCACATGCCCGCGACGCCAATCCTTGTTTATATTCGTGGCAAGATGTATAGTGATTCTGAAGATGCTAATTATTTTATAACACCTCAAGCTTCACTTCCGTGGCAGTACAATTGCTGTGTATAATAAATTATTAACCCGATAGAATGTACAAATAGGCAATAAATAGGGTAGTCCTACCAAATCAATATTAAAAATAATTGAAAAATATAGAGTTTAAAAAAACTAAAAAATACGCTTTTATTTTAAAATGAACTATACTAGACTGAAAGATTGCATTGTCGCGGAAACCATGGCTTTTGTGCAAAATTTTAATTTGATCGAATATATGAAAAGGAGTCAAAATCAAGTTGCAAGTGGTGTTTACACACAAAAGACAAGATACAACATATATGTACAAGTTATATAAGTACAAGCTAATATAAAACGTATAAAAGAACAAACCTCTATATTTGAATTTTTGTCTTACTTTAGTCCATGTTTTTTCAACTACATCCTTTCTCGAATATTCAGGAAGATTATAGTTGTAAAGGCAGGGATTCTTCTCTACTTCTTACACAAATAATATATTATTCAATTCGTTTGCCATTGCGCGCAACTCGACTGTAGGATACTTAAATGAAACTCAAATCGCGTGAGAGTAGCATGCAGGTCGCGCGCAACTGGTATCCGACGCGTTGCGTCGACGAGTCGAGTCGACTCGTGTATGAACTTACCTAAAAATGTATGGCGGAAACTTCCGAGCGACTCGTATGATACTGGTATCATACTCAAATCGCGTGCCAGTCGACCCGTGGAAGAATTGCCTTACTTTATTACACTCTGTTTCTTCCATTATTATTATTGCCAGAGCAATGTTAAAGCAAATTGGTGAAATCGCATCTCCTTCACGTAGATTTGTTCTTGAGGGTAGTATATTAAAGGTTTTTTTTCATAAGTTAAAAAACTATGAGGAGCAGGCAGTACATAGTAACTCGGAGCGGGAGGTAAAGATTTTTACCGCCCGCCTCGATACTTTACCGCCCGCTTCCTCGGAGAGGTCTGGAAAACGCCATTTTCGGTCAAGAGAACGTGCATGAAAAGAGGCACTTACGGGGCACATGTGAAAAAAAATTGATTTTTTCACAAAAAAGCCATAAAATAGCAAGTTTTGCGCAAAACTGCGAGTGTCGTGTGGACGGGCCATTACATCATCGTAAATTGTACTGAGGCCTCAATTTTTTTTGTAAATGTCCCGGTTCAAAAATAATGTCCTACTGGCATATGAGCATGTATCGGGATAAATGAGGCGAGGTGGATTCTAAATAAGTAGTGGAGAGACCGGGTTTCTTCCTTTTTTTATGTCAGTAAAATTCAACTTGAAAGAAGGCGAGACATTTCTTAATTTTTTTGTGGGCAGTAAAATTTCCAACTTGAAGTTAGGCGAGATGAGATTGTAAAATATAAGGAGGCATGAGTTTCTTACTTTCAAGTCTAATGCAATCAAACTTGTAAAAAAAGCTCTTCATTGGTATTTATTCTCTTTCTTTGTTAATTTGCCTGTTTTTGTCATTCTGGCATTACAATAGCACCTCGCATCTTTTGAAGTATGACATTGTACTGGCTCAAAAGAAAAAAGAGGCACCTCTTACAAATTCATTTTATAATCGTGTCCTACACAACACTGGTGGGTATACCATCTGATTTTTGAGTTTTGCTATGGTATTTCCAACTTCTTCTATTGTAGATTCTGGCGTATCCTTTTCTGGCGGGTCATCTGTACTTCCGCAATCCTGCTTTAGGATTATGTTAGGTTTATGTTTTTTTTAAGAAGTTTCTGAAGTATTTCTCCCACACCTCGAGTATGTCGTCGATACCACCAGCTATAGTACCATCCTCACTTCTTACAATTGGTGCAGGTGGGTTTGTTGTCTTTCTTTATCATAATTACCTTTTGTAGAAACTCCTAGCATCTTTATTCCTACAGCTTTGTTTAATTGCACTATTTCTATTTTTGGAGAAGTCTCGTTTTTTCTTCCTAAATAACTTTTTCGTGCGCCTTCGTGCTGCTACCTAGTTTTCCATTTCCTCTTGTCATTCTTGTTAGGTGCAGGTTATTTTTAACTACCTACTAAGCACTAAGCTTGCTATTTGTAACAAAGTAATGTTCCCACCTTTGTTACCAAAAACAACAGAGAGGAAGTACTGGGCATCGCCCTTGTCTCAGAATGCCACTCCGATCGAATATTGGCCTGGAAAATCTTGAAGGGACACTCGTTCGCAGACCACAGGTTTATAGAGTTCCAACTGCAAGACTCTAGCTCAACCCCCTTCTAAAATAAAAAATAGGAGTAAAAGGAGTTTTTATACCTAAAGCAGGAAAAGCCTCACATGCAACCCCCAAAGACTTTAGACAGGCTAATCAAAATAAGTATATCTGAGGCAGACCTTAATAATCTCGGAATTCTCTGCCGCACAACACGCCAAAACAAAGGGCAAATTACTGATACTGCTCTCACTCATTGGTTTCAACCATTGAAAAATCACTCCAGGTCAAGGACTAAACATAAAGGTCAAAACAGAATTGCGACTGCGACGGCGGACGGCGAAGTCGGTCGTTTAGCGCAAATGTAAAACAACGTTGTATAAGGAAATAACAACTGAACCGGCACTGCGCCGCAAAATCGAAGTCGGCGTACAAAACATAATTTTTTTCAAACACAATTTTTGGATATGCAAAACGTCACGTCTCAATAAAAGTTGTGGTTGCAATTTCGTTATACATTAGCTGCTTCGTCCAAATATGACATAAATCCCAGTTGCAGTCGGCCGTCGCAGTCGCAATTCTGTTTTGAGCTTTATGACATAGAGCTTGACATAGAGCGAGCGTTTAACAACGTACTGACGGAACACGGGATCGAGGCGTTGCTGGTGTCTCTCATCCATCAAATGCTTACTGGCGCGATGATGAGCTCCATCCCAAAGTCTAGATATTAACAAGTCTTTCATCTTCATATGGTTAATGAGTGAAAGGAAAACAGCTATATGCATAAATTCTTCAAATAACGATGTCGGGCTATCAGAAGGAAATGCAAGATTTTTATACACGAACGCACACAACTAGCGGGCGGAAGATTTTATGATTTTATATGGAGTTAAACTTGATGTATTGGTGCCATTGATTCGATTTATGAATAAAAACAGCTAATTCAATTTGCTTCGTTTTCTGTTCTGCATACTTTATCGAAGAGAGAGAATCTGGTTTTGTCCCGCCGAGTTCACGATGCACGCACACAATTAACGGCGGGGAAATTTTGTATGAAGATGAGACTTGTTATTTCTTGACTTTGCTCCATCCTAGACAACCGCTCGGTCCGAAGGGCGGTCAATAGTGGTACACCGTTCCTATGGGTCGTGACTGTGAACCAGCTGTGGCGACCAATGGAGACAGAGCGGCATCACGTGCTGGCGTACGCGGATGATGTTGTTATCATCACAAAAGGGAAATTTCTTCAAGTCCTCTGTGATCTCATGGAGGCGGCATTACAAACTCTTTCAAGCTGGACCTACGGACTCAGCGTTAACCCAGTAAAAACGGAATTAGTCCTCTTCACGAGGAGGTCTAAAACCCCCTTTTAACACCCCCAGGCTTAACAATGTTAGGCTCAAATTTAGCAACAGTGCTCATCAATATTAATAGCAGGACTACCAGTTGGAGCAAGTAATTATTAGGAAGATAATCCGAGGGTTTCATTCAACTTAACTTTAAAATAGTGAATTATAGTATTTTGTCGAAAACCCGCATTTCCTTGAACAACAGTTCTTTTGACAGGCTTATCTGGAATTTTTCCACTTTGAAATCCACTCTGTTTTTAAAAATTGTTATTATAAAATATTTCGCAAAAAATTCAACAGATGGCCGCGTTGCAATAGTTCGCAAAAATTCCACTAATGGCCATGTTATATAGTTTTAAATATATGTGCGCAGTATTTGGCAAAAAAATATAATTTTATTATGTTATTCAACATTTTTTATAAAACTAATTATAGATAACACATCTAGGCCTTGAAATCTAATACTGTTATAAGTTTCAAATTTAGAACGTGAGTAGTTTTTTTGTAAAATGGTTAACAAAATGTAAATTCTTATCCACCGGAGTGCATCTCGCTTCGCTCATCCTAATTACTCGTTAAAAAGGAGATTGACAACTTAGTATAATTCGCTTATAATTAATCTACTTTAAACGCTAACAAATTCAAAAATACTTCGAATTACGATTTAAAATGTACCTGCATATGGCCAAGGCACAGATTTGTCAAACTGTGAACCAAATTGCTGTATTCAATGTTTAATGCTGCCAGGTGTTTTCTCAATGAAATATTATTTGATTGACTCTGTACATTACTGAACAAACCGAAACAAATTTTCTTAGTTTGTATAGTTTATAAATAGGAAATGTAACTATTCCACTTGTTGCGTTTTAATTGCAAACTTATCGCAACTTTTTCATCATAACGATCAACTCCCCAAGAAATTGTAATCGATTAACATCAAATGAGGGCGTTCTATCAAAATGGCGTCTAGTTTCTAGGAAAAAGAAATCAACATTTTCCATATAAACCAATGATTTTTCATTTTTCAATTTAATGCTTGCCAGTCGCACGCCTCTAGATGTGCGTGCAATTGTACCGCTTGCGTACCTGATTTATAGCGTTGTAATTGCCGCAGCCTCACGGTCACGTTAGTCGAGACGCAACACCGGCGATGGATCAGGTGGATATCCATTGGGATTCCACCGGCAAAATCTTAGTATATCTTACAGATACTTAGCAAAAGGAGACAGTGAGAACAGAGATCCAAGCATAGATTAGATATTGCCACAGCATTGGTTATTATCTGATTGATCGGGACTAGATTAGGGGTGGTTAATTACCACATGCACGGTACTGTTAATATGGCCTTAACTGGTTGTTGCTGCGAAAAATTTATATCTGTTGCCTTGTACAATTGGCACTAATATGCTGTGTGTGCATGTATATGTCGGTCCGGGATGGACACGGACCCGTCTGGCATTTAAACGGCGTTCGGTCAATTGATGGCGGTACGGAACGTGTGGGGAATTTCACTAATTGGAAACCATGTAAAGATGATTTATAACATTTTCGCCTTTTTACTTTAATATTTCGAAATTTTACTTTTTGCTTTCTATAAATTCCTTGTGCGGTAATGTGCTTCTACGGACTGCTTATATTCGATACAAAACAGGTAACAAAAACCTTGCGTTAGTCTTTAGTATAAACTCAAAATCGACATAAATTGCTAGTAAATGTAACATGGCAAAGCACTGATGATGTTTCAACAAAATATTGCAAATATTTTGAAATATTTTTTTAATCTTGCGTCTGGTTTCTGGAGTTGGTTACTATACCAATCCCTATTAGAACTTGCAACCTAGAGTGTGGAAAGGTAGGTCCACCGATGTTGCGAGGGCACATTAAGATTCAGGCATCGGTTTCCTTGGTAGAGACAGGCAAGAGGTTGGCAACCTGTCCTCAAAAGACATTTCTTGTTATGGAATCGAGAATTAGGCGGCTGTCACACTGAAGCAACAAGCAATAAGAAATATCTGTTGCTTTTCAACATGCACTGAGTATCGCTAGAAATAATGTTGCGCAACCAGCAACATTTTTCGTTCGAGTTGCTCTAATGTGAGACCTCTAATTTAATTCAATGTAAAATAGGCGCTACCGATAATATAGCGTGTTCCCTATTGCCAGTTGCTTATTGCCTCAGTGTGAGAAAGCCTCAGAAAAGTCAGTGCAATGGACAAAATGATAGATGAACTTAGGCGATATAGAATATTCATCGTAGTCCAACAAGAACACTCACAGATGAACTGGTTAAGGAGTCTTAGAACTAAGAGACGCTATATAATGTCTCCAAAAGCAACTTTGGCGTTGGATTCTGGCTGCTCAAGCCTCTAACAAACAACGCCATCCACTTCACCTCGAATCGCAACCTTAAGAATTAAATTTAGATTTTATAATAAACATTTAACCACCACGCACGCAATTACAGAAAAAAAAAACTAGACCAAGAAAAGGATGACTTTTATGGTACTCATAGTGGTTCCCTTCTTCTGCTGCCTGAAGAATCAAACGATAACGAGAAAAGAATGGTTGAATTCGCCATCGCAAGATAACAGTTAACAGCACCTGGTTTAGTCATAAGAATATGCACAAGATGACATGGACATTAGCAAATTGCAGTCACTATAACCGAATTGACCATGCTTTAGTTAATATGTTTATTACTATAATGGATGTACGGAATTACCGAGGAGCGAATGCGGACATTGATCACTATCTAGTTGCTGGGACGATGAGAGCGCAAATACTAGCCACAAGTCATAGCAGCAGGAATAACCTGCATCAGATTTAATGGCATAAAGAATAATTAAGAAGTTAAGAGACAAGCCAAGAGTACTGAGAAATATTAACGGAAATAATAAGGTCTCTGTAAAGTAAATTGATTCGCAATATATGATGAGCTCGGTTAAAAAGCATAGGAACAAACAATAGTGTGTATTAAGTACACAAAACAACGACATAAGAATACAATGGTTTGATGATAAATATATACAAACCTCCATTCTGCATTACATAGAACTCTCCAACTGCATTACAGAACGCTTAAATCATTACCCCTTGGATTGCAGTTTCCTGGGATCCTTGTTGCATTACTTCCACATAAAAGTAATACAAGGAGTAATGATTTATGCAATGCAGTTGGAGAGTTCTACGTAATGCAGAATGCGGGCGATTGGTTACCGCCTATGACATCGCCGTGAAAATGTAATGCCTTATCTCCACTTGCAGTAATTTGAACGAGAGCTAGTTGCTACTCCTTAGAACTACATTCGGAATCGATTGGGTAATTACTTGCTTTCCCTTCTGGGCAAGTTTGAAATGATTTCCCAAGATCTCTATTAATTTCGCTTTTACCCACAAATATTAAGGTAAACAAAATCATAGTTTTTATTTAAATTTAGTTTTGGTTAATATTCACACTATCAAAGTTCCCCATTGGAGGTCTCGTCCATGTTTCTGGCTAGATATCAGTAATTTCTGTGTAGGACAAACTAATAAACCTGGAAATTTATTCATCTATCCACGGCCACATTGTGGCTTTCTCCCGAACTGAAATGACAGTGTGAGTCACATCTCACATGATATGAGACAAAACCAATTGCCACCACCAAAGGTGTCTGTCTCCTTTGTGTCCTCCTGGTTTCAATTAAAATTCTTTAGTACCACAAGTTTACTGGAGGCTTCCTAATATACAATGGATGCGCGTTTCCCAATGGAATTCTTCAGCACTGGGGTCGTAGAGCGGTGAGCTATGAAATTCAATACCTGGAGAATGGAGGTTTTCAATTTTTTCCTCGATTTAATTAGGAATGTTCGAGGTAAACAGTGCACAGTGGTAGGCGCTGTAGTACCCCTGTAAAGCTTTGTTATTGTGCAGCCACTCGTGCTTTATGTGTGGTAAAAAATAGTGAAACCAGAAAAATTGGAGATATTTTGTGATTTTTATGTATTATTAATATTTTTAATTTTTGCCGATGGTAGTTTATACCTTCTAACACTATTTTATTTTTAACCGACTTCAAAAAAGGAGGAGGTTTTCAATTCGACGCGTAGGTATTTTTTGGTCCTGTTCACGCATAACTTTGTAACGCAATGAGAAAGGTGAGAAATTTCATGCATACTCATGCAGATCATAAGAGTACTATCCTTTGAATTGAAAAGCTATTTAACCGAGTTTCTGAAAAGATTTATTTACATATTTAGTTAGTCCACTGTAACTGTCTTTCGTAGCGCAGGGGTTAAAGGCTTGCTTTACTTCTCGTCTGTGGGTTGCGATTGCGAGTTCGATTCTTCGGCCACGGCCATTTCAATCGACTTTATATTCTCACAATAATTTTTTTTTTAATTTCCTTCGGGGAATTTTGTTTCATATTAAATAGTAAGTTTTTTTTTAAATTACTGCAAAAACTATTTAGCTACTGCCTCGATTTTTATCGACGGTGGCGTGTCATGCTTCTCGTAATAAATAATTTTAAAGTACAAAATAAAATAAATTTTTAAAACCGGCTTCAGAAAAAAACCAATCCTGTGATGCACAAAAAAGGATGAAATAATTGGTTGTAATTCTTTACAACATTAATCAATCGGAATGGATTTAGAAAGAAGAATCACTTTCAGTGCTTCAGGTTAATCTGTAAGCCCCTTTCTGCTTCTACTTTTTAGTGCTTCGTTGAACGCCGGACATCTACTACTTCCGGTCACGTGCCCACTATCCCTGCCCTCTATTTCCCTACGAATGAGGCATTTGCTACCTTGTGACCCTCTTTCCCGCAGGATCGACACAGCCTTGCTCTATCCTGGCTGCTGCTGCAGTTTTTCGCTATATGCCCACACTTTATGCGGCATTTTGACTGTAAAGTTACTGACAGAAACAGGCGCAAAGGCGGTGCGGACATTGGCTTCGCGGTATGTGGCGACTTTTCACTGACATGATATTGCGGTGTCGGCGGCGCGCTCCGACTTTGAACACAACAACGAAATCAAAGTGACAAGTGGATGTGATAGGAAAAAAATTTAAAAACCTGAATGATTTTCATAAAATTTTTCTCTCCTACAGGACTTGTCTTTGTTTAAGGTGCTAATTTAATTACCATAATTTGGAAAAATAAAGATTTTCATTAAATATAAAATCCAACAAATTTGCTATCCCACCCAACACCAACACACGGCTCCAAACATATGCCCACCACCATCAAAACACGACTCAAAACACAAACATCTCTTGGCACCACGCGGCGGCAACGCGCAAAGAGTAGAAAGTAAAGCAACTTGCGCGGTGTGTGCGTAGCGTAAAACAGCATTTCGTTAGTGCGCATTTGAATACACTACTTCTATTCTCTCTGTCATTGCCCGCACGGCGTTTGCGCCTATTTCTGTCAGCAGCTTAAGTGTGATAAAATATTCATGTAATAGAAAATTTCACATATCAATATTTTCATTCTAGTCCAGTCAAATAAGGCAAAAAAAGTGGTCAACCTCGGAATGAGAGGTAATAAGCTGAAAATTTGTATGAACCTTTGTTTTAGCATTATAATCTCGTGTCCGCGTCTTGAGATATTAGAGGTCAAAGGTCACCAAAATCAGTTTTTCTCAAATATCTCGTAAATTATCGGCTTCACGTAAATTTTGGTTAAGTAAAGTTTGTTCAATAGATAAATCTGCATAAAAGTGACCTATACCGAATTTACGTAGAACCAATAGTTTTCGAGATAAAGGGCTGAGAAGTTTTGGCATCGTGCTGTATTCGTTTCCGCACCACCTCTGAGGTAGAATGCCGGGGCGTTTTTTACTTGGTGTTCCCGTAGGCCTAATCCATAGGTTATAAGTTATGATAAATTTTTTTGGATTATCTCTCTATGTCTTCTATTTCCACTTCTTTCATATTGTCATCTTCATCAACACTCATCTCAGAGGAAAATAACGAAATGTGGTCGGCGTTATAATCGTTCTACTCATATTCAAGGGTTGTATCCCAGGACATACTATTGAGACCCGACTTGCCCCGACAAGAGCCATACGCTACGGAACAAGGCAATCTTACTTTTCTGCATTCGCTTGATACATGTACCTCTGACCACTCACTGCCAATTGGAGATTTTCGATCGGGATTATCTTTATTTTGGGGTCACAAATAATATCTCAAAAGTCCATAAAGCCAACTGACCGGCTACGCAATTTTCGGAGGGTCAAAGTTACGTGTATCAAGTGAATACGGAAAAGTAGGATTGCCTTGTTCCGTAGCGTATGGCTCTTGTCGAGGCCAGTCGTGTCTCAAATCGATGGCCGAGGATACAACCATTGAACCTGAGTAGAACGATTATAACGCCGGCCACATTTCGCTATTTACCTCTGAGATGAGTGTTGATGAAGATGACAATATGAAAGAAGTGGAAATAGAAGACATAGAGAGATAATCCAAAAAAATTTATCATAACTTATAACCTATGGATTAGGCCTACGGGAACACCAAGTAAAAAACGCCCTGGCATTCTACCTCAGAGGTGGTGCGGAAACGAATACAGCACGATGCCAAAACTTCTCAGCCCTTTATCTCGAAAACTATTGGTTCTACGTAAATTCGGTATAGGACACTTTTATGCAGATTTATCTATTGAACAAACTTTACTTAACCAAAATTTACGTGAAGCCGATAATTTACGAGATATTTGAGAAAAACTGATTTTGGTGACCTTTGACCTCTAATATCTCAAGACGCGGACACGAGATTATAATGCTAAAACAAAGGTTCATACAAATTTTCAGCTTATTACCTCTCATTCCGAGGTGAAACCCTAATTTGACTGGACTATTCTCTAAAAATTTACATTCGTATTTTGGAAAAAGAAACATTTGTATTATTTGTAAAGGGCGCTGTTTAAACTTGCGTTATTAATTTCATTACTTCGATAAAACGCGGTTTATCATAAAATATTATTGAATAATTGAACTGAAAAAATTTCAAAATCGATAATTACAAAATGGTTTTTAATGACTATTTTTGATTTGCTGAAATATTTGTTATTAAAAAATACGGTAATTGTTCAGTTCAGTTTATATATTACATTTTTGACATTAACTTTACATAAGGTACATACGTTTTTCTTTACAAAATATTAATAAAAACTAATTAGAGGCGTAGAAAAATTATAGTCTGCAACACGTTTTGAATGGCATATTCCGCATTCGTGGACCGCCAAACTTCCACTTGTGCGGAATATGCATCATTTCAAACTTGTTACAGAATATACTATTAACTGATGGTGATTCTGCACACTTAAATGAGGTAGAATTCGTAGAGGAAATTTCAGCAGTATGCGCGCTTTTGGGCAAAAAACACCCAAGCAATGTACTGACCTTAATTACAAAGTTAAACTTTGCACCTATTTCTTGGTCATCCTAAGCTTCTTTTACCATTAAATATCCTGCCCAGCATTATTTCTTCAGGAGCTCGTAGAACATGTCCGAGCCATCGTAGTCTACTCAATTTTATATGCGTGACTACATTTATTTCGTTATACATTTCCTTAACCTCTTCGTTTGTTCTAATTTGCCATTGGTTTTAGTTAACCGGTACAGGACCAAATAATCTTATATTCTGCTTGTTTGGTCAATGTCCAAGCCTCAGACCAGTAGTACAGAAATGGGCGGATTAGTGTTCTATATAATCTCACTTTACATCTCACTTTACATTGTCGAGATATCTTGGTTCTTTAGAATCGGTACTAGTGCGGAATTGGTTTTATTTGCGGCTATAACACGTCTATAGATATCGTCCTTTATCTTATTTTCAGCAGTAACCATTGTCCCTAAAGATATAAAATTGCCTACATCTTCCACTCTATGGTCGCCTAGGTTGATGTTTCATTCTAATCCTTGTCCTCTTTTTCATACAATAATCATATATTTTGTTTTCGAGTCATATATTCTTAGCCTAAATCTTGCTGAGCTTTCCACAATTTTTGAAAAGCTTTCCTTTACGGCTTGCGCTACGTGTCCAATTTTGACTGTCATCTGCGAAGACTAGTATCTGAATGTTACTTGTGAAGATGCTGTTTGCTCCGTTATGTTTTGCTTCTCTCATTATTGCTTCCTGAGCCAGGCCGAAGTAATCCTTTGCCGTTCGTACCGGTCAGAGCTCAAACATCATGCAAAGGATTGGTTCTGTTTAGTGAGTAGGAATCTGATACTACCGTTTGAGTGTAGACCCCAGCGGTGTCTCCTCTGTGAGATATGGACCTTAGACAGGCAGTCGCACACATTCCTTGCTGCTAGATGTATGATTCTCACCACTCCCTGGTAAAAAATTACCATGCAATATGTGAGAAAAAAATTTGTCTTAAATTATTGTAAATTTTTTTTAACAATAAACCCCGTTTATTTCTATATTTTCCCATCATACAAGATTATTTTTATTAGAGCTGCATTCCTTACGATAACAAAGATACCTCATTCGTGAAAATAGACCGTTTACTATAAACGGTTGTACAAATTGTGACGGAACACCCTGTACATTTTCATTTCTTTTCTTCGTGAAGGCAAATTTTTTTAAAAGATCTTGGAAATACCCCAAAAAGGACACAGAAAATCGGCAAGTCCTGAATGGTATTCATTAATTAATGAGTTTACCGCAAAACGCCATATTTATACCTGAACCTATGCTATTGTCGCGCAGTGCATATATATTCTTAAGGTGAGGCAATTTGTCGTTTTGTCCGGGGCGGCGAAATCACTAGAGCGGGCGCTGCCTGAGGACATCCTTTTCCTGCATCGTCTGCAACCCTAGTTGGGTCCTTAGTGCTTCACAGACCTCTTTTTTGGTTGTGATCTTATCCAGATCTCTGCATTCGATCACTACCGTATTAGTACTGCATCTTACCTCAGCCATTCCACTTATCGATACTTTGAGCTTCTGCTCCAGGTCCCATCTTAGCTTCCCCCCCTTTTTCAATTCTAGCAGGAGATCGGCCTTTTGCGTTTTCCAGACATCTGTCCTCACCTTGCGAAGGATCTCCGCGTACGTCGCGTCCCCTTTGGTCGTGATGATAATTGCATCCGACTGGATCCTTTGCCTCAGTTTGTTGCCCTCTTTGAGTCTTCTTTTTTTCTTCTTACGCTTCTTGCGCTCCACCTTCTTCCAGGCAGAGCCTTCCGGATTCCTACTACTCTCGTTTTCCACAAGGCGTGCCGCGAGTCTTCCCCGTATGGTGCTGCAGCTGCACCTCTTCATTGAGCTCTCTAGGGCGCTTACGCGGCCGCGGCTCTTTGAATTTCTCTTGAGGCCGTTTCTCTTCAGTGTCCCTCTCTCTTTTGTGAGTGCGGCAAATCTTCTGTTTGAGCCGACGCCTCCACAGGCTCTTTTGCCCTCCGCTGCTTTATGCTTTCCTCCTTTGCTTTGAGATAGGTGAACCTGACCCACCTAATTTCCTCCTTGATCGCATGCTCTACATTTTTCTTAGCGCCCACGTGCTCATAGAGGTCCCTTATCAAAACCAACAATTTCTCAAAAGGGGATGACAGGGTCTTCTCCGCTGCGATCACCGGAGTGCTTACCCTCACTTCGCTTACCTATGCGGAACGAAGATGTTCTGGGTCCGTCGTACACTTTGTAGGTGGTGTTCTCACCGTTTTGTTGCTCCTTAGAATTGCTTAGAGTTGCTTTTTAGAATTACCTTCTTGCGGAGTCGCGCCTTTTTGCCCAGACCCTGGATGTTCTGGGTCCTTCGCGCTCTTTGGTGGGGGTGTTCTCACCGTTTTTCTGCTCCTTGGGATGGAATTTCCATCTTCAGAAGTCGCCCTTTGTTGGACTATAAAAGCTCTAACTATGTTTGGAGCGTTGGAAGGTGCTCCACCCTCATTGTTTTTTGTGATTGTCTCAATGATGATCCCACAAGTAGCGCGAGAAAGGACAGTCACGCATTACCATCCTCGGCACGATAGTTTCCACCTTGGGATTGCGTGTATCAATCTTAGTCATGTCGCCCTCACGGGGCCAGCCAAGCCTCACCACTACGACAAGGTGTAGATACCTCGATGACCATCTTCTGTAAATGCACAGGGCGTCGAAAAAAAACGAAACGACGTAATAAGAAAACGAGAAACAGCAATGGCCGTCAAATCAATGTTATTAGGGTCTCCACCATAAAACATAATACACATTTTTAAAGTTGCCCGTGTTCGTCTCAAACCGAAATGAAAAAAAAGCAGAGAGGAAATATGTGTATAATGTATTTATTCGAAGTCGCCAAATTGTGAATTTTTGTTCTTCAGAGTGGACACTTGCAAACAGGGGCGGCGGAACGCGTGGGGATGAAAGGAAAAGTACATACGCACTTTCGCTTTGGTTGGGGAAATCCACACCCAAAATATTTTGTACGAGGAAGTTAACGGGTCACCTTAGACAGAGAGTAATGCCATATGTAATGGCGCCAATGTGGGCCAGTCGAAGGGTCGTAAACAACAAGGCTTTTTATACGAAAACTAAATATATTATATTAGACCTAGAACTTATAACTGTATAGACTAAGATTTTTAAACCCCAACCGACTAGCATTTAAAAAGTGGATTGCCTCAGGGGCATGCCTAAAAATGGATCCCCGTAAGTTCCTCATGAGGGTAATTTCCTTATACGCACCACAATGAGGGGCATTTCCTCATAACACGATACAAAAAAAATCAGCGATGAGGAATGCCTTATCAATTTCTCTTAGGGGCCTTATGAGGCAAACCTCATTTCAAATGCAATGGGGCAATCAAAACATCTACCTTACGTTTTCGGAAAGCTTTTTAAAAAAATACCCTTAAGCTTTAGTTTAACATATACAAAGCTTTAGTTTTCGTTGTTGCATTGGTTCTCAGGGAATTATGTTAGTGACCATGAGGGGTGCCATTTAGCATACTCAATAGCCCGGTGCTGGTTCGATTACAGAGGTCAAGCAGCATTGGATGTGATCAGTTTGGGGGCCGTGTTGATAAAACCGTACTCGCGTTTAAAAATATAAAGCTTTCGGCATCGACATTACTCTCATATTCACGCCGAAATTCTCAAAATCCAGTCGGGATCGGGTAGCAATGATTTTTCCTCCAGGTGGCCAAATGAGGCATTCCTTATGACGACGCGCGAATGAGCAAAGGCGTTGAATGCCCTCTGAGGGCCTTATAAGGTAATCCGCACGCGGTCCACATGAGGCAGTGGGTCCAGCCACATAGGCCCTATCTGTACTCCTTACCTCAAAGTGTTAGTCGGGCATAATGGTGAGTTTACACGAATGACACACTTGTCATTTTTTCGGTCATAATTTGCCATTATGGATTACACGGTCATAATTTGTGTCATTATTTCTGTCATAAAAAATGACAAAACTTCGTGTCATAAAAGTTGTCAGAAATAATGACACAAATTATGACCGTGTAAACGATAATGGCAAATTATGACAAGTTATGACAAGTCGTCATAAAATAATGAACTTGGCCATACTTTTATGACACAGTGTCATAATTCAAATCCTGTTGTGTTCTGTTTTTCGCAATAATTTCAATAATAATCAAAAATAATGGAATGAAATACACTTTTTTCAATATTTATTTACGAAGGTGGTTGATTTATTCCAAATTAAGCCAAATTTTATGATAACGGATAATCCTAAAGGGTTAAACCACCCCTTAATCGACTGGAAATTAAAAAATTTGTAAAAAATTGTTTGTCCAACTTTATGCTTCAAATTCGATTGGATGCGTGTTGTCAGGTACAAATATATTGTTTCCAACCTTTAAGGAATTTAAACTACCCCTACAATTTTTAAAATCAACTTTAAAGAAAAATAAATTGCAACCCGTTAATTTGTAAATTTTTTTTTCCTTTTGCGGTTTAATAGATATAATCAGCCAAAAATTAATTATTTTCCAGCCTTAAGGGATAAACTACCCCTAGATTAAACGGGCGGACCACGTAATCAGGGACCCAAAAATATACATATACTTGCCATTATTTGTCATTCGTATAAATTCAGCTCTTGCCATTATTTATGGAAACTAGTCATAATTTAATGACAAGTTATGACAAAGTTCCACAAATGTCATTATTTGTCATAATTTCCGTCGTATAAACAACAATGTCATTAATTATGACCAGAGATTATGACCATTGTCATTTCTTGTCATTCGTGTAACCAGGGCATAACCCCATAACAAAAGAATTTAAAATCATATAGCTCAATAGACAGGTGGTAAATAAATTGACCGATTAACTTTATACATTTTAACGTTAATGCCGGATTCATCGTTGCGGATGAGTCGCGCCGCACAAATTTCCCAAAAAGAGAATCGGCTGAACTACGATTCATTGTTGCGGATAAAGTGTGCCACGGATTTTGGATAATTTGACATAATTTGTATAAGTGGTCAAAGTTTTGTTAGTAAAATCAATGTTGGTTGCAGTTGTGTATCTAAATTTTAATTGTTTCCAAATAAATACAAACTAGAAAATTTTTCATTTGCAAACATTTCATTTAATTACCTACCTTTTCCCCATATATTTTCCATTTTATTTTCTATACAAATTTTTTATACCAACCAAATTTCATTAAATCGCATTCATTGACATAAACATATGATTTCCTCGACAATTTTAAAAAAAACCGCCGCTGTTTTATTTAAAATTCAATAAATAAAAGTTTTAAAAATTTTAGATAATCGCAATTTTAGGTTGCACTTTACAGAGCGTTATAAGATTCGAAACCAGACAAAATATTTTCATTTATGTCTTCTTCCACTGTTTCAACCGTCGGGTTTTCATCTGATGTCGATGTCGGCTTGTAAATATGTGTGTTGGTCATGTTTTTTGCCATTGATGTTGTTGTTATTATTTGCTTTTCTAAGCCACTAATTAGTTTTGTTTGCTGATTAGACGTCGTCGGTCAAATTTGTTTTTTTATGTTTTTTTTCATTGCGGAATCCGCATCAGTCAATGCGGATTGTGGATTGAACTACCAAAATGTGGTACAAAATGCGGAAATGCGGTGCATCTGGCATCACTGATGCGCGCGCATAAGTGCGGCACAACTCATCCGCAACGATGAATCCGGCATAACTGTTCACGTGCTCCCCACCCACAATGATTATGTTCCGCCGCCCCTGGTTACAAAAGTGATCACCTTTTGTAGCGATTTTTGGAATAAAATTTTAAGGGCGCCATGGGCGGTGTCTGTTGTTCACGAGTAAAATATTGTTTCCGATAGGTGGCACTCAACATGGAATTATAAAAAAAAATTATTTTATGTATCCATTTTATGTATCCAAAACATTTGTTCTTTTTTCATTATACCTTTTTCTAATTCCGGACTGTGGACACATAATCTTTTTATATTTAAACGCGATGCAACGCACTCGGGCTTTGGCTAGTTCTCTAAGGCAGATGCCACACCGAACTAGTGATGTGATGATATGTTGATGATGATGTACTGATTTTGATATTACAACAAAATTACATCACCAGTTAATGCCACATCTAAGAAGGCGATCAAATGAAAATGTGTTGTCAAAATGAGAATGGGGTTTGATGAGGAAGCAGAACTTTCGTTGTTGTTATTACTAAAAACGAAAATTAAAAGAAAAAATCGAAAATTTTGGATTCATCCTTTTATACGGGCTTTTATTCACTTGTGCTTTTCGCTTATCAGCAGACGCAATCGGAATATTTATTAATATTGACGTGGGTTAAGTTGGGAAAAATAGTGATGGAGGTACATATTTCAAAATTCAACTTTAAATGAACGCTTGCAACGTGGAAATTTACATACATATTCCGTGTTCAGCGCCACTACCAAATGACAATGAAGCTTTCATTTTGCAGGAGATGAAGCATTTCAATTGAAAGAAAATTTCTTAAGGCCATTTCGACAAATACCCCGTTTATGACTAGGCTCAACCCAGGTTCAACCTGATCAACTCAGTCTCCTACCTGGGTCGAGTTGAAATTTCGCCTCAAATACGCAGGTGGAGTTGTAATTGGACTGAAGAGACATTTGTTTTGTTTGTTTATCATCCGTGAAGTCTGCCTTCGGCGTTTGTTTTGAAGCGCGTTTCTTTTTTTATATTAACTAAATAATAACAGTGGAAATTTAATTTTGAATATGGCTAAGAGAAATGTTCGGGAGCATCAGGAAACAAGAACTATACTAGAAATAATGCAGGAACAAAATTCCCTTATTCATTTTGATGGAAAGCTCCATAGGAAATCAGAAATATTTAAAAATATAGAAAAAGAATTAACAAAAAGAGGCTATCGTATCTATAAATGAGAATTTCACACAAAAATTTGAGGTTATGTTTTTATGTCAGTTCAACTCTATTTTAACCCAAAGCGAACTCAACTCGACATCAACTCAAGCTCGACTCAACTTTTGAACCTAATCATAAACATATTTGAAACTCCAATTTGTTGCAAAGAGCAATCTATACACTCTATAGTAATTGCAATTTACACAACTTTATTAAATTACGTGAAGGCTATTTTACACCTGCACCAAATATTCCACCAAGCTGTGTTCCGGACGACTATAACAATATAGTAGCACTTTCTTTATTAATGACAGAGAAAGGGCTTAACCAAAGCTCAAACAGTTCCGACAGAAATTAGCGAATTACTTTGTAAAGGAAGTAAATGCAATGGCTGTGGAATATGGAATTATTGCGTAAAGCCATTATAATATTTTAAAAACAAGAAACGTAAAATATTTTATTTATCATAAATATTTACAATCCTTGTATTTAAAACTGTGTATGTAACATTATACAGTACATACATATACCATTATGAAAAAAACACAATAAAATATGTAAACGAATACATACCATCTTTTCCTGTCTCGTGCGAAACTATTTTCTATGCATTTTCTAATTTATTCCTTTTACTATATTCTTCCTATGCAGTATCCCACAAGCATCTTTGATTTTCTTCACTTTTTACTAGTTTTAAAATAATATCTTCGTTTTCTTCCATTACAAATTTTTAAAATCAACTGACTTTTTCAAAATTATATCTGACACCCCGATCACTTGCTGATTATCAACTGGTGACTAAAATGTCACCACTTCACATCACTTATAGTGTGGCATGACTCATTACAAAACCAGTGCTGCTGATAATCAGTAGATCAGGAGCGCGTTCAAAAACCTTACTATGGTAAACCACGAGGTAAGCTGTGGTTATGCTGCATCACTTCACTTCACCACGAAAGTTTATGTTTAACCATGGAGGTTTTTGAACGCACTGTGGTTAACTACAGGTTAAAGAAAAATAAAAAAATAAAAACAAAATTTTCCATAAAATAGTCCCCGCTAATTGCATCAATTATTTCATTAATTATTTATTTGCAATAATCCCACAAATCCCACTTTGATTTGTTCATGTGTTTACATTAAAACAACTGTCAGAGAGTTGTTTTTATTCTTCTTCTTCTTAACTATCGCTAACCATGCTCCCGAGCAGGGTTAAAATTTTACTACACCATGGTTAACCACGAGAGTTTTTGAACTCCAAAAAGCTATGCTCGTGGTTATGTTGTAGTTAACCACGGAGTTTTTGAACGACAAAAGTTTACCATAGTTAACCATGGTTAACCATAGTAAGGTTTTTGAACGCGCTCCAGCACATCACATCACTAGTTAGGTATGGCATATGCCTAACATGATGGCTAGATTACGTTTTCTCAGGATCAGAAATCAAACCAAGTGTTAAAGAAGCCGAGCACAGCATATGCGATATTATCAAATTATCTCAATCAAATTATCAAAGGTCAACAATTCACTATGAATTCTTCTTCTTCTTGAATGACGCTACAGTCCTTGCAGGACTCGGGCCTCTAGAAATCTCCTCTTCCAGTCGTCTCTACGTCTTGCTAGCTCTCTCCAATTTGTTATGCGAAATTTCCGTATATCTGCCAACACGTCATTCATCCACCTATTTCTTGGTCCGCCTACTCTTCTTCTTCCTGATGGTCTACCATTAAAAATCTTGGCTAGAATTCTATCTTCTGAAGCTCGTACAACGTGTCCGAGCCATCGCAGTCTATTCAATTTCTTGAAGTTCTTCGTTTGTCCTAATGCGCCATTCGTTCTGGTTAACCCTTAAAGGACCAAATATTCTTCTTAAGATCTTCCTTTCGAAGATTTTAAGTGATTTTCTGTTTGTTGGGTCAATGTCCAAGTCTCAGACCCGTAGCATAGAACTGGGCGGATTAATGTTTTATATAGTCTGACTTTGCATTGTCTTAAAATTTCTTTGTTTTTTAGGAACGGGACTAGTGCAAAATAGGTTTTATTTCCGGCTACGATGCGTCTATGGATGTCGTCCTTTATCTTTTTTTCTGCAGTAAGCATTGTCCCTAAATAGATAACATTTTCTATAATTTCCACCTCGTCAAAGCTGATAATTCGCCCTAATCGTTGCCCTCGTTTTGATACGATCCTATACTTTGTTTTGTGTCATTTACTCGTAGATTGAACTTTGCTGAACTTTCTACAATTTTTGAAAAGGTTTCTTTTACAACTTGCGCTTTACGTCCAATTGTGAGCCTTACCATGGTTGGCGCGTCGAAAAAATGACAGCGCCGTTTGTCGTTGTAATTTTTCGTATCATAGTTGGCGAATGCAGCGACATGACAATTTTCGATAAAAACCTTATGGTTGTCGCTTGAAAATGTTTGAACATTTCTTATAATTAAAAAAATTTAGAAACAGTCGTGAAAAATGTAACTTTGTCTCTTAAAAAGGCCAACTGTGATACACCTTAAGGCGTTTTTCCCGACAAATGTCAGTTTTTTCGAGAACTATGATTCCGTTTTACAGTCGCCGCGCCATATCTCACTTCAAGCGCCAACCATGATCAGGCGCTGTGACTATGTTATCTGCGAAGGCTAGTATCTGAATGTTCCTTGTGAAAATGCTATTTGTTCCATTGCTCCAGCTGTGTTCCCCTCATTATTGCTTCCAGAGCAATGTTAAAAAGTATTGGTGAGATCGCATCTCCTTGTCGCAGACCCGATTCTTGAGGGAAGTTGATCGAGTTACATCCTCGTATTCTTACTTGTGTTTTACAATCTTTGTTCGTCATTGTGCATAGTTCTATTAATTTTTTCGGGAGACCCATTTCAGTCATCTTGCTCCATAACTATCTTTTATTCAGCAGGTCGTAAGCATTTCTATAGTCAACAAAAAGAAGATGTATATAAATGGTTTCTTCCCAGCATTTTTCAAGTATTTGTCTCATTATGAAAATCTGTCTATTAAATAAGATATGTGTGCAAAGCACTTTGTAAGCTGTGTTCAACAAAGATATTGGTCTGTAGTTTTCGCACCTTTTTTATGGACTGGGACTATTGTGCCTAAAAGCCATTCTTCTGGCAACTTGCTGCTTCTCCATAGTTTTACGACGAGGCTATGTAAGACATGGCATAACTTCTCCCCACCATTTTTTAAGATTTCCGGGGGTATGCCATCTGGACCTGGAGCCTTATGATTTTTCAGTTTCGCTATGGCATTTACAACTTCTTCTATTGTAGGATCTGGCGTATCGTTTTCTGGGTCATCTGTACTACGGTTGTCTGCTTAACCCTGTGTTAGGTTTATGTTTTCTTTGAAGAAGTCTCTAAAGAATTTCTCCCACACCTCGAGTATGTCCTCGATACTGCTAGCTATAGTACCATCTTCTCTTCTTACCATGGTGCAGGTGGGTTTATAACCTTTCTTAATTATGTTGACTTCTTTGTAGAAATTCCTAGCGTCTTTATTAGTGTAGCTTTGCTTAATCGCACTTATTCTATTTCTGAAGTAGTCACGTTTTTTTCTTCCTTAATAACTTTTTCGCGTCTCTTCGTGTTGCTACATATTTTTCGTGATTTCCTCTGGTCATTCTTGCGGTGTACCTACCTGTCTCGCCTGGTTTCTTATTTCAATGCTTCTCTTGCATTGATCATCAAACCAGTGCCTCCTCTCTTGGTTTTTTGTACACTGTTGTTTGTCTCTGTAATTTTTCCTTTTATCGAGTTCCACATCAGGTTCAGATCATTTTCCATTTCCAGACTCCTTGTTATTTCCTTTAGCTTTCCTGTTAACATTCTTTCATGCTGTTGTTTTGTTTCTTCATTTCTTAATTTTTCTATGTTCCACTTTGTTTGTCTATCATTGTTTCTTCTATGTCTTGTCGCTAGTTACTTCGTCCTCATTTTCCGAACAACTAGGTAATGATCGGTGGCTACATGCGCTCCTCGGAAACTCCTTACATCCTCTACTTCCGTGCCTACTGTTAACTGGAACATGGACGATTTGGTTATGGTGCCTGCCATCTGGTGATGTCCATGTCCTTTTGTGTATATTCTTATGATTAAACCAGGTCCTAGCTATTGTCAAACTTCTTACCATAGCGAATTCGGCCATTCTGTTCCCGTTATAGTTTGATTCTTCGTGCAAAGAGAATTTTCCAGCGTAGGCGTAATAATATGGTTCCTTACTCACTTTAGCGTTAAAGTTGCCTAATACGATTTTCATGTCGTAAGAAGGGACTTGGTCATAAGTCACTCTAAGAGTTTCATAGAAGTCATCCTTTTCTTGTTCTGGTTTTTCTTCTGTAGGCGCGTACACCTTGATGAATGTTATATTATGAAATCTGGATTTGATTCTTACTTGATCCGATCGTTAAGCGGGGTATATATTGTTGAGTAGAGGTTTAAGTAGACAGAAACCTACCCCAAAGTTTCTTCTGGAGTCATTATTGCTTAGAAATTTATTGTTATTGGTAGAATATCGTAGCGTCTCTTCGTTCTAGGACTCCTTTACCAGTCCATCTTAGTTCTTGTAGTCCTGCGATGAGTATTCTATATCGTCTAAGCTCATCTATCATTTCTGCCATTGCTCCAGGTCTATATAATGTTCTCACATTGCATGCTGCAAATTTTATATTGTTAGTCTTTAAATCATTAGTCCTGGGTCTTTGCTGGGGTCTTTGCCGTAAATCCTGACTGTTCCGAGGATGATTTCACGATTCCATAACAAGAATTGTTTTACGAGGAAGGGTTATCATATAACCTTTCGCCTAACCCCCGAACCTGGAGGACCGGATCCGTGAATTATACCCCATCGGATAGGGTGGCCCAGCTATACCCTCGGGCACTGGGTACGTCCGTCGTCGGTTGGTTTTCCAGGAGGCACCAGCGAAGAGGTGACGGTAACATCTATCAAAATAGTCTGAATCTCTTCAAATATTAAAGTTAAAGTTTCTACTTTTATCCAGTGGGTTTATAGAACCCACAAAATAGTTCATAGTCATAGTTCTTGATAGTTTATCTTTTCTATTGCAAAATTGCTCATGTTCAGCACATACCAAAAACAACCCTTCTTACTTCCACCCAATAGCCATGACTTCTATTCTCTCCAGAATCGTGGAGACAATAATCAATAACGAACTGGGGGATATACACATATTGAATCCAACCAAATACTTATCGAGAAGCACTACTGCGTGAGATCAAGAAGATCCACTGATCAGAGAACCTCAACCAATGTCGGCGTCGCTGTAGAGGCACGACACAGAGAGGAGTACTGTCCGCGCTGCTATGGCTTCTTGTAATGGACAAAATTCTCAGGAAACTACAGGAAGAAGGAACTAAAGTTGTCGCATATTCTGATGACCTGCTAATTCTATTTTCTTGTAAATACCTACTTGAGCGAGATTATGAAAAGAGTTCTGAACAGCGTTAGAAGGTGGGCCAAAGACGGTGGCCTATGTGATAACCCTGCAAAGACAGAACTGAAGCTGTTCAATACAAGAACAAACAACCATCTTCCAACTGTCCAAGAACAAAACTCAATATTGAGAAAAGTGCCAGGAGGGCCTCTCTCTGCTCTTGCAAGAATATGCTTGGGAAGTATTGGGAACTTCAGCCACGAATGGTGTTATGGTTGTACACAGCGATCGTACGTCCCATCCTCACATATGGATCAATAATATGGCGGCCAGTATTAAGGAAGGAGTACAACTGCGCTAATCTAGGCAGTATCCGGAGAGTGGCATACATATGCACCACAGCAGCATTAAGTACCATCCTCTGCCTTCTTCCACTGTACCTCCACATTAAGTACCTAGTGTCTTGTAGACTCAAATATAATGGATACTGACAAGAAAAGCCAACATTATAGGTATGATTGACAGAAGGTTGATCCCAACCACGACTACCTTAACCCCCAGTTGGAGTCGGGCAAGAAATTCAAAGTCAAAATTCCAACAGTACGGAAGTGAGAAAATGGGTGTCCATTTAGTTTTAGCAGGTATGGGTGTTCATTAGTTTTAGCAGGTATGGGCACGGTAATCAACACAGACGGTTCAAAGATGAACTGCGGAGTAGGTGCCGGGGTCTTCTCTGAATCATGCAATATAGCCAAAATATTCCGGTCCCGGACGACTCCAGTATCTTCCAAGCAGAAATGCTAGCAATTCGGAAGGCGTGTCAACTAACAAGAGAAGACAATTCTACAAAAGTTGCTGTCTTCACTCTCAGCTCCACCCTGATCTCATCGAAACTAGTCAAGAAATGATCATATAAGCACATATTGTAAACGTCAGCGCACTGTGGACTCCAGGTCAAAAGAATATACAAGGGAACAAGAGAATATACAAGGGAACGAGAGAATATACAAGGGAACGAGAGAACATACAAGGGAACGAGAGAATATACAAGGGAACGAGAGAACTAACGAATTAGTAAGGTAGGGTTCAAATATGGATGCCTTTTCAGCGGAAGAGATAGACCTCAGTATCAATACTGTTAAAAGATATATTTACCTATACTTCCTATCCTTGGTCAATGCAAGATGGGAAGGAATTATAATATGCAGCACGGCCAAAAGAACATGATATATGGACCTCGGCAATTCAAGCAACCAACCACGCATGCGTTGCATCGCTAGATCTTCGACTGCAAAGAGAGGAAGGGTAGTGCAGATTTTGTTACAAATAAGACAGTATATCGTTTTTGATGCGTTGAATTCAACTCGATTCCTGCAGCCCTAATCATAGTGTGATCGATGTCCCTGCTGATTAAATTTGACATGAGCTTACAATCATGCAGGCAATATATGACGCGTGCTTTTCTTACATTATTAAGGCCGTAGGAGTTACATAGGTACCAAATGAGTTAGAGGGAATTTAGAGCAAGTCATTTGTCAAGACTAGGAAAAAATCTGGCGACAGAACTTAAATAGAAAACTGTCGTTAACGCAAATTCAGTCTTCCTTTAAGCTCTTATCCACATGAAAGCAAAGTTTGTGTTAATGGCTATATACGGCTACATAGTATTTCTAGTGTACCATTTCATCGAAATCTGGTTTCATCCTCTAAGGGTAAGCGCTAATCATCAGCCTGATAATTAACAAACCACATTAGCACTGATCTTTCAGTTATCATAGCATCTTTAGGCTTCGGGGGCATCTTCTATGTTATAGTCTCGACACACGCACGTAATTATGACGAAAATTCATCATTTATTACGACTGTTGAATCTCATGATGAGAATTTTCTTCATAAATGACGAATTTTTGCCATAATTATCTAGCCGCGTGTCGAAGGTATCTTGAAGACCCTAATCAAACAATCAGCATCAAATACTCTAGGATACGAACCCCGTGAAAGCAGAAATGAATGGTTCGACAATGAGTGTACCCGTGTAACGCAGGAAAAGAATATAGCATATCAAGTAATGATACAGAAACACAGAACGAGAAATGCAGTTGAGACATACAAAGAAAAAAGAAGACAGGAGAGAAGAGTGCACAAAGCGAAGAAAAAGGAGTACTGGGAAAACGAAATGTTTAAAATAGAAGAAGCAAACAAACGAAACGATGTCAGGAAACTATATAAAAAAGTAAAGGAACAACGAGTCGGCTTCAAGCCCAGAATAACAATGTGCAAAAATAAGGATGGAGAGATCTTAAGTACCAAAGAATTAGTTCTAACTAGATGGCGTGAACACCTTCAAGAACTGCTAGCTCGAGATGAGGAGCAACCCCTTACAGAAAACATGGAACTAGCAGAAGAACTAGCGGGAGACATGCCTACATTAGAAAACGTACAAGACGCAGTGAAAAAGCTAAAAAACAACAAATCTCCGGGCAAAGATAACATCGTAGCAGAGCTATTGAAACAAGGAGGTGAAAACGTAATATTAAGCCTGCATGAAATCGTAACACTAATATGGACCCAGAAACGAATACTATCGGAATAGAGCGAGGGCATTGTGTGCCCAGTACATAAAAAAGGAGATCAGCTAAACTGCCGTAATTATAGAGGTATCACGCTATTGAACGTAGCATATAAAGTATTATCAAATATTTTATACGTTAAACTGCAGCCTTACGCAGAAGCAGCTCTGGGAAACTATCAAAGCGGTTTCCGCCCCGGAAGATCCACCACAGACCATATTTTCACCCTTAGGCAGGTCCTAGAAAAGGCAAATGAATTTAATATAACCATACATTCTCTATTCATAGACTTCAGAAACGCCTATGATAAAATAAAACGTGAAGAATTATATAAAGCTATGGACTATTTAAGATTTCCCAAACACCTCGTAGATTTGACCAAAATGACAATAAAAGAGGTCATATGCAGAATAAGAATTGAAGGAGAGCTGTCAGAACCATTCAACGCCACAGTAGGACTAAGACAAGGAGATGCCCTATCGTGCTTACTATTTAACGTAGCTATGGAAAAAGTGATAAGAGACGCAGGAATTAACACCGCGGGCAGTATTTTCAACAAGTCGGTGCAACTATTGGCATACGCTGACGACATCGTAATACTAGCCAGATCCAGCATAGCAATGAAAGAAGCCTTCATATCGCTAGAAAGAGCAGCAAAGAAATTCGGACTAGCAATTAATGAAGAGAAAACGAAATATATGTGCATCTCTAAAAGACGGAATGAATGAAGTCATAAGGAGATTGGCGCTGGGAAATAGATGCTATTTTGGGCTACGTAAAAACTTCTTAACAAGGAACATATCAAGGAGGACTAAAGTTAAACTATACAGAACTCTTATAAGGCCAATACTACTGTATGGATCCGAAACCTGGACACTAAGAAGTAATGAAGAACACCTCCTGGGGTGCTTTGAAAGAAAAATCCTGCGCACAATATATGGAGGAGTGAACGAAAATGGTGTTTGGAGGAGAAGATACAATCACGAACTGTATCAGTTGTATAAAGATCCAAACATCATAAAAACTATAAAAATTAGCAGAATTCGATGGGCAGGACATGTTGAACGTAGCAGTGATGACAGCATAACAAAAATTATTATGAACAAGAGACCAGACGGACACAGAGGCACAGGACGTCAAAAAAGAGATATACTGATAGCGTAGAGGAGGATCTACGAACCCTTGGTATAAGAAATTGGAGACTCCAAGCCAGGGACAGACAGTTCTGGAGGAGGATGTTGCAGGAAGCCAAGGCCAATAACAGGCTGTGGAGCTATTTATGATGATGATGAGTCGAAGGTATTAGCCGCTTTCGCAACGATACTTCTTTACTTACACGCCCACCATCTCACACGATATACATTATATGCGTATTTCATCTTAAAGACTCAGATCCAACAAAAGCCGATAGAAAGCGCAGAAGACGGTGTTTAAACTAGCTACAGCCCTACTTCTACTTATTGACACTGCTTAGGAACGAGATTCCTAAAAGTTATACCTTGCATCTTTGCTTTGTGCCTGCTACAGTAATTAATTTATCAGAACTAAATAAAATTAAAAGTGTAATCAAACGAGCATTTAAATATTCACAACAAATCCAATAAAAGTAGTCCTGGGCGAGGTTAAACAAAGATCGGCATCAATTGGCCACAATGCAAAGTACTGATAACAAGTGTGACTTGTCTACTCGCAACATTGTAGTACTGCGGAGCCTCCTGAGCGAGAAAACCTTTCGGTTTAAAATCTAAAAATTCCTTGCATTGAACGTGATTAAAGCCAGTAGGAGTCTCCGGTTGCATAGAGTAAACTTCTGCATAGATCGTACACGATGCAACAAAACAATTTGAGCCAGACTCAAGACCATTCATTAAAAAGCTTATAAATATTGATATAACCCAGTTGTGTGCTGGAGTAAATCACTTTATGAACAGTATTACTGCAATTACCTCTCGCCCTCGATAATCGATACCAGCCTCAAAAACAGTGATTCTTGGAAAAATTTCTTTTAAATTGAAAAACTTTGCGTCCCGACATACATATACCGCCGGCATACCTGGAGGAGTCATCAAATTTAATAAGTCCAGCCATAATTTTTATGGGTGTGGGATTAAAAGAGTAAACAAATACACGCCAGGCACCTTCTTTTTTGTGAGGTGTTCTTTTTTTCAATTAAACATACTCAGTCGAGACCGATAAAACGATATTTTCCTTCACAGCATTTTCCCCCCGTTTCCTGAATGATTGGGGGAATTTTTATTGAAAATAATTTTTTCAAGGTGTAATCAAGCCATGAGCAAGGTGGACGTGGGCTTCGAGGACAGACCCCAGGATTGTTTGTATGCTGTGGTTACGCGATGGCTTCCAGCAAGGGTATTGGGTTTCATAACAGAAATATGAAATGGGACGCACTTAAAAATTTAAAGATCAGCCATAAAACACTTCTGAAAAAGGAACTTTATTTTTTGTGATGGGATCCATTTCGCTTTTTAACACAATAAGAAATAAAAGGAGAAAATATTTCGATTATTATCGCATTTATCTTTTCATTCCACCGCAATCGTACTTCTCCTGACCTTGTAATCTACTTCCACTCTTACTACATGTGGCAAATTTCTTGATTTCTGATGCCCACACGTCCAGAATTCCTGGCTGGTATCGACGGCTAACAAACCTCCCAAGCAATGCAACCACCTGGACTTTTATCAGCTACCCTGATTATCTATCCACCATCGGTTAATGACAGATCGCAATCAGTAAATTAAGATGCTCGGAAGCAATTTAAACTGGGCGAATTAGTAACTCCCATAAGCGAAGAGATTTTAATTGAAAATATTCACCGCTTGCATATTAATCACGGATGTTATCAACAGCTGATTTTTGTACTGATGTCTGCAAAATTTCACTTCCTGCATTCCAATAAAAATTAAAATGTAGAGAATTTTTTTTCTTCTGTAATAGGTACTATACTTTTGGCAATGTTGTTGTTAAACTCAAAGGACTTAATCCGGCATGATTTAACTAATTTCTCTACTAAGAAAAAATTATTATGAAGCAAGGAATTTATTTTGTTGTTTATTGAGAAATACCATTCGCTGGAGTGTCTGTGGAAGGTGAAATCGAAACACTGCAGTAATCTTTTTCAGAACATCGTATATCACACGTCTCTGGAATCATCTTCCCCAGGCATTGGGGTGATATTATGGTGGAAAACTTCCAACATTCATAAAGTACCTACACCAGTAGCTAAAAATCTTAGCGTAGCAGTAAGCCGATCGTGGGGGCTAATCGCCTCTCTCATGCAGGTGTCTTTCTTTTGGATGATAGGAGTACCAAAGATAATAGTTTTAAATATGTATCTTCATCCATTCTTAAATAATTATGCCAATCCTCCGGGTACAATCTGAGTTCATTTAGAAGATTTATATGAGAAAATTGATTCCGCTCTAATAACCATTTGTCCAAAAGCGTTTTCGTGTTTTTCTTCCTTCCTTTCATTTGAATTCGATTACTAAGAATACCCAAAAGTGATAAATATAAAATTTCTTTTAGCAAATATTGCATTGCAATAATTGTACAGTACACAACAACTCTGTATCCAATCGCAACTTGAATCAAACTGAACTAAAACTGTGTAAAAACTGTGTAGTGAGTGCGGTGAAATGAGTAAACTTAAAACTGAATAGATTTCGTTACAATTTAACTTCGCAAACCAAGTCCCACGATACCCGAGTTAATGCTTTGATCTTTTCTTAGTCTTGAACATTTAGCACTTAGACTTAGCTATGCTCGGAAGACCAAGACCAAGACTAACTGTGCAAGACCAGGAACAAGACTTTAGCGAGAATCTCGCAAAATTCTCCCAAAGACTATCGTCATCTGATTCTGACGTTTAGTATTCCCGAGCGTAACTCAATGTTACTGTTAACAAAACACGAACACCATTGCGGAATAGAAGTTCCACTTCGACTTCTTCAAGCTCCACATTATTATTACCATTCATATTAAATGAAGGAATGCATACTATTAAATTGCAATTTAATTATTATTTATAAAATAAAAAAAATGGGTAAAATCGTACCGTCACCTCCACGCTGGTGCCTCCTGGATAACCAACCGACGACGGACGTACCCAGTGCCCGGGGGTATAGCTGGGCCACCCTGTCCGGTGGGGTATAATTCACGGATCCGGTCCCCCAGGTTCGGGGGTTGGGCGAAAGGTTGACAACCTCTCCTCGGAAAACAATTCTTGTTATGGAATCGAGAAATCAGCCTCGGAACAGTCAGGATTTACGGCAAAGACCCCAGCAACGTCCCAGGACTAATGATTTAAGGACTAACAATATAAAATTTGCAGCATGCAATGTGAGAACATTATATAGACCTGGAGCAATGGCAGAAATGATAGATGAGCTTAGACGATATAGAATACTCATTGCAGGATTACAGGAGCTAAGATGGACTGGTAAAGGAGTCCTAGAACGAAGAGACGCTACGATATTCTACAGTGGCAATAATGACTCCAGAAGAAACTTTGGGGTAGGTTTCTGTGTACTTAAACCTCTACTCAACAATGTAATAGACTTCACCCCGCTTAACGATCGGATCGCGACCCTAAGAATCAAATCCAGATTTCATAATATAACATTCATCACGGTGCACGCGCCTACAGAAGAAAAACCAGAACAAGAAAAGGATGACTTCTATGAAACTCTTAGAGTGACTTATGACCAAGTCCCTTCTTACGACATGAAAATCGTATTAGGCGACTTTAACGCTAAAGTGGGTAAGGAACCATATTATTACCCCTACGCTGGCAAATTCTCGTTGCACGAAGAATCAAACGATAACGGGAACAGAATGGCCGAATTCGCTATAGCAAGAAGTTTGACAATAGCTAGCACCTGGTTTAACCATAAAAATATACACAAAAGGACATGGACATCACCAGATGGCAGGCACCATAACCAAATCGACCATGTTCTAGTTAACACTAGGCATGGAAGTAGCATACTGGATGTAAGGAGTTTCCGAGGAGCGAATGTAGACACCGATCATTACCTAGTTGTTGGGAAAATGAGGGCGAAAAAACTAGCGACAAGACATAGAACAAACAATAATAGACAAACAAAGTGGAACATAGAAAAATTAAAAAATGAAGAAACAAAACAACAGTATGAAAGAATGTTAACAGGAAAGCTAAAGGAAATAACAAGGAGTCTGGAAATGGAAAATGATCTGAACGGGATGTGGAATTCCATAAAAGAAAAAATCACAGAGACAAACAACAGTGTACAAAAAACCAAGAGAGGAGGAGGCACTGGTTTGATGATCAATGCAAGAGAAGCATTGAAATAAAAAACCAAGCAAGACAGGTGTACCTAGAAAGAATGACCAGAGGAAACCACGAGAAATATGTAGCAGCACGAAGAGACACGAAAAAGTTATTAAGGAAGAAAAAACGTGACTACTTTAGAAATAGAATAAGTGCGATTAAGCAAAGCTACACTAATAAAGACGCTAGGAGTTTCTACAAAGAAGTCAACATGATTAAGAAAGGATACAAACCCACCTGCACCATGGTAAGAAGAGAAGATGGTACTATAGCTAGTAGTATCGAGGACATACTCGAGGTGTGGGAGAAATACTTTAGAGACTTCTTCAAAGAGAACATAAACCTAACAAAGGGAGAAGCAGACAACCGGAGTACAGATGACCCAGAAAACGATACGCCAGATCCTACAATAGAAGAAGTTGCAAATGCCATAGCGAAACTAAAAAATCATAAGGCTCCAGGTCCAGATGGCATACCCCCGGAAATCTTAAAAAATGGTGGGGAGAAGTTATGCCATGTCTTACATAGCCTCATCGTAAAACTATGGAGAAGCAGCAAGTTGCCAGAAGAATGGCTTTTAGGTACAATAGTCCCAGTCCATAAAAAAGGTGAATTGATGAACTGCAAAAACTACAGACCAATATCTTTGTTGAACACAGCTTACAAAGTGCTTTCACATATTTTATTTAATAGACTGAAACCACATTTGGAGGATAAAGTAGGCGATTACCAAGCAGGATTTAGAACAAATAGATCGACAACAGACCAGATTTTCATAATGAGACAAATACTTGAAAAATGCTGGGAAGAAAGCATTGATATTCATCTTCTTTTTGTTGACTATAGAAATGCTTACGACCTCCTTAATAAAATAGAGTTGTGGAAGAAGATGAGTGAAATGGGTTTCCCGAAGAAATTAATAGGCCTATGCAGAATGACGACCAAAAATTGTAAAACACAAGTAAGAATACGAGGATGCAACTCGATCAACTTCCCTCAAGAATCAGGCCTGCGACAAGGAGATGCGATCTCACCAATACTTTTTAACATTGCTCTGGAAGCAATAATGAGGGAAACACAGCTTAATGGAGCAAATAGCATCTTCACAAGGAACATTCAGGTACTAGCCTTCGCAGATGACATAGTCATAATTGGACGCAAGGCGCAAGATGTAAAAGAAACCTTTTCCAAAATTGTCCAAAGTTCAGCAAATTTCAATCTACGAGTAAATGACACAAAAACAAAGTATATGATCGTATCAAAACGAGGACAACGATTAGGGCGTAGTATCAGCCTTGATGATCATAGTGTGGAAATTGTAGAAAACTTTATCTATTTAGGGACAATGCTTACTGCAGAAAATAAGATAAAGGACGATATCCATAGACGCATCGTAGCCGCAAATAAAACCTATTTCGCACTAGTCCCGGTCCTAAAAAACAAAGAAATTTCAAGACAGTGCAAGGTCAGACTATATAAAACATTAATCCGCCCAGTTCTATGCTATGGGTCTGAGGCTTGGACATTGACCCAACAAACAGAAAATCAACTTAAAATCTTCGAAAGGAAGATCTTAAGAAGAATATTTGGTCCTGTAAGGGTTAACCAGAACGAATGGCGCATTAGGACAAACGAAGAACTTCAAGAAATGTATGACGAAATTAATATAGCTACATACATAAGACTGAACAGACTGCGATGGCTCGGACACGTTGTACGAGCTTCAGAAGATAGAATGCTAGCCAGGATTTTTAATGGTAGACCATTAGGAAGAAGAAGAGTAGGACGACCAAGAAATAGGTGGATAGATGACGTGCTAGCAGATATACGGAAATTTCGTATAACAAATTGGAGAGAGCTAGCAAGACGTAGAGATGACTGGAAGAGGAGACTTCGAGAGGCCCAAGGACTGTAAGAAAATAAAAAAAAAGTGCAATAACTATCTATCTTCTATCTATACAGGGTGTATTACATAAAGTTACAAAACGGCCGGCCGTGGATAGGTTTTGAATAGACGAACAAAAAATTGTGGGGGGGGGTGAAATCGTAACGGTTTAGCCGCTAGGGCGCTTTGAAGTTTTTTGTTTAGAGTTTTACATATCAGCCTGTACTTTTGTAAATCTATAACCAGTGGCGTAGCGTGGATTTCTGCCACCCGGGGCGAACCGTAAATTTGACGCTCTACACTTTCGCAAAAATTGCTAAAAAGTCTGCAATGTCGAAAAGTCTTTCTTAAATTAAACCTTTATTCTGCGTGGTTTTTTGCAAAGCCAACTCTTTAAAACAACGGCCAATGCTAATTTGTACCACTTGTTCGATTGACAAGATAGCTAGATTTATTACGACAAATTTTGGAAGCTGCTGGAGCCTTTCTCGAACTTTAGCAGTTAGAGCCTATAAACGAAGGTAGTCTCAAAATCGCTGTTTCCATACGCATTGAGAGTCTCAAGACTCCATAAGAAAGTAACGTTTCTCTGTTTGTTTAAAAACGCAAATAACCGGCTAATTTATATTCTCGATGACAACTCCACATGCGCGCTGATTTCCCTTCTTTTATGGCGCGAGCCCTACTCTATCTCACAACACTTGCCGGCTCGGCTCACCTTAACAGTTTACAGCCCTTATCTTCGTGCACACTCTGATTTAGAAATTCGTTTATAACAGGAACAACTCTTGACTGTGAAACAACCTTCCAAAGTCAGTATTCCCGAACTCATACAACACCCAAGAGTTCAAACGCAAGGTTCATCGCCATCTCCTCCAACACCTTCCTGACTCCGCCGAACCTATCCTTCGTGCGAAGCTTACTATTAGACATTGCACCATGACTTGTACGACATGACGAACTGGTAGTACAAAGGGTGACACCTGAGCTTAGACTATCCATAAAAAAAATCACACAAACATGGGTCCAAAAAGAAGGCGATGTATAATTTTGTCATGGAGTGAACGCGAAAAACATGATAGACCAAATTAACATCTGCTGCATTGGAAGGGAATTGTTCACATAGAGGTACTTCCAGTTGGTAAGACGATTCATTCTGTGGGCAACTAGAGAGATTACGTTACGCATTTGAACGAAAACGGCCCGAACTGAATAAATAGAAAAAGTTTTGTTTTGGGTTAGCTCTTAGAGATTCCCAAGGTTTAAATAAAATTCCGAATTTACGTTTATTGTTTTTAATTGGTTGAATACAAGAAATTATATTTCATTCGAGTACAATTATCGAGGGGAGGGAAAGGAGAAGAAATCACGTTTTGCGGGATACCGCTGGATCAACGCTCCCGTGGTAAACCGTTTAGTTAGTGGTAGTTCTTGTCTATATTTGACGGTGTAGCACCGGATCAACTCTCCGTGGCTTCTTGGTTCTTGATCTGTCGGTTTACTACCGGATCAACTCTCTGGGGTTCTGTTGGTTTTCGGTGTACCGAGTTCAAAAGTGATTCTTCTTTCTAGATCCATTCTGATTGGATTAATGTTGTAAAGAATTACAAAAATATTTTTTCAAAAGTGATTCTTCTTTCTAAATCCATTCTGATTGGATTAGTATTGTAAAGAACTACCAACAATAATTGTTGGTAGTTCTTTACAATACTAATCCAATCAGAATGGATTTAGAAAGAAGAATCGTCCTTTTTAGTGCATCATGGAATTGGTTTTATTTGAAGTAGGTTTTTTAATGGTAAAATTGGCTCTATTTCTTACTTTTTTACTACTTTTTTTCACCTAAGCTTTGCCAAAAAGTACCAAATAAGGCCAATTTCAACATCAAACTTGTTAATAACCCCAAAAATAAAAGCCGTAGAATAAAAATTGTCCAGACATTATTCATAATAAATTGTCCAAGCTTTCCAATTTTTCAAAAAAAATAATAGTTAACTAGGCATTTTTTGCAGAAAAAGGTTGTTTTAGTTGAAATTTTAGTTGAAAAAACGAAATTTTGACTTTGATGATTCATTGCTCTGGAATTTGGTAAGGTGGAACAGTTGGTAAATCGCGATAAACGAACATGAACGTGCAAACTTACACAAACAAAAATTTGCAGTTAACAATATTTTTTTCAATAATTGGAATGTATGGAATATTCCCTAGGGGCCATGCATAAATTACGTCACACGAATTTCATGATTTTTTGACCCCTCCCCCGTCCTTGTCTCAGATGGTCACATTTGTGAGACTCTCCCTCCCTAGTGTGACGTCCCATATTTTGCAATTTTACATCTAGTGCAGTAAAAAAAACATTTTAATTTGCACAGTCTGGTAACAGCAAGATTATGATTTTATCCTATTGGGGTATCACCAGGAGTATATTCCTAAGTTTTGAACCTCGTAAACCTCGTAAAGTTTTTTCACCGCGTTTTTCGATGTGAATTACTCCGGTTCTCTACGTAATAAAATTGCCAATAAATCCTGGTTGGTTTCAAGTCTCTGAAGTACGTACATAACCTACAAAACTGAAAACACGAGAAAAAAAGAGTATTTTTTTCATTTTAGTGCCCAAGACAGTTCCAAAATGAGTTTTATTTCCATTTAAATTATTTTTTAAGAAAATCAACATCAAATCAAACATTTGAAAAAATTAACAAAACGATTAATTAATGTAATGAAAGATACAAACTTAATCATCTTGAACCCATGGACTTTAAACCCACTCCTCTAAATTATTTATAACTGGCATAGCAGTCACTAGTTTTTTTTATGTGGAAGACTAGAGCTCAAGGAAAGCCCTTTGTACTGTCGACAATCTATTTTTTTTGGTATAGAGTGCAATGTCGAACAGCAAGCTCTAGTCGATAGATAGTGAAGAGAAAGAGAGAAGTGAAGGAAGGAACTGCCACAACCACCTACTTCCAACTATTTCTATCGGGACTCTGGCATCGGGCAATGAGAAACAGCTCGCTGGAGTGTTATGCCTCCTGAAACTAGTTGAATCCCATCAACCAACCGATGACATGCGCTGATGGAGCGGGGCAGGGCTAACGGAAGGCCATGACAGGAGGAACGAGGAATGGAAGAAGAAAGAAGGTGGGAAAGGCGAAGGACCGTGGTGCTGCCGGGATTCGAACCCGGGACCTCTGGGAAGGTAGCCAGGCGCCTTACTTACTTGGTTTGTTGACCAAAAACTATCAACGGCTCCCACTTTGTAAAATTACCGTATACAACCTGCATTCACTTGAAGCTCTCGATAGAACGCTGAAAGATCTCAATAATAATACCAGACTTTTCAGCAGCAGTATGCTGATTTCAGACAGACATTGCCGGTCATTCCACTTGCTACATATGCAGACGAAATTAACTGGAGAAGTGCCAGCAAATTATGCCTTACCATCAATATGCGTGTTCAAATTCAAAATGATCCATTGGCATTCTCAGAACAATAGCTCAACATTGGCAACAATACAATTGCATGAAAATACACAATGCATCAGACCCCCCGGCAATTTTTGGTGGTTGCTAAAGCTAGTTTGATGGAAAGTATATTTCCAGATTTACAAAATAATTACACTAATCATGCGTGGCTACGTAACCGAGCTATTTTGGCCGCAAAAAATATAGATGTAGACGCCATTAGTTTTATTTTAAAATACAACAGTCAGTTATGAAATATCTTTCAAATCGATTGACACTGTTGTCGATCCTGAAGAAGTTGTTAACTACCCTGTTGAATTCTTGAATTCACTGGCTTTACCTGGAATGCCACCACATAATTTGGGATTGAAAATTGTTTCACCATTGCTTCCATTTTAAACGGCAAGTTTCAAGGTGAAGTTGTTCTTCTACCACGGATCCCAACGATCCCTTCAGACTCGCCCATTCCATTCAAACGCTTGCAATTTCCAATTCGCTTGGCATTCGCAATGACTATTAATAAGTCAGAAGGCCAAACAATGTCAATTTGTGGGTTGGATCTAGAAAGTCCGTGCTTTTCACATGGCCAAATATATTAGTCCAAGAGCCGGCCGTATAAAAACGAAGATATAAAACATCCTAACGATTTTTTGTGAGGGAGTAGTAGGTACTGCCACAGACCTAAAGGGAGCCACCTTTTATATAACCTAATTTTTCCGCGTCGTGGAATTTTGACGTCACTTCCGGTTACGATTTTTAGTGTTGATGAGATCATAAAACATCAGAATAAAATTTACCTCAAAATTAAGGTTGGAATGTGTACAGAAAGATTAGACTAGGGTGCCAGACCTAATCCATCCGCAACCCTGTAGCACCCTCGATTAAAGTTTTTTTTACAAGCTTTTTTCTCTGTATGGGACAAATCTTACGATCCATTTTTCAACTACTTCCCGATGTCTGGTGATGCTAAAATTTGGCACACCCCTTTGGTTCTGGAAGTAATACAATATAGTATATTCAATTTTATGGCCCATCCAATACGGCGGCCACAAATGGCGGATTACCTTTTTCTTTACAAACCCCCGCCATGGGCATCAAATGAAAGAGTATGACGAGTAGAATACAGCAAGCTATGTTACGTCATTTTAAATCGAATATGGCGGCTACCATAAAATGGCGGATTACCTTTTTCTTTACAAACCCCCGCCATGGGCATCAAATGAAAGAGTCTGACGAGGAGAATACAATAAGCTATGTGACGTCATTTTAACTCCAATGTGGCGGCCACTACGAACAACCCCTCGATATTGGTATCAAATGAAGGGTTATGATAAGTAGAATACAATTAGCTGTGTTAGTCAGATATGTGACGGTATTTTAAATCCAATAAGGTGGCCACCACCATAAAATGGCGCATGAGACTAAAAAGTAAAATAAAAAACAATAAAAAAAAATTTAAAAACAGTTTACAAATAATAAAACTATGAAATAAAATAGCGATAGATATTATACATTTTCCCGTACGAATTGCCATTCATGAGATATCGCCAGATTTGAAATACTCATTTGGGACTTGTATAGGTCATCAGACGTTCAATAGATCGTTTCTTGGACTACGTGGCTAATATTTTCTGGGGTGATTCCTGGATGTATTTAGAGAAAAAAATTGTTCTAGATAGGGGGCTATCCCCACAGTACAGGGTGTTTAAGAAAAAAAACATCAAATTTAGCTCAAAAAAGATTATTATTTCCTTAAAAAAAAGTATGTGCCAAACATTTTTTTTGGACCATATTTTTTTCTCAGTTTTTGCATGATAAAGAACAAAACAAAAATTTCAAGTGCGTGCACCTATATTAAAATTTTGAAATTTTGAACCAGTCTAAGGACTGAATTTTCGTACATATCCTCATATTATAGGTGCGTTTAATTTTCCTTGGAGTACGTACTCCGGAGTAGTTGGGCGCACATCGGCGTAATTGCAGCCACCCCAGCCCATAATGTGGTGTAGCAGTAGTTAAACATAAATAACAATGAAGTCGCGTTAAATTTTATTCAAAAAAATAAAAAAAAACTGTTTCGACAATAAATGGAGCGTTTCATTTTCATTGGAGTATGTACGCCGGCGTAGTTGGGCGCACATCGGAGTAGATGCTTCTACCCCACAGAATGGGCTGGTGTAGCAGCATCTACGCTGATGTGCGCCCAACTACGCCGGCGTAGGTACTCCAAAGAAAATGAAACGCTCCATTTATTGTCTAAACAGTTTTTTTTAATTTTTGTTAATTTTTTTTAATTTTTTTAATAAAATTTAAAGCGACTTCATTGATATTTACGTTTAACTACTGCTACGCCAAATATGGGCTGGGGTAGCTGCAATTACGCCGATGTGCGCCCAACTACTCCGGAGTACGTACTCCAAGAAAAATGAAATGCACCTTATATAAAAATGAAAAGCTTTTCGTTTGTTAACCCATTGTTTATCAATTACCATTGAACTCTAAATAACTGAAATAAATATATTTGATCCACATTGATATCTCTTTTGTTTCTTCGTTGTTTTGTTGTGTTTTCCAGTGAGCTTATTAATTTCAGGCAGGACTAGGGCTGCCGGGTCAACTAGTTAATATATGTATTAGATATAAATAAAAATATCTAAGTATTCAAAACCACTCTATAGTATTAGCTGTTGTATGTTGTTAAGGACTAAGCAATTATATTAAAGAAAAAAAAGACCGACAAAACCAAAATTTTTTACTGTTTTCCCAAAATTTGCTTATGGTGACTTTAGTACCTTTTGAATAGAGACTCCATCACTCAGCCATGTAACTACTTTTGTAATTATTCCTTCGTTTACTCATTTCCAATAACATTTCGCAAATTCATAAAACGATTACAACAAATTTATTGAAATTTGGACAGGACAAGGTCTGTCGGGTCAGCTAGTATTATATATATTTTTTAATTTATCTAAACTGTATTAGTGTTAGTTAGTCTGGCAACCGGTCTCGCAAAAACAAGACCAAGACTTTGCAAGAACAAGACCAAGACTATATCAGTCTTGTCTTGTTCTTGCGTTTGCTCGTCACTACTTTCAATTGTCAGTTGATGGGCCAAGGGAAGGGATCGGAGTGAAGTTTTCTTCGTTAAACTTCGTTTCAATTTTACAGTTTGGAAATTGCTAACAACAATGCGGTGTATACTCTCATGCCGATCTCCTTGGACAAGTGGCAGTTGATCCTCCTATCTGCAACAGCACCTGTACTTAGTGAGTCAGTGGGTTCTGTGAAAGGAGGATGCTCGTCGAACCAATTCAGCAACTTATGTACTAGACTACAAGCCTACGGAAATTTTTGGCGGCTCATGTTGTGACACAGCAAGAAGTATATGCAGATCGATACTCCTAAATGAGACGCAAACTTCAGGCAATATACCGTCACTTTTGCGCGGTACATGTGGCCGCTGAGGTAAGTTGAATATTCCATCCAGAGGGGTGCTTTTCCGACCAAACATTCTTGTACGGCAATTCTCATATTCATATATGTACATCTATACGTATATACAGTGAGGGTAAAAAGTGAGTCAGCACCTATAAAAATTTTCAAATTAACATCAAAATTGTTGTATTTTTTGGCGAATTGCAAACGTTTTGTTTTATTTACTTTTGAAATAAAAGGTTTCTTTCGAGGAACTCTACTATCTGTCATGGTTTGGGGATGCATGGCAGCGTGAGGTGTTGAAATATAAAATTTTTAGGATTTGACTCTCTTTTGACGCTCACTGTAAATATAATTGGAGTGTCTGTCTGTGATTTCAAAATAATTGTCATTTTCTAAGCTCATATGGTTATTTGTGATTTATGATATTAAAACAAAATCCAGTATTTTTAAAAATTTTGTCTGCCTGTATTTCTGTATGCCCACAACCTTCTATATTACAAGCCATGAACAAGGAAAATATTGAGAGCGAATTTCCGCTCAATCGGACCACAACTCGGTGAAATCACGTTATGTTGTTAGTGTAATTTGGAGAATTTGGTGGTCCGATTCTCTCAATTGAGATTCTTGTTCATGGCTTGTAATATAGAAGGTTGTGGTATGCCTGGATGTCTGTATGTCTGTCTGTTTGACCGCGCTAATCTTGGAAACTACTAATCCGATTGCGATGGGACTTTCACTGGTAGATTCAGTATTTTCCTGGGCATGTTTGAGGCTATTTTTTTAAATTTATGTATGTATGTATGTGTATATGTATGGATGTATGTACATATCGTCGGTACAATAGTAAACTAGTCTATCTGAAAATTCCTTAATTTTGGGAGACGCAAAACAAAATATAATTAATGACTGAAAATCAGGCTTTTTTCCGTAAATATTCAAATAAATCAGTTGTATTAGTCTTCGACTATGGTCTTTTGGATCACACCTTAAATAATCACAATATAAATCAAAATAAAATAAAAATTTCTCTAGTTGAGTCAAAAATTCCAAAATGTCAGATAGGTTAGTTTACCATTGGACCGACGATATGTAGAAAAATCTTGAAACTTGATTTTGACCCACTTCTATATAACCGATCAACTTCACATTTTGCGCATATGTATAGTTCGCGTGACAATAAAATCTGACCATTTTGTAAAAAAACAATATAGCGGTTCCGAACCCCGAAATGGATATCAAATGAAAGGGTACGACAAGTAGAATGCAATAAGCTATGAGGCGTCATTCAAATTCAAAATGGCGGCCAACACCAAATGGCGGATTACCTTTTTGAAGTGAAAACTTTTATAGGCACGTTGGGCACTTTTTGGCCCGGGGAAAAACTAAAAACTCGTGTCACGCTACCGTACCATCACGCTACCGTACCATCACGGGTTTTAGTTTGTCTTAAGTGTATTATTATACTATATTACTATGTATTATATATTCTTATGTTTGATTGTCTATTATGGATTATTATGTATTTTTTAATGGTTTCATTTAGCTTGACCTCGTATATTTGTTTGTTTGTTTGTTTCTTTGGTTCAAATCTTGCGACTGCTTTTTTAACTACTTCTACTAAACTGATTTGTATGAAACTTTGCACACACATTGAGTTCTCATGACAATGCACTCTGACAACTTTGAAAAAAAATCATTCCAAGATGGCGGACGAATTTTGCAATTGTGTTCCGATTCCGAGCTTTAAATGGCGAGCTCTACGGCAACGTGGACTGCCGGATAAAATAATAGAATTGATAAAAGCTCTATACAACAATTCCAAATGCAGAGTTCTTCACAATGGAAAACTATCCGACAGCTTTGAAGTGAGCTCAGGAGTACGGCAAGGATGCCTACTTTCGCCATTACTATTTCTTATAGTAATAAACGACATCCTTGTCAGCGCTCTAGATACTAGAACAGGTGGCATACAATGGGGATTGTTAGACCGCCTTAAGGACCTCGACTACGCGGATGATATCTGTTTGCTGGCCCACAGACATCAGGACCTCAAAAACATGGTAAACAATTTGGCAACAGAAAGTAGCTCGGCAGGCTTAAGGTTAAATCCGACTAAAACCACAGAAATGCGGATAAGTGCAAACACCCTTGAACGAACAGCGCTAAATAACCGCGACGTGGAACTGGTAGATAAATTCTGTTACCTCGGTAGTATTATTACCGAAAACGGCGGTACAGAAGAAGACGTCAGTTCCAGAATAAATAAAGCACGAAGCGCATATGCATGCCTGTTTCACATATGGAGATCGACGGAGATCTCAATTAACACCAAATTGCGGCTGTTCAACTCCAA